>CM064056.1:41104228-43604228 GCA_032594955.1 Panicum miliaceum | reverse complement strand
GGTTGTATTGGGAGGTTACTCGACAGACCTATGGATTACTCTGTTTGAAGTGCGAGTTAGCCCTGATTGCCCTCGTGGTGATGGTTAGCGCACATGAGCCGGATTAATTCAGGTGGTTCTGCCACACTGTTGCCACAAACTCTACCTTATCTCCTTGAGGGCTGGTTAAGAGCACTAACCTCATGCGACACTGAATAACCCCATCACATCCAAATAACCAATCCATTCCAAGGATCACATCAATGCCACTAGACTTTAGGACTATTAGATTGGCTAGGAATTCAACCCCCATAATATTCATGTTGACCCTCGGGCATAAATGACTAGCTTTCAATGCTTTGCTCGGGGAACTTACTAGAAGAATTTTTTTCATAGGGCTCATTGGTAAGTTATGCTTTGTCACAAAATGCTCGGTAATAAACGAATGTGATGCTCCAGAATCAAATAAAACTAATGTAGGTTCAGAATTGACAAGGAATGTATCGAGCACAACATCAGGAGCCTCTTGAGTTGTTTCTGTGGCCACATGATTCACTCTTCCGCGAACGTAGTTCTGCTGACCCTTGTTGCCCAGCGGTGTGTGGTTGCTGTTTCTCGGCTGTTGCTGCTGTTGAGGAGTCTGCCTCTGTCCACTATTCCTCTGATTCTGAGGAGTCTGCATGTTATGCTTCGGGCAATTGTTAGCATAATGCCCTAGTTCTCCACACTTGAAGCAGTCATTGGGTTGAACCGGTGCAACTGGATTGTTGGACCTCACTGGTGCACCTGTTGCATTGCCTGAACGGTACAGTGGCGGGAGGATTTGCACTGAGTCTGATGGTTGAAGCGCTGAGGCTGCTGTGGAGTACGTTGATTCTAAAGGAGTGACCGGGACTGGTGGTCGCTTCTGGCATAGATATTTCGAGGTGTTGCCTAGATCTTCAAAGAGATTCTCCTCGAATCCATGCCCAAGTTCCGAAGGTAGAGGATCCTCTGCCTCGGGTGTTTCGGATTCAAGTTCAGGAGAAGATGTGGGAGTTGAATCTAAAGGTTGGACTTCTATGGGCTCGGATTCGGCTGCCAAGGGTTCCTCTGTTGGTACCTCTTGTTCTACCTGAGGTGGTTCCCGGAAAGAGACGAAGGAAGTCCTCTCTAAGATTTTATTGAGGATCTCTCTCCCGTCAAATGGAGTCTTGTACAAGAATGAACCTTCGACTGTGTTATCGAGGTATTGTGCATCATCCTTGTTCAGTCCCGCATACAAATGTTGAAGCAACAAATGGTCGGGTAGAGACAAGTCAGGACCGGATCGAGCTAGGAGAGACAATCTGGCCCAAGATGCACCAAGTGATTCCCCCTCATTCTGACGAAAAGTCAGAATCTCTGCTCGTAAGGCGCAGATATGAGAGATCGGGAAGTATGTGAGATAGAAGTAATCTCGCAATTTCTTCAAATCTCCGTTTGCAAGGCTTACGTGTTATGTGTACCATTGCTTCACCTTTCCTATAAGGGAAAAGCGGAACAATTTCCACTTAAGAGTTTCGTGTGTCATGCCTGAGATCTTTAGACACGAACACACTAGCTCGAATTCGTGCAGATGATGGTAAGGAATTTCATCACCCCATCTCGAGAAGGTACTCTTCTGAACTTTGTTTATGAATCCAGAGAGAATTTCGTAACCAGGTGAAAGGATTGGATCAGAAGATGAGACTGGTTCATAACATTCACTCTTGGGTGCGGAGAGCTAAAAAATGGATGGCTGCTCCATGGATAGCGGGGGTAGAGATAGAATGAAAGAAAAAGAAAAAGATATGAGGTCGAACTAGGTACAAAGAGAATATAGCAACCGTTCCCCGACAACAGCGCCAGAAAGCTTGTTGACATTTCCTAGCGTCACAAAAATAAATCCGCAAGCGCACGGATACCGTTGTAGCTTTCACCCGGGAGTATTCCAAGGGTATCGTATCCATTGAGTAACGTGTGTACTTTCTCTATGGTTCAGGTTTGTCCAAGGACACCACACCCACTAGAGGTGAGGGTAGAATGGTTTCATAAGGCTGGTTTCGGAGATAAGATAGAACTGTCCTAGCTGCTCACTTCGGGATACTGGCTTCCCCCAGAATAAGACTGGTGAGCTCCAGTACTGCAGCACTGGGATATACCCGAACGGGAAGGGTTCCGTTGGATAGACAAGGCTGTCACCACCTGCTACCTACCTCATCTAACCATGAGATATATAGATATACCACAACCAACAGGTAAGTCTAGTCTAGACACCACGTCTACACTATCGTTACTACTCTAGCCTATGGCCTTAAACTAGAGCACCCACTATAAACTAGTGAACTACTGATCCAACTAATCAACTTAAGAGCTAGCACAATAACTTAACTAAGAAACTAAGCACATAAGAAAGTACGAACACTAACTTTGATTGACAAGCATCCGTCAAGGTACAAGCTGAAGAAGAGTGTTGACAAACCCAGCACTTCCCCAAACTCCTCCCCACTCTCTCCCTAATTCTTATCACCTCTAGAGATGAGCCTAGAGCTCATGTACATGAGAGAAACTCCAAGAGGGAGTTGAGAGAGATGTGAAGGAGTGTCTCTCTTAGAAGCACCCCCCATATATTTATAGGGGTGTGTGAGGGGTGCTCCTGCCGTGCAACGCGCCGAGGCTTGCCCAAACCAACCTAAGGGACCAATCAGGAGGCGCCACGTTCAAGGGGGGAGGTCAGTGGTTCTTCCCTGGGTCGGCCAACCCGGCTAGGTCGGCCGAACTGGCCTAGGCCCGGTTCCGCCTCCCCTTCTGCCACGTGATCTGCAAGTGGGTCCTAGGGGCCATGGAAGATGAGTGGGCCCTGGTTGAAGGTCGTTTTTTGTCTTGTTCGGCCTGTTTTGCTCTTGCCTTGCTAATTTCCTCACTCTGGAATTACACCTTGAATCTTAGTCGCTCATTTCCTACCATTTCGCCCTGTAATTGCCTGCATACAGAAATCGACCAGCACTCGTGGAATTTGTTAGGTAACGCCCTATTCTAGTGTTGATCTTTGGATATATGTTGCTTTTATGCAGGTTTTGACGGTCGAAAAGTGGTCTATAGTGAGCATCAACAGCCTCCAACACCGCGATCCTCTCATGGGCCTCCAACAACGTGTCCTGAGTCTGGTCCAGCTCGGTGGTGACCTTCTCCAGATCAGTGTTGAGGGCGGCAGTGACTCGAGCAAGGGTGTTGACGCGGTCTTCATCATCACCACCCATACTGACCACAATCTCCTCAGTCCCACTAAGGCGGCGAGGAAGGTGGCGGTACTCTATGTTCTGCAGCTCCTGGCGGTGGGTGTGGCAGATGGACCACAGAGCTCTCCTGGTTGCGCTGCGGACAGAGGCATCGTAGGTGGCGTGGGGCATCGCGGAGTCGTGCGCCGTGAGGGTACTCCGGCCTCTGAGACCCTCCATCTACACCCTGATGTGGACGCGAGTGAGGAAGTAGTCGCTGAGCGCAGGGTCGATGTAGTGGTGCGTGTGGTAGTGGGGGCTCACAGGGTTGCCCAACTCCTGCAGAACATCCTGCAGCACCAAAGAGAAGTAGCCGGGCTCACTCCCTGAAGTGCGAACACAGCAGAGCCGCCTTGTCCCTAGAGGACCATCGCCCTAATCACCCTGGTCGTCGTTTTTGTCGCTTTCCTCATCATCATCATCTCCATCATCAACACCCCCGGAATGACCCGATCTTCCTCCAGCGGCGACCGGTGCTGAAGCAGGAGCTGGAACTGGGGCAGCTGGGAGTGGTGGTGGTACCTCTACTACTGGTGACGCCGACAGAGTGTACTGATTCCCTTCTTCATCGACCGCCATGATGCGGCCATCATCTCCATCCACAAAGTAGTAGGCCTCCGCGGGTTCCTCTTCCATAGCTTCCACCTCCTGAACTGGGGCTGGAACTGGAGCAGGAGGAGCTAGCTCAGCTGGGGCAATGCGAACCTGATGACCTATGGTGCGCTTGTGAGCAGTCTCGTAAGTCCTAGTCATCTAATAGAGCAAGAATAAAACTCGGAAGAAATTTTGAAAGAAATAAAACAACAAAAAGAACATGTAAATAAACATAGATTTTTATGCAGAAATAATAAAATAAACACAAAGAAATTTTGAAGTTGACATGGCTTGCTAGAAAATAAATCTTTAATTTCGATCATTTCTAACTAGGCGAGCGTCTTGCTGTCAACATAGCTTTGATACCACTTTTGTCACACCCGATGCCAGAAAGAACCAGATGCATCTCATGTGTCCGCCAGGATCAAGTTCACACACACATGATAGACGAAATACGTGTAATATATCAAAGATAATGCTCGAAAAGTAAACAAGGTAGAGTATTTAACATTATTTCACTCCGAATAAAATAGACACAAATGTCTTTAAACGTTTAACCGATAGACCCTAAACGAAGTCTGCAACAACTCCGTCTTCCACAGGCGATGACTGGTGAACGCCTCGAAGTCGTTGAAGTTCTCCTCTTCAAAGTTCTCTTCTGAACAACAGTTGGGCAAGGGTGAGTACTCTTATGGTTGGTACTCAGCAAGTGGGGGAAATATGCAAGGCCAACAAGGATAGGCTAAGGTATACAGCAGTTAGCACTTTTAGTTGATCAAGGTTTATTAGCAGGCACCTATTAACTAGATGTAAGTTTATACGAACCCACTTAAGCAAAAGCATAAAGGTACCAACAACTTAAGCATAAATCAAGAACCACAGGTTAGTTAATCTTCAAGTTCCATTATCATGTGAGAGTCCAAACCGCTCATAACCGTGAGCACGACTTTTATAACAGTTTTACACTCTGCAGAGATTGTACACTTTACCCACAAAACGTGCTCCCCTAAGTCGCCCGGGTTTGCAAGGCCCTTAAACACTTCCAAGGTGAGTGGCGAGGGGTACACTATGAAGCCTTTACAAAGACATGTCGAGAGCTAGACAGCCCGCTAGAGTTTTGGTAGCAGTGTGGTCCATAAACCTCCCTAATGGTCAGCTCCTTAGCAAAGGCCGCTACCCCACGAGGACCGGGCTATGACCCCTACACCGACCCCCTCCTTGCCCTTTCGATAAGACCATCAGCTAACTAAACATCTAATTAATTGCCTAAGGTCAGAGCCATGTGTCTTTGTGGTTGCACTGTTCACTTTGGTGGATCTCCATGTTCCCATTAAGAAAAGTTGATCTTGCATTAACGAGGTATATCAACAATTTAAAGCATGAACAATATTATCATAAGATTAAACCATCACCATTCCCAAAGTTAGCAACTAAGCGTGACTACCCAACATAAACAATAAACCTGGTGTTTCATGGCTTTGAGTAAAAGACTAGGTATGTCCTTAGCATAGGTGACCCATCAAGTTTATGCAAAGCAACAATAAAGTGAATTATCATGCTATTGTTGGGATAAAATAGAACATGAAGGGGAGGGAAGTCCACTTGCCTTCCTCAAAGAGCTGCTGATTCTCTTCCTCGTAAACTTGCTCTTGATCTTGCTCGAATGTCACGTCATCTACACGATCACACAAGCAAGCATACACAAACAAATAAGAAACAGTACAATAAACAGTAAAAACAGAGAGTAAAAAGATGATAAAGCTTTAGATCTTGATGCAAGGATCGCGTGAGCGCAAAAATTGCTGAAATCGGAGTTGAAACGACAAAGATATGGCTAAAACAGTGTTCTAGGGACCTATCTGCGAGAGTTTTAAACTTCCAGGGGCTAGATCCGAAGAAACCAGGGGCTAAAACCTAATTAAACCCTAAACAGAGGGTCCAGGGTGCTAAATTGGGGTCCAGGGACTATAGATTCTATTCCCGAAAAAGGCAGGGGCCTAAACAGAAAAGAAAGGACCTAAATCTAATTACTTTTCTACTGCACTAGACCGCGGGTTGATTTCTAGGAAACCTAGGGGCTTTTCTGCAAAAGGAACTAGCGGCAGCTAGGGTTAGGCTCGGGTCAGGCGGATCTGACCCGCTGGATCTAGATCTCACGACGGCAGATGGGTCGGCTTGGCTCAACTCGGCTGGGGCGCGGCTCATGCTCGGCTGGGCGGCTCGGCTGGGTGGCTCGGCCGGGCGGCTCGTGAGAGAGAGATGCTTGCTTTTATATATTTTTTTATTCAAAACATTTTCATTTCATTTTTTTCTACACTTTGGGTGTTACACCCTCCTGGAGCTGGATGGTCTTCGTGCCAGCGTCGCTGGTGTTAGGCTTCACCTTCGACTGGGCCAACTTCTTCTGAGGGGCAACCTGTGGTATCACCATCTCCGATTGGGAGAGTTGTTGTGCAGTGGTGAAGACTTCACATGATGGCTCCGGCATGCGCTGGTTGGTGGTGTACTCGATTGCCTCGTGGTCGCTGTCATATGACTTCTTCAGGTCGCCACAGAGGGTGAGTACTCCTATCTTCCCTGGCATCTTGAGGAGAAGGTAGACGTAGTGAGGCATGACCATGAATTTGGCCTGTGCTGGTCTGGTGAGAATGGCATGGTATGATGATTCGAAGGCCGCCACTTTGAACTTGATGTACTCCGTACGGTAGTTGTGCTGTATTCCAAAGATGACCGGTAGGGTGATCGATCCCAGTGGTGTAGCTGCATTTCCTGGGACAATGCCGAAGAACAGAGTGCAGGTAGGGACGAGCTTGTTCAACCCCATCTTCTTGAGAGTACTTGCGAAAAGCAGGTTGAGGCCGCTTCCGCCGTTGATAAGTACTCGAGTGAGTTGTGAGCCGACCATGATGGGGTCCCGGAAGAGCGGGAATTTTCCCAGCTCGGAGAAGCTAGTCCACTGATCCTCCCTTGACAAGGACATTGGGACTTCACTATGCCTCAAGGGATGTTGTACAGCCGGCTCGACGGAGAGGATCTCACGCAGGGTCTGAGCACGCTTAGAGGGGAAGCCGCCATCGCCACTGAAGATGACATTGACAACATCCTTGCGGTTCTAGAACCCCTGTCCTCCGTCCTTGTCTTCTTTGTCCTTCGACTTGTTGTCGTCATCTAAGGGATGCGTGTTGTGGTACTTGCGGATGCTTTCGCACTCGAAGAGCGAATGATTGCTCTTTGGGTGCATCAGGCATTGCTTGTGCATCACTTTCTAGTACTCGGCCTTATGGTTCCCAGTCTTCTTTCCCTTCTGGCCGTGTTCAACAGCCATGACTTCTTGCTCCATCTTGTGCTTGCGAGAGGAGTCCGACTGGCTCCATGAGTGCTGGAGTTGCGTCTGTTGTCTGGAGTTGCATCTATCGTCGTCGTCGTCGTCGTCATCGTCATCGTTGTTATTGTTGTTGTTGTTGTTGTGGTTGTTGTTGTTGGTGGTGTTGATGATGATGATGATGATGATGCTACTCCTGGGGAAGCACTTGTTCTCCTCATCCTCCTAGTCCACCCAGCGCTGCATCATGTCCCGGAGTTGTACGACGGTTGTCGGGCGGTAGACGTTCTGCCGGAAGAGGCCGCGCTAGAAGTAGTGGATTACATCCTCGTCGGTGATGTTGGGGATGGTGGCCCACATCTCGAAGAAGCATCTCATGTAGGCCCTCAGGGTCTCATCTTCCAGCTGCCAGACCTGCGATAGGTCATGTCGAGTACCTGTGTGGAGCATGGAGCCTTGGAAGTTGTCGATGAAGGCCGTCCTCAAGCCATCCCACGAATTGATGGAGTTTGGCATGAGGGACTTGAGCCAGGTGAGTGGTGTAGACTCCAGGGTCATCGAGAAGTAGATGACCTTGGTGGAGTTGTAGCCGCCAGATACTTCGATGGCGGTGGAGTAGTAGCAGAGCAACTGCCATGGGTCCTGCTTCCTGTCATACTTGGTGATGCCAACGGGCTTGAAGTCCTTCGGGTTACCGCGGGCGAAGATGTCGGCCGAAAAGGCCGGGAAGCGGTCACTGTCTTCGAGGTCGTGACCATCCTGGCCACGCTCGCGGCATCTTGCCTCGATGATGCCCCGGGCATCTTTGCGGTCATTGATGCTTTCCCTTAGTTGCACCGTCGGCTCATCCCGTAGATTTCTTGGTGGGCAATGACCTCCAGCGCCGCTTCCTCCGTAGTGGGGTCTTTTATTCTGCTGAGGTCCTCTCGGCCAGTGTGGCTGCTGGACTTCCTGCTCGTGCAGGGGTGGGTGTTGGTGGTCAATTTTCGATGATTTTGACCACCAACATTTCTCCAGAATTCATGGTTACAAGGCCTACACCAAGCCAAATTTATTAAACTAATGAAATTCCACTATTTTTGGTGCATATATGACTGCAGGAACTCACTGTAAAAATTTGGGCCGATTTTGGAGAAATCCTAGGCCGGCCGGCCTAGCCCAGGCTGGTCGGCCTGGCACTGTGGCCTTTCAGGCTCCACTTTTGCCAGCATGCAGAGAAACACAAGTCGTTGATCATGGATCGTGCCTTTTACGTCGGTTTGATCCAATAACCCGAAAGGCCTCACACATGAATCCAAGGGCCCACCTGCATGCAAGACTCGGACAAACAACTGAAGGGCAGCAGTAACCGCCATCAGGGATGTCCACGCCAAAGGTGGTGCCAGGTGGCAACAATCCCAGGCCGGCTGGCCTGGGGAAGGCCGGCCGGCCCCACTTTATAGCCTCTCGAGCCCATCTTCGCATGGAAGTTACACAACCGCCTTACCTGTCCGGAAGTTGAGGAATATTAGCTTCGGTTACAAGTTAAGCGACCTTAGCCTTGCTTACAAGCTAAGCAACCTACCTTGGAGGGCTATAAATAGAGACCTCCCCCCCCCCCCCCTCACTTGTAACAGACACCATTTGGAGAGAAGAAGAGTCTCAAGCAAGAGTTGTTTACCCTTAGAGTAGAATGGGGAGAGTGTGAGGTGAGAGTCCGGAGGCGAGCCGGGTTATTCGGCTCATCTCCAACTTGTAGCCTCAGAGGAATGAAGCATCTTTGGAGTGAAGTTCCTCGTCTCTTGTCGGTATCTCGCTAGTCTCTCTCCTTACTTCAGTTACTTGTTTACTTACTTGCATTGATCTGCGGGATCCCTTATCTGCGTGGTTCAGCAAGCCTAGCCATTTGGGGTTTCTTCTTGCCTTAAAGCAAGGCGGAAGTCAGTAACTTGATAGTTGAACTATGGTGCTTAGGCTTGATAGTTATCTTGGGTTGTGTTGCACCCCACGGAACTGATGTGGTAGGTGGCAGGTGGTGACAGCCCTGTCCGTCCCTTATAGTCCACCACGTTCGGGTGTTTTCATAGCAGTAGATCATTGGCCGAGTTGGACCCACCATTTCTCCCTCACTCTGAGGTCCTTCCGCCCCAGCCACCGAAGCAGATCAAGTTAGTTTAGTAGCAAGACTTCTGGGTAACGAGTTGGCTAACCGTCGTTAGACCCTCTACCGCATACCTCTCTTCCTCTGGTGGGTCCGGTTGAATTAGTTCTATAGGTCTGGTTGCGCTTATCATTCCTTAGATTCGATATCCCAGGTAAACTCCCTGGTGAAAGCTACTTCGGTATCCGTGCGCTTGCGGATTAGTTCGTATAGGCTAAGTAGTGCCAACCACCTTTCTGGCACCGTTGCCGGGGAACGGTAGCAATACTAGTCTAGACCTTTTTCAGCTGTACACCTTTCCACCGTACCACATGGAGTTCGCTCCTAGTTATCCGGCAGTTCCATACCGCGAGTACTTGGAATCGCCTCCACCATACCACTGTTGACGGTCGTTATTCGACCATCATCCGTCAACATCTCGGGAATAATTCAGAGTTTAACATTATGATCCATGCGTATTTTATTTAAACTAATAAAATTCCACAAGTTTTGGATGAGTTGTCATGCAAGAGCAAGTGTACCAAAAATCAGCCAGTTTGGGAGAAATCCCAGGCCGGCCGGCCTCCCCTAGGCTGGCCGGCCGGGTCCCCCCTCTTCTGGCCACGTCATCGATCCAGGAGTCAACAAACACACCCAGGAGGATCATGCATCATGCACTTGAAGTCGGTTTGATCCGAGGACCCAAAAGGCTTCACACACGGATTCAAGGACCTGCATGTCTGAAATGGTTGCTTAACTAAAAAGCAACTGTTACCGACCTCAGGAGGCAATCAGGAGCGTCCTCGAGAAGGTCGGTGCCACTTGGCACCAACCCCAGGTCGGCCGGCCGGCCGGCCCCACCTGGCGGCCACTGATGCCTAGTCTTCGCGTGGAAGTTAAGCAACTGTCAAGGCTGCGTAATCTTGATGCTTTTCACCGGTTACCGACCTTCACTAGCTATAAATAGGCCCCTTACCCTCACTTGTAAGACATACACTCAGAAGGAGTTCTCTCTTCACTTTAGTCTAGAGTTAGGTTTAGTAGTCTGGCAGTTAGAGTCAAGTCGAGTTTGTCTCGGGATTACGGAGTCGTCCTCGAAGTCTGGTATAAGTTGTATCCTTCCTTTGACATTATCAATATAATTTATCTTCTTTATCTTATCAAGTCAGCTTTACCTTCTGCTTTTATTTATTTATTTATTTCCAAGCTCTTGCTTGTGTGCAGAAGTTCTATCCTTTAGCTTAGACTTTGTTCTAGTCTTAGTTTGTTGGGACCTTATCTTGCGGGTTTTCTCGCCCGGACTAGGGGGCTCAAGTTAGTTCCCTAGGTTGAGGGGGATTTCTCTTGAAGGCCTTAGGGGAAATCCTAACACCAAGTGCATATGTGGTGTCTGGCTTAGTGTTAGCTAGAAAGTGTGTTCCACCCCACAGAACTGATGTGGTAGGCGGCAGGTGGTGACACCCCTGTCCGTCCCTTGTAGTCCACCATGTTCGGGTGTTTTCATAGCAGTAGATGGTTGGCCCAGTTGGACCCCCCCATTTCTCCCTTAGTCTGTGGTCCTTCCGCCCCAGCCGCTGAAGTAAGCTCTGTTCTCCCGACAACTAGGTTAGTTCAGGTGCTATAGATATCATTGAATCGTTTGGTAAATTTTGCTGTTTTAATTCACCGCTAGCTTTAGCGGGCTTACCATTGCTCTCGTTGTCGTTTTGATATATGCAGAGCAGTGCATGACCGATTTCGACCTACCAAGTAACTTCAATCTGAAAGAATTGGGCATGTTGTTCAGCAGAGAATTGTCCCACCTCAGAAAAGGCTTACCTTAGGAGGGAGTTCGTCAACGTTTGTCTTTACCATGGCTCAGAAGACACTCCGTTAGTACTCGGCCCCATCCAGCAGTCATATCCCTACTGGTTTGGACAATACCCAAGGCACTGATGGCTTCAAGCTGAAGACTAGACTTGTCAACATAGTCCAAGCTAGCCCTTTATGTGGGAAGGCAACGAAAGATGCCAACGCTCACCTCCAGAACTTCATGGAAGTGAGTAGCACAATCAACCCCAAAGGCACTACATTGGATAACGTTCACCTTCGTCTGTTCCATTTCTCTTTGCTGGGCAAAGCAAAGACGTGGTTCTACAACAACAAGGCAGACTTCACTACTTGGAATGACTACTCCAACGCATTCCTGTTCAAGTATTTCCCAGTGGGCAAAACCAATGCACTCAGGAACAGGATCTCAAGTTTCCAACAACTCCAGGATGAAACCATCTCGGAAGCCTGGGAAAGACTCCAGGATTACATAGAAGCATGTACACACCATGGCATGGAAGAGTGGCTGATTATTTAGAACTTCTTCCATGGCTTGAGTTAGAGAGCGGAAGACCACATCGATGCAGCAGCAGGAGGAGCATTCCTCTCTCTGGATGTTGCACGGGCCAAGACGCTTATAGACAAGATCGCCTCCAACAAAAGTTGGAAGGGAGATAGGCAACCAGCTCGCCCGAAAGGAGTACACCAGATTGATGGTGTAGATATGCTGGCGGCCAAGATGGATCTCCACATGAAGAAGCTAGAATCTCCAAACCAAGAGGTCAATCAGATCATGGACTTGAGGATCACATGTGAGACATGTGGCAACACCGGACATTCGGGCAATAACTGCCCACTAACAAAGGAGGATGCGAATTTTGTTGGGAAAAACTTTTCCAACAATTCGGGATATTGTCCTCAACAACAAGGGTGGAACTCCAAGCCCACCTCCCCTTCGGTCAATAGCAAGGTAACAATTTTAATAACAATTTTCAGCCTTTGTTGGCGCTCGCTACGGACCAATTTTGAGCATCAATTTGATCAGAAAATTGGGATGACTAGCATACTTAACTTGCATATTTATCTAGAATAATATCATTTCCACATTCCCCTTGGAGAATTTGCAATGCAGGGAAATTGAGCAAAAATCAAGTGTAAACAAGCACTTCAATCCAAGGCAAATGGCGTCGACCAATCAGAGCGCGCCGTTCAGCCTCCAATGGATGAAAGGACCCACAAAAAAGCACAACCGACCTAGGACAGACTCGACTCACCCATAGGAGTGACCAAGGCCCACATGTCAGCACCATAGAAGAAGCTAGAAGCGGTGGGCGCCTAACCTGGTTCGGCCAAACCAGGTGGATCGGTCGAACCAGGCCGGGCCCCACCGACCTTCCACTTCCACGTGGAGCTCTCCCATTGGTCATCCATGTCGGTTCAAGGTGATAGGGGGTGAAGAGGCGCTGAGAAGCTGCTGCACACGACCCTCACTCACCTCTATAAATATGAGGGGGTTGCTACTAAAGGAGACATAACAAGTTGAAGCCTCTCTCAAGTTCCTCTCTTGCTTAGTCTTTAGGATAGTGGAGTTTAGGTGAAGTAGCTCTTCTTCGGTTCCCGAGTCTTGCCTAGGAGTGTTTGGTATGGGTTTTACTCTTCCTCTCCTTTGTAATATTCGGAATTCCTTAATTGAGTTATCTTCTAGTTTAGCGTATTCGTATAGTATGTGTTCTGTGTATTCAGATGTGTATGCTATGCTTAGTTTATATTTGGGTCTTATATCGTGCATGATTAGACGTGGTAAGACATCTAGGCTACGACATCGGTTTCAGTATTCGCATGTTTGCTCTAGTGTGATTGTTGACGCCAGATTTTGACACGTTTTCAATCGGCGTCAAGGAAGGAGGAGATTGTCCGACGCGGCGGACTTAAAGGCTACAATTGGAAATCGGCCGATTGGCGCTACAGTTAGGAATCGGCCGATTGGCGCTGCAGTGTTTCGGGCGATTGGCGAATGGAGTTGGTGGGGGTCGGCCGATTGAAAGGCTGGAGCGTTTGGGCCAATATGGGCTTGCGCCAAAAGATAAATTATTTATAGAAGGGGGACGAAGCCAATGGAATCCCAAGAGGGGATGTTGAGTCAAGATGACAGAGCATCCCAATCAAAGATGACATGACGTTGGTCAAAGAGCGACGCCAACTCGGTCGAGGAGCAATGGAAGGAGTTCGGATTGGACTAGGAGATGGCAGCAAAAGATCCTGCGGGAGTCCGTTTCCTTTAGGAGAGTCTTATAGATATAGTAGTTTTTATATTTAAGTCAAGTTTGTAACGGATCGTGACAGATCAGGAGTCTTAGTCCTAGGGTATAAATAAAAGCAGTCAGGGTTTTGTAAAGGATACACATCAATCAATACAAACAATCTACTTTTTCACGTACTTTACTTTCAAGTCGGCGACTTCGCCAATACATCTTCTTTTTCCACGAGTTCATACGGGTTGGCAGGGCTGCATCGACACGATCTTCGGCCGATTGGTAAGTTCCATTTATCGAATAATATCTAAGCTTTAACTTCGGGCGCATCACTGTTGTTTCATTTAGATTTATTCACCAGTTATCGATATTTACTAGAATTATAGGTTTTATCTATTGCTCTAGTTTTATCACCAGTTATCCAGCTTGAGATCGAACTGTCGGCTTTATCATTATTTTTTCTTATTTATTGTCATATAGCCGATTAGATCTATTTCAAGTGTTGCATCTGTGGTCAGATTGACTTGCACGCCGCGCGAACCGCACCAGGGCGATCACCCGAACAGGAGTTAAGCAGATTCTCCCGGGTCATGTGTCCGACGCTGAAGGTCATCGGCCGATTTTTAGCGCCAACACACTTTTGGCACACTTGGTGGGACCACCTCAATATCCAACATGTCAAAGGCCACCGAAATCTCTGAAAACAACGCAATCGAGGTTACGGAGGCAGATCTCAAGGACGACCAGAAAGAAGAACTGGCAAGACACCTAGAAGACTACAAGAAGGTATACCTGCAATCTTTGAGTCGTACTAGAAGCGGGGAGATCGTCAAGAAAGCTCCTCTTCCAACTCCCCGCCAGATCACCATCGCTGAGGACTCGGGCAAGATGTTCGATATGATTCAACAATCCGTTTATCAAGCTTTCATCGACCAATCCTCAGTGATGACCAACACGGAATACAATGCTGTCATCAGTTCTCTGGTCAGTGGAGTAGCTCAGGGATATCAGAGGCCAGCATACGCCCCGCCTATTGTAACTCCAGTCAGAAGCTTACCAGGATACAACGGGGTGCCATGCTTTGAATCACAAGCGCCGCCTTAGCCTGCCCAGATTTCTTCCGTGCAATCACTGCCCTCAAACTAAGTGCCTTGGGGGGCTCCGGCAACGGCGGCTGTTCTGGACCAATCAGCAGGTCATGGAGGCTCTCCGATCCAGCAACCATTCCAATCGGCTATCTGGCCGACGGTCCCTCAATATCAATCGGCCACGTCAGAAATCGGCAGGGGGGTAGATGTTGCGGGAACACTCAGAAGCGCAGCGCCGATGATGTTGTACGATGGGATGGTAGATTCGCTATGCCACCAGCTGTCAACCGCTTAGCCGGCCACGCTGCCGCAAAATCCGCCACACGCTTTGATCCATCACCCGGCCGTCCCAC
Source organism: Panicum miliaceum (assembly GCA_032594955.1). Classification (NCBI taxonomy): domain Eukaryota; kingdom Viridiplantae; phylum Streptophyta; class Magnoliopsida; order Poales; family Poaceae; genus Panicum; species Panicum miliaceum. Next base: position 43,589,434 of record CM064056.1, on the reverse strand, counting down.
CGCCGATCCATCAACATGTGCCGATCCCCCAACCAGTTGTTCATTAGCAGCAAGTGGATTGGACAGCAAGGATATTGGAGGTGATTCAAGACCAATTCGGGTTGAAGCCGAAGGTACAAACCTATACGTACAAAATGCCATACCCACCTACCTACGATCTACTACTGTTTCCCCATCGGTACAAAGTTCCTGATTTCACCAAGTTTTCGGGGCTGGATGACACCTCAACTGTGGAGAACGTGAATAGATTCATCATCCAGTGCAGGGAGGCCACCACACAAGATGCTCTGTGGGTGGGTCTGTTCTCGTCGTCTCTATCTGGGTCGGCTTTCCAGTGGTTCACTACACTACCACCCAATTCCATCGTTACTTGGGCCGATCTGGAGAAGCAATTCCACAAGTACATCTACGCGGGAGTCCACGAGATGAAGCTTTCAGATCTGACCAGCCTCAGGTAGAGGAGCGACGAACCAGTAACTAATTACGTACAGAGGTTCAGAGAGGTCAGAAACAAATGCTATACCCTAGCCCTGACTGATGCTCAGCTGGCCGATATCGCCTTCCAAGGTCTCCTGCCACACATCAAGGAGAAGTACGTCTCACAGGAGTTTGAAACTTTAAGTCAAATCATTCACCGATTGGCCGGTCAAGAAGTACGTCCGTTTGATCAGCGGAGGAATTTTTAGAAAAAGGTGGCGTATTTGGAGGAATCTGAATCTGAAGAGGAAGCGGAAATCGGCCTAGCAGAATTGTTCAAAGTGAAGAAGTCAATATCATGCCCTTTCGGGAAGAAAGAACCAGAAGCGTTCAGTTTTGACACGTCAAAGGCCGACAAAATCTTTGACTTACTTCTCCAAGAGGGGTAGATCAAACTCTCACCTTACCACACCATTCCGTTGGCCGAGCAGCTCAAAAAGATGAAATATTGCAAGTGGCACAATGCCACGTCTCACGACACAAACGAGTGCAAAATCTTCCATCAGCAGATACATTCGGCCATTGAGCAAGGCAGACTCAAATTCGAAGTCCCGGCGAAGCCAGTAAAGCCGATGAAAATTGATCAGCATCCTTTACCTACTAACATGGTTGACACGGGAAGAAACGCGCTTCAAACCAAGGTGCTAACGTCGGAATCGGCTAAAAGAAGCGGCGCCGTGGGCCCCAGAAATCAGGCTACGATGGACGATGTCAAAGGGAAAAGACGGGTTGAAGACAAGGGCGAAGGATCAGAGCGATCGCGTAGACCCGTCACCTCCCAATTCTTGCTCAACAAATATCAGCGGAAGCAGGAAAGTTTGAGACACTGCGAAGAGATGATACGCCGACACGAAGATCATTGGCGATGCCCGTTCTTCATCCACTGCTGGGAAAATAACCTCAGATTACCATCAGCTGATAATTGCCCTGAGTGCAGTGGACCATATCACAACGATCGCCCACTCAAGAGGTCACGCTCCAGAGACAGAGGATCAGAGCCGATCAGCAGAAACTGGCGCAAACAAGAGGTCGGCGCCTTTCAGTGCATGATTGGCTGGGGGCAGAGTTGACCGGTATGATCGGCCAAGGGGCAGGCTCGAACAGTATGATCGGCCGAGGGGCAGGATCGACCAGCACAAGCGATTGGGGGGCAGAGCCAGCGCACACGATCGGCTAATGGCCAATGCTAGGGTGTCAGATGAGAACCCCCTAGGACCGGAACCAGACTGGGAGCGTGCCAAACCGCCGGCCAAACCGGTGAACCCCAGGTGGTGCCTTGATGGACTGTCCAAATCCCAAAACTGAAGGATCCAACGTCGTGCCAATGGGAACAACAAGAGGAAGAGCAGAGGTAGATGGTGGATAAGAAAGACGACAGGTCTCGAGTCTGGCGCCCCAAAAGAAACAACAATGAGGAAGGCGACAATCAAGAATCGGCACCTGACGACAGCATGGTGTTCATCTTGCCGATGGAGTTCATGGCACCCGCCGATCGAGACGACGCGACAAGGATGGAGGAGCAGATGGCGCAATTGGTTTTGGAGCCTATGACAACCACTTTTGAGAAACTGGAAGATGAAAAACGACAACATCTCAAGGCTCTGTTCCTCAAAGGACACGTTAACGGACGACCTGTCACCAGGCTACTAGCAGACGGAGGCGCTGCAGTCAACATCATGCCGTATGCCATGTTCCGGAAGTTGGGCAAAAGCGATGAAGATCTAACCAAGACGGACATGATGCTCAAAGACTTTGAAGGCAACGTGTCTCCCGCCCGCGGAGCGCTCTGCGTCGACCTCACCATCGGCAGTAAGACCCAACCCACTACCTTCTTTATTATTAATGGCAAAGGGTCCTACAACATGTTACTCGGTCGCGATTGGATACACGCGAATTGCTGCGTCCCATCTACAATGCACCAATGCCTCGTACAGTGGGTCGGCGACAATACTGAGATAGTCACCGCCGATTCCGCCTATAGTGTTGCTGCGGCCGATACGCAACAGTGGAGCTGCAAACACGTCAAGTGTATATCCGGTAGAACTTGGGACACTGATTTCCTGAACGTGTCCGATTTTGGCCTACAGCCGATTCGAGCAGTCGGCTCTGAAGATTCAGACTAGATGGATCAGTTCGTCCGAGAAGACGGGAAGCTTGGGCATGGATTTACGTCGGCCGATTCATTGGAGATGGTGGATTTAGGAGATGGTAGCAAGCCAAGGCCGACGTATATTAGTGATAGCTTGGATCCCGAGTACAAGTGTAAATTGACAAGTTTATTAAAAGAATTTAAAGATTGTTTTCCTTGGGAATACCATGAGATGCCTGGTCTAGAATGGTCCATTGTCGAACACCAGTTGCCTATAAAATCAGGATATCGGCCGTATCAGCAGCTTGCACGGTGATGCAACCCTAAAATTCTACCTGATATAAAGGTCGAGATTACAAGATCGATTGAAGCGAGATTTATTCGGCAGTGCCGTCACGCCGAGTGGATTTCTAATATTGTACCCGTATACAAGAAAAACGGAAAGTTGCGCGTATGCATCGACTTCAGGAACCTAAATTAGGCTACACCGATGGACGGGTATCCAATGCCGACAGCCGACGTTTTGATAGATGCCGCCGCAGGACATAAAGTCATCAGTTTCATGGACGGTAATGCTGGGTACAATCAAATATTAATGGCCGAAGAAGATATTTCGAAAACGGCTTTCAGGTGTCCGGGCCACCTCGGTTTATTCGAGTGGGTGGTAATGACCTTTGGATTAAAGAACACCGGCGCTACATACCAACGGTCTATGAATTATATCTTTCACAAGCTTATTGGTGTATTGGTGGAAATCTACATCGACGATGTAGTGGTCAAGTCAAAAGGTCATCAGGAACATCTGGCCGATTTATGAGAGGTGTTGGAGTGCACAAGGAAGCATGGGTTGAAAATGAACCCGAACAAGTGTGCATTCGGTGTGTCGGCCGGACAATTCCTAGGATTCATGGTCCATAAGCGTGGGATAGAAGTCAACCGGAAGACCATAGCTACCATCAACAAGGTTGTGGCCCTGCAGAATAAAACTGAGCTGCAGTCCCTAATTGGCAAGGTCAACTTTTTCAGAAGATTCATATCCAACTTGTCCGGGTGTATTCAAGCTTTCACTCCTTTGTTGAAATTGAAACCCAATCAGGAATTCGTGTGGGAGAAGAACAACGCAAAGCATTAGAAGACATCTTGGCGTCTAGTCTGGGAGGATAGAGACCAAGTCGTTAGAGGAAAAGAAGACGGGCGATGCGAATGCCTTTGGAAACGATACGGGGCCTCATACTTATAGAAGGAAGAGGGTGAAGGAATGGTAGGATGCGTCCCATCGGAGTAAAAGGGTTAATAAATGAAAAGCTGCCAAAGAGGACGGTCCAAGTTTGAATCCGCACATCAACGGCAAGAGGACATTAAATGTTTACAGAGCATTCAGTACTTTTACAGTTCACCCGAGGAGGGCATTAATAGCCGCAATCGCTCGTTGCCTAACTTGATCAGCGGAGTCTAAGGTTCTCTGGTCGTCTTCAGCCGATCCAGGGACTTCTGGCATACGACGATGGATTTTTATTGCTTCATGGGCCAGGTTCTGCCTCTCCTGCTTCAGCTCGGCGATGACAGATGGGAGGTCTTGGAGTCTTTTCTCTTCAGCAGCTATGGCCTTGGTCACCTGCTCCATCTCCTTGGCTAGCTCTGCCCTTCGCCGTTTAAGGCGGTTAATGGCACCGACGATATCTAGGCGAGAGCTTTCAAGGAAGCTGATTCGTTGATGCACCTCTTGAGCTCGATGTTTGTAGGAGTCTTCCTCCTCGCGGGCTTTCGCTAGTTTGGCGCGATCGGCCATATGGCGCAAGGCACTGAACACTGGAATCCATATTGACTCTATGTATGCAGCGGGTGCCACAGCCTCTTCCGCTTCCTCTGGAACTCGGCCTCTAATTTCACTAAGAAGTTGCCGAATCGGCGAGGCGTCTTCCACTAGTCGGCCGATGTCGTCTTGGAGGAGGGTCCGTATGCTCTCAAGCTTGGCACGGACGTCATCAGGGATCGAGCTCAGTGTGACTTGGTGCGAGGCAACCTCTTCATCGTCAGAAAGTGCAACCGCAAAGGAAAAAAGATTGTTGTTGGGAGTGTCCTGCTCCTGCGAAAGAATAAAAAAATAAAAATACGGATCAGCTGACTGTAAGGGGAAATCGACTAATTTGGGTGACAAGTTTCTTACCTCTTTGAAGCGGATTTCTTCTGCTTGCGCCGGCGGGAGTGCTACCCTCATCTCGGGAACTGGCGCGATTGGTTCATCGGAAGAAGAAGATTCGACGATTATCGGTGCCCTGCTGGGGCCAGCCTCCTGGAAAGGTATGGGAAGCGGATTTTTATAAGTATAATGGAAATGATTAAGTCTGATGATATATAATGATTGCCAAACCTCTGTGAGTCGTCCGGCCGATAGTTGTTGGAAAGGTACAATTGATGCGCCCAGGATAGCCTGCATCAAAAATCGGTTAGTTTTTGGTTAAGTATCAAAAAATTGAGTTAAGAGACTCTCTACCTCGGTGGGAGGAATTGCTGGCGTTCAGGTTTCCTCCTGGAATATAGCCGATTGCTGCGGAGATTGCACTGGGGCGATTTGCGCAGCCTGATAGAAAGAAGAAGTTAATATTGACAGAATACTTAGAAGGATGTGAGGTATGCGAAATTACCTGAACAGTTTCTACTAGCAATGATGCAGCAGCCGCTCCAGCTTCTGTAGCAGCCTGGGGATCGACTTCCTCAATAATCGGCAGAGTCGGTGTAGCTAAAGGTTCAGCTGATGCCGCCGCCGACTGATCAGCCGGTTCTATACGGGCATGCACTCGGCGGCTCGTCTTCTTTAAAGAGGGTTTCTTCGGCGTTTGTTTTGATCGGCCGGTGGTGATGTCTTCGATGGTTGGGGCATGGTAGCCGATGAGTGGGAATGGTGTGTATGGGTAGCTATTCTCTACCAGCCTACCACTTTGGCTCCGCGTCGAAGGAAGTCGACTTTCGGACTGAAAAGGGAAATAAGAGTTAGCGGCAAATTTGTAGCATAAAAAGAAATAACATCAAAACCGGCCGAGAAAAGGGCAGTACCGCTGCGTTTGGGTCGATGTTGTCAGGATCCAGATCATTGCAATATATTGCAGGAGATACACAAAAGAGATGCTGCTTCCATTCTGCGCACCATAACTTGAATTGTTGGACAGCAAAAGGAGCCACTATCCAATTGCTTAGATCAATGGTATTGGAGTCCGGTACTAAATTGCATAGCCGATTGTAGTCAAGGCCCTTAGTGAGCTCGTCTCGGAATTTTGCGCGGCCGGCAAAATAAACTTGAATCGGCAGCTGACCAAGGCCAAACTGCCGTGCTGCAACTGAATAAAATTCATAAGTTGGGGAGTCTTTCCCAGAGAAGAAGTTCGCCGGTAAGATCCCTGGTTTGATCAAGGCGTCCGTGAGATCATTATCAAAGGAGTTGGACGTCGAGTCATAGCAGAAGGGAAGCTCAAAACGTGGCTCTATTCTCTGGTACGGGTACCAACTGGTAGTTTCTTCACTAAAGCCGTTGTAAAAGCATCTGAAATACTCGGTTGTCTGGGTGGCTGTGAACTGGCAACCAGGGAAAGCTGATGCCGCTTCGCTGAAAGAGGTGCACCGTCGTTGTACTGTGGGGTTTTCCTTTGACTCGATGTTGGGGATTGTCTTGGTCTCTATCTGCTGCTGGGAGATTTTGCTCATGTACAAGTTGAGCCAGAGGGTGATGAACCACCAGGGGCCACCAGGGTTACCAATCGGCTCTCCCTTTGACAGTTTGACGCTGATCTGGTGCATCATGTGGTAGGCCGATCCTAGCAGATGCTTCCCGAGAGGGATGGCGGCTCCTCTTGATAGGGCTTCGGCCAGAGCTTGTGTGTTGGAAGAAGGGCCAACTGCTCTGCCGCAGAAGAGGTGCTTCTCTAGCCACATCATCAAGAACGCTAAATATTCTCTCTCCAAAATCGTCCCGGTCCTCATGTTTCTGTTGATATACCCTTTCCACCCGCCGATTCCTTTCGTCTCTAGCCGATGGGTCGGCTTGATCAGATAATTAAAGGGTGTACCATGGGAGGAAATGTTGAGGCCGGTCAGCATCAGGACATCGGCCAGAGTTGGGGTCATGGGTCCGTGCCCAAAGAGAAACGCGTTGAGCGCGTCAGACCAGAAATAGGAGGCTGCTATTACCAGGGGTTCATTCTTCTCCATCTGGGACAAAGATAGATTGATGCACTGGCCAATTTCTAATTCATCCCATTGAGCTCTCTTAGAGTTGGCCATTCTTTGGTACCACTCTTTCCAGCCGGGGGTTTCATTCGGCCAAGATCTAAAAGTGCCTGACCACTGGCCCAAATCCATAGGTGATTGCTTGAAAGGGATTCTATGGGTTTCTAAGTTAATCAGATCAGTCGGGTCTGGATTCCCCATAGGGCCTAAGCAGATGAGACCAGGAGCTTCAGAAAGGCGGATAGTGATTTGGTGTCTGACTGCCTAAAAAAGGTAAAAAAGGGAAGAACTAAGAATAGATCTAAAACATGCATGGGCGGTAAAAGGTAAAAAGGAAAAGTTTTGGATGTTTACCTCCGGGATGAAGCTCATCGTCGCTGATGGAATCGCTGATGGAACTGCCATCACAGATGGAGTTGCTGGCGGAACCTCTGTGGCTGGTGGAGTTGCTGATGATGCCGCCATTGAAGGAATGAAGCGGAATGTAGATAAAATAAGAATCGCCGAAGAATGTGGTTGGAAGCCAAAAGGGCGCTGGGAGAAGATAGAAATTGATTCGCCGGGGAGGAAGTTACTGAGCTCGTGGAGAAGAAGCGGCAGGGAACGCCAGTATTTAAAGACGGTCCGAGAGAGGGAGTAAAGGTGGGATTTTTACCGCACCGTCTACACGAATTCCGGGGGAACGGTTGTCTCAGGCACCCAGTTCGAAAAGATTGCAATCATCAGGTAGAAGACCGCGAAACAGAAGGAGTTTTTTGCCACGTTTGTTTTGGAGGAGAGATTAAAAAATAATTTCGAAGTAAAAGTCATGTTTTACTCCGAAACTAGGGGGCATGTGTTGACGCCAGATTTTGACATGTTTTGAATCGGCGTCAGGGAAGGAGGAGATTGGCCGATGCGGCAGACTTAAAGGCTACAATTGGGAATCGGCCGATTGGCGCTACAGTTAGGAATCGGCCGATTGGCGCTGCAGTGTTTCGGGCGATTGGCGAATGGAGTTGGTGGGGGTCGGCCGATTGAAAGGCTGGAGCATTTGGGCCAATATGGGCTTGCGCCAAAAGATAAATTATTTATAGAAGAGGGATGAAGCCAATGGAATCCCAAGAGGGGATGTTGAGTGAAGATGACAGAGGATCTCAGTCAAAGATGACATGATGTTGGTCAAAGAGCGACGCCGACTCGGTCGAGGAGCAATGGAAGGAGTTCGGATTGGACTTGGAGATGGCAGCAGAAGATCCTGCGGGAGTTCGTTTCCTTTAGGAGAGTCTTATAGATATAGTAGTTTTATATTTAAGTCAAGTTTGTAACGGATCATCATAGATCAGGAGTCTTAGTCCTAGGGTATAAATAAAAGCAGCCAGGGTTTTGTAAAGGATACACATCAATCAATACAAACAATCTACTTTTTCATCGTACTTTACTTTCAGGTCGGCGACTTCGCCAATACATCTTCTTTTTTCACGAGTTCGTACGGGTTGGCAGGGCTGCATCGACACGATCTCCGGCCTATTGGTAAGTTCCGTTTATCGAATAATATCTAAGCTTTAACTTCGGGCGCATCGCTGTTGTTTCGTTTAGATTTATTCACCAGTTATCGATATTTACTAGAATTATAGGTTTTATCTATTGCTCTAGTTTTATCACCAGTTATCTAGCTTGAGATCGAACTGTCGGCTTTATCATTATTTTTTCTTATTTATCGTCATATAGCCGATTAGATCTATTTTAAGTGTTGCATCTGTGGAGATTATTTAATTTGCTCCAGTAGCTTCTTTGCAATCGCTACGTGATTATCGGCTGATCTATAGCCGATCATCTTCATAGCAAATCAGCCGATTCGCTAATACGCTTTTTGGGACAGATCGGAACTTTAGCCGATCGAGACCCCCGGAATTTAATACGTTTATTTTCTTGTCAATCAACAGGTCAGATTGACTGGCACGCCGCGCGAACCGCACTAGGGCGATCACCCGAACAGGAGTTAAGCAGATTCTCCCGGGTCGTGTGTCCGACGCTGAAGGTCATCAGCCGATTTTTAGCGCCAACGGTGATGTCTGTCCATCCGAAGGGTGGGGGCTCCGTGCAGGGCATTAGAGTATCGCTTATTAGTGTAGACGTGGTGTCTGGGCTAATCAGTGTTGCTGGATGCGGCTCTATACCATGGTTTGATAAGGTAGGCGGCAGGTTGAGACAGCCCTGTCCGTCCAGCGTAATCCTCCCCGTTCGTGTAGTAGCTTTAGGAGGTGCATAAATTAGCCTTGAGGATCTAGTGGCCACCTAGTCATATCCTGTGCGGTCTCCCGGTGATGCATGGGAGACTAGAGCCCGTTCCTAATCATGTGTATGTATGTGAGTGCCTAGTATAGACTGTATGCTTAGTTAGGAGTACGTAAGTCCTTTGATTAGCTTTCTTCTTTCTTTCTCCCTTCCTGTAAGCTTTGCATAGAGTAGAACTTGAGTAACTTGTGTGTCACACAACCTCTTTACCATATATATTATCTTACCCCTGTTTATTCAATACAATATCCATGCTTGAACTAATCAACACACTAATCTATTCCAATAACCGCCGCCTTCCCTGCGGAAATATAAATACGACCCCGTACTCACTGGTAAAATTCTACAACGGTATTCCGTGCGCTTGCGGATCCTTCTGTAACGTAAGAAATACCCCACGGCATTTCTGGCGCTGTTGCCGGGGAATGGATTTTATGTCCATACTTGGTGACTGCATTATAAAATGCCAACAAGCATTTTTGGCGCCGTTGCTGGGGAAGGCACTGGTTAAAAGAAGAGATCAAGTGGTTGATGAAATTCTAAAATGGTGTTCAATTGTCTAAATAGGCTAACTTGGCTTTGTCTTCTCTCTTTTTGTGTGAAGACAGGGTAGTGTATGACTGGTTTCTATCTGCCACAAAATTTCACTCAGAATCCGGAGTCACTCTTGAGAAGAGTTCGACCTCGAGTCGTTCCTCCTCAGATTACTCTCTCGATAGGCGAAACAGTCAATATCGCACCATCAACTTCCAATACTATGGCTCAGAAGACTCTCTGTGATTACTCAGTTCCTTCGGCCGACAATGTCCCAATCGGGCCAAATGTTAATGCTGAAGCTGAAAATTTTGAGATCAAGACGTGTCTAATCATGATGGTGCAGGCCAGCCCATTCTGTCGTAAGGCCAATGAGGATGCCAATGCACATCTCCAACAGTTCTTGGAACTGTGCAGCACTTTTGTCATTAAGGGAGTCACGAAGGATGCAATCCGACTCCGTCTATTTCCATTTCTCTTCTGGGGAAGGCGAAACAGTGGTTCTACACCAACAGAAGTGCAGTGATTACGTGGGATGAGTGCGCCAAGGCATTCCTCGCGAAGTTCTTCCCGTTGGGTAAAACCAACGCTCTTCGGGGAAGGATTTCCAGTTCTCAGCAGGCGTCAAATGAGTCAATAACTGAAGCTTGGGAGCAGCTTCAAGAGTACATCCTAGCGTGGCCTCACCACGGGATGGACGCTTGGCTCATTTTGCAGAACTTCTACAACAGGCTGACTCCAACAGCCCGTGATCATATCGGCGCTGTTGCAGGTGGTGCTTTCTTCTCGCTAACCATTGACAGGGCCAAAACCTTGATTGAGAAGATTGTGTCCAACCAAGGGTGGAACGACGAACGTCTCCAACCTCGCCAACGGGGCATGCACTCCGTCAAGGAGACGAACATGATCGCCGCTAAGCTCGACCTCCTCATCAAGAAGATTGATGAACACCCCCAAGAAAAGGCTCCAACTCAAGTACTTCAAGCCTTAGATTCTCGTATGACTTGCGAGGTCTGTGGGAATGTCGGACATTTGGGGAACGACTGCCCCAAAACCTAGGAGGATGTCATGTACATGAACAACAACAACGGGTTTCGTCCACAAGGAGGTTAGGGGTGGAACCAGTCGCGCCCCTACTACCAAGGAGGTAATGGTACAAATCCGTTTAATCCTAACCAACCTTCCTTGAGGGATCTTGTCTTAAGCCAAGGAAAGACCAACGAAGCAATTCAGAAGAAGCTTGCCGCTAACGACAAGACCATGGAGACTATCCAAGCGAAGATGGATGGCATCCTCAACACTGAAGAACCAGCTGAGCTTCAACAAAATGATTGAATCTCAACTCGCTCAGCTGGCCGCTGCTATTCCTCCTACTGAGATAGGGAAGGGTCCAGGGTACCCCGAAGGAACCACGGAGAATATCCACGCAGTGACCACAACGGGAGGTAAAACCACTCGTGACCCCCCTAATCCTAACCATGTCAGCAGGGAGAAGGAGGACAAGGCGACCAAAGAACGCCCCAGCAGCAATGACACCGACAAGGTGCATGAAGGGAAAACGGCTCCGTACGAATTCTACAATACCCAATTGTTGTCGTTCCCCAACAAGATCAGGAAGTTGGGCAGGATGAGCAATTTAACCGCTTTATGGACATGATTCAGTGGGTTAACATCAGTGTGCCTCTGCTGGAAGCCATGAGATTACCACCTTATGCTCGCTACCTCAAGGACATATTCTCCAAAAAGAGGCCGCTACCGACTACTGAAGTGGTCAACCTTTCCGAAGCATGCAGCGCAGCTATACTCCCTTAGCTTCCTGAGATGAAAAATGATCCAGGATATCCCGCTATCAACTGTTCAATAGGAGCACAAAACTTCGACAAGGCTCTTTGTGACTTGGGTGCCAGCGTCAGTGTCATGCCTAAGACGGTGTTTGATCAACTGGATTCCTCAAGCTTGACTCCGACACCAATGTAACTGCAGCTGGCTAATTCATCTGTCCGGTACCCAAAAGGAATCGTAGAAGACATTCCATTAAGAGTGCGGGACTGCTTCATCCCCGTCGAGGTGCTGGACATGGATAATCAGAAGGAAACAACACTTATCCTTGGCCGGCTGTTTCTCAGCACGGTAGAAGCTCATTTCGATGTTGGAGCTGGAGAAATCCGACTCAACATCAACGACAAAGAAGAAAGATTTGATTTCCGCCTGAGACTGGAGCAATGTTCAATGACCACAATCAAGTATGAACCACACCCCGGAAGGATCATCAAAGTTGAAGCAACACCTCTGAAGAAGGACGATCCTGCCGCCCTTATGAAGAAATTCAATAAGGGAAAACAGCGGAGCACACACAAGAGGGGGCCGAACGATGGCACCCCTGCTCCAAAGAACAAGGATCCAACTCCCACACCACCGACAACACCAAAGAATAAATCCAAGAAGGTGTGGAGAAAGAAGAAGATGTCATCGTCCTCTACATCCTCTCTAGGTATGCACGATTCGACCTCGAGTTAAACAAGTTTGGAGAGGGTCTTGCTCATCGGACCTTAAACCAAGATTGGGGGAGTCCTTCTACCAAGTGAACTGTATCCTTTACTGCTTTCAATAAAGATTAAAAAACTCTAAAAAAACCAAACAAATATTTCCTGCTTTAAATTTCCCTTATCTATATGCTTGCTAAGAATGTTCAGTCTTCCTAAGTTGAAAGTATGAATAATTGTTATGCTCTTGCTTGTCTGTCTTGCTTAGTCCTAAAGCATGTTGTTCCCTAAGTTTGAGTTTGCTGGCTGTTTAAACCTTTATTCCATGAACCTGAACATCTCATGTGTTGCACAGGCTTTATCCAAGTCTAGGTTGTTGTGAGTTTAGATATGGAAGATGGAGCTTTATAATCTTGTCCTAAGTGAAGCATGATGTCTGGAGTATTTTTGTTTTCAAAATTTTAAAAAGGGAAAGACAAGTTCCTCAATGATGTTCCAAGTCCGACCAAAGCCATATGTCATTTACATTGAAAAACCCTATACATATGCTGCTTGCCATTTCATTGAGCTTTGTCAAATTGTTGTGACCCTAGTGAGATGCTTTTCATATCCTCTTGATCAAGATCATGCACACGTTACACCCATTGCGACATTCCTACACTCGGAATTAGCAAATCCATCCATCCACCAAATAAATGCTCCATGAAGTTTGTGATCTCTCCTCGTGTTATCCATGAAAAAGAAATTAGGCTTGGTCATCCCCCAAAAAAAAGAGATAAAAATAAAAAGAGAAAAGATGGCATGCCCAAGAAGCATGACCCAAAAAAAAGGAGAAAAGAAAGAATAAAAGGGGATAGCCATGTCCAAAGGAAAATACAAAAAAAATAAAGCGGAGAGAGATCACAAACCAAAAAGGAGTAAACATAGCTCTCATCCATCCACACATATGCACCTCTTGATCATGGGATACGACTTGTTTTCTCCATGGATCCACTCTTTGTCTTGGCAATATATGAAATGCAGGTAGACTTCATCCATTCCGTACCTTGAGCTCCACAAAAGCTTTCGTTATGAGAAAGGAGAAGTGCCTTGGTCAGGATTCATACACCATTGAGTGAATCATTCGAGGAACTTAGTCTTGTTTTACTATTTCCAAAAGAAAACCTCCAGATCGATTGTTGAACAAAGGTAAGGTAAGTACTGCTCAATCGACTGTTCTAACTCTCAACAGCTCAAGACGAGGAGAAGCTCATAAGCCCCATAGATGATGAAGGTAACAAGGGCCAAGTACTCATGCCAACATTACTCATTCTCAAGGTGATCATCTATGCCTCATACTTTACATGACAGCATGTAATGAGTGTAACAATTTTCTGATCAATATCCTGATTTGTCCTGTTTTTCTCGGGACGAGTAAAGGACAACTTGGGGGTTCTTGTTGACGCTCACTACGAACCAATTTTGAGCGTCAATTTGATCAGAAAATTGGGATGACGAGCATATTTAACTTGCATATTTATCTAGAATAATATCGTTTCCACATTCCCCTTGGAGAATTTGCAATGCAGGGAAATTGAGAAGAAATCAAGTGTAAACAAGCACTTCAATCCAAGGCAAATGGCGTCGACCAATCAGAGAGCGCCGTTCAACCTCCCATGGATCAAAGGGCCCACAAAAAAGCACAACCGACCTAGGACAGACTCGACTCATCCGCAGGAGTGACCAAGGCCCACGTGTCAGCACCACAGAAGAAGCTGGAGGCGGTGGGCGCCTAACCTGGTTCGGCCGAACTAGGTGTGGGTCGGCCGAACCATGCCGGGCCCTACCGACCTTCCTCTTCCACGTGGAGCTCTCCCATTGGTCCTCCATGTCGGTTCAGGGTGCTAGGGGGTGATGGGGCGCCGAGAAGCTGCTGCACACGCCCCTCACTCACCTCTATAAATATGAGGGGGTGCTACTAAATGAGACACCACAAGTTGAAGCCTCTCTCAAGTTCCTCTCTTGCTTAGTCTTTAGGATGTGGAGTTTAGGTGAAGTAGCTCTTCATCGGCTCCCGAGTCTTGTCTAGGAGTGTTCGGTATGGGTTTTACTCTTCCTCTCCTTTGTAATATTCGGAATTTCTTAATAGAGTTATCTTCTAGTTTATCATATTCATATAGTATGCTTTCTGTGTATTCAGATGTGTATGCTATGCTTAGTTTATATCTAGGTCTTATATCTTGCATGATTAGACGTGGTAAGACATCTAGGCTATGGCATCAGTTTCAGTATTCGCATGTTTGCTCTACTATGATTTCTGTCCATCCGAAGGGTGGGGGCTCCGCGCAGGGCATTAGAGTATCGCTTGTTAGTGTAGACGTGGTGTCTGGGCTAATCAGTGTTGCTCGATGCGGCTCTATACCATGGTTAGATGAGGTAGGCGGCAGGTGGAGACAACCCTGTCCGTCCAGCATAATCCTCCCCATTCGTGTAGTAGCTGTAGGAAGAGGTGCATAAATTAGCCTTGAGGATCTAGTGGCCACCTAGCCATATCCTGTGCGGTCTCCCGGTGATGCCTGGGAGCCTAGAGCCCGTTCCTAATCATGTGTATGTATGTGAGTGCCTAGTATAGACTGTATGCTTAGTTAGGAGTACATAAGTCCTTTGATTAGCTTTCTTCTTCCTTTCTCCTTTCCTGTAAGCTTTGCATAGAGTAGAACTTGAGTAACTTGTGTGTCACACTACCTCTTTACCATATATATTATCTTACCCCTGTTTATTCAATACAATATCCATGCTAGAACTAATCAACACACTAATCTATTCCAATAACCGCCGCCTTCCCTGCGGAAATCTAAATACGACCCCGTACTCACGGGTAAAATGCTACAACGACATTCTGTGTGCTTGGGGATCTTTCTGTAACGTAAGAAATACCCCACGGCATTTCTGGCGCTGTTGCTGGGGAATGGATTTTATGTCCATACTTGGTGACTACATTATAAAATGCCAAGAGCCTTCTTTAAAAGACCTAGTTTACGTCCACAAAAAAATTAATGATAACATTAGCAAGAAATTTTAAGCTAATGATAAAATTTTGGAGACTCTGGCTGCACAACTAGAGGATTTTAACTCTGTTGAGCTTTAAAAAAATGATAGAAACTCAAGTAGCTCAACTGGCCTCATCCTGTCCTAACCCTAACACGAGGAAACTGCCCAGGCAACTGGAAGTTAACCCAAAGGAAAAGGTGAATGCGGTGACTATGCGGGCTGGAAAGTCCACGCAAAATCCACCCCTACCATAGGATGCAGGTTCACGGCGGGAGACTGTAACCGCCAGGGATACCATTATTGTAGATGAGGTGCAGGAGGAGGCTCATGGAAACACCTATGCTACCCACGGAGAAGTTGAGGAAGCCCCAAGGGCTCCTCGAGAATACTATGACATAACCGCTTTACCATTTTCGGAACGGAGAAGGAGGCCGGTGGCCGACAAATAATTCGGCAAGTTCGTCGAGGTAATCAAGAAGTTATATGTCAATATACCACTACTTAATGCAATGCAGGTACCTACGTATGCCAAGTATATCAAGGATATTCTTGGAAACAAGAAGAACCTGTCGACCACCGAGGTATTACAGCTCACAGAAGAGTATAGTGCAGCTATACTTGATCCTCTCCCGGAGAAAAAGAAAGTCCCAGGATGTCCCACTATCACATGCTCAATCGGGACTCAATACTTCAAGCACGCACTCTGCGACTTGGGGGCAAGCGTCAGCGTCATGCCTAAGGTAGTCTATGACAAACTTAACCATCATGTGCTTGCTCCTACTGCCATTTGTTTGCAGCTAGCGGACCAATCAGTTCGCTACCCCGCGGGGATCGCCGAAAATATTCCGGTGAAAATCCGGAACTTTTTCGTCCCCGTGACTTCGCCGTCCTAGACATGGAAGTTGACACCAAGACCCCTCTCATCCTAGGGAGGCCATTCTTGAGAACAGCAAACGCACATATCGATGTGGGAGTCGGAGAAATCCAGCTCAACATCAATGGGTAGAAAGAGAAGTTCTCCTTCAGGATGAAGGTAGCACAGTGTTCCCAAGTCAAGACAGTCAACCGGAAAAAATCCGAGAAAAAGCTTGATAAAGAGCCCCAAAAAAGATCCAAGAAGAAACCGGAGGATCAAGCTATTCCTGCCATTTAAAGCTGTGGCAGAACCACCTGAATTAATCCGGCTCAAGTGTATTAACCATCACCATTAAGGCAATCTCGGTTATCCTTACACTTCAAACGGAATAATCCACTGGTCTGTCGGGTATAACCCCCCGATACAACCACGGTAGAGCGGATCGAATGCCATACATACAAATGCTCACGCGACGGTGAGCCCAGAGAATACCACATTCCAGCAAATATTACAACATTATCATAAGTGAATATTACAAACCAAGTTTGAGTTTAGAAACCAAGTACTTTAGTGATCATAACTAATAAGTCGTTCAGAGTTTAAGTTGCAGCGGAAAAATAAAACAACGAAAGCTACTTCGACGATAAGGATGTCTCGATGAAGCCCGTACGAGACATCACTCGGCATTATCTCCGTTGGACGGGGGCGCATCCCATTCCACCGACCAACCAGGGGAAAGAGTGCAGGGCCAAGTCAAGCAAGCAATCATATCTTCGAAGGTCTCACCTGAAAACGAGCCACAAGCAAGGCTGAGTATACTAATACTCAGCAAGGCTTACCCGACTAATGGGGCATACTTAGCCGACTCCTAGACATGCGAGGCTTTTGGCTTGAGGGGTTTGTTTTGCCAAAAAAACATATATAGTAGGTCCTTACTTTCAGATTTTAGCTCCAAGTTCTAGCTTTCTTTAACCATTCTAGGTAAGCAACTATCCAATATCATACATGGTGAAGCATTAAATTTTCATCCAACAAGTTTATTCATCATCATTGTTCCTCTTCTTACTCTGTGGGTAAAAGTGGTTAAGCAGTCTCAATAGCCGTGAGAAACGGACGATTCGAATCGAATTTCTTAACCTTGCAAGGGAAACCTAAACACAAGTCACGTGGTTACTCCAAGAGTCACACGTGCAACTTTTCCCTTCAATTCCCGCTTCACGGAACAGGCCCACCGCCCTCGACTACACCTCCCCACAGACCACGGTACATCGGGTTGTGGCGGCCGATGCACCCGCCTTTAGCTAGATGTGAACGAATTCAAGATGGTGGGGAGTATATTCCGGCCTCGGTTCAATCCAGTACTTAAGCTTACCGATTACCATATTCTCGGCATGTGGTTAGTACGTTCAAAGACTTAACCACCACTACCACACACTGCGGCCTTAGCATTTTTCACTAAACAGACGGGCCTCAATCGTAAACATCGTACCATAGCCCGTCCGTTGTCCTTATGATTGCAGCGTGTAGTGAACAATCAACTCCTAATTTCTCGCGAGTGACAGGAAATCACTCGACTTTTACCGAGTCCTATTAGCATAGCATTCTATCGAACCTGGCATCTAGTGTTCAGAGCATGGGTACCTAGGATCATGCAACTAAGTTTTCATCCAACTCCTATCAACTTAATGCACAAGTAAAAGTAGAGTAATAAGTTGCATAAGTTTAGAAAATAGGGGTCATGCTCCGGGGCTTGCCTTCTTGTGAACAGTTAGCTTGGGGCTCTTCCGAACTTGGGCTCGGGTCTTCAAGAGCTTTAGTTAGATTCACTTGAGCTTCACGCTGCTCACTCTCGGACGCGGGCACCAACTCGTACGTTCCGTCGGAGAGAGTCGTCGATCCTATATGAATGCATGACCGTAAGTTGTGGTGATAGTTAACTGACATTATTTCCTTCACGATAAAGTTGCAGTTCGTAAGTCATAAGTTTTGCTGTGAAGTTATTTACTTTAACATTTCCTGGGCAATCGTTAATAGAGTTTATCTTAATCTATTTAACTTCATTAAAGAAGAAGGGGTTGTGTTATATTGAAAACTTAGTTTTTTTTTAAAACACAAACATGAGTTGAACACAATTACTAATCTAGTTAGCTTCTGGTAATGAAATTTTTATTCAAAGTACATTATGCAGAGATAAGATCACTGTAAAAATTTTAGACATTTTTGTGTAGCATGTTAAATATGAAAAATGTAATACACAGCCACTACTAGGATTTAGTTATTTTTATACAGAACAAACCATGCAAGTATTGATGCTACAAATTTTACAAGGTGTTGCTATAACCATATTTGTGTTACTGTAAATTTTTCAGATTTTATTGTACATGATATAGAGCATAATAAATGGGACAAGCTACACTCATGTTACTAAAGATTAGTTTCTACAGGATGTTATACAGGGTTTTTATGTATGAAACTTTTTGTACAGCTTGAGCTACTCTAGTGTGTTTCATAGTAAAAAGATAAACATTTGCTAAGCACTTTACTAATTATTTTGAATTAGTGAAGTTTTCCTACCACAAATTCATATGAACAGGTTACATATAGTAAACATGTTTCTCAATTTTTCTATGGCCTCTAGGTACTACTACAACAACACAGAAAAAGTTTCATGACATTAAACATCACAGAACAGCAGGAAAAATTAGTTCTATCACTTTATGGCATAAAACAAGGTTGGACAAAAGGTGTATCTAGATATGGCTTTTGGTAATGATCTTTTTACACAGTCCTAAACATCAAGCAATGAACTCACTGCCCAAAATTTAGGGTCAGCATTGATCTACAACAGTGGGTACAAAAGAAGTCCATTAAACCTTCCATTTAATCTAGAGCAAAATATATTGAGAATCTGAGAAACTTTTTGTAACAAAAGTTGTAGAGTTTCTTCTAAGGATTCCAGAACAGTTGAGTTTGCATTTTTCTGAATTGGCTACGATTTTATATGAATTTTACAAGTTCACTGATTTGGTTAAAACTTTCTTTACAGAGGGGTCCCTGAAAACTAGCAGAAAACCCCCTAGGAAGATTTGGGCGTTTGCAATGTAGTCCCTGGTCGCAAATTCACGGCGGGGATCTTCCTGTCCGGCCGAATTCCGGCGAGCTGGGTCGCCGGCGGCGAGGGCAAGGTGGGGGAGGAGCAAGAGGAGGTTGGGGGCTACCTTTGGGTGGGTTTTGTGCGAGGTGGGGCGGCCGGGAAGGGGTGCCGCGACGTCGAGCAGCGGCTCCGTCGAGGTGCGGCCGGAATTCCGGCGAACTCCGGCGAGCTGGGCGGCGGGGCTCGAGCTGGGGAGCTTCGTGCGGAGGTGGGAGAGCGATTTTGGGGCCTAGCTCGGGTCGAGGAGGGGCGGAGGAGGGGGTTCCACGGCGGCGGCGTGGGGCGGAGCTCGGCTCTGCTCTGCTCTGTTCTGGCGGGGAAGAAGGAGGAACAGGGAGAGGAGGGAGGGGTGCTGTGCCGGGCTTTATAGCCAGTGGAGCTCATGGGGGCGAGCTTGGCACGGCCGGGCGCTGGGTGGAGGGGGCGGCGAGGCTGGGCGCCATTGGGTGCGGCCGGCGGTGACCAGCGGCGCGCCATGCGCGTGGCGTGCGTGCGCTGGGCGCGCACCGGGGCGCGACGTCGCGGGCGGGCGATTGGCGAGCTGGGCGGCGAGCAGAGGCATTGGGCGCTGCCGGCGGTGGGTAGAGGTGCGCTATTGGGCAGGCGGCGGTGCACAGGGGTGCTGTGTCGCGTGCGAACTACGCGGGCAGGCAACTGGGCCAGCGAGATAGCGGCGTGGGCGAGGGAGATGGTGCGCGGCGCGATTGGGCGGGCTGGGGCGGTGCAGCAGGGTGCCGGGGGTTGGCTCGGCGCCTGGTGCCGCGCAGGCGTCGAGGGCCAGGTGGCCGGCGGCTGTCGGGCGAGGGGGACGGTGCAGCAGAGGAGGGGCAAGGGCCTAAGTGCGAAAATTTGAAAATTTCCAGGGGGCTGGTTGCAAACAGGACGTTTTCTCCACTTTCTAATTTGAATTTCAAAATCTTTTGAACATGAAAGTTGTTCAGAACAAAAAGTTCTACAAGTTTTGTTTCAGGCCAAAGTTCATTTGAGCTTTAGTTATTTTAAAAACTTAAAGAAAACTTAAAGAAAACTCTATTCGGAGGGCGCGTCGTTTTATTTCAAAATTTCATTTTCTTCCCTAGGCTTCAACTAAACTTTTATTTGTCATGCTAATACTGGTGTGCTCATTCAAGTTCATAGCCATGTTTGCTTTGATGTGAAAGTTAACCAATTTGTTTCATTAAAGTACATGCACTTATGCACATACAAACTTTTAAAGGTAAAAGCAAAACCAAACTTAATCCATTCCTTTTATTTTCTTAGTTAGTGATGCATTTTATTATGCTAATAAGACTTGTTTAACAATTAAAACACCTGGGGTGTTACAGCCTTCCCCCCTTAAAAAGAATCTCGCCCCGAGATGCGGACAATCAGCTTAGTGTGGGCAGTGTGTGTACATACCCGTGGTTGAGATAAGGAAACCAGGGAAATTTTTGGTTTAGGTAGCTCTCGGTTTCCCAGGTGGCTTCTTCTTCAGTGTGATGATTCCATTGAACTTTATACATTCTAATCACTTTCCTCCTAGTCTCTCTTTCTTTTTGATCCAAAATTTTAACTTGGTGTTCGACATACGAGAGGTCGGGCTCTAACGATATTTCTTGTTGTTCCACAATCTCGGTAGGGACTCGAATACACTTCTTGATTTGAGATACGTGGAAGACATCATGGGTGGCCGTGAGCTGAGGGGGCAGTCATAGTTTGTAGGCTACGGGTCCGCAGTTCTCAATGATTTCGTAAGGACCAACATAACGGGGAGCTAGTTTGCCTTTGATTCCGAATCTTTGCACTCCCTTGGTGGGTGAAACTCGAAGATAGACATGATCGCCAACTTCGAACTTTAGGGGCTTTCTCCTTTTGTCAGAATAGCTCTTTTGTCGGGCTTGTGCGGCTTTAAGATTTGCTTGTATTACTTTTAATTTCTCCTCTGCCTCGATTACCAGGTCGGGTCCAATTATTTTACGTTCTCTGGTTTGTGACCAGCTCAAAGGAGTTCGACACCTTCGTCCGTACAGGGCCTCAAATGGTGCCATTTTCAAACTCGTTTGATAGCTGTTGTTGTACGAGAACTCTGCTAGGGCTAGGCATTTGTCCCAATTCTTATCATAGTGAATGACGCAAGCTCTCAGCATGTCTTCAAGAATTTGGTTTACTCTTTCCGTTTGTCCGTCAGTCTGAGGATGGTATGCTGAGCTGCGAATCAGTTTGGTACCAAGAGACGTTTGCAGTTGTTCCCAAAAGCGTGCTACAAACTGAGGTCCACGATCAGAAATAATTGTCTTAGGTATTCCATGTAGGAAAACAATACGATCGAGGTAAATCTCGGCATATTTCTTGGTAGGATAGGTGGTGTGTACCGGAAGAAAATGTGCCGTCTTTGTGAGTCGATCAACGATAACCCATATGGAATCATGTTTCTGGGAAGTGTTTGGTAGTCCAACGATGAAGTCCATACTTATGTCTTCCTATTTCCAGGATGGTATAGGTAACGGTTGAAGTGTACCGGCTATCTACAAGTGGCTAGCTTTTACTCTCTGGCACGTGTCACATTCTGAGACGTACGTAGCAATTTCTCTTTTCATTCTAGTCCACCAGAAGTTTTGCCTTAGGTCTTGATACATTTTGCTACTGCCGGGGTGGATAGAGAATTTGGAAAGATGTGCCTCATCGAGAATTTGCTTGCGGAGTTCACGATTCTTCGGAACGACTATACGACTTTCGAACCATAGAACTCCCTTATGGTCCTGGCGGAAACATTTATACTTCTCCTCACCTAGAGAGAGTTTTTGTTTGATGATCTTAATTCCTTCATCATGTAGTTGTGCCATGACGATTTGGTCGTGAAGAGTGGGCTCAACTGAGATGTGATTTAGAGTGCCTTGGGAAACCATTTCCATGTTAAGCTTCCTCATTTCTGCGCACAATGTCTCATGGTAGGACTAAATGGATAGGCAATGGCAATGGGACTTGCGGCTTAGTGCATCCGCGACTACATTAGCCTTGCCGGGGCGATAGTGCACTTCAAGGTCATAATCCTTGATTAATTCTAGCTATCTTCATTGTCTCATATTCAGATCGGCTTGTGTGAAGATATACTTGAGACTCTTATGATCCGTGTAGATATTGCACTGTGTACCCATGAGATAGTGCCTCCATATTTTTAGAGCGTGAATGACAGCTGCAAGCTCAAGATCATGAGTGGGATAATTCTGCTCGTGGGGCCGAAGGGCTCGTGAGGCATATGCAATCACTCGATTCTCTTGCATAAGCACACATCCTAGACCAGTACCCGATGCGTCACAATACACATCGAACGACTTGGTATTATCGGGTTGAGCTAACACAGGTGCAGTAGTCAGATGCTCTCTGAGAGTGTGGAAGGCTTCTTCACCTTTCTCATTCCATACAAACTTCACTTCCTTCTTTAACAGTTCAGTCATGGGCTTAGCAATTCGAGAGAAATCCGGGATGAAGCGACGGTAGTAACCGGCTAAGCCGAGAAAACTGCGAATCTGATGAACAGAGGTACGGGGTTTCCAATCCATCACCTCTTGTACCTTGCTGGGGTCAACAGCTATGCCTTCGCTGGAGATCGTGTGACCCAAGAACTTTACAGTATCCAACCAGAATTCACACTTAGAAAACTTAGCATAGAGCTGATGGTCTCTGAGTTGCTGAAGAACAATGCGAAGGTGCTTGGCATGCTCTTCCTCATCCTTGGAATAGATAAGGATGTCGTCGATGAACACTACGACGAATTTGTCAAGTTCGGGCATGAATACCGAATTCATGAGATACATGAAGTAGGCAGGGGCATTGGTGAGTCCAAAGGACATGACCAAGAATTCATATAGCCCATAGCATGTGGAGAAGGCAGTCTTAGGAATATCGCCCGGGCGAATCTTGATTTGGTGATATCCCGAACGAAGATCAATTTTTGAGAAGACTCTGGCTCCAGCTAATTGATCGAAGAGTACATCGATACGAGGGAGTGGGTATTTATTTTTAACAGTTACCGCATTGAGAGGTCGGTAGTCCACACATAATCTTAAACTGTCATCCTTCTTCTTGACGAATAGGGCTGGACATCCCCAAGGTGACGCGCTAGGGCGAATGAAACCTTTGTCCAGTAGTTCTTGGAGTTGAATTTTCAGCTCTGCCAATTCTTTAGGGGGCATCCTATATGGTCTTTTGGATATAGGTGCACTGCCTGGCTGCAGTTCAATAACGAACTCAATGTCCCTATCTGGCGGCATTCCTGGTAAGTCATCCGGAAAAACATCGGCATACTCGCATACCACTGGAATATTCTCTAGGTTGATCCCTTCCATCACGAAAGCACAAGAATTTGTGCACTCCCGTAACGGTAGGTAAAGGGTAGTGGCTCCGTGACTAGGTGAATTTATCTCAACGGCTCGGGAAGAAAGGTCCAGTGTGACTCCATGCCTAGTCATCCAGTTCATTCCCAAAATAATATCCATGCCGTCAAGGGGTAAAAGAACAAGGTCTGTGTTGATGACTTTACTTCCCAATTTTATCGGTACCAGCCTTATGATTTGGTTGGAAGCAATTTTTCCACCCGGTGTTGATATCATATACGACCCTTTGGTGTGACAAACATTCAAGCCTACTTTTGCACCAAACTTTGCACTAATGAAACTATGTGATGCACCAGAATCAAACAATACGACTGCAGGCTTGTTATGGATAGAGAATGTACCCGTCATCACTGGTGCTCCTTCAGGAAGTTCTGCAAGGGTGGTGAAGTTGATCCGTCCTTGTTTGACCTGGAGGGTCTGCTTCTTGCCTTTGTTCTTATTGTTCTGGTTAGAGTCCTGGCCCTGATTTGGCAGCCTGGGTTGAGGGCATTCGCGAGCGAAATGACCGGAACTCCCGCATTTGAAACAACGATTGGTGCTGCTCGGTCGAATAAACTGCTGAGTAGCGGGCCGGGGTCCAGTTTGTTGAGGCATAGGGGGTCGTACAACACCTTGTTGCGGGGGCCTAATAATCCAACGTCCTGGCTGAGGGGCCTTCGGTGGAGCTGTAGGCGCAGCATTTCGCACCAAGCGATACCTCGGTGGCTGAGCACCCGAGGGTCCAGCTGACGCCTTTCTCTTCTTTTCAGCATGATGAGCCTCAATACAGTCCTCTTGAGTGATGGCCATGTTGACTAGCTCATTATATGTATCGGCTTTGACAAGATTCAATCGTTCCTTGAGTTTAGTACTCAGACCTCTACGGAAACGATCACGCTTCTTGGCATCTGTGTCTGCGTGATAGCCCGCGTATTGGCACAGGTTGTTGAAGGCCTGAGCATACTGAAGTATAGTGCGGTTATCCTGAGTGAGAGCTAAAAACTCATTTAGCTTTCTTTCTATGAGACCTTCGGGAATATGGTGCGCCCGGAACGCAGTCTTGAATTCATCCCAGGTGACAATGTGATCAGCGGGGAGCATAGCAAAATAGTGGTCCCACCATAGACGAGCTGTACCGCGAAGCTGCTGCGCGGCAAAGCGGGCCTTGTTGGCCTCTGAGCATGGGGCCACAAGTAGTGTCAACTTGGATTCGATGGTGCGAATCCATGCGTCTGCGTCCAAGGGTTCCTCTGTCTTATGGAACAAGGGAGGCTGGGTCCCCAGAAAATCCGTATATCCTGCAGCTTGGGGGTGGGGGACATTTTGCCCACCCCGCTGGTGGTGTTGCTGTCCTTGCACCAGCTGACGAAGCAACTCGGTTTGAGCGGCCATTACTTCAACCAAGCTGGGTGGTGGCGGCGGCTGTGGTTGTGATCCACTTGCGCTAGCACCAAAACCATCCGGGTTACCACGGGTTGCTCCAACCATCTGAAAAGGCGAAGGTTCTTCATTAGCAACGTGATCCATGTTGCTTCCATGACTCAAAAAGATCTAACGCAGAATAGTAGACTTCCAAAAGGTCTTGGATGGAATCACGGGCATAAAAACTGTCTGCCATAGGAATCTTATAACTCCTGGTAGGTTCATCCAAAGTTCCTCATATTTTGGCAGTGGATAGGGAATTTAGGGATGTACAACCTTGATATTCAGCCAAGATGCTAAATCGATGGATAAGATGGTCAAACGATTCACTCTTTGCTTCGCTGGTTGGCTGTTTTTCAGCAGAACGAGTTATAGTATCTGGCCTATAACTCAAACTAGCAAGATCCAATAGGGCTGAAATTTTGTGAGAACCTAGATCACAGAATTTAGGACAAGTTTGGTATTCAACACTTTGGCTGGATTAGGCTCTAAGATGGCTGTTTCCTTAAGGTATCACTTCTCTGTCTACCCAGAATTTTCAGTGAACAGTGGGCCAATATTTCGTGCACCAGGGAAAATCTACCCAGACAAAATTTACCAAATTTTAACAGCAGCTACCTGGGTAAATTTGGAAAAAGTTTTGTGTTGTACTCTTTTGCAGAAAACCGCAGGAAGGGGGCCTAAAAATTAAAGGGGCAGAAGTGCTTATTCTGGACAGAATTCTAACATTCCATGGTTTCTGTTATTTCTTACTATCCATAAGTTCAGAATTTTTGATTTTTGAACAGGGGATAGAACACAAAATTTGGAACAATTCTTTCAACATGAACTTTACCAGAAAAGGTCATTTTCCTGGGTCAATAAATCGCTCTTTTCGGTCATGGCAGATTTGTGACAGGTTCGCTAGATAGTCCTTATGCAAAATCACGCTTGGATACGCAAGAACCTTACCACTCTCATTCAACGCGCTTTTAAGTTCAGATATATATAGTCATGATGCATGCACGTCCTATTCGTCCTCACAAAGTAAACAATTGCCAAATACTTTTGGTCTTACGAAGATAGTTTCGGTGGCATACACAATACGGCTCTTGCTATAATAGCTAGTCGAGTCTTTCTAACCGTTCCTTAACTTATCGTAATCGCGGTTAGTGTACCTGCAGAAGATGGAGCATATATATATATATTTCATGAACCTTTCATGCCAGCACTCATGAAAGCGTCCGTATTCATTACCGTTTTCTTATAGAAACGATATCTGTACAATTTCCGCCGTACAGACGACGTTAACATACACTATCGAGATAGCGTATTCACGGGGGTACCGTCATGAGACGGGGGTATGAACAGCGATCGCCATACCCTGCGCCAAACCTTCTACTCCCAATATATTCAACTAACAGTTGGCATATTGGCAGCACCTCAAGTAAGCCACTGCTTGAGGGCAGCGTTCGGTTCGCATCACCGACAGGAAGGCCAAGCTCTCTCAGTTGGCTGAGGATTCTTACCTTCTTACCTTAGCGATGAGTGCGTCGTTACAGAATTTAAGGTCGGTTGTGCATGAAAGTAAGTTTTGACAGAAAGTAATGTGCTGGAAGTCAGATAGCCACCTAATAACTTTCCCATAATCCCTTAGGGCTTTACGAACTAGGCACCATCCTTAACGAACCAACGCATTTCGGAACACATCCTTTTAGTCAAGTTTTATAAAAATAAGTTTTTAAGGCTTGTCGCATTCTCTGGCGTATGTATTTCGGCTCTGGTGCCAGCTGTTGCCAGCTGTGGCACCAGCTACGGCTCTGATACCAGCTGTGGCAGAACCACCTGAATTAATCCGGCTCAAGTGTATTAACCATCACCATTAAGGCAATCTCGGTTATCCTTACACTTCAAACGGAATAATCCACTGGTCTGTCGGGTATAACCTCCCGATACAACCACGGTAGAGCGGATCGAATGCCATACATACAAATGCTCACGCGACGGTGAGCCCAGAGAATACCACATTCCAGCAAATATTACAACATTATCATAAGTGAATATTACAAACCAAGTTTGAGTTTAGAAACCAAGTACTTTAGTGATCATAACTAATAAGTCGTTCAGAGTTTAAGTTGCAGCGGAAAAATAAAACAACGAAAGCTACTTCGACGATAAGGATGTCTCGATGAAGCCCGTACGAGACATCACTCGGCATTATCTCCGTTGGACGGGGGCGCATCCCATTCCACCGACCAACCAGGGGGAAGAGTGCAGGGCCAAGTCAAGCTAGCAATCATATCTTCGAAGGTCTCACCTGAAAACGAGCCACAAGCAAGGCTGAGTATACTAATACTCAGCAAGGCTTACCCGACTAATGGGGCATACTTAGCCGACTCCTAGACATGCGAGGCTTTTGGCTTGAGGGGTTTGTTTTGCCAAAAAAGCATATATAGTAGGTCCTTACTTTCAGATTTTAGCTCCAAGTTCTAACTTTCTTTAACCATTCTAGGTAAGCAACTATCCAATATCATACATGGTGAAGCATTAAATTTTCATCCAATAAGTTTATTCATCATCATTGTTCCTCTTCTTACTCTGTGGGTAAAAGTGGTTAAGCAGTCTCAATAGCCGTGAGAAACGGACGATTCGAATCGAATTTCTTAACCTTGCAAGGGAAACCTAAACACACGTCACGTGGTTACTCCAAGAGTCACACGTGCAACTTTTCCCTTCAATTTCCGCTTCACGGAACAGGCCCACCGCCCTCGACTACACCTCCCCACAGACCACGGTACATCGGGTTGTGGCGGCCGATGCACCCGCCATTAGCTAGATGTGAACGAATTCAAGATGGTGGGGAGTATATTCCGGCCTCGGTTCAATCCAGTACTTAAGCTTACCGATTACCATATTCTCGGCATGTGGTTAGTACGTTCAAAGACTTAACCACCACTACCACACACTGCGGCCTTAGCATTTTTCACTAAACAGACGGGCCTCAATCGTAAATATCGTACCATAGCCCGTCCGTTGTCCTTATGATTGCAGCGTGTAGTGAACAATCAACTCCTAATTTCTCGCGAGTGACAGGAAATCACTCGACTTTTACCGAGTCCTATTAGCATAGCATTCTATCGAACCTGGCATCTAGTGTTCAGAGCATGGGTACCTAGGATCATGCAACTAAGTTTTCATCCAACTCCTATCAACTTAATGCACAAGTAAAAGTAGAGTAATAAGTTGCATAAGTTTAGAAAATAGGGGTCATGCTCCGGGGCTTGCCTTCTTGTGAACAGTTAGCTTGGGGCTCTTCCGAACTTGGGCACAAACATGAGTTGAACACAATTACCAATTTTGTTAGCTTCTGGTAATGAAATTTTTATTCAAAGTACATTATGCAGCGATAAGATCACTGTAAAAATTTCAGACATTTTTGTGTAGCATGTTAAATATGAAAAATGTAATACACAGCCACTGCTAGGATATAGTTATTTTTATACAGAACAAACCATGCAAGTATTGATGCTACAAATTTTACAAGGTGTTGCTATAACCATATTTGTGTTACTGTAAATTTTTCAGATTTTATTGTACATGATATAGAGCATAATAAATGGGACAAGCTACACTCATGTTATTAAAGATTAGTTTCTACAGGATGTTATACAGGGTTTTTATGTATGAAACTTTTTGTACAGCTTGAGCTACTCTAGTGTGTTTCATAGTAAAAAGATGAACATTTGCTAAGCGCTTTACTAATTATTTTGAATTAGTGAAGTTTTCCTACCACAAATTCATATGAACA
The DNA here is from genome assembly GCA_032594955.1 of Panicum miliaceum. Taxonomy (NCBI): domain Eukaryota; kingdom Viridiplantae; phylum Streptophyta; class Magnoliopsida; order Poales; family Poaceae; genus Panicum; species Panicum miliaceum. Next base: position 43,560,752 of record CM064056.1, on the reverse strand, counting down.
GGTTACATATAGTAAACATGTTTCTCAATTTTTCTATGGCCTCTAGGTACTACTACAACAACACAGAGAAAGTTTCATGACATTAAACATCACAGAACAGCAGGAAAAATTAGTTCTATCACTTTATGGCATAAAACAAGGTTGGACAAAAGGTGTATCTAGAGATGGCTTTTGGTCCTGATCTTTTTACACAGTCCTAAACATCAATCAACGAACTCACTGCCCAAAATTTAGGGTCAGCATTGATCTACAACAGTGGGTACAAAAGAAGTCCGTTAAACCTTCCATTTAATCTAGAGCAAAATATATTGAGAATCTGAGAAACTTTTTGTAACAAAAGTTGTAGAGTTTCTTCTAAGGATTCCAGAACAGTTGAGTTTGCATTTTTCTGAATTTGCTAAGATTTTATACGAATTTTACAATTTCACTGATTTGGTTAAAACTTTCTTTACAGAGGGGTCCCTGAAAACTAGCAGAAAACCCCCTAGGAAGATTTGGGCATTTGCAATGTAGTCCCTGGTCGCAAATTCACGGCGGGGATCTTCCTGTCCGGCCGAATTCCGGCGAGCTGGGTCGCCGGCGGCGAGGGCAAGGTGGGGGAGGAGCAAGAGGAGGTTGGGGGCTACCTTTGGGTGGGTTTTGTGCGAGTTGGGGCGGCCGGGAAGGGGTGCCGCGACGTGGAGCAGCGGCTCCGTCGAGGTGCGGCCGGAATTCCGGCGAACTCCGGCGAGCTGGGCGGCGGGGCTCGAGCTGGGGAGCTTCGTGCGGAGGTGGGAGAGCGATTTTGGGGCCTAGCTCGGGTCGAGGAGGGGCGGAGGAGGGGGTTCCACGGTGGCGGCGTGGGGCGGAGCTCGGCTCTGCTCTGCTCTGTTCTGGCGGGGAAGAAGGAGGAACAGGGAGAGGAGGGAGGGGTGCTGTTCCGGGCTTTATAGCCAGTGGAGCTCATGGGGGCGAGCTTGGCACGGCCGGGCGCTGGGTGGAGGGGGCGGCGAGGCTGGGCGCCATTGGGTGCGGCCGGCGGTGACCAGCGGCGCGCCATGCGCGTGGCATGCGTGCGCTGGGCGCGCACCGGGGCGCGACGTCGCGGGCGGGCGATTGGCGAGCTGGGCGGCGAGCAGAGGCATTGGGCGCTGCCGGCGGTGGGTAGAGGTGCGCTATTGGGCAGGCGGCGGTGCACAGGGGTGCTGTGTCGCGTGCGAACTACGCGGGCAGGCGACTGGGCCAGCGAGATAGCGGCGTGGGCGAGGGAGATGGTGCGCGGCGCGATTGGGCGGGCTGGGGCGGTGCAGCAGGGCGCCGGGGGTTGGCTCGGCGCCTGGTGCCGCGCAGGCGTCGAGGGCCAGGTGGCCGGCGGCTGTCGGGCGAGGGGGACGGTGCAGCAGAGGAGGGGCAAGGGCCTAAGTGCGGAAATTCGAAAATTTCCAGGGGGCTGGTTGCAAACAGGATGTTTTCTCCACTTTCTAATTTGAATTTCAAAATCTTTTGAACATGAAAGTTGTTCAGAACAAAAAGTTCTACAAGTTTCGTTTCAGGCCAAAGTTCATTTGAGCTTTAGTTCCAAAGTTATTTTAAAAACTTAAAGAAAACTCTATTCGGAGGGCGCGTCGTTTTATTTCAAAATTTCATTTTCTTCCCTAGGCTTCAACTAAACTTTTATTTGTCATGCTAATACTGGTGTGCTCATTCAAGTTCATAGCCATGTTTGCTTTGATGTGAAAGTTATCCAATTTGTTTCATTAAAGTACATGCACTTATGCACATACAAACTTTTAAAGGTAAAAGCAAAACCAAACTTAATCCATTCCTTTTATTTTCTTAGTTAGTGATGCATTTTATTATGCTAATAAGACTTGTTTAACAATTAAAACACCTGAGGTGTTACAAAAGCCTCATCGAACTCATAGAAACCATACGAATTAGGGAGAAGGAAATCAAGGTGCACAACCAATGAAATGCGAAGCGACGGATCCAATGTAAGAAATTTATGGAATCAGAGATGAAAGAGGTCGAATCAGCCACGCCCACAAAGAAAGTGTGGCGTGAGAAAGTGTCACCACCGACAACAACTCCAGCAGGTGATGACAACCAAACTCAAGGAATGGAGAGTCCCGCTCTGGACTCAAAACCCGAGCTCTCGCCATGAGGTACATCGTAGTTATCCATTCTTGCATTTGCATATAGGATAGTTTAATTCTTCCAATTTTCATTTCAATCATGGCATGTTTAAATTTTAGCAAAGTGCATCATTATTTTTTTGAACTGTAGCTTTATTTTGCACTGCATAAAAAAAATTCAGAAAACTCCGGCCAGAGTGCAGGCCGGTCGGCCCCACCAAGGCTGGCTGACCCCACATGTCACCCCCTAGTCAAAGTGCAGCTCGTGGCCACTCTACTAACGTGCAGGAGCAGGGATGATGGTGCTTTGCACCCACCATCGTGCATATGGAGGGCCAATTATGCCCATGGTGGATGGTTGGCTCCTCCTTGCACCGTTCACGTCAAATCGTGCAGAAACTCGACGAAATGCAACAGCATTAGTGGAGCATGGTCAGAGGGCAGCGTGCACGCGAAGGATGAGCATGAGGGAGCACAGTGCCAGGCCGTTCGGCCCCATCCAGGTCGGCCGGCCTCTCTTTCACCGTTGCAGTCCCATCAGCACTGTCAGAGGCCACCACCACCTAACAATCTACGCAAAGGCTAGTGAGTTGGAGCACGCAGCGCCGCTCATGGAGCCAACCAGCCTGGCCCAGGTCGGCCGGCCTGTCTCTGCCGTGCGGCTATAAAAACCAAGCACCCCGACATTCCTCGATGCACCAGAAGCTCAGGTCCTTCTGCCCTTTCCCGAGCTTGTAATTCCTTCTCCCTCTCTAAGCATCTTTAGTTAGTTTAGCCCTTGGGCTAATTAAGTAAGGAGCTTAAGTGCTGCACCCACCAAAAACAAAATAAAATTAGTGCATAACCTTTGCTTTAGCAACAGAAAAATAGCAAAAAAAATATTTCCCTTTTTGTTTGAATAAATCTCTTAGCGCTTGAACGAGATCGTTTGTGGAGGTTAATCCCCCACAAGGACGAATAACGACTAACCCTTTTGTTTAGTCCTTCGGGTATTTTCTTTGTGTGCGCTAACCTTTTGCAGGCAATATGTGGACGGCCACGAAGAACAAGCTCAAGAAGCTCAGCCCTTCCAGCTCTCGGCGCTCGCGCGGGTTGGCATCCTCCAGGGATAATATGTCGGTTGACTCAAGTCACCAGGATACTGACTCCCAGGAGGATGCATCCCCCGCAGTGCCGAGAAGCCGCGTTCAGGGTCGTATCCGCGTGCTCACTTCTGTTGAACAGCTCGTACCACGGAACAACTACGAACGGGAGGCACTGGACATGCTAAAGAATCAGACGTACCACCACGTCAGGATCTTCGAACCCCTCTTTTTCATAAAGATGGGTTTGAAGGCGGACATGACCCGAGCATTCTGCCACGTGGGGTGGTACAACTTCGCTGACATGACGGAACGAGGTTCAAAATTTCTCACTATGGAATTCCTCATGACTCTCAATTTCGAAGAAGAAGGTAATACCACTTATATTAACTTCTGTTTCTTCGATGAACAATTCAAATTAACGGCGAAAGAACTTAGTGTTGCTCTATGCTTTGATAAAAAGTGCTTGATAGATCCGAGTATTTTGGCTAAAACATATAAATATGATCGGACCACTTGGTGGAGCGAAATTTCTGAGGAACCTGTGAGTAGCAAGAATAGCATAGTTTCTATCCATCACCCTACTCTCAGGATGTTAGCAAAGTGGATTGGTATGGCGGTGCACCCGCGCTCTGATCTGCGCCTTTGCAGTCTCCTCGAGCTGCAGTATCTCTTTGCAATGACAAAGAAGATAAAGCTCTCCACAGTAATGAGCATGCTTGCTCACTGGCAGAAGATGATCGCCGGTAGGATCCCCATTGATATCACCACCTTGGTTACGCGTATTGCTACACATGTCAAGGCGCTGGACAATGCCCAGGTCACTTACTTGCCATGGGGGGAAGAGTACCAGCTTCAGGTAGGTGTTGAACATTTAGTGCAGGGACACATGATGCACGAGGGGCCAGGTAACTCGTTGTTTATGACTTACCCCGGGTACGATAGAGAGGTCGAGCTGCCATGCCCGAGACTCTCTCTCTACTCGGTGAAGAGTTATCTCTTGCAGATGCAGAAAAAGGAGCCAGCTCGTCACAACATCGCTTGCACAACAACTCGACGGTAGACATGATCAAGCACTCAGCAGCAAGAACAAGTAGGACCCTCTCACCATGCTGGAACCTCCCACATGAGCTTCGAAGAAACATATGAGTATTTTACTCAGGGAGGTACGAGCACTGCTGGAGGAACATCCAAACAAGGTGCAGCCCAAGAACCCTACTACCCCCCAGGTATGCAGGATTCTTATGGTCCGCAGGTTGGTCCATCGAGCTCAGCACGCTACGGGTACGAGAACCCGTTCATGCGTGGGATCACTGATCTCACGACTCGGGTCAACACCATGGGGCAGCAGTAGGACCAGCTCAGCATCGACCTCGCACACAACACCGAGCTCACCCAACAAAACTGGAGTACGAACACCTCTCTACTCCATGACACCACCAGCATCTTTGCCCACTTAGGCCTCAGCCAGCATCTGCATCCACCACAGCAGCCTCAGCGTCCACCATAGCAGCACTACCCATATCCTCCTTACCCATATCGGCCGCAGCAGCAGCACGACCCTCAGCAGCAGCCAAATCCACAACAGTACTATCCGTACCCGCCACAATACTATCCATATCCGCCATACCCATACCAACAGCCACCACAGGACCCAAGCCAGTATAATTGAACTTCATTGAAGCTTGGGGGAGCACCCAGGACTATGCTTCATCGAAGCTTGGGGAGTACCCAGGTAAGTCGTCCAACCCATCCTTTTCGTTCTGAGTCTCCATGCTAGAAAAATGATAAATAAAATGAACTCCCAACTTATATGTGTGGAAATCCGTGCAAACTCTACCTTCGGAAATGACGAATAGTTGCTCTGTTCATGATCTGCAAGTGCCTCATTTATAGCTTGTTACTCACTTAGTACTTGATCTTGCTGGTAAACCCTGTTTGAATTTGTGAGAGCATGAACATGATTTCCATGCCTAAGTTGTTGAGAAAATTTGAGATAGTGAAACTGGAATAAAACTGCATGCTCTAGTAGGGAACCTCTCAGAATTTCTTTGAAAATGAAAAAATGGTAAAGAGTTCCCCTTTGGTTTAAATGTCCTATCCAGAGCCATAAAATATTTACTGCCATTTTAAGCCATATATGCTATCTTGAGTTGCTTTGAGCCTTGTCGAACAGTGAGTCTGTCCGAGGAAAGGTACCTGTCATCTACCGATGTTTCTCCTTTGCGTACCCATTGTTTTGCTAGCCTCACAAGTCATCTGGCCTGTCGATCACCTACTCCAGGTATTGACAACCACTATTGCCAGATATCACATCCATACCTCAGCCCAAAATCTCCATTGTGAACCCATCCATAAAAGGTCTATGCAGTCAGTCACTCCGCTCGTGTATCCATCTATATCATGAGAGTATGGGCTATCCTAAAATATATATATATAAGAAAAGAAACAAAAGAAGAAGAGATAGAACCCATACTCTCCAAAAAATCAAAAGAGCTCAGGAGTGCAAATAAAGAACCAAAATTATTCCAAGTGTGAGTCGATTCTCTCCCTCTCCCCTGGAAATTACATATTCCACAAGATCGGAATATGATCGGGTACCTACCTCCATAGAACCACTCTTCGGCTTGGCAACAAAGGTAACCAAGGTATGCGACACATCTCATACCCTTAAGCTCCACATATCAGCCTTAGAAGTAGGAAGAAAATGGTCAAGTTCCGACCATGGTGAGGATTATACACCTTGAGCGATCTTGAGAGTGCCACTAGGGAACCTCAAAACCATTCTTTTGAAAAACTATCAAAATTCCGAGAAGGAACCCGAACAGGTAGCAGAGAAACTCCGGTGGAACTGTTCAGTTTCTCAACCACTCAAGGCGAGGAAAGCATTGTGACTAAGCCCTACACTCCAAACCAAGGTACGATCAGCATCCTCAGGTACATACGAGTATGAGTAATTTGCTATGCATAGGGTACCTGCAAGGGCGTGGACATTGATGCAACTCCTGATCCGCCGAGCCTAAGTATTAAGCATTGCTCGAGGACGAGCAAGAATTTAAGTTTGGAGGTGTGTTGACAGCCCTTATTCGACCATCGTCCATCAACATCTCGGGAATAATTCAAAGTCTTGCATTATGTTCCATGCATATTTTATTTAAACTAATAAAATTCCACAAGTTTTGGATGAGTTGTCTATGCAGGAGCAAGTGTACCAAAAATGAGCCAGTTTGGGAGAAATCACAAGCCAAGCCGGCTCCGGACGGCTTGGTCCCCCCTCTTCTGGCCACGTCATCGATCCAGGAGTCAACAAACACACCCAGGAGGATCATGCATCGTGCACTTGAAGTCGGTTTGATCCGAGGACCCGAAAAGCTTCACGCACAAATTCAAGGGCCCACCGGCATGTCTGAAACAGTTGCTTAACTAAAAAGTAATTGTTACTGACCTCAGGAGGCAATCAGGAGCGTCCACGAGAAAGTTGGTGCCACTTGGCACCAACCCCAGGCCGGTCGGCCTTGGGGAGGCCGACCGGCCCCACCTGGCGGCCACTGATGCCCAGTCTTCGCATTGAAGTTAAGCAACTATCAAGGCCGCGTAATCTTGACGCTTTTCACCGGTTACCGACCTTCACTAGCTATAAATAGGCCCCTCACCCTCACTTCCAAGACACACACTCAGAAGGACCCTATTGATGAACGTGTGTGATGGTTGACCAAAGTACCAGATGATCATGACATTTCTCGAAAGGCACAGTGTCACACCCCGTCCTCCAAAGCTGCACTGCCCAGCCCTTCCTAGGGGCGGGCCCGCATACACATAGCACCATGCTTACACTTTCATCCTCGCTTCGTGTAAAAGGGTTAACCCGATGGTGCTATGGCTGGAGAACAAAGGCTTATAAGTTGGCTCCATCCTTGCTCAACTAGCAAGGTGGTACTAAACATGCACTCATAGGCCACTACTGGGCCACATCCAAATTGGGTCGGGTGTCACATACACACCCCTCAAAGAACCCGACGTCCTCGTCGGTCCAACTTTGTGACCATACGTCCAATGTCGGCGCCATATGCCATGCCGTGTGTCCCATCTGGACTCACATGCGTCATGCGCCATATGCCTGCACACTGACCTATATCGTATCCAGGAACGTCCCCTCTTAGCGCACGACCGCACGTCCAGTGTCGGCGCCATATGCCATGCTATGTCTCCCACCTGAGCCCACACGCGCCATGCGCCATATGCCCGCACACTGACCCGTACACGCAACCGCGAGGGTCGGCTTTGATACCATTTGTCACACCCCATCCTCCAAAGCCGCACTGCCCAGCCCTTCCTAGGGGCGGGCCCGCATACACATAGCACCATGCTTACACTTTCGTCCTCGCTTCATGTAAAAGGGTTAACCCGATGGTGCTATGGCTGGAGGACAAAGGCTTATATGTTGGCTCCACCCTTGCTCAACTAGCAAGGTGGTACTAAACATGCACTCATGGGCCACTACTGGGCCACATCCAAATTGGGCCGGGTGTCATACACAGATATTTGATCAAGCTCAAAAATGTTCAAAGACAGCTATGTGGGTTCAAATCTAAACATTGTATGGCTCTGGATAGGACTTGGTAAACTAAGAGCGAATGAGAGTTGCCCCACATTATTATTTTCAAAATAAATCTCCAAGACATTGAATTAGAAAAGAGCATGTATCTCATTTTGTCATATCATGGGAGCCAATAAACAAAGGTTCAAGTGATCCTGTCATGTAAGTTTCAAAGGCAACAAGTACTTGCAGAAGAAATAAAGCTTAGGCACCCTTGAAACTCATGTAAGAATTCATCTCTTCCAAGGATTTCATTCAAATTTTGGTTTCATTTAGTTAGGCACGAATTTGAATGAAAACCAAGGGAGGAAAGGAAGATGGGGTTGCAAACCTCCATGACGGGTTGTAGTGCAACAGGATTCTCGTCTGATTGTGCTCGGTTTCATCCAAGGGTTCAACTCGGTGATGCTCATGTTGTTCCTCTGCGCACTTGGTGAAGGATTAGAACAAGGAGTCGGTTGGCACACAAGTGTGCACCAACCAACAAACAAAGCCTGAAGCATTTTTGTTGTTTCTTTTTTTAGTTTTATTTATCTCTTTTTTTAACTCGATTAGGCACTGATGAAAACAAAGTTTTGGGAAAATAAATTTGAGGAAATAAATTCTGCCTAATCCTAGACTAAGATAACGGCACAATTAAGGTCCGGCCATGACCAAAGACTGAGGGGTTGAAGCGCCACTACTAAACAACTGAAAGTGGGAATTAAAGAATGGTACCTTAGCTCCCTCTTTGAAGTGCTTGGCCTTTATCCACTTATATTGCCATCTTTTCATTTGCTCGTTGTAGACCTTCTCCCTTTATTCGTCCAATTCAGCTAGTTGGAATTGTCATTTAACTTTAGCTGATTGGAGATCCATAATTCACGTCTTGATCGCTTAGTGGGATTTCACCTCAGTTCAATCAGCGTCTTGCAAGTTGTTCGATAAGTCCATAGTGCCTCGGTAATTTGCTCTTCCATCCCTTCCCCATGGCCTCAACTGTCTTCTGCAGAATCTTCTTGATTTGTCTATTGGATGTTTCTGCTAGACCACTCATCTGGGGATGGCATGGAGTAGCAACTCAGTGACCTACTCCTGTTCCGCTGCGACACTTCCTAAAGGTCTTATGAAGTGTGAGCCTTCATCACCGATTCGACTCTTGGAAGTCCAAAGCTAGGAAATGTGATTTCCTAGAATTCTTGTTTGAATTCTTCGAGTCGGCCGCAACACACGTAGTGTTTCATCCCATTTGGACACATAGTCCTCTCCAAGATGTACTGACATAGGGAAAAGACCCGCGAAGTCAATCCCCCATACGTCGAATAACTCCATCTGAAGGTTCCTTCTTCAGTGGCATAACAACATGGGTATTGATATTACCATGTTTCTGACATCTTGGGACCCGTATAAATTCCTCAATGTCTCCACACATGGTTAACCAGGAGCTCATTCTGCCAAACCATAGCATGAGCACGGACTGCTCTGTAGTCTCCTTCATATGGCGAGGAGTCGTAACGCTCAAGAATCATATAGGTCTCACATAGTGGGATGCAACGGTGGAGTAAAACAGTAGCACTGACTTTTGAGTGATAGGGTTCATCTCAAAAGTGAAATCTGCTGAGGTGAATCTTCTCCCATCCGTATATATCCAGTCGCCGTAAAGTTCACAAGGTTTGCATACCATGGACTGGATGTAGTGACCTTCAAGAGAGTATCATCTCTCAAGTAATCGTTGTCGGGAGGTCGATCCCGTGAATCCTTTAGAGATGATCTACCACACGATTATCTGCTCCCTTCATACCTTGAAGAAGCAGAATCCAATGGATGAGTCGTGGCTTAGCATCTTCCTTGGTCAGTTGGTACTTCAATGCAGCACGATCCGTGTATACTGACACTTTAGCACCGACCAAGTTGGGTATGAACTTGTCAATGGTGAATACCACCGGCAGAAGTTCCTTCTCCGTTGTTGCTGAAATCTAGTCAATGCCTTACTTGCATAAGATATGGCATCATGCTTCTTATCCTTGCATTGAACCAGCAATATACCGACGATGTAATCACTTGCTTCGCACCTAATCTTGAATGGAAGGTTCCAATCAGGAGGCTGTATGATGGGCGCTGATACTCTTTGTCCGAGGGCAATACCTTCTCCGACCATGAGCTGACACTTTCTCCCAATAAGTGTGTCTTCTTGGCATCTCTTGAAAACTTGTCCAAAAGTTCTTGCCATAGACTGAGAAACAATCCATGAATACCTACATGATGTCCTCGAGTAGTCGGAGAAGATCACCATCATACAACCTTTTGAAGTGAAGCAGATGTGTTGCAAGGACCAACGACATCTGCCTGTAGGCGAAATGTGCCGTAGGGGCAGGTGAAGGTAGTCGGACTCTGGTCATCCAAATGACTCTGGTCATTCAAATTTGTGCCTAACTAAATGAAACTAAAATCTGAATGAAATCCTTGGAAGATATGAATTCTTACATGAGTTTTCAAAGGTGCGTAAACTTTATTTCTTCTGCAAGTACTTGTTGCCTTTGGAACTTACATGATAGGATCACTTGAACCTTTGTTTATTGGCCCCCACGATATGATGAAATGTGAGACATGCTCTTTTCTAATTCAAAGTCTTGGAGATTTATTTTGAAAACAATAAAGTGAGGCAACTCTCATTCGCTCTCATTTTGCCAAAAGTCCTACCCAGAGCCATACAATGTTTAGAATTGAACCCCACATAGCTATCTTTGAACATTTTGAGCTCGATCAAATATTTGTGTCTTTCGAGAAATGTCATGATCATCTGGTACTTTGGTCAACCACCACACACGTTCATCAATAAGGTCCATCAAGTGGTTTATCCGAAGCTCTCCATCCCCCTGAAAGAAAAAAATGAAGAGAGAGGAATCATGTTAGAAATATGCAGAGTTAATCATAGAGATGATCATAATTCATTGTATCCATGATGTATTATATATGTGTTCATTGAATATCCATGAAAAAAGGCAACTTGTATTGATTGGCAGTTATGTGAATTGTTTGTGAGACTCTTTACTTGTCTGGTTATTCTAAATTTGTTCCTAGTCAGGTTTCATGTATGCACACACATGAATATTAGACTAGCACATGTATTAGTTGATGACTATGTTTCACAAGTCATAGATATGGAGATGTCAAACTAATAATGTGGGCGCATGTATGACATGTGGCTGGACAGACCCAACTCGAGAAATAGTGATTTTTCATTACACAATGTGTACGCTATGTCCTTAGACCTGAGATTGTCGCATGTGCTCAAGATGTGAACCGACCTACATAGGAGCTACCAAACGCTACTCTGTAACTGGGTAGCTATAAAGGTGGTTCTCGGGTTTGTCAAGAAGCATGCTGTGAGACATGGTCAGCCAAGATGGGATTTGCCCCTCTCTACTTGAGAGAGATATCTCTAGGCCCCTCGAGTGATCGGATCAAGAAATGCATGGCCGTGCTAGGGTTAAGTGTTAACCAAGGAATCCGGATCGCGGCATCGAGAAAGAGAGGTCAGCTTGGACCTAGACCAAATATCGTGAGGCAAAGGGAATAGCATGTATATGAGATTGTGAAGGCTCGTCTGATTTGATCTTTGCGCATGCATAGGAGTTGACATGTCTTGCTAGAGACCGCTGTCAATTACTGGTCGAGTAGGAGTACTCGGGCCATGTCTATTCACGCGTGAGCCCATAGGGTCACACACTTAAGGGGCTGGAAGCCTAATACGGATTTGATCCAAATTAGTCTGGGTTTAGGTGCACTAATGGGCCTCGGTTGAGCCCATTAGTGGGCGCCTAAAGGGGATCTATATAAACAAGAGCGGGGTGCATGGAAACCCTAACTCTCCACATCTGCCGCTGCCACCTGTTTTCCACACCCGCGCCTTCATCGCCCTCGCAGACCTAGCAGTCCGGATCGTGACGCTTCCACCGCTGTACATGTGGATACCTTGGAGATGTTGCATCTGCTGCACGAGGATGAGCCGCACGTGAGAAGGTCTCACAACTGCACTGCCGGCTACCATACAAACTACACCGACGCGCTACAGAAGTTCCGCACCTGCGCATCTAGTGGTAATTTTATGATCTATAACAGTAGTAGTTCCTGGTTTATGGGGAAGAAAAATTTTGTTTGCGCTAGCGTAGCCTCCCCGTAACCCTACAAATCAATCCTACTCGAGCAAAAAAAAAGAGGATGAGGGGAAAGATGGAGAAGCCGAGATCAAACACAACTCAAGGACATCCATCCGTCACACACACTTGCACTTGACCAAGTTCTAAAGATGACATGATCTCTCAAAGGCAAGACTTTTGATCTTGCAAAATAAATGAGGAAGATATGCAATTCCAACCCTATCATGAGCTACACAAAGGCCAATCTAGAGGTAGGAGAGGTTTCTTGAAAAACCTTAGTGAGGATCAAACACAAAATGAGAGACCAAGAGTAAGTTGAGAGAAATGAGAGTATGCCTCCTGTTTTGAAAACCCGCAAAACCTCCAAGTACCGAGAAAAGGAAATGCATCATGTTCTCTATCAATTTGTTCTGGGGATCACTATCCAAAGGTGATGGTGTTAGCCACCAGGAATCCAAGGTATGAGGAAAGTTAAAAATAAATCTTATGCATCCTTTGATCTCAGGACCCTGGACATTGCTTGATCCTCTAGATATAAGTTTACCCTTTGCTCGGGATGAGCAACGTCCAGGTGTGGGGGCGTGTTGGTGGTCGATTTCCGATGATTTTGACCACCAACATTTCTCTAGAATTCATGGTTACAAGGCCTACACCAAGCTAAATTTATTAAACCAATGAAATTCCACTAGTTTTGGTGCATATGTGACTACAATAACTCACTGTAGAAATTTGGGCCGATTTGGGAGAAATCCCCGGCCGGCCAGGCTCCACTTTTGCCAGCATGCAGAGAAACACAAGTCCTTGATCATGGATCATGCCTTTTACGTTGGTTTGATCCAACGACCCGAAAGGCCTCGCACATGGATCCAAGGGCCCACCTGCATGCAAGACTCGGACAAACAACTGAAGGGCAGCAGTAACTGCCATAAGGAAGCCTTCAGGGACGTCCATGCCAAAGGCGGTGCCGAGTGGCAATAATCCCAGGCCGGCTGGCCTGGGGGTGGCCGGCCGGCCCCACTTTGCAGTCTCTCGAGCCCATCTTCGCGTGGAAGTTACACAACCGCCTTACCTGCCCAGAAATTGAGGAATATTAGCTTTGCTTACAAGTTAAGTGACCTTAGCCTTGCTTACAAGCTAAGCAACCCACCTTGGAGGGCTATAAATAAAGACCTCCCCCCTCACTTGTAACAGACACCATTTGGAGAGAAGAGTCTCAAGCAAGAGTTGTTTATCCTTAGAGTAGAATGGGGAGAGTGTGAGGTAAGAGTCCGGAGGCGAGCCAGGTTCTTCAGCTCATCTCCAACTTGTAGCCTCAGAGGAATGAAGCATCTTTGGAGTAAAGTTCCTCGTCTCTTATCGGTATCTCGCTAGTCTCTCTCCTTACTTCAGTTACTTGTTTACTTACTTGCATTGATCTGCGGGATCCCTTGTCTGCGTGGTCCAGCAAACCTGGCCATTTGGAGTTTCTTCTTGCCTTAGCGTGAGGCGGAAGTCAGTAACTTTATAGTTGAAGCATGGTGCTTAGGCTTGATAGTTATCTTGGATTGTGTTCCACCACACGGAACTGATGTGGTAGGCGGTAGGTGGTGACAGCCCTATCCATCCCTTGTAGTCCACCACGTTCAGGTGTTTTCATAGCAGTAGATCGTTGGCCGAGTTGGACCCCCCATTTCTCCCTCATTCTAAGGTCCTTCCGCCCAGACGCCGAAGCAGATCAAGTTAGTTTAGTAGCAAGTCTTCTGGGTAACGAGTTGGCTAACCGTCATTAGACCCTCTACCCATGTACCTCTCTTCCTCTGGTGGGTCTGGTTGAATTAGTTCTAAGTCTGGTTGCGCTTATCGTTACATGGATTCGATATCCCAGGTAAACTCCCTGGTGAAAGCTACTTCGGTATCTGTGCGCTTGCGGATTAGTTCGTATAGGCTAAGGAGTGCCAACTGTGGGCGAGCGTTCTGGCTGCCAACGCCTTGCAGTGGTCGTTGGAGATCCTGGTTGTCGTGGCCATTGGGGCCTCCCCTTGGGTTTGGCCAACCACCAGCGGTTCGGCTAGCCTGTGGGGCCGAGCTCGCGTGGCGCTCGAATCTTGATCAGCTGCTACGTAATGACGACAGTGGATCTTGTTTGTCAAGTTGGACGATAGCCCGTTGGGTGAGCTGTATCAGCCACTCGACTTGTGGGTTGGATGGGAGCCTTGAGGCGAGTAGAGCGTCTTCGACGATGTTTGCGATCGGAGTGTGGTATCCCGAATCAGCTTGTTGAAACTCGTTGTTAAGGTTCCTCTGGACTGGTTGGGGTTGGATCCGCTGGGCTAGTGGGATCTGAACCCTCTATTCGAGCAGAAGGGGGTTGTGAGCCCGCTCCTCCTCGTTATGCCCGCGATTGGCACACATGGCCTTTTTTAGTCTTCGGACTCTCCGACGTTCCGCGTCTTCATCCGCGGGAGCATCCACCGAGCGTTCGTCGGCAGAGACCTCTTTGAGTAATTCATTGTCGTATTGCGCCCCAGGCTTATCTTAGCCTGCCAAATCTTGGTGGGCAACCATGTAGACATGGTTGTCCATTGAGTGATCCTCGCTGGAGCTATAGTCGACTAGTTTGATGGGCTCTCCATCTTCTCGTGTGGCAAGCAGGAGAGGTCTGCCCTCCAAAAATGGTAGTTCCTGTGTAGTTGCCACTAGTTGGGAGTCGTATTCGAGTAGTTCGGGGGGCTCCTTGCCCTTCTATTATACAAACCGGCCTTGTGGTGTCGAGGTGATGGTGAGACCTGCGTGACAACTCTTGTCTGATTCGGAGTCATCGCTTGAGTCTGGGTAGTAGTCGAAGATGTGGTCCTCCTGACATGCAGTGGGATTCCGATCTCCGATCTTCAGCAGGTCGTCAAAATCCGCCTCCAGGGTGGAGGCGAATTTTGATTGGATGGTCTCCAAGTAGATGGCGGCGGGGTTGCGTAGCCCAAAAGGACTATGGGTACGCGGTTCCACAGATCAAATTAGATCCAGTCTGGGGAGTCCTGGTGAAGCACGGTTAAGAGGCGTGTTGAAAACGGACTGTTCGTCGATTTTCCCAACTAGGTCAGGGAGCAGCAGCTCGTCGTGATCGTTGATGATCTTGCTGAAGTGGGAATCTGAGGCTGATGTCGGTGCCTCCGGCTGCGTGGTGGTGGTCAGGTGGCTGTTGAATCCACCTGTACCATTGGCGATGTAGACCCAGGAGCCAAAGACGAAAGTCGTGCCCTCTTCAGGCACGACGCTGGTGAAGTTGAGCGAAGCCATCGAATTCTTCGGTGGATGCTTGATGAACACCCTACCTGGCGTGCCAGCTGTCAGTGTTTTACCGCCAAGCCCACCGATGGATACCCCTGAGGTGGAGATTAGTAGGTAGGGTGTCGCCGAGATCAGGAACTCGAAGGTGCAAGGAACAAAGGTTTAGATAGGTTTGGGCCACCGAGAATGTAATACTCTACGTCCTGTGCGGTGGTTTGTATTGCCTTAGGGTTTAATGAGGTGTTGGAATGTTTGGAGGGGGTCCCTGCCCGCCCTTATATAGTCTGGGGACAGGAGTCCTCGTCTGATACTTGCACAAGAAACCTACCGAGATACAAATCGGGTAATTCCCTTATATCGACTAGTCCTAACTATGTACGAGTAGTTACATCTGGCGTAGAGAGTGGGCCATGCCCCATCCCCTATCCTAGGAAATCTACATGATGTCAGCAGTCCCGTAGCCCCGTGTCTGACACTCCCTCCGTCCTATAATATAGGGCATCCTAGAATTTTCATGACAGATGATTAAAGAGATGAAGAAATAACGTATGTACCCCTATTTAATGTCTTGTTTGGTTGTCATTTTGCTGATTTCATGGCCAGCTAGGAATAATTACTTTCCAAAATACCCTATGATGCCTTATATTTGGGTACAAATTTTGAACTCTTCAATGCCTTATAATTCAGGACGGAGAGTGTATAACCAGTGTTAGAAAAAGGAAATTTCATGTCATGGAAGACATGGACATGAGCATTGTCAAGTCACTACAGAGGAGGGTGAGTGAACACAGAGCACCTGTGCTGCGGAATACGGCTCCAGACCAACAAAAGGTAGAGTAATAATCATTACATAGTACTTATTAGTAGCTCTGACATAGACAAAAGAAAGAAGCAAATTAGTACTTTACTAGCTCAATTTTGATTCTTCAAGTGACCGGACTAGATTATTCCAGTGTAACCAACAAGCAATGTCTGCATGCTAAAGCATTGGCATATCAGTCATTTCCGGCCGTCACTGCAGCTGCCCTAAGCTTCGAGGACTTGACATAGTCAAACCCTAAATATATCCACGAAGCTATATATCCTTGACACCTTGTAAGAGAAGATGGCTACCATATATTACGGATCAGAAATCACCATGCAGGTCGGAAGAACAGACAAAATAACTTTTTTTGTGTCACCAAAACATGCGTATGATCTTTCACAATTTTGTGCTTACTTCTACTGGCGATGAACAGATGAATATAATGAAGAACAGCAAATGCAGATTAAACAGAAGATGGTCGCTGAGTGGTGATGTGAGAGCATATATGTAATTAAGTACTGATGATTGTGATGCGACTCACAGATGTACTTTACAAAACTAAAAACGGCCGGCTCAACAAATAAATGAACTCATCCAATTTTGATCTTTTTATTTGGAGCAATGGAAGAAGTCTCTGAGCCTTACAAACTTCGTAGGATGACGATCAACAACACACACGCATGTCGATCGATCATACTTACGTAGTACTAACCTTATAAGAGTCGATCAAATGAAGGAGCTATAGTACTAATTAAGAAACAACATGAATTTAACTAGTGGATGTATCTCATGTATCTCCGGATGAACTCATCGATCATGAGCTTGTAGGCCTTCTCGGTGGGGTGGTAGCTGTCCCAGAACACGTACTGTGACGGGTCCGGGCAGAGACGGCTCCCAATGTTGCAGAGCGGGCCCACGGCGAAGCCCACGTAGCCGCAGCACGAGTCCTTGTCGTTGACGAACCCCAGGTCCTTGTAGCGCTGGACCACGTCGCCGAGGATGGAGTAGAGATCAACGTAGAAGATGTTGACGCCGCGGAACCTGCCGGCCAGCTTGGCCACCTCCAGGCTCAGCTTCCGGTTGAACATGAGCGCCAGCTGGTTGCGGTCCGTCGCGCACTGCGTCTTTACGCCGCCGGCCATGCGCCGCTGCGAGGGCACGCACCCCACCGGCGGTGCCCCGGTCAGCGCGATCTGCCGCGCGCCCTCGCCGATTAGCCTCTACAATGCATGCGGATTGGTGGGTGATTCACCATGAAAATGCAAAAAACAAACAAGGGGTAAGACTTGGTCGTAGCAAGGCAGGACATGCACCTCGACCAAGGAGATGGCTCTCGCGGCCATCATGTCGGCGTACTCGGGCGAGCTCATGCTGTCGGCAAGGGTGAAGTGCTCCACGATGTCGTTGCTGCCCGAGCAGACGATGAAGAGGGCCCTTTCGGGGATAGTCCCCACCTTCTTCTTGTACTCGGCGAACAGCTGCAGCTGCCGCTCGATCGTCATGGTCGACTGCAAAAATTAATAAACAGATCGACCCACAGTTTAGATATATATATTGACCGATCGATCGAGATCCCCCTAGCTCTTCCAATAATGCAAACACGGCTTGGTCGATCAATAGGAGGTCTACTCACCGATGTCTTGCATGTGGCGTTGTTGTAGCCGCTCCCTGCCGACGCGAAGCTGACGCCGGTCTTGAGGTCCTCCAGGGTGAGGCTCTTGTTCAGGTACGGTGGGAGCATCTCCTTCACCCCAAGTGCAGAAGCTGCAAATATATATAAGCCATATACGTACGTTAATATAATTAGCATGTGGTGCGGCCAAAAATCTTATTGTAGCAAAATATATAAATGTTAGTCACCTATGAAGTCCACCGAGATCTTGCCGTCCGAGAACCTGCCGGTGGCCTTGTGGCCAGGGTACTCCCTACCATACGGTGGGAAGTTGGCCTTGACGACAGTCATAAGGTAGTTGTTGTTGCCAGTGTCCACAATGGAGTCCCCGAACACGATCAGGGCTGGCACCTTGAGCCCACCCGGTGCCACCACTGGTGCTGGGCGTGAAGGCGGAGGCCCCGGCTGAGGAGGTGGAGTGCCTTCCTCAGGCGGAGGAAGAATAGGAGACGGAAGTGGTGCTCCCAACCGTGGGGCAGGAAGACAAGGAGTAGGAGGTGGAGCGCCTTTCCGAGGGGGAGGAATAGGAGTTGGAGGTGGTGCACCAGACCTTGGGGAGGAATAGGTGCAGGAGATGGAGCACGCTTCGTCCTAGAGGGAGGAAGAAGTGGAGCGCGGGAAGGAGCCCCCATTCAAGGAGGAAGAGGCGGTGTTGGTGGTGCCCCTAACTGTGGGGAAGGAATGCGAGGAGTGGGAGGTGGAGCTCCCTTTCTAGGGGAAGGAAGTGGAGTGGGAGCAGGAGTCCCCATTCGAGGGGGGAGAGGAGGAGTTGGAAGGGGTGCCCCTAATTGTGGGGAAGGAAGGCGAGGAGTGGGAGGTGGAGTGCCCTTTCGAGGGGAACGAAGAAGGGGAGCACGTGGAGGAGCTCCCATCCGAGGAGGAGGAGGAGTCGGGAGTGGTGCCCCCAACTGTGGGGAAGTGTAACACCTCGGGTGTTTAAATTACGAAATAAGCTTCATTAGCTTAACACGATGCATAAATAATTAAGAAAAATTTAAAAGAAACGAATTATAAATTGGTTTTGCTTTAAATTAAAAATAGATGTGCATATGTGCATAAATACATGTACTTTAATCAAACAAATTAAATAACTCTCACCTCAACGCACTTGGCGGTGAAATTTAATAGACACACCATCAATGACAGGATGAACAAAAGTCTAGTTGAAGCCTAGAAGAGAATACAAATTTTTGCCCAGGAAATGACGTGCCCTCCGATTCATACTTTTTGAGTTTTTAAAATAACTTCTAAACTAGAACTCAAATGAACTTTGGCCTGAAACAAAACTCGTGTAACTTTTCATTTTGAACAACTTTCATGTTCAGAGATTTTTGAGTTGCAACACAAAAATTTGAGAAACATGTGAATTTGCAAACCAACCCCTGCCTTTTTCTCTATTTTTCATTTCAGACACTTCTTTCTCCGCTCCGCCCGACCCTCCAACGCGCAGTCGCTGCAGACCCTCCTTTCTCCGCTCCGCCTGACCCTCCGCCGCGCAGTCGCCGCTGACCCTCCCTTCTCCACTCCGCCCGACCCTCCGCCACTTGCCCAATGATGCCTAACCGGTGCTAGGCGCCAAGCCAATGCCTGGCCGGCCACGCTCCCACGCGCTCCTCCCCAGTCCGCGCACGCCACGCGCACGTCGGCGACGCGCGCCTCTGCTCGCCGCCCGCCGCGCCCAATGGCCAGTCCGCGCCGTGCCCGAGTCCCCGCCTCGTCCCGCCAGTCGCTGCGCTCGCCGCCCGGCAAGCCAGCTGCTGCAGCTCCTCGCCCAACCTGCGCCCGCGTGATCTTCCCCGTCCCCACGCCAAATCCCCGGCGCCCAATCCCCTGCCCGCACCCGCCGCACGCCGTGCCGGCACTGCTCGCCACCCACCGCGACCAGTAACGTGCCCCCGTCGTGCCGCCTCTCCCCAGCGTCGCCCGTCCCTCTCCCTCCCTCCTGCAGCCTATAAAAGGTGACACAAGGCCAGAACACCGCTGCCGTTGCCATTGCCGCTGTCGTGCACCACCCGCCCGTGGAGCCCCATCCTCCAGCCTCCCACTGCCCAAACCCATCACCCAGCGAGCTTGCCCTCCCTCCACTAAAGCTCACCGGCCTCTTCCCCGACCATCTCGACCGCCGGAGCACCGCCAGCGCCGACCCGCGCCGCCGCCGCTCCCCTGCTGCTCCGTGGACAGCCCACTACGAAGCTCCTCCGTCTGAGCCAAGCCTCGGAATGGGTTCCCCTCGACGCCGCGAAGCTCATCGACCAGCCCACGCCCTCCCCTCCTCGTCGGAGCACCATCGCCGACGCTCCGCACCGCCGCAGCCCTCTGCTCCGCGCCGACGAGCCACCTCCGGCCACCCCCAACCCCGACCAAGGCCACCCCAAGGTACCTCTCACCTCCCTGGATCTCCCCGACCCTTTTCCCCTCGCCGCCGATGAGCCCCTCGCCGGAATTTGGCCGGCCGCCGTGCCTGCGCTGCCCAGGGACCCAAATGCAATGACTGAAATCTTTAAAAGGGTCTGCACGCAAGTTCTAGGGGCATAACTGTAAACCTGTGTTTAAACTTTGAATCCAAAAATAGCAAAATTGTAAAATTCATATAAAATCATAGAAAAATCAGAAAAATACGAACTCAAATGTTCTGGAATCATTAGAAGAAAATCTACAACTTTTGTTACATGTTTTTCTTCAGTTTATTGCTAAATCTTGCTCTAAATTAAATGAAATGTTTAATAGACTTTAATTGTACCCGCTGTTGTAGACCAGTTCTGAATCTGATTTTTAAAAAGTAGATTGGCTGCTTGATGTGTAGGCCAGTGTAAAACTATTAGGACCAGAACCCATCTCCAGCTAAACTTTTTGTTAAACTTTGTTTATGCCATGAAATAATAGAACTAATTTGTACCTGCTGGTATATTGTGTTTTATGCTGTGAAACTTTTCCAGAGCTGTTATAGTGATGCTTAAATACCACAGAAAAAGTTTAGAACCTTTTTCCTCTCTGTAACCTATTTATATAATTTTGTAGTACAAAAAATGCACTAATTCAAATAATTAGTTTCTGTGCTTGGAAAATGTTCAACTTTTTACTGTGGAACCCGTTAGAGTAGCTCTTGCTGTATAAAAGGTTTCATGCTCACAAACCCTATAAAACATCCTGTAGAAATTAATCTTTTTTAACATCAGTGTAGCTTGTCCTATTTATTATGCTCTGTATCATGCACAATAAAATCTGAAAAATTTGCAGTAACACATATAAGGATAGTTTAACACCATGTATAAGTTTTAGCATCAAAACATGAATGGTTTGTCCTGTATAAAAATAACTAGGTTCTAGTAGTGGTTGTGTATTACATTTTTCAAAATTACTCTACTGCACAGAAATTTCTGAAATTTTTATAGTGTCGTTGTCTCTGCATTATGTACCCTAAATAAAAATTTCATCACCAGAAGTTACCCCGTCCAGAAGTTGTGTTTAATCCATGTTGTGCTTAGAAAAATTAGTTTCCAAAAGAACACAACCCCCAACCCCCTTCTTCTTTAATGGAGTTAATTAGTTTAAGTTATACTCTATTAAAAATTGCCCAAAGAAATCTTAACTAAGTAACTTCACAACCAAATCTATGTTATTGTGGACTGCAACTTTATCGTGAAGGTAAATAATCGTCATATACCATCACTACAACTTACAATTGTGCATTCATATAGAATCGACTACTCTCGCCGACAGAACGTACGAGCTGGTGCCCGCGTCCGAGAGTGAGCAGCGTGAAGCTCAAGTGAATCTAACTGAAGCTTTCGAAGACCCGAACCCGAGTTCGGAAGAGCCCAAGGCTAGCTTTGCCTAGGAAGGCAAGCCCCGGAGCATGAACCCTATTTTTCTAAACTTATGAAACTTATTACTCTATTTTACTTGTGCATTAAGTTTATAGGAGTTGAATAAAAACTTAGTTGCATGATCCTAGGTACCCATGCTCTGAACACTAGATATAAGGTTCGATAGAATGCTATGCTAATAGGACTCCGGTAAAAGTTGAGTGATTTCCTGTCACTCGCGAGAACTTAGGAGTTGAATGTTTACTACATGCTGCAATCATAAGGTCGACGGACGGGGCTATGGTACGATGTTTATGTTGATGATTGAGGTCCCATCTGTTTAGTGAAAAATGCTAAGACCGCAGTGTGTGGTAGTGGTGGTTAAGTCTTTGAACGTACTAACCACATGCCGAGAATATGGTAAGCGGTAAGCTTAAGTACCGGATTGAACTGAGGCCGGAATATACTCCCCACCATCTTGAATTCGTTCACATCTAGCTAATGGTGGGTGCATGTGCCGCCATGGCCGGGTCCATGGGGACGTGTAGTCGAGGGCGGTGGGCCTGTTCCGTGAAGCGGGAATTGAAGGGAAAAGTTGCACGTGTGACTCTTGGAGTAACCACGTGACGTGTGTTTAGGTTTCCCTTGCAAGGTTAAGAAATTTGATTCGAATCGTCCGTTTCTCGCGGTTATTGAGACTGCTTGACCCTTTTACCATATAGAGTAAGAAGAGGAACAATGATGATGATTAATCTTGTTGGATGAAAAAATAATTCTTTCACCATGTATGATATTGGATAGTTGGTTACCTAGAATGGTTAAAGAAAACTAGAATCTGGAGCTAAAATTTGAAAGCAATTCTTTCGTCCAAACATCGCCAATCGTTGTTTCAATTGTGGAAGTTCCAGTCATTTTGCTCAAGAATGCCCTCATCCTAGGCAGTCAATTCAGGGCCAAGGCTCTAACCAGAACAATAAGAACAAAGGCAAGAGGCAGACCATTCAGGTCAAACAAGGACGGATCAATTTCACCACTCTTGCAGAACTTCCTGAAGGAGCACCAGTAATGACGGGTACATTCTTTATCCATAACAAGCCTGCAGTTATATTGTTTGATTCTGGTGCATCACATAGTTTCATTAGTGCAAAGTTTGGTGCAAAAGTAGGCTTGGATGTTTGTCACACAAAAGGGTCATATATGATATCAACACCGCGTTGAAAAATTTCTTCCAACCAAATAATAAGGCTGGTACCCATAAAATTGGGTAGCAAAATCATCAACACGGACCTTGTTCTCTTACCCCTTGAAGGCATGGATATTATTTTGGGTATGAATTGGATGACTATGCACGGGGTCATATTGCACCTTTCTTCCCGAGCTGTTGAAATAAATCCACCTAGTCACGGAACCACTATTACCTACCGTTCCAAGAGTGCACGAATTCTTGTGCTTTCGTGATGGAAGGAATCAACCTAAAGGATATTCCAGTGGTATGCGAGTATGCCGATGTTTTTCCAGACGATTTGCCAGGAATGCCACCAGATAGGGATATTGAGTTTGATATTGAACTGCAACCAAGTACTGCACCTATCTCCAAAAGACCCTATATAATGCCACCTAAGGAATTGGCCGAACTGAAAACACAACTCCAAGAACTACTGGACAAAGGCTTCATTCGTCCTAGCGCATCACCTTGGGGATGTCCAGCCCTTTTTGTAAAGAAAAAGGATGACAGTTTAAGATTATGTGTGGACTACCGACCTCTCAATGCGGTGACCGTTAAGAATAAATACCCACTTCCCCGCATCGACGTTCTCTTTGATCAATTATCTGGCGCTAGAGTTTTCTCAAAGATTGATCTTCGATCTGGATATCATCAGATAAAGATTCGTCCATGCGATATTCCTAAGACCGCCTTTTCCACACGATATGGACTATATGAATTCTTGGTCATGTCCTTTGGTCTCACCAATGCCCCTGCCTACTTCATGTATCTCATGAATTCGGTATTCATGCCCGAGCTCGAAAAATTCGTCGTAGTTTTCATTGACGACATCCTTATCTATTCCAAGAACGAGGAAGAGCACGCTAAGCACCTGCACATTGTCCTTCAGCGTCTCAGAGACCATCAGCTCTATGCTAAATTTTTTAATTGCGAATTCTGGTTGGATAGTGTGAAATTCTTGGGTCACACAATTTCCAGCAAAGGCATAGCCGTTGACCCCAGCAAGGTACAAGAGGTGATGGATTGGAAACCTCCTACCTCGGTTCATCAGATTCGTAGTTTTCTTGGTTTAGCCGGTTACTATCGCCGTTTCATTCCGGATTTCTCCAGAATTGCTAAGCCTATGACTGAACTATTGAAAAAGGGAGTAAAGTTTGTGTGGGATAAGAATTGTGAAGAAGCTTTCCACACTCTTAGAGAATATTTGACTACAGCCCATGTGTTAGCTCAACCCGATAACACCAAGCCGTTCGATGTTTACTGTGACGCATCTGGCACCGGTCTTGGTTGTGTGCTTATGCAAGAAAATTGAGTTATCGCCTATGCTTCACGAGCCCTTCGGCCCCATGAGCAGAATTATCCGACCCATGATCTCGAGTTAGCAGCAGTCATTCATGCTCTAAAAATATGGAGACATTATCACATGGGCACTCATTGTAATATCTACACGGATCACAAGAGTCTCAAATATATCTTTACCCAAGCCGATCTGAATATGAGACAAAGAATATGGCTAGAATTAAACAAGGATTATGATCTCGAGGTGCACTATCACCCCGGCAAGGCCAATGTAGTCGCGGATGCACTCAGCCGTAAGGCCCATTGCCATTGCCTATCAGTGGAATTCTATAATGAGACATTATGTTCAGAAATGAGGAAGCTTAGTTTGGAAATGATTTCCCAAGGCACTCTAAATCACATCTCAGTTGAACCCACTCTTCACGACCAGATCGTCATGGCACAACTACATGATGAAGGAGATAAGATCATCAAACAGAAACTCTCTCTAGGAGAAGAGAAGTATAAATGTTTCCGCCAGGACCATAAGGGAGTTCTATAGTTCGAAGGTCGCATCGTCGTTCCAAAGAATCATGAGCTCCGTAAGCAAATTCTTGATGAGGCACATCTTTCAAAATTTTCTATTCACCCCGACAGTAGCAAAATGTATCAAGATTTTAGGCAAAATTTCTGGTGGACTAGAATGAAAAGAGAAATCACTAAATATGTCTCAGAATGTGACACATGTCAGAGAGTAAAAGCCAGCCACTTGAAAGTAGCTGGTACACTTCAACCTTTGCCTATACCCTCATGGAAATGGGAAGACATAAGTATGGATTTCATTGTTGGATTGCCGAGTACCGCATAGAAACATGATTCCATATGGGTTATCGTTGATAGGCTCACAAAGATGGCACATTTTCTTCCGGTACACACCACCTATACTGTGGCAGAACCACCTGAATTAATCCGGCTCAAGTGTATTAACCATCACCATTAAGGCAATCTCGGTTAACCTTACACTACAAACGGAATAATCCACTGGTCTGTCGGGTATAACCTCCCGATACAACCACGGTAATCGGATCGAGCGCCATACATACAAATGCTCACGCGACGATGAGCCCAGAGAATACCACATTCCAGCAAATATTACGACATTAACATAAGTAAATATTACAGGCCAAGTTCTGAGCTTAGAAACTAAATACTCCAATTAACATAAATAAGTTCTTCAGAGTTAAGTTGCAGTGGAAATAAACGACGGAAACTACTCGACGATACAGAATGTCTCGATGAAGCCCGTACGAGACATCACTCGGCCTTATCTCCGTTGGACGGGAGCGTATCCCATTCCACCGACCAACCAGGGGGAAGAGTGCAGGGCCAAGTCAAGCTAGCAATCATATCTTCGAAGGTCTCACCTGAATGAGCCACAAGCAAGGCTGAGTATACTAATACTCAGCAAGACTTACCCGTGTAGTGGAATTTACTCCACCGACTCTAGACATGCAAGGCTTTTTGGCTCAGGGGTTTGTTTTGCCGAAAAGCATCTACAAGTGGGTCCTTACTTTCAACTTTTAGCTCAAGATTCTAGTTTCGTTAGCCAGTCTAGATAAGCAGCTATCTAAAGCATACATGGTGAAGCATTAAATTTTTCATCCAACCAGTTTCATTTACCATCATTGTTCCTCTTCTTACTCTGTGGGTAAAAATGGTTAAGCAGTCTCAATAGCCGTGAGAAACGGACGATTCGAATCGAATTTCTTAACCTTGCAAGGGAAACCCAAACACACGTCACGTGGTTACTCCCTAGAGTCACACGTGCAACTTTTCCCCTTTCTTTCCGGGTCGTGGATCGGGGTTACCCTCCGAGAGTACAAGAGCCCCACGCCACGGTTCGGCGCCGGGTCGTGACCACTCTCTGCACTCGCCATATGCACATGGGACCGAAGTTCAAAGGGTAGGATGCCGTCCCCTTGCCGGGCCAATCAGGTACTTAAGCTTACCGATTCCCATAATCTCGGCATGTGTTTAGTACGTTCAAAGACTTAACCATCACTACCACACCCTGCGGCCTTAGCATTTTTCACTAGACAGACGGGCCTCAATCGTAACCATCGTTACATAACCCGTCCGTGTTCTTATGATTGCAGCGTGTAGTAGTCATTCAACTCCTATTTTCTCGCGAGTGACAGGAAATCACTCGACTTTTACCGGAGTCCTATTAGCACAGCATTCTATCGAACCTTACGTCTAGTTTTCAAGCAAGGGTTCCTGGTATCATGCAACTAAGTTTTCATCCAACTCCTATAAACTTAATGCACAAGCAAAGAGTAATGAGTTGCATAATTTCGGAAAGAATGGGTTATGCTCCGGGGCTTGCCTTCGCAGTTCGCTTGGGGATCTTCCGAACTTGGGCTCGGGTCTTCAAGAGCTTCAGTTAGATTTGCTTGAGCTTCACGCTGCTCACTCTCGAACGCGGGCACCAGCTCGTAAGTTCCGTCGGCGAGAGTCGTCGATTCTACATGAGTGCACAAGTTTAAGTCGTGGTAATGGTGCTTGATTACGATTTGAGAGTAATTACTACAATGGATAGTTTCTGGTCATGAAATTTTGGATTTAGGCACATCCAGGGAAGAGGTGCTTACTGTAAAATTTTCAGCCAATTTTATGTAACAGCTTAATTATGAAAAATACGTTACATCGTTGCTGTTAGATCCTTGTTCTTTTTGTACAGAACAATTGGTGCAACAAATGCGTCTAAGATTTTTACAGAGATTTCACTTAAGCACTCAGAAGCTACTGTAATTTTGATAGGATTTATCATGCAGTATTCAGAGCATAGAAATTAGGACATTCTACACCTAGGCTATTCAAGGATTCATTTTTACAGGACCCTACACAGGGTTTTTGTCCATAGAACTTTTTACACAGCAACCTCTACCACAGTGTATCTGCTAGTAAAAATTTGGGAATTTTCCAAGCTAAGATACTATTTTCTTGATTTAACGTATGTTCTTAGCACATAAATCAAATAAATAGGTTACTGTGAGATAAAAGTCTCCTAATTTTTCTCTGGCTTCTAGGCACCAATACACTAGCATAGAAAACGTTTCATGGGGTGATTCACCACCTATCTGCAGGGATAAAATATTCTACTTAAACATGATATAAAACTAAGTTTAACAAACAGTAAAGCTAGAGATGGAATTTGGGCCTGATCTTTTTACACAGTCCTAATCATCAAGCAACTAACTCACTGCCCAAAATTTAGGGTCAGCATTGTTCTACAACAGTGGGTACAAAATAAGTCCATTAAAGCTTCTATTTAATGTAGAGCAAAATATGTGGAGATTCTGAGAAACCTTTTGTAACAAAAGTGGTAGAGTTTGTTCTGAGGATTCCAGAACAGTTGAGTTTGCATTTTTCTGAATTTTCTACGATTTTATTCGAATTTTACAAGTTCACTGAATTTGAATCTAGATTTGAAACTTTCTTTTACAACTAGGTCCTTGAATCTTACGCGCAGACCCTTCTAAAGATTTGAATTCTTGCAATTGGGTCCTCGGGCGGCTCGGGTACGGCGGCCGGCCGGAATTCCGGCGAGGGGGCTCGCCGGCGGCGAGGGGCGAGGGTCGGGGAAGGTTCAGGGGTGCGAGGGCTACCTTGTGGGGGTGTTGTTCAGGTGGGGGACGGTCGGGAAGGGCTCGCCGGCGTTGGAGCAGAGGCGGCGGCGGCGCGGCTCGCGTCGACGGCGGTGCTCCGGTGGGCTTGGGGCGGTGTGGTCCGGTCGGCGAGCTTCAGTGGCGCGTGGGGAAGCTGCTCAGGGGCTCGGCTTGGACGGAGGGGGTCGGGGTCGTGCTGTCCACAGCGAGCAGGGGCGGCGGCGGTGGCGGCAGCGCGGGCGGCGGCGCTCCGGTGGCTCTGGGCGGCGTTGGGCGGGTCGGCGAGCTTCAGGGGGATGATGTAGTGGTGGCTGAAGCGTCAGTTTGGGCGGTGGGCGGCGGGGGAGAGCTGTCCACGGGCGGGCGGCGCTCGGCGGCGGCGATGGTGACGGCGAGTGCGTTCTGGTGCGTGGCTCGCGCGGGGCGGTCGGAGCTCGGCTTTTATAGCGGCCGGAGGGGGTGCGGAGAGGCCTGGGCAGCGCGCGGGGCGGGGGCACGGCACGGTGCGCACTGGGCGCGGCGGGCGGCGGCAGAACGCCGGCGCGACGTGCGGCAGCGCGGGCGCGGTGACTGGGCGGCCGAGATACGGCGCGGGCGCGGTGGGATAGCGCGGGGCGCGGAGTGGTGGAGCAGCAATGGCAGCGGCTCGGGCGGAGGGCGGGGCGCGGCGACTGGCGGGGCGCGGGGGCCGGGGCGGCACGGCGGAGCGCGGGGACTGGGCGGCCGGGCGGCGGCAGCACGCGCGGGCGCTTACTGGCCGCGCGGCGTGGGGGCGGGGCAAAGCCGGCCGTGGCGGGGTGGTGCGGCGGCCACTGGCCTGGCGCCTCGCGCCGGTCAGGCGACGCCGGCCACCTGGCGCGCGGCGGTCGGGCGCGGAGGAGAGAGGGGGGGGGGGGCGAGGGGCCTGGATGCAAGAATTTGGAAAATTTCAGGGGGCTGGGTGCAAACAGGGCATTTTCTCCTCTTTCTGGTTTGAATTTCAAAAACTTTTGAACACGAAAGTTGTTCAAAATAAAAAGTTCTACAACTTTGGTTTCAGGCAAAATCTCATTTGGCTTAGGGTTTGAAAGTTAAATTTAAATGTTCAAAAGTAACCAATGTGCTCAAATTAAATTTTAATTCCAACTGATCTCATTTTAATCCTTTCCACCCTTTCATTAGTTGGTTTAATCATAGAGTTAGGCTAATGACATTGATTTTGGAAAAGTAATTACCAGGGTTGTCACAGCCTTCCCCCCTTAACAAGAATCTCGCCCCGAGATTCGGTAATTCTTAGTGTGGGCGTGGGTGCACATACCAGTGGTTGAGATAAGAAACCCAAGGAAATGTTGGTTCAGGTAGCTCTCCGTTTCCCAGGTGGCTTCTTCTTCCGTGTGGTGATTCCATTGTATTTTATACATTCTAATCACTTTCCTCCTGGTCTCTCTTTCTTTTTGATCCAAAATCTTAACTGGGTGTTCGACATACGAGAGGTCGGGTTCCAACGATATTTCTTGTTGTTCCATAATCTCGGTAGGGACTCGAATACACTTCTTGAGTTGAGATACGTGGAAGACATCATGGGTGGCCGTGAGCTGAGGGGGCAGTCGTAATTTGTAGGCTACGGGTCCGCAGCTCTCAATGATTTCGTAAGGACCAACGTAACAGGGAGCTAGTTTGCCTTTGATTCCGAATCTTTGCACTCCCTTGGTTGGCGAAACTCGAAGATAGACATGATCGCCAACTTCGAACTTTAGGGGCTTCCTCCTTTTGTCAGAATAGCTCTTTTGTCGAGCTTGTGCGGCTCTAAGATTTGCTTGTATTACTTTTACTTTCTCCTCTGCCTCGATCACCAGGTCGGGTCCAATGATTTTACGTTCTCCGGTTTGTGACCAGCTCAAAGGAGTTCGACACCTTCGTCCATACAGGGCCTCAAATGGTGCCATTTTCAAACTCGTCTGATAGCTGTTGTTGTACGAGAACTCTGCTAGGGGTAGGCATTTGTCCCAATTCTTGTCATAATGAATGACACAGGCTCTCAGCATGTCTTCAAGAATTTGGTTTACTCTTTCCATTTGTCCATCAGTCTGAGGATGGTATGCTGAGCTGCGAATCAGTTTTGTGCCAAGAGACGTTTGCAGTTGTTCCCAAAAGCGTGCTACAAACTGAGGACCACGATCGGAGATAATTGTCTTAGGTATTCCATGCAGGCAAACAATACGATCGAGGTAAATCTCGGCATATTTCTTGGTAGAATAGGTGGTGTGTACCGGAAGAAAATGTGCCGTCTTTGTGAGTCTATCCACGATAACCCATATGGAATCATGTTTCTGGGAAGTGTTTGGTAGTCCAACGATGAAGTCCATACTTATGTCTTCCCATTTCCATGATGGTATAGGTAATGGTTGAAGTGTACCGGCTACTTTCAAGTGGCTAGCTTTTACTCTCTGGCATGTGTCACATTCCGAGACATACGTAGCAATTTCTCTTTTCATCCTAGTCCACCAGAAGTTTTGCCTTAGGTCTTGATACATTTTGCTACTGCCGGGGTGGATAGAGAATTTGGAAAGGTGTGCCTCATCGAGAATTTTCTTGCGGAGTTCACGATTCTTCGGAACGACTATACGACTTTCGAACCATAGAACTCCCTTATGGTCCTGGCGGAAACATTTATACTTCTCCTCACCTAGAGAGAGTTTTTGTTTGATGATCTTGATTCCTTCGTCATGTAGTTGTGCCATGACGATTTGGTCGTGAAGAGTGGGCTCAACTGAGATGTGATCTAGAGTGCCTTGGGAAACCATTTCCATGGTAAGCTTCCTCATTTCTGCACACAGTGTCTCATGGTAGGACTCCATGGATAAGCAATGGCAATGGGACTTGCGGCTTAGTGCATCCGCGACTACATAAGCCTTACCGGGGTGATAGTGCACTTCAAGGTCATAATCTTTGATTAATTCTAGCCATCTTCGTTGTCTCATATTCAGATCGGCTTGTGTGAAGATGTACTTGAGACTCTTATGATCCGTGTAGATATTGCACTGTGTACCCATGAGATAGTGCCTCCATATCTTCAGCGCGTGAATGACGGCTGCAAGCTCAAGATCATGAGTGGGATAATTCTGTTCGTGGGGCTGAAGGGCTCGTGAGGCATATGCAATTACTCGATTCTCTTGCATAAGCACACATCCTAGACCAGTACCTGATGCGTCACAATACACATCGAATGACTTGGTATTATCGGGTTGAGCTAACACAGGTGCAGTAGTCAGATGCTCTCTGAGAGTGTGGAAAGCTTCTTCACATTTCCCATCCCATACAAACTTTACTTCCTTCTTTAAGAGTTCAGTCATGGGCTTAGCAATTCGAGTGAATTCCGGGATGAAGCGACGGTAGTAACCGGCTAAGCCGAGAAAACGGCGAATCTGATGAACAGAGGTAGGGGGTTTCCAATCCATCACCTCTTGTACCTTGCTGGGGTCAACCGCTATGCCTTCGCTGGAGATCGTGTGACCTAAGAACTTTACAGTATCCAACCAGAATTCACACTTAGAAAACTTAGCATAGAGCTGATGGTCTCTGAGTCGCTGAAGAACAATGCGAAGGTGCTTGGCATGCTCTTCCTCATCCTTGGAATAGATAAGGATGTCGTCGATGAACACTACGACGAATTTGTCCAGTTCGGGCATGAATACCGAATTCATGAGATACATGAAGTAGGCAGGGGCATTGGTGAGTCCAAAGGACATGACCAAGAATTCATATAGTCCATATCGTGTGGAGAAGGCAGTCTTAGGAATATCGCACGGGCGAATCTTGATCTGATGATATCCCGAACGAAGATCAATCTTTGAGAAGACTCTGGCTCCAGCTAATTGATCGAAGAGTACATCGATGCGAGGAAGTGGGTATTTATTTTTAACTGTTACCGCATTGAGAGGTCGGTAGTCCACACATAATCTCAAACTGTCATCCTTCTTCTTTACAAATAGGGCTGGACATCCCCAAGGTGACGCGCTAGGGCGAATAAAACCTTTGTCCAGTAGTTCTTGGAGTTGAATTTTCAGCTCTGCCAATTCTTTAGGGGGCATCCTATATGGTCTCTTGGATATAGGTGCAGTGCCTGGCTGTAGTTCAATAACGAACTCAATATCCCTATCCGGGGGCATTCCTGGTAAGTCATCCGGGAAAACATCGGCATACTCGCTTACCACAGGAATATTATCTGGCTTAAGTCCTTCCATCTTATAAGCACAGGAATTCGTACAATCTAGGAATGGTAGGTAAAGGGTAGTGGCTCCGTGACTAGGTGAATTTATCTCAACGGCTCGGGAAGAAAGGTCCAGTGTGACTCCATGCATAGCCATCCAGTTCATTCCCAAAATAATGTCCATGCCGTCAAGGGGTAAAAGGACAAGGTCCGTGTTGATGGTTTTACTACCCAATTTGACTGGTACTTGTCTGATCATTTGGTTTGAAGCAATTTTACCACCCGGTGTTGATATCATATATGACCCTTTTGTGTGGCAAACATCCAAGCCTACTTTTGCACCGAATTTTGCACTAATGAAACTATGCGATGCACCAGAATCAAATACTATAACTGCAGGCTTGTTATGGATAGAGAATGTACCCGACATCACTGGGGCTCCTTCAGGAAGCTCTGCAAGCGTGGTGAAGTTAATCCATCCTTGCTTGACTTGCAGGGTCTGTCTCTTGCCCCTGTCCTTGGCGTTCGGGTTGGATCCTTGACTTTGGTTGGGCTGTCCAGGCTGAGGGCATTCTCGTGCGAAGTGGCTGGAACTCCCGCATTTGAAACAGCGATTCGCGGGGCTAGGTCGAAGAGACTGTTGAAGAATGGGCCTCGGACCATTCTGTGAAGGCATCGGGGGTCGTACCATGCCTGGCTGCTGTGGGGGTCTGGCAATCCATCTTCCTGGCTGCGGGGCCCTTGGTGGAGCTGTGGGTGCGGTATTTTGCACGATGCGATACCTTGGTGGTTGGGCACTTGATGGTCCTGCGGGTGCCTTTCTCTTCTTCTCTGCCCGGTGTGCCATGATACAGTCTTCCTGGGTAATGGCCATATTGACCAATTCGTTGTAGGTGTCAGCCCTGGCTAGGTTCAGACGTTCCTTGAGCTTGGTATTCAGACCTCGGCGGAAACGATCACGCTTCTTGGCATCCGTATCAGCGTGATAGCCCGCATACTGGCATAAGTTGTTGAACGCCTGGGCGTACTGCAGCACGGTGCGGGTGCCCTGGGTAAGTGCCAGAAATTCATTCAACTTCCTCTCCATGAGACCCTCGGGAATATGATGTGCCCGGAACGCGGTCTTGAATTCATTCCAGTCGACCACATGGTCAGCCGGGAGCATCGCAAAATAGTGGTCCCACCACAGTCGAGCGGTACCGCGAAGCTGTTGCGCGGCAAAACGAGCCTTGTTGGCCTCTGAGCATGGGGCCACAAGTAGTGTGAACTTGGATTCGATAGTGCGAATCCATGCATCTGCGTCCAGGGGTTCCTCTGTCTTATGGAACAAGGGCGGCTGGGTCCCCAGGAAATCCGTGTATCCCGCAGCTTGTGGTTGGTGAGCATTGTGCCCACCCCTATGCTGGTGTTGTCCTTGCACAATCTGACGCAGCAGCTCGGTTTGAGCGGCCATCACTTCCACCAAACTGGGCGGGGGTGGTGGCGATTGTCGCGAGCGGCTGCCACCGGCACCAAAACCCTCGGGGTTGCCACGTGTTGATCCAACCATCTGAAACGTGAAAGGTTACCATTAGCAACGCGATCCATATTACTTCCTTGACTCATAAATAATTGGGTAGTCAGAGACTTCCGAAGTCATAGCTAGAAATATGGACAGAATCTCTGTTTGCTACGAGAAAAATCATAGCCTGCTGTGGGTCCATCCAAAATATTTCAAACTTTTGCAGTAGTCAGAGAATTTAGGAATGCACCACTTTGGTATTTAACTTCGGTGCTAGAACTATGGCTAAGGTGGTCGAAAAGCTCGTCCTTTGCCTTGCTGTCTTAGCTGTTTTTCAGCAGACTGATTGGTACGGTTTCGCCTATATCTTAAACTAGCGAGGTCCAATGATGCTGAATTTTTGTGAGAACCTAGATCACAAAATTTAGCACAAGTCTGGTATTCAACACTCAGCCAAGAAATGCAAGGAGACATGGGTAAAAATTCCGACAAGTCTCAGCGATTGTGGATTTCATTGTTTACCAAATTACAACGAAATTACCCAAGTTTATCGCCGTTCCTTACATGCTGAGGGTATCCACATGGTTCAGGTGTACCCAACACAAAAGAGTTACTCAACTCCTAGTTAGCCTATTACAACACTTGCCAAAAGTTAGGCTACCCTATCGAGGAGTATGTGCAAAAGTCCTCCTATGTCGTCCTCTAAAAATCATCCAAGTCGTTGACGGACGACTCGCTGTGAGCAGGAGAGTGAGCTCCCATCTGAGGTGCCTGTGGTACCTCACCCTCGAAATCCATACCGGAGATACCATCAATCTCCTGTGGCTCCTCCTCATCCTCCTCCATGTCCTCCTCATGGGGATGGTCATTCTGATCATGGTGCCACTGAATGTGCTCATTCGCGTCCTCCAACTCAAGGCTCAGATCATGGAGCTGCTCTTCCAACTGTGCTATCGTGGCATCTCTCTCACCCATGAGAGTGTCCTGCTCCTGGATTTGGCCCTCAAGTTGGCCAATCTGAGCATCTCTGTCCTCAAGATCCTGACTGAGCTCCTTAATCTGCTCATCCCTGGTATCTGCCATCATGTGGTAGGCCTGAGCAAGATCAGTGAGCTGCTCCAGCGCCTGACTCTGGAGAGTCTGAAGCCGGTAAAGTGCACTCATGCACCGCACGGAGGTATGAATAGTTTCCTGGGCATGAAAGTCTACCAAATACTGTGCGTGCTGCACCCTGTTGAGCCAAAAGGGGTCGTTGTCCTGGGCAGCAGGAAACAATACAATGGGAGTGAGTGTGACAACCTCGGGACGCTGCGCACAAAACGTGGTGAGCGCCCTCCTAGCTGCAAGCTCCCAAGTATCGGCCAAACGGCGACCAACAGCCTCAAGCTCCAAGGCGGGCCTCTCCGGGTGTAGCGGGTGCGGAAAGATAGTCACGTTGACACGGCACTGGGTAACTCCATTTTCTGCAAACTCCAGTCCGGCGTAACGTGGGGGAATTAGCTAGCCCGCGGTACGCAGAACATCCCACAAAATAGAGGGAAAGCCCTCCCAGTGGAGACACTGTGAATGTACGCGTCCATCCTCATCCACCATCATATCAACAGGCTCGGCCATCTGAACAAAAGATCAAATGGAGTGAGATAGTGAAAAACTGTGACAGCATAAGGACAGATTCTGTATAGTGTGCAAAAATAACCATAACTCCCACAGTTCTCATCCAAAAATTCTCAAATTTCACCAGATCACTCCTAAGGTATTTGTGAACAACTTTGCTAGTCAACTCCAGAGCTAATTAGGTCTCTAAGATGGTCGTTCCTTTCAGGTTTTACCTCTCTGTCTACCCAGAATTTTCAGTGAACAGAGGGCTAGAGTTTCGTGCACCAGGGAAAATCTACCCAGCCAAAATTTACCAAATTTTAACAGCAGCTACCTGGGTAAATTTGGAACAAGTTTCGTGTTGTGCTCTTTTGCAGAAAACCGCAGGAAGGGGGCCTAAAAATTTAAGAGGCAGAAGGGCTTATTCTGGACAGAATTCTGACATTCCAAGGTTTCTGTTCTTTCTCACTATCCATAAGTTCAGAATTTTTTTCATTTTCGAACAGAAGATGGAACACGAAATTTGGAACAATTCTTTCAACATGGACTTCTCCAGAAAAGGTCATTTTCTTGGGTCAATAAATCGCTCTTTTTTGGTCATGGCAGATTTGTGACAGATTCGCTAGATAGTCCTTATGCAAACCACGCTTAGATACGCAAGAACCTTACCACTCTCATACAACGCATTTTCGATTTCAGATACATATGGTCATGATGCATGCACGTCCTATTCGTCCTCACAAAATAAAATAACTGCCAAATACTTTTGGTCTTACGACGATAGTCTCGGCGGCATACACAATACGGCTCTCCTATAATAGCTAGTCGAGTCTTTCTATTCGTCCCTTAACTTATCGTAATCGCGGTTAGTGTACCTGCAGAAGATTGACAAAGCATATATATTTCATGAACCTTTCATGCCAGCACTCATGAAAGCGTCCGTATTCATTACCGTTTACTTATAGAAACGATATCTGTACAATTTCCGCCGTACAGACGACGTTAACATACGCTATCGAGATAGCGTATTCACGGGGGTACCGTCATGAGACGGGGGTATGAACAGCGATCGCCATACCCTGCGCCGAACCTTCTTCTCCCAATATGTTCAACTAACAGTTGGCATATTGGCAGCACCTCAAGTAAGCCACTGCTTGAGGGCAGCGTTCGGTTCGCATCACCGACAGGAAGGCCAAGCTCTCTCAGTTGGCTGAGGATCCTTACCTTCTTACCTTAGCGATGAGTGCGTCGTTACAGAATTTAAGGTCGGTTGTGCATGAAAGTAAGTTTTGACAGTAAGTAATGTGCTGGAAGTCAGTTGATAATATTTATAGAAGTTAGATAGCCACCTAGTAACTTTCCCATAATCCCTTAGGGCTTTACGAACTAGGCACCATCCTTAACGTACCAACGCGTTTCGCAACACATCCTTCTAGTCAAGTTTTAGTAAAATGAGTTGTTAAGGCTTGTCGCATTCTCTGGCGTATGTATTTCGGCTCTGGTGTCCGCTGTTGCCAGCTGTGGCACCAGCTACGGCTCTGATACCAGCTGTGGCAGAACCACCTGAATTAATCCGACTCAAGTGTATTAACCATCACCATTAAGGCAATCTCGGTTAACCTTACACTACAAACGGAATAATCCACTGGTCTGTCGGGTATAACCTCCCGATACAACCACGGTAATCGGATCGAGCGCCATACATACAAATGCTCACGCGACGATGAGCCCAGAGAATACCACATTCCAGCAAATATTACGACATTAACATAAGTAAATATTGCAGGCCAAGTTCTGAGCTTAGAAACTAAATACTCCAATTAACATAAATAAGTTCTTCAGAGTTAAGTTGCAGCGGAAATAAACGACGGAAACTACTCGACGATACAGAATGTCTCGATGAAGCCCGTACGAGACATCACTCGGCCTTATCTCCGTTGGACGGGGGCGTATCCCATTCCACCGACCAACCAGGGGGAAGAGTGCAGGGCCAAGTCAAGCTAGCAATCATATCTTCGAAGGTCTCACCTGAAATGAGCCACAAGCAAGGCTGAGTATACTAATACTCAGCAAGACTTACCCGTGTAGTGGAATTTACTCCACCGACTCTAGACATGCAAGGCTTTTTGGCTCAGGGGTTTGTTTTGCCGAAAAGCATCTACAAGTGGGTCCTTACTTTCAACTTTTAGCTCAAGATTCTAGTTTCGTTAGCCAGTCTAGATAAGCAGCTATCTAAAGCATACATGGTGAAGCATTAAATTTTTCATCCAACCAGTTTCATTTACCATCATTGTTCCTCTTCTTACTCTGTGGGTAAAAATGGTTAAGCAGTCTCAATAGCCGTGAGAAACGGACGATTCGAATCGAATTTCTTAACCTTGCAAGGGAAACCCAAACACACGTCACGTGGTTACTCCCTAGAGTCACACGTGCAACTTTTCCCCTTTCTTTCCGGGTCGTGGATCGGGGTTACCCTCCGAGAGTACAAGAGCCCCACGCCACGGTTCGGCGCCGGGTCGTGACCACTCTCTGCACTCGCCATATGCACATGGGACCGAAGTTCAAAGGGTAGGATGCCGTCCCCTTGCCGGGCCAATCAGGTACTTAAGCTTACCGATTCCCATAATCTCGGCATGTGTTTAGTACGTTCAAAGACTTAACCATCACTACCACACCCTGCGGCCTTAGCATTTTTCACTAGACAGACGGGCCTCAATCGTAACCATCGTTACATAACCCGTCCGTGTTCTTATGATTGCAGCGTGTAGTAGTCATTCAACTCCTATTTTCTCGCGAGTGACAGGAAATCACTCGACTTTTACCGGAGTCCTATTAGCACAGCATTCTATCGAACCTTACGTCTAGTTTTCAAGCAAGGGTTCCTGGTATCATGCAACTAAGTTTTCATCCAACTCCTATAAACTTAATGCACAAGCAAAGAGTAATGAGTTGCATAATTTCGGAAAGAATGGGTTATGCTCCGGGGCTTGCCTTCGCAGTTCGCTTGGGGATCTTCCGAACTTGGGCTCGGGTCTTCAAGAGCTTCAGTTAGATTTGCTTGAGCTTCACGCTGCTCACTCTCGAACGCGGGCACCAGCTCGTAAGTTCCGTCGGCGAGAGTCGTCGATTCTACATGAGTGCACAAGTTTAAGTCGTGGTAATGGTGCTTGATTACGATTTGAGAGTAATTACTACAATGGATAGTTTCTGGTCATGAAATTTTGGATTTAGGCACATCCAGGGAAGAGGTGCTTACTGTAAAATTTTCAGCCAATTTTATGTAACAGCTTAATTATGAAAAATACGTTACATCGTTGCTGTTAGATCCTTGTTCTTTTTGTACAGAACAATTGGTGCAACAAATGCGTCTAAGATT
The DNA here is from genome assembly GCA_032594955.1 of Panicum miliaceum. NCBI lineage: Eukaryota > Viridiplantae > Streptophyta > Magnoliopsida > Poales > Poaceae > Panicum > Panicum miliaceum. The sequence goes on along the minus strand of CM064056.1, from coordinate 43,522,440 downwards.
TTTACAGAGCTTTCACTTAAGCACTCAGAAGCTACTGTAATTTTTGTAGGATTTATCATGCAGTATTCAGAGCATAGAAATTAGGACATTCTACACCTAGGCTATTCAAGGATTCATTTTTACAGGACCCTACACAAGGTTTTTGTCCATGGAACTTTTTAAACAGCAACCTCTACCACAGTGTATCTGCTAGTAAAAATTTGGGAATTTTCCAAGCTAAGATACTATTTTCTTGATTTAACGTATGTTCTTAGCACATAAATCAAATAAATAGGTTACTGTGAGATAAAAGTCTCCTAATTTTTCTCTGGCTTCTAGGCACCAATACACTAGCATAGAAAACGTTTCATGGGGTGATTCACCACCTATCTGCAGGGATAAAATATTCTACTTAAACATGATATAAAACTAAGTTTAACAAACAGTAAAGCTAGAGATGGAATTTGGGCCTGATCTTTTTACACAGTCCTAATCATCAAGCAACTAACTCAGTGCCCAAAATTTAGGGTCAGCATTTTTCTACAACAGTGGGTACAAAATAAGTCCATTAAAGCTTCTATTTAATGTAGAGCAAAATATGTGGAGATTCTGAGAAACCTTTTGTAACAAAAGTGGTAGAGTTTGTTCTGAGGATTCCAGAACAGTTGAGTTTGCATTTTTCTGAATTTTCTACGATTTTATTCGAATTTTACAAGTTCACTGAATTTGAATCTAGATTTGAAACTTTCTTTTACAACTAGGTCCTTGAATCTTACGCGCAGACCCTTCTAAAGATTTGAATTCTTGCAATTGGGTCCTCGGGCGGCTCGGGTACGGCGGCCGGCCGGAATTCCGGCGAGGGGGCTCGCCGGCGGCGAGGGGCGAGGGTCGGGGAAGGTTCAGGGGTGCGAGGGCTACCTTGTGGGGGTGTTGTTCAGGTGGGGGACGGCCGGGAAGGGCTCGCCGGCGTTGGAGCAGAGGCGGCGGCGGCGCGGCTCGCGTCGACGGCGGTGCTCCGGCGGGCTTGGGGCGGTGTGGTCCGGTCGGCGAGCTTCAGTGGCGCGTGGGGAAGCTGCTCAGGGGCTCGGCTTGGACGGAGGGGGTCGGGGTCGTGCTGTCCACAGCGAGCAGGGGCGGCGGCGGTGGCGGCAGCGCGGGCGGCGGCGCTCCGGTGGCTCTGGGCGGCGTTGGGCGGGTCGGCGAGCTTCAGGGGGATGATGTAGTGGTGGCTGAAGCGTCAGTTTGGGCGGTGGGCGGCGGGGGAGAGCTGTCCACGGGCGGGCGGCGCTCGGCGGCGGCGATGGTGACGGCGAGTGCGTTCTGGTGCGTGGCTCGCGCGGGGCGGTCGGAGCTCGGCTTTTATAGCGGCCGGAGGGGGTGCGGAGAGGCCTGGGCAGCGCGCGGGGCGGGGGCACGGCACGGTGCGCACTGGGCGCGGCGGGCGGCGGCAGAACGCCGGCGCGACGTGCGGCAGCGCGGGCGCGGTGACTGGGCGGCCGAGATACGGCGCGGGCGCGGTGGGATAGCGCGGGGCGCGGAGTGGTGGAGCATCAACGGCAGCGGCTCGGGCGGAGGGCGGGCGCGGCGACTGGCGGGGCGCGGGGGCCGGGGCGGCACGGCGGAGCGCGGGGACTGGGCGGCCGGGCGGCGGCAGCACGCGCGGGCGCTTACTGGCCGCGCGGCGTGGGGGCGGGGCAAAGCCGGCCGTGGCGGGGTGGTGCGGCGGCCACTGGCCTGGCGCCTCGCGCCGGTCAGGCGACGCCGGCCACCTGGCGCGCGGCGGTCGGGCGCGGAGGAGAGAGGGGGGGGGGGGGCGAGGGGCCTGGATGCAAGAATTTGGAAAATTTCAGGGGGCTGGGTGCAAACAGGGCGTTTTCTCCTCTTTCTGATTTGAATTTCAAAAACTTTTGAACACGAAAGTTGTTCAAAATAAAAAGTTCTACAACTTTGGTTTCAGGCAAAATATCATTTGGCTTATGGTTTGAAAGTTAAATTTAAATGTTCAAAAGTAACCAATGTGCTCAAATTAAATTTTAATTCCAATTGATCTCGTTTTAATCCTTTCCACCCTTTCATTAGTTGGTTTAATCATAGAGTTAGGCTAATGACATTGATTTTGGAAAAGTAATTACCAGGGTTGTCACAGCCTTCCCCCCTTAACAAGAATCTCGCCCCGAGATTCGGTAATTCTTAGTGTGGGCGTGGGTGCACATACCAGTGGTTGAGATAAGAAACCCAAGGAAATGTTGGTTCAGGTAGCTCTCCGTTTCCCAGGTGGCTTCTTCTTCCGTGTGGTGATTCCATTGTATTTTATACATTCTAATCACTTTCCTCCTGGTCTCTCTTTCTTTTTGATCCAAAATCTTAACTGGGTGTTCGACATACGAGAGGTCGGGTTCCAACGATATTTCTTGTTGTTCCATAATCTCGGTAGGGACTCGAATACACTTCTTGAGTTGAGATACGTGGAAGACATCATGGGTGGCCGTGAGCTGAGGGGGCAGTCGTAATTTGTAGGCTACGGGTCCGCAACTCTCCATGATTTCGTAAGGACCAATATAACGGGGAGCTAGTTTCCCTTTGATTCCAAATCTTCGCACTCCCTTGGTTGGGGAAACTCGAAGATAGACATGATCGCCAACTTCGAACTTTAGGGGCTTCCTCCTTTTGTCAGAATAGCTCTTTTGTCGAGCTTGTGCGGCTCTAAGATTTGCTTGTATTACTTTTACTTTCTCCTCTGCCTCGATCACCAGGTCAGGTCCAATGATTTTACGTTCTCCGGTTTGTGACCAGCTCAAAGGAGTTCGACACCTTCGTCCATACAGGGCCTCAAATGGTGCCATTTTCAAACTCGTCTGATAGCTGTTGTTGTACGAGAACTCTGCTAGGGGTAGGCATTTGTCCCAATTCTTGTCATAATGAATGACACAGGCTCTCAGCATGTCTTCAAGAATTTGGTTTACTCTTTCCATTTGTCCATCAGTCTGAGGATGGTATGCTGAGCTGCGAATCAGTTTTGTGCCAAGAGACGTTTGCAGTTGTTCCCAAAAGCGTGCTACAAACTGAGGACCACGATCGGAGATAATTGTCTTAGGTATTCCATGCAGGCAAACAATACGATCGAGGTAAATCTCGGCATATTTCTTGGTAGAATAGGTGGTGTGTACCGGAAGAAAATGTGCCGTCTTTGTGAGTCTATCCACGATAACCCATATGGAATCATGTTTCTGGGAAGTGTTTGGTAGTCCAACGATGAAGTCCATACTTATGTCTTCCCATTTCCATGATGGTATAGGTAATGGTTGAAGTGTACCGGCTACTTTCAAGTGGCTAGCTTTTACTCTCTGGCATGTGTCACATTCCGAGACATACGTAGCAATTTCTCTTTTCATCCTAGTCCACCAGAAGTTTTGCCTTAGGTCTTGATACATTTTGCTACTGCCGGGGTGGATAGAGAATTTGGAAAGGTGTGCCTCATCGAGAATTTTCTTGCGGAGTTCACGATTCTTCGGAACGACTATACGACTTTCGAACCATAGAACTCCCTTATGGTCCTGGCGGAAACATTTATACTTCTCCTCACCTAGAGAGAGTTTTTGTTTGATGATCTTGATTCCTTCGTCATGTAGTTGTGCCATGACGATTTGGTCGTGAAGAGTGGGCTCAACTGAGATGTGATCTAGAGTGCCTTGGGAAACCATTTCCATGTTAAGCTTCCTCATTTCTGCACACAGTGTCTCATGGTAGGACTCCATGGATAAGCAATGGCAATGGGACTTGCGGCTTAGTGCATCCGCGACTACATAAGCCTTACCGGGGTGATAGTGCACTTCAAGGTCATAATCTTTGATTAATTCTAGCCATCTTCGTTGTCTCATATTCAGATCGGCTTGTGTGAAGATGTACTTGAGACTCTTATGATCCGTGTAGATATTGCACTGTGTACCCATGAGATAGTGCCTCCATATCTTCAGCGCGTGAATGACGGCTGCAAGCTCAAGATCATGAGTGGGATAATTCTGTTCGTGGGGCTGAAGGGCTCGTGAGGCATATGCAATTACTCGATTCTCTTGCATAAGCACACATCCTAGACCAGTACCTGATGCGTCACAATACACATCGAATGACTTGGTATTATCGGGTTGAGCTAACACAGGTGCAGTAGTCAGATGCTCTCTGAGAGTGTGGAAAGCTTCTTCACATTTCCCATCCCATACAAACTTTACTTCCTTCTTTAAGAGTTCAGTCATGGGCTTAGCAATTCGAGTGAATTCCGGGATGAAGCGACGGTAGTAACCGGCTAAGCCGAGAAAACGGCGAATCTGATGAACAGAGGTAGGGGGTTTCCAATCCATCACCTCTTGTACCTTGCTGGGGTCAACCGCTATGCCTTCGCTGGAGATCGTGTGACCTAAGAACTTTACAGTATCCAACCAGAATTCACACTTAGAAAACTTAGCATAGAGCTGATGGTCTCTGAGTCGCTGAAGAACAATGCGAAGGTGCTTGGCATGCTCTTCCTCATCCTTGGAATAGATAAGGATGTCGTCGATGAACACTACGACGAATTTGTCCAGTTCGGGCATGAATACCGAATTCATGAGATACATGAAGTAGGCAGGGGCATTGGTGAGTCCAAAGGACATGACCAAGAATTCATATAGTCCATATCGTGTGGAGAAGGCAGTCTTAGGAATATCGCACGGGCGAATCTTGATCTGATGATATCCCGAACGAAGATCAATCTTTGAGAAGACTCTGGCTCCAGCTAATTGATCGAAGAGTACATCGATGCGAGGAAGTGGGTATTTATTTTTAACTGTTACCGCATTGAGAGGTCAGTAGTCCACACATAATCTCAAACTGTCATCCTTCTTCTTTACAAATAGGGCTGGACATCCCCAAGGTGACGCGCTAGGGCGAATAAAACCTTTGTCCAGTAGTTCTTGGAGTTGAATTTTCAGCTCTGCCAATTCTTTAGGGGGCATCCTATATGGTCTCTTGGATATAGGTGCAGTGCCTGGCTGTAGTTCAATAACGAACTCAATATCCCTATCCGGGGGCATTCCTGGTAAGTCATCCGGGAAAACATCGGCATACCCGCTTACCACAGGAATATTATCTGGCTTAAGTCCTTCCATCTTATAAGCACAGGAATTCGTACAATCTAGGAATGGTAGGTAAAGGGTAGTGGCTCCGTGACTAGGTGAATTTATCTCAACGGCTCGGGAAGAAAGGTCCAGTGTGACTCCATGCATAGCCATCCAGTTCATTCCCAAAATAATGTCCATGCCGTCAAGGGGTAAAAGGACAAGGTCCGTGTTGATGGTTTTACTACCCAATTTGACTGGTACTTGTCTGATCATTTGGTTTGAAGCAATTTTACCACCCGGTGTTGATATCATATATGACCCTTTTGTGTGGCAAACATCCAAGCCTACTTTTGCACCGAATTTTGCACTAATGAAACTATGCGATGCACCAGAATCAAATACTATAACTGCAGGCTTGTTATGGATAGAGAATGTACCCGACATCACTGGGGCTCCTTCAGGAAGCTCTGCAAGCGTGGTGAAGTTAATCCATCCTTGCTTGACTTGCAGGGTCTGTCTCTTGCCCCTGTCCTTGGCGTTCGGGTTGGATCCTTGACTTTGGTTGGGCTGTCCAGGCTGAGGGCATTCTCGTGCGAAGTGGCTGGAACTCCCGCATTTGAAACAGCGATTCGCGGGGCTAGGTCGAAGAGACTGTTGAAGAATGGGCCTCGGACCATTCTGTGAAGGCATCGGGGGTCGTACCATGCCTGGCTGCTGTGGGGGTCTGGCAATCCATCTTCCTGGCTGCGGGGCCCTTGGTGGAGCTGTGGGTGCGGTATTTTGCACGATGCGATACCTTGGTGGTTGGGCACTTGATGGTCCTGCGGGTGCCTTTCTCTTCTTCTCTGCCCGGTGTGCCATGATACAGTCTTCCTGGGTAATGGCCATATTGACCAATTCGTTGTAGGTGTCAGCCCTGGCTAGGTTCAGACGTTCCTTGAGCTTGGTATTCAGACCTCGGCGGAAACGATCACGCTTCTTGGCATCCGTATCAGCGTGATAGCCCGCATACTGGCATAAGTTGTTGAACGCCTGGGCGTACTGCAGCACGGTGCGGGTGCCCTGGGTAAGTGCCAGAAATTCATTCAACTTCCTCTCCATGAGACCCTCGGGAATATGATGTGCCCGGAACGCGGTCTTGAATTCATTCCAGTCGACCACATGGTCAGCCGGGAGCATCGCAAAATAGTGGTCCCACCACAGTCGAGCGGTACCGCGAAGCTGTTGCGCGGCAAAACGAGCCTTGTTGGCCTCTGAGCATGGGGCCACAAGTAGTGTGAACTTGGATTCGATAGTGCAAATCCATGCATCTGCGTCCAGGGGTTCCTCTGTCTTATGGAACAAGGGCGGCTGGGTCCCCAGGAAATCCGTGTATCCCGCAGCTTGTGGTTGGTGAGCATTGTGCCCACCCCTATGCTGGTGTTGTCCTTGCACAATCTGACGCAGCAGCTCGGTTTGAGCGGCCATCACTTCCACCAAACTGGGCGGGGGTGGTGGCGATTGTCGCGAGCGGCTGCCACCGGCACCAAAACCCTCGGGGTTGCCACGTGTTGATCCAACCATCTGAAACGTGAAAGGTTACCATTAGCAACGCGATCCATATTACTTCCTTGACTCATAAATAATTGGGTAGTCAGAGACTTCCGAAGTCATAGCTAGAAATATGGACAGAATCTCTGTTTGCTACGAGAAAAATCATAGCCTGCTGTGGGTCCATCCAAAATATTTCAAACTTTTGTAGTAGTCAGAGAATTTAGGAATGCACCACTTTGGTATTTAACTTCGGTGCTAGAACTATGGCTAAGGTGGTCGAAAAGCTCGTCCTTTGCCTTGCTGTCTTAGCTGTTTTTCAGCAGACTGATTGGTACGGTTTCGCCTATATCTTAAACTAGCGAGGTCCAATGATGCTGAATTTTTGTGAGAACCTAGATCACAAAATTTAGCACAAGTCTGGTATTCAACACTCAGCCAAGAAATGCAAGGAGACATGGGTAAAAATTCCGACAAGTCTCAGCGATTGTGGATTTCATTGTTTACCAAATTACAACGAAATTACCCAAGTTTATCGCCGTTCCTTACATGCTGAGGGTATCCACATGGTTCAGGTGTACCCAACACAAAAGAGTTACTCAACTCCTAGTTAGCCTATTACAACACTTGCCAAAAGTTAGGCTACCCTATCGAGGAGTATGTGCAAAAGTCCTCCTATGTCGTCCTCTAAAAATCATCCAAGTCGTTGACGGACGACTCGCTGTGAGCAGGAGAGTGAGCTCCCATCTGAGGTGCCTGTGGTACCTCACCCTCGAAATCCATACCGGAGATACCATCAATCTCCTGTGGCTCCTCCTCATCCTCCTCCATGTCCTCCTCATGGGGATGGTCATTCTGATCATGGTGCCACTGAATGTGCTCATTCGCGTCCTCCAACTCAAGGCTCAGATCATGGAGCTGCTCTTCCAACTGTGCTATCGTGGCATCTCTCTCACCCATGAGAGTGTCCTGCTCCTGGATTTGGCCCTCAAGTTGGCCAATCTGAGCATCTCTGTCCTCAAGATCCTGACTGAGCTCCTTAATCTGCTCATCCCTGGTATCTGCCATCATGTGGTAGGCCTGAGCAAGATCAGTGAGCTGCTCCAGCGCCTGACTCTGGAGAGTCTGAAGCCGGTAAAGTGCACTCATGCACCGCACGGAGGTATGAATAGTTTCCTGGGCATGAAAGTCTACCAAATACTGTGCGTGCTGCACCCTGTTGAGCCAAAAGGGGTCGTTGTCCTGGGCAGCAGGAAACAATACAATGGGAGTGAGTGTGACAACCTCGGGACGCTGCGCACAAAACGTGGTGAGCGCCCTCCTAGCTGCAAGCTCCCAAGTATCGGCCAAACGGCGACCAACAGCCTCAAGCTCCAAGGCGGGCCTCTCCGGGTGTAGCGGGTGCGGAAAGATAGTCACGTTGACACGGCACTGGGTAACTCCATTTTCTGCAAACTCCAGTCCGGCGTAACGTGGGGGAATTAGCTAGCCCGCGGTACGCAGAACATCCCACAAAATAGAGGGAAAGCCCTCCCAGTGGAGACACTGCGAATGTACGCGTCCATCCTCATCCACCATCATATCAACAGGCTCGGCCATCTGAACAAAAGATCAAATGGAGTGAGATAGTGAAAAACTGTGACAGCATAAGGACAGATTCTGTATAGTGTGCAAAAATAACCATAACTCCCACAGTTCTCATCCAAAAATTCTCAAATTTCACCAGATCACTCCTAAGGTATTTGTGAACAACTTTGCTAGTCAACTCCAGAGCTAATTAGGTCTCTAAGATGGTCGTTCCTTTCAGGTTTTACCTCTCTGTCTACCCAGAATTTTCAGTGAACAGAGGGCTAGAGTTTCGTGCACCAGGGAAAATCTACCCAGCCAAAATTTACCAAATTTTAACAGCAGCTACCTGGGTAAATTTGGAACAAGTTTCGTGTTGTGCTCTTTTGCAGAAAACCGCAGGAAGGGGGCCTAAAAATTTAAGAGGCAGAAGGGCTTATTCTGGACAGAATTCTGACATTCCAAGGTTTCTGTTCTTTCTCACTATCCATAAGTTCAGAATTTTTTTCATTTTCGAACAGAAGATGGAACACGAAATTTGGAACAATTCTTTCAACATGGACTTCTCCAGAAAAGGTCATTTTCTTGGGTCAATAAATCGCTCTTTTTTGGTCATGGCAGATTTGTGACAGATTCGCTAGATAGTCCTTATGCAAACCACGCTTAGATACGCAAGAACCTTACCACTCTCATACAACGCATTTTCGATTTCAGATACATATGGTCATGATGCATGCACGTCCTATTCGTCCTCACAAAATAAAATAACTGCCAAATACTTTTGGTCTTACGACGATAGTCTCGGCGGCATACACAATACGGCTCTCCTATAATAGCTAGTCGAGTCTTTCTATTCGTCCCTTAACTTATCGTAATCGCGGTTAGTGTACCTGCAGAAGATTGACAAAGCATATATATTTCATGAACCTTTCATGCCAGCACTCATGAAAGCGTCCGTATTCATTACCGTTTACTTATAGAAACGATATCTGTACAATTTCCGCCGTACAGACGACGTTAACATACGCTATCGAGATAGCGTATTCACGGGGGTACCGTCATGAGACGGGGGTATGAACAGCGATCGCCATACCCTGCGCCGAACCTTCTTCTCCCAATATGTTCAACTAACAGTTGGCATATTGGCAGCACCTCAAGTAAGCCACTGCTTGAGGGCAGCGTTCGGTTCGCATCACCGACAGGAAGGCCAAGCTCTCTCAGTTGGCTGAGGATCCTTACCTTCTTACCTTAGCGATGAGTGCGTCGTTACAGAATTTAAGGTCGGTTGTGCATGAAAGTAAGTTTTGACAGTAAGTAATGTGCTGGAAGTCAGTTGATAATATTTATAGAAGTTAGATAGCCACCTAGTAACTTTCCCATAATCCCTTAGGGCTTTACGAACTAGGCACCATCCTTAACGTACCAACGCGTTTCGCAACACATCCTTCTAGTCAAGTTTTAGTAAAATGAGTTGTTAAGGCTTGTCGCATTCTCTGGTGTATGTATTTCGGCTCTGGTGTCCGCTGTTGCCAACAGCTGTGGCACCAGCTACGGCTCTGATACCAGCTGTGGCAGAACCACCTGAATTAATCGGACTCAAGTGTATTAACCATCACCATTAAGGCAATCTCGGTTAACCTTACACTACAAACGGAATAATCCACTGGTCTGTCGGGTATAACCTCCCGATACAACCACGGTAATCGGATCGAGCGCCATACATACAAATGCTCACGCGACGATGAGCCCAGAGAATACCACATTCCAGCAAATATTACGACATTAACATAGGTAAATATTGCAGGCCAAGTTCTGAGCTTAGAAACTAAATACTCCAATTAACATAAATAAGTTCTTCAGAGTTAAGTTGCAGCGGAAATAAACGACGGAAACTACTCGACGATACAGAATGTCTCGATGAAGCCCGTACGAGACATCACTCGGCCTTATCTCCGTTGGACGGGGGCGTATCCCATTCCACCGACCAACCAGGGGGAAGAGTGCAGGGCCAAGTCAAGCTAGCAATCATATCTTCGAAGGTCTCACCTGAAATGAGCCACAAGCAAGGCTGAGTATACTAATACTCAGCAAGACTTACCCGTGTAGTGGAATTTACTCCACAGACTCTAGACATGCAAGGCTTTTTGGCTCAGGGGTTTGTTTTGCCGAAAAGCATCTACAAGTGGGTCCTTACTTTCAACTTTTAGCTCAAGATTCTAGTTTCGTTAGCCAGTCTAGATAAGCAGCTATCTAAAGCATACATGGTGAAGCATTAAATTTTTCATCCAACCAGTTTCATTTACCATCATTGTTCCTCTTCTTACTCTGTGGGTAAAAATGGTTAAGCAGTCTCAATAGCCGTGAGAAACGGACGATTCGAATCGAATTTCTTAACCTTGCAAGGGAAACCCAAACACACGTCACGTGGTTACTCCCTAGAGTCACACGTGCAACTTTTCCCCTTTCTTTCCGGGTCGTGGATCGGGGTTACCCTCCGAGAGTACAAGAGCCCCACGCCACGGTTCGGCGCCGGGTCGTGACCACTCTCTGCACTCGCCATATGCACATGGGACCGAAGTTCAAAGGGTAGGATGCCGTCCCCTTGCCGGGCCAATCAGGTACTTAAGCTTACCGATTCCCATAATCTCGGCATGTGTTTAGTACGTTCAAAGACTTAACCATCACTACCACACCCTGCGGCCTTAGCATTTTTCACTAGACAGACGGGCCTCAATCGTAACCATCGTTACATAACCCGTCCGTGTCCTTATGATTGCAGCGTGTAGTAGTCATTCAACTCCTATTTTCTCGCGAGTGACAGGAAATCACTCGACTTTTACCGGAGTCCTATTAGCACAGCATTCTATCGAACCTTACGTCTAGTTTTCAAGCAAGGGTTCCTGGTATCATGCAACTAAGTTTTCATCCAACTCCTATAAACTTAATGCACAAGCAAAGAGTAATGAGTTGCATAATTTCGGAAAGAATGGGTTATGCTCCGGGGCTTGCCTTCGCAGTTCGCTTGGGGATCTTCCGAACTTGGGCTCGGGTCTTCAAGAGCTTCAGTTAGATTTGCTTGAGCTTCACGCTGCTCACTCTCGAACGCGGGCACCAGCTCGTAAGTTCCGTCGGCGAGAGTCGTCGATTCTACATGAGTGCACAAGTTTAAGTCGTGGTAATGGTGCTTGATTACGATTTGAGAGTAATTACTACAATGGATAGTTTCTGGTCATGAAATTTTGGATTTAGGCACATCCAGGGAAGAGGTGCTTACTGTAAAATTTTCAGCCAATTTTATGTAACAGCTTAATTATGAAAAATACGTTACATCGTTGCTGTTAGATCCTTGTTCTTTTTGTACAGAACAATTGGTGCAACAAATGCGTCTAAGATTTTTACAGAGCTTTCACTTAAGCACTCAGAAGCTACTGTAATTTTTGTAGGATTTATCATGCAGTATTCAGAGCATAGAAATTAGGACATTCTACACCTAGGCTATTCAAGGATTCATTTTTACAGGACCCTACACAAGGTTTTTGTCCATGGAACTTTTTAAACAGCAACCTCTACCACAGTGTATCTGCTAGTAAAAATTTGGGAATTTTCCAAGCTAAGATACTATTTTCTTGATTTAACGTATGTTCTTAGCACATAAATCAAATAAATAGGTTACTGTGAGATAAAAGTCTCCTAATTTTTCTCTGGCTTCTAGGCACCAATACACTAGCATAGAAAACGTTTCATGGGGTGATTCACCACCTATCTGCAGGGATAAAATATTCTACTTAAACATGATATAAAACTAAGTTTAACAAACAGTAAAGCTAGAGATGGAATTTGGGCCTGATCTTTTTACACAGTCCTAATCATCAAGCAACTAACTCAGTGCCCAAAATTTAGGGTCAGCATTGTTCTACAACAGTGGGTACAAAATAAGTCCATTAAAGCTTCTATTTAATGTAGAGCAAAATATGTGGAGATTCTGAGAAACCTTTTGTAACAAAAGTGGTAGAGTTTGTTCTGAGGATTCCAGAACAGTTGAGTTTGCATTTTTCTGAATTTTCTACGATTTTATTCGAATTTTACAAGTTCACTGAATTTGAATCTAGATTTGAAACTTTCTTTTACAACTAGGTCCTTGAATCTTACGCGCAGACCCTTCTAAAGATTTGAATTCTTGCAATTGGGTCCTCGGGCGGCTCGGGTACGGCGGCCGGCCGGAATTCCGGCGAGGGGGCTCGCCGGCGGCGAGGGGCGAGGGTCGGGGAAGGTTCAGGGGTGCGAGGGCTACCTTGTGGGGGTGTTGTTCAGGTGGGGGACGGCCGGGAAGGGCTCGCCGGCGTTGGAGCAGAGGCGGCGGCGGCGCGGCTCGCGTCGACGGCGGTGCTCCGGCGGGCTTGGGGCGGTGTGGTCCGGTCGGCGAGCTTCAGTGGCGCGTGGGGAAGCTGCTCAGGGGCTCGGCTTGGACGGAGGGGGTCGGGGTCGTGCTGTCCACAGCGAGCAGGGGCGGCGGCGGTGGCGGCAGCGCGGGCGGCGGCGCTCCGGTGGCTCTGGGCGGCGTTGGGCGGGTCGGCGAGCTTCAGGGGGATGATGTAGTGGTGGCTGAAGCGTCAGTTTGGGCGGTGGGCGGCGGGGGAGAGCTGTCCACGGGCGGGCGGCGCTCGGCGGCGGCGATGGTGATGGCGAGTGCGTTCTGGTGCGTGGCTCGCGCGGGGCGGTCGGAGCTCGGCTTTTATAGCGGCCGGAGGGGGTGCGGAGAGGCCTGGGCAGCGCGCGGGGCGGGGGCACGGCACGGTGCGCACTGGGCGCGGCGGGCGGCGGCAGAACGCCGGCGCGACGTGCGGCAGCGCTGGCGCGGTGACTGGGCGGCCGAGATACGGCGCGGGCGCGGTGGGATAGTGCGGGGCGTGGAGTGGTGGAGCAGCAACGGCAGCGGCTCGGGCGGAGGGCGGGCGCGGCGACTGGCGGGGCGCGGGGGCCGGGGCGGCACGGCGGAGCGCGGGGACTGGGCGGCCGGGCGGCGGCAGCACGCGCGGGCGCTTACTGCCCGCGCGGCGTGGGGGCGGGGCAAAGCCGGCCGTGGCGGGGTGGTGCGGCGGCCACTGGCCTGGCGCCTCGCGCCGGTCAGGCGACGCCGGCCACCTGGCGCGCGGCGGTCGGGCGCGGAGGAGAGAGGGGGGGGGGGGGGGGGGGCGAGGGGCCTGGATGCAAGAATTTGGAAAATTTCAGGGGGCTGGGTGCAAACAGGGCGTTTTCTCCTCTTTCTGATTTGAATTTCAAAAACTTTTGAACACGAAAGTTGTTCAAAATAAAAAGTTCTACAACTTTGGTTTCAGGCAAAATCTCATTTGGCTTATGGTTTGAAAGTTAAATTTAAATGTTCAAAAGTAACCAATGTGCTAAAATTAAATTTTAATTCCAACTGATCTCGTTTTAATCCTTTCCACCCTTTCATTAGTTGGTTTAATCATAGAGTTAGGCTAATGACATTGATTTTGGAAAAGTAATTACCAGGGTTGTCACATATACTGCCAAGAAATATGTCGAGATTTATCTCGATCGTATTGTTTGCCTACATGGAGTACCAAAGACTATTATTTCCGATCGTGGTACTTAGTTTGTAGCGCGCTTTTGGGAACAATTGCAAGCTTCTCTTGGTACTAAATTGATTCGAAGCTCAGCCTATCATCCTCAAACTGACGGACAAACTGAAAGAGTGAACCAAATTCTTGAAGATATGCTTAGAGCTTACGTCATTCACTATGGCAAGAATTGGGACAAATGCCTATCCCTAGCAGAGTTATCATATAACAATAGCTATCAAACGAGTTTGAAAATGGCACCATTTGAGGCCTTATACGGACGAAGGTGTCGAACTCCTTTGAGTTGGTCACAGACCGGAGAACGCAAAATATTTGGACCAGACTTTGTAATCGAGGCAGAAGAAAAAATGAGAGTAATACAAGAAAACCTTAGAGCCACACAATCCACGCAAAAGAGCTATTTCGATAGAAGGAGGAAGCCACTAAAATTTGAAGTTGGTGACCACGTCTACCTTCGAGTTTCAACAACCAAGGGTGTACAACGTTTCGGAGTCAAAGGAAAATTAGCTCCCCATTATGTTGGTCCCTACGAAATCATCGAGAGCTGTGGACCCGTAGCCTATAGAATATGACAGCCCCCTCCGCTTGCAGCCATCTATGATATCTTTCGCGTGTCTCAGCTCAAAAAGTGTGTTCGAGTCGCTACCGAGGCTGTGGAACAACAAGAAATATTGGTAGAACCCGACCTCTCATATGTTGAGTATCCTATCAAAATTATGGATCAAAAAGAAAGAAGCACTAGAAGGAAAGTCATTAAAATGTACAAAATTCAATGGAATCATCACACTGAGGAAGAAGCCACATGGGAAACTCAAAGCTATCTAAACCAAAATTTCCCGGGTTTTCTCAACTCTACCAAAGGTACGCACACTATCCACACTAAGCCTATTGCCCGAATCTCGGGGCGAGATTCTTTTTAAGGGACGAAATAAGCCTCATTAGCTTAACACGATGCATAAATAACTAAGAAAAGTTTAAAAGAAATGAATTATAAATTGGTTTTGCTTTGAATTAAAAATAGATGTGTATATGTGCATAAATACATATACTTTAATCAAAAAAATTAAATAACTTTCACCCCAACGCACTTGGCAGCGAAATTTAATAGACACACAATCGATGACAGGATAAACAAAAGTCTAGTTGAAGCCTAGGAGAGAATACAAATTTTTGCCCAGGAAATGACGTGCCCTCCTAATCATACTTTTTGAGTTTTTAAAATAACTTCTAAACTAGAACTCAAATGAACTTTGGCCTGAAACAAAACTTGTGTAACTTTTCATTTTGAACAAATTTCATGTTCAGAGATTTTTGAGTTGCAACACAAAAATTTGAGAAACACATGAATTTG
The DNA here is from genome assembly GCA_032594955.1 of Panicum miliaceum. Classification (NCBI taxonomy): domain Eukaryota; kingdom Viridiplantae; phylum Streptophyta; class Magnoliopsida; order Poales; family Poaceae; genus Panicum; species Panicum miliaceum. Next base: position 43,507,318 of record CM064056.1, on the reverse strand, counting down.
CAAACCAGCCCCTGCTTTTTTCTCTATTTTTCGTTTCAGACCCTTCTTTCTCCGCTCCGCCCGACCCTCCGACGCGCAGTGGCTGCAGACCCTCCTTTCTCCGCTCCGCCCGACCCTCCGCCGCGCAGTCGCCGCTGACCCTCCCTTCTCCGCTCCGCCCAACCCTCCGCCCGCCGTGCCGACGCCGCTGGCCACTTGGCCGATGATGCCTGACCGGCGCTAGGCGCCAAGCCAATGCCTGGCCGCGCCACGCTCGCACGCGCTCCTCCCCAGTCCGCGCACGCCACGCGCACGCCGGCGACGCGCGCCTCTGCTCGCCGTCCGCCGCGCCCACTGGCCAGTCCGCGCCGTGCCCGAGTCCCCGCCGCGTCCCCCCAGTCGCCGCGCTCGCCGCCCGGCGAGCCAGCTGCTGCAACTCCTCGCCCCACCCGCACCCACGTGATCTCCCCCGTCCCCACGCCAAATCCCCGGTGCCCAATCCCCTGCCCGCGCCCGCCGCACGCCGCGCCGGCACTGCTCGCCGCCCACCGCGACTAGTAACGCGCCCCCGTCGTGCCGCCCCTCCCTAGCGTCTCTCAGCCCTCTCCCTCCCTCCTGCAGCCTATAAAAGGTGACACAAGGTCACTCACGCGCGCCTCAACCCACCAGAACGCCGCCGCCACTGCCATTGCCGCCGCCGTGCACCACCCGCCCGTGGAGCCCCATCCTCCAGCCTCCCACTGCCCAAACCCATCATCCAGCGAGCTTGCCCTCCCTCCACTAAAGCTCACCGGCCTCTTCCCTGACCATCTCGACAACCGAGCCCCGCCAGCGCCGCCCTCGCCACCGCCGCTCCCCTGCTGCTCCGTGGACAGCCCACTCCGAAGCTCCTCCGTCCGAGCCAAGCCTCGGAATGGGTTCCCATCGACGCCGCGAAGCTCATCGACCAACCCACGCCCTCCCCTCCTCGCCGGAGCACCGTCGCCGACGCTCCGCACCGCCGCCGCCCCTCTGCTCTGCGCCAACGAGCCACCTCCGGCCACCCCCAACCCCGACCAAGGCCACCCCAAGGTAGCTCTCACCTCCCTGGATCTCCCCGACCCTTTTCCCCTCGACGCCGACGAGCCCCCTCGCCGGAATTTAGTCGGCCGCCGTGCCAGCGCTGTCCAGGGACCCAATTGCAACGATTGAAATCTTTAAAAGGGTCTGCACGCAAGTTGCAGGGGCATAACTGTAAACCTATTTTTAAACTCTGAATTCAAAAATAGCGAAATTATAAAATTCATATAAAATCATAGAAAAATCATAAAAATACAAACTTAACTATTCTGGAATCGTTAGAAGAAAATCTACAACTTTGTGACATATTTTTCTTCAGTTTCTTGCTAAATCTTGCTCTAAATTAAATGGAAATTTTAATAGACTTTAATTGTGCCCACTGTTGTAGACCAGTTCTGAATGTGACTTTTAGAAAGTGGATTGGTTGCTTGATGCGTAGGCCAGTGTAAAATTATTAGGACCAGAACCCATCTCTAGCTAAACTTTTTGTTAAACTATGTTTATGCCATGAAATAATAGAACTAATTTGTACCTGCAGGTATATTGTGTTTCATGCTGTGAAACTTTTCCAGAGCTGTTATAGTGATGCCTAAATACCACAGAAAAAGTTTAGAAACTTTTTCCTCTCTGTAACCTATTTATATAATTTTATGGTAGGAAAAATGCACTAATTCAAATAATTAGTTTCTGTGCTTGGAAAATGTTCAACTTTTTACTATTGGACACTTTAGAGTACCTTTTACTGTATAAAAAGTTTAATGCTCAGAAACCCTGTAGAACATCCTGTAGAAATTAATCTTTATTAACATCAGTGTAGCTTGTCCTATTTATTATGCTCTGTATCATGCACAATAAAATCTGAAAAATTTACAGTAACACATATATGGATAGATTAACACCCTTTAAAAGTTTTAGCATCAAAACATGCATGGTTTGTCCTGTATAAAAATAACTAGGTTCTAGTAGTGGTTGTGTATTACATTTTTTGAAATTACTCTACTGCACAGAAATTTCTGAAATTTTTACATTGCTGTTGCTTTGCATTATGTACTCTAAATAAAAATTTCATCACCAGAAGTTACCCGGTCCAGAAGTTGTGTTTAATCCATGTTGTGCTTAGAAAAATTAGTTTCCAAAAGAACACAACCCCCAACCCCCTTCTTGTTTAATGGAGTTAATTAGTTTAAGTTATACTCTATTAAAAATTGCCCAAAGAAATCTTAACTAAATAACTTCACAACCAAATCTATGTTATTGTGGACTGCAACTTTATCGTGAAGGTAAATAATCGTCATATACCATCACTACAACTTACAATTGTGCATTCATATAGAATCGACTACTCTCGCCGACGGAACGTACGAGCTGGTGCCCGCGTCCGAGAGTGAGCAGCGTGAAGCTCAAGTGAATCTAACTGAAGCTTTCGAAGACCCGAACCCGAGTTCGGAAGAGCCCAAGGCTAGCTTTGCTCAGGAAGGCAAGCCCCGGAGCATGAACCCTATTTTTCTAAACTTATGCAACTTATTACTCTATTTTACTTGTGCATTAAGTTTATAGGAGTTGAATAAAAACTTAGTTGCATGATCCTAGGTACCCATGCTCTGAACACTAGATGTAAGGTTTGATAGAATGCTATGCTAATAAGACTCCGGTAAAAGTCGAATGATTTCCTGTCACTCGCGAGAACTTAGGAGTTGAATGTTTACTACATGCTGCAATCATAAGGTCGACGGACGGGGTTATGGTACGATGTTTATGTTGATGATTGAGGCCCCATCTGTTTAGTGAAAAATGCTAAGACCGCAGTGTGTGGTAGTGGTGGTTAAGTCTTTGAACGTACTAACCACATGCCGAGAATATGGTAAGCGGTAAGCTTAAGTACCGGATTGAACCGAGGCCGGAATATACTCCCCACCATCTTGAATTCGTTCACATCTAGCTAATGGCGGGTGCATGTGCCGCCATGGCCGGGTCCATGGGGACGTGTAGTCGAGGGCGGTGGGCCTGTTCCATGAAGCAGGAATTGAAGGAAAAAGTTGCACGTGTGACTCTGGGAGTAACCACGTGACGTGTGTTTAGGTTTCCCTTGCAAGGTTAAGAAATTCGATTCGAATCGTCCGTTTCTCGCAGTTATTGAGATTGCTTGACCCTTTTACCACATAGAGTAAGAAGAGGAACAATGATGATGATTAATCTTGTTGGATGAAAAAATAATTCTTTCACCATGTATGATATTGGATAGTTGGTTACCTAGAATGGTTAAAGAAAACTAGAATCTGGAGCTAAAATTTGAAAGTAAGGACCTACTTGTATATGCTTTTCGGCAAAACAAACCCCTCAAGCCAAAAAGCCTTGCATGTCTATGAGTCGGCTAAGTATATTCCACTAGTCGGGTAAGCCTTGCTGAGTATTAGTATACTCAGCCTTGCTTGTGGCTCGTTTTCAGGTGATACTTTCAAGGATATGATCGCTAGTTTGACTTGGCCGTGTACCCTTCCTCCTGGTTGGTCGGTGGAATGGGATGCGCCCCCGGCCAACGATGATAATACCGAGTGATGTCTCGTACGGGCTTCATCGAGACATCGTGTATCGTCGAGTAGTTTATCGTTATTTTTTCGCTGCATTGAACTCTGAAGAACTCAATTACTTTGAACTCTGAAGTACCTTGTTTCACGAACTCGAACTCAGTTGTAATAATAATTTATGATGAACCCTGTAGTGTAAAATTTGTGGAATGTTGTATCCTCTGGGCTCACCTTCGTGTGAGTACATGTATGTGTGGTTTCGATCGGCAAAAACCGTGGTTGTATCGGGAGGTTACCCGACAGACCAATGGATTATTCCGTTTGAAGTGCGAGTTAGCCCTGATTGCCCTCGTGGTGTTGGTTAGCGCGCTTGAGCCGGATTAATTCAGGTGGTTCTGCCACAGGAAGGAAGGCGAGGAGTTGGAGGTGGAGCTCCATTTCGAGGGGAAGGAAGAAGGGGAGCGCGAGGAGGAGCTCCCATCCGAGGAGGAAGAGGAGGAGTTGGGAGTGGTGCCCCCAACTGTGGGGAAGGAAGGCGAGGAGTGGGAGGTGGAGCGCGTTTCCGAGGCGGATGAATAGGGGTTGGAAGTGGTGCACCAAACCTTGGGTGAGGAATTGGTGCGGGAGATGGAGCACGCTTCGTCTTAGAGGGAGGAAGAAGAGGAGTTCGAGCTGGAGCTCCCATCCGAGGAGGAAGTGGCGGCATTGGAAGTGGTGCCCCCAACTGTGGGGAAGGAAGGCGAGGAGTGGAAGGTGGAGCTCCCTTTCGAGGGGAAGGAAGAAGAGGAGTCCGCGGAGGTGGAAGAGGAGTTGGAATCGGTGCTCCCAACTGTGGGGTAGGTAGAGGTGTGGGAGGTGGAGTGGCTTTCCTAATGGGAGGAGGAAGAGAAGCGCGAGGGGGAACTCCCCGTCAAGGAGGAGGAAGTGGGGGAGTTGGAAGTGGTGCCCCCAACCGTGGGGGAGGAAGAGTTGGAGTGGGTGGTGGAGTGGCCTTTCGAGAGGGAGGGTGAAGAGGAGCACGAGAGGGAGCACCTAATCGAGGAGTTGGAATAGGAGAAGTCGGGAGTGGTGCCCCTAACCGTGGGGATGGAAGTGGAGTGGGAGATGGAGCTCTCTTCCGAGAGGGAGGAAGAAGTGGAGGGCGAGGAGGAGAAAGAGGCGGAGTTGGAAGTGGCACCCCTAACCGTGGGGGAGGACGAGGTGGAGGAGTGGGAGGTGGAGCACTCGTCCTGGTGTGGGGAGGAAGAGGGGTGCGAGATGGAGCTCCCAAACGAGGAGGTGGAAGAGGAGAATTGATAGGGGGTACCTTTAACTGTGGGGGAGAAAGGGGAGGGGTGGGAACAGGATCTATAACTGTACTGGCTGCCATCATAGCTCCGGCGAGAATGAGGAATACGGTGATCATGAGGCGATGCGGCAGCGGAAGGGTAGTGCACGCCATGTTTTGGGGGATGAGTTGCTTGCCGTGAGAATGCTAGGAGAGTGCGGTGTGCAGTGCTAGAGACACCTCTATGAATATATAGGGCTGGCCATCTCATGCTCACCAAATGACCCCGTCGTCTAAATATGGCACTTGGATCCATGTGTGCAAGGTTGATCGGGCGACGCAGCTACATGTCCATGGAGAGCTCACATGTGGGAACTGATGCGGAACAACCGGTTCTTACTCTAGGCGAATGCTAGCTGCAGATATTTGCTCTCGTTGTCTAAAAAAAAATGAATTGTTATTTGACCGATTAATCACAAAACTTCAAATTTTTTTTAAACTCTCACTTGTGTCTCTCGTTTAATGCATTGTTCTTTGAACCATTCTCCGCCATGTGCGATCCGTGTCAGTGGTTTCGCTGGCTTGGAAACGGTGACTGATTCAGTCCGCTAAAATCCTCCTCAAATGAGCAGCACGTGTCCATCTAGTGGTGTTGTTCATGCATGTCTTGCTGCATGCTTCTCGATCACCAACTGGAAATTGCATGCGGCCGAGCCCTCCGTCACCGCTCGCAATGCTGCGGCACTGGAAGTACTGAAGCGAAGGCAGTGCTCTGGTCTGGAATTGCAATGCAACTATACCGCGAACATCTCCGAGAGAATAATTTGTTCCTGCAACTAAAACAACAAATAAATTGATTAACGGTAGGAAGGTCAGGTCACATCTTAAAATGTATTAGAATGTGAGAATGACAAGTATTGTTACAAATTTTTTGTAATGTAAGAACAATAATTATTCCGAAATGAATGAAGGGAGTATTATTTAAGCCTTGTGGATTGCAAACCAAGACTAATCCCATGCTGCCGTTTATGCAGTCATGACATCGATCAATCTTGCCCGGCTACCAGAGGCCGTATCCACAAGCCCACAAAGCCCACGGATACAGAACATCCCCATAAATATCACAATCTCATATCGCCACCTGGGCCGAGTGCTGCTGATGAACTGCGTGTTAGTTACACCTAGATGAAGGTGGAAGCCCTTTGGGTCATGAAGTCCGGACCGTTAGGAGTCACATGTGTGACTAGGACTAGGAATAATGAGGTATCACTGTTGATACCTTGACTCCTACGGTGACTTAATAAAGAGCCGAAGTTACTATAAAAAAAATAATAAGGTAGGCACGTGGTCCAAGAAGAAACTAAAAAAAAATTTATATTTCTCAAACCGTATATCCAAATTAAAATTTGACTGTATCACTGTGTTTCTTGCGACGAAATCTTTAAAACAAGATCACATTTAAATATATTTGGATGATTTTTTGTTGGAACATTTTTTATGAACGTGGAATAGTTCTGGAACAATTGTTCCAATGAATGAAGAAAAATGAAAGAAGAAACCAGCTAATAAGTTGCATCCCTTCACGGGCCGTGAGCATGCACAATTTGGACCGGCGGGATGCTTTCTACGACTAGTGGGAACCCACCAGCGCGCGCGCGCGACCTCTATTGTTAGCAATGAAGTCAGCATAGTCGGGAAGTCAGGGATCGCTGAGACCATCGGTGAAGATTAAGTGCTGGATGATGTCGTTGCTGCCCCCAACAGATGAGGCACAGCGCCCTGCCCGGAATGCTCCCCACCTTTACCTCGTACTCCATGATGAATAGCCGCCTGCACATCCATGATGAATTTGAGGAATTTGCCACAGCAAACCCCATCTTCCAACCACCCCTAAGGCTGTACGCCTTCAGTACGCGGATAGCATAAAATCCTCCGCGCCGGGTACTGGGAACCGAGCGCTAAAGAAGAGGAGCCTTCTCCGTTCCGCTATTTTCAACATGCTCCTAGGAAAAGCTAAGAGAGAGAGAGAGAGAGATCTCCCGTCGCCCCAACCACCAGGTTCCCCGCGTCCTTCCACCGCCGCCCAGCGCTTGGCCTGTCTTGCTCGCTCGGCCTCCCCGCGCTCGGCCTATCTTGCTCGCGGCGGCGGCGGCGGCGGCCAGACCTCCCGGCTTCACGCCCATCGTCGAGGCCCGCCGTCGGGGAGGGCTCCGCCTCCTCTGCTCGGGATAAGTAAGTTCGCGCCGCCGCCCAGAGTCCATCTCCGCCGCGTCTGATCTGCCACCATCCGCACTCGATCCGGTCGAGGGAAGAGCGGATCCGCGCCGAGGAGAGCCCGCCTCCGCCGGACTCGAGCTGCTTTGCCGTCGCCGCCTCCTATCAATCCGCGGGGGGAAGACGAGTCGGGGCCGCCGCCGCCAGTCCGGCCCTGGCCCCGCCCACGCGCTCATCCGCCGTCGCGAGGCCATCCTGGAGAAGGCGGCCATCCGCAGAGGTGGGCGCAAGTAGCGGCGGTGAGGTTCACCGGTTGAGGCGGCCACATCCGAGGAGAGCTCCACCGCACGCTTCGACCGTCGTCCTGCCCAACTCAGGTATGTCCACTGGTGTTCCTTTGCTCCGTCAGGCCGCACACTCATGTATACCATGGTTGACTAGTCCAATCGAAATCCAATCACAAGTAGGTGAAGGATGCAAGATTAAAACTCAGGGAGAGATGAAAGGAGGTTGCAGTTGCAATGCTGCCTTGCGCCCAGTGCTAGCTTCAACTACAGGCGCCCAGTGCATCTTAGCGTTTCTTGTTTGAGTTTATTTATTTGTGTGATATACTTCTATTGCATATAATGCCATGGTTGTATAGGTTGCATACATGTTTGAGTTCATTTATCTGTGCAGGAACTTTTTTCCCTACCAGCTTCTCCTAAATGGTGGCTTAAGAGAATTGTGCCCTACATTTAATCTAAACTTGAATGCTCATGAGAACTTTGCATACTCACATATCATTTGCTACCATTGATATATGTATGTTTCCCTGTGATTTCAGGATGGAGCCTAACAAGTCCAATGATGGATCATAGGGAGCTTTTGCTGGTGGCAACATTCCTCCCTACCAGGCTGCCTGGAACCCATACATGTATGGGTACCATGGTCCTCCATCCTGGTTCCCCCAAGGATTGCCGCAGCTTCCACCCAATGTCTCAATGATGCATCCAAGTACCAATGGTCCACAACGATTTTATCCGGCTGAAAGCGCAAATGCATCTGCGCAAAACAATAAGGAAGATGTGGAGGAACAACCCGTCTCTCCGGCACCTACAGGAAAAGGAAAGAAGACAAAGGTGGTCGGTAGGACCAAGTTAGGCAATTTCAACCCAGAAGAAGATGTAAACATTGTGAAGTCAAGGCTTGAAATAAGTTGTGACCCAATTACAGGTACAGGACAAAAAAAGGATGGCATGTGGTTAAGGATTCTGCAATGATACAACTTGAGGAGGGGATCATACCCAGAAAGGAGTGTGAGGTCTCTACAGAGCCGTTGGGACATTATCAAGGCTGAAGTGGGGAAGTTCGCATCCTTCTATGCTGATGTCATTCGAGAGAATCCTAGCAGGATGTCTGATGCAGATAACGTTTGCGATTTGTTGATCCATTTTATTTCTATGCATTTTGTACACATGTTATATATCTCTCCTTGTGGATTTATTTGCTTATCTTTGCTGAATTTGTTAGTAGCCAACTAGCTGAATGTTGTATATCTCTCTTATTTACTAGCAGCCACCTACCTGAATGTTATATATCTGTGCATTTTGTTATAAATTTAACTACAGTTATTTCCTGCTGCAGACCACTCATGCAGCAGCTAATTTTGCTGGTATCCTCAAACACAACTTTGCTTACTTGCATTGTTGGGAGATCATGAAGGATGAGCCCAAATGGCAGGATCCAAAGCCCAGAGCATTTGCACAGTCAGCTGCAGGTGATGGTTTTGGAGAGGACACCATCAACCTTGGAGATGACAATTCTAGCCCAACTGGATCAGCTGGGAAGAGGTCTATGGGCAGGGATTCAGCTAAAGCAGGCAAGAAGAAAGCAAAATCTTCTGCGGGTTCAACATCATCTTCGAAGTATGCTTCGAGGATGCAAGATCAATCATTGCAAAAGATTTCTATCCTGCAAGAAGAATCTGTGCGTAAAAATGAACATTTCCAGCAGCTTGTCACTATAGATGAGAAGCGCTTTGAGGAAATGCAAAGCCACAATCAATCATTATTAGTCATTGAGCAAGAGAAGATTCGGATCATACGTGAGAAGCATGAAATGGACAAGGAAGAGAAGGAGAAGCAAGAGGATGAAAGGATCCTTGGGATTGATCTTAATGCTTGCACACCAGCTCAGCATTTGTATTACGAAGCCCTTCAGGAAGAAATTTTTGAAAAGATTGCAGCTAGGCGCAGGAAGAGACAGGGCCTTGAACCATGGATGGGAGAGGTTCTGTTATTTGTTGATTGTAATTGGAATTGAGTGTGTAGTTGGAACTATTATTTGTTGAGTGTGTAGTTGGAACTATTATTTGTTGAGTGTGTAGTTGGAACTATTATTTGTTGAGTATGCAGTTCGGACATTATTTGAGTGTAATTCTGTTATTTGAGTTCAACCAATGTAGCCTTAGTTGAGTGTGTAATTCTGTTATTTGTTGTATCAACATATCTTGGTGTTATTTGCCGGTCAATGGTGTGTGCGATCGCAGAATATTAGAAGTCTTAATAATTATTATATGACCACAAAATAGTACAAGTCTTAATAAATATTACATGACCACAAAATAGTACAAATCTTAATAAATATTACATGACCACAAAATATTACAAGTCTTAATAAATATTACATGACCAATGATTCGTCTACTAATGAAGAGATCCCATCCTCATTCACTGGTGCTCGATGAGATCATATTGTAGCTGAAAGTACGTGTTTTGGTCATGAAGCCTATGGTGTGCAGCAACAAATGCCTCCCTATCTGGATTATTGTGGTACAGAACAGCTAGTTCTCCGATGTTTAAGAAATCAGTATTATGGGCATTGTCTTGTTCATCTTCCACTATCATGCTATGCAAAATAATGCAAAATAATGCAAGTCATCATTATATCATTAATCTGGCTACGGTCCCAACCATACGCGGGTCCTCGGATCACCGCAAACTTAGTTTGCAGGACATCAAATGCACGCTCTATATCCTTGCGTGTACTTTCTTGTTGAGTGGCAAAGTACTGCGCGTTCTGATCCATAGGGTAACGAATAGTCTTAACAAAGGCTGCCTACTCAGGGTAAATCCCATCTGCAAGGTAGTAGCCCATGTTATAGGTCCTTCCATTGATTGCAAACGACACAAGGGTTGAACGACCCCTGAGGTATGCCGAGAATACATGGGATCTATGAAGAACGTTAATATCATTGTTACTTCCAGGCATGCCAAAGTAAGCATGCCATATCCATAAATCATGTGATGCGACCGCCTCTAAGATCATAGAGGGATGCTTCCCTCTGCCCATGAACTGACCCTTCCATGATGTGGGGTAGTTCCTCCACTCCCAGTGCATGCAGTCAATGCTGCCTAGCATCCCTGGGAACCCACGATTGTCACCCTCTTGAAGAAGCCTAGCTACATCGGCGGTGTTGGGTGCCCGTAGGTAATACTCGCCAAAAACATCAATGATAGCCCAACAGAAATGATGCAACGCTTTTCAAGCAGTTGACTCACCAATACGCAAGTACTTGCCAACGGCATCCGAAGGGACATCGTAAGTGAGAATGCGCATAGCCGCGATGTGAATAGTCCTTAGTGGCATCATACTTCTTTTTGAAGTAGTTATCTTAATTTTTAACAGCCTCTTTAATGTGCTTGAATAATACTGACTGCAAGAACACTTCTGATATGAGGTACTAGAGACATAGAGTGATCGATATTCGAAATATACCCAACTTTACCTTCTATGGAACTGCTTATCATTGTAAATAGGATTTGGAACAAAATAGTCGGCTTTGATCCTCTTGTGACCAGAGGGAAGGTCCCTCTGCCGAATGACCTTTGGTGGAGCATCAGATCAACGACGCATGCGAGAGCTCTATGCTTGCACCAAGTGGTTGTATGTCGTGGCCTCCGCTTCATCATCATTAACCAAGAAATGAGTGTCATCGTCTTCCTCCTCCATCATTCAGTGCCTTCGCGAGGAGCCTGGGTAGCCGTTCATGGCGCTGGTATAACTCGAGGAAGTGAAGTTGGCTATGGTGCTTGGCTACTTGATTGGAGGTGTGCAAGTTGTAGGGAGCAAGGCCACCGGTTCATATACTGCAAGCCGTGCAATCATGCTCCCGAGTGCCCACAACAACCATTTGCATGTGACCAAGAATATTGGAACTGCTACTTCACGAGTGCCCACAACAAGCCGTGCAATTTTGCTTTTGCAAAAGCAGTTCACCAGAATATTCCACAACAACTGGACAAGTAGACACCTCCGCTCCCTCCGGCAATATTTTCTTAATTACAATTCATTAATTAAATAATACTACTAATAATTATTACTTACTTAAAAGTTGTATTACTGATTATTTCAGATTCCATGATTATTTATTATAATGAGATGGTAGTTGGAGATGGTCGAATAGAATATGTGGTAGTTGATATAGAGTATAAGATATAGAGTAACATGGGTGTGGTAGGAATTAGTATAGAGGAGAGAATCTCGATGACCAGGATAGAACATTCCTTTTAGAGTATAAAAGGAGTAAGACGAGTGCAGACAGACTAAGGCCACAAAATCTGCACGGATCTCCTTCGACCCAATTACCCAAGCGCACACACTGCAAACATATAAAGGTTTGATTTGTACATATGCGCATAAATTACATGTGCAGTGAAGAGAGTTCTTTGCAGTCTGTTACAAACGTAGATCACCTAGGAAGTCTTTGCTGATCCTGCCGTCGGAGAACCTGCCGGTGGCCTTGTGGTCGGGGAAGTCCCTGCCGTATTGCAGGAAGTTAGACCTGTTGATGGTCCTGATGATGTAATTATTGTTGCCTGTGTCCACGACATAGTCTTTTTTTTTTGAGGCAGTGTCCACGACATAGTCGCCGAACGCGAACAATATGCTGGCACCTTGGGCCCATTTGGTGCCACCACCGGATGAGGAGCTGCGCGCCCGGTGACATTCGCGCCTGCCGCTGGGATGATGCCTCGGCAACAAGAGCCACCACTGCGGCGATGCACATAAATTGATGGGCTTGCACATTTGGGATGCTCCATGCTCGCCTCTTGATTTTTTTTGTAAACAGTGGATTGCTCAAGATAGTAAATTGGACTTTTTTCTTCATGGAAAAAGCCAATTTATTACTCGGGCAATTCACTTTGTACATTGAACCTCATAATAAAATATTGACAATGCAATGCTCCCTCCATTTGAAAAAGATTAAAATTCTGGCCTTCTAACAAAAACAACCTTCCAGCCTTAGTGCAATGAGAAGCACGTAACCCTTTTCATTATTAGAAAAGGCAGTTTGCTCAAGCTAGTAAAATGGACTTTTTTTCTTCATCGAAAAGCCATTTTACTACCCTGAGCTATCCACTTTGGTCATTTGATCCCTGAATAAAATGTTTCTTTAATTTGCTCTCCAAACTATTTCTATTTGTGCAATATACTCTTATTGAGATTTATCATTTTCATTTCTTTGTTTAGAAGTTGAGTTCTAAGTTCAGTTTTGCACTTTAGCCATCATCTGGACAAAATCCTGCACACAGAACAGATACTACCAACCATAAATTTATCCCCTCACACATAGCAAGCTCAGACAATTCCAAAAAACCTCCCATGACTAAGTTTAATGATTAGAGCATGCTACCATGTTGACACTGGGGTTGTGGCTGATCTCATTAGTAATTTTGAAATAGCAGATGTGCTCTTAGCATCTGCTACTTTTTTAGGCACAGACTGCATGTTAACATCCAGTATCAGATATGCTCTTGGCACCTGCCCCTTGTCTTCGTAATGCCCATCTCCTCATCCACCTGCTGAAGAACACATCATAAAATTGTCTCAGTTCTTGTATTCAAGCAAGATAAACCATAATTTAATTTTCAGATAGATGTAGCATAACTTTCGCTGTCTTTCCTTTTCCAATTTCAATAATGATCATATGAATTTGAATTATATATTGCAGAAATGAAAAACAATTTTGACAACACCAGTTAAAGACACCACTTCTTTTTCTCAAACACGCAAGATAGCTGCGCGACCATGTGTTAGAGGAAAAACACCAATTTTGACGTGAACAATTGCAAAGCGTAACTATTAAGGAGGATGATGAACTATACACATTGTTTACCAGGATGCTTCCCGTTAGTGCATTTCCAACAGTATCAGCATGCAACTCAATACATCAATTCATTGTCTGCTACATGGATCTCACCATTGTATTGTTAGTGTTCAATTGTTCTGTTGGATGCCACCGCCACCATAATACTGTTTTGTTGTTTGCCGAGAAAATTCAGCAAATGTCATCCCTTCTCTTAGCCTTGATGATAGAGGGGGAATTTTTCCCATAATGTCTTGCATACGTACATCTTCATCACAAGAGCCCGCTGATCCATTACTGATGATTGAAGTCTCATTGTTATTACTAGATTGCTCTTTAGTGTCCAAACAGTAACCAGGATAACTTAAAGTTTTGTCCCATGAGGGCTGAAGGAAGACTACAAAGGTCTCACGGCTGATGTCTGTAAAACTTATAGGTCTGCTCACAGAATGAAGTGTAGATTTCAGTTTCCCACTGGACAAGATGTCTGCTGCCTCTCCAACCTGAACAATGAAGCTCTCAGGAGAGCATTTAACAGAGAATATCTTCCTCCCATTGCATAACTGCAAGTGTGTGTGCCCATTAGGATGCTGGTATTCCTGGCCGATCAAACATTCTTCTCCCCCAGAAGTGCTCAGGAATAACGGTGCTGTTAAAACAGTAAGGATTCCAAAGTCGTAGTGCCACTCGTGCCATAGATTCAACAGGGAAGTTTCAGCAGCCAGACCCTGAACCAAGGTATCTCTAGAATTATTATCTTTTATTGCCATTACAGGAGTCATATCTTCTGACTTGATGCAGCAGGGGCACAATGATCCGGACATCCTTTGAGAATCCAGTTGATAAGGTTTTACTGCCACTTTCTTTAAAGAGCATTTTCTTGTACTGTTCTCCTTCTCCCTGATAATAATGTTATCCAACTCAGAGTGGTAGTGAATGAGCCTTGCCTTTGCAGTACCAAAGTCAGTGATGCTCTTTTCTAACTGACCTCCACCAATAACAATGTCACAAGCTCGTGCAATCAAAATCCCAAGCTCCATCATGTACAAGCCCAGTTCTGTAACGATTTCACCAATATTCTCCATATCATCGTCACGGTTAGATTCCTCAGATCCATCAAAATCATGTATCTTCTCCAAACAAACAATTCCATTGCTGATGCTTTCAGTGTTGTTCAAGAGCTCTAGCAAGGCGAGTTTACCTGAATGCCTTAGAAGCTTCGCAAACGAGGAAACAGACCGATCGAGCTTCTTCAAAGGCACGTCGCTGCCCAAACCATGCTTCTGAAATAAACAACGGAAACATATCAAGCACATTTTGCAGTTTCTAGATAAAAAAAAAACAGAGAGAGAACATGGAAGTGGATGAAGAGGGGTAACCTTGAGGATTTGGGAGCGAGTAGGATGGTCCATGAGAGCGAGGCGGCGGGACAAGGGGAGGAACCGCCGCCGGAGGGCGCCCACGCGCGGCACTTCGGCGATGGCCAGCAACCCGGATCCACCTCGGCCGAGCTCGGTCGCGACAGTGTCCAGGATGCGGCGACGGCGATGGTCATCAGCTGGCATTTCAGGAGATTGGAGGAAAACTAGGTCGGAGAAGGAGAGCTCCGTGATGTCCAGCACCGTTTCTGCCGCCGTCTTCACCATTGGGCAGGTCGGCAGGAGCTTGGAATCTTTCGATGTTGAGAAGAAATGTGGCGGCAGCGACAAAGTCCTGTGTAATGTGTTTCACGCGAATAAGGCGATCTGTTTTTTTTTTTTTTTACTGAAGAAACCAAATCTCATCCTAAATCTAATTTAATAGGGCTCGTTTGGATCCTGAATTTGACAGATATGGATTATCACCACTGGCTCATAACACGGACCGGCGGTGAAAATGGGTTATCAAGTTCCAGCTACGAGACGGCAGTGTTAACCCTTTTCACCGCCAGTCTGTGTCAATCACAAAGTTTCCGGGTCGATGGGGTCTAGGAACGTGGTACGGTCCTTGTGAAAGGTTTTTACAAGGCGGGGACCAAAATGACCCCACGTTCCCGGGACGGGATCTGCGTTTCCGGGTCGAGGAACGGTACCACCGACTCCCCAATTTATGTGACTATGGTCTGTGTTACTGGCCGCCGGTATAACCCTTTGCTGAGGTAATATTTTTTCCAGCTCAATTTCCACAATAAAAGCACATTTCAACAATAAAGTTCAGTTACAGTTCCTCCACTGGTCCTTACAGATAATTTTATAAGTTTACACTCTGAATTCTATGCCTGCTAGTCAGCATCAGTAATAACTTGGCAGCATGAGTCATATATGGGGAAAACAAAGGCATGAAACACAAAAGAAACACCCATTAACCAGAATGTAAGAAAGCCCAGACTAAATCCTGTTCAAAGTAAGGAACAGCCTCTGAAATTTAAGATGCTGACGTAGAATTGATTTGCCCTAAAAATTCGAGCAATGAAAACTTGCAAATTTACTGTATAAATTCTTTTTTTTTCTTTTGCATCTGATTACATGATTCCTCAACAAGCAGCACCAAGAAAAGACAACTGAAAAACTGCTTCTGGGCACCACACACAATGCAGGAGAACACCCTACACTTTACAGTAGTCACACAAGCTAAGGCTTAAGAAGTTAGAGTATTCTTAATTCTCTACTGCAATGTTTTGTCAACATAGGACAGTAATGCAAAGTCAAAGTATGATAACAATTTTTTTTCTTAGCATCCAGTCATTTTACTATACTTTATGGACCATGGTGCAGCTCAAGTTTAGTTTCCATGTTAAAATGGCAAATCTGTAATAAATCAGTGTATAAATCATGAGCCCTGCTGCTGTCAGAAGTTAATCTGCAGAGCATACATATCTGTCTTGAAACATGGTGCAAAATAACAGGAAAGGAAACAAACATGGTGTAAAATATCTGTCTATTGCGGTAACCGACAAAGACAATATAAAACCAAAGAGACGTAGCTTTGACTTTACTAAGACTTGCAATAGCATGGCCAGTAGCCGTTGAAGCTGGATCAACTTTGATCATCACAAGAAAATTAGCAAAGTAACATTCCATGGGAAGGAAAAGCAACAACCTTAATTATGTGCATGCACCCTTATTTATTCTAGCGGAACACAAGCCATCGGTGCACCAGCGGATTGTCCGGGCCTCAGTGCCCCACACATACATGTATACTAAAGATAAACATGCTTCAGTGCCTCAAGTACCTGGCTAAGGCAATCTGTCGAGCACTTGGTGGGCGAGGTGGTGAAGAATTCCTGCACCAGGCAGCGTCGGGGTCGGCATCGCCGGGAGGGGAGGAGCAGGACAGAGTCGCTGGCGTGATCGGCGGGGAGGAATGCCTCACTGGCGGAAGCGCGCGGCAGACCCGGCGCTTCGGGTGCGCGCGGGCCGGAGCGGCCGTGACAGGGAGGCTCGCTGAGCCGCGTCGAGGAGGCGTCCGGAAGCCGCGGCCGTGGCGGGGAGGGGTCGGCAAGCCGCGTCCGGGAGGCTACCGGCAGCCGCGGCGGTGGCGGTGCACAAGGGCCGGAGCTCGGGCGGCACGGCGGGGAGGGGTCCCAGTCGGACGAGCACGGAAGTCGTCGGGGAGACGGCGGTCGGGAGCGGCGGCGGCGGCGCACGCAGGCCGGAGGGCGGGCGGGCGGCGCTAGCACGCTGAGGCACGCGCGGGAGGCCGCAGGTCACGCTAGCACGCCGGAGGCCGCAGGTCACACGCTTGGGAATTTCGGCCGCGGGAGTGCGCGGGGCAAATTTATTAGATGGGCTTTCACCGCCGGCCCAACTAAGAATCCGGTGATGAAAACCTTGGCCCGTTTAGAATCTTGGAATTGAATTTTATTCTAACTAGTAGACGTATTTAAAGAACAATTATTTAAAAATAATTAAATTTGCATCAAGACTACTAAAATTTTTATTTATTAGTATGTCATAACAACATAATCTAATGTATTACAAGCTAATCAAATTTTTTATTTTCTTAGATTACAAAATTGGTTGAACATCAGCATGATTATATAAAATTAATAGATGAATTCTTATATTCATTGGAAAATTACATGAAATTAGTGAATCAAATTAAATATGGAAATAACTAATGAAATATATGGAATATTCATCGGACGCATTCACTCAAAATACATATATATTATTAGGGTACTATATGCCTTAAAAAAGAGTAACAATGGAAGGATGAAACATTCCTTACATCAGCGTGATAGCTAGAAGAAGATTTGCTGCAAAACATTGAAAAGATGAAAATAATTTGCCTTTGAGGGGTAAGGGCCAACCGAGCTCGACCCACAGCGAACCCACGGACTGGCTCAGTGTAGGAAGATCGACGGGCCCAAACCCACACCATCATCATCAAACGTGGTAAAGGTACCAGAAATGGTGTCTCGAGTGTGCGAATTTTAAAATTTCGAAAGAACATTGGAAAACCGCGCTTCAAAGCTAGTCTCGCTCGCCTTGCACTAAAAAGGAATAAGTCCTAAAACCAAATTCCTGCATTTTCCTATTTAAAGGGTAAACTAAACAATACATAACATGTCCTATTTAAGGGAAAAGTGTACACCAATTTTCCTAATCCACAAATTCTTGCATTTTTAGGGAAATAACATCAAAAACCTATGATTTCAATCCTAAGAACCTATTAAGAAAAGTTAGGAAATTCTTGTGATTTTTTGAGGAACCAGTCAAGAACTGAGAGAAGAAAAAAATAAAAAAAATCCACAAAATGCTTGGCCTAGTGGAAGTCAGACCTGTAGATGCTAAAGGAGGAAGGTCATGCTCTGCTTATACTTTATTTAAAAGACATCTAGACCTCTAAGTGGATTTTGATAATTAATGACAAAACATATGTAGGTTTAGTTATGTTATCTAGCATGTGTGCAGGTGGTTGAGCTGATTAAGCAAATCAAATGGTGAAGCATGTCCCACAAAAAGGAAATAAAAAGTGGTGGTTCAAAGATAATAGAAGATTAGAATTTTATTTTATAATTTGAGTATAGGAATGCCGTACTATCAAGAGAGACTCGATTCAGCAGGTCTTGACTTAAAAATAGTGCTCAAAAGAACTCCACAAATACTTGTGAGCCACAAATACCACTCAAACATCATAAGAGAGAAAATTTGAGTGAAAATCCTATTGTACCCGGAGTGTCCGGGCTACTGTCCGGAATATCCAGACACCTGGTCCGGAGTATCCGGACGTAAACCCGGAGTCTCCGGGTAACCCTGAGCCAACGGCTAGTTTCTGTGTGAGGGAGTATAAATACCCCTCACCCCCTTCATTTACCCCTCTCTTGCCACTTATTCGTATCCAGCATAGCTGCAAGCCTTCAAAAGCTCTCTCACTTCCCTCTCTTCCATTCTTGAGTGAATCCTTTGAGGGATTGAAGTGAGAGTGAAGCAAGAGCAAAGATTAGTGCAAGTGAGCCTTCATTCCATCTCTTTTCAGCACTAGAACTTCGTCAAGCCGGTGGATTCGAGTTCGTTACTCTTGGAGCTTCAAGCTCCTAGACGGCTAGGCGTCGCTTGTGAGTGCTCAATCAAGTTGTGAGCATCACAAAAAGTTTGTACTCATCTTTCATCTCCGAAGAATCCATAGTAAGTAACCTTGGGCTTGAGAGGTGATCTCGCCCTTGGGTGAGGAGCATAGGAGTTCTTGAATGCTGTTTCTTGAGCCCTTCCTCAACGGAGACGTAGCTCCTTCGGAAGTGAACTTCGGGAAACAAATCGTTGTCTCTTTGTATGCTTGATACTTGTTTTCCTTGGTTTTTGCTTGTGCTATCTCATTTCTAGGATTTGAGGCCCATCTACTAGTTTACTAGTTTCTAGGTGAAACCAGTTGTTGACATACACTCTATAGGATACACAGGTACCTGCAAATTTACTTGATTCAATTTCCAGCATTAAATTTTGTATTTTTGCTGTTGGGTGTTCTTGTCCGGACAGTCCGGGCATGAACCCCGAATACTCCGGACCAGAAGTCCGGACTCTCCGGACATAAACCCGGAGTATCCGGGTTTCCTATTTACTGACTGTTTGAAAAGTGTCTTTGAGTTGCAGATTGCTTATTCACCCCCCCCCTCCAGATAACTTGAGATCCTTTCAATTGGTATCAGAGTGGGTTTCTCCATCCTAGAGCTTAACCTCTCGGAGATTCAAGATGTCAAGTGATCCTAAGAATCAAACAAATCCTACGAATGAAGAAGGCAAGAATAATACCTTGGGAGGCAAACCCGATGATGAGAATGCCACTGCAACAAGTGGGTCAAAAGAGAAGAAGAAGAACAACACACATGAAGAAGAAGATGGAATGAAGATAACCGATGAAGAGTTGTCATATGAAGAGTGGAAGGCTTGGAAGAAGAGAAGACAAAATCAACTACCAAGATTGTGATTGAGTCAAGTGATTCCGACTTGGATTGCAAAGGAAGATCTACAAGCACATCAAAAATGAAGAAGAAGGCAAGCTATCACCAAGTTGGCAATGATTACACATTTCAACTCCCAACCGATCACAATGCCTCAATTCACATGGGAAAGCCGCCTTACTTTGATGGGACCGGCTATAATCAATGGAGAACAAAGATGTTTGGATACTTGTGTGCTATTCACAAGGATCTTTGGAAAGTTGTTGAAGTTGGATGTGCGATTCCGGATGAAGATGAAACACCGACACCACTTCAAGCTTATGTGTTGCAACGGAATTACCAAGCATTGAACGTTCTTCACACCTATGTTAGTTCCGAGGAGTTTGACAAGATTGAGGATGCTCGCACCGCCAAGGATGCTTGGGACACACTCCAAGTGAATCATTAAGGCTCAAGAAAGGTTCGTGAGTCAAGAATCAAGACTTTGGAGGATGAATTAAGTCTATTCTCCATAAAGAAAGATGAATCCATCAAAGAAATGTACAACCTCTTGAAGAAAATCACAAATCAAATCAAGTCACTTGGAGGTGACAAATGGGGTGATCGTGAGATTGTGGACAAACTCTTGACCATCTACATGGCTAGGGATGTCACTCTTCCTAGCTTGATAAGAGTCGAAAGAGGATTAAAGCAATTCACCGCCGAGAATGTTCTTGGAAGAATTGAAGCATGTCATGATCAATTGAAGAGAGTCAAAATCAATCAAGACTTGGCCGAACTTCGAGAACAAGCCACCAAGAACAATGGGTTGGCTCTCCAAGCACAATCCAAAGGGAAAGAAAAGGCTACTCAATCATTCTCAAAGAATGAAGATTCAAGCAATGAAGAAAATGATAAATTGGATGATGAGCAAATGAGTTTCTTTATCAAGAATTTTGGAAGAGTCTTGAGGAAGAGCAACTTCCGGAACTTTGTGAAAGGCAAGGGCAAGTATGATTCTAGAAGGAGATCCAACCGGCCTTGCTTTGGTTGCAAGAAAATTGGACATTTCATTTTGGATTGTCCGGAAGAAAAGAACAAGAACAAGGATAACATGGAGAGCTCATCAAGAAGGAACAAGCCAAGATACAAGAAGTCCGCAGTTGAAGCTCATCTTGGCCTAGAATGGGATTCCAATGAAGAAAACGAATCCGACAATGAAGAAGTTGCAACCATGGCCACGGAAGCTTCTCCACCTCATCCTACAAGCCTATTTGAAGATCTCACCAATGATGAAGATCAAGCTCCAATGATGTGCCTCATGGCGAAAAACATAAAGGTGATATCTCCAAACTCATCGGATGATGAACTAGATGAGGAAAGTGAAGTTGCTAATCTTATTTAACAATATGGCACCAAGGTCGCAACTAAAATGAACCTCATGATGAAACTAGATGATTTAGATGAGACTCTTGAATCACAAGAAGAATTGCTTAGGCTTGAGAGAGAAAAATCCAAAGCTCTTGAAAAGAACCTCACCAATGAAAGGGAGAAAAACAAGAATCTTGAGGACTCACTCATGGCCAAGTATGACATTCTTCTTGAGGTGCAAGAGTCACTCACTTGTGAAAAGAAGAAAGTGAATGATTTAGCTAAAGAGTTCTCTTTGGTCAATGACACTAATGCTAACTTGAAGAGTGATAATGGGAAACTTCAAGAAAGCTTAACAAGCTTGCAAACCATTCACAAGGGACTTGAAGTTGAATTCAACACTCTTCTAGAAAGATCTTCTAAGACTAGTGAGAAATCAAGCTCATCTAGTCCATCAACAAGTAATGGTCGTGCACGTTGTTATAATGTTGATATTCAAGCTTGTGCCACTAACCACGCCGAAGTGAATGCCATGAAGAAAGAGATTACTAGGCTCACTCAACTATTGCAAGTTGAAGAATCTTCTCATGAAAAAGCTCCCAAGTCAAACCCCTCATTGAAGATAGGTGAGCTTGAGAAGCACACCAAAGGGTTTGGATCGAAGTACATGAACAAGTATGATTTTGAGAAAGGTAAGGGACTTGGTAAGAATGAGGATGGCACACCACATATCATCCGGTGTGTCAAGAACAATAACACGGCCGCTATGGGGGCAAAAGGTGGTCTTGTAGACATGACTACTCCCATTCACAAGGGAAATGGTAAGGTACAAAGATGTAGTCATGTCAAGTTTGTTGAGGGAGGCACTACATGTGAAGAGGGTGCCAAGATTATTGCATCCTCATCAAAGCAAGACAAGTTCCAAACCTCAAGCCCAAACAACTCCAAGTCTCAAGGATCCTCGTCTCATGTATCCTTTTATGCAAACTATGTGTTGACTAGGAACCACCATGGTAAAATGGTTGCTAAATTTTTCTTTTGTGGGTAAAGGCACATGGAACACCAAGGTGAAAAGCCATGTGTGGGTGCCCAAGGTGCTTGTGACTAAAATTCAAGGACCCAAGTATTGTTGGGTACCTAAAAAGAAAAGAGTAATCTTGTTTTGTGGGTTACTCCTCCAGTGGATCAACTTGGGTGATTGATAGTGGATGTACAAATCATATGACCGAAGAAGAAAGCATGTTCTATCAACTAAAAGCATCAAGTGGATAGCACTACATAACATTTGCCGGAAATGACAAAGGAAAAGTACTTGGCACCGGTAACATTGTTCTAAACTCAAAATTCTCACTCTCAAAAGTTCTTTTGGTTGAGTCACTTGGTTACAACTTGTTGTCCATCTCACAACTTTGTGATACAAGCTTCAATTGTTTGTTCACTAACGAGGGTGTGAACATCATTAGAAGAAGCGACGGCTCGGTTGCCTTCAAGGGTGTGCTCAAGGGAAAGCTTTATCTAGTGGATTTTTCACAAGAGAAAGATCAACTTGACACATGTTTGGTGGCAAAGTCTAGCTTGGGTTGGTTATGGCATCGCCGACTAGCTCACGTTGGGATGAAAAATCTCAACAAGCTTCTAAAGGGGGATCACATCCTAGGACTAACAAATGTTTCTTTTGAGAAAGATCATTTTTGTAGTGCATGCCAAGACGGAAAGCAAGTTGATGTTTCTCATCCATCAAAGAGCATTGTGACCACTGTCAAGCCATTTAAACTTCTACACATGGATCCTTTTGGTCCGGTGGCCTACATAAGCATTGGTGGTAACAAATATAGTTTAGTCATTGTTGATGATTATTCTCGTTTCACTTGGGTGTTCTTTTTGTTTGACAAAAGTGCAGTATAAGAAATATTCAAGAGTTTTGCAAAAAGAGAACAAAATGAATTCGAGACAAAGATGAAAAGAGTAAGAAGTGACAATGGCACCGAGTTCAAGAACACCAACATAGAAGCATATCTAGATGAAGAAGGCATTGGTCATGAGTTCTAGGTTCCATATACGCCTCAACAAAATGGAATTGTTGAGAGAAATAATAGAACTCTCATCGAAGCCGCAAGAACAATGCTTGATGAATACAAGATCTCGGACCAATTTTGGGCAGATGCAATCAACACGGTGTGTCATGCTATCAACCGGCTCTATCTACACAAGATCTTGAACAAGATGGCATACGAGCTTCTACTTTGTAAAAAGCCTAATGTGTCTTACTTTAGAGTTTTTGGAAGTAAATGCTTCATTCTCAACAAGAAGCCCAAGCACTCTAAGTTTGCAACTAAGGTTGATGAAGATTTTCTTCTTGGTTTTGCCTCAAATGCTCATGGCTACTGTGTCTTCAACAAAACCACCGGTTGTGTTGAAGTTGCGTGTGACGTGACATTTGATGAATCTAACGGTTCTCAAGGGGAGCAAGTTGATAATATTGTAAGCACGGAAGAATCACCAAACAAAGCAATCAAGAAGGTAGCTACATGTGAAATAAAGCCTCAAGAACCAGCTGATCAAGATGATGAATATGAAGTAATATTCAAAGATTCATGCACAACAAACTCCGCCGCGCAGCCCGGACACTCCGGGCAACCGTCCGGAGACTCCGGGTGTCCTGTCCGGACAATCCGGACAGAGGACCGGACTATCCAGACTTCTGAAGATGGATCTTCACATACACATCAAGATCGTCATCAAGTTGAAGAAGAAGCTGAACCTTTTCAACATCAATCACCAGATCCACATCCAAAAGTTCATCACACCATTCTAAGGAGTCATCCCGTGGATAACATTCTTGGAAGCATAAGTAAAGGGGTAACCACTCGTTCTCATTTGGCTATCTTTTGTGAACATTACTCGTCTGTTTCCTCTTTGGAACCTCTTAAAGTAGATGAACCCTTGGATGATCCGGATTGGGTGATGACCATGCAAGAAGAGTTGAACAACTTCACACGGAATGAAGTTTGGTCCTTAGTAGAAAGACCAAAACAAAATGTCATTGGAACCAAGTGGGTCTTTCGAAACTAACAAAAAACAAGGCAAGGTTGGTTTCTCAAGGCTTCACACAAATCGAAGGTTTGAATTTTGGTGAGACGTATGATCCTGTATCTAGGTTTGAATCAATCTGTATCTTGCTTGCCTATGCCACTCACCATGATTTCAAGTTATATCAAATGAATGTGAAGAGTGCATTTCTAAATGGACCAATCTCCGAATTGGTATATGTTGAGCAACCGCCGGGCTTTGAAGATTCCAAATTTCCAAATCATGTCTACAAGCTCCATAAGGCGCTCTATGGGTTGAAGCAAGCCCCTAGAGCATGGTATGAATGCCTTAAGGATTTTCTCTTAAGGAAAGGTTTTGAGATAGGCAAAGCCGATTCTACTCTCTTTACTCGCAAAGTTGATAAAGATATTTTTGTGTGCCAAATATATGTTGATGATATTATATTTGGTTCTACTAACCAATCTTGGTGCGAGGATTTTAGTAGGATTATGACCAAGAGATTTGAGATGTCCATGATGGGCGAGTTGACCTTCTCCCTTGGATTTCAAATCAAGCAACTCAAGGAAGGCACCTTTATTTGTCAAACCAAGTACACTAAAGCCATGTTGAAGAAGTTTGACATGGAGAATGCCAAGCTCATCAAGACACCAATGCCAACAAATGGACATCTTGACCTTAATGAGGATGGCAAGGCCGTGGATAATAAGGTATATCGCTCCATGATAGGATCCCTTCTTTACTTTTGTGCATCTAGGCCCGATATTATGCTTAGTATGTGCATGTGTGTAAGGTTTCAAGCTAATCCTAAGGAATGTCATCTTATGGTTGTTAATAGAATTTTAAGATATTTAGTTTTCAATCCATACCTTGGCTTGTGGTATTCTAAGAGCTCCACTTTCTATCTACTTGGCTATTCCAATTCGGATTATGCCAGTTGCAAAGTAGATAGAAAGAGTACATCAAGGACTTGTCAATTTCTTGGTCGGTCTCTAGTGTCTTGGAGCTCTAAGAATCAAAATTCCATCTCCTTATCCATAGTCGAAGCCGAATATGTTGCTGCCGGTGCTTGTTGTGCGCATCTACCTTGGATGAGATTCATCTTGAGCGACTTTGCTTGTAAGTTTAGCAAGATTCCACTCTTGTCTGATAATGAGAGTGCCATCAAGGTAGCGAACAACCCCGTGAACCACTCAAGAACCAAACACATTGACATAAGACATCATTTCTTGAGAGACCACGAAGCCAAAGGAGATAGCGTATTGAGTCATGTAAGCACCGACAAACAACTAGCCGATATCTTCACAAAACAACTTGATGAGCAAAGGTTTTGTACTTTGAGGAGTGAGTTTAATATTTTGGATTCTCGTAACTTAGCTTGAACTCTTGTGCATGTTTGAGTGAATTTAGTTTAAGGGTTTTCTAAAAACAAAATATCCTTGATAAAAATGCGTGAGATTTGATTTCAAAAATGTGAAATTTCATTTGCTCACTTGAGGCTATTGTTTCCATTTAATGATTGTTGGCTAGTCTCAAGATAGTAAATCTCTCATGCCACTAGAGCTTCCTTCAAATCAAGATTTATCAAGATCAATCCTTCATCTCTATGTATCTGTTCAGGGGGAGCCGGAGACTCCGGACCTTTGCCCGGATACTCCAGACTGTCCAGAGACTCCGGGCCTTTGTCCGGATACTCCGGATGGTAATTTTCTGCTATATATACCGCAAGGGGCCAGAGTAAACCATTATCTTCTATCTTTTTACTGCCAGCGCCGCCTCATCTCCTTCCTCTCGCCCATCTCGCCATTAGGGCGATTTCCACCTTCCCACCATCCAAATCTTGTCAATCCATCGAAGGAAGGTGCTCCTCCCCTCCGGAAACTCCGGGGAGGCTTTGGATTTTAAGTTTACCGCGCGTTCTTCGTTCCTCAAGGTATTCAAACTTCAAATCACCCGATCTCTCAATATAGAAGGAGTTTTTGGATATTCCTTGGGCATTGTCTCATATCCTTGCTAGGAACACTAGGTCCAAGTTCCGTTTGATTCCCATGGTCGATTCATGAGTTCTCATCAAATCTCTAAAAACTAGGGTTTGGGCCACGACTCCAGGAGACTCCAGACTTCTGTACATGATTGAGAGGGTTACAAAGATCACCTTTCCAAAGGACTACAAGCATGAGCCACTTCACCTCCGTCCTCGCTCCGGTGATGACCACGCGTGACTCCACTTCATGCCGGGGCCACACGCGATCTGAGATTTGATCCTCCTCCATCTACTGCCGGTGCATCTTCTTCCTCTCGCCGTGGACACAATGGTTCTTTCATCAAGAGGGCGCTAAAGAGCATATTTTTCATGTGCAAGTGTATGTCTCAAGATGTAAATGAGAACCGCTGCGACATCATTGAGATCAAGAGTCACTTGGGCCTTCCTTATGATCCATATCATGATCTACCCGAGTTTGATGATCCCTTCGCCGAGTGGGATGCCGCTGATGAGGCCAACATTGCAGCTACTCATGCACCGCTCCCTCGTCCATGTCGCCCTTCCGCTACTCGCTCCCGCCATTCTCCTCCACGTGGCCAAGAAATATTTGATGAAGAGGAGGAGATCGAAGAAGAAGACCCCCTCAACTACCGTGAGCACCCCGACTCCGATGAGGATGAGGACGCCACCCCGGATGATGATGATGATGATGATGATGATGATGATTATGATGAGTAGAAGCCTCTTGCTCTTTTCATTCCCTTTTTGGCATTTGATTGCAAAGGGGGAGAGAAAGTGACATTTATGTACTCATTTGGCTTGTATTGAAACTTAATCTCGCTTTATCGCTTTGTTTGAACAATCTATCGTGTAAGGACTATGTAGTGTGAGAACAATTTGTAATGTGTGCTACTCTGTGCTTAAACTGCTTAGTTGTTGTATTTGCAGGTTTGTTAAGCCTTATGTGTTAATGTGTTTCTGTTTTTGAAGTGTGATGAATGTTGTTTTTCTGTGTCTGCAAGAGCTCTCTCACTCCCCTCTCTTCCATTCTTGAGTGAATCCTTTGAGGGATTGAAGTGAGAGTGAAGCAAGAGCAAAGATTAGTGCAAGTGAGCCTCCATTCCATCTCTTTGAGCACTAGAACTTCGTCAAGTCGATGGATTCGAGTTTGTTACTCTTGGAGCTTCAAGCTCCTAGACGGCTAGGCGTTGCTTGTGAGTGCTCAAGCAAGTTGTGAGCATCACAAAATGTTTGTACTCATCTTTCCTCTCCGAGGAATCCATAGTAAGTAACCTTGGGCTTGAGAGGTGATCTCGCCCTTGGGTGAGGAGCATAGGGGTTCTTGAACGTCGTTTCTTGAGCCTTTCCTCAACAGAGACGTAACTCCTTCGAGAGTGAACTTCTAGAAATAAATCGCTGTCTCTTTTTATTCTTGATACTTGTTTTCCTTGGTTCTTGCTTGTTCTATCTCATTTGTAGGGTTTGAGGCCGATCTACTAGTTTACTAATTTCTAGGTGAAACCAGTTGTTGACATACACTCTATAGGATACACAGGTACCTGCAAATTTACTTGATTCGATTTCCAGCATTAAATTTTGTATTTTTGCTGTTGAGAGTTCTTGTCCGGACAGTCCGGGCAAGAACCCCGGATACTCCGGACCAGAAGTCCGGACTCTCCGGACATAAACCCGGAGTATCCGGGTTTCCTGTTTACTGACTGTTTGAAAAGTGTCTTTGAGTTGCAGATTGCCTATTCACACCCCTCTAGGTATCTTGAGATCCTTTCATTATTAGAGGAAGAATCAAATCCACAAATTTCTGCAGTACAGGGCGCTAAAGGATCAAGAACAATTTTCACGATTCTTTGACGAACCAGCGAACAACTGAGATGGGAGGGAGCCAAACCTGCAGGTGCTCGATGGAAGAGGGTCATGCTTCGTTGGATCTTTTTGCCGGCATCGGTCCACATCCTTGTGCTAGTGGATCAGCTTGCGATGGAGGAGTCCTGCCATCTGCTTACAGTTTCAAGACAGATTAGAAGGTGGACAAACGGACGCTGGTGCCGATGTCCACGCAACATATGACATTACGAGGGCAGGGAAAACGGGGAACGCCACTGGCGACGACCAGGAAAATATGAACGATGTGGGACATCGGTGGCCTAAGACATGATTTCAACACCCTGATGAACAACATCTCCTGCCTACTCAACAACATAAAACTGCTATTCACAACAAACATTGCAACATAGGCAGAAGGCAGACCTTGGTGTTAGATGCGACGTCCTGTTGCTCTTGTGGCAGCAGATACAACTATGTAAAAAAAAGCCCTATAGTGACGGGCATCATCGCGCTAAGGTGACGGATATTATGTCCGTCAGTTTTATCACGTCACTAATGACTACTCAAAAGTGACGGGCTATTCACAACAAACATTGCAACATAGGCAAAAGGCAGACCTTGGTGTTAGATGCGACGTCCTGTTGCTCTTGTGGCAGCAGATACAACTATGTAAAAAAAAGCCCTATAGTGACGGGCATCATCGCGCTAAGGTGACGGATATTATGTCCGTCAGTTTTATCACGTCACTAATGACTACTCAAAAGTGACGGGCTAATACTGATGCCCGTCACCTATATCATGCAATTTTTCCACGGTTTTATCACGTCACTAATGACTACTCAAAAGTGACGGGCTAATACTGATGCCCGTCACCTATATCATGCAATTTTTCCACGGTTACCAGGATTCGAACCCACGACCTATGCCTCGCGCGACCCCTCTCTTACCATCAGGCTACACCATCACATGTGATAGAAGAGGAGATATTTTCCTTTTAACATGACTTGAAACTATCTTGTAATGATCATTTGGTAACCATAACGACTTCAAATGAAAATCTTGTCAGCTAAAAAGGTGTAGATCAGGACAAGATCTACAACTTTCATATATACCAATTCTCCATCCGAGGTCATTTGTGAATTTTGAAATTTCTATTTTTCCAAAATCTGAAACTTGTATTGCATATTTCGGTGCAATAACGACCTCAATGAAAAAATGTACAACTACAAAGTTGTAGACCGGTTCATTATCTACAACTTTTGTATAGACTATTTTTTCATCGACAACCATTTAAAATTTTCAAAAATTGCGTGTTCAAATATGGAGTCGAAACCTTATAATAAAGATTTTGTTACCTAAACTATGTCAAATGAAAAACTTTTAAACTAAAAGGTTGTAGATCTCGTCGTGTACTATAATTTTAATACAAAGTTTATTCTTA
Source organism: Panicum miliaceum (assembly GCA_032594955.1). NCBI lineage: Eukaryota > Viridiplantae > Streptophyta > Magnoliopsida > Poales > Poaceae > Panicum > Panicum miliaceum. The sequence continues at coordinate 43,478,100 of CM064056.1, read as the reverse complement.
TCAAATTTCAAGAAAAGAAGTTATGAAAATATCAAAATTCTGTACAAAATTTACAAAGGTGACGTGCAACATCAATGCCCGTCACCTTTTACTTGTCAAAGCCCGTCACCTATATGATACTTATAGGTGACACTCTTTAACAAGTCACACCTATGTTGTTGTTATAGGTGACGTGCAACAACTATTGCGCGTCACCTATAGGTGACGTGCCTTGTTAAAGTGCGTCAAGGTGACGGGTGACGGGCCATCTGCCTGAGGGACATATAGGTGACGTGCATTATCTTTGTGCATCACTTTTATCATATGGGTGAGGGGTAACACTAGCTCGTCACCTTTGTACGTGTCACTGTAGGGCGGTTCTTACATAGTTTACTTGGCGCAGCTTTAGCCCCCTTCCGATCGGCGGAGAGGTCCCGTCTTGAAAGAAGAAATCAGATGGTAGCAGCAATTGGATGAATGATTAACCCTAGAAGTATATGGATTTATAGGTGTGGTGATGGAAGGCTGAGAGACCCTCATGTTTTTGGAAAGGCTTCATCCGGCAATCAGGGCACTTGTCATTTGCCCCTTGATTGATTAATTGAAAGGGATGTATTTATTTAGTATGGAAAGAATTTATATTGCTTAATTGATGCCCTCCATTTATACTACTCTATTTTCTATTTGTCTGTACAAGTGATTCATAAGTAAAGAAAGAAATATTCACAAGTCGAGTTTGTGCATAAGAAAAGAGATATGCGGGGATCAATTTTTCCCTTAATTGTGCGTGCTTAATTTATGCTGATCCATTTATATTACTCTATTTTCTATTGATGCATAAGGAAAAAAATATGCGGGGATATTTTTTCTCCCTTAATTGTGCGCATGAGGGTGCTCCATGCAACGGGTACACCGGGTGGGTACGTAGATGGCGTTGGTGAAAAAAAGTATTAGGATTTTGGTAGAAATATTTTCCTTCTATCAAAAAATGTGTCACCACCCCTTTCATCAAACCTTACGGGATGGCAAGTGGGTTTCCGTGAGGAGTACGGTGGACCTAATCTTGGTGAGAAATAGTTTCAATTGTTTCAACTTTTATAGTATAGATATAATCATAATTTAGACACAAATCTATTAAACTAATATTATTATATATAGAATATACTTGTATACTATTGTTGGCCATATGAGAGAGATACTTATATACTATATTTTTACTATAGAGAAGTGATCCAAAGAACGTGCAATAAGTTACGAAATAGAAACATAATGGTGTATAGAATCAATTTCCATCTCTCACCCTATAAATTTAGGATAGGCTTATATCTAAACTTTAGAAAGAGGTTGGAAAGAGATGGGACGTCAAATTCTAAGCTAAATATCCTAGTTTATTAAGTAGATTTTAATTCCTCAAATAAGAGGATCCAAACGGCCCATACAATATTTTGCATCATTATTGTGTAGTAAATGCCTGATTTATTTGCAACATTAATTAGTAGTAAAAAAGTTACTATGTTCAGCATTCAATAGTACCCCTCCATTCCAAATTAGATCATTTTAAACTATATGCATTTACACATACGCTATATCTAGATATATAGAAAATATTATATATTAAAAAATCCAAACAACCTATGATTTGAAACGGAGAGAGTAGTAAAGATATCGATATGCCAAATACATGTTTGGGGCATATGAACAATAATACACAAATATTATATAGACTATGTAGCTCCGTTAACTCAAAAGATTACATAAGCCAGAGAGAAGTAGCTCCATTACTTCTAATATGTAAAACTAGAGAAAATAGCTTCCATGAATTTTTTTTCAACACCATGATCTTCCTTTTACCACATATTTGCCCATCTTAGCTAGGTTCTTTGCATAGAAGACTTATACTTCTTCTTTAGGCGATGCCAATGGACCTGCTGTTAGTGAGATCAACGACTATTGTACCGTACTGGTCTGTAAAGACCCCCCTTGGAAGTCTAGCCCACTGACCCTGAAAAGAGTGATCTTTAGTGGTCCATAGTCTAGGTCCTAAATCTCTTCTATAAATCCATAGTAATAGTATGTCTCCAAACGATGATTGTTATTGTAACCATCGATACAGACACCACTGTTTTTGGTGGTGTTATGTTCATCTTATTTTTTCTGTGTAAAATGTGTATGCATTTATTTCATACCCTAGGAATTGCAACGTAGTAATAGATGGTCCTATGGCCAGCAGATCAAGCTCACGACAACCAGTATCAACTCCCATCCTCGACTTATTGTTGCAGTCATAACAAAAAATTCAGCATCATCCACAAACTTCGAATCAAGAGGCCTCAAACAATACATCTATCCACGACCCATCTATGAATGAAAAGAATGAATAGAATTTCAAACTAATTTAAATTGCAATATATATTTGTGCATCTCTAAATTTATTTGAAAAAAAATCCATTTTACTGCTCTCACCAATTCACTTTGTCCGCTTAACCCCTTGAGAAAACTTTAAGCTCAATTTACTCCCTCAACAATTCCAATTAGTCCAATCTACCCCCTAATGATATTTCTATTTTTTATTTCTCCATGTAAAAATTTAATTTTAAATTCGAATTTTGTGAGTGGATAGAGAACATGATGCCCTATGTTAAAAAATACATTAAGAATGTTTCATGGTTATTTTCATAGGTTAGAAATATTTAACATGAAGTTTATCACAAATATACAATTATACATATTTCTAGCATAGGGCATCATATTATAAGTTACATTGCAAAATTTGAAGTTCAAATTCCACTTATACGTAGAGAAATAAAAATAGGAAAGCTCGGTAGAGGGTAGACTAGGTCAATTGAAATAGTTTAGGGAAGTAAGTTGAGCCTAAATTTTGTTCAGGGATTAAGTGGACAAAGTGGATTGTTGAGGGTAGTAAAATGGACTTTTTTCTTGAAAAATTGTCTAAAAAGGGTTATGTGACAAATTCCCTCTAAGAGTTAATTTCCAAATATTTTAATGATAATTGCAATTTTGAACAATTGAAGAGAAATGGCAACAAAAATGATAAATGAGGTAGTATCAGGTAGAAGGAGGAGGGGAGTTTTGTACTCTACGTTTTCACTACGGGTCGGTGGCTGGAGGCGGTGGTGAAAATTATTTTCACCGTAGGACTGTGGCTGGGAGCCTGGGACCGGCAGTTAAAATGATTTCCACAGCTGGTTCCGTCCTCCACTATGACCACCTACTTTGAAGCCGGTGATGAAAATGTTTCATGACCGGTTCTAACAAAACCGGCTATGAAATGATGGTGCCAAAAATACTTTATGTAGTAGTGTAGGCCTAGGTGTAATTACCCTATAACTGAAAATCGAACTACCATATAACCGAACCGAATTGACCAAAACAAAAAAAATCGGTCACCAATTCGGCTTTGGTTATTCACTAATCGAAATAATTCTGGTTGGTTCGGTTCTAGGCCTTAGTAACTGAAAATAACTGAATGTCAATTAACGGTCTAGTAACTAGTACTACAACGCAACCTAACCCAACAGTAAAAAAAAACTCTAGCATAATTAAGCCGACAACCGGGGGAGCTATACATGGCTCACGCTACAACAGCAAGCCATGACCTGAAGGTGATTTCAGATGATTTCGGCACAATTAAATTTTTAGCCCAGCTCTTCCTCTTCTTTCTCCTTGCGCCGCCGCTACTCATGTTGCCGTCGTCGATTCACTTCTTCCTAGTTAGGGTTAGGGGTTTCTGGGTTGTCTGGGTGCAGTTGTGTAAGGAACATGGCCCCATTAAGCTATATTGTGATTTTGGTGATTGAGTGACAACATGATTAGTGGGACTAACAAGTTTATGAGCTCAAATTTGTAGGATTTTTAGGTTCCATGGATGGAGTCCAAACCATCTCCAAGACATTCCAAATCGTCTCCAAAACACAATGGACGCAATGAAGATGCAGAGATAATGAACGGGGCGGTTGAACCGACGGCATCAAATTTACACGGGTCGGTGCAATTCTGATTAGCATGATGATCAAGTGAAGTCAATCCAACACGGGTCTGTTAAACCGACTGGTCCTTTTCTGAGGCGTCGGTGCAATGTCAGTTGCATCAGAGAGATTGAAAAGTTCACTCAGAAAAGGTCTTGACGGTCGGTTAAACCGACACCCTGGGCGTCGGTGCATTAACAGTTGCATCAGAGACTTTTGAAGACTTAGCTCAGATTTTCTCTTCACAGTCTGTTGAACCAATGGCCAGTCGGCACAAGCGTCAGTGCAATGACACAATCATGCAGAAAGACGTTGGAGTTCAACGGTTACAAAGCAGGCTCAGTGCGCACCGGTTGAAGTGACACCCCTGGTTGGTTAAACCGACGCTTTATGCTTTTCTGGGTAAAAGCATGTAACAACTAATATTGGACCTCTAACCTATATAAGGCCTCACCCCGGTCATTTAGAGGTTGATGGAGTTGCTGGAGCTCAGGAGAAACCCTAGACACATTGAAGAACACCTCCAAGCCACCCAAGAGCATATTGATCACATCCTTAGGTTAACACAAGCTTTGTGAGACTTAGTGCTAGCATTAGCTCTTGTAAGAGTGAGAGAAGCAAGGTGTGTGCCTTGTGTGCTGGTTCTAGAAGTGAACCACAAGTTGTATCTCGGTGCGCCGGCCTCTTGGAGCTTTGGTGGCTCGCCGGCAAGTCTTCGACCCTCCGGCTTGGTGTGGAGTGGTGACGACGGCTTTGTGCGGGGGACGTGGAGACCCCCTTCCTTGGTGGAGAAGCTTTTTAGTGGAAAGCGGGATCAAGGTGACCGTGGTGACTTGACATAGCCTTAGTGGTGAGTCAAGAAGAGTCCCGCTACTCTGTGTGAGTGCTTCAACAACGTGGATATAGGAGTGTCTTTGTGCCTAACCGAACCACAGGATAAATCCTTGCATCAAGAGTTTGCTTCCTCTCATCCCCTCTCTTAAGCTTCCGCATTTAGTACTTGCAATCTTTGTGTACCTTTACTTTCATAGAGTAGCATCTTGATAGGATTGGCTATAGGTTGCAAAACTCTTTGGGATGAGAGTTTCACACTAGAGGAACCATAGTTGCACTTATAGATAGCATGTTCTAGTTTAAGTTTTATTCAAACTAGTTGGAGCCATAGGTTCAGTGAATTAAGTTTGCCTAATTCACCCTCTCCCCTTCTTAGGCTACGAGCACCGATTCCTTTAAGGTTGTCTCTGGCGTGGCCGGCTCTAGAGGAAGGTCGCTAGTGGCAAGGTAGCGGGTGGAGGTGGCAGGTTGTGGGCGGGACGGTGAGGCGGCGGGATGCTGCTGGTCGCAGGCTGTGGAGGACAATTGGTGGCCCGTGGCCGCGCAGGGGAATCACAACAAGCTCTCGACGTCCGGCGGAGCTAGGCTACGGCAGCGGTGGTTTCGACGGCGGAAGGTAGACTCTGTTGGCGGCGGCGGCTTCGAGGGCTGGAGCCATCGGAGGCAGAGGTGTTCGGCAGCGTGGAGGCGAGCAGGGATGGTGGCGGCAATGGCTTCGAGGGTGAGAGCCCTCGGAGGCATAGGTGGTCGGCGGCGAGGAGGAGGAAGACGAAGCTGCTAGCTCGTGAGCCGCTCGCTCCTAGGTCGCTACCTTTAGGTGACGATCCGCGATTGCGTCACTTCACGTGACGTATAAGGGAAATTACATTGGACTCGTCTAATAGACGGTCTCATACAATGACATGCGATCTTGAGATGACTTAACAAACAACCTCTACAATGGATTGTCTTTTTAGTTATCTCACGGTAGTATCATATCCCTTAATTTGTGGAATGAAAAAAAAGGAATATTGTGGGCACCATTACAATAATTTTAGACTATGAGGTGGTTGTTTCGTGAAACAACCGCTTTGTTCTCTCCCCTCCCCCTGTCCTCTACATCATCAAAAAATTTACGTAAAACTGCATGAGACAACTTATAAAACTGCTGATGTGTAGCAATGTACTTGATCTAATAGCGCCCCAACACCCCCACCCTATTGGCCACTCCCCCTCGTCACCCTGGCCACTCACTCCCACTGGCAGCCACTCATCTGCCCTAGGACCCTAAGATCCTAGGTACTCGGCCTCCCTGCTCCACGCGGATCCACTCCAGGCAGTTAGCCTCGCTCCTCTTCGCGATGACATTGCGTTCATGCCTCCCTGACCGAGCCAAGTCGACGCCGAGTCCTCCCCAAAGATCCGGACCCAAAGAATCCCGCCGAGGCGCTCGGCTGCCCCAACTATGACCGGTTGTAGTTTTATAATCTCTATTTGCACTTATTATTGTCTCTCTATTACTGGTGATTTATGCCATAAACAGTGTACGTTCGGCCAAAATTTCCCGAATGATTCTGCTATTTTGTTATCCGGGCAAACTAGTTGGTTAAATCGATTGAAAACCGAGACCGAACCGAATTAACCAATTCAACCAACTAACAAATTAAATTACATGACACTCTACAGACCAATGTGCACAAGGTTTATTAAACAAAACTCTCCCTGAACTTTGATGCGCATGACTACTCTTATGACGCCGATCTGGCCTCGAAGCTCCATAGACCTGAACAAATTAGATTGAAATATCATGCTCCAGACAAATAGAGTACCAACAAAAAAAGATTATATTTTTAGAAAAATATTGCTACTAGTTTCATATTTTCTGATTTAAAATGAACTATTTATGAATTTTTAATTTAAATAGTAATTTAAAGCTTCCACAAATAGAAGACCAACCAGGAGCCAATTTTACTTGGTTTTGACTTTGACAATTGGATGGCTCCCAATGTCTGTATGTTAAAAATTAAATATTTTTACGATACTTGGAGGGTGTAAAGTAAAGTGGACTTTCAAATAATTAACAATCACACCCATATGATCCGCCCATACAGACAGATCGAGAACAAAGCGGACCACCGCACCACACGACGACACCTGAACCACCCCGATCGATCCGACGCGCATGGAGCAGTTGCGATGGACCAAACGCACAAGTCACGCAGACGCGCCAGCTCTGTACACATCATGCGGCGCACGCACACCCTTCCTTTCCAAGTTAACGTGACGGCCAGACCAACCGAAGCATCGCAGACGCAGCCTTATACCCTCCTCCCTCCTTCCCCGGTCCGGGCCCAACAGAGCTAGAGAGCTGCGACGACATGCTGCTCCGGAGAAGAGCGGCTGCCGCTTTGCTCTTGCTCCTCCTCCGGCTTGTCACGGCGGCGGCCAAAGCGGAGCAGGAGGCGTTGCTGCCGGCAGAGCCGATGGAGCTCTACTTCTCGCCCGCGGAGCTGGCGCGCATCGCGGGGTACGGCGAGGAGCCCGTTTCGTTGGTGTTGGTGTCCGGCCAAGTCGCCTGCGAGCTCTGCCTCCGTCCCGGTTCCGACCTCCTCGCCTTCGAGCTGCCAGGTATTATCAGTGAATTCCCTGCTTTATTTTCTGTTATCCGATCAAATCGCTTGCAATTAATTCTGTTCTCGTAATAGTTTATGTATATTCACGCGCGCGCGCGCGCGCGCGCGCACACACACACACATATTCCCATCCAATTGCCATTAGAAAACCCCGCTCACATGCATGGCCTGTTTGGTGATGAAGCGCTCTATATAGGTGGGTGTTGGGACGGAACCGGCCGCCAGACTGAGACTGCTCCATATACAAATGGTCGTCGTTGTAACGTCATCTGAGCAGCAAGGCGTGCCGGGCAAACTCCCCGTCGAATCGTTCACAGCTGATGGCGAGTCGTTTTCACTGCGGCTGTTTGCCGGCCGGTAAACGCCGGCGGCCACGGAATCAATCGGAAGGGAACTGAAGAAGCAAAGCAACACGGCGACCTTGTAAACTCCAGACTCAGACCATGCATACATGGCCACCGCGCGCGGCGCATTCCTCGCCTCGATTAATTAATTGAGTTTACACGGTCGATCACGTCTCGTCTTGGAGGACACGACGTGCTTCTTCTGGACCCGGCCTCGTCCTTGGTCACCAACGGACTAATCAATCACGAGGAGTACACTACTAGTCTGCTACCGCTTCAAAAGATCGTTAGATTAGAGGTAAATATATAGCGGCGGCGTTAGGTGATGTGCAATTGTTTGGGTCGCCAACAGATCCGGTGTAGTACTACACAACAGCCGCGGGGACACAAGGAAAGCCGCCCGTGACGGAAGAACCAACGCAACTGCTCCGCCCTTCAGAATTCCAGTTGCCTTCATGGCATGGGTGCAGGCATGTCTGATGATAGAAGTTGTCTCTTTGTCTCCATACAGCTGGTTGAAGTTAATCTTAGCCCGATTCCTAATGGATAAAGTAGATACGTATATAACGATCGATGGAACTATTCTTCAATTTTAGTTATCTTTCTTTTCTATGATGTTTTTCACGGCTTGACCCCACCTACACATTAACTAAGATTCGAAAAGACAGAATAAAGACCAAAATCTGTTAAAGAATATTTCTTTTATGGTCATGAATCTCTCTTATATATCATTGTTGTTTAGTTATTCATCCTCAAACGAATTGGTGCTCGTAACCTAATAGAAGAGATGGTGAATTAGGTAAACTACAAACTTGAATCTAAGCTTTCCACAAAATATAAAATATTTTATATTTGTATGAACTTGCCGTGGACACGGTTAGCTCGCCTAACTCCTCTTCTTTAATTTGTCTGGACAAGTCTACTGACCAATATATATCCTCAGCAGTAGTACTATAGAGGAATGAATGCCACTGTACCGCAGAGGATGTGTGGTTCGTTCACTCTTAGTGCCAATCTTGATTCGTCCCTTTCTGCGTGGCACCCTTCAGTTCAGACGATGGCTAACCTAATGGCAGGTGGCCACTGTCTGGATTGATGCGTGCGATGGCAGTGCTATTTGTCTGGTCCGGATGCACTCCTTTTCCCCGGTGCTATCAGCACGGACTCAAAAAGCTGCTTTAGATGTTCGGATACAAAGGCACTACTGGAGAAATTTATCACGCCTCCAGATGTAGCACATGCACCTTTTTTGAAAGACAGATGTAGCTCATTCTGAGATTGGGAGTTTCTCACCTGTTACAAGCCTTTCATCCAGTGAGTACTCGCTAGTAGCAAATTAGTACGATTTTCTACCGAAATAGAAGTATTCGAGTATTTGCAAAATTCAGTGAGAACAAAAAATTCAACATATTGTTCTTTATAGCAACCATATCTTGGTACTTTTCCATCAAGTGATGAACTGTGTATTTGTCTGAACCAGGTGCTAAGGTAGCTTTGCTCTGTAAAACTGACGGACCCAATGATCAAGTGGCTGACTCTGCCTTTGCAACGACTGACGCGTTTGGCAACTTCACAATCGATCTCCCTTCCCAGCTCCACGCCACAGCAAATCTGGAGAGGGCTTGCACTGTGAAGGTGCTCCAGCTCCCGGCAGACTCATCATGCCGCCTCCGACACTGCCCCAGCACCACCTATGGCCTCAGGCTATCTTCTGAGGAAGATGGCATTCGAGCCTACACCACCGGGGTGATACGGCTACAAAACAGTGATACGCCGCATGACAAGTGTGTGAGTGCAGAGGAAAGAACTGAAAGAAGATGAACAGTTAATGGAAACAAAGTCGATAGGAAGCAAACAGTGGCGTGTGAAACTGGAGTTCACGTTTGCGTCAACATGGAAGAGAAGGTAAAATTTTGAGAGAGATAGGTTCACTGGTCTCTAGTATAGCTGGACTCAAGCGTGAATATAAATGTAGACCGATATGTGTGTATATGTATGTAATCTTAGCGACGACAAATGTGCAGGAATCAGAGGGTCGTTCATCTTCAGAAGAGTTCAGTGTCACTATAGCAACAAGGAAAGCCACTGTTTTGATAAATACCACAAATTTCCTACGCAATATGTGGATCCATACTACATTTACCAATGGAATTGTCATTTGGTACCGCGAAAATTTTAATTATATAAACAAGATTTCCATACTCAGAGTCGTATACAAAACCCCCCTTGCAAAAAAAAAGATTGGGAGACCACCAAACTTTAACCCGCTTTGATACACACACAAGACTCTGAATAAAGAAAATAGTTTCTGTTTTATGTAATTTAGAAAGTTAATTTGTCATCCAAGGGGGTTTAAGATTTGTGTGCATGTGTTTATAGAAGTGAGTATATACTTGTATGCGAGCGTATACATCTGTACTATGTTTATAGAAGTGAGTATACAAAATGACTCATTTCTACGACATATGACCCGTAACAGGAGGATAATGGACTGATGAGAACTTTTGCATCTTGTAAGGTTTGATTGGTGCTACAGCAAGGCCTTAGGTTGGGTGCTGTTCCATTGGGCTATTTAATTTGGAGTAACTTATCGTTCATCATGTCTCAAACCACAGGGTTGATGTTGCTCAAGGTCTTGGTTGAGCTAACGTTTGATTGGTTTCACCGGTTACCTGTACTCAATACATTCGACATTTCCGTATTCCTGTTCCAATCATTTAGGCCGGGTGTTTAGACTTTAGAAGTTCACCACAAGGCCAACAGGAACCTTGGTCGTCCACCTTCTGTTCCCAGCCTAATGAAAGCAGGTCAAGGTTGCACACCAAACTTTAGAACCATCCAGCCACAGTCGATTAGATAGCCTAATTCACTTGCCCTAAATGCTAGCTAGCTGATGTTTGGCACGTACTCTAATTTGGAGTGTTATCTGTTTGGTCAAGGTGCCTTCACTCTTCCCTGGACGAAAAGCCAACTCAAAAGTAGCTTTGGGCACTGAGGCAGCCAGGATCATATATAGATAAGTAAAGATTCATTCTGCAGAGAGGATTTGGAAGCACTGAATCATAGTCAGGGTTGATGTGAAGATTCTCGGTAGCAATTTTCAGCCTATCGATTTCCTAATCACTGCCTGATGTCCTGCAAAAAGAGCTAAGATAAAATTACAGTCATTGTTATGCATAGAGCCATGGAAAATAACTTTTTAGCAACAGACGTTATAAACTGCTGGCCTTTATTAAGCATTGACACAAAGATTGCCTTTATTTCAATGGCTTTACTTGATCAAGTAGTGTGAGAAAGCATTAAAGAAAAATAAACAAGTTTACTACCCATCATTTAACTTCTGTATGAATACAACTTTTATTCTTAGTGCTTCTTTTTCAAAAATAAAAAATCCAAACAGCCATATCAAAGCAACAATCCTATCTATCCCGAGAGGCTTGCGCCATCAAAGCACCTGCGATTTGGGATCTGCCCTGTGCCCCTTACTCCAATCCGGCGTCGGCGTCCACCGTCCCAGCAAGCACTGCCACCCCATCCACCCTTCTCAGTTACGGGGAATCGGAGGGAGAAGAGGATTTCTTTTCGGCTGCAAGCTCTAGGTCATTGGTGGCCACTGCCTCGCCAAACCATTTCCTTGTTGTCGCCAAGAGCAAGCACGTCGCCTCATCACAGGATACTGGTGGTCGTTGCAGTAACAAGCCTTCAGCCACCCACAGGCATTGCCACTGTCACCTGTCAGGTCTCACCAGTGCCGAACGCTCAGCATCAAGGTGCGTGTCTGGTTCCTGCCGATTTTGATTGGTTGGTGCTTCAACTGTTTCTCCATCAAGCACCAATGATCCTTCAATCATCTATTGGTAGTTTGGTACCACCTCTATCCATGCTTGGGAGAACCGCTCTTCATGTGTATCCATCGAGCAGGCCATCTGTGACCCTCTGGCTCACTACAAGGGAGCTAAGTGGCTCGGTTAGAGCGTCTGATCACAGGCAAGGTCAGTTGTGAGGTCACTTGCAACGGAATCCCAGATTCCAATTTGGATTATGGCATTGTGCTGGTAATGTAAGGCTTGTAGCCTTGTAGGATGTCAGGAGATGTTTTGGTTGTGTGATTCATTATTTTTTATTCTGTAAGGCCAACTGAGGTTGTTGTTTTGGTCGTGTATGGTTGTTGTACCTGGCTATTTTGGCCTTTCCTGTCTCCTAATGCAATGATGCGGAGATTTCCTGCTTGTTCAAGGGGGAAAAAGGAGCAATCCTAAGATGTGAAAAAGGTTGCTATGTAATTAACTTTCTTATTGCACAACAAAAAAGCCTAGCAGAAATTTTGGGACCCCAGTCCTTAAATAAGTTTGCCAACACCAGTTAAAGACGCCACTTCTTTTTCTGAAATACGCAAGCGAGCTGTGCGTCATTGTGTTAGAGGGAAAAAAACCAATTTTGACGTGAACAATTACAAAGCGTAACTATTAAGGAGGATGAACTATACACATTGTTTACCAGGATGCTTCCAGTTAATGCATTTCCAACTGTATCAGCATGCAACTCAATACATCAATTCATTGTCTGCTACATGGATCTCACCACTCTATTGTTAGTGTTCAACTGTTCTGTTGGATGCCACCACCACCACCATAATACTGTTTTGTTGTTTGCTGTGAAAATTCGGCAAATGTCATTCCTTCTCTTAGCCTTGATGATAGAGGAGGAATGTTTTCCAGAATGTCTTGCATACGTACATCTTCATCACAAGAGCCCGCTGATCCGTTACTGATGATTGAAGTCTCATTGTTATGACTAGATTGCTCTTCAGTGTCCAAACAGTAACCGGGATAACTTCAAGTTTTGTCCCATGAGGGCTGAAGGAAGACTACAAAGGTCTCACGGCTGATGTCTGTAAAACTTAAAGGTCTGCTCACAGAATGAAGTGTAGATTTCAGTTTCCCACTGGACAAGATGTCTGCTGCCTCTCCAACCTGAACAATGAAGCTCTCAGGAGAGCATTTAACAGAGAATATCTTCCTCCCATTGCATAACTGCAAGTGTGTGTGCCCATTAGGATGATGGTATTCCTGGTCGATCGAACATTTTTCTTCCTCAGAAGCGCTCAGGAACAACGGTGCTGTTAAAACAGTAAGGATTCCAAAGTCATAGTGCCACTCCTGCCATAGATTCAGCAGGGAAATTTCAGCAGCCTGACCCTGAACCGATGTATCTCTAGAATTATTATCATTTACTGCCATTACAGTAGTCATATCTTCTGACTTGATGGAGCAGGGGCACAGTGATCCGGACTTCCTTTGAGAACCCAGTTGATAAGGTTTTACTGCCACTTTCTTTAAAGAGCATTTTCTTGTACTGTCCTCCTTCTCCCTGATAATAATGTTATCCAACTCAGAGTGGTAGTGAATGAGCCTTGCTTTTGCAGTACCAAAGTCAGCGATGCTCTTTTCTAACTGACCTCCACCGATAACAATGTCACAAGCTCGTGCAATCAAAATCCCAAGATCCATCATGTACAAGCCCAGTTCTGTAACGAGCTCACCAATATTCTCCATATCATCGTCATAGTTAGATTCCTTAGATCCATCAAAATCATGTATCTTCTCCAAAGAAACAATTCCATTGCTGATGCTTTCAGTGTTGTTCACCAGCTCTAGCACGGCGAGTTTACCTGAATGCCTTAGAAGCTTCACAAACGAGGACACAGACCGATCGGGCTTCTTTAAATGCACGTCGCTGCCCAAACCATGCTTCTGAAATATGAAATAATCCACAGAAACATATCAAGCACATTTTGTCTAGATCAAGAAAGAGAACGTGGAAGGGATGAAGAGGGGTAACCTTGAGGACTTGGGAGCGGGTAGGATGGTCCATGAGGGCGAGGCGGCGGGACAAGGGGAGGAGCCGCTGCTGGAGGGCGCCCATGTGCGGCACTTCCGCGATGGCCAGCAGCCCGGATCCACCTCGGTCGAGCTCGGTTGCGACGGTGTCCAGGATGCGGTGACGGCGGTGGTCATCAGCTGGCATTTCAGGAGATTGGAGGAGGACTAGGTCGGAGAAGGAGAGCTCCGCGATGTCCAGCACTGTCGCCACGGCCGTCTTTGCCATTGTACAGGTCTATGCCTGCTAGTCAGCATCAGTAACTTGGCAGCATGAGTCTTATGTAGGGAAATCAGTAAGGCATGAACACAAAAGAAACACCCATTAACCAGAAGGTAAGAAAGCCTAGAGTAAATACCTGTTCAAAGTAAGGAACAGCCTCTGAAATTTAAGATGCTCATGTAGAATTGATTTTCTCCAAAACCAATTCAAGCAATGAAATTCTGCAAATTTACTGTATAAGTTCCTGCAAATTCAAGCATCAGATTAAGGTGATTCCTCAACAAGCAGCAGCAAGAAAAAACAGAACTGAAAACTGCTTCTGTACACCACACACAGTGCAGGAGACTGCACCCTACACTTATAGTAGTCACATAGCTAAGGCTTAACAAGTTAAGAGTATTATTAATTCTCTACTGCAATATTTTGTCAACATAGGATAGTAATGCAAAGTCAAAGTATGATAATTTTTTTTCTTAGCATCCAGTCATTTTACTATACTGTATGGACCATGGTGAAACTCAGGTTTAGGTTCCATGTTAAAATGGCAAGTTTGTAATAAATCAGTGTATAATTTCCTTTCATAATCTTGTAGAAATTTATTCCTGACCATAATGAATTCAACACTCAGAAGGGAACTCTAGACCAAGAGAGGCATGTGGTGCCGAGGAATAAGGGGATTGACTCAGAGGCGAAGCTAGCACCGGATGTACCATGATGCACACCTTAAGAGAGTACACAAGAGTTTGCAGCAGCAAATGGTGAATTTAAGTGCAGCAAGTGGTAAAAAAAATTACCCTGGTGCATGGGCACCAGGCAACAACAACGTGGCGTCCCCCCTGGATTGACATTGACTTCAGGATCCCTGCAGCTGTCAGAAGTTAATCTGCAGAGCATACATATCTGTCTGAAACATGGTGCAAAATAACAGGGAAGGAAACACACATGATGCAAAATATCTGTCAATTGTGGTAACCGACAAAGACAATATACAACCAAAGAGATGTAGCTTTGACTTCACTAAGAATTGCAATAGCATGGCCAGTAGCCGTTGAAGCTGGATCAACTTTTATCACCACGAAAAAATTAGCAAAGTAACATTCCATGGGAAGGAAAAGCAACGACCTTAATTATGTGCATGCACCCTTATTTATTCTAGCAGAACACAAGAGATCGGTCCACCAGTGGATTGGCCACACTTCAGTGCCCCACGCATACACGTACACTAAAGGTGAACATGCTTCAGTGCACTAAAGGTAAACATGCTTCAGTGCCTCAATATACCTGGCTCAGGCAATCTTTCGAGCACTTGGTGGGCGACGTGGTGAAGAACTCCTGCACAAGGCAGTGCCGGGTCAGCGTTGCGGGGCGGGAAGGGGCAGGATGGCGTAATGTGTCACTGGCGGACGCTCGCGGCCGACCCGAGTCAGTGGCGGCGTGTTAAGCACGCGCTGCAGACCCGTCGCTTCGGCCTTCGGGTGTGCGCGGGCCGGCATTACGCGCGTCTGTGACAGGTAGGCTCGCTGGGCCACGTCAGGGAGGCTACCGCTAGCCGTGGCCGTGGCGGGGAGGGGTCGCTGAGCCGCGTCGGGGAGGCTGCCGGCAGCAGCGGCGGTGGCGGTGCACAAGGGCGGAGCTCGGGTCGGTGGGGAGAGGTCCCAGTCGGATGAGCGCGGGCGTCGTCGCGGAGGCAGTGGTAGGGAGCGGCTGTTACCACTGCTACTGCCACCATTCCATCTGATGGGCCAAGGGCGAGCACCAGGCCCAGAGTTCCGAGTACCCGAGTCTACGGGCCCAACTGGGTTCACTCGCTTGCATGCGAGGAAAAAGGCAAGGCCCGTGTAACAGAGCAGTATTTATACACTAGAGTAAGGAATACTAGAGTAAGGAAGAGAGAGAGGCAACGAGTAACAAGCTGTAACAACTCTGCTCCCGAACTAATCATTCCTCCGTCCGCCATCCTCCTTATTCTTCCTCACGTTTCTATGATCCCCTTTGCCCCTGCTATCATCTATTAACAATTGGTATTAGAGACACCGGTCCTGATTATCCTCCGTCCATTGATCGATCTGCAACCGAATTGGGTCCGGTACTCTTGATTTCGATCTCAAATTGAAATCAAGTCCTGTAATTCCTGTTCACGCGGATTGATATGGATCGCGATTCGTGACCCTGGAGATTCCCCTCGTTCACGACCACTACACCCGCTTCGAACGCTGTCAAGGAGCCATGAATCCCGAACACAAGCTGCTGATAGACGAGATTTCCAAGCGCATCTCCGACGATGTCTCCAAGCGCTTCGAGGGTCAGGACTAGAAGTGGGATCGCCGTCTTTTGGATCGGGATGCAACTTGGGAGAGCAAGCTCGACAATCTCTGCTCTTCCCATGACGCGCGGTTGTCAACTCTCGAGAAGGCGGTGACCGATTTCTAGGATTGGCACCCAGAGATCGACGGT
Organism: Panicum miliaceum; assembly: GCA_032594955.1. Taxonomy (NCBI): domain Eukaryota; kingdom Viridiplantae; phylum Streptophyta; class Magnoliopsida; order Poales; family Poaceae; genus Panicum; species Panicum miliaceum. The sequence goes on along the minus strand of CM064056.1, from coordinate 43,461,789 downwards.
GTTGTCGACGATCTGATGCTGACGGTGAAGAAGCTCAACCTCCACTAAGAGCGCGCGACGTTCGACCACTCCACCTCCACTCCGGGCATCATCTCGCCCGTACCAGCGGCTGCCATGCATCCTTCTGCCGGACCAACAGCCGAAAGGCCCAGTGGGCACCGCGTCGACCAATATCGCCGGGAGGATGGATATGGAGTCGTTACAACTCACGTTCATCCCCCGGGCAAGGGTACGTTCCAATCCACACCTGAAAGTGCATTTGGCCCCCTAAGTGGGTTTTGGTGTTGATGACATGCATAATTAAGGAGCTAATGAGTTTATCGAGTTTTGAACAGGTTATGATGCAATAAAATGAAAAATACACGTAAAAAGACATCAAATTGCTTAATGGATGGTGTTGGAGCTCATAGAAGAGTTTTATTAATTTTCTAGTTTGAATTTGAGTATAGGAAACACCTTACTATTAAGAGGGATGCGAAAAAGTATTCTGGAGATGCTAAAGTGTTTAGTAGAAAAATCAAAAACAAATGAGAGACCAAATCCTATCTTAGAAACCTTTAACCAACAAAAATCAGCCTGGTCGGAAGTTCCGACCAGGGGTCCTCGGCCAAAATTTAATGTGAGGGTCAGAAGTTCCAACCCCTGGTCGGAACTTCCGACCAGTACATTACCAATGCAGTAACGGCTAGTTTTGGGGGCTCGGGTATAAATACCCCTTCACCCCGTCATTCATTTGTTGCTGACCTAACTCGAGACAATCACCTCCTTGAGCATTTAATCCACTCCCCCACTCCCTCCTCGAGCTAATCCTTGCATTAATTTGAGCTAGGGCTTGGGTGAGAGAGAGATTGAGGTGTGTGACTTGTTCCCTTGAGAAAGAGTGCAGCCCCTTTCTCCCATGAGCACTTGAAGTATCTCCAAGCATCGATTCGCGTTTGTTACTCTTGAAGCTTGCTTCTAGACTTTGTTACTCTTGAAGCTTGCTTCTAGACGGTTCGGCATCGCCCGTGGAGCGCTCTCTCATGTGTGTGTGCCTTGGAAGTTTTTATTGCCCAATCCTTTGTAGATTTGATAGTAAGTGACTCAATTCTCTTCTATGGTTGATTGAGTGAGGAAAATATTAGAGAAGACCCGGCTCTTTGCGTGCTCCTCAACGGAGACGTAGCTTCCTTAGTGGAAGTGAACTTCGGGATAAAATTGCTTGTGTCTTGTTCATATCTTTCATATCTTGTTCTTGTTGACCTAGACCTTATTTTGTCCCGATCTACGTATTCTTGTTGTTGAGCTTGCTAGGGTTGGTTGCAGAAGGTTCGTAGCATCACTACGCAACTTTTGATTCAGCCAGGTTTCACAGTTTCAAGTTAGTTTTTGACAGGCGTCGGAAGTTCAGTTCCGATAGGTGTAACTGCTGCGAAGAAATTTCAGATTTTTTACAGGTTCGCCTATTCACCCCCCTCTAGGCATCACCAAGATCCTTTCAACACCCCTGCTTCCTCTTCCCAACCCTTCGAGTTCGCAACAAACTGTGTCGTCTCATGGTACTGGCTTCAGTTCTGGGGGATCCTCTACTGGCAAGCTCCCCAAACTGAATTTCCCTTTGTTTGACGGTGAAAACCCCATGTTATGGATCAGTCGTGCTGTAGATTATTTTGAGCTCTATGATGTCCCTCCTTCTACTTTGATTAAGGTCATTGCTATGCATTTCAATGATGCTGCTGCGCATTGGCTTCAGTCTGTCGAGTCTAGGCTTAGGAGTTGTTCCTAGTCTGAATTTTGCACTACGATACATGATAGATTTGGGAAGGATCACCATGAGTTACTCATTAGGCAATTGTTCCACATTAGACAAACTTCTACTGTTGCTAAGTACACCGACAAATTTGCTGAGTTAGTAGACCAACTCATAGCCTATGGCACTGGCACTCATCCTATACACTTTACTTTACATTTTATTGATGGGTTGAAAGATGAGATTAAGTCTGCTGTTATGATTCAACATCCTTCTACCTGGGATATTGCTTCGGTTCTTGCTCGTTTGCAGGAGGAGATCACAGAGCCCAGCAAGCGGCGGGATTTCAAAAAGGCTGACAGTTATTTTTAGAACAAGTCCAATTTCAAGAAACCACTTCCTCTGCCACCTCCTCCTACTCCGGTGGATCGTCCTATGACATATCTGGATGGAAGAAGAGCACCTGAGACATCTAAAACTCGGTCTCCAACTGATAGTTGGGCAGCTTTGCGAGCTTACCGTCGTGCTCAGGGTCTTTTGTCAGAGATGTGCAGAAAAATGGTCCAAGGATCATAAATGTGGTGCATCTGTTCAGTTGCATGCACTACAGAAGATGATTGAATTGTTTCAGCTGAATGATGCTTCTTCTTCTTCTAACACTATGTCTCAGCCTGGGGATGATCAGTTGTTCCTTACTGTGTCAGCTGCTGCTGTTTCTGGTACTCCAGCTGCTAAAACTATGTGCAGGTTGGGTAATATTCAGGGTCATTGAGTGCGCATTTTGGTGGATTCTGGCAGTTCCAACACCTTCCTTAGCTCTGAATTAGCTGCTAAAATGACCGGTGCTCAAAAGTTATTATCACCCATCAATGTCAAAGTGGCCAATGGCTCAATGCTTACCTGTGTTATACATTTCCCTGCTGCTTTGTGGTCTGTTCAAGGATGGGAATTCTCTTCTGACCTGAAAGTGTTACCTATTGCATCTTATGATATGATTTTGGGTCTTGATTGGTTAGAACAATTCAGCCCTATGCAGGTACACTGGGGAAAAAATGGATTACTATCCCTTATGGCCAGTCCACTATCGCCTTATATGGATTATCGCTCGACCTTCCTATTGGTTCAGTTCTTCATATTTGTGCTGTGGCAACTTCTACTGAAGATTCTGTAGAGACAACATTACCTCCTGATACACGGTAGTTGATTGATGATTTTGCTGCATTGTTTGAAGTTCCCAAAGATTTGCCTCCTAGTAGAGCCTGTGACTACTCCATACCTTTGGTTGAAGGAGCTGCACCTTTTGCTGTCAGACCATATAGGTTTGCTCCCCATCTGAAAAGATGAGATTGAAAAGTAGATTGGGGATATGTTGCAAGCTGACCTTATTCAAAAAAGCTCCAGTCCTTTCTCCTCTTCAGTCTTACTGGTCAAGAAGAAGCACAATACTTGGTGTTTCTGTGTTGATTATAGGCATCTTAATGCCATGACTCTGAAAGGCAAATACCCAGTTCCCATTATTGATGAGTTCCTGGATGGACTTGCACACGACAGCTGGTTTTCTTGTTTGGACCTTAGATCTGGATTCCATCAAATCAGAATGAAGCTAGGAGAGGAATTCAAAATAGCCTTTCAAACTCATTGTGGCCAGTTTGAGTTCAAAGTGATGCCATTTGGTTTGACTGGTGCACCTGGCACATTCCAAGATGCCATTAACACCACTCTGGCTCCATAGCTTAGAAAGTTTGTTTAGGTCTTATTTGATGACATTCTTGTTTACAGCCATACATTGGAAGACCATGTTATTCATCTTAAGAAGGTGTTTGAGCTACTATCCCATGATAAGTGGAAGATCAAATTCAGTAAGTGTACTTTTGCACCAAGAAAGATTTCTTACCTTGGGCATGTTATTAGTGAACAAGGAGTTGGGACTGACCCTAGCAAGATCTCTGCCATCACTAATTGGCCTACACCTGTTAATGCTAAAGAATTAAGGAGCTTCTTGGGTTTGGCTGGATATTACAGAAAGTTTGTGAGACATTTCAGTATTATCAGTAAGCCACTAACAGAACTCCTGAAGAAACACACTATTTTTGCGTGGAATCAGACACATCAGCAGTCTTTCTCAGCTCTTAAGTCTACCCTGAGTTCTTCTCCAGTTTTGTCTCTCCTTGATTTTTCCAAGCCATTATGCATAGAGACAAATGCTAGTGGGACTGGGATTGGTGCTGTTCTTCTTCAAGGAGGTCACCCATTGGCTTTTATAAGCAAGGCTCTAGGTCCCAAATCACAAGGGCTATCTACTTATGAGAAGGAGTATATGGCAATTCTTTTGGATGTGCAGCAATGGATGCAATACCTGCAAAATAGTGAGTTTACCATCCACACTGATCAGAAAAGTTTAGCTTAGTTGAATGAACAAAGACTCCACACTCAATGGCAGCAGAAAGTTTTTACCAAACTTTTGGGCCTTCAATACAAAATTGTGTACAAGCAAGGTGTGGAAAATGGTGTGGCTGATGCACTGTCAAGGAAATCAACCCATGATTCTTATTGTGCTGCCATGTCTATCTGCACTCCTGTGTGGATTGAGGAGCTGCAAGCTGGTTATCAGCTGGACCCCCAAGCTCAGGATATGCTATCCAAATTAGCTATCCATGATTCTTCAGTACCTAATTTTACCTTTTCAGATGGAGTGTTACGGTACAAACGCAGAATATGGGTGGGTGATAACCCTGCTCTGCAGGACAAGTTAATGCATGCTTGTCATGCCAGTGCCTTAGGAGGCCACTCTGGCTTCCCGGTGACCTATTTGCGTATGAAGCAGTTGTTTGCTTGGAAAGGAATGAAGAGGGTTGTGGCTGTGGTTGTCAAGAGTTGCATCACCTGCCAACAAGCAAAACCTGACCGTTCAAAGTTGCCTAGCCTCCTGCAGCCACTTGAAGTACCTTCTGGAGCATGGTAAATCGTATCATTAGATTTTGTGGAAGGCTTACCATTGTCAGGCAATTCCAAATGCATTCTGGTTGTTGTGGACTCCTTTACCATGTATGCACATTTTGTGTCTCTTCGGCATACAGCTGCTGGGGTGGCCAGATCCTTTATGCACCACATATACCGCTTGCATGGTCTTCCGTCTGCTATCGTGTCTGACCGTGATCGTATCTTCACAAGTCACTTTTGGAGAGAGCTATTCAAGTTGGTTAATGTTGAATTACGCATGAGCTCCAGTTACCATCCACAATCGGACGGATAGACTGAACTCCTTAACCAGACAATGGAAATTTTCTTGCGATGTTTTGTCAATGCCTGTCCTAGCAAGTGGTCCAACTGGTTGTCCCTTGCAAAATTTTGGTACAACATATCTCACCACTCAGCTATTTGTTGCTCCCATTTGAGGCCCTTTATGGTTATCCCCCTCGTCACTTTGGAGTCGATTCTTCTGATGCTATTCAGTCAATAGACCTGTCTTCTTGGATCCAGGACCGTCAAGTGATGAACAATCTAATCCATCAGCACTTATTCAGGGCTAAGCAGCGCATGAAGAAGCATGCCGCCGACAAGGGGAGATCTGATCATCAGTTTGCCGTGGGCGACATGGTTTTCCTCAAGCTCCCACCATATGTCCAGTTCTCACTGGCGCCCCATGCTAATATGAAATTGGTATTCAAGTTCTTTGGTCCTTACAAAGTTTTGGCTCGCGTGGGATCAGTTGCATATAAACTGGATCTTCCGGCTCATTCCTCGATACACCCAGTGTTTCATGTCTCCCAGTTGAAACCAGCGTACCTGCCATCAACTGAGGTAATAGCCCCTGTGCCTCAAGATATTGACTTACCTCACATTCCTGAAGCTGTTCTCCAGACACGTACTATGCCTGTGGGTGCTCGTATGGTGGACCAAGTTCTTGTCAAGTGGACAGGGTGGCCGCGCGCTTTGGCTACATGGGAGGATGCTATCGCCATCAAGCAGAGGTTCCCTGCTGCGGCCGCTTGGGGGCAAGCGGCATCTCAAGACCGGGGGAATGTTACCACTGCTACTACCACCATTCCATTTGATGGGCCAAGGGCGAGCACCAGGCCCAGAGTTCCGAGTCCCCGAGTCTACAGGCCCAACTGGGTTCACTCACTTGCATGCGAGGAAAAGGGCAAGGCCCGTGTAACAGAGTAGTATTTATACACTAGAGTAAGGAAGAGAGAGGCAACAAGGAACAAACTGTAACAACTCTGCTCCTGAACTAATCATTCCTCTGTCCGCCATCCTTATTCTTCTTCTTCCTCACGTTTCTCTGATCCCCTTTGCCCCTCTATCATCTATTTCTTTATCCTTCTCTCCTTCTTGTATCTTATCCTATTTCTTTAAAACAAAACTAGAGGAACTAGAAATGACATGATTAGTGTTATTGCAGCCTTCTAATTGATCACATTGTTGGCCAACCAAAGAATATTTCAGATTCGAACAAATATAAACTCTGTGTACCATGTAGTCTCCTTTACAATTATATTCGCCAATAAAGTGATATGTACATCGATTAAACCATGACAATTCAGCGCATACAAATTTCTCCTTCAAATTACTCTGAGCACACAGAGTATCGAATTCTATATAACACAGAGTATTTAAAGAAGACCATAATTTCAGCTAATCATGTGCACTAGCAATAGAAATAAACAGATTATATTCAGTGCAAGTATATGGTTCCAAAGCAATGATATCATGCATATGTTCTAGTTGTGACATAGAAATAACGGAATCATTATCACACAACTGTTCTTTATCACAAGCAATAGCAAGCAAATCAGCTTGTGAAAAAGATAAATTATGAAAAGATTCCACTAAATGTTGCTCTATGATAGCATGATCCGTGGATAAGTTCCAAACACCAAAAGAATTCTCACCTTGCGTGAGTGCAGCACCATGAGCATTACCTACGTTCTCATTTTCAGCAGGAGTGATAGGTGCATTGTGAAGTGATGGTTCTGAATTTCCACATGAGGTTGTGAGCTCCTCATTTTCTTTTGCATCATCCTTGTCCTCTAGCGTTTGTTCATAATAATGCAAAAGGTTAGGCATAGCAAGAGATGCAACAATAGACTGATCCTCTAATTGATGCTCCTCATCATCTGAGTTAATTATATGAGATGGCTTAACAAAAGTTTCTCTCATAAGAAATTTCATATCATCCCAAGTTTGAGGTTTATCTGATGGACTTAAGGTCTCCCACCACATTAAAGCAGAATCTCGCAAGACACTAGTTGCATTCTTAACCTTCCTCCTTGCACACATAAAACGATTAGCAAATATTTTATCTATGGCTATTTCCCACTCAATGTACTCATCGGCACCTATGCCATCATAGGTTGGTGGATACTTCATTTGCATTCTTAACCTTCCTCCTTGCACACATAAAATGATTAGCAAATATTTTATTTATGGCTATTTCCCACTCAATGTACTCATTAGCACCTATGCCATCATAGGTTGGTGGATATGAACAACCTGTCATTGTTAGAAGATAGCAAAAGACAACATAAAAGTATTATCCCTATCAACTACTACTCAGGTGCAGTGGTGCCTCTCAACACAGCAAAAGGAAGCGTCTTACCAAGTTCTTACAAGGTTCTTACCACTTCAAAGCATAGGATGGACAACCGGTGGCTGGTTCTTACCTTGAGAGAGTGGTACAACAATTGCAAAGCTCGAATACTTGCAGAACAGGAGTAATATGTGGAGCTTGGGGAGGCAACAATACATATATATATATATATGTATGTATGTATGTGGCACACAATTCGGAAACAGATAGCAATGCTGAATAAATGTCCAAAGTACTTGCCTAGTTGCTAGTCTAAACTTACTCCTATGATGAAATCAGATCATAACAAATGAAGTGAATAGATGAAGGCAATACGGACAAGGCAATAGAATAGAACAAATCAGCTTGCTATGTGTCCTCTTATGTGCTCCTGCTCTTTCTTTATTTTTCTTTTACTCTTCACACTTTTTTTCTTTTAAATATTTTTCTTTCAACCAGGAGCACAAGAGAAAGAACCACAAAAAGTTTCACAGCAATTAGATTTAAGCTTTGGTTGACGGAAAATTAGGAAGATGGTATGAAAAACTTGAAACTTGTTTGCTCGAAAACTTAATCTTCTCTGCCGAATTTCGCAAATTTAATTTCCGTCAATGTGGCAAATTTAATCATGGTGAAGCATTAAATTTCATCCAACAAGTTTATTCCTCATCATTGTTCCTTTTCTTACTCTGTGGGTAAAGAGGGTTAAGCAGTCTCAATAGCCGTGAGAAATGGATGATTTGAATCGAATTTCTTAACCTTGCAAGGGAAACCTAAACACACGTCACGTGGTTACTCCCTAGAGTCACACGTGCAACTTTTCCCCTTTCTTTCCGGGTCGTGGATCGAAGCTACCCTCCGAGAGTACAAGAGCCCCACGCCACGGTTCGACACCGGGTCGTGACCACTCGTGCACTCGCCATATGCACATGGATCGGAAGGAGCTACCCTCCGAGAGTACAAGAGCCCCACGCCACGGTTCGACGCCGGGTCATGACCACTCGTGCACTCGCCATATGCACATGGGACCGAAGGTCAAAGGGTAGGTTGTCGTCCACTTGCCGGGCCAATCAGGTACTTAAGCTTACCGATTACCATATTCTCGGCATGTGGTTAGTACGTTCAAAGACTTAACCACCACTACCACACACTGCGGCCTTAGCATTTTTCACTAAACAGACGGGCCTCAATCGTAAACATCGTACCATAGCCCGTCCGTTGTCCTTATGATTGCAGCGTGTAGTAAACATTCAACTCCTATTTTCTCGCGAGTGACAGGAAATCACTCGGCTTTTACCGGAGTCCTATTAGCACAGCATTCTATCGAACCTTACATCTAGTTTTCAAGCATGGGTTCCTAACTTCATGCAACTAAGTTTTCATTTAACTCCTATAAACTTAATGCACAAGCAAAAGAGTAGTGAGTTGCATAATTTAGGAAAGGAATAGGGTTATGCTTCGGGGCTTGCCTTCTTGTGAACAGTTAGCTCGGGGCTCTTCCGAACTTGGGTTCGGGTCTTCGAGAGCTTCAGTTAGATTTACTTGAGCTTCACGCTGCTCACTCTCGGACTCGGGCACCAGCTCGTAAGTCCCGTCGGCGAGAGTAGTCGTTTCTACATGAATGCACAAGTATAAGTAGTGGTATTTGTAAACGACATGATTTCCTTCACGATAAAGTTGCAGTCTGTAAAACATGAGTTTTGTTGTGAAGTGAGTTACTTTATCATTCGTGGGCAATCGTTAATAGATTAGAATAGTACAATAAGTGACTTTGTTAAGCAAGGTGGGGTGGGTGTTCATGGGAACTTATGTTCCTCATGGAAACATGATTTAAGTGTAACTACTACAGCGAGTAGTTTCTGGCCATGAAACCTTGGATCTAGGCACATCAGGGAAAGATAAGCTTACTGTAAAATTTTCAGATATTTTCATGCAGTAGATTAATTATGAAAAATATAATACATGGTTGCTGCTAGACTCTTGTTCTTTTTGTACAGAACAAATGGTGCAAAAACTGAGACTAAGATGTTTACAGGGCTTTCATTTAATCAAGCAGGAGCTACTGTAAGTTTTATAGGATTTATTATGCAGTTTTCAGAGCATAGCAAATATGACATTACACACCTAGGTTATTCAAGGATTTATTTTTACAGGATCTTACACAGGGTTTTCGTCCATGAAACTTTTTACACAGCATCCTCTACTACTGAGTAACTTCTAGTAAAAATATGAGAATTTTCCAAGCTAAGATACTATTTTCTTGATTTAATGTATGTTATTAGCACATAAATAAAATAAATAGGTTCCTGTGAGATAAAAAGTCTCTAAATTTTTCTGTGGCATCTAGGTACCATTACACCAGTATAGAAAAAGTTTCATTAGGTGATTCATAACCTAACTGCAGGGACAATTAATTCTATCCAAACATGGTATGAAACTAAGTTTAATAAACAGTGTGGATAGAGATGGAATTTGGGCCTGATCTTTTTAAATTGGCATATCTAACAAGTAAATCTCCTACTGTAAAGTTTTCAGGACCAGTACTTGTCTACAACAATGGTTGTGAATAAAGGTCATTAAACAGCTTATTTAATTTAGAGCATAAATTAGCTAGAATCTGAGGAGATGCATGTAACAAAAGTTGTGGAGTTTATTCCAAAGGTTCCAGAACAGTTGAGTTTGCATTTTTCTGAATTTTCTATGATTTTATACGAATTTTACAATTTCACTGATTTTGAATCTAGGTTTGAATCTTTCTCTTACATCTGGGTCCTTGGAATCTTACGGGCAGACCCTTCTAAAGATTTCAATTACTGCAGTTGGGTCCTTGGGCGGCTCGGGTACGGTGGCCGGCCAAAATTCCGGCGAGGGGTGAGGGCCGGGGAAGGATCAGGGGTGCGAGGGCTACCTCGTGGGGGTCTTGGTCGGGTGGGGATGGCCGGGAGTACCTCGCCGGCGTTGGAGCAGGGGCGGCGGCGGCGGCGGCACGCGTCGACGGCGGTGCTCCGGCGGGTTTGGGGCGGTCTGGTCTGGACGGGGAGCTTCAGTGGCGCGTGGGGAAGCTGCTCCGGTACTTGGCTTGGGCGGAGGAGGTCGGAGTCGAGCTGTCCGCGGTGACCAGAGGCGGCGGCGGCGGCGACAGCGCGGGCGCCGGTGCTCCGGCGGTCCTGGGCGGCGTTGAGCGGGTCGGTGAGCTCCGGTGGGATGATGTGGTGGTGGCTGGAACTTCAATTTGGGCAGAGGGCGGCTGTGGAAGGCTGTCCACGAGCGGGTGGAGCTCGGCGGCGACAATGGCGGCGGCGAGGGTTCTCTGGCTGCTGGTGGCTCGCGCGGGCGGCCTGGGGCGACTTTTATAGGGGCAGGAGGGAGGGAGGGGTGTCGGGCGACGCGCGGGGGTGGAGGCACGGCAATGGCGTGCCACTGGCCATGGTGGGCGGCTCGGTTCACCGGCGCGGCGTGCGGAGGGCGGAGGCGCGCGACTGGGCGGCCAAAATCTTGCGTGCCGGAGTGGAAGATAGCGCGGCACGGGGATTGGGGGACAGCTGCAACAGCGGCTCGGGCGGAAGGCGAGCTCAGCGACGGGCGGGTCGCGGCGGGCGGTGCGGCACGGCGCGGCGCGGCCGTTGGGCGCGGCGGGCGGTGAACAGCGGCACGGCCGGCGTGGCGCGCGTGGCGAGCGCGGGCTGGGCAGCGCGGCGGTGGGGGGGGGGGGGGGGGGGGCAAGGTCGCGCTTTGGGGGCGAGGGCCGACGGCCACTGGCCTGGCAGCTTGCGCTGGTCAGGCATCGCCGGCCACCTGGCCGGGCTGTCGGGCGGGGAGGGGAGAGAGAGGAGGGACGAAGGGCCTATTTGCGAGAATTTGAAAAGTTTCAAGAGGCTGGTTGCAAACAGGATGTTTTCTCCACTTTCTAATTTGTATTTCAAAAACTTTTGAACATGAAAGTTGTTCAGAATAAAAAGTTCTACAAGTTTGGTTTCAGGCAACACCTCATTTGGCTTGTGGTTTGAAAGTTAATTTAAAATTCAAAAGTATTCATATGTGCCCAATTTAAATTTGAATTTCAACTTAACTTGTTCTAATTCTTTTCACCCTTTTATTAGTTGGTTAAGCATAGGGTTGGGCTAATGACATTGCTTTAGAAATGTAATTTATCAGGGTTGTTACAGTCAAACTAACAAAGTCAGTCACCGATGGATGGAAAATTTTCTGTAGACGTCCATGAAAAAAAAGTTTGCCCAATTTCAAGTCCGTATGCAAAAGTTTTGACTGTTTTATTAAAGGACCTTCAAATCATGATGTTGAGAAAGGTTACGGTTGGTGTTTGATGGATAGGATAGCAGCGGATGTATGGATCAACGAATTGATGGATGAAACAAATCTAAACCAGCAACCAAACTTGACTAGGATACAAATTCAACACCACGGACTCTGAAACTAAATCATGCAAAAGGCTAAAGACAAGGGTTCTAGGATGGGGAAATTAAAACGGTGGCGACGAAGGCGACAAAACTAGGGTTGACTGTGGACTATGGGATGCAGGAGAAAACAAGGATGGTGGAGGTGCAAACCTGACGGTAAACCTGAGTCTCTGATTACCAGTTGATGGGAACGCGAGGGTGCCCGATCTTCCGTCAGGAGGATAACTATCGATTGGTCGACAACACGACACAAGCGATCCAGCTTCCAATCAACAAGTCCCGAGCCCGCAATCGAAGCACCACGTCATCTTTTGGTTATCAACCATGCACTGCCCGGTTGACCTCGCCACGAAGGCCAATCCTTGCCTGCGAATCGAAGAACACAAGCAAGAACAAAGAAGAACGCAACAAGATTGCTGAAAACAGATTAAGCTCACGAAGTGGGGTCTCACAAACCGATGAACGGCGACAGTTCTATGACAGATTGAATCTAAGAAAAACCCAAACCCTGACTTGGGTGACTCTACTGAATATAAAGTGTTTAGGGGCGTGCAAGACCCCTGGACACACCCCTAATGGGCTCCAACATGATACACGGGATATGGCCCAAAAGACGGCGGCGCAGCACCCCGACAGATTCTGGATGTCCACTTGTTTCGATGATTTCTGTTAACTCCGACCTGATAATGAGGTGGGACCGATTTCATTGGAAAGATTATCTCCTTAGCTTTCCATACATATATAGAACGTCGTTCTCTCGACGTGCTTTCGCAGTTGACTTCTTCTTGCCTTGAACTTTCTTCCTAGGGCATTGAACTCTTATGTGTCCCCGTTGTCTGCAGCTTCTGCACCTTAGCATGATCTTTTCCAGGGTCTTGCTTTCTTCTCTCTGAATGACATCTTGCTTGGTCTGGTTGACCGGGTAGTTCACTTCTGGACGTACTTGGTTATTCTGGCTAGGACTTGGGCGCATACGCTGGTTCAACATGTTGTCCGGTCCACTCCTAGGCTTCTAGTACGGGCTAGGGTGTGACTGGTGGTGATCTCTCCTTCTCGTAGCTAAGCGGCTTTCTACTCCTCCAGTCACTTCCTTCTCGACTGCCATTGCTCCGTTCACCATGTTCATGAGTGAGGAGTAGTTTACCCCTGCCATTTGGATTCCGATCTCATAGTTCAAACCCGGTGAAACCAGAACATCTTGTTCTCTTCGGTGTTCATCTCATCAGGGACATACCTCATCATTCTAGTGAAGTGTCGGGCATACTCGTGCACTTTCATGGTTCCCTGAGTCATATTGCGGAATTCTTCTACTTTGCTGACTATCAGTTGTCGGGGAATGTGAAACTCACGAAAGGCTTCAGTGAACTCCTTCCAGGAGATAAGAGTGGGATTCTCGTGGGCATGACAGTAGTTATCCCACCATGCTCTAGTTGTGCCTTCCAGCTGGTGTGCAGCTAAGGCAACGCACTCTTCATCGGTGCAAGCAGTCAGGTCCAGTTTGTTCTCTATTACTCTCAACCAATCCTCAGCTTCAAGTGGGTCATCTGAGTGGTCAAAGGTGGGTGCTTTCAGCTTGATGAAGCTCTCGATCCTATTCCGTAGTCCTTCCTTGGGTGTTTCCTGGTTTCTGACAATGGTCTCCACCAATTGCTGAAGTAGCTGAGTCTGAGTCGTCATAACTGCTGTTAGGGTTGGGTGCCTCTTGTTGGGCATGGTCTGATCCGTTCTCTTGGTCCTCTTGGTCCTGACCATGGCCATACTCCAGTTCTTGCTCCTCCATGTTCTGCATGGTATCGTGGAGGTCAACTAAGCTAGAAACATCGCTCACCACAAAAAGAGCACACAATTTAACCAGGCTACACTCAATAGGAACAATCATAAAAAGCAAACGAGAACCAAATAAGAATCAGACACTCAAGCATTGAAAAACATCCTAAAAGGGCTTCCTTACACACTAAGCGATGTTACTGCTTTGTGGCATCTTGAAAAGGGGTAGTTTCTACTCTTAAGGGTCCAGGGTCTTCGTTTTGCTAGCTAGGATAACTTCTTTCTAATCCTATAAGTCCATGTGGGAAATCCATCAACGTAGGTAAGAGAATGAGTCGAGGTAGGGGAAAAGAGTCAAGGCAAAGGGGAAATATAGCTCAAGGTAGTATAAAAAATGGATAGAATTGTTTAGATAGCCCTATGTCTATCGTCCGGTTCTATGGCTCGTACTACAGTCAAGTACGGCTTTGATACCAACTGTGACGACCTGGGTTTTCAGAAAGAGAACCTGAATATCTATATCATTGTGATAGTCCCTAGATCAGTAGCTATCACATATAGAACTCATCTCAGTCAAATATCATAGTCATACAATGAATAGGTTCATACATGGAATTATTTATTACATAATCCAAAGGATTGTATTACCAAATTTTCAGTACAAGCCCATTGGGCTAAAGGAAAACAAACAGAAGGCTGAAGCGGTAGCTAATCTTCTGGGCTATCCTTCAACTTGGCGAAGCACTCCCCCACAGGCAACTTGAGCGAAGCATGAGCCATCCTTGATTCATCCGTCGACGTTGGGATCGCGAATCGGGTCAAACCCTGCATCTACCAACTATCCCCAAGGAGCGGGATAGGTTCACGTCACCATCCGAATGCAAGCTTTAAGTGGATGCAAAAGGTATATAAGATAGCCAACGGATAAGGCTAGGGTTTTCCTATGCCAGCGGCATCATAAGAAATATCATCATCCACCAAACACCGAACATGGGCTATTCCGGCATCCCGGACTCCCGGTTCAACACACACCTTCCAAACCCACCAAGTCAATGCGAGAACTCCCACTCCTCGCACCTCAACTGCCCACCAGGGCAGGGAAAGCAACACTAGAGGGAGGTAGAAATATGAGTAACACTACTCTATGAAGGTGAAGCCAGATCCAGAGATGTCCATGACCGAGGACGCGGCTATACTTATAGTTTTAACTCTGCAGAGCTTGTAAACCTGTACCCACTCGAGATGCAAATCGGTTGCAAGCCGATTGAGACACATCTCAGAACCATGACTCCCTAGCTAGTACGGTACCATCCTGCTTTCCCGGGTTTGGGTGTAAGCATAGCAAGGCATCTCAAATATATAACAGTGTGTAGGATAACAAGGAGTTCAGGTAATAAAAAGGGCTATGCAGGTTCATCTCATCGTAGCAATAAAGTAAAGCATAGCATAACTAGCAAGCAATGACTAATGGGTGTTCAATCGTAGATGGGCATGAACCTGGCGGTTCTTCATAGCTCTTCTGGGTCTTCTGATCGTCTGAGACGTCCTTCGGGGTCTTCTGGTCGTCTGCGATGTCCTCCGGGGCCTTCGGGTCATCCGGGAAGTCCTCTGGGGTCTTTGAGTCACCTGGGAAGTCCTCCGGGGTCTTCAGGTTGTTTGAGACGTCGGACACTTTCTCCCCATAGGGACCTATCCATAAATACATATAAATACAGGGGGCAAAGTGCAAAAATGCACAAAGCTACTCAAATAAAATCCATATCACGACAAAACTTATGCTAACGGACAGATCAGGATTTTAGAAGAATTATGAAACTTGTTTCATAATTTTTGGAGGTCCGGTTATGAATTTTTGAAGGTTAAATCATTTTACAAAAATAATAAATGATTTTTGTAAAAAGAAAAACACACAGACAGCCACGTGGCAGCACCAGGGAGCGCCACGTGTTGTGCTGATGTCAGCATGACGTCAGCGTGATGTCAGCAGGGGGTCCGAGTTGGCTGACGTTAGCGTTGACCAAGCTGACATCAGCGTTGACTCGGTCAATGTTGACCGGGTCAGCGGTCAGTAGGGTCCACCAGTCATCCTCAGCAGCAGGGTCCACCAGTCATCCTCAGCACGTAGTTGACTGGCGGGGCCCACTGGTCAGGTCGGGGAAAACAAAAAGAAAGGAAGAGTGAGGTTCGGCTGTTGGACTCGAAGTAAGCTGGGCCGGCTTGCTTGGCCCTAAAAACTCGGCTCGGCTCGGTGTGCACGGCTCAAGCGAAACTAGCCGGCTTGGGGTCTAAAGCAGGCCTGGCTCGACGGCTAGATGGCTTGCTGGACCGGCTCAGGGTGCTGAAGCGGGTCATGGCCCAAGCGGAGCTCCTTTCCTCTTGGCCCGGTCCGGTCATCCCCCTCCTCCCTATCCAGCTGACAAGCGGGGTCCAGGTGTCGGTTCCTCCTTCTCGCTGACGGGTGGGACCCACCTGGCGGCGTCTCCTTCCTCCCATCTGTCTTTGCGGGCCCGCTCGTCCATCTCTCTCTCACTCCCTCTCTTACGTGTGGGCCCGTGGTGTCGGCCACTTGGTCAGATCATGTGTGGCCGGGCGGATCCCGTGCGGATCCAACCCGTGTGGTCCGTGTGCATGTCTGCGTGGGTGTGTAGGTGCGAGCGTCCGCAGGGTGTTTGAGGAAACACCCCAAAGGGCAGTGCACATGCTGCGACGCGACGTCGCGGGCGTGAGCGTGGTCACCGCGCGTGAGGGTGCCATGACATGGCGACAGGCTGGCGAGGCGGCTACGGTGGCGCGGCCCAGGGGGCTAGTTCATGCAGCGCGCGTGCGAGTCCAGGCGACCCTGGGTTGCGGCGGCGAACAAGGATGACGCTCAGCTCGGTGCAGCGACAAGGCGGAGCAGGGCTAAGCACAAGCTAGGGGCTCGACCTTGGAAACGCACGCACGCGCGAGTCCAAGCGTCCCTAGGTTGCGACGTGGCTATGCCGTGTGTGGGGCTCCGGCGTTCCAGGTCCACAGCATGGTGCAGCGGCGAAGTGCGACGGCGGCTGTGGGAAACAAAGGCAAGGGCGGTGGTCGAACCTCCTGCACAAGAGCGGGGTAGGGTGGTCCTAAGGCTAGCTAAAGAGGGCTCATCGGCGCAACAGCTGGCAGCACGGGGAAGACGGGGCATGGCGGCGGACCTACTTGTCAGATTGAGGAGGAAAGGGGCTTGGTGCAGCGGAGAGGCGACGCAGGGGCGAGTCGTTGCTGCGCCATGCCACGCAGCTTAGTCGGTGAAGGCGTACGGGGCGCAGGCGCGGTGAAGCTCCGACGGCGGCGTGCTTCCTGAGCTCCTCCTCCTCGGGTGCGACGGTGCCGGCTTCTTCCTCAAGCGGCAGCGGGACACGGTGGCGCTCCTCCTCCTCTGCTTCTTGCCCTGCTGCTCTTTCGGTTGGCAGCAATCACCGGCTCCGGTGGCGTCGGGTCGGTGTTAGTGGCCCAATTCTCCTCCTCTTCTCTTGCCCTGCTCCCTGCCTCCCCTCACTGGTAGTGGCGGCGGGCAAAAGGGAAACCCCAATTGGCCCTAGGGTTGTAGCATTGGATGAGGCGGGGTTTTATACGGGCACCTAGGGGCCTTGGCGTCACGGATGACCGGCGAATCTCTGCCTCCGGGCCGGGGCGCGTGGCGCGCATCAGGCGGGGCGGGGAGGGCGCTGGCTAGGGTTTGCGGGCGCGTGCGGGGCGGTCGTGACGCGGGGCCGTGGTGGCCAACAAGGGAGGCGAGGGCGGTTGCGTTCCCGTGTCACGGAGCGGCGACAGGAGAGGTGCGGGGTGACGTGAGCGCGACAGAGGCAGCGAGAGGAATGGAGGCATGTCACGGGGAAGGGTAAAGCTGACGCTGGGCCCGTCGTGTCAGCGACTGGGTGAGGGTTTAGGTGGAGGTGGCGTTGGGCTGGTTGGGTCGGCGGTGTGCGGGATGCGGGTTTGGGCCATGTTGACGGACCATGCGCGGCGCGGGTGAGCAGGCCGGAGCGGGGCTGCGGCGATGGTGTTGGGCTGGCCAGGCGTGCACACGTGTGGGGGTTGCAGGGCGGGCCAGCATGCGGGGCAAGCTGGGTTGGCCAGCTGGGTCGGCTTAGGTTTTTGGGAGTCAACAGGCCGGGTTGGTTAGGTTAACGGGTTAGCGGGTCGGGCTGGTTTTAGGTTAGGGTCCAAGTTAGAAAAGGTGGTTAGCTTGAATTTAAATTAATTGGCCCGATCAATTTAAATTCCACACAACTTCACACAACAAGTTCAAACAAAGATCAAACAAAAGTACTGAAACAAGGTAGATTCAAGAAATTCTGAATAAATCCAAATTATTTCACACTAACAATAACATCCCTAATTCGATTCAAAGTTTTAATTTCTTGGAATTTTTGGGGAGAAAAGGGGTCAACCTTAGGTTCTTCTAGCTACAATCACTTCCACACAAAAAGTTTTTGAAAATTGACATTTTTGCGTCATATATCATTCCGGGAAAATCCGGGATGTTACCGTCTTTCTCTTTACTTTCAGTATCTAGTTAGTTTACTTTCTTTGATCTGCGGGATCCCTTGTCTGCGTAGTTCAGCAAGCCTGGCCATTTGGGATTTCTTCTTGCCTTACGTGAGGCAGATGTCAGTAACTGGATAGTTGAAGCGTGGTGCTTAGGTTTGATAGTTATCTTGGGTTGTATTCCATCCCACGGAACTGATGTGGTAGGCGGCAGGTGGTGAAAGCCCTGTCCGTCCCTTGTAGTCCATCACGTTAGGGTGTTTTCATAGCAGTAGATCGTTGGTCGAGTTGGACCCCCCATTTCTCCCTCGGTCTGTGGTCCTTCCGCCCCAGACGCCGAGCAGATGAAGTTAGTATAACAGCTAGTTATTTAGGTAACGAGTTGGCTAACTGAAGTTAAGCCCACTACCCTCCTACCTCATCTCTCTAGGTGGGTCCGGTTGAATAGTTCTAGGTTTGGTTGCGTCTGCCGTTATTTGGATTCTAGGTAAACTTCTTGGTGAAAGCTACATCAGTATCCGTGCGCTTGCGGATTAGTTCGTAAAGGCTAAGGAGTGCCAACACTCCTTATAGTAATCTCTTGATGCAACATCTGTTAATTCAAAACACATAGCAGTTAGCAAAACAAAAAAAAATGCCCTGTGTTGCAAAACAAATAGACTAACATAATAATGATTGTAATAACCATTCACAATTCACCAAACCAATAATTATCATATGGTATAGTATATATAAAATAAAACACCATATAATCTTACAAGCATAAACAACGCTCTATGTATGAAGTTATTACCTGACTCATCCAGACCTGGTAGGCCATAGGCTCTTATTTCTTTTCCCATTGATCCACCGATATCTGCAATATTTCTTAGCACTATCTGAACAATAGAACTTGAAGATCCATGAGCACGTCCAAATTCTTCAGCCATTGCTTCAAAATGTTTGTCCCATAAACCACATATATTCGTGTACTCAAAAAATAATAATTGTGGCAAACAATCTTCTTAAAGCACAAGGTATCTTAAATGATGTAGCTTCAGTCATCGCGTCGTCAAACAGTCTCCACCAGACCCAACGCCTCACATGCTTCTCTAAAGGTCTGATATTGAACACCATGGACAAGCCGAAGGAAACCTTACGATGTGGCACCTCTAACATGATTTAGAAGTACTCGTAAATAATACCTTTCACCTTCAGAAGGTGTTGCATAAACCAATCTTCCGATCTGAAACCTCCTTTTCCTAGGCTCCCAACACATTTTTGATTTTTTCCATGTGTAATGCTCAGGAAACTCTTTATATAAATATTTCTAGCAGTGGGATCAACACTGTTAGTCTTCAAGTATTCTATAAGCATTGACTTCTGTGATCGTGCGCGTTGCACTACATCATCTAGATTATCATTTTCACCGAATGGGACCATATGCATTCTAGGGAGATTGAATAAAGTGGAAAACGATACAATCTGTATATGGTCTCAATAGCAGTAATACATCGAGCCTTCCTGTATTGTTTGATCTCATTGATTTCAATTTGAGCACTATCATTGGGACCGATTGAGAAGGAAGCACAATCATGACCCTTGTAAATATACTTGTACAGGTATTTCACCGATTTAATACTGCAACAAGCCTCAACATTGATGTGACAATTGTGCCTTATTAGCAACACTTGGTTATACGGTACAACCCATATATTATCCAACCATTTATTTTTGATAAATACCTTCTGACCATTTTGACGCCTTCTATACACTGGATATGCATCCTTCCCCTGCTGAGTGGCCTCACAGAACTGACGTGGATATTTGAAGCGACATGCTCTGTCTATCATGCATCCACACTTCTTATTAAGAGTTCCACAGGGACCATGCATCATATGCTTGAAAAAACCTTATGTAGAATAGGGTATTTTTTCAGATCAGGAAGCTCAGCAGATATGTACTTGTCAAAATCATGCGGACCACTTAACTAGGAATCTTTATCCATAATCTTTAACCCTACCAAAGTGATGTTTATTTATCAGGAAATGCTCATGTGGCAGCCCTCTTTTCTGGAACTGCTCGTGTGGCAGCCCTCTGTAACAACCCTGATAAATTAAGTTCCTAAGGCAATATCATTAAACCAACCCTATGCTTAATCAACTAATAAAAGGATTTAAACAAGTTAAGTTGAAATTCAAATTTAATTTGGGCACATATGAATACCTTTGAATTTTTAAATTAACTTTCAAACCATAAGCCAAATGAGGTGTTGCCTGAAACCAAACTTCTAGAACTTTTTATTCTGAACAACTTTCATGTTCAAAAGTTTTTGAAATTCAAATTAGAAAGTGGAGAAAACATCCTGTTTGCAACCAGCCCCCTGGAACTTTTCAAATTCTCGCAAATAGGCCCTTACTCCCTCCTCTCTCTCCCCTCCCCGCCCAACAGCACGGCCAAGTGGCCGGCGACGCCTGACCGGCGCAAGACTCCAGGCCAGTGGCCGCCGTTCCTCGCCCCCAAACCCGACTTTGCCCCCCCCCCCCCCACCGCTGCGCTGCCCAGTCCGCGCTCGCCGCGCGCGCCACGCCGTGCCGTGCCTCTGCTCGCCGCCCGCCGCACCCAACGAACGCGCCGCGCCGTGCCGCCTCGCCCGCCGCGACCCGCCCGTCGCTGCGCTTGCTGCCCGCCCGAGCCGCTGCTGCAGCTGTCCCCCAACCCCGTGCCGCGATATCTCCACGCCCCCACGCAAATCTCCGGCGCCCAGTCGCGCACTCCCGCCCGCCGCACGCCGCGCCGGTGTCCTGGTGCCGCCCACCGTGGCTAGTGGCACGCCATCGCCGAGCCTCCACCCCTGCACGTCGCCCGGCACCCCTACCTCCCTCCTGCCCCTATAAAAGCCGCCCCAGGCCGCCCGCGCGAGCCACCAGCAACCAGAGCACCTCGCCGCCGCCATTGTCTCCGCCGAGCTCCACCCGCTCGTGGACAGCCTCCCACAGCCGCCCCCTGCCCAAATTGAACCTCCAGTCACCACTACATCATCCCACCGGAGCTCACCGACCCGCTCAACGCCGCCCAGGACCGCCGGAGCACCGCCGCCCGCGCTCTGGTCACCGCCGACAGCTCGACCCCGACCCCCTCCGCCCAAGCCAAGCACCGGAGCAGCTTCCCCACGCGCCACTGAAGCTCCCCGTCCAGACCAGACCGCCCCAAGCCCGCCGGAGCACCGCCGTTGACGCGTACCGCCACCGCCGCCGCCCCTGCTCCAACGCCGGCGAGCTACTCCCGGCCGTCTCCCACCCGAACAAGACCCCCCCGAGGTAGCCCTCGCACCCCTGATCCTTCCCCGACCCTCACCCCTCGCCGCCGGCGAGCCCCTCGCCGGAATTTTGGCCGGCCACCGTACCCGAGCCACCCGAGGACCCAATTGCAGTAATTGAAATCTTTAGAAGGGTCTGCACGTAAGATTCCAAGGACCCAGATGTAAGAGAAAGATTCAAAACTAGATTCAAAATCAGTGAACTTGTAAAACTCGTATAAAATCGTAGAATATTCAGAAAAATGCAAACTCAACTGTTCTAGAACCGTTGGGATAAACTCTACAACGTTTGTTTCGTAAAGTTTCTCAGATTCCCAATATATTTTGCTCTACATTAAATGGAAGTTTTAATGGACTTCTTTTGTACCCACTGTTGTAGATCAATGCTGACCCTAAATTTTGGGCAGTGAGTTAGTTGCTTGATGTTTAGGACTGTGTAAAAAGATCGGGACCAAAAGCCATCTCTATCTACACTGTTTATTAAACTTAGTTTCATACCATGATTGGCTAAATATTTTATCCCTGCAGTTAGGTTATGAATCACCTAATGAAACTTTTTCCATACTGGTGTAATGGTACCTAAATGCCATAGAAAATTTTAGAGACGTTTTACCTCACAGGAACCTATTTATTTGGTTTATGAGCTAATAACATACATTAAATCAAGAAAATAGTATTTTAGCTTTGAAACTTCTCATAGTTTTACTAGAAGATACTCAGTGGTAGTGGTTGCTGTGTAAAAAGTTTCATGGACAAAAACCCTGTGTAGGATCCTGTAAAAAATAAATCCTTGAATAACCTAGGTGTGTAATGTCATATTTACTATGATCTGAAAACTGCATAATAAATCCTATAAAAATTACAGTAGCTCCTGCATGATTAAATGAAAGCCCTGTAAAAATCTTAGTCTCAGTTTTTGCACCATTTGTTCTGTACAAAAAGAACAAGAGTCTAGCAGCAACCATGTATTATATTTTTCATAATTAATCTGCTGAATGAAATTGTCTGAAAATCTTACAGTAAGCATATCGTTCCCTGATGTGCCTAGATCCAAGATTTCATGACCAGAAACTACTCCCTGTAGTAGTTACACTTAAATCTTGTTTCCCTGAGGAACATAAGTTCCCATGAACACCCACCCCACCTTGCTTAACGAAGTCACTTATTGTACTATTCTACTCTATTAACGATTGCCCACGAATGATAAAGCAACTCACTTCACAACAAAACTCATGTTTTACAGACTGCAACTTTATCGTGAAGGAAATCATGTCGTTTACCATCACCACTACTTACACTTGTGCATTCATGTAGAAACGACTACTCTCGCCGACGGAACTTACGATCTGGTGCCCGAGTCCGAGAGTGAGCAGCGAGAAGCCCAGGCAAATTTAACTGAAGCAGTTGAAGACCCGGGTCAACGTTCAGACGATCCCCGGACTAACTTTGCACAAGAAGGCAAGCCCCGGAGCATAACCCTATTCTTTTCCTAAATAATGCAACTCATTACTCTCTTGCTTGTGCATTAAGTTTATAGGAGTTGAATGAAAACTTAGTTGCATGATGTTAGGAACCCATGCTTGAAAACTAGATGTAAGGTTCGATAGAATGCTGTGCTAATAGGACTCCGGTAAAAGCCGAGTGATTTCCTGTCACTCGCGAGAAAATAGGAGTTGAATGTTTACTACACGCTGCAACCATAAGGACAACGGACGGGCTATGGTACGATGTTTACGATTGAGGCCCGTCTGTTTAGTGAAAAATGCTAAGGCCGCAGTGTGTGGTAGTGGTGGTTAAGTCTTTGAACGTACTAACCACATGCCGAGAATATGGTAATCGGTAAGCTTAAGTACCTGATTGGCCCGGCAAGTGGACGGCATCCTACCCTTCGAACTTCGGTCCCACTATATGGCGAGTGCACGAGTGGTCACGACCCGGCGGCGAACCGTGGCGTGGGACTCTTAGTACTCTCGGAAGGTAGCCCCGATCCACGACCCGGAAAGAAAGGGGAAAAGTTGCACGTGTGACTCTAGGAGTAACCACGTGTCGTGTGTTTAGGTTTCCCTTGCAAGGTTAAGAAATTCGATTCGAATCGTCTGTTTCTCACGGCTATTGAGACTGCTTAATCACTTTTACCCACAGAGTAAGAAGAGGAACAATGATGATGAATAAACTTGTTGGATGAAATTTAATGCTTCACCATGAATGATATTGGATAGCTGCTTATCTAGAATGGTTAATAAAACTAGAATCTTGAGCTAAAAGTTGAAAGTAAGGACCCACTCGTAGATGCTTTTCGGCAAAACAAACCCCTGAGCCAAAAAGCCTTGCATGTCTAGAGTCGGTGGAGTAGATTCCACTACACGGGTAAGTCTTGCTGAGTATTAGTATACTCAGCCTTGCTTGTGGCTCGTTTTCAGGTGAGACCTTCGAAGATATGATTGCTAGCTTGACCTGGCCGTGTACTCTTCCCCCTGGTTGGTCGGTGGAATGGGATACGCCCCCGGCCAATGGAGATAATGCCGAGTGATGTCTCGTACGGGCTTCACCGAGACATCCTGTATCGTCGAGTAGCTATCGTTATCTTATTTCCGCTGCAACTTAAACTCTGAAGAACTTTGGATATGATCACTGAAGAACTTGGTTACTAAACTCAAACTTGGTTTGTAATATTCACTTATGATAATTTTGTAAGACCTGCTGGAATGTGGTATTCTCTGGGCTCATCTTCGCATGAGCATTTGTATGTATGGCTTCGATCCGCTCTACCGTGGTTGTATCGGGAGGTTACCCGACAGACCAGTGGATTACTCCGTTTGAAGTGTAAGGTTAACCGAGATTGCCCTAATGGTGATGGTTAATACACTTGAGCCGGATTAATTCAGGTGGTTCTGCCACACCTCTTTTTTGAACTCCGTCACGCGAGCCCAAGCTTTAACCCTACGAAAGTGATGTTTATTTATCAGGAAATCTTGCAAGTCAAGAAGTTTTGCACGGTAAACCCTAGCAACAATATCAAGTCGGTCTTGAGGTTTTTGTCCAGGCAACAATTGTTCAGTAATCTCAGGCCAGTATGGGTTGCAAGTTATGGTGACAAAATAATCATGTCGGCCATACCTAGCAACCAAAGTCATTCCATCCATAAACCTTGCTTGCACATCATGGTCACTACCAGGAAAACTTTTAGATAAGACAACCCTCTTTCCGGCATGTAAACCATTGACCTCTCTAGTGGCAAGCGTGTCCATTATACCCTGATGCCATAAATTATTCATATTATATTAGCACAATCACAAATTCTGCATATAATAATTTCTACATAGCTCAAATGCATAAAAACCAAGAAAACAATATATTCATTTTTTAATAGTAAAGATCAGCTCGAATAATGGCTTGATTTCCTGATCTTGAATGCCAATCAAGACGCATAGATTTTACTTTGATATAGATATCAACTATCCACCCACCATAAAATATTATCACAAACACCCCATTTTGTATTTGCATTAGATAGCAATAATACTCTCGCGCACTAACATGAAGCCGTGATCCACTACGTTCTGAAATGCATAGTTAAATCATAGTCACAATATAGCATGAAAGCTATGAACTGAACCCAAGCGATGACGCGAAGAGTGTAAAACATACCATCGTCAGCAGCTTCACCTGTATCTTCATCACAATCGTCGTTGTCCCCTCGCGTTGTTCTGAGTATGAAGCATTGAGTTAATATTTATATATATTTACTGATAAACAGAGCAGAAAATTAGTCTTAATTACAAGTAGTCCGACATAGATGCTCACCAACAGAATTATCACATGCAATGTCGGCCAAATTAGTTTTAATTTTACGGGTACTCGAACTGGTCACTGACTTTGGCATTTGCACACTGTTCTCTGCAAGACATTGGCAAAGAAGACCAGTTAAACATCATTTAGTTTAATATACATTATGTACATTAATGGACTATAAAAGATTGAATCATATATTGTGACAATACCTGGCTTTTTACGTCTCATGTACTTCCTTTTTACCCTTGGAAAGCGTTTCACAGGAAGTTCTTCCAAAAGCACCTTCTTATCTTCCCAACCAGTTTCACCTCCGGGGTAAAAAAAGTGGGTATACCAAAGGATCATAACACCCATGATATGCTTTAATATAGCATGGTTCTCCTATAATATAGCATGGTTCTCCTATAATATAGCATGGTTCTCCTAATTTACCGTGCAACATAATATTTCGTTCAAATTTACGCTTAATGTCACTTCCATCAACCCATATAGCGGCCACATGCTCCATTGCGTGGGCATTGTATCTTCTCTGGTCTACAGAAATACTCGTGTTCAACTCAATTGCATATTCATCAAAAGCCTTAGTTTCACCTAAACACATGAACGTATGTACATATGGATTGTCTTTCAGTATAGACAACACATTCATCATTACCCTGGTATCCAGATGAGGGGATTTTTTTTCTATGGAGCCCAGTTTCATCCATGTCGTAAAAATACAATTGCATGTGACGAGGTCCATTACCCAGGAACTAATTGATCCAATTTGTGGTATATCTGTCCATGAACCTTAAAGGTATAAATGCAAGAACCTGAAAACATAAATGACAACCATAAGATATATACACTTTCAATACAACCAAATAAATCATTATAAATATATTTTTGGAAAATACCTGATGGGGTCGCAAGTCGATGATCAACGCTAGCTCCAAAACTGGTGAACGAGAAATGTGCATTAAAATAGCGGATGTTGTTTCTAAAATACAAAGAATCTTTATCTGTCTGACTCGTGAACAATCGACGAAGCTCCATGGGCACTTCTGGTATGAAAATATTGACCTTACTTTGCCGGCAACAGAAACCAGGATCTTCTCCAGGAAACTTTAGGGCACCGCAATACTCACAACCAGGGACCTTATGCAACACGTGGTTCTCGGATGACAAATTTTTGTATACTACATCGTATGGATCATGATCCGGCACAACAATGTCAGGATCCATAGCTGTCTCATAATGAGTTTCTATATACAAAACAAATTTGTAAAAATAATTAACTATTGAATCAGAGCTTAAAATTAAATATATTGCAAAGCCATATCTCTAAATTGATCAATACCTGCATCATTGAAAACTCTTGCCTCATCATCTTCATAAAGTTCTGGTGCACCTTCGTTGGGCAAGAAACAATCCATGTCTTCCTCTATTATGCAGTAATTATTATATATCAACAACCTCGTGATGCACAATAAATTAAAGCGACATAATATATTTATCACAATAGATTAAATTACCTTCCAATAGTGCAGTTGGATCATCTGGCTCCTAAAGCCCCGATGAAAATTGACCAGTATTTCTTTCGTCAACACTGATCATAGACCTAGCTGATTTCGACCTTGTAATCACATCTATCGTCAAACAAGATTGTCCAAACCCAACAATAGGTGTATGTGCTGGTTCACCTGCATGGAGTAAGTCATATGTAATTTCATAACCGACATAATGGCATGTGAAATAGTGACTTACATAACTGCTCACCTTTTATATTCTCTTTATTTTTTTTAATTCATATTTCACTGTAATCTTCTTTTGCTTCTCGCTGTCTGGTAAATTGGCATACCATTTCTTTTCCCTTACGCGCTTACGCGCTTCTGGGGTATCTTCTTCATGAACCCAAACTACATCACATGCATATCAGTTCACCACCAATTGCCACACACATGAATCTTGAATAAAAATGGTTTCAACTACCTCCACTGTTACTTTGTGTCTCAAATACTGCAGGTGCAGGGGTGTTCAATAATGTAGATCGAGCTTTTCTAAGGTGGTAATTTTCCCTGGCCCTAGCACGCCTTCTCTCTTTTATCTACTCAGACCAATCATCTAGGAAACAACAAGCTAAGATACAGCAATTAAGATAACTACACTAATAGATTATGAAAAACCTATTACTACAAACCTGGATCATATGTACGTTTCCCCACGAAACTATCATTTCTATGCAGCCACGCGTCACCATCTTCGGAGGCAATAGCAATATCATTTATATCATTAAAATTGATACTGGACATCATGT
Organism: Panicum miliaceum; assembly: GCA_032594955.1. Classification (NCBI taxonomy): domain Eukaryota; kingdom Viridiplantae; phylum Streptophyta; class Magnoliopsida; order Poales; family Poaceae; genus Panicum; species Panicum miliaceum. Next base: position 43,434,402 of record CM064056.1, on the reverse strand, counting down.
TTTCATCTTGAACAGAAGCCGGTATCACTGAAACAGATATATATTCTGAGTAAAATATATACTTCCAAAAGAATAAACTACTACATATACTCAAGCCTTAAAATGGTATTACCATATGGCAAATTATCTCCAGGATCATTATCAGTTTGAGCAAGTGTTGCTTCAGTTGTTATGACAACGGAAGCAGGCGTTGGGGCCATACGTTCACGCTCTGCATCCATGATCATAACTTATGTAGCTAATTTCACACTATTATATTCTGAATGCCAGAGTCTAAATTTGGCGTTTTACCTTTCCGACGTTTATAATTCTCTCTCGCTATTGCACGCCTCCTTTCCTTCTCCTCCTCAGGTAAACTGGCGTATTTCTGACACCTCTTCCGACGGGCCAGTTCAATAGGATCTATATTTTCTTCACCTACGTCGAAAGTAAAATAAGTACAAGAAAAAAATCACATATAGCTACATATACATATTACCAATTTGATCAGTATTGGATAGGCTACGTTTTCGTGTTTTTGTCTGGTTAGTAACATCAGCAACGGGAGTCGATCGATCCATCTTGATAACAGGAGGTTGGAACTACTCGACGAACCTACAACAACAAAAAGCTTGTTGAACCATCGTAACAGAGAAACCCAAAAACTCTAAATGACAACTCAAAGTAAAAGAGAAAGGAACATACTGATGACGAGCAGCGCGCCAGGGCGAGGTATCGACCTCGACGGCGTCAGGCCACCTCCTGGCCGAGGCACGCGCCGACGCAGAGCGTGCGGGAGGCGTTGGTAAGAAGGCCGAAGGCGTCGACCTTGGAGACCCTGATACGGCCAACGAGCGGCGGCGCGGGGGCGAGGTCGACGTCGACAACGTGAGGCCACCTCCTAGCCGAGGCGCGCGCCGACGCAGAGCGTGCGGGAGGCGTTGGCAAGAAGGCCGAAGGCGTCGACCTTGGAGACCCTGACGATGTCGCCGCCCCGGAAAAGGCCGACGCGGCCCTGGACGTCGAGCAGGTCGTTGGCGGAGTACTTGTCCCCGTGGCAGTGCAGCGCGATGTGGAGCACGGCGACGTCGGTGGAGCAGCGCAGCATGCGCTCGATCTCAGCGGCGCGACGTGGAGCACGGCGACGCCGCCGGGGCACAGCGTGCGCGACGTCGCCGGGGCACAGCGTGCGCTCGATCTAGGCGGCACGACGTGGAGCACGGCGATGCCGCCGGGGCGCAGTGTGCGCTTGATCTCGGCCGTGAAGCGGTCCGGTTCAGTAGCAGCCGTGTTGGACGTGCGGGGCTACGGGCAGCGAGGGTGACAGGGAGTAATTTTTTGGCAGGAGTAATAAAATACGTGATGATTGGATGGAAAGGAGCAGCGTCGCTTGGATGGAAATCTCAGTAGCAAAGATGGAAATTAAAGGAGCAGAAGCGTCGTCGCCTGCTGATGATAGGAAATAATTTTGGTGGGGCACGGAGCTAAACATGGAAAATATTTTGGGTATAGGTAGGCAGTAACAAAGATGGAAATTAAAGGAGTAGCAGGGTCGTCGCCTCCTGATGATAGGAAATAATTTTGGTGGGGCACGGAGCTAAACATGGAAAGTATTTTGGGTATAGGTGGGCGGGTAAGCAAAAAATCAGGTGCAAAAAGAGGCGCTAAAAAGGTAGAACTATTTTACAAATAGTGGTTTTCATCAACACCTCAAAACTTTTGCAATCACCGGCTTAACAAGCGGACCCAGATGTGAGGAGTATGGAGGAATATTCGAAGTGAATGTGACTTTCAATTGTTTTGGATAGATTATTGTGTAGTAAATGTCTGATTTATTTGCAGCATTAAACCTTCCCCACCTGAAAAAGTTCCGGCTTGCCCCCTCGCTGAAGGGCCCACTTGCCAGGTCGTTAGATGCAAAATTTTAAGTGAGGCGTCGATGAAAACAATCCTTTCTAAAATTATTCTGCCTTTCTAGCGCTTTTTTTTCACCAACGTTTTGGCTTACCTGCCCGCCTGTACCCAAATAATTTCCATATCTCGCCCCCGCCCACCTAACGTGCTTTCCAACTTTGCGTCTTCATAGCTATCATTATTCTGCGTCAATTTCCTTTCTCAACCTTTCCCTTCCCTAATCTCGTATCGTTTTCTTTCCCGGCTGCACGTACGTGGACGCTCAGCCCCTCCCCGCCGCCCTTCATTTCTCGGCTGCACGTACGTGGGGCGAAGCCCAGGAGAGGCCCGTGGGTGCAGCTGCACCCCCCAAAAAAGAAAAAACAGTTATTGCACCTAGATTTTGGCCTTATATGCACCCCCCTCGGCCCAACATTCTGCACCCCCCACGGACTTGAAAGCCCAGTTGTAGTCTTGGCGGCCCAACTAAGCCCAGCAGCAGCAACCTGAAAAGAGTATTCACTTAGAGTTTGAGCGTCTTTCGTTTTATGTAATATCGCACTACTAAGACTTTGTATCTGCTTTTTCCTTCTTAAATAACAAAGCAGCGCTCCTTCATTTCTTAAAAAAAAAGAAAGAAAAGAGTATTCGCGTGTAGAGTATGGCACTACGGCGACCCCTCGTATTCGCATGTTCTTTGTGCCGCGGCTGCCGCCGTTCTGTCTCCCTCCAATTTTTTGGATCGCCGCCTTGCCGCTCGGCGTTCGCCGTCCACGCGGCGGCGACGACGACGACGACGACGAGGACGGCAAGCCGGCAAGCAGAGCCTCCGGCCCTCCGGCTCCAACCTCGCTCGTCCCCTCGCTGGTTTGGTCAAGTGATCTCGTTCGTCCCCACGGGCCACGGCACAAGGTCTGCAAGACTGCAATTCGCCGACCCATCCATCACGCTTCACAGGCGCTTCAAGCTTCACGCAGCATGCCAGCAAGCTGCAAGCATCAAGGTTGGAAACTTGGAACTACATGCTTGTCGTTGTTCAATTTATAATTTATCTATTTGTTTATCACGCAGCAAGCCAGCAAGCAGCAAGCTTAGCGTTGTTCAATTTATGTATTTGTTTATCAATTAAGATGTATGTCATGTCATCCGATCCTTTTGGCTATGAAATTTCTATTGTTGATTCTTAAACTAAGCAACTAGAAAATAGTAAATTCAGTACATATTTATATATTTTTTAATCATGTAATAATGCAGGTTAATTGATGGAACAATTTTTCAAGAGAAAAGCGCCAGAGCCGGATAGTGGTAACAATGCTAGAAATTCATGTTTGGATGATATCAACTGGGAAGAGGAGATTAAATATGATCCAGGATTAAGGAAACAAATTAATGATTACCATCCTAATCTTAAAGAGAGGGTGAGAAGAAAGTACTTGGAGAATGGGCCTTGCCAACCTCACACACTTCGTTTCCCTGCGACAGAGATTGAAGGAGGTTCAAGAAGATTTGTCCCAGAATGGTTTGATGAGTTTGGAGGCTGGCTTGAATATAGTGAGTCCAAAGACAGAGCATATTGCTTTTATTGTTTTTTGTTTAGAGAAAAGAAGGATGCTGGATATGATTCTTTTGTTAAAAATGGCTGGAATGGTTTCCATAGAAAACAAAGGCTCCGAGATCATGTTGGTGATGTTGGTGGCTCGCACTACCTAGCAATGAATACCTAGCAATGAAGTGTGATGACCTATTACAAAGCAATCAACACATTGATGTCAATCAGGACATAGTAAATGCTATTAAATGTGTGAAAGCAACTAGATGTCAATTGGATGAGCTTAGAAGAGAAAAGTGAGGGAAAATATTAGATGATGTCTATGAGTTTTGTGACAAGAATGATATTTGCAAATTGAAAATGGAAGATGAATATATTGATCCCAAGAAGCGGAGGCATAAATCTGGAATTACAAACAAGCATTACTATCAAGTAGATTGTTTTAATGATGTTATTGATTGGCTACTTCAAGAGCTCGACAATATTTTTCAATGAGACAAGCTCTGAACTGCTTCTTTGCTCGGCTACTTTTAGTCCAAGAGACTCATTACATGATTTTGACATGGAAAAATTGATGAGCTTAGCAAAACTTTATCCACATGATTTTGATTCTAGGAATTTGAGGGACCTTAGCCATGAGCTTGGCCTCTACATATCTGATGTGAGAGATGATGCTAGGTTCTCCAACCTACAAACTATTGTTGAGCTTTCTCAAAAAATGGTGGAGACTAGAAAACATGATCGTTATCCAATGGTTTATCGACTCTTGAAGCTTGTACTAGTGTTACCTGTTGCTACTGCTACAGTTGAGAGGTGTTTCTCAGCCATAAAGATTGTGAAAACACATTTGCGCAATCGCATTGGTGATAAATATACGAGCAATAGCCTTATTTGCTATGTAGAGAAAGAAGAAATGCTGAAAGTTACCAATGAGGCTGTCGTTTGTTGCTTCATGAAAATGCAAGGTCGTAGATTTGATGATGAAGACTAAAGGTAATGGGTTGCAGTCCTGATGGGTTGTATTTTTTAAATTTGCAACATTCTTTCTTCTTGAAAAAATGCTATTAAATTGATTTATGAATCATCTGTTTGTTCTTTTAGGCTGTTGAATCATCAATGATGCTGAAGATTTGAAGTCAATTCATGTGTTTTGCCTATATTAATGTTATTTTGTTCAAGCTACATCAACTTGTTAAATATTATTAGTGGACTTCTTCATTTTGCCAAAAAAAATTCCTTCTTTATTGTTGCACCCCCCCTCCATTTTACTCTAGCTTCGCCACTCCTTAATAATATAGGTTTCAATTGTGTCGACAAATTCAGGATCTATATTTAGCTAATCAGCTTTCTGAATCAGATACTTTTCGTTGAAGCTGAATCAGATATTTAGCTAATCTACAGTTATCAGTTTTGTTGGTGAGCATCAGCTTCTCTTTCGTTTAGCTGCTGGTCAGCTCTACTAGTAATTGGCTTGGTTCTGAACTTTTCAGTTGCATGCGATATAGTGAGCACATCTTTGCATGTCTGATGGTGTATTTCACTAGTTAATATCCTCTTGTTTATTTATGTGAACAATGCGCTGCTTCTTACATGTTGGCTGGCATAAAGGGTTAATGGTAAATGTTTTTGCTTGATTAATTACTAGAACAGTGTGCTGCTTCTTACTTCGCCTTATTCTTGTGCTCTACTCTGCTTGGTGCTTGTTCTCTAATCACTTGTCCTTTATTTACCAGATCATCAGTGGAGATGGAATGAAATGCCTCTAAGTAGCTATGTATACTTGGTTTCGGTTGATGCCATTCTAATGGAAGTGGCATTCTTGTGATTAATATTTGTGGAAGATGTAAATGTATTTATGACATGTTTTGTTATTGTTAAATAATGTATCTTTGTAATTATTTGAAAAAGGCTTCAACATTGTTGTTACCATTGTTGTTATGATCTGTATAATGAGCTTTGCTGATAATTGGGCACAAAATAATATTATTTTTAAATGGGTTGCAATTACCAAGAATTGGGCCTGTTATAGCTCGACACGTGATCCAACTGAAGGCTGACATGTGGCGCAATAAAAACACTGACATGTGGCGCAATAAAATACAGACACGTGGCGCAATAAAATATTAGAATAGATACCATATCAGCGGTCAATGTGGATGACACGTCAGCTGCTAGCATGGATGATACGTCAACAGCCAATGTGGATATTGCCATGTCAGCTGCCAGCATGGATGACATGTCAACAGCCAACGTGGACGGCGCCATGTCAGCTGCAAGCGTGGGCCGGAACACGTGAAATCAGCTTTTGGTGACATTTTGCAACTCGTTACAGAAGCAAAATATGCTTATGTTCTTCGTCACAGAAAAAAACAGTTCCGTGACGTTTTTCGGAAGTTCATCACGGTAGATCTAACAGGACGCTCATTCTAAGACGAACGCAAATTTTTCATAAATTCATCACGGAAAACCTTCTATGACATATTTCGCGTTTCGCGTTTATAGTGACAAAAATCGTTCGTCACGGATGTCTTGATTTCCAGTAGTGTACCATGGGGAAATGTTTCCACAGGATGCTTATCAGTTGGTGTTTTGGTTTGTTCCCTTGTTATAACCATGGAGGCAGGTGTGGAGGTCAAGAAAACCTCAGGCTCTGCATCATGTTAAAAAATAAGTTTGTTAAAGCACTTAAACACCTGCCATGACCATGACAAATGGAATTATGAAAAAAAACAAATAACATTACCTTTACCATTAGTATTAGGACCTATAGAGTCTAAATTTTGGGCTCTAGCCTTCCTACGTTTATAATCCTCTCTCGCTACTGCATGTCTTTTTTCCTTCTCCTCGGGGTAAGCTTGTGTATCTCTGACGTCTCTTCTGATGAATCTGTTCAGCGGGATTGATATTTTCTTCACCTGCGTTAAAAAATGGAGTAGGATGATCCGTGTGACAATATCAATTGGTGGATGTCAGAAACTAAAACGGTAGGTACACATTACCGATTTGATCATGAGTTGATCCACCACGCTTCCACGGCTTCGATTGGTTAGTAACATCAGAAAGAGGACACGGCCGTTCCATGTGTTTAACATACAAGAGTAACGGCTTGATGAACCTACAAGAAAACAGCCGCACCAAACCATAAACAAAAGGTAAAAGAGAGAGATAAAAAAAACTTATGGGTCGGGCACAACGTCACCGCCGCACGACCGCACGACCGCACGACACAGCAAGCCCTCTTACCGCATGCCGCCGCCAGCCCCCTTGCCGCACGCCCGTACGCCGCGCGTCGCAGCTCCGCGACGCACACCGCGGCCCCTCACGCCAAGCGCCCGGACGCCGCCGCCGCAGCTCCGCGCCGCGAGCCGCACGCCCGCACATCATCACGGCCCCTCGCGGTGCCGCTCCGCGTCGCATGCCCGCACGCTGCCGCTGCCGCTCCAGGTCGCACACGCGCGCGCCGCAGCTCCGCGGCCCCTCGCGCCGCACGCCTGACGTCGCCTCTCCTCTCGCTGCCGCCTGCCGCGGAGGGGGAGGGGCTGAGCGATGACGCCGCCCTGGAGGTCTTCGAGGACCACCTGAATGCCGCCGCCTCCTCCTCCTCCGAGGAGGGCACTGATCTGGCGGTGGCGGCGCTTGGGGGCCGGGGCCCCTCAACCCCTGCTGACGCCGACGTCGGCGCCATCCGTGGCCTCGGGCAGGAGTGCGTCACCGCCATTTCACAGTGGAGTTAGGGGAGCAGCGTTCAGATCTTAGGCGAGGGAGGAGGGGGGAGGAGGCGGAGGCCGGGTGCGGGAGACTGAGCAAAGGAGACCTAGGGTTTAGATGCTTTTATATTATGGGAACGTGATTACAGCCGTGGAATGTACAGTCATAAATAGTTGGAACACCGAAATGGGCCATGTGCATTCCTTCTCTGCTTAATATTTTTCTTTTTCTTTTTTCATTTTATTGCACCATTGTGAAGTAATATATAAAAATAGTTATCTTAAATATATCAATATATTTTTAGAATGTAATAGACAACTGTTATCTTAAATATATCAATATAATTTTAGAATGTAATATATCAATATATTTCTAAGTTGTCATGTAGACATTTTATTAATTTTTGAAGAGATTTACTATTTTTTATCATTTAAATGATTTTCTATGTGCTTATTGAAAGTAATTCAAAATTGAACTATATGTGCACGTAATAAGATTCAAAAAATTGCACAAAAATTATATTTAAGCTCATATATTCTATTCTAGTCTATAACTTGGAGATATATGAAAAATTCAACTATTTTCAAGGGACAATTTGAACTTCTTTCTTCAAATTACCACATAATAATTGCAATAATATCTAAATTTGGTCTGAAAATTCTACAAATTGATATGATAACATATTTTTGGTCTATAAGCTTGCCATAAAAACTTAAATAGTTTTACTAAAGTTGGACCATACTTTGTTCACAAAAGGATACATCTCTTACATAGTTTCTTATAACTCAAGTGAAACTTTGAGATTTGAGTAACTCATAATATTTTCGAACTCGTATGCACCTCAAATTTGGACACAAGCTTAGTTTTACCCTAACATTAGAAAATACAAAGTTACATTACCAATTGCTATGGAAAAACATATTTTTCTATTTTCAATTTACTTCAAAAAATAAGTCATATGAAAAAGGTCCAAGAAATAGCAATTAACATGCAAACAAATACCATTAAATGAAAGATCATGATTTTAGAAAAAGTTAGAAAAAAGAATCATCAAATTTGGAGTTCGTAGGAGGGATAAATACTAAATACAAATTTTAATTTCAGATTAAAAAGATAAAGATGAACTATATATCTGTTCTTCATTTTTTTCCGACACAGATGATCGGGGTGCTTTAGTATTTTAGCTGGACTCGGCCCATGACACGGGGAGCTGGGCTCAGTTCAAGACTGGGGGTGGAAGGGGAGAGCTGCTACATGATTTGTAACGTTTAAATAAAATTAAATAACAAAGCTTGGCACAACCTAAGAGGTGGTCTGGTGGTAGATGTGCTCCACTCAAACCCACAGGTTCAGGGTTCAAAACCTCCTTGCTGCACTTCTTGGGATAAATACTTTGCATTTTATCTCTAGCAGGTTGTGCGACTTAGTATTTGTAAATTAACGTTTCGTAATAAACACGGATGGTGGTGTAGCATATTGGTAAACCATGGTGGTGTAGCATATTGGTAAACCCTCATATTGGTAAACCCTAGTTGCTGTAGTATGGAGGTTATGGTTCAAATCCTCTTGCACCATATTTTTCTTTATTTTTTTATTTTCGCTCTGGCAGTTGTTTGACTTATATATATATATATATATATAAATTAAGATTTTTTAATAATCACAAATAGTGGTGTAGTGTAGTGTTTTTTCTTTATTTTTTTTATTTTAGCTCTGGCAGGTTGTTTGACTTATATTTATAATTAACGCTTCATAATAATCACAAATAGCGCAACATCATCACATATACGAGGAGTTGATGGCGTATCATTTTTGTGATGAAATGAGATGTTGTTTTGTGACGCGCGTTTTACTTTCGTCACAGCTGAGTAGGGCTGAGAGCTGTCGCCAATGACTACAACAAAACTGGAATTTCGTCATAAAAGGGGCATGTTCTGTGACGAAGTTGGAAATGTGACGAGGAATTTCGTCACGGGTGCTTTGATTTCTAGTAGTGGTAATAATATTTTTCTTATCCCTAGATATTTGCATTAGTATATGCTTTCAGAAGTAATACCTGAATATCTTGCTTTAGTGATTCCGGTTTCTGTTCAAACTGAAAACATGGTGTCCAATGTACAAAGTCAAGAACAAAATAGTTGGACTGAGGCAGTGATGCCTTCTGAGCAGGGTAATTAACCTCAACCCACATTTATGTACTGAACATTTATATTTTATTATTGCACACACAATATATCAATATATTCCCTACCTTGTGGGCAGTGATTTTAAATGATATTGGTATTATCCATGAAGCTGGAGACGCATGGCTGCATAGAGATGTTAATTACGTGAGAAAGTGTACACGCAAGACAGATTCGTTGCATATTGTATAACTGTATTTTTATTATTTGTATTTTAGATTCTTTTTATCCCCCAATTGAACTGTCCGAAAAGATAAAAGAGAAGGCGTGCGAGGGCAAGGGAAAGTTATCACCTTACGAAGGCTCGATATAAAGCGTGGGACAGCCCTACACCTGCATTACTACCAGCAAAAACTTATAGTGGAGTTAGTTCAAACTTATTTTTTTTTCAATTTTACTGTAGGTGACAATTGATGATTTTATATACATGTGTTGTAGTCGGAATCGAAGAAGACCATACTCCAGACGAGCGTAAGCGTGATCGGGAAAGGAAACGGTATGCCAGTTTATCAACCAACGAGAAAAAAGACAAGACTGCCATGAACAGTAATTTGAAAAAAAAAGAATGTTGGATACACAAGGTGAGCAGTTGTATAAGTCATTGTTACATATGCCATTATGTGGGGTTATCAATTTACAAGTGACTTTTTCCATGCAATTGAAGCAGCACATAGCCCCATTTTTGGGTCTGGTCAATCCTGTCTGACAGATGTAATTACAAGATCAAAATCTGCTATGACTATTGTTGGCGGTCAATTTTCGATAATTTTGACCACCAATATTTCTTCAGAATTTATGGTTACAAGGCCTACACTAAACTAAATTTATTAAACTAATGAAATTCCACTAGTTTTGGTGCATATGTGACTACAGTAACTCACTGTAGAAATTTGGGCCGATTTGGGAGAAATCCCAGGGCTGGCCCGGCACTGTGGCCTTTCAGGCTCCACTTTCGCCAGCATGTAGAGAAACACAAGTCCTTGATCATGGATCATGCCTTTTATGTCAGTTTGATCCAATGAACCGAAAGACCTCACGCATGGATCCAAGGGCCCACCTGCATGCAATACTCAGACAAACGACCGAAGGGCAGCAGTAACCGCCATAAGGAAGCCATCAGGGACATCCACGCCAAAGGCGATGCTAAGTGGCGACAATCCCTGGCCAGCTGGGGGAGGCCGGCCGGACCCACTTTGCAGCCGCTCGAGCCCATCTTCGTGTGGAAGTTACACAACCGTCATACTTGCCCGAAAGTTGAGGAATTTTAGCTTTGCTTACAAGTTAAGCGACCTTACCCTTGCTTACAAGCTAAGCAACCCACCTTGGAGGGCTATAAATAGAGACCTCCCCCTCACTTGTAAGACACACCATTCCAGAGAGATGTGAGATTCTAGTCACTCTACTCCAGTAGTAGAATAGGTAGAGAGTGAGGTGAGAGCTTGTGTAAGAGGCAAGCTAGGAGAGGAGCCAGATTTTCTCTTGATACTACTCCGCTTTTGTATCCACCTCGGGGGAATATTATCAAAGTAAGTTCCTCACCTATCTTCAGTGTCTCGCTAGTCTATCTCTTTACTTACAGTACCTAGTTAGTTTACTTCCTTTGATCTGCGGGATCCCTTTTCTACGTGGTTCAGCAAGCCTGGCCATTTGGGGTTTCTTCTTGCCTTAAGCTGAGGCAGAAGTCAGTAACTTGATAGTTGAAGTGTGGTGCTTAAGCTTGATAGGTATCTTGGGTTGTGTTCCACCCCATGGAACTGATGTGGTAGGCGGCAGGTGGTGACAGCCCTGTCCGTCCCTTGTAGTCCACCATGTTCGGGTGTTTTAATAAAAGTAGATCGTTGGTCGAGTTGGACTCCCCATTTCTCCATCATTCTGAGGTCCTTCCACCCCAGCCGCTGAAGCAGATCAAGTTAGTGGAACAGCTAGTTATCTGGGTAACGAGTTGGCTAACTGAAGTTAAGCCCTCTACCCTCTTACCTCATCTCTCTAGGTGGTTCCGGTTGAATAGTTCTAGTGCTGGTTGCGCTCGCCATTCCTTGGATTCGATATCCCAGGTAAACTCCCTAGTGAAAGCTACATCGGTATCTGTGCGCTTGCGGATTAGTTCGTAAAGGCTAAAGAGTGCCAACAACTATGATCAGTTAACACAATAGCAATAATGGTCAATACAGATCTGGACTTTGGGAACTAGATGATCCAGTTGCACTATTAGAAGGTACTATTTTATTGTCTATATACGTATAGATAAAATATATCTTCTCAATTAAATTATTGCACATCACTTGCGTGTTGATATAATGTTTACTGCATAACAGAGGAAAAGTGTACTACAGTTTTGACTGTGTAGATGACGATTCACATAATGCATACCCGATTAATTTTCTTAACTCAATTACACCAAATGGATTGCCTCCTCATGAAATCTGAATTGTCGAGTAATTTTACTGTGTAATCTTGAACCTCACATAGTGGCCTTTGCAATGGAACTGGTCTGGTGGTGAGGGGTTTTGAGGATAATGTCATTGATGCTGAGATTGTTAATGGTCAACATTGTGGTACAAGGGTTTTTATGCCAAGTATCCCGCTATCTCCTTCAGATGATATTACACTTCCATTCAGATTTAAAATAAAATAATTCCCGATTAGATTAAGTTTTGCAATGACTATCAACAAAGCACAGGGACAAACTATTCCAAATTTTGGAATATACCTCTGGGAACCCGTGTTTTCACACGGACAACTATATGTTGCTTTTCAAGGGGTGTATCACGCAACACAACATGGATCTTATCAAAGCCGAATGAGGATTTAGACCCAACCAGGAAAAGAATAAAAACATGTGCTAGAAGCATGATATTATGAGGTAAGTTGTATGCCTATTTGCTGCCTTGTTCTTTTTTGCTCTTACTACTATCTGGTACAATTTATTGTTATATATTATATACTAATTTAGTTTACAATTATTGGTCAAATTTTAATTAAACTGATTTAGGTAAATTTTGTGTTTTGCATTTTTCACATTTGATTTCAGGAGGATGCAGTAAGTGTTATCAGTGGCATTAAATTAATTTTAAATGAAACCGTGAGAAGTGATGGTTTCCAGACTCCAACAGTTACATCTGAAATATTTCATCATAGTAACAACTGAAGAATTAGACAACCGATGCTCCTAATGTGTTATTTAATATTAATGGATTGTCACCGTTCAAAATGTGCCACATGTATAACTTTTCTATTATACATGTTTTGATGAACACGTGCGGCACGCACGTGCATCCTACTACTAGTAGTAAAAAATGTTATTATTTTCACATTCAATAGTACCCCTCTGTTCCAAATTATAGGTCGTTTCACCTTTATAATACTTAGTACTCCCTCCGTCCCAAAAAAACAAGTCATCCTAGGAATTTTAGAACAAATTAACAAAAAGGTAAAATGATCATGTTTGTCCCTATTTATTACCCATATTTGACACTAATTGATTCTTGCATGCACATGCATTTTCTAAATAGGGTAAGATGACTTATTTTCTGGGACAATTTTGAATCCTAGAATGACTTATTTTTTTGGGATGGAGGGAGTATTTGTTATGCATCTAGATCTAGACATACGTTATGTCTAGATACATAGAAAATGGTATGTATCTAGAAAACCAAACAAACTATAATTTGGAATGAAGGAAGCACCAAAGATATCGGTATGCCAAATACATGTTTGAGGCATATGAACAATATTACACAAGTATTATGTGACTATGCAGCTCTGTTAACTCAAAATATTACATAACTTAGAGAGAAGTAGCTACATTAATGCCAATATGTAAAAATAGAGAAAAACTATAATGAGTTGTGCGCTTGCGTTTCACAAATTGGTATCATAAGTCGGTATCAACACCAATCGCGTGGCCTTTGTTTCGATCATCTAATGTCCAAATTTGGCGTAGGTGCATTCTAGAAGACTTGGTGGCTAAGTATATAAGAATTTATCAAGTTGATATTGCGATCAAGATAATGTAATTGATGCATTTAAAAGGTTATCTTGATCCATTGTTATCCAAGGATACCGATGAGCCAGGTCCACAAGCAAGCCACAACAGGCATCAAAAAGATCAAGAGATTACTTGGCGACAAGGGCAACCCCTTGAGGCAAAAAGCAAGGCCAGGCTGATCAGCTTAGGGCTTTCCTTCACCAAAAAATGTTGCCTTGTGAACAACGGCCTCCTTGGAGGTGGCAGTTTAATGATACTTTGAATGAAAACTGTGTTTTATGTGATATTCATGCTTGGAGCTACAATTTATTCATAGTCTAGGCTTTTTCAAGATTGGTTAACTTGCTTTTATCTATTATCTATATATGCTTACACCAGATTGACTCTCTCTCAACTACAAACATTAAACCAGTGTGCTTATGTGTAATAGAAATAGTTCTCAATTATCTGTTCCGCAGACTGATAAACCTTGGAAGGAATACACAAAGGGTAAAGCTACCATGATCAATGCGCTTGTTGTACGACATTTGGTGCGCTTAAGTGCCATCAGAAGCATGGGAGGAGATGAGGGGGAGGAGGAGTAGTGGTAGCATGGGTGGAGGGTTGGGGTAAGTTGCGGTGCAAAGAGTTAGGTGGAAGGGGAGAGTAAGTTGAGTGAGGGGGCCGTGGATCAGTCCGCGAGCGTATTTTCACTTATACATTCTGAGATTTCATTCCGATTATCAAATCCATATTAAAGAGAAATAAAAGGCAAAGTACCTAGTTGCAACAAAATTACATGACCAAACAAAATACTTGTTTACATCAAATTGGTTCACCAAATGAAAAAAGAAAATAATTAGTACAACTGCATAAGACGGCCTAATTCCTTGATTGAGATGTCGAGGACGGTGATTTTATGGAAATGGAGGAGTTTGATCACCAACTTATCCCACCAACTCAATATGTGCCCATGGAGGAGTTGGAATTGGTGCCCTCAACTGTGGGGAAGGAAGGCGAGGAGTGGAAGGTGGACCTCCCTTCTGAGGGGAAGGAAGAGGAGTGCGGGGAGGAACCCCCATCCGAGGAGGAAGAGGAGGCATTGGAAGTGGTGCCCCCAACTGTGGGGAAGGAAGACGAGGAGTGGGAGGTGGAGCTCCCTTCCGAGGGGGAGGAAGAAGGGGAGCTTGAGGAGGAGCCCCCATTCGAGGAGGAAGAGGAGGAGTTGGAAGTGGTGCCCCCAACTGTGGGGAAGGAATGCGAGGAGTGGGAGGTGGTGCTGCCTTCCGAGGGGAAGGAAGAAGAGGAGCCCCTGGAGGAGGAAGTGGAGTTGGGATTGGTGCTCCCAACTGTGGAGTAGGCAGAGTAGTGGGAGGTGGAGTGGCCTTCTTAGGGGGAGGAAGAAGAGGAGAGCGAGGGGGAACACCAGGTCGAGGAGGAGGAAGAGGGGGAGTCGGAAGTGGTGCTCCCAGTCGTGGTGAAGGAATAGTAGGAGTGGGAGGTGGAGTGGCCTTCCGAGATGGGGGAATAAGAGGAGCGCGAGGGGGAACACCCATCTGAGGAGGAATAGAGGGAGTTGGAAGTGGTGCCCCTAACTTTGGGGAAGGAAGGTGAGGAGCGGGAGGTGGAGCTCCCTTCTGAGGGGGAGGAATAGGAGTTGGAAGTGGTGCACCAAACCTTGGGGGAGGAAGAGGTGCGGGAGATGGTGCACGCTTGGTCCTTGAGGGAGGAAAAAGAGGAGATCGAGCAGGAGCCCCCATCCGAGGAGGAAGAGGTGGAGTTGGAAGTGGTGCCCCCAACTGTGGGGAAGGAAGGCGAGGAGTAGGAGGTGGAGCTCCCTTTCGAGGTGAAGGAAGAAGAGGAGCTTGCGGAGGAGTTAAAGGAGTTGGAAGCGGTGTTCCCAATTGTGGGATAGGCGGAGGAGTGGGAGGTGGAGCGGCCTTCCTAGTGGGAGGAAGAAGAGGAGCGCGAGGGGGAAGTACACGTCGAGGAGGAGGAATAGGTGGAGTCGGAAGTGGTGCTCCCAATTGAGGTGGAGTAAGTGTAGGAGTGGGAGGTGGAGTGGCCTTCTGAGAGGGAGGAATAAGAGGAGCACGAGGGGGAGCACCCAACCGAGGTGGAAGAGGAGCAGCCGGGAGTGGTGCCCCCAACCGTGGAGGAGGAAGAGTTGGAACTGGTGGTGGACCGCCCTTCTGTGAGGGAGGAAATAGAGGAGCCTGAGGTGGAACCCCCGTTCGAGGAGGAGTCGGAAGTGGTGCCCCCAACCGCGGGGACGGAAGTGGAGTGGGAGATGGAGCTCCCTTACGAGAGGGAGGAAGAAGAGGAGCGCGACGAGGAGGAGAAAGAGGAGGAGTTGGAAGTGGTACTCCTAACCGTGGGGGAGGAAGAGGTGGAGTGGGAGGTGGAGCGCTCATCCTAGTGGGAGGAGGAAGAGGTGTGCGGGCGGGAGCCCCTAGCCGAGGTGGGGGGAGGGGAGGAGTGAGAGGCGGAACTTTCATCTGTGGGGGAGGAAGAGGAGGGGTGGGAGCGGGAGCTACAACTGCACAGGCTGCAACCATGGCTCCGGCAAGAATGAGCAATGCAGTGATCATGAGGCGATGTGGCAGTGGAAGGGTAGTGTATGCCATGTTGTTGGGAATGAGTTGTTGCCGTAAGAATGCTAGAGGGACACTTGATTGATTGCGGTGTGGGTTGCTAAGGACACCTCTCTGAATATATAGGGGTGGTCGACCTCTTGCTCACCAAGTGAACCATTGTCTAAATATGGCACTTGGATCCATGCATGCAAGGTTGATCAGGAGACCTAGCTCCATGTCCATGGAAAGCTCACATCTGGGAATTGATGCGGAACAACCGGTCCAACCGGTCCTTACTCTACGTTTTGTGGCGAATGCTAGCTGCAGATTGACCGATTAATCAAAATACAATTTGTTATTTGACCGGTTAATCATAAATCTTTAACCTTTTAAACTCTTTACTTGTCTATTTTGTACAACGCAGCGTTCTTTGAACCATTCTCCGGCATGTCCGGTCTGGGTTAGTGGTTTTGCTGGCTTTGGGAGCGGTGACTGATTCTGTCCGCTGGCTAATTCTCCTCAAATGAGCAGCATGTGTCCATCTCATCTTGTTGTTCATGCATGGCTTGCTGCTTCTCCATTGTGCCAATAGTATTTAAACTATTTTTACAGAGGGAGTATTATTTAAACTCTGGATTTCAGACCGTGGTTGTGCTTTTCAAGAGAGTTCTAGAAGTGCCAATACGATTCATAGGATTCCTAGCGGAGGAATCTGACATATCTAGCGACTGGCGATGAGTTCATTGATCACGATTTTGTACGGGTCCCAGAACACATACTGGTCCAGGTTCTTGCACACTAGGCTGATGAAATTGTACAGCACACCTGACTCCAGCCTGATGATCCCGCAGCAGGCCGGCATCCTTTCCGCTCTTGAAGTTTGAACCCTTCGTCCGGCAATCCTAGAAACAAGTAAACACGCATCAATCTGATTGCTTAGATAACATCATATATCTGAATAGATAATAAAGATGTGTTGAAGTGTACCGAGTGTTTGATAGCGCTGGACGATGTCGGCAAGGATCACGATGTTGAAGTGTACTGTCACCAAAGTGACTTTCTAATTGGCAGTTCCATTCGTGCTAGATCGATCAGGAGGCTGATTTGGCAGGTCACCTTGATAGACTTTCATATTTGCGTTGCTCAATGTGCACTCGATAGACTCATAGCTTGCATCTTATTGCAAATATAAATAGCAACAACATGGCTGCTGCTCCGCTTGGTTAGCATGATCTGCCGGGCTAGAATTGGTCTTCTCTTTCCGTTGTGTTTCTCTGATCCTGGTGCCGGCATAGGATGGCGCCGAGTTGGAGCGGACCTTGGAGATCGGCATGGGTCAGTGCTGACTTGCGGCTGTTTATCATTATAAGCGTGCGCTTTGTTGGTCGCTCTAGGAAGTCACCGCCAAGCTTGTCTAGCATTTCTTTTGTGTGCATCTGGTGTAGTCTATTGCTTTGGTTGTTAGATTAGAGTTGAATGTTTGTGACCAGTGCTAAATGATCACATACTAATCTTCAGATGCTAGGCGATCAATATGTTTGGCGATTACGATTTTGTGTGTCTTTGCTATTAGGCTAGCATGTTGGCTGGTTAGCTTGGATGTTCTTCAGAACTGAAGATACAGATTCTTATCTTGCATTAGATATTTACACCGTCTGAAGTGGCAAATCGCTTGGTATGATGTGTTCCACATACTTAATCTGGTAGAGATTTTCAGCACTATATTTAGATCGCCTGCCAGTATGTTTGTCAGTTCAATAAACGTTTGAATTAGTTCCCATGTTGTAAATACCATCAGAATAGGTGATCTGGACCTTGAAGTTACTGGAAAATGTTCTAGCAAGGCAGCAAAGGTAATATGATTCTTTTGTTAGGCTTTTACCTATTTGCCCCATTAGCATTAGTTTAGAATTCTGCACTAACCTCTGTAGTCACATACTCACATCATAGATATGAAAAAACATCCTTTTAGGTAACAAAGAAAAGATACGTTCTATCTAGATTTGTACTAAACAATTTCTTGCTCTCCCCCCAGAATCATGGCAACAAAATTGACAAGGCATGCAAGATGTGTGGTAAGATTGAAAATGATTTCCATCTTTTCTTTGAATGTGATTTTGCCAGATCAGTTTGGTTTTCTGCAGATCCTCCGCTACGGGCTGATTGTCTAACGCCGGAGAATGATGGCCTTCAAGGAACGCTGCACACTATCCTAACAACCTCCTCTTCTGATTCACTTTTACAACAAGTCCTTACAAGATTGTGGTACCTACGGAGAGCTCGCAATGATCTGAGATTTAATAATAAAAAGTGGTCTGTTCACAGGGTGGGCTTTGAGGTGATGGCTGACCTTGCAGCTTCTTCTCCTCTTGATTCAATTATGCCTAATTTCAGGAGTTCGCAAGTTCCTGCACCTCAAGCACATAGGATTCGGCTTTTTAGACGTCAACAAGCCTTGTCATCCAGGGTGAATCGAATGAACTCTTCTTCTCTGCCCACGTCTTTTTCTGTGCAGGAACATCTACAAACAAGGATTATGCCTTTGACGGCGGCAGGCTGCTCAGACACTGCGATTGATCCAGATGGAACAGGGGATGGATCAAAAGTTGCAGGTATGGGAGTGTTCCTTGATCTTAGGAACTCTCCTTTTGCTTGTCGTGTTCATATCACGGCAAGGTTGCAGGTTCGATCGGTGATTTTGGGGGAGTTGGAGGCCATCTCTTTGGGAGTCAAATGTACTGCTGATCTGCTTTCAGACTCTTTCTGTTGGGGAACTGATAGCCTTCTGGCTGTTCAGTACCTGCAAAAGGATCTACGTCAAGTCCCTTGGAGGCTCAGAGCCAAGATCTCTGAACTCAAATTGCTTCAAAGGAATCATCCATTCCAGGTAATGAAGGTTTGTAGAAGACAGAATGCAGAAGCTCATTGTTTAGCTAGTCAAGCTAAAGCTTCTTTATCAACTACTTCTACTGTAGTTTTGTGCAATACTGCTGCTCATGGGGCTTCCTGCCCCGTTACGGCTGCACTCTTGAATGTACTCCGGGGGTCTTTAGACCTCCTGAATGTATGCTGTTCTAATTAATAAATATAAGCATGTTGCTTTAAAAAAAACTATTTCTTGCTCGGTAGAGTATAGGACTGTCTCTGGTGTGGCCGGCCCCTGGTTATTTTGGACAAAGTAAAGGCATGTCAGTTTTAGTTTCACACATGATACACTTGGCTATGCTGGCTCAAATCATGGGGTAAACTTATCACACTCGTGTACTCCAGTATCGGTTTCTTTTTCAAAACTCTATTAGGGCCCTAAGTGGCTAAGTATCAGGAAAGTGTGAACATTCGATTGGGAGATGGCACCACTCGTCGCGGTCAAGTCCTGGAACTCGATGGTGAAAAGGCCGTTGTGCAGGTTGCTACTTTCCTATGGATTCTGTTCCTTCTTTCCTATGGATTCTGTTCTTTTTGACTGAAGAATGGCAATCAATTTTAAATGCTTTGTTTTTCTTCTTTGATTTATATGATTAGTTACGATCGTTGGAAGTCGATGGTGAAAAGGCTGTTGTGCAGGTTGCTTCTTTCCTATGGATTATGTTCCTTTTGACCCAAGAATGGTAATCAATTTTAAATGCTTCGTTTTTTTCTTTGATTTGTATGATTAGTTACGATCGTTATATGTTTTCTTTGACTGTCGATGCTTTCATTTCGACTCTGTTATATGATTTATATTTGCAATAAGGTGCAAGCTATGAGTGAGCTAATGAGAAAAGGAACAAAAAGGAAAAAAAAGATATGCTCCCATCAGGAATTGAACTAAGATCCTCCCACTTTTCAAGGTGCACTTTATCCACCAAGCTACAACCATATTTGTGAACATTAGCGAAAAAGTATAATCTATAGTGCGGCACCATGACCTTTGGCGTCATCCGCCGTGCTGCTGACCCTCACCATGTTGGCATCCACATGGAAAAGCATGACGCTAAATGTCACGGCTCTGTGCTGTTATACAACGGCGCCAAGACCTTTGGCGCCATGCCGAGGGTCCATTTCTACAATTCTTCCACTAGAGTTCAAATGTAAAAAATCTTTTAAAAAAGAACTGAATTGCAAAAATATGCCCCCGGTCCCACCGGAGCCTGCCGGGGCAGCTGCCTGGATGGCCGGCGAGGAGTAGCGAGGGGAGGAGGACAGCAGCGGGGGGGTGGGGTGCAAGGATGGCCAGCAAGGGGACGACGAGTGGGGCCGCAGAGACGGCCGGCAAGAGCGTGGGGACGGCCGGCGAGGACGCGAGGAGGATGGCGGCGCAAGATGGCCTTGAGCCTTCGCATAGCATACCCTCCCGTCGCATGCTCTGGCAGCGATTGGAGGGCCGGCTAGGCAGCTTCTCTTGCCTACGTTAATGGGCTGTTGTTGGGCTGAAGTCTATAGTTAATGAATTTCGGGTTCTAATGGAGCCCGCGGGGAAATTTCTATCCCCGCCCCGACCTGCCATGTTTGGGGGCCACGCCCCGTTATCCCTGCAGGGGAACTCTGCTCCATCCCCGTCTGTAATAGGGCGGATCCCCATCCCTACAGGAAATTTTTGGAAATACTAGCAGTTACGTACGTGAACGCCAATAATCTGATCACAGAAGTCAGATAGCTGTGCTTCTTAATTTTATATTGGCCTATAAGAGCAAGCTTTTGGTAATTTGCGAGCACTAATGATGTGTTACACGGAATTTTATGCTAACGCACATTGAAGAAAAAACTATAGCTTCCAAACCAGATATTCAAATCAAATTCCGAGTACATTATTGTTTTTTATGAGATCTTCAAAACTAGACCACTCTTAACTATATTTGCACAATAATATTTTTAGAACATTTTGTATAAATGTTGAACATCTTTTTTGTTAAAATAAAACAATTATTCCAACTTCACAATCAAATTGTTCCAAAAATTTTTCTTCTTTCATTTTTCTTCATTTAAGGCGGAACATTTTTTTATTATGTTGGAAAAATTATTCCAAAAGGCGGAACATTTTTGGAACAACTGTTCTAGCTTAAGAAAATTGTTCCACATTCATAGAATATGTTCCATCAAAAAATCATCCAAATATATTTAAGTATGATCTTGTTTTGAAAATTTCATCGCAAGAAACATAATGATTTGAATATGACCTTTTATTCTTGTGTTGGTTTCGTCTTAGGTCACATGTGCCCAGCTTATTATTACTTATATGATACCTTGACTCCTAATCGCACATGTAACTCCTAACAGATTTTACCACCCTACGCAACGGTAACGCCGTGGAATCGGTCCCCTGACATCTCTTACACCATGACTACCTTGATGTGACGGTGTCGGCCTCCTCTTCCACAACCTGGTCATCCCAACGCAGCTCAACCCACTTGAATTGGCCCTTAAGGTCCTCGACCAGCTCCTCGTCCCTCTCCCTCCACTCCTCCAGTGATCCAGTCCACCATCTTTCTGCTGCCGATGCCGCCCTCTATCTGACTCTCTCCTCCTTTGCCAGGTGCTCCGCGAACGCCTCGACGTCAAACGCGTGAGGGTCGTAGGATTAGTGCAGGCTAGGCCCACATGTCAGCGCCAGCTATAGGCGGGAGCGCGTCGCACGTCTTAGAGAGGCTCACACGTAGTGACCATGTTTTATTATTTCGAGAGATATACACTCTCTCCAAGCGAAAAATCTTCAGGCCTTAGTGCAACGAGATGTGTGTAGCCTGCTAGCCTTGTTTATTACTCGCTCCATTCTAAATTATAATTCGTTTGATTTTTTTACATCAAGTTTGACCACTTGTCTTATTCAAAAAATTATGCAAACATAGTTAAATTTAAATTATTTTTGAAGAATTTTTATTAATAAAGCGAGCTACAACAAAAGAGTGATATTTTGCACAATTTTTTTATGAGTTTTGACCATATGTGTCCCCACGCCGTAGATCCATGCCCTCCTCCACCTAGTTCCACCTTCCACCCCACATCCACCAAATGGATGAGCTTTGGCCAAGCCGTTGGCGCCGGAGCGGAGTTCCACGAGCTCCTTCAGCCCCCTAGCTCGTCGCAGACGTTCCGTCCACCATGAATCCGTGACTACGCAGCCCATGTAGCCTTTCACCTCCATGGACAGGCTAAACCACCGCCGAAGTGTCACCTCAGCGTCTCCATTCCGCCTCTTCTTTGATGGTGTTAACGTGCTGGCCTCCGATGAAGCAGAGGAAGGAAGAAAGTGCCTCTATTAACATTATGGTGTTTGAACCAAACAATTCCGTCATCCGTTACTTCCTAATCATTACCGCTGCTTTCTAATTACGTTTGCATTACCATTACAAATTCTGAGCCAAACAACATCTAAATTGGACTTAAATCAATATCTATCCATGTAACCCCTGAGTAAAATGTTGTCTCAACTTACTCGCCCAAACTATTTCAATTGATGTAATCAACCTTTATTGAGGTTATCATTTTCATTTCTTTGTTTAGAAGTTGAGTTTTAGTTTTAAATTTATTTTGTGAGATGATAGAAAACATGATATATGTTAGAAAAGTACTTTAAAAATTATTTCATATTATTATTTTCATGAACTTTTATGCACCTACATAGGAAAATAGTAATGGAAATTTATTATGTATTATTCTAACGTAATTTATGATGTCTTATGTCTCCACAAAATGAACATAAAACTCAGTTGATACATGGAGAAGCTAAAAAGACAAAACATAATAGAGGGTAGGTTGGACCAATTGTGAAATAATTTGAGGAGTAAACCAAGACAAACTTTTGTTTAAGGGGCTAAACTGACAAAGTGAATTGTCTAAGGGATTTTTCATTATTACATCATTACATAGCTCGAACAAGAAAATAATAAAGTAACACTAGTATAGAATAGGGCTTTCGTCCACCCCTTTGGCTCGGCCGGGGTTAGGCCCGGGACTAATGAAAGCATTAGTCCCAGGTCCAACGGCTAGGGTTCCGGACTAATGACTTATTTTTAGGATGGAGAGAGTAACACATAATCTGAAGCATGAAAGTTTCATGGTTTTGAAAATGAGTGGTTATATGAAATTAGAATTTGTGATAACCATGAAAGTACTATCAAGGCTAACTGAGCATGACGGAAGACTAGATCGAGCATTGAAGATAACATTTGCATCGAAGGGTGACGTGACAGACATGGACCAGAAATGGAAAGATAAGGATGAAATTGAGTCCCAGATCCCAGAGATGAGGAACGGGATTTAATACCGGTCAGAAAAAATGTAGCAAATTGCTTCTATCTCTATATAAACTATGCAACTGCAAGCAGTCTCTGTAGTTCAGAACTTCAGCAAGAAAGTGCGTATTTCCATGGGTCCCAATTCAACTACAAGAGCTTGACTGTCAACTGGGCCACCCTTCAATAGGGTGAAACCACTATCCGTGTCCCCATCTACCCTCCAGTTGAGCTTCTTCATGTCTGACTTATTTTGATTTGCAGAAAGGTTAGTCTCAGTCAACTCCTTGATCTGCATTATTTCCACATAGAATCATAACTTAATGGTCTTACATCTGAAAACCAAAACTGCAGAGCAAATAAATTTTTACTTACACTTCTCTTTCCGAACACCTTTCTTAGTTCAACTTTTGCTATAACTGAATATTGAGGGTCCTCTGCTGCCTGCAGATCCAACAAAGGTTGATCAGCATCAGGGTCCATTTGTCAAGCTGACGAAAAAACTATTGAATAAACTATTAATATACCTGAAAAAGATGGGCCAACCGAAGTAATGTCGTACCATCATCTAGATTCTGAAAATGTTTAGATGGGTTTCAATAATGAATTCAGATTGCTAATATGGTGTGTACCAATACTTCTTTATGAGTTAAAGGTGGATGGAGAGAGCATTATAATACCTGCAAGGTTACAATTGCAACATTATCAGGAAGACTGTAATTCGCATCCATCATGCTAGCTCTGGCAACATTATATGATTTCCAATTTGTCTCATCCTGTAAGAACAAAATATTAGTAGTTAACTGTGGAATGGCATAAAAGCATTATACAGACAGGTTCAGAGAGTAAGCGATTATACCTCTTGAGTAAAAGCCAGAAGATAGGGTGAATATACTTGCTGGCCATATGTTCTTCGCCAGTGAGGTCCATGGCCTACCTTGTCAACTTTGACATAGTATGTTCCCCTGGTCTGTCAGTTTTATTTTTGGCGGAATTACAAGAGCTATTTTCAAATAAATAGCTGCATGCGTGCTGGTGGAGAATACAGAGGCAACTTCAATGTTGCCAGTAAATGTATAGCGTGAGCCCCTTGCAGCTTCCATCCAGGCAAAAAACCTCACCTAGTGGCTCCTCCACACCTTTGCCATCATCTCTTAGTGTACGCCTGATGACATAGTTCATGGTTATTACAGAGGGTTCCAGTGTGCGCAGGGGAGATGTAACATAAATAAGTTCCAAAAAAGACTATTAGAATTCCTAGGGTTTGGTTTGTTCGATAGAAAGGATTGTAAGCTTTCCAGTAGTCCCATTCTAAACCTAAGCTGGCCTTTGTCTACAAATATACAGCAGCAGCATATTGAGATACAGAAAACATAATACCATTATTATAGAGTGTGTGGTGGGAATTTCCAGTGTGTTGAAAACTTTGTCCTAATTAAGGGCTTGGCACCAGATCCTAAACACCCCTCTTATAGTTCCTCTCTGGTATACCATACATTGTGTCAAATTTTATAAGAACTTTTGGGACCCTGCTTATGACCAAGGTTGATCCTATACAAACTATATATCCTGCACAAGATCTTGCTCAAGTGACTTCACCAGATAGTACCTGTGTAGCATAATCTCTAGCTCACCATCGCGAATACTTGACGCTCCAACAGCACGGTCCACAAGTACAGACACCTCATATTTTCCATCTGCTACATACACTCCTAGATTGACCTGAAAAGTTGAGGTGTAAGGTATCCGCAAGACTAATGGTGTCTAGACATCTAGTTGTAGAAAATTGAATCCTGCTATATATATTGAAACTATTTATTTATCATCTCACCCAGGATACATCGTTCCATGAAAAATATACACCAATACTTCTACGAGGGCGGTTTGGGGGGTGGGGGTGGGAGGGGGGGGGGGGGGGGGGAGGTCTGATACAGATAGTTTTTTGACTCATATTCTATTATGGATCTAAAAAGCTGAATACGGTTCAGTCTGAAAATTTGAATACCGGATAGTAATTTCCTGCAACCGGTTCAGTCATTTCAAGGTTCCAATCTTCCCTGTGGTTTCTCACCTGCAAATGAAATTCTATATGAATATCCATGGAAAAAGGGAATCATGTAATACTATAGTTTCCAAATTCAGAAGGTTTTCACATCAAAAACTTTCCAGTGGAGTAATAATGAGGAACATTAAACAGTGAGAAGGTTCCACAATGATCTACCTAATAATGTACCGTACAATTGTCTGATTTGAAACAAGTACAGCTGATCTCCAACGGACAAATGAATTTATTATTACCCTTTTTAGAAAATCCCTTCCATTAGAATCAGTATAAAATGTACTGTTCGTGACCATGTTTGCTGTCAGTCGAGTGATCATCTCCTTTCCTACATCATCATCGATAGGGATTGGCCCAATCTTATGCATTCAATATGAACAAAATTGTTAGTTCACTTTTGAGTAATAGAAATCCCGATACATGCTAGCATCACCATAATATCATGTTGATATTGTCCAACCAGTAGGTAAATCTTATTCAAACATCTCTCTCCAAAGCTGAAAGTAGTTACTGACCGTATATTCAACTTCAGCATGCTCCTTGTTCTTGTAGAGTCGTGTAACCTATATAAAGAAAATTATTAACAACTATTTCCCTAGTACGCTATTCAAATAGATTTTCTTATATATTAGTTATAATTGCACTAATGAAGAACTGTTACCAAATGCTGATCAACTCATTCAGATGCATAACTTTGTCGGAATTACGCAGGCTAGAGAAATGGAATTTTTCTAGTACTAAGGTAACATGGAACAAACAAAAACAGAGGAACATATTCTGTAACAAAACCTAAAATGAAGAAGTGTAGATTGCAATAAAACCTGGCACCATCCAAGTGCCTAACAATAGGGTACTACAATTTAGCCCTTATGAAGAAAATTCAACACTTTTATGAGATCCTCGTGTGATTCCTAGAATAAACATGTCTTAAAATTATGAGTAACTTTTAAAAGTCACATTTTTCAAAAATAGGGTAAGATTTTAAATGATAATATATATGTTGATTTATGCTTTAAACATACAGACCCAAATTTAGCTGCTAAGGTGATTTGTGCTTTATTCACCCTTTGTTTTGTGCATGTTAAAAAATTGATAATAACAAACTAGAGACATCTAATTAATTAGCTAAGATTAGAGCCCATTTAGTTCTTGTGTTTTTTTTTACATTGTTATCCTAGGCGGTCCCTTCATGGTTTAATTAATCATGATCGTTAAACAAGCCAGTTGATCCATAGACACATGTAACTGTAGTAACGAACTCTATCCTTAGTACGCACTTTTAAAGCTTTTCTTTTGATTGTTTTATCGTTCTTGGTTGTGCTTATTTATTTGTTTGTATGCATGCTTGTGCCAACAACGATGGGTTCTAAATTGGAGTAAATTTGAGATCTGACCTGATAAATCCATGAGCTGAATTGTTGATGCACTTCATCAACCAAAGGTCCATGGATAACTTTCAGCGGCACCTAAAATGAAACTATAATCCATTGTAATAGGATGATGAACATGAAATCTAACTAGCTATAGCTAGCGCATGACCTTAAATTACTTTTTAAACAAAATATAGGTACATATATAAGAACTAGGTTCCCTCTCTTTATTTTACAAGAGCTATTTGATAGAAAAGACCAAGTTAGCAAGTCTAGATGGATCTATTTATTTGAATATAACAACAATGTTGTCTCAAGTTAACCTATGCTCTGTGTTGTATATGACGTATTAAATCCATGCAATGAACATGAAAGATTGGAGTCATAATAACCAAATCACCAAAATTTTAGTTTGAAAAACTTTAGTGCAACTCCCATAACGAAAAAGGTTCAACATGATCAAACAAAAATAATGTTGAGGAGTATACTTGTTAGAAGTCCTGTGATGAACTGAATTCTGGTTCAGGAAACAGATCAAAAGGTCGTGAGGTATTACACTATGATATTCCAGACTATATCCTTTTAAGTCCTTGGTGCTAAAATGCAACCAAAAGAAATACTACACTATTAGCTGCTCTTGTCTGTGTGGAAATACAACAAGCACCAATAAATGGTGTTACTATTAATAGAAACTTAAGTCATCTTATACATCTTAATAAAATGTCACTGGCGAGATATATCAATAGAATATGGATAAATAATAAATACAGATCATATGCTCTGAGGTATTACCGATGATGAAACAATAGTTGGTCTAGTACCATTAGGTCTAAATATATATGCTCCAGATGCCTAATATTAAACATTAAGCATATACATCATAACTGTGAATATATACTGTGGCCATCTTTCTTTAACTGAGAAAAGATTCAGTTCCTTAGTAAAACCTGTGAATCCACGGTATCACCTTCGTTTGATAGATACCAATGAAAGCTTTGTTGAAGTGGTAAATCCACCTGAAACAAATTATACAAATTTTGATATATAACTAGTGCTAATTAACTTGTATGGTAGGTTAGGGCTCCAAGGAATTGACACTGTAGACAAGTTTTGTATCTATAAAAATAACATGAATTTTTAAATCTTGATGATTATTCCTTGAGATTAAGCAGTCATATCATTGACAGAAGAAACAATAGCAGGCATATTTTCTTTATAGAAACATTAATAGCTACATATAGCTTTTCATGATCTAAGGTTCTGTTTAACATAATATTAATGACACAGTACATGACCAAAATGGAAAATAGTATACAGAATGTCTGCATGTAAAGTTATGTGTTCTTATGCAGAAAATATTATATCATGAGTAGTATCCAAAAAAATATGCTATGGCTCCCCTAAAAATAGCATACAAGATTACAATTTACAGAAAAGTCTTATGCCATCTAGTTCCAATGCCTAACCAATTCAGAGGTTAGATCCATTGTGTCATGTGGGGCCGGACCTACACCAGGCGCCGTCGCGCCAGGGACGCTCGCCGCGCAGCGGAGCGCGCTGATCGCGCGCGCGAGGAGCAGGCCCAGCCAGCCCCCAGTGGCTAGGAGGAAAGATAGGATTAGTTGCTCTTTTTAGTCCTTAATTCTAGGAGCCGATTGGCTCTAGGCAGTCCGGCCAAAGGCCTTATATTCTGTACCGAGACAATGAAAGGGGGAGGCGATATTACCATCTAATCTCTCTCTCTCTCTCTTCTAAACCAAAGCCTACGACAGAGGGGTAAAACCTCGCCAGAGAAGACGGATCGCAACTACGAATTACGTAGTCGGGGTCCTGCTATCCGAGGGTTTGAGACCCTTGACAACCTGGTATCACGATCCCGGCGATCCTCCCCGTCGCGCTACTTTTCCGCACCACCACCAGCCCCCACATCGTCGTCCGTCGCGCTGCGCCCTGCTCCGGCCATGGCCGATTCCACCGATCTCAAGTCCCTGGCCGAGGCCCTTAAGTCGCTGCAAGAGTCCGTCGCGGCCAACGCCAAGGCCATCGCCGCCCTCACCTCCAAGCGCTCCTCATCTTCGAGCACCAAGCCGACCTCCGGCGAGCACCACAACGACCGGCCGCCGAGGTTCCAGAAGATGGATTTCCCACGGTACGACGGCAAGTCCGATCCGCTGATCTTCATCAACCGCTGCGACTCCTTCTTCCACCAGCAGCGCATCATGGAGGAGGAGAAGGTCTGGATGGCGTCAAACAACCTCGAAGAGGGCGCCCAGCTGTGGTACATGCAGGTACAGCAAGATGAGGGCACGCCATCTTGGCGGCGCTTCACCGAGCTGCTGAACCTGCGTTATGGGCCGCCGCTTCGTTCCGCCCCGCTGTTCGAGCTGGCGGACTGCAGGCGCACGGGGACGGTGGCGGACTACCAGGACCACTTCGAGGCCCCCCTGCCGCGCGCAGGGCGACTCAACGAGGCGCAACGCGTCCAGCTCTTCACGGGCGGTCTCCTGCCTCTGCTGAGCCTCGCTGTGCAAATTCAAAACCCGCAGACTCTTGCGGCGGCCATGAGCTTGGCCCGGCAGATGGAACTGATGGAGCAGTACACCGTCGCCCAGCCCAAGACCGCACCCCGGGGACTTCTGTCGGTCCCTCCTCCACGTTCAGCGGCCAAGGCCGCCCCACCGACGGTCACCATCGATGGACGTCCAGTCAAGCGCCTCTCGCCGGTGGAACAAGAGGAGCGCCGTCGCCTCGGCTTGTGCTACAACTGCGACGAGAAGTACACTCGCGGCCACAACAGGGTGTGCAAGCACCTCTTCCTCCTGGATGGAGCCGTCGAGGTCGACGATGCCGCCGCCGACGAGGCCGCCGAGGACGAGGCCGTCGAGGACTCTCCGGCCTACTCCCTCCACACCGTGGCCGGCGTACGCGCCCACGACTCCCTCCAGTTCCGCGTTCAGGTGGCCGGCGTGCCGCTGATCGCCCTCCTCGACACCGGCTCCACGCACAATTTCATCTCGGAGGGTGCAGCGCAGCAGACCGGGCTGTCCATCCAGAGCCGTCCGAGCCTCACTGCGACGGTGGCCAACGGCGAGCGCGTCTCCTGCACCGGAGTGCTTCGTTGCGCCGCGTTCACCATCGAGGGGGACCCGTTCGCTGCGGACCTCTTCGTCATGCCGCTGGCGGGCTACGATGTGGTCCTTGGGACCTAGTGAATGGCTGGCCTGGGCCCCTCACCTGGGACTTCACCGCCGGCACGTTTTCCTTCAGGCGCCGGGACAAGACGATCTGCTGGCGGGGCATCGCTGGACCGGACGCGCCCGCCCTCGTCGCCACCAGCATGGGCACGCCGGCCTATAGCACGGGCGCGCCGGCCTCCGGTGCCCCGAATGGGGAGCGGCCGCTGCTGGACTCGGTCCTGGCTGCCTTCGACGACGTGTTCACGGAACCCCGCAGCCTGCCACCCCAGCGTGCCCGCGACCACGCCATCCACCTCCTGCCGGGCGCCTCGCCGTTGTTGTTCGCCCATACCGGTACCCGGTCGCCCATGATGGAGCAAGGGCTCATCTGTCGCAGCACGTTGGCGTTTTCATCCCCCGTCCTCCTCGTTAAGAAAGCCGACGGCTCATGGCGATTCTGCGTCAACTACAGAGCTCTCAACGCCATCACCGTCAAGGGCGCGTACCCGATCCCGGTGGTCGATGAACTGCTGGATGAGCTGCATGGCGCCAAGTTCTTCACCAAGCTGGACCTTCGCTCGGGCTACCACCAGTTCCGCATGCGCCCCGCTGCATCGCAAAGACGGCGTTCCTCACTCATGACGGCCTTTACGAGTTCCTGGTGATGCCGTTCGGGTTGTGCAACGCCCCCGCCATGTTCCAGGCCTTGATGAACGACATCCTGCGCATCTTCCTCCGTCAGTTTGTCCTGGTGTTTTTTGATGACACACTCATATACAACTCCACCTAGGCGGATCACCTGTGACACCTCCGTGCCGTCCTCCTCGTACTGCGGCACCACCGGCTCTTTGTCAAGTGTTCTAAGTGCGCTTTCGGCATCGACTCCATCTCTTACCTCGGCCACATCATCAGCGCTGCGAGCGTTGCCATAGACCCAGCCAAGGTGCAAGCGGTCATGGACTGGCCCCAGCCGCGTTCGGCACGCGCGGTCCGTGGCTTCCTCAGCTTAGCGGGCTACTACCGTAAGTTCGTCCATGACTATGGCATCATTGCCGCGCCCCTCACGGCGCTCACCAAGAAGGACAGATTCAGCTGGACCGAGGAGGCTGCAGCTGCATTCTTGGCACTCAAGCGCGCCGTCACGTCCGCTCCGGTACTCGCCCTACCGGACTTCGACAGGCCGTTCGTTGTCGAGTGGACGCGTCCACATACGGGTTCGGCGTGGTGCTCCTCCAGGACAAGCACCCGCTGGCCTTCTTCAGCCGGCCCGTGGCGCCCCGTCACCGCGCCCTCGCCGCCTACGAGCGGGAGCTGATCGGCCTCGTCCTCGCCATTCATCATTGGCGGCCATACCTATGGGGCCATCGGTTCGTGGTGCGCACTGACCATTTCAGCCTCAAGTACCTCCTCGACCAGCGCTTGGCGACCAGCGTGGGCAAGCTCCTCGGCTTCGACTTCATGGTAGAGTACAAGCCAGGCGCCTCCAACACAGTGGCGGACGCCCTATCCCGCCGTGATACGGAGGAGGGGGCGGTGCTGGCTGTTTCGACGCCCCGCTTCGACTATATCGAGCATCTTCGTCAGGCTCAGTCCACGGATCCCGCTCTAGTCGCCACTCGTGACGCGATCCTAGCTGGCTCCAAGGGGGCGCCATGGGGTCTATGTGACAGCATGGTCACCTTCGACTCCCGCCTCTACATCCCGCCGTCATCCCCACTGCTTCAGGAGGTGCTGGCTGCCGTCCACGCGGACGGCCACGAGGGGGTACAACGTACCCTGCTGTTGACGCCAGATTTTGACACGTGTTGAATCAGCGTCAGGAGAAGAGATTGGCCGATGCGGCAGATCTAAAGACTACAGTAAAGAATCGGCCGATTGAGGTTACAGCCGATTGGCGATGCAACTTGCGCCAACAGATAGGGAGGGTGAAACTATTGGAACCACAACAGAGGATCCCGGTCAAAAGTGGCCTGATATTGGTCAACGGAACAATGCTGATTCGGTCAAGAAGCAATGGAAAGAGTCCTGATTGGATTAGGAGACGGCGGCGGAAGATTCTGCGGGAGTCCGTTTCCTGTATAAAAATATTATAGATATAGTAGTTTTTCTATTTAAAATAAGATTATAACAAGTCGTAATTGATCAGGAGTCCTGGTTCTAGGGTATAAATAGGAGTCGTCAGGGCTTTGTAAAAAGATATACAATCAATCAACAAAACACACCTACTTTTTCATAGCACTTTACTTTCAAGTCGGCGACTTCGCCAATACTTTTTCTTCTTTCACGAGTTCGTACGGATTTGCAGGGCTGCATCGACTCGATCTCCGGCCAATTGGTAGGTTCCGCTTATCGAATAACATCTGAGCTTTAACCTCGGGCGCATCGCTGTGGTTTCGTTTGGATTTATTCACCAGTTATCGATATTTACTAGAATTATAGGTTTTTAGCGCCAACACACTTTTGGCACGCCCGGTGGGACCCAACTTCAAGATCCAATATGTCATAGAACGCAGAAGTTTCCGAGAACAATATCATTGAGGTCACAGAAGCGGATCTCAAGGACGACCAGAAAGAAGAATTGGCTAAACATCTGGAAGATTACAAAAGGATGTATCTACAGTCATTCAGTCGTACTAGAAGCGGGGAGGCAGTCAAGAAAGCTCCTCTTCCTGTTCCCCGCCACATCACCATCGCTGAGGATTCGGGCAAGATGTCCGATATGATCCAACAATCTGTCTATCAGGCTTTCATCGACCAATCCTCGGTGATGACCAACACGGTGTATAACGCTGTCATCAGCTCTCTGGTCAGCGGAGCAGCTCAAGGATATCAGGGGCCAGCATACGCCCCACCTATTGCACCTCCAGCCAGAAGCTCACCAGGCACGTCCCACTCGGCTCCTCAGCCGATGTCGACGCAACACGAGGGATACAACACTCCGTTGCCTCCAGTGTCTCCAAGGTATAACGGTGTACCATGTTTCCCATCGCAAGCACCGCTTCAGCCTGTCCAGATTGCTTCTGTGCAATCGTTGCCCACAAACTCAGTACCCTGGGGGGCATCGGCAACGACGACTTTTCCCGACCAATCAACCGAACATGGGAGCTATCCAATCCAGGCGCTGTTCCATTCGGCCGTCCGGCCGACGGTCCCTCAGTATCAACCAGCCCCGTCAGAAATCGGCAAGGGGGCAGGCGCTGTAGAAGCACTCCGAAGCACGGCGCCGATGACGATGTACGATGGGGCAGCGGATTCGCTTCGCCATCAACTGTCAACTGCTCAGACGGCCATGACGCAACAGAATTCACCGCATGCTTCGATCCATCACCCGGCCGTACCACCACCAATCCACCAACACATGCCGGCACCCCGAACAGCTATTCATCAGCAGCAAGTGGATTGGACGACAAGAATAGCGGAGGTAATTCAGGACCAATTCGGGTTGAAGCCGAAAGTGTAGACTTATACATACAAGACGCCATACCCATCGGCCTACGACCTGCTGCCGTTTCCCCACCGATACAAGGTTCCTGATTTTACCAAGTTTTCTGGGCTGGACGATACCTCTATCGTGGAGCACATCAACAGATTCATCATCCAGTGCGGGGAAGCCGCCACACAAGATGCTCTGAGGGTGCGTTTGTTTTCATCGTCTCTGTCTGGATCGGCCTTCCAGTGGTTCACCACTTTACCACCCAATTCCATTGTTACTTGGGCCGATCTGGAAAAGCAATTCCATAAGTAGTTCTACGCAGGAGTACATGAGATGAAGCTCTCAGATTTGACCAGCCTTAGGCAGAGAAGTGACGGACCAGTAACTGGATACATACAGAGGTTCAGAGAAATCAGGAACAAATGCTATAGTCTGGCTCTGACCGATGCCCAGCTGGCCGATATCGCTTTCCATGGCCTCTTGCCACATATCAAGGAAAGGTATGCCTCACAAGAATTCGAAAGCTTAAGCCAAATCGTTCACCGATTGGCAGGTCAGGAAGTCCGTCCGTTTGAGAAGCGGAGGAATTTCCAGAAAAAGGTGGCATATCTGGAAGGATCTGAATCTGAGGGGGAGGAAGAAATCGGCCTAGCAGAGTGGGTAAAAGGCAAGAAGCCAATATCGTGCCCTTTCGGAAAGAAAGAACCAGAGGCATTCAGCTTTGACACATCAAAGGCCAATAAGATTTTCAACTTATTACTCAAGGAAGGGCAAATCAAGCTATCACCATACCATACCATTCTTTCGGCTGATCAGCTCAAAAAGATGAAGTACTGCAAATGGCACAACGCTACATCTCATGACACCAATGAGTGCAAGATCTTCCGTCAGCAGATACAGTCGGCCATCGAGCAGGGGAGGCTCAAGTTTGAAACACCGGCCAAACCGGCAAAGCCGATGAAGATAGACCAGCATCCTTTCCCGGCCAACATGGTTGACATGGGAAAAAACTCACTTTAGACCAAGGTGCTGACGTCGGAATCAGCAAGAAGAAGCGGCGCTGTGTATCCCAGGAAGCAAGTCACGGCTGACGAGGTCAAAGGGAAAAGACGGGCTGAAGGCAAGGGCGAAGGATCAGAACGAGCGCATAGACCCATCACTTCCCAGTTCTTGCTCAGTAAATATTGACGGCAGCAGGAACGGTCAAGATACCACGATGAGATGATACGCTGACACGAGGATCATTGGCGATGTCCGTTCTTCATCCATTACTGGGAGAACAACCTCAGATTGCCATCAGCCGATGACTGTCCTTAGTGCAACGGATCAGGCCGCAACGATCGCCCGCTCAAATGATCATGCTCCAGAGACAGAGAATCAGAGCCGATCAGCAGAAATCGGCGCGAACAAGAAGGACGACGCCTTTCAGTGCATGATCGGCTGGGGGGCAGAGTTGACCGGTATCACCGGTCGAAAAGCAGGATCAACCAACAGGAGCGACTGGGGGGCAGAACCAGCGTACACGATCGGCTGGAAGAGATGGCTGATGACAGGGTGTCGGATGAAAACCCCCTAGGAAGGGAACCAGATCGGGAGCACGCCCAATCATCGGCCAAACCAGTAAACCCCAGGTGGTGCCCTGATGGACTATCCAAATCCCAGAAATGGAGGATCCAACGCCTGCGCCAATGGGAGCAACAACAAGAAGAGCAGAGGCAGGTGCTGGACAAAAGAAACGTCAAGTCTCGGGTCTGGCGCCCCAAGAAAAACAACAACAAAGAGGTTGAGAATCAAGAATTGGCAGCTGATGTCAATATGGTGTTCATATTGCCGATGGAGTTCATGGCGCCTGCGGATCGAGACAAGGCGACAAGGATGAAAGAGCAGATGGCGCAGTTGGTATTAGAGCCGATGACAGCCACCTTTGAGAAACTAGAAGATGAAAAACGGCAACATCTCAAGGCATTATTTCTCAAAGGGCATGTTAATGGACGACCCGTTACCAGGCTACTAGTGGATGGAGGCGCCGCAGTCAACATCATGCCATATGCCATGTTCCGGAAGTTAGGCAAAAGTGATGAAGACCTGACCAAGACGGACATGATGCTCAAGGACTTCGAAGGCAACATGTCTCCCGCCCGTGGAGCACTCTGCATCGACCTCACCATCGGCAGTAAGACCCTTCCTACTACCTTTTTCATTATTAATGGTAAGGGGTCCTACAACATGTTGCTCGGTCGCGACTGGATACATGCGAATTGCTGTGTTCCATCTACAATGCACCAATGCCTCGTGCAATGGGTCGGCGACAGTAGAGAGATAGTCACCGCCGATTCCACCTACAGTGTCGCAGCGGCCGACACGCAACAATGGAGCTGTGAACACGTCAGGTGTATATCCGGCAGGACTCGGGACACTGATTTCCTGAGAGTGTCCAATTTTGGTCTACAGCTGATCCAAGCAGTCGGCTCTGAAGATTCAGAATAGATGGATCAATTCGTCCGAGAAGACGGAAAGCTTGAGCACGGATTTACGTCGGCCGATTCATTAGAGATGGTGGATTTGGGAGAGGGTAGCAAGCCAAGGCCGACGTATATTAGTGCTAGCTTGGATCCTGGATATAAATGTAAATTGATGAGTTTATTAAAAGAATTCAAGGATTGCTTTGCTTGGGAATACCATGAGATGCCTGGTCTAGACCGGTCCATTGTTGAACACCGGTTACCTATAAAATCAGGATATCAGCCATATCAGCAGCCTGCGCGACGGTGCAACCCCAAAATTCTACCTGATATAAAGGCCGAGATCACAAAGTTGATTGAAGCAGGATTTATTCGGCAGTGCCGTTACGCCGAATGGATTTCTAATATTGTGCCCGTGTATAAGAAAAACGGAAAACTGCGCGTATGCATTGACTTCAGGAACCTAAATCAGGCTACACCAATGGACGGATACCCAATGCCGACGGCCGATATCTTGATGGATGCTGCCGCAAGACACAAAGTCATCAGTTTCATGGATGGTAATGTTGGGTACAATCAAATATTAATGGCCGAAGAAGATATCTCGAAAACGGCTTTCAGGTGTCCGGGTCACCTTGGTCTATTCGAGTGGGTTGTAATGACCTTTGGGTTAAAGAACGCCGGTGTTACATATCAGCGGGCCATGAACTATATCTTTCACAAGCTCATTAGTGCATCGGTGGAAATTTACATTGACGATGTTGTGGTCAAGTAAATAAGGTCATCAGGAACATCTGGCCGATTTACAAGAAGTACTGGAGTGCACAAGGAAGCATGGGTTGAAAATGAACCCGAACAAGTGCGCATTCGGTGTATCGGCCGGGCAATTCTTAGGATTCATGGTCCATGAGCGCGGGATAGAGGTTAACCGGAAGACCATAGACGCCATCAACAAAGTTGTAGCCCCACAGAATAAAACTGAGCTACAATCCCTCATCGGCAAGGTCAATTTTATCAGAAGATTCATATCCAACCTGTTGAAATTGAAGCCTGACCAGGAATTCGTGTGGGGAGAAGAACAACGCAGAGCGTTAGAAGATATCAAGCAATACCTGATTTCACCTCCGGTTTTAGTCCCGCCACAGCCCGGTAAGCCGTTTGAATTATACTTATCGGCTGATGAACAAGCTATTGGATCGGCGTTGGTACAGGAGTTCGAAGGGAAAGAACAGGTGGTATATTATGTCCGCAGAAGACTCCTGGACGTCGAAACAAGATATTCCCCGGTAGAACGATTGTGCCTGTGTTTATACTTCTCGTGTACCAAGCTCAGGCACTATTTGTTATCGGCAGAGTGCATAGTTGTATGCAAAGATGATGTGGTGAAGTATATGCTATCACTGCCGATTTTGAAAGGAAGGATTGGAAAATGGATACTGGCTCTGTCGGAGTTTGACTTAAGGTACGAATCGGCCAAAGCTGTCAAGGGTCAAGTCATGGCTGATTTCGTAGCTCAGCATTGTGGACCGGAAATTTCTGCCATTGAACCGGTTCCATGGACTCTGTACTTCGATGGTTCTTCGTGTGGGGCCGGATCGGGAATCGGCATCGTTCTTGTATCGCCTCGAGGGGCAAGTTATGATTTCTCTCTGCCGATAGAAGCATCCGCAACCAATAACCAGGCGGAATATCGAGCCATCTTAAAAGGTATCCAATTATTAAGGGAAGTCAAAGCTGATGCAGTCGAAATTTTTGGAGATTCCATGCTCATCGTAGATCAGATAACGGGGAAATCTGAATGCAAAGATGATATCTTGAGGATTTATTATGAGGATTGCCTCCAACTGTTAAAGGAATTCAAGTCTGCAATAATTGAGCACATCCCCAGAAATTACAATGAGGAGGCCAACAGGCTGGCCCAACACGCGTCCGGATATCGGCCGATTCAAGGAGCTATGATTTTGGAGCTTGCAACCGATGATTGGCGAAAGGAGATTGCCGATTACTTGAAGGATCCGTCCCAGAAGGTGGATCGGTGAGTGCGTTTCCAGGCCACAAAATATGTGTTACTTGAAGATGATTTATTTTACCGGATGATTGATGGGGTTCTTCTCAAATGCCTAGGAACAAAAGAAGCAAAGGTCCTGATGGGGGAAATTCATGAAGGCGTATGTGGAGCCCATCAATCGGCTCACAAGATGAAATGGATGATCAGAAACAATGGGTATTACTGGCCACCGATTCTTGAGGATTGTTTCAAATATTATAAAGGTTGCCAAGACTGTCAGAAGTTTGGCAATGTGCAGCGCGTGCCGGCTTCGGCTATGAATCCAGTAATCAAGCCGTGGCCGTTCAGAGGTCGGGGAATAGATCTCATCGGACAGATTCACCCTCCATCGAGCAAAGGGCATAAGTTTATATTGGTAGCCACCGATTATTTTACTAAGTGGGTGGAGGCAGTTCCTTTAAGGACCGTGACATCGGCCGATATGATCAAGTTCGTTAAGAACCATATTGTTTATCGATTCGGTATTCCTCAGACTATCACAACTGATCAAGGAACGATGTTCACCTCTGGAGAATTTGGAGAATTCGCCGCCGATATGGGGATTAAATTATTAAATTCTTCTCTGTACTATGCTCAAGCCAATGGCCAGGCCGAATCGTCTAATAAGGGATAATCAAGTTGATCAAGAGAAAGATAGAGGAACAATCCAAAAAGTGGCACATGTCTTTGGCTGAATCTCTATGGGCTTATAGGATGGCTTGCCACAGAGCCACTAAGATATCTCCTTATCAGCTGGTATATGGTCACGAGGCAATCTTGTCTTGGGAATTAAGGACGGGGTCAAGGCGTATATCGCTTCAAGATCAGTTGACGGCCGATGACTATTCCTTCCTCATGAAGGATGAGCTCGATAACTTGGCGGGTCAGCGGTTGAGGGCCCTGATTAGCATCGAAGAAAACAAGAAAAGGGTGGCCAGATGGTATGATAAAAAGGTCAGAGTTAAACAATTCTCCCAAGGAGATTTGGTATGGAAGTTGGTGCTGCCGATAGGGTCTAAGGATCCCAAATTCGGTAAATGGTCGCCCACTTGGGAAGGGCCGTATAGAATTGGCCGATGTGCTCCAGGAAATGCATATATTCTAGAAACTATTAAAGGGGAAGAATTCCCAAGAGCTTTAAATGGAAGATATCTGAAGAGGTACTATCTGAGCATTTGGGTAGATGCATAACTTGCAGTAGGATACATCAAGACAACATGGCCGACTCCTATCGGTTTTTGTCTACATAGCCGATGTAAAAGTGACATCGCCTTAAGGAGGAAACATTTTGGTTTGGTTTGACCAATTCATTATTTGGTGAGAACAACAGAGTACATGGCCGACATGGTACAAGTCGCCCTTAGAATAAAAAGTACCAATATGTCTATTGATCACGCTCTCTCTTGAACTCTCTCTCGATCCGGCCCAGTTTTATCAGAAGGCGGGTGGTCTTCTCCTTCAGATTCTCCATGGTAGCTTCAGCCTCGACTTGATGAAGGAGTGGATGGCTCCTGCCGAGAGGTGATTGAGGTGTTCCTGCCGCATCTTGAAGGGCAACTGAGCGAGAGAGTAGAGGACTCCTTTCAGTTGGCAGTCGCTTGGGGCAGTGAGCGTTTATACGGTCCCAGTACTTCTGGACATCAGCAGGAACATGACCTTTAAGTTCTTTAGAGTGAGCTCTTATTAGATCTATGTCTGCCTACGACAGTGGTTCATCTGAATGCATAACTTCAATCGCTCGTTCCAGACTGGGACTGAGACGTTTTGGCTAAAGAGAGATAAACAGCTACCTAGCATCAGAGCGATTGAGATGTCAAGGGGAGAAATAGAGGGGGCTTCGTACCTGGTTAACAGAGGAGGAGGAAGATGAAGAAGACATCTTGATGTCCGGCTTGGGAGGATAGAGATCCATTTATTGGAGGGGGAGAAGATGGGTAATGCAGATGCCTCTGGAGATGGTGTGGGATCTCGTACTTATAGAGAGAAGGAGGTAAAGAGATAGTGGGACACATCCTATCAGAGTAAAAGCGTTCATAAATGCAAAGCTGCCAAAGGAAGCGGTCCAAGTTCGAATCGGCGCATCAACATTAAGGTAGCATTAAATGTTTACAAGATTCTTTACAACCCAAGGAGGGCATCTATGGTCGCGATAGCTCGTTGCCTAATCTGATGGGCCGAGTCTAATACTCTTTGGTCGTCGTTGGCCGATCCTGGAATTTCTGGCGTATGGCGACGAAGTCTTATCGCTTAATAGGCCAGGTTCTGTCTTTCTTGCTTCAGCCCGGCAATGACGGTTTGAAGCTCTTGAAGTTTCTTTTCTTCAGCAGTTATGTCTTTAGTTACCTGCTCCATCTCTTTGGCTAGCTCTGCTCTCCTCCGTTTGAGGCGATCTATTGTGCCGACAATATCCGGGCGGGAGCTCTCGAGGAAGTTGATTTGTTGGTGTACTTCTTGGGCTCGGTGTTTGTAGGAATCGGCTTCCTCCCAGGTCTTTGCTAGCTGGGCACGATCGGCCACATGATGCAGAGCCCTGAACACCAGAATCTGCATCCACTCTATGAATGCAGCAGGTTGTAGAGTCTCTGTGACTTCCTCTGGAATTCGGCCTCTGATGTCATTAAGAAGCCGCCGAATCGGTGAGGCATCTCCCACTAATCGGCCGATATCATCTTGGAGGAGGATCCACATACTCTCGAGCTTGGCGCGGACATCATCAGAAATTGAGCTCGACGGAACTTGGCGTGAAGCGACTTCTTCATCGTCAGGCAAGGAAACCGCAAAGGAGAAAAGGCTGTTATTGGGAGTGTCTTGTTCCTGCGGAAGAATAAAGACAAGGATTAGCAAGCAGTAAAGGGGGATCGGCCGATTCCGGTGATAAGTCCATTACCTCCTTGAAGCGGATCTCTCTTGCTTGCGCCGATGGGAGTGTCACCCTCGTCTCAGGAACCGGTGCAATCGGCTCATCAGAAGAAGAGGACTCAACAACTATCAATGCTCTGCTTGGGCCAGCTTCCTGAAAAGGTATGGGAAATAGATTCTATGAGTATACTGCGGATAATTGAATATGATGATATAAGATACTTGCCATACCTCTGTGAGTCCTCCGGCCGATGTTTGTTGAGAGGGTACAGTCGACGCGCCCAGATCGGTCTGCATCAGAATCGGTTAGTTTTCTGAATATTGAGAAATTGAATTAAGAGATTATCTACCTCGATGAGGAGGGTCGCTGGTGTTTCGGCTTCCGCTCGGGATGTGGCCGATTGCTACGGGGATTGCGCTGGAGCGGTCTGTGCAGCCTGACAGAAGGGAGAATTTAATATTGATAAAGTACTTAAAGATATGTGAAGTGTGCGAGGTTACCTGAACAGCTTCCACCAGCAGCGATGCAGCGGCCGCTCCGACTTCTGCGGCAGTTTGGGGATCGACCATCTCGGTTGTCGGCAAGGCTGGAGGAGTTGGGGTTTCAGCCGATACTACCGCCGATCGGTCAGTTGGTCCTATGCGGGCATGCACTCGACGGCTTGTCTTCTTCAAGGTTGGCTTTTTCGGGGTTTGTTTGCATCGGCCGCTAGTGATGTCCTTGATGGTCGGAGCGTGATAGCCGATGAGTGGAAATGATGTATATGGACGATCGCTCTCTATCAGCCTACCACTTCGGCTCTGTATCGGAGGAACTTGGCTTTCAGACTGAAAAGATAAGCACAAGTTAACGGTAAGATTGTAGCATGGAAAGAGACAATATTGAAATCGGCTGGGAGAAAGGTCATACCGCTGCACTTGAATCGATGTTTTCTGGGTCCAAACTGTTGCAATATGTTGATGGAGATAGACAGAAGAGGTTTTGCTTCCATTCTGCCCACCATAGTTTGAATTGTTGGACGGCAAAAGGGGCCACCGTCCAGTTGTTCAGGTCGATGGTACTGGAATCTGGCACCAAGTTGCACAGCCGATTGTAGTCGAGGCTCTTGGTCAGTTCGTCTCGAAATTTTGCTTGGCCGGCAAAGTCAACCTGAATCGGCAGTTGACCAAAGCCAAGTTGCCTTGTTGCGGCTGATGGATTATAAAACTCATAGGTGGGGGAATCCTTTCCAGAAAAGAAATTGGCCGGTAAAATCCCTAGTTTGATCAGGATATCCATAAGATCACTATCAAAAGTATGGGAGGATGAATCGTAGCAGATGGGAAGCTCGAAAATTGGCTCTACTGTCTGATATGGATACCAACTGATAGTCTCTTCACTGAAGCCGTTGTAGAAACATCTGAAGTAATCGGCCATTCGGGTGGCGGTGAATTGACAGCCAGGGAAGGCTGATGCCGCTTCTCCAAAAGATGTACAACGTTGTCAAATGGTGGGGTTTTCCTCTAACTCAATATTGGGAAAAGTCTTGGTCTCTATTTGTTGCTGGGAGACCTTGCTCATATATAAGTTGAGCCAGAGGGTGATAAACCACCAGGGACCACCAGGATTGCCAATCGGCTCCCCTTTTGACAGTCTGACGCCAATTTGGTGCATCATATGATAGGCCGATCCTAACAGATGCTTCCCAAGG
This sequence comes from Panicum miliaceum, assembly GCA_032594955.1. Lineage (NCBI taxonomy): Eukaryota > Viridiplantae > Streptophyta > Magnoliopsida > Poales > Poaceae > Panicum > Panicum miliaceum. The sequence continues at coordinate 43,392,239 of CM064056.1, read as the reverse complement.
GGGACGGCCGATCCTAGTGACAGAGCTTCTGCCAGGGCTTGGGTATTAGATGAAGGACCAACTGCTCTGTCACAGAAAAAATGTTTCTCCAACCACATCATCAGAAACGCCGTATGTTCTCTCTCTGAAATCGTCCCAGACCTCATATTCTTGCTGATATACCCCTTCCATCCGCCGATTCCTTTGGTTTCTAGCCGATGAGATGGTTTGATCAGATAATCAAAGGGGGTTCAGGAGAGGAGATATCAAGGCCGGTCAACATCAGAACATCGGCCAAGGTTGGAGTCATGGGTCCATGCCCAAAAAGGAACGCGTTGAGCGCGTTGGAACAAAAGTAGGAGGCCGCTATTACTAAGGGCTCATTTTTCTCCATATGGGATAGAGAAAGATCAATGCACTGGCCGATTTTCAGTTCATCCCACTGAACTCTCTTAGACTTGGCTACTCTATGGTACCATTCTTTCCAGTCAGGGGTCTCATTCGGCCAAGATGTAAAGGCACCTGCCCATTGACCTAAATCCATGGGCGATTGCTTGAACGAAATTCTGTGGGTTTCTAGGTTGATCAAATCGGTTGGATCTGGATTCCCCATAGGACCTAAGCAGATGAGTTCGGAGGATTCGGAAAGGGGAATAGTAATCTGGTGCCTAAATGCCTAAAAAAGAGGGGAGAAAGGGGAAAAAACTGAGAATGGGTCTAGAAAATACTTGATCCGTAAAAGAATAAAAGAGGAAAGTTTCGGATGATTACCTCTGAGATGAAGCTCATCGTCGCTGAGGGGGTTGCCGACGGAACCTCCGTGGTTGGAGAAGTTGCCGATGGCGCCGCCATTGGAAGGGTGGAGCAGGTTGCAGGCAAGATTGCTGGAGGGAGCGGTTAGAGATTGAGAGGGCACAGGAAGAAGATGAACAGTGGTTCGCTGGAGGAGATTACTAGGCTCGTGGAGAAAGGAATGCGGAGAATGCCGGTACTTAAGGACAATCCGAGAGAGAAAGGGCAAAGGCGGGATTTTTGCCGCGCCGTCTACACGAATTCCAGGGGAACAGTTGTTTCGAGCGCCCGGTCCGAGGAAATTGCAATCATTATGTAGAAGACCGCGAAACGGAAGGAGATTTTTACTGCGCCCGTTTCAGAGAAAAAGATTAAAGAAAAGAGTTTCAAAGTAAAAATTATGTTTTACTCCGAAACTGGGGGGCATGTGTTGACGCCAGATTTTGACACGTGTTGAATCGGCGTTAGGAGAAGAGATTGGCCGATGCGGCAAATCTAAAGACTACAGTAAAGAATCGGCCGATTGAGGTTACAGTTGGGAATCGGCCGTTTGGCGATGCAACTTGCGCCAACAGATAGGGAGGGTGAAACTATTGGAACCACAACAGAGGATCCCGGTCAAAAGTGGCCTGATATTGGTCAACGGAACGATGCTGATTCGGTCAAGAAGCAATGGAAAGAGTCCTGATTGGATTAGGAGACGGCAGCGGAAGATTCTGCGGGAGTCCGTTTCCTTTATAAAAATATTATAGATATAGTAGTTTTTCTATTTAAAATAAGATTATAACAAGTCGTAATCGATCAGTAGTCCTAGTTCTAGGGTATAAATAGGAGTCATCAGGGCTTTGTAAAAAGATATACAATCAATCAACAAAACACACCTACTTTTTCATAGCACTTTACTTTCAAGTCGGCGACTTCGCCAATACTTTTTCTTCTTTCACGAGTTCGTACGGATTGGCAGGGCTGCATCGACTCGATCTCCGGCCAATTGGTAGGTTCCGCTTATCGGATAACATCTGAGCTTTAACCTCGGTCGCATCGCTATGATTTCGTTTGGATTTATTCACCAGTTATCGATATTTACTAGAATTATAGGTTTTCCCTGTTGTTCTAGTATTATCACCAATTATCCAGCTTGAGATTGGAATTATCGGCTTTATCATCGCTCTTCCTCGTTTATCGCCATATAGCTGATTAGATCTATTTCAAGTGTTGCATCTGTAATAATTGTTTAAGTTGCTCCAGTAGTTTTCTTTTGCAATTATTATGTGATTATCGGCTGATCCATAGCCGGTCATCTTCATAGCAAATCGGCCGATTCGCCGATACGCTCTTCGGGACAGATCGGAACCCCAGCCGATCGGGACACCCGGAATTAAATACTTTTATTTCCTTGTCAATCAACAGGTCAGATTGACTGGCACGCCGCGCGAACTGCACCAGGTCAATAACCCGAACAGGAGCTAAGCAGATTCTCCCGGGTCGTGTGTCCGACGCTGAAGGTCATCGGCCGATTCCTGGCCGATTTTTAGCGCCAACACCTACATAGGCTCCGCCGCGACTTCCACTTCCCCGACATGCGTGGCGTGGTCGAGGGCTTCGTCCGCGCTTGTGACACGTGCCAGCGGTACAAGTCCGAGCACCTCCACCCTGCCGGCCTTCTTCTACCCCTGACGGTCCCGACGACGGTGTGGGCGGACATCGGCCTCGACTTCGTGGAGGCTCTTCGCCGTGTGGGCGGGAAATCTGTGATCTTGACGGTGGTGGACCGCTTCAGCAAGTATTGTCATTTCATCCCGTTGGCTCACCGGCACAGGCTTTCTTCACAGACATCGTTCGCCTACATGGTGTTCCCCAGTCCATGGTGTCGGACCGGGACCCCGTGTTCACCTCCACATTTTGGCGAGAGATCATGCGGCTCATGGGCACCAAGCTACATATGACGACCGCATTCCACCCCCAGTCTGATGGCCAGACCGAGGCGGCGAACCGCGTCATCGTCATGTACCTGCGTTGCTTCACCGGCGATCGACCACGGCAATGGGTGCGCTGGCTTCCGTGGGCCGAGTACGTCTACAACACCGCCTACCAGACATCATTGCGGGACACGCCCTTCAGGGTGGTCTACGGCCGCGACCCCCCCCCCACCATCCGGTCTTATGAATCGGGTGAGACTCAAGTGGCTGCCGTCGCGCGGAACATGGCGGACCGGGAGGAGTTTCTGGTGGACGTCCGCTATCGCCAGGAGCATGCGCAGACCGTCCACAAGAAGCACTACGACAAGCTGCACCGCCCAGTCTCTTATGCAGTGGGCGATTTGGTGCTCCTACGTCTTCGGCATCGCGCTGCGGCCTCCTTGCCCCAGGTCACCAAGGGCAAGCTGAAGCCCCGATACTACGGGCCGTACCGCATCGTCGAGCTCATTAACCCCGTCGCCGTTTGCCTCGAGCTGCCTCCGCGTGCCAAGCTGCATGATGTGTTTCATGTGGGACTTCTCAAGAAGTTCGTGGGGCCGGTTCCGACTGTTCCACCTGCCTTGCTGACCATTCACCATGGCGCCGTCGAGCCTGAGCCAGAACACGTCGTACGCTCGCGTCTGGCCCGTGGTGTTCAGCAGGTATTCGTCCACTCGAAGGGCGAAACAGCAGCTTCAGCCACATGGGAGAACCTCGACACCTTCCGGGAGCGTTATACGACGCTCCAGCTCGAGGACGAGCTGGATCTCGAGGGGGGGAGAGATGTCATGTGGGGCAAGACCTACACCAGGCGCTGTCGCGCCAAGGACGCTTGCCGCGCAGCGGAGCGCGCTGATCGCACGCGCGAGGAGCAGGCCCAGCCAGCCGCCAGTGGCTAGGAGGAAAGATAGGATTAGTTGCTCTTTTTAGTCCTTAATTCTAGGAGCCGATTGGCTCTAGGCAGTCCGGCCAAAGACCTTATATTCTATACCGAGACAATGAAAGGGGGAGGCGATATTACCATCTAATCTCTCTCTCTCTCTCTCTTCTAAACCAAAGCCTATGGCAGAGGGGTAAAACCTCACCGGAGGAGACGGATGGCGACTACGAATTACGTAGTCGGGGTCCTGCTATCCGAGGGTTTGAGACCCTTGACACATTGCAGATAATAATGTGACATATTCATATATCTAGTATAAGCAAGCATATAATATGATAGATCATGTACACGCATGCATAAGTTGGAATCTGGTTTGTCAATCTTATGTTAGATACCCCTATTGAAAAATGGCAGTTTTATATTGAATTGTCTCAGATGTAACGTGGAATACTACTACATTTTTATCAACTCAACTATGACAAATTTTTCTTAAGACTCACTCCAGATACAGAATTAAATATCCTCTTGACTTGTCCTGATGCTGATGAAAAGGACATCTTTAGAGGCCCAGGTCCAACTTCAACCGTATCCATACTTGGAGAAACCATAGTTGAGACATACCCAGTATTGTTGTATCCTAGACAGATTGTAGGAAATTGATCACAATCTCACAAATTAATTTGATAATTTTTCAATTTAACGACAAAGAACATTACTGTCACTAATCATATAGTAGTTGCATGACTAAAATAGAAGATACTAAAAATTGCCAAAAGAGTAAAATGCACCACGGGTCCCGAACTTGTCCTGTTATGTCAACCAAGGTCTCTAAACTTGTAAATGAATGTTTAGATCGCAAAATACATAAAGGGGTTCATCTTAGGTCCCAAATGTACAAACGAACTTCCAATTCTGACGTGGCATAGCACCGTGGCGCCATACTGGCGAACACATGCACCCCCTCCCCAATTTTTATCATCTTCACTCACCATCCTCTCTCCTCTCCTCCCTTTCTATCTTACTCCTCTCGCATGTGAGTTGCTGACCTTGACCGGTGGCTACCTCGTCGGCGGCAAAGTTCCAACAAGGGGGACCGGCCTAGCGAGGTTTGTCGAGGCGCGGTGCACTCAGGGCATGAGCTAGCATAGGAAGATGCCGGCAGAGGATGGCCGACGGCGAGCAGGCGGGGGCCGTGACCGTGGCAGCCCGGCACACGAGCCAGAGAAGTTGTTGGTGGCCAGTATCCATTCTGGTCGCTAACTATTGCAAATAATGATGGAACATGAAGTAGTGCGGATATAAAGTTTTATTAAACTAAAGAGTTCCACAAGTTTTGTATCTGTTGGCGCTAAAATCGGCCGGGTAGGAATCGGCCGATGGGTCTTCAGCGTCGGACACACGACCCGGGAGAATCTGCTTAGCTCCTGTTCGGGTTATCGCCCTGGTGCGGTTCGCGCGGCGTGCCAGTCAATCTAACCTGTTGATTGACAAGGAAATAGAGTATTAAATTCCAGGCACGTCGATCGGCTGGATTTCCGATCTGTCCTGAGGAGCGCGTCGGCGGTAAATCGGCCGATTTGCTGTAGAGATGATCGGCTATGGGTCAGCCGATGATCGTATAGTAATTGTAAAGAGAACTGCTAGAGCGATCCAAACAATTACTATAGAAGCAACACTTGAAACAGATCTAATCGGCTGTATGGCGATGAATCGAAGGAGAATAATGACGAAGCCGATTACCCTGATCTCAAGCTGGATAACTGGTGATAATACTAGAATAACAGGTAAAACTTGCAATTCTAGTAAATATCGATAACTTGTGAATAAATCCAAACGAAACCACAGCGATGCGCCCGTAGTTAAAGCTCGGATATTACTCGATAAGCGGAACCTACCAATTGGCCGGAGATCAGGTTGATGCAGCCCTGCCAATCCGTACGAACTCGTGGAAGAAGAAAATATTGGCGAAGTCGCCGACTTGAAAAGTAAAGTACTGGTAAAAAGTAGAAGTGTTTTGTTGATTGATTTGATTGTCTTTCGCAAAGCCCTAGCGACTCCTATTTATACCCTGAAACTAGGACTTCTGGTCGATTACGACTTGTTACAACCTTATTTAAAACAGGAAAACAACTATATCTATAATAACTTTTTTTAAAAAAAGGAAACGGACTCCCGCAGAATCTTCCGCCGCCGTTTCCTAATCCAATCAGGACCTCTTCAATTGCTTCCCGGCCGACTTAGCATGTCGTGTTGACCAGCTTTTGACTAGGATCTTCTGGAATAATCCTATCCTGTTGGCATAGGCTGCGCCACCAATCGGCCGATTTTCAACTGTTACCTCGATCGGCCGATTCCTTACTGTAGCTTTCAGATCCGCTTCATCGGCCAATCTTGTCCTCCTGACGCCGATTCAATACGTGTCAAAATCTGGCATCAACACATGCCCCCCAGTTTCGGAGTAAAATATAACTTTTTCTTCGAAACTCTTTCTTTAACCCTCTTCTCCGAAACGGGCGCAGTAAAAAAAATCTCCTTCCGTTCCGCGGCACAATGATTGCAATTTCCTCGATCCGAGCGTGCAAAACGACCGCTCCCCTGGAACTCGCGCAGACGGTGCGGTAAAAATACCATCTTTGCCCTTACCCCCTTTATCTCTCTTAAGTACTAGTTTTCTCCGCCTCTCCTCCTCCACGAATCCAGCATCCTTTCTGCCGCATTACTGTTCATCCTCCTCCAAGTTCTTTCGATTTCCAAGCGCTCCCCCTTCTCCGGCGACCTCGTCCGCAACTTGCTCCGACCCCCAATGGCGTCTCCGTCAGCGACCACCCCCTCTACAGAGGCTCCATCGGCTGCTCCTTTGGCGACGGCGGCCCAATCGGCGGCTTCTCCAGCAACGTCATCGGCGATGATGGCTTCCATCCCAGAGGTAAATGCCCGAAATTTTTTTTCCTTTTCGCCTTACTGCTTCAGTATTTTCCGGTCCCTTTCTTAGTTTCTTCCCTTTTTCCCTTTCTTTTTAGGCCCTTAGGCACAGGATCACCATTCCTCTTTCAGAATCTCCTGACCTCATCTGTCTAGGCCCTATGGGGAGTCCTGATCCAATGGATCTAATCAGTTTAGAAACCCACAGAATCCCCTTTAAGCAGTCACCCATGGATTTAGATCACTGGGTAGCCGCATTCAGATCCTGGCCGAATGAAACACCCGGGTGGAGAGAATGGTACCAGAGGGTAGCCGGGTCTTGGAAAGTCCAATGGGAAGAACTAAAAATCGGCCAGTGCATAGATTTGTCCCTGTCTCATGGTAGCTTCTTACTTCAGGTCCGATGCACTTAACGCATTCCTTTTTGGACACGGACCCATGACCCCGACCTTGGCCGATGTCTTGCTGCTGACCGGCCTAGATGTTTCCTCCGCCGATACCCCCTTCAATTACCTGTTCAAGCCATCTCATCGGCTAGACACCAAAGGAATCGGCGGGTGGAAAGGGTACATCAGTAAAAACATGAAGACAGGAACAGTCTCACAGAGGGAGCACACCGCCTTCTTGATGATGTGGCTGCAGAAACACTTCTTCTGTGGCAGAGCGGTCGGTCCCTCTTCCAATACTCAGGCTTTGGCAGAGTCTCTTGCACAAGGATCGGCCGTCCCCCTTGGTAAACATTTGCTGGGATCGGCATACCATATGATGCATCAAATCGGCGCCAAGCTGTCGAAAGGAGAGCCGATAGGGAATCCAGGCGGTCCTTGGTGGTTCATCACCCTCTGGCTCAATCTACACATGAGCAAGGTCTCTCAGCAGAGGATAGAGACAAAAACTTTTAACAACATTGAGTCAGAGGAGAATCCATCGGTCCGTCGCCGCTGCAGATCTGTTGGAGAGGCGGCATCGGCCTTTCCTGGCTACCAGTTCACCGCTACTCGCGTAGCTGAATATTTCAGATGCTTCTATAATGGACTTAGCGAGGAGATGATCATCTGGTATCCATATCAAATCGCGGAGCCGATTTTTGAATTGCCTGTATGCTTCGACTTCACCAGCCACACATTTGACAGAGAATTGATGGATGTCTTGATTAAGCCGGGGATTCTGCCGGCCAACTTCTTCTCAGGAAAGGACTCACCCACTTATGAGTTCTACTGCCCGTCGGCTGCAGCAAGGCAACTAGGTTTTGGCCAACTGCCGATTCGAGTCTATTTCGCCGGCCAAGCAAAATTCAGAGACGGATTAACTTCAAGTCTTGACTACAGCCGATTATGCGATTTAGTACCCGACTCCAGCACCATTGACTTGAACGGCTGGTCAGTCGCCTCTTTTGCCACCCAACAGTATAAATTATGGTGGGCAGAATGGAAGCAGCATCTTTTCTGTAAATCCCCATCAATTTACTGTAATCTTCTGGACCGAGATAACATCGACCCAAATGCTGCGGTATGTCCTTTTCTTCTCAGCCGATTTCAATGTTGCATTATCATCTCGCTGTTAACTTGTGTTTACCTCTTCAGTCTGAAAGCCATGCTCCCCCAACACGGAGCCGAAGCGGCCGGCCGATCGATAGCCATCATCAATACACAGTGTACCCACTCGTCGGCTTCCATGCTCCATCCATCAGAGATATTTCCACCGGCCGATCAAGACGAGCGCCCAAAACACCAACACCGAAGATATCCAGCCGTCGGATGCGGGCTCGCATTGAATCGGCCGGTCAGATGACAATAGCATCGGCTAAAATCTCCCGTATCGGATCGGCTAGCCAGATGGCAGCAGCATCGGCCGAGACTCCCTGTGTTGGATCGGCCGATCAGGTGGAAATGATACTCGCCGAGACCTCAGGTCCTTCACCCTTACCAGCCGTCGAGACAGCCGATCCCCAAGTCACCGCCGAAGCCGGGGCCGCTGCAGCATCGCTCTTAGTAGAAGCTGCCCAGGTAACTTTATTTATCTCATGTATTCCCCAAATCTTCTGCTGACATCAATTTCATCCGTTTGCCAGGCTGCACAGGTTGTCTCACCACAATCTCCACGACTATCGGCCACGTCTCAAGTAGGGACTGAGACTACAGCAGCTCCTGTTGCCGAGGTATATGATCTCTTACCCTGCATCCTTAATATTCAGGAAACTTAACCAATTTTGATGCAGGTCGACTTGGGTACGCCGATTGTAACTCCACAGCAGGAATCGGCCGGAGAACCCGCAGAGGCATGGCAAATTCCCATTACCATCTTATCTCATTTTCCCATAGTATTCTCACGAGCATTTATATCTTTCTCAGGAAGCTGGCCCAAGCGGAGCACCAATAATGATCGAATCTTCTTCTTCTGGTGAACCCAGTGCACCAATCCCTGAAACAAGGGAAATACTTCCACCGGCGCAGGCAAGAGAGATTCGTTTCAAAGAGGTAACAATCTTACCATCAGAATCGGCCGATTTCCTTTCACTACTTGCTTACCCTTTGCTTCGTTCCCTTACAGGAGCAAGATTCTCCCAACAATAGTATCTTTTCTTTCGCTGTCTCCTTGGCCGATGAAGAAGAAATAGCCTCACACGCGGTTCCACCGAGTTCTGCCTCCGACGATGTCCGCTCTAAGCTCGAGAGCATCCGTACTCTCCTCCAAGGTGACATCGGCCGACTGGTGAAAGATGCATCGCCGATCCGACAACTTTTCAATGAGGTCGTAGATCACATCCCAGATGAAGTGTCGGAAGACTTGGGGTATGCTGCCTATATAGAGGGCATGCGGATCCCGGTCTCGCGGGCGCTGCAACGTATGGCCGATCGCGCTCAGATGGCCAAAACTCAGGAGGAGGTTGACTCGTACAAGCACCAGACCTAGGAAGTACATCACAAAATCAACTTCCTCGAGAACTGCCGTCCGGACATCGTTGGCACAATAGATCGGCTGAAACGGAGGAGAGCAGAACTAGCCAAGGAGATGGAACAGATAACCAAAGAGATAGCCGCTGAGGAGAAAAAGCTCCAAGAACTCCCTACCATGATCAGCGAGCTGAAGCAAAAAAGACAACATCTGGCCCGTGAAACAATAAGACTCCGTCGCCGCATGTCAGAAGTGCTAGGATCGGCCGAAAGTGATCAGAGGATAGTAGAATCGGCCGATCAAATTAGACGATGAGCGATTGTAGCCATAGATACTTTCCTTGGGCTGTAACCAATATGTTAAACATTATTGTTCCCTTAATGCCACTGCGCCGATTTGGTTTTGAACTGCTTCATGTAATCCGTAATTTCCACTTAATAATGAATCCCAATATCTCTTTCACCAGATGTGTAGCCAGAAAACCGATGAGAAATCGGTCATGTTAACTTGACATATTTTCTTTTTGTACTCAGAATCCAAATCGGCACCAACGTACGTCGGCCTTGATCTGATGCTATCTCTCAAATCTCCCATCTCTAATGAATCGGCCGACGTGAACCCATGCCCCAGCTTCTCATCCTTTCGAACGAGCTGAATCTTCAGAGCCGACTGCTTGGATCGGCTGTAGACCAAAATCGGACACTTTCAGGAAGTCAGTGTCCCAAGTCCTGCCAGATATACACTTGACGTGTTCGCAGCTCCACTGTTGTGTGTCGGCCGCCGCAACGCTGTAGACGGAATCGGCAGCGACTATCTCTGTACTGTCGCCGACCCATTGCACAAGGCATTGATGCATAGTAGATGGGACACAGCAGTTTGCATGTATCCAGTCGCGACCAAGCAGCATATTATAGGACCCTTTGCCATTAATGACGAAGAAAGTAGTGGGGAGGGTCTTACTGCCGATGGTGAGGTTGATGCAGAATGCCCAGCGGGCAGGCGACACGTTGCCTTCGAAACCCTTCAGCATCATGTCTGTCTTGGTGAGGTCATCATCGCCCTTGCCCAGCTTGCGGAACATGGCATACGGCATGATGTTAACCGCCGCTTCTCCATCTACCAATAATCTGGTGACGGGTCTCCCGTTGACATAGCCCTTGAGAAACAGCGCTTTGAGATGCTGCCGTTTTTCTTCTTCTGGTTTCTCAAACATAGCCGTCATCGGCTCTAATACCAGTTGTGCCATTTTCTCTTCTTCTGTTTTTGTCACTTTATCCCGATCGCTCGGCGCCATGAACTCCATCGGCAGTATGAAAACCATATCAATCTCGGCTGCCGATTCTCGGTTATCCGTTTCTTGATCGCTTTTCTTTGGGTGCCAAATTCGAGATTTCACATTCCTTCTCTCTGGCACCTGTCTTTGTTCTTCTTCTTGATGCTCAAACTGGCGTAGGCGTTGGATCCTTCGCTTTTGGGATCTGGATAGGCCATCAGGACACCACCTGGGATTCACTGGCTTGGCCGATGATCTGGCATGTTCCCAATCTGGTTCCCTTCCTAGGGGATCTTCATCTGATACCCTATCATCGGCCATCTCTTCCAGCCGATCGTGTGTGCTGATCCTGCCCCCCAGTCCATCTCGCTGGCCGATCTTGCTCTTTGACCCGTTGCACTGGTCAACTCTGCCATTATCGGCCATCTCTTCCAGCCGATCGCGTGCGCTGATCCTGCCCCCCAGTCCATCTTGCTGGCCGATCTTGCCCTCTGACCTGTTGCACTGGTCAACTCTGCCCCCCAGCCGATCATGCACCGAAACGCGCCGTTCTTCGCGCTGATTTCTGTTGATCGGCTCTGGTCCTCTGTTCATAGAGTGTAGCCTCGGGCGATCATTGTGGTTCTATCCGTTACACTCCGGACAGTTATCGGCAGATGGCAATCTGATATCGTTCTCCCAGCAGTGGATGAAGAAGGGACACTGCCAGTGATCTTCACGCCGGCGTATCATCTCTTCCTGGTGTTGTGCTTGTTCTTGCTGCCGCCGATATTTACTGAGTAGAAATCGGGAGGTGACAGGCCTATGTGGTCGTTCTAGCCCTCACCTGTCCCTTCCGATTCCTTCTGTCGTGATCTGCCTCCTGGGGTCGACAGCGCCACCTCTTCTCGCCGATTCTAACGTCAGCGCCTTGGTTTGACTTGAGTCTTCTCCAGCGTTGACCATGTGGGCCGGGAAGGGATGCTGATCTATCTTCATCGGCATTGCCGATTTGGTTGGAGTTTCAAATCTGAGCCGTCCCTGTTCAATGGCCGATTGTATCTGCTGGCGGAAGACTTTACACTCATTGGCGTCATGAGAAGTAGCGTTGTGCCACTTGCAGTATTTCATCTTCTTCAGCTGATCGGCCGTAGGGACGGTGTGATGTTGCGACAGCTTAATCTGTCCCTCCTGAAGCAGTAGATCAAAAATTTTATCGGCCTTGGACGTGTCAAAGCCGAATGTCTCTGGCTCCTTCTTGCCGAAGGGGCAGGATATTGGTTTTTTCCCTTTTACCCATTCCGCCAGGCCGATTTCTTCCTCCGCGTCAGATTCAGATCCCTCCAAGTATGCCACCTTCTTCTGGAAGCTCCTCCGCTGGTCAAACGGTCGGACCTCCTGCCCTGACAATCGGTGGACGATTTGACTCAAGCTCTCAAACTCTTGGGCGGCATATCTCTCTCTGATTTGTGGCAAGAGACCTTGGAAAGCGATATCGGCCAACTGTGCATCGGTCAGAGCCAGACTGTAGCACTTGTTTTTGATTTCCCTAAACCTCTGTATGTACCCTGTCACCGGTTCATCGCTCCTCTGCCTGAGGCTGGTTAAATCCGAAATCTTCATCTCGTGTACCCCTGCATAGAAGTACTTGTGGAATTGTTTCTCCAGATCGGCCCACATGACGATAGAATTTGGCGGTAAAGTGGTGAACCACTGGAAGGCCGATCCGGATAGAGATGATGAAAATAACCGTACCCTCAGTGCATCTTGCGTGGCAGCTTCTCCGCACTGGATGATGAATCTGTTGATGTGCTCCACAGTGGATGTGTCATCCGTCCCTGAGAACTTGGTGAAATCAGGAACCTTGTAACGGTGCGGGAACGGCAACGAGTCATAGGCCGATGGATACGGCGTCTTGTAAGTATAAGTTTGAACTTTCGGCTTCAGCCCAAACTGATCTTGGATTACTTCTGCTATCTTTGCCGTCCAGTCCACCTGCTGCTGATGAACAGTTGTTCGCGGCGCGGGTGCGTGTTGAAGGGCTGGTTCGGCCAGGTGATGAATCGGCGAAGTTTGCTGAGCGGCCGATAACTGCTGGCGAAATGCGTCCGCACCCCCTTCGTACGTCGTTGCTGGCACCGTGCCTCTGAATGCTTCCACAGTGCTTGCTCCCCTGCCGATTTCTGGTAAAATCGGCTGGTACTGGGAGACCGTCGGCCGGGCGGCCGATTGGTACGGCACCTGAAACGGATAAGTGCCTTGCCCGTTCGCTGGCTCGGGGAAATACGCCGTGGCTGATGCCCCCCAAGGCGCTGAGCTCGTAGGCAGTGTTTGCACAGAAGCCATTTGAACGGGTTGAAGCGGCGCTCGCGATGGGAGACATGGTGCACCGCTGTATCTTGGAGACGCCAGAAGTGGTGGAGAACCGTATCCCTCGCGCTGCGTCAATATCGGCTGAGAAGCCGATTGGGATGTGTACGGTAAGCTTCTGGCTGGCAGAGTAGTTGGAGGGGCATATGCCGGTCCTTGATAACCTTGGACGGCTCCGCTGGCCAGGGAGTTGACGACGGCGTTGTACACCGTGTTGCTCATCACCGAGGATTGGTCAATGAATGCTTGATACACGGACTGTTGAATCATCTCTGACATCTTGCCCGAGTCTTCAGCAATGGTGATGTGGCGAGGCGCTGGGATAGGAGCCTTCTTGACTGCTTCCCCGCTTCTGGTACGACTGAACGACTGGAGGTACATCTTCTTGTAATCTTCCAGATGTTTGGCCAATTCCTCACTCTGGTCGTCCTTGAGATCAGCTTCTGTGACCCCAATGATGTTGCTGTCAGAGATTTCTGCGTTGTTCGACATATCAGGTCTTGGATGGTCCCACTGGGCGTGCCAAAAGTGTGTTGGCGCTAAAATCGGTCGGGTAGGAATCGGCCGATGGGTCTTCAGCGTCGGACACACGACCCGGGAGAATCTGCTTAGCTCCTATTCAGGTTATCGCCCTGGTGCGGTTCACGCGGCGTGCCAGTCAATCTGACCTGTTGATTGACAAGGAAATAGAGTATTAAATTCCAGGCGCGTCGATCGGCTGGATTTCCGATCTGTCCTGAGGAGCGCGTTGGCGGTAAATCGGCCGATTTGCTATAGAGATGATCGGCTATGGGTCAGCCGATGATCGTATAGTAATTGTAAAGAGAACTGCTAGAGCGATCCAAACAATTACTATAGAAGCAACACTTGAAACAGATCTAATCGGCTGTATGGCGATGAATCGAAGGAGAATAATGACGAAGCCGATTACCCCGATCTCAAGCTGGATAACTGGTGATAATACTAAAATAACAGGTAAAACTTGCAATTCTAGTAAATATCGATAACTTGTGAATAAATCCAAACGAAACCACAGCGATGCGCCCGTAGTTAAAGCTCGGATATTACTCGATAAGCGGAACCTACCAATTGGCCGGAGATCAGGTTGATGCAGCCCTGCCAATCCGTACGAACTCGTGGAAGAAGAAAATATTGGCGAAGTCGCCGACTTGAAAAGTAAAGTACTGGTAAAAAGTAGAAGTGTTTTGTTGATTGATTTGATTGTCTTTCGCAAAGCCCTAGTGACTCCTATTTATACCCTGAAACTAGGACTTCTGGTCGATTACGACTTGTTACAACCTTATTTAAAACAGGAAAACTACTATATCTATAATAACTTTTTTTTAAAAAAGGAAACGGACTCCCGCAGAATCTTCCGCCGCCGTTTCCTAATCCAATCAGGACCTCTTCAATTGCTTCCCGGCCGACTTAGCATGTTGTGTTGACCAGCTTTTGACTAGGATCTTCTGGAATAATCCTATCCTGTTGGCATAGGCTGCGCCACCAATCGGCCGATTTTCAACTGTTACCTCGATCGGCCGATTCCTTACTGTAGCTTTCATATCCGCTTCATCGGTCAATCTTGTCCTCCTGATGCCGATTCAATACGTGTCAAAATCTGGCGTCAACAGTATCCTAACATCTTTTGCAAGGAATATAGGTAATATGGTGCCCAAATACTGTTATTGGTGAAGGAGTAGTTGCGGCCATACAAATGAAGGTTGATTCAGACATCCTTATTGTCAGTCATATAACCCCCCAACCTATTGCATCTAGACTACTTCATCCTCCAAACTATAAAACCGGGTATTTAACCTGCTCAACTTTGCAAAATCATTTATGTAGCCCCATCTAATGATTTTGCATAGTGGTTTTAGCCACGTAGCACTACTGCACGGACCTTCATCACCACCGAGTCAAAAACATCATCGCTGCCGATTCGGAGATCCATTGGATAAGGATCCGCGGTGATGGTTGTTAAAAAACAAAAAATGAAACAACCCTCTCTTCCGCCCCCTCTCCTTCGATCCCGCGATGGCCCTTTCCTCCACCGCCCCCTCTCCTCCGATCCTGCGACAACCCTCTCCTCGGCCCCCAAGACACTCCCTCTCATCCACCCCCTAATGCTCACTCTCCTCCCACTCCCTCTCCTCTGCCCCACGACACTCCCTCTCCTCCACCCCCACGACGACCCTCTCCTCCACCCTCATAGCGGCCCTCGTTGCCCTAAGCCTTGTGTCTGCTAGCGGCAGCGTCGGCTCGGCACAGCGGCGATGGCTCAGCATAGCGGCATCGATCAGCTCTGCACGGGAAGCTAGGCGGCACGGAGCGGTGGTGGAGGAAGGGGGTGCAGCGGGGGAAGGGGGTGGGGGAGGGGAGGGTCCGCAGAGGGATGGTGGGGGTGAGAGTGGCTAAAGAGGGAGACAGAGAGGACAGGGGATGCAGAGGGAGAGAGGACGAGAAATAAAATAGAAAAAAAGAGAAGGGTGGTGACCGCATTTCTGTCGATGCATAATATGACCTAGCAGTGATGGCTATTTTAACTTTCACTGGCAGGTCATATTACGAATTAGCGGTGATGGTCACTTTCACGTTGTTCCATTGACTGCTACAGCCACATGTTTGGAACCGGCGGTGAAAGTCTATCACATACTTTCACCGCCGATTTTAAGGGTATATCTGTAGTAGTGTAGCGTCTTGAGGTAGACAAAGATGTTGAGCTTGATAGGCTGACAGGTGGGATCCACTTGTAAATATCATATTTTTTCCCTTCCTCATTCTCATGCACGGCGCACTAAAGGGGTGGAGGAGCACCGCTGGCCGCAGGTGTGCCGTGCTCCGGCCCCGTGTAGCAGCAGAGCTTAATGGATCGTCAAGCAGCTTGCGAAGTTGAGCGCGGGGTGCACGTGGGGTAGGAGGAGAGTGTGGGCAACATGGAAGCTCAAGCGCGATGCAGGCAATGAGTGTGCAGGGGAGGTTGTGGTGGCTCTCCCTGTGGCAAATCAGAGACGAGGGCTGAAAGGAATGTGTATAAGTGGTCGGCGAGAGATGAGACCTCAGTGGGACAAAGGGAGTGAGAGTGTGAAGTAGACGAGGCGGTACTTGGCTGTTTCTTGATGCTGCCATCAGACTCCACCACCATGGCACGATGACAGACCCGAAATGGAGCAGCCAGTCAGTGAAGGTGGGGGTGCAAATGACACTGGTGCTGAGCATGTAGGTGGTGTCAAAGAGGAAGGCCTCCCCGGTGAGGGACGTGTTGAGCCCCTCGAAGCTGGAGTGAGCGTGCACGAGACCGAGGTTACCGGCGGTGGCGAACGGCTTCCTATTTTTGTCTTTGGAGAAAGGTAGGGGGAAGATGAAGATGAAGAAAGGAGAGAAGGGCTTCTCACATACAAGCAGGCCCCGCATGTCAGTAGGTTCATCTCAGTGTTTCTGTTCAGCTCAACACACCATGTGGCAAAAACTGTTGTTCAAAGGCTAAGGTAGCGTTTGGTTGGAGAGTGAGGTAGGATGGAATCGTTCCATCCTTCTAGGGATGAGATAATTCTATACTATGTATTTTCATTAGAGAATGGCATGGTTCCATTTGTTGTTTGGTTGGAGGTACGAGGATGGAACTGCCCTTACTCCATCAACAACCACCGTTATGTGCAGCCCACTTGTCGGTCACCAAATACTCTCCTCCTTCAATCTCCCACCGTAGCAGCCCGAGCCCCTCGGCCATGTCTCCTCACGCCGCCAGCCTCCCTCGCGCGCCTCACCCTCCGCCCGGCTCCCCACATGCCGCACAACCCGAGCACCGCCTAAGCTTCTCCCCTACATCGTTCAAGCTCCACCCACGCTAGGCCCAAGCTCCTCCCTCACGCTGCCCGCGCTCGGCCCCTGCTCCATCTGTGTGCCACCCGTGCACCGCCCAGGCTTAGCCTAAGCTACACCTCAGCACCACTCCGGGCTACACCCTCACATCACTCGAGCTCCGCGACCACACCGATCTGAGCTCCCGTCCGAGGTCATCCTAGTGCACCCCGAGCATCACGATGCGAGGTGCCATCGAAGTGGGATGGCTCGGTTCGTTGCGGGATCCTCATGCTCATGAACCAAATGCCGAATGGGACGGCTCCATCCTAGCTCACTCATGAACTAAACAACACCTAAGTTAATAGATTCACAAAGTTAAATGGGTTAAATACCTGGTTTTATAGTTTGGGGGTAAAGTAGTCCAACTGCAATAGGTGGGATATGTAGATTTCTTCCAACATATCTGCATAACAGCAGTCCATGATCAAGGTAGATGGTGTCCACCCTATCTGTCCTCTTTTTTACTTGTCGGTGTGACCATGCAATAACTCACACCAGCTGCTAATCACTCTCTCCAATTCTTGATGTGCGTCGTTTTAGCCTTTCTCAACTTTGAATCTTTTCTTGATGTACATTTGACAGAAAGCTTTTACTTTTTAATAGTCCCAGTAATCAAAGTATTAAAACATTAACAAGCATTCTAGGATGACGATCATGATGGCTCATGTGGACCTCAGGTAGTAATAGCTAAATTTCAGGTCAATCTATCAGTTCTCGAAGAATTCGTGTGAACGGATCAATGCATTTGAGAGAAAAGAGAGGAACCGATCAAAACTGTGGCGGCAAAGTTGTGGGACAAGAAAGAGGGTACCCGGAAAAAATCCATATTCCCCCCTTAAGTATCCTAAAAGTCTAGATAACCTCCCTTCAATTTACCCCTTAAACTCCGTCATTCGGTCCAATTATTCATTAATAAGATTTATCCTTTTCATTTATCCATGCACAAATGAAGTCTTACGTTGAAATTTTGCAGGATGATAGGATATCATAACATAATTTAGAAAAATATTTCAAGAATTTTTCATCATTGTTTTGATAGGGTATGATATTTAATAATAAATTAACCCTTATAATATAAAATTATAGGAAAATAAGGATGAAAATTTTGTACTATATTTTCACATATCTTATTATGTCCACTGCAACCCTGCAAAATTATAAATTAAGATTCCACTTGTATGTGGAGAAATTAAAAAAATAAATTATATTAGGATGTAAATTAGACCAAATAATATAGTTTAGGAGCTAAATTGAATCAAGAAATAGTTAAGGAGGTTATTCGGACTTTGGTCATATATGAGAGGAGTAATTTAGGCTTTTCTCTATCTGAAACATGTTTAAGAAGACCTAAACGGTGAACGTAGGATCATAGTATTATCCTTCATTAGTAGAAAACAAGCCATCAATCAACTCCAAATATACTAGTAGGTATTGGATCCGGTACTAATGTGCATTAGTATCGGTTTCATTGCCTACTAGTATATTTAGGGGTACTAATAATGTATACATTTTAGTATCGGTTGGTATCACCACTCGTTACTAAATAGTGCTCCATGGGCGAATTAAAAAAAAACATCTCCCTTTCAATCATAACTGCTGCAAACGTGAGATGGTAAGTAGTATACGCGTCAGGCAAGAGATCCCGAGTTTGAGTCCTATGCACCGCACTCACACGCATATATTTTATGTGAAAAATCGTGCGACTTGTGACTTCACGCATGCGCGGGCTCTTCCCAAGTTTCAAATACTTTTTGCTTTAGTACAGGTTGGCGTGTTACCACCTGTTAGTACCGGATCATGCACCTGTTACTAGTGACCATGACTTTTAATCTTGGTTACTCATACTAAATGCAGTTTTGACCCGATACTAATAATGTATTTTCTGGTAGTGTTTTAAACAATTTTTCATTAAATTTTCATCCCAAAATTTCCATTTGAACAACTATTTGACCACAGATATGTGTGCACTATTAAAATGATCTATCTTTTAGCAAAGCTATAGGCTACATTGTAAGGAAAGTGACACTAAAAATGGACGGATCAAGTCTTAAAGACATCGTGTTGCATTACGGAGTACTTTATTACTTATTCATGTAACTGTAAAAGCCACTTGATACACTACATTTTGCAGATGTTCATTGTATGGCCATTAATATGTAGGTGGTTCACACACTTGCGTCATTTTTTTCTACACTGATGATATATATACAATAGCCCGTGACCAAGCTAGAACAATGGCTCCGATCCGGCGACACAAATTCAGTTACTCTTTCGCGTAGCAAATAATATAAAATCAACCAAAGTAGCAAATCATTGCCTATGAGCACTGCGCATTCAGTCTAGGATGTGACAACCAACTGAACGAAGACAATGCCTGTGAGGCTGTGAGCAGCACGGGGAATGGATAGCGAGAGGCTCAAGAGAGAAGAAGGTGAGCACATGGGGTAGGGGTACCTGCTCGACGACGACGAACCTGCGGGCGGGGTCCTTGGCGAGTGCGTCCACCACGGAGTCGAGCGTGTTCATCACGCACGCCCTCTGCGGCCATCGACTTTCCCGACGGTGAGCAGATCGGAGAACGGACGGAGCGGGCGGCGCGGAAAAGCGATGCACGGAAGTGGCCGGCTTACCTGGATGCTGTTGTTGGATCCGAGGTAGTACTGGTCGACGGTCTTGAGCCAGCCGACGTCGTCGTGCGAGTGCGGCACCAGGTGCACGTGCAGCTTGCCGCCGGCCGCCACCGTCGTTGCCGCCCCCGCGCTCGAGTTGGACGCCACGGAGAACGCCCTAGCTGCCGATGCCCCCCTTGCCGTCGCGGCCGCCGCGATCACTGCCAGCAGCAGTGGAAGTGCCGTCGCCATGGCTGATGCCTGTCGCGAATACCCGGCCGCGTCCGGACTCGATGATCGGAATGCAGAGCGGATCGGCCGGTCAGTCTTCTCAATCTGACAACGCGGATCACCGTACCGGGCTGTGGGCGTTCTGTTTTCCGCTGGCCGTGGCGCAAACTGTGGCTCCGTCAAAACTGGCTATATATATGCATAGTTGACCAGGGTACGGGAAATGGAGCTATTGGATTATATTGGAGCAAAGTTTGTATAAAATAATAATTTTTATGCTTGTAATATACTCCATTCATTTCAAATTATAATTCATCTGACTTTTCAACACCAAATTTGACCATTCGTCTTATTTAAAAAATTTGTGCAAACATAGTCCAATTTAAGTCATTCTTGAAAAACTTTTATTAAATAAAGCAAGCCACAGCAAAAGAATTGATATTTTAAATAAATTTTTAAACAGGCTGAGTGGTCAAATTTGAAGTCAAAAAAGTAAAATGAATTATAATTTGGAACGGAGGGAATATTTTTTAGCATGCGGAGAGCCTCCCTCCCACACTGCTTGCATGAAAAGACAGGTACAACTAAATGACATCATCACTTGCAAAGTGGTTTCAAAAATTAAAAAAAAAATACTATAAGTTAGAAACTAAGAATCCAAATTAAAATCTAATTGCACCACTGCTTCAAAACAAGACCCCATTTTTATATACTTCGACAAGTGGTAAATAAATTTTTTAAAATTTATAAAAAATTAGACTACACAAATAAATTATGTTCTCACACAAGAAAATATATCATTGAAATAGTGATGAGTGATCTTGTTTTGAATCTCCGAGAAAAATGAGTGCAATGGTGTAATCAGATTTTAACTTGGATGAATTTTTTGATTTGTTTGTATTATCTTGTTTCGTTTATTGGATGCTTCACATCATTTCAAACATGCCTAGAAAGAATATAGCTGCTTCAGATAATGAGAAGTACCAGCATAATTTGAAATGGATAACAACGTGATATATTATCCAAAAAATAAAGAAAAATTCAGCTTCAAGGACATGGATAACAACATGATAAAAAAATTGGGTTTCATCGTATTAACACATGCATGCATAACTATAAATAAAGGTTATTAGGATAGAAGCATGACCAAGGAATACACTTTTCATTATTTTAAAGAATAGCTGCTCAGAGTCTTCAACTCTTATTCTTAAAATTCTTCACATTCACAGCTCTCGAACTGCGCTCCTTTCTACTTGCAACAAGCATCAAGCGCAAACATACAACAAACAATACAACTAAGAACAGAACACCAAATAAAAGAGAAGCATTAAAAGAGCACATTGAATGATAGGGCTCGTTCTACAGTCACGAGAGCACAACAAACACTAAAACCGAGCAATGGTTGGAAAGATACAACTATTAAAAGATTTGTATTATAACAGAAAAGGAATATATTTTGGATTTATTTTAATTAAGGAAAACAAATTTAAAGGATATGCGGAATAAATACCTAGAATTATAATTAACTCAACTTAATTTATATTTGTAAAGATAAATTATAACTTAATCAAGTTTTATTTATTAGGTATATGTACAAATTAAGCTAAATAATTATTTAACTAGCAAATAAAAGATATGTGAGCACAACTAGCGTAGAGCTTTATGATTTTTATGAACTAAACAAGTTATATTAAAAATACATTTATATTGGTATTATACATATTAATAGTAATTATGAAAACCGAGATGGAACTCTAATTACTTTTAATTAGAAAGACTACTTTAATTAGTTATTACTCAAATTAATTCCAAGTTTAATTATAAAACATGAAGTATGGTACAATGAGGGTGTGCTGCGCAACGGCGGGCAGCTCCAGAACGCGTCGGCTCGGGTCGGCATCCCTTAGGCCTTAGCCGTGGCGAATCAAGCCGGCGGCGCTCGGCTCCGGCGGGGCAGCTGTGGTGGCAACGTTGCGCAAGGCAACACGGGGCAACGAGGCAAGCAGATGCTAAGGGTAGGGACGCGGGACTGAGGGCGCGCCACCCTGCAGCACGCACGAAAAGAGGGGCGGCGGTGGTGGCGGCACACCCCGGCCAAGTCGGACTATGGCGGAGTAGGCCGGTGGGCCTGTGGCCGTCGGGTCGCGCCCTATGTGTGTGGGCCTCGCGGCTCGGTCCAATCCCCTAAGGGTTGGGGTTTTCTTTTAATTCTAGGGAAAAGGATATTCCAGTTGAAAAACAAATCCAGAAATAAACGGGAATTATTTTAAAACCTAGAAATTAAAACTACCCTACGCATCAAAAAATCACGAGAAAAATCTCTGAAGTTGGACACAACGAACCTAAATGAAACACTTGGAGCTCATGAAAAGGTTCCTAAAAGCTTCCAAAAGTTGGATTAGCTCCAGCGGAAAGAGAATAATTTCCAGAAAAATCTGGTAAATTCTTGGAATAACCTAAATGATGGATTTCCGAATTCAAAAAGATATTTACATCCTAAAATTGAATATTTTAGATTGTGACAACATATAATATTTATATGAACAAACTTAGTGTGGGCGTGCACAGCCGTTGTCCAAGTTCAAAGTCCTACTTTTTATTCACGATCAATAAGGTAACAAATCCTTTCCTAAGGTTTTTTGAAAAAAAAGTTTTATTAGTTTGTAAAGTTACATCAAGACGATACAACAGAACTTGAAAGCCTCCCAATCTCTGCCTTACGATCACACAGCTCACAACCTAACATATAAAAAGAATAGACACACCAATTACTATCAATCCGCAGATTGGAACCCACCCATATGCCTGGATAAAATATTCTTTGACTTTTTTAGGCATATTTGTTTTCTTATATACATCATATATAATTGCAATTAAAATTTCAGCAAGAACGTGCGTATCTCCATGGGTCCCAGCTCAATAACCAGAGCTTGACTATCAACCGGGCCACCTTTTATCGGGGCGGGACCATTTTCAGTTTCCCCGAGGACCTTCCAGTTGAGCTTCTTCATCTCTGACTTCTTCTGATTTGCAGAAAGGCTAGTCTCGGTCAATTCCTTAATCTGCAGATTGGAATAACATTATTCACAAGCTGGCGCACAACCAGTGTTACAAAGTTATTTTGCAACAAAATCTTCTCTCATTCTAAAACATGGCCCGCAAGAAAAAATTTACTTACAGTTCTCTTCCCGAACACCTTTCTCAGATCAACTTTTGCTAGCACTGAATATTGAGGGTCCTCAGCAGCCTGCAGATCCGGTGAAGATTAATCAGTATATTTGATTCATTATCATCAAGAAGGAACAACAATATGTAATAGTATTGACCAAATTACTAATATATATACCTGAAAAAGATGGGCCAAGCGGAGTAGTGTGGTACCATCATCTAGATTCTGAAATGTTAAGACTTGCTCGGTTAAAGACTATCGGTAGTGCCATGCATGGGTAAAGGGTGAAAGAAGGGGAGTACAGTGATACCTGCAAAGTGACGATTGCGACATTATCAGGAAGACTGTAGTTTGCATCCATCATGCTAGCTTTAGGAACACTGTAGGATTTCCATGTTGTCTCCTCCTGCAAGAAGTGCTCACTTTGAATAAAATGAAAGCACAGAAACCATAGAGTTTGAGAGAGCAAGCAAGTGTACCTCATGAGTAAAAGCAAGGAGAAAGGGCGAATAGACTTGCTGGCCATATGTGCGTCGCCAATGAGCTCCATGCCCTATCTTTTCGACATTGACATAGTAAGTGCCCCTGGCCTGTAAATGAATAGGCATAATTACAATAGCTATTAGCAAATGGAGAGAGAGAGAGAGAGAGAGAGAGAGAGAGCGGCGCTCTTCAATATTGTGACTATGTGTACCGTGAGCCCCTCACAATCTTCACCCACACAAACAACTTCATCTAGTGGCTCTCCAACACCTCGAGCATCATCTTTAAGTATACGCCTGATATTGATAATGTTCAGGGTTAGAGAGAGTTTCAGTATTCAAGAATCAAGAGATGCATAAAACATGATATGCAGATTTGCGGGTTATTTCAAGCTGTTCCAAACTACTATGCAATTACTTGCTAAGTTGATCATATCATTCAAAAAAATTGTGTATAAAACATGTAAGTTCGACAAAAAGATTTCAAAATTGATAGGTTCAGTCATTTGACCAAATTTTTGTCAGTTATTCAGTAAACCTGGGCATGTCATTGTCTTCGAAATAACTGCATCAGATTTAGATATACTGAAAACAAAACTAGAGTTATAATAGTGTGTAACAGAAACTTATACGCCACAAGATCCTGGAGTTGGAACGAGCTCAGACCACTTTTGCTAATACCTGTGTAGCATAATCTCTAGCTGACCATCCTGGATACTTGATGCTCCAACAGCACGATCAACAATTACAGATAGTTCATACTTTCCATCTGCTATATACAGTCCCAGATTAACCTGCAATGCAGTGTGTTAGAAATCAGCAAGCCTGGCAGATTGTCTAACCCGAAAGATAGTATTTTGATATATAGGAAGTTAGGAACTATTTATCTTTCTTTTCACAAAAGCTACATCATTGCACGAAAATAATGAAAA
Organism: Panicum miliaceum; assembly: GCA_032594955.1. Lineage (NCBI taxonomy): Eukaryota > Viridiplantae > Streptophyta > Magnoliopsida > Poales > Poaceae > Panicum > Panicum miliaceum. Next base: position 43,367,907 of record CM064056.1, on the reverse strand, counting down.
TGCGGCAATTAATTGGTTCAGGTATTTTCAACTACAGTGCCACACAACCAGCACGTTGTTCACTTGTTCGCGAATACTTGTGCCCATGTCTAAAATATTTCCTATCGAGAACATGTTTCTCTGCTCGACTGAAAACCTGTGGATGGTTTCATTCTGAAACTGTGAACTTTTGCTTACCGGATAGTAATTTCCTGCAACAGGTTGAGTAACTTGAAGATCCCAATCTTCCCTGAAGTTTCTGACCTGCAAATGAGAATCTCTGTGAATCCCCATGTAAAAGGAGATCTTCTTTTGGAGAAATATTTCACATGGGATCCCGCACTTTCCCCATAAAGAACATATCCAGATATAGATGAGAAGATTTGGACAGATCTATTCAATGCTCCACTACAGAATTGTGTGATTTCAATCAAATAATAATATCAAACATCTAAACTACAAATTATATGTATAATTACCCTTTTGAGGAAATCCCTTCCATTTGAATCCGTATAAAATGTACCATTCGTGACCATATTTGCTGTCATTCGTGTGATAACCTCCTTCCCTATGTCATCATCAACAGGGATTGGTCCAATCTTTTTGACGTATGAGAGAAACAAAAATTGTTAGTTCAATTTTGAATAATAGATTTGCAAAAATGTGGTAGCATCACTGGAACATCTATCGTGTCCCACTAGGTAAGTATCATGTGATTATCTTTTTCTAAAGCTGAGAATAGTGACTACTAACCGTGTATTCAACTTCGGCATGATTCTTGTTCTTGTAGAGTCTTGTTATCTATATAAAGAAAATGTTAATGACTAGTTAGGACTAAAATAGAACCTCCTATTATTTTTCAAATGTGGAAATTATACTATGGACCAATGAAGAATTATGCTCAAATGATGGTTATACAAATAACTTGCAAAGAAATGATTTTAGGAGGGGCACATTCTTAAAAACATTGTTAAATTCTTGAAGCTAGGAAATAAGGAATGATTCTAGTACTAATAAGATTAATACGAACGAATAAAAACAGAGAGCAGTTTTCTTCCGGAATGCATGAGAGCTCCGTATCATTGCATTAATATAAGATGGAAAACATAAACAATGACAGGATTTATATATACCTTGTAATCAGGCAATACAATTTAATACTTAACAACAAAACTCAACAACTGCATGAGCTCCTCTTGTGATTCCTAAAATAGAGATGTCTTGATTTTAAGTAACTTACAAAGACACACTTTTTTCAAATGATCTCTCAGTTGATTTATCCCCTTCAATAATAAATAGACCTGAATGAACACCTAAGTAGAATTATCCTTCAATCATTCTTTTGTGCATGTTAGCATAATCAACAAAATATTCATACTTTAGGATCAACTAATGATTAAGCTAAGTCACATTTAGTTTTTAAGGGGATCTAATTTGGAGCAAGAATTGACCTGATATACCCATGAGCTGAATTGTTGATGCACTTCATCGACTAGAGGTCCACGGATAACTTTCAGTGGCACCTAAAAGGAAATTAGAATAAATATATTCCCTGACATAGAAACATGAACTGGAAAGTTCTATGTAGCTAGTGCATGATCTAAAGGTAGATATCATAGGAACTTCAGTGCCCTCTCTTTTATTAACAAGTGATATTGAAGAGCAAAGATTAAATTAATCCATCACTTTTGTTGACTATTTCTTTGAATATAACCAGAAAATTACGCTATGCCCTCTGTTGTTTTTTCTCGAACACCCAGGAGAGCTGCCTATCAATATTTGGTTTGAGGATGAGGAGATCCATCATGGGTTGATCCTTGAAATTCGGTGGGATGATCCGATTCTCCATTTTTATACTAGTTACGTGCATATGAGGTAGTGATGAATCATCCCATTCCATTTATTCAAACCAAAGAAGAATTTGAGGAGTATGAAAATGATGGACCACCTCATTCCTCAAACTAAACAGCCCATTATAGAGTCCATGCACCGAAACGTTCATGGAGTAATTAATACCAAAGGAAAAATATCATTTTACTACCCTCAACTATTGGCGTTGTCCACTTAACCCCCTAAACTAAATTTTGGTTCAATTTACTCCCCCAACTATTTAGATTGATTCAATTCACCCCTTAGTGAGGTTTCTTTTTTTTTGCTTCTCCACATACATATTATATTTTAAGGTCAAATTTTGTCAGATTATAGGGTTGTCATACTGTATGTTAGAAAATTAATTTATAAATTTTTATAATATTTTTATTGGTTGAAAGCATACAATAATATTTGACATGGAAGACAGAATAATACATGAAAATATTTATAAAAAAATTTAGGAAGTATTTTTCTAGCATAGGGTATGATGTTATCTACCATCCTACAAAATTTGAACTTCAAACATAACTCATGCGAAGAGAAACAAAAAAGACAAATTTCACTAGGGGTGAATTGGACCAACCTAAATAGTTTGGGGGAGTAAACTGAACCAAAATTTAGTTTAGGGGGTTAAGTGGACATGGCAAATAGTTGAGCGTAGTAAAGTGGACTTTTTCCAATACCAAACCACTAGAATTTTCATTTAAAAAATTTTAATCACTTTCACTCTGACTCAGCATTTATGAAAATTTTGAGATGCAAAAAACTACATCTGCCAGATAGTAAAAGTATCACAGCATCAACTAAAAATATTCGAGGGGAGTATGACTTTTGGACTCCTTTCATGAATTAAATATAGACGCCACAATTTCATCTGCTCTGTTAGTGTAGAGATCAAAGATTGTGAGGAATAGCACCATGCTATTCCAATCCATGTCTAGGACCTTCATGCTAAAATTCTAGCAAAAATGTAGATATGACAATGCTGTGAACAACTCCGTGCTTTCTTCAGCCAATTTGTGAAATACTATTGTGGGAAATATAACATGGCCAACAAATAGAATTAACATTAACACAAAACTCATTCTCGTAAAAATTTGTAAAGTGCCGAAGGGGAGATTGATCATGGAATACCAGTAAAAAGAAATGAAAACACAGAGATAGGCCTTAAAGATATTACCGATGATGAGACAGTAGTTGGTGTATTACCATCAGGTCTAAAAATATAAGCTCCAGATGCCTAACATAACACATATATATTAAATCCGTTAAATATGTGTGACCAAATTTTCTTCAACTGAGAAAAAAAAGCTCAGTTCCATAGTAAAACCTGTGAGTCCATGGAATCACCTTCACTTGACCTATACCAAAGAAAGCTTTGCTGAATTGGTAAATCCACCTGAAACAAATTATCAAAGAAAAATATGATAATGTTTCCCTATAAATCCGAAGCATTTCTTTAGGTAATGAAAAATGTAATGAATTTATTTCTGTCAGATCCAACGTAAAGTAGCACTATATTTCTAGCAAGTCATTTAAAGATATATGTTTATCTTGACACTCACTCCTGAGACGGAATTGAACATCCTCTTGAGTTGCCCAGATGCTGATGAAAAGGACATCTTTAGAGGCCCTGGTCCAACTTCAATTGTGTCGTTACTTGGAGAAACCATCGCAGAGACATACCCAGTACCGTTGTATGCTGGACAGATTGTAGGAAATTCATGTAAGTCAACTCTAGAAAATGATCAAAACCTGACAGATTAATCAGATATTTTGGAATTGACCTACCAAAGAGCATTACTATCATCGTTCATATTGTAGTTTCAAGCACGTACTACTAAGGTTATTTTATCTTAGTAACTACAGACAAAAAGAAAGTGAGCCTAGCTCAACTTATTGGGACGGGAGGTGGTGTGGTTGTGCACCCGAAGCACCCAGATTGGAGTCATATTTAACTCAAATTTTGGTTATTTTCTTCTTTATAAGAACCACCTAGTTAGTTCCTCCAAGGTTGGGTCTCGTTTGCAAATCAATATGGTAGTTTGAGGAGACAATTGAAGCTAGTTCTGAGATATGTGATATGTATGCCATGTCTTACTCTGTTATCTTCACAGTTACCTCTGTTATTGATAAAGCAGTTTCATGCTTCAATAAGAACAAAAGATTTTCTGGGTCAAAAAAACAGTAGTATTTGCACATGTGCTATCGTAGTTGCAGTTTAATCTAAATAAATATGATTCACCTGCTCCAGTGGGTTTCGAAATGTAGTAAGAATTCCACCCCATTGGTGGTACGGAAGCTTGAAATACTAGCCAATACTTAGGGGCCTTGTCTGATGTGATTCCAAGATAAGCCTTCACATAAAACTTCCTTAAATTGCCGGTCACGTTATCAACCTCAACTAGTTGAGACTCAACAATAGTTCCATCTGAGTTTTTTACAGCTAGGTTTTCATCATTGACCTGAAATCATTAATTAAAGAACACATAACTAGTAAGGTTTCAAAGGAAGCAAATCAAAGGAGGTGGACGCCTCATTGACAAATTTATCCTGGAACTTTTGAAAATTAGGCTATGGCTTCTTAACAACGAAACCAGGATTCTTGACCTATAACATTCTCTTAAAGAGCATCCAAAATTACTGACAAGGTGTCGATTGAAGTTTTCAGTCGCTTACAGGAACCCTTATGAAGTCACTACGTTCCCATCCAAGAGGATTGTAAACAACTACAACCTGCAACAGACCATGTCAGTATCTAAAATATTAATTTGTATACAAAATGAGAAAACAGATTGTACTCACTAGACTCTTTGTTGCTGAACTTGCTTTCTCAGTTGAAGGGCAGTAGCTTATATTCAGAAGTGGACACTAAAAGTGAATCAATAAGAGAGGTTGTTTGATTAGGTAAATCTCTTTAAGAACTACTTGTGAGAAACTTGGAAAAAATTTTACAGAGTTAATATATAGTACAAAACTTTAAAACTTATATGACCAAATGTATCAAAATTATAATAGCTTATCGCTTTTTGTCCTCATGATAAGAAGAATTCGAATGCCCATTTGGAAAAACATAAAAAATCAAGTGCATATTTTCTCACCTGTTCAAATTTTGTTACAGAGGACACACATGTTCTGTTGGAGCTTGTGAGATAAGTCAGAGCAGTGTTGACACCATTTTCAACCTGAACGATAATAGTAGCTAGTACATCACAATTTCTTTGACAAACTGGAAGGGAATTGTGGAAAATCATTCTGTAAGGGAAATTGTAAACCTTTGATGCTCCAAGAGCAAGCCGTTTCGAGTAGTCATCAGTTGTGTGCTGTTTCGCAGTACCTGAGACTGCATCATGATGCTGGGCAATTCCCATTGCATCTTCCAAGCTGGAAGTGAATAATCCTAAGGAACTCCTACCCACCAAAAATTCTATTTGACGAGCAGCCTGCCAGGAAATGACAGATGTTCTAAGGTCATTCAAGAACTTATTAATACATGGTTTAGCTAGCACAATAATTCATATACTTGTAGAGTTGTAGTCCGCAAAAATTATACCAGGTAATACCCACTGTATACGCGAACATATCGCTTGAATGTTGGACGGCTTGTAAAATACCCAGTCCAGTATGCGTTTGTTGAATCAGCATAGCTGCAATTTGCAGAACAGCAAGATCACCCATGTTTATTTTAGTTAGCATTAAATTTTCATGTTATACTAAGCTTGAGAACTTACGGAAAATAATCATCATATTTTACTGGCCACGATTCATTTGATGCATGTTTGGCATCTGTGTAGATGGAGGGAGAAGAATACAGTGCGTGCACTCGGCCATCCTGCAACGTTCAGGACATTAGTCTCTTTTCAAATGCAGTGGCGATAATAGTTAACCATACCATGTCAGTGTACTGCAACGAAAATGCAAAACGATTGATGTGCTTTGGCATATATGTTACAAATTCATATATAATGTATATGTTATTATTTTGATGAGCGAGATGCAGTCTGGCAAGCCCGCATGCCTGCAATCAGCAGAACTGAAAACCACGTGAGATGAGTGAGCACGTCCAAATGTGGCACTTATCCTTTTACAGAATTTTAAATATTCAAAACTTTAACAATATTATCACAAATTGTCAAAAATGTGTATCGAAGCTTGACATGGATAAAATCTCCTATACCTTGTTCACATGTTCGATAAGTTTGTCCATATTCCGGAACCAGGATTCCGCATACTGGTAGTTAAAATCATCCCCCATGGTCCACATGATGTGGTTTGTACGCGTAACATTTGCCTGAACATTGAAACATCTCAGAAGTGAGTTGCAGGTTTCAGTTCAAAACGTAACTTCAAAATCACTCCATTCCACCAAGAGCCATCGCAGAACTGGACATTTACCTGTGCTATTGCTGCAGCAACAAAATCATTCACACGTTCCTCAACATTATAGTCAAAGAGTGACAGGTCATCCTAGAAAATGGTTGCATGATTAAAAATAAAAGATTCATGGAGCATGGAATCGTTTTGTATGGATATGCACCTGAACAGGTATGATATTTTCATCCAAAACTTCGAAGCCAAAGCCATCTGGTGGGCTATAATGGACAGGAAATGCATTTGTGAAGATCTGCAATTTGATTGTACAGTTAAACGGATCTTCTAAAAGGCAATTTAGTCCTTCATGCTAATAAATGGGATAGTGATATACAAAAACATCTGTACGGAAAAGAACCGAAATTACCTGTGAAGATGAACCAAAAGTTCTTGAGCCGCGCCATATGACCTCTAGGCCTTTATCTGCTTTCCTCTTTGCCCTATCTTGGTAATCAATTCTTGCGAAATGTACAGAATCAAAACCAAGCTACAATTGCAGTAAAGTACAAATGTTAGATGAAAAAGAAGGTTGGCCTTTTTTGTTTTTGCAAGTGCATTTACAGTGCTTTTGGAGATTTCTATCTTCTATTCAGCGAACATAGGAATTTATACTAATACTTTTAGCTCCTGAAACAACTAAAGTAATATTATACTACTACTGTTTAGTTCTTTCAGGAACATTGTCATGATTGCAAATGTGATGTTTACAATACCTCTGCTCCAAGCAAATATGCTTGAACTGCAGAATGACCAAAAGGATCAATTTGCCAGCCAGCTCTTGGAGTCTTGTTGAACTGTTTCTTGATCATCCGGTGACCAAGTGTGGTCTGATCAATCATGTCAATGTAATGTACAGCAGCTTCATCATGCATACACCACCCACCATTTCTGAACAAAGTATCCAAAAAAAAATTTTGAGAAGAAAAGGATGAAGCCAAGATCAAAAGGAATAAGGACAATCACATGCCATACATGAACTCTAGCTGACTCGAATCGACCAGCTTGTGGACTATGGCTTGGATTGTCGGGCTTTTCTCTGCCCACCACCTTTGGAAGAAAGCCTGAAAGTAAAGAGGAAAAGTTAATCTCCAAGGTTAATATGATTCAACATTACCTGTAAAACAACACATACAGAAAAGTTCTTTTCCACACATGAAGCTTTAAGCGATATACTTTTTAACTCTGTCCAGTGGCCACTGATGTCAGTGACTCCGTCCGGTGGTCACTGATGTCAGTGACCTAGAAAGCAATGTTTCGACCTGTGGTCCATGTCTTAAGATCCACTTTCAGAAAATGATTAAAGCCTAATGATAGCAAGCTTCAGATGACACTTCTCTAAAACATGTATTCGATTTATGGTCTGGCTTAAAAAGTTTTGAACGAACAGATCGATGGTCTGGTTTAAACAGTTTATTCCTTAAAAATTAGTCAACAATCCAATATCCATGTTGGAATTTTTTTTATGCTACAATTGTTAATGGCATGTGGCACCACTTGTCATGCACACAGTTTTGGGAACTTTTGGATCCATCGAGAAGCAAGCACCGCTTTTCAGCCTCAATTTTGCCAGAGGCCCAACTTTGGCTTTTTCACAAACTGATTACCACTATTTCCCTGAATTTGAAACTTCCTGAAATCAAAAAGGGATGGACATCCCCATCTATGAGTGGAAGGTGGTCCACATGTTGGTCCCTGTTGCAGCACATGTACATGATAGCAACCCATAACTAAGTTAGCAGATGGCAGTGCACTCTCTTTGGATTCTTTTGTTGTGCAATAATGCAAACATATTTTTTCAAAGAGTGAGCCATCGAAACAAGGTCAGTGATATTGGATATGACTAAGCAGGCCCATTGTGCACGATCGCATAATTGAGGAGACAAGAAACGAGTTATCCCACCGAAACAAGTACAGTCGGGCTTAGGCCTTTTGAACTAGCTATTTGGCCACACACACCGTCAAAATGATTCATGTTTTAGGCAAACATTAAAAACTATATAATAAGCTAATTGCAGTACGAGTAATTCAATTCAGAAACTATATAACCATGCCATAAGCACAGTTGCTCCGCGACCCAGATAATGATCAGTGTTGAAATAAATCCAACTGAAGGACGGCTCAATTCAATTCAGGAACTGTATAATGAAGTGTTTCCATCACTATCTGGGAGTGAAAGGGTGGGTCACTGCTGTACCACTGATGAGAGTAGCCCGATACCAATAATCAAGGTAGATGACACTCCAGTGGAACAAAAGGATAGGGGACATACTGCACACTGTGGTCCCTTTCTACGTGTCGGTATGGACGTCGAAATTGTGTGGAATAATGATCACCATCTCATACTTACATTTCAGGAAACTATGGGAAGTACAATGGCGGCGCAGAAGCTTGTATGTTTATCTGATGAACTTGGGTGCACTTCACGGTAGCAATGACCAAGGTATCGAAACATTGGCTGCAAAGCGTTCAAGGACAACAATAAACAGACGATATCACTAGTTTGGGCCTGAGGTAGAAGGAAGTAAATTTAGTTTGAATCTACCAATAATCTTTGATGGATCAAGTGTGAATGGACTGACATATTGAGGAAAATAACAGAGGATGTTATGGATCGGGAGCAGCCAACTAGGTAACGGGTGGAGTGGATAACGAAGAAGGCAGAGCACAAGGACTTTGAGCCGTGGGGAAGCGTAGGAAGGTCTGATGAATGTGATGTGGTACGGTATGAATCCTCTCTGTTAGAATAATTGCGCAGAAGCGATAATCCAATCGTAACCGGACCGTACACATAGTCGATACATATTCAACACTCTAAAAAAACACATTTGATTGGTACTGTATGTTTTAGGAAAACTAGCTAGCACTGTACTATATATTGGAGAAAATTTTCAATGATGTTAGTTGCTTCAGATGAATATCTAATATTTGCCTGTCTGGTCGCTGTTGTACCTGTCGTTATCGACGTCAAAAATGGCTTGGAACAATGCACACCGGCCGCGTCCGTTTGTCTACCGTCTCATGTCACCCAAGGCGAAAATCTCTATGGACGGCAGTTACCAAAAGCCAAAGTGGTAGCATAGAAGTTTGAGGCAGGAGCATTCTAGACGATCGGCAACGACAAGGGCAGATCGATCGATGATGGAACCCCAGAGAGTAGTTACTGACCTGCTCGACGACGACGAACTTGCGGGCGGGGTCCCTGGCGAGCGCATCGACGACGGAGTCGAGCGTGTTCATGACGCAGGCCCCCTGGATGGTGTTGTTGGAGCCGACGTAGTACTGGTCGACGGTCTTGAGCCAGCCGACGTCGTCGTGCGAGTGCGGCACCAGGTGCACGTTCAGCTTGCCCGCCACCACCGTCGCCGTCGCGTTGTTCGACGCCGCCGACGACGCCTCCGTAACCGCGAGCGCCGCCGCTGCCACCGCCACCAGCAGGAGAAGCGCCGGCGCCATGACGGCCGACCGCGGTCGATGGTCCGGCCGGCGCCGGCGAGAGCGCTAGCTAGGCTAGCGCGGCACGGAGCGGAACGGTGGTTGAGCGGAGTGAGAGAGAGCCGGCGGCCGGCCTGCAATGCGTTTGTTTTCAACCGGGCGACGGTGGGGCTCCGTCAAAAGCAGCTGTGACCAGACTCCAAATGCAATGGAAAAAATATATGTACACTGTACTAGGTGGCATCGACCTTTGCAGCATTTATATATTTATTACATATATTCCAAGAGTGCGGAGTAGTTTTAGTGTGATTTCTTTGTTGGTGGGCTAGCTCCTGCTCCCGCTCCCGCCTGCCAAATGAAAACATGAATGTGTTCCAGCTTGGTCCGTACGAAGCGGCGAGTTCGTCCACATGCGCGGCCGGATTGATTTGTTTGTTGTTCCCTTGTGACTCGTGAACCTCAGCGGGCCGGCGGCCGGCACAAATTAAACAGACTTCCTCTTATCCGTAGGCTGCAGCCCCCCAGGCAGAGGAGAGGAATGCAGCTAGCGTTTTTACTTTATTTTATTGTGCTTTGCACAGGAGCCGTTGTTGATTAGTACATCATAGTAGCATCCGCTGGGCAGGCCGTCGTTGACTATGCAACAAAATTTACGCTGCACAGTAACTTGAACGACGAGACGCGCACGATTATTGGATCGGCATTGGGGTTGGGCTGGCTCGGTGAGTCGCCGGCGTGAAATAATAATGCCCTGAGAGCGCGCCTACGTTACGTTCCTTTTCGGCGCGGCGGGTGCGACCTGCGACGTGACGTCGCGATACCGGCGGTCCGCATCGGCCGACGACCGGCCCACGCTGGAAGTGGCGCGCGGTGTGCCCACTTAACCAGTCTCAATGGGATGTCATCAGGGTACCAGATTTGGTGATATGGCAGGGTAATTAAAGAGGAAAGATTCATCACCACGACACGATGCTCGCACAGCTACCAAGTCCAACGACACGCCATGAAACTTGCATTAAGGCCGACTCGTTTCATCGCTAGATCCGCTGTGCTTATGCTCCACCGCCGCCCCCACCCACCTCCCCTCGCTCCGTCCCACGCTCGGCTCCTGCACGCTCCCTCCGCTCCCGCTCCCGCGCTCTCGCTCCGGTGACGAGCAGCAGCACCCGCGGCGTGCGGCCGAGCGGCATGGCCGCGTTCCTGCCGAACCGATGACGAACGCCACGAGAAGAGGATGGCACGAGCATCAGCAGCTCTCCAGCGATCCATTTTTGTGGTTGGACAACAAGAACGATGGCCGAAGGTTGGAGTTCGACGGTGAGGGGCGGAGGTAGTGGCAATGGTGGTTCCGATGGCCGGGATCTTCAATCCCCACCCATGGAGGTCGCAGCTCATGGGGGAAGTGGGGAGAAGGAAGGTGGGAAGGTGGTGGAGGTGTGGATGGCGGTGATTTGGTTTCGGTGGAAGTTTCAACCGCTGATTTGGCCAACAATGGTGGGAAGTTCAGCTGGTCAGTTGTATCAGGAAGAAGAAAGAAAGATTGAGAGAGAGGAGCATGAGAGAGTAGAGCAGGCCGATTTGGTTCGAGGGGGAAGGAAGGAGCGTTCGGCCGCATTGAGCTTCATGACGTGGCCGAGGAGCTGCGGCACAACGTCGACGCCGTGCCGGCAACGCCCCGGCATGAACAGGAACGACCGGCTTCAGGTCGATTCAGACCTGGTTCAGACCCGATTCAGACATGAACAGACAGCTACATGAACACGAATTTGACCATCCAAAACTTCCAAAATCTGTATATAACTTGCTCAAATGGTCTACACCAAAGTTGTAGCCCTAACATAGATCTAAAAGTTCTATTAAGGCCACTTGATCTAATTGTTCACAGTTTAGAACATATAGCGCCTGAAGTCAGCCAAAAATATGTTGAGTTCTAAATTTTCCAGTGATGTGCAGATTAAGCATTTTTTATCCAAAATTTAAATATGACTTTAAGTGTCAAAACAAGAAGTAATCAATTCAAACTTGTTATGCATGTCCAGTTAAGACATATGACTACAAGTTTATATGAAAATCTTGAAGAAACAACATTTGACAGATTTGAGTACAAAATGCTACACAGTTCATATGACACATTTGATCACAACACAATTGAACAATTAAAATGTTACAACATATCTATGAAACTGTGCACTGAGAGAGGTGGTTTCATTCGAGTGTCAAGCTGACGTGGTAGTCTTGGTAACTGTGTGATGACACTTCCCATTGAGAATGGTCTTATGGGGTGGATGGCGGCCGCGCTCTCGGCCTCATTTTTTACTTAGACCCTTACAGTTTTGGACCCTCTGGCTCGGCGCGGCGCCGAGGTATAACGTCTCGAACCACAGCGCCGAGGTCCCTGTCAACCCAGGGAGGTGGCGCTGACGTGGCCCCTAGCTCAGCGTCGTGGATCACGGCGTCGAGCTCGGCGCCACAGGCCTCGGCGCCGAGCTCGGCACCATGGATCTTTTCACCGAGGTTTGATTACCCGCCCGCGCTCCCTCTTCCTCGCGCTCTCTCTTCCTCTCTCTCTCTCTCTCTCTCTGCGCTCGCTCTCTCCCTCGCCGGCTGCCGCGCCTCCTCATCTCGCATGCGCCACCTCCGCCGGCTGGCACCACCCCCGCCCGCCAGCTCCTCCCGTCGGCGCCGCCCCCGCCGGGCCCAAACACCGGCGGCATCGCCTTGGCCCGGTGCGCCGGACCGGGCGCGGCCATCCGCCCTCGGGGACCGGCACCCCCTGCAACCGCCGGCAGCTCGTGCCTCCGGGCCCAGCTCGTGGCGGTGCCCATCCGGCCGGCTACCTCCCCGTCGGCCCCACTCCTCCTCAGGTTTGTTTTTTTCCTTAAATGAGTTTAGGTAACCCAATTTAGATAGTTAGTTGGGTAGTTAGATTAATGTAGGTCAATTAGTTTAGGGTAAATTAGTTTAAATAGTTTAGCTTAGGTGCATAGATTTAGATAGTCTAGTAACATGAATTATGTGTTGTCAATATACACAACTAGTATACATTGATGTATAATGTTAGAATAGGTTAGGCCAACTATTTTCGTACATTGATAGTTACATAATGTTTTTAGTTTATTTTGCCTATTATAGTCGTAATAACTTTCTTATAGTTACCAACTAGATGGACAATGTAGTCACCGTTTATCATGGAGGAACTGTCGAGGAAGATGAGTTTGGAAATGTCACTTTTGTTGAAATGCAAAGGATCCCTCTGATCTTTGATGAGCGGCCATTGTTCATTGAGGTTTTTGGTAGGGCTCGTGATGAGGTTCATTGCAATTCAAATGAGGATGCCATCTCGGTTGAGGGGGTGCATCACTATGGTAAATCACGTCAAATTTTTAGGTGGCTTGTCCAAATTGCATTCGAGGGTTCCTGGGAGAAATATGTCAACTCTGTCATGAAGAATGACTTTCAGCGTTTGGATTTGGTTGTTCGAAAGTTGTCAAATGATCCGAGCGCTCAATTGTACTCACCTCCTAATGGTCATTCACCACCTCTTGGTTTGTCGCCCGAGCATGACATTCCGGCCCCTTTTTACCCTCCTTTACCCAACAATGATGTGGAAGATGTGGTTGTGGTCCCTGATGCTCAATCCGGTCCTAATGAGTTTGAGATTTTTCCTAATGTTGGTGCACAATGTCCGATCGATGGTTGTCCTCCCACCCTACATGATATTCCTTTGACCCAGAACCATCCAAGTAAGTGTCGTAGTATTACCGTTTCTTTCCTTATGCACCCTTGATTCCCTTCCTTTGTTCGAATGCCATTTTGAATTGTGGTTTAAATGCATGAGACATTCCAGACGATATTGTTGTTCCTCCTTGCCTTCATCATCCAATACAGGATGAGCTTCTAATAGTGTGGATGTCCAGATTGATGATGATGAGGAGCCTTATCGTACTGCATGAGTCGTTGATTCAGATGATGACCGTCCTGTGCCGCCCATGAGCCAAGAAGATATGGAGCTCTTAAGACTTGTTTATCCTGATCGTGATCTTCATGAATTCAGCGATCTCAGGCACTCTGGTAGTGCCTATGCAGAAGGAAGAAGTGACGAGCTGCTAGAGGCTCTTGATGATGGGGAGAACATGGAAATTCAAAAGGGGCTTGTATTCAAGGACTTGCCTACATTGAGAGAGAAAATTCTGTATTTGCCATCCAAATTTACAGTGCTTCCTATTTACCATCGCGAAAGTTTGCGTTCCTTATTTGCCATTGTGCCAAACATGAGCTCCCTTCTTGCCATTTCCATCCATCTGTTAGGATAACAGAGTTAGAGACCACATGAAAGGACCATTTTACCCTCGGTGGAAACCCTCTTGTAAAATTTGTCATTTCCTTTCTTGCCATCAACATGTCACATTTGGTATTAAGAGTGCACGTGGAGCTGCTAATATATGCACAATTATATTTTTTTCACACATGAATAATCATCAATAATTTATCTATAACACATTAGGTTCAAGAGACATGACCCAGACCAAGTAATATTACCTTATGACCATTAAACAATGTACAGATCATATTACATCATGCGTTCATTGTGGCCAAGCAAAAGAATTATACTACTGGATGATGACATGCTAAGTTGTTCATGAGGTCATCCAGGTCAGAATCACATTACAGCATAGTTGCTCATGCAAAGCAGCACCAAAACAAGATAAATAAGCACCCATTCACAGACTAAGCTTCTTTTACTTCTGGTTGACATTGCTTGGCTACTTGGATATGTTGTTTTGCTTCTAGTGCCCATTGCTGGGCTGTCAAGTTTCAGATTCTTTGCCTTTTGTATCTTCTCCTTCCCTGCAGCTCTTTTCTTCCCTCTAGTTTTGGTTGGTGCCTTTTTGTTTGTTGTCTAGAATTAGACAAAACCATAGGATACTCAATGGGGAGGGTCTCATGCTGATTGGATCCACATCTTGACATTGACCTGACATGTATACATCATTGAGTACAAGACAAAGAAAATAAAAGTGAGAAGGTAGCACAGAATATGTTGATCATTTACCTGACAGATTTTCCAGAACTTGAGGTGTCACCTTTTCCCTTTTTCTTAGCTGAAACTTCACTGTTTTGACTATAAAAAAAGATAGAATAAAATAAGTGAATGTTTACTTGGTTACTTGTTGCTACTAGTGTTTCAGCATGAGGCCTAACCTTGGTGGAAAACTCATGCAAGGTGCTGGTGCATCATCAAATGGGACAATGCTTGTCTCAGTGGCTGCCATGGTGGTTTTCTTTGTCCTCTTCTTTGGTGGCCCCCTGCATACGAATCATACAAAGATAGCAATCATATAAGTATATTTTATCAATTCTTGTAATAAAGTAAACACATATGATCTGTGTAACCTTTCAGCCATCATGGCTGCAATGTCCTCCGGGTCACCTTCCTTGCATTTGTACCAGCGATGACCATAGCCCTTGCAAATCATACATCTGTGCTGCCCCTTTTTCTTCTCAACACATCCTTTGAACCCTTCAGTTCTTCTCCTACCACCAGCTACAGCCTATAAAGTGGAGGATACATGAAGAATCCATGTTCAGATTTTGGCCACTGAGACTCGTCAACCAATAAGGGATTAGCTGAGCATAGGTTGCTCTAAATTTCTCTATAGAGTAAAAGGGGTCCACATAATTCTCTAGGGATGCATTTCTAAGTGAAGTAATGAATGCTAAAGCATGTACACAAGGAAGGTCCGAAACTTGCCATTGTCTACAAGTACATATTTTGTCATGTAGGTTGACCACACACCTAAAGCCACTGCCAGACAATACGGAAACTTCAGCAACCCCGTCTCAACATTCTATCACATCCAAGTCCAAGTCCCTGCTCCTTTCATTCAACCTTTTCAATATGTCGGCAGAATTAACCCTTCCAACTTGTTTGAGATTTTCCTCCTTTGGTTCCACTTTTTCATAAGCAATTGCCTAATTTTGTCCATGAGGTCATCCAAGTTCATTGACTTGTAGTCTTTTATCCAGTTGTTGAAGCTCTCTGCTAAATTGTTAGTCACATAGTCCACCTTGCTGACAGTTGAGAATTGGCTTCTTGTCCACAATCTAGTGTGCCAAGTCCTTACATATTGTGTTGCAGCTGGTTTTGCTTCTTCCATTGCAGCCCAGTGTTTCTGAAAGATGTATGGATTCCATGCATATGCAGCCGGCCATAGATGTTCATCAAACACCTTTCCACGATGCTTCTTCTTAAAGTTTGTTACCAAGTGGAACATACACTCCCTGTGTTCTGCTTCTGGAAACACATCTTTCACTCCTGTCATCACTGCTTGCCCAGCATCAGTGCATATGGCTAAGCCTCTTGGTGATCCTATCACCTCCTTAAACATTTGCATGAACCAAGTCCAGTTTCTCATTGGTTTCTGAATCAAACACTCCAAAAATAATAGGATACATCCAGATATGACCATCAACAGCACAAGCAGTAGCTAATTGTCCCTTGAACTTCCCTGTCAAGAAAGCGCTATCTATTGCTAGATACGGCCTACATCCACTAAGAAACCCCTCTATGCAAGGTTTCAAGGCAACAAACAACCTCCTAAATCTGATCTTGCCATTTATTGTGTGATGATCAATGACAACTAAGCTACCAGGAGAGGACATCTCAACTTCTGCCTTAAACTTATAAAGATTGTCAAAGCTACTATCCCAATCACCATAAATCTGTTTCAGTGCTAGCTCCTTACCCATATATACTCTCTTATAGTGAACCTTTACCTTGTAATGCTCTTTGATCTTATGTTGCAATGCTTTTGGTCCCAACTTTGGATTCTCATGTAACCAACCCTTCACCACCTTGTCACAGACCCAATGCTTGGATGCATTCTTCACTTTCTCTTCCCTTCTATGCTGGAGCAGGCATGATCAAAAGGGTTCTTTCTCACCTGAACAAGTGGAAGGATGGCAAGTGAAAACTTGTACAGCAAGCAAACCATATACAAATTGTACAACAAACGAACATTTAACAATTACCTTTATAGTTTGCTTGTCATCCATTGTAGAAGCATGTAACCTCCAGGGGCAGTTATCTTTTTTCTTCCTTGAACGATAGGCCCTAAATCTGCCCTTATCGCTCTTCTCTGTGTTGTATTCAAACTCATGTTTGATAGCATGTTGAGCTAATGCCAACTTAAATACTTTAATATTTGGATATGTGATCCCAACATGCATTTTGGGTCATCTTTATCATAATCTGCATCTATAGGCTCCATCCCTTCTACCTCCTTTTCAGCTTCCATCTCAGAGTCCGAACCTGAATCAGAATCCTCTTCTGGCACATAGTCTCTGTCCTTATCCTTGTCCTTGTCCCTATCCTTTTCAACATCATCTACAGGCTCCTTGTCCAAGTAGATGCCCTCTTCATCAACACCTACATACTCATTCTCTGGTAATGGATTTTCCAGATAATTATCCTCCTCAGGTTCAGAACTTTTTTTGCTTTTGCTTTGGCTTGGAACCATAATCAGAATCCTCTTTAGTACCACCAGGCCACTCAGTGAGAGGTATATATGGTTCCAAGGGATCAGTGTATGTAATGGCCATGTCAACAACCTTGTTCTCATTGTGTCTGTGAAACATTGATAACAATTTTAGGTCTGTTCTAACTTTAGGAAAACCTTTCAAATAACCATATAATAGTACACATGAACAACTTCCTGGTAACCTGGGGGAAACTTGTCTACAATGGACTCAATGAAATCCTTAAAATTTACCGTATCTGAATCAACAACCTTCTCAAATACGAAACAAGTGATATCCTTCTTAACTTTTTTTGAGTTGCCAATAATTCTAATTTTCAGTAAGTAACTTGAACTAGCATCCATCCTATCAACCAAAAAAAATAGACTAACTCAAATTTTGCTGGACATTGTGCAACATCTGGGAACAAATGAAAAGATAAAGACATTGTGCAGGAAAACAAGCCATTCGCGAGCACTCACCCTTCCAAGAGCCACGCACGGCAAGGTGAACTTCCATCTGTGTCTTCTGCCATGCTCCTGGTGGAGGCCAGCCCGCCGCTCTTGGAGAGGCTAGGACCGGCGCTCGGTGTTCCACTTGCTCACGCGGGGAGCACGGCCTCCTGCTCGCGACTCCCAGATGGGCTACGCCCGGCGCCCGGCGCTCCGCTTGCTGGGGCAAGGCCCGACGCCCTGCGCTCCTCCTGCAGCGACGGGCACATCGCGCTGGGGGCAAGCCCGCAACTCCCAGACGGGCGCCCGCTGCTCCGCTTGCTGGGGCTAGGCCCCTCGCCCGCCGCTCTGCTTGCTGGGGCCGACGCCCGCCGCTCCTCCAGGGGCGGGCGCATGGTGGTGCTCCCACAGGGGGCCAGCCCGGCACCTGGGCCTGGTGCCGCGGGGGGCGCGGCCCGGCGCGCGGCCCGGCGAGCGCTGCTCCCGCCGGTGCGCGATCCACTGTCCAGGCCTCCCCCTCCATCGATCTAGGCCTCCCCCTCCCTCAATCTAGGGTTTCTTTGCCGAAGTTTCTTTGCAGCTAGATTTGGGGGAGAAGTGGAGCGACAGGAGAGGAGGGAGATAGAAAAAGAGGGGTAAGGGTAGTTTAGGAAATATGAAAAAAAAGATACGTTCTCTGGTTAACGTATCACGACGGAATGAATGGTGATGGCAGGAAGGGAACTCATATTTGGCACAATGGCAAATAAGGAACACAAACTTTCGCGATGGTAAATAGGGAAGCACTGTAAATTTGGATGGCAAATAGGGAATTTTCTCACATTGAGAAGGTGGTTGCAGGAGTATCAGTGAAACGTAAGAGACTATTCAAGGTTAGGCATTCGTACGTGGAGCGCCGGTATACAGTGGTGCATAACAAGTCCGATTTTCATTGGAGGGTTTGTGCAAGGAAATAGAAGCCCACTGGAAAATTTAAGATTACAAAAATTATAGGCCCACACACTTGTGCGGCGGAATATCTAGAATAGAGGTATCGATAGTTGACCTCTACCCTCATTACCAGGAGGCTGTACTCAATATTGAAGGGTCACCCCAATTTGAAGGTTAGAACAATTATTGACATGAGAAGATATGTCATTATAAGATAAAATATGGGAAAGCATGGCGGGCAAAGCAGCGGGCATGGAAGATGATATATGGGGATTGGGAGAAGTGGTACGAGAAGCTGCCTGCAATTTTCAATGCAATGCAAGCAGCTAATCCAGGCATCCACTATGAGTACATCCCAAAACTGAATGAATGGAAGGACGGAAGGCGGATATTCTTCCGTGCATTCTGGTGCTTTCCCCAGTGCGTTGAGGCCTTCAAGCACTACCATCCGGTCTTATCCATTGATGGTACTTTTCTTCTTTGCAAGTACTAGGGCACACTATTGAAAGCGATTGCTGTTGACGCGGACAATTCATTGGTTCCTTTGGCGTTCGCTTTGGTGGAGAAGGAGAACAAAGCGAGCTAGGAATGGTTCTTGCTGCTTGTTCGGATACATGTTGTAGGCCCTAATAGAGAAGTTAGTGTTATATATGATAGACACCAGGGTATCCTCAGCGCGGTGCAGGAGCAGATTCCAGGGTACGCACCGCTACAGCACCGTTGGTGCACCCATCACCTTGCTGAAAATTTATTCCGCAAGGATGGTGTCAAGGACAACTTTACTCTATTTGAGGAGGTAGCTCGCCAGCTTGAGGTGCAGAAATTTGTGGAGAAGTTGGAGAAGTTGAAAGATGAAACAAACGGTGCAGGTAGGCAGGGGCTAAGAGGATTGTTGAGAGAGCCCGAGAAATGGTCAAGGGCGCTTGATGAAGGTGGCTGGAGGTATGAGTTTTAGACTAGCAACATGGCTGAGTCATTTAACAGTGTCCTTAAGGGGATAAGGGGCGTGCTAGTCAATGCTATAGTTGAATTCACCTTCTACAAGCTGGTGGCATGGTTCAACAAGAGACACACTGAGGGGATGGCACTACAGAGCAATAATAAGTTATGGGCTCCTAAACCTTCAAATCATCTTGCTAGGGCAAAGGATAAGGCTCGCACACATGAGGTACACTGTTTCGACCACAACACGGGAAAGTACCAGGTCACGGAAAGGGGTGCTACATTATCAGATGGTGAGGTGACGGCTTCACGGAGTTATGTTGTGGTGCTCGTTAATTTTTCATGCACGTGCGGGAGGACAAGACAGTACCACTTCCCATGCTCTCATTATATTGCAGCTTCTTGGCAGCGTAACTATGCATATGAGAATAGGATACCGCGTGATTTCAGTGTTAACAGCCTTGTACTTACATAGTCTCCCCGGTTTGAGCCTTTTCTTGACAAGGGACAGTGGCCACCCTACATGGGTCCAAGATACATTGCTGATCTAGGTAGCCGTTGGGACAAACCTGGAAGTAGCAAGAGGAGCAGGTAGAAAGATGGCCATGGATCAGGTTTGAGGAAGAAGTGACGTCCATAGGTGGTTGTGTGTACCTTCTTCAGCTTTGGATGTGGTCTCGTCTACCGGTTGGCCGGCCAACCGTTATCCTCCACATCCCTGGTTCGCCGTGGAGAGCCCTCGACTACGACCCACAGTTGCCTACGTATGGGACCAGGTCAGATGTACTTTTGCTAGGACTACGCGGGCGTACATTGAGTACGCTAACGAGCTTGACACACTCACACCGTCCATGGTGAGTCAATTACATTCCTTTACCGCTTGCATTACATTTTGTCATTATTTCAATGTGTTCTAATATGCCTTCTAGTCAGTCTAGTTCTTCGTCGTGTTAGGCATGGCTAGTTCTTCGTTTCAAGAATGTAAATTTAGTTCCCGTACATAGGAAAATCATATGGTACATAGGAAGAATTTAGTTCTTCGTCTCAAGAATGTAAATTTACTTGTAACAAGAAGTATTCCGTAAATTTACTTGTAACAAGAAGTATTCCATTATTATTTCAATCTATTCTAATACGCCTTTTATTTGCATTGAAAAATTTGCAGATTTGTTGGGAGCCGTACATGGAACCTAGCATTCTGGAGATTGATTTGAGCACCATGTGATTTGCGGATGACGACCTGTAAAGGATGACTTCTCCGTTGATCTGTTTCTATGCAGTGGAGTACCACCTGCCCCACAGAGTTGCCCGCCAGTTTGGTTTCAGATAGGAGTGGCCAGTACCACCGTTCTCGATGTCCTTTTTTTGTTGCATAGTACAACCATATATTGTGGATGCATTCATTCAATGATAATTTTTTTGTCACGTTGTCACAGGATTGATCGTCACAAGTAGATAATTTTTTTGTCACGTTGTCGCAGGATTGATCGTCAGAAGTAGAAAAAGACGTCCGATTTTGAGACGCTACGTCGCGACCACATCGACAAATGAGAACTTTTCCTTGCTAAAATCCAAGCAAATGAAGATGCCCACACAAACGACAACTTTCGCGCTTACCTTTCTTGGTACTTGGGCAGCACTAGGAGCAAGCTCAAAGGTTAGTGGACACAGGCGGACTATGGCGATATTGAGTTGTTCGAGGATGAAGATACTTCATACGACATTGCGACAAGGGAAGGGACGGTGGTCGAGGCGGCACCAATGCTGGATCGAGTGGTATGTTGTTTGAAAACATAGTTTCCTTTCCATGTTACAAGTATTTACTAAACAAATTGGTGTCTTTGAATTCAGGGAAACACGCTGAAGCAGTCCGTGGTTGACATCGAGCATTTTCCAAGGACGGGAGTGGACGAGACGACACTAAACAACTTTCTTGGAGTAAGTCTGTAGTCGCTAAATAATAAGAACAAATTTTCAAATCAGCATTGTCCACTAACTAGATGTTCAATTTGCAGAGACTTGCACGTCGCCTACGTCGTGCTGCTGCTCGTTGTGGTTGCAGGAGTACCGCGGAGATGGACGCGCACGAGCCAACACCACGCGTACCTTTCATGAGTGGAGGCCAAGGGTCGTCTGTGCACCGTGGTGCTGCCTCGGCTTGTCAGAGCTCTTCCAGGACTACGGCGGACATTTTCATCGATGAAGAGGACGCCGTAGAGGAGATTGGGCTGTTTGAAATGCAAGACGCGCCTACAACGCAGCCTATGCAGCCTAGCCCATGTAGGCAGCACCGTCCGTGTGAAGTGTACACTCCAGGCACCGACGCTGTAGCTAGGAAGGGCAAGGGTAAGACTAGGAGGCGTTGATGGTTATGTGTTTAGACTTGATATATTGGATGTACATGTATGGACTATGGACTTTGTATGGACTTATGGTATTCGGTGGACATGTTTCCATGCACTAGTGGAATTCTTATGGACTTTGTACGGATACTATGGATATTTGATGGGTTTATTTGTGGTTTAGCATGTTATTTTGTTGAATACATCATAGTATATGTATTACTGTGACCGCGGACGTACGAAAAATAGGGAGAACTCTAGCAAAAATTTTTAGAATCATCATTTAGAATCAAATTAATCCAGTACAAAAAATAGGAGAAACATGTCGTTTCAGTAATGCATCCAATCCAATACTACAGCCTAGTCATAAACCTAGCCTTTTGAGTGATGCATCCAGTCCAGTACTCATAGCCATAAACCTAGCCTTTTCAGTGATGCATCCAGTCCAGTACGCCTAGTCATAAACCTAGCCTTTTCAGTGATGTATCCAGTACAGTACACCTAGTCATATAGGCTTTTTTAGTGTACGTCTACGTAGGCTTTCCAGTGTATGTCAAAGTAGTGTTTGTAGTGTCCTTCAAATAGGCTTTTCAGTCTTGTGTCAAGTAGACTTTTCAGTGTGTAGTCTTTTAAGTGCTAATTGCATCTGATCTTCATGACAACCGTCGTCTACAGAAAACGGCTCGTAAACCATCCTTCGCCTATGTATACGCATTGCTGGAGCCTTTGCTGCTCACTTCAAACCGAGAGCTCTACCATGGTAGAAATGTTTGGAGGGTCATCTAGGGGGAAGGGTTGGGGCAGTGGGAGAGGAAGGGGTGGTAGGAAGGGAATTCCCATTATGTGGGGGGAGGGTTCTCTTGGTGATTACTCTCTTGGTCTAGATTTCTTTGGAGCACCGGTGTTTGAGTTTCCACCTTAGTGTAAGAGTGACTTCAGCAAACATAACCCTCTTAGAGGGTATGACAGCCGCAAAGAGGAGTGGCCAAAATGCATGCATGGTGAGGACTGCTTAGTGCAGATGTGCACGGATGACTTGAATGGAGGTCGTCGGTTCTACAAATGCCCCCGAGCATGGGTAATGTGTTATAGTTTTCATGCGCAGAACATATGTGTCTACTTGTCACGAATAGTTACTCACAATAGGTAATTGTTTCAGTCTTCCTCGGCGCCAGAAAACTATGGTTTCGTTAGGTGGGTAGACCCTCCTCCGCTTCATCCGCATCAGGAGTTCATCTACTACTTGCGGAATCGTATCCAAGACCTAGAAATGCAAGTGAGCAGCGGAGGCTTGGACGAGGAGGAGGATGACAACAGCAATGGTGGAGGCTCGCAGCCGCCACTGTGCACTGATCCATATTGCAACTGCCCTTGCCATAAGATGGGGTCACCACCGCCACCACCACCCCCACCGCCTCCACCATAGTCAATGGGAGGCTACACTGGAGAAGGGGCGACACAGTTTTCCATGTGGGAGCACTACTAGGCTAGATCTTTCTTGTGACCGTGCTAAGCTCATGTGTTTTTGTTCTGTTCCATTACCTAAGGCATGCTAGGTTTAGTTCAGGATCTATATACCATGGTTCGGTAAGGGTCCTCACATGGCATTTCGTGTAGGCTAGATCTATCTGGTGCCCGTGCTAAGCCCATCTGTTTGTTGTTCTTATCGATTACCTAAGGCATGTTAGGTATAGTTCAAGACCTCTATACCATTGTTCGGTAAGAGTCCTCACATGCCATATCGTGTGTAATGCGTGTTATGTTTGAAGTGTGTAATGCTCTATGCTTAAGCCTTTAATTCGATGAATGATTATCATTTCGTTAAGACAGATACATAAGAATGAATATCATATACCAAATAAGTAGACCAGCAACATAGTGCTCTACGAAAGACGCCAAAAATAATACCACAATAAGAAGTCCAATACATGATAGCACAAATAAAATATCAGTACATGGATAAAGTACAGAACATGACAAGTCCATCACATGGCAACATAAAGATTAGCGCAATAGTACAGAACATTGTTCATTACTAAAGCATAGTACGAAGAAACCTAGCAAACTACTGGGTGCAACGAGTCCACTTTCCTTTCCTCAAAGCATCAGGATTTTCCTCAAGTGCTGCCTTAGCACGGCGAACACGCTCAAGCTTCTTCTCCCTCTCCTTCCTACGCTTGGCAGCATGCCTCCTTTCGGCCTCTTCTTTCCGCTCCTTCTCGGCCTCCCACTCCTTTGTCATATGCAGATACTCTTTGTCCTCCTCCGCAATTTCAGTGTCGATCCACT
The DNA here is from genome assembly GCA_032594955.1 of Panicum miliaceum. NCBI lineage: Eukaryota > Viridiplantae > Streptophyta > Magnoliopsida > Poales > Poaceae > Panicum > Panicum miliaceum. The sequence goes on along the minus strand of CM064056.1, from coordinate 43,343,780 downwards.
GCTCAAACTCTCATAGTGGTGGAATCTGCAAAGCATGAAATTATCAAACACCAAATAAGACACATATAAACTTCATTCGATACATATCAAACGAAAAAAATTAACATAGTACGAATTCCATACCAGCAGCCCAATGCGGATCTGGCTAGGTGTAGGGTCGAACGCATAATTCGCAAACATCCAATACCTCTGCCTATATGTTTCTTATTCATCGGACTTGTCAACCTTGCAAGGATCACCACAAAAGCACATGGGCACCGGAACACCACTAGGCAAAGGCAAATGGGCAAAGGTATTCCCCGTGCTCACTCTCGATTTACTTGCTTTACCACGCCTAGGCATCCTTCATTTACACAATACATGGATTGAAATTCTAGAATTAATCTATGTGATGAAACACCTAGGGTTTACTAGTATGCGTAATATAGACCGAATTGATGCGTAAAAAAGGAGGAGGGGAAGGAGGATACCTTGCTCCTCAAAATGTATGGATCAAATCGAAGTTTCCACGGTCTAATAGGGTGAGTCAAGAGGATGGCGCGGGTTGGGAAGAGCTCGGTGCCGAAGAGGAAGAAGAATAAATGGGGAGAGCTGGGGCAGGGAAAGGGGGTCGTGGCATTTAAAATAAGGCTCAGCGCCGAGATCCATGGCTCCAAGCTCGGCGCCGTAAAATGTGGCGCCGAGCTCGCCACCGTGGACTGTGGCGCCGAGCTAGGGGCCACATTAGCCCCATGCTGGTGCCACCTCCCCGAGCTGATGGGGACCTCGGCGCCATGGATTATGGCACCGAGACGTTATACCTCGGCGCCGTGAATCGCGCCATGATTCACGGCGCCGAGTCAGAGGGTCTAAAACTGCAATTCTTTTCATCAGGGGTCTAAATGTGAACTTCTTTCGCAAAAGGGCCAAAAACCAAAAAATGAGGCGCTCTCGAACCTGGGCATCCATCCACCCGCAATTAGACCGTGTAAACCCACGAATAGGTCTATGTTATTTTTTTGACCCCACTCATTTTTTAGTTAGCTTAGATGGGTAGGTTAGTCACTTAGAGCATCTCCAAAAGCCTAGCCAAATCTCACTCTTTATATTACTATTTAGCTATCCATTTAGCCAAGGTTCCCTATCCACATTTGACTACGCTCCAAAAATCTCACTCTTCATATCCAATTCTCCTCTCTTCTCTCTCCTCTCCAACTCACTGACGTGTGGGACCCTGGTCTTTTGTGGAACGGACCCTAGATCTAAAAACTAGATTACAATGTGGCCCCTGGCCAGACCAAGACATGGTCGACTGGCCTAACCACACGTTCTCGCCGGCGGCGAGGGCAGCGGGTCCTATACGCTCTACAAGACACGGCGCACACACTGGTGGGTGATCGGCTCGAAGTTAACCCTCGGTAGTGGCCGACGACGTGTGGGTGGTGGCGGCCATGGCGCCTGCCACGGCGGCATCCGCGTTCCCGGCGAGGGACCAACGAACGCGGCGATTCAGCACGGGCACGAGCTTCCTAGGATCACCTGGGTTGGGTTTCGGGTGCTGACTGGAGGAGAGGGTGGCTGAAGGGGGCTATCGGCGTTGAGGTGGATCTAGAGCGTCAAGGGGACAGGCGGTGGGGATTCCGGTGATCCCTGGCCGAGGGGACGGGGAGGCTTGGCGAGGTTGGGTCGGGGAGCGAGCTGGGCTGGAGAGGGAGGCTTGGGGTGCACGGATTTGGGAGGGGCGGAGCAGATGGCGAGGATTTCACTGGCGGTGCTCGGCTCGGCAGCAGCTCTGTTTTCAGCGGCGGCGCGACGGCCCTGCTCTCCTTTCTCGCCGAGCACCACCAAGCGGCGACCGGCACAAGCAGGTGCAAGGCGCGGCCGGCGGGAGCCCTAGCCTGGTGGCTCGCGGCGAGCGCGGCCATAGGGGTGGCCGACAGGCAGCATCGCGAGGTCGAGTGAGCGAGACGGCGGGAGCGGCGCGGGAGGGTGCGGCAGCAGCGTGGGAGGGCGGGAGCGCGAGGATGGCGAGCGGGAGCGCTCAGGAAAGATAGCTAGCGCGGAGGCTGGGATGCCGAGCGGGATACCCAGGCGAGGCAGATAGAGAGGCTGTTGGATCCTAGTTTTAAGAGAGTTTTTCTACTTTTACCTATCCCATCTGATTTACAGAGGTTTTGGCGATGCTCTTAGTCGGTTCCATAGATACTATACAGTGCAAACAAAATTATCACTACTACAAAAATAGTTTATAGAAACTTCCCAATTTTTTCAGGGGTTGCCCAAAAAATAACCAGCCCAAAAAATAACCCGCATCTACAAAAAGAGCGGGATTACTGTAACATCTGACCCGTCCTTAGAAATGTATTTTTAAAGGCGGATGATGGCATCACCCGTTCCTACAAATGACCACCATTTTAAGGGACGGGTGATGCCATGACCCGTTCCTAATCGATTTGTAGGAACGGGTCATGGCGTCACCTGTTCCTAAAAATGGTGGCCATTTGTAGGAATGGGTCATGCCATGTCCCGTTCCTACAAATCAATTTGTTGCAACGGGTCATGGATTTGAAGAAACGGGTCATGTCATGACCCGTTTCTACAAATGGTCTCATGCAAAAAAATTATATTTTTTCTATAATCTTGAATGAAGTCAAACTTTATATCAAAATTATAGAGGTTGACGAGATCGAAAACTTTGCAGTTGATAGCTTTTTCATTACGGTCAATTTTAAGAGCCCAAAAAATTGTTATAAGTATCTCATGGTTATGACTATACAATATCTTATACAACTCAAGTCATACTTCGAGGTTTCCACAATTTTAACCTTTATATACACAAAAATATACTTGGCATATTTTTTATTTATCTATAGTTCACAATAACCATATTGTAGAAGTTTTACTTTTTTTATTTGTTTTGCTATATTTAAATATTTAAATAATTTAGAATAAAATAGAAAAATATTTTCAAGGGTGGGTGATGGCGTCACCCGCCCGTGGAAACGGATTTCTAGGGGCGGCACCCGCTACTACAAATTGATTTCAGAGTTAATACAAAAGAGTAGCACCTAAAGGTAATGGCGTCAACTGTTCCTACAAAATGATTTCAGAGTTAATACAAAAGTAGTATCAATAATTGAACTAAAGAGGGTTGGAGGTGCACCTAAGGGTCACCATTTGCACCCTTACAAATTGAAGATCCTTAGATGCACCTCCAACCATCTTTAGTTCAAAAATTTGTACTAATTTTCTAAAATAGGACCTCATTTTAGAGAAGTAGCACAAATATATGAACTAAACAGGTTTGAAGTTGCATCTAAGGGTCACCAATTTGCACCCCTAAGTGTTAACAACGCGGCGGGAAATATCTAGGTTAGGATGTGAGTAAGTAACAATAATTAATGCAAGTTTTTTCATAATTTTAAAAAGTTCAAATATTTATATTAATTATCAGAATATTTAGTGCAGGAAAAATATTTATTTTCCAAAAGCAAATAAATAATCGTAGACTATATATATTTTGTTCGTTGCACTCATGGTTTTGCAGCGTCTTTTATTTATGTGCTTGTGTATCGTTTGAATTTTTGCAATTAATTTAGGATTAATTATTTTCTTGAGAACTTTATTTATTTTTCCAACAAAAGAAAAGAGTTTTTTTTCTTTTCTTTTCCCTTTCTTTTCTTTCTCTGTTTTTTCGTTTTTCTTTTCCTTTTTCTTCGTACTCCCTTTTATTTTTATTTCTCGAGCTGAGATCGTCTCTACTATGCTGTATCCCCTAGCGCGCACCTTTTCTCCTGTTCGGCCCAGCCAACCTCGCTCGCTCGCACCTCTTTGGCTGCGGCCTGAGGGGGCTCTATATATCTTCCACAAGATGATTAAGCAACTTATATATAAAGTCCACCTCAAGACCCAGCTGATGATGGCCCATTCAACAATATACTTGATCAACATTTTTTAACAATTTTTGAAAAAATGTTGACCTAATATTTTTGTTGGCGCTAAAATCGGCCGATGGTCTTCAGTGTCGGACACACGACCCGGGAGAATCTGCTTAGCTCCTGTTCGGGTTATCGCCCTGGTGCGGTTCGCGCGGCGTGCCAGTCAATCTAACCTGTTGATTGACGAGGAAATAGAGTATTAAATTCCAGGCGCGTCGATCGGCTGGGATTCCAATCTGCCCTGAGGAGCGCGTCGGCAGCGAATCGGCCGATTTGCTGTAGAGATGATCGGCTATGGATCAGCCGATAATCGGGTAGTAATTGCAAAGAAAACCACCGGAACGGTCTTAAACAATTACTACAGAAGCAACACTTGAAATAGATCTAATCGGCTGTATGATGATAAATCGAAGAAGAACAATGACGAAGCTGATAACTCTGATTTCAAGCTGGATAACTGGTGATAATACTAGAATAACAGGTAAAACTTGCAATTCTAGTAAATATCGATAACTGGTGAATAAATCCAAACGAAACTACAGCGATGCGCCCGTAGTTAAAGCTCGGATATTACTCGGTAAGCGGAACCTACCAATTGGCCGGAGATCAAGCTGATGCAGCCCTGCCAATCCGTACGAACTCGTGAAAGAAGAAAATATTGGCGAAGTCGCCGACTTGAAAGTAAATTGCTGGAAAAGTAGAAGTATTGTTGTTGATTGATGTGTTGATATCTTTTCAAGACCATGACGACTCCTATTTATACCCTAAAGCTAGGACTCCTGGTCGATCACGACTTGTTACAACCTTATTTAAATTACTATATCTATACGAACTTTAAAAAGGAAACGGACTCCCGCAGAATCTTCCGCCGCCGCTCCCTAATCCAATCAGGATTTCCTTCAATTGCTCCCTGACCGACTTAGCATGCCCCCTTTGACCAACTTTTGACCAGGATCCTCTGAAATAATCCTATCCTGTTAGCGTAAGCTGTGCCACCAATCGGCCGATTGCCAACTGTTATCTCAATCGGCCGATTCCTTTCTGTAGCCTTCAGATCTGCCGCATCGGCCAATCTTCTCCTCCTGACGCCGATTCAACACGTGTCAAAATCTGGCGTCAACACATGCCCCCCAGTTTTGGAGTAAAATATAACTTTTTCTTCGAAACTCTTTCTTTAATCCTTTCCTCCGAAACGGGCGCAGTAAAAATCTCCTTTCATTCCGCGGCACAATGATTGCAATTTCCTCGAACCAAGCGCGCGAAACGACCGCTCCTTTGGAACTCGTGTAGACGGCGCGGTAAAAATACCATCTTTGCCCTCGCTTCCCTGATTTCTCTTAAGTACTGGCTTTCTCCGCCTATCCTTCCCCACGAATCTAGCATTCTTTTCAATCGCACCACTGTTCGTCTTCCTCCAAGCTCTTTCGATTTTCAAGTGCTTCCCCCTTTCCGGCAATCTCATCAGCGGCTTGCTCCGACCCCCAATGGCGTCTCTATCGGCGACCACTCCATCTACAGAGGCTCCATCAGCTACTCCTTCGGCGGCGGTGGCCCAATCGGCGGCTTCCCCAGCGGTGTCATCGGCGACGATGGCCTCCATCCCAGAGGTAAATGCTCGAAATTTTTCCCTTTTCGCCTTTTTACTGCTTCAGTATTTTCCAGACTCTCTCTTAGTTTCTTCCCTTTTTCCCTTTTTTAGGCACTTAGGCATCGAATCACTATTCCTCTCTCAGAATCACCTGACCTCATCTGTTTGGGCCCTATGGGGAGCCCTGATCCAACGGATCTGATCAGTTTAGAAACCCATAGGATCCCTTTTAAGCAGTCATCTATGGATTTAGATCATTGGGTAGGCACTTTCAGATCTTGGCCAAATGAAACACCCGGGTGGAGAGAATGGTACCAGAGGGTAGCCGGATCTTGGAAGGTTCAGTGGGAAGAACTCAAAATCGGCCAGTGCATAGACTTATCCCTGTTTCAGATGGAAAGAAACGAACCTCTGGTTATGGCAGCCTCTTATTTCTGGTCCGATGCACTTAACGCGTTCCTTTTTGGACACGGACCTATGACCCCGACCTTGGCCGATGTTCTGCTGCTGACCGGCCTCGATGTTTCCTCCGCCGATACCCCTTTCAATTATCTGTTCAAGCCATCTCATCGGCTGGAGACCAAAGGAATCGGCGGGTGGAAAGGATACATCAGTAAAAACATGAAGACCGGGACAGTCTCGCAGAGGGAGCATACTGCCTTCTTGATGATGTGGCTGGAGAAGCATTTCTTCTGTGGCAGAGCAGTCGGCCCCTCTTCCAACACTCAAGCTTTGGCAGAGGCTCTTTCACAAGGATCGGTCATCCCCCTTGGAAAACATTTGCTGGGATCGGCGTACCATCTGATGCACCAAATCGGCGTCAAGCTGTCGAAGGGGGAGCCGATAGGGAACCCAGGTGGTCCTTGGTGGTTCATCACCCTCTGGCTCAATTTACACATGAGCAAGGTTTCTCAGCAGCGGATAGAGACAAAGACCTTTCCCAACATCGAGTCAGAGGAGAATCCATTGGTTCGTCGCCGCTGCAGATCTTTTGGAGAAGCGGTATCGGCCTTTCCCGGCTGCCAATTCACTGCCACCCGCACAGCTGAATACTTCAGATGTTTCTACAATGGCCTTAGTGAAGAGATGATCAGCTGGCACCCATATCAGGTAGTAGAGCCGATTTTCGAATTGCCCGTATGCTTTGATTTCTCCACTCATACCTTTGACAGAGAGTTAATGGACGTCTTGATCAAGCCGGGGATTCTGCCGGCTAACTTCTTCTCAGGAAAGGACTTACCCACCTACGAGTTCTACAGTCCATCGGCTGCGGCAAGGCAACTAGGTTTTGGCCAACTGTCGATTCGAGTCTATTTCGTCGGTCAGGCAAAATTCAGAGATGAACTAACCTCAAGTCTTGATTATAGCCGGCTGTGCGATCTAGTACCTGACTCCAGTACCATTGACTTGAATGGTTGGTCAGTTGCCTCTTTCGCCACCCAGCAGTTTAAATTATGGTGGGCAGAATGGAAGCAGCACCTTTTCTGTAAATCTCCATCATCTTACTGCAACATTCTGGACCCAGAGAACATCGACCCAAATGCAGCGGTATGTCCTTTTTCCTTAGCCGATTCCAATGTTATATTATCATCTTGTTGTTAACTCATGTTCATCTCTTCAGTCTGAAAGCCATGTTCCCCCGATGCGGAGCCGAAGCGGCCGGCCGATTGATAGCCATCACCAATACACGCCGTATCCACTTATCGGCTTCCATGCTCCAACTGTCACAGATATCTCCACCGGCCGATCATGGCGAGCACCAAAAAGGCCAACATCAAAGATAACCAGCCATCGGGTGCGAGCTCGCATTGGATCGGCCGATCAAACGGCAATAGCATCGGCTAAAGTCTCCCGCATCGGATCGGCCAGCCAGATGGCAGTGGTATCGGTCGAGACTCCCCGCGTCGGATCGGCCGATCAAGTAGTGGTGACACCCACCGAGACTCCAGGTCCTTTACCTTTGCCGTTTGTCGAGATGGCCGATCCCCAAGTTACTGCTGAAGTCGGGGCTGCTGCAGCATCACTATTAGTAGAAGCTGTTCAGGTAATCTTTTCTATCTTATATATTCTCCAAATCTTCTACTGACATCAATTCTATTCCTCTGCCAGGCTGCACAAGTTATCCCACCGCAGTCTCCGCAACAATCGGCCACGTCTCAAGTGGGAACCGAGATTCCAGCAGCTCCTGCCACCGAGGTAAATGATCTCTTACCTTGAATCCTTAATATTCAGAAAACTTAACCAATTTTGATGCAGGCCGATTTGGGTACGCCGATTATAACTCCACAACAGGCATCGGCCGGGAGGCCCACAGAGGCATGGCAAATTTCTGTTACTATCTTATTTCAATTTCCCATAGCATTTTCACGGGAATCTTCTTTCATGTCTTTTTCAGGAAGCTGGTCCAAGTGGAGCGCTAATAACCATAGAATCTTCTTCTTCCTACGAACCAAATGTACTAGTCCCTGAGACAAGGGAAATACTTCCACCGGCGCAGGCAAGAGAGATTCGCTTCAAAGAGGTAACAGTCTTACCATTAGAATCGGCCGATTTCCTTTCACCGCTTGCTTACCCTTTACTTCGTTTTCTTACAGGAGCAAGATACCCCCAACAATAGCATCTTTTCTTTTGCTGTCTCCTTGGTCGATGACGAAGAAATCGCTTCACACCCAATTCCATCGAGCTCCACCTCCGACGATGTCCGCTCCAAGCTCGAAAGCATTCGTACTCTCCTCCAAGATGATATCGGCCGATTGGTGGAAGATGCATCGCCGATTCGACGACTTTTCAACGAGGTCAAAGATCACATCCCGGATGAAGTGTCGGAAAATTTGGGGTATGCTGCCTATATAGAGGGCATGCAGATTCCGGTTTCCAGGGCGCTGCAACGTATGGCCGATCGTGCTCAGATGGCCAAAACTCAGGAGGAGGTCGACTCGTACAAGCACCGGACTCAGGAAGTACACCACAGGATCAACTTCCTCGAGAATTGCCGTCCGGACATCGTCGGCGCAATAGATCGGCTGAAACGGAGGAGAGCAGAACTAGCCAAGGAGATGGAACAGATAACCAAAGAGATAGCCGCTGAAGAGAAGAAGCTCCAAGAACTCCCATCCATCATCAGCGAGCTGAAGCAAAAAAGACAACATCTGGCCCGTGAAACAATAAGGCTCCGTCGCCTCGTGTCAGAAGTACCAGGATCGGACGATAATGATCAGAGAATAGTAGACTCGGCCGATCAAATTAGACGACGAGCGATTGTAGCCATAGATGCTTTCCTTGGGTTGTAAAAAAATATGTTAAACATTATTGCTCCTTTAATGTCACTGCGCCGATTTGGTTTTGAACTGCTCCTTCAGTCTGCCTTGCATTTATGTATGTATTTACTCCGATAGGACGTGTCCCACCATCCATCTACCTCCTCTTCATTTATACGCAGACCGTTCACCATCTCTAGAGGCACACTCATTACTTATCTCCTCTCCTTCTTTTACTGTCCCAAACTGAACGGCAAGATGTCTTGTTCGTCCTCCTCATCCTCTTCCTCTGTCAACCAGGTATGAACTTCCCCTCTGCCTTTCTCTTAAGCATCTCAATCGCTCCGATACTGGGTAACTCCTTTTATCTCTGTTTAGCCGAAACATCTCAGCCCTGGTCTAGAACGAGCGATAGAAATCATGCATTCAGAAGAGCCACTATCACAGGCAGACAGAAATCTGATAAGAGCTCATGCTGGGGAACTCAGAGATCATGTCCCTGCCGCTGTCCAGGAACACTTGGACTTCATAAATGCTCATTTTTTGGTCCGCAAGCAACCATCTTTCGAAAAAAATTCTTCACTTCCCTGTAAAGCCAAAACTGGAGTCGCCATGGAAGATCTGGAAGAGGAGAAGACCCCCCTGCTAAAAGAACTCTGCAACCAAGCTGAAACTGGAGCCACTGCAGAGGACCCGAAAGAGAAAAGGCTCACCCTTATGATAAAACTGGGTCACATCGAGAGAGAAATCCAGCGTAGGCGTAATCGGTAGACACACCAGTATTTCTATTCTAAGGGCGACTTGTACCATGGCGGCCATGTAATCTGTAATTTCCATTCAATAATGAATCCCAATGTTTTCTTTCACCAGATGTGTAGACAGAAACCGATGAGAAATCGGCCATGTTACCTTGACATACTTTACTGCAAGTCATGTATCTACCCAAATGCTTGGATAGTACCTCTTCAGATATCATCCATTTAAAGCTCTTGGGAATTCCTCCCCTTCGACTGTCTCCAGAATATATGCATTCCCAGGGGCACATCAGCCGATTCTATACGGCCCCTCCCAAGTGGGTGACCATTTACCGAATTTGGGATCTCTAGACCCTATCGGCAGCACCAACTTCCATACCAAATCTCCTTGAGAGAACTGCTTAACTTTGACCTTTTTGTCATACCATCTGGCCACCCTTTTCTTGTTTTCTTCTATACTAATCAGGGCTCTCAACCGTAAACCCGCCGAATCGTCAAGTTCATCTTTCATGAGAAAGGAATAGTCATCGGCCGTTAACTGATCCTATAACGATATACGTCTTGACCCTGTCCTTATCTCCCATGGCAAGACCGCCTCATGACCATAAACCAAATGATAAGGGGATATTTTAGTGGCTCCATGACAAGGCATCCTGTATGCCCATAAAGATTCAGCCAAAGACATATGCCACTTCTTGGGTTGCTCTTCTATCTTCCTCTTGATTAGCTTGATTATCCCTTTGTTAGACGATTCTGCTTGGCCATTGGCTTGAGCATAGTATGGAGAAGAATTTAATAATTTAATCCCCATATCGGCGGCGAACTCTCCGAATTCTCCAGAAGTGAACATTGTCCCTTGATCAGTTGTGATGGTTTGAGGAATACCAAATCGATATATAATATGGCTTTTAACAAATTCAATCATATCGGCCGATGTCACGTTCCTCAAAGGAACTGCCTCCACCCACTTAGTAAAATAATCTGTAGCCACTAGTATGAACTTATGCCCTTTGCTTGATGGAGGATGAACCTGTCCGATGAGATCTATTCCCCAACCTCTGAACGGCCACGGCTTAATTATTGGATTCATAGCCGATGCTGGTGCGCGCTGCACATTGCCAAACCTCTGACAGTCTTGGCATCCTTTGTAGTACCTGAAACAATCCTCAAGGATGGTCGGCCAGTAATATCCATTGTTCCTGATCATCCATTTCATTTTGTGAGCCGATTGATGAGCTCCACACACGCCTTCATGGATTTCTCCCATCAGAACCTTTGCCTCTTCTGTTCCCAGGCATTTGAGAAGAACTCCATCAATCGTCCGATAAAATAAATCATCCTCAAGCAACACATATTTTGTAGCCTGAAAACGTGTTCGCCGATCCACCTTTTGGGATGGATTTCTCAAGTAATTGGCGATCTCCTTTCGCCAGTCATCGGCCGCGAGCTCTAGCGTCATCGCTCCCTGAATCGGCCGATACCCAGAAGCATGTTGGGCCAGTCTGTTGGCTTCTTCATTATAATTCCTGGGGATATGCTCAATTATTGCAGACTTGAACTCTTTTAAAAGTTGAAGACAATCCTCATAATAAATCCTCAAGATATCATCCTTGCACTCAGATCGCCCTGTCAACTGATCCACAATGAGCATGGAATCCCCAAAAATTTCGACTGCATCAGCTCTGACTTCCCTTAATAATTGGATGCCTTTTAGAACAGCTCGATATTCCGCCTGATTATTAGTTGCAGAGGCTTCTATCAGCAGAGAGAAATCATAACTTGCCCCCCGAGGCGACACAAGAACAATGCCGATTCCTGATCCGACCCCACACGAAGAACCATCAAAATATAGAGTCCATGGAACTGGTTCAACGGTGGCGATTTCTGATCCACAATGCTGAACTACGAAATCGGCCATCACTTGACCTTTGACGACTTTGGCCGATTTGTACCTTAAATCGAATTCTGACAAAGCCAGGATCCATTTTCCAATCCGCCTTTCAAAATCAGCAATGATAGCATATACTTCACCACATCATCCTTGCACACGACTATGCATTCTGCCGATAGCAAATAGTGCCTGAGCTTAGTACATGAAAAGTACAAGCACAAGCATAGTCGCTCCACCGAGGAATATCTTGTTTCGGCGTCTAAAAGTCTTCTGCTAACGTAGTATACCATTCGTTCTTTCCCCTCAAACTCCTGTACCAACGCCGATCCAATAGCCTGTTCATCAGCCGATAAATATAACTTGAACGGCTTACCAGGCTGTGGTGGAACTAATACCGGAGGTGAAACCAGATACTTCTTGATATTCTCCAGTGCCTTGCGCTGTCCTTCTCCCCATACGAATTCCTGGTCGGGCTTTAATTTCAACAGAGGGGTAAAAGCCTGAATACGCCCTGACAGGTTGGATATGAATCTTCTGATGAAATTGACCTTGCCGATGAGGGACTGTAGTACAGTTTTATTTTGTGGGGCCACTACTTTGTTGATGGCGTCTATGGTCTTGCGATTGACTTCTATCCCGCGCTCATGGACCATAAATCCTAAGAATTGCCCGGCCGATACACCAAATGCACACTTGTTTGGGTTCATCTTCAGCCCATGTTTCCTTGTGCACTCCAGTACTTCCTGTAAATCGGCCAGATGATCTTGGTGACCTTTTGACTTGACCACGACGTCATCTATATAAATTTCCACCGATGAACCAATGAGCTTGTGGAAGATGTAGTTCATGGCCCGTTGATATGTAGCGCCAGCGTTCTTCAACCCGAAAGTCATAACCACCCATTCAAATAAACCAAGATGACCTGGGCACCTGAAAGCCATTTTCGAAATATCTTCCTCGGCCATTAATATCTGATTGTACCCGGCATTCCCATCCATGAAACTTATGACTTTGTGGCCTGCAGCGGCATCCACCAAGATATCGGCCGTCGGCATCGGATATCCATCCATCGGCGTAGCCTGATTTAAGTTCCTGAAATCGATGCACACACGTAATTTTCCATTCTTTTTGTATACAGGCACAATGTTAGAAATCCATTCGGCGTAGCGGCACTGCCGAATAAATCCTGCTTCAATCAACTTTGTAATCTCGGCCTTTATATCAGGTAGAATCTTGGGGTTACACCGTCGTGCAGGTTGCTGATATGGCCGATATCCTGATTTTATACGTAACCGGTGTTCAACAATAGACCGATCTAGTCCTGGCATCTCATGATATTCCCAAGCAAAGCAATCCTTGAACTCTTTTAATAAACTTATCAACTTACATTTGTACTCAGGATCCAAATTGGCACTAATGTACGTCGGCCTTGATTTGCTGCTATCTCCCAAATCTACCATCTCTAATAAATCGTCCGATGTAAACCCATGCCCAAGCTTCCCATCTTCTCGGACGAGCTGATCCATTTATTCTGAATCTTCAGAGCCGACTGCTTGGATCGGCTGTAGACCGAAATCGAACACTTTCAGGAAGTCAGTGTCCCAAGTCCTGCCAGATATACACTTGACGTGCTCGCAGCTCCACTGTTGCGTGTCGGCCGCTGCAACGCTATAGACGGAATCGGCAGCGACTATCTCTGTGTTGTCGCCGACCCATTGCACAAGGCATTGATGCATTGTAGATGGGACACAGCAGTTTGCGTGTATCCAGTCGCGACCAAGCAGCATATTGTAGGACCCCTTGCCATTAATAACGAAAAAAGTGGTAGGGAGGGTCTTACTGCTGATGGTGAGGTCGACGCAGAGCGCTCCGCGAGCGGGTGACACGTTGCCTTCGAAATCCTTCAGCATCATGTCTGTCTTGGTGAGGTCTTCATCGCCCTTGCCCAGCTTGCGGAACATGGCGTATGGCATGATGTTAACTGCAGCGCCTCCATCTACCAGTAATCTGGTGACGGGTCTCCCGTTGACATAGCCTTTGAGAAACAACGCTTTGAGATGCTGCCGTTTTTCTTCTTCTGGTTTCTCAAACGTAGCCGTCATCGGCTCTAATACCAGTTGTGCCATTTGTTCTTCTTCTGTTCTTGTTACTTTATCCCGATCGTTGGGCGCCATGAACTCCATCGGCAGTATGAACACCATATCAATTTCGGCTGTCGATTCTTGGTTGCTTGTTTCTTGATCGTTTTTCTTTGGGCTCCAAACTCGAGATTTAACATTCCTTCTCTCTGGCACCTGTCTCTGTTCTTCTTCTTGATGCTCCCACTGGCGTAGGCGTTGGATCCTTCGCTTCTGGGATCTGGATAGGCCATCGGGACACCACCTGGGATTTGCTAGTTTGGCCGATGATCTGGCGTGTTCCCAATCTGGTTCCCTTCCTAGGGGATCCTCGTCTGATACCCTGTCATCGGCCATTTCTTCCAGCCGATCGTGCGCGCTGATCCTGCCCCCCAGTCCGATCATGCTTTTTGACCGGTGGTGCTGGTCAACTCTGGCCCCCAGCCGATCATGTACCGAAACGCGCTGTTCTTCGCGCCGATTTCTGCTGATCGGCTCTGATCCTCTGTCCCTAGAGTGTAGCCTCGGGCGATTGTTGCAGTTCAATCCGTTACACTCCGGACAGTTATCGGCAGACGGCAATCTGATGTCGTTCTCCCAGCAGTGGATGAAGAATGGACATTGCCAGTGATCTTCATGCCGGCGTATCATCTTTTCCTGGTATCTTGCTTCTTCTTGCTGCTGCCGATACTTGCCGAGCAAGAATTGGGAGGTAACGGGCTTGCGTGGTCGTTCTGGCCCCTGCCTGTTCCTTCGGATTTCTTCAGTCGTGATCTGCCTCTTGGGATCGACGGCGCCGCCTCTTCTCGTCGATTCTGACGTCAGCACCTTGGTTTGACTTGAGTCTCCTCCAGCGTTAACCATGTTGGCCGGGAAGGGATGCTGATCTATCTTCATCGGCTTTGCCGATTTAGTTGGAGTTTCAAATTTAAGCCGCCCCTGCTCGATGGCCGATTGTATCTGCTGGCGGAAGACTTTACATTCGTTTGTATCATGAGAAGTAGCGTTGTGCCACTTGCAGTATTTCATCTTCTTAAGTTGATCGGCCGTAGGGATGGTGTGACGTTGAGATAGCTTGATCTGTCCTTCCTGAAGCAATAGATCAAAAATTTTATCGGCCTTTGACGTGTCAAAGCCGAATGTTTCCGGCTCTTTCTTCCCAAAAGGGCATGATATCGGTTTTTTCCCTTTGACCCATTCTGCTAGGCCGATTTCCTCTTCCGCATCGGATTCAGACCCTTCCAAGTATGCCACCTTCTTTTGGAAGTTCCTCCGCTGTTCAAACGGCCGGACCTCTTGTCCTGACAATCGGTGGACGATTTGGCTCAGGCTTTCAAACTCTTGGGCAGCATATCTTTCTTTGATTTGTGGCAAGAGGCCTTGGAAAACGATATCGACCAACTGTGCATCGGTCAGAGCCAGACTGTAGCATTTGTTCCTGATTTCTCTGAACCTCTGTATGTACCCCATCACTGGTTCATCGCTCCTCTGCCTGAGACTGGTCAAATCCGAGAACTTCATCTCGTGTACTCCTGCGTAGAAGTACTTGTGGAATTGTTTCTCCAGATCGGCCCATGTAACGATGGAATTTGGCGGCAAGGTGGTGAACCACTGGAAGGCCGATCCGGACAGAGATGATGAAAATAAACGCACCCTCAGGGCATCTTGCGTGGCAGCTTCCCCGCACTGGATGATGAATCGGTTGATATGCTCCACAGTGGATGTATCGTCCGTCCCTGAGAACTTGGTGAAATCGGGAACCTTGTAGCGGTGTGGGAACGATAGCAAGTCATAGGCCGATGTATATGGCGTCTTGTAGGTATAAGTTTAAACTTTTGGCTTCAATCCAAACTGATCTTGGATTACTTCTGCTATTCTTGTCGTCCAGTCCACCTGCTGCTGATGAACAGCTGTTCGCGGCGCGGGCATGTGCTGAAGGGCTGGTACGGCCGGGTGATGAATCGGCGAATTTTGCTGAGCGGCCGATAGTTGATGGCGAAACGAGTCCGCACCCCCTTCGTACGTCACTGCTGGCGCCGTGCCTCTGAATGCTTCTACAGTGTTTGCCCCCCTGCCGATTTCTGATAAGATCGGCTGATACTGGGGAACCGTCGGCCGGGCGGCCGATTGGTATGGCACCTGGGTTGAATAACTTCCATACCCGTTCGCTGGCTCGGGAAAATACGCTGTCGCTGATGTTCCCCAAGGTGCTGAGCTTGTAGGCAGTGACTGCACAGAAGCAATCTGAACGAGTTGAAGCGGTGTCTGTGATGGGAGACATGGTGCACCGCTGTATCTTGGAGACGCCGGGGGCAATGGAGAGTTGTACCCCTCGCGTTGCGTCAGTATCGGCTGAGGAGCCGATTGGGACGTGTATGGTAGGCTTCTGGCTGGCAGAGTGGTCGGAGGGGCATATGCCGGTCCCTGATAGCCTTGGACTGCTTCGCTGGCCAGAGAGTTGACGACGGTGTTATACACCGTGTTGGTCATTACTGAGGATTGGTCGATGAACGCCTGATACACAGACTGTTGAATCATCTCTGACATCTTGCCCGAGTCCTCAGCAATAGTGATGTGGCGAGGTGCTAGAATAGGAGTCTTCTTGACTGCCTCCCCGCTTCTGGTACGACTGAACGACTGGAGGTACATCTTCTTGTAATCTTCTAGATGTTTGGCCAATTCTTCCCGCTGGTCGTCCTTGAGATCTGCTTCTGTGACCTCAATGATGTTGCTGCCGGAGATTTCTGCGTTTTTCGACATATCAGATCTTGGATGGTCCCACTGGGCGTGCCAAAAGTGTGTTGGCGCTAAAATCGGCCGGATAGGAATCGGCCGATGGTCTTCAGCGTCGGACACACGACCCGGGAGAATCTGCTTAGCTCCTATTCGGGTTATCGCCCTGGTGCGGTTCGCGCGGCGTGCCAGTCAATCTGACCTGTTGATTGACAAGGAAATAGAGTATTAAATTCTAGGCGCGTCGATCGGCTGGGATTCCGATCTGCCCTAAGGAGCGCGTCGGCAGCGAATCGACCGATTTGCTGTAGAGATGATCGGCTATGGATCAGCCGATAATCGGGTAGTAATTCTAAAGAAAACCACCGGAACGGTCTTAAACAATTACTACAGAAGCAACACTTGAAATAGGTCTAATCGGCTGTATGATGATAAATCGAAGAAGAACAATGACGAAGCCGATTACTCTGATTTCAAGCTGGATAACTGGTGATAATACTAGAATAACAGGTAAAACTTGCAATTCTAGTAAATATCGATAACTGGTGAATAAATCCAAATGAAACTACAGCGATGCGCCCGTAGTTAAAGCTCGGATATTACTCGGTAAGCGGAACCTACCAATTGGCCGGAGATCAAGCTGATGCAGCCCTGCCAATCCGTACGAACTCGTGAAAGAAGAAAATATTGGCGAAGTCGCCGACTTGAAAGTAAATTGCTGGAAAAGTAGAAGTATTGTTGTTGATTGATGTGTTGATATCTTTTCAAGACCCTGACGACTCCTATTTATACCCTAAAGCTAGGACTCCTGGTCGATCACGACTTGTTACAACCTTATTTAAATTACTATATCTATACGAACTTTAAAAAGGAAACGGACTCCCGCAGAATCTTCCGCCGCCGCTCCCTAATCCAATTAGGATTTCCTTCAATTGCTCCCCGACCGACTTAGCATGCCCCCTTTGGCCAACTTTTGACCAGGATCCTCTGAAATAATCCTATCCTGTTGGCGTAAGCTGTGCCACCAATCGGCCGATTTCCAACTGTTACCTCAATCGGCCGATTCCTTTCTGTAGCCTTCAGATCTGCCGCATCGGCCAATCTTCTCCTCCTGACGCCGATTCAACACGTGTCAAAATCTGGCGTCAACAATTTTTACAAAAGGAAAAATATAACTGACGACGACGGGTCGCTCTCCAGCACTACTACGCGACCCGTCAGCCCAGCAGGCCGCGTGCCTGGGCATCCCATCAGCCCGTTATCCCCTCCACCCTAAAAGGGCATCCGATCTTTAAGTTGGCGCGACCCGGCCATGGCCTGCTATGCACGTGGCCCACGGTCCCTATGCCTCCTGCCTTCCTAGCGTGTCCCCTCCCTTCCCTTGCATGTATTTTTTGAAATATTGCTTGTTCAACAAATATTTTATTTTCTTCATAGTATCTCCATTTTGAGAACCAATTGCACCATTGTGTTCTATGTAACAAGACGAACAAAACTAGATCCCAATTACATATATTTTGACGATGTTTTCCATTAGTAGAAACTTATGTGATGACTTTCTCTCTTTCTGTAGCAACTTATGCATATATCGGCTTACTGTGGTGACAATTTTTATGTATATCAATTTTTATTTTGTGTCAACTTATGTTTATGAGTGTATGATAGATTTAGTTTGTAATAACTTATATCTTATATATGTGGCAACTCACGTATAATAGATTCTATTTTGGGCAAGTTTGTTTAAATGTGTGATAATTTTTATTTTAATAACAATTTGTATATAAACTTATGTGTAGGACGACTTACTCCTTTTTTACTACTTATGTGTATGATATCTTGTGTTTGTGACAACTTATGTTTACGGCGAATTCTATTTTTATGACAACTTATGCTTATAATAGACTATACTTTTGTACATCTTTATTTTTATGACAACTTATAAATATTTTCTATGCAATCTTTATTTTATATGTGTGGCAACTCATGTGTATAATAGATTCTATTTTGTGGCAACTTTTGTTTTACATGTGTAACATTTTTTATTTTATGACAATTTATATATAAACTTATTAGTACCACAACTTACTCCTTTTTTACTACTTATGTATATGGTATCTTGTGTTTGTGACAACTTATGTATATCACAGATTCGATTCGTGACAACTTATGTTTATAACAGATTATTCTTTTATGGCAACATATATATGTATATTGTAGCAACTTCTTCAATAATATCAAACTCAAATTTACACATAAGTTGCTACTACTGCAAAACGTGTTCAAAGTATATGCAAGTGGGATCTAGTTTTGTTCGTCTCATCACGTAGAACATAAAGGTGCAATCGGTTTTCAAAATGGATATCATATGAAGAAGATATGATATTTATTTGAAGGAGTTGCATGTTGAAAAAAGAATCTAGACGGGAGGCGTGTCCCCTCCCCTCAAGCCAGTCCGTCCGGGAGTAGTCAGCTCAGACCGACAGGGGGAGTCGCAAGCTGGCCTATCGCACGATAGGTTGTGCATTAACCCGGTCCTTTACAAAAATGTTGAACCTCAACTTGTTTGAAAAAGTTGAGCCAACATGTTTGCAACTTTTTGAGAAAAAATCAACATGTATTGAAAAAATCATCGCGGACCTTCTTCTCAGGCTTCGACAGCCGTGGCCGCGCCCGGAGCAGCGGCTGCGCAAGGCCGCGTTGCAAAGCAGGCCACGGCGGCGTGGGGCGGTGCTCGGAGCAGGTGGCCGCGCATGGCTGCGCTGCAAAACAGGCCACAACGGCTCGTGGAGCGGCGGCCGCGCAGGCCGTGGGGTACGAGCGCAACAGCCGCGGGTGGCGTAGGGGCCGGGGTCGCGCCGGCCGTGGTGGCGCAGGGGTGTGCGCGGCGGCGCATGGGTGGAAAGGAAAACGAGGCAGGGA
Organism: Panicum miliaceum; assembly: GCA_032594955.1. Classification (NCBI taxonomy): domain Eukaryota; kingdom Viridiplantae; phylum Streptophyta; class Magnoliopsida; order Poales; family Poaceae; genus Panicum; species Panicum miliaceum. Next base: position 43,324,603 of record CM064056.1, on the reverse strand, counting down.
CGGTACCAAGAGCTAGGGTTGAGGAAAGTGATAGATGGGGATCTGGCCGATGAGATTTTTCGCACGAATCTCAAACACTGGAACGTGGGGCAGGAAAAATCTTGTGGAAGATGTATAGGAATTCTGGCAGCCTACTAGCATCGTTGTGCATAACCCATCGCACGCCTGATAGGTGGGCCCCACTTGTTCCAACGCTGACTCGGGCTCAGACCTATGTCCAATTCGCTATCGGCTAGACCCATCTGGTACGGACACCCCGAGCCTGAAGCCCTTGCTCCTCTTCCACCAGCGAGCAAGCTCCAAACTATATGGGCCACCCGACCCGTAAACCTGAACCATCCCGCTCAAAGAAATCGACCTGACTTGATCAATATATAGGCTAGGCTCGGGCCGAAATTCTTGACCCGCCATAAAACTCAGGCCGAGTACAGGCTGATTTTTCTACCCAAACCCCGACCCAATCCAACCCGACCCAAAATTTGTATAAAAAAAATCAGGTTTGACCCGAACTGACCACACGTGTCGGGTTGGGCTTAGGCTAAGAAATCCAACCTGATGGTTGAGTTGGACCGGGTTCGGGCCGAAGGAAAAATATTGGGTTTTATTTTAGCCCGACTTTACTCCGACCGACCCGATAAATGATCAGGCATAAAGAATGGTACCATGTCTGATTTCAGATTTTGTATTTTACAATTGGTAGTTTAACAATAAAAGAAATCAGATAATTCATTAAGGCTATCTTTATGTTGTGTATCAATAGTCAAGTATGAGTTAAATGTTCCAACAGAGTAACTATTATTTATTTCAAGCTATTTTGGTTCTTTCTTAATTTTTAGAAAGAAATTAATTCCCTAAAGGTGAGATGAGAAAATAAAAAAACAAGTGTAACAGAATACAAATCGTAGACACCCTCTGGTCCGGCGTAGTCAAATACGTCGCCGTTGTAATGCTTGGACTATGGATGCACCAATTCACCAAGTTGTCGTACTAAATTGAGCTATTTCCAAGTTGTTAGACCAATCTGCACCATCCAACAAGTTACTGTATGATGGATGTAATTTACTCTTTAGATAAATATCTGTTCTTCTTGAAACTATATATAATGACATGAACATTTGATCAGCTTGGATAGAGAATTCAACGTTTTTATCGTTGAAAATCTGTAGTACCTGTTTGTTTCAGTTCTGTACTTTGCAATTTATTATAGGAGGCGCCTACTGCTATCGCCAAAAATCTCCACGCCATGAGCTGGGACTGGAGGCGCCTACTATAGCCCGCCTAAGGGCAGACAACAATAAGGTACTTGGCACGAGTAGGGATGAAAACGGATTGGATACGGATAGATATCATTTATATTATATTGTATTTATTTTCACATTGTTCTTTAGATTCGGATTCTGAGTTAGACACTTGTTGGATACACATACGAATGCGGATGGTCTCGGTTGCGAATACGAATAAATGGATCTTAAATACGGGATGAGACGGATGTGGATAATGTTGATCACCAAGTTCTTCGGATATTAAGTAAAAGCAACATTTGTAAATGTCATACATGTTGTAATCATTATATCACTATAGGAGTCCAAATCATAACTAGATTATACTAAAAAAAGAAATATTAACTACTATATATAAGTTACCAAGTCGTATTGCTATAGATATATAGCGTACACAAGCAGCCAATGTCTTTTAGGCACTTCAATTGCAAGATATTGTATACTATTGCAAACATAAAATGTTAGAGTCGCTAATAGTGCCTTGGACGTGCTCGGTTACACGACTTTTTAACATATCACATATATATAACAACACTAAAGTATGCTAGATAGTATCATATTTACTACAATTATGTTGAATTAGAGCAAAATCTAGACCCATAAAACTAAGAGCCAAAGAACTCTACCTTTCTATACGGGGAAATTATCCCATGAGCAGCTCAATGCCGCTAAACGCCCTAACAACTTCAATTTAAAATTTTATTTTCAAGGAATATTGTTCTTATTTTCATGAAATACTTAAAAGCTAGTAGTATAATGTAGATAACTAAAAAGAAAAGAAAAGAAAAGAATTGGACTCCATGAACTACAAGTAGCGCAAGCATCAGCGCCAGTCGAGGAGCTGGGCCGGCGTGGCCCATGAACTGGCGCCGCTCTCATGGGCCAACCGCAGCACACACAGACACAGCAGGTCAGCACAGCTCCAACACAAGGAAACGTGTACCAACCGATGGGGGTACCAGAAAGATAGCAGGATGTTAGCGCAAATTCAAGGCCAACACACCAGAGCACTAGCACGTACAGCGAGCAGAGACGCGCGTTGCAGCGCCGCCGCTCAGATCCGATCAGACCGATCTTGGAGGCCGGTCAAGCCGGTTTTTGCCGGGAGGCCGGTGGAGATCCGACGAACACCCGCCCGGGAGGGACCCGTCAGGGCGAGCGCATGCAGGGTTGCTCTGGTGTCGGCAAGCCACCTAAAGAGCCTTCAAACACCGTCAAGACATCTGAAGAACAACAGATATGAGGGTTGGAAGAGTTAGGATGCGGAGAAGATAAAAAGCAATGAAAAGTAATAGATTGATATGTTTTTGATCGATTGGATCCCCTCAATCGGCCGTGGATTTATAGGGAGGGATGATTCTACATCTTTAAGAGTCAAAACCTTAATTAAATTCGTATAAAAATACAACTCCTAACTCGGACTGGGCAGTCTAAACCGGTGTGACCGCCCTAGCAAACCAGTCTGACCGGTCCGATCTGGGTCATGCCTTCCCGAGGTCATAACTCTCTCATCCAAACTCCAAGTTGGACGTTCCATATATGCATTTCGATCATCTCGACAAGAGATATGCAATGGTGAAGTCAATTATGCATTTTGACATAGTCACCATAACTGGTCTGACCAGTTTGTGCACACCAGTCAGGCCAGTCTACACAGTCGTCCCAATTTTGGTCGTCAACATTTGCCCCCCCCCCCCCCTATTTTTTTGGCAAAGCTTGGCATGCTAAAAAATATTCTTCTGGACTAAAATTGTCTAAGGACGATGATGAACAACACATCGGCCATATATTGCTTCTAAGGGCGATGAAACTATGCATCGGCCATACACCTTGAATTTGTTCAAGTTGGTGCTGAAGTTACCTTCTTCAGCCTCCACTCCTTCCTGATTGGTGTTGACCTTGATGGCTTTGCTTCAGATTGATACTCTACAAATTCCATTCTTGTTTGTGTAATCGTTGTAGCCTCCTTTTTTGAGTATGAGTCAAGCCGGAGGGACACCACCTCAACTGTAGATATATTGAATCTTGCTTCATGTTTTCCTCATCCTCTTTGCTGTCAGCAAACTTACTTTCGACCAGATCATCATTATCAACAATCGGTCTTTGCAATGCTTCACAATTTGGATATATAGAAGGATATTGAATGACATATAGTTTCATATGCATTCTACTATAATCTGAAGGTAAATAATAGAAAGGATATAACCAAAACCATGGAGCAACCGATCCAAACAATGAATATGGTGCAGCAGCACCGTTCCCTTGATGTAAGCAAGAACCCGGTTGCTCTTGAAGTTTTGCTGATGATTTTGCGCTTTTGACTTTATTTAGCTGATTCTTCTGCTTCTGAGTAGCCCCCTTCTTCTTATACTTGGCCAGGAGTTCTTTCAAAGCTCGGCCTTACTTTATTCTTGAATTCAAGTCCGTTTTCAAAATTCCCAGGATGACCGGTCAGACCGGTCCTACAACCGATCTGACCGGTTCGTGCAGAACCAGCGCCTTTGCTTTTATCTTGCGCCCCCCCCCCCCCCCCCCCCCCCGAGCGTTGAAGTCTTCAATGTAGATTGAGGGGTCTTTTCTGGTGACACTTTTGTAACCTTCTCTGAATCCGTAGATCTTTCTTCACCAATTATCACATTTTTCCCTTTGGCTTTATCGGGTTGGTCCGGCTGAATCAATACTTTTGGATTCGTCAACTCAAGTGTGTGCACGGGAAAAGGATCTCTATCAATTTGCATTGTATTTGTCTATGGAGAATATTGCAATCATTAGTAGCATGAGAAAAGGTATTATGAAATTTACAATAAGCACGCCGCTTCAACTCATCCATTGATGGCATCGTATGAGAAAATTTAATCTTCCCAATCTTTGCTAACTCGTCAAAGATCCTGTCACACATAGACACATCAAAAGTGAATTTAACTTCATCATATCCATTTTTGGAAATCGGCATTAGAGAAGCACAAATGCTTGGCTTATTATTAGCTGACCATACAAATTCAGCAGCATAAACCTCATTACTCTCATCGTCTGAAGAATCACAATTTAGCACATGCATATCAAGACTATCAGATTTAGGTTCAGAATCTTTACTTCGGCTTTCCTGAGCCAAAGCCCTTTGCATCACTTGGTTAATGGTTAGGAACTCATAGCCTTCTAGTTTTTCTTTAATATAAGATCTCAAAGCTAATTCAGCAATGTCCTTTTCAGAAATAACCAAGCAATAACATCAGTTTTTTTTATCTCTAAATCTTCTAATATATTCAACAGCAGGTTCATCAAGCTTTTGCTTAACCTATGTCAAATGAGACAGCCTCAATTCATTATCTCCATTATAAAAATGCTCATGAAATTTACGCTCTAATTCAGACCATGATGCAGCCATCTCAACCAACCATGCACCATTCCATATAAACCAAGCACATGATGTGGAAGATATCACCCAACCAAGAGAACAAGTCAACATTGGACCAATTACACGTAGTCGAGCTAAGAAGCTACAGCAACATGTGACTTCACTCCTAGCTGAAAATAACTTCAACATTTATGGGAATGTTATACTACCTAAATGTTCTACATTGGTTGTGCTTAGGTATGCATGCGAAGAGGGTGGTGCTGCTATACATGGAGATGAAGCAAACAATAAGAAAGGGACCGGCAAGCCATGTTTTGATCAGTCGGAACCACTTCACAAGAAATGGACTACCAAGCCGCATTTTGAGCGGTTCAGACTTCAGTTCGGACCTCAATTCGGACCAGCATATTGAAAAATAAAGTATACTTTCCAACCCAACAAACCTCATATCATTTGGACTTCCCAATAAGGAGTTATGAACGATTTAGTGGAGACTGCGCAGGAGCCCAACAGCCACGAGGCTCCTCGGGATTTCAGCTCGTGGTGACTTTTGAGTTACCGTAACTACAGAAACTCTAAGGTCCATTCACACCCAATAAGGAGGGTTGTTTCGTGTATAAATATCACATGTATCTCAGAGATTAAACAAGACTTCGATAATGAAATAGAACCCCTTTTGTTCAGCTGTGTGCTAACAAATTCAGAGAGTGTTTCTCTACCCGTTTGCTCTTGTGATTTCCCCCTGGGATTACATATGCGGCTGCTTCATCGGCACCCAATCCGTGCTCCTGCTACTTTGTGTTCAGATTGTGTAGGTTGGTTCTTTGAAAGTGTGATTGGGCGAATCCTTGATTCAGGCTGCCGTATAGAGACGGTGGTTGGCTTCTTGTGTGTGTCGTCAGGTTGCACTACTTATCCGGTTCCTCGCAGCTAGTTATCTCGGCTGAATTTCAGATAGTTATCTTGTTCAAGATCCTACGTTGTGATAATCGAGACAACATCCGTATCAGACCAAGTATGAATAGAGTTAGGAGATAATTTTGAAAACCAAGAGAAAGCAGTGTCAGATAATGACAAAGGGAACATTCTGGTTTTTAAATGATCAAGGCTACCATAAATACTCATTTGTGCATTAAATTGGCTAACATGCTCCCAGATAGTCCTTCTATCCTCCACAGTGAATTTAACAAATTCTAGCACCTTAAAATCGTGAGGATATGGTTTAGCATCAAAACTCTTAGGATAATATTTTTTACACAATGTAGTTTTGTCTTTATGTTCTACACCGAAAGTTTCCTTAAATATAATAGCCAAATCCCTTTTATGTTTTTCAAGCATCTCTTTATAATAAGGATCATTTGGCTTTAGCATATTAGAATTACTATTATTCGGCATATGTTATGGTGCATGGTTCGGTTGTGCATACGATGATTGCTGCAAATAACCATTGTTTGGTACTGCACCGTATGAATAACCTGAACTTTGGGGAGGAATAAGATGTGGATTATATGTCATAGCAGTGTATGGAGGAACACAATAACCAGCAAATCCATTTGTTCGGCTAGGATTAGCCTGAACAAGAGGCACACTAGCAATTGGTTCAGGAGACTGCTAATACATAACCAAAGCACCAGAACCGGTCTGACCGGTTGTAACCGGTCCCCCATAACAGGTCTAACCGGTTTGCAAAACCGATCCAGCCATTTTGTTCGCACTATACTGTTCTGGAGTTATTTTTACATTCATAATAGTTTATCGGCATGCTATATTGAGGCGTGGGTGCTGCCGATGACTCAGGAGGCATAGTGTTATGTTGTGAAGTACTCCCTCCGTCTCAAGATATAAGGCATGGTCAAACTTGGCATAGTCTTCAATAATAACATTTGACTTTTAATATCTCTTATAATATAATGTTTGCAGCAACAAAATTATAGTCATATGAAACTACTTTTAAATATCAATACAATGATATCATTGTTGTAAGACAAAGTTTTTATTATACAACATCAATCGTAGGTCAAAGTTTTTAAAGTTTGAATCTTGAATTACGTGCGCGCCTTATATCCTGAGACCGAGGGAGTACCAACAACATTAGACTTAGGAGCATTACTATCATTGGCCAAAGGTTGCTTCGCTAATGATCTATCAATCATATATTTTGAATAGTAGAAAGCATCCGTTCTTGACCATCAACCAATAAGCGACTAACTTGCTCCAAAGTTACAGGTGATGTTGTAGTACTCACATCAGCATTTACCTTAGCTTGCTCGTCCTCGCTCGAGACGATGACCACCTCCTTATCCTTGGAGATGTCGCCCTTCTGATTTTTGGAGAAGTGAGATAAGAACCATCGACGTTGTGTCGTACGTTCTCCTCTTCAAGCTCCTTCATGTAGGCTTTATAAGCTTGACGATCCTCGGCCGCAATTCATCAACAGTCGGCCTAGCAATGTTTTTGGGATCAACTTCACTAGGATTTGGTAGATTCGTCATGGTAGTAGATCCCTTTTTCTTCTTCCCCGGCGGAGTCGCCAAAATGTGTTGGCGCAAATTCAGGGCCAACACATGAGAGCACTAGCACATGCAGCGAGCATAGGCGCGCATTGCAGCGCTGCCGCCCAGATCCGGTCAGACCGGTCTTGGAGGCCGGTTTTTGCCGGAAGGCCGGCGAAGATCCGATGAACACCCGCCCGAGAGGGACCTCGTCGGGGCAAGCGCACACAGGGTTGCTTTAGGATCGGCAGACCACCTAGAGCGCCTTCAAACGCCATCGAGACATAGGAAGAACAACAGATATGGGGGTTGGAAGAGTTAGGGTTTGGAGAAGACAAAAAGTAATAAAAAGTAATAGATTGATATATTTTTGATTGATTGGATCCACTCAATCTGCCGTGTCCCTTTATATTTATAGGGAGGGATTGTCTTGCCTCTTTAGGTATTTATAGGGGGGATTGTCTTGCCTCTTTAGGAGTCGAAACCCTAATTAAATTCGTATCAAAATACAACTCCTAACTCGGACTGGGCAGTCTAAACCGGTCTGACCAGTCCGGTCTGGGTCATGCCTTCCCGATGTCATAACTCTCTCATCCAAACTCCAAATCGGATGTCCCATATATGAATTTCAATCGTCTCGACGAGAGCTATGCAATGGTGAAGTAAATTTTGCATTTTGACAAAGTCACCCTAACCGATCTGACCGGTTTGTGCACATCGGTCAGACCGGTCTGCACAGCCGTGCCAATTTTGATCGTCAACATAGGGCATTGGTGGTTTGGTCGAGTACTCTAAACCGAGAATTAGTATTAAAATATCTCTGGCTGCTTCTACACGGCTAATTGATAAATAAAATATTATTTAGTACAAGTCGGATATATATCCTATTGGGTATCCGATATCTGATATCCAGCGGATATTAGTCATATTATATTTGAATTTGATATCCGAGAAATATATTTGAATCCGTATTTGATATTTGAAAAAAATATTGGATATCCCAATAAATATCCGAATCACTATCCAACGCTCTTCGGTCAGTTTCAACACTCTTCGGTCGGATGGTCGGTCGGGAAATATGGTTACCTTGTTATGGTGGACATGATAATTCAGATTGCATTGAATATTTATATTTTGAACATGTTCTTCATGTATATGTGAACTGAGTACTGGTTGGCAGGTTCTGAAATCCCACTGTACGTCGAGCGTATCAAGCCTAGCTTCATCAAGAATGGGGACATGCATGTTAATTTCAACCATTCCTATCCTGCTGAAACAGTTAGAAGCATTACGCCTTTGTAAAGGAACAGACCAAGCTTTTTTTTTGATGGCGGAACAGACCAAGTTGATTATGCTCTTTGCAATACATCAGCAAGAGTTTGTTGAGGAGCCTGCGAAGACAGAGACGGAAGTGATGGTATGTGTGGCTCATCAGAATCTGTCAAGGGACAGAGACCAAAGGGTGGAAGCCTTTCACCAGAAAAAATGGAATCAAAATGGATTGAGCTGTTGCAGATGTATACAGCTAACTATTTTTCTTGGTGAGTATAGAGCTATTAACTGGCTGCACATAATGTCTCCTATGCACGAATGAACATGTCAACTACATGTACATGTGCTTGTGAATCGTAAGTGATGTTCTGTTAAATAGTTGCTGTCATATATTTGTATGTGAGTTGTTGTACGTCTTTCACCTGCAAGTCTGAATCGGCCTATTGTCATCTCCTCTTCAGAGTGTCCTTGATTATATTAAAGAAATTGACACACTTCAGGTCTGATTCTCGAATCTGAGGTTCTTACGAAGGTTTTGGATGACCCACTGTGAGATCTAATAATGATTCATCTAAGAACATGAACCATACTAACTTGTTCTTATAATTAGAGAAGTATAGGAGAAACCCAACGCAAGAAGGATCCTCACGAGGACCTGACCAATCAGCAAGCAACAAATCGTTTCCCTTCCCACGTCGCCACCGATCCTTCACCTATATGTGTGTAGGGAAAATTAACATCACAAGCCGTACGTCCATACCAGAAGACTAAAACATTAGTTTTGCAGCATCCATTGACTCTACAGACATGCTCCTGCCTGAATTACAAGACGGCATGTCAACAAATGCCCAAGTCTTCTCTGGCAGATGACCTAATAAGGTGTTCCAGGTTCAGATCAAAAGTAAAGACGGTAGGCTCAACTGAGAGAGCACGCTACAGACACATGAGCATGGCATCTGTAAGCAAAATAGCCTGCTCCGCGGTCTCCCCTGTCCTCCACACCAAGTCCTTGTCGAAGAAGCCACTCCAACGAAACAGCCAGGTCAGGGGAAATGGCCCTCTGGTGTTCCCTTGAGGATCTACATAATTCCACAGGGGTGTGTGGGGTGACACCGCATTCATGGCCTCACGCACTGCTGGCTCGTGCTGCTCCAGGTGAAGATCCCCATTCATAGCTCCAGAGGCATGTAAGGGTATAAGCGAAGCTGACTCGGATTGCTCCATATGAAGATGCCCACCCATTCATAGCCCTCAGAGCACGTGACCCGTTGCCTTCTGTCCTATGTTCAATAATGTGAAGATCCTCATCTCCGTCACTGTCCAGGTTGATAGCTTCTTCAAAATTTGCCCCACCACTATTCTTTTGCCTGGAGTGTTTAGCTTCATCTTTGTCAATGTCCATGGTTCCAGTAGACCTTCCATCTGTATTGACTTCACAAATAAAGTTATCATGTGGTTGGCGTAAAGGACAAAACTGGTACAAAATTAATGAGCATGCGACCATATATAGTGCAATCGTTTCACAACAAACTGTTAATGTAGAACTACTTTTTGTAGCGGGATCTGATCAACATCAATATAATTCAATCAAAATAACAATCCAAGCAGTATCTGAATGGAAAAATGCAATATTTGCTTTCATGATGCTTCTGGCGTCAAGTACCAAACCTTGAGTATTGTTCATTTGAGAATGCAGTGCAGAATGAGGAGTAACACGACCAGCTTCACCAGGTACATAAATAATGAAAATACAAAACTAGCAGTACTAGACAAATGCAATACATATTATATTATTACCTGCAAGGAGGTATTTCCCGTACTAAACTAATGTTGACCTCCACCCCCCCCCCCCCCCCCCCCCCCCTCCCAACAAAGTGCTACTATAATTTTAGTTTTAAGTTAGTTTCAGAGTTTCATTTGGAACAAGATAATCAACCATCCTATAACATTTTGGATGAAGTACTTAGTTGGCAACATCTTTTATGAAAATTTAACTGCAAATTTTTCTAACTACGCGCAATGTAGCCCAGTGAACTGGAGCTTGGCACAAAGTAGAAAGTAGCCATCTAGTAATAAAATTGGAGTTCAAATAGCAATTGCATTATAGGAAAAATCTAGAAGTACCGTGGATAAATGAATGAAACATTACGGAGTGATCCAAAGCTAGCAATGGGACATTCAGTTTTGTGAAAAATGTAAAATCGACCAAAGAAAAAGAAACATGTAAGGCAAACAGAGTAAATACAGGTAGAATAATATCTTACTAAACATGAAAATGAAAAAAAAAATTGAACTTTAATGTAAACCATGTCCAAAGCAAAACCTTGAATCACCCTGATATCAAAGCAAACCCTGCGGGGCAAAGTAGAAGGGAGATAAAAAATGGGATAGCCCCAGTCCATGACATATTAGAAGACTACAAAAGGGCACACAAATCATAATACCTATATTAATGAAAAAATATATCTTTTGATACATAAAGATGTGGATCCTTTTACAAAACGCAAAGCTTAAAATGCGTCTAGTGAATTCCATAAGAACTAGACCAACTAAATTTTGGCATGTTTGGAAAAATATTAAAGCAATCAGATTAGATTGAGTTATGCCCACTTCTAAACTATTATATTGGTAACAGTTTTGCATCAAGTTACATTGAGTTATGCCCACTTCTAAACTATTATATAGGCTATTCAAAATAATCCTAGAACAGTTTTGCATCAGGAAAATGTCCCAAGTGGTAACACTGAACTTCCGGAAACGAAAAAATCTTCTCCATGCCAGATACATTGGTTTATCAGTCATACTGATTACGATCAACTTGTTTCAATAGTACTATAGCAACGAATTATACCAAATTACAACAAAGAATGGATGAACTTTAATATGTACCAATATTAAGTCAACAAAGCTAATCAATCAATTTACCATCAAACAAAGTAATCCGTAAGGCTTCTAAAAAACAATACCCTACAACTACCAGTTCAAATCTACTACTATATAAAGAATTATCACATTTGGTAGTTCAAGATGGATCATTCAAGAGCTTAAGTATTCAAGGTAAAAAGGTTAAGAACTAGTTATTTGTGTCAAAGCTACATAAAATTCCTTTCTGTTCCTTCCAAGATTTGATGAGAATTTTCGGCATGAAGTGTGAAATGTAAGCTAGAAAAAATGAAAAGGTAGAATCATTTATCTAAACATTAGCAATGATACCTAAACTGGCCTTCTGATGATTCTTCAATCGGAATGCTTGATAAATCAGTTCCTTGACCTCGTGCATCTGGAGGCAAGTAGAATAAGCACGTCTAGCATTAAATTAATGGTGTAAAATATCCATTGTTACATATATTTCAGAAAAGGAAAAATTTGCTATATAGAATTAAAAATTCACGATTTTATACTTCTACTGCCTTAAAGTGCCAATTTCTTTATATGGCATTCACAATGGCCTCTGTTTGGTAATTTTCTGCTCCGCATAATAATTTTGTACTTGCTGCCATTTATATAAACCAAAATGCCCATGGCTTAATCCTTGCAACTCGCAGTCAACCCCCTTCCCTATGAAAGGTTGTTGCTGCATCACTTTCAGTTGACTGGTTGATAGATGTGGTTGATGCCATTTTGTCATGTCTGCTACTTTGTACCCCTTTTGTCATGTAATGCCTTAGAATTGAGATACAGCGTAACCTACATCATGCTTCAATTCAAAATTTATATTACTCATAGGCAACCGAGAAAATTGAGCCACATCGTAACCTATGTGTTTTTTTTGGGGCTTGCCAAACCTAGCTGGAGCTTCGTTGCTTGCTAGAGAGGAGATGTAGTTTACTATGTGGCTGGGGCTCGGGGTCTTTCTTACCTAATGGTCCTAGTGCCAAGGAAGATTAGCGGCTTACTTATGATGAGGTCATCCTGTTGTTTTGATACCAAAAGGCACACATGCAACTTTAGAACTTTGGGTGTGTGTTGGTTGTGTCGTTGTCTGTGTTTGTCAGGATTTACCTACCCTTTTCTTCTTCTGCAATATAATGAAATGCTCCCATGCATGCTCGAGAAGAAAAGAGAGGATATGAAGCACAAAAGCTTGTTCACCAGAGAACGTCCGAGAAGGTAGTACTATTTAAATTGAAGTAGGAGGGCAGCAACGGCATTATGATCACCTAAAGCATGATTCTCTTCTCCTTTATATAGGGCACCTTAGTTGTCAGAAGGCCGACTCCTACCTTAACATGGTCTATTTGAATCGAAAGATCTAGAGGGGGTAAATGTTTAGTCTCAGTACTGTATCTTACACCAAAAATAAAGAGGTGCCAACAAAACTCGGAGTGAGATGGATGGGTAAAATGCTAAAAGGAGGCAACTATGGATAGTGTTGGCATCTTTCCATGCTAAAATCTATAACACTGAACATCTGATAGTGTACTTAATATGGTAGGTTGAACTAGGTAAGATAAACTAGTTCGCCCTCCTTGGAGGTTCTAAACTATTTAGCGGTTATACTCTTTCTTGCCATTAATTGATACAAGGGTGTCTCTTTTATAAAGATGACTAACTTGACCCCTATGCAAATATCCTAACCGACTCATCTAACTTATCTCTATCCTAAAAAACCAACTAACTCAATCTAAAGTATTGTTAATGTGCTACAATAACCATATGAACGATACACCCTATCATTTACGTTCCACTAGGCTAGTGGGCCCATACCTTACCTAGAGACGGTCCCACGACCATAACACTACACCACCCCTTCAAGACAACTCGTCCTCGAGCTGTGGTGATGTAGATAGCCAAAGTTGAGGCTATGAATAGAGGTGACATCTCTTGTGCACGAAGTAAACTACGGAAGAATGCTGCCGAAGAAGGTTGATGTTGGCCAAGGTTGGTGAAGAAGGCAGTACATATAGCATCACCATGCATCATAGTAGGCCCAAGTCCAAGCTTGAGCCTGTTTGGCCCATCTAGTCATGGCCCAGCATGAAGACACAAAAGGCAGCATGGACAGGAAGGCTAATGAGGCCTAGCCACCAGCTCCAGTTATGGCTAGATAAGCGTGTCCATTGGCTACAAGCATGCAAAGTCAAATGGAGGGGGTCTACCCAAACGCCTCCGTGTATGAGCAATAATAGATAGAAGTCGAGCGGCAGTCTCCATATTATTACACCTCCGGCCAACAAGGACTTGTTTGCTTGGTGGCAACAAGCCCATGATTCAGTAAGCCCGACCACAAGACGTGGTCTTAACACTCTGATCATATTAGGGAGATGGATTATCTTGAAGGCAAGGAATTGAATGACAATGTGTTCAATGGAGTCTTCTCCAGAGTTGATCGAGCTATCCTCTTGGCTAAAGAAGAGGCTGACCTCTGGATGCTCTCGGAGCCAAAGGGCTCATTGCCTTGGTCGTTAGGAGTCCTACTGGTTGATTGCCCATGTAGAGACCCATGGTGATCGTTTTGTGATTGATTGGGGCGCGTATGTAATGTAAGTGTTTTGTGGGTGAGTAGTGTGTGTTGTACTGGCTAGTTTGGCCTCCTCTTCCATCTTAATGCAATGATATATAGCTCCCCTGCATATTCAAGAAAAAAGAAGTTGAGCGACAAGTTGAACACTCAACTATGGGAAACTGGGCCCGTTGCCGGGAGTGGGGCTCGATGTGGGCAATGGCTATGGAGCCCCGGTAGCCAAGGGAGTTGAGGCTTGCATCCGCCCCCACGCCCCAGCTGCTCTGCATGATGGCGTGGTCATAACTAATTGAGGCTTGCGGCCATAACTAATTGATGCAAATGGGTTCACATCTTGCGGTGATGCATGGGCGAGAACACTGCCGATGACTAGATTGGGGGCAACACTGGTGGCGAGAACCATTGGCAGTGGCGAGGGTGGTGATGGTGAGGAGGCCAATGAAGATGGAGCCACCGGTAAAGACAACACTGATGCCGTAAAGGTCCTTCGTTGTTGTAGCCTAGATCGACGAAGTTGCTGCTAGTGCCATTTGGCATGCCAATGCTATTGATGCAACTGATGACGGTGCCAATGAGCGACGGGTGTAGCCGCTAGGGACATTATTGATGCTTCTCTAGCTGTTGATGGTGTTGCTGACAAAGATGGTGCTGCAGATGTGATGGTTCTTGTGTCACAAGATGAAGGCAGTAGCAAGGGCACCCCTGCTAGGCACTCGAATGCCGCCCAGGTTGCAGCTAGAGTTGTTGGTGAGGCGGTGGTGAGACCATGCCAGCACTAGTGAGGCTATCTTGTCTGCCTTATTTAGCACCTTCAGCAAGGCACAGATGTCCGGGCAAAGTCCTACAATCTTCATGTTGGTTGCCATGACGATGGAAGAATTTGGGGTTGGGATTGAGTGGGATTTCTTGGAGCGGTGGGAGCACATGAGATCACACGATTTAATACCAAATGATATTGTAGGTAGGATTAGGCAGGGTAATATAAAAAGAACTCAAACAAAAAACAATTACAACCAACAACATTTTTGTAATTATTATCTACCAAAAATTATCACCACAGCAACCTACCAGTTATTATGTTAGGGAAGCAATAAGGGTTAACAGGATAAAGACAGATTAGATTGGATCTAATTACCTAGCACTCTGACCAAACCGATTCAATGGGCAAAAGCCTCGTACTATATTATTTCTTCATTGATGAAACAAGACATGGCTACATCTATATAAGAAGTGTCGGAGAAGATAAACTAGAAAACATGACTGAAAGTAGACTAAGAAACAAATATTAGCTAGCGATACTAACATGCATATATCAGCCAACCATAGGCTGAACTGAAGCTGATTTGGGCTTCTTACTTCTACGCCTATGATACGTAAGCCTAAACATTTCATCGCCCCTCTCATAATGGCTAGATACTTTGTCCCTAACAACTGGAGACGAACCTTTGGTTGGTTTCTGCATATGGACTCCTAAAGATTCGACTACATCCAGCGCTGCACCTGGAGACACAAACACACCATTAGTTAGATCTAATGCAAAATTATGGTCTGGACTACGAACTAAACTACAAGCGGTGTAATATAGTAAAATCATATGATAGTTCTAATTCACCTTTCATTGGCTGCACTTGAAGATCATTTGAAGAACTAGCTCCTTGTGTTACTCCAGGAGAAAAGGGTAGTAATAAGGTGTCTGTATTACCTAGAGATCAGGAAAATTCATAATAAAGTTTAGAATAGCTAGTCATGATCATTTAGGAAAAAATTAGAGGTTAGGATGGTGAATTACTACATACTGGTGGAACTTTAAGGGTCAAAGCATATCAAAAGAAAATGTTTTAGCAACATCCTTAGAAAAAAAAAACCATAGCAGGCAACCACGAGGAAAAGTAGTATGGAGAGTGCAATCCATGATGGCATAAATGTTTTAATAATTATAACACATAAACTGATCTAATATGTATTCAGTTGATATGTAAAGACATAGATTATGAACATTTCTGAAAGGAATTTAGTTAATTCCATACATTTTCTCCATAAAAAAAGAAATACAAACCTTCGGTCAATTTCTCCTTAAAGATTCTTAAACATCTGAGACCTTTGACTATGTTCTCTACTGCACCAGGAGATACAAATACACCATTAATTAGATCTAATACAAAATCAAGGTCTAAAATAGCAATTAAAGAACAAAATAAAATAGTTTAAAATGATGTCATAGTTTCAATTCACCTTTAGGTGGCTCCTCTTGATGATCATGTACAGAATTAGCTACTTCTTGTTTGGCTCCAGGAGACAAGGGTGGTAAGAGGTTGTTTGTACTAACTAGATTAGAAAAACAAGTCATCCTTATACTAAATAAAGTTCAGAATAGATAGTCATAACCATTTAGGGAAAACAATTAAAGGCCTGAATGGCAGGTTCTTAAAAGTTTGTGGGACTTTAGGGGGCAAAGCATGACAAACACAAAGGTTTTAATTACAATGGTAGAAAAGCAAACCATGTAGGGCTGATAATTAGATGAAAAGTTGACAGCGAGTACACTCCATGATAGAATTAGAAATGTTATATAAATTGAAGCACATAAAAGTAATATAATATATAACGTTGACATGTAAAGACATAGATTCTTTTAGGAAAAACTATAAACACATAGAAAAGTATGCATTAATTTCTATAGGGAGAAGACCCAAGAAACATGAAGAATGTCCAAAACTACCACTGTAATGAAGCTCAACAATAATTAACAACATAATTGACAAGAAGAATGAAATAAATATAAAATTCAAAATAACCAGAACTAAGTACATATGGTAATAATCAACAAAGTTACAATGAAACTAGAGTCCGTAATATTTCTAAAATTAGCTCTTCAATGACCATATATGTCACTGCTAATTTTTTAAAATAGATAATACAAAATTTGATGTATCCATTATGAAAAAGTTTAAAACATTGTTACATATGAAAGGAATTTTTAAAAGCAGCCAGACTATTCACTGATAAAGAAAACACTTTGGTAAGCATAATACAAGCACACCTTTAGAACTTTCTGTAGCATCCATGAAACAAGAAGCATTGTCCTTTTCATCTGTACAATAATAATCCAAAGCATGTTTATCATTAGTATGGAAGCTCATGCAATTCCAATTTCAAGAACTTAATTATTTTTTTTGCAAAAGAAGATCATGCAATTCTTATTTAATTAATTTTTTTGAAAAAGAAGATCATGGAATTCCTGTTTTTATACATTTTGGATTAGAAAAGAAAGGTTTTTCCGTATGTTCCAAATTCTGAACTTAAATATGTAACAATATAATGACAAAGTTCAAGTTTGTAACAGTGATACTGGAATAAGGCTTGGATCAAAGGAAGATTTAATAGTAATAAAATTACTGTTCTGCTGTACTATAGGCTGAAAGAGATAGTTGAACTAATTTCTTCATTTCAGCTCTTGGTGTACATGGATATTGATAATTAAAGGTTGCCAACTACATGGGTGCTGGTTGATGCAGGCATGTAATAGGATAGTGGTGTTGATGTATATCTGATGTTCCGTTGATCTTGATATGGATAGCTGTAAAAAATTTACTCTACTATATAAATACCAAAATCTTACAGCATGTTTGTGCTGTATCAGAAGGACCTGTTTGACATGAACTTTTCGGGTTGAAACTTTTTATTTTCTGTGAGAAGGATAGATTGCATGGGTTGTATTGCATTGAGACTCGATGGCGAGTATATGAGGGTAGAAGAATTGGGGGCAAGCAAGACACCTCTCCAGGGACTACTTTTGTAAATTCTTGGTATACCCATGGATTGGCTAGTTCCTAATCTTTCTTTTCGATCTCTCTAGGCTAGTTTGTGTCAATTCTTGGCTCACTTGTTGGTTTCCTGGATCTATTGTTCTTGTGTTTTTCCTGGTTTAACATCTTTTTCTTAGCATTGTTCCCAACAATTCTTTCCCCATCTCTTGATTTCTTAGCCCATTTGTTGTATTGCTGTGAGAAGTTGGCCCCCCCTTCGTGCCTCCGTACCTTAAGCAGAGCATGCACATGGGCATCGGCAGTGTTGGCCTCAGCAACGTTGATGGAATGATCCAAGGCGTCCAGCATGTTTGTGCTGTATCAGATGGACTTGTTTGAAATGAACTTTTCGGGTTGAAACTTTTTATTTTCTGTGAGAAGGATAGATTGCATGGGTTGTATTGCATTGAGACTCGACGGCGAGTATACGAGGGTAGAAGACTTGGGGGCAAGACACCTCACCAGGATATTTCCTATACTACCAATATAATTTTTCATTACTTCTTATATTTTTGAACAGTGTAATGATAATAATATAAATATTATATTATTGCTTGCTTTTTAGTGTATGTGACTCATATCTAATAAGAAAAAAGGTGCATGTGGATTAGGCATAACCGTGCCAAATAAGCTCCTCTGAAATATACTGTTAAATGGAAAACTGTAATAATTCCATGAACCGGATTACATTTAATACGTATCAAGCTGGATCATTCCGTTACAAAGCTAAAGAAGCTGTAACAAAGGATTTCCAGTGCCACTTCACTATAAAATACAAAGTAAAATAACTCCATTTCACCTAAACTAACCATGTATGGCATTCCCTTGTGAGATGTTGGATCAAGTAGTAACAACTTAGGTATTATGAATGAAAAACATATAGACAGATATAGCTATTTAAGAAGAAAATTTTTCATGTATTTAATTTGAACCTCTATTCTGTTGAGAAGAGTTCCTTGCTTCAACTTCGAGTTCAGTTTCATTTCCGTCTTGTTCTGTATCTGCAGTAATTTCCGGAACCTCTTCAAGGCGGCGCATCCTTTCAGCTTCTGTGCTTAGCAGCTCCAGTTGCTGCATTAGCTCCTCAAATGTAACAGAAGAATCAGTCAAGGAAGAAACCTTGAGGAAGTGTCTCAAGTAGTCCAAGAAAATCTATTACTAATAGTAAAAAAGGAAAGCAAGATGAGATCTTAGAATTAAAACATTATACGTATATTAACATGTGACCACGACATCCAATCTGCAAAGGATATTCTTGTTTGCACCCTGTTATATTTTCTCTTTCAATCGCTCTTTCCAGTCTCACAACTTCTCTGTCAATCCACTGAAAAATGGAAATTTGGTCAATAGGAGTGGATACATGAAACACTAACATATGGAAAGCAAGGATAGATTACTAAAATGGTAAGACTAAAGAAGTTATGAAGACTCACAATTTTCCTTTCAGACTTCAAATGCTATCTAACTGTGGAAAAAAGATTAATATATTTTAAAAGTACCATGCCCACTAGAACCTATTGAACTTCCAAAATTATTTTTGCTCACACTATAGGACAAGATTAGAGTAAATTAAAGTGACCTATATTGATGTTTGAAAGAAAAAGAGGGCACCAATAAATTATGTGTACAAGTTTCAGAGCAAACTAAGATTGATATCAAAACTCCTAAAAAAGGTCAGGAATCTTTTGACATATGCTGCGCTATGTCCTCCAGTAGGAGTTACAAAGACTACTTTTGATTTATTTGGATAACAAATTATTAATTAGGTTTTCCTCATTTACCTATATTAATGGATCAAACTAGCAGCATCTATTGATTTCAGAGTGCACTTACATGATTTACTATGTCTTTATGTACAGTTGCAACCTTCTCTTCCAGTGCAGCCTGTCAAAAAGAGAGCACTCAGAGCACTAAAAGAGGAACTCAACATATGCACATCAAGACCTGTACATTGGTGCCATCTTACAGGCCGTCTCATCAACAATATTGAGACAACTTAACAGAGAACCCCTAGTTATAAATGAAGTAACATTCATGCAAAACTCATCATTT
Organism: Panicum miliaceum; assembly: GCA_032594955.1. Classification (NCBI taxonomy): domain Eukaryota; kingdom Viridiplantae; phylum Streptophyta; class Magnoliopsida; order Poales; family Poaceae; genus Panicum; species Panicum miliaceum. Next base: position 43,304,882 of record CM064056.1, on the reverse strand, counting down.
TCTACCCTTCTATAGAAAAGAGGTATGGATATCCCGGCCAGCATATGGACTATTGAATTTCCTTTCTCTTAATATTCTGGTTTGTTTTTCCTCCTAACTTAGTATTTGCAGGGTTTTAAATATCCAAGAGAAGAGCAACAAAAGAAATGCAAAGGGCAATCTAATTACACAGATAGAATATAAGGAGCAAAAATCCTCCTGATGTACTTGTTTATGAAATATCAATTTAGAATAGAATTGGAATATGCTAGAGGAATTGGTGATTGTTTTGACAATAAATGGATACATACATGCAGCACGTGCAGATAAATAAAATATCCTCTTCAGTAGAACAATGAAATGCGATATTGTGAATTGATGAATCAATATTGTACAAACTACTCTATTTAATACTGATAACCTACTCTAAACTGAGGTAGAACTAATTTGTTTCCGTTAGTAAAAATTAACACACTGGATTATGAAAATACCTGTGCAAAGTCCTTGTCTGAGAGCATTGAGATCCTGACATCATCCCACAAACCAGTAACACATAAGAGAATATTAGTACATGTGTCTTTCATCTTGTATTCTTCTGAAGATTTCTTAATGCCTGTAATAATGACATAATACAGGAGCACATTAGAGAGATGTTTATAAACTATGGATCACGCTATTACTAATATAAATATTTTGTGCTGCTCAACAAATTAAGGAAACTAGACCAAGAAAGAATACTTGCAATTGACCCTTTTTTTTACCTGTCACCAGCCCAAGCTGGTATGGCTTTTTAGGCGTTTCGTACTTGTGAACTATGGGGGCATTCTTGACTCTGACAAAACAGCCAACAACTTTCTGATCAAATGTGTCTGGATGATTCAAGAGATTGATAACTAAAGATCTTCTCAGATAAATAAGCTTTATGTTATTCTCATTAAGAGAGGCGAAACATCTTTTGTTTCTTTCTGAAACCCTCTTAGCAATCTTCAACGCCAGACTATTCCGAGGTTTCTTTTTCATAATAAGATCATCATCATCTTCAGAACCATCAAAATGAGGTTTCTTTTTCGTAATTGGAACATCATCATCTTCAGAACCATCAAAAGTTTCATCCTCTGAAACAGCATTTGCAGCTAGATGAACTGCTAGAAACCTACGGATACTTTTGCAACTCACTTTTCTTGTCCCAAACAGAAGGTGCAACTTTTCGTCACACAAGAAAGACTTTTTCTTATTATTCTTGAACAAATTCTCCTCTTTGATGTACGCCATGATAACTCCAACAATTTCAGCTTCATCAAGAGATTTTGATGTGTGCTTTCCGGAACTTGACAAGAATCGCATTAGCTGTCCGGAACCCCAACCAATATATGTTTTCTTGTTTGGCTTGTCCTTCTTCAGTGATGTGTTCTCTTTATTCTGTTCTTCCTTAGAGTCAAAAGGAATTGTTTTGTCGCTGGCAGCATTTTCAGCAAATATATTAGTATCTGACCTGTGATCTTTATCTGGAAATTTCTCTGAATTTGCTCTATTAAGGTCAAGCTTTCTATTAAGAATAGCACGAGCTTCTTCCAGGTAAACCAATTTCAAATGTTCTCTGTCTTGAACATCTTCCCAGTAGTCTTTAAACAAAATTTCATCGATCTCTGACTTGCTGAAATCACTCTGTACCTGGAGGTGAAGATGAAATTTGTCAGAGAGCACAAAAGGAAACTATATATTGGAGGGGTAAAATCGAATTTTGCTATGAATCTAAACAACCTTGGCATCCTTCCTAAAAAGACGACACAGATTACATAGGGAAATAACTTACAAATAGGCATACAGTAAAATTCTTTGCAGAATTGACTAACCAAAACTCAATACAGTAATGTAAAAAAAGTTGGGTATATGCATACACTTACCCAACGAGGATCAATATCAGTATTCTTCTCAATCAGGATAGCCTTGTTCAAGCAGCTGGTGCAAAATCCTTTTTGCTGCATTCTCAACTCGACAAATCCAACTTTGCCAAGGCAGTCGTGGCAAACCGATATAGGACAGCACAGACACTGAAAATGTGAACTCTGTCTGCAGTTGAAACATATGTGCCAATCTGTACATACCAAAAATTAGGCCCAAGTATTAATACCATTAGGGGTCGCATAGTATAAGAAGTTAATAATATGCAGTCTGTACACATAAGTCTTGGAGCATTGCAGAGCAAAATTTGAGGAAAGACTTTCAAGATCAATAAGTGCAGAGCTGCTGATTATTTGCGACATTTAATTACTGTCTAGCTTATGTGGTCATCCGACAAAAGTAGTTCGATAATCAATGGTTTCTCAGGCGTTCAAATACTCGTATATATTTTCCATGTTGTATGATGCTGGAACAGGTAGCTAGCAGGTAAAACCCAGGACAATTAAACCTTCACGGTCCAAGCAAAACCTCGTTGTTCCAAGAAGGAAAAAGGAAACCCTGAAACTCCATGCATTCCTGAAATCCTGACAGGAAAAGTAAAGAGGGTATCACAAGAACGCTCACCACAAATGAGTTGCTCGCCGTGACTAGGAAAAACGCCATGTCTGTTCTCCAAACAGCGCAGATGGTACGCCTTCGGGCAGTGCCTGGAACGAGGCAAAGTGAGGATCGGTTGGCAAAGATTGGATCGAAAATGATGAGAGCCAAATCGACGAGATGCCATTCATTCATTCCCAAGCCAGCACAAAGGCATACAGATTATGATTCAGGACTAAAGTACAGTTAATACACATGCGATTCCCCAAGGCAAATAAGAAAACAGACGGCAGATTATTCGTATAAAATTTTCCATGCAAAAAAAATATGCAAATTTCAGCCCCCACGTTTCAGTTTGGCATTTGCCTTGCCTTTGCACACTTGGGCGTGGACGCACTGACGTACGGCAACCGGCCGCAGCGCCGCCCGCTGCCTCCTCCGTCCAGGCGTCCACGTGCCACGGCCCATCCCTCGCTGGTTTCGCTTTGCCCTTCCGCCGGTGTCCGCCCCCGTCCGGCGGCTCGGAAACGCGAGAAAACCCAGCAGAACAGGTCACGTCGCTCGCGCGTCAAGTTAGGTAACGGCGGAAAGTGAACCGCAACGCGGGCGCGCGGCTCGGCCCTCGCTTCTCTCCGCGAAACGTGGTCTCTCTCCCGAGCGGCCGAGCCCCTCCATCTCGTAGGGTTTCGGCACCGAGCGCCGCCGCCACCACCGTCGCCTCCCCGCCGGCATGATCCTGATCAGATCCGACAGCGCGGTGGCCCTGCGGCCGGCCCCAGGGCCCCTGAAAACTGAACGTTGACCGATAGGTTGCCCATCAAAAATGACCAAAACTCGCGGCCCATAACGAAAGCTACAGGCCCGTAAGGCTATAATGCTTCTTCGCCAGCCCAGGCCCAGCTAACGCTTTACGCTTCTTCCTCGCGCCGTTCTCTACGCGGCACGCAGATCGGAGCTCGGACGCTATGCTATGCTACCGCCTACAACCATGTCGTCACTCGTCAGAGCTCCACGAAGCGCCGACGAGCACAAAAACAAGCCGGATTGCTGAAAAAACCCTGAAGCTGAGCACGCGCAAAATAAGACAAGCACCGAAGATACCCGACCCGCATGTTCGCCAGCGCTACACAACGACGAGACGATCGTCGCGAGGGCCGGGCTTACCTGAAGTCGCAACGGTGGAGGTGGTCTCCGTCGTCCTTGCACACGAAGCAGCACTGATCGGGCTTGCCTCCGAGCATCTTCCAGCTGCTCATCCCCTCTGCCGGCCCGCGAGCTAAACCCTCCGCAAATAAATAAAACAACCCCGGAACCGCCCCCCACGACGCGAGCGGCGGAGAACGACGATGGAAATGGGCGGCGGTCGCGGCGGGAGAGAGGTAGCCGGGACGAGGTCTGGTGGATCTGAGCGGGATGGGGAAGGACAGGCGGAGGGCGAGTTTTAGAGTGGCGGCGACGGGCCGGGGTGAGGAAACGGAAAGGTTGAGGCTCCTCGTCGTCTGCTCTGTGCACTGTGCTCTCTTGTTTCCATTTGCCAGCCAGTGGAACGGTGCGGGCCTAGCATGTGGCCACGCTTGTCATGCAGCCCTGACTGGAAACGTTAGCGGATTTGCCGGGCCGGGACCGGCTGGCTCATTTTTTTTTATTCCTTTTTATTCTATACTGGCAAGCTGTGCGGAATTTTGTTCATAAATTTAATTAATTCAGAATATATCTCTAGGCTATCTGCATACTACATATCTAAAAATCTATATCTATATCTGTAGTTATATATGTATATATCTATATACTACTACTCATGTGAGAATTTTGGATGCATTATTAATTAGAGGAAAGGGAAATAAACTAGCTGTACATCAGCACCAGATTTTTATAGCAATCTTTAATTATTTTATTCTATTTTTGCGACAGTACAGTAGTACGAGAGAGGCGTGGGATATTGTTCCTCTCTGGTGGAATCATGAAAATATAAACAAGTTGGACCAATCCAGTAACCAAACCAAAAATCGCCTATATTTCGATCTGGAGGGAATATATTTTGACTATATCAAAGAAACATTTAATGATCAAGTGTAGGTAGAACATGGACGGGTGGTGGGCCACGTAAACATTGGTGGATCTAGAATTTTAGTAAAGGGTATGCCGCGATAATTTTTTCATATACAATTCGGTATAATCCATATAGAAACGGTATACTCTATAAACAATATCAAAATCTACCAAAAGTTGGTATTAATTAGTATAAATAACATGGGAAGTCTTAAATTCAACAATTAACAGCCATAAAATATGCAAATCTAAAATATGCATAAAAGAAGCTGAGACATCTAAAATAGTTCAAAGATGATTCATCTTCATGAAAGTTTCGGTTATGTCACCTTTATCACCGTTGACAACCAAAATTGGTAAAGACCGAGACCGACCACCGTCTGGTCTGTTTAGGTTTGGTATATCGGAATCTTTTGTAAACCAACTTGTGAAGGGGTACGACTTCCCTAGCCTCTATATATAAAGGCTAAGGCCGATTGAGAGTAATCCCTACCGATTCAATCCAACCCTAATTTTGTTCTTCTTGTATCTCTACGACGTTCGAGGGCGTTCTGAGTGGCCTGCCGACCTCAGAGCAACTGTAGCTCCATCAGCCCCGACGGGGTCCCTCCCAGACTTGTGGATCTAGGTCTTCACGCTGCCTCTAGAAGGATTGGTCAGACCAGTCGGCGCAACCGGTCAGACCGATGTGCGCAGGAGCAGCAGGTAACGATCGTTTGCGATCAGCGCATTCTAGCGCACTCGGTGCGTTGACCGGATTTCACATCAACAATCACTTTGATAAAAATGTCCTATTTAACGAGTTTGATTAAACAACCATGTAGCCCTACTATCACCTAACTTATTTTTGAACCTAAAGCCTTTGCAAGCAGGCGCGGAGCACTGAGTCAAAAATTAGACACGTTCACACGAACCAGCGTTGGCAATTTACCTTGGAGACTGGAGCTGGACTGGTTCACTAGAGCCCTCCCCTTATCCCTGGACGGGCAGCGGATGCTGACATGCTGTGCGGCAGGCAGGGGATGGGAGGCTGGAGGCAGGCCCGGTCCCGAGGTTTCAGACAATTAAAATGAGGCCCTTACTATACACACTAAATAATAAATATATGTATATATAATTTATACCGGTGTTACTTATAAATATAAAATTTAGAGTAAATTGCATCCTACGTCCTTAAACTTTTACCGAAATTTCACCTAGATCCTTAAACTCTCAAATCGTCTATCTGGATCCTCAAACTGTGTTAAGTGGTTCATTCAAGGTCCCAAACGCGCCACACGAGCATTTGAAGCTGACGTGGCATGCCACATAGTGCCACGGTGGCGAACATTTGCAAAAAGACCCCATATAGTCTTATCTTCCCTCATTTGCTCCACTCTCTCTCTTCCTCTCCAATCTCTCTCTCCTAGCTCGGGCCGAGCCGGGCTCCCTCCGCGCGCCCATGCTCTGTCTCTTCGCCTCTGTCCTCCACCCGCCGCTAGGGTCGGCCAGCGGCCTTAGTCCTCGGGCCAGCTGGGCAGAGGCAGAGGCAGAGGCGGGCAAACACACAGGGGAGCAAGCCGCCGCCGCGTCTTGCCCATGGCCGCCGCGCCATACCCCCGCTGATCATGCTGTCCACTGCTGCACCTTGCACGCGGCCACCAGGTCCACGACCATGAGCATGTGGTCATCATCCGCTCCCCACCGCTCGCAGGATCGCCGCTCCTCCTCCCGCGCCATGAAGGGCGACGAGCTCGGGGACGCCAAACGAGGAGACCACCACGGGCACCAGCAGCGCGAGGCGCACCTTTAGGACAAGGTGGTGCAGTGAGACCCGCCCGGAGCACCGCCAGCGACGAGCGGCGGCAACGGGGCTGCCTGGCAATGACTGGTTCACTAGAGCCCTCCCCTTATCCCTGGACGGGCAGGCGGATGCTGACATGCTGTGCGGCAGGCAGGGGATGGGTGGGTGGAGGCAGGCCCGGTCCTGAGGTTTCGGAGGCCGGGCGATAATTAAAATGGGGCCCTTACTATACACACTAAATAATAAATATATGTATATATAATTTATAACCGTGCTACTTATAAAACTTAAGTGCATCTAAAAACAATATTCACATCAAATATTTGATAAATATGAAGTCATAATTGATGATGGATCCTCTCTATTGTTCTATAAGTTCATTTACATGTTTCTTCTTTTCTATTTTCTCACTGCCACATGCATGCTTTCTGGACGATATGATGGTGCCAAAATTTTTTTGGAAACAACCATTAGTAATTCAAAACTAGTGTAAAGCTACAAGAGTACTAGATCAACTCAATAAAATGTTACCAATTATCATGTAGAACTCGCAGTTCCTATTTCCTAATAATATCTACCCCTAAGCAATGTTCAATCAACTGATTATCAATAGGCCGCTGCAATGAATACGAAATATTGATCATAAATCAAACATCAATTAATCATGTGCACGGCGCCGCGGCATAACTGATAAGGGCAAATGCTATACCTTCTCATTCCATCGATCAGACTATCAGTTGATGCCAATCTGCCATTGCACTATATACAGAGCAACGGAGGCGCTAGAACTAACCCTGCCGTCGCAGCCGTCGGGGCCTCTATGCGTGGCCACTAATCAATTGCAGACGAGACGCGTTGAAGAGAGCAATCTTCAGATTCATGGTAGCCGTGTGCAGTCTCCGGCGGGTTTAGTTGCGCGGGCGCCTGCGGCACCTCGGCAGTCGGCAGGATGGCATCTGTTTCCTTGTATACACACATCGCCTGCGGGCCCCTTAGTTTCGGGGACCCGGGGCGGCCGCCTCGCTCGCCCCCTCAGGGTTGGCTCTGGCTGGAGGCTGCAGGAGGCTGGCGTCCAGCGCGGTCGTGCTCGTGCATCGTGACCTCTCTAGGAGAAGCGGAAGGCCCAAGTGGCATACCCTGTGCCTCCGCCAATGGCGAAGCTAGAGTAAATTGAAGGGAGCGCACTAGTCTTGTGAATGCATGGAGTTGAGCTATGGGGGATGCATATATGGTAAAAAAATAGATCTTATTATTATTTTTACAAAATTTCGTGGGTGCATGGGCATCCCTAATTTCTATACTTACCTTCGCCCGCTCCGCCCTTGCGCGTAGAACAGCAGCATGGTTAAGGGCACTAGCACTGAACCTCCATGAATTGCCTATTTGCTATTGCATGAAGAGGCATGCCCAATAGGTGAACAAACTCTCACGCCTAGCACGGTCACCTAGCTGTACCGTTGACAGGTCGGATGGCCAGTACCGAAGTTACGCCAGGCTACGCCCGCAACAGTGGTACAGCACCAGCCCTCATTGGGGACTGTGGCACTATGCCGCCGAAAATGACGCGTGGGCGCACACTGAGCGGCACCGCCTGACGCCCATGGCCACCGGTACACCCCCAATCGGATGTCCCACGGGGAGACTGGATGACCGCGGCCCCCAACTCCTCCTCGGAACATATAATAACATTGGTCTAGTCTAGTAGACGGTCTCATGCATTGCCACGTTATCTTGAGATGATGTAACAAACAATACATACAATAAGTTATCTTATAAGTTGTCTCATAGTAAATATATGATTCCATAATTTGTTAATAGAAAAAAGAAAATATTATGAGTTGCATGGCAACAATAACTTGTACAATGGTTAGAAAGTGGTCTCATGGTCCTAAATTTTAGCCTATAAGATGGTTGTCTCGTGAAACAACCACCTTATTCTCTCTCCTCACTCTCTCTCCGCCACCTAGTCAAAAATCTTACGTGGACTTGCATGAGACGACCTATGATACCGCTGACATGTAGCAATGTACTTGCCCTAAGGGGAGACCAAGACACCCTCTCTGTCTCTCTAGACACTGGCACGCACACATGACCCTTCCTCCTCTCTGGAGCGCTTGTTTCTAACCCTACCGCAAACTTTCACTACTAGAAAACGGGCCAAAGATCCAGGCCTTAGGTACCAGCTGCGCATCAGTACCGGCTGCAACAGCAGCTAGTACCTATGGCCTAAACCGAGTAGAGGTAGGGAATTTGGTACCGGGTCGTGGCATGACCCGGTGCCTATGCTCCAGCAAAGGCACCGGTTTATGCCACGATCCGGTGCCTAAGGCTTTGCGGTACCTCAAGTGCCGGGTCGTGGTATGACCCGGTGCCTATGCAGCGGCCATAAGCACCGGCTCGTGCCACGACCCGACACTTGGTGAGCCCAGCGTCATTAGTACCAGGTCATGGCATGAACCGGTGCCTATGTGTTGGCCATAAGCACCGAGTCATGCCACGATCTGGTACTAATGCCGCTGCCTATATTACCGACCCCCCCTCCCCGAGCTGCCATGAACGCAACACTGTTCATGGTAGCCGTGTGAAGGGAGGGGAATTTTTTCAGTTTTTTCACCTTAAGGTTAGTTATAATTTTGTTATACACTTGCTAATTAATTTTTGTAGTTTTACTTTGCAAGTAATTCAATGTAATTATTTATTTGCAAGTAATTTAGATGTAGTTAGCCAATGAGTTTTACTTTGCAAACAATGTAATTTAGATGTAGTTAGATATATTTAGCTATCTATTTAGAATAATTCAATTTACTTTTGCATTCAATTCTTTATTTAGAAATGGCTTGAATTCATTGAATTTACTAAAGAGCAATTAATATTTTATCAGTAGAAATGGCACTGCAACATGATGCATTAGAGCGTCGTGCGTCCGCTCGAGCATCGGTACGCAATCATTTGAAGCGCACCGGACATTCCCTTGAGTTCCGCCCTGAAGAACGTCTTGGACTTGTTAGCGGTCGTATTCGTCATTGGATTAAGAAAGCATATGATTGCCTCGCGCAATGTAATGCAAGGCGCAAATTTAAGTGTGAAATTGACGTCGAGTTGCATGGTACGGATGATGATCGCGAGTTGATGGCTCGACATAAGGCAAGGCGTGAAGTGTCGGGGATGGTAGAAATTGACCGTTCAGTGTCGAAAGTTCGCGAGGCAGTTCGTGAGGCATCGGTCAATAGGTCTCTTGAGTAGTTTGTATTAGCATGTAGTTTATTTGGTATTTTAGACCTTTTTATTAGTCATGTTGTGTAATGGATAATTAGACCTTTTTATTAACCATGTTGTGCAATGCATAATTAGACATTTTATTAATCATGTTGTGTAATGGATAATTAGATCTTTTTATTAATCATGTTGCGTAATGGATAATTAGATCTTTTTATTAATCATGTTGTGTAATGGATAATTAGACATTTTTATTAATCATATTTCCAGATGAGTCGTCAACGGATGTACAACGTCGACCGGCATTCAATGGAGTTTATTAATGGCATGCACGAATTCATCAAGGCGGCCAAGAAACTCAAGCATGATGGTTTCTTTCGTTGTCCATGCAAAATCTGTAAAAACGAGAAGGATTACTCGTCAACAGGAACCATTCATAGTCACTTGTTCGAAAGCGGTTTCATGCCCAACTACATTGTTTGGACCGAGCATGGAGAGAGAGGGATTATGATGCAGGATGGAGAAGAAGATGTCCCTGACTTTGGTGATGATTACAGTGCTATCTATGAAGATATTGCAATGGAGATTGAAGAAGATGTTGGAGCACAGGCTCGGGAAGATGATCTTGGTCAGATGTTGCGCGAAGCGGAGGAAGTCTGTGAAACTAAAAAGGAATCCAGAGATTTGCAGCGTATGATTGAGGACTACAAAACATTGTTGTACCCAGATTGCAAGCAAGGCCACAAAAGGTTGGGTACCACATTAGAATTGTTGCAATGGAAGGCATCAAATGGTTTATCTAACAAGGATTTTGAGGAGTTGCTGAGACTTATAAAAATCCTACTCTCTGAGGGTAACACATTGCCCGAAACAACGTACGAGGCAAGAAATGTTGTTTGTCCTCTAGGATTGGAAGTACAAAAGATACATGCATGTCCTAATGACTGCATCCTCTATCGTGGTGAGGAGTATGAAAATTTAGATGCCTGTCCGGTATGCAAAGCATGTCGTTATAAGATCTCTCGAGATGATCCATGCGAGGTTGAGGGGGTGCGTACCAAGAAGAGAGTGCCTCCCAAGGTGATGTGGTATTTTCCTATAATACCACATTTGAAACGTCTGTTCATGAACAAAACCAATGCAAAGTTGATGCGATGGCACAAAGAAACGAGAAAGTAAGATAATATGTTGCGACACCCTGCTGATGGGTCCCAGTGGAGAAAGATGGATAAAACATTCCCAACTTTTGCAAATGATGCAAGAAATGTGAGATTTGGCTTAAGTACGGATGACATGAATCCTTTTGGTGAACAGAGCAGTGGCCATAGTACATGGCCTGTGACACTTTGTATATACAATCTTCCTCCTTGGCTGTGTATGAAGCGGAAGTTCATTATGATGCCGGTGCTTATACCCAGACCGAAGCAACCTGGTAACGATAATGATGTGTACCCGCAACCGCTGGTTGACGATCTTATTTTGCTGTGGAAAGAGGAGGGGGTTCGTGTGTGGGATGCGCACGCAGAGGAGCATTTTAACCTGCATGCATTGCTTTTCATAACCATCAATGATTGGTCTGGACTTAGCAACCTGTCCGACACTCCAATAAGGGTTATAGGGCATGCACCCATTGTTGACATAGGCCATCGTCTATTTCTTCCTATCAAGCATCCATTAAGAAAGAAGCATGCTCATTATGGTGGAAAGGCGGATCATCGTACGAAGCCTAGGCACATTTATGGGAAAATGGTATTTGAAATGGTCAAAGATATAAAAGTAGTCTTCGGAAAAGATCCTAGTAGCAAAGCAGTGCCCAGTGTTGAAGGACGTGCACCTATGTAGAAGAAAAAAGAGTATATTTTGGGATTTACTTTATTGGGAAGTCTTAGAGGTCCGCCACACAATTGACGTGATGCACCTCACAAAGAATCTTTGTGTGAACGTGCTAGGCTTCCTTGGTGTGTATGGCAAGCCGAAAGATCCACTGGAAGCGCGGCAAGACCTGCAACGTATGAAACAGAGAGCCGCCCTACATCTAGAGAAAAGGGATAAAGGACGCCATTACCTAGGTCCTGCCTGCTCAGTCTAAGCAAGAGAGAGAGAGAAGGAAACTGTGACAACCCTGGTAAATTACAATTCTAAAATCAATGTCATTAGCCTAACCCTATGCTTAACCAACTAATAAAAGAGTGAAAAAAATTAGAACGAGTTAAGTTGAAATTCAAAATGAATTTGGGCACATTTGGATACTTTTGAATTTTTAAATTAACTTTCAAACCATAAGCCAAATGAGATGTTGCCTGAAACCAAAGTTGTAGAACTTTTTATTCTGAACAACTTTCGTGTTCAAAAGTTTTTGAAATTCAAATTAGAAAGAGGAGAAAATGCCCTGTTTGCACCCAGCCCCCTGAAACTTTTCAAATTCTTGCATTCAGGCCCCTCGCTCCTCCCCCTCTCTCCCCCCCTCCCCGCCCGACAGCGCCGCCAGGTGGCCGGCGACGCCTGACCGGCGCGAGGCGCCAGGCCAGTGGCCGCCGCGCCTCTCCCCCACGCCCGGCTTTGCCCCCCCCCCCCCCCCCCCCGCCGCGCTGCCCAGTACGCGTCCGCGCGTGCGCACGCCGCGCCGTGCCCCGGCTCGCCGCCCGCCGCGCCCAACCGCCGCGACGCACCGTGCCGCCCCGACTCCCGCGCCCCGCCCGTCGCTGCGCCTGCCCTCCGCTCGAGCCGCTGCAACAGCTGCTTCCCAATCCACGCGCCGCGCTATCTCCTTGCTGCCACGCCAAATCCCCGGCCGCCAGTCGTTCGCCTCCGCCCGCCGCACGCCGCGCCGGCGTCCTGCTGCCGCCCGCCGTGGCCAGTGCCACGCCGTTGCCGTGCCTCCGCCCCGCACGTCGCCCAGACACCCCCACTCCCTCCTGCCCCTATAAAAGCCGCGCCCCGGCCGCCCGCGCGAGCCACAGCCGCCAGAACACCTCGCCGCCGCCATTACCGCCGCCGAGCTCCGCCCGTTCGTGGACAACCTCCCACAGCCGCCCCCTGCCGAAATTGGAGTGTCAGCCACCACTACATCATCCCCCTAAAGCTCACCGACCCGCCCAACACCGCCCAGGACCACCGGAGCGCCGCCGCCCGTGCTGTCACCGCCGCCGCCGCCCCTGCTCGCCGTGGACAGCTCGACCCCGACCTCCTCCGCCCAAGCCAAGCCCCTGAGCAGCTTCCCCACACGCCACTGAAGCTTTCCGTCCGGACCAGGCCGCCCCAAGCCCGCCGGAGCACCGCCGTCGACGCGTGCCGCCGCCGCCGCCGCCTCTGCTCCAACGCCGGCGAGCCATTCCCGACCGTCCCCCACTCGAACAAGACCCCCACGAGGTAGCCCTCGCACCCCTGAACCTTCCCCGACCCTCACCCCTCGCCGCCGGCGAGCCCCTCGCCGGAATTTCGGCCGGCCGCTGTACCCGAGCCGCTCGAGGACCCAATTGCAAGAATTTAAATCTTTAGAAGGGTCTGCACGTAAAATTCAAGGACCCAGTTGTAAAAGAAAGTTTCAAATCTAGATTCAAATTCAGTGAACTTGTAAAATTCATATAAAATCGTCGAAAATTCAGAAAAATGCAAACTCAACTGTTCTGGAATCCTTAGAAGAAACTCGACAAATTTTGTTACAAAAAGTTTCTCAGATTCTCAACATATTTTGCTCTACATTAAATGGAAGCTTTAATGGACTTCTTTTATACCCACTGTTGTAGATCAATGCTGACCCTAAATTTTGGACAGTGAGTTAGTTGCTTGATTTTTAGGACTGTGTAAAAAGACCAGGCCCAAATTCCATCTCTAGCTTTACTGTTTATTAAACTTAGTTTCATACCATGTTTAGGTGGAATATTTTATCCCTGCAGATAGGTGATGAATCACCTAATAAAACTTTTTCTAAGCTAGTGTATTGGTACCTAGATGCCAGAGGAAAATTTAGAGACTTTTTATCTCACAGGAACCTATTTATTTGATTTATGTGCTAATAACATGCATTAAATCAAGAAAATAGTATCTTAGCTTGGAAAATTCTCAAATTTTTACTAGGAGATACACTATTGTAGAGGTTGCTGTGTAAAAAGTTTCATGGACAAAAACGCTGTGGATGATCCTGTAAAAATAAATCCTTGAATAACCTAGGTGTGTAATGTCACATTTACTATGCTCTGAAAACTGCATAATAAATCCTACAAAAATTTCAGTAGCTCCTGCATGCTTAAGTGAAAGCTCTGTAAAAATCTTAGACTCAGTTGTTGTGCCATTTGTTCTGTACAAAAAGAACAAAGATCTAACAACAACTATGTAATGTATTTTTCATAATTAATCTGCTACATGAAATTGTCTGAAAATTTTACAGTAAGCACATCTTTCCCTGATGTGCCTAAATCCAAAGTTTCATGACCAGAAACTATCCACTGTAGTAATTACACTTAAATCGTGTCGTTTACCATCACCACTACTTAAACTTGTGCATTCATGTAGAATCGACGACTCTTGCCGACGGAACTTACGAGCTGGTGCCCGCGTCCGAGAGTGAGCAGTGTGAAGCTCAAGTAAATCTAACCGAAGCTCTTGAAGACCCGAGGCCAAGTTCGGAAGAGCCCCAAGCTAACTTTTCGCAAGAAGGCAAGCCCCGGAGCATAAACCTTTTCTTTTCCTAAATTATGCAACTCACTACTCTTTTGCTTGTGCATTAAGTTTGTAGGAGTCGAATGAAAACTTAGTTGCATGATGTTAGGAACCCATGCTTGAAAACTAGATGTAAGGTTCGATAGAATGCTGTACTAATAGGACTCCGGTAAAAGCCGAGTGATTTCCTGTCACTCGCGAGAAATTAGGAGTTGAATGTTTACTACACGCTGCAATCATAAGGACAATAGACGGGCTATGGTACGATGTTTACGAATGAGGCCCGTCTGTCTAGTGAAAAATGCTAAGCCCGCAGTGTGTGGTAGTGATGGTTAAGTCTTTGAACGTACTAAATACATGCCGAGATTATGGGAATCGGTAAGCTTAAGTACCTGATTGGCCCGGCAAGGGGACGGCATCCTACCCTTTGAACTTCGGTCCCATGTGCATATGGCGAGTGCAGAGAGTGGTCACGACCCGGCGGCGAACCGTGGCGTGGGACTCTTGTACTCTCGGAGGGTAGCCCCGATCCACGACCCGGAAAGAAAGGGGAAAAGTTGCACGTGTGACTCCGGGAGTAACCACGTGACGTGTGTTTCGGTTTCCCTTGCAAGGTTAAGAAATTCGATTCGAATCGTCCGTTTCTCACGGCTATTGAGACTGCTTAACCCCCTTTACCCACAGAGTAAGAAGAGGAACCATGATGATGAATGAACTTGTTGGATGAAATTAATGCTTCACCATGAATGCTATTGGATAGCTGCTTATCTAGAATGGTTAATGAAACTAGAACCTTGAGCTAAAAGTTGAAAGTAAGGACCCACTTGTAGATGCTTTTCGGCAAAACAAACCCCTGAGCCAAAAAGCCTTGCATATCTAGAGTCGGTGGAGTAGATTCCACTACTCGGGTAAGTCTTGCTGAGTATTAGTATACTCAGCCTTGCTTGTGGCTCATTTTCAGGTGAGACCTTCGAAGATATGATTGCTAGCTTGACTTGGCCCTGCACTCTTCCCCCTGGTTGGTCGGTGGAATGGGATACGCCCCCGTCCAACGGAGATAATGCCGAGTGATGTCTCGTACGGGCTTCATCGAGACATCCTTATCGTCGAAGTAGCTTTCGTTGTTTTATTTTCCGCTGCAACTTAAACTCTGAAGAACTTATTAGTTATGATCATTGAAGTACTTGGTTTCTAAACTCAAAACTTGGTCTGTAATATTTACTTATGATAATGTTGTAATATTTGCTGGAATGTGATATTCTCTGGGCTCATCGTCGCATGAGCGTTTGTATGTATGGCATTCGATCCGCTCTACCGTGGTTGTATCGGGAGGTTATACCCGACAGACCAGTGGATTACCCCGTTTGAAGTGTAAGGTTAACCGAGATTGCCTTAATGGTGATGGTTAATACACTTGAGCCGGATTAATTCAGGTGGTTCTGCCACAGAAACTATGTTTGAATGTTTGAACAGTATCAGGGTCCTGTCAGGCTATTCTTCGAATATAAAGAGGCTACTAAATATGAAAGAGAAGAAATTCGCTCACGTAAAGTCCCATGATTGTCATGTCCTGATGATGCAATTACTTCCAGTTGCATTGAGAGGTATTCTACCAGATAATGTTCGAGCAACAATCATAAAGCTATGTGCATTCCTCAACGCAATTTCATAGAAGGCAATCGATCCAACGAGTCTACTGAAGCTACAGGACGATGTTGTCCAAAGTATTGTTAGCCTTGAGATGACATTTCCTCCATCATTTTTCAATATGATGACGCATCTCCTGGTTCACCTATTCAAAGAGATCGGTATTCTTGGGCCTGTCTTCCTCCATAATATGTTTCCTTTTGAACGATTCTTTGCAGTCCTAAAGAAATACGTTCGCAACCATGCTCGTCCAGAAGGAAGCATTGCCAAGGGTTATGCGACAGAGGAGGTTATTGTGTTTTGTGTTGACTATGTGGATGAACTTTGCCCGATCGGAGTTCCAATATGACGACATGAGGGGAGGCTGATTGGGAAGGGCACACTAGGAAAGAAATCAATAAATGCCAATGATCACGCTTCATTGAGCAAAGCACATTTCACGGTTCTGCAACAGTCAGCCTTGGTGGCTCCGTACATCGATGAGCACAAGCAGCTCGTACGAAATAAGTACCCTTGGAAGTCTGAAACCTGGATCACAAAGAATCACATCGGAACTTTTCCCACCTGGTTGCGCTCAAAACTTATGGCTAACGAGGACATTCATGAACAACTTGCCTGGTTGACCAGGGTCCTTCCAATACAATCATGACATACCAAGGATATGAAATTAATGGATACACATTTTACACAAGATCCCAGACAAAAATAGTACCAATCAAAATAGTGGTGTTCGTATAGATGCTATAGATACTAATGGCCAAAGGAACTCATATTTTGGTTACATTGAGGAGATCTGGGAACTAGATTATGGGCCTTTGGAGATTCCTCTATTTCGTTGCCAATGGGTTTGAAGATTCCTCTATTTCGTTGCCAATGGGTGAAGCTAACTGGAAAAGGCATCGATATTGACATGTATGGAATGACAACTGTAGACCTCAAAGAGCTTGTCTATCGAGACAAACCGTTCATCCTAGCCAAAGATGTCACTCAAGTTTTCTATGTGAAGGACATGTCTAGCAAACCCAAGAAGGACGATGAGGCAAAGCGTCACATAGTTCTTGCAGGTGGATTAGTTCCCGATGTTGACGATGTTACTGATGAAGAAGAATACAATAAGGATGAAGACATGACTCCATTCGCAGTGGATGTTGACACAAGTATCCTTTTAGCCCAGGCGGACGCTCCCTACGTAGGCCTTGATCATAATGAAGGGACCATTGTAAAGAAAACTATCGTTAATATTCCATTAGATGTTTAGTATTCTCTTGACATATTTTGACTCATCATCTCAAGATCCATGCAATATTTTTACTCATCATTTCTAGTAGTTGTAACATAAACAAACGCTCTCTCTCTCTCTCTCTCTCTCTCTCTCTTTATCGCTAACACACACACACACTCACACACACACAAGGTTAATCATCATTTATATTTGTATTATTTTGAATAATTTTTAATCATCATATAATTTTTTGACTAACACACACACACACACACACACACACACTCACTCACACTCACACTCACACTCACACACACACTCTCTCACACACACACTCACTCACTCACACTCACATAAAAAATGCAATATTTACGGATATTTTGTTGAATTTTTGCACCCATATATAATTTTCTAGGGAATTAAAAGACTTTCAGAAAGAAAAAACTAAACAAAACCAAAAATGAAAGGAAAATGAAACGGTGGGAAACGAATTCCCTGTATGCCTTTAGGTACCGGGTTGAAACATTGACCCGATACCTAAAGGGGGGATTTCGTTTCCCGCCCGTTGGCGCGCCTTAGGTACCGGGTGTAAAGCTCACCCGGTACCTAAGGCTCCACCAAAGGTACCGGGTGAGAGTTCTATCCGGTACCTAAGGCCGCCTTAGGTACTGGTTTCGCGTTTTAACCGGTACCTAAGGGCCGGGTACATTAGTTCCCGCCCCTTCCCCCTTCTCCTCCTCCTTCCTTCTTCGATCACCTAGACGCTCGACGCCACCGCGCCACCGCCGCCGTGCCCTCACCTCTACTGTGCGCCACTGCCTCCACCGTGCGCCATCGCCTTGACGTGGCGCGCTGCGGCGCCATAGGCGTGCCTCGCCACGCCGACCGGCCCTCACCTCAACGGCTGCCACCGCCGCGACGCCCCGCCTCCTCAATTGAGGACACCACCACGGTGCCCCGCCTCCCCGGCCTCCCTCCTCCTCAATGGAGCACGCCACCATCTTCTCCTCCCTGTAGTGAAGCTCACCGGCCCAGCCTTGCCCCTCCTCCCTCGCCGGAGTGCCGCCGTCGCGGCACAGCACCGACCGCGGCTCCCGCTCACCGTTGCTGGCCCTATCCCGGCCACCTCCGACCCCATCTTCTGAACCAAATCGGTCGCAGGTGATCCCCTCTTGCTCCCCCACCACTTTCGCCTCGCCGGATTTTGACTGGCAACCATTGGTTGCCCCGCCAAGGACCCAACAGCCCAAAAATCTTTCTAGGGATATATATGCAAGAACCAGGGACCTATCTGCAAAGCCAAATCAGTGAACTTGTAAAATACATATAAAATCACAGAAAAATTGGAAAAATGCAAACTAAAATGTTTTGGAATCTTTCCAACTAGATCTACTATTTTTCTTACATGCCGATGCTATGTTTCTTCATATCTTGATCTCTAGTATAAAAACTAATTTTATTAGCACTTAGATGTATTTTAGTGAATTGTTAAATTAGTTTAATTTGGTTTAGTTTAGCAACTAGTTTAATTTCATGTATATGTACTATAATGATGTGTAATTTGAAGCCGGGGAAGGAACATTCCAGCCTCACAGGGAGAATGATGAGCTGACCAGGGCTTTACAGGACCCCAAACACCCTGGACGAGCACGCGGTATCGGCGTGGTCCCTTGGAAAGTTGCTTGGGCCAGAGATAGCACTTACAAGACTCATCGCAAAAGCAAGACATAATAGGAGGACAAATTCTGTGCCTTACAAGATGAGATGAACTGAAAAGTGCAAGACCTACAACATGAGATGGACACACGGGTCCAACACACACTGGGGCGCACCCAAAAGTTGTGATTAGCCCGACCTCTCAGCGACGTAGCAGCTGCGCATCCACGACGGCCCCTGGTGATGAACCCACAGATAACATGCCAGTGGTCGACACTCAAAGATACCCAGTGGATGATATCATAATGTAGACAGCATGTGAGCTACATGTGAGAGTTAAAAATATCACCACTCTGGTAGCCTACGGGTCGGCCTTACTGGTGATTCCTGGTGGAACGATTCATGGTATGCCGGTACCCCCAGGATACTCCGTTGTCACCATGGAGTAGATCGTCGATGTTGGAGAAAATGAAAAACTCGAGCTTGACTTTTTTGGAGGAGATTTACAATGGACGTTGGGAGAGGCACTCCACAGTTGCATTCTATGGCGCAAAGCCGACATCAAACTTATTGGGAATACGCGTACAACAGCTCCCCAAGATCCTCCTTCTCCGCCAGGCCCGGATAATGATGATGACGGCGACTTTGGTGGTCTTTCGTCTACGCCACCACGGGCGCCCTCACCACCGTCTCCGGCAAGGGCTAGGAGTACTCCAACTCCTCCAGCACAGGCCAAAGGAAAAAAGAAAACCTCGTCCCTCCCACCGGCTGGAACCCCGGGCCCCAAGAAGCGAAAGGTTGTCGTAAAGAAAATATGGCCTAACAAGAAATTGGAGTACGAGTTGTCCGGCGATGAACTGGATGAGCATGTGCGCGAATGGTTGGACGAATATTTCAAGCCTCAACCGAAAGAGAAGAGGGTGCACGTTGATCCTGCAACGGTAGAAAAGGTCTACAACTGCTTGAGAGACATCCCTGAGAGACTAGTAAAACTACGCTCAGACTACGACCGCACGCTGATAAAGGCCCACCAGAGAATAAGGCGAAGTGGCAAGGGCGTTCCTCAGCCAACAGAAGGAAATTGAGCCCCTCCGGGTGACGATGGAGCAAGAGCAAAAAACCGCGGAGTTTTTGAAAGAAACAGGTTTGACCCTTGAGCAGGCAACTGGAGAAGATGAGGATATCCCAATCGCGGACGTTGCAGCACATCCATATGAGCATGGAAAACCCTTCATCACTGATGAGGAGTTCCTCAACCTACACACGCAGATGTGCACATTCCATAACCTGTACATGGAACGTTCGAATGCCGGCCAGTAGAAGTTTGGAGTTAAGTATTGTAATCATGATTTCTACCGTGGGGCCGATGACTTCTGGGTCGATTTTGAAGATGTGCATGCAATATACCGTCAAGACGCCCTCGACCTCTCTATCGTGACTTGCTGGATTCTGTAAGTATCGAGCAATCTCTACATTCATATGTCGATATTAATCAACACTCTATTCTTTGTGACATCTCTCTAATTTAATTATATTGTATCGTGTAGAATGGAGCTTCAAAGGTGCCGAAAAGAAGGATGGGATCATCAGTTGGGTTTCATGAATCCCATGCTTATCATTCAAAAAAATTTGCAGGACAAGTACCAGGAAACATGTAGAAACATGTACCAAGCCCTGATGGAACAACATTACAAATCCTATATATTCATACCCTACAACTATAGGTAAGTTCTGATCGACTAGTAACTTTTTTATATTACTTTAATGATGTATATATTTATATATATGGTTGTTTATCTATATGTGCAGCTTCATTGGATTTTGCTCTCACTCCGCCTAGAGACTAGTAGAGTAATAGTGTTCGACTCCATGAAATACCCTAGGGACAACATCGAACACTACTTACAACCATTGAACTGGCAAGTTTATTTTATTTACACAAAACACAACTATTTTTGGATCAAATATTTACCTTTCATTCTTATGCACAGGGTGTGGAGAGCTTTTGTGAAAAAGCAATCTGGTGCTTTTAAGAATCAATTGGATGTTAGAATGGACTTCCCGGTACGTGGATCCGCTACTCTTTGCATATCTCATTTACTATTTTGTATACGCATACAATTATAACTGATTTGTTTCTTTTTTAGTGTTCGAGATAAAAAGCTGGAAATAATTGGTGCGGGTACTACGTATGTGATTACATCCACACCCTAACACATTTTAGGAGAGCTACGCCGGAGGACGTAAGAGTATGTGCACAAACCACTGATAAATATGTTTCTAGTTATGCTGACGCAAATAATTGATAAATAGAGCTTTATTTTTATATAAAATGACAGATGACACAAATAAAGGATGAAGTTCTCCAAGTGGATAAGATTATGGCCGTGTCGGAGCAGCTCATAGGATTCATTTTGAGGGAGATCTTGGATCCTAAAGGCGAGTTCTATCACGATGGCCATATGGTCTGTGGAGAACCCGAATCGACGTCGTGATACAAATGATTTCTAATGCTTGTAATTGTGATATTTGTAAATATTATTATGTCAAAATAACTTAATTACATGATTTGCAGTGAAATTTAGTTATTTTCGTACATTATTTTAACTCGAACGCGACTAATGATCGTATAGTAGTGTACAGCTCGGGTACGCATACCAATTCTGCATACATAAATAATAATAAATAATAGAAATAAAATAGGATTTGAAAAATAGGGGGTAATTTTTTTTAGTACCGGTTGAAAACTCCAACCGGTACCTAAGGGTCTTCCAGCTTGCGTCAGCGTGGCAGCCCTTGTGGTACCGGTTGGTCTTTCCAATCGGTACCAAAGGGGGCCTTAGACACCGGTTCAAATGTCCGGTGTAGAAAGCTGAGAGTTTTAGTCTCGGTTTCCTAGTACATGATGGCAAACCGGTGCCTAAAGTTCTTACCACCCGGTACTATAAACCTCTTTTCTAGTAGTGTTTTGAGCCTTCAGGAATAAAAAAGCCATCCCAACTGCATGCAGGGCCGGATCTAGGTGGTGGGCCGGGTGGGTCCCGGCCCACCCTAAGGTTTGGATTCGCCACTGACTGCATGTAGGGCATGTTCAGTATAAATCCTGACCCTCTTATTGCTAAGCCATCCGAGTGATACGCCCAATGCCAATCTACTAGTCAGTGGTACAAAACATCGACAGTTGGTGTGCTAAGTAAGATTTGTTGCACGATTTCCGATTCCATCAAGCTTGGGATGGATTTCTTCACCAGTGACACCAGCGAGCTCGTACCGAGCGGCGGTGTCCACATCGGGAGCCTCAAGTGTGTCGTCACCTCCACGGGA
Organism: Panicum miliaceum; assembly: GCA_032594955.1. Classification (NCBI taxonomy): domain Eukaryota; kingdom Viridiplantae; phylum Streptophyta; class Magnoliopsida; order Poales; family Poaceae; genus Panicum; species Panicum miliaceum. The sequence goes on along the minus strand of CM064056.1, from coordinate 43,282,848 downwards.
GAGCTCCCGCTCGTCGTGACTTCAGTCTTATCAGTAAGGCACGGTTGCAGTGACTGTTCTGTGCCTGGGGTCAGTCAGGATAGAGCAAACATTGACAAAGCCAACTTGTTTCAACGTCTCCTCCAAATCCAGCATGTAGTACTCGTCCAGAAATGGCTCGGTGCTCTTCATCGGAGTGAACAACACTGGGGATAGTTCCTGAAATTGCATCACCAATATGAGTCATTCCCTCTGATGTAAAAGGTTTGGTTGAAATATTGTGCTGAGGCTTACCTGAAGTACTTTGGATTTTGGCTGCAAAGGATTTAGAAGAGCAGGCCCGTCGATTAGCCAGGGCCGGTAGCACCGGGCCGCCTATTTTCAAGGGCCGCCACTATTAAGCCCACTTAGCACTAATAAACATGCTAATTAGTAATTACATTAAACACCTAAAGTCCAGTAGGCCGAGGCCCAAGGCCAGTAACACTAGCACTTAGCAGGAAAGGAAACCAAGGTACGCCGCCGTTCACGCACGGCACGAGTCAAGATTATTCGCGAGTCTCGCGACGATTTATCTTCGGTCTTCCCTCCTCGACGCCGCCGCTGCCTGCTGCCGCGAGTCGAGTTGCTGTCGGTGATCAGTCGAGGTTTTCCAACAGGCGTTGCTGTCCACGCTGCCGCACTGCCGCGCGTTGCTGTACAGCGAGCCAGTCCAGGTGTCCAGCTGTCCAGGGCATCACACGCATCATCAGACATTAGGTAAATAGATGATCACTGATCAGGAATTCAGGATGATCTCGTTTTGCATCTCCTATGGCTGCAAGTTGCCAGATGTGGTCATATACTCATATTTATTAATTTGGTAAGGCAAATTCACTCTTTAATCCTTTAGCACGCATGGATTCTTGTAGTTATATTATGAAGTATAAATATATTTTTTATTATTTATATTTTATAATATAGTTATAGGGCCACCATTTGTGTTCTGCACCAGGGCGCTCCAAAACTTTGGTACGGCCCTGTAGAAGAGGTGGACGTTAGACGATGTTTGAACAAGTTTGTGCATATAAAATTTAGCAAAAGTGAAATGAAAGAAATTCTTACCGAATTGTCGGTTAAGGCGATGGTTCCTCCTGGGCGAAGGACCCGTAATGCTTCCTTCACCAATCCTGTTATTGCTCGTGCTGGGCACTCATGTCACTGCAGGTTTTTTAGATGTGGCATTACTGTATTGGTGGTGAATTATATTCCGTGCACCTGGTCCTCTAAGAGTGCTCTTGATTGTTGTGCGGAAGAAAGTTTGGCTCAATTTACTCCCTCGATTATTTAATTGGTCCAATATGTCTATAGTAAGATTTGACATTTTTGCTTGTCTACGCATAATTTTGTATGGTCAGACAGGATATCATAACTTACATTAGATAAAAATTTTAAGATCTTTCCATGATTATTTTAATAGGTTAGAAGAATCTAATAACTAAATTATCTCTAGAAAGTACCTTTTTTTTCTAACATATCATGTCCTTTGTTGCTTACAAATTTGAACATAATTTACGCAGAGAAACAAAAGAGATGGCAAAGTGGATTGCTGGGGTAGCAAATGGACCTTTTCCCTCTAAAGAATGTTGTGATTGTAGCAAATTAATTAATTTTATGGTAACCATCATTATAAATTTGATATCCATGTAAAGAAGATTCTAAATCTTATAAAAAGTTTACCACATATGCAAGGGACACAAGGTCGAGGGAATCTGAGGGCAATCGATGAACATGGTTTGCTTGTGAAGGAATGAGCGCATCCTTCCATACAATCCGGATGGAGATAAAATTAAAATTGTACAAATAAATGGCATCATGCATGCTATATATTGATCTTTTTGATATTAGAATATATAGTATCAAGATATCACAAAAGGAGCTTCAGCAGATATGAGCACTTACAACAGCTTGAGCTGAAGGGAACTTCTCAGCCAGGTATATTGTGCTTACTCCAACAGAGCAGCCAATGTCCAAGATGTCATTAATCTCACAGTTCCCCGAGTACTTGAGGTGATGCTCCTCGATTGCGTTCAACCAGCTTCCTCGAACAATTTGATTTGCTTGCTCGATCGATGTCGCCTCCGGTATGGCCCTCTTGGCAATGGACATTGTAGCAGGTTCAGCTTCTGCTGCAGCCTACCATATTCGTGATCAGCACAAGCGAAAACTAGAGATCATCGGATCTTTCAGCTTGCGATTGCCCCCTCAGTGAAACAGTTGAGATATTTCGGGTTTGACATGTTTGAGAGTTTTAGAATGACAACATCAACACTATTGTTACAGAAGAATTCAGTTGCAAGTTACAAGTCAAAAGATCAAGTAGTGAAATTGAATGACAAAAAACACAGAGAAAAGCTAGTAGTGAACTACTAGCCATGATAGATTATTCCCTTCATCATAAGCGGGGACCCAAATCCTTACTCAGCTATGATGATGCTTTGTAAGCTTTTTGTTGTAAGTATATTATCTATGCTTACAAAGTTTTTGGATATGAGAATTTAAATGCACTCTTAGCATTAGGTAGTACAAATAACACTATGCGCGTGGAAGCTTGTCCTAGGAACCGCTGATTAATTAATGACGTAGGTATCCAACACAGTAGGATAAGCATCAGATGTGGCATCAAATGAAAACAGTATTTCGTTGCTGCCTGTGCCTGGTATGTACGCGTGTGCGCTGCTGGCTACTGCCTAAGGATCGTTCGTCGCAAGTGTCTAGCAGCGAATGACCGCTCAATAACAGTCCCGGCGTGGAAGGGGCTCAGATAATCTGCTCAAGAGAAGCACGGCGCCATCACTCAAGTTACTACAGACAACAGAGAGATCTAGCAAAATTTTCAGCCGTACGTGTCAATCAGCACGGGCCTGATTAAACCTGTTAATTTGGCCCAAAGACTTTCAAGGCCAGCAGTCCTCCAGCACGCACAAAAACCCTGGTCGGACTCCTCTCCCTCTCCGCCGCCGGCTGGGAACCCCGATCGGAAGGACATGGCCTCCTCCTCCTCCTCCTCCCTCCCTGACTGGGTCCTAGTGGATCCCTACATCTTCCGAAGGGACGACGACTCCTTCCCCACCGACGAGCCCACAGAGACGTCCTGCACAAATTCCAGGGGCGACATGATCTGCATCTGCTTCCAGCTTCACGAGCCGCCGCGGCCGTCCCGCATCTACCTGTCATGGCCGGCGGGCACGTAGAACTGCGACTGCTTCGACGTCGTGGCTGCCCATCGCGGCGCCGTGCTCTTCCAGATGGCGTACCCCATCCCCGTGCCGCGCCGCGAGTACCCGTACGACATGTACGACTACTTTGTCTACAGGGCCGGTGGCGGCGGCACCCCGTCGCTTGATCGGCTCCCCTCCGTCTACGGCACCGTCGACGAGTTCCGGGCCCTGTTCGAGGCGGGGACCTTCCAGTACACGCACCAGAACCTGCGGCGGATAGAGGGCCTGGACATTGCCGTTCTCGCCGCGGCGAGAAGGACGTTTCCGTGCACGGATACCTTTGTAGCTTTCACCTTAGAGTATTCCAAGGGTTACTGAATTCAAGAGAATGTGTGCACTAACTTTTACTTTGTCGATCCAAGGACACACCAAGATAAGTGGCGAGGATGGAGAGGATTCCTGAGGTAGTACTAGAGATGAGTTAAAAGTTGATCTCTCGGGCAAAATACTCGCTTCGGGCACCGGCTTACCCCTAAAATGGTCAGGAGACTCCGGCCAATAGCTCTACGCTATATCCAAAAGTGGAGCATTACATAGGGCCAACAGGGTTGTCACCACCTGCGGCCTACCTCAACAAACCGTGGGATATAAGGCAAATGAAGGTAACCCTTAGCCTAGACACCATGTCTATGCTACTGATTACTACCGTAGTCTAACTACGTCTGGTACCCGTAGCAAACTATAGCACTCCGTAGAAATACAGAGCGACGAACCCGCGAGTAAGAGAACTGATCTTACTCAAATATAAGTACTATACAAGACAGGAATGACGAATACTCACTTACTTAGAAAGCCAGTATCCATAGAGGTACAAGCTTGGATAAGAGCGTCGACAGGCCCGACGCTCCTTTGAACTACTCCTCTTCTCCTCCTACTCTAAGCACTAGCTAGGCAGTGCTTTGCCTTTAGAATGAGGCACTAGTTCTTCTCTTGGATGGTGTGTTGTATGGGGGGCTCTCCTCCTCCTCATATAGCCCTCTAAGGCGGATCCCAGGTTGAACTTTTGGGGTGGTACCATCCGGAATCGCCGTAGGGAACGTGACATGGGACTCCATGCAAAAGTTGGGCCTGATTGAGCCCAATGGGGGTTCGGCTGACCCCAAATGGCGGCTTCCCTGGCCGAACCACCTTCAAGAAGTCGGTGGGAGACTCCACGTGAAAGATGGGCCTGAATGGGCTCAGTAGGGGATCAGTCAAACCCTTTTTGTCACCGCTTGAGCATATTTTTGGTCGGTATACTCCTTGTGGGCTCCTTATGGGGATCGTGGGGTGCTCGGCTGAAGTTAAGTTGGTTTAGCATGTCATGTGGGCCCTCAATCCTTGTGTAGCGTAGGATGTGATTTTTTATGCATACTTATGTGTGTTTGTGCATGTTTTCTCCCTTGTGTATACTTGTGTTCCTAAAATCAAAGATTCACCAACACTTGTGGAATTCGTTAGTAAAAACTCCTACCACTATTATTGATGTTCATTCTATATATGATTATGCAGGAGTTGACGGCTTAGATTTTGTACTTAAGGGCCGTCAACATTCTCTCATTTTGGACTACTGTCATGCCTCCCTTCTCCGTTACAACTTGAACTGGGCTGACCCACTCACTATCTCCCATGGGGTAGATGATTCCCGCGTGTAGTAGCTTCATAACCTCTTTCTTTACTACCTCCCTCATTGCATCATTAAGCCATCGCTGATGTTCTCTTGACGGCTTATGATCCGACTCCATAGGAATGCGATGGGGGCATAGGTTGGGGCTGATCCCCTTCAAGTCTTGGAGAGAATACCTAATGACGGATCGGTTCATCTCTAAGACTGCAATGAGCCACTAAGTCTCACTCTGTGTCAGCTTGTCACTGATGATGACTGGCGTACTTCTGTTGTTGTGGAGGAAAGCATACTTCGGGCTACGAGGCAGCGGCTTCAACTTAGGAAGAGGAGGTTGCGGTTTCTCTTCTTCGTTGAGCTTACTCTTGCCGTCCGGATCTGTTTCCTGGGTGAAGTGAATGGCATCTTCCTCAATATTAGGTTGAGTCATCCCTTGTTGAATGATGCTCATTGCTTGCTCCACTGGGTCTTGCTCCGGTCTAGCTTCTGCAATAGTGTTGCCTGAATGGACTAAGCTGATCGGGACTATGTCTTTACCAACCTTAACCTCGAGGCTTGCTTGGTCTCTGTTTGGGTTGACAAGTGGCTCTACAAGCTGCCCAATCAGGACAAACTCTTCACTGGCGTAACATGGAGAATTCATGTGCTTTTCATGATCTGGCCATCGATCCACTTTAGATGCTTATGAAAGAAAGTCAGGGGTGCTTCGGGTTCAATATGATCTGCCAAGGTCTTGGACATCACATTTGCCCCAACTTTTGGGTCGTAAAGGACTTCCTGCTATGCAGCGTCTCCAATAGTGCAGAGAAGTATTCTGAAACTGTGGTAGATCTATATGATATTACTGCTTGATTCCACTTCCTCTGTCCATTCCTTGCTCATAATCGCAGCAAGACCCTCAATCTGCGATGTGGCATTTGGAATGAACGCCTCAGATCTTGAGCATATGCACTTGTGCTCCTTCGACAATGTTGATGTGTTGTCGAGTTCCATATACTCTTCTTCTATGAAGAGATCAGGGATGAACATTAGCATATCTTCAATGAGTCGCTCTTGATCTATGGACTTGGGTGGCTCGGTGATTTCCTCTATGTATGGTGGAGGTGGAGAGGATGCAGCTGATATGATGTGGACTTGCTGCTTCTCCTTGTGCTGATCAATTGGCTTGGGTGGATCGTTAGAGACTCTAGGGTACTAAGTGCTATCAAGGACCTTCTGAAGAATAGCCCGTACTTCAGTTATTGTCTTGTACATGATAGATCCCTCGGAAGCGACATTCATGAAATGAGCGCTCTTCAGATTTAATCCTCCAACAAAGTGTTGGATCAACATTTCTTCTAGAATACTGTGAGGTGGTCCAGAAGTTTCCATATGCATGAATCTTGCCCACACTATTCCAAGTGACTCTTCGCCTTGCTTAAATGTCAGTAGTCGAATGCGAAGCGGCATCACTTTGTCAATAGGGAAGAAGAATAAGCAGAACTCATCCTTTAGTACGATCCAACTCTCCTCCAACTCTCCCTACCTTCCGGTTGTACCAAATTTTCGCCTCCCCCGTCAGAGAGAACGGGAATAGCTTCCACCATTGGGTGTTTTGATTCATACCGGGTATGGTGAGGAGAGAGCAATTATCCTCAAATTCCTGCAGGTGAGCATAGGGGCATTCGTCCTTTCTACCAGAAAAGGACTAAGCACGAACCATGGCTATGAGACTGGACGGATCTCATAGCCATCAGGTAGTATGGGGTGGCAAGATGGTGGCGGTTCCATGTACTCACGAGATGGAACCGCCGGATAACTAGGAGAAAACTCCATGTGGTGTGTGGTAGAGATATGGAAGGTGTACAGTTGAAAAACTCTAGGATTAGCGTTGCTACCATTCCCCGGCAACGGCGCCAGAAAGCTTATTAGCACTCCTTAGCCTATACGAACTAATCCGCAAGTGCACAGATACCAATGTAGCTTTCACCAGGGAAGTTACCAGGGATATCGAATCTAAGGAACGAAAAACATGACCAGACCTAGAACCATTCAACCGGGTCAACCTAGGAAGAAGTGGTAAGAGGGTAGAGGGCTTAACCTTCAGTTAGCCAACTCATTACCCAGATAGATTGCTATCTACTAACTTGATCTGCCTTGACGACTGGAGAGGAAGGACTTCAGAAAAGGGTGAGAACGGGAGTCCAACGGCTACCTGCAATCTACTGCTATGAAAGCACCAGAACATGGTGGATTCTGAAGGCCGGACAGGGCTGTCACCACCTGCCGACTACCACTCTTTCTGTGGGGTGAAACACAATCTGAGGTAACTATCAAGCCTAAGCACCACGCCTAAACTACCTAGCTACTAACTTTCGCCTCATGTTAAGGTGAGAAGAAACCCAAATGGCCAAAACTTGCTGAACCACACAAACAAGGGATCCTGCAGATCAACGAAAGCAAACAAACAAACTACTGAAAGTAAATAGAAAGACTAGCGAGATGCTGAAGATAAGCGAGGAACTTACTTGAATAATATTCCTCCAGTGGATAAAGAGTTGGAGTAAGACTGAGAAATGCCGGCTCTCCTCCTAGCTTGCTCAAACCCAAGCTCTCACCTTACTCTCTCCATATTCTACACAAAGGTAGAGTGGCTACTAGATTCCCACTTCTCTCCAAGGATGTTTCACTTACAAATGAGGTATGATACCCTATTTATACCAACTATATGTCGGTTCTTGCAAGGTAGCTTGTCTTGGACGCTAGCTTGATGGTTGCTTAATTTCCACACGAAATCATGGCACCAGAGGATGCTAGGTGGGGGCCGTCCGACCTCCCCCAGGCCGGACGGCCTAGGGTGGTGGCCACGTGTCACCGCCTTTCTCTGGGACGGCTCTGATCTTCTCCTGAGGTCGGTGGAGGTAGCGTCAAAGGTAAATAATCGTCTTCTTGCATGCAGGTGGGCCCTTCAATCCATGGTCTAAGCCTTTCAGATCCTTGAATCAAACCATCTTCCAGTGCACGACTCCTGATCAAGGTAAGTGTGTTTCCTCAAACCTGGATTACTGACGTGTCAACTGGGAACAATGCCAGGCCGACCGGCTTGGTGTTGGTCGGTCGGCCTGGGATTTCTCCCAAATTGGCCCAAATTTGCACACTGAGTTCCTGCATTCAAATATTCCCCAAAGCTTGTGGAACTTGTCAATGTATTTGAGTTTAGCAGGATTATGGCCATAAATGTATGAAATATGGTGAAATTTTTGTGGTAAAATCATTGTTATCAACCGCCCACATCCTCAAAGCATGCTTCCCGACAAACCCGAAAGCTATCTTTCTAACTACCCAGTTACAGAGTAGCATTTGACAGCCCTTATGTAAGTCAATTCACATCTTGAGAACATGCGACAATCTCAGGTCTAAGGACAAAGCATATATATTGTGTAAAGATAGAACCATTTAACTATCTGTTGGTGCTAAAAATCAGCCAGGAATCGGCCGATGACCTTCAGCGTCGGACACACGACCTGGGAGAATCTGCTTAACTCCTGTTCGGGTGATTGCCCTGGTGCGGTTCGCGCGGCGTGCCAGTCAATCTGATCTGTTGATTGACAAGGAAATAAACGTATTAAATTCTGGGGTTCTGATCGGCTGAAGTTCCGATCTATCCCGAAAAGCGTATCAGCGAATCGGCCGATTTGCTATGAAGATGATCGGCTATAGATTAGCCGATAATCATGTGATGATTGCAAAGAAAACTACTGGAGCAACTTAAACAATCGCTACGGATGCAACACTTGAAATAGATCTAATCGGTTGTATGATAATAAACAAGGGAAAGCAATGATAAAGCCGATAATTTCGATCTCAAGCTGGATAACTGATGATAAAACTAGAACAATAGGTAAAACCTATAATTCTGGTAAATATAGATAACTAGTGAATAAATCTAAATGAAACAACGGCGATGCGCCCGAAGTTATAGCTTAGATGTTATTCAATTTTTAATACGTTTATTTCCTTGTCAATCAACAGGTCAGATTGATTGGCACGCCGCGCGAACCGCACCAGGGCAATCACCCGAACAGGAGTTAAGCAGATTCTCCCAGGTCGTGTGTCCGACGCTGAAGGTCATCGGCCGATTCCTGGCCGATTTTTAGCGCCAACACACTTTTGGCAGGCCTGGTGGGACCACCTCAACATCCAATATGTCAAAGACCACCGAAGTCTCTAAGAACAACATCATTGAGGTCACGGAAGCATATCTCAAGGACGACCAGAAAGAGGAACTGGCAAGACTCCTAGAAGATTACAAAAGGGTGTATCTGCAATCTTTCAGTCGTACCAGAAGCGGGGAGGCAATCAAGAAAGCTCCTCTTCCAGTTCCCCGCCACATCACCATCGCTGAAGATTCGGGCAAGATGTCCAATATGATTCAACAGTCTGTCTATCAGGCTTTCATCGACTAATCTTCAGTAATGACCAACACGGTATATAACGCCATCATTAGTTCTCTGGTCAGCGCGGTAGCTCAGGGATATCAGGGCCAGCATACGCCCCACCTATTGTACCTCCAGCCAGAAGCTTACCAGGCACGTCTCACTCGGCTCCTCAGCCGATGTCGACGCAACACGAAGGGTACAACACTTCGTTGCCTTCAATGCCTCCTGGGTATAACGGTGCACCATGTTTTCGATCGCAAGTGCCGCTTCAGCCTGTCCAGATTGCTTCCGTGCAATCGCTGCCCTCAAACTCAGCACCTTGGGGGGCACCAGCAATGGCGGCTTTTCCTGATCAATCAACCGGACATGGGAGCTATCCGATCCAGGCACCGTTCCATTCGGCCGTTCGGCCGACGGTCCCTCAGTATCGACCGGCCACGTCAGAAATCGGCAGGGGGGCAGATGCCGCAGAAGCACTCAGAAGCACGGCGCCGATGACGATGTATGATGGGGCGACAGATTCGCTTCGCCATCAACTGTCAACTGCTCAAACGGTCACGATGCAACAGAATCCGCCACACGCTTCGATCCATCACCCGGCCGTACCGCCGCCGATCCACCAACATATGCCGGCGCCCCGACCAGCTGTTCATCAGCAGCAAGTGGATTGGACAACAAGAATAGCGGAGGTAATTCAAGACCAATTCGGGTTAAAACCGAAAGTACAAACTTATACGTACAAGACGCCATACCCATCGGCCTACGATCTACTGCCGTTTCCCCACCAGTACAAAGTTCTTGACTTTACCAAGTTTTTAGGGCTGGACGACACCTCAACCGTGGAGCACATAAATAGATTCATCATCCAGTGCGGGGAAGCCGCCACACAAGATGCTCTGCGGGTGCGTCTGTTCTCATCGTCTCTGCTGGATCGGCCTTCCAGTGGTTCACTACCTTACCACCCAATTCCATCGTTACTTGGCCTGATCTAGAAAAGCAATTCCATAAGTACTTCTACGCGGGAGTCCACGAGATGAAGCTTTTAGATTTGACCAGCCTCATGCAAAGGAGCGATGAACCAGTAACTGGCTACATACAGAGGTTCAGAGAGGTCAGAAACAAATGCTATACCCTAACCCTGACCGATGCCCAGTTGGCCGATATCGCCTTCCAAGGCCTCCTGCCACATATCAAGGAGAGGTACGCCTCACAAGAATTTGAAAGCTTAAGTCAGATCGTTCACCGATTGGCCGGTCAGGAAGTACGTCCGTTTGAGCAGCGGAGGAATTTCCAGAAAAAGGTGGCATATTTGGAAGGGTCTGAATCTGAGGAAGAAGAAGAAATCAGCCTAGCAGAATGGGTTAAAGGGAAAAAGTTGATATCGTGCCCTTTCGGCAAGAAAGAGCTAGAGGCGTTCGGTTTTGACACGTCAAAGGCCGATAAAATCTTCGACTTACTTCTCCAAGAGGGGCAGATCAAGCTCTCACCTTACCACTCCATCCCCTCGGCCGATCAGCTCAAAAAGATGAAGTATTGCAAATGGCACAATGCTACATCTCACGACACAAATGAGTGCAAGATCTTCCGTCAGCAAATACAGTCGGCCATTGAGCAAGGCAGACTCAAGTTCGAAGTCCCGGCAAAGCCGGTAAAGCCGATGAAGATTGATCAGCATCCTTTCCCTGCTAACATGGTTGACACGGGAAAAAACTCACTCCAAACCAAGGTGCTGACGTCGGAATTGGCTAGAAGAAGCGGCGCCGTGGATCCTAGAAAGAAGGTTACGATAAATAATGTCAAAGGGAAAAGACGGGCTGAAGACGAGGGCGAAGGATCAGAACGATCACGTAGACCCGTCACTTCCCAATTCTTACTCAGCAAATATCAGCGGCAGCAGAAAAGGTCGAGGCACCACGAGAGATGATACGCCGACACGAAGATCATTGGCGATGTCCGTTCTTCATCCATTGCTGGGAAAATGACCTCAGATTGCCATCAGCCGATAATTGCCCTGAGTGCAGCGGATCAAGTCGCAACGATCGCCTGTTCAAAAGATCGCGCTCCAGAATAGAGGATCAGAGCCGATCAGCAGAAACTGGCATGAACAAGAAGGTCAGCGCCTTTCAGTGCATGATCGGCTGGGGGGCAGAGTTGACCGGTATGACCGGTCGAAGGCAGGATCAACCAGCAGAAGCGACTGGGGGGCAGAACCAGCATACACAATCGGCTAGAAGAAATGACCGATGCTAGGGTGTCAGATGAGAACCCCCTAGGAAGGGAACCAGACTGGGAGCACGCCAAATCGTCGGCCAAACCAGTAAACCCAGGTGGTGCCCTGATGGACTGTCTAAATTTCAAAAACGAAGGATCCAACGTCTGCGCCAATGGGAACAATAAGAGAAAGAGCAGAGACAGGTGCTGGATAAGAAAAACGACAGGTCTCGGGTCTAGCGCCCCAAGAGAAACAACAAGGGGGGCGACAATCAAGAATCGGCAGCTGATGTCAACATGGTGTTCATATTGCCGATGGAGTTCATGGCGCCCGCCGATCGAGATAAAGCGACAAGGATGGGGGAGCAGATGGCACAGTTGGTTTTGGAGCCAATGACAACCACCTTTGAGAAACCGGAAGACGAAAAACTGCAACATCTCAAGGCACTTTTTCTCAAAGGGCACGTTAACGGACGACCCGTTACCAGGCTACTAGTGGACGGAGGCGCTGCAGTCAATATCATGCCATATGCCATGTTCCGGAAGTTAGGCAAAAGTGATGAAGACCTGACCAAGATGGACATGATGCTCAAAGGCTTCGAAGGCAACGTGTCTCTCGCCCGCGGAGCGCTCTACGTCGACCTCACCATTGGCAATAAGACCCTTCCCACTACCTTCTTTATTATTAATGGTAAGGGGTCCTACACCATGTTGCTCGGTCACGATTGGATACACGCGAATTGCTGCATCCCGTCTACAATGCACCAATGCCTCGTACAGTGGGTCGGCGACAGTACAGAGATAGTCACCGCCGATTCCACCTACAGTGTTGCGGCGGCCGACACGCAACAGTGGAGCTGTGAACACGTCAAGTGTATATCTGGTAGAACTTGGGACACCGATTTCCTGAAAGTGTCTGATTTTGGTCTACAGCCGATCCAAGCAGTCGGCTCTGAAGATTCAGATTAGATGGATCAGTTCGTCCGAGAAGATGGGAAGCTTGGGCATGGATTTACGTTGGCCGATTCGTTGGAGATGGTGGATTTAGGAGATGGTAGCAAGCCAAGGCCGACGTATATTAGTGCTAGTTTAGATCCCGATTACAAATGTGGATTGATAAGTTTGTTAAAAGAATTCAAAGATTGCTTCGCTTGGGAATACCATGAGATGCCTGGCCTAGACCGGTCCATTGTCGAACACCGGTTGCCTATAAAACTAGGATATCGGCCATATCAGCAGCCTGTGCGATGGTGCAACCCTAATATTTTACCTGATATAAAGGCCGAGATCACAAGATTGATTGAAGCAAGATTTATTCGGCAGTGCCGTTATGCCGAATGGATTTCTAATATTGTACCCGTATGTAAGAAAAACGGAAAGTTGCGCGTATGCATCGACTTCAGGAACCTAAATCAGGCTACACCAATGGATGGGTATCCGATGCCGATAGCCAATGTGTTGATAGATGCTGCCGCAGGACATAAAGTCATCAGTTTCATGGATGGTAATGCTGGGTACAATCAAATATTAATGGCCGAAGAAGATATTTCGAAGACGGCTTTCAGGTGTATCGGTACATACCAGCGGGCTATGAATTATATCTTTCACAAGCTCATTGGTGTATTGGTGGAAATCTACATCGACGATGTTGTGGTCAAGTCAAAAGGTCATCAGGAACATCTGGCCGATTTACAAGAGGTATTGGAGTGCACAAGGAAGCATGGATTGAAAATGAACCCGAACAAGTGTGCATTCAGCGTGTCGGCCAGGCAATTCTTAGGATTCATGGTCCATGAGCGCGGGATAGAGGTTAACCGGAAGACCATAGCTGCCATCAATAAGATTGTAGCCCCACAGAATAATACTGAGCTGCAGTCGCTCATCGGCAAAGTCAATTTTATTAGAAGATTCATATCCAACTTGTCCGGGCGTATTCAAGCTTTCACTCCTTTGTTGAAATTGAAGCCCGATTAGGAATTCGTGTGGGGAGAAGAACAACGCAAAGCGTTAGAAGATATCAAGCAATGTCTAATTTCACCACCGGTGTTAGTCCCGCCACAGCCCGGTAAGCCATTCAAATTATACTTATCGGCTGACGAACAGGCTATCGGATCGGCGCTGGTACAGGAGTTCGAAGGAAAAGAATGGGTGGTATATTATGTCAGCAGAAGACTCCTGGATGCCGAAACAACATATTCCCCGGTGGAACGGTTGTGCCTGTGTCTATATTTCTCGTGTACCAAGTTCAGACACTATTTGTTATCGGCAGAGTGCATAGTCATATGCAAGGATGATGTGGTAAAATATATGCTATCACTACCAATTTTGAAAGGACGGATTGGAAAGTGGATCCTGGCTCTGTCAGAGTTTGACTTGAGGTACGAATCGGCCAAGGCTGTCAAGGGTCAAGTCATGGCCGATTTCATGGCTCAACATTGTGGACCTTAAATTGCTGTCGTTGAACCGGTTCCATGGACTCTATACTTCGATGGTCTTCGTGTGGGGCCGGATCGGGAATCGGCATCGTTCTTGTATCGCCTCGGGGGGCAAGCTATGATTTCTCTCTGCCGATAGAGGCATCCACAACCAACAACCAGGGGGAATACCGAGCCGTCCTAAAAGGTATCCAATTGTTAAGGGAAGTCAAAGCTAATGCAGTCGAAATTTTTGGGGATTCCATGCTCATTGTAGATCAATTAACGGGGAAATCTGAATGCAAAGATGATATCTTAAGGATTTACTATGAAAATTGCCTCCAGCTGTTAAAGGAATTCAAGTCTGCGGTGATTGAGCACATTCCCAGAAATTACAATGAAGAGGCCAATAGACTTGCCCAACACGCATCCGGGTATCGGCCGATTCAAGGGGCCACGATTGGCGGAAGGAGATTGCCGATTACTTGAAGGATCCGTCCCAGAAGGTGGATCGGCGAGTGCGTTTTCAGGCCACGAAATATGTGTTACTCGAAGATGATTTGTTTTACCAGACGATTGATGGGGTTCTTCTCAAATGCCTGGGAACGGAAGAAGGGAAGGTCCTGATAGGGGAAATCTATGAAGGCGTATGCGGAGCCCATCAATCGGCTCACAAGATGAAGTGGATGATCAGAAACAATGGGTATTATTGGCCAACGATTCTCGAAGATTGTTTCAAAAATTATAAAGGTTGTCAAAACTGTCAGAAGTTTGGCAATGTGCAGCGCGCGCCAGCTTCGGCTATGAATCCGGTAATCAAGCCATGGCCGTTCAGAGGGTGGGGAATAGATCACATCGGGCAGATTCACCCTCCATCAAGCAAAGGGCACAAGTTTATATTAGTAGCCACTGATTATTTTACAAAATGGGTGGAGGCAGTTCCATTGAAGACCGTGACATCGGCCGATATGATCGATTTTGTTAAGAACCACATTGTTTATCGGTTCGGTATTCCTCAGACTATCACAACTGATCAAGGAACGATGTTCACCTCAGGGGAGTTCGGAGAATTCGCTGCCGATATGGGGATTAAATTTTTGAATTCTTCTCTGTACTATGCTCAAGCCAACGGCCAGGCCGAATCATCCAATAAGGGGATAATCAAGTTGATCAAGAGGAAGATAGAGGAACAACCCAAGAAGTGGCACATGTCTTTGGCTGAATCTCTATGGGCTTATAGGATGGCTTGCCACGGGGCCACTAAGATATCTCCTTAACAGTTGGTATATGGTCACGAGGCAGTCTTGCCTTGGGAATTAAGGACGGGGTCAAGGCGCACATCGCTTCAAGATCAGTTGACGGTCGATGACTCTTCCTTCCTCATGAAGGAAGAGCTCGATGATTCGGCGGGTCAGCGATTGATGGCCCTGATTAGCATCAAAGAAAACAAGAAAAGGGTGGCCAGGTGGTATGACAAGAAGGTCAAGGTTAAAAAATTCTCCCAAGGAAATTTGGTATGGAAGTTGGTGCTGCCGATAGGGTCTAAGGATCCCAAATTCGGTAAATGGTCCCCCACTTGGGAAGGGCCGTATAAAATCGGCCGATGTGCTCCGGGAAATGCGTATATACTAGAAACTATTGAAGGGGAAGAATTCACAGGAGCCTTAAACGGGAGATATCTGAAGAGGTACTATCCAAGTATATGGGTGGGTGCATAACTTGCGGTAAGGTGCATCAAGACAACATGGCCAACTCCCATTGGCTCTTGTCTATATAGCCAATGTAAAAATGACATCGCCTTAAGGAGGAGACATTTTGATTTTGTCTGACCGATTCATTATTCGGTGAAAACAGCAGAGTACATGGCCGACATGGTACAAGTCGCCCTTAGAATAAAAAGTACCATTATATCTATTGATCACGCTTTTTCTTGATTTCCCTCTCAATCCGGCCTAATTTTATCAAAAGGCGGATGCTCTTCTCCTCCAGATTCTCCATGGTGGCTTCAGCCTCCACTTGACGAGGGAGTGGATGGCTTCTGTCAAGAGGTGGTTGGGATGTTCCCGCCGCAGCATCTTCAAGGGCAACTGAGCGAGGGAGTGGATGACTCCTTTCAGTTGGCGGTCGCCTAGAGCAGTTAGCGTCTATATGGGCCCAGACTTTCTGGACGTCAGTGGGAACATGACCTTTGAGTTCCTCAAAATGAGCTTTTATCAGATCTATGTCCGCCTACAACAATGGTTCGTCTGAATGCATAACTTCAATCGCTCGTTCCAGACTGGGACTAAGGCGTTTCGGCTAAAGAAAGAGCAAAACAATGGTTCGTCTGAATGCATAACTTCAATCGCTCGTTCCAGACTGGGACTAAGGCGTTTCGGCTAAAGAAAGAGCAAACAACTACCCAGTGTCAGAGCGATTGAGATGTCGAGGGAGGAAATAGAAGAGAGTTCGTACCTGGTTGACAGAGAAGGAGGAAGATGAAGAAGACATCTTGATGTCTAGCCTGGGAGGACAGAGATCAAATTATTGGAGGGGAAGAAGATGGGTAATGCGGACGCCTTTGGAAACGATATGGGATCTCATACTTATAGAAGGAAGGGGGTAAAGGGATGGTAGGATGCGTCCCATCGAAGTAAAAGTGTTAATAAATGAAAAGTTGCCAAAGAAGACAGTCCAAGTTTGAATCTGCGCGTCAACAGTAAGAGGGCATTAAATGTTTACAGGATTTTTTACAATTCACCCAAGGAGGGCATCGATAGCCGCAATCGCTCGTTGCCTAATTTGATCGGCTGAGTCTACAATTCTTTGGTCGTCATTAGCCGATCCGGGGACTTCTGGCATATGACGATGGATTTTTATTGCTTCACGGGCCAGGTTATGTCTTTCTTGCTTCAGCTCAGCGATGACAGATGGAAGGTCTTGGAGTCTTTTTTCTTCAGCAGCTATGGCCTTGGTCACCTGCTACATCTCTTTGGCTAGCTCTGCCCTTCGCTGTTTGAGGCGATCTATGGCGCCGACGATATCTGGACGAGAGTTCTCAAGGAAGTTGATTCGCTGATGCACCTTTTGGGCTCGGTGTTTGTAAGAGTCTTCTTCCTCGCGGGCTTTCGCTAGCTTGGCGCGATCGGCCATATGGCGCAAGGCCCTGAACACTGAAGTCTGCATTGACTCTATATATGCAGCAGGATCCAGAGCTTCTGTCGCTTCCTCTGGAATTCGGCCTCTGAATTCATTAAGAAGTCGCCGAATCAATGAGGCATCTCCCACTAATCAGCCGATATCGTCTTGGAGGAGGGTCCGCATACTCTCGAGCTTGGCACGCACGTCATCAGAAATTGAGCTCGATGTGACTTGGTGTGAAGCGACCTCTTCATCGTCAGAAAGGGGAACCGCGAAAGAGAAAAGACTATTATTGGGAGTGTCCTGCTCCTGCGAAAGAATATAAAATAGTAAAAATACGGATTAGCAGACAGTAAGGGGGAATCGGCCGATTTGGGTGATAAGTTCCTTACCTCTTTGAAACGGATTTCCCTTGCTTGCGCCGGCGGAAGTGCCACCCTCGTCTCAGGAACCGGCGCGATCGGCTCATCAGAAGAAGAAGACTTGACGACTATCAGTGCCCTGCTCGGGCCAGCCTCCTGAAAAGGTATGGGAAGCAGATTTTATGAGTATACTGCGAATAATTAAGTCTGATGATATAAGATGCCTGCCATACCTCTGTGAGTCTTTCGGCCGATGTTTGTTGGGGAGGTACAATCGACGCACCCAGATTGGCCTGCATCAAAAATCGGTTAGTTTTTTGTTGAGGATCAAGAAATTGAGCTAAGAAACTCTACCTCGGTGAAGGAAATCGTTGGTGTTTCAGCTTCCCCTTGGGACGTAGCCGATTGCTGCGGAGACTGCGCTGGGGCAATTCGTGCAGCCTGGCAGAAGGACGGGGTTAATATTGATAGAATACTTAAAAGTATGTGAAGTATGCGGAGTTACCTAAACTGCTTCTACCAGCAATGATGCAGCGGCCGCTCCAACTTCTGTAGCAGTCTGGAGATCGACCTCCTCGGCAATCGGCAAAGTTGGCGCAGTTGGAGGTTCAGCCGATGCCGCCGCCTATTGATCAGCCGGTTCTATGCGGGCACGTACTCGGCGGCTCGTCTTCTTTAAAGTGGGCCTTTTTGGTGTTTGCTTCCATCGGCCGCTAGTGATGTCTTTGATGGTCGGGGCGTGATGGCCGATAAGTGGGAATTGTGTGTACGGGCGATTGCTCTCTATCGGCCTACCACTTCGGCTCCGCATCGGGGGAAGTTGACTTTGGGACTGAAAAGAGAAATACGAGTTAGCGGCAAAATTGTAGCATGAAAAGGGATAATGTTGAAATCGGCTGGGAGAAGGGAAGTACCGCTGCATTTGAGTCGATGTTGTCTGGGTCCAGATTATTACAATATGTTGAAGGAGACGAACAGAAGAGATGCTGCTTCCATTCTGCCCACCATAGTTTGAATTGTTGGACGACAAAGGGAGCCACCATCCAGTTATTTAGTTCGATGGTACTGGAGTCTGGCACTAGATTGCACAGCCGACTGTAGTCGAGGCTCTTGGTGAGTTCATCTCGGAATTTTGCACGGCCGGCAAAATAAACTTGAATCGGCAGCTGACCAAAGCCAAATTGCCGTGCTGCGACTGATGGGTTGTAAAATTCATAGGTTGGAAAGTCTTTCCCAGAAAAGAAGTTTGCCGGTAAAATCCCTGGCTTGATCAGAATATCCATGAGATCACCATCAAAAGAGTTGTATGATGAATCATAACAGACAGGAAGCTCAAAGATCGGCTCTGTCATCTGATACGGATACCAGCTGGTGGTCTCTTCACTGAAGCCGTTGTAAAAACATCTGAAATATTCGGCCGTTCGGGTGGCAGTGAGCTGGCAACCAGGGAAGACTGATGCTGCTTCTCCAAAAGAGGTGCACCGTCGTCGTATGGTAGGATTCTCCTCTGACTCGATATTGGGAAATGTTTTGGTCTCTATCTGCTGCTGGGAGACCTTGCTCATGTACAAGTTAAGCTAGAGGGTGATGAACCACCAAGGACCACCAGGATTACCAATCGGCTCTCCTTTTGATAGTTTGACGCTGATTTGGTGCATCATATGGTAGGCCGATCCTCACAGATGCTTCCCAATGGGGATGGCGGATCCTATTGACAGGGCTTCTGCCAGAGCTTGTGTATTGGAGGAAGGGCCAACTGCTCTGCCACAGAAGAAATGCTTCTCTAGCCACATCACTAAGAACGCTGTATGTTCTCTCTCTGAAATCGTCCCGGTTCTCATGTTTTTGCTGATATACCCCTTCCACCCGCCGATTCCTTTTATCTCTAGCCGATGGGTTGGTTTGGTCAGATAAACAAAGGGTGTATCAGGGGAGGAAATGTCAAGGCCGGTCAGCATCATGACATCGGCCAGGGTTGGAGTCATAGGTCCGTGCCCAAAGAGAAACTAGTTGAGCGCGTCGGACCAGAAATAGGAGGCCGCTATTACCAAGGGTTCATTTTTCTCCATTTGGGATAAAGAGAGATTGATGCACTGGCCGATTTTTAACTCATCCCACTGAACTCTCTTGGAGTTGGCTAATCTTTGGTACCATTCTTTCCAGCCAGGGGTTTCATTCGGCCAAGATCTAAAAGCACCTGATCACTGACCCAAATCCATAGGTGATTGCTTGAAAGGGATTCTATGGGTTTCTAAGTTGATCAAATCAGTTGGGTCTGGATTCCCCATAGGACCTAAGTAGATGAGACCAGGGACTTCGGAAAGGGGAATAGTGATTTGGTGTCTAAATGCCTAAAAAAGGGGGAAAAGGGAAAAATGGAGAATGGATCTAAAAAGTGCCTGAGCAGTAAAAATTAAAAGAGGAAAGTTTCGGATTATTACCTCCGGAATGAAACTCATCGTCGCCGATGGGACCGCCATCGCCGAGGGAGTTGCTGGCGGAACCTCCGCGGTTGGTGGCGTTGCTGATGGCGCTGCCATTGGAGGGATGAAGCAGATTGCAGACGTGAGAAAGATCGCCGGAGGATACGGTTGGAGACCGAGAGGGCGTTGGGAGAAGATGAACAGTGATTCGCTGGGGAGGAGATTACTAGGCTCGTGGGGAAGGAGCGGCGGAGAACGCCAGTATTTAAGAACAGTCCGAGAGAGAAAGGATAAAGGCGGGATTTTTTCCGCGCCGTCTACATGAGTTCCAGGGGAACAGTTGTCTCAAGCGCCCGGTTCGAGAAGATTGCAATCATCATGTAGAAGACCGTGAAACGGAGGGAGACTTTTGCTGCGTTTGTTTTGGAGGAGAGATTAAAAAATAATTTCGAAGTAAAAGTCATGTTTTACTCTGAAACTGGGGGGCATGTGTTGACGCCAGATTTTGACATGTGTTGAATCGGCGTCAGGAAAGGAAGAGACTGGCCGATGCGGCAGATTTAAAGGCTACAGTTGGGAATCGGCCGATTGAGGCTACAGTTAGGGATCGGCCGATTGGCGATGCAGCTTGCGCCAACAGATAGGGGGATGAAGCCATTGGAATCCCAACAGAGGATCCCAGACAAAAATGACCTGACGTTGGTCAAAAGAACGATGCCGACTCGGTCGTGAAGCAATGGAAAGAATCCGGATTGGACTAGGAGATGGCGGCAGAAGATTCTGCGGGAGCCTGTTTCCTTTAGGGAAATATTATAGATATAGTAGTTTTCTATTTAAATCGAGTTTGTAACGGATCATAATCAATCAGGAATCTTAGTCCTAGGGTATAAATAGGAGTCGTCAGGGTTTTGTAGAGGATACATCAATCAATCAACAAAAACAATCTACTTTTCATCGCACTTTACTTTCAAGTCGGCGACTTCGCCAATACTTCTTTTTCTTTCACGAGTTCGTACGGATTGGCAGGGCTGCATCGACACGATCTCCGGCCAATTGGTAGGTTCCTCTTATCAAATAACATCTAAGCTTTAACTTCGGGCGCATCGCCGTTGTTTCGTTTAGATTTATTCACTAGTTATCGATATTTACCAGAATTATAGGTTTTACCTATTGTTCTAGTTTTATCACCAGTTATCCAGCTTGAGATCAAAATTATCAGCTTTATCATTGCTTTCTCTTGTTTATTATCATACAGCCGATTAGATCTATTTTAAGTGTTGCATCCGTAGCGATTGTTTAAGTTGCTCCAGTAGTTTTCTTTGCAATCGTCACGTGATTATCGGCTAATCTATAGCCGATCATCTTCATAGCAAATCGGCCGATTCGCTGATACACTTTTCAAGATAGATCGGAACTTCAGCCGATCGGAACCCCGGAATTTAATACGTTTATTTCCTTGTCAATCAACAGGTCAGATTGACTAGCACGCCGCGCGAACTGCTCCAGGGCAATCACCTGAACAGGAGTTAAGCAGATTCTCCCGGGTCGTGTGTCCGACGCTGAAGGTCATCGGCCGATTCCTGGCCGATTTTTAGCGCCAACACTATCTCTTATGTTAGGTCGATCCAGCCCCATGTCATACATGTGCCCACATTATCAATTTGACATCTCCATGTCCATGACTTGTGAAACATAGTCATCAACTAATACATGTGCGAGTCTAATGCTTATGCCTGTTCTTACACAAGCTCCGACCAGGGACAACTTTTAGAATATCCAAACAAGTAAAGAGTTTCACAAATAATTCACATAATTGTTAGTCTTACAACTAGCCTTTCTTGGATATTCAATGAACACATTATAAATCATGGATACATATGAAATACAATCATCACTATGATTCCCTCTAGGGCCTATTTCTATCACCACTCTCATTCTTGAGCCTTAGGCTCACCTTAAAGGCTTAGTGTTGTCTAGGTAGTGCTTAGAAAATAGGGAGAGAATGAGGGGAAGTCCGGTGCTCAGTGCTCTCCTTCATGATTTTCTTTGTGCATTAGTCTCTTGGTTAAGTAATAATTCTAGTTCCCTAGTTATTTACTGGATCAATAGTTCACTAGTTTAGTGGGTGCTCTAGAGTAAGACTCCTGATAGAGACGGATATTCTTGTACGCCTCTAGAGTTAGTAAAGGACGATGTACACATGGTGTCTAGAAAAGACTTTACCTGTTGGTTGTGTTATATCCCATGGTTAGATGAGGTTGGTAGCACGTGGTGACAGCCCTATCTACTCAACGCAACCCTCCCCGTTCGGGTATATCACAGTGTCGTATTACTAGAGCCTGCCAGGTTTTACCCATGAAGAAGCGAGTAGCCCAAAGTAAACAATTAGATAGTCCTATCTTACCTTAGATTCCAGCCTTAGAAATCTTCTCTACCCCTTTCTTCTAGCCGATGTGGTGTCCATGGATGAATCGGAACCTTAGATAATATACTCACATTCCTCTGTGTATACGATACCCTGGAATACTCTTGGGTGAAAGCTACAACGGTATGTGTTCACTTGCGGATTTAATCATGGTCATTTAAATACCCAGCAAGAGTCGATAGGTGCAGCCTGGGCTGGGTTCTCAGATTTAGTACACTGCGGCCCAGACTTGTCTTTACCCAACCATGTGTTGTTATTATACTTTTATCTGGGTTTTGATAAGGAGTCTGCCCTATATCTCGACATAACCATCGAAGGTTTGTTCGCACATAAAAGTATGACGGAAGGAGAGGATATCCTTGATCACGTTCTAGAGAACACTTCCCCCATCTTAGAAACCGAACCCCTCTAGAAGCATGAGTTGAGCTACGAGGATCCTTCAAAAACTGATCTTGAGCCCTTTCACATCTCATCCCACTATGTGAATGATAGACATTAGTAACGGGAAAAGATGAGCATAGGTGACGGGCATTGACACCATTACCGTTTATGGGTTACTAATGACTGGTCATCGGTAACGGGCATTGACACCATTACCAACATGCAAATCGTAACGGGTGTCGTAGATAGTCTGCTACTAAAGGCCGTTACCGATCCCAACTTCTTCATGCCCCCACTGGAGCTGAAATAGCTCAAATAGCTCGACGCTCGGCGGGGGGACCTCTCCTTCCTCGACCTCCTGTTGAAGACGTGCCCAGGAGCTCTCCTGGACCTCCTGCTGGCCCAAGGTAGTCGCGTCTGTCACCTGGACAGTCTGGGCGACTTCTTCGGTAGCTTGCTCAGGGATATTCCCGGGGGCTTCGGTTCCCAGTGCCGCTCCGGGACGGTTTAGATCTTCTCCTCTGAGTGCCCCTGGAGCATCCTCAGCAGCTAGAGGTGTAGCAGTACTCGCAGCCACAGGCTCTTTAGGCAACGAGCTAGTACTCTTGCCAACCTGGGCAACGCCAGAGTTTACCGACCCTGGAGTTTCTTTCTTCCTGCAAAACTGCATTAATACTCGACACTAATATAGAATCTTCAAAGTGACAGGCTCAGAGACAAACCTGGAGGCCTTCTTGAGGTGGAGCACCTTGGGCACCGCCAGCCCTCTCGGCGCGGCTATGATCCTCGGACTAGTGGGGGCCGGCTCGGTAGTTGCGGGCAGCGATTGCCCCGACGCCGGACTCCTCCCACTATCCTCTTCAGATTCCCTCCACCTCGGGGGATCGGGGTTCTCTTCAGTGCCACTGCAAACAATACTAGATGAAGTACTCACAGAAGCAAATAAAATCGAACAGGCTAAAGTAACAAGGCTACTTACGGTGTCTAGCGACTAGTCGATGTGTTGACTGCGGCAGCAGCCCTTCGCTTGCGTGTTGCCACTCGTTGCTGACGCGGCGGGCTTGCTACAGGATCTTCCGCACACTTCTTGGAGCACGGGCCTTCGGCCGGCTCTTTGAAAGTGCGTTTGGCCCCCTAAGTGAGTTTTGGTGTTGATGACATGCATAATTAAAGAGCTAATGCATTTATCAAGTTTTGAATAGGTTATGATGCAATGAAATGAAAAATAGGCATACAAAGACGCCAAATTGCTTAATGGACGGTGTTGGAGCTCAAAGAAGAGTTTTATTTATTTTCTATTTTGAATTTGAGTATAGGAAACACCGTACTATTAAGAGGGATGCGAAAAAGTGTTCTGGAGATGCTAGAGTGCTTAGTAGAAAAGCCAAAAACAAATAAGAGACTAAATCCAAGCTTAGAAGACTTAAACCAGCAGATTTCAGCCCAGTTGGAAGTTCCGATAGATTTCCGACCAGGGGTTCTAGGCCTGGAATTAAATAGTGGGTCAGTAGTTCCGACCCCTGCTCAGAATTTCTGATAAGTAAATTAATTGCACAGCAACGGCTAGTTTTGGGGGTCGGGTATATATACCCTCTCACCCCCTCCTTCATTTGCTGCTGACCTAACACGAGACAAACACCTCCTTGAGCATTAAATCCACTTCCCCACTCCCTCCTTGAGCTAATCCTTGCATTGATTTGAGCTAGGGCTTGGGTGAGAGAGTGATTGAAGTGTGTGACTTGTCTCCTTGAGATTTGAGGGCAGCCCCCTTCCTACTTTGAGCACTTGAAGCATCTCCAAGCATCGATTTGCATTTGTTACTCTTGAAGCTTGCTTCTAGACGGTTCGGCGTCGCCCATGGAGCGCTCTCTCGTGTGTGCGCGCCCCGGGAAGTTTGTATTGCCCAATCCTTTTTTGATTTGATAGTAAGTAACTCAATCCTCCTTTGTGGTTGATTGAGTGGGGAAAGGGTTAGAGAAGACCCGACTTTGTGTGAGCTCCTCAACGGAGGCGTAGCTTACTTAGTGGAAGTGAACTTGGGATAAATTGTTCTTATTGTTCATATCTAGTTCTTGTTGACCTAGACCTTGTTTTGTCCCGATCTACGTATTCTTGTTGTTGAGCTTGCTAGGGTTGGTTGCAGAAGGTTCCTAGCATCACTACGCAACTTTTGATTCGGCCAGGTTTCGCAGTTTCAATTTATTTTTCAAATTTTGTTGTAAATCCTTGTATTATCGGAAGTTCCGACCAGGTTTTCAGGTTTTGCAGGTTCGCCTATTCACCTCCCTCTAGGCATCACCAAGATCCTTTCAATTGGTATCAGAGCCTAATCTCTTGATTAAGGCTTAACCGCTAAGGGGTTTAGCGATGTCTCAAGATGGGGATGGCGCCTCTCGCACGGAAGACGCCATCGGTCGCATACCAGTGGATCGCATTCCGGGAGGCTCCGCAACCGCAACCGCAAGACCGCGAGGGAATGGAAGCCGCGCTCCTTCCGTCTATGACTCCGCCTCAAGCGAAGAAACAAGCGAAAGAGATGAACTTGAAGGGGAGGACGTACAGGCAAGAAAAAGAATAAAAGAGAAGGTGAAAGCCAAAATTGAAAAGAAATCAAACAAGATGGTGAAGAAAAGAATCAAGCAAGAGATGGAGAAGCATCCTTTCTTTGGGATGCACCAAGTACCACCTAATTATCCTCAATCTCAATATCCCGCTTCTCAATTTCAATCGGTCCAATTGGGAAAAGCCCCGTTCTTTGATGGAACGGATTATCCCAAGTGGTCTTATGATATGCAAATGCACCTCTATGCGCTTCACCCTTCCCTTTGGGAAGTTGTTGTTGTAGGTGTAACTCCACCCACAAATGGATACCCACGACCGAACAAGCTCAAGATTACTTCCGCAATGCGCAAGCCGTGAGGGTTATCACAAGTTCCCTTTGTGCTCAAGAGGCGGCGTTGGAGCAGGGGCGGCGTTGGTGTGGCACGTCGACGGCGGTGCTCCGGCGGGCTTGGGGCGGTGGGCACGGGTCGAGGAGCTTCAGTGGCGCGTGGGAAAGCTTCTCCGGTGCTTGGCTTGGGCGGAGGTGGTCGGGGTCGAGCTGTCCGCGATGGCCAGGGACGGCGGCGACGGTGGCAGCGTGGGCGGCGGCGCTCCGGTGATCCAGGGTGGTGTTGGGCGGGCCGGTGAGCGTCGGTGGGTTGATGTGGTGGTGGCTGGAGGTTCAATTCGAGCGGTGGATGGCTGTAGAGGGCTGTCCACGAGCGGGTGGAGCTCGGCGGCGACAATGGCGGCGGCGGGTGTTCTCTGGTTGCTGGTAGCTCGCGCGGCCGGCCTGGGGCGGCTTTTATAGGGACAGGAGGGAGGGAGGAGTGCCAGGCGACGCGCGGGGGGTGATGGCACAGCAATGGCGTGCCACTGGCCACGGTGGGCGGCGTCTGGACACCGGCGCGGCGTGCGGAGGGCGGGAGCGCGCGACTGGGCACCGGGGATTTTGCGTGGGGGAGCGAGGAGATAGCGCGGCACGGGGTTGGAGGGCAGCTGCAGCAGCGGCTCGGGCGGGTGGCAAGCTCAGCGACGGGCGGGTCGCGGCGAGCGGTGCGGCACGGCGCGACGCGGCCGTTGGGCGCGGCGGGCGGCGAGCAGAGGCGCGGCGGGCGTGGCGCGCGTGGCGAGCTGGGGCTGGGCAGTGCGGCGGTAGGGGGGAAAGCCGGGTTTGGGGGCGAGGGTCGGCAGCCACTGGCCTGGCGGCTTGCGCCGGTCAGGCATCGCCGGCCACCTGGCCGGCGTGTCGGGCGGGGAGGGGAGAGAGAGGAGGGGGAAGAAGGGCCATTCTGTGAAGTTTGAAAATTTCTAGGGGCCTGGTTGTAAATAGGGTGTTTTCTCCCAATTCTAATTTGAATTTCAAAAACTTTTGAACATGAAAGTTGTTCAGAATAAAAAGTTCTACAAGTTTGGTTTCAGGAAACACCTCATTTGGCTTGTGGTTTGAAAGTTAGTTTAAAAATTCAAAGGTATTCATATGTGCCCAATTTCAATTTGAATTTCAACTTAACTTGTTCTAATTCTTTTCACCCTTTCATTAGTTGGTTAAGCATAGGGTTGGGCTAATGACATTGCTTTAGAAATGTAATTTATCAGGGTTGTTACATTCGAGCTGAACATCTTCGTCATGTAAGGTTCCGAGTCCACCCCTGTGAACAGCCGGGTCACCCGGTGCATGATTTCTTCATTGGACGGCACATCTCTAGCCATCCGTGATGGATCACTGGTCCCCCGGTACTCGAAACCAAGGTGGACTGGTTGCTGAAGGGGCTGGATACGCCGTTCGAGGAATGAGTATGCCACTGATTCCCGAGTGACGCCCTTGTCCTTCACAGCTTGGTTCCGCTTCATCAGCTCGGGGATGTCGTAGCTATCCTCCTCCGACAACTCCTCCAACCTGCAATCTTGACGCTTGGGAGGAGCGTTGTCCCGCTCAGGTAGCCCTGGCTTGTGGTTCCCGATGTAGAACGACTGGGCATGCCACCCAGACAAACTAGTCAGGGTCGAGTACTCCAAGTATACTTCCTTATTACGAAGTTGGAGTCCTGCTCCCCCGACTAGTTTTGGGTTGTTGGCGTCTGGCTGGGGTTTGAAGCGTGTCAAGGAAGTACTCGAAAAATGCCTTCAAGATGGAGCTTCAGAAGAAGCTGAAGACTACTACTTCAGAAGTACTCGAAGCCTGCAGCACTCGGCTATGAAGAGCTCGGGGGCTTGTCAGGGATAGATCCCCTGGGTACCGCGAGGAAGCTACCCGCGGGGGAAAAGAAGTCAAATTCCTACTAGGACTCTACCATGTAATCCTACTAGGACTCATAACTTGTAATCCTACTAGGAACCCCACCCCCTGGGATATATAAAGGAGGGTAGGGGTACCTAGATAGGCAAAACCAAAGAGAATAGAGCAGCCAACAGGCAACTCAACACCCAAGCGTTGGGCGCAATATATAACACCCAAACAGGACGTAGGGTATTACGCTACTCTAGCGGCCCGAACCTGTCTAAATCTGTGTCTTGTGTCCTCGCGTTTACCTTCAAGTTCCAAATCCAGCGATCCCTCACCAAATAATCACTTACCTTAGGGTATCCCTAGGTAAGTTGGCGGTAAAAGTACCGACAACTGGCGCTCACCGTGGGGCAGATCGTCGCGATCATTGGGCGAGCTTGACGGACCACATCAACAGAATCAATCTAGTACCACTCAGATGGTTCGGCGAGTCACAAATTTTTTCCTCTCTAACTCACGCGGCGTGGACGCGCTCCGATCGAACGTCGTGTGATGCTGCATGCGTCATCGAGTTCCAATCTAATGCAGACAATGACTACTTCAACTTCGCGAGGATGCTCAACAACCCGCCGCCAGCTACTTCGACTACTCGTCTCGACTAGAAACTAGTCGAAGACGGGCCTCATAGCGACAACTACTTCTATTACTTCGAACTACTCGTCTTGACCACAAAACTAGTCGAAGCAGGTCTTACACCATCAATAACTAGTCGAAATTGACTTCGACTAGTCGAGCTTCATCAACAAATCGTCGCGGCTACATCGACGAGCGCTACGGCTTCATCGACAATCGCCCACGAATCAAGCTAAGTGACTTATACCTTTTTTTGACTTGTTCTCCATAAGATCGACTACTTTTTTTGGGTACGCCTCTCGACGGGAATCACCCTCGGGGACTACACCATGATCGACTAATTCTGTGGTCTGCTGGCTAATAGCCTACATGCTTGGTACATCGAGTTCATAGGGCACTTACCATGCGCTTGGTACACCGAGTTGTGTTGGGCTCACAGCGGCTACACCCTTCAGACTTGCGCGCTACAACACGCGCTCTCGCCGGCTACTTATCTGTGTACGTCTCTTAATGGGCACGAAACCCTCCAGAGCTACACATCGCCGACTACTTTTTGCGCAATGCGCATCCTCTATGTCGCATGACAACTACTTTTTTCTGCTCGTTGTCTTCTCTTAATGGTCGCTAATCTACACGAGTAGCAAATGCCACAACTCGTGAAACCTCGAGTCTTCAGACATGACCTAAGCGACTCTATGCATGATACAAAGATCTGATGGATGCTATGAGCGAAGGCTAAACTAGGATCGGGTGAACGTAAAGGGTGGACTACTCGAGAGATTTAAATGGCCTAAAAAAGAGCTCGAACACGGCAGCTTCATTTTATATCGAATAAATTTTGGTATTTTTGCATTATTACTGAGTAAAAGTCAGTATCTTCACATTATGCTACATAATGTATACATTGTCCAGATCAAACAACTCGCCAGACCGCTTAGCCCGTCTCCCGGCTCGGGGGCTAGGCGGATTACTACTCGACGTGGCTCCTTTGGCTCCCAAGCTGGGGGGCTGGGTGCCAATAACTAATCGGCGTTGCTCCTATAGCTCACTTGGCTCATAAGCTCAGGGGCTGAATGCCGCAAAACTACTCGGAAGACAACTTATATGAAGACTGAAGGCCTAAAGGTAACCCTAGGTTGCCGCGCGGTTAGATAATAAGCGGCGGCCTAAGGGTCCTTTGGAAGAGTTTTTCCCTAAAAAAGCGTGATTTGTTTTGATTGGTTATTTGGGAAGAATTTTGGGGAGTTTATTTGATTAACCATTTTTTCAGGGACCTTATCCTGAAAAAAGGGCTCTTTCAAATTTTGAAACCAATTGATTTCCGAAATAAACCATCAAGGCAGATTACGCATTCTCTACACATATTTTGTACATAACTCTGTTCAGCATGTCACGTTCTTTTGGATCCTTTTTTCCAAACCTCGGGATTTGGATTCAAGGCTTGGGGGCTGCGGGACATGTGTCATCGATGGCTTATTTTTCAAAAATGTTTGGAAGATAAGATGAAGATTCAAGACTAGTGGGACCCTCAGCCTGATTCTTCGATTCAACCTAAGGCTCGGGGGCTACTCCATATGGAATGCAATTTGCATCGCACCCCATAGAAAGGAAGACTTAAAAGTACTCGGGGCTAGAGCACCTCACAGCCTCGAGGCAGCCAAGGAAGTACTCGAAGAATGCCTTCATGACGGACCTTCAGAAGGAGCCGAAGACTACTTCAAAAGTACTCGAAGCCTGCAGTACTCGGCTATGAAGAGTTTGGGGGCTTGTCAGGGATAGATCCCCTGGGTAACGCAAGGAAGCTACCCACGAGGGAAAAGAAGTCGAATTCCTACTAGGACTCTACCCTGTAATCCTACTAGAACTCATACCCTATAATCCTACTAGGAACCCTGTCCCCTGGGATATATAAAGGAGGGCAGGGGTACCTAGATAGGCAGAACCAAAGAGCACAGAGCAGCCAACAGGAAACTAACCACCCAAGCGTAAGGCGCAATATACAACACCCAAACAGGATGTAGGGTATTACGCTACTCTAGCCGCCCAAACCTGTCTAAATCTGTGTCTTGTGTCCTCGCGTTTACCTTCAAGTTCCAGATCCGGCGATCCCTCACCAAATAATGACCTACCTTAGGGTATCCCTAGGTAGGTTGGCGGTAAAAGTACCGATAAAGCAGAAAAGAAAGCGGAAGAGATGGAAATGCGGGCTAATTCCAAGGAACGCCTAACATAGATGAACGAAAATGGACATGTGAAGCACAGAATTGGGGGTGAGGTGGTAGAGCTTGATTTTGTAAAAATCAAGGATGTTGCAGAAGAAGTCCAAAGAGGGCAAGGCTAAACTGCGCTCAACAAAGGGTGCGAACATTACCGTTTCGCCCGTAAGCTCCCATGGAGTCTTGTCAACTCCGGCGGGGCGCCACTGCACCACGTCCTTCTCTTCAAGAAGCCGATCTACGACGAGCCAGAGAAGATCCTTCTCCCAGCAAGTTGAGGGCCTCCACTTGTCGTCCGCTGCCGTCTTGGCGACCTTCGACGGCGGGGACGAGTCGCTGCCCCCCCTCGCCGCTCCTCTTCTTCCCGCACCCGGCGGTGGTCTTCCTTGGCATCTTGGAGCGAAATGTCACTGTTACTTTTGTGCGCATGCCCAAGGGAGTCGCAAGAGCGTGGAGGTAGATCAGAGGTGAGGATTTCGGCTACTCTCAGCTTTCAATTCGGCTGCGAAGTAGTGGATTTGGGCGCGGCGGCGTCAGTTAGGGTTCTTGGCAGAGTAGATCCAATCGACTGAGGCGGAAGCGGAAGTGACAGAGGCACGGTGAAAACCTAACGGTTACCATGGGGTTAAATAGCCAATGGTACCCATTTTTACTGTTGGAAGTCGAAGCGACTTTCTCGGGATAACAATTTGATTTGAGTGGTATTCAAGGGTTTTTTGTGGAAGTTATTTGATCTAGCCATTTTTTCAGGGATAGACTCCCGAAAAGAAGGGTTATTCAAATTTCCAAACCAATTAACTCAGAATTATCATCAATTCATTTCAAAACACATCCCATGCCACGATTCTTTAGATCCTTTTTTCCAAAACTTGGAATTTGGATTAAAGGCTCGGGGGTTGCGG
Organism: Panicum miliaceum; assembly: GCA_032594955.1. Lineage (NCBI taxonomy): Eukaryota > Viridiplantae > Streptophyta > Magnoliopsida > Poales > Poaceae > Panicum > Panicum miliaceum. The sequence goes on along the minus strand of CM064056.1, from coordinate 43,251,733 downwards.
TACATGTGTCATCAAGGACTTGTTTTTCAAAAATTCTTGGAAGATATAGATAGAAGATTCAAGACTAATTTGACCCTCAGCCTAATTCTTCGATTCAAAATAAGGCTTGGGGACTACTCCATATAGAGTGCGAGTTCATCGTACCCCATATAAAAGAAGATTTGAAAACTACTCGGGGCTTGAGCACCTCACAACCTCGATGCAGCCAAGGCAGTACTCGGAAGACACCTTCTCAAGGGGGCTCGGCAGGGACCTAAAAAAACCTTCCAGAAGTACTCGAAAGCCTGCAGTACTCGGCTATGAAGAGCTCGGGGGCTTATCAGACCCGGGGCAGCGGGACTGCATACTTAGCGTACATATTCCTGTAGTAGGTGATGGCGCATGGGTCATACCTTAATCTCATTGTAACTAGTCGTACAGAACTAGCACTAGTCGGATGTAAGGAAACAACCCGAGTAGTACTCGGGTAGGACTACTTAACCCGTATCTAGCTAGAACTTCCATGTAACCTGTCCTCCTAGAGTATATAAGGGCGGGCAGGGATCCCTCCAAAACATCTCATAATCATCAAGGCAATACAAACCACACAGGACATAGGGTATTACGCTCTCGGCGGCTCAAACCTGTCTAAACCTTTGTGTTCCTTGCACCTTCGAGTTCCTGATCTCGGCAACACCCTACCTATAACCTACCATCTTGGGGGTATCCCTTGGTGGGCTTGGCGGTAAAACACCTGGTGAAACCTCTCCCGAACCACAAACTTCGAAGGAAGAAGAAATTCAAACTTCAAATAAAGTTCCTTTCCCCATTCGAGGATAATCGTTATGAAATCCATAGGGTGGGGGAATAAGAGATGGATGTGATCCGCCACTTACATGCTGAGCCCACCTATCAGTCGGTCCACTTCAGCGCACCAGCGTGGCAAAACCACCATGCAAAACCGCCTTATAGGATGCTTTAAATGGTTTTGCAAAGATGAAGGGGTTAAAACATTCGGTTTTATAGTTGAGGGGGTGATGTAGTCAACCCTGGATACGTGGGGGTTATGTAGACCTTTTTCATTATAAAAAGTCATAATAAAAAAGTTATAAAATTTTCTTGAATAAGTTGAACGATCAATTGCCATGTCTAAAAAGTCAAAGGTGAGTGATAGACATTTAGGAATGGAGGGGTAATTATTGTTAGTTACAGTTTTCCTGATGAAATGCCAGAAATATATAGATAACATGTTTGTGAAATACTGATATGTCTGTGTAATTTACGAGTAATGGAAGAAAATGATTACATATAGAACAATCATGGATACCGTTGGATAAAAGTATAAAACCATTATACACAAGAACAATTAGTATCTGAATCCGTGAAACAAAAGTTTGGGTACATAAATATTAAATAAATACTAACATAGATTAAAATTAGGGAAGAAATAATTATAACAAAAGTTAGACCTCCCACAATTTAATCTTTTCTTCAGAAATCAAAACAAAAGTTGGAGAATTTATCATAGTGTCTGTAGTTTTCTTTACTTTTACGACCTTTTTACATGTAGCCTACACCTTAATTATGTTAAGGAAAAATGCATGGTTTAGCAGTAAAATATTTGCTGATCTAGTGTTTGACACGCCCAGTTTCTTTCTTTTATGTTTCCTTATATGTTTTTGAGATGCGAGACCATTGTTCTATGTTTCTCACCTATTTTATTCTGTGTTATTAGCTGAAAAAACACAGAATGCTTTTCATGCTTAGGTTCTTGTTTGCCCCCATGAGAAGAAACACATAATGTTTCCTTCTCCTGGCTATGCAATCGCTAATCTATTGTCGTTACCAGGTCTGAATGCTTACTAATTTCTGTTTCCTTACATCAGGGAATAGATAAATCTTACATGTCATGTTTAGTTACAGTAATGTTTCCTTAACTTTTAATTGGGTATTTTGCTGAAGTAAAATTCAGTTTTTAATCTTCTCTAATCATGACTGCATATGCACATCATTGCTCACTTCCTGTGAAGTTTTGATGGCATCTATACATATTTATCTGTTCTGTGCTGATAGGTGTTGTTGCACGTGATGGTGGAAATGTTACAGCTGATGGTGGAAATGTTACAGCTGATAACAGCAGATGATATCTGCAGACTTTTGTTTGTCATTCATCCCTAGATAATAGGTGAGCAGTGATCCAGTGACATAATGGCATTCCAATATTTGCCAATAGGGCTCCTTTGTTTCATATATTCTGCTATGTTTGCCATGTATTTAGCTGATGTAACAACTTGTATTGATCATTCAGTGTGTAAGGCCTTAACTGTTCAACGCTGCCTTGGACTCATGTGGTTGTCATCTCGAATTATTGGAATATCTGTCCTTGTATTGTTTGTGATTGATGTGAAATATTCATGGATATACTCTGTTGGGCCATAATGCATGGCATAAGAATGGTGGAAAAATATCGTGTTGTTCCTTACGCTGTTATTGTAACCTAGTTTGATATATTTTATTATTGAACGAATTCCAATTAGAGGTGGGTTGCAGAATTGTATAATTGATTGAAACATTATGCATCACTTCTGATGTGGTTGCAACGCATCGAACAAGGTAAAATGCAATAGAAGCCAGCTTATTTTCTTGACAGGAGCATTCCATTGCCTACCAAAGTGAAAGAACCCGATCGACTGACCATGGCGCGGCTCCTGCAAAGCTTTTTGGGACCCAAGTTCGATCTGTATGTAACCCAAATGCAAACAGCAAACTTGAACTGAGCAATGAGGGGTCGTTTTTGATAATTAAAGTTTGTAAGTCTATGGTCTAGTATGTTTGCATCAATTAATTATATCGTCATGTCCCCAAACTTACAAACTGCCTCAATTGACAACAGGTACTAGTTTAATTATCAGAATCCAAATTATTCATTTACACATTGGAGTAACAACCTCGGGAGCTTTTACCTCATTTTTCCTAGAGCTTCCACCTAAATCTTGAAACCCCATCTACTACCAGATGTGATGCTTTGCTAATAAGAGAATCTTGAGGTATGGTCAATAACTGTTGCCTCCCTGCATATGGGATTTATTGCTGGGCACGTCATGTAATCTGCATATAACCAAACTTCCAACCATTGTGCAAACAAATCTTGGTGTCTAGCTCTAAAAGATTATAAAGAAAATGAAGTAGACTGAAAATGCAAAGTTAGATAATATTACTGAGCTGGTATGATTTCCGCTGAAATAAAAGGATTATCATTGGTTATCTCCTATAGTTCAGATCTATATATCTCTTAAAAGCAACAGCAGACATCGACATCCCTATCTCTTAATTTCAAGTCCTTCAATCAACTAGAAGATTAGCAACTCATATTATAGAACTTGACAATAAATAAAAACTGGATCATTTCAAAAGAGACGTTGTGCCTTGTTAACAATCAATTATCAATAGTCATAAGGTTGTTACACCATATCACTATCACAGATCACCACTAAACTAGGTCCCTTCCTAACGCAAATAGAGCCATTTTCCAAACAAATGTAAGTCAATCTTACAATTATGCTGTCTTTTGACTATATGGCCGTTCTGTGTTTTGCCCGGTTAAAACATGAACATTCTGAACTGTATTTCACCATTGCACTGTTATATTCTTGTATGGTTATTAGCCAGATTCTAACCAGTTCAAAATTAGATCTTCGAACAAACTTCTACAGTTACAATACCTGGTATAGCGACGCTTGGGAGGTGGAGTGCGTAGAGGAGAAACAAGCAAGAGGGCTGATTGAGATGATGAGCGGATGGGGTAGCGAGTCGCCGGACGTGGACTGCCCTTGTCGCCAGCGGCAAGGTGCGCCAGAGCGACCGAAGAACAGACCCAGTCCGGGAATCTATTCCTTCGATAAATTGGATTACAAATCCCTAGCTGTCTTTATAGATTAGGCACCGAACAATCTCCTCTTTCCTAACAGAACTCTATCTCTAAAAAAAGAAACAAACTCTCCTCTTTCCTTAAGCACAACTCTATCTCTAAAAGAAGGAAACAAACTCTCTAGCATATTTGACTCAACTCCCTAATCTCCAGACTTCTTCCGATCAGGTCTCAGACGCCGGCGATACACACGCCCAACAAACGCGTCCGTGACATTTCCCCCCTCCCCAAGGAACAGCTCGTCCTCGAGATGAACATCCGGGTAAACATCAGCAAAGGTCTTCAGCGGTTCCCAAGTAGCATCAGTCGCTGCACGACCTGTCCATTGAACCAGCAGCTCCCAAGAACCATGGTTGAGTCGAGCACGAAGGATTTTCGCCGGTGTAGGAAGGACACGACCATGCAGAATAGGAGGCAAAGGCACTGGCACAACAGCAGGAGGAACACTCACAAATTTCTTCAGGAGCCCAACATGGAAAACATTATGAATCTTAGCGTTGTCTGGTAATTGCAAGCGATAGGCAACATCTCCAACCCGAGCAGTAACTTGAAAAGGGCCATAAAACTTGGGGGATAATTTCGAACGACTTGCAGTAATGCCCACCGCAGAACGATGATGGAGGCGAAGCCAGACCCAATCACCTACTGAAAAAATGACCTCGCGGTGCTTTGCATCATGCTGCTCCTTCATGACATCTTGGGCTAACAAAAGCCGCTCACGAATTTCCTTAAGAAACTCATCGCGATCACATAGCTGTTTATCCACTGCCGCTGCGCGGGCAGCACCCTTGACATACTGAATAATGGCCGGCAGTTCTCTTCCATAAACCACCTGGAAGGGTGTCATCTTAATTGCAGACTGAAATGAAGTGTTATAACAATATTCTGCCCACGGCAGCCACCTTAACCAAGAACGAGGACGGTCCCCAGCCAAGCAACGTAGGTACATTGTAATAATCTTGTTAGTAACTTCTGACTGACCGTCTGTTTGAGGATGGAAAGCCGAACTCAACAGCAGCTTAGAACCTGATAACCGAAAGAGCTCCTGCCAAAAAATGCTAGTAAACACAGGATCCCGATCACTCACAATGGATGAGGGAAACCCATGCAATTTTACAATATGATCGAAGAATGCCCGGGCGACTGAACTAGCTGAATATGGATGCCCAAGGGGGATAAAGTGACTATATTTAGAAAATCTGTCGACTACTGTAAGAACAACTGACTTGCCCCCAATTGGAAAACCTTCTACAAAATCCATGGCGATGTCACTCCAAATATGGTTAGGAACAGGTAATGGCCGCAAAAGACCACTAGGATGCAGGTGTTCAATTTTGTTGCGTTGACAAATAGAGCAGCCGCGAACAAATTCACACACCAAACGGGCCATATGAGGATTATAGAAGGAAGACTTAACCCGGTGCAGTGTCTTCTGGACCCCTTCATGGCTGGCATCATGGGCATCGGACAACAAATGAGGCCAGAGCTGTGAGTCATCTGGGACAAAAATATGCCCTTGAAAAAGCAACAAACCATCCACTAAAGACCACCCAGCAGCACCTATTCCAGCCGACAGATCAGCTAACATCCTCTGGACATACACATTTGCAGCTTGTTCCTCACGCAGCTCGCTGAATAAATCAAAGGAAGGAGCTGAGAGGGCCATCAGCGAGGTTACTTCTTCATCACGGCGAGACAAAGCATCTGCTGCAATATTCTGCTTGCCTGGCCGATATTCCACAGTAAGATCATACCCAAAGAGCTTGCTGACCCAATTATGTTGTGGAATAGAGGAGAGACGCTGATCAAGAATGAATTTGAGGCTGCGATGATCAGTGCGTACCGCGAACGCGTGTCCCCAAAGATATGGCTGCCAGTTGCGCACTGCCTTGACCAATCCAATCAACTCTCGTTCATACGCTGGCAGTTTAGCGTGATGAGGCGCAACTGCACGGCTAAAGAAAGCAATCGCGCCATCGCCTTGGTGCAGGACAGCGCCGAACCCCGCCCCGAAGGCATCGCAGTCGATGAAAAAACGGCGCGAGAAATCCGGAAGCTGCAGGAGAGGCGCCGACATGAGGGCGCGCTTCAGGTCGAGGAACGCCCGCTCCGCGTTGTCGTTCCAGGAGAACGCCGTGCCCTTCAACAATGCAGTAAGCGGTGCTGCTACCGCGCCATAGCTCGCAATGAATTTGCGGTAGTAGCCCGTGAGGCCGAGGAACCCCCGGAGCGCTCGAGGCGTACGTAGCCGCGGCCACGCCTCGACAGCAGCCACCTTCGCTGGATACATGGCGACACCGGCGTGGGAGATGATGTGGCCGAGGTACCCCACGAACTCCTCACCGAAGAAGCATTTGGAGCGCTTGGCAAACAACCCGTGTTCACGTAAGCGCTGGAAGACCGCCTTGACGTGCTGAAGATGTTCGGCCCAAGTAGAACTATAAATTAATATATCATCAAAAAATACAAGGACAAACCGGTGGAGGAACGGCCCGAGGACATCATTCATGAGAGCTTGGAAAGTCGTCGGCGTGTTCGTCAATCCGAACGGCATCACCAAGAACTCATAGTGGCCTCGGTGTGTGCGGAACACCGTCTTCTCAATGTTATCCGGATGCATCCGAACTTGGTGATAACCGCTGCGAAGATCGATCTTGGTGAAGTACCGGGCGCCTTTAAGCTCGTCCAGGAGCTCATCGATGACCGGGATAGGAAACTTATCCTTCACGGTCTTGGCGTTGAGGGCGCGGTAGTCCACGCAGAAGCGCCAGGTGCCATCGCGCTTCTTTACCAGAAACACCGGGGAAGAGAATGGCGATGTCGACTCCCGTATGATGCCTTGCCGCAGCATGTCATCGCACTGCCGTTCCAGCTCATCCTTCAGCATTTGGGGATAGCGATACGGCCGAACAGCCACCGGAGCGGTAGATGGCAGCAGGTGGATGCGGTGGTCCTGCCGGCGCTGAGGCGGAAGGCCGTAAGGCTCAGCGAAGATGTCGGTGTAGGCAGCCAGCAGCGTCTGGAGGAGATCCTGTCCTGACGCAAGGGCGAGAGCCGGCGGAGAATGACCGCCGATCCCCGTCCAGGACACGGTGCGGCCGTCGCGGCAAAACAACATGGTGAGGGCGTCGAAGTTCCAAATAATGGGCCCCAAGGTGCGCAGCCAGTGCACACCCAGGACCATGTCGAAACCTGCCAGGGGTAGAGCGTAGCAATCAATGGTGAACTGCTCGCCATGCACCTGTACATCTGTAGCTGCGCACAAGCCGCTGCTTGCCACGCGTACGCCGTTGGCGACCTTGACGGAGAGGCCCGGCCGAGGCGTTACGTGGAGGCCGAGCTTGGAGACGACATCCGTGTTAACAAAATTATGGGTCGAGCCGGAGTCGATTAAGGCCACCAAGTCCATGCCCATTACATGAACACGCAGCTTCATGGTGTGGGCGGCTGCAATTCCAGTCGGTGCATGCAGCGAGATGCTGACGTTATCATCCCCTGAAAAAGACTCCTCGTCCTTCTCGAGTTCGATCAAAAATACACCCTTGCGAGTGCACTTATGATCCTTGGTGAACTTCTCGGGGCAGAAGTAACACTGCCCGCTGAGGCGCTTCTCCGCGATCTCGTCGGCGGAGAGACGACGGAAACGTGGTCGTTGTTCATCCAGCTTGTCAGCCGGAGAGGCCGCGGATGCCGCTGTCGAGACAGCTGAAGCCGTTGGGCGCGACCACGTCACTTGGCGCGACGTCGAGGATGATATCGCGCGCGCCGCCTCGGCCGACCTTCTCTCGTATGCCCGTGCTAAACTCATAGCCATCTGGAGATTAGCAGGGCGCCGCAACTCAACATCGGATGCTAACGGCTGGCCCAAACCTGCAGTAAACAGATCCATCTGGTGCTGCATAGTTAGATTATTACAACGACAGAGGAGGGCTAGGAACTGCCGCTGGTATTCCTCCGCGGTACCGACGCGCCGGAGCTCCTTGAGTTCGCCCAATGCGTTCGAGCGGATCGGGGGCCCGAAACGCAAGTTGACGTACTCGACGAAACGCGGCCAGGAGATGATGCCGGCTTCACGCTCCAACTGGAAGTACCACTCCGCCGCGACGCCGTCGAGGTGCAGAGTCGCCATCCAGACCTTCTCCCCTTCCATGGTGCGACAGCCACGAAAGTAGCTCTCGCATTTGTTAAGCCACGGAAGGGGATCGGCCTCGCCATCATAGTGAGGAAAGTTGAGCTTCGGCCGGTGGGGGCGCCGCCAATCGTCCTGTTCGCAACGGTTGTAGCGGTTGAAGCCGCCGCCGCCGCCGCTGCCGTGCTTGTCGGCATAGGACTCGTCGCCGACTAGAAGCTCGGGGCCTAATTCGTCCGGGTCGACGAGTTTCAGCTTCTCAATCCGAGCAAGGCGGAGATCGTGGAAATCCATCCGCTTGGTTAGGGTGGTCAGCTGGCCCAAAATTCTATCCAGCTTCTCGGAGTCAGAGGCCGGAGGATCGTCCTGAGAGCCGGCCATCGCGGCAGCTAATGGCGATGCTTCTGTGCTGATCTCTGATACCAATTTGGTATAGCGACGCTTGGGAGGTGGAGTGCGCAGAGGAGAAACAAGCAAGATGGCTGATTGAGATGATGAGCGGATGGGGTAGCGAGTCGCCGGACGTGGACTGCCCTTGTCGCCGGCGGCAAGGTGCGCCAGAGCGACCGAAGAACAGACCCAGTCCGGGAATCTATTCCTTCGATAAATTGGATTACAAATCCCTAGCTGCCTTTATAGATTAGGCACCGAACAATCTCCTCTTTCCTAACAGAACTCTATCTCTAAAAAAAGAAACAAACTCTCCTCTTTCCTTAAGCACAACTCTATCTCTAAAAGAAGGGAAACAAACTCTCTAGCATATTTGACTCAACTCCCTAATCTCCAGACTTCTTCCGATCAGGTGTCTCGGACGCCGGCGATACACACGCCCAACAAACGCGTCCGTGACAATACCAAAAACTAAAGATATTCAAACTTTAGTGAAATTAAATTCTGGAGTAATTAGAATTGCAGAAATTTAAAATGCTCACCAGTAGTCCTGAGCTCTAATTTTGGAGTGAAAACTGCAGTTCCTAACCTCTGTTTTGAGAATGAAAAATGCATGCAAGTCAATCCTACAAATATGCTGTTTTTGACTAAATTACTCTTTGTACTTTTGAGTACTGACTTGTTGAGAACTGAATGTCTACATTTCAATATTGGCACTACTACAATATGAGAAAACGACAACACGTAAAATGCAACTGTAGAATTGAATGTTTGAATTATAGTTTTTGAAACAGTAATATTCCATACTTAAAACAATCTAACTTAGTCACAATTAGATGATAAATTAACTAAAGCTGTAAAGTTAAAAATAAACATCTATTGCCCTATAAAGAAAAAGACCCTGATATAAGATGAAAATTATATGATAAAATGACACCAGGTTTGTAACCCATAACACTTCCACACTTCATTATGCATAAAATCCCCCTCCAATTAGTTTTCTTAAGGTGGTAAAACAAGGATAAGGTACTCATGGCAAGGCATTAAGGCAAGGCAAACTGACACCATAAGCACGTTAACTGCTCAGCAGATATGTATACACCAGACGAGGAAAAGTAGGAGCATACATGGGCCACTACCAGCCTAATAGCCAACTAAAGCCAAGTCCAAACTAATTAAAGTCGGGTCCAAGTCTAGCAGCCCATGCTCCTCTACATAAAAACAGGGCACTAGCCATCTGTGTTGTCAGATACAGGGCACCCCAACAGCAGTAGAAGTGCATCTTGTAAAATTCAGAGAACGTGGTTGCCTAGCCTGGCCGACCACGGTTACGTGTTGATTTATATGCATCAAGATTACACTGGGCAGGTTGTTGTAGATGAGTAGGACTCGGCTTGTTACATATCAATCTATCTAACTATCTAGCCGAGTTCAAGTCAATCACAACACCTTGAATTGTAACGTGTACAGATATCACCACATGAGATATTCTAACACATCTAGGAGACTTGCCGTCATTAACCAACTCTCCCTTCCAGATGTACCCGCACCTCCCTCTTCCAAATCAACCGCCACCATAGGTGATTTCAAATTTGCTCTGGCCATCAGCAAGTGCCAGTTGGGATCACAGAAGCAGCTGTTGCATGGCCTTCTGTCCCCTCGAGCTCTTACTCTCTTCTCCGTCCCTCCATCCCTTCTCCCTTCCTCCCTCTCCTCCCTGATTTGGCTACGCATCAGGGACACACAGGACCTCAGCCACTTCATCTCCTAGGCAGCGCCGTAAAACCCATACCTGCAACCAATAAGAGCTATTTCCAAAAAAGAGATATGCAATATTTTGAATAAATGGTTGTACTAAACCATCAAAGAAGGAAAATACTGATAAACAAAAATTTCATTATTAGCTTTACGATGCAGTAAACCATAAACAAATCAAATTGAAGAATAAAAACTTTGAATCAATGCTTTCACAATTACAGTATTCCATACCCGAAAAACATCTAAAGTTTGGTTAGAATTAGATACCAGTGATAACTGTTTAAAGAGTTTGAAGTCTGAAGTAGTAGAAGACATGTAAAAGTGCTTAATAACCTCTACTTTCGGATCTGTGATAAACCACACGACTAGTAGAATTGCATATTAAGTTGAGTAAAAATCAAAACAAACCTGGGTTATGATTTCCAAGAAGCAAGAAGTGGAGTAAAATTTCCTAACATTGATAGCTTGAAACTCAATACAAGAACTGGTCTAAAATCTGCCTACTTTCTTACTGCACACTACAAAATTAAATTTACTAATATAACGCATACATGTAAAAGGTAGAGATTTCCGAGAAGCAAGAAGTGGAGTAAATTTTTTTAGCATTGCTACTGCATACTCGAAACTCAATGCAAGAACCGGATTAAAAATTTGCTAACTTTCTTGCTGCATACTACAAAATCAAATTTACTAATCCACGGCAGACATGTAAAATTGTGGAAATAGATATATAAAAACTCACGGAAACTCAAACTCTTTCAAGCTAACAAAGAGAGAAGGGATTGGGATCGGGAGAGCACTTGGGGGTGGGGCGTTTAAGAACGCTGGGCCAGCGTAGTACTCGCACTCTGAATCGCAGTCCGATTCCTCAGAATCTGATGAAGGGGTGGGGGTCGGGGGGTCATACCTTTGGTCCTTACCCGTGCAATTTTCAGTCGAGGACGGCGTGGCCGAAGACGTGGTGCCGGCGAGCTCGTCCTGCACCCAGCTGTTCCTGAGCGAGCCGCGGCCAGGAATCTTGGATCCAACCGTCGAGGAAGTCGGCGCAAGACCAGCGCGGACCTGCTTGTCGCGCACCCAGCTTTCACTGGCGGACGCGCGACCCGGGTTCTTGGACGCGGACAACGCAGGGGAAGCGGGCGAGGGAGCGTGGCGGCGGATCCACGGCGCGCGGTAGGCGGGCGAGGCGGCGTGGCTGTGGATCGACGGCGCGAGCAATGGAGCGAAACAGCGGATGGATGGCGGGGTGGGGAGCAGCGGCGCAGCAGCCGCTGCGGCGGTGGCCGCCGAAGGGGACATGGCGGATCGAACAAGAAAAAAGAAACCAGATGGAAAGCCCGAGAAGGGAAGGGGGCGGCTTACGGAACTCGAAGCGCGGGAGAGCGATCCGCCGAAACGCGGGAGATGCGTCAGCAGCAGCAATTCCCGCCGAAAGAGCTCGAGAGGTTTTTGCGCGAAAGGCTTTGCGGAGGGAGAGAGGAGGCGTATACGTGCGAGATCCGGTCGTATATACGGCCGCATAGCATGGTCGAGGCGGTATCTACGTATCTTCGTATAGATACGTATCCGACTGCGAGCTGCGTGGGCCTGGCGCCAGCTGCCCAGCCCAGAATTGGAGATCGGATCGGTTAGCCCAGAAAGCCCACCAGCGCCAGCTGTGCCCAGCCCAGAACTGAGGTCCTTTATATTTTGCGAATGCACCCCACTTCTGGTTTTATTATTTTTAATATCTTGAGAAGTTGAGATTCATCATACCTCCTGAAAAATATAAAAGTTCGGATTTTGCAACTACGTTATTAGCAAAGGCCTAAATTTCAGCATTTTCCCTCTCCATGTCAACATATATGAATATATATACTTGCAAAAATAATATGAGCCACGTATACGCCTCATTGTCATTTCACATATATATTGGCCACGGTCGTATATACGGTAGCAACTCACATAGATGACCCAAGGAGCGAATCTAGAGCCCAAATAACCTGGTGCACAACTAATGAAAAGTGCATTGTGCTAAAATCTTTTCTAATGTTGCCCCAGCTGTCACCGAAGTAGACTACGAAACCTTCCATTCTTAGTTGCATTCTTTCTGGGACGGAAGGAGAAGATTTTAGAGACATTCTCATTCTTACATGTTTGACCGCTTGTCTTATCCAAAAATTACTGCAAGTGTGCAAAAATAATCATGTTTAAAGTATATCTTTAATTATTAGAAGCCATAATAAAAAATTATATAATTTTGTTGAATGAGTTGAATGATCAATTGCCATGTCTAAAAAGTCAAGGGCGAGCGATAGACATTTAGGAATGGAGGGGTAATTATTGTTAATTGCAGTTTACGTGATGAAATGCCAAAAATATATAGATACCATGTTTGTGAAATACTGATATGTTTGTGTAATTTATGAATAGTGGAAGAAAATGATTACATATATAACAATCATGGATACCGTTGAATGAAACCATTATACACAAGAACAATTAGTATCTGAATCCGTGAAACAAAAGTTTGGGTATATAAATATTAAAGAAATACTAACATAAATTAGGGAAGAAATAATTATAACAAAAGTTAGTCCTCCCACAATTAATCTTTTCTTCAGAAATCAAAACAAAAGTTGGAGAATTTATTAAAACAAAAAGATAAAGTATGCTCCATTTATGTCATGCACTTGATGACGTGCAGGTGCCTCCGTGGTGGTTAGCCGGGGATACTCAGTGCTGGGAAATGATGGTGGACAAGTGGTGCGCCCAGGATTGGAAAGAGATCCATAACTCTTGCCGGCAACGGCGTTTGATGATGCCAGGTGCACCACACCATCAAGGCAACCTCCATCTCAACCAGTACGCGGCTCGATGGGTAAGTGAATTCATTTCTTTATTCTAAAGCCCAATTATGCATAATTTCTAATCATCTTGCTTTTTTTCGCAGTCGGCGACACATGGTGGCCAGCCTTGCCCCCGGTCTAGGCTTGGGATATGGCCCACAAGGGCAAGGCGATGTCCGACGTCACCTACAACCTGGAGGATCCGCCCGAGGCGTACAACAATCCGACCATCCACAGCCGCCTCAATGGGTACAGCTCGATGGCAAGGGAGGTCCATAGGCCGGAGTACGATCCGAGCACACAGCCCATTGATGGAGAACTCGTCACGAGGGTGGGAGGAGGAAAGAAACATGGCCGGTACTGGATTGCCAACAGCACACTCGACACGGCCAGTACTCCCACTCTCTCGCATATTTGAGCTAGGAGCACCAGCTCAAGCCCGGCCATACGCCCACGGCCAGACACTGCACAGGTCCAGATGGAGGCACTCCAGGTTATTTCTGTTTTATCCGTCGTTCATTGATTCTTACATAGCAAAATGTCCGCTTTGTATTCTAACCTTGGGATCAAATACTGTAGGCTCGGATGGAAGCAGATTTTAAAGCACGGAAAGAGCACATGGAAGCAAGGTGGCAGGCTGAGCGAGAGAGGATGGAGCAAGACTTTCGGCGGCAGCAGGAGGCCGAACACCTGAGGATGGAGCAGACATTTCAATACATGCAAAGTCTGGGCGCGGTGATAGGTCATGCGCCGCCACAATTCAGTCCACTTCCACCTCGTGCAGCTAGTACTCCTGTGAGTGACTTGACAATCTTGTAGTTTCATTTCTCATAGTCACTTAGCACTTTGAATGATACAACTAAAATACCTTAGTTCGAATGTTCCTAACTTAAATCTTATCTAACACATATGTGCAGAATCAATCGGCGGTATCCAATGATGGGCCAGTCACCCCAGATATGTCTCCTCAGTGGCCGTCTCAGCCGCCTCAGTGGCCGCCTCCGTGGGCGCCTCAACAGGGGCAGTGGCCGGCTTCGTGGCAGCAGGGGTCGCCGCCGGCCCAGTGAGTTCTATGGATTTGCTTTGTATAGACTTGTATGGACAAATGTTAGCCGTGGTATCAGCTTGCTTTGCATTTGGATTTGTATGGACTCGCATTTGGACTTTGTATGGATGAACTTGAACTTATTTGCATTTGTGGATTACAAGACTGCCTGTCATAATTATTGTGACATATTAAATATCTGTTATGTCTATTATGATATATATAAACTGCCTGTGATGTTTATTGTATTGGGGGTACCATATACCTGATAGAATAAATAAAACTATCAATATGGAAATAGGCTTTGCCGTGTGCCTTGGCCATGGCACACGGCAAAGGTCCAAGATTTGTCGTGTATCCTGGCCATGGAACACGGCAAATGAGTAAGATTTGCCATGTGCCATAGCCAGGGCACACGATAAACATTGACACCGTCACCATCGGCTGGCCGTCAAGCAGTGGCGGATGCGGGATTTTCATATTGGGTGTACATACAATAGAAGAGCTGTTATAAAGAAAAACAAAGAATCGATGAAAGCGAGTGGAAGAAAATTAAATTATTTTAAACTTTGCTTTGGTCGCTATATAGTTTTAGAATTGCACTTGCACCAAGTACGAACCCATTGAATCATATACACAAATTAAAGTCAGGAACTAGAATGGTCATTCAAGTGAGAGTCGGACATACATGTAACATGTGGTTGTGTCACGGCTATGAGCAGTGGCGCTCCCTCCATATTGCCGGAGCTAAAGAAATAGCTACCAGCTTGCCACGGAGAGTCAATCAGGAGAAAGATGAACTGTCCTTCACTTTTATTCTCACCTGGGCCAGCTGACAACCAGAAAAGAAGAGGCCGACCCATAACTAGAGAGCTTGCTGAGTTGCTAGATACGATTATTTAACATGTTAGGGCTCAAAATACAAAGCAGCATAGTCCAATAAAAATCCATAGCTATATTGTGCTGACTAATGCGATTTTTCTACCCAAATTATTGGGTGTACAAATGTACACCCATGTCCCTATACTGCGTCCGCCCCTACCGTTAAGGAAACTTTTTTTTGCCGTGGGCCGAGGAGGCACACGGCAAAGTGTTTGTTATGTGCGTTTACCATGTGTGGCACACGACAAACACTTTGCCATGTGCTTTTCGGCCTTTACCGTGTGCCGCTGGCACACAGCATACTACCTGAATCCCGTAGTAACTGTACCATCAATATATCAAATCATGAATTAATTAGACTCTTATTAAATTCGTCTTGCGAATTAGCAATTATGAAAAAAGTTTTGTAAATAGATTTTATTTAATACTTCTAAATGGTAAGATTCTTTTTGATGTGATAGGGATTAAACTTTAGCCCTGGAAACAAAGGGGCCTAAGTATGACCGATTGAATTAAGTAGCTGCTGGCGAGATAAACTGAAGTTCTTTCCTTTTTATTATTGTCAAGCAGCTGCTCAATTAGTTTCCTACTATTGTGTCGCTGTTACATAGGAAACATGATCTATATGATGCATATCACTGATACTTATATCTTATGATACTCCCTCTATCATGAAATATAAGATATTTCGGTTTGTCCTAAGTCAAACTATTCTAAATTTAACCAAATTTATAGACAAGAGTAATGATATTTTGAATATCAAATAAAAATAATTAGATCCATTATAAAGTATATTTTTTATAATTTACTTATTTGACATGTTAGATGCTAGTATTCTTCTTTATAAATTTGGTCTAACTTAAACTAGTTTGATTTAGGACAAAACAAAATGTCTTAAATTTCAGTACGGAGGGAGTATATCTTTTGCTATGGCTCCACTATTTCTATATTGGGAAAAATATAAAAATTGGAGGCATAAACTTGCACAATAACAAAGCTTGATGTGAAAATTCGCTTGGAGTTTGAATTTCGAAATACGAGGAGCTGAAACTTGAGAATATTCATACTGTGCTGGATTAATGGAACAGTGTAGTACACCGTACAGGTTCAAATAAAGTGTACAATTTATTAATGAGTAACGTTAATAAATCCCTTCAGCTCATTGTTTCTCCTGATCCCTTCGATTAATTCCAAATGCAACTCGGTCATGACAATAATACATCCTCCAATATAACGACTTGACAGTTTTTATAAGAATATATCATCTTCAAGACTGAATATATACTATGTAAGTGTTTCACACATCAACCATGCATTGTAAATTTATGGTGTTTTCGTTTATTGATGGGTAAGTTTTTTTAAAAAAGTTTGACCAGATTTAACACTAATACTCGACAGCAGCCACCTTCGCTGGAGACATGGCGACACCGGCGTGGGAGATGATGTGGCCGAGGTACCCCACGAACTCCTCACCCAAGGAGCATTTGGAGCGCTTGGAAAACAACCCGTGTTCACGTAAGCGCTGGAAGACCGCCTTGACGTGCTGAAGATGTTCGGCCCAAGTAGAACTATAAATTAATATATCATCAAAAAATACAAGGACAAACCGGTGGAGGAACGGCCGAGGACATCATTCATGAGAGCTTGGAAAGTCGTCGGCGCGTTCGTCAATCCGAACGGCATCACCAAGAACTCATAGTGGCCTCGGTGTGTGCGGAACACCGTCTTCTCAATGTTATCCGGATGCATCCGAACTTGGTGATAACCGCTGCGAAGATCGATCTTGGTGAAGTACCGGGCGCCTTTAAGCTCGTCCAGGAGCTCATCGATGACCGGGATAGGAAACTTATCCTTCACGGTCTTGGCGTTGAGGGCGCGGTAGTCCACGCAGAAGCGCCAGGTGCCATCGCGCTTCTTTACCAGAAACACCGGGGAAGAGAATGGCGATGTTGACTCCCGTATGATGCCTTGCTGCAGCATGTCATCGCACTGCTGTTCCAGCTCATCCTTCAGCATTTGGGGATAGCGATACGGCCGAACAGCCACCGGAGCGGTAGATGGCAGCAGGTGGATGCGGTGGTCCTGCCGGCGCTGAGGCGGAAGGCCGTGCGGCTCAGCGAAGATGTCGGTGTAGGCAGCCAGCAGCGTCTGGAGGAGATCCTGTCCTGACGCAAGGGCGAGAGCCGGCGGAGAATGACCGCCGATCCCCATCCAGGACACGGTGCGGCCGTCGCGGCAAAACAACATGGTGAGGGCGTCGAAGATCCAAATAATGGGCCCCAAGGTGCGCAGCCAGTGCACACCCAGGACCATGTCGAAACCTGCCAGGGGTAGAGCGTAGCAATCGATGGTGAACTGCTCGCCATGCACCTGTACATCTGTAGCTGCGCACAAGCCGTTGCTTGCCACGCGTTCGCCGTTGGCGACCTTGACGGAGAGGCCCGGCCGAGGCGTTACGTGGAGGCCGAGCTTGGAGACGACATCCGTGTTAACAAAATTATGGGTCGAGCCGGAGTCGATTAAGGCCACCAAGTCCATGCCCATTACATGAACACGCAGCTTCATGGTGTGGGCGGCTGCAATTCCAGTCAGTGCATGCAGGGAGATGCTGACGTTATCATCCCCTGAAAAAGACTCCTCGTCCTTCTCGAGTTCGATCAAAAATACACCCTTGCGAGTGCACTTATGATCCTTGGTGAACTTCTCGGGGCAGAAGTAACACTGCCCGCTGAGGCGCTTCTCCGCGATCTCGTCGGCGGAGAGACGACGGAAACGTGGTCGTTGTTCATCCAGCTTGTCAGCCGCAGAGGCCGCGGATGCCGCTGTCGAGACAGCTGATGCCGTTGGGCGCGACCACGTCACTTGGCGCGACGTCGAGGATGATATCGCGCGCGCCGCCTCGGCCGATCTTCTCTCGTATGCTCGTGCTAAACTCATAGCCATCTGGAGATTAGCAGGGCGCTGCAACTCAACATCGGATGCTAACGGCTGGCCCAAACCTGCAGTAAAAAGATCCATCTGGTGCTGCATAGTTAGATTATTACAACGACAGAGGAGGGCTAGGAACTGTCGCTGGTATTCCTCCGTGGTACCGACGCGCCGGAGCTTGTCACACCCGGTTTAAGGATAAAACCGAATGCATGACTATATGTATGCCAGGATCAAGTTCCATACATATAGTGACATCATTAGTGAATAACAGCAACAGTATCACGTAAAGAAATATAAATAAAGACTTACAAGACTATCAGAGATATGCGCTTATCATGGAAACGAAGGCTCCAAACTTCACAGGCAGACGACTGGGGGTTGCGTACGCCTAGAACTCTTCATCATCTTCAGTAGACTTCACACCTTTTTCTTCTGAGCAGCAGTTGGCAAGGGTGAGTACAATGGTTGGTACTCAGCAAGGCCACAAGAAATAACCAGAGTAACGATTTATATCCATCTTTAAGTTTATTAATCATGTGAGGGTCCAGGCCACTCTTAACCGTGAGCACGACTGTTATAACAGTTTTACACTCTGCAGAGGTTGTACACTTGCACCACAAGTCGCGTAAAAGTTCAAAAGAACTTTGGACCCAACCATGCTGTGCTAGCTAGGCACAATACCACACTTCCGAGGTGTGATTGCATAGGGACGCTACGAGGCCTTTACAAAGATTCCCTAATAAGAAGTCGTCCGCTAGAGTTTCGGTAGCGGCGTGGTCCATAAACCTCCCTAATGGTCAGCACCTTAGCGAAGGCTGCTACCCCAAGAGGACCGGGCTATGACCCCTATCACCGACCCCCTTCTTGCCCTTTCGGTAAGACCGCTTCAAACTAGAGTCTCTAATTAATTAGCCAAGACCAGAGCCATATGGTCCTCGTGGTTGTACTGTTTTCCTGGGTGGTTCTCCATGTTCCAATTAATACATGGTATTCTTGTAAGTAAGCACAGATAGGAGGATGGTTAGGATCACTTGCCTTTTTTCCAACGAAAAGCTACTCTTACTGCTCTTCAGCTCTTGCTTACTTGGAAACCTTGATCTTCAAGCTTCGTCAGCGATCATTCTACTCGAAGCAAACAACTAGCACAACATACAAAATAACAAACAAGTAAAGCTAAGAACAATACACCAATCATCAAACAAAAGCTTTTAAAAGAGCGTGCTAAAGGATAGGGCTCGCCGCTACAGTTATGGGAGCGCAAGAAACGCGGGAATCGGAGCTAGGGTTGAAAAGACATAGTTATCGGAAATTTTGGTATTATAAAGGAAACAAAGGAACCATAAGTTTTATTTATTTTATTTGGAAAACAAATGTAAAAGATATTCAAAATATCCTTGATTATAAATAACTAATATTATATTTTTATTTATAAAAACGGAGTAGAGCTTAGTCATATTTTATTTGTGATTGTCTACGTACAAATTACACTAATTAACAATTAATTAGAAAGAAAACTTGTGAGAGCATCTAAACGCATAACTTTATATTTGGTGTTCAACTAAACAAATTATATTTAGAACACATTTGAGTTGGTAATAATTGAATTGACATTAGTTATGAAAAACTGGAGGTAAAGACCTAGGTGGATTTTAATTAGAAAACTAAGTGAGAGAACTTTAGTCAAGTTAAATCTATTTTTAATTTAAAAACAGGAACTAAGACACAATGACATGGCTAAATGGTAGCTTAGGCTTTAGAAGACTTAACACGGCGAGAACGAGTCGAAACGGAGCTAAAACGACGAAGGTAGCGCTAAAACAAGGCTCCAGGGAGTTGTCTGCGAAGAAACTGAACTTCTAGGGGTTAAATTGAAGAAATTAGGGCCTAAAACATAATTAAACCTTAAGCAGAGGGTCGGGGTGCAAAACTATAGGTCCTGGACGGCGGGTACTAATTCTGGAAAGGTCAGGGGTCGGGACAGAAAGAGAAAGGGCTCAACTCTAATTATTTTCTACTGATTTGGACTGCGGGTTGATTCCTGGAAAACCTAGGAATCTTCCTGCAAAAGTTTCAGGCTAGGGTCGGGTGAATCTAATCCGTTGGATCAGAATCGAACGGCAGGTCGGTCGAATCGGCGGGTAAGGGTCGGGCGAATCGGCGGTATGAAGAGTGGGTCGGGTAAATCGGTTGAGTAAGGAAAAGGTCGGGTAAATCGGCCGTGTAAAGTGAAGATTGATCCTGGCCGTTAGATCTAGATCGAGCGGCAGAGGAAGGATCAGCTCGATGGGACGAAAAGGGTCGGGCGAAGCGGAGTTTTACTGGGTGTCGGCGGCGAGCGAGTGCGGCGGCGGACGGCCGGAGCTTCACCGAATCCGGTGTTCCGGGGCTCGATTCAAGCTGGGTTTATGCCGGGGAGTGAGTGGGCGGTACGGCGAAGGTGAGGGTGATCACGAGTTGGCTGTGCGGCGGCTGTAAACTGACGGCCACGGTTGCAGGCGGGAACAGGGGTCTGGCGAGAGATCTGGTTTGCGGCGGAGCAAAAGAGAGAGAGGGGAATCTGGTGTGGCTTGGTGCTCACCACTTCACGGATCTCCGACGAGAGTTGCAGGCGACGGGGAAGCAGCGGATCGGCGAGTCGACGAAGAATCGGCGACACGGGACGGCGGCGTTCCTCCGAGGTGCAACTTCCAGCGGCGTGCGATAATGTTGTGTAGAGGAAAAGATTGGAGCTTGGTTCTGGTTGCAAAACGGGGCTTTGGCAGGATTTTATAGGGGCGGATCGGCCGGGATTAGGAAGGCGGTGCTGCGGAGTCGATCAGGACTCGGGGTAAGAAGAAGGAAAGAAAGAAAACGGAGCACGAACGACAGCACGGAGTCGTTCCGGACACTGGGTAAGGAAACAAGAAAGAAGGAGAAGGTGCCGACAGGTGGGGCCTAGACGTCGGTGAAAGCAAGGATCGGGTGAGGGAATCGGCCACTGAGTTGGCAGCGGAAAAAGAAAAGAAGTAGAGAAAAAGAAATTGGGCTGGTTGAAAGAAAGAATAGGAGAAGAAGGAAGTAAAGATGCATGCACAATTTTATTTTATGATTTTTATGAAAATACTTTTAAAAGTTTCAACTCCTATATTTTTTGGTGTTACAGAGCTCCTTGAGTTCGCCAATTGCGTTCGAGCGGATCGGGGGCCCGAAACGCAAGTTGACGTACTCGACGAAACGCGGCCAGGAGATGATGCCGGCTTCACGCTCCAACTGGAAGTACCACTCCGCCGCGACGCCGTCGAGGTTCAGAGTCGCCATCCAGAACTTCTCCTCTTCCATGGTGCGACAGCCACGGAAGTAGCTCTCGCATTTGTTAAGCCACGGAAGGGGATCGGCCTCGCCATCATAGTGAGGAAAGTTGAGCTTCGGCCGGTGGGGGCGCCGCCAATCGTCCTGTTCGCAACGGTTGTAGCGGTTGAAGCCGCCGCCGCCGCCGCTGCCGTGCTTGTCGGCATAGGACTCGTCGCCGACAAGAAGCTCGGGGCTTAATTCGTCCGGGTCGACGAGTTTCAGCTTCTCAATCCGAGCAAGGCGGAGATCGTGGAAATCCATCCGCTTGGTTAGGGTGGTCAGCTGGCCCAAAATTCTATCCAGCTTCTCGGAGTCAGAGGCCGGAGGATCGTCCTGAGAGCCGGCCATCGCGGCAGCTAATGGCGATGCTTCTGTGCTGATCTCTGATACCAATTTGGTATAGCGACGCTTGGGAGGTGGAGTGCGCAGAGGAGAAACAAGCAAGATGGCTGATTGAGATGATGAGCGGATGGGGTAGCGAGTCGCCGGACGTGGACTGCCCTTGTCGCCGGCGGCAAGGTGCGCCAGAGCGACCGAAGAACAGACCCAGTCCGGAAATCTATTCCTTCGATAAATTGGATTACAAATCCCTAGCTGCCTTTATAGATTAGGCACCGAACAATCTCCTCTTTCCTAACAGAACTCTATCTCTAAAAAAAGAAACAAACTCTCCTCTTTCCTTAAGCACAACTCTATCTCTAAAAGAAGGGAAACAAACTCTCTAGCATATTTGACTCAACTCCCTAATCTCCAGACTTCTTCCGATCAGGTGTCTCGGACGCCGGCGATACACACGCCCAACAAACGCGTCCGTGACAATACCAAAAACTAAAGATATTCAAACTTTAGTGAAATTAAATTCTGGAGTAATTAGAATTGCAGAAATTTAAAATGCTCACCAGTAGTCCTGAGCTCTAATTTTGGAGTGAAAACTGCAGTTCCTAACCTCTGTTTTGAGAATGAAAAATGCATGCAAGTCAATCCTATAAATATGCTGTTTTTGACTAAATTACTCTTTGTACTTTTGAGTACTGACTTGTTGAGAACTGAATGTCTACATTTCAATATTGGCACTACTACAATATGAGAAAACGACAACACGTAAAATGCAACTGTAGAATTGAATGTTTGAATTATAGTTTTTGAAACAGTAATATTCCATACTTAAAACAATCTAACTTAGTCACAATTAGATGATAAATTAACTAAAGCTGTAAAGTTAAAAATAAACATCTATTGCCCTATAAAGAAAAAGACCCTGATATAAGATGAAAATTATATGATAAAATGACACCAGGTTTGTAACCCATAACACTTCCACACTTCATTATGCATAAAATCCCCCTCCAATTAGTTTTCTTAAGGTGGTAAAACAAGGATAAGGTACTCATGGCAAGGCATTAAGGCAAGGCAAACTGACACCATAAGCACGTTAACTGCTCAGCAGATATGTATACACCAGACGAGGAAAAGTAGGAGCATACATGGGCCACTACCAGCCTAATAGCCAACTAAAGCCAAGTCCAAACTAATTAAAGTCGGGTCCAAGTCTAGCAGCCCATGCTCCTCTACATAAAAACAGGGCACTAGCCATCTGTGTTGTCAGATACAGGGCACCCCAACAGCAGTAGAAGTGCATCTTGTAAAATTCAGAGAACGTGGTTGCCTAGCCTGGCCGACCACGGTTACGTGTTGATTTATATGCATCAAGATTACACTGGGCAGGTTGTTGTAGATGAGTAGGACTCGGCTTGTTACATATCAATCTATCTAACTATCTAGCCGAGTTCAAGTCAATCACAACACCTTGAATTGTAACGTGTACAGATATCACCACATGAGATATTCTAACACATCTAGGAGACTTGCCGTCATTAACCAACTCTCCCTTCCAGATGTACCCGCACCTCCCTCTTCCAAATCAACCGCCACCATAGGTGATTTCAAATTTGCTCTGGCCATCAGCAAGTGCCAGTTGGGATCACAGAAGCAGCTGTTGCATGGCCTTCTGTCCCCTCGAGCTCTTACTCTCTTCTCCGTCCCTCCATCCCTTCTCCCTTCCTCCCTCTCCTCCCTGATTTGGCTACGCATCAGGGACACACAGGACCTCAGCCACTTCATCTCCTAGGCAGCGCCGTAAAACCCATACCTGCAACCAATAAGAGCTATTTCCAAAAAAGAGATATGCAATATTTTGAATAAATGGTTGTACTAAACCATCAAAGAAGGAAAATACTGATAAACAAAAATTTCATTATTAGCTTTACGATGCAGTAAACCATAAACAAATCAAATTGAAGAATAAAAACTTTGAATCAATGCTTTCACAATTACAGTATTCCATACCCGAAAAACATCTAAAGTTTGGTTAGAATTAGATACCAGTGATAACTGTTTAAAGAGTTTGAAGTCTGAAGTAGTAGAAGACATGTAAAAGTGCTTAATAACCTCTACTTTCGGATCTGTGATAAACCACACGACTAGTAGAATTGCATATTAAGTTGAGTAAAAATCAAAACAAACCTGGGTTATGATTTCCAAGAAGCAAGAAGTGGAGTAAAATTTCCTAACATTGATAGCTTGAAACTCAATACAAGAACTGGTCTAAAATCTGCCTACTTTCTTACTGCACACTACAAAATTAAATTTACTAATATAACGCATACATGTAAAAGGTAGAGATTTCCGAGAAGCAAGAAGTGGAGTAAATTTTTTTAGCATTGCTACTGCATACTCGAAACTCAATGCAAGAACCGGATTAAAAATTTGCTAACTTTCTTGCTGCATACTACAAAATCAAATTTACTAATCCACGGCAGACATGTAAAATTGTGGAAATAGATATATAAAAACTCACGGAAACTCAAACTCTTTCAAGCTAACAAAGAGAGAAGGGATTGGGATCGGGAGAGCACTTGGGGGTGGGGCGTTTAAGAACGCTGGGCCAGCGTAGTACTCGCACTCTGAATCGCAGTCCGATTCCTCAGAATCTGATGAAGGGGTGGGGGTCGGGGGGTCATACCTTTGGTCCTTACCCGTGCAATTTTCAGTCGAGGACGGCGTGGCCGAAGACGTGGTGCCGGCGAGCTCGTCCTGCACCCAGCTGTTCCTGAGCGAGCCGCGGCCAGGAATCTTGGATCCAACCGTCGAGGAAGTCGGCGCAAGACCAGCGCGGACCTGCTTGTCGCGCACCCAGCTTTCACTGGCGGACGCGCGACCCGGGTTCTTGGACGCGGACAACGCAGGGGAAGCGGGCGAGGGAGCGTGGCGGCGGATCCACGGCGCGCGGTAGGCGGGCGAGGCGGCGTGGCTGTGGATCGACGGCGCGAGCAATGGAGCGAAACAGCGGATGGATGGCGGGGTGGGGAGCAGCGGCGCAGCAGCCGCTGCGGCGGTGGCCGCCGAAGGGGACATGGCGGATCGAACAAGAAAAAAGAAACCAGATGGAAAGCCCGAGAAGGGAAGGGGGCGGCTTACGGAACTCGAAGCGCGGGAGAGCGATCCGCCGAAACGCGGGAGATGCGTCAGCAGCAGCAATTCCCGCCGAAAGAGCTCGAGAGGTTTTTGCGCGAAAGGCTTTGCGGAGGGAGAGAGGAGGCGTATACGTGCGAGATCCGGTCGTATATACGGCCGCATAGCATGGTCGAGGCGGTATCTACGTATCTTCGTATAGATACGTATCCGACTGCGAGCTGCGTGGGCCTGGCGCCAGCTGCCCAGCCCAGAATTGGAGATCGGATCGGTTAGCCCAGAAAGCCCACCAGCGCCAGCTGTGCCCAGCCCAGAACTGAGGTCCTTTATATTTTGCGAATGCACCCCACTTCTGGTTTTATTATTTTTAATATCTTGAGAAGTTGAGATTCATCATACCTCCTGAAAAATATAAAAGTTCGGATTTTGCAACTACGTTATTAGCAAAGGCCTAAATTTCAGCATTTTCCCTCTCCATGTCAACATATATGAATATATATACTTGCAAAAATAATATGAGCCACGTATACGCCTCATTGTCATTTCACATATATATTGGCCACGGTCGTATATACGGCAGCAACTCACATAGATGACCCCAGGAGCGAATCTAGAGCCCAAATAACCTGGTGCACAACTAATGAAAAGTGCATTGTGCTAAAATCTTTTCTAATGTTGCCCCAGCTGTCACCGAAGTAGACTACGAAACCTTCCATTCTTAGTTGCATTCTTTCTGGGACGGAAGGAGAAGATTTTAGAGACATTCTCATTCTTACATGTTTGACCGCTTGTCTTATCCAAAAATTACTGCAAGTGTGCAAAAATAATCATGTTTAAAGTATATCTTTAATTATTAGAAGCCATAATAAAAAATTATATAATTTTGTTGAATGAGTTGAATGATCAATTGCCATGTCTAAAAAGTCAAGGGCGAGCGATAGACATTTAGGAATGGAGGGGTAATTATTGTTAATTGCAGTTTACGTGATGAAATGCCAAAAATATATAGATACCATGTTTGTGAAATACTGATATGTTTGTGTAATTTATGAATAGTGGAAGAAAATGATTACATATATAACAATCATGGATACCGTTGAATGAAACCATTATACACAAGAACAATTAGTATCTGAATCCGTGAAACAAAAGTTTGGGTATATAAATATTAAAGAAATACTAACATAAATTAGGGAAGAAATAATTATAACAAAAGTTAGTCCTCCCACAATTAATCTTTTCTTCAGAAATCAAAACAAAAGTTGGAGAATTTATTAAAACAAAAAGATGAAGTATGCTCCATTTATGTCATGCACTTGATGACGTGCAGGTGCCTCCGTGGTGGTTAGCTGGGGATACTCAGTGCTGGGAAATGATGGTGGACAAGTGGTGCGCCCAGGATTGGAAAGAGATCCATAACTCTTGCCGGCAACGGCGTTTGATGATGCCAGGTGCACCACACCATCAAGGCAACCTCCATCTCAACCAGTACGCGGCTCGATGGGTAAGT
Source organism: Panicum miliaceum (assembly GCA_032594955.1). Classification (NCBI taxonomy): domain Eukaryota; kingdom Viridiplantae; phylum Streptophyta; class Magnoliopsida; order Poales; family Poaceae; genus Panicum; species Panicum miliaceum. The sequence goes on along the minus strand of CM064056.1, from coordinate 43,225,552 downwards.
GAATTCATTTCTTTATTCTAAAGCCCAATTATGCATAATTTCTAATCATCTTGCTTTTTTTCGCAGTCGGCGACACATGGTGGCCAGCCTTGCCCCCGGTCTAGGCTTGGGATATGGCCCACAAGGGCAAGGCGATGTCCGACGTCACCTACAACCTGGAGGATCCGCCCGAGGCGTACAACAATCCGACCATCCACAGCCGCCTCAATGGGTACAGCTCGATGGCAAGGGAGGTCCATAGGCCGGAGTACGATCCGAGCACACAGCCCATTGATGGAGAACTCGTCACGAGGGTGGGAGGAGGAAAGAAACATGGCCGGTACTGGATTGCCAACAGCACACTCGACACGGCCAGTACTCCCACTCTCTCGCATATTTGAGCTAGGAGCACCAGCTCAAGCCCGGCCATACGCCCACGGCCAGACACTGCACAGGTCCAGATGGAGGCACTCCAGGTTATTTCTGTTTTATCCGTCGTTCATTGATTCTTACATAGCAAAATGTCCGCTTTGTATTCTAACCTTGGGATCAAATACTGTAGGCTCGGATGGAAGCAGATTTTAAAGCACGGAAAGAGCACATGGAAGCAAGGTGGCAGGCTGAGCGAGAGAGGATGGAGCAAGACTTTCGGCGGCGGCAGGAGGCCGAACACCTGAGGATGGAGCAGACATTTCAATACATGCAAAGTCTGGGCGCGGTGATAGGTCATGCGCCGCCACAATTCAGTCCACTTCCACCTCGTGCAGCTAGTACTCCTGTGAGTGACTTAACAATCTTGTAGTTTCATTTCTCATAGTCACTTAGCACTTTGAATGATACAACTAAAATACCTTAGTTCGAATGTTCCTAACTTAAATCTTGTCTAACACATATGTGCAGAATCAATCGGCGGTATCCAATGATGGGCCAGTCACTCCAGATATGTCTCCTCAGTGGCCGTCTCAGCCGCCTCAGTGGCCGCCTCCGTGGGCGCCTCAACGGGGGCAGTGGCCGGCTCCGTGGCAGCAGGGGTCGCCGCCGGCCCAGTGAGTTCTATGGATTTGCTTTGTATAGACTTGTATGGACAAATGTTAGCCGTGGTATCAGCTTGCTTTGCATTTGGATTTGTATGGACTCGCATTTGGACTTTGTATGGATGAACTTGAACTTATTTGCATTTGTGGATTACAAGACTGCCTGTCATAATTATTGTGACATATTAAATGTCTGTTATGTCTATTGTGATATATATAAACTGCCTGTGATGTTTATTGTATTGGGGGTACCATATACCTGATAGAATAAATAAAACTATCAATATGGAAATAGGCTTTGCCGTGTGCCTTGGCCATGGCACACGGCAAAGGTCCAAGATTTGTCGTGTATCCTGGCCATGGAACACGGCAAAGGAGTAAGATTTGCCATGTGCCATAGCCAGGGCACACGATAAACATTGACACCGTCACCATCGGCTGGCCGTCAAGCAGTGGCGGACGCGGGATTTTCATATTGGGTGTACATACAATAGAAGAGCTGTTATAAAGAAAAACAAAGAATCGATGAAAGCGAGTGGAAGAAAATTAAATTATTTTAAACTTTGCTTTGGTCGCTATATAGTTTTAGAATTGCACTTGCACCAAGTACGAACCCATTGAATCATATACACAAATTAAAGTCAGGAACTAGAATGGTCATTCAAGTGAGAGTCGGACATACATGTAACATGTGGTTGTGTCACGGCTATGAGCAGTGGCGCTCCCTCCATATTGCCGGAGCTAAAGAAATAGCTGCCAGCTTGCCACGGAGAGTCAATCAGGAGAAAGATGAACTGTCCTTCACTTTTATTCTCACCTGGGCCAGCTGACAACCAGAAAAGAAGAGGCCGACCCATAACTAGAGAGCTTGCTGAGTTGCTAGATACGATTATTTAACATGTTAGGGCTCAAAATACAAAGCAGCATAGTCCAATAAAAATCCATAGCTATATTGTGCTGACTAATGCGATTTTTCTACCCAAATTATTGGGTGTACAAATGTACACCCATGTCCCTATACTGCGTCCGCCCCTACCGTTAAGGAAATTTTTTTTTGCCGTGGGCCGAGGAGGCACACGGCAAAGTGTTTGTTATGTGCCTTTGCCATGTGTGGCACACGACAAACACTTTGCCATGTGCTTTTCGGCCTTTACCGTGTGCCGCTGGCACACAGCATACTACCTGAATCCCGTAGTAACTGTACCATCAATATATCAAATCATGAATTAATTAGACTCTTATTAAATTCGTCTTGCGAATTAGCAATTATGAAAAAAGTTTTGTAAATAGATTTTATTTAATACTTCTAAATGGTAAGATTCTTTTTGATGTGATAGGGATTAAACTTTAGCCCTGGAAACAAAGGGGCCTAAGTATGACCGATTGAATTAAGTAGCTGCTGGCGAGATAAACTGAAGTTCTTTCCTTTTTATTATTGTCAAGCAGCTGCTCAATTAGTTTCCTACTATTGTGTCGCTGTTACATAGGAAACATGATCTATATGATGCATATCACTGATACTTATATCTTATGATACTCCCTCTATCATGAAATATAAGATATTTCGGTTTGTCCTAAGTCAAACTATTCTAAATTTAACCAAATTTATAGACAAGAGTAATGATATTTTGAATATCAAATAAAAATAATTAGATCCATTATAAAGTATATTTTTTATAATTTACTTATTTGACATGTTAGATGCTAGTATTCTTCTTTATAAATTTGGTCTAACTTAAACTAGTTTGATTTAGGACAAAACAAAATGTCTTAAATTTCAGTACGGAGGGAGTATATCTTTTGCTATGGCTCCACTATTTCTATATTGGGAAAAATATAAAAATTGGAGGCATAAACTTGCACAATAACAAAGCTTGATGTGAAAATTCGCTTGGAGTTTGAATTTCGAAATACGAGGAGCTGAAACTTGAGAATATTCATACTGTGCTGGATTAATGGAACAGTGTAGTACACCGTACAGGTTCAAATAAAGTGTACAATTTATTAATGAGTAACGTTAATAAATCCCTTCAGCTCATTGTTTCTCCTGATCCCTTCGATTAATTCCAAATGCAACTCGGTCATGACAATAATACATCCTCCAATATAACGACTTGACAGTTTTTATAAGAATATATCATCTTCAAGACTGAATATATACTATGTAAGTGTTTCACACATCAACCATGCATTGTAAATTTATGGTGTTTTCGTTTATTGATGGGTAAGTTTTTTTAAAAAAGTTTGACCAGATTTAACACTAATACTCGACAGCAGCCACCTTCGCTGGAGACATGGCGACACCGGCGTGGGAGATGATGTGGCCGAGGTACCCCACGAACTCCTCACCCAAGGAGCATTTGGAGCGCTTGGAAAACAACCCGTGTTCACGTAAGCGCTGGAAGACCGCCTTGACGTGCTGAAGATGTTCGGCCCAAGTAGAACTATAAATTAATATATCATCAAAAAATACAAGGACAAACCGGTGGAAGAACGGCCGAGGACATCATTCATGAGAGCTTGGAAAGTCGTCGGCGCGTTCGTCAATCCGAACGGCATCACCAAGAACTCATAGTGGCCTCGGTGTGTGCGGAACACCGTCTTCTCAATGTTATCCGGATGCATCCGAACTTGGTGATAACCGCTGCGAAGATCGATCTTGGTGAAGTACCGGGCGCCTTTAAGCTCGTCCAGGAGCTCATCGATGACCGGGATAGGAAACTTATCCTTCACGGTCTTGGCGTTGAGGGCGCGGTAGTCCACGCAGAAGCGCCAGGTGCCATCGCGCTTCTTTACCAGAAACACCGGGGAAGAGAATGGCGATGTTGACTCCCGTATGATGCCTTGCTGCAGCATGTCATCGCACTGCTGTTCCAGCTCATCCTTCAGCATTTGGGGATAGCGATACGGCCGAACAGCCACCGGAGCGGTAGATGGCAGCAGGTGGATGCGGTGGTCCTGCCGGCGCTGAGGCGGAAGGCCGTGCGGCTCAACGAAGATGTCGGTGTAGGCAGCCAGCAGCGTCTGGAGGAGATCCTGTCCTGACGCAAGGGCGAGAGCCGGCGGAGAATGACCGCCGATCCCCATCCAGGACACGGTGCGGCCGTCGCGGCAAAACAACATGGTGAGGGCGTCGAAGATCCAAATAATGGGCCCCAAGGTGCGCAGCCAGTGCACACCCAGGACCATGTCGAAACCTGCCAGGGGTAGAGCGTAGCAATCGATGGTGAACTGCTCGCCATGCACCTGTACATCTGTAGCTGCGCACAAGCCGTTGCTTGCCACGCGTTCGCCGTTGGCGACCTTGACGGAGAGGCCCGGCCGAGGCGTTACGTGGAGGCCGAGCTTGGAGACGACATCCGTGTTAACAAAATTATGGGTCGAGCCGGAGTCGATTAAGGCCACCAAGTCCATGCCCATTACATGAACACGCAGCTTCATGGTGTGGGCGGCTGCAATTCCAGTCAGTGCATGCAGGGAGATGCTGACGTTATCATCCCCTGAAAAAGACTCCTCGTCCTTCTCGAGTTCGATCAAAAATACACCCTTGCGAGTGCACTTATGATCCTTGGTGAACTTCTCGGGGCAGAAGTAACACTGCCCGCTGAGGCGCTTCTCCGCGATCTCGTCGGCGGAGAGACGACGGAAACGTGGTCGTTGTTCATCCAGCTTGTCAGCCGCAGAGGCCGCGGATGCCGCTGTCGAGACAGCTGATGCCGTTGGGCGCGACCACGTCACTTGGCGCGACGTCGAGGATGATATCGCGCGCGCCGCCTCGGCCGATCTTCTCTCGTATGCTCGTGCTAAACTCATAGCCATCTGGAGATTAGCAGGGCGCTGCAACTCAACATCGGATGCTAACGGCTGGCCCAAACCTGCAGTAAAAAGATCCATCTGGTGCTGCATAGTTAGATTATTACAACGACAGAGGAGGGCTAGGAACTGTCGCTGGTATTCCTCCGTGGTACCGACGCGCCGGAGCTTGTCACACCCGGTTTAAGGATAAAACCGAATGCATGACTATATGTATGCCAGGATCAAGTTCCATACATATAGTGACATCATTAGTGAATAACAGCAACAGTATCACGTAAAGAAATATAAATAAAGACTTACAAGACTATCAGAGATATGCGCTTATCATGGAAACGAAGGCTCCAAACTTCACAGGCAGACGACTGGGGGTTGCGTACGCCTAGAACTCTTCATCATCTTCAGTAGACTTCACACCTTTTTCTTCTGAGCAGCAGTTGGCAAGGGTGAGTACAATGGTTGGTACTCAGCAAGGCCACAAGAAATAACCAGAGTAACGATTTATATCCATCTTTAAGTTTATTAATCATGTGAGGGTCCAGGCCACTCTTAACCGTGAGCACGGCTGTTATAACAGTTTTACACTCTGCAGAGGTTGTACACTTGCACCACAAGTCGCGTAAAAGTTCAAAAGAACTTTGGACCCAACCATGCTGTGCTAGCTAGGCACAATACCACACTTCCGAGGTGTGATTGCATAGGGACGCTACGAGGCCTTTACAAAGATTCCCTAATAAGAAGTCGTCCGCTAGAGTTTCGGTAGCGGCGTGGTCCATAAACCTCCCTAATGGTCAGCACCTTAGCGAAGGCTGCTACCCCAAGAGGACCGGGCTATGACCCCTATCACCGACCCCCTTCTTGCCCTTTCGGTAAGACCGCTTCAAACTAGAGTCTCTAATTAATTAGCCAAGACCAGAGCCATATGGTCCTCGTGGTTGTACTGTTTTCCTGGGTGGTTCTCCATGTTCCAATTAATACATGGTATTCTTGTAAGTAAGCACAGATAGGAGGATGGTTAGGATCACTTGCCTTTTTTCCAACGAAAAGCTACTCTTACTGCTCTTCAGCTCTTGCTTACTTGGAAACCTTGATCTTCAAGCTTCGTCAGCGATCATTCTACTCGAAGCAAACAACTAGCACAACATACAAAATAACAAACAAGTACAGCTAAGAACAATACACCAATCATCAAACAAAAGCTTTTAAAAGAGCGTGCTAAAGGATAGGGCTCGCCGCTACAGTTATGGGAGCGCAAGAAACGCGGGAATCGGAGCTAGGGTTGAAAAGACATAGTTATCGAAAATTTTGGTATTATAAAGGAAACAAAGGAACCATAAGTTTTATTTATTTTATTTGGAAAACAAATGTAAAAGATATTCAAAATATCCTTGATTATAATTAACTAATATTATATTTTTATTTATAAAAACGGAGTAGAGCTTAGTCATATTTTATTTGTGATTGTCTACGTACAAATTACACTAATTAACAATTAATTAGAAAGAAAACTTGTGAGAGCATCTAAACGCATAACTTTATATTTGGTGTTCAACTAAACAAATTATATTTAGAACACATTTGAGTTGGTAATAATTGAATTGACATTAGTTATGAAAAACTGGAGGTAAAGACCTAGGTGGATTTTAATTAGAAAACTAAGTGAGAGAACTTTAGTCAAGTTAAATCTATTTTTAATTTAAAAACAGGAACTAAGACACAATGACATGGCTAAATGGTAGCTTAGGCTTTAGAAGACTTAACACGGCGAGAACGAGTCGAAACGGAGCTAAAACGACGAAGGTAGCGCTAAAACAAGGCTCCAGGGAGTTGTCTGCGAAGAAACTGAACTTCTAGGGGTTAAATTGAAGAAATTAGGGCCTAAAACATAATTAAACCTTAAGCAGAGGGTCGGGGTGCAAAACTATAGGTCCTGGACGGCGGGTACTAATTCTGGAAAGGTCAGGGGTCGGGACAGAAAGAGAAAGGGCTCAACTCTAATTATTTTCTACTGATTTGGACTGCGGGTTGATTCCTGGAAAACCTAGGAATCTTCCTGCAAAAGTTTCAGGCTAGGGTCGGGTGAATCTAATCCGTTGGATCAGAATCGAACGGCAGGTCGGTCGAATCGGCGGGTAAGGGTCGGGCGAATCGGCGGTATGAAGAGTGGGTCGGGTAAATCGGTTGAGTAAGGAAAAGGTCGGGTAAATCGGCCGTGTAAAGTGAAGATTGATCCTGGCCGTTAGATCTAGATCGAGCGGCAGAGGAAGGATCAGCTCGATGGGACGAAAAGGGTCGGGCGAAGCGGAGTTTTACTGGGTGTCGGCGGCGAGCGAGTGCGGCGGCGGACGGCCGGAGCTTCACCGAATCCGGTGTTCCGGGGCTCGATTCAAGCTGGGTTTATGCCGGGGAGTGAGTGGGCGGTACGGCGAAGGTGAGGGTGATCACGAGTTGGCTGTGCGGCGGCTGTAAACTGACGGCCACGGTTGCAGGCGGGAACAGGGGTCTGGCGAGAGATCTGGTTTGCGGCGGAGCAAAAGAGAGAGAGGGGAATCTGGTGTGGCTTGGTGCTCACCACTTCACGGATCTCCGACGAGAGTTGCAGGCGACGGGGAAGCAGCGGATCGGCGAGTCGACGAAGAATCGGCGACACGGGACGGCGGCGTTCCTCCGAGGTGCAACTTCCAGCGGCGTGCGATAATGTTGTGTAGAGGAAAAGATTGGAGCTTGGTTCTGGTTGCAAAACGGGGCTTTGGCAGGATTTTATAGGGGCGGATCGGCCGGGATTAGGAAGGCGGTGCTGCGGAGTCGATCAGGACTCGGGGTAAGAAGAAGGAAAGAAAGAAAACGGAGCACAAACGACAGCACGGAGTCGTTCCGGACACTGGGTAAGGAAACAAGAAAGAAGGAGAAGGTGCCGACAGGTGGGGCCTAGACGTCGGTGAAAGCAAGGATTGGGTGAGGGAATCGGCCACTGAGTTGGCCGCGGAAAAAGAAAAGAAGTAGAGAAAAAGAAATTGGGCTGGTTGAAAGAAAGAATAGGAGAAGAAGGAAGTAAAGATGCATGCACAATTTTATTTTATGATTTTTATGAAAATACTTTTAAAAGTTTCAACTCCTATATTTTTTGGTGTTACAGAGCTCCTTGAGTTCGCCAATTGCGTTCGAGCGGATCGGGGGCCCGAAACGCAAGTTGACGTACTCGACGAAACGCGGCCAGGAGATGATGCCGGCTTCACGCTCCAACTGGAAGTACCACTCCGCCGCGACGCCGTCGAGGTTCAGAGTCGCCATCCAGAACTTCTCCTCTTCCATGGTGCGACAGCCACGGAAGTAGCTCTCGCATTTGTTAAGCCACGGAAGGGGATCGGCCTCGCCATCATAGTGAGGAAAGTTGAGCTTCGGCCGGTGGGGGCGCCGCCAATCGTCCTGTTCGCAACGGTTGTAGCGGTTGAAGCCGCCGCCGCCGCCGCTGCCGTGCTTGTCGGCATAGGACTCGTCGCCGACAAGAAGCTCGGGGCTTAATTCGTCCGGGTCGACGAGTTTCAGCTTCTCAATCCGAGCAAGGCGGAGATCGTGGAAATCCATCCGCTTGGTTAGGGTGGTCAGCTGGCCCAAAATTCTATCCAGCTTCTCGGAGTCAGAGGCCGGAGGATCGTCCTGAGAGCCGGCCATCGCGGCAGCTAATGGCGATGCTTCTGTGCTGATCTCTGATACCAATTTGGTATAGCGACGCTTGGGAGGTGGAGTGCGCAGAGGAGAAACAAGCAAGATGGCTGATTGAGATGATGAGCGGATGGGGTAGCGAGTCGCCGGACGTGGACTGCCCTTGTCGCCGGCGGCAAGGTGCGCCAGAGCGACCGAAGAACAGACCCAGTCCGGAAATCTATTCCTTCGATAAATTGGATTACAAATCCCTAGCTGCCTTTATAGATTAGGCACCGAACAATCTCCTCTTTCCTAACAGAACTCTATCTCTAAAAAAAGAAACAAACTCTCCTCTTTCCTTAAGCACAACTCTATCTCTAAAAGAAGGGAAACAAACTCTCTAGCATATTTGACTCAACTCCCTAATCTCCAGACTTCTTCCGATCAGGTGTCTCGGACGCCGGCGATACACACGCCCAACAAACGCGTCCGTGACAATACCAAAAACTAAAGATATTCAAACTTTAGTGAAATTAAATTCTGGAGTAATTAGAATTGCAGAAATTTAAAATGCTCACCAGTAGTCCTGAGCTCTAATTTTGGAGTGAAAACTGCAGTTCCTAACCTCTGTTTTGAGAATGAAAAATGCATGCAAGTCAATCCTACAAATATGCTGTTTTTGACTAAATTACTCTTTGTACTTTTGAGTACTGACTTGTTGAGAACTGAATGTCTACATTTCAATATTGGCACTACTACAATATGAGAAAACGACAACACGTAAAATGCAACTGTAGAATTGAATGTTTGAATTATAGTTTTTGAAACAGTAATATTCCATACTTAAAACAATCTAACTTAGTCACAATTAGATGATAAATTAACTAAAGCTGTAAAGTTAAAAATAAACATCTATTGCCCTATAAAGAAAAAGACCCTGATATAAGATGAAAATTATATGATAAAATGACACCAGGTTTGTAACCCATAACACTTCCACACTTCATTATGCATAAAATCCCCCTCCAATTAGTTTTCTTAAGGTGGTAAAACAAGGATAAGGTACTCATGGCAAGGCATTAAGGCAAGGCAAACTGACACCATAAGCACGTTAACTGCTCAGCAGATATGTATACACCAGACGAGGAAAAGTAGGAGCATACATGGGCCACTACCAGCCTAATAGCCAACTAAAGCCAAGTCCAAACTAATTAAAGTCGGGTCCAAGTCTAGCAGCCCATGCTCCTCTACATAAAAACAGGGCACTAGCCATCTGTGTTGTCAGATACAGGGCACCCCAACAGCAGTAGAAGTGCATCTTGTAAAATTCAGAGAACGTGGTTGCCTAGCCTGGCCGACCACGGTTACGTGTTGATTTATATGCATCAAGATTACACTGGGCAGGTTGTTGTAGATGAGTAGGACTCGGCTTATTACATATCAATCTATCTAACTATCTAGCCGAGTTCAAGTCAATCACAACACCTTGAATTGTAACGTGTACAGATATCACCACATGAGATATTCTAACACATCTAGGAGACTTGCCGTCATTAACCAACTCTCCCTTCCAGATGTACCCGCACCTCCCTCTTCCAAATCAACCGCCACCATAGGTGATTTCAAATTTGCTCTGGCCGTCAGCAAGTGCCAGTTGGGATCACAGAAGCAGCTGTTGCATGGCCTTCTGTCCCCTCGAGCTCTTACTCTCTTCTCCGTCCCTCCATCCCTTCTCCCTTCCTCCCTCTCCTCCCTGATTTGGCTACGCATCAGGGACACACAGGACCTCAGCCACTTCATCTCCTAGGCAGCGCCGTAAAACCCATACCTGCAACCAATAAGAGCTATTTCCAAAAAAGAGATATGCAATATTTTGAATAAATGGTTGTACTAAACCATCAAAGAAGGAAAATACTGATAAACAAAAATTTCATTATTAGCTTTACGATGCAGTAAACCATAAACAAATCAAATTGAAGAATAAAAACTTTGAATCAATGCTTTCACAATTACAGTATTCCATACCCGAAAAACATCTAAAGTTTGGTTAGAATTAGATACCAGTGATAACTGTTTAAAGAGTTTGAAGTCTGAAGTAGTAGAAGACATGTAAAAGTGCTTAATAACCTCTACTTTCGGATCTGTGATAAACCACACGACTAGTAGAATTGCATATTAAGTTGAGTAAAAATCAAAACAAACCTGGGTTATGATTTCCAAGAAGCAAGAAGTGGAGTAAAATTTCCTAACATTGATAGCTTGAAACTCAATACAAGAACTGGTCTAAAATCTGCCTACTTTCTTACTGCACACTACAAAATTAAATTTACTAATATAACGCATACATGTAAAAGGTAGAGATTTCCGAGAAGCAAGAAGTGGAGTAAATTTTTTTAGCATTGCTACTGCATACTCGAAACTCAATGCAAGAACCGGATTAAAAATTTGCTAACTTTCTTGCTGCATACTACAAAATCAAATTTACTAATCCACGGCAGACATGTAAAATTGTGGAAATAGATATATAAAAACTCACGGAAACTCAAACTCTTTCAAGCTAACAAAGAGAGAAGGGATTGGGATCGGGAGAGCACTTGGGGGTGGGGCGTTTAAGAACGCTGGGCCAGCGTAGTACTCGCACTCTGAATCGCAGTCCGATTCCTCAGAATCTGATGAAGGGGTGGGGGTCGGGGGGTCATACCTTTGGTCCTTACCCGTGCAATTTTCAGTCGAGGACGGCGTGGCCGAAGACGTGGTGCCGGCGAGCTCGTCCTGCACCCAGCTGTTCCTGAGCGAGCCGCGGCCAGGAATCTTGGATCCAACCGTCGAGGAAGTCGGCGCAAGACCAGCGCGGACCTGCTTGTCGCGCACCCAGCTTTCACTGGCGGACGCGCGACCCGGGTTCTTGGACGCGGACAACGCAGGGGAAGCGGGCGAGGGAGCGTGGCGGCGGATCCACGGCGCGCGGTAGGCGGGCGAGGCGGCGTGGCTGTGGATCGACGGCGCGAGCAATGGAGCGAAACAGCGGATGGATGGCGGGGTGGGGAGCAGCGGCGCAGCAGCCGCTGCGGCGGTGGCCGCCGAAGGGGACATGGCGGATCGAACAAGAAAAAAGAAACCAGATGGAAAGCCCGAGAAGGGAAGGGGGCGGCTTACGGAACTCGAAGCGCGGGAGAGCGATCCGCCGAAACGCGGGAGATGCGTCAGCAGCAGCAATTCCCGCCGAAAGAGCTCGAGAGGTTTTTGCGCGAAAGGCTTTGCGGAGGGAGAGAGGAGGCGTATACGTGCGAGATCCGGTCGTATATACGGCCGCATAGCATGGTCGAGGCGGTATCTACGTATCTTCGTATAGATACGTATCCGACTGCGAGCTGCGTGGGCCTGGCGCCAGCTGCCCAGCCCAGAATTGGAGATCGGATCGGTTAGCCCAGAAAGCCCACCAGCGCCAGCTGTGCCCAGCCCAGAACTGAGGTCCTTTATATTTTGCGAATGCACCCCACTTCTGGTTTTATTATTTTTAATATCTTGAGAAGTTGAGATTCATCATACCTCCTGAAAAATATAAAAGTTCGGATTTTGCAACTACGTTATTAGCAAAGGCCTAAATTTCAGCATTTTCCCTCTCCATGTCAACATATATGAATATATATACTTGCAAAAATAATATGAGCCACGTATACGCCTCATTGTCATTTCACATATATATTGGCCACGGTCGTATATACGGCAGCAACTCACATAGATGACCCCAGGAGCGAATCTAGAGCCCAAATAACCTGGTGCACAACTAATGAAAAGTGCATTGTGCTAAAATCTTTTCTAATGTTGCCCCAGCTGTCACCGAAGTAGACTACGAAACCTTCCATTCTTAGTTGCATTCTTTCAGGGACGGAAGGAGAAGATTTTAGAGACATTCTCATTCTTACATGTTTGACCGCTTGTCTTATCCAAAAATTACTGCAAGTGTGCAAAAATAATCATGTTTAAAGTATATCTTTAATTATTAGAAGCCATAATAAAAAATTATATAATTTTGTTGAATGAGTTGAATGATCAATTGCCATGTCTAAAAAGTCAAGGGCGAGCGATAGACATTTAGGAATGGAGGGGTAATTATTGTTAATTGCAGTTTACGTGATGAAATGCCAAAAATATATAGATACCATGTTTGTGAAATACTGATATGTTTGTGTAATTTATGAATAGTGGAAGAAAATGATTACATATATAACAATCATGGATACCGTTGAATGAAACCATTATACACAAGAACAATTAGTATCTGAATCCGTGAAACAAAAGTTTGGGTATATAAATATTAAAGAAATACTAACATAAATTAGGGAAGAAATAATTATAACAAAAGTTAGTCCTCCCACAATTAATCTTTTCTTCAGAAATCAAAACAAAAGTTGGAGAATTTATTAAAACAAAAAGATAAAGTATGCTCCATTTATGTCATGCACTTGATGACGTGCAGGTGCCTCCGTGGTGGTTAGCCGGGGATACTCAGTGCTGGGAAATGATGGTGGACAAGTGGTGCGCCCAGGATTGGAAAGAGATCCATAACTCTTGCCGGCAACGGCGTTTGATGATGCCAGGTGCACCACACCATCAAGGCAACCTCCATCTCAACCAGTACGCGGCTCGATGGGTAAGTGAATTCATTTCTTTATTCTAAAGCCCAATTATGCATAATTTCTAATCATCTTGCTTTTTTTCGCAGTCGGCGACACATGGTGGCCAGCCTTGCCCCCGGTCTAGGCTTGGGATATGGCCCACAAGGGCAAGGCGATGTCCGACGTCACCTACAACCTGGAGGATCCGCCCGAGGCGTACAACAATCCGACCATCCACAGCCGCCTCAATGGGTACAGCTCGATGGCAAGGGAGGTCCATAGGCCGGAGTACGATCCGAGCACACAGCCCATTGATGGAGAACTCGTCACGAGGGTGGGAGGAGGAAAGAAACATGGCCGGTACTGGATTGCCAACAGCACACTCGACACGGCCAGTACTCCCACTCTCTCGCATATTTGAGCTAGGAGCACCAGCTCAAGCCCGGCCATACGCCCACGGCCAGACACTGCACAGGTCCAGATGGAGGCACTCCAGGTTATTTCTGTTTTATCCGTCGTTCATTGATTCTTACATAGCAAAATGTCCGCTTTGTATTCTAACCTTGGGATCAAATACTGTAGGCTCGGATGGAAGCAGATTTTAAAGCACGGAAAGAGCACATGGAAGCAAGGTGGCAGGCTGAGCGAGAGAGGATGGAGCAAGACTTTCGGCGGCGGCAGGAGGCCGAACACCTGAGGATGGAGCAGACATTTCAATACATGCAAAGTCTGGGCGCGGTGATAGGTCATGCGCCGCCACAATTCAGTCCACTTCCACCTCGTGCAGCTAGTACTCCTGTGAGTGACTTAACAATCTTGTAGTTTCATTTCTCATAGTCACTTAGCACTTTGAATGATACAACTAAAATACCTTAGTTCGAATGTTCCTAACTTAAATCTTGTCTAACACATATGTGCAGAATCAATCGGCGGTATCCAATGATGGGCCAGTCACTCCAGATATGTCTCCTCAGTGGCCGTCTCAGCCGCCTCAGTGGCCGCCTCCGTGGGCGCCTCAACGGGGGCAGTGGCCGGCTCCGTGGCAGCAGGGGTCGCCGCCGGCCCAGTGAGTTCTATGGATTTGCTTTGTATAGACTTGTATGGACAAATGTTAGCCGTGGTATCAGCTTGCTTTGCATTTGGATTTGTATGGACTCGCATTTGGACTTTGTATGGATGAACTTGAACTTATTTGCATTTGTGGATTACAAGACTGCCTGTCATAATTATTGTGACATATTAAATGTCTGTTATTTCTATTGTGATATATATAAACTGCCTGTGATGTTTATTGTATTGGGGGTACCATATACCTGATAGAATAAATAAAACTATCAATATGGAAATAGGCTTTGCCGTGTGCCTTGGCCATGGCACACGGCAAAGGTCCAAGATTTGTCGTGTATCCTGGCCATGGAACACGGCAAAGGAGTAAGATTTGCCATGTGCCATAGCCAGGGCACACGATAAACATTGACACCGTCACCATCGGCTGGCCGTCAAGCAGTGGCGGACGCGGGATTTTCATATTGGGTGTACATACAATAGAAGAGCTGTTATAAAGAAAAACAAAGAATCGATGAAAGCGAGTGGAAGAAAATTAAATTATTTTAAACTTTGCTTTGGTCGCTATATAGTTTTAGAATTGCACTTGCACCAAGTACGAACCCATTGAATCATATACACAAATTAAAGTCAGGAACTAGAATGGTCATTCAAGTGAGAGTCGGACATACATGTAACATGTGGTTGTGTCACGGCTATGAGCAGTGGCGCTCCCTCCATATTGCCGGAGCTAAAGAAATAGCTGCCAGCTTGCCACGGAGAGTCAATCAGGAGAAAGATGAACTGTCCTTCACTTTTATTCTCACCTGGGCCAGCTGACAACCAGAAAAGAAGAGGCCGACCCATAACTAGAGAGCTTGCTGAGTTGCTAGATACGATTATTTAACATGTTAGGGCTCAAAATACAAAGCAGCATAGTCCAATAAAAATCCATAGCTATATTGTGCTGACTAATGCGATTTTTCTACCCAAATTATTGGGTGTACAAATGTACACCCATGTCCCTATACTGCGTCCGCCCCTACCGTTAAGGAAATTTTTTTTTGCCGTGGGCCGAGGAGGCACACGGCAAAGTGTTTGTTATGTGCCTTTGCCATGTGTGGCACACGACAAACACTTTGCCATGTGCTTTTCGGCCTTTACCGTGTGCCGCTGGCACACAGCATACTACCTGAATCCCGTAGTAACTGTACCATCAATATATCAAATCATGAATTAATTAGACTCTTATTAAATTCGTCTTGCGAATTAGCAATTATGAAAAAAGTTTTGTAAATAGATTTTATTTAATACTTCTAAATGGTAAGATTCTTTTTGATGTGATAGGGATTAAACTTTAGCCCTGGAAACAAAGGGGCCTAAGTATGACCGATTGAATTAAGTAGCTGCTGGCGAGATAAACTGAAGTTCTTTCCTTTTTATTATTGTCAAGCAGCTGCTCAATTAGTTTCCTACTATTGTGTCGCTGTTACATAGGAAACATGATCTATATGATGCATATCACTGATACTTATATCTTATGATACTCCCTCTATCATGAAATATAAGATATTTCGGTTTGTCCTAAGTCAAACTATTCTAAATTTAACCAAATTTATAGACAAGAGTAATGATATTTTGAATATCAAATAAAAATAATTAGATCCATTATAAAGTATATTTTTTATAATTTACTTATTTGACATGTTAGATGCTAGTATTCTTCTTTATAAATTTGGTCTAACTTAAACTAGTTTGATTTAGGACAAAACAAAATGTCTTAAATTTCAGTACGGAGGGAGTATATCTTTTGCTATGGCTCCACTATTTCTATATTGGGAAAAATATAAAAATTGGAGGCATAAATTTGCACAATAACAAAGCTTGATGTGAAAATTCGCTTGGAGTTTGAATTTCGAAATACGAGGAGCTGAAACTTGAGAATATTCATACTGTGCTGGATTAATGGAACAGTGTAGTACACCGTACAGGTTCAAATAAAGTGTACAATTTATTAATGAGTAACGTTAATAAATCCCTTCAGCTCATTGTTTCTCCTGATCCCTTCGATTAATTCCAAATGCAACTCGGTCATGACAATAATACATCCTCCAATATAACGACTTGACAGTTTTTATAAGAATATATCATCTTCAAGACTGAATATATACTATGTAAGTGTTTCACACATCAACCATGCATTGTAAATTTATGGTGTTTTCGTTTATTGATGGGTAAGTTTTTTTAAAAAAGTTTGACCAGATTTAACACTAATACTCGACAGCAGCCACCTTCGCTGGAGACATGGCGACACCGGCGTGGGAGATGATGTGGCCGAGGTACCCCACGAACTCCTCACCCAAGGAGCATTTGGAGCGCTTGGAAAACAACCCGTGTTCACGTAAGCGCTGGAAGACCGCCTTGACGTGCTGAAGATGTTCGGCCCAAGTAGAACTATAAATTAATATATCATCAAAAAATACAAGGACAAACCGGTGGAAGAACGGCCGAGGACATCATTCATGAGAGCTTGGAAAGTCGTCGGCGCGTTCGTCAATCCGAACGGCATCACCAAGAACTCATAGTGGCCTCGGTGTGTGCGGAACACCGTCTTCTCAATGTTATCCGGATGCATCCGAACTTGGTGATAACCGCTGCGAAGATCGATCTTGGTGAAGTACCGGGCGCCTTTAAGCTCGTCCAGGAGCTCATCGATGACCGGGATAGGAAACTTATCCTTCACGGTCTTGGCGTTGAGGGCGCGGTAGTCCACGCAGAAGCGCCAGGTGCCATCGCGCTTCTTTACCAGAAACACCGGGGAAGAGAATGGCGATGTTGACTCCCGTATGATGCCTTGCTGCAGCATGTCATCGCACTGCTGTTCCAGCTCATCCTTCAGCATTTGGGGATAGCGATACGGCCGAACAGCCACCGGAGCGGTAGATGGCAGCAGGTGGATGCGGTGGTCCTGCCGGCGCTGAGGCGGAAGGCCGTGCGGCTCAGCGAAGATGTCGGTGTAGGCAGCCAGCAGCGTCTGGAGGAGATCCTGTCCTGACGCAAGGGCGAGAGCCGGCGGAGAATGACCGCCGATCCCCATCCAGGACACGGTGCGGCCGTCGCGGCAAAACAACATGGTGAGGGCGTCGAAGATCCAAATAATGGGCCCCAAGGTGCGCAGCCAGTGCACACCCAGGACCATGTCGAAACCTGCCAGGGGTAGAGCGTAGCAATCGATGGTGAACTGCTCGCCATGCACCTGTACATCTGTAGCTGCGCACAAGCCGTTGCTTGCCACGCGTTCGCCGTTGGCGACCTTGACGGAGAGGCCCGGCCGAGGCGTTACGTGGAGGCTGAGCTTGGAGACGACATCCGTGTTAACAAAATTATGGGTCGAGCCGGAGTCGATTAAGGCCACCAAGTCCATGCCCATTACATGAACACGCAGCTTCATGGTGTGGGCGGCTGCAATTCCAGTCAGTGCATGCAGGGAGATGCTGACGTTATCATCCCCTGAAAAAGACTCCTCGTCCTTCTCGAGTTCGATCAAAAATACACCCTTGCGAGTGCACTTATGATCCTTGGTGAACTTCTCGGGGCAGAAGTAACACTGCCCGCTGAGGCGCTTCTCCGCGATCTCGTCGGCGGAGAGACGACGGAAACGTGGTCGTTGTTCATCCAGCTTGTCAGCCGCAGAGGCCGCGGATGCCGCTGTCGAGACAGCTGATGCCGTTGGGCGCGACCACGTCACTTGGCACGACGTCGAGGATGATATCGCGCGCGCCGCCTCGGCCGATCTTCTCTCGTATGCTCGTGCTAAACTCATAGCCATCTGGAGATTAGCAGGGCGCTGCAACTCAACATCGGATGCTAACGGCTGGCCCAAACCTGCAGTAAAAAGATCCATCTGGTGCTGCATAGTTAGATTATTACAACGACAGAGGAGGGCTAGGAACTGTCGCTGGTATTCCTCCGTGGTACCGACGCGCCGGAGCTTGTCACACCCGGTTTAAGGATAAAACCGAATGCATGACTATATGTATGCCAGGATCAAGTTCCATACATATAGTGACATCATTAGTGAATAACAACAACAGTATCACGTAAAGAAATATAAATAAAGACTTACAAGACTATCAGAGATATGCGCTTATCATGGAAACGAAGGCTCCAAACTTCACAGGCAGACGACTGGGGGTTGCGTACGCCTAGAACTCTTCATCATCTTCAGTAGACTTCACACCTTTTTCTTCTGAGCAGCAGTTGGCAAGGGTGAGTACAATGGTTGGTACTCAGCAAGGCCACAAGAAATAACTAGAGTAACGATTTATATCCATCTTTAAGTTTATTAATCATGTGAGGGTCCAGGCCACTCTTAACCGTGAGCACGGCTGTTATAACAGTTTTACACTCTGCAGAGGTTGTACACTTGCACCACAAGTCGCGTAAAAGTTCAAAAGAACTTTGGACCCAACCATGCTGTGCTAGCTAGGCACAATACCACACTTCCGAGGTGTGATTGCATAGGGACGCTACGAGGCCTTTACAAAGATTCCCTAATAAGAAGTCGTCCGCTAGAGTTTCGGTAGCGGCGTGGTCCATAAACCTCCCTAATGGTCAGCACCTTAGCGAAGGCTGCTACCCCAAGAGGACCGGGCTATGACCCCTATCACCGACCCCCTTCTTGCCCTTTCGGTAAGACCGCTTCAAACTAGAGTCTCTAATTAATTAGCCAAGACCAGAGCCATATGGTCCTCGTGGTTGTACTGTTTTCCTGGGTGGTTCTCCATGTTCCAATTAATACATGGTATTCTTGTAAGTAAGCACAGATAGGAGGATGGTTAGGATCACTTGCCTTTTTTCCAACGAAAAGCTACTCTTACTGCTCTTCAGCTCTTGCTTACTTGGAAACCTTGATCTTCAAGCTTCGTCAGCGATCATTCTACTCGAAGCAAACAACTAGCACAACATACAAAATAACAAACAAGTACAGCTAAGAACAATACACCAATCATCAAACAAAAGCTTTTAAAAGAGCGTGCTAAAGGATAGGGCTCGCCGCTACAGTTATGGGAGCGCAAGAAACGCGAGAATTGGAGCTAGGGTTGAAAAGACATAGTTATCGGAAATTTTGGTATTATAAAGGAAACAAAGGAACCATAAGTTTTATTTATTTTATTTGGAAAACAAATGTAAAAGATATTCAAAATATCCTTGATTATAATTAACTAATATTATATTTTTATTTATAAAAACAGAGTAGAGCTTAGTCATATTTTATTTGTGATTGTCTACGTACAAATTACACTAATTAACAATTAATTAGAAAGAAAACTTGTGAGAGCATCTAAACGCATAACTTTATATTTGGTGTTCAACTAAACAAATTATATTTAGAACACATTTGAGTTGGTAATAATTGAATTGACATTAGTTATGAAAAACTGGAGGTAAAGACCTAGGTGGATTTTAATTAGAAAACTAAGTGAGAGAACTTTAGTCAAGTTAAATCTATTTTTAATTTAAAAATAGGAACTAAGACACAATGACATGGCTAAATGGTAGCTTAGGCTTTAGAAGACTTAACACGGCGAGAACGAGTCGAAACGGAGCTAAAACGACGAAGGTAGCGCTAAAACAAGGCTCCAGGGAGTTGTCTGCGAAGAAACTGAACTTCTAGGGGTTAAATTGAAGAAATTAGGGCCTAAAACATAATTAAACCTTAAGCAGAGGGTCGGGGTGCAAAACTATAGGTCCTGGACGGCGGGTACTAATTCTGGAAAGGTCAGGGGTCGGGACAGAAAGAGAAAGGGCTCAACTCTAATTATTTTCTACTGATTTGGACTGCGGGTTGATTCCTGGAAAACCTAGGAATCTTCCTGCAAAAGTTTCAGGCTAGGGTCGGGTGAATCTAATCCGTTGGATCAGAATCGAACGGCAGGTCGGTCGAATCGGCGGGTAAGGGTCGGGCGAATCGGCGGTATGAAGAGTGGGTCGGGTAAATCGGTTGAGTAAGGAAAAGGTCGGGTAAATCGGCCGTGTAAAGTGAAGATTGATCCTGGCCGTTAGATCTAGATCGAGCGGCAGAGGAAGGATCAGCTCGATGGGACGAAAAGGGTCGGGCGAAGCGGAGTTTTACTGGGTGTCGGCGGCGAGCGAGTGCGGCGGCGGACGGCCGGAGCTTCACCGAATCCGGTGTTCCGGGGCTCGATTCAAGCTGGGTTTATGCCGGGGAGTGAGTGGGCGGTACGGCGAAGGTGAGGGTGATCACGAGTTGGCTGTGCGGCGGCTGTAAACTGACGGCCACGGTTGCAGGCGGGAACAGGGGTCTGGCGAGAGATCTGGTTTGCGGCGGAGCAAAAGAGAGAGAGGGGAATCTGGTGTGGCTTGGTGCTCACCACTTCACGGATCTCCGACGAGAGTTGCAGGCGACGGGGAAGCAGCGGATCGGCGAGTCGACGAAGAATCGGCGACACGGGACGGCGGCATTCCTCCGAGGTGCAACTTCCAGCGGCGTGCGATAATGTTGTGTAGAGTAAAAGATTGGAGCTTGGTTCTGGTTGCAAAACGGGGCTTTGGCAGGATTTTATAGGGGCGGATCGGCCGGGATTAGGAAGGCGGTGCTGCGGAGTCGATCAGGACTCGGGGTAAGAAGAAGGAAAGAAAGAAAACGGAGCACGAACGACAGCACGGAGTCGTTCCGGACACTGGGTAAGGAAACAAGAAAGAAGGAGAAGGTGCCGACAGGTGGGGCCTAGACGTCGGTGAAAGCAAGGATCGGGTGAGGGAATCGGCCACTGAGTTGGCCGCGGAAAAAGAAAAGAAGTAGAGAAAAAGAAATTGGGCTGGTTGAAAGAAAGAATAGGAGAAGAAGGAAGTAAAGATGCATGCACAATTTTATTTTATGATTTTTATGAAAATACTTTTAAAAGTTTCAACTCCTATATTTTTTGGTGTTACAGAGCTCCTTGAGTTCGCCAATTGCGTTCGAGCGGATCGGGGGCCCGAAACGCAAGTTGACGTACTCGACGAAACGCGGCCAGGAGATGATGCCGGCTTCACGCTCCAACTGGAAGTACCACTCCGCCGCGACGCCGTCGAGGTTCAGAGTCGCCATCCAAAACTTCTCCTCTTCCATGGTGCGACAGCCACGGAAGTAGCTCTCGCATTTGTTAAGCCACGGAAGGGGATCGGCCTCGCCATCATAGTGAGGAAAGTTGAGCTTCGGCCGGTGGGGGCGCCGCCAATCGTCCTGTTCGCAACGGTTGTAGCGGTTGAAGCCGCCGCCGCCGCCGCTGCCGTGCTTGTCGGCATAGGACTCGTCGCCGACAAGAAGCTCGGGGCTTAATTCGTCCGGGTCGACGAGTTTCAGCTTCTCAATCCGAGCAAGGCGGAGATCGTGGAAATCCATCCGCTTGGTTAGGGTGGTCAGCTGGCCCAAAATTCTATCCAGCTTCTCGGAGTCAGAGGCCGGAGGATCGTCCTGAGAGCCGGCCATCGCGGCAGCTAATGGCGATGCTTCTGTGCTGATCTCTGATACCAATTTGGTATAGCGACGCTTGGGAGGTGGAGTGCGCAGAGGAGAAACAAGCAAGATGGCTGATTGAGATGATGAGCGGATGGGGTAGCGAGTCGCCGGACGTGGACTGCCCTTGTCGCCGGCGGCAAGGTGCGCCAGAGCGACCGAAGAACAGACCCAGTCCGGGAATCTATTCCTTCGATAAATTGGATTACAAATCCCTAGCTGCCTTTATAGATTAGGCACCGAACAATCTCCTCTTTCCTAACAGAACTCTATCTCTAAAAAAAGAAACAAACTCTCCTCTTTCCTTAAGCACAACTCTATCTCTAAAAGAAGGGAAACAAACTCTCTAGCATATTTGACTCAACTCCCTAATCTCCAGACTTCTTCCGATCAGGTGTCTCGGACGCCGGCGATACACACGCCCAACAAACGCGTCCGTGACAATACCAAAAACTAAAGATATTCAAACTTTAGTGAAATTAAATTCTGGAGTAATTAGAATTGCAGAAATTTAAAATGCTCACCAGTAGTCCTGAGCTCTAATTTTGGAGTGAAAACTGCAGTTCCTAACCTCTGTTTTGAGAATGAAAAATGCATGCAAGTCAATCCTACAAATATGCTGTTTTTGACTAAATTACTCTTTGTACTTTTGAGTACTGACTTGTTGAGAACTGAATGTCTACATTTCAATATTGGCACTACTACAATATGAGAAAACGACAACACGTAAAATGCAACTGTAGAATTGAATGTTTGAATTATAGTTTTTGAAACAGTAATATTCCATACTTAAAACAATCTAACTTAGTCACAATTAGATGATAAATTAACTAAAGCTGTAAAGTTAAAAATAAACATCTATTGCCCTATAAAGAAAAAGACCCTGATATAAGATGAAAATTATATGATAAAATGACACCAGGTTTGTAACCCATAACACTTCCACACTTCATTATGCATAAAATCCCCCTCCAATTAGTTTTCTTAAGGTGGTAAAACAAGGATAAGGTACTCATGGCAAGGCATTAAGGCAAGGCAAACTGACACCATAAGCACGTTAACTGCTCAGCAGATATGTATACACCAGACGAGGAAAAGTAGGAGCATACATGGGCCACTACCAGCCTAATAGCCAACTAAAGCCAAGTCCAAACTAATTAAAGTCGGGTCCAAGTCTAGCAGCCCATGCTCCTCTACATAAAAACAGGGCACTAGCCATCTGTGTTGTCAGATACAGGGCACCCCAACAGCAGTAGAAGTGCATCTTGTAAAATTCAGAGAACGTGGTTGCCTAGCCTGGCCGACCACGGTTACGTGTTGATTTATATGCATCAAGATTACACTGGGCAGGTTGTTGTAGATGAGTAGGACTCGGCTTATTACATATCAATCTATCTAACTATCTAGCCGAGTTCAAGTCAATCACAACACCTTGAATTGTAACGTGTACAGATATCACCACATGAGATATTCTAACACATCTAGGAGACTTGCCGTCATTAACCAACTCTCCCTTCCAGATGTACCCGCACCTCCCTCTTCCAAATCAACCGCCACCATAGGTGATTTCAAATTTGCTCTGGCCGTCAGCAAGTGCCAGTTGGGATCACAGAAGCAGCTGTTGCATGGCCTTCTGTCCCCTCGAGCTCTTACTCTCTTCTCCGTCCCTCCATCCCTTCTCCCTTCCTCCCTCTCCTCCCTGATTTGGCTACGCATCAGGGACACACAGGACCTCAGCCACTTCATCTCCTAGGCAGCGCCGTAAAACCCATACCTGCAACCAATAAGAGCTATTTCCAAAAAAGAGATATGCAATATTTTGAATAAATGGTTGTACTAAACCATCAAAGAAGGAAAATACTGATAAACAAAAATTTCATTATTAGCTTTACGATGCAGTAAACCATAAACAAATCAAATTGAAGAATAAAAACTTTGAATCAATGCTTTCACAATTACAGTATTCCATACCCGAAAAACATCTAAAGTTTGGTTAGAATTAGATACCAGTGATAACTGTTTAAAGAGTTTGAAGTCTGAAGTAGTAGAAGACATGTAAAAGTGCTTAATAACCTCTACTTTCGGATCTGTGATAAACCACACGACTAGTAGAATTGCATATTAAGTTGAGTAAAAATCAAAACAAACCTGGGTTATGATTTCCAAGAAGCAAGAAGTGGAGTAAAATTTCCTAACATTGATAGCTTCATACATGTAAAAGGTAGAGATTTCCGAGAAGCAAGAAGTGGAGTAAATTTTTTTAGCATTGCTACTGCATACTCGAAACTCAATGCAAGAACCGGATTAAAAATTTGCTAACTTTCTTGCTGCATACTACAAAATCAAATTTACTAATCCACGGCAGACATGTAAAATTGTGGAAATAGATATATAAAAACTCACGGAAACTCAAACTCTTTCAAGCTAACAAAGAGAGAAGGGATTGGGATCGGGAGAGCACTTGGGGGTGGGGCGTTTAAGAACGCTGGGCCAGCGTAGTACTCGCACTCTGAATCGCAGTCCGATTCCTCAGAATCTGATGAAGGGGTGGGGGTCGGGGGGTCATACCTTTGGTCCTTACCCGTGCAATTTTCAGTCGAGGACGGCGTGGCCGAAGACGTGGTGCCGGCGAGCTCGTCCTGCACCCAGCTGTTCCTGAGCGAGCCGCGGCCAGGAATCTTGGATCCAACCGTCGAGGAAGTCGGCGCAAGACCAGCGCGGACCTGCTTGTCGCGCACCCAGCTTTCACTGGCGGACGCGCGACCCGGGTTCTTGGACGCGGACAACGCAGGGGAAGCGGGCGAGGGAGCGTGGCGGCGGATCCACGGCGCGCGGTAGGCGGGCGAGGCGGCGTGGCTGTGGATCGACGGCGCGAGCAATGGAGCGAAACAGCGGATGGATGGCGGGGTGGGGAGCAGCGGCGCAGCAGCCGCTGCGGCGGTGGCCGCCGAAGGGGACATGGCGGATCGAACAAGAAAAAAGAAACCAGATGGAAAGCCCGAGAAGGGAAGGGGGCGGCTTACGGAACTCGAAGCGCGGGAGAGCGATCCGCCGAAACGCGGGAGATGCGTCAGCAGCAGCAATTCCCGCCGAAAGAGCTCGAGAGGTTTTTGCGCGAAAGGCTTTGCGGAGGGAGAGAGGAGGCGTATACGTGCGAGATCCGGTCGTATATACGGCCGCATAGCATGGTCGAGGCGGTATCTACGTATCTTCGTATAGATACGTATCCGACTGCGAGCTGCGTGGGCCTGGCGCCAGCTGCCCAGCCCAGAATTGGAGATCGGATCGGTTAGCCCAGAAAGCCCACCAGCGCCAGCTGTGCCCAGCCCAGAACTGAGGTCCTTTATATTTTGCGAATGCACCCCACTTCTGGTTTTATTATTTTTAATATCTTGAGAAGTTGAGATTCATCATACCTCCTGAAAAATATAAAAGTTCGGATTTTGCAACTACGTTATTAGCAAAGGCCTAAATTTCAGCATTTTCCCTCTCCATGTCAACATATATGAATATATATACTTGCAAAAATAATATGAGCCACGTATACGCCTCATTGTCATTTCACATATATATTGGCCACGGTCGTATATACGGCAGCAACTCACATAGATGACCCCAGGAGCGAATCTAGAGCCCAAATAACCTGGTGCACAACTAATGAAAAGTGCATTGTGCTAAAATCTTTTCTAATATTGCCCCAGCTGTCACCGAAGTAGACTACGAAACCTTCCATTCTTAGTTGCATTCTTTCTGGGACGGAAGGAGAAGATTT
This sequence comes from Panicum miliaceum, assembly GCA_032594955.1. Taxonomy (NCBI): domain Eukaryota; kingdom Viridiplantae; phylum Streptophyta; class Magnoliopsida; order Poales; family Poaceae; genus Panicum; species Panicum miliaceum. The sequence continues at coordinate 43,200,124 of CM064056.1, read as the reverse complement.
TAGAGACATTCTCATTCTTACATGTTTGACCGCTTGTCTTATCCAAAAATTACTGCAAGTGTGCAAAAATAATCATGTTTAAAGTATATCTTTAATTATTAGAAGCCATAATAAAAAATTATATAATTTTGTTGAATGAGTTGAATGATCAATTGCCATGTCTAAAAAGTCAAGGGCGAGCGATAGACATTTAGGAATGGAGGGGTAATTATTGTTAATTGCAGTTTACGTGATGAAATGCCAAAAATATATAGATACCATGTTTGTGAAATACTGATATGTTTGTGTAATTTATGAATAGTGGAAGAAAATGATTACATATATAACAATCATGGATACCGTTGAATGAAACCATTATACACAAGAACAATTAGTATCTGAATCCGTGAAACAAAAGTTTGGGTATATAAATATTAAAGAAATACTAACATAAATTAGGGAAGAAATAATTATAACAAAAGTTAGTCCTCCCACAATTAATCTTTTCTTCAGAAATCAAAACAAAAGTTGGAGAATTTATTAAAACAAAAAGATGAAATATGCTCCATTTATGTCATGCACTTGATGACGTGCAGGTGCCTCCGTGGTGGTTAGCCGGGGATACTCAGTGCTGGGAAATGATGGTGGACAAGTGGTGCGCCCAGGATTGGAAAGAGATCCATAACTCTTGCCGGCAACGGCGTTTGATGATGCCAGGTGCACCACACCATCAAGACAACCTCCATCTCAACCAGTACGCGGCTCGATGGGTAAGTGAATTCATTTCTTTATTCTAAAGCCCAATTATGCATAATTTCTAATCATCTTGCTTTTTTTCCGCAGTCGGCGACACATGGTGGCCAGCCTTGCCCCCGGTCTAGGCTTGGGATATGGCCCACAAGGGCAAGGCGATGTCCGACGTCACCTACAACCTGGAGGATCCGCCCGAGGCGTACAACAATCCGACCATCCACAGCCGCCTCAATGGGTACAGCTCGATGGCAAGGGAGGTCCATAGGCCGGAGTACGATCCGAGCACACAGCCCATTGATGGAGAACTCGTCACGAGGGTGGGAGGAGGAAAGAAACATGGCCGGTACTGGATTGCCAACAGCACACTCGACACGGCCAGTACTCCCACTCTCTCGCATTTTTGAGCTAGGAGCACCAGCTCAAGCCCGGCCATACGCCCACGGCCAGACACTGCACAGGTCCAGATGGAGGCACTCCAGGTTATTTCTGTTTTATCCGTCGTTCATTGATTCTTACATAGCAAAATGTCTGCTTTGTATTCTAACCTTGGGATCAAATACTGTAGGCTCGGATGGAAGCAGATTTTAAAGCACGGAAAGAGCACATGGAAGCAAGGTGGCAGGCTGAGCGAGAGAGGATGGAGCAAGACTTTCGGCGGCAGCAGGAGGCCGAACACCTGAGGATGGAGCAGACATTTCAATACATGCAAAGTCTGGGCGCGGTGATAGGTCATGCGCCGCCACAATTCAGTCCACTTCCACCTCGTGCAGCTAGTACTCCTGTGAGTGACTTGACAATCTTGTAGTTTCATTTCTCATAGTCACTTAGCACTTTGAATGATACAACTAAAATACCTTAGTTCGAATGTTCCTAACTTAAATCTTGTCTAACACATATGTGCAGAATCAATCGGCGGTATCCAATGATGGGCCAGTCACTCCAGATATGTCTCCTCAGTGGCCGTCTCAGCCGCCTCAGTGGCCGCCTCCGTGGGCGCCTCAACGGGGGCAGTGGCCGGCTCCGTGGCAGCAGGGGTCGCCGCCGGCCCAGTGAGTTCTATGGATTTGCTTTGTATAGACTTGTATGGACAAATGTTAGCCGTGGTATCAGCTTGCTTTGCATTTGGATTTGTATGGACTCGCATTTGGACTTTGTATGGATGAACTTGAACTTATTTGCATTTGTGGATTACAAGACTGCCTTTCATAATTATTGTGATATATTAAATGTCTGTTATGTCTATTGTGATATATATAAACTGCCTGTGATGTTTATTGTATTGGGGGTACCATATACCTGATAGAATAAATAAAACTATCAAAGGCTTTGCCGTGTGCCTTGGCCATGGCACACGGCAAAGGTCCAAGATTTGTCGTGTGTCCTGGCCATGGAACACGGCAAAGGAGTAAGATTTGCCATGTGCCATAGCCAGGGCACACGACAAACATTGACACCGTCACCATCGGCTGGCCGTCAAGCAGGCGGACGCGGGATTTTCATATTGGGTGTACATACAATAGAAGAGCTGTTATAAAGAAAAACAAAGAATCGATGAAAGCGAGTGGAAGAAAAAATTAAATTATTTTAAACTTTGCTTTGGTCGCTATATAGTTTTAGAATTGCACTTGCACCAAGTACGAACCCATTGAATCATATACACAAATTAAAGTCAGGAACTAGAATGGTCATTCAAGTGAGAGTCGGACATACATGTAACATGTGGTTGTGTCACGGCTATGAGCAGTGGCGCTCCCTCCATATTGCCGGAGCTAAAGAAATAGCTGCCAGCTTGCCACGGAGAGTCAATCAGGAGAAAGATGAACTGTCCTTCACTTTTATTCTCACCTGGGCCAGCTGACAACCAGAAAAGAAGAGGCCGACCCATAACTAGAGAGCTTGCTGAGTTGCTAGATACGATTATTTAACATGTTAGGGCTCAAAATACAAAGCAGCATAGTCCAGTAAAAATCCATAGCTATATTGTGCTGACTAATGCGATTTTTCTACCCAAATTATTGGGTGTACAAATGTACACCCATGTCCCTATACTGAGTCCGCCCCTACCGTTAAGGAAACTTTTTTTTGCCGTGGGCCGAGGAGGCACACGGCAAAGTGTTTGTTATGTGCCTTTGCCATGTGTGGCACACGGCAAACACTTTGCCATGTGCTTTTCGGCCTTTACCGTGTGCCGCTGGCACACAGCATACTACCTAAATCCCGTAGTAACTGTACCATCAATATATCAAATCATGAATTAATTAGGCTCTTATTAAATTCGTCTTGCGAATTAGCAATTATGAAAAAAGTTTTGTAAATAGATTTTATTTAATACTTCTAAATGGTAAAATTATTTTTGATGTGATAGGGATTAAACTTTAGCCCCGGAAACAAAGGAGCCTAAGTATGACCGATTGAATTAAGTAGCTGCTGGCGAGATAAACTGAAGTTCTTTCCGTAGTTAAAGCTCGGATATTACTCGATAAGCGGAACCTACCAATTGGGCGGAGATCAAGTTGATGCAGCACTGCCAATCCGTACGAACTCGTTGAAGAAGAAAATATTGGCGAAGTCGCCGACTTGAAAGTAAAGTACTGGTAAAAAGTAGAAGTGTTTTGTTGATTGATTTGATGATATCGCAAAGCCCTAGCGACTCCTATTTATACCCTGAAACTAGGACTCCTGGTCGATTACGACTTGTTACAATCTTATTAAAAAACAGGAAAACTACTATATCTATAATAACTTTAAAAAGGAAACGGACTCCCGCATAATCTTCCGCCGCCGTTTCCTAATCCAATCAGGACCTCTTCAATTGCTTCCCGGCCGACTTAGCATGCCTTGTTGACCATCTTTTGACCAGGATCTTCTGGAATAATCCCATCCTGTTGGCATGGGCTGCGTCACCAATCGGCCAATTTTCAACATTTACCTCGATCGGCCGATTCCTTACTGTAGCTTTCAGATCTGCTTCATCGGCCAATCTTCCCTTCCTGACGCCGATTCAATACGTGTCAAAATCTGGCGTCAACACATGCCCCCCAGTTTCGGAGTAAAATATAACTTTTTCTTCGAAACTCTTTCTTTAATCCTTCTCTCTAAGCTTCCCCATTGTAACAGGAGTAAACCTCAGAATCAATTGCGTTACCTTTTCCTCTGCATCTGATCCTTTCTCTAGAATCAGCTCCATGACATGGAATCCGGTAACAGGATAAACATTATGTTGGCGTGTAGACTCAGACTTTGACCATCTCCCCTGGCAGCTTTACATTTACTGATGCCTTTACTCCGACGGTACACGTCTTGCCAACCCTTTGTCTCTTCCTTTCTATAAATACGACTCTTCGTACTATTTCCAAAAATGCTCATCTTGCTCATCTTCTTTTCCTTCTGAATCCCGACTCTCGCCGTCTTTGGTCAAACATTAAAATGTCTTCTCGATCCTCCTCTTCCGTTAACCAGGTATCAACTCTCTCTCCATCCCTTCCTGAGATATCTTACTTGGTTCCAACATGTTTGTCTATTCTTTCTTTCAGCCGAATCATCTTAACCCTGGTTTGGAAAGAGCGATCGAAATCGTGCATTCAGACAAACCATTGTCGCAAGCTGATATAGATCTGATAAAAGCTCATTCTGAAGAACTCAAAGATCATGCTCCTGCCAATATCCGACCAATCTTGGATTATATGGATCTCGTCTGCTTTGAACAAATGCCAACCTCTGACGAGAGTTCTTCATCTTCACACCGACTTGCTGAAGCTAAGACTGAAGTCGCCATGAAAGATTTGGAAGAGGAGAAGGCCCGCCTGCTGAAAGAACTCTGCGACCAAGCTGAAACTGGAGCCACTGCAAAGGATTTGAAAGATGAAAGGCTCACCCTCATGATAAGACTAGGTCGCGTCGAAAGAGAAATCCAACGTAGGCGTAACCAGTAGTATTTTTATTCTAAGGGCGACTTATACCATGTCGGCCATGTAATCTTGATATACCCCGCTGTAAGTTACGCATCTACCCAAATGCTTGGATAGTACCTCTTCAGATACCGTCCATTTAGAGCTCTTGGGAATTCCTCCCCTTCTATTGTCTCCAGAATGTATGCATTTCCAGGAGCACATCGGCCGATTCTATACGGCCCTTCCCAAGTGGGTGACCATTTACCGAATTTGGGATCCTTAGATCCTATCGGCAGCACCAGCTTCCATACCAGATCTCCCTGAGAGAACTGTTTGACTTTGACCTTCTTGTCATACCATCTAGCCACCCTTTTCTTGTTCTCTTCTATGCTAATCAGAGCTCTTAACCGCAAACCCGCCGAATCGTCAAGTTCATCTTTCATGAGAAAGGAATAGTCATCGGCCGTCAACTGATCCTGTAGCGATATGCGTCTTGACCCTGTCCTTATCTCCCATGGTAAGACCGCTTCATGGCCATAAACCAAATGATAAGGGGATATTTTAGTGACCCCATGACAAGCCATCATGTACGCCCATAAAGACTCAGCCAAAGACATATGCCACTTCTTGGGCTGCTCTTCTACCTTCCTTTTGATTAGCTTGATTATCCCCTTGTTAGACGATTCTGCTTGGCCATTGGCTTGTGCATAGTATGGAGAAGAATTTAATAATTTAATTCCCATATCGGCGGCGAACTCTCCGAATTCTCCAGAAGTGAACATTGTCCCTTGATCAGTTGTGATGGTTTGAGGAATACCAAATCGATATATAATATGGCTTTTAACAAACTCAATCATATCGGCTGATGTCACGTTCCTCAAAGGAACTGCCTCCACCCATTTGGTAAAATAATCTGTAGCCACCAATATGAACTTATGCCCTTTGCTAGATGGAGGATGAATCTGCCCGATGAGATCTATTCCCCAACCTCTGAACGGCCAAGGCTTAATTATTGGATTCATAGCCGATGCTGGTGCGCGTTGCACATTGCCAAACCTCTGACAGTCTTGGCATCCTTTGTAATACTTGAAACAATCTTCAAGGATGGTCGGCCAGTAATATCCATTGTTCCTGATCATCCACTTCATTTTGTGAGCCGATTGATGAGCTCCACACACGCCTTCATGGATCTCTCCCATTAGAACCTTTGCCTCTTCTATTCCCAGGCATTTGAGAAGAACTCCATCAATCGTCCGAAAAAATAAGTCATCCTCAAGCAACACATACTTTGTAGCCTGAAAACGTGTTCGCCGATCCACCTTTTGGGATGGATTTTTCAAGTAATCGGCGATCTCCTTCCGCCAGTCATCGGCCGCGAGTTCTAGCGTCATCGCTCCCTGAATCGGCCGATACCCAGAAGCATGTTGAGCCAGTCTGTTGGCTTCTTCATTATAATCTCTGGGGATATGCTCAATTATTGCAGATTTGAATCCTTTCAAAAGTTGAAGACAATCCTCATAATAAATCCTCAAGATGTCGTCCTTGCACTCAGATCGTCCTGTTAACTGATCCACAATGAGCATGGAGTCCCCAAAGATCTCGACTGCATCAGCTCTGACTTCCCTTAATAATTGGATGCCTTTCAGAATAGCTCGATATTCCGCCTGGTTATTGGTTGCAGAAGCTTCTATCGGCAGAGAGAAATCATAAGTTGCCCCCTGAGGCGACACAAGAACGACGCCGATTCCCGATCCGACCCCACACGAAGAACCATCAAAATATAGAGTCCATGGAACTGGTTCAACGGTGGCAATTTCTGGTCCACAATGCTGAACTACGAAATCGGCCATCACTTGACCTTTGACGGCTTTGGCCGATTCGTACCTTAGATCGAATTCTGACAAAGCCAGGATCCATTTTCCAATCCGCCCCTTCAAAATCGGCAATGATAGCATATACTTCACCACATCGTCCTTGCACACGACTATGCATTCTGCCGATAGCAAATAGTGCCTGAGCTTAGTACATGAAAAGTACAAGCACAAGCATAATCGCTCCACCGAAGAATATCTTGTTTCAGCGTCTAAAAGCCTTCTGCTGACGTAGTATACCACTCGTTCTTTCCCTTCAAACTCCTGTACCAACGCCGATCCAATAGCCTGCTCGTCAGCCGATAAATATAACTTGAACGGCTTACCAGGCTGTGGTGGGACTAACACCGGAGGTGAAACCAGATACTGCTTGATATTCTCTAGTGCCTTGCGTTGTTCTTCTCCCCATGTGAATTCTTGGTCGGGTTTTAATTTCAACAGAGGGGTAAAGGCCCGAATACGTCCCGATAGATTGGATATGAATCTTCTGATAAAATTGACCTTGCCGATGAGGGACTGCAATTCAGTTTTATTTTGTGGGGCCACTACTTTGTTGATGGCGTCTATAGTCTTGCGGCTGACTTCTATCCCACGCTCATGGACCATAAATCCCAAGAATTGTCCGGCCGATACACCAAACGCACACTTGTTTGGGTTCATCTTCAGCCCATGTTTCCTTGTGCACTCCAGCACTTCCTGTAAATCGGCCAGGTGATCGTGGTGACCTTTTGACTTGACCACAAGGTCATCTATATAAATTTCCACTGATGAACCAATGAGTTTGTGGAAGATGTAGTTCATGGCTCGTTGATATGTAGCGCCGGCGTTTTTCAAGCCAAAAGTCATAACCACCCATTCAAATAAACCAAGATGGCCTGGGCACCTAAAAGCCGTTTTCGAAATATCTTCCTCGGCCATTAATATCTGATTGTATCCGGCATTCCCATCCATGAAACTTATGACTTTGTGGCCTGCGGCAGCATCCACCAAAATATCGGCCGTTGGCATCGGATAACCATCCATTGGCGTCGCCTGATTTAAGTTCCTGAAATCGATGCACACGCGCAACTTTCCATTCTTCTTGTATACAGGCACAATGTTAGAAATCCATTCGGCGTAGCGGCACTGCCGAATAAATCCTGCCTCAATCAACTTTGTAATCTCGGCCTTTATGTCAGGTAGAATCTTGGGGTTACACCGCCGTGCAGGTTGCTGATACGGCCGATATCCTGATTTTATAGGTAACCGGTGTTCAACAATAGATCGGTCTAGTCCTGGCATCTCGTGGTATTCCCAAGCAAAGCAATCCCTGAACTCTTTCAATAATCTTATCAATTTGCATTTGTACTCAGAATCCAAATTGGCACTAACGTACGTCGGCCTCGATTTGCTGCTATCTCCCAAATATACCATCTCTAACAAATCGGCCGACGTGAACCCATGCCCCAGCTTCCCATCTTCTCGGACGAGCTGATCCATTTATTCTGAATCTTCGGAGCCGACTGCTTGGATCGGCTGTAGACCGAAATCGGACACTCTCAGGAAGTCAGTGTCCCAAGTCCTGCCAGATATACACTTGACGTGCTCGCAGCTCCACTGTTGTGTGTCGGCCGCTGCAACGCTGTAGACAGAATCGGCAGCGACTATCTCTGTACTGTCGCCGACCCATTGCACAAGGCATTGATGCATAGTAGATGGGACACAGCAGTTTGCATGTATCCAGTCGCGACCAAGCAGCATATTATAGGACCCTTTGCCATTAATGATGAAGAAAGTAGTAGGGAGGATCTTACTGCCGATGGTGAGGTCGACGCAGAATGCTCCGCGGGCAGGTGACACGTTGCCTTTGAAATCTTTCAGCATCATGTCCGTCTTGGTGAGGTCGTCGTCGCCCTTGCCCAGCTTGCGGAACATGGCATACGGCATGATGTTAACTGCCGCGCCTCCATCTACCAATAATCTGGTGACGGGTCTCCCGTTGACATAGCCCATGAGAAACAACGCTTTGAGATGCTGCCGTTTTTCTTCTTCCGGTTTCTCAAACATAGCCGTCATCGGCTCTAATACCAGTTGTGCCATTTGCTCTTCCTCTGTTTTTGTCACTTTGTCCCGATCGCTTGGCGCCATGAACTCCATCGGCAATATGAAAACCATATCAATCTCGGCTGCCGATTCTTGGTTATCCGTTTCTTGATCGCTTTTCTTTGGGCGCCAAACTCGAGATTTAACATTTCTTCTTTCTGGCACGTGTCTTTGTTCTTCTTCTTGATGCTCCCGCTGGCGTAGGCGTTGGATCCTTCGCTTCTGGGATCTGGATAGGCCATCAGGACACCACCTAGGATTTACTGGCTTGGCCGATGATCTGGCGTGTTCCCAATCTGGTTCCCTCCCTAGGGGATCTTCGTCTGATACCCTATCATCGGCCATCTCTTCCAGCCGATCGTGTGCGCTGATCCTGCCCCCCAGTCCATCTTGCTTTTTGACCTGTTGCCCTGGTCAACTCTGCCCCCCAGCCGATCATGCACCGAAATACGCCGTTCTTTGCGCCGATTTCTGTTGATCGGTTTTGGTCCTTTGTCCCCAGAGTGTAGCCTCGGGCGATCGTTGTGGTTTGACCCGTTACACTCCGGACAATTATCGGCAGATGGCAACCTGATATCGCTCTCCCGGCAGTAGATGAAGAAGGGACACTGCCAGTGATCTTCACGCCGGCGTATCATCTCCTCCTGGTGTTGTGCCTGTTCTTGCTGCCGCCGATATTTACTTAGTAGAAATCGGGAGGTGACAGGCCTGTGTGGTCGTTCTGGCCCTCGCCTGTTCCTTCTGATTTCCTCCGTCGTGATCTGCCTCCTGGGGTCAACAGCGCCACCTCTTCTCGCCGATTCTGACGTCAGCACCTTGGTTTGATTTGAGTCTTCTCCAGCGTTGACCGTGTTGGCCGGGAAGGGATGCTGATCTATCTTCATCGGCGTTGCCGATTTGGTTGGAGTTTCAAATCTGAGCCGCCCCTGCTCAATGGCCAATTGTATCTGCTGGCGGAAGACTTTACATTCATTGGTGTCATGAGAAGTAGCGTTGTGCCACTTGCAGTATTTCATCTTCTTAAGTTGATCGGCCGTAGGGATGGTGTGATGTTGCGACAGCTTAATCTGTCCCTCCTGAAGCAGTAGATCAAAAATTTTATCGGCCTTCGACGTGTCAAAGCCGAATGTCTCTGGCTCCTTCTTGCCAAAGGGGCAGGATATCGGTTTTTTCCCTTTTACCCATTCTGCCAGGCCAATTTCTTCCTCCGCGTCAGATTTAGATCCCTCCAAGTATGCCACCTTCTTCTGGAAGTTCCTCCGCTGTTCAAACGGTCGGACCTCCTGCCCTGACAACCGGTGGACGATTTGACTCAGGTTCTCAAACTCTTGGGCAGCATATCTCTCTCTGATTTGCGGTAAGAGGCCCTGGAAAGCGATATCGGCCAACTGTGCATCGATCAGAGCCAGACTGTAGCACTTGTTCTTGATTTCCCTGAACCTCTGTATGTACCCTGTCACCGGTTCATCGCTCCTCTGCCTGAGGCTGGTTAAATCCGAAATCTTCATCTCGTGTACTCCTGCATAGAAGTACTTGTGGAATTGTTTCTCCAGATCGGCCCAAGTGACGATAGAATTTGGTGGTAAAGTGGTGAACCACTGGAAGGCCGATCCGGACAGAGATGATGAAAATAAACGCACCCTCAGAGCATCTTGCGTGGCAGCTTCTCCGCACTGGATGATGAATCTGTTAATGTGCTCCACCGTGGATGTGTCGTCCGTTCCTGAGAACTTGGTGAAATCAGGAACTTTGTAGCGGTGTGGGAACGGCAACGAGTCATAGGCCGATGGATACGGCGTCTTGTAAGTATAAGTTTGAACTTTCGGCTTCAGCCCAAACTGATCTTGGATTACTTCTGCTATCTTTGCCATCCAGTCCACCTGCTGCTGATGAACAGTTGTTCGAGGCGCGGGCATATGCTGAAGGGCTGGTATGGCCGGGTGATGAATCAGCGAACTTTGCTGAGCGGCCGATGGTTGATGGCGAGACGAGTCTGCACTCCCTTCGTACGTCACTGCTGGCGCCGCACCTCTGAATGCTTCCACAGTGCTTGCCCCCCTGCCGATTTCTGGTAAAATCGGCTGGTACTAGGAGACCGTCGGCCGGGCGGCCGATTGGTATGGCATCTGAAACGGATAAGCGCCGTGCCCGTTCGCTGGCTCGGGAAAATACGTCACGGCTGACGTTCCCCAAGGCACTGAACTCGTAGGTAGTGTTTGCACAGAAGCCATCTGAACGGGTTGAAACGGTGCTCGCGATGGGAGACATGGTGCACCGCTGTATCTTGGAGACGCCGGAAGTGGTGGAGAGCTGTATCCCTCGCGCTGCGTCAATATCGGCTGAGAAGCCGATTGGGATGTGTACGGTAAGCTTCTGGCCGGTAGAGTAGCTGGAGGGGAATATGACGGTCCCTGATAACCTTGGACGGCTCTGCTGGCCAGAGAGTTGACGACGGCGTTGTACACCGTGTTGCTCATCACCGAGGATTGGTCAATGAATGCTTGATACACGGACTGTTGAATCATCTCTGACATCTTGCCCGAGTCTTCAGCAATGGTGATGTGGCGAGGCGCTGGGATAGGAGCCTTCTTGACTGCTTCCCCGCTTCTGGTACGACTGAACGACTGGAGGTACATCTTCTTGTAATCTTCCAGATGTTTGGCCAATTCCTCCCTCTGGTCGTCCTTGAGATCAGCTTCTGTGACCCCAATGATGTTGCTGTCAGAGATTTCTGCGTTGTTTGACATATCGGGTCTTGGATGGTCCCACGGGCGTGCCAAAAGTGTGTTGGCGCTAAAATCGGCCGGGTAGGAATCGGCCGATGGGTCTTCAGCGTCGGACACACGACCCGGGAGAATCTGCTTAGCTCCTGTTCGGGTTATCGCCCTGGTGCGGTTCGCGCGGCGTGCCAGTCAATCTAACCTGTTGATTGACAAGGAAATAGAGTATTAAATTCCAGGCGCGTCGATCGGCTGGATTTCCGATCTATCCTGAGGAGCGCGTCGGCGGCAAATCGGCCGATTTGCTGTAAAGATGATCGGCTATGGGTCAGCCGATGATCGTATAGTAATTGTAAAGAGAACTGCTAGAGCAATCTAAACAACTACTATAGAAGCAACACTTGAAACAGATCTAATCGGCTGTATGGCGATGAATCGAAGGAGAACAATGACGAAGCCGATTACTCTGGTTTCAAGCTGGATAACTGGTGATAATACTAGAATAACAGGTAAAACTTGCAATTCTAGTAAATATCGATAACTTGTGAATAAATCCAAACGAAACCACAGCGATGCGCCCGTAGTTAAAGCTCGGATATTACTCGATAAGCGGAACCTACCAATTGGGCGGAGATCAAGTTGATGCAGCCCTGCCAATCCGTACGAACTCGTTGAAGAAGAAAATATTGGCGAAGTCGCCGACTTGAAAGTAAAGTACTGGTAAAAAGTAGAAGTGTTTTGTTGATTGATTTGATGATATCGCAAAGCCCTAGCGACTCCTATTCATACCCTGAAACTAGGACTCCTGGTCGATTACGACTTGTTACAACCTTATTAAAAAAACAGGAAAACTACTATATCTATAATAACTTTAAAAAGGAAACGGACTCCCGCAGAATCTTCCGCCGCCGTTTCCTAATCCAATCAGGACCTCTTCAATTGCTTCCCGGCCGACTTAGCATGCCTTGTTGACCATCTTTTGACCAGGATCTTCTGGAATAATCCCATCCTGTTGGCATGGGCTGCGTCACCAATCGGCCGATTTTCAACTGTTACCTCGATCGGCCGATTCCTTACTGTAGCTTTCAGATCTGCTTCATCGGCCAATCTTCCCTTCCTGACGCCGATTCAATACGTGTCAAAATCTGGCGTCAACACTATTCTAAATTTAACCAAGTTTATAGACAAGAGTAATGATATTTTGAATATCAAATAAAAATAATTAGATCCATTATAAAATATATTTTTTATAATTTACTTATTTGACATGTTAGATGCTAATATTCTTCTTTATAAATTTGGTCTAACTTAAACTAGTTTGATTTAGGATAAAACAAAATGTCTTAAAGTCAGGAACTAGTTTATAAATTTGGTCTAACTTAAACTAGTTTTAGAATTGCACTTGCACCAAGTACGAACCCATTGAATCATATACACAAATTAAAGTCAGGAACTAGAATGGTCATTCAAGTGAGAGTCGGACATACATGTAACATGTGGTTGTGTCACGGCTATGAGCAGTGGCGCTCCCTCCATATTGCCGGAGCTAAAGAAATAGCTGCCAGCTTGCCACGGAGAGTCAATCAGGAGAAAGATGAACTGTCCTTCACTTTTATTCTCACCTGGGCCAGCTGACAACCAGAAAAGAAGAGGCCGACCCATAACTAGAGAGCTTGCTGAGTTGCTAGATACGATTATTTAACATGTTAGGGCTCAAAATACAAAGCAGCATAGTCCAATAAAAATCCATAGCTATATTGTGCTGACTAATGCGATTTTTCTACCCAAATTATTGGGTGTACAAATGTACACCCATGTCCCTATACTGCGTCCGCCCCTACCGTTAAGGAAATTTTTTTTTGCCGTGGGCCGAGGAGGCACACGGCAAAGTGTTTGTTATGTGCCTTTGCCATGTGTGGCACACGACAAACACTTTGCCATGTGCTTTTCGGCCTTTACCGTGTGCCGCTGGCACACAGCATACTACCTGAATCCCGTAGTAACTGTACCATCAATATATCAAATCATGAATTAATTAGACTCTTATTAAATTCGTCTTGCGAATTAGCAATTATGAAAAAAGTTTTGTAAATAGATTTTATTTAATACTTCTAAATGGTAAGATTCTTTTTGATGTGATAGGGATTAAACTTTAGCCCTGGAAACAAAGGGGCCTAAGTATGACCGATTGAATTAAGTAGCTGCTGGCGAGATAAACTGAAGTTCTTTCCTTTTTATTATTGTCAAGCAGCTGCTCAATTAGTTTCCTACTATTGTGTCGCTGTTACATAGGAAACATGATCTATATGATGCATATCACTGATACTTATATCTTATGATACTCCCTCTATCATGAAATATAAGATATTTCGGTTTGTCCTAAGTCAAACTATTCTAAATTTAACCAAATTTATAGACAAGAGTAATGATATTTTGAATATCAAATAAAAATAATTAGATCCATTATAAAGTATATTTTTTATAATTTACTTATTTGACATGTTAGATGCTAGTATTCTTCTTTATAAATTTGGTCTAACTTAAACTAGTTTGATTTAGGACAAAACAAAATGTCTTAAATTTCAGTACGGAGGGAGTATATCTTTTGCTATGGCTCCACTATTTCTATATTGGGAAAAATATAAAAATTGGAGGCATAAACTTGCACAATAACAAAGCTTGATGTGAAAATTCGCTTGGAGTTTGAATTTCGAAATACGAGGAGCTGAAACTTGAGAATATTCATACTGTGCTGGATTAATGGAACAGTGTAGTACACCGTACAGGTTCAAATAAAGTGTACAATTTATTAATGAGTAACGTTAATAAATCCCTTCAGCTCATTGTTTCTCCTGATCCCTTCGATTAATTCCAAATGCAACTCGGTCATGACAATAATACATCCTCCAATATAACGACTTGACAGTTTTTATAAGAATATATCATCTTCAAGACTGAATATATACTATGTAAGTGTTTCACACATCAACCATGCATTGTAAATTTATGGTGTTTTCGTTTATTGATGGGTAAGTTTTTTTAAAAAAGTTTGACCAGATTTAACACTAATACTCCAAAACACACTGGGGGCGTGCCCCTCTCTTCAAAAAAAAAAACTCCAAAAGCCCGTTAATGTTGTCAGATTGACGCTGTAATACTTGTTACTGATAGAAAACAAACAAGATTTTAGTGCGGCATATATAAATAATATGTTTTGTTACAGAACCAAATCAATCAATACATCTAGACCAACTGAAACGACGATCGCATCTTATAGGCCTGGCAACGAATGCATTCATGAGGCCCGCGTCAACATTTCTAGTGGACTCTTGCCCTAAAAAAAATAAAAGAAGAAGAGAAAATTCCTTAGACCCCGTGAAAGTTCATTACTCCTTCCCTAGGTCTCCTAAAATTTTTCTTCCCTATTTGCAACCAACTTCTTGTTTTCTTCCCTATTTGATATTCGGTCACGTTTTCCTTCCAACGACAGTTAAACTCCACGTGAAAGGACAAATTTGCCCATTGTGGGCCCACTGCACAACCAGCCTTCTCTCCTCTCCTCCAACAGCATCACCGCCGCCGAGCTGCCTAGCCGTCGCCACCAATCGCCCAATTCCTGCCGCCGCCAAGCAGCCACCTGCAGGACGGTGCATGTCCTCCGCACCTGCAAGCGGGGCGGGCTTCTTCAGGCGGCGTGCGGGGGTCGACCTCAGGCGCGCCGGTGGGGAGGACCGCGGAGATTGCCGCCAGGCTGCAACGGCGGTTGAAGGCCTCCTGCACGGAGCGTGGGATTAGGAGGCGCACGATGCCGTGGATGACGACGTCGGGGCGGACCACCAAGTCGGGGCGCGTGACGGCCGCGGCCGCGAGCTCGACCGGCTTGCCGGCGAGCGTCAGGTGGGAGAGGGATGGAATCGCCGGCCACCGGACGCCATCATGTTCCCCTGGCTCGCCTCCGGCCACATAAGCATGTTCGTGTAGCTGGCGCGCAGGCTGGTCTCCGGTGAGGCCGGGGTCCGCGTCACATTCCTCACGGCCGATGGCATCGCAACGCGCGTCAAGGCCGTGCTGGAGTCTGCCGCCAGCACGGTGAGGGTCCTGCCCCTTGAGACTGCCCCATGAGCACCGCGGATGTCTCAGCCGACGGCGCCGAGCTGCTGAAGCTCGCCCTCGACAGGACCCGGTCGGAGGTGCGCGCGCTACTTGTCGAGCTCCGCCCGGACGCCGTGCTGATCGACTTCGCCACCCCGTGGGTCTGCGACGACACCACGCCTCTCGGCGCCGTAGGGGCGTAGAGAGGCGGCAGGCGCGCGGCCGCGGCCCCAGCGGGAGCGCTTCAGCGGCATCCAGCTCCCCTGCGGCTGCTGGCGTTCCTCCTGCCAGGCCTGTTGCAAGAGGTGGGGGCCCCCAACGGCCAGGCCGACGCTGCCTGTGACGCCCCTGGCGCAGCGGCTCCCGACTCCGCTGCCACGGTGGCCGGAGGAGCTCCTCCTAGGGCGCCTGCTGCGGAGCTGGCTCTCCTCCTTCCCTTGTACGGCTGTGCAGCGGGGTCCACAAGGGGTAAATCCGTCCTTTCACATGGAGTTGGATGGACAATGTGACAGAGAAGAAAACAAGAAGTTGGAGGCAAATAGGGAAGAAAATTTTAAACCAAGGAAGGAATAATGAACTGGAATTTTCTTAAAAAAAAAGACACTCTTCTAGACTCTGTGCCCACCCGGCCCATGTCCAATGCCTCAATCAAATGCGAACTGCGAAAAGCCAACCTATCCTCCCCTCTAGTCCTCTGATACTCCGCGCCGGCGGCCGGCGCCTCCAAGCACCGACTCTCCCGCTGCTGCCGTGAAGCTAACACCCGCGGCTACATCCACCGCAGATCCCCCCTCCATGCTCCGCGCTCCTTCATACCCAGAGCCGGTTGTAATCGCCCGCGCGCCCCTTGGCGTAGCACGCAAGCTAGGTACTCGACGGATTGCCGGAACCCCTCATCACCTCGCGCTCTACCGTCGCCGTCGCCGCAGAGCTCGTATTTTGAATCAGAATTAAGGGGCATGAGGTTTGCGGTGACGAAGGTGTGCGGTGGTGGGGGGAAAGCGCGGGCGGGTGTGCTGCACATTGGCGGCGGGGGCATTGGCATCGAGACGCCGGCGCTGCTGCTGTCCACGCGCAAAGGGCTGCCGTCGTTCGTGTCCTGCGACCTGCTAGCCTCACTGCCCCTCCCGGACTCCCTCCTCCTCCATGTCTGCCCAACCCACTTGTAAGTCAAGTCTCCCTCCTCCAATTCGGCACCGCATGCACTTGTTCGATAAGATGCCTTCGAAGAAGCTGTACTTCTCTCCTGGGACATTGTGCATGGTATGAGTTTGATCACCGTTCTTTATTTTTGCAGTATGGAGGGCCCTCCGTTGAAAACTATATCTAACATTGGCGGTTTGCACCGAATGCTGGGTTTGCCTGATCACATTCTTGTAGCCGCGGCAGGTGATTCTATCGAGAGTTTGCCATCAAGTGAAGCCACGAACAAATTTGGTGCCTCCTTTGATACACCTTCTGGCCGTAGACTGGTTGATATCTCAAGTTCTTTCATTTTCAACTTTCAGGAGTGCATATTTTTGTGTACATCAACATTCAGTTCTGTCAAACTCTTTCAGGTCAAACCATCAGATTATATGGATTTGGTTTCCTGCATGAAGCCTAATCTATGGGCCAGTTTGGCGGATGAGGTGCCTGCTTGGGTAACTGAGAAACGGAACAAAATCTCTGTTGACAGGACATTGCGGTGGCTTGATGCATGCATTGCTTTGGATACAGTATGATGATAAACTATTTTTCCTCTAAATTGTTTCTCAACACTTAAGTATATGTATCTGTTTAGCTGCCTCTAATACATGCTTATAAAATTTAAACTGTACCACATTATTTTGCTTATGTGATTTCCAGTTTCAACCTCAGGCAATTTCTTTTTGTTGTTGATTTTTTTTTCAACTCGCTATTTTTCAGGCTTCTGGAACAAATAGTTTTGGTGTTGTTGTAGGAGGATCAAACATAGAACAATGAAGGCTATGTGCCATAGAAGTGTCAAAGCGGAGTGTTTCAGGTTACTATTGTCGTCGTCAAGATTGGTGATCAAGACTTGGACTAGTAAATTTCTTTTATGCGCGTACGGCTCCGGATGGTTGCGTGGGTGACACGGAGTTTAGACTGGTTCGAGCATGTAGTAGGGGTTACAGAAGGGCGAGAGAGGGAACCGGTCCCAAGTCTCTGAGGTGTGCGCAGAAGCTCTAATAGTGGGGGCGCGTTCTCCTTTGCGGGGAAGAAGAAGCCCGTGTGTCGAAGTGCGAGTGTGAGCGTGTGGGAGTCTAGAAATCTTCTCCCCCCGTCTCTTAGACCCTGGCCTCCCCTTTATAGTTCCAGAGGAGCCACCAGGTTACATGCGAGACGTGCGAGGGAAGAGAGAGAGAGAGAGAGGGAGAGCGCGGGGTCCAAGGGAAAGATTCCGTCTCCTCGGGCGCCGCGGCCGGCTTCGTCGGGCAGCTTCCTCCGATCTTGTCTCCGCCCTCCTCGGGGACCGATGACGGCGGGCGTGCGTGATGATGGCTGTGGCCTCCGTCCCGTCGGGGCTGACGGCTGCCATGACTGCCCCTGTTACACTGCAGGCGGCCTGAGCGGCGAGGGCGTCCCGTCCCTGTCGCCGGATTTGCGGGGCGCGAGGACTGGTAGGTGGGAGCGAGGACGGTCAGGCGTGCTCCTGTGCCTGACGACGCAGGTCATGATCGCCTGACGGCGAATCAGAGAGGACTGTGCCGCTGTACCGTGCGCGGCGCGGTCGTGGGCGGGTAGGTGTGACGGGTCACGTCACGGCGTGGGCGCCTTTCTGCACGCCCGAGCCGTGGAGCATTTATGGCAAAGCTGCGCCCGAGGCCACGCGATCAGCGCCTGCGTCTGCGCCCGAGGCTGATTCTCGTCCGGCGGGCCCACGCGAGTCCGACCCTGTACGCCCTGGGTCGGGCGAGGCGGACCCTTGTGGCGAGGGGTCGGGGGAGGCGGAGCCCGCCTGCCGGGGGGTCGGGAGCGTCCGACCCCGATGGATGGGGTCGGGCGAGGCAGAGCGTTTCCCTCCCGTGTTGAGCTGACGACGGCTGCTGTCGCTGCGAGTGGGTCCGGGCCTCCATGATCGTTGCCGTGACAGTCATTAGGCGATCGTTCACTTTTCCCCCTGACACTATCTATTAATTTATTTTTATATTTTTCATTCTCCGGGGAAAGAATAGAAACTTTCCTAATTTAGGAATCGGTACAGTGATGTTTTTTTATTAATCTGAGACATCATTGATGTACTGATCGTTTTGTTGCCAAGTTTGATGCAGGCTTTTGGATTGGCGGATTTGGCCTTGGAGAGAATATTGAAGAACGCTGCAGTTTACTCAATGCAGTAACAGTGAGAAACTAAATTCTTGATATATTTAAGATTTCTTATATCTTTGTGCAAATTTGTTTACTTGTTGCCTCCCTTTTCCTCCTTTTCACTCTCTTTTAATTGTAAAAGAATCCAAGAATAAACCACTTCCTCCTGCATTTACATACAAAATCCTTTCCAAATGTGAATCTGCTGTAAAAATATAGTCTGCCTACATCAAGGAAGTACCATTGAGGCCAATACAAAAACTATGCACCTAGAAAAGCCAAAACGACTAATAATTTGGGACAGAGGGAGTAACTCTTAATATTGACTATACACCATACTACATTGTTTGATTAGCATGCTGACATAGAAGAGTTCAGCTTTGATATGAAATCTCATCTACACAAATTCTCTCTGGACATCACATGCCTGTTGATGTTGCATGATAAGTTCATAACGTACCAGGTCCACACATTGGATTTTTATTTATTTTTAAATGGTGTTGAATGGTTGTATTCTGCATTTTTACTATTACTCCATGAATGCGTAAAGCAAGAATTTGCACTCTGCCCTTACCTAGCCTTAGATTGCAATTAAAGCCAGAGTTCATGTTTTTTAGATGAGTTTTTTTTACTTGTTGAGAAGTGTTCTTTCTTTGTTTCTTTTTTCTTTTTCGTATACCTGACTTTAACCATTTTGATTTTCTTCCAGGATTGCTTGCCACCAGAAAAACCTCGGCTTGTGTCTAGGCTTGGTCTTCCAGGTGCCTGTGATGTAACTTGCCTTGTAGCTTTGAATTTTCTCATATAATTTCCAGAGGATCATTGCCAGAATTTTTGCTTTCTTTTCTTTATCGTCTCATTAGTGGCTTTGTACGGTTTAGCCTCACCCCCATTCAGAAATCAAAAGCTAGAGCTGTGCTGATAAACTTATCCGAATATTAGCCTATCTTATGCTTGTAGAGTATCCCGTCTAGGATGGTGAATACTGGTTTATGGACCATCTAATTTGCTTTCAGATAAGACAAGCTTCATCTAGACCTTCTTGACATTTTTTTATGGGAATCCTTCTTGACAATTTTGAAAATCTTACATTCTAAGTTTTTTTGGTATTAGAATATTATTTTTAGAATGTGTTTTTGACACCTGGGTACTTTGTATGTCTTCTAGAGGAGGTCTTGGAGGGTGTAGCTGCTGGTATCGACCTCTTTGACTCCACGTATGCACATTCATATTTGTTAGCAGTAATTCATCAGCATGCTACAAAATTGATTTTTCATAATTTGGAAATTATAGGTACATATACCAACTAACTATGGGTGGTTTCGCACTGATCTTCCCTATTGACATGGTTGAAAGAGAGACACAGAATGGTCTGTTTGACAATGATGGTGGAGATTCAACAAAGATTAACCTGCGTGCAACAACATATCGGTATGTGACTGGTCTATGGAAATAACTTCTGCCAAATCATGTGCATTATATTTGAGAAGATGTGTGAATTTAGTTGTGTACTCGACTACTCATATGCATGCACACTTTAACAGTTTTAGACAAAATTACAACTAAACTGTCTCGGCTGTATGTGGGGAATACAAACTTTGTTGCTAACAGTGTGAAAGTGATTTTGTTGTATAGTAGACAAATGTCCCTTGACTGTTTTGATCAAGGAATGTTTTTATCTTTGTCTGCAGATTTCATTGTAGCTGCATTTAAGCTTGCTAACAATGAATTCACCCAGAAAAAGAATCATTGTATTTCCAAACTATGGCCACCATGTTTGGTTAATTGGTTTGCTGGCTCTGATTAGTGCTCATTTTGACAAAAAAAAGGAGATTCCATGCAATCTTGGTCATGTTGATTTTTTTCATGTTTCATTTCAATATATCATCACGTAAAAGATCAAATATATTTAAATTGGGTCGCGCTGTTAAAGGTGAAACGATGACCGCACAAGATGAAGAGTGATACTTGAAGGATGCAGATCAATCCAAATTAAATTTCATTTTTGTGCAGTCTTTGAAGAATTTAACATTTTAACATCTAAAAAATTGAGTCTGTTGGCTACTATGATGATTAAAAAGGATGTTCATACCAATTATAAATATACCATATTTTTGTAAAGATACTCCATGTTGAAGAATCTTTACATCAAAATGTTGGATTCGTTGGCTTTCTGTTATGTGACTCATGGTTGTTTGTTATATCTGTTCCTGCAGGAAAGACACATCGCGGCTAGTTGATAGCTGTAGCTGCTTCACGTGCCAGAATCACACTCGGGCTTACCTCAATCATTTGCTCAATGTCCATGAGATGCTGGCTCAGATTCTACTGGAGATGTAAGCATAGTCGGATTCTCAGCCATGCATTTCAGTAGGGTAATATATCGAGTGAATGATTTCTGATCTTTTCTGTTTATTCTGCAGACATAATACCCATCATTATCTTCGTTTTTTCCGTTCCATACGGGAGGCAATTAAGGTTGGAGAGTTCGATCTCTTTCCGCAGCAGTTTGTTAAGAAGAGGCGTGCCCATATCGCCGCTGCTGTACTGTAGACGTGGTCAAGGGTTCATTTGGCTGTCCTCACAAGACTGACCGATCATGTAATCAGATATATGCACACCTGAATCTTTCCTAGTGAACTCTGACGTGGATCGTTTACAAATCTGGAAAGGTTGCCTTTTGGAAGTTGGAACATTTAAGGTTTCCCAGAAAACATGGAAGCAGATGTTAAAATGGAGTGTTGGATGGCTGCTGAATCATCTCTTACTTTTGGATAAATTTCCAGGAATTTTGAATTGAATTCAATTGGCTTGCAGGGGCTGAATATTCTTAGGTTTATCCTGAAGGTTTTCCTGATGAACACCAGAGGTTCAGAGAGGTACTGTAGTAGACTGCCTTTTTCATATTCAGTGATAGTCCCGAAGCCAGCACCTCCGAAGTGGAATGAGACTACTTGTTTATGCCATTATTCCACTTTGCATTATACTGTTCATTTGGCAAATGAAGGCACTTTAATTGATATACGCATTTTTAGTTGCAGATATGCTTGTCTTTTTTAGACAACTCGCCGGTTGCCCGTTGAATAAATATCAGCTTGTTATTATAAAATTCAGTTGAATCTTACCATGCTGGCATAGTAACAGGTTTCTAGAGAGGAGACACGACTTTCTGTTTGTCTAACGAGGTTGTGTTTGCCAGCCATTTGTCAAATGAGTGGATTGTGTCACGGTCAAGCAATGAACGGTATGGGACCTCAGCCACGTCAACAAGGAAGAAGCTGGTTCGGTGGACACCACAGCTGATGAGTCGCCGCGACGCAAGCAGCCCGGCACGTATCACCACCATGGTGATGGGTCTCCTATTATGCATGCCTCCATCGGGAGCCCAACAGCGGTGATCCAAGTAGATTAAATTGAATTTCCATGTACGATGAAAATAATGAAGGCATTTTGATCTTGGAGGGAACATGCTTCGATTAAATGAAATATATGTTGCTTCTATAAAAGGCTGTTGTTTTCCTCATTTGGGATATAGTACCTGCTGCTTCCAGAAAAAAAAGCGTGCTTTTTTTAGTATAGATATGAAAAATTAGTAGGGTCTATGACATTTGCTTTGCCTTTATGTCTTTGATATACTTGCTCCTTTTTCACTATTGGCTCTCCATATAGTATTTAGGTAGAGTTTGTTCTATGAAAAATTAGTATACTTGCTCCTTTTTCACTATTGCTTTGCGTTCATTGTATTTTCACAGACAGGTCTGAATACATATTTCATGAAGAGGAGAACTTTACTTCCATGATCACGAGCACAAACAACTATATAACAATTAATTTACCAAGGACTATGCACTATGAGAGTTATACCGTTCTTGTAGTTAGACCACACGACAATGCTGGACAACAATAAATTGGAAATAGCCTTAAAACACTATTAATACAATTTTCAATATAACTTCACCTTGTTTCTTTCGTAAAGAATTTAACACGACTAATAAAATATAGAGAAATACGTGTAATTAGATGTTCCTATCACAATGCACGTAACATCGATATTATATTACTAGCTTATCAAGATATTATTTGCCCTCTTCAATTTATTTGCAACTTACAAATTACTTTCTTTATTTTTGTTACAGTACTTATTTCATCACAACAGGACAATCTTCAACTAACAATTAGTTCACTAACAAGTAATGTTTGTAATGTTTGAGCTACATACAACAATACCAGGAGATTCATGTTCGAAAATATTATATTTTTTATTTAAAAAAATTTAATAAACTAATTGTTATTCAAAACCTTATCCTAACGAAAGAAATACGTCTTAAGAAAAGGAAAGTAAACGATTTCAAATATTATACTCTCATGAGATTAGAAAACGAATAATAGCTAATCAAAACGAGTAAAAGATCGGCTGAGTGTGGAAAACGTTATCTCGAGTATTTCGCGGGGAAAAAAAATGGGGCATAAAGTTGGGAGAGTTGTCTTGGGAATTCTGTTCCGCAGAATCCGAGTCCACTCGCTCTCCCCTCCCAGGAGGCTTTCAACTCGGCCCCCCAAACCCCATCGCCTCGCCGCCGAGCAGAGCACCACGCCGGCGGCCTCTACCTCCCTCTCTCTCCGCCGGGTCCTCCGCCAGCCGCTCCTCGGTCCACTTCCGCCGACGCAGCGCCGATCCTCTCTGTCTCAGTCGGAGCACAGTGGGGGATCGGATTGGTTTGCTGCCTTCTCATGTTGGTGGTAAGCAGCCCCAGCTCGCTCGGATGGATTCCTTTCTTCCTTTCTATAAGCGGTGGTCTTGTTCCCCTGTCAAACCCAAGCTCCTCTTCGCCTCCGTCAGTCCTGTTAGTCGGCTGTGCGCTTCATGCCGCGCTGGTAATCGTTTCCAATCCATGGTTCGGTGGTTCTCGCGGTTCTTGTCGCTGCTGCTGCTGCTGAGTGTGCAAGATCGACTAGTTGCGACCGTAGGGCCTCTTGCTTCCTAATTGAGGTGCGGGTGCAGCTTAATTTTCAGAGATTTTGGGGGTTCAGCCGAAAACCCCATCCCTCCATGTCAATTTCGCCCGTGCGTGTGGCTTCTAGCGCTGTTGCGCCGTCTCGGCCCCTCCCTGTTATTGCGTTCTTTTCTTGTGCCTGCTGACTTTGCTTGGGGGTACCTGTGTTTCCGGATTCCGATTTGAGATACTTTGTTACATATTCGGTTATAGTTGATTTTCCTGCGGACAACTTGATATGGTTTCCTTGCAGCTAGCATCCTAACGTGCTGACGATAAATGAAAGGGACTTTCTTTTCTATGGCTTTTGTTTCTTTGTCTTGTACATAGGAAGACCAATCAAGCTGATTCTAGTCTCGAATTGTACTGGCTGCTTGGAGCATACCTTGTATTTGATATCTATCTGTATTTTGTTTCCTCGAACATGCAGGAGAGCTGCATATCATTTCATTAAGAGCATATCTATCTGTATATCCCTGCATAATCTTTGCTGACAGTCTGGTGTAAATGCAATAATTATTGGTCTCTATATCTATATCGAATAAAGATTGAGCTTACACTAATCATGTCAAACTTGACGTGTATGTATTCAAATAAAATGTGATGGTTTCTTAATATTACAATGCTTGAGCATGCTGCAGCACCAATTTTTCTTATTTATAATAGTCTTGCTGCGTAATATAAGAATGAAAAGGAAGTATTGTATTTGCCCCAGTCATTGGTTGGGAAATGAAAACTGAAACAAAATATTACCTCACCACATTTTATCATTGAGATTATTATAGTTATTCATGCTTAGGTTTTGTAAAGTGCTTCTCTTCCTTTTATGTGAACCTTGATGCAATCAGGCGTAGATGTTAGGAGTTTGGATCTGCCCCTGGTATCCAGGAGCAAGAGGTGAAACTTTGATTCTCTATGCTATTGTGAGCTCTTTGATTAATCATTAGGCCCCATGTCTTTCAAATTCCATCCAAATCTCAGAAGTCCAATGTGGCATCCACCGGCTTGCTGCATAAAATCTTGCTTGAGTAATGTAAAATTTCTATTGAGCACTTCTTAATTTGAGACTGTGAATGAACAATTGTGCACATTTATGGTTGGTCCACTGTACCCAAAGTGTGGCCAGGGCTTATTTGTGAGGTGGAAAAAGTGTTGTGGTTCCTGCTAGTGCCAGGCAATGGCCTAATGGTTTTGTTATCTGTGAAGGTTCTAATAATTGTATATGTATGCATCCCCAAGTAAGATGGATTCGCTGTTTCCCAGTCCAGTTGCTGCTTCTTTGATGTTACAGGAAAAATGTCGAATTACCTAATGGAAACAGTTCTTTTTGTTGTCAAATTGATATAATTTTGAGCACTAGAAATTGAATGCCATTAGAATGAATTATCGAGAATAGTCTGACAGCATGAAGTGTCCGTAGTTGCAGTTTTTGTAAGCCACTTGCACAATCTTATGCTGGTGTATGCTTGTTCTTTTTTTACCTCATGCTGTATTATATGCTCTATTTACTATTTTCTTGCATAATTTCCCTCCTTTTGTAATATAGTTTGTTTCTTTGTAGGGCTATGAGATATGGAGTTTTCATTTTAAACAACATCTAGAGGACTGCCTGGACTAAGTTTTTAAGTCAGAAAAGAATGGGTGGCTGCTGCTGCTGTTCGTCGAGAAGATCTGAAGCAGTTAGAGCACCAATTGTATATGTATGTAAACTCTGCCTTGTTTTCTACATTAAAATGTTACTATCTTCCTCTTGTGGCATAATGCATACCAAATAGC
Source organism: Panicum miliaceum (assembly GCA_032594955.1). Lineage (NCBI taxonomy): Eukaryota > Viridiplantae > Streptophyta > Magnoliopsida > Poales > Poaceae > Panicum > Panicum miliaceum. The sequence continues at coordinate 43,174,655 of CM064056.1, read as the reverse complement.
CTAAAGATAATGTCCTGTCATACTATACTGTCAAAAGTTTGGCTGAAATAGATACTCTGTTATTCTCTTCTTTATAACTGAAGTCAGCAAGATGTTTTTCATATGTTCTATTCAGGACCGATCAATTATTTTTTATGTGGCCATAAATTTTTTTAATTGGACACAGCTCTGCGCTTGTAATTTTCTGGCATGTGAGTGTCTATAGTTCCTGGAATGTTATTTGCACATACTGAAAATAGCTGAATTCTGTGTTCTGTATTCTCTTTTTACAATTTCAATGCAACAAGATATATAATTTCGAATTGTGCTCTGCATTTTTCATTTCTTAACTATCCTTCATGATTTGCCATTGCAAATAATCTACACAATGATCACTTGTGCTGTTTACTTTAATATATACTATTTATAATTGCAAACTTTTCCAGAGAGTCATAATTGATACTTAAGTTGACCTGACTGTAGTTTCATTTATTCAATAGGCTTTCACATTTTAATTAATTTTATTCAAGTCTTTCATTGATCTTCTTGTTCTGTCATTCAGCGTCAACAAAATCTTGAGGAGCATGAGCCGTTGTCCTCAGCTTTTGATGGTTCATCTCCAGCCTCTGCAATTGTTGCAGTAGACACAAATCTTGATACATCCACACCTGACACTTATCGTTCACCACCTGCACCTTTGCCTTATGATGTTGTTTTGGCAGTTCCAGATAGCCCTGGTAAATGATTGAGTGGAAGCTATACGAATGATTGCTAATCTCTTGTTACCATCTTTACGTTTAAGCTTAGATTTTAGCAATCATGTGCAGATGCAGGTTTGGAGAAGTCAGACATTAAAAACAAAACTGATGACCAACAGGAGTCCATAAATGATCAGGAGTCCTTAAAGGTGGATGAGTCATGCAAGAAAGGTGTCCCCGAAGATAAGCCTGATGAGGAGGATGTTTGTCCTATCTGCCTTGAAGGTTGTGCTTCTCTTGATCATCAAAAAATTATTTGCTTAGGCTGATAGGATATTAGTAACTGAATATTTGTTGAATCCTTCTTTATTTGGTTATGGATGAAACTGAATATGCATGCTTTTGCTACTCTTTCTTCAGATTTGCTTTTTCCCCCCTTTTAATCAGCCCATTTTATTGGTAATGTAGCTAGCTATTTGCAAAATTCATGTCACATCTGTGTAGATGCATGAATGTGTATAATGGAAAACATTGGTACACTTACATAATTATTTTCCAGGAAGACTTGAGAGTCCGCAAATCATGTACTCCCTCCGTCCCAAATTATTAGTCATTTTGGCTTTTCTAGATAGATTTTGTTATGCATCTAGACATAATATATATCTAGATGCATAGCAAATATTATGCACCTAGAAAAGTCAAAACAACTAATACTTTAGGACGGAGGGAGTAGTTGCTAGTGGTATGGTTATCTTTTCTGCACTAGATGCAATATACATGTGGTATTTCGTGTTATGGCTTATTCTGCACTGAGACGTCCTTAAGCAGTTCACAAGTGTGCAGACACACTGTTGCAACCAATCTGAAATAGTGTTCTTTTCAAGGGATATAGAAATTCATAGAAGCCTCCCATCATGTAAATTACTTTTTGCAACCAATCTGAAATAGTGTTCTTTTCAAGGGATATAGAAATTCATAGAAGCCTCCCATCATGTAAATTACTTTTTGCACTGAACGATTCTCAAAATCTAAGTTATATATTGTGGTGGACCAGAACACTCATGTAATAATGATCTTTATTCTTCACCAGAATATAATGAAGAAAATCCCTGCTCTGTAACTAAATGTGAGCACCATTTCCATCTTTGCTGCATCCTTGAATGGATGGAACGAAGTGATACGTGCCCAGTTTGTGACCAGGTTAGTACTGAAACCAGTACCATATCTAGTATTCTATTATTTTATATTTTGGACACGTGGAGGGTTTTATGTTGTCATTTACTGTATATATACTATAGAGTTTCGTTCTTTCTTTCTATATGGTTATCCATTCTGAAAGCTTAATAACAAACCTAGTAAAGTTAACATAAAATGAGAACATATGGACTTCATCTGTGCGACTCCGTTCTGGAAGGTGTTTAATTTCTATATATCATTTTTTCAGTTCAGACCTCTAGGTTAGACACATTTGCTGTTGCACATATTATTGTTGGCAGATATTGTTTCCCTTTTTTTCTGTAAGCTGCCTGTATTATTGCAGATAACCTTGGTGGATGAGATGTTCGAATAAGCCTGGTAACCCTGGTGGATCATCTCTTGAAGCTCTTGGTTACCAAGGAAGGTGCGGTCAGAAAATTCTCTGCTCTTGATATTGGTTCGTTCTGTGTTGCTCCCCTGGTAATGATTTGATGAAAACGAAATTGAGTGATTGAATGGCATGAAATGTATTTGTGCCCACCTTGGTCTATTGCCTTCCTGTATCATGCTTTTGCTGTTCATAACAGCAGGTGGATTAGGAAACTGTTGGTTGAAATATATATATGTCTGTTAGCAGGTTGATTCAGTTCAAAGTCCAAAACCCTCCCCTTTTCTTTTTTCTGAATTCAGGCGTCTGTCAGTTCATCCATGAGCCGGTCAGCTGTGTATATCATACATTAGGTAGGTGACAGGTAAAAATGGTCTACATGGGGTTTCCATTGTACAATCTATGCTATTCAGGTTTGCTGTATATGATCCTTCCCATTTTATTCTTTTGAATTGTCTAGTCAGACAAGTCGCAGGATTTTTTTTTTCTGTTGTGGCCAAATTCTCGCAGGCTATTTTCTGCTATGATAGAACTTACTGATGACACCAGATTTGTGCAGATATATATATACATTGGCCAAAACTAAAGTATCTTCTTGGTTGAATCAGCTTTGAGGTCTACACATTAGGTTCCTTGTTGAATTTGACCTTGCTTTGGTAGGGCAGAGAAACAGATAATTTCATTTTTCTGGAAATATGTCGTTGACTAACATACCAATAGAGCTCTGATCTGAATTATGCTGATAAGTACCAACTTCCGTATCCAAATACTTGTTACTTTTGACTACTTTATTTGTTTCAAAATACGTTACACTTCACATTTCCAGAAAGATCCTTTCCCGTTTTGTCCTTATAAAAATACTATAGGAATGTTCCAGATGAATTGGACCTGATACTTAGTTCCTACCAGTATATTTGGGGTGGACCGATAACTTGTTTTCCAGTAGTGTGTAATAGAAACATGGAGATTTCTTGTTTTGACATGGCCTTAAGAAGGTTGAGAACCAAATTCTTTGGCTAGGAACCTTTCGTGTTGGATACTGGCACCAAAATGGGATCAGGAAATATAGAAGGATGGAACCCACAATTCTTTTTAAAGAACAAATACTAACGTTTGCTCCTAAATTGATTTACATGGCCTAAGCTCAAAAATTAGACCTTTGATCTTGGTGGGACTAAATGCACTATATTGAACAATTTGGTTGAGTCGAAATGATATTATTTTTGACAAGGTAACTACTAGGCACTGCTGCAAAAGAAAGACACTCAAGCACATCTGATATAGGCACAAGATCTTGTTATAAGAAACTCAATGGTGCAATCAAAATTTAATTTAAATAATTAGTTTAAGATTTATATTTTTTAATATTTAAAATTTATGCATGTTGGGTGACATCATCAATCTTGACTTTCTTGCATGCATGCAGATCTGTCATACAATACCCCATGGTCCCCACCACTTTTCTGTAATTGATGTGCGCTTCGAGCGATGGGTGGCAATATTATCACCTTAACGATGTATAAATAACCACACCCCCTAACACCCCCTTCACAATCCACTTTAGCCTTTAATTATTTTTAGCTTAAAAATATATAGAACAAGAGCCTCAATTCTTAAAATTTCTAGGCTAAATTTCTAGGCCTTTACCACCCTCTTCCTATATGCTCCTATATTTTCTTGAAGTACTTCTAACTGGAGCGTGCTTGGAACAAAGGATTCTAGAAAAGAAATAGGAAAGTTTTAAAAAATGTTCCTAAACGTTTCAACTTTTCGAATAGGCCCAATTGACCAAGTTTGTATCCAATGTTTGGAAAAGCTCAAACCAACCTGCGCAGCTAGACGAACCACCAAATGCCAAGGCATACTCTTTCCGAATAGGCCTAAGTTTGTATCCAATGTTGGAAAGCCCAACATCACCCTGCAGCTAGTCAAACACCAAATGCCAACACATACTTTTTTTACGCCCTCTAATCTAGGTACGTACACTAAACCCACCAACCCTATATCCAGTATTGGAAAGCCCAAGCCCACCTTGCAAGTTGCAACTAGTCAAACTCCCAAATGCCAAGGCATACCTTTTCTTAGTCTATCATCTTTTTGACCTCTTTCCAAATACCATCTCTCATCTTTTTGGCTATTTTTTTACGTCTCTCATCGTTTTAGCCTCTGTTTAACCTCTCATCTAGGTACAGCTATAGTATGTGCTTCACATACGAACACATACCAAACCCTACACGCACACCACACGTACACGAACAAATCTACCACTGCAGTCAAACCAGTAGATCACATCATCTCCATAGGCGAGGGGTGCGTCATCCCTTATAACTTCATAAGTGAGGCAACGGAATTTATTTGGGATAAACTCCAGTGCGAGACGCAATACAATTCCGAGGAATTGCACTCGTGCCAGCTGCTGTCGCACAGCCGCTGTTATGCTTACAGCCAAGGTATACTAGGTACAGCGATGAGCAGCTTAGCACGGGTCTGACTGGTGAATAGAAGTATAGAACTGAGGCGCTACCTCTGAGGGGGAGTCATCACTCCTTCAAAACGGTGGCAAATCCACCGAAGGGGCATCTTTACAACAATACAGAACAGAGGAATGGCATCCTGCCTACTTGAGCTCAAGGCATACAAGTTTGCAAATTTGTACCGACCTTCGTTTCTGAATGCTTGGCAACTTTGACCAAACACGGTTACCAAGGCAGCTCATTTTTTAAGGATGAAATGCCCAAAATACCCTTGCAAAGCTATCTTTTAGTGTTTCTGGAACATTCCTATATCTGGAACATTCCTATAGTATTTTTATATTTGGGGTGGATGAAAGGCTACGGAGACTAGTAGTATCTACACTCGCGTGTAGCTACTCATCCCATCAGTATACTACACTACCGTGCATATGTTCACATACTCATTTATCCTCATTTATCACTTTGAGTATGTTCATATACTAATTCTAATATACCTCAAAGGATATATTATGAAGAATTTCAAAAGCATCCTTATTTTTAAAATATATTATGATTATACCTTAGTACTAGTATATAAAAATAAGTATGACCACATACTCTATGTATATCATGTACTTAACGTATATACCATCATAGATGGTCTAATATGATTACATACTTCACGTGCATACTTTTTCTTAGGTCAGATACGTGCCACATTATGAGAAACATGTAGAGTAGCTACACACGTGCAGAATAGATTTTTTCTTTTTTTTAATTCATACCTAACCTATTGTTTTATTTTTTAACAAATAGATCCCCCATTTAAGTTGAGAAACTACCTGGTAAGCAAACCGCTGTTCCAGGTGTGTAAGACCTGAATGCCCTCCTCGATCCATCGGCCAATAAATGATCCTATTGGTAAGCAAACCTGTCCTTGTGCTCATGACACAGAGCCTAGACCCACCGTAGTAGTTTAATTAATTAAAACTACACGAGGAACTTAAAAAGACATTGGCTAAGCTACTTAATGAGAACCAGGCAACCACCAACACTCAAAATTTTTCCACCACTTCTCAGTTTTTTCTCTCGAATACGCATAAGAACCACATACCAGAAAAAATGTTCGTTGCACAACTTGAGCCACCGAGGTGACTGCACTCAGATTTGCGTATCTTTCTCATTATTATACTAGTTTTATGTGTGTAGCGTGTATAGATGGCCACTAGGCACGGCCTGGTTGGCTGGCATGCGTCTTGGAATTTTAGCCTAGCCCAAGCACGACACGGCCCTGTCGGCGTCATGCCAAGGCCGGCACGACCCGTTCCATACTTGGGACATCTGTGCGGCTTGCATAGCTGGAATGACATGATTTATTCACAGTTAGGCACGACCAATCTGTTCACAACAGAGAGAGAGAGAGATATTCTCATTTTTAACACCCATCTCAAAACCCTACCTTCCAAATCTCTGTCTAGCCGGTGGCTACCAACCGATCGGCAACCCTTTCCCTCCACTCCTTCGGCATCAGCTCCGCTCCCCTAATTCGGCTGCTCCCCCACCATACCCAGAGCCACTTACCCAGAGCGTAGATTTTGTTTCTAAAAGCGTAGAGAAACGGGAGGGGACAATGAGTAGATTTTGTTTCTAAAAGCGTAGAGTCTTTTCATACCCAGAGCCACTTACATGTGGGTCCCACTTGTATATGACATGCGGGACCGCCCTGTCGGCGCCGACCCCATGATCAGTTCTTCCTCAGTGCTTCATTGATCTTCTTTTTTTTTATTTTGATTCGTAATAAAAACTTCAAACATGTATAGAATTCACATATGATGTCCAAATCATGTGGTTTTTTTGTGCCTTCTTAGAACAACATTATCTATCACATGGACTCATCTAAATCGTGTTAATCGAGTAGAATTTAGTAGCTTGTTACAATCACATTTTCCTTATTTTATGCAACAATTAATATCTAGCCAATGGAGCTGTATTTTCACAATGTGCTTTTGTGTCTAAGCACAACTTAGACCTCCCTACGTATAGGAGTTATGATGCACCTTTAAAAAGAACCCACACTTGGGAATGTTCATTTCTCATTGGATTTCACTTAAAGGATCATATGTACATGGTGAGTTAGTCATGCATTCTCCCACCCACATTCATGAATAATCAGAACACAAATGTAGATGAAGTTGTGGATATGTTGGTTTTAGAAACAAAATAGTGCAAACCAAACAAGAGTTCAAAAAAATAGTGAAATCAAAAGGACACTTCTCTTTTAAATTGAAAACAATTGCAAATTGCGTCTTCTCTGTATGAAAACGCAATCCTATGTGTCCCCGGCTGGTGGGACCAACTGCATTCGGCAAGAGAAAACGTAATTTCTCGTTGCAGACAGGTGAGCCTCTGAGGCAACAGGCCCACCGCACAGGGAGACACTCCCTCTGCCAAACTGTCGCCTACTCATTTAATATACATGATGTCCAAATGATGTGGTTTTTTTTGTGCCTTCTTAGAACAACATTATCTATCCTATGGAGCTGTATGGAGCTGTATTTTCAAATATCAGAACTTTCACTATATATAATGCATTTATAAGAATGAACCATGTAAAACAAATAAATATGCATATACAAGTGCCAGCCATGATGATTCACATAAAAGCATCCATTACAAGTGCATATAGTTTGAGACATCCATTACAAGGGCATAAAGTTTGAGACATCCATTAACACTACTACTAGTTGAACTAAGGTAAGCCGAAAGCATCTGCCGCCTGCATATGCATCTTCAGTCTGGCAGCACAGGGAGACACTCCTATCTGCATGCATCTTCAGTCTTCATTGGGGGCAAAGTGCCAGCGTCCTTGCTTCATCTTGGCCTTGACAGCAAGCCGGAGCTCCTTCGCCATAGTTTCGATCTGACATTTTATATCAAAATGAGTTATATTAGCATATATAAATGCAAATGAGGGACGACAGCTATCTTAAAGGAGGACCATCACTTCCTTGGTGCACTTAACCGCACCATGGCCCTCATCGTCGCTGTCCTCGGATAAAGTCATTGAGAATTTGATTTTACCGAAATCGAGGGTATACTTCAGTCCATCCTTCAATTTTACATGCATGCACAAGAGATATGTTAACTCTCCAGTTAGATAAATGCATGCTACAAAATCATCTGACTCTCCAGTCAAATACATCTTACTAGCTTACCTCAAAGATGCGAGAGGATGACGCTCCCGTTACCATCGCCTTCGCCTTCGCTGCTACGTACTTGTCTGACCAGCATTGCGGCATTGGCGGCACTGCAACTGTCATCTGTTGATAGGACAAAATGATTAAATTGTGCCTTCTATAGTTTCCCTCATGTAACTGTGAAAAGACAAAATTGTGCCTTCTATATTTTGTCTCATCTTGATTAAATTGTGGCTTCTATATTTTGTCTCATCTTGATTAAATTGTGCCTTCTACATGCTGCTTTAGGGAGACAATGTGTATCTTGTGGTGACATTAATCCTCATGTAACACTAACATATGTGAACCATGCAATATCTACTTCTTACTGCATCTAGCAAATGTGAATTTGTACCTAATCTGACTGTATGCATGACATATGATAGTGAGACTAGCAATACATCATCAAGACACCACATAGATGAACACTTAAGCATCGTATATCATTATCTTAATCAAGCCATCACTATCGTATATCCTCTTGTGCTCTAGTCAATAACATCTAAGCCAATGGAGATATGCGAAAGGTCTGGCTCACCAGAGTGTTGGGAGTTGCCGAGTCACCCAGCACCATCTTCCCCTGATTCCTCCGGGGGCTGGCGTCGCTTGCTTGAAAGCCCACTGGCACAGGGCCGAGGTCGGGCTTGATGTCCTCGGCGGAGTCCACCGCGGGCGGCGAGTCGATGACGCGCCGGTGGCTCCCCTCCCTGTTGGATGAGGGGCGACGCCGCGACGATGAGGGCCTCGACGAACCAGGGGTACGCGTGAAGCGACCATCTTTGTCGCACGACTGCCTCCGGGAGATGTGCTTGTCGGAGTCCACCGCGGGCGATGAGTCGATGACGCGCGGGTGGCTCCGCTCCCTACTGGATGAGGGGCGACGCTGCGATGATGAGGGCCTCGAGGAACTAGGGGTACGCGTGAAGAGACCATCTTTGTCGCGTGGCTGCCTCCGGGAGATGTGCTGCTTGGGCATCATCGCCCAAAGATTGGAGGGCTACTGGAGGGGATGAAGGTGATGGAAGGGCGATTGTAGGGGTCGAAGGCAAAGCGGCGGCCGGGGATGGAGAAGGAGGAAGAAAACCCCAAGTGTGATGGGACGTTTTGGGGGAGAGGGGGGGGGGGGGGGGGAGAGGGAGGATGTTTTGGGGGAGAAGATTGTGGGGACCGGCAGTTTCCATCCAAAAGAGGAACACCTTTTGTCCCCGACATGTGGGACCCACCGACCCAGGCCGCACGAGCCGGGAGGCGCGGACTAGTGGCGTAATCCTCGCGTGCGCTTTAGTATGTGCGACTGCCACGCGGGGCCCACCTGTCGGCGCCGGGTTCTTGGCCAGGTCTTCATCAGTTCTTCATGGATCTACATATTTTGTGATTTGTTTCATAATAAAAACTTTAAATGTGGTTAGATTTCTCATTCCTTGTCCGATTCAGTTCGTTCTTTTTGCTGACTTCGTATAAAATCATTATCTATCTCATGGGTTCCACTGTGCATAGTGACTCCAGTTTGATGTTGTACCTTACTAGCATTGCAAACACTAAGTCCTAAAAACTCTACAATGTAGGTGTATTTGCCAATAAAATTTGGTGTATATGCCATTCTATCACACATGTACATTTAGAATTATATGATAGAATGTTTAAATGCACCATATAAACCACATGTTCCACTCTCATTGGATATGGACTATAAGGACCATATGGCATAGGTCACGTAGTCATCTTACACGAACAAATTCAGTCCATAAATTTAAACGTGTCGTATGTAGGTTCAATTTTGGAAAGACCAATTTCATCACAATCCATGAGGCTCAAAACTCCAAATATTTGCCAATAACACAGTGAATTACAGTGGAGATTTGTGTGTTTTCCCAGCTGTATTTACGTCTTCTCTCTTTTGTGTATTTTCCCAGCTGTATTTTCACAATGTGCTTTTGTGAATGTTCATTTCTCATTGGATTTCACTTTGGGAATGTTCATTTCTCATTGGATTTCACTTGAGGGATCATATGTACATGATGCGTTAGTCATGCATCCTCCCACCCACATTCATGAATAATCAGAACACAAATGTAGATGAAGGTTTCGATATGTTGGTTTTTAGAAACAAAATAGTGCAAATCAAACAAGAGTTCAAAAAAATAGTGAAATCAAAAGGACACTTCTCTTTTAAATTGAAAACAATTGCAAATTGCGTCTTCTCTGTATGAAAGCGCAATCCTATGTGTCCCCGGCTGGTGGGACCAATTGCATTTGGCAAGAGAAAACGTATTCACCACCAGAAAAGTTTTTGATGCGGCACGTTCCCGCGTGCCTACGACAGGTGGGACCCACTACATCCCCCCAGTTTGTACCTCAAATTTTTAGATCAAGTGCAATGTTCCCTTCATTAGTTTTTCCAAAACCCTCAGATACATATCTCAGCCTCCTCCCCACTTCACCCAAAACTGCGGCGGTTCTAATCTGCCCAAGCGAATCCATCCACGGCGACGCGCGACTTCTTCTTCCAGCATGGCGACTCCATCCACGGCGATGACTTCTCCTTCCATGGTGACTCCTTCCATGGCCGGCGATGGAGAACCCAGCACACGACCAAGGAGGGTCCCTGTCGACGAAGCCGAGATTGAAGACGCAGGATTCTGGTTCGCATCCACATGTAACGCCTTCCAGGGTTAGGGCAGAAGATTTGCGTGCAATTGATTTCTTCTTGCGTCCATTCAATCGAGTTGATGTTACCTCTAAGGCCATCTAGGGTTTTGGTAGAAAAATTGCATGCAATCGATTTGTTCTTGCCTTATTCAATCTATTACTTTTTGCCTCACAGTCAACAGAGTTGATGTTACCTCTATTGCAATCTAGGGTTTTGGAACCATGTCCTATCCTGGGAGCAGTTGTCTATCCCCCAATAGACCAATCCATTAGAGTTTAGTTTAGAGTTTTTTCTCGAGGAGACAAAGGGGCAGACCCCTATTTTCATGTTTTTCCTGGGAGCACTTGTCTCATTGGCGCATGCTTTTATAAATCACAGAGCTGTTTAGTACTGATTAGTTTTTCGCATTGCACTAGTAGTACTACATCTTCATTAATTGATGCTGGCATTTTGATATCTATGTGCACATACAGATCTGCAGGCCAGTTGACAGGTGACATGTGGAACATAATGGTACAATGCATGGAAGGACAAGATGTTGTGCACCTGGTCCATGCTACTCTTGATAGGGGACAAATAGATTTTAATACCTTGTGCACTTTCAAAGAGCAGCTTGGATATGGATTGCGGGACTACTACTACTACAAGAAGAGAATAGGAGATGCTGATGCATCTGTTCAGGCAATTGATTACAGCAAAGATGTAGAGTACATACTTGAGTACATGGCTGAATCTGAAGAAAGGAAACTAAGGTTGATACTATCAAAATGAGAAGTAGTTGGACCTGTCAATATTACACCCCTGAAACGACCAAGGGCTAATTTGGATGATTATAGTACAGATAATGATCATGATAGTAGTAATGATGAAATAATTAACCAATACAAAAATTGGGTTGAAGATCAAGACCCAGATTCTGGTATGTATGATGTTTGTACTACACTATCCACATGTATCTATAACTATACAATGTACTCACGGAATTATTTTGTTAACCTGCAGAGCTATACGATGACTACAGGGAATCAACAGTAAAAACATACTCTAAATGGTTAAGGCACCAAGGCCTTCTTAGAGAAATTTGTAAATTCTTTTCCCTCTGAACTACATGTTTGTGATGAAAATTGGGAATCCACTAAGTGCACTTGTCTTTTCATTTTTTCAGTGGCTTATAACAGAGGTCAAGCTCAGCATACAGAAGTACGTGATGAGAGCAATGGTAGTAGCGCCGCACCGCTGTCACAATGGTCAGCTCATGCAAGGAAACCGAAGCAGACAAAAGGTTCTAAAAGCTAAACAACCTTCTGCAGTTTTTGATGTTGTTATTGTGCACAAGTTAATGTAAGCTTCTATTGTTTTATTGTAAATAGGTGGCAAAAAATGGGCCGTGGATGCTTGAAAGGGCTATCTGCGATGGCCAAGAGGTCGAAGTCTCAGTCACAGAAAATGAAAATCCAATTTTCTGAAAATATGGGTGGTCCCTGTGGAGATAATAGACGTACCTTTGTGGATGAGGTTGTGCTGCTTACAAAGCAGAAGGCTCCATTAATTGGAGTTAGATATTGGAGAGATGTGTCTCGACATGTCAAGGAGGATATAGCAGAATGCATAATGGTATGTCAATGGCCACCTCATGCAACATTCTAATGTTATATATTAGTCTTGTTCTGTCTATTTTCTTGGAAACAAATATTATGAATGTAGCATACATAACGAGTTTTCTTTCCCACTAGGATCATTGGGACCTTGAGACCAATGAGGATCCAAAGAAAAAGATATGGAAGGTTGCCATGGAACGCTACAAAGGTTGGCGATCCGCTTTGCATGCTACGTACAAGGCATACAACAGTTATGATAAGAGTGAAAAATAAGCTTGAAGACATAGACATTGTGGAGTGGCACTATTTGAACAAGTACTTTGCAACTAGGTAGTTCAAGCTACGACCTCTTTTGTAAGTATAGGAACACAATCATGAGTTCAACTTTTCATCACTAATCTTTACTTTACGGGATGACTATGTGCAGAGCAAGAGCAGCAACAACTCTAAGAATCACAAACAATTGAAAACCAGTCACTCGGGGGTTCCAAACCTTTCTCTCAGTGGAGTTGGGAAAAGGTAAAGTTTCTTTTCATTATTCTCAACTTTCAGTACATTACACAATGATATATTAATGGCGTTTCATGTTCCAATCATAGAGAGATCCAGTAACTGGTGCTGAGCCATGCCTTTTGGAAATTTGGAGGACCACTCACACTACTAGGGAAGGAGAATGGACAGATGAGGTGGCTGAGAGTATTTATGTGAGTACTGAGTACTAATTTGATCATAACCTTGCTTGAGCCTTAAAAGCTAATTTTTGTATGAAACAATGACCAAAATTCATGTAATACAATTAATATTTTCTTGCCATCAGACTAGTATAGCCAGGATGCTATCTGTAGCATCACAATCAGATGAAGAAGACCCAACAAGTGACACTTGTGGACCTGCCAAGGAAGACCAAGTTTTCCAGCAAACGTACAAGGAAACAATAGGAGCCAAATACACCAGGTCACGTGGCCATGGTTAATTGTCGAATCCAAAAGGAAAGTAGCAAATCCTTCAGGAGAGGATGATTCAGGAGAGACCAGAGAGGCTCGAAGAACAAGAACGCCAGTTCCAGGGAAAAGTTGAAAAGCATGAAGCTGATAAGGCAGCAGAGCTGGAATAACTTAAAGCCGCACTTAGACAAGAATTGATGGAGGAGTTTAAAACAGTGATGGCACCTTATCGTCAGGCATCACTGTGCGAGGTAACTATAATATAATATAATTTATGCATGTTTATTTCTCTTTTGCTCTTACTTGCACAATGTTGCTAACATCTAGCATCCCCTCTTTTTTAGAATGTGCAGCCTATCCCGACAACCAGCAATAATACAACTGAAGTTGATGGTAGGAGCACTGGTGATAACCCTGATGCAACGCCAGTACTGCACAACCAAGAAATAAGGAACCAGGTATATCAACAATAATTGGTTGCGATTGAAAATATATATATATGTCGCTAATCTCTTGCCTGCTTGCTTTTAAATTGTGCAGCATACCCCCCAAACCAACAATAATACAACTGTAGATGAAGCTGGGAGCACTGAGGATAATATTGCTGCAACACAAGTTAAGCATAGTCAACAACTAGCGAAACAGGTAACAACATCGAACAATCATTCCAATCATGATGGTTTTGTGCATTTAGAACTAACATTGTTCCAAGAACTTTATTATGATCCAGATTGCTCCAAGAAGCATCCTCACAACCGACAGAAGCAATTTGGCACCTAGCAGCAAAAATGCTAGCACTGCCAATGTTGCAAAGAGTCTGTTCAATGAGAATCGTGGTAGAGGTGTAGGAGCTACTGCAGGATCCAAATACATTAGTTCACAATAGCTTGTATCTGGTGCCAAAACACGAGCAAGCAAAAAGAAAGCACAACAGGTATGAACTGGAATTGTGCTTTCAATATGCTATTACTATTTTCTAATGTTGCTGCATATTGATTCCAAGACAAAGTAGCTTGACAAATTTTAATTCACTTTGTTTCTTTTTGCTTTAGCATGCCAGTCAGGCTACGTAGATGCGATAAGACTCAAGGTTTTGCCTACATGTTACAAGCAAGCCTTCAAGAAGCAAAGTTGATCATCATGAATGCTGGGAGTGATTAAAATTATAGATGCGTGCGAATAATATAGGTGTTGATCTAGATATTTCATTATTGGGAGTCATGTGGATGAATGGACAAGAGTTAGTTTCATATATCTAATATTCTATCATTAATGGTGTGAATGATGGATTGATTTAATTAATGATATATATGTGACATTAGTTTGTTTTGGATCTTCCGTTGCATTAAATAATATGCTTATGGCGACAAGCCAAATTTTCGTTGCGCTACCGCATAAGCGATGGCGACGAAATATTTTCAGTTGCGATATCCGTTGAACGTACAGCCACGAGTGTTGCGCTACCTTGTAAGCATATGGCCATGACATATTTTATTGCGACATGACTGAAGCATATAGCGATGTCACGTACCTTGTTGCGGTACCTTGTACGCATATAGCGACGCTGTCTCGTTCGTTGCAATATCCTTGAGAATATAGCGACAGCATATGGTTCGTTGCGCTACCCTTTACGTGTAAAGCGACGACATATGTTGTTGCCATATGATTGTACCATATAGCCACGCCGTACGTCGTTGTGATACACTCTACGCATGTAGCGATGACCCATATTTCGTTGTGATACCCTTTAAGCATGTTGCAACGCCATATTACGTTGGGATATGGTTGATGCATGTAGCAACGACTAGTACTTCATTGTGATATTCTGCTAGCGTATTGCAACAACATGAGTCTCGTATTGCAACAACATTCTTGCGTTGTATTAACCCTTGTTTGCAATAGCGCAATATCGTTGCAATAGCCATTGTAGCAACGGCGGCTAGCGTTGCAATTACTAATCTTGCAACGACATACGCCGTTGCAACAACGCACCCTTATGCCAATGACTTCCTGGGCGGTTGTATTACCTTATTGCAACTCGAGTTTAAGAAACGACATAATTACTAATACAACAACACACAATCATCGCACTAGATCGGTATTGCAACGAAACGACCCCTATTGCAATGATTTTGTGCCGTGGCGACAGTGACAAAACGTTGTAGTGAGTTGCCTTGTGTGCTGGTTCTTGAGTGAACCATCCTTGTAGTGAGTGCTTCAACAACGTGAACTAGGGGTGGCCTTATGCCTACCGATACCACGGGATAAATCTTCGTGTCGAGAGTTTGCTTCCCCTCATCCTCTTCCTTTAAGTTTTCGCATTTCATATTGCAACTTGTGTACCTTTACCTTCATAGAGTAGTATCTTGATAGGATTGACTATATGTTGCAAAACTCTTTGGGATGATATTTTCACTCTAGAAGACCCAAGTTGCACATCTAGATAGCTTGATTTAGTTTATATTTTGTGCATACTAGATTGAGCCATATGTTAAGGTTTTAAATTTGCCTAATTCACTCCCTCCCCATCTTAGGTTATGAGCACCGATTTCTTTCACTGTGGCATCCCCATTTGACAGTCCAAAAACGTGGATTCTGCTGACCGAATTTTAGATATTTCCCTTTCTTTTAAAGGGAAGTGAAATACATAGCGTTGTTGGCAAGGCAGCTAGCAGCACCCGTACCCGCATGCCTTCAGTTCAATTAATAAAGGCCCATGTAGTCGACCTAGTGCTGGTGACCAAAATTGGCAAAGACTGAGGAAGACCGGTCTTTGCAAACTGGTCGGACACTCGGACCGGTCTAGCTGCCTGTGCAATCAGAGTAAGTTTTGATTTGTAATTCAGGAAACTTTAGGAGCCGACTTCTAGCGGTGTGTTGATCGGATTTCACGTCAATACCTAGATAACCTTTTTTTAGATTCTTGAATATGGAAACGTGTAGTATAGGATCTAGTGCAAAGGGAGAATTTATGAACAAACAGATAATATGATTAGAATTTCAACCAACTAATTCTTGGTCAAATCTCTGCACTTCTTAACTTGATAATAAATTCACGATGATTTTTTTGGTGTTTTAAACCTATATCACGTAACAGAAAATATAAATGCATCATGGAAAAATATTAAACACTTCTCTTTTGAAAATATTAAACACCTTATCAAGTCAACAAATGTATGTATATAGCTAGTGCCATCTATTTTTTGCCAACTTCATGGACATCGATCACTATTTAGTATTTATACAGCTTATAATGTCTAGTCTAAACCACGTATTTTTGCTATCATGAACTAGCCACCATAGAGCAGAATTTGTTCTCAGTTAGTATGATAGCAATAACACAATTCATATTAGCTATCGCTGAAGCATTTCCCTAAGTTTTTTTAGCGTCACAATTTTCATCATCTAGGCGTTGTGATATGTCAAAGTTACCTGCTCCGATCCAATCTAATTACTATTATTGTTGTTATGTCAAGGGCTATGCTTACACCTACCTAGAACTTTTGGACCTAATCATTCTTACGATCATTACGTGCTGTGTTAACCACAGGTGGTTCCGTGGATGCTCCAATGATGGTGGAAGTGATGGAGGATATCCAAAAGTAGGATCTGTTTCAGCTGTACGGAGACTTATTTGATTCAGCATCTTATTAGTTGAGTTTGGACAATATTTGGAGGTGAAAGCAAGGTTGTGTTGGAGACTTCTTGCTTATTTATAATTGAGCATGTCTCTCCCATCCCCGCTCCATATATATCCCAGATATATATAATTATATAAAACATGGATGTTTTTGTTTCCAGATGTGTTTTGTTACTATTATTATGAACAGTTGATGTTAATGAGGTAGAGGGACATGATTTACTATAAACAAGAGTAGTTTAGTAGTTGTTCCTCTAGTTAATTCACCTTCTCCTATATCTTCTTCACCTCCCACACATCTTATGAAAGCAGCTGGGACCATTGTCACCAATAACATGGTGTACTCGGGGTAATGTGCGACTTATGAGGATACCAACGTCTAGGTCCCCATGTTTTGGAGGCCGCGCACCACGAAGGCCGTCCTACTTAATTGAGGCGGCAGTGCTGCATACCACGAATGTGACTAGAACATTCGATGCGCTTTCTACGTCCTATCACAACTATAATTGTTTGGAATGCCTAGATTATGCAAAAGAGCAAAGAATTAAGTGATGCAGAGTTGATGGATAGTCATCTAAGAAAGAATCCACTTAACTTTTGGAAATAACTCCACCGGTCAATTCAAGAATGAATTTGCACAGCCGATATAGGCATGGCAAAAAGGTTAGTACACCATAGAAAATTTTAAACCGAATCAAGGTATTCCTGTTGGCAACTACCACAGTTTACAGACATAATATTATTTTGGTTGGACATATAACATATATAGATAAATAAAAAAATAGTCGAACAACATAAAGCATACTGATCTGTCAGTGTTCTGGTGGATGGTTTAAACTGAAAACACAATCAGAGAAAGGCAGAGCACTTCTCTCTTGGTTACTGTTGGCATTTCGTAGCGTCATCACTAGGGTAGGTGTTTCCCAGTAACGGCGCTAAAAATATCATAGGGTATTTCTTACGTTACAGAAGGATCCGCAAGCATACGGAATACCGTTGTAGCATTTTACCCGTGAGTACGGGGTCGTATTTATATTTCTGCAGGGAAGCCAACGGTTATTGGAAAAGATTACTATGTTGATTAGTTCTAGCATGGATATTCTATTAAATAAATAGGGGTAAGATAATATATGGTAGAGAGGTAGTGTGACACACAAGTTACTCAAGTTCTATCTCTATGCAAAGCTTACATGAAAGGAGAAAGGAAGAAGAAAGCTAATCTAAGGACTTATGTACTCCTCACTAAGCGTACAGTCTATACTAAGCACTCATACACGTACACATGATTAGGAACGGGCTCTAGGCTCCCAGGCATCATCGGGAGACCGCACAAGATATGGCTAGGTGGCCACTAGATCTTCACGGCTATTTTATGCACCTCCTACATCTACTACACAAACGGGGAGGGTTACGCTGGACGGATAGGGCTGTCACCACCTGCCGCCTAACTCCTCTAACCATGGTATAGAGCCACATCCAGCAACACTGACTAGCCTAGACACTACATCTACGCTAATAAGCGATACTCTGATACCCCGCACGTAACCCTCACCTTTCAGATGGACAGACATCATACTAGAGCAAACATGCCAATACTGTAACCAATGTCGTAGCCTAGATGTCTTACCACGTCTAAGCATGCAAGATATAAGACCTAGATATAAACTAAGCATAGCACACACATCTGAATACACAGAATATATACTATACGAGTACACTAAACTAGAAGATAACTCTATTAAGGAATTCCGAATATTACAAAGGAGAGGAAGAGTAAAACTCATACCGAACACTCCTAGGCAAGACTCGGGAACCGAAGAAGAGCTACTTCACCTAAACTCTCTATCCTAAAGACTAAGCAAGAGAGAAACTTGAGAGAGGCTTCAACTTGTGGTGTATTCTATTGTAGGCACCCCCGTTCATATTTATAGAGGTGAGTGAGGGGGGTGTGCAGCAGCTCCTCGGCGTCCAAATGCCCGAAGCCTTGCCAAACCGACGTTAGGAGCCAATGGGGAAAGCGCCACGTCTAAGGAGGTAAGTTGGTTCGCCCTTGCTGGGTCGGCCGACCTGGGCCTGGCCCAGATCGGGTCTAGGTTGCTCTGGGTGACTGCCATGTGGGCCATGGTCGCTTCTGTGCGTGAGTGAATGTTTTCCTAAGTTGGTTGCCTGCTTTGGTGGGCCCTTCAATCCATGGGAGTCGAAATGGCGCGCTCTGATTGGTCGACGTCACTTGCCTTGGATTGAGGTGCTTGTTTAACACTTGAATTCCACTCAATTTCCCTACATTATAAATTCTCCTAGGGGAATGTGGAAACGATATTATTCTAGATAAATATGCAAGTTAAGTATGCTAGTCATTTCAATTTTCTGGTCAAATTAACGCTCGAAATTGGTCCGTAGCGAGCGTCAACAAGAACCCCCAAGCTGTCTTTTGCTCGTCCCGAGCAAAATAGGGCAAATTAGGATGTTGATCAGAAGAAATTTGTTAGACTCATTACTTGTTGTCGTGTCAAGTCTGAGGCATAGATGATCTCCTTGAGGATGAGTAATGTTGGCATGAGTACCTGGCCCTTGTTACCTTCATCATCTCTGGGCCTTATGAGCTTCTCCTCGTCTTGAGCTGTTGAGAGTTAGAACAGTCGATAGAGCAGTACTTACCTTACATTTGCTCAACAATCCATCTAGAGGTTTTCTTTTTGAAAATAGTAAAACAAGACTAAGTTTCTCGAATGATCCACTCAGATCGCTCAATGGTGTATGAATCTTTACCAAGGCACTTCTCTCTTCTCATAACGAAAGCTTTTGTGGAGCTCAAGGTACGGAATGGATGAAGCATACCTGCATTTCATATATTGCCGAGTGGATCCATGGAGAAAACAAGTCATATACCAAGATCAAGAGGTGCATGTGTGTGGATGAATGAGAGGTATGATTACTCCTTTTTGGTTTGTGATCTCTCTCCTCTTTATTTTATTTTTGTATTTTTTTCTTTAAACGTGGCTTTCCACCTCTTATTCTTTCTTTTTTTTGGGTCATGCTTCTTTGGCATGCCATCTTTTCTCTTTTTCTCTTCTTTTTTTTTCTTTCGGGGATGACCAAGCCTAATTTCTTTTTCAGGTATGACATGAGGAGAGGCCACAGACTTTGTGGAGCATTTATTTGGTGGATGGATGGATTTGCTAATTCCCAGTGGAGGAATGTCTCAATGAGTGTAATGTGTGCGTGATCTTGATCAAGAGGATATGAAAAGCATCTCACTAGAATCACAATAATTTGACAAAGCTCAATGAAATAGCAAGCAACATATGTGTAGGGTTTTTCAATGTAAATGACATATGACTTTGATAGGACTTGGAACATCATTGAGGAACTTGTCTTTCCCTTTTTAAATTTTTGAAAACAAAATACTCCAGATGTCATGCTTCACTTAGGACAAGATTATAAAGCTCCATCTTCCCTATCTAAACTCACAACAACCTAGGCTTGGATAAAGCCTGTGCAACCCACGAGACGTTCAGATTCATGGCACAAAGGTTTAAACAGTCAGCAAACTCAAACTTAAGAAACACCATGCTTTAGGACTAAGCAAGACAAACAAGCAAGAGCATAACAATTATTCATCCTTTCAACTTAGGAAGACTGAATATTCTTATCATGCATATGGAAAAGGGAAATTAAAGAAGGAAATATTTGTTTGGTTTTTTAGAGTTTTTTTTATATTTTTATTGAAAGCAGTAAAAGGATACAGTTCACTTGGTGGAAGGACTCCCCCAAGCTAGCTCTTGGTTTAAGGTTCGATGAGCAGGATCCTCTCCATACCTGTTTAACTCGAGGTCGAATCATCCATACCTGGAGAGGATGTTAAGGATGATGACGTCTTCTTCTTTCCCCACACCTTCTAAGTTTTCTTCTTTGTTGATGTCGGTGGTGTGGGAGTCAGATCCTCGGGTGTCAGACTGTGTATCTCCCAGTCTTTGAACCATTCCGGTTCTGTCCCCAGCCCTTGTTCTTTGCTATCCTCATGAAGCAGGTATACTTGTTCACGTCTGTTGCGGAACCTGAACTTCATGGTCCTCTTCCCAACCCGGAAGCTGATTCTTCCGGTCCCCACATCTATTCTGGCCTTGGTGTCTCTGAGGAATGATCGCCCAAGAATGAGCGAGATTCCTAAGTCACCCTCCATGTTAAGGACTACGAAGTCCGCGAGCATGAATGAATGTTGGACTCGCACCAGGAGATTCTTCACAATTCCCTCGGGATATCGTATCGTGGAGTCGGCCAGCCACCGACATGAAAGTACGGGAAAGAGCAGGATAGGCTAGTTCTTCGAAAGCTACCTTGGGCATGATGTTGACACTTGCTCCAAGGTCGCAGAGGGCATGCTCATAATAACGGTCGTATATCAAGCAATTGATCATTGGGGTTCCGGGATCCTCCTTTATGGTTACCGCTAGATCTCCCCATGAACTCTTCCGTGGGCGTTCAAGCCTTTCTGCATAGTTAGTACAGAATTTACCATGTGATGGCTTACCCCATTTCGTGGTTATTGCATTAACGCTCTCCAGGGGAGCCTCGGGTTGCCCCGAGATCTTCCTTGTCTCTGCAGAAGGAACAGTGGCGGCCTGTTGAGCTAGTTGAGTTTCAATCATTTTGTTGAAGCTCAGTTGGTTCTTGAGTGTAGAGGAGATGCCATCCATCTTCGTTCGGATAGTCTACAAGGTCTTGTCGTTGGCGGCAAGCTTCTTCTGGATTGCTTCGTTGGTCTTTGCTTGGCTTAAGACAAGATCCCTCAAGGAAGGTTGGTTAGGATTAAATGAATTTGGATTACCATAACCTCCTTGGTAGTAGGGGCGTGACTGGTTCCACCCCTAACCTCCTTGTGGAAGAAACCCGTTGTTGTTGTTGTTCGTATACATGATTTCTTCCTGGGTTTCGGGGCAGTCGTTCCCCGAATGTCCGACGTTGCCACAGACCTCGCAAGTCATACGAGAGTCTAAGACTTGAAGTACCTGAGTTTGAGCCTTTTCTTGGGGGCGTTCATCAATCTTCTTGATGAGGAGGTCGAGCTTAGAGGTGATCATGTCCGTCTCCCTGACGGAGTGCATGCCCCGCTGGCGAGGTTGGAAACGCTCGTTGTTCCATCCTTGGTTGAACACTATCTTCTCGATCAAAGTTTTGGCCCTGTCATTAATGGTTAGCAAGAAGAAAGCACCACCTGCAGCAGCGTCTATATGATCACGGGCTGTTGGAGTCAGCCCGTTGTAAAAGTTCTGTAGAATGAGCCAAGCGTCCATCCCATGGTGAGGACATGCTAGGATGTACTTCTGAAGCCGCTCCCAAGCTTCAGTTATTGACTCATTTGACGCCTGCTGAAAACTGGAAATCCTTCCCCGAAGAGCGTTGGTTTTACCCATCGGGAAGAACTTCGCGAGGAATGCCTTGGCGCACTCATCCTAAGTAGTCACCGCACTTCTGTTGGTGTAGAACCACTACTTCGCCTTCCCCAGAAGAGAAAACGGAAACAGACGGAGTCGGATTGCATCCTTTGTGACTCCCTTGATGACAAAAGTGCTGCACAGTTCCAGGAACTATTGGAGATGTGCGTTGGCATCCTCATTGGCCTTGCCAAAGAATGGGCTGGCCGGCACCATCGTAATGAGATCCATCTTGATCTCAAAATTCTCAGCTTCAGCATTATCATTAGGCCCGATTGGGACATTTTTGGCCGAAGGATCTAAGTAATCACGGAGAGTCTTCTGAGCCATAGTCTTGGATATTGATGGTGCGAAGTTGATTGTTTCGCCTGTCGAGAGAGTGATCTGAGGAGGAACGACGCGTGGTCGAACTCTTTTCAAAAGTGACTCCGAATTCTGAGTGAAATTTTACGGCAGATCGAAACCAGTCATTTACTAGCCTGTCTCCACAGAAAAGAGAGAAGACAAAGCCAAGTTAGCCTATTTAGACAATTGAATACCATTTTAGAATTTCATCAACCACTTGATCTATTCTTTTAACCAATGCCTTCCCCGGCAACAGCGCCAAAAATACTTATTGGCGTTTCCTAGCGTCATCACTAGGATAGGTGTTTCGCAGCACGGCGCCAGAAATGCCATGGGATATTTCTTACGTTACAGAAGGATCTGCAAACATACGGAATACCGTTGTAGCATTTTACCCGTGAGTACGAGATCGTATTTATATTTCCATAGGGAAGGCGGCGGTTATTGGAATAGATTAGTATGTTGATTAGTTCTCGCATGGATATTCTATTGAATAAACAGGGGTAAGATAATATATGGCAAAGAGGTAGTGTGACACACAAGTTACTCAAGTTCTATCTCTATGCAAAGCTTACATGAAGTGAGAAAGGAAGAAGAAAGCTAAACTAAGGACTTATGTACTCCTAAAGCATACAGTCTATACTAAGCACTCATACACGTACACATGATTAGGAACGGGCTCTAGGCTCCCAGGCATCATCGGGAGACCGCACAAGATATGGCTAGGTGGCTACTAGATCTTCATGGCTATTTTATGCACCTCCTACAGCTACTACACGAACGGGGAGGGTTACGCTGGACGGACAGGGCTGTCACCACCTGTCGCCTACCACATCTAACCTTGGTATAGAGCCGCATCCAGCAACACTGATTAGCCCAGACACTACGTCTACGCTAATAAGCGATACTCTAATGCCCCGCACGTAGCCCCCACCCTTCGGATGGACAAACATCATACTAGAGCAAACATGCGAATACTATAACCAATGCCGTAGCCTAGATGTCTTATCACGTCTAAGCATGCAAGATATAAGACCTAGATATAAACTAAGCATAGCACACACATCTGAATACACAGAACTTATACTATACGAGTACATTAAACTAGAAGATAACTCTATTAAGGAATTCCGAATATTACAAAGGAGAGAAAGAGTAAAACTCATACCGAACACTCCTAGGCAAGACTCGGGAACCGAAGAAGAGTTACTTCACCTAAACTCCTCTATCTTAAGGAGTAAGCAAGAGAGAAACTTGAGAGAGGCTTCAACTTGTTGTGCGTTCAATTGTAGCACCTCCCCTCATATTTATAGAGGTGAGTGACGGGGGTGTGCAGCAGCTCCTCGGTGTTCAAATGCCCGAAGCCTTGCCAAACTGACGTTAGGAGCCAATGGGGAAGCGTCACGTCTAAGGAGGTAAGTCGGTTCGCCCTTGCTGGGTCGGCCGACCTAGGGGGGTTGACCGACCTAGGCCTGGCCCAGATCGGGTCCAGGTTGCTCTGGGTGGCTGCCATGTGGGCCCTAGTCACTCCTGTGCGTGAGTGGACGCTTTCCTAAGTCGGTTGCCAACTTTGGTTGGCCCTTCAATCCATGGGAGTCCAAATGGCACGCTCTGATTGGTCAACGTTACTTGAGTTGAATTGAGGTGCTTGTTTAACACTTGAATTCTGCTCAATTTACCTACATTGCAAATTCTCCAAGGAGAATGTGAAAATGATATTATTCTAGATAAATATGCAAGTTAAATATCCCAGTCATCCCAATTTTTTGGTCAAATTGGTTCTCAAAATTGGTCCGTAGCGTGCGTCAACAGTTACTTGTATAGATACAAAATTTCCACAATAGTACATTGCTATTTGCAAATGCCTTGGCCACAGCCACTTAGAACACCTCTATTTGGCTTCCCCATGGTGCTCTTGATGTACGGATACACCTCACCTGCAAAAATAAACATCGAACCACATAGGGTGAGAATATGCTCTTCTGCTCAGTCAGCTCATATATATATATATATATATATATATTACACTCTAGAAGATGCAACCAAAGAAACGTGGGAGTGTATACTTAAAATATAAGTCACATTCTGCCAGTTCTTCAACAAAGAAACATTTCAGAAGCAGAACTATGCCTGATTGCTCAACCTTGCATTCTAAGTTTATATTTAAGTCAGCTAGACTTAAGAAACAGTATCTTATAGTTTCAATAAATCCTAATGAATTAATGTCCAAACACTCCACTACTACAAAAACGATTTATAGATCCTGTTTTTTTCTAGGGACGGGTCAAAAGGTAACCCACTCCTACAAATATAACAGGAGTACTGTAGCATCCGATCCGCCCCTAGAAAAACATTTTTAGGGGCGGATTACACTATCACCCACCCCTACAAATGGGCATCATTTTCAGGGGCGGGTCATGGAAACACTCGCCTCTAAAAATAGCATTTCTAGGGGCGGGTGACGCCACCACCTGCCTCTGGAAATGGTGGTATTTCTAGGGGTGGGTGATGGCGTCACCCGTCCCTAAAAATGCATTTTAGGGGCGGGTGATGGCATGAGCCGCCCCTAAAAATGGTTCCACGTAAAAAAATTATAACTTTTTCATATGATCTTAGATGAAGTCAAATTTTATATCCAAATTGTAGAGAATGACGAGATCTAAAACTTTGTAGTTGATAACCTTGTCATTTAAGGTCATTTAATTGTCCAAAAAGTTATTATAAACCTACATATGGCCATGACTATATAGTATCTCATACAACTTAAGTCATACTTTGAATTTTCAACAATCTTAACATTTATATACACTAAAATATACTTAACATATTTTTGTATCTATAGTTCATAATAACCATAGTGTAGAGTTTTCAATTTTTTATTTGTTTTGCTATATGTAAAGATTTAAATGAATTTTTAGAATAAAATTAAAAAATACTTTTAGGGGCGGGTGGTGGCGTCACCCTCCCCTAGAAATAATTTCTAGGGGCCGGTGATGGCGGCACCCGCCCCTTCAAATTAATTTCAGAGTTAATATAAAAGAATAGCATACATCATAGAGTCACAAGTGATTATGGTAGTGTGGTGGAGAGGAAGGTACAAGCGAGGCATGAGGTATGCAGTTCGAACCCAGGTGATGCAAGTGTGTATATTTTGTCAAAAAAATTATACCTTGATAGTATAGGGGCTTGTGGTGGTGGCTGGTTGGTTGGAATATTTTTTCTTTTTTATTTTGCTGTTTTTGATTTTTTTTCAATTTCTTTATTTTCTGGACACGGATATGTAGAGGCGGGTCGTGACATGACCCGCCCTAGAAATCGATTTCCCCTACAAATGATTTTTAGGGGCGGACATGTTACCCACCCCTAAAAATCCCATTTTTAGCTACGAGAACTAGGGGCAGCTACCACACCTGCCCCTAAAAATATGTTTACCCACTTCTAAAAATCTTTTTTTAGTAGTGCTTGGTGTCTGCCCCAAGCTCCTAGCATAAAAGCTATCACCATCAATTATTTACTCCTCTTCGGATCAGATCAGGTCAATAAATGTATGTGTGTACGTATATATAGCTAGTGCTATCTATTTTTGCCAACTTCATGGACACCTCTATTTATATAGCTCCATATTTTTTGGCTATCATGAACTAGCCACGATAGAAAATAATTCGTTCTTAGTTAGTATAGTAACAACACAATTCTTAGCCATCGGGTCAAGAAGCATTTTCCTAAGTTTTTTAGCATCAAAGTTCTCATCATCTTGGCGTTGTGATATGTGAAAGGAACCAAGTTCCAGTCTCATTACTACTATGGTTAATATGTCAAGGGTTATGTTTAAACCTACATAGAGCTTTTCACTACTACAGAATAGTCTATCCCAAACGCCCCATCACTGTCGGTTCATAGTGATAGTGGGCATCACCAGTGGTGACAAGTTTGATAGGTATCACCGCTAGGTCATAATACGAACCGGCGATGACGCTCATTATCACCGCCGCTTCGTATTACGATCCGACGTTGATGAGAACACCACCTTCATATTATTTTTCACCCTCCCTCTCATTCCCCTCCCATCTCCTCCTCTGTATCTCCCAGCCGCTCCTCCCCTCCTCTCCCTCCGCTGCTCCTCCCCTCACTCCCGCGCTGCCACCTACCCTCTCTTGTTGCCGCCTCCCCCCTCCCCCACACCCAACGGGTGGCGTCGAGGAAGCCGCTACAAGCGATGGGGACGAACAGTGTCAACGTGGCCACGACTGAGGATGGGAACGACGGCATCGAGGCGGAGTGGGGGTCGTCGTGAGCGGGGCAGAGCGGGGAAGTGTGGCGCGGCTCGAGCGGCGTAGGGCGCACAACGTCATTTTTTATTTTTATTTTGTTTTGTGAAGAAGGCATCACCAGCGGTTCTAGACCAGGTGGTGATGGTCCAACCCATAACCGCCGATCCTAATCCAACGGATTATCGAACCAGCGGTGATGCCTTTTTAACCTGGCGGGATGGGGTGCTCTGTACTAGTGTTGGCGCTAAAATTGGCCAGGAATCGGCCGATGGTCTTCAGCGTCGGACACACGACCCGGGAGAATCTGCTTAGCTCCTGTTCGGGTTATTTGCCCTAGTGCGGTTCCCGCGGCGTGCCGGACAATCTAACATGTTGATTGACAAGGAAATAAGAGTATTAAATTCAGGGCGTTCCGATCGGCTGGGGTTCCGATCTGTCCCTAAGAGCGCCTCGGCGAATCGGCCGATTTGCTATGAAGATGACCGGCTATGGATCAACCGATAATCACGTAATAATTGCAAAGAAAGCTGCTGGAGCGACTTAAACAATTATTACAGATGCAACACTTGAAATAGATCTAATCGGCTATACGACGATGAACGAGGAAGAGCGATGATAAAGCCGATAACTCCAATCTCAAGCTGGATAACTGGTGATAATACTAGAACAACAGGTAAAACTTGCAATTCTAGTAAATATCGATAACTAGTGAATAAATCCAAACGAAACCACAGCGATGCACCCGAGGTTAAAGCTCAGATGTTATTCGATAAGCGGAACCTACCAATTGGCCGGAGATCAGGTTGATGCAGCCCTGCCAATCCGTACGAACTCGTGAAAGAAGAAAAAGTATTGGCGAAGTCGCCGACTTGAATGTAAAGTACTAGGAAAAAGTAGAACTGTTTTGTTGATTGATGTGTTGATATCTTACAAAGCCCTGACGACTCCTATTTATACCCTAAAACCAGGACTCCTGGTCGATTACGACTTGTTACAATCTTATTTTAAACAGAAAAACTGCTATATCTACAATATTCTTATAAAGGAAACGGACTCCCGTAGAATCTTCCGCCACCGTCTCCTAATCCAATCAGGACTCTTTTTCTTTGCCTCTTGACCGAATCAGCATTATTCCGTTGACTAACATTAGGCCACTTTTAACGGGATCCTCTGTTGTGGTTCCGATCTGTTGGCGCAAGTTGCATCACCAATCGGCCGATTCCCAACTGTAACCTCAATCGGCCGATTCTTTACTGTAGCCTTTAGATCTGCCGCATCGGCCAACCTCTCCTCCTGACGCCGATTCAACACGTGTCAAAATCTGGTGTCAACAACTAGTATTTGGACTTAAGTTTTCTTATGATCATCGCCTTCTCTGAACCATGTAGGTTACGTGGATCGATGCACATGATGGTGGAAGTGATGGAGAATATCCAAGAGTAGGATCTGTTTCAGCATACGGTGCAAAAATTTGATTCTCATCTTATTAACTAAGTTCATAGGATAATATTTTGAGATAAAAGGTAATGTTGGCGACTTGTTGCTTATTTGTAATTGAGTTCATCGTATGGGGAAATAAATGATGTGTCTCTCCCATCCCTGCTTAATATATTCTAGATATATATAATTGTATCTATAATACATGAATGTTTTTGTTTTGAGATGTGTTTTGTTATGATTATTACGAGCAGTTGATTTTAATTAGGCTTGAGGAACATGATGTACTATACTGGAGAAAAAAGGCAATCGGTACGAGATCCAAAGACCTGTCAATACCGGTTTTGCCACCAGTACTGAGCAACCAAGACTAAAAGTCTCGATCATCTAGTACCAGTTGCATGGCCCGATGTCAGGGATAGATCCCTAAGTACCTGTAAGAAAGGAAGAAGTCGGACTCCTACTAGGATACATATGTAATCCTACTAGGACTCATACCTTGTAATCCTACTAGGACTCCTACCTTGTAACTGACTAGGAACCCCACCCCCTGGAGTATATAAAAGAGGGCGGGGCACCTAGATCGGCAGAGTAGCCAACAGGCAACCCAACACTCAAGCGCAGGGTGCAATATACAACACCCCAAATAGGACGTAGGGTATTAAGCTATTCTAGCGGCCCGAACCTGCCTACATTCGTGTCTTGTGTCCTCACCTTTACCTTCAAGTTCTAGGTTCGGCGATCCCTCACCAAATAATCACCTACCATAGGGTATCCCTAGGTAGGCTGACGGCAAAAACACCGACAGCTAGCGCCCACCGTGGGGTAGATAGTCGAATCATCGGGCGAGCTTGAAGGATGTTTTTTCAATATTATCCACTCCATGCAGCGGATCAATTCATCGAGTTCGAGATCGAACAAATACATCAACCTCGACTACTCGGCGCGTCTCCAACTTGCGTCGCCGACTACCTCGACAACTCGGCACGTCTCATGTTGCGTCGTCGAATACTTCAACAACTCGGCGTTTCTCTTGCTGGCGTCGCCGATGTTGACGCTCGCTACGGACCAATTTTGAGCGTCAATTTGACTAGAAAATTGGGATGATTAGCATACTTAACTTGCATATTTACCCAGAATAATGTCATTTCCACATTTCCCTTCAAGATTTTGCAAAGCATGAAATTGAGCAGAAAATGGAGGGAAAACACACCCTTGAATCCAAGGCAAAAGCTATCAACCAATCAGAACGCTCCGTTCAGCCTCACATGGATCAATGGGCCCACCGGAGCATGCAACCGACTTAGGACAGACCCAGCTCATCTACGAGAGTGACCAGGGCCCACGTGGCAGCCACACAGACGAAGCTGAAGGTGGTGGGTGCCAAACCTGGTTCGGCCAAACCAGGCTGAGCCCCACCAACTTACCTCTTCCATGTGGCGCTTGTGCATTGACTCCCAATGTCAGTTCCTGGTGAATCATGCCGAGAAGCTGCTGCACACCCCCCTCACTCACCCCTATAAATACAAGGGAGGTGCTACTAATGAAGACACACCACAACTTGCTCTCTCTCAAGTTTCTCTATTGCTTAGTCTTTAGGATAGTGGAGTTTAGGTGAAGTAGCTCTTCTTCAGTTCCTGAGGTTGCTTAGGAGTGTTCGGTATGGGTTTCACTCTTCCTCTCCTTTGTAATATTCGGAATTCCTTAATAGAGTTATCTTTTAGCTTAGTGTATTCACGTAGTGTTTATTCCGTGTATTCAGATTTCTATGTCATGCTTAGTTTATTTCTACACCTTATATCTTGCATGATTAGACGTGGTAAGACATCTAGGCTACGACAACGGTTTTAGTATTCGTATGTTTGCTCTAGTGTTCTACCCACGCGGAACATTAGAGTATCGCTCGTTAGCGCAGATATGGTGTCTGGGTTAATTAGTGTTGCTGGATGCGGCTCTATAACATGGTTAGATGAGGTAGGCGGCAGGTAGTGACAGCCCTGTCCGTCCAGCTTAACACTCCCTGTTTGTGTAGTAGCTGTAAGTGGTGCATAAAATAACCGTGAAGATCCAGTGGCCACCTTGCCATTCTTGTGCGGTCTCCCGGTAGTGCCTGGGGCCTAGAGCCCGATTCTAATCATGCGTATGCTTATGAGTGTGTTGTATAAACTGTGTGTTTAGCTAGGAGTACATAAGTTCTTGGATTAGCTTTTTTCTTCCTTTCTCACTTCCTGTAAGCTTTGCATAGAGTAAGAGCTTGAGTAACTTGTGAGTCACACTACATCTCTATCCATATATTATCTTGCCCCTGTTTATGCAAGTGAATATCCATGATAGAGCTATTCAACCAACTTATCTGTTCCAACAACCCACAACAACGTTTCCAAAAATCACAGCCCACAGCAGCTTTTCCAAAAACCGCAGCCCAACCAAACACATCCTCAACAATAACATACTACTTTTTGCTTATATTGTTGTATTGCATTGAAACATTAAATTTGAAACACTTTATTAGAATGGACTAATCGAAACCCTTATCTGTCCGTCTGGTGCCCGTAAAATGATTGAACCAAGTTTCTAGACCGGCCCCACAGAGGCTAGCACCATACTTTCCTAAGCTATCTGCTACCATAACACGTTAAGTTGACGTGGCTTTTCGGGACTCTTTCACTTCTTTCACGAAAACAGAAAACTCCAAGCGGGCAGAGACGAAGAGAGTTGCCTGTTAAAACATTCACCACAACCGTTGCATCAGACGCAAGAAACCATCATTGTCAATGCCCATTCACCTGTGTGCGCAAGAGCACTTGCTTGCCCTCTGGATGGACGCCCTCTGTACTAGCAACCTGAATCTCCCTATGGCCATTACAAACAGCAAAACCCCAACGTCCTTGTTTCTCTCTTGCATTGAATGATCCATCAATGTTAAGGTACTTTTCTTGGACCCTAACTTTGCCACAGGGCTATTTGGTCCGCGTCTAACTTTGCCCAGCATAAATAATTAGGTGACGAGAAAAATAGCCATCACATGTGGGAAATATTGATAAAGTGTTGGCGCTAAAAATCGGCCAGGAATCGGCCGATGGTCTTCAGCGTCGGACACACGACCCGGGAGAATCTGCTTAGCTCCTGTTCGGGTTATAGCCCTGGTGCGGTTCGCGCGGCGTGCCAGTCAATCTGACTTGTTGATTGACAAGGAAAATAAGAGTATTAAATTCCGGACGTCCCGATCGGCTGGGTTTCCGATCTGTCCCTGGGAGCGCATCGGCGAATCGGCCGATTTGCTATGAAGATGACCGGCTATGGATCAGCCGATAATCACGTAATAATTGCAAAGAAAACTGCTGGAGCGACTTAAACAATTATTACAGATGCAACACTTGAAATAGATCTAATCGGCTATATGACGATGAACGAGGAAACGTGATGATAAAGCCGATAATTCCAATCTCAAGCTGGATAACTGGTGATAATACTAGAACAACAGGTAAAACTTGCAATTCTAGTAAATATCGATAACTAGTGAATAAATCCAAACGAAACCACAGCGATACGCCCGAGGTTAAAGCTCAGATGTTATTCGATAAGCGGAACCTACCAATTGGCCGGAGATCAAGTTGATGCAGCCCTGCCAATCCGTACGAACTCGTGAAAGAAGAAAAAGTATTGGCGAAGTCGCCGACTTGAAAGTAAAGTACTAGGAAAAAGTAGAAGTGTTTTGTTGATTGATGTGTTGATTCTTTCACGAATCCCTGACGAATCCTATTTATACCGTAAAACCAGGACTCCTGGTCGATTACGACTTGTTACAATCTTATTAAAAACTGCTATATCTATAATATTCTTATAAAGGAAATTCCCGCAGAATCTTCTGCCGCCGTCTCTTAATCCAATCAGGACTCTTTTCTTTTGCCTCTTGACCGAATCAGCATTATTCCGCTGACCAACATTAGGCCACTTTTAACCGGGATCCCCTGTTGTGGTCCCAACCTTGTTGGCGCAAGTTGCATCGCCAATCGGCCGATTCCCAACTGTAACCTCAATCGGCCGATTCTTTACTGTAGCCTTTAGATCTGCCGCATCGGCCAATTTCTTCTCCTAACGCCGATTCAACATGTGTTAAAATCTGGCGTCAACACATGCCCCCCAGTTTCGGAGTAAAACATAATTTTTACTTTGAAACTCTTTTCTTTAATCTCTTTCTCCGAAACGGGCGCAGTAAAAATCTCCTTCCATTTCGCGGTCTTCTGCATAATGATTGCGATTTCCTTGGATCGGGCGCTCGAGACAACTGTTCCCCTGGAATTCGTGTGGATGGCGCGGCAAAAATCCCGCCTTTACCCTTTCTCTCTTGGATTATCCTTAAGTACTGGCATTCTCCGCCCACTTTTCTTCACGAGCCTAGTATTTTCCTCCAGCGAACCACTATTCATCTTCTTCCTCCTCTGTCAACCAGGTACGAACCCTCTTCTATTTCTCCCCTTGACATCCCAATCGCTCTGATGCTGGGTAGCTTTTTATCTTTCTTTAGCCAAAACATCTCAGTCCCAGCCTGGAATGAGCGATTGAGGTTATGCATTCAGACGAACCACTGTAGCAGGCAGACATAGATCTAATAAGAGCTCACTCTGAAGAACTTAAAGGTCACGTTGCTGCTGATGTCCAGAAGTATTGGGACCATATAAACGCTCACTGCTCCAAGCGATTGCCAACTGAAAAGAGTACTCCACTCCCTTATCAAGTTGAGACTGAAGCCACCATGGAGAATCTGAAGGAAAAGAAGACCCGCCTTCTGATAGAACTGAGCCATCAAGTTGAGACTGAAGCCACCATGGAGAATCTGAAGGAGAAGAAGACCCGCCTTCTGATAGAACTGGGCCGGATCGAGAGAGAAATCAAGAGCAAGCGTAATCAATAGATATATCGGTATTTTTTATTCTAAGGGCAACTTGTACCATGTCGGCCATGTACTCTATTGTTTTCATCGAATAATGAATTGGTCAGACCGAACCACAATGTTTCCTTCTTAAAAAGATGTCAATTCCACATCGGCTATGTAGACAAAAGCCGATAGGGGTCGGCCACGCCATCTTGATGTATCTCTCTGCAAGTTATGCATCTACCCAAATGCTCGGATAGTACCTCTTCAGATATCTTCCGTTTAAAGCTCTTGGGAATTCTTCCCCTTCGATAGTTTCCAGAATATACGCATTTCCCGGGGCACATCGGCCGATTCTATACGGCCCTTCCCAAGTGGGCGACCATTTACCGAATTTGGGATCCTTAGACCCTATTGGCAACACCAACTTCCATACCAAATCTCCTTGGAAGAATTGTTTAACCTTGACCTTTTTGTCATACCATCTGGCCACCCTTTTCTTGTTTTCTTCGATGCTAATCAGGGCCGTCAACCGCTGACCCGCCAAGTCATCGAGCTCATCCTTCATGAGGAAGGAATAGTCATCGGCCATCAACTGATCTTGAAGCAATATGCGCCTTGATCCCGTCCTTAATTCCCAAGGCAAGGCTGCCTCGTGACCATATACCAACTGATAAGGAGATATCTTAGTGGCTCCGTGGCAAGCCATCCTATAGGCCCATAGAGATTCAGCCAAAGACGTGTGCCACTTTTTGGGTTGTTCCTCTATCTTCCTCTTGATCAACTTGATTATCCCCTTATTGGACGATTCGGCCTGACCATTGGCTTGAGCATAGTACGGAGAAGAATTTAATAATTTAATCCCCATATCGGTGGCGAATTCTCCAAATTCTCCAGAAGTGAACATCTTTTGTTGATCAGTTGTGATAGTCTGAGGAATACCGAATCGATAAACAATATGGTTCTTAATGAACTCGATCATATCGGCCGATGTCACGTTCCTTAAAGGAACTGCCTCCAACCACTTAGTAAAATAATCGGTGGCCACCAATATAAACTTATGCCCTTTACTCGATGAAGGGTGAATCTGTCCGATGAGATCTATTCCCCAACCTCTAAATGGCCACGGCTTGATTACTGGATTCATAGCCGAATCTTGTTTCAGCGTCTAGGAGTCTTCTGCTGACATAATATACCACCCGTTCTTTCCCTTCGAACTCCTGTACCAACGCCGATCCAATAGCTTGTTCATCAGCCGATAAGTATAATTTGAACGGCTTACCAGGCTGTGGCGGGACTAACACCGGAGGTGAAACCAGATATTGCTTGATATCTTCTCACGCTCTGTGTTGTTCTTCTCCCCACACGAATTCTTGGTCGGGCTTCAATTTTAACAAAGGGGTGAAAGCTCGAATACGCCCGGATAGTTTTATTCTGTGGGGCCACAACTTTGTTGATGGCGTCTATGGTCTTCCGGTTAACCTCTATCCCGCGCTCATGGACCATGAATCCTAAGAATTTCCCGGCCGATACGCCAAATGCACATTTGTTCGGGTTCATTTTCAAACCATGCTTCCTTGTGCACTCCAGTACTTCTTGTAAATCGGCCAGATGTTCCTGATGACCTTTTGACTTGACCACAACGTCATCTATGTAAATTTCCACCGATGTACCAATGAGCCTGTGAAAGATATAGTTCATGGCCCGCTGATATGTAGCACCGGCGTTCTTTAACCCAAAGGTCATTACAATCCACTCAAATAGACCAAGGTGACCTGGACACCTGAAAGCCGTTTTCGAGATATCTTCTTCGGCCATTAATATCTGATTGTACCCGGCATTACCATCCATGAAACGGATGACTTTGTGTCCTGCGGCAGCTTCTATCAAGACATCGGCCGTCGGCATTGGATATCCGTCCATTGGTGTAGCCTGATTCAGGTTCCTGAAGTCGATGCACACGCGCAGTTTTCCGTTTTTCTTATACACGGGCACAATATTAGAAATCCATTCGGCGTAGCAGCATTGCCGAATAAATCCTGCTTCAATCAACTTTGTGATCTCAACCTTTATATTAGGTAGAATTTTGGGGTTGCACCGTCGTGCGGGTTGCTGAAATGGCTGATATCCTGATTTTATAGGTAACCGGTGTTCAACAATGGACCGGTCTAGACCTGGCATCTCATGGTATTCCCAAGCAAAGCAATCCTTGAATTCTTTTAATAAACTTATCAATTTACACTTATATCCAGGATCCAAGTTAGCACTAATGTATGTCGGCCTTGGTTTGCTACCATCTCCCAAATCCACCATCTCTAACGAATTGGCCGACGTAAACCCATGCCTAAGCTTTCCGTCTTCTCGGACAAGCTGATCCATCTATTCTGAATCTTCAGAGCCGACTGCTTGGATCGGCTGTAGACCGAAATCGGACACCTTCAGGAAATCAGTGTCCCAAGTCCTGCCAGATATACACCTGACGTGCTCACAGCTCCACTATTGCGTGTCGGCCGCTACGTCGCTGTAGGCGGAATCGGCGATCACTATCTCTGTACTGTCGCCGACTCATTGCACTAAGCACTGGTGCATTGTAGATGGGACACAACAATTCGCATGTATCTAATCGCGACCGAGCAACATGTTGTAGGACCCCTTACCATTAATAACAAAAAAGGTAGTAGGAAGGGTCTTACTGCCGATGGTGAGGTCGACGCAGAGCGCTCCACGGGCGGGAGACACGTTGCCCTCGAAGTCCTTGAGCATCATGTCCGTCTTGGTCAGGTCTTCATCGCTTTTGCCCAATTTGCGGAACATGGCATACGGCATGATGTTGACTGCGGCGCCTCCATCCACTAGTAGCCTGGTAACGGGTCGTCCGTTAACGTATCCTTTGAGAAATAATGCCTTGAGATGTTGCCGTTTCTCGTCTTCTGGTTTCTCAAAGGTGGCCGCCATCGGCTCTAATACCAATTGCGCCATCTTCTCTTCCACCCTTGTCGCCTTGTCTCGATCGGCAGGCGCCATGAACTCCATTGGCAATATGAATACATGTTGACATCAGCTGCCGATTCTTGACTGTCCGCTTCCTTGCTATTGTTTTTCTTGGGGCGCCAGACCCGAGACTTGACGTTTCTCTTTTCCAGCGCCTGCCTCTGCTCTTCTTCTTGTTGCTCCCATTAGCGCAGGCGTTGGATTCTCCGCTTTTGAGATTTAGATAATCCATCAGGGCACCATCTGGGGTTCACTGGTCTGCCCGACGATTTGGCGTGCTCCCAATCTGGTTCCCTTCCTAAGGGGTTTTCGTTCGACACCCTGTCATCAGCCACCTCTTCCAGCCGATCGTGTACGCTAGTCCTACCCCCCAGTCGCTCCTGCTGGTTGACCCTGCCTTTCAACCGGTGATATCGGTCAACTCTGCCCCCCCAGCCGATCATGCACTGAAAGGCGCCGCCCTTCTTGTTCGCGCCGATTTCTGCTGATCGGCTCTGATTCTCTGTCTCTGGAGCGTGATCTTTTGAACGAGCGATCGTTGCGGCTCAATCCGTTGCACTCAGGACAGTTATCAGCTGAGGGCAATTGGAGGTCATTTTCTCAGCAATGGATGAAGAACGGACATTGCCAATGGTCCTCGTGTCGGCGTATCATCTCTTTGTGGTATCTTGACTGTTCCTGTTGTCGCCGATATTTGCTGAGCAAGAATTGGGAAGTGATGGATCTATGGGATCATCCCGATCCTTCGCCCTTGTCCTCAGCCCGCCTTTTCCCTTTGACTTCATCCACCATGACCTGCTTCCTGGGATCTACGGTGCCGCTTCTTCTTGCCGATTCCGACGTCAGCACCTTGGTTTGAAGTGAGTTTCTTCCCGTGTCAACCATGTTGGCTGGGAAAGGATGCTGGTCGATCTTCATCGGCTTCGCCGGCTTTGCCGAAGTTTCAAACTTGAGTCTTCCCTGCTCGATGGCCGACTGTATCTGCTGACGGAAGATCTTGCATTCATTCGTGTCATGAGATGTGGCGCTGTGCCACTTGCAGTATTTCATCTTCTTGAGCTGATCGGCCGAAGGAATGATATGGTATGGTGATAGCTTGATCTGCCCTTCCTGAAGTAATAAGTTAAAAATCTTATCGGCCTTTGTCGTATCAAAGCCGAATGTCTCTGGTTCTTTCTTTCTGAAAGGGCATGATATTGGCTTCATGCCTTTTACCCATACTGCTAGGCCAATTTCTTCCTCTCCCTCCGATTCAGACCCTTCCAGATACGCCACCTTCTTCTGGAAATTCCTCTGCTGCTCAAACGGACGGACTGCCTGACCTGCCAATCGGTGAACGATCTGGCTTAGGCTATCAAATTCCTGTGAGGCATACCTTTCCTTGATCTGTGGCAAGAGGCCTTGGAAAGCGATATCGGCCAACTGGGCATCGGTCAGAGCCAGACTGTAGCATTTGTTCCTGATTTCTCTGAACCTCTGTATGTATCCAGTCACTGGTTCATCGCTCCTCTGGCTGAGGCTGGTCAAATCTGAGAGCTTCATCTCGTGTACTCCTGCGTAGAAATACTTATGGAACTGCTTTTCTAGATCGGCCCAAGTAACAATGGAGTTGGGTGGTAAAGTGGTAAACCACTGGAAGGCCGATCCAGACAGAGACAAAGAAAACAGGCGCACCCTCAGAGCATCTTGCGTGGCGGCTTCTCTGCACTGGATGATGAATCTGTTAATATGCTCCACGGTAGATGTGTCGTCCAGCCCCGAAAACTTGGTAAAATCAGGAACCTTGTATCGGTGAGGAAACGGCAGCAGGTCGTAGGCCGATGGGTATGGCGTCTTGCATGTATAAGTCTGCACTTTCGGCTTCAACCCAAACTGGTCCTGAATTACCTCTGCTATTCTTGCCGTCCAGTCCACCTGCTGCTGATGAACGGCCGTTCGAGGTGCCGGCATATGTTGGAGGATTGGCGGCGGTGCGGTCGAGTGATGGATCGAAGCATGCGGTGAATTCTGTTGTGTTATGGCCGTCTGAGCAGCTGACAGTTGATGGCGAAGCGAATCCGCTGCCTCGTCGTATATTGTCATTGGTGCCGTGCTTCGGAGTGCCTCTACAGCGCCTGCCTCCCTGCTGATTTCTGACGGGGCTGGTTGATACTGAGGGACCATCGGCCGGACGGCCGAGTGGAACGGCGCCTGAATCGGATAGCTCCCATGCCCGGTTAATGGATCGGGGAAAGCCGTCGTTGCGGATGCCCCCCAGGGTACTGAGTTTGTGGGCAGCGATTGCACAGAAGCAATCTGGACAGGCTGAAGCGGTGCTAGTGATGGGAAACATGGTGCACCGCTATACCTTGGAGACGCTGGAGGCAACGGAGTGTTGTATCCCTCGCGTTGCGTCAACATCGGCTGAGGAGCCGAGTGGGACGTGACTGGTGAGCTTCTGTCTGGAGGCGCAATAGGTGGGGCATACGCTGGCCCCTGATATCCTTGAGCTGCTCCGCTGACCAGAGAGCTGATGACGGCGTTATACACTGTGTTGGTCATCACCGAGGATTGGTCGATGAAAGCCTGATAGATGGACTGTTGGATCATATCAGACATCTTGCCCGAATCCTCAGCGATGGTGATGTGGCGGGGAACAGGAAGAGGAGCTTTCTTGACTGCTTCCCCGCTTCTGGTACGACTGAACGACTGCAGATACATCTTTTTGTAATCTTCCAGATGTTTAGCCAATTCTTCCTTCTGGTCGTCCTTGAGATCCGCTTCTGTGACCTCAATGATATTGCTCTCGGAAACCTCTGCATTCTTAGACATATTGGTTCTTGAAGTTGATCCCACCGAGCGTGCCAAAAGTGTGTTGGCGCTAAAAATCGGCAAGGAATCGGTCGATGGTCTTCAGCGTCGGACACACGACCCGGGAGAATCTGCTTAGCTCCTGTTCGGGTTATAGCCCTGGTGCGGTTCGCGCGGCGTGCCAGTCAATCTGACCTGTTGATTGACAAGGAAAATAAGAGTATTAAATTCCGGGCGTCCCGATCGGCTGGGTTTCTGATCTGTCCCTGGGAGCGCGTCGTCGAATCGGCCAATTTGCTATGAAGATGACCGGCTATGGATCAGCCGATAATCACGTAATAATTGCAAAGAAAACTGCTGGAGCGACTTAAACAATTATTACAGATGCAACACTTGAAATAGATCTAATCGGCTATATGACGATGAAAGAGGAAATGCGATGATAAAGCCGATAATTCCAATCTCAAGCTGGATAACTGGTGATAATACTAGAACAACAGGTAAAACTTGTAATTCTAGTAAATATCGATAACTAGTGAATAAATCCAAACGAAACCACAGCGATGCGCCCGAGGTTAAAGCTCAGATGTTATTCGATAAGCGGAACCTACCAATTGGCCGGAGATCAAGTTGATGCAGCCTTGCCAATCCGTACGAACTCGTGAAAGAAGAAAAAGTATTGGTGAAGTCGCCGACTTGAAAGTAAAGTACTAGAAAAAAGTAGAAGTGTTTTGTTGATTGATGTGTTGATTCTTTCACGAAGCCCTGACGACTCCTATTTATACCCTAAAACCAGGACTACTGGTCGATTACGACTTGTTACAATCTTATTAAAAACTGTTATACCTATAATATTCTTATAAAGGAAACGGACTCCCGCAGAATCTTCCGCCGCCGTCTCTTAATCCAATCAGGACTCTTTTCTTTTGCCTCTTGACCGAATCAGCATTATTCCATTGACCAACATTAGGCCACTTTTAACCGGGATCCCCTGTTGTGGTCCCAACCTTGTTGGCGCAAGTTGCATCGCCAATCGGCCGATTCCCAACTGTAACCTCAATCGGCCGATTCTTTACTATAGCCTTTAGATCTGCCGCATCGGCCAATTTCTTCTCCTGACGCCGATTCAACACGTGTCAAAATCTGGCGTCAAAATAAAGCAATGGACTTACAACATATGGTGTGGAACCAGGGGTTAAAAAGGTTTGCCAAGCCACCGGGGGCGGAGCCAGGTTGTAGGTGCGGCCGCACCTTGAAAAAAATTATAATCCCTTATCATCTTTAAATTTTCATCATATTTTGTTGTATATTATAGACATGCTATGAAGTGTCGCGCCCTCTCTATTCTTCTCTAGGCTCCGCCCCTGCAAGCCACAGTTGCAGCTTGAACATAACACTCACCTAACACTTTGTTAGCCCATAAACTTCGCCTCATTTATGTCAAAATATTTGTCGGACGCACTTTGCCAAACCTTGTCTCTGCCGAGGGTGTGGCAAGTCAGGGCTAGCTTTTCACCAAGTTATTGGTTTTGCATCAGCTTTTCTTTAGCATGTAGTAGCTAGCTGACTAGCTGTTCAACATCTTACAGCAGGAATCTAGCTATGCTCCTTCACCTGAATTGTTTCTGTTTGTTTCAGATCACCACGCCCGGAGCAGAGCACACACCTTCATCTGCATTTTGATCTCCATGGACTATGTGTACCTGCCGATATCGTCCTGAAGGTCAAAGTGCTATGGGACAGACACCAGAGGGACATTTTCACCAAAGAAAAGTGTTAGTTTTGGGGGAAGGGGCACAGGGGCTGACCCAGTTTTTCGTGTTTTTTAGCGTCGATCCTTTTCGGTTTGCTGCTGGGGGTGCTACGCTTTGTACCTTAAACTCTTTTCTTTTCAACCTTAATTAAAAGGTAGATCTCTTGCCATCACGTTCGAAAAAAAGAATATTTTCAATTAATTCGTTGGGTACTTAGTTGCCATATTTTTCTCAACAGGATCACAAATTCCGAATGCAGCAGTGGTTGCTAGGCCCGGCAACATCAATGCAGCCTATGCAGGATAAGATGGTGAACAG
This sequence comes from Panicum miliaceum, assembly GCA_032594955.1. Lineage (NCBI taxonomy): Eukaryota > Viridiplantae > Streptophyta > Magnoliopsida > Poales > Poaceae > Panicum > Panicum miliaceum. Next base: position 43,133,655 of record CM064056.1, on the reverse strand, counting down.
TACAGGGACTGAGCGGGGCACAAAGGAAGCTGCAGGATACCAAGTGACTCTGAACGGCTACACCCTGCTGCATAACGTGAGATCATCCTGCGGAAGGTTGCAAGTGCTGCAGAGTTTTGGTAATCTATGCGGTAATGCAGCGGTCGGCCCAACGATGCGTACGCGGTTCACGGCAACAAAAAAACAGCAGCGTGCTTGTGCTGTTGCGCAGGGAAATCAGACGTAGCAACGCAAAAAGGGACCGAAAAGAATGATATTTTCTCTGTTTTATTAAATTATAAATAAAACAACTCACTTTTTCTTTGTCCTATGTAAAAAATTCTCTAGTTTGAAAAGTTTATATAAAAAAATCTTTGTAGAGTTGGGCTTGGGCCGAATCATAGTTCGGTTTTGCCTTTTGACAATGTGGACCTTATCCAAAGATCGAGTGCTTTTAAAAACGTTTCTCACTTGGATCGAGTCTGCCGTACCCGTTATATTGGACCCATCTTTCATATGTTAAAGAAGTAAAAGAAGATGCAGACCTATAAAAATTATTAGATAGAAAATGTTTGTGCTAAAATGAATTTTTTTTTCTCACCACGGCTATAGCTAGCCCCCACGTGTACCCACTACGGATAGCTGCAGCTATGTCTGTCTCCTTTTGGCGTGTACCCATCCGTTCGCTCCCCTCCAGGAGCTCGTCCATATGTTTTTTATTAAGATCCCCAATCCCACGTCACGAGCCGCGATCGGAGCGGAGGCGCCGCCCCGCGCCACTGCGAGCGGTCGGAGCCGGCGAGCATGCGGGTCGGAGCGCCCTGCTGCTGCAGGCAGAGCTGACACATCGAGGTCAGCGTCCGGCCACCACCGTCGCGGGCGGTGTGGAGGCACCGGGTTCGGCGACGATAGCGGCCACGAACGGAGCGGAGGAAAGCTGCCTGAGCTAACGAGCATGCGGGAGGGACGCCCTGCTGCTGCAGGCGGAGGCGCGGAGCTGACACACCGAGGTCAGCGCCCGGCCACCGCCATCGCGGGCGGTGCGGAGGGGCCGGGTTCGGTGACGACAGTGGCCACAAACGGAGTGGAGGATAGCTGCAACCGGCGCGGGCCTGTGAGCCGCAGGCAGAGACGAGGAGCTCACTGCCACCGGGGCGCAGACAACAGATGCAGCAGGACCACGGGCGGTTGGGCGTTCGTAGCCGCCCGGACGCGGAGGTGCGACGAGCGTCGTGCGGCAGCCTGCAGAGCTCGCCGCTGCCACGGGCTGCACGAGGCTAGAGCGTGGCGGCCGCCGCCGCAAGCAGGTGGGGTGTAGCGGGCCTCGACGCCGCTTGCTCACCGGTCGCTACACCGAGAAAGTCCGCGGCCGGCGCGCGAGGAGTCAGGGCTGCAGACAGGCACGAAGCTGCGAGCCACAGCGGGAGGCGAGAAGAGGGGCGACCGGCGTGGACCCATGAGCTACGGCCGGAGACGAGGAGCTTGCGTGGCCACCGGTGGTCTCGTGCTCATCGCTCAGGGGCATAGAGGATGAATGCGGCGCGGCCACCGGACGTCTGGTGCGAGGGAGCGACGGGCGCGGCGTGGCGGCCTGCGGAGCTCGCCGCCGCGTGGACGGGCGGGCACTGGCGCTGGCGTCCTCTGGCTCTGGCTCTGGGGCGCGCGGGGGACGACGGGCTCACTGCTGTAGCGCTGCGCTGCACAAGTGCTTGTGCAATTGTTCGCAGTGCAGACGTGCCGCCAGCGTCAGTTACCAGTAACCCTTAGCTATGATAGCCTTTAGTTACTGGACATTGGTGGTCAAGTGAGAGCGCACGTGTGGCACCCTTCTATTCTTTCCTGTTATTCTTTCAAGTTGTGAACAAACTCCTTTGTGTCATTCTCAACTTCAAAATAGTTTAACCACTAGTGTAACTATCATCTTTTTCTATTAACCTTAGAATTATATGATTAATTGACTTAATAGGCCATAGGTCCAATTAATGCAACAAGCACTGCCAATAAATCTATATGGCTGACTAGATTTGCTTAGGCGCAGTAATCTTAGATTACAATCCAAACATGCCCAACACCGAGCGCCAGACGTTTTAGCCCGGTCACAGCCACAGAGGCGCGTGGCGCGCGGAGGCATGGGCGGACCAGGCCCGGCTAGCTTGGGCATGTGCCCGGGCTACTTGCTATGCCATGCACAAATGAGCTTCTTAGTTTGAGTAATGGTTCATCCAATGATCTGGAGGGAGATCAGCTGGACTAAGAAATACTCTTGGATATTTTGTGGCAAATTGTTAAGGCTCAATTTGTTTGTGTCCTCACCTTTCTTAAACTGATATGCACATTCACGTGTACTAAGCACGAATTTAGTTTCAAAACACTGAGAGGCTATCAATTTTGCTTATACCAGTGACCACCAATTGGCCCAGGCTCTAGAAAGTTTCTGGGTCGGCCACTGCGCGGAGGCTTGTACATACCAAACGCGCCCTTAATTTAGCACGGTTCTACTCCAAGCGTCTGGAATCAAGAAGTCGACGGTAATTTCCACTAGTGATGATGGGTTCCAACGGAGTATTGTTCTGCTGAGGTCTCTTCAATATATATACATGATGTATGTGCTCGAAGGTAGCAGGCTCGACAGAGGTGACGGGAGGTTGGTGGCATGGTAAGGTAGGGCTCACTCGACTCTGTATGGCAGAGGATGGGTGCTGTACTGGTGTGCGACCTAGAACGGATCGAAGTGGTTAGGTGTTGTGGCAAACGGCAAGGCAGAGAGCACGTACGTCACGATCAGAAAATGTTGGGAAGAAAGAAAGGAGGAAGGCGTTATGGGCAGCGTCCGATCTGTTCTAGGCGGATACAATATATCTATCTCTTGGTTGAACATAAAGGAGTGACATTTGTCCCATATTTAAGTTCCGTTTGGACGGGTTTGGACGGGTAAAAGTGAGGGACTAAAGTTTAGTTCTAGATGTGATAGTAGACTATATATATATATATATTATATGAGCTCATTGTGGGTAAATTAGGGTCGTCAAATAAATACTAGATGGAATGGTTCCATGAAGCCGACGATGCATGATGGTTCCGATATCTGGAGGCCGTCAGGCGGCAAAGGAGGACGTGGCATGTTGCTGGTCCCTTTTGTCGCCTCGGATCTGGTGCGGTACGTGGAAATTACTGGCGAAGCATCGTGCGCGCGCCCGGGATAGTAGCAGAAAAATATCTTTTTTAGTTTTCTGTGTAAAGTTTTTAAATAATTTTTTTTGACTAATTTAAAAACTAATTATAGATTCCATCCGTAAATCGCGAGACGGCATTAACATATATTTACTGTAGCAATATTATAGCAATTTATCATCTAATCACGGTTTAATTAGAATCACGGTTTAATTAGGTTTATCAAATTCTTCTCGCGATTTACAGTCTATTTGTGTAATGCAAATTTTTTTTAACTATATTTAATATATATGCATGTATCCAAACATTGATGTGATTGATACGTGAAAAGGTGGCAAGAAGCAACTGCTGGCCGCGCGGGGCCCTCCAGCTGTTGCATGCATTATCTTGATCCATCGGTCAGTACACCAACTTGGCATGCAATGCAACTTCGCTTGATAGAGTTAGACTATCTCCAACAGCACCAACCCAAAAACGAGACCCATTCCACGATTTGAGTCACCCACAGTAAAAGGGTCACACACCCAAAACATACCTTCTCCAACAGCTAAGACAAAAACAGAGACAAGCCCCGCCGGCCATGGAGGAGCTCGCCTGGCCGCGCCAGCCGCGCCCCGCCGGTCCGGCCGCGGTCCCGCCTGGCCGCGCTGGCCATGGGGAGGCTCAACCCCGCCGTCCATGGGGGAGCCCGACCCGCCAGCCATGGAGGAGCTCGCCTGTCCGCGCCGGCCGCACCCTGCCGGTCCCGCCGCGCCGCGCCGGCAGGGGGATCCCGACCCGCCGGCCATGGGGATCCCGACCCGCGGAGCTCGCCTGGACGCGCCGGCCATGGTCCGACCACGCCCCGCCGCGGTTTCGCGGCGCCGGCCATGGGGAGCTCGACCCCGCCGGCATGGGGGCGCTTGACAGGCTGCCTGTCGCGGCCTCGGCGGTCACCGTGGCGGCACAGGGGGCGGGCCGCCGCCGGGGGAGGGGCCGGCGTCGGGGGAGCTCACGCCGGGGGAGGGGCCGCCGCCGGGTGGAGAGCTCGGGCCGCGGGCTTGCCCAGCTCGCGCGGGGAGGGGCTCGCCTGGTGGAGAGCTCGGGCAGACAAATGTGTCGGGTGGAGATAGGGGACGTATTTTTGCGTTGCGGTTCACGGTAGACGCAAAATGCGTCCTCTGTTTGCGTGTTCTGTTGGAGGGTGATTTTGGTATGCAAAACACTGTGCACGATCTATTTTTAGGTTTGGGTTGCCTTGTTGGAGATAGTCGTGATCTTTTGCTGATATATATTGTGGATGGATTCTTGCATTGGGCTTTGCACGCGCGCATGCAGCTCGCAGCAGGTGCATGCGCAAAAGCTAGTCTTACTGCTAGCATAGCGGGCAGGCTAGCAGCATCCCTGGCTGGGCTGGGCTGGGCTGGGCTGGGCTGGGCTGCGCGTACGTACGTACGTGTGGCATTGAAGATGGATGCATTGGCAAGCTTCCCCACGACCACGACGCATTTGCAGCCACCGGTGACTCATGATGGCCAGCACATCAACGAACGAACGTTCAGGCAAAGGGCACCCACACCGACGACGACGGAAGCTGCGTTGCTGGAATCCCTGAAACCGCGATGCGGACCTGCAACTGCAACGCAACTACGGCCGATGAGAGGGGCCCGCAGGCCGCAGGGATAGATCGGGCAGAGCCCTGTATGTTCTGTACGTGTGCCTTGCTCACGCAGTCACGCACAGTAACTGAAGAGGGAGCCCAGGTCCTGTCGTGTCACTTGGTGTGGCAGTGTCAGGAGGGCATGGAGGGCGGGCGGTGTTGCCGGGAGGGAGGGCGTGGGGGGCCAGCACATCCGTCGGCGTGGTAACGGACGACGGACCTTGGCTGGCCCGCCACCGTAACCAAACAGGATCCTGCGAGTGGGGGTAAAAGCGAGGAGGAGGAAAGCCGTGGATTGAAAGATACACGACGATTGAAAGATGCTGTCGGCCTCTGGCTCTTCTCCTCTTTCAATCAGTCCTCTTGCTCAAAACAACGAGTTTTGTGGAAAATCAAGAGAGCATATACGATGATGGAGATGGTCGTCGAATATATACGAGAAGATACGACAGAAGTGAGCGGAACCCAATCCTTCTTCCAGAATGAAGCGGACAACAGCCTATCTGGAGGCCACGTGAAGACTGATTTATGACCCAAGTGCTGGGGGGCCGGGTAATACTATTGTACGGTAACAAGCATTCCGGTCCCAGGGTTGTGCTTGCTAGCCCTGGGCATAAATAACCGAGACCGAGAAACCGACCGAAATGACCAAGATCGAAGCCGAAAATTTCGGTCCTAAATTCGGTCTCAGCTATTAAGTAACCGAATTTAACTCGGTTAATTCGGTCTCAACCCTCGGTTACCTGAAATAAATGAAAAAACCGAGATAGGAAATAGACCCATTAGCAAATATCAGCCCAGGCCCAATAGAGAAATCCTACGTATATAAACAGACCAAAACCCTAACCAGCTCAATCCACACCCCCTGCGCCCCCTCCCACCCGCGAGATCTCCCCACCCACTGACGCCCGGCCTTCCCCACTGCATGCCTGCACCCCCCCCCCCCTCCAGCCCTCCCTGCTCCCACCCACCCCCTCAGCCACCTCCCTCGGGCCAGCAGGCTGCAGGTCGCACCTGACCGTCCGCCCCCTCCCCTCGGGTCCCGCCGCCGAGCGCCTGCTGTGCCGCACTCGGCCACCCGCAACGGCGGCGCACGACAGCCGAGGCCTAGCCTCAGCGCCGCCACCGCTTGGCTCGGCTGCAACGGACGGTGTCGCATCCGACGCCTCCTGCTCGACCCGACGGGTGCGCCGCCCTACTGCCCGACTTCAACGGCCATCGCTGCATCCCCAACCTCCTGTTCCAGTTCAACAAGCACATCGCGTCCCTGCCCTCCTACTCCACTCCGATGGGCCGTGCTGCGACTACTCTGGATGAACTGGGAAATGGGGGACAACGCCTCCTGCAATTTATTTGTTGATTTTGTGATTCGTCCCTATTTATTTGTGCTTCATCTGTTTATTCTGATTTGCTCGATGTCTTACTGGCTCGATAGTTCGGTCATGACCGAGACCGAGACCGAACCAAACTAACCGAGCCCGAATTTGCTCGGTCTCAGTAATTTGAAATAACCAATCGGTCCTCATTGTTTAATAACCGAAATTTAGAACTAACCGATCGGTCAGAACGCCCACCCCGAGTGCTTGTTGCACCTCCTCTACCTCTCTGACAGGCCTGTGCATGTCAAATATTTACTACTACAAGGCGTTACTACACAGGGCCATTGCTACTGTGATTCCGTGATTAGGCAGTAATAAATGTTGTGCTTGCATCCGGTCCATATCCATGAGCGAGAGCTCGCAATGACCAATGACTCGGCACCCTAGCTTGGTCGTCGGTGAAGCTTTTGCATTTGTTGGTCCAACGGAAGCTGGATCCATGACCCATCACTGCGGCAGAAACTGGCCAACCTAAACCAACTGGCCACGGGATCCGCGTGCCTGCACCCACAAGCTATAGGGCCGGTTTGGTGCGGCTCCAGCTCCAGCTGCAGAGCCGCACCAAACGGGGTGCTCCAGCGAAAGCCGCACCAAACGGGGTGCTCCAGCGAAAGGCTCCAGCAAAACTGTCAGGGAGAGCATGAGCTCTTTTTGCGGGCGCTCTAGCGGAGCCGGCGGAGCCAAAAATGTAGCTCCGCCTGCTCCGACTCCGGCTTCGGCCTCCCGCATAGCCCTCCCAAACGGGGCCATAGTCATCAGCTCCAGTAAAGTAAGATCTCGTTTGTTTTCTCTGAATTAAAGTTTAGTTTCGTCATATCAGATATTTACTCATCAATTAGAAGTATTAAATTTAGGCTAATTACTGTTAGATTAATTAGCCCCATGGCTAATAAAATGTAATTAATCAGTTAAATACCAAGGGCCATTTCAATGCTAATAGTGTCAAGGAGGATGCTATGTGTAAATGGGAGGATTCTAAATGGAGGATGAATGTCGCATGCGTGCATTAGTGCTGGTAGCCTTGGAGTCATTTGGTGCATGGATTGCAAGCCATTAGCTGCATGTATTTTGCCTGATGCCTTTCTATCTCCCTGGGTGACTATAAATGGAGGTGTGTCGTGTGCTAATGATTTTGCTTCAACGTTGAGTAGTAGCTGCTTTCTTCTTGCACCTTCATTCCAACACTCATATACACACACCACTAGAGCTTCTCCATTGCTGTGCTGCGTTCCTGCTCCCCCGTTCCGGCGAACTATGTGCACTTCAAGACTCTGCACCGAGTAGAGGGTGATCAAGTTTTTTAGGAGCGCATCGGTGCGACTGCTCGCTGCTGTGAACAACTACTTCCTGGCGGCACATCTGCACTGCGTTCATCAGCACGACATCAACTCTCGATCGACTACATCGAACATGCTCGATCAGAATGTCGACTGATCTGAGTAAGAGCGCATCCGGTGCTGAGGCCCCACTTCTGGGTACTTCCTAAACCTCCTCCTTAATTTTGTTGTCGAAGTTGCAAGCATTACAAGACATGGTCCAATTTCTGCTATCTTTCGATCATGATTTATATAATATTTTGGATTAAAATAAACCATAATTTTCCACTAATTCCAACAATCCAAAAACTAGATAGGTCTTTTACAGTTTCTGGCTTTGCTGCAACAGCCAAACCAAATATTTTTTATGGTTCCAACTTAAAACGTTGGCGTGAGCGGGTTATATTGTGATGACAACAATGAATCTTATGCATGTGATAAAGGGGAGGCCCAAACGGTTCACTCCAGAGGAAGAGAGTGTGTTCGAAGCTTCCGATAAACTTTTCTGAGGTTACATCATTAGTATTCTTGCTAAAAATCTTATGGATATATATATATCTGGCTCGCGAACGGCAAGAAAGTGTGGGATGCTCTTGAGGTTCAATATGGAGTTTCTAATGCCGGTAGTGAGTTGTATGTCATGGAATAGTTTCTTAACTACAGGATGGTTGAAGACCGTGCTGTAGTAGAACAAGCCCATGAGATACATACGCTGGCAAAAGATCTCAGGAATTGTAGTAAAGAGTTTCCATGTGTGTTACCCGATAAGTTTGTGGCCGGAGGTATTATCTCTAAGTTGCCACCTTCTTGGAGGGATTTTGCTACTTCACAGAAATACAAGAGACAGGAGTTCACAATCTATGGGCTCATTGGAACTCTTGATGTTGAAGAGAAGGTGAGAGCAAAAGATACATGTAGAAAAGGAGTTGTTGGAGCTTCAAGCGCCAACTTTGTTCAAAAGAACAATAATTTTGTTCAAAAGAACAATTCCCACAAGAACAAGGGCAAAGAGAAGGCTGAGTCCAAGCACAAGGCTTCTCAGACTACCAGCTTTAAGAAGAAGAAGAAGAAGAAGAAGAAGAAGAAGAAGAAGAAGAAGAAGAAGAAGAAGAAGAAGAAGAAGAAGAAGATTGAAGTCTGCTATGTGTGTGAGAGTCCGGATCACTTTGTTGCAAACTGTCCGAATCGCAAGGGTAGCAAGAAATCTACCAACATGATCATTAGCGAGACTTGAGGAACATCGGGTACGGTAATTTATTACGTACACTCGAGTGGTGGGTTGACACTGGGGCTAATATTCTTGTGTGTGCTTATATTTCTTTATTTTCTTCTTACCAGGTCATAGGGACTGGATCCGTGTTGATGGGGAACAATTCGAATGCGGCTGTTCGTGGTGTTGGTACGGTCGATCTGAAGTTTACTTCAGAAAAGACCATGCGACTGAGGAACGTGTAGCATGTCCCCTCAATAAATAAAGATCTCGTTAGCAGATCTCTTTGTAAGGATGGTTTTTAGTTGATGTTTGAATTGAACAAATATGTTGTTTCGAAATTTGGATCCTTTTTTGGTAAAGGATATGACTATGATGGTTTGTTTCGTCTGTCATTATCAGACCCTTGTAATAAAGTTGTCAATAATGTGTGTAATGATGAACAATCAAACATTTGGCATTCGAGGCTTTGTCATGTTAATTTTGGTTGTATGTTGTGGCTTTCCAGTTTGAGTTTAATTCCAAAATTTACTTTGGTCAAGAATTCTAAATGTCAAGTATGTGTGCAATCTAAGCAACTTGGCACCATTAGAACTCATTCATTCCAATCTGTGCGAGATGAATGGCGTGTTGACTAAAGGTGGGAAGAAATATTTCATGACTTTGTAGATGATTCAAATAGATATTGCTATGTGTACTTGCTTAAGTCAAAAGAGGAGGTGTTTCAATTTTTTCAAGGTTTATAAAGCCGAAGATGAAAATCAACTTGAGAGGAAAATAAAACGTGTTAGATCGGATTGAGGTGGAGAGTATTTTTCAAATGAGTTCAATTTGTTTTGTGAGGAGCATGGTATTATTCATGAGAGAACACCACCCTATTCCTTGAGAATGGCGGGGTGAACCCATGTTGACTGCTTGTCATAGACTTAATACAGTTCCTATGAAAAATGAAGAGAAGACTCCATTCGAGAAATGGGAAAATAAAAGGTTAACACTCTCATACTTGTGTACTTGGGCTGCTTAGCGAAGGTTAATGTACCAATTGCTAAGAAACGCAAGCTCGGACCGAAAATAGTTTATCGTGTCTTCTTAGGCTATGCTTTTCACAGTGTTGGATGTAGATTCTTGATAATTAAATCTGGAGTACCTGACATACATATCGGTACAATCATAGAGTCCAGAGACACTACTAGAAATCAAAGCATCTATGACGAAATTCCGCTTGACGTTTCCAACTTCGTCATTGAACATGCCCCATTCTATGACAAAATCCGAGTTTCGTCATAGTTGATCGGCGGCAACCCTCAGCCCCTACTGAACTACGACAAAAGTAAATGCGTGTTATAGAACAACATCTCATATCGTTACAAAAACGATGCACCATCAACTCCTCGTATCTGTGTCAATGCGGGTCCATTGGAGAGGTGTGACCCGCGCATCCACGTGGACCAGTGTGGGCCCCGTAGGCCGACGTGGTTAACACGTGTAAGTGTAGGTCCCGGTTGACTGGTCCAACATGTCTACCTGGCAGTCACCTGTGCTGACTGGGACGCGAAGTTCCACGTGTCAGGGTTGTGGGTCAAATATATCACCGAGGGTTCCACTGGAGAGGTGGGTCCCTGCCGACCATGTGTACCTGTGCGAGACTAGTTGGCTGATGTGGCTAACATATGTAACTGTAGGTCCTGGTTGACTGGTCCAGTATGTCTACCTGGCAGCCACTTGTGCTGACCGGGACCCGAAGGTCCACATGTCAGGATTTTACGCATCCACGTGTATGAGTGCGGGCCTAGCAGGCCCACGTGGCTAACACGTATAACTGTAGGTTCCAGTTGACTGGTCCAACATGTCACCTGGCAGCCACGTGTGTTGACTGGGATCTGAAGGTCCACGTGTCAATGTTCTGGGTCAAATATGTCAAAGCGAGGTCCGCTAGTGAGGTGGCACCCGGCCATCCACGTGTACGAGTGCGGAATGTGGGTCCTATTGGGTGGGTCTACGTGTTGCTTGCCCGGTCCAGTGTGTTCACATTGTGGCCACATGCCATGGTGTGCCCGCAGATAATAAGGCCTGGGCCTATTTCAAAGTCAGGCCCTAAATGAAATTGCACTCTATCCAGCCTGTTGTAGTGACTTCCGGTGATTGTGTTATGTCCTTATGTGGTCCTGAACAATCAATTAACTAATTGTGGTGGTATCATAAACTTATTTGTTTGTATATTTGTGGAATAAATTTGTTGTATATTTGTTGTATCATCTGTGACAAAATGGTTCTGTATGTGGACATGTATGATATGGCATGTGTGACATCCAGAAAAGAATACGTGGACCCTTAGGGAAATGCCACGTGGCTCAGCCTGGTCAAACAACAAAATGACACGTGGGAGAGCCAGGAAAGAACACGTGGGCCTACATGAAACTGACACATGTGCCTACATGAAACCGACACGTGGCGGAACCAGGAAAGGACACATGTGCAAACTGGAAACGGACACGTGGGCGAACCAGGAAAGCACACATGGACAAACCGGAAAAAGACATGTGGCAGAATCTAGAGCAGACATGTGGACAAACCAGGAAATGACACGTGGATGAAAGCTGACAAGTGGGCAAACATGAAATGGACACGTGGATGAACTAGAGAAAGACACGTGGACACACAGGCAAACGACACATTGCCACATCTCTGGATGACACGTGGACCGAACACAAGATGACACATGTCCAAACGGGGCGATGACACATGGGCTGACAAAATAGTGACACGTGTCGCAACGGTAGCGCGCCACGTGGCCTTATGCTAACTCGCCATGTGTTGCTCGCTTTTGCGCACGTGCCGCCCGACACATCACTTGCCAGTGTGGACGAAGCCACGTGGCATGCCAGCGTGTCATTGCCACGGCACGTGCCAGCGTGGATGGCGCCATGTCAGCTGCCAGCGTGGACCAGGACACGTGGATCAGGTTGTTTCGTGACGTTTTATGGCTCGTCACAGAACAAAAATTTGCTTCCACGATGTTTTTTTTCATCACAGAAAGAATCACTTCTATGACATTTTTGGGGATTTCGTCACGGTAGAAATAACTTGATGCGATTTCTATGACGGACCCGTTTTCGTATCAAATTCATCGCAGAACTCCCTTTATGACGTATTTGGCCTTTATGGTGATGAATATCGGGCGTCACGGAAGCGTTGATTTCCAGTAGTGAGATGTTACGTTTACTGAAAATATTTTTCTTATGAAAGAGACATCTAGCAGTTCTAATCATGGATTTGTGAAACCCCCTAAAAATGATGATGCGGTAGTACACTTTGAACAACCGCTTGAGGAAAACAATGAGATGGATGATAATGAAGTGACTTGAAACAGCTAGAGCCAAACATTGCAAAGTCTTTTGGTGAGGATTTCATTGTGTACCTTGTAGATGAGACTCCAAGAACCATTACTGAGGCTTATAGATCATCTGATGCTAACTATTGGAAAGAAGCAATCGGAAGTGAAATAGATTCCATAATGTCTAATGGGACATGGGAAGTTGCCAATCGTCCATATGGGCGCAAACCTGTAGGATGCAAGTGGGTTTTCAAGAAGAAGCTTAGGCAAGATAGTACTATTGAAAAGTACAAGGCAAGGCTCGTGACCAAGGGTTATACCCAGAAGGAAGGCAAAGATTTCTTTGACACTTATTCACTTATTGTTAGACTGGCCACCATTCGAGTACTACTGTCGTTGGCTGCCTCACACGGTCTTCTGGTTTACCAGATGGACGTTAAGATAGCTTTCCTTAATGGAGAGATGGATGAGGAAATTTATATGGATCCGCCTGGCGGATATGTAGTAAAAGGTCAGGAAGGAAAAGTGTGTAAGCTGTTGAAATCTTTGTATGGGCTAAAACAAGCGCCTAAGCAGTGGCATGAGAAATTTGACAAGACTCTCACATCGATACGCTTTGTTGTAAATGAAGTCGATAAGTGTGTGTACTATCGCTTTAGTGGGGGACAAGGAGTGATCATGTGCTTGTACGTCGATGATATATTGGACTTTGGGACTAATGTCAATGTGATTGAGGAGGTCAAGAGATTTTTGTCTCAAAGTTTTGAGATGAAAGATATGGGAGTAACTGATGTGATTTTGAACATTAAGCTGCTAAGAGAAGGTAATGGTGGGGTTACACTTGTGCAGTCCTACTATGTGGAAAAGATATTGAGTCACTTTGGATATAGTGACTGCAAATATGCTCCTACGCCTTACGATCTTTGTGTCATGTTGCGAAAGAACCGAAGAATCACAAGAGATCAATTGAGATATTCTCAAATCATTGGCTCACTAATGTATTAGCTAGCGCCACGAGACTTGACTTTTCATTTACTATGAGCAAACTCGGCAGGTTTGTCTCAAAACCTAGAGATAAACATTGGAAGGCTCTCGAGAGAGTGATGCGTTATCTAAAGGGCACTATGAACTATGGAATTCACTATGTCGGGTACCCTAAGGTATTTGAGGGCTACAGTGATTCGAACTGGATATCTGATGCTGATGAGATAAAAGCTAGGAGTGGATATGTGTTTACATTTGGAGGTGGTGCTATTTCCTGGAAGTCTTGCAAGCAGACCATCTTAACGAGGTTAACAATGGAAGTAGAACTCACATCATTGGATACCGTCACAATTGAGACTAAGTGGCTTCGTGAGCTATTAATGGATTTGCTAGTGGTTGAGAAACCGATACCGGCTATCCTAATGAATTGTGATAATCAAATTGTGATTGTCAAGGCGAACAATTCAAAGAACAACATGAAGTCATCAAGGCATGTGAAAAGGCTGTTAAAGTCTATAAGAAAAATGAGATACTTCAGAGTAATCGCGTTGGACTATGTTCAGACGGCTAAAAATCTGGCAGATCCATTTACTAAAGGTCTTTCACGGAATGTGATCGACGAAGCATCGAGGGAGATGGGATTGAGACCTACATGAGAGTTATATCATAGTGGCAACATGTTCTATTCGATCAGAGATCCCGTGAAGTAGGATGGTGAAACAAACTATTGATTAACAAAGAAGGAGAGTACTTTTGTAGAAACCCACTTCACTGGAAATGCACTCTCTCCTTATCTGCACGCAGGTTTTTAATTACCTTAATGTGATCCAAGTGGCTTATTTGAAGCAAAGATGTTGTCTTGCAGAGACATCTTTTGAGGAACACACCTATATTTGTTCGACTGCTAGTCATAGTCTATGAGATTGGGTAATCTCTAGAGACTCATGAAAGGCACATGAGTACGACTTATATGCTCCAACAGAGGGGATGCAGTTTGCAGCCTAGTATCGGTTAAGGGTTTGAGTGAAACTTGTTTGCACAAAACTGTCAATTTAAGGCATAGTCCATTGTTCAATTATAGGCAATTATAGCTTATGCTCTAGATGGATGTTCAACCCTAACCAGATCTCCATCGAAATACCGGTACATCAAAATAGCAGTGGAACAAAGAGATTTTATATGTTCCTTGGTATTTGGTGGGGATTGTTAGATTAATTAGGCACATGGCATAATAAAATCTAATTAATTAGTAGAATACCAATGGCCATTTTAATGCTAATAGTGATATGTGTAAATGGGAGCATTCTAAATGGAGGATGAATTTGTTGAGTAGTTGCTGCTTTCTTCTTGCACCTTCATTCCGACATGCATATACACACACCACTAGAGCTTCTCCATTGATGTGCTGCGTTCCTGCTACCCCGTTCTCGCGAACTATGTGCACGGACTTCGCAGGAAGAGCAGGCCTCCGGAACTACGTCCTCTCCGAGACTCTGCACCACGTAGAGGGCGATCAAGTTTTTGGGGAGCGTATCGGTGTTGATGGCCTTTATTCACCCATCGTCCATCAACCTCTCGGGAATAATTTAGAGCTTTGCATTATGTTCCATACATATTTTATTTAAACTAATAAAATTCTACAAGTTTTGGATGAGTTATCTATGCAGGAGCAGGTGTACCAAAAATGAGCCAAAATGGGGACAAACCCAGGCCGACCGGACTACACCAGGCCGGCCGGCCAGGCACTGCCTCCATCTACCATGTCACTGATCCAGGTGCGAGGAAACAGACCCAGGATGATCATGAGTCGTGCACTTGAAGTTGGTTTGATCTGAGGACCCGAAAGGCTTCAACCATGGATTCAAGGGCCCACCTGCATGCAAGAAGTCGGTTAAAACCGAAAGAGCAACTGTCATCGACCTTGTCAAGGGAATCAGAGCCATCCACCAGAAGGCGGTGCCACTTGGCACCACCCCCAGGCCGGCCGGCTTGGGGGAGGCCGGCCGGCCCCACCTGGCGGCCACTCGAGCCCAACTTCGCGTGGAAGTTACACTAACCATCAAGGATGCGTGCAGTTGAAGCATACGCTCAGTTACCGTCCTTCTACCAGTATAAATAGGCCTCCCATCCTCACTTGTAGACACACACATTCAAGGAGTTCTCTCTTCACTTCAGTTCTAGAGTTAGGTCTAGTAGTCTGGGAGTTAGAGTCGAGTAGAGCTTGTCTCGGGATTCCGGAGTCTTCATTGGAAGTATGGTATAAGATCCTGTACCCTTCCTTTGACTTTATCAATATAAGTTATCTTCTTTATCTTTTTGAGTCAGCTTTACTTTCCACATTTTATTTATTTACTCCCAAGCGTTCAGCTTGTGTGCGGAAGTCCTTTAGCTTAGACTTTGTTCTGGTCTTAGTTTGTCGGGATCTTACCTTACATGTCTTCTCACCCGGACTAGGGGGCTGAAGTCAGTTCCCTAGGTTGAGGGGGATTTCTCTTGAAGGCCTCAAGAGAAATCCTAACACCAAGTGCAGACATGGTGTCTGGCTTAGTGTTAGCTAGGAAGTGTGTTCCACCCCATGGAACTGTGTGGTAGGCGGTAGGTGGTGACAGCCCTGTCCATCTGTTGTAGTCCACCACGTTCGGGTGTTTTCGTAGTAGTAGATTGTTGGTGGGGACCCCCCCTCTCATCCCTTTCTGAGGTCCTTCATCTCCAGACGCCGAAGTAAGCTCTGGTTTCCCGATAACTAGGTTTAGGCAAGGTTTAGCCTAGAGAGGACTACTAAAAAAATGATTTACCGCGACCTTTTTAAAACACCTCCGAGGCGGGCAGGAACTTCAACCGCCTCGGTTAATGGTAACGATTTAACCGAGGTGGTCATTCTTTATTAACCGAGGCGGTTAAAAAACCGCCTCGCAAAATCGATTAATCGAGGCGTGCATCCTTAAAATGATCACCTCAATTAATATAGATTAACCGAGGCGGTTGTTCTAAACCAAACGCCTCGGTAAATCGATTAACCAAGACGGACACGCTATAGGGTCTGCCTCAGAAAATACCGAGGCCCAAAGAGGCCCAGAAGACCCATTACCAGGATTCTATATATATACCGAGTAAGGGTTAGGGACTTCATTTCTTCCCCCAACTCCCCGCGAGCACCAGCCGCCGCCATCCTCCAGCTGTCCCCCTGCCTCCTAGCCTCTCTCTCTCGGTGTATGTGCATGCCTCCTAGCCTCTCTCTCTCGGTGGATGTGCATGCTCGGCGCAGATGTGCACGCTAGCCTCTCTCGGTGTGGATGTGCCTCCTAGCCTTTCTCTCTCTCTCTCTCAGTGGGGAGAGCTTCTTAGGGCTGTGGATGTGTGTTTTTCGTGGAGGAACTCAGCAGCCCCAAATGGTTGAGGGTGAGGGGTATAAATACCCATCCCCCAAAAACTAGCCATTGGGCTGTTAAGTTCCGGAATCTCCAGAAAACTGTCCGGAGACTCCGGATCTAAAAACTAGCCGTTAGGCTCAAAACAGATCCGGATACTCTGGATATATGTCCGGATACTCTGGACGAAATTAGCATTGCCCTTTTCTCAAAAATCTCTAGAGTTTCCGGACATTTCCTCGGAGTTTCCGGATGTCCTTCAGATAGCCTAGGTAGCCTTAGAGAAAAAGCTATGACTTTTTACTCCGTACTTCGAATTCGATGATCTTGGACTCTATGGAAAGCTTATTCAGAGGACTACCCATTCCAACTGAAATCAATGTCCAAGACCATTAGGTGCATATGTTTTGACAAGTGTTTCTCTCATATTAGCATTTGAAAGGTTAGGTTTGAGCACCGAGTCATAAGCAAAGCTATCAACGTTGCATCCCTCTTGATAGAATGGCATTACCTATACTCAAGATCAAATAATAAACACAATATCATCCTTTTGAGCTCGAATACTTTCATCACGCCGCTTTTCTTCAATATCACACTTTGAGGGTTTGCAAACATTTTCTTTGCCTCTTTCTTGAGCATTATCCTTCTTGAGCTAGTGCCTTGAGTTTCTTCATCATATATGATCAATAATCAACTTGACATCCTCAAGACACTCAAATCCATATGATTTAACAAAGATTGATGCTTAGCAACTTGTGACTATCCATGGCCTTGATTGGTCCATAAATGCTAGCACTAACTTGCTTCTTCGCACTAGCATGGGTTCATCGGCGCCAAGCCCTTTGCTTGCCCTTCTCCCTTGCTTAGTACCTCGTAGCCAAGTTCTTACTAACCCTTAACCATCTTGCCATCTTAAATCACATGTAGCCTTGCACCACAATATATACCCATTGAAATCCATTTCTTCAACAAATTGATCCATATACAAACTTTATGATCAAGTAACCAAGAATCTTCACTTCTATTGAAATATTAAGATCTTGATCACATTTCCTCCTTGTTGATCAAAATATCAATGCATTATCAATATTTGCTCATTCATACAAGCAATCCATCATTGAGACCAAATAATATCCCTTGCAACTATATCTCTTTTGCTTTTTTCAATTTGCTTGCCCTTTCTTCAATTTGAGATTCTACAACTTTGGTATGCTTATTTGCAATGACACCTACCCAGAGCTCATGAGACTCATTAGTTCTTTAATTGTGTTGTCATTCAACCACCAAAACCCACAATGGGACCTAGATGCACTTTCAACTGCACGTGACCTTGGTAGTTGCTTAACTTCCACGAGAAGACTGGACATCTGAGGCCGCCAGGTGGGGTCGGCCGGCCTCCCCCAGGCCGGCCAGCCTGGTGGTGGTGCAAAGTGGCACCGCCTTCTATTGGATGGTTGAGACCTATCTGAATTGGTTGGTGATATGTAACACCCAAAAATATAGGAAATAAAATTTTAAAAACATTTTATAAAAGCCATAAAATGAAATTATGCATGCATCTCTTTTTCTTTTTCTTCTCCCACTCTTTTCTTTCAGCCCGGCCCAAACCTCTCTCTCTTCTCCTTCTATTTTTCTTCTTCTCGCGGCCCAGCCCAGTCAGCCCAAATCTTTCTCTCTCCTTCTCTTCTCGTTTTCTTTTCTCCTCTCCCCGCGGCCCAACTCAGCCGGCCCAAACCGTTTCACTCTCCCTCACCTCTCTCTCACCGCCAGCTGGGTCCCACCTGTCGGCGCCTTCTCTCTTCCTTTCCTTTCTTCTTCCTCCTGCACCGCTCCCCCTCTTTCCTTTTTCCGCCGCGACGCCAGACGCGCCGCGCCGTCGTCCGCGCCTCCCTCCCCTTTCCTTTTTCCTCCTCACTCTGAATCCAGTTCGTCCCCGCGCCGTTGCCGCGTCCCCTCCTTCCTTCCCCGCGACGCTGGCTTGCCATACTGGCCGCAGTACGAGCTCCGCCCCTTTCCTTCGCAGGCCGCCGCGTGAGCCGCCGCCTTCCTTTTCCCTGGCCGCACCGCCTCCACTCCGCCCCTATAAAACCCACGTCGGAGCCCCTCTTTGCACCTAGAGCCGTCTTCAACATCTTCTTCTACTCCGCACCGTCGCACGCCGCTGGAGTTCGCACACCGGAGGAACGCCGCCGCCCCTCCGTCGACTCGCCGTCCCTCTGTTTCTCTAACGACTACAACCCTCGCCGGAGTTCCGCGAGGTGGTGAGCACCAAGCCGCCCCCGTTTCCCCTCTCTCTTTCGCTCTGTCGCAGCTCCAATTTCTCGCCGGAGCTCTGTTTCCGCCCGTCGCCGTGGCCGCCGGTCCACGCTCGTCGCACGGCCGTCCCGTGACCCCCACCACTTTCGCCGTGCTGCCCTCTATCTCCCGGCATAACCCCAGCCTGAACCGAGCCCCGGAACACCGGATTCGGTGAACTCCGGCCGTCCGTCGCCGCTCTCGCTCGCCGCCGGCGCCCAGCGCAGCAGAGCGATTCGCCCGACCCTTTTACTCCGTCGAGCCGACCCTCACCCTGCCGCTCGATCTAAATCTAACGGCCAGAACAGATCCGAGCCGCGTCCGATTCGCCCGACCCTTACCCCACCGCCCGATTCTGATCCAACGGACCAGATTCGCCCGACCCTAGCCGTCCCCGGAACCTTTGCAGAAAAATCCCTAGGCTTACCAGGAATCAACCCGAAGTCCACATACGTAGAAAAATAATTAGAGTTGAGCCCTTTATTTTTCTGTCCCGACCCCTGACCTTTCCAGAATTAGTACCCGCCGTCCAGGACCTCCAGTTTTGCACCCCGACCCTCTGTTTAAGGTTTAATTATGTTTTAGCCCCTAATTTCTTCAGATTTAGCCCCTGGAAGTTCAAAACTCACGCACTTAGGTCCCTGAATCACCGTTTTAGCCATATCTTCATCGTTTCAACTCCGATTTCAGCGATTCTTGCACTCACGCGATCCTTGCATCATGAACTACAATATTATGATCTTTTTACTCTCTGTTTGTATTGTTTATTGTACTGTTTCTTATTTGTTTGTGTATGCTTGTTTGTGTGATCGCATAAACAACGTGACGTTTGAGCAAGACCAAGAGCAAGTTTACGAGGAAGAGAATCAACAGCTGTTTGAGGAAGGCAAGTGGATTTCCCCCTGCATGTTCTATTTTATCCCAACAATAGCATGATAATTCACTTTACTTTAATGTTGCTTGCATAAACTTGATGGGTTACCTATACTAAGGACATACCTAGTCTTTTACCCAAAGCCTTGAAACACCTGGGTTTACTATTCATGTTGGGTAGTCACGCTTAGTTGCAAACTTTGGGAAAGGTGTTGGTTTACTCTTAAGACAATGTTGATCATGTTTCATATTGTTGTTATACCGCGTTAATTAAGATCAACTTTGATTAATGGGAACATGGAGAACCACCCAAGTGAACAGTGCAACCACAAAGTCATATGGCTCTGACCTTAGCCAATTAATTAGATGTGTAGTTAGCTGGTGGCCTTACCAAAAGGGCAAGGAGGGGGTCGGTGATAGGGGTCATAGCCCGGTCCTCTTGGGGTAGCTGCCTTTGCTAAGGAGCTGACCATTAGGGAGGTTTATGGACCACACTGCTACTGAAACTCTAGCGGGCTGCTTAGCTCTCGACATGTCTTTGTAAAGGCTTCGTAGTGTACCCTCGCCACTCACCTCAGAAGTATTTAAGGGCCTTGCAAACCTGGGCTATTCAGGGGAACACGATTTGTGGGTAAAGTGTACAACCTCTGCAGAGTGTAAAACTGTTATAATAGTTGTACTCACGGTTAAGAGTGGCTTGGACCCTCACATGATAATGAAACTTGAAGATTAATTAAATTGTGGTTCGTGGTTTATGTTTATGTTGCTAGTACCTTTATGTTTTTGCTAAAGTGGGATGGTATAAACTTAAACCTAGTTAATAGGTCCTTGCTAATAAATACTTGACCAACTAAAAGTGCTCGCTGCTGTAAACCTTAGCCTATCCTTGATGGCCTTGCATATTCACCCCACTTGCTGAGTACCAACCATAAGAGTACTCACCGTTGCCCACTGCTGTTCAGAAGAGAACTTTGAAGAGGAGAACTTTGACGATTTCGAGGAGTTCTAGGCTTTGCGTTCACCAGTCATCGCCTGTGGTAGATGGAGTTGTTGCAGACTTCCTTTAGGGTAAATCGGTGTAACGTTTAAAGACCTTTGTGTCTCTTTTATTCGGAGTGTAATATGGTTAAATCATTTACTTAGTTACTTTTTGATCATTGCCTTTGATATATTACACTTTTCCGTCTACCATGTGTGTGTGAACATGATCCTGGCGCACACATGAGATGCATCTGGTTCTTTCTAGAATCGGGTGTGATAGAAGTGATATCAGAGCTATGTTGACTGTAGGACGCTAGCCTAGTTAGAAATTGTCGAAATTAAGGATTTATCTTCTAGCAAGCCATGTCAGCATCAAAAATTCCTTTGTGTTTATTTGATATTTCCGCATAAAAACCTATGTTTACATGAACTTTTTATTGTTTTATTTTTTCAAAAAAAATTATTTTGAGTTTTATTCTCGCTCTGTCAGATGGCCAGGACTTACCAGACTGCTCGCAAGCGCACCGAAGGTCGCCAGGTTCGCATTGCCCCAGCTGAGCCAGCTCCTCCCGCCCCAGTTCCAGCCCCTGTTGAGGAGGAGGAAGCTATGGAGGAGGAACCCATGGAGGCCTACTACTTTGTGGATGGGGATGATGGCCGCATCGTGGCGATTGATGAAGAAGGAAATCAGTTCACACCGCCGGTATCACCAGTTGTTGAGGCACCACCACCACACCACCCCTAGTTGTCCCTGCTCCAGCTCCCGCTCCAGTACCGGTCGTTGCCGAAGGAAGCCCGGGTAACTCCGGGGGTATCGATGATGGAAGAGATAATGACGAGGACAACAACAACAACGATACAGATGGATACACGAGCGGAGTGGTGGATACAGATGGATACACGAGCGGAGTGGTGGATTGCATAGACCGATGGGTTCACGGTGGAGATTTTTTTGGGCTGCGGTATGGATGTGATATCTGGCGATAGTGGATGCCAATACCTGGAGTAGGTGATCGACAGGCCAGATGACATTTGAGGCTAGTAGAACAATGTGTACGCAAAGGAGAAAGATCGGTAAACGATAGGTACCTTTCCTCGAACGGACTCACTGTTCGACAAAGCTCAAAGAAACTCAAGATAGCATATGTGGCATAAATGATAGTAACCGTTTATTACTCTGGATAGGTCATTCAAACCAAAGGGGATCTCTTTACCATGTTTTCAATTTTTTTAAAGAAATTCCGAGAGGTTCCCTACTAGAGCATGCAGTTTTATTCCAGTTCCACTATCTCAAATTTCTCAACAACTTAGGCATGGAAATCATGTTCATGCTCCCACAAATCCAAGACAAGGGTTACCAGCAAGATAAAGCACTAAGCAAGTAACAAGCTATAAACGAGGCACTTGCAGAACTTGAACAGAGCATTCTATTCATCATTTCCAAAAGTAGAACTTGCACGGATTTCCATACATATAAGTTGGGAGTTCATTTTATTCGAAGTAATATTTTTTTGGCATGGTGACTTAAAAACGGAAAGGATAAGTTGGATGACTTACCTGGATACTCCCCCAAGCTTCGATGAAGCACAATCCTGGGTGCTCCCCCAAGCTTTAATGAAGCTCAGTTCTGCTGACTTGGGTCCTGTGGTGGCTGCTGGTACGGGTATGGCGACGACGGATATGGATAGTACTGCGGCAGGTACGGATAGTACTGCTGCGGGTGTGGCTGGTGCTGAGGGTCGTGTTGCTGCGGCGGTGGATAAGGGTAAGGAGGATATTGGTAGTGCTGCTATGGTGGTGGTTGTTGTGGCTGTTGAGGCTGCTGCGGTGGATGCAAGTGCTGGCCGAGGCCTTAGATGGGTAAACATGCTGGTGGTGTCATACTCCAGTTCTGCTGGGTGAGTTCAGTGTTATGTGCCAGGTCGATGCTGAGTTGGTTCTGCTGCTGCCCCATGGTGTTGACCCGAGACGTGAGATCGGAGATCCCACGCATGATTGGGTTTTCGTACCCGTAGCGTGCTGAGCTTGACGGACCAACCTGCGGACCATGAGAATCCTGCATACCTGGGGGTAGTAGGGCTCTTGGGCTGCACCGTATTCTGATGTTCCTCCAGCAGTGCTCGTACCTCACTGAGTGAAATACTTGTATGTTTCTTCGAAGCTCATGTGGGAGGTTCGAGCTTGGTGAGAGGGCCCTGCTTGTTCTTGCTGCTGAGTGCTCGACCGTGTCTGTCACCAAGTTGTTGTACCGGCAACGCTGTGACGAGCTGGCTCCTTTTTGTGCATCTGCAAGGGATAACTTTTCATCGAGTAGAGAGAGAGTCTCGGGCATGGGAGCTCGACCTCTCTATCGTACCCGGGGTAAGTCATAAACAGCGAGTTACCTGGCCCCTCGCGCATCATTTGCCCCTGCACAAAATCCTCCATGCCTACCTTGAGCTGGTACTTTTCCTCCCTTGGCAAGTAAGTGACCTAGGCATTGTCCAGTGCCTTGACATGCGTAGCAATACGCGTGACCAAGGTGGTTATATCAATGGGACTTCTACCGGCGATCATCTTCTGCTAGTGAGCAAGCATGCTCATGACCGGGGAGAGTTTATCTTCTTTGCCATTGCAAAGAGATACTGCAGCTCAGGGAGACTGCAAAGGCGCAGGTCAGAGCGCGAGTGTAACAAATCCACTTTGCTAACATCCTGAGAGTAGGGTTATGGATAGAAACTATGCTATTCTTGCTACTCACAAGTTCCTCAAAGATTTCGTTCCACCACATGGTTCGATCATACATATAACTTTTAGCTAAGACACTTGGATCTAGCAGGCACCTTTTATCAAAGCCTAGAGCAATGCTAAGTTCTTTCACCGTTAACTCGTATTTCTCATCGAAGAAACGGAAATAGATTTCAGTTATGTTACCGGTTTCTTCAAAACTAAGGGACATGAGGAATTCCGTCGTGAGAAATTTCGAACCTGGTTCCATCATGTCGGCGAAGTTGTACCACCCAGCGTAGCTGAATGCTCGGGTCATGTCCACCTTCAAACCCATCATTATGAAAAAGAAGGGTTCGAAGATCCTGACGTGGTGGTACGTCTAGTTCTTCAGCAGGTCCATTGCCACCCTTTCATAGTCGTTCCGCGGCACGAGCTGTTCAACAGAAGTGAGGACGTGGATACGAGTCTGAACACGGCTCCTTGGCACTGCGGGGGTCGTGTTCTCCTAGGAGTCAGTATCCCGGTGATTTGATTCAACCGACATATTATCCCTGGAGGATGCCGTCCCGCACGAGCGCCGAGAGCTGGAGGGGTTGAGCTTCTTGAGCTTGTTCTTCGTTGCCATCCACATGCTGCTTGCAAAAGGTTAGTGCACACACAAAAATACCTGAAGGACTGAACAAGAGGTTAGTCGTCCTTGTTGGGGGATGAACCTCCGTAAACGTTCTCGTTCGAAGCGCCAAGAGTTTTATTCAAATGAAAAGGGGAATATTTTTTTGTATTTTTTTGTGGCTAAAGTGAGGGTTTGGCACTAATTTTATTTTGTTTTTGTGGGAGCTAGCACTTAAGCACTTCATTTAATTAGCCCAAGACCTTAATTAACTAAAGATGCTTAGAAGAGGGAGAAGGGAATTCGAGCTCACGGAAGGGCAGGAGTACCTGAGCTTCTAGTGCACCGAGGAATGTAGGGAGCATCGGGTTTTATAGGCGCACGACATGTGGCGTAGAACATTCTAGAGTAAGGGATGGGGCATGTCCCATACCTTATCCATACTGTAAAAGTACTCGAATACGAGTACAACTAGTCGGTACAGAAGGTAACTACCCAAAAAGTACTTGGGTAGGACTCCTAAGCTCGTACAGGGTTAGGACTTCCATGTAACTCTGTCCCCCCGGACTATATCAGGGTGGGCAGGGACCCCTCCAAAACATAACACATAACTCCAAGGCAATACAAACCATACAAAATATAGGGTATTAGGCATATTGCGGCCTGAACCTGTCTAAACCCTTGTGTTCCTTGCACCATCGAGTTCCTGATCTCGGCGACACCATAACCACAAATAAACTACTTTAGGGTATCCCTAGGTAGGCTTGCAGGTAAAACACCGACAGCTGACGCGCCAGGTAGGGGTGTTCATCGAAGATCCACCGGCGAATTCGATGGCAACTTTCAGCTTCACCAGCGCCGTGCCCCCCGCGGGCACAACTTTCGTCTTCGGCTCCTGGGTTTGTGTCTCTAATGGCACATGCGACTTTCGTCAGCACCTCATCGACAACAAGCCGGAGGTATCTGCAGCAACACCAAGCAGCGATCTCGACGAGTTCGTCGACAATCTCGCCGAGGTGCTGCTCCCTATTGGCGTTTCGTTGCGTCATCGCTAGGATAGGTGTTTCCTAGCAACTGCGCCAGAAATGCCATGGGGTATTTCTTACATTACATAAGGATCTGCAAGCGCACGGAATACCATTGTAGCATTTTACCTGTGAGTACGAGGTCGTATTTATCTTTCCACAGGAAAGGTGGCGGTTATTGGAATAGATTAGTGTGTTGATTGGTTCTAGCATGGATATTCTATTGAATAAAAAGGGGTAAGATAATATTTGGTAAAGAGGTAGTGTCACACACAAGTTACTCAAGTTCTATCTTTATGCAAAGCTTACAGGAAGGGAGAAAGGAAGAAGAAAGCTAATCTAAGGACTTATGTACTCCTAACTAAGCATACACTCTATACTAAGCACTCATATACATACACATGATTAGGAACGGGCTCTAGGCTCGTAGGCATCACTGGGAGACCGCACAGGATATGGCTAGGTGGCCACTAGATCCTCACGGCTATTTATGCACCTCCTATAGCTACTACACGAACGGGGAGGGTTACACTGGATGGACAGGGCTGTCACCACCTGCCGCCTACCTCATCTAACCATGGTATAGAGCCGCATCCAGCAACACAGATTAGCCCAGACACCATGTCTACACTAATAAGTGATACTCTAATGCCCCACGCGGAGCCTCCACCCTTGAGATGGACAGACATCACACTAAAGCAAACATGCGAATACTAGAACCAATGTCGTAGCCTAAATGTCTTACCACGTCTAATCATGCAAGATATAAGACCTAGATATAAATTAAGCATAGCATACGCATTTGAATACCCAGAACATGTACTATACGAGTACACTATACTAGAAGATAACTCTATTAAGGAATTCTGAATATTACAAAGGAGAGGAAGAGTAAAACCCAAACCGAACACTCCTAGGCAAGACTCGGGAACCGAAGAAGACCTACTTCACCTAAACTCCACTATCCTAAAGACTAAGCAAGAGAGAAACTTGAGAGAGGCTTCAACTTATGTGTTGTGTCTCTATGTTAGCACCCCCCCCCCCCATATTTATAGAGGTGACTGAGGGGGGTGTGCAGCAGCTCCTCGGCGCACAAATGCCTGAAGCCTTGTCAAACCGACGTTAGGAGCCAATGGGGAAGCGCCACGTGAAAGGAGGTAAGTTGGTTCATCCTGGCTGGGTCGGCTGACCTACATGGGTCGGCCGACCTGGGCCTGGCCCAGGTTGAGCCCAGCTTGCTTTGGGTGGCTGCCATGTGGGTCCTGGTCGCTCCTGTGCATGAGCGGACGCTGTCCTAAGTCGGTTGCATGCTTTGGTGGGCCCTTCAATCCATGGGAGTCCAAATGGCGCGCTCTGATTGGTCGATGCCACTTGCCTTGGATTGAGGTGCTTGTTTAACACTTGAATTCTGCTCAATTTCCCTATATTGCCAATTCTCCAAGGGGAATGTGGAAACGATATTATTCTAGATAAATATGCAAGTTAAGTATGCTAGTCATCCCAATTTTTTGATCAAATTGACGCTCAAAATTGGTCCGTAGCGAGCGTTAACAAGAACCCCCAAGTTGTCCTTTGCTCGTGCCGAGCAAAACAGGACAAATCAGGATGTTGATCAGAAAATGGTTAGACTCATTACCTATTGTCGTGTCAAGTCTAAGGCATAGATGATCTCCTTGGGAATGAGTAATGTTGGCATGAGTACCTGGCCCTTGTTACCTTCATCATCTATGGGGCTTATGAGCTTCTCCTCGTCTTGAGCTGTTGAGGGTTAGAACAGTCGATAGAGCAGTACTTACCTTATTTTTGTTCAACAATCTATCTGGAGGTTTTCTTTTGGAAATAGTAAAACAAGACTAAGTTCCTCGAATGATTCACTCAGGTCGCTCAATGTTGTATGAATCCTTACCAAGGCACTTCTCCTTTCTCATAACGAAAAGATTTTATGGAGCTCAAGGTACGGAATGGATGAAGCATACCTGCATTTCATATATTGCCAAGACAAAGAGTGGATACATTGAGAAAACTAGTCATATCCCAAGATCAAGAGGTGCATGTGTGTGGACGGATGAGAAGTATGATTACTCCCTTTTGGTTTGTGATCTCTCTCCTCTTTGTTTTATTTTTGTATTTTTCTTTAGACATAGCTACCCCCTTTATTATTCTTTCTTTCTCTTCTCTTTTTTTTGGGTCATGCTTCTTTGGCATGCCATATTTTCCTTTTTTTTCTCTTTTTTTTCGGGGATGACCAAGCCTAATTTCTTTTTCAGAGATAACATGAGGAGAGACCACTGACTTCGTGGAGCATTTATTTGGTGGATGGATGGATTTGCTAATTTTCAGTGTAGGAATGTCGCAATGGGTGTAACGTGTGCGTGATCTTGATCAAGAGGATATGAAAAATATCTCACTGGGGTCACAACAATTTGACAAAGCTCAATGAAATAGCAAGCAACATATGTATAGGGTATTTCAATGTAAATGACATATGGCTTTGGTAGGACTTGGAATATCATTGAGGAACTTGTCTTTCCCTTTTAGAATTTTTAAAAACAAAATACTCCAGATATCATGCCTCACTTAGGACAAGATTGTAAAGCTCCATCTTCCATATCTAAACTCACAACAACCTAGACTTGGATAAAGCATGTGCAACCCACGAGATGTTCGGGTTCATGGCACAAAAGTTTAAACAGCCAGCAAACTCAAACTTAGGAAAAAGCATGCTTTATGACTAAGCAAGACAGACAAGCAAGAGCATAACAATTATTCATCCTTTCAACTTAGGAAGACTGAACATTCTTACCATGCATATCGATAAGGAAAATTAAAGCAGGAAATGTTTGTTTGGTTTTTAGCATTTTTTATATTTTTATTGAAAGCAGTAAAGGATACAGTTCATTTGGTGGAAGGACTCCCCCAAGCTAGCTCTTGATTTAAGGTCCGATGAGAAGGACCCTCTCCATACCTATTTAACTCGAGGTCGAATCGTCCATACCTGGAGAGGATGTCGCGGACGATGACGTCTTCTTCTTTCCCCACACCTTCTTGGTTTTCTTCTTTGTTGTTGTCGGTGGTGTGGGACTTGGATCCTCGGGTGTGAGACTGTGTATCTCCCAGTCTTCGAACCATTCCGGTTCTGTCCCCAGCCCTTGTTCTTTGCTATCTTCATGAAGCAGGTATACTTGTTCGCGTCTGTTGCGAAACCTGAACTTCATGGTCTTCTTCCCAATCCGGAAACTGATTCTTCCGGTTCCCACATCTATTCTGGCCTTGGC
Organism: Panicum miliaceum; assembly: GCA_032594955.1. NCBI lineage: Eukaryota > Viridiplantae > Streptophyta > Magnoliopsida > Poales > Poaceae > Panicum > Panicum miliaceum. Next base: position 43,105,507 of record CM064056.1, on the reverse strand, counting down.
GTCTCTTAGGAATGTTCGCCCAAGGATGAGCGAGATTCCCAAATCACCCTCCATGTCAAGGACTACGAAGTTTGCGAGGATGAATGAATTCTGGACTCGCACCAGGAGATTCTTCACAATTCCCTCGGGATATCGTATCGTGGAGTCGGCCAGCTGCACACACATGCAAGTAGGGGAAAGAGCAGGATAAACTAGTTCTTCGAAGGTTACCTTGGGCATGATGTTGACACTTGCTCCAAGGTTGCAGAGGGCATTCTCATAGTAACGGCCGTATATTGAGCAGTTGATCATCGGGGTTTCGGGATCCTCCTTTATGGTTACCGCTAGATCGCCCCAAGAACTCTTCCGAGGGCATTCGAGTTTTTCTGCATAGTTAGTAAAGAATTTACCACGCGATGGCTTACCCCATTTTGCGGTTATTGAACTAACACTCTCCAGGGGAGCATCGGGTTGCCCCGGGATCTTCCCTGTCTTTGCAGAAGGAACAACGGCGGCCAGCTGAGCGAGTTGGGTTTCAAACATCTTGTTGAAGGTCAACTGGTTCTTGAGTGTTGAGGAGATGCCATCCATCTTCGCTTGGACGGTCTCCAAGGTCTTGTCGTTGGCGGCAAGCTTCTTTTGGATCGCATCATTGGTCTTTGCATGGCTTAAGACAAGATCCCTCAAGAAAGGTTGGTTAGGATTAGATGAATTTGAATTATCATTACCTCGTTGGTAGTAAGGGCGCGATTGGTTCCACCCCTGACCTCCTTGTGGATGAAACCCGTTGTTGTTGTTCATAAACATGACTTCTTACCACAGACCTCGCAAGTCATACGAGAGTCTAAGGCTTGAAGTACCTGAGTTGGAGCCTTTTCTTGGGGGCATTCATCAATCTTCTTGATGAGGAGGTCGAGCTTAGTGGCGATCATGTTTGTCTCCTCGATCAAAGTTTTGGCCCTATCAATGGTCAGCGAGAAGAAAGCACCACCTGCAGCAGCGTCGATATGATCACGGGTTGTTGGAGTCAGCCGGTTGTAGAAGTTCTATAGAATGAGCCAAGCATCCATCCCATGGTGAGCACACGCTAGGATGTACTCCTGAAGCCACTCCAAAGCTTCAGTTATTGACTCATTTGACACCTTTTGAAAACTGGAAATCCTTCCCCGAAGAGCGTTGGTTTTACCCAACGGGAAGAACTTCGCGAGGAATGCCTTAGCGCACTCATCCCAAGTAGTGACTGCACTTTTGTTGGTGTAGAACCACTACTTCGTCTTCCCCAGAAGGGAAAATGGAAACAGACGGAGTCGGATTGGATCCTTTGTGACTCCCTTGATGATAAAAGTGTTGCACAGTTCCAAGATCTGTTGGAGATGTGCATTGGCATCCTCATTGGCCTTGCCATAGAATGGGCTGACTTGCACCATCATAATTAGACCCGTCTTGATATCGAAATTCTCAGCTTCAACATTAACATTTGGCCCGATTGGGACATTGTCGGCCGAAGGAGTTGAGTCATCACGGAGAGTCTTCTGAGCCATAGTCTTGGAGGTTGATGGTGCGATATTGACTGTTTCGCCTGTCGAGAGAGTAATCTGAGGAACGACATGAGGTCGAACTCTTCTCAAAAGTGACTCCGGATTCTGAGTGAAATTTTGCGGCAGATCGAAACCAGTCATACACTACCCTATCTTCACAGAAAAAAGAGAAGACAAAGCTAAGTTAGCCTGTTTAGACAATTGAATACCATTTTAGAATTTCATCAACCACTTGATCTATTCTTTTAACCAGCGCCTTCCCCGGCAACGGCGCTATTGGCGTTTCATAGCGTCATCACTAGGATAGGTGTTTCCTAGCAACGGCGCCAGAAATGCTATGGGGTATTTCTTACGTTACAGAAGGATCCGCAAGCGCATGGAATACCGTTGTAGCATTTTACTCGTGAGTACGGGGTCGTATTTATATTTCCGCAGGGAAGGCGGCGGTTATTGGAATAGATTAGTGTGTTGATTAGTTCTAGCATGGATATTCTATTGAATAAACAGGGGTATGACAATATTTGGTAAAGAGGTAATGTGACACATAAGTTACACAAGTTCTATCTCTATGCAAATCTTACAGGAAGGGAGAAAGGAAGACGAAAGCTAAACTAAGAGCTTATGTACTCCTAACTAAGCATAAAGTCTATACTAAGCACTCATACAAATACACAAGATTAGGAACGGGTTCTAGGCTCCCAGGCATCACCGGGAGACCGCACAGGATATGGCTAGGTGGCCACTAGATCCTCATGGCTATTTTATGCACCTCCTACGGCTACTACACGAACGGGGAGGGTTACGCTGGATGGACAGGGCTGTCACCACCTGCCGCCTACCTCATCTAACCATGGTATAGAGCCGCATCCAGCAACACTGATTAGCCAGGACACCATGTCTACACTAATAAGCGATACTCTAATGCCCCGCGCGGAGCCCCCACCCTTCGGATGGACAGACATCACACTAAAGCAAACATGCGAATATTAGAACCAATGTCGTAGCCTAAATATCTTACAACGTCTAATCATGCAAGATATAAGACCTAAATATAAACTAAGCATAGCATACACATCTGGATACAAAGAATATATACTATACGAGTACACTAAACTAGAAGATAACTCTATTAAAGAATTCCGAATATTACAAAAGGAGAGGAAGAGTAAAACCCATACCGAAAACTCCTAGGCAAGACTCGGGAACCGAAGAAGAGCTACTTCACCTAAACTCCACTATCCTAAAGACTAAGCAAGAGAGAAACCTGAGAGAGGCTTCAACTTGTGGTGTGTCTCTATTGTAGCACCCCCCCTTATATTTATAGAGGTGAGTGAGGGGTGTGTGCAGCAGATCCTCAGCACCCAAATGCCAGAAGTCTTGCCAAACTGATGTTAGGAGCCAATGGGGAAGCACCACGTCAAAGGAGGTAAGTCGATTCCTCCTGGCTGGTCGGCCGACCTACATGGATCGGACGACCTGGGCCTGGCCCAGATCGATCCTAGCTTGCTCTGGGTGGCTGCCATGTGGGTCCTGGTCGCTCCTGTGCGTGAGGGGACGCCGTCCTAAGTTGGTTGCATGCTTTGGTGGGCCCTTCAATCCCTGGGAGTCCAAATGGCGCGCTCTGATTGGTCGACGTCACTTGCCTTGGATTGAGGTGCTTGTTTAACACTTGAATTCTGCTCAATTTCCCTACATTGCCAATTCTCCAAGGGGAATGTAGAAAAGATATTATTCTAGATAAATATGCAAGTTAAGTATGCTAGTCATCCCAGTTTTCTGATTAAATTGTCGCTCGAAATTGGTCTGTAGCGAGCGTCAACACTCCCTGACCTCGTTAGGGAGATCGAGAAGCTGTCCATTTTCGACGCAACTCCGACTCGTGCTGCATCAAGCCTCCCCTTATCGAACTGAACTCCATCTCGGGGACAGTGTGACCGACTCTTGTTCGGTGCAAAATCTGACCGTCAGCTATACTCACAAACGAAGGAAAACTATATCTCTTACTCGTATAATTATATCACTAACCTAGTTCCATAGATGTATTGTCTATCTAACCCTTGCAGGAATACATGTCCAAAATAAGAAGAAAACACGAAGGATACGCAGCAAAACATACACAGAAGATCGTCTGCTGTAACCCACTTACAAGAGGGACCCACATGACAGAGCAAACGGGCGCGCCAAGCAAGCAAACATATGGAAACAAAACATGGGCCCACTGCTCAGTGTACCAGGGGAAGGCTGCACCTAGGGAGTGCCACCCACGGGTCGGCCGATGCTTCCCGTCAAGGTGCATTTTGGGGAGGAGTCGCCGCCAAGTATCCTCAGCCCAGATGATAAGGTTTCGATGTAGAAGGATGGCGGGAACCGCCCTTGGAAGCTATAAAAGGGACCCCTCACCCCCTTATTCCAGACACAACACACTTGAGCCTCTCTCCCTCTCTCTCACTTGAGACTTGTAATCCTTAGGGTAGTGGAGCTAGGCTAGTACTTCATTGTTAGCGAAGGAGTCGTCCTCAGGGCCGGAGAGCAGTCCTTGGCCTTGGTAATAGCTTTGTATTCGTATAGTCACTACTCTATTCTTAATGCAGAGCTGAGCTTTGTTTGTTTATCTATATTAGTGGTATATCATGACTTGTCTTGTTATGCTGCCCTACTAGTTGATCATATTATGGCTTGGTGCTACACTAGTTATGCTTTATATATGTTTAGGCCAGATGATATGGATAAGGATAGGTTCGTTGTGACTTCGGGCTTGCCTTAGTGTCGTTGTCAAGATTGGTCATCAAAACTTAGACTAGTAAATTTCTTTTATGTGCGTACGGCTCCGGATGGTTGCGCGGGTGACACGGGGTTTAGACTGGTTCGGGCAAGAAGGAGCCCTACGTCCAGTATGGGGAGCTACTCGTGTTGCCCACGTGGGTTCTGTAGTAGGGGCTACAGAAGGGCGAGAGAGGGAACCGATCCCAAGTCTCTAAGGTGTGCACTGAAGCTCTAATGGTGGGAGCGTGTTCTTCTTCGCGGGGAAGAAGAAGCCCGTGTGAGAGAGTGTGAGTGTGAGTGTATGAGAGTCTAAATTTCTTCTCCCCGTCTCTCGGGCCCCGGCCTTCCCTTTATAGTACAAGAGGGGCGACCGGGTTACAGGCGAGACGGGCGAAGGGATGGAGAGAGAGAGAGAGAGGGAGAGCAGGCGCAGAGTCCGATGGAGAAGATTCGAGCCCCCTGGACGCCGCGGCCGACTTCAGCTTTCGGCTTCGTCAGGCGGCTTCCTCCGATCCTGTCGCCGCCTTCCTCGGGGGCCGGTGCCGGTGGGCGTGCGTGATGATGGCGTCGGTCGTGGCTTCCGTCCTGTCGGGGCAGACGGCTGCCTCTGTTATCCTGCAGACGGCCTGCGCGGCGCGGGCGTCCCGTTCCTGTCGCCGGATTTGCAGGGCGCGAGGACGGGTAGGTGAGAGCGAGGACGGTCAGGCGTGCTCCTGTACCAGGCGATGCAGATCATGAGTGCCCGATAGCGAATCAGAGAAGACCATGCCGCTGTGCCGTGCGCCGCGCGGTCGTGGACGGGTAGGTGTGACGGGTCACGTCAGGGGCGCGGGCGCCTTTCTGCGCACCCGAGCCGTGGAGCATTTATGGCAAGGCTGGCGGCGGGCCCACGTGATCAGCGCTTGCGTCTTCCGGCCTGCACCCGAGGCTGACTCCCGCCTGGCGGGCCTGGGTGAGTCTGACCCTCTACGCCCCGGGTCGGGCGAGGAGGACCCCTGTGGCGAGGGGTCGGGCGAGGCGGAGCCTGGCCGCCGGGGGGTCGGGAGCATCCGACCCCGAAGGACTCGGTCGGGCGAAGCGGAGCGCTTCCCTCCCATGTTGGGCTGACGACGGTCGTTGTCGCCGCAAGTGGGTCCGGGCCTCCATGATCATTGCAGTGATAGTCATTAGGCGATCGTTCACTTTTCCCCCTGACAGTAGCCCCCGAGCCTGTGGTGGAGCGGGGACGCTCCTCCAGAGGCTGTCATCGTCGTTCCTCAGAAACTTTTGCTCGTCGTGCGGGCTGCAGTAGACCAAGGACGGGAAGCACGGTGACTGTCTTGACATGAGGGGATTCTTGCCGTTCCGGGGAACGCCCTCCATCTGGAGGCCTCATGTTGTGACCATCCGTGTGGTCACTAGTTGCGAAGCTAGCCCCCGAGCCCCCGCGCGTTGCAGAAGACCGATCGGGAGGCCAGATCGACTTTTGAACGTTACCCCTCAAGCGTCCGTTCGCTGGGACGGAGGGGGTGAGCCATGCCACGTTATCCTCGTTGGACGAACCGTGGTGCTCGTTGAGCTGCAAACGGGTCAATTCGAGTGGGGTCCCGGTCCCCGCTCGGGGGGGTCCGGCCTGGGCCAAGCTGGTAGCATACCCCAGATTCCGGTCGGCCAGTTCATATAGTTCCCGAGTCCGTTCGATTGGACCCGGTGGCTCGTTGCCTTTCGTCGGAGAAAAACCATGAACTTTGATGCCGGTCGGACTCGAATATGAGGTCGGGACGCCCTGGGCAGTCGGGTGCCCGGGTGATGGCCACTAGCGGACCCGTCCCTTCTCACCCCTCGCTAAGGGTCATCCTGGGGCGGCTGTCGAACCCACGGTGGGCCAGCCTTCGAACCCCTGGATCGTAACGGGTCGTAGGGACATTTTCAGCCCCGTATCCCTTTTTACCTTTCTGTTGAGCCTTGGCCGAGTGCGGAGGAGATCGTGTGCGCGTACTTCTCGGGAGATGAAGTGGCGGTAGGTGTCGACCCGCGAAACGAGGGAGGAGTGGATGTTTCCTACAGGGTCGTGCGCACGTCTTCCGAAAAAAGAGGGGAACGGGCGTGACGAGGCGTACCTGGCGCCGCATTAACTGCGATGGGCGCGTCCGTTCCGCTCCCACGCGTCGTCCTATAAGACGGGGGGCCGCCTCGCCAGTTCCGCCCTCACCCTGCTCCGAATCCTTTCGCCTCTCCTTTCACCTTTTGGTTTCCTGTGCGAGCCGTTCGACTTCTTCCTCCCCAACGCTCCAGCCTTTTTCGCCTCCTGCCGTCAAGTTTCCCTTCCTCGCGCAATGGCCACCTGGGAGCGCTCCAGCTTCGGCACCTCGCGCGCCGACGGCCTCGTGAAGAAGGGTCTCCTCTGCGATAGGACCGAGGGGGGCAAGTGGCGGTTCCCCGGATCGGAAGAGGCACCGAGTCCGCCTGCCGGCTACATCGTTTTGTTCGCCCACTTCCACGAGAGGGGGTTCGCGACACCGCCGAGCCTCATCTTCCGCGGGTTGCTGCACCACTACGGACTCGAGCTGCAGCACCTCAACCCCAACGGGATCCAACACATCGCGGCGTTCGTCGCGCTGTGCGAAGGATTCCTGGGCATCGAGCCCAACTTCTCGCTGTGGAAGTATTTCTTCACGGTGAGCCTGTACCAGAAGGTCGAGAAGCGAGGCGGCCAGCAGCGGACGACCCCGGTGGCGATTGGGTGCGCCGGGATCCACCTTTGCCACACCCGCGCCAAGGAATACATGGCGATGAAGACCGCGGCGTCCCACAAGGGGTGGCATCAGCAGTGGTTCTATGTAAAGAACTACTCTGAGTCCCCCTTGCCGGAGTTCGCCGGCCGCGTCTTCGAGGCGGCGCCGGAGGTGTGGGCATACGGCCCAGTGGAGAAGGAGAAGAAGCGGATCTCTAGCCTTCTCTGCGCCATCGAGTACCTGAAAGGGAAGGGACTCACCGGGGCCGGAGTTATCGGAGCGTACCACTCTCGGAGGGTGGCGCCGCTGATGCTTCGGATCCGCTCGCTCGCCGAGATGGCTCCTGGCGCACCGACTGAGGGCACCGTCCTTGCGACGGGCGCGCTCCCCGCCTCCGAGATCCGGCAGCGCATCCAGGAGGCGTTGAAAGACAAGGACGTCGTCTTCCCGGTGCCCGGCCACCCTCCGATGCGGCCGGACAGGGATTTCGTCGACCTGGTGAGGATCTCGTGCGCCCGTTACCTTTCCTTGCGTTTCTTGACTTCCCATTTTGACGCGGAGCCTTTGTGCCTGCAGGGCCAGTTGACGAATCTCGTCGATGCACGTCCGCCCGTTCCGGAGGACGCCGAGCGGCGACTGCGGAACCGCCTCTTTGCCGAGAAAAAGAAGCAGTGCAAGGACGAGAAGGCGGCGAAGAAGCAGAAAAAGCTCGCCAGGGAGTTCCAACGGCGGCGAAGAGGTCCGGTCATATCGAACGACGACGACGATGATGACGACGAGGAGGAGGATGAAGAGGAAGAGGAGGAGGAGGAGGAAGAGGAGGAGGAGGAGCCCGTCCCGGCCCCTCAGTCGGGCACGCTCGTTATCCGGGAACAGCGCTCCCAAGCGGCCGCGGGGGACAGACCGAGCTGCCCGTCCGCCCGGGACCCGACCCCTCAGGGTTCCGGGACCGCGCCCCAAGGACCGGCGCGGGGCGCGCCCCAGGGGTCGATGGGGCCTACCCCTGTCCCTCTGCCCGTGGCCCAGGGACAGAGGAGCAGCGGCAAGCGGCCGCTGCCAGATGCCCCAGGGTCGGCCTCGGACTCGGAGGTGAAGCGCGCCTGCCGTCATTGCGCCCATGCAGTGTAAGTGGAAAATCCTCGCCCGTCCCTTTCCTTTCCCGACAACAAGTTGTTTTTGTTGATGTCGTTCGTTGTCTTGCAGCGCCGCTCCCCAAAGCCGTGCCCCGCTGGTGGCGCCGAGGCAGGTGCTGCGAGCGTCGTCCACCTCCGCGGGGCGGACCGCGGCCCCGCCGACGGCAAGAGGTGGCGTTGCCGGGGAAACCGTGGAGCCTGCCGCCGGGGTGGCTCCTACGACAGCAACAAGCAAGGAGGTGCCGCGCCCGGGCACGAGGCAGGGTCCGGCCCTTGCCACGCCCTCTGCCTCCTCGGCGGACCCCGCAGGATGGGGGATTGCCCCCGGGGACCCTCGGATCGAGGAGGTGATAAACCTCGATGACGAGGTGGAGGAGGAGCATGCTGCTCCGACGGCGGCAACGGGGACGGAGGGGTCCGCCCGCGCGGCTACGACAAGTACGGCGGCGGCGGAGGAGGCGGGGACGCTCGCCCCGGCGACCGCAGCGGAGGCGGCGGCGACGGCGCCGCGAACATCCGCCCGGGACGCCGTGGCGGGGGCGACGATGGCGGCAGAGGAGGAGGTGCCTGCTCCGGCGGCCGCAACGGGGGAGGGGACGCTTGCTCCGGTGATCACGGCGGAGACCGTGGCGGTGGCGGGCGAGTCGGGACGCGCGTCGGCACCGACGGCGGCCGTGGCGACCTCGACAGGGACGGTGGCGCATGCAGCGGAGCCGTCGTCGAGGCCAGCGGCATCCGTGGTGGCCGTGCTTGCTCCTGCAGCGGCGTCGGAAGCATGACATATCCTTCAAATTTCTCACCTATTTTCCTCCTCTTTGCATACAACTCCATGAATTTTGCCCTAAGTGTGTCTGCCAAATCAGCAATGGGAAGGTCCTTAATGTCTTTCACCCACATATTCCAAACTTCAGCAACATTGTTTGTAATGTGGTCACTTAATCTCTTCTATAAATTTGCTCCTCGACCATTTTTTATTGTTAAATTCTTGTAAAAAAGGTTGCACCTTGTCATTTGCTGCATATATCTTGTTCATAAGGTACTCATGATATTGTGGCTGGAAAGTCCTTGCTGCAGGATACATTCTCCCAAATGCAGGCACTTGGAACCTCTTGCCAAAATTTTTTATCAAGTGGACAAAACATTCTCTATGTTCAGCCCAAGGATACACTTCTTTTACAGCATTTTCTATACTCTCTGCAGCATCTGAACTAATAGCCAGATGAGGTGGATTTCCAATTGCCTTTTGCAGCTGCCTCATGAACCATATCCAATTTTCAGTGGTCTCACCATCAAAAAATCCAAATGCAACCGGATACATCCAGTTGTGCCCATCTAGTGTAGTAGCTGAAAAAAGATGACCATTCCACCTACCATTTAGAGCTGTCGAATCAATGCTCAAATATGGCCTGCAGCCATTTAGGAAATCATCAATGCTAGGTTTGAAACAACAAAAAAATCTATGGAAGTATACACCATCATCCTGTTGTACCACTTCTATCTCTACAACACTTCTAGGCATTTTTAGCTCAACCTCTGCCTTAAAATTGAACAAATATCCAAAACTTTCTTCCCATGTACCAAAAATATGTTCTGCAGCCTTTTGCCTACCAAGCCATACAGTTGAATAGCCAATTGATACCTGATACTTCTCTTCTAACTCCTTTTGTAGTTTCTTTGCACCCATGTTTGGATCCTTCTTGAGAAAAGGGATAGCTTTCTCTACCACCCAATGATAGGTGGCCATCTTAGTCCTCACTCTCCCAGTGGATGCACAAAAGTGTTCTTCCTTGTTCAATGTAACCTGACCAACAAAGATATATTGGTTAGCTGCAATAACAATAGTTCTTTACCATAGTTAGCTAAAAAAATATAGTTAGATGTCAAGCTAAAAATCATGGTAAGTTAGCAAAGCTATACCCTGACTTGCTTCTTATCATTCATCACCCTTGCTATAATGGCCCATTTACAACCAGCAGCTTTGCAATAGCCCCTGAACAAATCTTTACATGATTTCTCTGTTCCAAGCTCAAACTGCCCTTTAATAGCATGTTGCCTTACTGCTGCCCGGAATTCTTCCATACAAGGGTAAATTGTTCCAGCTTCCATAGGAGGATCCTCCCTATCATAAAAAGTTGACTCCTCACCGGGAATAAGATCATCAACTGGTAATTCAGCGTTGTCTAAATCTATAGCCCCAACCGCATCAAGTCTCTCTTGTTCAGCTGCAAGTCTCTGTTTTTTCTGCTCTCTAATCCTCTGCTCTAAGTCCAAGAAATTCATACATTGCATCTTCATCCATCACAGAAAAAGCAGCACCTATATCCGATCTTCTGCAATTGGAAGTATCTCCAGGCTGTCCCAATCAATTACATCTGCAGCAACTGCCTGATTGCTTGATTCTACAGGTGCACTGACAATATCTACAGGTGCACTGACAAGATCTACCAACTGGTTGCTCATGACTTCAGTGACAATTGAGTTTGAGAGCAAATCTGCAGCTTTAGACTCCACATCAACATACAAGAACAGCTTCTTCCGACTCTTTCTTTCTGAGAAAGCAAGTGACAAGGCTTTATCATCCACCAGTATGTTTTCCCCACTACTGTTTGGGTCAAATTCATATATTACAATCTGTTAGCTGCTCCCCCATTTTACCCTAGCCGCAATATCATTCTCTAGGTCCTTCAAAGAATAAGATCGAGCATCCACTACCCATTCATCGCACTTACGTGGCACAACAACAGAACTTCCATCATTGAGCATGAGAGTGAACCGTGAAATCATAACTGACAACCTAAAGGCTGCATCTGATTCTCCCCTACCGAGCTCAACAAAACAGAAAACAACACATGCATCAGTCCTTCCCATTGCAACTACTCGCAAATCGACCATCCAATCCCATGCGGTTTCCCCCAAATCAACCATGGCTACAATAGGTTAGGGCCTAGGGTTTCAAAGAGAACTCTTACCCAGGAGGAACTTCGAAGGGGATCATGGAGTCCGTTCAGCCGGTTCCCGGCGCCTCAGGACCTCGCCGGGAGGTAGCTTAGGCCCTCGCCGGCGGGCAGCGGAGCTCCTATTCCGCCTCCCCTCCCTTGCAACCGAGAGGACAAGAGAGGAGCACGTGAGAGAGGCAGACCGCCGGTTGGGTTGGATCGATGGGATTCAATCGATTTAGATCGATTGGGTCAGGGGCAAAACCGGCACTTCATGTGTCCAGAAAATGGAAAACGAAACTAAAATTCGCGAAATCACGAAAAAGAGGAGAAATCTCCGAATCGAAAGAATCCGCATGTGGAGGGTTAAATTTTGAAAGGCTCGCGAATTTAATGTAAAAACGTGTGAGGCGTGCGTATTCAATGTCAAATATTAAAATTTCTCCATCTGCACGGCATCAACTCTCGATCAACTATATCGAACAGGCCTCGATCAGAACGTCGACTGAAACGAAACGAGTAACAATGCATCCGGTGCCTTCGGCACTGGCCCCGTTTCTGGGTACTTCCTGAACCTCCTGTTCAATTTTATTGTCGAAGTTGCAAGCATTACAAGATATGGCCCAGTTTCTGCTATTTTTGGGTCATGATTTATATAATATTTTGGATTAAAATAAACTGCAATTTGCCACTAATTCTAACAATTACAAAACCAATTGTATAAATATAGACTAATTCGTGAGGTGATCTATTAAACCTAACTAGTATTTGGCAATACCGTGCTTCCGTAAATATGCACTTACAATGATTAATTGGGTTTAATAGATTCATTTCATAAATTAACCTTCATTTATACTATTAATTTTGTAATTAGTGTATATTTAATACTTCTAATTGATATCCCAGTGTTCCATACAACGAAGATTAAAATTTAGACACCCTAACTCCACGCAACGGAGGCAACTAATTAATATTCTGGAGCCCGTACCGGGGTGCCCGGTCAGCCTCGCTCGCGTCCCATTCCCCGCCAACACATCTGAGAATTCCACGTCACTTCACAGTCCACACAGGCACACAGCAAGCTCAGGCTACACCTAGACAGCAATACGAGTAGTATGGTGGCGCTATGCCGCAGGGAAGATGGTGGGGCCAGGCCGCCAGGTGTGGTATCCCGGCGTATGCCAGCCAGGGCGGTCAAGATCTGTGTGATGGCGAGCGTCGAGGTCCGGGGCCCAGCCGGGGCGACCAAAGAAAGGTGCGGGAGAGGAGATGCTCGCTGCCTGCTCGCTCGTTCCCGCACGGGATGGAATGCTGGATACTATGTGGGTGGCGCTGTGAGCCGTACATGTCTATCGCTCGATTTGCTCAATCCACAGGTCACGTGTACTCACGCGAAATTGCGAACGAACTGGCTCGGCGCGGGTTTTGCACCAGAGGTTGCCCCTTTAATAATCTGTACCACCTCTCTAGCGTGGTGCTACAAAGGAGATACGACGTACCTGTCATCTACGGGGTCAAGAAATTTCTCGAAGGACGCAATCTTCTGATCTATGCGTAGTTGTAGTTCTGTGCGTGGGGTGTGAGTGTGGTGTGTGTTGGATTGTGGCGGGCGGGCGTGCGTGCATACGAGAGGTGTTCAAACAAAATTAAATTCATTCTGTGCCATGTAATTTTGATGCCTTCTTTCAATGCCATAAAAATTTTCGATTTTCCCTCAATGCCATCGAATCTAGGAATTATCTCTCAATTCTCTCAGTGCCATTCCGTCTGCTTTTTCTGGGCTGTTAACTGAAGTGCCGAAAGACGGATTGGCCCCTAGCCCCACGTGTCAGCGTGTCTCCTCCTCTCCATTTTTTTCTTCTATTCTTTCTTCGTCTGGCCCACATCTCAGTGCCTATGACCAGCGGGCCCCACTGGTTAGAGGTGGCCTGGCCGTTCAAGGCCACGCCATGGTCAGCGGCTCCCGCCGCCGGCGAGGCCGACCAGCCGCGGAGCAGGCCGGCACCGCCGCGGCGCCACGCGGTGGCGCGGTGTAGGGCCACGCGGGCCTAATCTCTCTTCCCTGCGCCCTATTCTCCTTCCTCTCTCTCTCCCTTTCATCCTTCTTCCTCATGCAGAACCAACCGAGCCGAGCTGATTCCGTTCCCGGCCAAATTCGCCCCACTCCCTCCATCAAATTCAAATCGCCTCCACCCCCACCTCCCTCACTCTCTGCGCTACGCCCAAGCGCCTCCCTGTCGTCCATTACCTACAGGGCCGGGTCCGCGACCCGCCATTGTCGCCGCTTGTCCGAGGTTCTTCCCCTCGTCGGTGGCAACTCGCCCCTGGACCTCTCCGACCAACCTGGGTATAAAAACCGAACCCCTCGACCTCCTGATGCTGTATCCCTCCTCGTTCCACCGCGTTCGAGGAGTTTCCGCGCTCGTCCATGGCGCCGCCACAGCCACCATGCCACCGCTTGCTGCGGGCCACCACCCGCGCGGCCCAGCGCCGCACCACTGCGTGCCGCGGCAGCGCCAGGCCGTGCTGGCTGCGGTCCCGCCCCGCTCCGCCGCTGGCCTGCCTCGCCGGTGTCGGGAGCCACTCGCCACGCCGCTGGCCATGGCGTGGCCATGCCGTGCACCAGTGCATGCCACTGCAGCGTCAGGCCGTGCTAGCCGCGGTCCCACCCCACTCCGCCGCTAGCCGGCCTCGCTGGCGCCGGGAGCCGCAAGCCATGACGTGCACCACCGCGTGCCGCGGCAACGCCAGGCTGTCCTGGCCGCGGTCCCGCCCCGTTCCGCCGCTGGCATGTGGTGCCAGACGATGAAAAAATAGAAGAAGCAAAAAGAGAGGAAGAGAGGCGCTGACATATGGGGCCATGGGCAAATTCGTCTTTCCCACCTCTGTTAACAGCCTGTGGATGGAAAAGGAGACGGAATGGCACTGAGGGATAATTCCTAGATTCGATGGCACTAGGGAAGACTCGAAAATTTCTATAGCACTGAGGGATTTTCGTGACACTAAGGGAATTTACTTTAAAAAAACTGGCAATGCTATGTCCTGCAGACCGTCCGTCCGTCCTGGTGGGACTGGGAGGCTGTACTGTACGTATGCCTGAGGACAACGGTGTTGGTCATGTAACATTTCGAGTCGGACGTACTCAGTGGTGCCCAAGTCCCAATGTTCCGTTTCCATCGCTGGCCGCCTCACCCGCGGACAATGGTCTTCGTTCGTTTCGTTTTCTTTGGAATAAAATCAACGACAATGTTGTTGGTCGCGTCAAACAATTTATGCGTCGCCATCGATATAAATATATAATACAATGTGCATCCCGATATATATTTACAATTAGGGTTCTTATTATCACCGTTCCTGGCACTTACCAGTTACCAAAGAAATCCAACAACTTCCCATGCGCGCGGTTCGTAAAGAGTCGCATTGTTTGATCGTAATGTGGAATTTTTTTATTTTCAAATTTTCTAGCTAATTTGAGATAATATAAATTGTTTGGCAATCTAAAAGTCTTTTTTAAAGAATAGGGTTTTCAGTTACAAAGTTGAATAAATCTCATCAAGCAGTAGCGGAGGACGGATTGAAATTAAGATGTGGTGCAGCAAAATTCTGTTTCTCCCTTAATCTATTGGTCAGAAAAACACAGGAGAAACACAAAGATGAAAAAGAGAAAAATGTACTCTCGCAAAATTCAAGGTATGGCAGTGGCACCTTGCCATACCGAGTGCTCCGCCACTGTCGTCAAGCACCCCAAAATTCATGTTGACACGTTGTACTTCACCTTAGCCGTATGACTATCTTGTGGATCTCCAAATGTGAGATAAAACGATACAATTCAACACGTTTTTCTCTTGTTGTATGAACTTGTTAGCATTTCGCATGTAGACCTGTTGTTACTAATGCTCCGTACAAACGATCATTTCATTTTGATAGGATACAATATTTCCCCCCAAGTTTATACTGTAAAGAAAGATGACTTGTATGAGACTCAAATAAGAACTCTCACCAAGTGCATTTCCCGCGCACTGAATGTTAAATGTTTTTCCACCTCAATATATATGGTCATTATTTACGACGCCAGGCGGACTCTCTCACGTAGCAAGAGGCCTACACAAGAAGAGTAGCAGATTATTATTCAGTAGTAGTGAAGCAATAAAGGGTGTCCCATACCTTGGACTATCATGAGTACGGGGACACGAGGACGATGGCCGGGGTCGGAGGAGGAAAAGCAGAGCGGTTGGGGGAGGGAAAAAAAAAAAAGAGCGACCTGGCCTCACAGACTGACGGACAGAGGCAGGCCCATGCGGCGATTCCCGCCCCCACCACGTCGCAGGTCGCAACAAATCTCCTTTCGACTCGCTCCAAAGCAAACAGACCCCGGGTGTGTGGGGTCCTCGTCCTCCTACTTCGTATTTGCAGCCTCGGTACCCGCGCCTCCGGGGCCCATGTGCGCACCACTCCGCAGCATGCTAGACGTGCAGTTCGTAGTAGAGCAAGGGTCTATTTAGTTCCAAAAATTTTACGGCCCTTCAGTAAATTTAAATATTTTACCACTAATTAATAATATTAGATATAAATAATTGATAAAATATATTTTATAATTCTCAGGTGAAATTGTGAGACGAATCTTTTAAACCTATTTGAACCACAATTGGATAATATCATGCTACAGTAAACAAGCTTTAATAACGGATTAATTAACGGATTAATTAAGTTTAATAGATTCGTCTCAAGATTTCCCATCTATCCGTATAATTAGTTTCATAATTAATCTATTTTTAATACTCATAACTAAAAAATTTATTTTTGTAACTAGACGGACTCTAAATTATAGCGTGTACTACCAGAGTAAAACTGTTGTTAAGCTGTCCGCACTTATCATTTTCTATGAATATTTTTACTGCACCAGTTGATGCACCAGTTGATACTCTATATGCATCGTTTGTACCGACTAACTCCCCATTCAGTTTTACTGCACCAGTTGATACTCTATATGCATTTTGTACCGACTAACTCCCCGCGGGGGCTCACGCGTCAGGGTTTCTTTTACTCCCGCGCCCTCCCTCCCATTCACTCTCTCTCTCTCCCACCGAGCTCGCCATTCGCGCTCTCCCCCCACCTCTCTGCACTCTCTCTCCCCCCACCGGAGGCCATGGCGGCGGCGCCCGGAGCCGCGCGGTGGCTGGGCCTCCCCTGCTCCCTCGCGTGCGTGGAGGCCATGGCCGCGGGCCGCCGGCGTTCTGCGGGATCGAGCGGCGAGACCCGACCACCCCCCTGCCGGACCCGGACCCGGCGGATCGAGCGGCGGAGCAGGGCCCCCAGGCGGCGGGCCTCGGGGCGGAGCGGAGGCAACAGCGGTGGGCCCCCACGGTGGTGGTGCGGCGGCCGCGTCGTGGTGTGCAGCTGGAGCGCCTCCGCAGATCAGCGTCGCGGCGGACCCCGAGCGTCGCGGCAGACGCCGGCGCGCGCGCGGCCGCGGAGGCCGGGGCGGGCGGCCTGCGGCGCCACGGATCCCCGGCCGCTCCACGCTGGCGGCCGGACCCGAGGGCGAGGGCGGCCGGACCAGCGTGGATCCGCACGAGCGGGGCCTGAGCGGCTCGACGCGGACCCGAGGGCGGCGGAGGTGCTCGCCTTTCTTTCTCCTCTCTTGTCCATGGTGCTCGCCGGCCGCCTCCGTTCGCGTGGATCTGCGGCCCCCTGTTCCCCTCCACGGCGTGGATCTGCGGCGGCGGCGCGGCTCGGGTCCAGGTGCGGGTGCGGGAGCTCCGGCGGCGCGGGTCCATGGCGCCGGCAGGACCTCGTGCCGGCGGCGGGCTCCGCGCCACGTCGCGTGGTAGCGCCGGTCCGCTAGCACGCCAGATTTGGCGGACGGGCGGGCTTCCGCTATCATAGCGGAAGCGTTTAGCGTTCCCGCTGCAGCCAATTTTACGCTATATTGGTCCTGCAGGAGGGGATGCCGGACGTCCTAGCGTACCCACTGCGACCAGCCTTACACCAGTATTTTACAGTCGCGACCCCAGGCAGGCGGGCAGCCCATGCCAACCTAACCTACGCGTGTTCCCCGGCACCCTCGAGCCACGAACAGCATAAACAACAACCAACAAAACGCAGCTAGCACGAGAAGGATTAACTTAACCAAAAGCCACACATCCATTCGTCTTCTCCGTTAAAACTAGAACTAGTAGCCACAACTATCTAAATTAAACTTAACATCAATCAATAATCATCTACAGACAGCAGCATGCTACAAGCTTGCTTGCACAGTCCTATCCTGAAATCCTCCTTGTCTCCGGAGCATCCCCATCCCCCGAATTGCAAACGAATTCCTCTAATCTCACTACCGCTTACAGCAGGAGCTGCCGCAAGTGGTGGTAGAGCAGCGTCGCCAGCGGCGCTGCCATCAGCTTCGCCGAGGAGGCGGCGGCGGCGGACGCGTCGCCGGTGGCCATGTTGGCGAGCCACGAGACGCCGCCCTCGCTGCTGCCGCCGCTGAGGAGCACGCTGCCTTGCTCCCCGCCGCCCTCGATGCCGAGGCCGCCGCCGCCGCCCATCGGCATCGCGCTGTCAGGGGTGGCGTCCGTGAACGTCGTGCCGGGCATCATGGTCCCCGTCGGCATCGCCGGCGTCGTCCCAGGCACCGTCGTGGGGGTGGCGCCGGGCACCGTCGTAGTCGTCGTCGTACCCGGCACCGGCGTCGGCGTCGCGCCAGGCATGGTCGTCGACTTCTGGCTGCGATCACGTAGCGTCACGGGCACAAACAAAGAACAGCGCAACATCAGTGATTCCGCCCACATGCACATTACGAAACAAATGGGTAGAAGCAAGGCAAACAACAAATACTACTAGAAAACAAGGCCGAAGAAAAAGCTTGGCTCTGCTCTTTTCTTTTCATCCTATCTGCTGCTAAGGCAGAGAGAAAAAGAATGCCAAGATCTTGTAGAACCAATATTCCTAGCCTTTCCCCTTTCTACTCACACAAGATAAACAGATTACGTCATCAGATAAGATAATGACTTTAGTAGTTTAGTTAACTGATGAAACTCTCTCACGCAGAAAAGTCAGAAATCTCTGACACTGCAAATCTTGTGACAAGACGAGACATGGGTAAATTATTGATGGCTCAAACTATTGCAGTAAATAGCTCAGAAATCTCTGACAATTTTAGTGACAAGAGGAGGTAAAGGACACTATAGAGACGAAGCAAGGGAGGCTGGCATGGCAGCAGGCTGTCTGTGTACACTAGCAAGGACACTGCACAACACAGCAGTAAAATGAGAGGTGTGCAAGCAAGCAGATCGACCGCGCCCCCCCCCCCCCCCCCCCCCCCCCCCCCCCCCCCCCCCCCCCCCCCCCCCCCCCTCACAAGACAAGCCAAGAACCAGCCAAAGATCCAGACCAGCAAATTATCTTTCTCACAAGACTGCCAAATCCTGAAACATGTCTCTACTTTTCTCTCTCTAGGCTAGATAGAACTTGCAAATTGCGATGTGAGCGGCAAATTATTTGGGGAAATGGAAGGACAGACTGGCCGGACCTTGGGGTGGCGCCGGGGCAGAATGTGACGGTGTAGTCGGGGCGGCCGCCGCAGGTGAATGTGGAGGTCGGGTCGTCGAAGGCGTAGCTGTAGGAGCGCGGGCACGCGGTCTTGAACACCTGCGAGTAGGCCGTCGGCCGGCACGCCGCCGGGGACGCGAAGGCGCCGCTGCAGCAGTACTCGGGCCGCGCGAAGGCGTCGCACGCGCTCCGGCACGCGGCGCCGCCGCCGGCCCGGAGCTCCGCGGGGCATATCGCGTTCAGGTCCGCGGCGCACCCGGCCGCCGCGCACGACGCGGGCCCGCTGGAGCCCCCGCCGCCGGAGGTCTCCACCAGAACGGGGAGGTTGTAGCCGTCCACGAGGCTGACGTCGTAGAAGTCCAGCCCGCCGCTGCCGTCGAGCGTGAACTCGGCCAGCGTCGCCGGCGGCGCGGCGCCAGCGCCCGCGCACTCGGTGGCGCCGGAGCCGCAGTCGCCCGTGGCGCAGACGAGCCGCCACGTGGCGCCGTCCTGCGAGCAGCCCGTGCGCGCCCACATGCGGCCGGACCAGCCCGACGGGGCCGGCACCGCGCGCGCGGCGCCCGGCGGGAGCTCGAACCCCGTGGGCTCCAGCCGCGGGCTGCCGGCGTTGGACAGGATGCCCGGCCACACCGTGTCCGCGCACCGGTTCACGAACGTGAACGTGGACGCCTCCCCCTCTGCAGGAGACAGAAATGCTTCAGCTTTGCTTACCCACCATTGCTGACGAACTCGCGAGATCTCGAAGAAGAAAGAAACATCAATCGATTTGCCAAAAAGGAAAACCCATTACCTCTCCACAAGACCAGGAACACGAGCACAAGGACGGCCACGGATCTTGGCAGCGCCATTGCTGCGCCTCGAGGCAATGCAGTGAGTGCAGCTGCAACTGCGACCACGAGCAAGAAGCGTGCGCAGTGTCACTGTGTCAGTGCAGTTACTACTGCCTGCACCGGTGGTGTGGTAGCGTGACCGTTTCAGTTGACGATGGGCAGCGGAGAGGGAGCGAGAGGGGAGCCAGCAGCCACCACCCACCCACCAGCCTCGGATGGAGGGATGAGATGGGCGCGGAGCGGAGGGCAGAGTGGGGGAGGAGAGGGAATCTTTGGGGAGGCGCTAAGGCTGTACTTATAGCAGCAAATCACTTTATTACCTCGCTTTTTTTCTCCTTTGTTATGATCCCTCTTTCCTGGGTAAAAGAGAAAGCTCTTGGGGGAGACTTTCACTGTTCATGTTCTTGATGATAATCACCCTGTTGTGCTGGCCAGCATTACCAGCACCAACCGGTTTTTTTCGGCTTATTCTCTCTCACAGAATACTATTAAACCAGCCGAAATCAGCCGGCTTTTAGAGCAGTCGAACAGAGTGAGTATTTTTCTTTTTCTATTCGTGGCACGGGAGGAGAAATTTACGCCGCCCTATTTAGTTACCGAGATAAAAAATAAGTCTCTATCATATCGGATGTTTGGACACTAATTAAAAGTATTAAATATAGACTAATTATAAAACTCATTGTATAAATGGATGCTAATTCGCGAGATGAATCTATTAAACTTAATCAATCCATGATTTGACAATGTTGTGCTACAGTAAATATATGCTAATAATAAATTAATTAGGCTTAATAGATTTGTCTCGTGAATTAGTCTCCATTTATGCAATTAGCTTTATAGTTAGATCATATTTAGTTTGTCTAATTGGTATCTAAATATTCGATATGACACGGGCTAAAATTAAATCACCGTATTCAAACAGCCCTTACAGGCTCGTCTCAACGAAGTGGCAAGTGACAAGTGAGCAACAATGGTTGTCGCACGCTATTAACTCCTACGAAGGCCAGGAGTATTAGTCCACGAAATAAAGAGTATAGTTGATCTACTAAAGCTTGGAAACGTTATACACGGTTACTTGCACATAAACTGGTGAAAACCTCGTATGACACGACTAATTAACACGAAACAAGTAGCCCATACAAATATTGTTCATATTATTCAAAAAACAAATATTGTTCACACAGTATATAATCAACCAAACCATAGTGTGGCACATGTCATTGTTGCCAAACTCGTCACACCACGACAAGCCCCATTTTTCCACGACATACCATAACCTAAGGCTCTATGTCGCCACATCAGTAATAATGATGACTCACCATTGTATGAAAAAGGTGAATTTAGAGAGAGAGGGATGAGGGAAGAAAGGAGGGACAATATTGGAAGCTGCCATATACAGGTTCAACGCACAACTTTTATTTTTAATTCTTTTAAAAGAAACATAACTTTTATTTTGTTTGGCGAATTCGTTTGAAAGGTTTTGTTTGTTAATTTGCTAAAGCGAAAGTAGAGTGATATCCAATGAACTTTTCCCTCCGGTTATGAAAACATAATAATTTTACTTTTACAAGCCACACCACACAAGACGGCAGCTTGGGCCACATCCGAGGACATGGGCATCAAAATCAGGCCCTAGATGGATGGATGACTTCACTTATTAGGGAAAGCCCAACCCCATGGTTGAGGGCTGGGCCATATGTTTGGTACCTTGGTAGTGGTTTGGTGCGCTGGCATTCTTTCCTTCTTTCGGGTGACGAGTTAAATGAATGTTGTGCTGATCTGATCAAGAACTGAGATTTGTCGCTAAGCTAGTTGGACACTGTGAGACCATGGTAAATCCAAGTAATAAAATGGACTTAAAAAATGGTAGGCAGACAATCTACTCCGGCCGTTCCATGAAAAGTATATACTCTGCTAAATAAAATTACACCCTTCATAGAACGGAGGGAGTATGTAGCCCGCTAAATACTGAGGCCTCAAATTAACCTACGGACACAATATTCGTATACCATCATTGCTAGTAAGTTGTGGTCCTTCGATTCTAGGCCCCCTCGGAGTGATGAATTTGTAGAAATAAAACCAGTGGTGCATCCCGGTACAAATTTTAGGTAGGAATGGACATAAAAGATGAGTTTATCAACCGTTTGCATACTGTATTTATTTTGAAAATACTACAAATCAAACAACTATTAGGCCTCCTCTAACAGTCCTACTCCCTCTGCCCCTAAATATCTGTCGTTTTCGCTTCCTGAGAAACAACTTTGACAAAATGCATATTAAAAAATATTAACATTTATGGTACATAATTAGTATCATCGAAAAGATCTATGAATCTATTTTTTTAATAAATTTATTTGGAGATACAAATGTTGCACGCATTTTCTACAAATCGAATTAAACTTATGGCACGGACACCAACGATGATAATTATTTAGGGACGGAGGGAGTAGACCGTAACTAGCTCTAAGTCAGTCCATGTCGGCACAAGAGATCACTCCTCCAACTGTTCAACTTTTAGCCCATTGTTGACATTTTATAACGTAATCACCAAGTGTGGACATAGAATCCATTCCCTGGCAACAGCGCCAGAAATACCCTGAGGTATTTCTTACGTTACAGAAGGATCCGCAAGCGTACGGAATACCGTTGTAGCATTTTACCCGTGAGTACAGGGTCGTATTTATATTTTCGCAGGGAAGGCAGCGGTTATTAGAATAGAATAGTTGGTTGATTAGTTCTAGCATGCATATTCACTTGAATAAATAAGGGTAAGATAATATATGATAGAGAGGTAGTGCGACACACAAGTTACTCAAGCTCTAACTCTATGCAAAACTTACAAGAAGAGAGAAATGAAGAAGAAAGCTAATCTAGGTACTTATGTACTTATAACTCTTTTTAGAAATATTAAAACAAGACTAAGTTCTTTGAATGATTCTCTCGGATCGCTAAATGGTGTATGAATCCTTACCAAGGCACTTCTCTCTTCTCATAACGAAAGCTTTTGTGGAGCTCAAGGTACGAAATGGATGAAGCATACCTGCATTTTATATATTGCGAAGACAAAGAGTGGATCCATGGAGAAAGCAAGTCATATCCCAAGATCAAGAGGTGCATGTGTGTGTGGATGGATGAAAGGTATGATTACTCCTCTTGATTTGTGATCCCTCTCTCCTCTTTATTTTTATATTTTTTTCTTTAGACATGGCTATCCCCCTTTTATTCTCTCTTCTTTTTTTGGATCATGCTTCATGGGCATGCCATCTTTTATCTCTCTTTTTTTTCGGGGATGACCAAGCCTAATTTATTTTCTCTTTTTTTTTCAGGGATAAAATGAGGAGAGATCACAAACTTCATGGAGCATTTATTTGGTGGATAGATGGACTTGCTAATTCCCAGTGTAGGAATGTCGCAATGGGTGTAACGTGTACATGATCTTGATCAAGTGGATATGAAAAGCATCTCATTAGGATCACAGTAATTTGGCAAAGCTTAATGAAATAGTAAGCATCATACGTGTAAAGTTTGTCAATGTATATAACATATGGTTTTGGTAGGACTTTGAATATCATTGAGGAACTTGCCTTTCCCTTTTTAATTTTTGAAAACAAAAACTCCAGATATCATGTTTCACTTAGGACAAGTTTATTGAGCTACATCTTCCATGTCTAAACTCACAACAACTTAGACTTGGATGAAACATGTGCAACCCACGAGACGTTCGGGTTCATGGCACAAAGGTTTAAACAGCCAACAAACTCAAACTTAGGAAACACCATGCTTTTAGGACTAAGAAAGACAGACAAGCAAGAGCATAACAATTATTCATCCTTTCAACTTAGGAAGACTAAGCATTCTTAACAAGCATAAGGAAAAAGGGAAATTAAAGCAGGAAATATTTGTTTGATTTTTTAGAGTTTTTATATATTTATTGAAAGCATTAAAAGGATACAATTCACTTGGCAGAGGAACTCCCCCAAGCTAGCTCTTGGTTTAAGGTCCGATGAGCAGGACCCTCTCCATACCTGTTTACTTGAGGTCGATTCGTCCATATCTGGAGGGGATGTCGAGAACGATGACGTCTTCTTCTTTCTCCACACCTTCTTGGTTTTCTTCTTTGTTGTCATCGGTGGTGTGGGAGTTGGATCCTTGTTGATGGCCGTTATTCGACCATCGTCCGTCAACATCTCGGGAATAATTCAGAGTTTTGCATTATGTCCCATGCATATTTTATTTAAACTAATAAAATTCCACAAGTTCTGGATGAAGTGTCTATGCAGGAGCAAGTGTGCAAAAGATGGGCCATTTTGGGAGAAATCCCAGGCCGGCCGGCCTCCCCTAGACCGGCCGGCCTGGTCCCCCCTCTTCTGGCCACGTCATCGATCCAAGTGTCAACAAACACACCCAGGAGGATCATGCATCGTGTACTTGAAGTTGGTTTGATCCGAGGACCCGAAAGGCTTCACACACGGATCCAAGGGCCCACCTGCATGTCTGAAAGGGTTTCTTAACTAAAAAGCAATTGTTACCGACCTCAGGAGGCAATTAGGAGCGTCCACGAGAAGGTCGGTGCCACTTGGCACCAATCCCAGGCCTGTGGCCAACGAACAATTTGGCACGTTCGTCGAGGTAATCAAGAAGTTGTATGTCAATATACCACTGCTTGATGCAATGCAGGTACCTACATATGCCAAGTATATCAAGGATATTCTTGGAAACAAGAAGAATCTGCCGACCACTGAGGTAGTACAGCTCACAGAAGAGTGTAGCGCAGCTATACTTGATCCTCTCCCGGAGAAAAAGAAAGAACCAGGATGCGGTAGGCGGAAGGTGGTGACAACAATGTCCGTCTCTTGTAGTCCACCACGTTCGTTTGTTTTCGTAGCAGTAGATCGTTGGCCGAGTTGGACACCCCATTTCTCCCTCAGTCTGTGGTCCTTCCGCCCCAGCCGCCGAAGTAAGCTCTATTCTTCCGACAGCAAGGTTAGCCCAGGTTTAGGTTAGAGAGGCTAGCTTGTTAGTTTAGAAGTGTTTTAGGAGTCTTTCTCGCTCGTTGTTCTCCCAGCTGCTTACTGCTTTAAGGTAGAGTCTCCTGTGTGTCATTCGGTCATTGCCTGGCCACTTATCCTATCTTTTATCTAGCTTACCCCTGCTATCTAGCTGGTGATTATTCCCAGTAAAGTTTACCGTCCATTCAATCGATACTCTTATTACCATAGTGCTTCCCCGTGGAAATTCGATACCCTGGAATACTCCAAGGTGAAGTGCTACAGCGGTGTATTCTGTGCGCTTTAATCTTTATTCTATTGGGCATAAGAAACACCAACAATCCTCGGGTGTGAGACTGTGTATCTCCCTGTAGGATTTGCACTCCGGCAAGTCTGCCCAGGGTAGCCCAAAGCAGTAGATTTGTAGGCGGGGTGGATCAGAGAGCCAAGAACTTGATGGTAACATAGAGACGCAAGGACTTAGATTGGTTTAGGCCGCACGGAGCATAATACCCAACGTCCTGTGTTTGGGGGTATTAGGGTTAGTCGTCGAGGCTGGGATGATGTGTTCCTCTCCTAGGGGTACCCCTGCTCCTCCTTATATACTCTGGGGGGTAGGGTTTAGATGCCGAGTCCCCTAGACGGTTACTATACAAAAAATCTAATCGGATTACAACTGTGTCTGGGCCTTCCTTGTGCAGTCGGCCTGGCCCATCTGGTCGCCGGTCGGGCCTGTCAGGGTACTCGGGGTTCTACCTCCGTCAAGCCCCAGAGCGCTGAGCAGTTGAGTCAATCTTCTACCTGGGTAGTCACGAAGCCGATCGGTGCTCATAACTGGATGAACACCCTTCCTGAATTTCCAATCTTCGACGGGATGTGCCTCTAGGCGCACCTGTTGGGTGTAGCCCCCGAGCCTCGAGACGGGTTCGTAGAAGCGTTGCGAGGGTTAATGAACAAAAATCCATCTTCTTTAGGCCGACAGAAAGTCTCATAAACCTCAAGTTGCGGTGCCCAGCCCTGAGCAGGGTCGCTGGCGAAGTCGCGGAAATACGCCGAGTCACATAGCGGCATCCAGGCCCCGAGCGGGGTCGTTGGCGGAGTCTCCGAGACATGCTGAGTCAAATAGCGGCGCCCAGGCCCCGAGCAGGGTCGCTGGCGGAGTCCCGGAGATACGCTGAGTCAAATAGCAGCGCCCAGCCCCGAGCAGGGTCGCTGGCGGAGTCGCGGAAACACGCCGAGTCACATAGCGGCGCCCAGCCCCCGAGCAGGGTCGCTGGCGGAGTCGCGGAGACACGCCGAGTCAAATAGCAGCATCCAGGCCCCGAGCAGGGTCGTTGGCGGAGTCGCGGAGACATGCCGGGTCACATAGCGGCATCCAGGCCTCGAGCGGGGTCGCTGGCGGAGTCGTGGGGACACACCGAGTCAAATAGTGGCGTCCAGGTCCTGAGCAGGGTCGCTGGAGGAGTCACGGAGACACGCTGAGTAGTTCTTGGTGCTACCTGCAAAGTCTTTCGGTGCTCAGGAAACACCTTCAGAAATTCTTGATCCAGAACGGGATATGCCCATTGAGTGTAGCCCCTGAGCCTCGGAAGGTTTCAGAGAAGCATTTCGAGGGTCAATAAATCAAGCCTTGTTTCAACCAGAAGTATCTGAGCTTTCCGGATGATATGTGTGGCGCCTAGCCTCAGAGGTACTGGTAAGGTCGCGGAGATGCTCTGAGTCAGGTAGCGGTGCCCAGCCCTCAGAGGTGCTGGCGGGGTCGTGGAGACACACCGATTCAGGTAGCGACGCCCAGACCCCGAGCAGGGTCGCTGGCGGAGTCGCGGAGACACGCCGAGTCAAATAGCGGCATCCAAGCCCCGAGCAGGGTCGTTGGCGGAGTCGCGGAGACACAGCGGGTCACATAGCAGCGTCCAGGCCCCGAGCGGGGTCGCTGGCGGAGTCGTGGTGACACACCGAGTCAAATAGCGGCGTCCAGGCCCCGAGCAGGGTCACTAGCAGAGTTGCAGAGAAACGCCGGGTCACATAGCGGCGTCCTAGCCCCGGAGGTGCTGGCGGGGTCGCGGAGACACGTTGAGTAAAATAGTGGCGTCCAGCCCCCGAGCAGGGTCGCTAG
This sequence comes from Panicum miliaceum, assembly GCA_032594955.1. Lineage (NCBI taxonomy): Eukaryota > Viridiplantae > Streptophyta > Magnoliopsida > Poales > Poaceae > Panicum > Panicum miliaceum. The sequence continues at coordinate 43,078,962 of CM064056.1, read as the reverse complement.
CGGAGTCGCGGAGACACGCCGAGTGAAACAGCGGCGTCAAGCCCCCGAGCAGGGTCGCTGGTGGAGTCAGGAGACACGCCGAGTCAAATAGCGGCATCCAGCCCCCGAGCGGGGTTGTTGGCGGAGTCGCGGAGACACGCCGAGTCACATAGCGGCGTCTAGGCCCCGAGCGGGTTCGCTGGTGGAGTCGCGGAGACATGCCAAGTCAAATAGCGGCACCCAGACCCCGAGCAGGGTCGCTGGCGGAGTCGCGGAGACACGCTGGGTGAAATAGCTGCGCCCAGGCCCCGAGCAAGGTCGCTGGCGGAGTTGCGGAGACACGCCGAGTCAAATAGCGGCGTCCAGCCCCTGAGCAAGGTCGCTGATGGAGTCGCGGAGACACGCCGAGTCAAATAGCAGAGGCCAGCCCCCGAGCAGGGTCGCTGGCGGAGTCGCGGAGACACGCCAAGTCAAATAGCGGTGCCCAGGCCCCGAGTAGGGTCGCTGGCGGAGTCGCGGGGACACGCCGAGTCAAATAGGGCAGCCAGGCCCCGAGCAGGGTCGCTGGCGGAGTCGTGGTGACACGCCGAGTCAAATAGCGGCACGCAGGTCCCGAGCAGGGTCGCTGGAGGAGTCGCGGAGACACGCTGAGTAGTTCTTGGTACTACTTGCAAAGTCTTTCGGTGCTCAGAAAACGCCTTCACAAATTCTTGATCCAGAACGGCATGTGCCCGTTAAGTGTAGCCCCCGAGCCTCAGAAGGTTTTAGAGAAGTGTTTAGAGGGTCAATAAATCAAACCTTGTTTCAACGAGAAGTACCTGAGCTTTCCGGATGATATGTGTGGCACCTAGCCTTTGAGGTACTGGTAGGGTAGCGGAGACGCGCCGGGTCAGGTAGCGGCGTCCAGCCCCCGGAGGTGCTGGCGGGGTCGCGGAGACACGCTGAGTCAGGTAGCGGCGCTCAGCCCCCGAGTATTGTCGCTGGCGGAGTCGCGGAGACACAGCGAGTCATATAGCGGCGTCCAGGCCCAGAGCAGGGTTGCTGGCGGAGTCGCGCAGACACACCGAGTTATATAGCAGCGTCCAAGCCTAGAGCAGGGATGCTGGCTGAGTCGCGGAGACATGCCGAGTCAGATAGCGCCGTCCAGCCGCACCTTGCCGCCAAGTGGGGGAGCCTAACATGGTGCCGAAGGTACACCGAGCAGTTAGTGCTGTAGAGAAAAATACAAACATTATGTAGCATAATGTAAAATATTAAACAATCGAAGGTATTGGAACTGGTCCAATTTAATATGAATATTTTTGTATCTTGCTCTTGTCAGGTCATGTAATTTCCTCGAGTAGTTAGCCTGTTACGTTTAAGCACCTGACCCTACACGACCTCAACTCATTGTGCTGAGAGCGGGTCATCGATCACATGATGAGAGAGTTGCAAGGGAAGCCGAGGTTTCACGAGTTAAGGTGTGTGCTATCCGAGTACTTTAGCAACCATTAAGAGAAAATATAAAGCAATTGGTGACATGCGAAAAAAGAGAGCACACGTCGAGTGCACTCACAGGGCGTAGCCCGACTGTTCGATGATAAATATTTATTAAAGCATGACTTAGCTTGATTAGTGGACGAGTCGAGGTAGTCGATACGCCGGGTGAGCAGCTGCCGGAGTAGTTGGCGTGGTCACCGTGGCTGAGGAGGCGGCTGTCGAAGTAGTCGGTGCGCCGCTGTGGTCGAGCAGACAGCAGTCGAGGCAGTCGTCGTGGCTGAGCGGGCGGTAGTCGGAGGAGTCGCTGTGGTCGAGCAGGCGGCGGTTGACGTAGTCGGCACGTTGCCGCGGCCGAGCAGGTGGTCGAAGTAGTCGACTTGGTCGCCATGGCCGAAGAGGTGGTTGTCGAAGTAGTCACCATGGTCGCCGTGGCCGAGGAGGCAACTGTCGAAGTAGCCGGCGTGGTTGCTGTGGCCGAGGAGACGACTGTCGAGGTAGTCGGCGTGTTGCCATAGCCGAGCGGGCAGTAGTCGAAGCAGTCACCGTGGCCGAGCAGGCGGTCAAAGTAGTTGGCGATCGTCGCGTGATAGTGCAGCCCTGCTCTTTGCAGCAGCATGCGATGAACCTCATGCATGCAGTCTAGGTACATACAGTTTGAGTACATAAGAGTTTATGGAATAAATAAAACAATTACAAGCATGCGTTAGCAGATCTAAACGAGAATTGGAAATAGAAGTAGTAAAAGGAAGGTGCAGGCTTCCTGTTGACGTGGGCTTGAAGCACACACGTAGCTTTTTAATTTTTGCCTTGATCCGGCGCATGCATGCATGTGAACATATCCGTTTTGCCTCTGCTCGTGTAGACCGATGGAGATCAAATCATAATGGCGATGGCTGCACGCATGCAGCGGTGGCTGCCTCCCATCGACGCCGGGCGGGGCTCGAGCGCAGAAATCAGAAGCAGGAAATTGGATCGTGATTAGTGATGTGGGAAAACAAATAGATCTGGTGCGATATTAAGAACGACTCACCCGATCGTTGACGATTGCTGCCATCAAGCTCGCTGTAAGGACCCTGGAGATTCCCCTACTTGGCGCGCCAACTGTCGGATTTGCACTCCGGCAAGTCTGCCCAAGGTAGCCCCAAGCAGTAGATTTGTTGGCGGGGTGGATCGAAGAGCCAAGAACTTGATGGTAACACAGGACACAAGGACTTAGTTAGGTTCGGGCCGCACAGAGCGTAATACCCTACATCCTGTGTTCAGGGATTTGTATTAGGGTTAGACGTCGAGGCTGGATGATGTGTCCCTCTCCTAGGGGTACCCCTGCCCCTCCTTATATACTCTGGGGGGTAGGGTTTACATGCTGAGTCCCCTAGTCGGTTACTATACAAAAGATCTAATCGGATTACAACTGTGTCTGGGCCTTCCTTGTGCAGTCGGCCTGACCCATCTGGTCGCCGGTCGGGCCTGTCAGGGTACTCGGGGTTCTACCTCCGTCACTCCCAGTCTTCGAACCATCCCGATTCCGCCCCCAATTCTTGCCCTTTGCTATCTTCATGAAGCAGTTAGATTTGTTCCCTTTTGTTGCGGAACCTGAACTTCATGGTTCTTTTACCGATGCTAGTTCTTCAAAGGTTACCTTGGGCATTATGTTGACGCTTGCTACAAGGTCGCAGAGGGCATGCTCATAATGACGGTCGTATATAGAGCAGTTGATCATTGGGGTTCCGGGATCCTCCTTATAGTTACCGCTAGATCGCCCCATAAATTCTTCCGTGGGCATTCAAGTGTTTCTGCATAGTTAGTAAAGAATTTACCACGTGATGGCTTTCCCCATTTTGTGGTTATTGCATTTACGCTCTCCAAGGGAGCCTCCAGTTGCCCCAGGATCTTCCCTGTCTCGGCAGAAGGAACAGCAGCGGCAAGCTGAGGTAGTTGAGTTTCAAGCATCTTGTTGAAGTTCAGCTGGTTCTTGAGTGCAAAGGAGATGCCATCCATCTTCGCTTGGACGGTATCCAAGGTCTTGTCATTTGCAACAAGCTTCTTTTTGATTGCTTCGTTGGTCTTTGCTTGGCTTAAGACAAGATCCTTTAAGGAAGGCTGGTTAGGATTAAACGAGTTTGAGTTACCATTACCTCCTTGGTAGTAGGGGCGCGACTGGTTCCACCCCTGACCTCCTTGTCGACGAAACCCGTTGTTGTTGTTCATGTACATGACCTCTTCCTAGGTTTCAGGGCAGTCGTTCCCCAATTGTCCGACGTTCCCACAAACCTCGCAAGTCATATGAGAAGCTAAGGCTTGAAGTACCTGCGTTGGAGCCGTTTCTTGGGGTTGTTCATCAATCTTCTTGATGAGAAGGTCGAGCTTAGCGGCGATCATGTCCGTCTCCTTGACGGAGTGCATGCCCCGCTGGCGAGGTTGGAGACGTTCGTCATTCCAACCTTGGTAGGACTCCATCTTCTCGATCAAAGTTTTGGCCTTGTCAACGGTTAGCGAGAATAAAGCACCACCTGCAGCAGCGTTTATATGATCCCAGGCTGATGGAGTCAACCTGTTGTAGAAGTTCTGCAGAATGAGCCAAGCATCCATCCCGTGGTGAGGACATGCTAGGATGTACTCCTGAAGCCGTTCCCAAGCTTCTGTTATCGACTCATTGGACGCCTGCTGGAAACTAGAAATCCTTCCTTGAAGAGCATTGGTTTTACCCAACGGGAAGAACTTCGCAAGGAATGCCTTGGCACACTCATCCCACGTAGTTACTGCACTTCTGTTGGTATAGAACCACTGTTTTGCCTTCCCTAGAAGAGAAAACGGAAACAGTCGGATTGCATCTTTAGTGACTCCCTTGACGACAAAAGTGCTGCAAAGTTCCAGGAACTGTTGGAGATGGGCATTGACATCCTCATTGGCCTTGCCACATAATGGGCTGGCCTGCACCATCGTAATGGGACTGGTCTTGATCTCAAAATTTTCAACTTCAGCATTAACATTTGGCCCGATTGGGACATTATCGGCCGAAGGAGCTGAGAATTCACGGAGAGTCTTCTGAGCCATAGCCTTGGAAATTGATGGCGCGATATTGAATGTTTCGCCTGTCGAGAGTGGAATCTGAGGAGGAACGACACAAGGTCGAACTCTTCTCAAAAGTGACTCTGGATTCTGAGTGATATTTTGCGATAGATCGAAAGCAGTGTGCTGGCGCTAAAATCGGCCGGATAGGAATCGGCCGACGGTCTTCAGCGTCGAACACACGACCCGGGAGAATCTGCTTAGCTCCTGTTCGGGTTGTCGCCCTGGTGCGGTTCGCGTGGCGTGCCAGTCAATCTGACCTGTTGATTGACAAGGAAATAGAGTATTAAATTCCAGGCGCCTCGATCGGCTGGGATTCCGATCTGTCCTGAGGAGCGCGTCGGCGGCGAATCGGCCGATTTGCTGTGGAGATGATCGGCTATGGATCAGCCGATAATCGTGTAGTAATTGTAAAGAAAACTGCCGGAGCGATCTAAACGATTACTACAGGGGCAACACTTGAAATAGATCTAATCGGCTGTAAGATGATAAATCGAAGAAGAGCGACGACAAAGCCGATTACTCTAATCTCAAGCTGGATAACTGGTGATAATACTAGAATAACAGGTAAAACTTGCAATTCTAGTAAATATCGATAACTGATGAATAAATCCAAACGAAACCACAGCGATGCGCCCGTAGTTAAAGCTCGGATATTACTCGATAAGCGGAACCTACCAATTGGCCGAAGATCAAGTTGATGCAGCCCTGCCAATCCGTACGAACTCGTGAAAGAAGAAAAATATTGGCGAAGTCGCCGACTTGAAAGTAAATTGCTGGAAAAGTAGAAGTTTTGTTGTTGATTGATGTGATGATGTCCTTTGCAAGACCCTGACATCTCCTATTTATACCCTAAAACTAGGACTCCTGGTCGATCACGACTTGTTACAACCTTATTTAAACAACAGGAAAACTACTATATCTATAAGAATTTTAAAAGGAAACGGACTCCCGCAGAATCTTCCGCCGCCGTTCCCTAATCCAATCAGGAATCCCTTCAACTGCTCCTTGACCGACTTAGCGTGCCCTGTTGACCAACTTTTGACCAGGACCCTCCGAAATAGTCCCATCCTGTTGGTGCAGGCTGTATTACCAATCGGCCGATTTCCAACTGTTACCTCAATCGGCCGATTCCTTACTGTAGCCTTCAGATCTGTCGCATCGGCCAATCTTCTCCTCCTGACGCCGATTCAACACGTGTCAAAATCTGGCGTCAACACATGCCCCCGAGTTTCGGAGTAAAATATAACTTTTTCTTCGAAACTCTTTCTTTAATCCTTTCCTCCGAAACGGGTGCAGTAAAATCTCCTTCCGTTCCGCGGCACAATGATTGCAATTTCCTCGAACCGAGCGCGCGAAACGACCGCTCCTCTGGAACCCGTGTAGTCGGCGCGGTAAAAATACCATTTTTGCCCTCGCTTCCCTGATTTTTCTTAAGTACTGGCCTTCTTCGCCTATCCTTCCCTACGAATCTAGCATTTTCTTCCAACGAACCACTGTTCGTCTTCCCCCAAGCTATCTCGATCTCCAAGCGCTTCCCCCTTTCCGGCGATTTCATCCGCGGCCTTCTCCAACCTTCCAATGGCGTCACCATCGGCGACCACACCATCCACGGAGGCTCCATCGGCAACTCCTTCGGCGGCGGCGACCCAATCGGCGGCTTCCCCAGCGGTCTCATCGGCGACGATGATCTCCATCCCAGAGGTAAATGCTCGAAATTTTCTCCTTTTCGCCTTTCTACTGCTTCAGTATTTTCTGGACCCTCTCTCAGTTTCTTCCCTTTTCCCTTTTCTAGGCACTTAGGCACCAAATTACTATTCTTCTCTCAGAATCCCCTGACCTCATCTGTTTGGGCCCTATGGGGAACCCCGATCCAACGGACCTGATCAGCTTAGAAACCCATAGAATCCCTTTTAAGCAATCATCTATGGATTTAGATCACTGGGTAGGCACTTTCAGATCCTGGCCAAATGAAACACCCGGGTGGAGAGAATGGTACCAGAGGGTAGCCGGATCTTGGAAGGTTCAGTGGGAAGAACTAAAAATCAGCTAGTGCATAGACTTATCTTTGTCTCAGATGGAAAGAAACGAACCTCTGGTCATGGCAACCTCTTATTTTTGGTCCGATGCACTTAATGCGTTCCTTTTCGGACACGGACCCATGACCCCGACCTTGGCCGATGTTCTGCTGCTGACCGGCCTCGATGTCTCCTCCGCCGATACCCCTTTCAATTATCTGTTCAAGCCATCTCATCGGCTGGAGACCAAAGGAATCGGCGGGTGGAAAGGATACATTAGCAAAAACATGAAGACCGGGACAGTCTCGCAGAGGGAGCATACTGCCTTTTTGATGATGTGGCTGGAAAAGCATTTCTTCTGTGGCAGAGCAGTCGGCCCCTCTTCAAACACTCAAGCTTTGGCAGAGGCTCTATCACAAGGATCGGCCATCCCCCTTGGAAAACATTTGCTGGCATCGGCGTATTATCTGATGCACCAAATCGGCATCAAGCTGTCGAAGGGGGAGTCGATCGGGAACCCTGGTGGTCCTTGGTGGTTCATCACCCTCTGGCTCAATTTACACATGAGCAAGGTCTCTCAGCAACGGATAGAGACAAAAACCTTTCCCAATATCGAGTCAGAGGAGAATCCATCAATCCGTTGCCGCTGCAGATCTTTTGGAGAAGCGGTATCGGCCTTCCCCGGCTGCCAGTTTACTGCTGCCCGCACAGCTGAGTACTTCAGATGTTTTTACAATGGCCTTAGTGAAGAGATGATCAGCTGGCACCCATATCAGGCAGTAGAGCCGATTTTTGAATTACCCATAAGCTAGGATTTCTCCACCCACACTTTTGATAGAGAGCTTATGGACATCTTGATCAAGCCGGGGATTCTGCCGGCCAGTTTCTTCTCAGGAAAGGATTCACCCACCCACGAGTTCTACAATCCATCGGCTGCGGCAAGGCAACTGGGTTTTGGCCAACTGCCGATTCGGGTCTACTTCGCCGGTCAGGCAAAATTCAGAGATGGACTGACCTCAAGTCTTGATTACAGCCGGCTGTGCGATCTAGTACCCGATTCCAGTACCATTGACCTGAATAGTTGGTCAGTTGCCTCTTTTGCCACCCAGCAATTCAAATATGGTGGGCAGAATGGAAGCAACACCTTTTCTGTAAATCTCCATCGTCTTACTGCAACATTCTGGACCCAGAGAACATTGATCCAAATGCAGCGGTATGTCCTTTTTCTCAGCCGATTCCAATGCCATTTCCTTCTACATTGTCATCTTGTTATTAACTCATGTTCATCTCCTCAGTCTGAAAGCCATGTCCCTCCTATGCGTTGCCGAAGCGGCCGGCCGATAGATAGTCATCAATACACGCCGTATCCACTTATCGGCTTTCATGCTCCGACCATCAAGGATATCTCTACTGGCCGATCGAAGCGAGCACCAAAAAGGCCAACATCAAAGATAATCAGCCGTCGGGTGCGAGCTCGCATTGGATCGGCCGATCAGACGGCAATAGCATCAGCTGAAGTTCCCCGCATCGGATCGGCCAACCAGATGGCAGTGGTATCGGCCGAGACTTCCCGCATCGGATCGGCTGACCAAGTAGTGGTGGCACCAGCCGAGACTCCTTTACCTTTGCCGGCTGTCGAGATGGTCGATCCCCAAGTCACTGCTGAAGTCGGGGCAGCTGCAGCATCGCTATTAGTAGAAGCTGTTCAGGTAATCTTATTTATCTCATATATTCTCCAAATCTTCCACTAACATTAATTATATTCCTCTGCCAGGCTGCACAAGCTATCCCACCGCAATCTCCGCAACAATCGGCCACGTCTCAAGTGGGAACCGAGACTCCAGCAGCTCCTGTCGTCGAGGTAAACGATCTCTTACCTTGAATTCTTAATTCTCAGAAAACTTAACCAATCTTGATGCAGGCCGATTTGGGTATGCCAACTACAACTCTACAAGAGGCATCGACCGGGAGACCCACAGAGGCATGGCAAATTTCTGTCACCATCTTATTTCAATTTCCCATAGCATTTTCACGGGAATCTTCCTTTATGTCTTTTTCAGGAAGCTGGTCCAAGCGGAGCGCTAATAACCATTGAATCTTCTTCTTCCGACGAGCCAAATGCACCAGTCCCTGAGACAAGGGAAACACTTCCACCGGCGCAGGCAAGAGAAATTCGCTTTAAAGAGGTAACAATCTTACCATTAGAATCAGCCGATTTCCTTTCACCGCTTGCTTACCCTTTACTTTATTTCCTCACAGGAGCAAGATACCCCCAACAACAGCATCTTCTCTTTTGCTGTCTCCTTGGCCGATGACAAAGAAATCACTTCACACCCAATTCCATCGAGCTCCACCTCCGATGATGTCCGCGCCAAGCTCGAAAGCATGCGCACTCTCCTTCAAGACGACATCGGCCGATTGGTAGAAGATGCGTTGCCGATTCGACGACTTTTCAACGAGATCAAAGGTCGAATCCCGGAAGAAGTATCAGAAAATTTAGCGTATGCTGCCTATATAGAGCACATGCAGATTCCGGTTTCCAGGGCGCTGCGCCATATGGCCGATCGTGCTCAGATGGCAAAAACTCAGGAGGAGGTCGATTCATACAAGCACCGGACTCAGGAAGTACACCACAGGATCAACTTCCTCGAAAACTGCCGTCCGGACATCGTCGGCGCAATAGATCAGCTGAAACGGAGGAGAGCAGAACTGGCCAAGGAGATGGAACAGATAACCAAAGAGATAGCCGCTGAAGAAAAGAGGCTCCAAGAACTCCCATCCATCATTAGCGAGCTGAAGCAAGAAAGACAACATCTGGCCCGCGAAACAATAAGGCTTCGTCGCCGTGTGTTAGAAGTACCAGGATCGACCGATGATGATCAGAGAGTACTGGACTCGGCCGATCAAATTAGACGACGAGCTATTGTAGCTATAGATGCTTTCCTTGGATTGTAAAGAATGTTGTAAACATTTATTGCTCCTTCAATGTTACTGCGCCGATTTGAATTTGAACTGCTCCTTCAGCCTGTTTTGCATTTATGTATGTATTTACTCCGATAGGACGTATCTCACCATCCATCTACCTCCTCTTCATTTATAAGTAGACTATTCACCATCTCTAGAGGCATACACATCACTTGTCTTCTTCCCCTCTTTTACTGTCCCAATCTGAACGGCAAGATGTCTTCTTCGTCCTCTTCATCTTCTTCCTCTGTCAACCAGGTACGAACTTTTCTTCTGCCTCTGTCTTAAGCATCTCAATCGCTCCGATGCTGGGTAACCCCTTTTATCTCTGTTTAGCCGAAACATCTCAGCCCTGGTCTAGAACGAGCGATAGAAATCATGCAATCAGAAGAGCCACTATCACAGGCAGACAGAAATCTGATAAGAGCTCATGCTGAGGAATTCAGAGATCATGTCCCCGCTGCTGTCCAGGAATACTCGGACCTTATAGATGCTCACTTTTTGGTCCGCAAGCGACCATCTTCTGAAAAAAGTCTTCCACTTCCTTGTAAAGCTAAAACCGAAGTTGCCATGGAAGATCTGGAGGAGAAGAAGACCTGCCTGCTGAAAGAACTTTGCAACCAAGCTGAAAGTGGAGCCACTGCAGAGGACCTGAAGGAAAAAAGGCTCACCCTTATGATAAAACTGGGCCGCATCGAGAGAGAAATCCAGCGTAGGCGTAATCTGTAGATACATCGGTATTTTTATTCTAAGGGCGACTTGTATCTTGTCGGCCATGTAATCTGTCATTTTCATCCAATAATGAATCCCAATGTCTCCTTCACCAGGTGTGTAGACAAAAACCGATGAGAAATCGGCCATGTTATCTTGATATATTTTGCTGCAAGTTATGCATCTACCCAAATGCTTGGATAGTACCTCTTCAGATATCGTCCATTTAAAGCTCTTGGGAATTCCTCCCCTTCAACTGTCTCCAAAATATATGCATTCCCAGGGGCACATCGGCCGATTCTATACGGCCCTTCCCAAGTGGGTGACCATTTACCGAACTTGGGATCTTTGGATCCTATCGGCAGCACCAACTTCCATACCAAATCTCCTTGAGAGAACTGTTTAACTTTGACCTTTTTGTCATACCATCTGGCCACCCTTTTCTTATTTTCTTCTATACTAATCAGGGCTCTCAACCGTAAACCTGCCGAATCGTCAAGTTCATCTTTCATGATAAAGGAATAGTCATCGGCCGTTAACTGATCTTGTAACGATATACGTCTTGACCCTGTCCTTATCTCCCATGGCAAGACCACCTCATGACCATAAACCAACTGATAAGGGGATATTTCAGTGGCTCCATGACAAGCCATCCTATATGCCCATAAAGATTCAGCCAAAGACAAATGCCACTTTTTGGGTTGCTCCTCTATCTTCCTTTTGATTAGTTTGATTATCCCTTTATTGGACGATTATGCTTGACCATTGGCTTGAGCATAGTATGGAGAAGAATTTAATAATTTAATCCCCATATCGGCAGCAAACTCTCCGAACTCTCCAGAAGTAAACATCGTCCCTTGATCAGTTGTGATGGTTTGAGGAATACCAAATCGATAAATGATATGGATTTTAACAAATTCAATCATATTGGCCGATGTCACGTTCCTTAAAGGAACTGCCTCCACCCACTTAGTAAAATAATCTGTAGCCACCAATATGAACTTATGCCCTTTGCTTGATGGAAGATGAATCTGTCCGATGAGATCTATTCCCCAACCTCTGAATGGCCATGGCTTAATTATTGGATTCATAGCCTATGCTGGCGCACGCTGTACATTGCCAAACTTCTGATAGTCTTGGCATCCTTTGTAGTACTTGAAACAATCCTCAAGGATGGTTGGCCAATAATACCCATTGTTCCGGACCATCCATTTCATTTTGTGAGCCGATTGATGAGCTCCACACACGCCCTCATGGATTTCTCCCATCAGAACCTTTGCCTCTTATGTTCCCAAGCATTTGAGAAGAACTCCATCAATCGTCCGATAAAACAAATCGTCCTCAAGCAACACATATTTTGTAGCCCGAAAACGTGTTCGCCGATCCACTTTTTGGGATGGATTTCTCAAGTAATTGGCGATTTCCTTTCGCCAATCATCGGCTGCGAGCTCTAGCGTCATCGCTCCCTGAATCGGCCGATACCCAGAAGCATGCTGGGCCAATCTGTTGGCCTCTTCATTATAATTCCTGGGGATGTGTTCGATTATTGCAGACTTGAACTCTTTTAAAAGCTGAAGGCAATCCTCATAATAAATCCTCAAGATATCATCCTTGCACTCAGATCGCCCCGTTAACTGATCCATAATGAGCATGGAATCTCCAAAAATTTTGACTGCATCAGCTCTGACTTCCCTTAATAATTGGATGCCTTTCAGAACGGCTCGATATTCCGCCTGGTTATTGGTTGCGGAGGCTTCTATCGGCAGAGAGAAATTATAACTTGCCCCCCGAGGCGACACAAGAACAATGCCGATTCCTGATCCGAGCCCACACGAAGAACCATCAAAATATAGAGTCCATGGAACTGGTTCAACAGTGGCGATTTCTGGTCCACAATGCTGAACTATGAAATCGGCCATTACTTGACCTTTGACGGCTTTGGCCGATTCGTACTTTAAGTCGAATTCTGACAAAGCCAGGATCCATTTTCCAACCCGCCCTTTCAAAATCGGCAATGATAGCATATACTTCACCACATCATCTTTGCATACGACTATGCATTCTGCCGATAACAAATAGTGCCTGAGCTTGGTACATGAGAAGTATAAACATAAGCATAGTCGCTCAACCGGGGAATATCTTGTTTCGGCATCTAAGAGTCTTCTGCTGACGTAGTATACCACTCGTTCTTTCCCCTCAAACTCCTGTACCAACGCCAATCCAATAGCTTGTTCATCAGCCGATAGATATAACTTGAACGGCTTACCAGGCTGTGGTGGAACCAATATCGGAGGTGAAACCAGATACTGCTTGATATTCTCCAGTGCCTTGCGCTGTTCCTCTCCCCATATGAATTCCTAGTCGGGCTTTAATTTCAACAGAGGAGTAAAAGCCTGAATACGTCCTGACAGGTTGGATATGAATCTTCTGATAAAATTGACCTTGCCGATGAGGGACTGTAGCTCAGTTTTATTTTGTGGGGCCACCACTTTGTTGATGGCGTCTATGGTCTTGCGGTTGACTTCTATCCCGCGCTCATGGACCATGAATCCTAAGAATTGCCCGGCCGATACACCAAATGCACACTTGTTCGAGTTCATCTTCAACCCATGTTTTCTTGTGCATTCCAGTACTTCTCGTAAATCGGCCAGATGATCCTGGTGACCTTTTGATTTGACCACTACGTCATCTATATAAATTTCCACCGATGAACCAATGAACTTGTGGAAGATGTAATTCATGGCCCGTTGATACGTAGCGCCAGCGTTCTTCAACCCGAAAGTCATAACAACCCATTCAAATAAACCAAGATGACTTGGGCACCTGAAAGCCGTTTTCGAGATATCTTCTTCGGCTATTAATATCTGATTGTATCCTGCATTCCCATCCATGAAACTTATGACTTTGTGGCCTGCGGCAGCATCCACCAAGATATCGGCCGTCGGCATCGGATATCCATCCATCGGCGTAGCCTGATTTAAGTTCCTGAAATCGATGCACACACGTAATTTTTCATTCTTTTTGTATACGGGCACAATATTAGAAATCCATTCGGCGTAGCGGCACTGCCGAATAAATCCTGCTTCAATCAACTTAGTAATTTCGGCCTTTATATCAGGTAGAATCTTGGGGTTACACCGTCGTGCAGGTTGCTGATATGGCCGATATCCTGATTTTATAGGTAACCGGTGTTCAACAATAGACCGGTCTAGTCCTGGCATCTCATGATATTCCCAAGCAAAGCAATCCTTGAACTCTTTTAATAAACTTATCAATTTACATTTGTACTCAGGATCCAAATTAGCACTAATGTACGTCGGCCTTGATTTGCTGCTATCTCCCAAATCTACCATCTCCAATAAATCGGCCGACGTAAACCCATGCCCAAGCTTCCCATCTTCTCGGACGAGCTGATCCATTTATTCTGAATCTTCAGAGCCGACTGCTTGGATCGGCTGTAGACCGAAATCGGACACTTTCAGGAAGTCAGTGTCCCAAGTTCTGCCAGATATACACTTGACGTGCTCGCAGCTCCACTGTTGCGTGTCGGCCGCTGCAACACTGTAGACGGAATCGGCCGCGACTATCTCCATGCTGTCGCCGACCCATTGCACAAGGCATTGATGCATTGTAGATGGGACACAACAGTTTGCGTGTATCCAGTCGCGACCAAGCAGCATGTTGTAGGACCCCTTGCAATTAATAACGAAAAAAAGTGGTAGGGAGGGTCTTACTGCCGATGGTGAGGTCGACGCAGAGCGCTTCGCGGGCGGGTGACACGTTGCCTTCGAAATCCTTCAGCATCATGTCCGTCTTGGTGAGGTCTTCATCGCCCTTGCCTAGCTTGCGGAACATGGCATACGGCATGGTGTTAACTGCAGCGCCTCCATCTACTAGTAATCTGGTGACTGGTCTTCCGTCAACATAGCCTTTGAGAAATAGCGCTTTGAGATGCTGCCGTTTTTCTTCTTCTGGTTTCTCAAACGTAGCCGTCATCGGCTCTAACACTAGTTGTGCCATTTGTTCCTCCTCCATTCTTGTCGCTTTATCTCTATCGTTGGGCGCCACGAACTCCATCGGCAGTATGAACACCATATCGATTTCGGCCGCCGATTCTTGGTTGTTTGCTTCTTGATCATTTTTGTTCGGGCGCCACACTCGAGACTTAACATTTCTTTTCTCTGGCACCTGTCTCTGTTCTTCTTCTTGATGCTCCCACTGGCGTAGGCGTTGGATCCTCCGCTTCTGGGATCTGGATAAGCCATCGGGACACCACCTGGGATTTGCTGGCTTGGCCGATGACCTGGCGTGTTCCCAATCTGGTTCTCTTCCTACGGGATTTTCATCCGACACCCTGTCATCGGCCATTTCCTCTAGCCGATCATGCACGCTGATCCTGCCCCCCAGTCCATCCTGTTGGTCGATCTTGCTTTTTGACCGGTGGTACTGGTCAACTCTGCCCCCCAGCCGATCATGCACCGAAACGCGCTGTTCCTCTCGTCCGCGCCGATTTCTGCTGATCGGCTCCGATCCTCTGTCTCTGAAGTGTGGCTTCGGGCGATCGTTGCAGCTCATTCCGTTACACTCCGGACAGTTATCGGCAGATGGCAATCTGATGTCGTTCTCCCAGCAATGGATGAAGAACGGACATTGCCAGTGATCTTCATGCCGGCGTATCATCTCTTCCTGGTATCTTGCTTGTTCTTGCTGCTGCCGATACTTACTGAGTAAGAACTGGGAGGTAACGGGCTTGCGTGGACGTTCTGCCCCCCGCCTGTTCCTTTTGATTTCTTCCGTCGTGATCTGCCTCCTGGGATCGACGGCGCCGCCTCTTTTCGCCGATTCTGACGTCACCACCTTGGTTTGACTTGAATTTCCTCCAACATTAACCATGTTGGCTGGGAAGGGATGCTGATCTATCTTCATCGGTTTTGCCGATTTAGCTGGAGTTTCAAATTGAAGCCGCCCTTGCTCGATGGCCGATTGTATCTGCTGACGGAAGACTTTGCATTCATTTGTATCATGAGAAGTGGCGTTGTGCCACTTGCAGTACTTCATCTTCTTAAGTTGATCGGCCGAAGGGATGGTGTGATGCAGAGATAGCTTAATCTGTCCTTCCTGAAGCAATAAATCGAAAATTTTATCGTCCTTTGATGTGTCAAAGCCGAATGTCTCTGGCTCCTTCTTCCCAAAAGGGCATGATATCGGTTTTTTCCCTTTGACCCATTCTGCCAGGCCGATTTCCTCTTCCCCATCGGATTCAGATCCTTCCAAGTATGCCACCTTTTTTTGGAAGTTCCTCCGCTGTTCAAACGGTCGGACCTCTTGTCCTGACAATCGGTGGACGATTTGGCTCAGGCTTTCAAACTCTTGGGCAGCATATCTTTCTTTGATTTATGGCAAGAGGCCTTGGAAAGCGATATCGACCAACTGTGCGTCGGTCAAAGCCAGACTGTAGCATTTGTTCCTGATTTCTCTGAACCTCTGTATATATCCCATCACTGGTTCATCGCTCCTCTGCCTGAGGCTGGTCAAATCCGAGAGCTTCATCTCGTGTACTCCTGCATAGAAGTACTTGTGGAATTGTTTCTCCAGATCGGCCCATGTAACAATAGAATTTGGCGGCAAGGTGGTGAACCTCTGGAAGGCCGATCCGGACAGAGACGATGAGAACAAACGCACCCTCAGGGCATCTTGCGTGGCAGCCTCCCCGCACTGGATGATGAATCGGTTGATATGCTCCACAGTGGATGTATCGTCCGTCCCTGAAAACTTGGTGAAATCAGGAACTTTGTAGCGGTGTGGGAACGGCAGCAAGTCATAGGCCGATGGATATGGCGTCTTGTAGGTGTAAGTTTGCACTTTTGGCTTCAATCCAAACTGATCCTAGATCACTTCTGCTATTCTTGCTGTCCAGTCCACCTGCTGCTGATGGACAACTGTTCGTGGCGCGGACATGTGCTGAAGGGCTGGTACGGCCGGGTGATGAATCGGCGAATTTTGCTGAGCAGCTGATAATTGATGGCGAAGTGAATCTGCCCCCCCATCGTATGTCATCGCTGGCGCCGTGCCTCTGAATGCTTCTACAGTGCTTGCCCCCCTGCCAATTTCTGATGAGATCGGCTGATACTGGGGAACCGTCGGCCGGGCGGCCGATTGGTGTGGCACCTGGACTGAATAACTCCCATACCCATTCGCTGGCTCAGGAAAGTACGTCGTCGCCGATGTTCCCCAAGGTGCTGAGCTTGTGGGCAGCGATTGCACAGAAGCAATCTGGATGGGTTGAAGCGGTGTTTGTGATGGGAGACATGGTGCACCGCTGTATCTTGGAGATGCTGGGGGTAATGGAGAGTTGTACCCCTCGCGTTGCGTCAATATCGGCTGAGAAGCCGACTGGGACGTGTATGGTAAGCTTCTGGCTGGCAGAGTGGTTGGCGGGGCATATGCTGGTCCCTGATAGCCTTGGACTGCTCCACTGGCCAGAGAGCTGACGACGGCGTTATACACCGTGTTGGTCATCACTGAGGATTGGTCGATGCATGCGTGATAAACGGATTGTTGGATCATCTCTGACATCTTGCCTGAGTCGTCAGCAATGGTGATGTGACGGGGAACTAGAATAGGAGCCTTCTTGACCGCCTCCCCGCTTCTGGTACGACTGAACAACTGTAGGTACATCTTCTTGTAATCTTCTAGGTGTTTGGCCAATTCTTCAATCTGGTCGTCCTTGAGATCCGCTTCTGTGACCTCAATGATGTTGTTGTCGGAGATTTCTGCGTTCTTCGACGTATCAGATCTTGGATGGTCCCACCAGGCGTGCCAAAAGTGTGTTGGCGCTAAAATCGGCCGGATAGGAATCGGCCGACGGTCTTCAGCGTCGAACACACGACCCGGGAGAATCTGCTTAGCTCCTGTTCGGGTTATCGCCCTGGTGCGGTTCGCGCGGCGTGCCAGTCAATCTGACCTGTTGATTGACAAGGAAATAGAGTATTAAATTCCAGGCGCCTCGATCGGCTGGGATTCCGATCTGTCCTGAGGAGCGCGTCGGCGGTGAATCGGCCAATTTGCTGTAGAGATGATCGACTATGGATCAGCCGATAATCGTGTAGTAGTTGTAAAGAAAACTGCCGGAGCGATCTAAACGATTACTACAGGGGCAACACTTGAAATAGATCTAATCGGCTGTAAGATGATAAATCGAAGAAGAGCGATGACGAAGCCGATTACTCTGATCTCAAGCTGGATAACTGGTGATAATACTAGAATAACAGGTAAAACTTGCAATTCTAGTAAATATCGATAACTGATAAATAAATCCAAACGAAACCACAGTGATGCGCCCGTAGTTAAAGCTCGGATATTACTCGATAAGCGGAACCTACCAATTGGCCGGAGATCAGGTTGATGCAGCCCTGCCAATCCGTACGAACTCGTGAAAGAAGAAAAATATTGGCGAAGTCGCCGACTTGAAAGTAAATTGCTGGAAAAGTAGAAGTATTGTTGTTGATTGATGTGATGATGTCCTTTGCAAGACCCTTACATCTCCTATTTAATACCCTAAAACTAGGACTCCTGGTCGATCACGACTTGTTACAATCTTATTTAAGCAACAGGAAAACTACTATATCTATAAGAATTTTAAAAGGAAACGGACTCCCGCAGAATCTTCCGCCGCCGTTCCCTAATCCAATCAGGATTCCCTTCAATTGCTCCTTGACCGACTTAGCGTGCCCTGTTGACCAACTTTTGACCAGGACCCTCCGAAATAGTCCCATCCTGTTGGTGCAGGCTGTATTACCAATCGGCCGATTTCCAACTGTTACCTCAATCGGCCGATTCCTTACAGTAGCCTTCAGATCTGTCGCATCGGCCAATCTTCTCCTCCTGACGCCGATTCAACACGTGTCAAAATCTGGCGTCAACACAGTCATACACTACCCTGTCTTCACACAAAGGAGAAAACAAAGCCAAGTTAGCCTATTTAGACAATTGGACACCATTTTAGAATTTCATCAACTACTTGATCTATTCTTTTAACCATTGCCTTCCCCGGCAATGGCGCCAAAAATGCTTGTTGAAATTTTATAACGCAATCACCAAGTATGAACATAGAATCCATTCCCCGGCAACAGCGCTAGAAATGCCCTGAGGTATTTCTTACGTTATAGAAGGATCCGCAAGCGCACGGAATACCGTTGTAGCATTTTACCCGTGAGTACGGGGTCGTATTTATATTTCTGCAGGGAAAGCGGCGGTGTTGACGCCAGATTTTGACACGTGTTGAATCGGCGTCAGGAGGAGAGGTTGGCCGATGAGGCAGGTCCAAAGGCTATAGTGAAGAATCGGCCGATTGAGGTTACAGTTGGGAATCGGCCGATTGGTGATGCAACCTACGCCAACAGATCGGGAACACAACAGAGGATCCCGGTTAAAAGTGGTCAAATGTTGGTCAACGGAATAGTGCTGATTCGGTCAAGAGGCAAAAGAAAATAGTCCTGATAGGATTAAGAGACGGCGGCAGAAGATTCTGCGGGAGTCCGTTTCTTTTATAAGAATATTATGGATATAGCAGTTTTTAATAAGATTGAAACAAATTGTAATCAACCAGGAGTCCTGGTTTTAGGGTATAAATAGGAGTCGCCAGGGTTTTGTAAGATATCAACACATCAATCAACAAAACACTTCTACTTTTTCCTAGTACTTTACTTTCAAGTCGGCGACTTGGCCAATACTTTTTCTTCTTTCACGAGTTCGTACGGATTGGCAGGGCTGCATCAACTTGATCTCCGGCCAATTGGTAGGTTCCGCTTATCGAGTAACATCTGAGCTTTAACCTCAGGCGCATCGCTGTGGTTTCGTTTGGATTTATTCACTAGTTATCGATATTTACTAGAATTACAAGTTTTACCTGTTGTTCTAGTATTATCAGCAGTTATCTAGCTTGAGATTGGAGTTATCAGCTTTATCATCGTTCTTCCTCGTTCATTGTCATATATAGCCGATTAGATCTATTTCATGTGTTGCATCTGTAATAATTGTTTAAGTCGCTCCAGCAGCTTTCTTTGCAATTATTACGTGATTATCGGTTGATCCATAGCCGGTTATCTTCATAGCAAATCGGCCGATTCGCCGACGCGCTCCCAGGGACAGATCGGAACCCCAGCCGATCGGAGCGCCTGGGATTTAATACTCTTATTTTCCTTGTCAATCAACAGGTCAGATTGACTGGCACGCCGCACGAACCGCACCAGGGCGATAACCCGAACAGGAGCTAAGCAGATTCTCCCGGGTCGTGTGTTCGACGCTGAAGACCCTCGGCCGATTCCTGGCTGATTTTACCGCCAACACACTTTTGGCACGCCTGGTGGGACCAAACTTCAAGACCCAATATGTCGAAGAACGCAGAAGTTTCCGAAAGCAACATTATTGAGGTCACAGAAGCGGATCTTAAGGACGACCAGAAGGAAGAATTGGCTAAACATCTAGAAGATTACAACAGCATGTATCTGCAGTCGTTTAGTTGTACCAGAAGCGGGGAGGCTGTCAAGAAAGCTCCTCTTCCAGTTCCCCACCATATCAGCATTGCTGAGGATTCGGGCAAGATGTCCGATATGATCCAACAGTCCGTCTACCAGGCGTTCATCGACCAATCCTCGGTGATGACCAATACGGTGTATAACGCCGTCATCAGCTCTCTGTTTAGCGGAGCAGTTCAAGGATATCAGGGGCCAGCGTACGCCCCGCCGATTGCACTTCCAGCCAGAAGCTCACTAGGCACGTCCCAATCGGCTCCTCAGCCGACATCGACGCAACGCGAAGGCTACAACACTTCGTTGCCTCCAGTGTCTCCAAGGTACAACGGTGCACCATATTTCCCATCGCAAGGACCGCTTCAGCCTGTCCAGATTGCTTCTGTGCAATCGTTGCCCACAAACTCAGTACCCTGGGGGCATCGGCGACGACGGCTTTTCCTGATCTATCAACCGGACATGGGAGCTATCCAATCCAGGCGCCGTTCCAATCGGCCGTCCGGCCGATGGTCCCTCAGTATCAACCAGTCCCGTCAGAAATCGGCAGGGGGGCAGGCGCTGTAGAGGCACTCCGAAGCACGGCGCCGATGACGATGTACGATGGGGCGGCGGATTCACTTCGCCATCAACTGTCAACTGCTCAAACGGCCATGACGCAACAGAATTCGACGCATGCTTCGATCCATCACCCGACCGTACCACTGCCAGTCCTCCAACATATGCCGGCACCTCGAACGGTTGTTCATCAGCAGCAGGTGGATTGGACGGCGAGAATAGCGGAGGTAATTCAGGATCAATTCGGCTTGAAGCCGAAAGTACAGACTTACACATACAAGACGCCATATCCATCTGCCTATGACTTGCTGCCGTTTCCCCACCGGTACAAGGTGCCCGATTTCACCAAGTTTTCGGGGCTGGACGACACATCCACCGTGGAGCACATTAACAGATTGATCATCCAATGCGGGGAAGCCGCCACGCAAGATGCTCTTAGGGTGCGTCTGTTTTCATCGTCTCTGTCTGGATCGGCCTTCCAGTGGTTCACCACTTTGCCACCTAATTCCATTGTTACTTGGGCCGATCTGGAGAAGCAGTTCCATAAGTACTGCTAGGCAGGAGTACATGAGATGAAGCTCTCAGATTTGACCAGCCTCAGGCAGAGGAGCGATGAACCGGTAACTTGATACATACAGAGGTTCAGAGAAATCAGGAATAAGTGCTACAGTCTGGCTCTGACCGATGCCCAGTTGGCCGATATCGCTTTCCAAGGCCTCTTGCCACAAATCAAGGAAAGGTATGCCTCACAGGAATTTGAAAGCTTAAGCCAGATCGTTCACCGATTGGCAGGTCAGGAAGTACGTCCGCTTGAGCAGCGGGGGAATTTCCAGAAGAAGGTGGCATATCTAGAAGGGTCTGAATCGGATGGAGAGGAAGAAATCGGCCTAGCAGAGTGGGTGAAAGGCAAAAAGCCAATATCGTGCCCTTTTGGAAAGAAAGAACCAGAGACATTCGGCTTTGACACATCAAAAGCCGATAAGATTTTCGACTTATTACTCCAGGAAGGGTAGATCAAGCTATCTCAGTACCATACCATCCCTTCGGTTGATCAGCTCAAAAAGATGAAGTACTGCAAGTGGCACAACGCCACGTCTCATGACACGAATGAATGCAAGATCTTTTGTCAGCAGATACAATCGGCCATCGAGCAGGGAAGGCTCAAGTTTGAAACCCCGGCCAAACCGACAAAGCCGATGAAGATAGACCAGCATCCTTTCCCGGCCCACATGGTTGACACGGGAAGGAATTCACTTCAAACCAAGGTGCTGACGTCGGAATCAGCAAGAAGGAGCGGCGCCGTAGATCCCAGGAAGCAGGTCACGGTGGATGAGGGCAAAGGGAAAAGGCGGGCTGAAGACAAGGGCGAAGGATCAGAACGATCGCGCAGACCCGTTACCTCCCAATTCTTGCTCAGCAAATATCGGCGGCAGCAGGAATAGTCAATATACCACGACGAGATGATACGCCGGCACGAGGATCACTGGCAATGTCCGTTTCTTCATCCATTGCTGGGAGAACGACCTCCGATTGCCGTCAGCCGATAACTGTCCTGAGTGCAACGGATTAAGCCGCAACAATCGCCTGTTTAATAGATCACGCTCCAGAGACAGGGGATCAGAGCCGATCAGTAGAAATCGGCGCGAACAAGAAGGACAGCGCCTTCCAGTGCATGATCGGCTGGGGGGCAGAGTTAACCGGTATCACCGGTCGAAAGGCAGGATCAACCAACAGGATCGACTGGGGGGCAGAATCAGCGTACACGATCGGTTGGAAGAGATGGCTGATGACAGGGTGTCAGATGAAAACCCCCTAGGAAGGGAACCAGATTGGGAGCACGCCAGATCATCGGCCAAACCAGTAAACCCAGGTGGTGCCCTGATGGTCTATCCAAATCCCAGAAATGGAGGATCCAACGTCTGCGCCAGTGGGAGCAACAATAAGAAGAGTAGAGGCAGGTGCCGGAAAAGAGAAACGTCAAGTCTCGGGTCTTGCGCCCCAAGAAAGACAACAGCAAGGAAGCAGACAATCAAGAATCGGCAGCTGATATTAACATGGTATTCATATTGCCGATGGAGTTCATGGCGCCTGCCGATCGAGACAAAGCGACATGGGTGGAAGAGCAAATGGCGCAATTGGTATTAGAACCAATGACGACCATCTTTGAGAAATCAGAAGACTTTAAACAGCAACATCTCAAGGCATTGTTTCTCAAAGGATACGTTAACGGACGACCCGTTACCAGACTACTAGTGGATGGAGGCGCCGCAGTCAACATCATGCCGTATGCCATGTTCCGCAAGTTAGGCAAGAGCGATGAAGACCCGACCAAGACGGACATGATGCTCAAGGACTTCGAGGGCAACGTGTCTCCCGCCCGTGGAGCACTCTGCGTCGACCTCACCATCGGCAGTAAGACCCTTCCTACTACCTTTTTCGTTATTAATGGTAAGGGGTCCTACAACATGCTGCTCGGTCGCGACTGGATACATGCGAATTGCTGTGTCCCATCTACAATGCACCAATGCCTCGTGCAATGGGTCGGCGACAGTACAGAGATAGTCATCGCCGATTCCGCCTACAGCGTCGCAGCGGCCGATACGCAACAATGGAGCTCTGAACACGTCAGGTGTATATCTGGCAGGACTTGGGACACTGATTTCCTGAAGGTGTCCGATTTCAATCTACAGCCGATCCAAGCAGTCGGCTCTGAAGATTCAGAATAGATGGATCAGCTCGTCCGAAAAGACGGAAAGCTTGGGCATGGGTTTACGTCGGCCAATTTGTTAGAGATGGTGGATTTGGGAGATTGTAGCAAACCAAGTCTGACGTATATTAGTGCTAACTTAGATCCTGGATATAAGTGTAAATTGATAAGTTTATTAAAAGAGTTCAAGGATTGCTTTGCTTGGGAATACCATGAGATGCCAGGTCTAGACCGGTCCATTGTTGAACACCGGTTACCTATAAAATCCGGATATCGGCCATATCAGCAGCCTGCATGACGGTGCAACCCCAAAATTCTACCTGATATAAAGGCCGAGATCACAAGATTGATTGAAGCAGGATTTATTCGGCAGTGCCGATACGCCGAATGGATTTCTAATATTGTGCCCGTGTATAAGAAAAATGGAAAACTGCGCGTATGCATCGACTTCAGGAACCTGAATTAGGCTACACCAATGGATGGATATCCAATGCCGACGGCCGATGTCTTGATAAATGCTGCCGCAGGACACAAAGTCTTCAGTTTCATGGATGGTAATGCCGGGTACAATCAGATATTAATGGCCGAAGAAGATATCTCGAAGACGGCTTTCAGATGTCCGGGTCACCTTGGTTTATTCGAGTGGGTTGTAATGACCTTTGGGTTAAAGAACGCCGGTGCTACATATCAGCGGGCCATGAACTATATCTTTCACAAGCTCATTGGCGCATCGGTGGAAATTTACATCGACGATGTTGTGGTCATGTCAAAAGGTCATCAGGAACATCTGGCCAATTTACAAGAAGTACTGGAGTGCACAAGGAAGCATGGGTTGAAAATGAACCCGAACAAGTGTGCATTCGGTGCATCGACCGGACAATTCTTAGGATTCATGGTCCATGAGCGCGGAATAGAGATCAACCGGAAGACCATAGACGCCATCAACAAAGTTGTGGCCCCACAGAATAAAACTGAGCTGCAATCCCTCATCGGCAAGGTCAATTTCATTAGAAGATTCATATCCAACCTGTCCGGGCGTATTCGAGCTTTTACTCCTTTGTTGAAATTGAAGCCTGACCAGGAATTCGTGTGGGGAGAAGAACAACGCAGAGCGTTGGAAGATATCAAGCAATATCTGGTTTCACCTCCGGTGTTAGTCCCGCCACAGCCCGGTAAGCCGTTCAAATTATACTTATCGGCTGATGAACAAGCTATTGGATCGGCGTTGGTACAGGAGTTCGAAGGGAAAGAACGAGTGGTATATTATGTCAGCAGAAGACTCCTGGACGCCGAAACAAGATATTCCCCGGTGGAACGGCTGTGCCTGTGTTTATACTTCTCGTGTACCAAGCTTAGGCACTATTTGCTATCGGCAGAGTGCATAGTGGTATGCAAAGATGATGTGGTGAAATATATGCTATCACTGTCGATTTTGAAAGGACGGATTGGAAAATGGATCCTGGCTCTGTCAGAATTTGACTTAAGGTACGAATCGGCCAAAGCTGTCAAGGGTCAAGTCATGGCCGATTACGTAGCCCAGCATTGTGGACCGGAAGTCGCTGTCGTTGAACCGGTTCCGTGGACTCTGTACTTCGATGGTTCTTCGTGTGGGGCCGGATCAGGTATCGGCATCGTTCTTGTATCGCCTCGGGGGGCAAGTTATGATTTCTCTCTGGCGATAGAAGCATCTGCAACCAATAACCAGGCGGAATATCGAGCCGTCCTAAAAGGTATCCAATTATTAAGGGAAGTCAAAGCCGATGCAGTTGAGATTTTTGGAGATTCCATGCTCATTGTGGACCAGTTAACGGGAAAATCTGAATGCAAAGATGATATCTTGAGGATTTATTATGAAGATTGCCTCCAGCTGTTAAAGGAATTCAAGTCTTCAATAATTGAGCACATCCGCAAAAATTATAATGAGGAGGCCAACAGGCTGGCCCAACATGCATCCGGATATCGGCCGATTCAGGGAGCTATGATTTTGGAACTCGCGACCGATGATTGGCGAAAGGAGATTGCCGATTACTTGAGGGATCCGTCCCAGAAGGTGGATCGGCGAGTGCGTTTCCAGGCCACAAAATATGTGTTACTTGAAGATGATTTATTTTACCGGACGATTGATGGGGTTCTTCTCAAGTGCCTGGGAACAGAAGAAGCAAAGGTTCTGATGGGGGAAATTCATGAAGGCGTATGTGGAGCCCATCAATCGGCTCACTAGATGAAATGGATGATCAGAAACAATGGGTATTATTGGCCAACGAGTCTTGAGGATTGTTTCAAGTATTATAAAGGATGCCAAGACTGTCAGAAGTTTGGCAATGTACAACGCGCGCCAGCTTCGGCTATGAATCCAGTAATCAAGCCGTGGCCGTTCAGAGGTTGGGGAATAGATCTCATCGGACAGATTCACCCTCCATCGAGCAAAGGGCATAAGTTCATATTGGTAGCCACCAATTATTTTACTAAGTGGGTGGAGGCAGTTCCTTTAAGGAACATGACATCGGCCGATATGATCGAATTCGTTAAGAACCATATTGTTTATCGATTCGGTATTCCTCAGACTATCACGACTGACCAAGGGACGATGTTTACCTCTGGAGAGTTTGGAGGATTCGCCGCCGATATGGGGATTAAATTATTAAATTCTTCTCCATACTATGCTCAAGCCAATGGCCAGGCCGAATCGTCCAATAAGGGGATAATCAAGTTGATCAAGAGGAAGGTAGAGGAACAACCCAAAAAGTGGCACACGTCTCTGGCTGAATCTCCATGGGCTTATAGGATGGCTTGCCATGGAGCCACTAAGATATCTCCTTATCAGCTGGTATATGGTCACGAAGCAGTCTTGCCTTGGGAATTAAGGATGGGGTCAAGGCGTATATCACTTCAAGATCAGTTGACGGCCGACGACTATTCCTTCCTCATGAAGGGTGAGCTCGATGACTCGGCGGGTCAGCGGTTGAGGGCCCTGATTAGCATAGAAGAAAACAAGAAAAGGGTGGCCAGATGGTATGACAAAAAGGTCAAGGTTAAACAATTCTCCCAGGGAGATTTGGTATGGAAGTTGGTGCTGCCGATAGGGTCTAAGGATCCCAAATTCGGTAAATGGTCGCCCACTTGGGAAGGGCCGTATAGAATCGGCCGATGTGCCCCGGGAAATGCATATATTCTGGAAACTATCGAAGGGGAAGAATTCCCAAGAGTTTTAAATGGAAGATATCTGAAGAGGTACTATCCGAGCATTTGGGTGGATGCATAACTTGCAGAGAGATACATCAAGATGGCGTGGCCGACCCTTATCGGCTTTTGTCTACACAGCTGATGTGGAAATGACATCGCCTTAAGAAGGAAACATTGTGATTCGGTCTGACCAATTCATTATTCGATGAAAACAACAGAGTACATGGCCGACATGGTACAAGTCGCCCTTAGAATAAAAATGCTGATATATCTATTGATTACGCTTGCTCTTGATTTCTCTCTCGATCCGGCCCAGTTCTATCAGAAGGCGGGTCCTATTCTCCTTCAGATTCTCCATGGTGGCTTCAGTCTCAACTTGATGGCATAGTTCTATCAGGAGGCGGGTCTTCTTCTCCTTCAGATTCTCCATGGCGGCTTCAGTCTCGACTTGATGAGGGAGTGGAGGACTCTTTTCAGATGGCAGTCGCTTGGGGCAGTGAGCATCTATAAGGTCCCAATACTTCTGGACAACAGCAGGAACATGATCTTTAAGTTCTTCAGAATGAGCTCTTATCAGATCTATGTCTGCCTGCGACAGTGGTTCGTCTGAATGCATAACTTCGATCGCTCGTTCCAGACTGGGACTGAGATGTTTTGACTAAATAGAGATGAAAAGCTCTCCAGCATCAGAGCGATTGAGATGTCAAGGGGAGAAACAGAGGAGAGTTCGTACCTGATTGACAGAGGAGGAAGAAGATGAAGAAGACATCTTGATGTTCAGTTTGGGAGAATAAAGATCCAGTTGTTGAAGGGAGAGAAGATGGGTAATGCATATGCCTCTAGAGACGGTGTGGGATCTCGTACTTATAAAGAGAAGGAGGTAAAAAGATAGTGGGACACGTCCTATCGGAGGAAAAGCATTCATAAATGCAAATCTTCCAAAGGAAGTGGTCCAAGACCAAATCGGCGCATTAACATTAAAGGAGCATTAAATGTTTACAACATTCTTTACAACCCAAGGAGGGCATCTATGGCCGCGATAGCTCGTTGCCTGATCTGATCGGCCGAGTCTAATACTCTTTGGTCGTCGTCGGCCGATCCGGGAACTTCTGGCATATGGTGACGAAGTCTTATCGCTTCACACGACAGGTTCTGTCTTTCTTGTTTCAGCCCGGTGATGACGGATGGGAGCTCTTGAAGCTTCTTTTCTTCAGCAGCTATGTCTTTGGTTACTTGCTCCATCTCTTTGGCTAGCTCTGCTCTCCTCCGTTTAAGGCGATCTATCGCGCCGACGATATCCGGGCGAGAACTCTCGAGGAAGTTGATCCGTTGGTGTACCTCTTGGGCTCGGTGCTTGTAGGAATCGGCTTCCTCCCGGATCTTTGCTAGCTGGGCACGATCGGCCATATGACGCAGGGCCTTGGAAACTGAGGTTTGTATCGATTCTATATATGCAGCAGGTTCCAAAGTTTCTGTTGTTTCCTCCAGAATTCGGCCCTTGATGTCACGAAGAAGCCGCAGAATCGGCGAAGCAACTTCCACCAATCGGCCGATGTCATCTTGGAGGAGAATCCGCATGCTCTCTGTTGACGCCAGATTTTGACACGTGTTGAATCAGCGTCAGGAGGAGAGGATTGGCCGATGCGACAGATCTGAAGGCTACAGTATGGAATCGGCCGATTGAGGTAACAGTTGGAAATCGGCCGATTGGTAATACAGCCTGCGCCAACAGGATGGGACTATTTCGGAGGGTCCTGGTCAAAAGTTGGTCAACAGGGCACGCTAAGTCGGTCAAGGAGCAGTTGAAGGGAATCCTGATTGGATTAGGGAACGGCGATGGAAGATTCTGCGGGAGTCCGTTTCCTTTTAAAATTCTTATAGATATAGTAGTTTTCCTGTTGTTTAAATAAAGTTATAACAAGTCATGATCGACCAGGAGTCCTAGTTTTAGGGTATAAATAGGAGTTGTAATGGTCTTGCAAAGGGATCATCACATCAATCAACAACAATACTTCTACTTTTCCAGCAATTTACTTTCAAGTCGGCGACTTCGCCAATATTTTTCTTCTTTCATGAGTTCGTACGGATTGGCAGGGCTGCATCAACCTGATCTCCGGCCAATTGGTAGGTTCCTCTTATCGAGTAATATCCGAGCTTTAACTACGGGCGCATCGCTGTGGTTTCGTTTGGATTTATTCACCAGTTATCGATATTTACTAGAATTGCAAGTTTTACCTGTTATTCTAGTATTATCACCAGTTATCCAGCTTGAGATCAGAGTAATCGGCTTCGTCGTCGCTCTTCTTCGATATATCATCTTACAGCCGATTAGATCTATTTCAAGTGTTGCCCCTGTAGTAATCGTTTAGATCGCTCCGGCAGTTTTCTTTACAATTACTACACGATTATCGGCTGATCCATAGCCGATCATCTCTACAGCAAATCGGCCGATTCGCCGCCGACGCACTCCTCAGGACAGATCAGAATCCCAGCCAATCGAGGCGCCTGGAATTTAATACTCTATTTCCTTGTCAATCAACAGGTCAGATTGACTGGTATGCTGCGCGAACCGCACCAGGGCGATAACCCGAACAGGAGCTAAGCAGATTCTCCCGGGTCGTGTGTCCGACGCTGAAGACCGTCGGCCGATTCCTATCCAGCCGATTTTAGCGCCAACACACTTTTGGCACGCCCGGTGGGACCATCCATGATCTGATATGTCGAAGAACGCAGAAATCTCCGACAGCAACATCATTGAGGTCACAGAAGCGGATCTCAAGGACGACCAGAGGGAAGAATTGGCCAAAGACCTAGAAGATTACAAGAAGGTGTACCTCCAGTCGTTCAGTCGTACCAGAAGCGGGGAGGCGGTCAAGAAGGCTCCTATTCTAGTTCCCCGTCACATCACCATTGCTGAGGACTCAGGCAAGATGTCAGAGATGATCCAACAATCTGTTTATCAGGCATTCATCGACCAATCCTTAGTGATGACCAACACGGTGTATAACACCATCGTCAGCTCTCTGGCCAGCGGAGCAGTCCAAGGCTATCAGGGACCAGCATATGCCCCGCCAACCACTCTGCCAGCCAGAAGCTTACCATACACGTCCCAGTCGGCTTCTCAGCCGATATTGACGCAACGCGAGGGGTACAACTCTCCATTACCCCCAGCGTCTCCAAGATACAGCGGTGCACCATGTCTCCCATCACAAACACCGCTTCAACCCGTCCAGATTGCTTCTGTGCAATCGCTGCCCACAAGCTCAGCACCTTGGGGAACATCGGCGACGACGGACTTTCCCAAGCCAGCGAACGGGTATGGGAGTTATTCAGTCCAGGTGCCACACCAATTGGCCGCCCGGCCGACGGTTCCCCAGTATCAGCCAATCTCATCAGAAATCGGCAGGGGGGCAAGCACTGTAGAAGCATTCAGAGGCACGGCGCCAGCGATGACATACGATGGGGGGGGCAGATTCACTTCGCCATCAATTATCGGTTGCTTAGAAAAATTCGCCGATTCATCACCCAGCCGTACCAGCCCTTCAGCACATGCCCGCGCCGCGAACAGCTGTCCATCAGCAGCAGGTGGACTGGACAGCAAGAATAGCAGAAGTGATCTAGGATCAGTTTGGATTGAAGCCAAAAGTGCAAACTTACACCTACAAGACGCCATATCCATCGGCCTATGACTTGCTGCCGTTCCCACACCGCTACAAAGTTCCTGATTTCACCAAGTTTTCAGGGACGGACGATACATCCACTGTGGAGCATATCAACCGATTCATCATCCAGTGCGGGGAGGCTGCCACGCAAGATGCCCTGAGGGTGCATTTGTTCTCATCGTCTCTGTCCGGATCGGCCTTCCAGTGGTTCACCACCTTGCCGCCAAATTCTATTGTTACATGGGCCGATCTGGAGAAACAATTCCACAAGTACTTCTATGCAGGAGTACACGAGATGAAGCTCTCGGATTTGACCAGCCTCAGGCAGAGGAGCGATGAACCAGTGATGGGATATATACATAGGTTCAGAGAAATCAGGAACAAATGCTACAGTCTGGCTTTGACCGACGCACAGTTGGCCGATATCGCTTTCCAAGGCCTCTTGCCACAAATCAAAGAAAGATATGCTGCCCAAGAGTTTGAAAGCCTTAGCCAAATCGTCCACCGATTGTCGACAAGAGCTCCGACCGTTTGAACAGTGGAGGAACTTCCAAAAGAAGGTGGCATACTTGGAAGGATCTAAATCCGATGGGGAAGAGGAAATCGGCCTGGCAGAATGGGTCAAAGGGAAAAAACCGATATTATGCCCTTTTGGGAAGAAGGAGCCAGAGACATTCGGCTTTGACACGTCAAAGGCCGATAAAATTTTTGATTTATTGCTTCAGGAAGGATAGATTAAGCTATCTCCGCATCACACCATCCCTTTGGCCGATCAACTTAAGAAGATGAAGTACTGCAAGTGGCAGAACGCCACTTCTCATGATACAAATAAATGCAAAGTCTTCCATCAGCAGATACAATCGGCCATCGAGCAAGGGCGGCTTCAATTTGAAACTCGAGCTAAGTCGGCAAAACCAATGAAGATAGATCAGCATCCCTTCCCAGCCAACATGGTTAATGTTGGAGGAAATTCAAGTCAAACCAAGGTGCTGACGTCAGAATCGGCGAAAAGAGGCAGCACCGTCGATCCCAGGAGGCAGATCACGACGGAAGAAATCAAGAGGAACAGGCGGGGGCCAGAACGACCACGCAAGCCCGTTACCTCCCAGTTCTTACTCAGTAAGTATCGGCAGCAGCAAGAACAAGCAAGATACCAGGAAGAGATGATACGCCGGCATGAAGATCACTGGCAATGTCCGTTCTTCATCCATTGCTGGGAGAACGACATCAGATTGCCGTCTGCCGATAACTGTCCGGAGTGTAACGGAATGAGCTGCAACGATCGCCCGAAGCCACACTTCAGAGACAGAGGATCGGAGCCGATCAGCAGAAATCGGCGCGGACGAGAGGAACAGCGCGTTTCGGTGCATGATCGGCTGGGGGGCAGAGTTGACCAGTACCACCGGTCAAAAAGCAAGATCGACCAACAGGATGGACTGGGGGGCAGGATCAGCGTGCATGATCGGCTGGAGGAAATGGCCGATGACAGGGTGTCGGATGAAAATCCCGTAGGAAGAGAACCAGATTGGGAACACGCCAGGTCATCGGCCAAGCCAGCAAATCCCAGGTGGTGTCCCGATGGCTTATCCAGATCCCAGAAGCGGAGGATCCAACGCCTACGCCAGTGGGAGCATCAAGAAGAAGAACAGAGACAGGTGCCAGAGAAAAGAAATGTTAAGTCTCGAGTGTGGCGCCCGAACAAAAATGATCAAGAAGCAAACAACCAAGAATCGGCGGCCGAAATCGATATGGTGTTCATACTGCCGATGGAGTTCGTGGCGCCCAACGATCGAGATAAAGCGACAAGAATGGAGGAGGAACAAATGGCACAACTAGTGTTAGAGCCGATGACGGCTACGTTTGAGAAACCAGAAGAAGAAAAACGGCAGCATCTCAAAGCGCTATTTCTCAAAGGCTATGTTGACGGAAGACCCGTCACCAGATTACTAGTAGATGGAGGCGCTGCAGTTAACACCATGCCGTATGCCATGTTCCGCAAGCTAGGCAAGGGCGATGAAGACCTCACCAAGACGGACATGATGCTGAAGGATTTCGAAGGCAACGTGTCACCCGCCCGCGAAGCGCTCTGCGTCGACCTCACCATCGGCAGTAAGACCCTCCCTACCACTTTTTTTCGTTATTAATTGCAAGGGGTCCTACAACATGCTGCTTGGTCGCGACTGGATACACGCAAACTGTTGTGTCCCATCTACAATGCATCAATGCCTTGTGCAATGGGTCGGCGACAGCATGGAGATAGTCGCGGCCGATTCCGTCTACAGTGTTGCGGCGGCCGACACGCAACAGTGGAGCTGCGAGCACGTCAAGTGTATATCTGGCAGAACTTGGGACACTGACTTACTGAAAGTGTCCGATTTCGGTCTACAGCCGATCCAAGCAGTCGGCTCTGGAGATGGTGAATAATGTACTTATAAATGAAGAGGAGGTAGATGGATGGTGAGATACGTCCTATCGGAGTAAATACATACATAAATGCAAAGCAGGCTGAAGGAGCAGTTCAAATTCAAATCGGCACAGTGACATTGAAGGAGCAATAAATGTTTAACATATTCTTTACAACCCAAGGAAAGCGTCTATGGCTACGATAGCTCGTCGTCTAATTTGATCGGCTGAGTCTAGTACTCTCTGATCATCGTCGGCCGATCCTGGTACTTCTGACACACGGCGACGAAGTCTTATTGTTTCGCGGGCCAGATGCTGTCTTTCCTGCTTCAGCTCGCTAATGATGGATGGGAGTTCTTGGAGCCTCTTTTCTTCAGCGGCTATCTCTTTGGTTATTTGTTACATTTCCTTGGCCAGTTCTGCTCTCCTCCGTTTCAGTCGATCTATTGCGCCGACAATGTCCGGACGGCAGTTTTCGAGGAAGTTGATCCTGTGGTGTACTTCCTGAGCCCGGTGCTTGTGTGAATCGACCTCCTCCTGAGTTTTTGCCATCTGAGCACGATCGGCCATATGGCGTAGCGCCCTAGAGACCGGAATCTGCATGTGCTCTATGTAGGCAGCATACGCTAAATTTTCTGATACTTCTTCCGGGATTCGACCTTTAATCTCGTCGAAAAGTCGTCGAATCGGCGACGCATCTTCTACCAATCGGCCGATGTCATCTTGAAGGAGAGTGCGCATGCTTTCGAGCTTGGCGCGGACATCGTCGGAGGTGGAGCTCGATGGAATTGGGTGTGAAGCGATTTCTTCGTCATCGGCCAAGGAGACAGCAAAAGAGAAGATGCTGTTGTTGGGGGTATCTTGCTCCTGTGAGGAAATAAAGTAAAGGGTAAGCAAGCGGTGAAAGGAAATCGGCGATTCTAATGGTAAGATTGGTACCTCTTTAAAGCAAATTTCTCTTGCCTGCGCTGGTGGAAGTGTTTCCCTTGTCTCAGGGACTGGTGCATTTGGCTCGTCGGAAGAAGAAGATTCAATGGTTATTAGCGCTCCGCTTGGACCAGCTTCTTGAAAAAGATATAATGGAAGATTCCCGTGAAAATGCTATGGGAAATTGAAATAAGATGGTGACAGAAATTTGCCATGCCTCTGTGGGTCTCCCGGTCGATGCCTGTTGTAGGGTTGTAGTTGGTATACCCAAATCGGCCTGCATCAAGATTGGTTAAGTTTTCTGAGAATTAAGAATTCAAGGTAAGAGATCGTTTACCTCGACGACAGGAGCTGCTAGAGTCTCGGTTCCCACTTGAGACGTGGCCGATTGTTGCGGAGATTGCGGTGGGATAGCTTGTGCAGCCTGGCAGAGGAATAGAATTAATGTCAGTGGAAGATTTGGAGAATATATGAGATAAATAAGATTACCTGAACAGCTTCTACTAATAGCGATGCTGCAGCTGCCCCGACTTCAGCAGTGACTTGGGGATCGGCCATCTCAACAGCCGGCAAAGGTAAAGGAGTCTCGGCTGGTGCCACCACTACTTGGTCAGCCGATCCGATGCGGGAAGTCTCGGCCGATACCACTGCCATCTGGTTGGCCGATCCGATGCGGGGAACTTCAGCTGATGCTATTGCCGTCTGATCGGCCGATCCAATGCGAGCTCGCACCCGACGGCTGATTATCTTTGATGTTGGCCTTTTTGGTGCTCGCTTCGATCGGCCAGTAGAGATATCCTTGATGGTCGGAGCATGAAAGCCGATAAGTGGATACGGCGTGTATTGGTGATGACTATCTATCGGCCGTCCGCTTCGGCTCCGCATAGGAGGGACATGGCTTTGAGATCGAGGAGATGAACATGAGTTAATAACAAGATGACAATGTAGAAGGAAATGGCATTGGAATCGGCTGAGAAAAAGGACATACCGCTGCATTTGGATCAATGTTCTCTGGGTCCAGAATGTTGCAGTAAGACGATGGAGATTTACAGAAAAGGTGTTGCTTCCATTCTGCCCACCATAATTTGAATTGCTGGGTGGCAAAAGAGGCGACTGACCAACTATTCAGGTCAATGGTACTGGAATCGGGTACTAGATCGCACAGCCGGCTGTAATCAAGACTTGAGGTCAGTCCATCTCTGAATTTTGCCTGACCGGCGAAGTAGACCCGAATCGGCAGTTGGCCAAAACCCAGTTGCCTTGCCGCAGCCGATGGATTGTAGAACTCGTAGGTGGGTGAATCCTTTCCTGAGAAGAAATTGGCCAGCAGAATCCCCGGCTTGATCAAGATGTCCATAAGCTCTCTGTCAAAAGTGTGGGTGGAGAAATCGTAGCTTATGGGTAATTCAAAAATTGGCTCTACTGCCTGATATGGGTGCCAGCTGATCATCTCTTCACTAAGGCCATTGTAAAAACATCTGAAGTACTCAGCTGTGCGGGCAGCAGTAAACTGGCAGCCGGGGAAGGCCGATACCGCTTCTCCAAAAGATCTGCAGCGGCGACGGATTGATGGATTCTCCTCTGACTCGATATTGGGAAAGGTTTTTGGTCTCTATCCGTTGCTGAGAGACCTTGCTCATGTTTAAATTGAGCCAGAGGGTGATGAACCACCAAGGACCACCAGGGTTCCCAATCGGCTCCCCCTTCGACAGCTTGATGCCGATTTGGTGCATCAGATAATACGCCGATCCCAGCAAATGTTTTCCAAGGGGGATGGCCGATCCTTGTGATAGAGCCTCTGCCAGAGCTTGAGTGTTTGAAGAGGGGCCGACTGCTCTGCCACAGAAGAAATGCTTTTCCAGCCACATCATCAAAAAGACAGTATGCTCCCTCTGCGAGACTGTCCCGGTCTTCATGTTTTTGCTAATGTATCCTTTCCATCCGCCGATTCCTTTGGTCTCCAGCCGATGAGATGGCTTGAACAGATAATTGAAAGGGGTATCGGCGGAGTAGACATCGAGGGCGGTCAGCAGCAGAACATCGGCCAAGGTCGGGGTCATGGGTCCGTGTCCGAAAAGGAACGCATTAAGTGCATCGGACCAAAAATAAGAGGCTGCCATAACCAGAGGTTCGTTTCTTTCCATCTGAGACAAAGATAAGTCTATGCACTGGCCGATTTTTAGTTCTTCCCACTGAACCTTCCAAGATCCGGCTACCCTCTGGTACCATTCTCTCCACCCGGGTGTTTCATTTGGCCAGGATCTGAAAGTGCCTACCCAGTGATCTAAATCCATAGATGATTGCTTAAAAGGGATTCTATGGGTTTCTAAGCTGATCAGGTCCGTTGGATCGGGGTTCCCCATAGGGCCCAAACAGATGAGGTCAGGGGATTCTGAGAGAGGAATAGTAATTCGGTGCCTAAGTGCCTAGAAAAGGGAAAAGGGAAGAAACTGAGAGAGGGTCCGGAAAATACTGAAGCAGTAGAAAGGCGAAAAGGAGAAAATTTCGAGCATTTACCTCTGGGATGGAGATCATCGTCGCCGATGAGACCGCTGGGAAGCCGCCGATTGGGTCGCCGCCGCCGAAGGAGTTGCCGATGGAGCCTCCGTGGATGGTGTGGTCGCCGATGGTGACGCCATTGGAAGGTTGGAGCAGGCCGCAGATGAAATCGCCGGAAAGGGGGAAGCGCTTGGAGATCGAGATAGCTTGGGGGAAGACGAACAGTGGTTCGTTGGAAGAGAATGCTAGATTCGTGGGGAAGGATAGGCGAAGAAGGCCAGTACTTAAGAAAAATCAGGGAAGCGAGGGCAAAAATGATATTTTTACCACGCCGTCTACACGAGTTCCAGAGGAGCGGTCGTTTCGCGCGCTCGGTTCGAGGAAATTGCAATCATTGTGCCACGGAACGGAAGGAGATTTTACTGCGCCTGTTTCGGAGGAAAGGATTAAAGAAAGAGTTTCGAAGAAAAAGTAATATTTTACTCCGAAACTGGGGGGCATGTGTTGACGCAAGATTTTGACATGTGTTGAATCGGCGTCAGGAGGAGAAGATTGGCCGATGCGACAGATCTGAAGGCTACAGTAAGGAATCGGCCGATTGAGGTAACAGTTGGAAATCGGCCGATTGGTAATACAGCCTGCGCCAACAGGATGGGACTATTTCGGAGGGTCCTGGTCAAAAGTTGGTCAACAGGGCACGCTAAGTCGGTCAAGGAGCAGTTGAAGGGAATCCTGATTGGATTAGGGAACGGCGGCGGAAGATTCTGCGGGAGTCCGTTTCCTTTTAAAATTCTTATAGATATAGTAGTTTTCCTGTTGTTTAAATAAAGTTGTAACAAGTCGTGATCGACCAGGAGTCCTAGTTTTAGGGTATAAATAGGAGTTGTAAGGGTCTTGCAAAGGGATCATCACATCAATCAACAACAATACTTCTACTTTTCCAGCAATTTACTTTCAAGTCGGCGACTTCGCCAATATTTTTTCTTCTTTCACGAGTTCGTACGGATTGGAAGGGCTGCAGCAACCTGATCTCCGGCCAATTGGTAGGTTCCGCTTATCGAGTAATATCCGAGCTTTAACTACGGGCGCATCGCTGTGGTTTCGTTTGGATTTATTCACCAGTTATCGATATTTACTAGAATTGCAAGTTTTACCTGTTATTCTAGTATTATCACCAGTTATCCAGCTTGAGATCAGAGTAATCGGCTTCGTCGTCGCTCTTCTTCGATTTATCATCTTACAGCCGATTAGATCTATTTCAAGTGTTGCCCCTGTAGTAATCGTTTAGATCGCTCCCGCAGTTTTCTTTACAATTACGATTATCGGCTGATCCATAGCCGATCATCTCTACAGCAAATCGGCCGGTTCGCCGCTGACGCGCTCCTCAGGACAGATCGGAATCCCAGCCGATCGAGGCGCCTGGAATTTAATACTCTATTTCCTTGTCAATCAACAGGTCAGATTGACTGGCACGCCGCGCGAACCGCACCAGGGCGATAACCCGAACAGGAGCTAAGCAGATTCTCCCGGGTCGTGTGTCCGACGCTGAAGACCGTCGGCCGATTCCTATCCGGCCGATTTTAGCGCCAACACTCTCGAGCTTGGCGCGGACATCCTCAGAAATTGAGCTCGGCGGAACTTGGTGCGAGGCAACTTCTCATCATCAGGAAAAGAAGAAAAGGCTGTTATTTGGGGTGTCTTGTTCCTGCGGAAGAATAAAGACAAGGATCAGCGAGCAGTAAAAGGGGATCGGCCGATTCCGGTGATAAGTTTATTACCTCCTTGAAGCGGATCTCTCTTGCTTGCGCCGATGGGAGTGCCTCCCTTGTCTCAAAAACCGGTACGATCGGCTCGTTAGAAGAAGAGGACTCGACCACTATTAATGCTCTGCTTGGGCCAGCTTCTTGAAAAGGTATGGAAAATCGATTCTATGGGTATATTGTGGGTAATTGAATAGGATGATATGAGATATTTGCCATACCTCTGTTGGTCTTCCGGCCGATGTTTGTTGTGGGGATACAGTCGACGCCGATGTTTGTTGAGGAAGTACAGTCGACGCACCCAGATCGGTCTGCATCAAAGTCCGTTAGTTTTCTGAATGTCAAAAAGTCGAGTTAAGAAATTATTTACCTCAATGAGGAGGGTTGCTGGTGTTTCGGCTTCCGCTTGGGATGTGGCCGATTGCTGTGGGGATTGCACTGGGGCAGCCTGTGCAGCCTGGCAGAGGGGGGAAGTTAATATTGATAGAGCACTTAAAGATATGTGAGGTATGCAAGGTTACCTGGACAGCTTCCACCAGCAGCGATGCTGCGGCTGATCCGACTTCGGCGGTAGTTTGTGGATCAGCTATCTCGGTAGTCGGCAAGGCTGGAGGAATTGGGGTTTCAGCCGATACTACCGCCGATTGGTCAGTCGTCCGATGCGGGCACGCACTCGACGGCTTGTCGTCTTTAGGGTTGGTCTTTTCGGTGTTCGTTTCCATCAGCCGCTAGCGATGTCCTTGATGGTTGGAGCGTGATAGCTGATGAGTGGATATGGCGTATATGGACGATCGCTTTCTATCGGCCTGCCGCTTCGGCTCCGCATCGGAGGGACTTGGCTTTCAGACTGAAGAAATAAATACAAGTTAACGGTAAGAGGGTAGTATGGAAAGAGACAGTATTGAAATCGGCTGGGAGAAAGGACATACCGCTGCACTTGGATCGATGTTTTCTATGTCCAGAATGTTGCAATATGTTGATGGGGATATGCAGAAGATATATTGTTTCCATTCTGCCCACCACAGTTTGAATTGCTGAACGGCAAAAGGGGCCACTGTCCAGTTGTTCAGGTCAATGGTACTAGAATCTGGCACCAAGTTACACAGCCGATTGTAGTCGAAGCTCTTGGTCAGCTCATCTCGAAATTTTGCTTGACCGTCAAAATAGACCCGAATCGGCAGTTGACCAAAGCCCAGTTGCCTTGTTGCAACCGATGGATTATAAAACTCATAGGTGGGAGAATCCTTTCCGGAGAAGAAATTGGCCGGTAGAATCCCTAGCTTGATCAGGATGTCCATAAGGTCACTGTCAAAGGTATGGGAAGATGAATCGTAGCAGACAGGAAGCTCGAAAATTGGCCCTACTGTCTGATATGGATACCAACTGATCGTCTCTTCACTGAAGCCGTTGTAGAAGTATCTGAAGTATTCGGCCGTTCGGGCAGCAGTGAATTGACAGCCAGGGAAGGCCGATACCGCTTCTCCAAAAGATATGCAGCGTCATCGGATGGTTGGGTTTTCCTCTGACTCAATGTTGGGGAAGGTCTTGGTTTCTATTTGTTGCTGGGAGACCTTGCTCATATATAAGTTGAGCCAGGGAGTGATAAACCACCAGGGACCGCTAGGATTCCCAATCGGCTCCCCTTTTGATAGTCATACGCCGATTTGATGCATCATGTGATGGCTGATCCTAACAGATGTTTTCCAAGGGGGACGGCCGATCCTAGTGACAGAGGCTCTGCCAGAGCTTGGGTATTAGATGAAGGACCGACTGCTCTACCATAGAAAAAATGTTTCTCTAGCCACATCATCAGAAACGCAGTATGTTCTCTCTCTGAAACTGTCCCAGTCCTCATATTTTTATTGATGTACCCCTTCCATCCGCCGATTCCTTTGGTTTCTAGCCGATGTGATGGTTTAATCAGATAGTCAAAGGGGGTATTAGAAGATGAGATGTCAAGGCCGGTCAACATCAGAACATCGGCCAAGGTTGGAGTCATAGGTCCATGTCCAAAAAGGAACGCATTGAGTGCGTCAGACTAGAAGTAAGAAGCCGCTATTACTAAGGGCTCGGTTTTCTCAATCTGGGACAGAGAGAGGTCAATGCATTGGCCGATTTTCAGTTCATCCCACTGAACTCTCCTAGACCTAGCTACTCTATGGTACCATTCTCTCCAGCCAGGGGTCTCATTCGGCCAAGACCTAAAGGCACCTGCCCACTGACCTAAATCCATGGGCGATTGCTTGAACGGAATTCTGTGAGTCTCTAGGTTGATCAAGTCTGTTGGATCTGGATTTCCCATGGGGCCTAAGCAGACAAGTTCGGAGGATTCGAAAAGAGGGATAGTGATCTTGTGCCTAAATGCCTAGAAAGAAGGAAAAAGGGAGAAAACTGAGAATGGGCCTAGAGAATACTTGAACAGTAGAGGAGCAAAAGGGGAAAATTTCGGATGATTACCTCCGGGATGAAGCTCATCGTCGCCTATGGAGCCGTCAGTTGAGCCGCCGATGGGGCCGCCGTCGCTGAGGGGGTTGCCGACAGAGCCTTCGTGGTTGGAGAGGTTGCTGATGGTGCCGCCATTGGGAAGTTGGAGCATCGTCGGAGGGAGCGGTTGGAGATCGAGAGGGCTCGGGAAGAAGATGAATAGTGGTTCGCTGGAGGAAAATACTAGGCTCGTGAAGAAAAGTGGGCGGAGAATGCCGGTACTTAAGGATAATCCGAGAGAGAAAGGGTAAAGGCGGGATTTTTGCCGCGCCGTCTACACGAATTCCAGGGGAACAGTTGTCTCGAGCGCCCGGTCCGAGGAAATTGCAATCATTATGCAGAAGACCGCGAAACGGAAGGAGATTTTTACTGCGCCCGTTTCGGAGAAAAAGATTAAAGAAAAGAGTTTTGAAGTAAAAAATTATGTTTTACTCCAAAACTGGGGGGCATGTGTTGACGCCAGATTTTGACACGTGTTGAATCGGCATCAGGAGGAGAGGTTGGCCGATGCGGCAGATCTAAAGGCTACAGTGAAGAATCGGCCGATTGAGGTTACAGTTGGGAATCGGCCGATTGGTGATGCAACCTACGCCAACAGATCGGGAACACAACAGAGGATCCCGGTTAAAAGTGGTCTAATGTTGGTCAACGGAATAGTGCTGATTCGGTCAAGAGGCAAAAGAAAAGAGTCCTGATTGGATTAAGAGACGGCGGCAGAAGATTCTGCGGGAGTCCGTTTATTTTATAAGAATATTATGGATATAGCAGTTTTTAATAAGATTGAAACAAGTCGTAATCGACCAGGAGTCCTGGTTTTAGGGTATAAATAGGAGTCGCCAGGGCTTTGTAAGATATCAACACATCAATCAACAAATCACTTCTACTTTTTCCTAGTACTTTACATTCAAGTCGGCGACTTTGCCAATACTTTTTCTTCTTTCACGAGTTCGTACGGATTGGCAGGGCTGCATCAACCTGATCTCCGGCCAATTGGTAGGTTCCGCTTATCGAGTAACATCTGAGCTTTAACCTCGGGCGCATCGCTGTGGTTTCGTTTGGATTTATTCACTAGTTATCAATATTTACTAGAATTACAAGTTTTACCTGATTATCACCAGTTATCCAGCTTGAGATTGGAGTTATCGGCTTTATCATCGTTCTTCCTCGTTCATCGTCATATATAGCCGATTAGATCTATTTCAAGTGTTGCATCTATAATAATTGTTTAAGTCACTCCAGCAGCTTTCTTTGCAATTATTACTTGATTATCGGCTGATCCATAGCCGGTCATCTTCGTAGCAAATCGGCCGATTCGCCGACGCGCTCCCAGGGACAGATCGGAACCCCAGCCGATCGGAGCGCCCGGGAACACTCCTAGGCAAGACTCGGGAACCGAAGAAGAGCTACTTCACCTAAACTCAACTATCCTAAATACTAAGCAAGAGAGGAACTTGAGAGAGAGCAACTTGAGGTGTGTCTTCTATTGTAGCACCCCCTTATATTTATAGGGGTGAGTGAGGAGCTGCACGGCAGGTGTTTCAGCCCCTCGCATTTGCAACCGACGTTGGGAGCCAATGAGGAAGCGCCATGTCGAAGGAGGTAAGGCGGTGGTCTTTTCCTGGTTCGGCTGAC
Organism: Panicum miliaceum; assembly: GCA_032594955.1. NCBI lineage: Eukaryota > Viridiplantae > Streptophyta > Magnoliopsida > Poales > Poaceae > Panicum > Panicum miliaceum. The sequence continues at coordinate 43,037,400 of CM064056.1, read as the reverse complement.
CCACCTGGTTCGGCAGAACCAGGCCCGGTTCAAACTAGGCTCGACAGCCACTGGGTGGCTGCCCTGTGGGCCCTTGTCACCCCTGCACGTGGCTTGGGTCCTTCCTAAGTCGGTTGCATGCCCTGGTGGGCCCTCCAATCCATGGGAGGCCAAATGGCGCGCTCTGATTGTTTGACGTCACTTGCCTTGGATTAAGGTGCTTGTTTAACAATTGATTTCTGCTCAATTTCCCTACATTGCAAATTCTCCAAGGGGAATGTGGAAACGACATTCTAGACAAATATGCAAGTTAAGTATGCTAGTCATCCCAATTTTCTGATCAAATTGACGCTTGAAATTAGTCTGTAGCGATCGTCAACACCAATTCTCAACCACATCTATGTGACCCGTGATTGCTCATCTCTCTTCTACTCTCCATCATACCATTTCCCCCACCCGACCTCGGGCGGGGGACGACGGCGGGTGGGGGAAATACCGAGCCACATCGCTGGGCTCAGCTGAGCTGCGATGCCCATGCGGAGGTGCTGAGGGAGGAGGAGGCGCTCCATGAATCTGTCATCCGATTTGCTAGATGGACAGATGGCTCGCATCAAGGCAGGGCTATACCGGCTGCTATTTGCAGCCCTCTTGGACCGAATCTTTTCCCATCATTACATGCGGTGCTGTGCGATTTGGAGGAAGGTGCTTACATTTGATTGAATTTCAAAATTAAAAAGGTCTTATCTCCTAAAATGTTGATCCATTTTTACAGAATTAGTATAACAAAATGAGATCCAATATGAACACCTTTAACTTTTTTAACTTTCTAAATATTTAGCATTTGAGACAAACCATTTTGACATTTGAACTTACTATTTCAACATTTTGAATATATCATTTCGACATTTGCTTAAAATATTGAAATGTTTTTTTGTAAAGTGCTGAACTAGCTTTGAAGAAATTTTGAATATAAATATTACAAATGTTGATTAGTAATCATATACTAATAAATAATTCAACATAATTTCAATATTTTCACATAAGAGTTGAACTAGATTTTCCAAATTATTGGGCGGGATTTTGAGAATGGTTGAGTCTAGTTATTTGGACGCATAAAAGTATATAAATGTAGTGAGTTAATCACAAAGATTAAAAGTATAGGAGAAGAATAGGGGGGGGGGAGAGCATTACCGTTTTTATGCCGAGTGCAACAAAATTTAACTAGTTTGCTACTAGTTGGGCTTCAATGGACCAAAAAGCACAGCATGTACCCTCCGCGTCGCCTGCAAGGGTGACTCTGCCGCCCGCCGCCAGGCCCTCCCTTGGCCGCCGCCGCCGGCGTCCGGCAAGTGACGGCGGCGGCCACAACAATGCCAAAGCCGGTGGTCGTGCGCATCTTCTCCCTCCCTTCCTTGAGGTCTCCTTCTTCTTCTCTCTTTTCTCCTCAAAGATCCAGTTGCTTCGTCCGTCTTCGTGCTTGCTTGCTCCGAGCCACCTCCTGGTTGATTGATCCGGGGCCGTGGGGCCTGTATCTGTCCCCTCATGGCTGCTGCTGCGCCATAACCTGCCACGGTGTTCGGACTTTGTTGGTGCTTTTGGCCGGGCTGCTGGCTAGTGCTGCCGCCGACGCTGTCTCTTGTGCGCGCATCACCATGGTGCTCCCTGCGGCGCTCTGCTGCTGCTATAGGGGTCGTGCGCTGGATCTGGCGCCCCCGGGCATCCGTCGCGGTGCGCGGGCGGGTGCCCATGGTGGCCGTCGCCCCCGGGCTCGGACTGATGTGGTGCGGCGGCGGCGGCATCCCCCACGCGGGGGCATCCGTTGTGGTGCGCGGGCGGGTGCCCATGGTGGCCGGCGGCCACCTCTACTGTAGTTGCGGCTCGTGGCAAATAGGAAATCACGATTGGTTAGCGGGCTCGCTAGTGGCCGTCGGATCTACGACGGCGGCAGGCTGGTCCCGGCGGCGGTGATTGGCGACGGTTTTGTCGTGCAGTGGTGCAACACGAGCAGTGGAGCTAGGTCCGACCCTATGTGCTGCCTGGCCGGAGGGGGTGGCCGACGCGGCTGTGCGGCTGCCGCGTGCAGCTGCCGCGTGGATGCCCCTCTGAAGAGGCTTCCGTGGGGTGACGGGACAAAAGCGTTTGTCTTGGGCAGCCCTCGATAGCATGAGGGTGACCTGCTCGGGCGTGGCGTCCTGCTCTCTACCCGGGGCGGTGCCATGCCTACAACTCAAGATGCCATGCCTTGCTGCTAGTGCGAATCACCATGGATACAAATAGCGGGGTGTGGCCTGGCACGACAATGGTTAATGGTGTGCCTCGCTGCATCGCTCGAGCCGCTGAGGGCTCAAGCAACGAGGTACATGGTCGATGGAGTTGCTGGCGAAAGCCTTGCTGGAACCTAGTTGGTCTCGACGATGACGACGACGTCTTTGGCGCTGTTCACCTCCTTGGAGGCGTTGTTGCTATGGTTCCATCCCTCCTTGATGTGCAGTGAAACCATTGCACCCGGTGCGTGTTGACGCTCGCTACGGACCAATTTCGAGCGTCAATTTGATCAGAAAATCGGGATGACTAGCATACATAACTTGCATATTTACCTAGAATAATATCGTTTCCACATTTCCCTTCGAGATTTTGCAGAGTTGGAAATTGAGCAGAAAATGGAGGGAAGACACACCCTTGAATCCAAGGCAAATTCCACCGACCAATCAGAACGCACCGTTCAGCCTCACTTGGATCAATGGGTCCACCAGGACATGCAACCGACCTAGGAAGGATCCAAGCCACATGTAGGAGCGACAAGGGCCTATAGGGCAGCCACCCAGAGGCGGCTGACCCCGGTCTGAACCGGGCCTGGTTCGGCCGAACCGGGGGGGTCGGCCAAACCAGGAGAAAGCCACCGACTTACCTCCTTTGACGTGTCACCTCCTCATTAGTTCCCAACGTCGGTTCCAGCTGCTAGGGGGGTTGAAATGTGCCGAGAAGCTACTGCACACCCTCCTCACTCACCGCTATAAATATGAGGGGGGTGCTACTAATGAAGACACACCTGAAGTTGCTCTCTCTCTCAAGTTCCTCTCTTGCTAGTCTTTAGGATAGTGGAGTTTAGGTGAAGTAGCTTTTTTTCGGTTCCCGAGTCTTGGCTAGGAGTGTTTGGTATGGGTTCTACTCTTCCTCTCCTTTGTAATATTCAGAATTCCTTAATAGAGTTATCTTCTAGCTTAGTGTATTCGTATAATTCATGTTCTGTGTATTCAGATATGTGTGTTATGCTTAGTTTATATCTAGGTCTTATATCTTGCATGATTAGACATGGTAAGACATCTAGGCTACGGCATCGGTTCCAGTATACGTATGTCTGCTTTTATGTGATGTCTGTCTATCCGAAGAGTGGGGGCTCCGCGCGGGGCATTAGAGTATCACTCATTAGTGTAGACGTGGTGTTTGGGCTAATTATGTTGCTGGATGCGGATCTATACCATGGTTTGATGAGGTAGGCGGCAGGTGGTGATAGCCCTGTCCATATATCGTAACCCTCCCCGTTCGTGTAGTAGCTGTAGGAGGTGCATAAAATAGCCGTGAAGAACTAGTGGCCTCCTTGCCATTTCTTGTGCGGTCTCCCGGTGGTGCCTGGGGGCCTAGAGCCCGATCCTAATCGTGTGTATGTATATGAGTGCATAGTATAGAATGTATGCTTAGTTAGGAGTATATAAGTCCCTAGATTAGCTTTGCGTAGAGTTAGAGCTTGAGTAACTTATGTGTCACACTACCTCTTTACCATATATTATCTTACCCCTGTTTATTCAAGTGAACATCCATGCTAGAACTAATCAACTGACTAATCTATTCCAATAACCGCCGCCTTCCCTACTGAAATATAAATACGACCCCGTACTCACGGATAGAATGCTACAACTGTATTCCGTGCGCTTGCGAGCATCTGTAACGTAAGAAATACCCCACGGTATTTCTGGCGCCGTTACTGGGAAACACCTATCCTAGTGATGACGCTTCAAAATGCCAACAGTGCGCAGGGTGGTTCCCACCTCTGCACATCAAGTTTAGTGCAGACTCGCCGCTTCCAAAACCGATGCCTGATGTCATGAGTTGTAGTTCTTTTTTCAGTGGTTATGCCACGTTTGAGTCCTTGAGCTAGGACATGATGTTATATGTGGTAAATACCATAAATCGTCTTATGCGAGGCAAATGATGTAAAACGTTGGTTATCATGCGGGCTGTCGGTGTTTTACCGCCAAGCTCACCGAGGGATACCCCTGAGATGGTAGGTTGTAGGTAGGGTGTCGACGAGATTAGGAACTCGAAGGTGCAAGGAACACAAAGGTTTAGACAGGTTCGGGCCACTAAGAGCATAATACCCTACGTCCTGTGTGGTTTGTATTGCCTTGATGGTTATGTGATGTTTTGGAGGGGTTGCTGCCCGCCTTTATATACTCTGGGGGGACAAGGTTATATGAAAGTAAAAGTCAGAGACGGTCTGAGGAGTCCTACCCGAGTACTACTCGGGTAGTTTCCTTATGTTCGACTAGTTCTAGTTCTATACGACTAGTTACAATGAGGATAAGGTATGGCCCATGCGCCATCACCTACTACAAGAATATGTACGCCAAGTGTGCAGTCCCGCTGCTCTGGGTCTAACACGGGCCGTTAGGGCCATAATGAAATGAATCAGGTGGGGATGCTCTCCCCCCGTTGACCCTAAAAAACAACAACCTGGGCTTAAATGGAGGAACATAGATACGGTGTCCCAGAGATATCCGATCCATGAATCTTACGAAGAGTTGCATGAATCTCCAAAACATCATCCATTTAAGCCAGATTGAAAGCCAGGAGAAGCCTAAATCACCGCTCCCAATCTCCCTCTCCACCCTAGCGAGCTTCCCAGGGCATGCACAGAAAATGCCGGTGACTTTCCATCCCAAAATGCCGAGGAAGAGCACTGCCGGCTGCAAGAAGAAGAGGGGCAGCGAGGGCCATGACAAGTCATCACCGCCCGCGAAAGTCGCCAAGATGGTGGCGAACGTCGACTGGAGGGCCTCGACTTGCTGGGAGAAGGACCTTTTCCGGCTTGTCACCGAGCGGCTCCTTCAAGAGAAGGACATGGTGCAGTGGCGCCCCGCCGGAGTCGACACAACTTCATGGGAGCTCATGGGTGAGACATTCTTATTTGCCCCCTTCGTCCAACGCGAATTAGCTTTGCCCGCCTCCAATTTCTTCCGTGGCATTCTTGGTTTTTACAAGATCAAGCTCTACCACCTCACCCCCAATTCTGTTCTGCACATGTCAATTTTTGTGCATCTATGCGAGGCATTTCTTGGAATCCGCCCGCATTTCCATCTTTTCTGCCACCTCTTTCGCTTCAAGCCCCAGCCGGATGTTGGTAACCCATCAGTAGTCGGGGGAGCCGGGCTTCAGCTCCGCAACAAGGAGCTGTACCCCGAGTAAACAACCCCAACTAGCTTGTCTGGGTGGCACTCGCAGTGGTTCTACATAGGGAATCACCTGCCGAGCTTGCCTGGACGCGACAACGCTGCCCCCCAGCGTCAAGATCGCTGGCTGGATAAGTTATTAGAGGAGGAGAGCCGCGACATCCCTGAGCTTATGGAGCACATCCAAGCTCTGAAGGACAAAGGCCTCACTGGGGAGTCAGTGGCATACTCGTTTTTTGAGCGGCGTATCCAGCCTCTCCAGCAGTGAGTCCACCTTGGGTTCGAGTACCAAGGGATCAAGGACCCGTCGCGGATGGCAAATGATGTGCCATCCAATGAGGAGATCATGCGTCGGGTGACCCGCCTGTTTACAGGGGTACACTCGGAGCCATACATTCTGAGGCTCTTCAGCTCGGACAACCCACCTGACTCGGTAAGTGGTTACTTGAGTACTTTTCATTGGTGAAGTCATTTTGTTTTTCCATATACTAATAGCTTTGCTAAAATGTAGGCTGACCTGGAATGACTTAGGTCCGACCCGCCTGAATGGGTTGTCGAGGAACCAGCCGAGGACCCCGCCGCAGAAGAGTCCGCGGAGGAGGGTCCAGCAAGCCCCCCACGCACGTAGCGAGTAGCGTCGCGCAAGAGGAGGGCCATTGTCACAGTCGACATGTCAACTAGTCGCCAGGCACCATTAGTAACCTTGGTGCCTTAGCCGCATTAGCTTTCTGTATGTTTGCGAGTACTTCATCTGGTATTACTGGCACAGGCACTGAGAAGGACCCCAAGCCCTCGAGGCAGAGGGTAATTGAAGAGACCGGTGGGAGGAGTCCAGCGTCAGGGCAATCACCGCCCGCGACTACTGAGCCGGCCTCCACGAGCCCGAAGATGAAGACCGCGCCAAGAGGGCTGGCAGTACCCAAGGCACTCCCCCTAAGGTAGGCTTCAAAGTTTGTAACCAAGCTTAGTATTTTGCAAATTTTGTATTAGTATCGAGTACTAACACAATTTTGCCAGAAGAAAGAAACACAAGGGCTGGCAGACTCTGGCTCCGCCTAGGTTGGCGCGAGTGCAAGCTCGTTGCCTAAAGAGCCTGTGGCCGCGAGTACTGCCACGCCTCCAGTTGTTGAGGATGCACCCGGAGCATCCGGAGGAAAAGATCTCGACCGCCTCGATGCGGTACCAGGGACCGAAGCCCCCGGGACTACTCCCGAGCCAGCCACCGAGGAAGTCGCTCGGACAGTCCTGGCGATAGATGCAACTAGCTTGGGCCAGCAGGAGGTCCCGAAGAGTTCCCGGGCACAGTCGCAATAGGAAGTCAAGGGAGGAGAAATCCCCCGGCCGAACGCCGAGCTGTTTGAAGATCCACTGCTGCATCCGGAGAAAATGTCGATCATGCTCGAGTTCGGCCACCGCTTCATGGAGTACCCCCAAGTATGTAGTCGAGTATTCTTCTATGCTTGTTATCCCTTTGATGAAGTATACTGACTTGTTTGTTGCTATTGTGTAGAGCCTCATTGGGCGTTCTAGGGAGAAGTTGGTGTTGCTGCAGCAGAACGGAGATGTGTTGCCGCGCACCCACAAGGCGGAGGACGACCTAAAGGCGGAGAAAGCCAAAAATGCCCAGCTCCAGGAAGAACTCCATGCCTTTAAGACTTCTCACCAGAATGAGATCATAGACATGCAGCGGAAGCATGACATGGCACTCCGGAAAGCCAAAGACTTGACCGCCAGAAAGAAAGTAAGTAGTCTCCCCCTTCTTCCTGACTAGAGTTGTCTTGTTGCCCTTCTTCTGAGTAGTTTACTTGTACTTTTCCCCAGAGTATGGTCGACTTGAAAGAGCTTTGACTAACTGAAAGTTTGACATATATCAACTTACAGAAGAGAAAGAGCAGTTGCAGAAGGCATTGGAGGATCTGCAACTAAAGAACTCGGACCTCGACGAGGAGCACAAGATTGTGATCCGCCAACTGAAGGACTGTTGACGCTCGATACGGACCACTTTTTCGACCGTCAACACTAGAATAGCGCTTTATCTGAAAAATTCCACCAGTGCTGGTCGATTTCTGTATGCAGGCGATTACGGGATGAAATTGCAGGAAATGAGCAACTAAAGATCCAAGGCGTAATTCCAGAATGCGTAAATGGAGCAAAAGAGGCCAGCAAAGCAAGGAACCAGCTTTAACCAGGGCCCACTCACCTGCCAAGGACCTTAGGGCCCACCTACGAAACACGTGGCAAAGGGAGGAGCCAAGCCGGGCCCGTCCTGGTTCGGCCAACCTACCCAGGTCGGCCAGCCCAGAGAGGACGCCACCGACTTACCCCTTCGACGTGGCGTTTCCTGATTGGTTGCTTAAGGCGGTTTGGGCAGGCTTCAGCGCGTTGCACGGCAGAAACACCCCTCACTCACCCCTATAAATATAAGGGGGTGCTTCTAAAGAGAACACACCTTCACATCCCTCTCAACTCCCTCTTGGAGTTTCTCCTGTGTTCATGAGATCTAGGCTCATCTCTAGAGGTGATTAGAGTTAGGGAGAGAGTGGAGAGGAGTTTGGGGAAGCGCTGGGTTTGTCGGCACTCCTCTCCAACTTGTACCTTGATGGATGTTTTTCAATCAAAGTGTTCGTACTTTCTTATGTGCTCAGTTTCTTAGTTAAGTTATAGTTCTAGCTCTTTAGTTGCTTTGCTGGATCTGTAGTTCACTAGTTATAGTGGGTGCTTTAGTCTAAGGCCATAGGCTAGAGTAGTAACGATAGTGTAGACGTGGTGTCTAGACTAGACTTATCTGTTGGTTGTGGTATATCCTATGGTTAGATGAAATAGGTAGCAGGTGGTGACAGCCCTGTCTATCCAGCGGAATCCTCCCCGTTCGGGTATATCCCAGTTCCGTATTACTAGAGCTCACCAGTTTTATTCTGTGGGATGCTAGTAGCTCGAAGCAAGCAGCTAGGACAGTTCTATCTTATCTGTGAAACCCAACCTTAGGAAACCTCTCTACCCTCACCTCTAGCGGGTGTGGTGTCCTTGGACGAACCTGAACCGTAGAGAAAGTACACACGTTCCTCAGTGGATATGATACCCTTGGAATACTCATGGGTGAAAGCTACAACAGTATCCGTGCGCTTGCGAATTTATTTTTGTGACGCTAGAAAACGTCAACAAGCTTTCTGGCACTGTTGCCGGGGAACGGTTGCTACTTTCTCTTCGAACCTAGTTCGCCCTTGTATCCTTTTCTTTTCTTTGATTCTATCTCTACCCCCGCTACCCATGGACTCCGCTCCCAAGAGTGAATTTTGTGAACTGGCCCCTTCATCTGATCCAATTCTTTCACCTGGTTACGAAATTCCCTCCGGATTCGTAAGCAAAGTTTAGGAGAGTAACTTCTCGGGATGGGGGGATGAAAATCCCTACCATCATCTGCGTGAATTCGAGCAAGTGTGTTCGTGTCTGAAAATCTCAGGCATGTCACATGAGACTCTGAAGTGGAAGTAGTTTCCCTTTTCTCTCATAGAAGAGGCGAAGCGATAGTACACGTCTAATGTGAGACTTGCAAACGGGGATTGGAAGAAGTTGCGAGACCGATTTTATCTCAGAAACTTTCCGATCACTCGTATATGCGCCTTACGAGCAGAGATTCTAACTTTCGGTCAGAACGAGAGGGAATCCCTTGGTGCAGCGTGGGCTAGATTTTCCCTTCTAGTTCAATCCGGTCCCGACTTGCAAACGGGGATTGGAAGAAGTTGCGAGACCGATTTTATCTCAGATACTTTCCGATCACTCGTGTATGCGCCTTACGAGCAGAGATTCTAACTTTCGGTCAGAACGAGAGGGAATCCCTTGGTGCAGCGTGGGCTAGATTTTCCCTTCTAGTTCAATCCGGTCCCGACTTGTCTTTACCCGACCCTTTGTTACTTCAGCATTTGTATGCGGGACTGAACAAGGGCGATGCACAGTACCTCGATAACACAACCGGAGGTTCGTTCCTGTACAAGAACTTAGTCGAAGGAAGAGAAATCCTCGACAAAATCTTAGAGAGAACTTCCTACGTATCTTACCGGGAACCACCTCAGGTAGAACAAGAGGTACCCCAAGAGGAAACCAGGGTAGCCGAACCCAAGCCCGTAGAACTCCAACCTTTAGATTCAACTTCCGTACCTCTTCCTGAACAAGAATCTGAAACACCCAAGGTAGAGGACCCTCTATCTTCGGAATTTGAGCATGGATTCGAGGAGGATCTCTTTGGAGATCTTGGCAACGTCTCGAAGTACCTATGCCAAAAGCGACCACTAGTCCCGGTCACTCCTTTAGAACCATACGAAAAGAACTACCTTTTAGAGACTATCAAGGAGTCGACAGCCGTAATGACCAGCGAATGGTCGATAAAGGGAGAGTTGAGCTCATCTCCCATTCAAATTAGCCACCCTTCTTCTCTCATCCGATGGTGCATAAAGGATCAGGACGTGGACGTTCTCTATAACCCCGCCATTGGGGCGAACGTCATGTCCTACAAATTCTCACGCGCCTCCTTAGAAGGCGAAGCTCTAATCCCAACAGATAGGACCCTTAGGGGGTCTTCAGGTTCCCGTAAAAGAAGCCACGGGATACTTCAGAAGGTGTCAGTACGACACAATGATGTTAAGGTGAAGCTAGATTTCCATGTGTTCGAAGTTCCCAACTTCGACATTTTTATCGGCTATCCAATCATAAAGCGGCTAGCCACGAAGGAAGGGGAGAAGGACATCTATAGGATGGCTAGGATCCGCGAGCGGAAGACAAGAGATATCAACCAAATCAAATGCATCAAGGATGGGACAGATCAACTTCTAGTGAAGGATGAGGAGATCAAGGACTGATGGCGAGAGTATTTTGATAAGTTGTTTAATGGGGAGAATGAGGGGCCTACTCTTGAGTTAGATGACTCTTTTGATGACACCAACAGACGCTTTGTGAGGAGAATTCAGGAGGCTGAGATCGGGGAGGCGTTGAAGAGGATGAAGGGGGGGTAAAGCGATGGGCCCTGATGGTATCCCCATTGAGGTGTGGAGATGCCTAGGTGCCAAAGCGATAGTATGGTTAACTAAGCTTTTTAACCTTATTTTTCAGTCTAGCAGGATGCCTGAAGAATGGAGGAGAAGTATATTAGTACCAATCTTCAAGAACAAAGGAGATGTTCAAAGTTGTACTAACTACCGTGGGATTAAGCTGATGAGCCATACGATGAAGCTTTGGGAGAGGGTTATCGAGCACCATCTAAGAAGAGTGACAAATGTGACCCAAAACCAGTTTGGGTTCATGCCTGGAAGGTCGACCATGGAGGCGATTTTCTTAATCCGACAATTGATGGAGAGATATAGAGAGTAGAAGAAGGACTTGCATATGGTCTTTATTGACCTTGAGAAGGCGTATAATAAAATACCGAGAAATATCATGTGGTGGGCCTTGGAGAAGCACAAAGTCCCAACTAACTACATTACCCTCATCAAGGATATGTATAAGGATGCGATGACGTTTGTCCGGACATGTGATGGTGACACCACTGACTTTTCTATTAACATAGGCCTACATCAGGGGTCAGCATTGAGTCCTTATTTATTTTCCTTGGTGATGGATGAGGTCACAAGGGACATACAAGATGATATCCCTTGGTGTATGCTCTTTGCTGATGATGTGGTGCTGGTTGACGAGAGTAGGGAAGGGGTTAATAGGAAGTTAGAGCTGTGGAGACGCACGTTAGAGTCAAAAGGGTTCAGACTCAGTAGGACCAAGACCGAGTACATGATGTGCGATTTCAGCGTGACTAGGCATGAGGATGGAGATGTTAGCCTCGATGGGCAAGCGGTGGCCCAGAAGGATACTTTTCGGTATTTAGGATCGATGCTTCAAAAGGATGGCGACATTGATGAAGATGTTAGATATAGAATCTCAGCTGCCTGGTTGAAGTGGCGTCAAGCTTCTGGCATCCTATGTGATAGAAGGGTGCCACAAAAGTTAAAAGGTAAGTTCTATAGGACAGCGATTCATCCTACGGTGCTGAATGTTGGCCTACAAAAAGATGACATGTTCAACAACTGAGTGTAGTAGAGATGCAGATGTTGCGGTGGTTTTGCGGGCACACACGAAGGGATAGAGTCCGGAACGTAGTTATTCGGGATAGAGTCGGGGTGGCACCAATTGAGGAGAAACTTACCCAACATCGATTGAGATGGTTTGGACATGTCCAACGGAGATCCCCTGAGGCGCCGGTGCGTAGTGGGGTTCTAAAGCAGGCCGAAAATGTAAAGAGAGGTAGAGGTAGACCTAAACTGACTTGGGACGAGTCGGTTAAGAGAGACCTTAAGGAGTGGAATATCTCCAAAGAGGTAGCTTTGGATAGGAGCACTTGGAGACTCGCCATCCACGTACCTGAAGATCCGTGATCTTTGTTTTTTTTATGGGTTTCATCTCTAGCCTACCCCAACTTGCTTGGGACAAAAAAGGCTATGTTGTTGTTGTTGTTGTTATATCCAATCGTAAAGCTTCTCACAGATGTGCCAAATTCAGGAACCCTTAACATCAAATTGGGGAAAGAAACCCTCTCTGTTCCTATCACTCGATCGGTAAATTCAGTGGCAAAGGTTCCCCCCATAGTAGAGCCAATTGAGAAGGTGCTGGACAAAGACCCTCTAGATTCATCAGAAATGGCCCTCGAACAGGAAGCTGAAGAGTTCATCCAAGAAGAGGAAGATTCTAATGAAATCTTAGAGTTCAAAGAGTTCGAGGTTCCAGCCTGACCTCCAGTTGAGCTTAAGCTATTACCTTCTGGCCTTCGATATGCCTTCCTAAACAGCGATGTAGAAGCTCCCGTGATCATCAGTGACAAACTTTCAGAAGAGGAGACCTCAAAGCTCATCGCTGTTTTAGAAAAGTATCAAGCTGTTCTTGGTTACGCCATCCAAGACCTCAAGGGCATTAGCCCCACTCTTTGCACTCATCGCATTCCCATAGATCCCGCTATGGCACCCTCCAAGGAGCCTCAACGCAGGTTGAACAATGAGATGCGTGAAGTGGTGAAGAAGGAGGTCTTGAAACTCCTACATGCCAAAATCATCTATCCAGTCTCGTATAGTGAGTGGGTGAGCCCAGTTCAGGTAGTGCCAAAGAAAGGAGGTATGACGGACGTGGAGAAAAGCAAGAACGAGCTGATCCCACAACGAACTGTCACGGGATGGAGAATGTGTATCGACTATAGGAAGGTTAACAAGGCTACAAAGAAGGATCATTTTCCGCTTTCCTTCATTGATGAGATGCTAGAAAGGTTAGCAAAGCACTCCTACTTCTGCTTCCTTGATGGCTATTCTTGTTTTCATCAAATCCAAATCCATCCCGATGACCAAAGCAAGACTACGTTCACATGACCCTATGGAACCTATGCGTACCGACGAATGCCACTCGGGTTGTGTAATGTGCCCGCGTCGTTCCAAAGGTGCATGATGTCCATCTTCTCGGACATGATCGAAGAAATTATGGAAGTCTTCATGGACGACTTCTCGGTTTTCGGTAAAACCTTCGATCAATGCCTCAAGAATTTGGATAGGTTCTTGCAGAGATGCTAAGAGAAGGACCTGGTGCTGAATTGGGAGAAGTGCCACTTCATGGTCTGTGAGGGCATTGTTCTCGGACATCTCATCTCCGAGAGAGGAATCCAGGTGGACAAGGCAAAAATCGAGGTCATCAAACGACTTCCGCCTCCCACCAATGTGAAAGGAATCCGAAGCCTCTTAGGTCACGCAGGGTTCTACCAGCGCTTCATAGCCAATTTTTTCCATATCACTAGACCCCTCACAAACCTGCTAGCTAAGGACGCCCCTTTCCAATTCGACGACGAGTGCCTGACAACCTTTCACACCCTAACCATAGATAAGTTTAGATCTTACTTAGTGGGTGCAAAGGTTATTGTAGACATTGACCTTGCAGCTCTGAAGTACCTTCTCACTAAGAAAGATGCGAAGCCAAAGCTCATAAGGTGAATCCTTCTACTCCAGGAGTTTGATTTAGAAATTAGAGATAAAAAGGGAGTAGAAAACTCGATTGCAGATCATTTGTCGTGTATGAATATCACTAACACGCAAGAATTGCTGGCAAATGATTTCCTCCAGGATGACATGCTACTCAAGGTAAGAGCTTCGAACCCCTGGTATGCAAATATTGTCAATTTTATGGTTTCAGGGTACGTCCCACCTGGGGAGAACAAGAAGAAGCTAGTGGCCGAGAGCAGACAACACCTATGGGATGAGCCATACCTAAACAGAGTCTGTGCAAATGGATTACTCCAAGGATGTGTCCCCACAGCAGAAGGAATCAAGATTATTGAGAAATGCCATGCAACACCATACAGAGGGCACTATGGTGTGTTTTGGACTCAAGCGAAAATATGGCAGAGTGGTTTCTATTGGCCAACAATGTATGAAGACACCAAGGACTTCATTCGAAGGTGTCCCAGTTGCCGGAAACACGGAGGAATCTCAGCTCGCGATGCCATGCCTCTCACATACAACCTTCAAGTGGAGCTTTTTTATGTATGGGGCATTGACTATATGGGACCCTTCCCAAAGTCCCATGGCTGTGAGTATATCTTGGGCGCTGTGGATTATGTCTCCAAATGGATAGAAGCAATGCCATGCAAGGCTGCCGATGCAAAGCATGCCCGGAAAATATTTCAAGAGGTAATCTTTCCAATGTTTGGGACACCTCGGATGGTAATTAGCGACGGAGGATCGCATTTCATCGATGCGGCTTTCCGAAGCTTCCTCAAGGAACTCGGGACGAAGCATAACATTGCAACCCCGTATCACCCTCAGACAAGTGGTCAGGCAGAAACATCAAATAAGTAAATCAAGAATATTCTGCAGAAGAACATCAATGAGATGGGTAAACAACGGAAGCCTAAGCTAGCGGATGCACTATGGGCATATCGCACAGCTTACAAGACTCCCATTGGTATGTCACCCTATCAACTTGTCTATGGGAAGACGTGTCTTCTACCCGTCAAACTAGAGCATAGAGCACATTAGGCTATCTGAAAATGGAACATGAACTTGGACCTAGCAGGAGAGCACAGGAAGAGGCAGATATCAGAATTGGAGGAGTGGAGAGACAAAGCCTATCATAGTGCCACACTATATAAAGAAAGAACCAAGAGATGGCACGATAAGAGGCTAAAGCCGAAAGTCTTCATGCCCAAAGATAAGGTATTACTTTTCAATTCCAGGGTAAAACTCTTCGGCCACGGGAAGTTAAGAAGCAAGTGGATGGGATCTTACCTCGTCATCGACACATCAACACATGGGGCCATAACGATCCAAGATGATGAAGGTAACATCAACAACATAAATGGCCATCGTCTGAAATTATTTTTAGACCATGATACGACTTTAGATGAAGATGTAGACGTGATTGAACTCGTTCAACATGACTATATACTTGATTAAAGGCTCTATAGGCCATATCCTAAGGTAAGCCACTTGTATAAACTTCCTAGACTCTCCCCACTACTGCCCAGAGAAGGAAGGAGGCCAGCTGGGCCAAGCCCAGTTCGGCCGAACTTCCTATGTCGGCCGAACCAGGGTGGCAGCCCCAGCGGCCCATCTTCTGCAGGCCAGGCTACCCTCGCGTCTTAGCACGAGATCTGGCTGCCTTGGGTCTTTTCGACGGCAGAAAATAGGGTTTCTTCCCTTTTTCTTCTCCCTTGAAAACCCTTCTTCCTCCTCTCAACCTCTTTCCATCTACCTTTTACCTCTCCACCTCTAAAACCCATCTGCACCACTTGAAACCATCCATGGTTGGCAAAGAGGTCGTCGCATTCATCAACTCCACCGCCGTTGACCAGCTGATGGCAACTCCAACTCCGATGAACAGTCCCAAGACCCCGAACCTTGTCAAGCCAGTGGAAGAAAGGGTCTAATCAATCGAAGTGGCGCCCCCAGTGGCGAAACCCGCTGCTGTGCGCAGCGGGAGGCCGAGAGGCACCAGGCCTAGGTCGGTCAACCCCCTAGATCGGTTGACCTAGGGGAGAAGCCGCTCAGCCCCCTGTTCCTCGGTGCGGGAGTCCTCGCAGAGTGCAGCACAACCAGAGGAGGCTCGGGGCCAGAAGAGAGAAGATATCCCCAGACGATCCACCGCTGCAGCCACGCCTCAAGATTTTTGGTGTGCGACCACCAGCTAGGGAGGCAGACAACATGAGGAGACCAGCTGATTTCCCAAAGCTGTGGTCCAAGGAAGAGCTGATCTTCCTGATGAAGAGTCTAAAGTTGGAACATGAGAAGCTATGCCAAGGATTAAGAAATCAGAAGGCAGCGGTGGCTGGAGTCTATAAGGATCTCCGGTTTTTTCACAGTAGTCTAAGCAGTAGCATAGATTGGTTGGCTGAGGCTCTAGGGGAGGGAAGTAACTTGGATGGTAACTCATCCGAGGATCTTCCTTAGTTTAGTTAGTCGGGCGCTAGGATCAGGTTTATTTCTTTCGATTAGTTTTGCTTCATCTCATTTTGTTTTCATTGTAAGCGCCCCCATTTAATTTGAATAATTCAAACTTTGGCTCCCCGGTGTTAATGCCAGCAGAGCCCCTTTGCATTTTACTTTTTCTGCTTTGATTGAATAAAGACAGGTTCGAAAACAAGTGTGGGGGAGATCCTCGCTACATCCAGTTACGCGCCCCCACGACTCACGTGCACCTTAGGACGGACTCGTACGCAAGTGAATATCCAATTCTGTCTCGTTCTGGACTTACGGTTTGCACATCCTCACTCGTTTTCTCCCTATTTTCCGAGTTTTAAACATGCTACTAAAACTGCCTAATCTAAAATTGTTTAACTCATGAGAACCCGCCGTGCCGCTGGGTGATTCATGCGTAAATTTTATTCTTTACCATGCTTGTGTTTGCGAACCACTAGTTAGGGAACCCATAATGCTAAAGTTGTTGATTGATGAGATATGGTTTTGATTAAAGTTTCTCTACCTGTTTCTCTTGCTGAACTTGGGAATTTTCTTTTTAACTAAAAACAAAATTATCCCATGGTCTGTTTATCCTTCTACCTACCACAGCCATATTACATTGTGAAAAAACCCCACATAAAAGCGCCTTGCTGTTACATTGAGTTTTATCAAATGTTGTGACCCAAGCGAGATCTATTTCTTTATGTGTTTGGTTGAGAGGCACGTGCACGAATTATCATTAGATTCCATTAATAAAGTGTCCTCAGAAGGTATATGATCACTCTCCAAGTATTCCCCTGAAAAAAAAAGATAGAGCGAGAAAAATAAAAGATGGCATGTCAAAGAAGCATGACCCAAAAAAAAGGAAGAAGAAGAAAGAAAAGGGGAAAGAAGAGAGGAAAAGATCATTACCCAAAGAGTTCACATCTGCCACACATGCACTCTCTTGATCAAACAGGTAAATGATACAAAATCTCCATGGATCCAACCTTTGATGTTTAAACAAATGTACCTTCAAGAGCGCCTTCATATACCTCCTACTGAGCTCCACTTCAGCTTTACACACAAGTAGAGAGGGTTACACTTCTGAGCTAAATAAATAAATGAGTGACTGAGAGTGTTGCCCGAAGGTAAGACCATGGAATATTTTCTTTTCAAAAAGCTTTCAAAAAAATCCCAAGGTCAGCAGGTGAGCGGAAGAGGATACTTAAGTCATCATCATTCCATCCTTCAACCGCCTAGCATGTTAGTAGACACTTCAAGGTTCGTGAACAAAGGTAAGGGTTTAGAATAACTTTTATGCAGGAACCTTACCAGAGCAGTCGTTCCGCCTTGGTTCTGTCGCCTTCGCTCGAGGATGAGGAAAGGGCCAAGTGTGGGGGATATTGTTGACGCTCGATATGGACCACTTTTTGACCGTCAAAACCTGCATAAAAGCAACAATTATCCAAGGATCAACACTAGTATAGGGCTTTATCCGACAAATTCCACCAGTGCTAGTCGATTTCTGTATGCAGGCAATTACGGGACGAAATTGCAGGAAAGGAGCAACTAAAGATCCAAGGCGTAATTTCAGAATGCGCAAATGGAGCAAAAGAGGCCACCAAAGTAAGGAACCAGCCTCAACCAGGGCCCACTCACCTGCCAAGGACCTTAGGGCCCACCTACGGAACACGTGGCAAAGGGAGGAGCCGAGCCGGGCCAGGCCTAGTTCGGCCGACCTACCCAGGTCGACCGGCCGAGAGAGGACACCACCGACTTACCCCTTTGACGTGGCGCTTCCTGATTGGTTGCTTAAGACGGTTTGGGTAGGCTTCAGCGCGTTGCACGGCAGAAACACCCCTCACTCACCCCTATAAATATAACGGGGTTCTTCTAAAGAGAACGCACCTTCACATCCCTCTCAACTCCCTCTTGGAGTTTCTCTTGTGTTCATGAGCTCTAGGCTCATCTCTAGAGGTGATTAGAGTTAGGGAGAGAGTGGAGAGGAGTTTAGGGAAGCGCTGGGTTTGTCGGCACTCCTCTCCAACTTGTACCTCGATGGATGCTTTTCAATCAAAGTAAGTGTTCGTACTTTCTTTGTACTCAGTTTCTTAGTTAAGTTATAGTTCTAGCTCTTTAGTTGCTTTGCTAGATTAGTAGTTCACTAGTTATAGTGGGTGCTTTAGTCTAAGGCCATAGGCTAGAGTAGTAACGATAGTGTAGACGTGGTGTCTAGACTAGAATTACCTGTTGGTTGTGGTATATCCCATGATTAGATGAGGTAGATAGCAGGTGGTGACAGCCAAGTCTATCCAGTGGAATCCTCTCCGTTCGGGTATATCCCAGTGCCATATTACTAGAGCTCACCAGTTTTATTCTGTGGGAAGCTAGTAGCCCGAAGCAAGCAGCTAGGACAGTTCTATCTTATCTCTGAAACCCAGCCTTAGAAAACCTCTCTACCCTCACCTCTAGCGGGTGTGGTGTCCTTGGACGAACCTGAACTGTAGAGAAAGTGCACATGTTCCTCAGTGGATATGATACCCTTGGAATACTCATGGGTGAAAGCTACAATGGTATCCGTGCGCTTGTGGATTTACTTTTGTGAGGCTAGGAAATGTCAACAAGGACGCTGACAAGCAGCTCAGGACAGACATGGAGAGAATCCAGTCGCTGAACCGTGACAAAGATCGCTAGCAGGCAGAGTTGGACCAACTCGGGACAGCAGCCCACCAGCTGTGCGAGTTCATCCACCCTTCAGCAGACGGACGCTCGCTAGTGCGGCGCTTGGTTGATGCTCCTACGAGCATTCAAGGGTACGCGTTCGGAACTGCGAAGGTTGCGCTCGCTCATGGACTGGCTATCGTGAAGTCGTACTTTACAGACATGGACGTGCGTCCGTTTGCCGAGGGCGTCGCTGAAGACTACACCGAGGAGTGGTTCGCCGAGTACCGTGGTGAGGTACAAGATGTGGCTCACAAGATAGTTGATGATCTCCAGCTGTTCTGAGACTGAACTGTGTCTGTTTTGTGGAAAAAACAACAGTTGTCCTGTAATATATTTAAGCTTTTAATCGATTGTTGTTTGTTATGCCGACTCGTCGAGTAGCATGTAGAAACGTAATCGTTTAAGCCTTGAGTACGTTAGTACTAGTATATAATTTCCCTAAAAGCAACATTTCAACTGGTAAACTAGTACTTAGTAGGTACTTTGAATAGAGTTGCGTTCGTAGAACATCTATTTATATGTGTGAGGACCTCTTCGACTTTACCCTGAGAGACCTTAGGCCCATAGCTTGATTAAGCTGCGTGGGAAGGTAGTCAGAAAAGACGCTTAACGTGTGCAAGGTGGTAGCCTGAAAGGCCATCGGTTAGTAATCGTGACAGAAAGTACTCGTGGCGCAGCCCCCGAGTGTTTTTTGAGGATTTTAATTAGTTAGCGTATTGGTGCAACTCGTGGCGACAACCCCCCGAGTTTGCTTCAATGTTGCAAAAAGGAAAATGAGACAGTAGTCGTTTTTGGGGAACCAAAACAACATGTATTATTGAACTGTGCTGCGCTATAGCTGATAGGTTTTTGTACAAGTTTCCTAAGCATAGAAACGGCATAGGTGCTTGATGTTCCAAGAGTTTGGAACCTCTTGGCCGTTAGTGTACTGTAGTCGATACGACCCTGGCCTTGTGACCTTCATGACGAAGAAGAGTCCTTCCCATCTAGAGTTGAGCTTGTGAAGCCCAGTCTCGTCTTGGATGCGGCGTAGGACAATGAAAGGTCTTTCTTGGACGTTACGGTCATGATACCGTCAAATTCCTTGTATGTATCGGGTTGATCGGAGTAAGGCATTGCATCTGACTTCTTTGGCAAAGTCAAGTTCCAAGTGCCTTGCCTCGTCAGCTTCTCCTTCCTCATACATCTCCAGTCTGGATGATTCCCACATGATATCTGCTGGGAGGATTGCTTCTGACCCGTAGACGAGAAAGAAAGGTGACTGTCCTATCGCTTTACTCGGTTGAGTACGAAGCCCCCAAACAACTGTGGGTAACTTGTGGATCCACTTGCCGCCCTTTTTGCTGTTCTCATTGTAGAGTCTCTTCTTGAGTCCATCAAGGATCAAGCCGTTAGCGCGCTCCACCTGGCCATTAGCCCGCGGATGAGCCACCGAAACATACTTGACCTCAATGCCACTTCGTTCGCAGAACTCCCAGAATTCATGTGATGTGAAGTTGGATCCCAGATCAGTGATAATCATGTGAGGGAAACCAAAGCGATGGAGTATGTCACAAATGAAGGTGACTACTCTGTCTTCAGTTAGTGTTGTGATTGGCTTGTACTCGATCCACTTGGTGAACTTGTCGATTTCCACCAACACATGAGTAAAACTTCCCGGTGCTGTTGTCAATGGTTCAATCATGTCGAGGCCCCAACAAGCGAACTACCAAGAAGGTGGTATGGTGATCAGCTTATGGGCTGGAACATGAGCTTGTTTGCCGAAGAATTGGCAGTTGGTGTATCGGTGAACGATATCTTCGATGTCTGCCAAAGTCGTAGGCCAATAGAACCCAGACCTGAAAGCCTTCTCAAGTAGTGTGCGGGAGGCCGCATGATTCCCACAAGCGCCCTCATGGATTTCTTCTAGGATTTCCCGCCATTCTGCAGTAGTCACACACTTCATGAGTACTCCTAATGTTGAACCACGCTTGTAGAGCTTATCCCCAACCAAAATGTAGCCCTTGCTTCGCCTAACTAGTCGGATAGCCTCGGCGCTCTTCGAGTCGACGTTAGGGGGTAGTTTCTTGTTTTTGATTAGGTCGATGAATTGCGCTCTCCAGTCCACCTCGATCATGAAGACCTCTCGACTAAGATCCGTAAGGCCTTGGTCGATGGTGGAGTGCTCTATCCTAGGAATAAAGGGATGGTGGAGCTCATGAACGAACACTCCAGCCAGAACGTTGGCTCGTTCAGGGCCTAGCTTCGAAAGTACGTCGGCCCCAACATTGTTATCGCGGAGCACATGATGAATCTCCAACCCCGAGAACTTGTTCTCGATCTTGCGGATTTCTGCGATGTAGGCGTCCATGGTCTTCTTATTGGTGTCCCATTCTTTGTTGACTTGTAGAACCATCAGCAAAGAGTCACCAAAGACGAGTAGTCGCTTGATGCCAATAGCGACAGCCAAGCGTAGCCCATGCAGTAATGCCTTGTACTCGGCTTTGTTGTTGGAGACCTTAAATAGTATCGGAAACACATATTTAAGCTGCTCCCCAGTTGGACTGATGAAAAGTACCCCCGCACCACCGCCCTCAAGCTCGAGAGATCCGTCGAAGTACATGACCCAATACTCTGGCTGGTTCGCTGGGGTTGGTACTTGGTTTTCTTGCCACTCTGCCAAGAAGACGACTAGAGCTTGTGACTTTATGGCCGTGCGTGGCTTGAAGTCGATATTGAGTGCACCCAGTTCCACTGCCCACTAGGAAATACGTCCAGTGGCATCCCGATTGTGGAGTATGTCCGCCAATGGAAAATCAGTGATAATCGAGATCTTATACTCATCAAAATAGTGGCGAAGCTTCATGGAGGTGATGAGTATAGCGTAGAAAAGTTTCTGAATTAATGGGTAACGAACCTTGGATTTAGAAAGGACTTTGCTAACGATATACACTAGCCGCTGCACGCCAAATGCATGGCCCTCCTCGTTTCGTTCCACCACTATAGCCGTGTTGACTACATGAGTAGTCGCTGCTATGTAGAGTAGCAGATTCTCACCTAGGTTTGGAGCCATGAGGATGGGGGGCGATTGGAGGTGACGCTTAAGGTCCTCCAATGCTTGTGCCGCTTCCTGAGTCCAGACGAAGTTGTCCTACCTTTTGAGGAGCTTGAAGAAGGGTAGGCTCCGTTCTCCAAGTCGAGAGATGAATCTGTTGAATGCCGCCATGCAACCGGTGAGCTTCTGCACATCTTTGATCTTCTATGGAGCCCCCATGCTTGTTATGGCAGTGATGTTTTCAAGGTTAGTCTCAATTCCTCGGTGACTAACAATAAAACCAAGGAGTTTTCCCTAAGGTACGCCGAAGACGCACTTGGTCGGGTTGAGCTTCCACTGAAATTTTCAGAGACTGTTGAAGGTTTCTTCGAGATCAGAGATGAACACCTTGGTTGGGATTGCAGGTATTGATGACCACGTCATCCACGTAATAATCAAAATTGCAATGTAATTGGTCAGTGAGGCATAGTTGTATAGCCCGCTGGTATGTGGCACCCGCGTTCTTTTGCCCGAACGACATAGTCGTGTATGTGTAGGCGCCGAATGGGGTAATAAACACTATCTTGATTTGGTCTTCTTCCTTAAGGGCGATCTGATGGTAGCCTGAGTAGCAATCAAGGAAGGAGAGCAGAACGCAGCAAGCTGTGGAGTCAATGACCTTATCAATGCGTGGGAGCGCGAAAAAATCTTTCGGGCAATGCCTATTGAGATCAGTATGGTCGACACACATCCTCCATTCATTATTATTCTTTTTAAGAACAAGTACAGGGTTGGCTAGCCACTCTGAGTGGTACATCTCTTTGATGAAACTAGCCGCGAGTAGTTTAGCTAGCTCTTTCTTAATGGCCTGTCTCTTTTCGGGAGAGGATCGACGTAGTCGCTGCTTCTTTGGAGTGGCGTTGGGATCGACGTTCAGGGCATGCTCGATCAACTCCGTGGGCACACCTGGCATATCCGCCGGTTTCCAGGTGAAAATGCCTCGGTTAGCCCAAAGAAAGTTGACGAGCGCGAGTTCCTATTTACTGTCTAGAAGCCTGCCAATCAGGGCAGTCTTGGACAATTCACCCTCCTGGAGCTGTATGGTCTTGATGCCAATGTCGGAGTTTGGCTTCACCCTCGACTGGCTTGGCCTCTTGTTTGCCACTTCCAGCTATGCTTCAAAGAGTTGTTGCACGGCCACGAGTACTTCAGATGAAGGCTCTGGCATGCGTGCTGTGGAAGCGTACTTGATTGCCTCCTGGTCGTAGTTGTATGACTTCTCGACGTTGCCTCAGAGGGAGAGTACACTTGTCTTGCCCGGCATTTTGAGAACTAGGTAGATGTAGTGGGGTACAGCCATGAACATGGCTAGGGCTAGCCTGCCAAGAATAGCATGGTATGAAGATTCAAAGTTTGCGTCTTCAAATTTTATATACTCCGTACGGAAGTTGTCAGCTGTCCCAAAAGTAACTGGCAATGTAACCGAACCAATCGGTATAGCCGCTTTACCCGGAACAATCCCGTAGAATGGAGCTTTGCTGGGAGTGAGCATCTTGCTGATGTCCAGTCTCATCTTCTTTAGAGTAATACGGAAGAGCAGGTTTAAGCCGCTACCTTCATCGATGAGTACTCGGGTCAGAGTAGAGCCCGCCACCACAGGATCCAAAACATGCAGAAGTTTTCCCGGCTCAGAGAAGCTGGTCCACTGATCCTCTCTGGAGAAAGAGATTGGGACCTCGCTATGTCTCAAAGGACGTGACACGGCTGGCTCAACTGACAGAAATAGCTTCTACGCGCGTTTGGAGAGGATGTCATCATTGCCTTCGAAGATGACATTGACGACATTAGTCGGGTGTTGGAAACCCGGAGGCCCTGACTTGTCATGGCCCTCGTCCTCCTTGTCCTTGTCCTTCTCTTTGTCATCAAGAGGAGGCGCGTTGAGGCTTTTGTGGAAGGTGGTACACTGGAAGAGTGATGCTTCGACTTCGGGTGCATTGGGCACTGCTTGTAGAGGACCTTCTCGTACTGGTATTGAAGCTTGCCCGACTTCGTGCCGCGAGGGTTCCGCTCGACATTCGCGACTTGATCCTCCGGCTTGCGCTTGTGCGAAGGAGTCGAGTTGTTTTACTGGCCTTTGTCGGAGCGGTTGTTGTTGTTGCCCTTATTGTTCTTGCGCTTGGGGAAGCGCTCGTTCTCCTCATCTTCTTGATCCGCCCATCGCTGCATCATGTCGTGGAGCTGGACCATGGTAGTCGGAAGATTTCTCGGGATCTCGCGGTATGTTTGCTTCATTGCGAGGCCGTTTCGGAAGCAGCGGATGACCTCCTCATCGGCGATGTTCGCGATGGTGGCGCGGGTGTCAAAGAAGCAACGCGTGTATGACCTCAGGGTCTCGTTCTTCTCCTGTTTCACTTGCGACAAGTCATGTCGAGTACCTGCTCGGATCATTGACCCTTGGAAGTTGTCGACGAAGACCTTCTTCAGGACCTCCCAGGAGTCGATGGAGTTTGGCTTGAGGCTTTCAGGCCATGTGAGTGGTGCAGACTCCAGCGTCATCGGGAAGTAGAGGGCTTTGTTAGAGATAGAGCCACCCGAAACTTCGATGGCAACGGAGTAGCAATGTAACCACTGCCACAGGTCTTGCTTCCCATCGTACTTCGGAATAGCCGTAGACCTGAAGTCCTTCGGGATCTCGCGGTTGGTGATGTTTTCAGTGAAGGCTGGGGAGCGATCACTGTCCTCGATGTCGCGAGCGGCGTCTTCAGCACGCTCACATTGTTGGTTGTTAATGATGTTGCGTGCATCGCGGCTATGATGTGTTGCCTCAAGTCTCCAGGAGGTGGGAGTGGTGGGTTCCCTTGGTAGCCCTGGCCTCCCGCGGGCTGTCCTCAACCTCTAGACCTTGGGGTCTGTTGGTTTTGCTGCTACACCTCCTGCTCGGCATGTCGGTTGTTGCGGGGGATGATGCGACCCCCGGTGTTATGACTAGCCTGCGGTACGGAGCTGTCGTGGTGCTCCGACCTGGATCGAGTAGTCGGAGCAGTAGGCGCTGGGTTCATGTGGTCTAGTTGGGCCATCGCTTGCTTGGTAAGCTGGATGATCCTATGAGTTGCCTGGTTATGCGGGAGTTGCTGTAGGAGCATTGCGGCTTGGTAAATGTTACCCATGGGGTGTTGAATTCCGGGTCAGCCACTGCGTCAAATTCTCCTCGCAGATTTCTTCGCCATTGCGGGTTGCGGGCGCATTCCTGAGTGTTGCGCCTATGCTTGGCCCTCCTGGTGTTCTTCCACTTTCGAGCCCGCCTTCGCTCCTCGGCTTCATCCTGAGGGGCGTCGGCGGTGTCTTGGTTGGCAGAAATTTCGTCCTCAAGTTTGTTGTCAAACTCGATGCCCGGTTCGTCGTCTCCGAGGTCGTGAAGCAAAGCCATGTAGACTTCGCGTTCTGGCAAGTAATCGCTAGAGTAGTCAGTGGTGACGAGGACGGTCGAACTCGCGGAGCCGGTTCCTTCCTCCTGGATGGGGGAAAGTGGTCTGCCCTTTTGAAAAGGCAGTTCATGGATGGTGGCTACCAGGAGGGCGTCATTATTGAGTAGTTCGGAGGGCTCCATGCCCTTCCAATACACAAATCTGCCCTACGAAGTAGTCGTAATGCTCAGACCAAGATGACTAACCGCAGATGAGTCGGGGTCATCATCTGAATCCGAGTAGGAGTCGAAAACGGGAGCCTCCCGACAAGCGGTGGCATCCTCGTCTCCAAGCTCGAGCAGGAGATCCAAATCCTTCTCCAATTCGGAGAGGAACTTAGATCGTAGGGCTGCCGCGTAGGTAGAAGCCATGTTGTGTAGTCCAAAGGGGAATCGGGTACGCCCTTCCTTAGATAGAATTTGCCCCAAGCTGGAAAGTCGTGTCGGGTCACGAGTCAAAAACGTGTCGTGGATGGAATTCTCCTCGATCTCGGTGGCGAGATACAGATGCATCTCGTCGAGACTGTCGATGACCTCATCGAGTCCACTCAAACAGCTCAATGCTTCGAGCTCTATGGTGTCGGCTAGATGGCTATCGAAGCCACCTGAGCCATTGGTGATGCAGATCAAGGAGCCGAAGACGAAAGTTGTGCCCTTGTCGAGCACGGCGCTGGTGAAGTTGAAGGAAGCCGTCAAGTTCGCTGGTGGATGCTCAATGAACACACCTACCTGATGCGCCAGCTGTCTTTGTTTTACCGCCAAGCCCACGGAGGGATACTCCCGAGGTGGTAGGTTGTAGGTAAGGTGTCGCCGAGATCAGAAACTCGAAGGTGCAAGGAACACAAAGGTTTAGACGGGTTTGAGCCGCCGAGAGCGTAATACCCTACGTCCTGTGTGATTTGTATTGTCTTGATGGTTATATGATGTTTTGGAGGGGTCCATGCCCGCCCTTATATACTCTGGGGGGACAGGGTTACATTGAAGTGCTAGCTAGAGACAGTCTGAGGAGTCCTACCCGAGTACTACTCGGGAAGTTTCCTTACGTCCGACTAGTTCTAGCTCTGTACGACTAGTTACAATGAAGATAAGGTATGGCCCATGCGATATCCCCTACTACAAGAATATGTACGCCAAGTATGCAGTCCCGCTGCTCCGGGTCTGACACGGGCCATTAGGGCCATAATGAAATAAATCAGGTGGGGATGCTCTCCCCCGTTGACTAAAAAACAACAACCTGGGCTGAAATGGAGGAACATAAATAGGGTGTCGCAGAGATATCCGATCCACAAATCTTACGAAGAGTTGCATGAATCTCCAAAACATCATCACTACTACCGTACAAACCGAATATACAAAAAACAAAACGTGATGGATAGAAAGCCCGACCCGTAAACAAAGTTCACGAAAGAAGTACTAGACAACAGCATGGAAACCATTAATAGCACAAGCTTAGGGTACAACGACGCTAATTGTCCTACCAAATATCCAGTTGATAGGGATGCGCGTGGGCTTCTTTTGTGCCTTGGTCGCTCTATCGTGGGCCCTCTCTTCCATCCTCTCGATCCTGTTCGGCAGCGCGCACAGGTAGTCGCGCGCGCGCCTCCCTTCGCCGGAGAGCCCTGCGGCGAGCTCCTCCACGCCCCACTGCCCTATGAGGTGCTCGAGGATGCAGCGGTAGTCGGACAACGTGTACGTCCCAGCCTTCTCGGCGATGGCGATGAAGCGAGCGTAGAAGTCGCCGCCGCTGTGGCGGCCGTCGTTGATGAAGGCGGTCGGCATGTCGATCCGGCGCCGCATCATGTACGCCATCGCGCGCACGGCGGCGTCCGGTTCCACCTCGAAGAGCTTCCCCATGATGCGGGTGTAGGCCGCCTCGTGCCGCTTCTCGTCGGCGGCGACGGTGCCGCAGATGCGCGCGAGCGCGGCGTCACCGGCGCCGCGCGCGCCCACGAGGCGCCCCGTGTTCCCGTGTGCGATGGCCGTGGCGCGCTCCTGGAAGGAGACGTAGACGAAGACGTGGAACGGGCTGGCCGGCGCGTGCACGGTCATCCCGTCGCGGATGAGGCGCTGCACGGTGCGCTCCACCTCGCGCATGTCGAAGCGGCCGGAGAGGTGCATGTAGCGGTTGAGCACGTCTCCGTGGCGGTTCTCCTCCGCGGACCAGCCGCGGATCCAGCGCGCCCACGCCGTGGCGTCGGCGCCCGTGGTGTCCCGCACGACCTCGAGGCGGTTCAGTCCGCTCGGGTACGTGGGCAGCGCCTCCTCCGTGACCATGTTGGCCACGAGGCACACGAGCAGCTCGTCCGGCACCCCCGCCGCTGCCGCGCGGAGGTCGAGGCACGCCGCGTGGAAGCCGTCGCTGCCCAGAGCCGCGGGGTCCGGCAGCAGGTCGGACGGCTGCCACGACTCCTCCACCGGCTTGAGTAGCGGCAGCACGTGCTCTTCGACCCACGGCTCCAGCTGCCTCAGCACCTCCAGCCTCTCCGGCGCCAGGTAGCTCCGCCATTCCTCCTCCTCGTCGGGCACGTCCTTCTTCTCTGACCGGCGTCGGGCCCCGGCCATGATCTCTCTACTTGCTATAGGCGTGCTCCTGCACCTCCTGCATGCATCAACTCTTTGCAGTTGTTGTCTTGCATTGTGCTGTGCTTACTTAATTTTATATCGTTATTAGTTAATTTGTACATATGCACGTACCAGCTGCTGCTGAGCGATAGGTCACCATTGCCAGCAGCTGCTGCTGCTGTTGTAGGTGGCTTGTGGTAACAACAGTACCTACCAGCAGGGGCATTAGGTTTACACGACGGGTACCCAAATCTGGAGAAGGTCGCTGCCAAGGCCATGGTGTTGGAAGCTGCTTGCGGAGGAGATCGCTCGAGTGCTACACCCCTACCAAACGCTGAATGTTGAGATGAGGGCTGTCTTGCTAGCTGTCCTCGGGGCGTTCTTATAGGCCGATCGAGCTGCTCCTTTTTACGCGCAGTTGTTTGGCGTGGCATCCGTTAATGCGTTATGCTGAGTTGCTGACTACGGGCGGTGGCGGCACGTGTTGATCATTCATGTATCAGGCAGGCACATTCACACAGTCCAGCACGTTTCAGATCCATGAATGCTCGTCACGCGTCTGTCCTATGAGATTCGACATCTCCTATTCTCTCACATGGTGCTCCTCAGTCCATGAATGCAGGTAGTTCCTGAGATTCTTTTGGTTATTATTCCAGGGTTTGGGCTCTCCATTGGTGAAATGAAACCATGAGTTGGACCAGCTGACCCTCGTGAAATCAGTTGGAAACGGACGGGGAAGGACCCGTCCTATCTCAATATTTGTCTCGACTGTTTTCATATTTTTGCAGTCTTACATGGAAACGAGAAAACAAACCTGAAAACATATTAACAAAATGGCTGATGCCTTCTCTGGGATGCCTATCACCATGTGCGGAGATGATAGAGATTTAGCCCAGTTAGAGTTTCGGCCCGCGTTGGAGGAACGGTGCAGCCCAAATTAAAAACAAGATTGACATGCATAGAAAGAGGCGGCCCATAATAACCTACTTACATTATTATTTCTTTTCTCCTCATTTTATTTTATTTTCTGTAGTAACTTTTTTCTTTCTTTTTGTTTTATTTTCTTATTTCATTAATTCTAACTTTTCTTTTTCTTTTTTCCTTTTAATTTCTTTTCTATCTTTTTTTATTTTCTTCTCCATGTTTCTTTTATACTTTTGGTGATAATAACTTTTTTATTGTATTTTATTATTCTTTTTTCTCTCTAAAATCTGTTTTGTTATACGAACTTGTTCATATTCTGTACATATTTGTTCACGCGTAAGAATATTTTGTTCATATTGTAGGCGTGTATGTTATTTATGTAGAATTATTTGTTGGTCCTATTTATATTTGTAGACTAATTTGTTCGTGATATTAAAATTATTTATTCTCTTTGCACAACAAATTGTTGGATTGTAAGAATAATTTGTTTGTCGGGTTGATATGTTTGTTCTCCATTTAAAATAATTTATTCTTATGTTGAACCATTTTGTTCACTTTATAGACAAATTTGTTTGCGTTGTTAAATTATCCGTGCGTGCTATCTAATATTTTTGTTCATAAAGGAAGATCATTTGTGCCTGTTGTTTGGTAGCTATATGCGGTAAAAGAATGTTAGATTGTCATGAACAAATTTTTTGTAAAAAATATCATCCAAATACAGTCACGTGTGGTCTTGTTTCGAAGATCTTATCATAAGAAATATAATGGTTCAATTTAAATCTAATTTGGATTCGTAGTTTAGGATTTATGTTTTTTTTTAGTTTCAGGTTTGCATTCATAGCAGATTTGTCTAATAGTGAGCTAACGTATATTTTTCTGGCCCAATATTTAATTTTATTGGAGGCCATCTAAACACTGAGAATTTCACTAAAGTGACAGCTAATCGCACCCGCCTTCTCCTACTTGTATTTTTCATAACCATGTTTTTGATTGTGTATTCATACTAGTAGAAAAAAGTCCGAAGTGTCATTGCTTGCTTGCCCGAGCACATAGATGTATTTTTTCGGTATGAAATAGATTTTTTAACCTGAATTTCTATCTCTATCTATTTCTAAAGAACAGACTGTTTCTTCCATCTTTGGCTTTTGCTCGGTCACGTGCCATTGATAAGTGGACCTGGTGTTGAAGAGCGCAAGAATCCGAGATGAGGGTTTGAAACTATGTAGAATTAACTATTAACAAGTAATATCATGGAAGATTGAATTACTCGACTGGCCCTAGGCAAAAATAACTAAAATATGCAGGTTATGGTTGCAAACTCCCAACCTCGCTTTTGAAATTGGAGAAATCCGGCAACCAGGCTGTCGTTGTCAAGATTGGTGATCAAGACTTAGACTAGTAAATTTCTTTTATGCGCGTACGGCCTCAGATGGTTGCGCGGGTGACACGGGATTTAGACTGGTTCGGGCGTGAAGAAGCCCTACGTCCAGTATGGGGAGCTGCTCGTGTTACCCACGCGGGTTCTGTAGTAGGGGTTACAGAAGGGCGAGAGAGGGAACCGGTCCCAAGTCTCTAAGGTGTGCACCGGGGTTCTAATGGAGCAGGCGTGTTCTTCTTTGCCGGGAAGAAGAAAGCCTGTGTGAGGAAGTGTGTGTGTGAGCGTGTGAGAGTCTCAAAATTCTTCCCCCGTCTCTTGGGCCCTGGCCTTCCCTTTATAGCTCCAGGGAGTTGACCAGGCATATGCCGGACGTGCGTGGGGGTACACAGAGAGAGAAAGAATGGAGAGGGAGAGGGAAACACGGAGTCCAAGAAGAAAATCTGTGCTTCCCGGGCGCCGCGGTTGTCTTCCGTCTCCTTGCTTCGCCGGGCGGCCTGCACTGATCTGGTCGCTGTCCTCCTCGGGAGCCGATTACGGCGGGCGTGCGTGATGATGGCGGTGGCTTCCGTCCCGTCGGGGCTGACGGCTGCCACGACTGTCCCTGTGCTGCAGGCGGCCTGAGCGGTGCGGACGCCCTGTCCCTATCGTCGGAATCGCGGGGAGGGAGGACAGGTAGGTGGAGCGTGGATGGTCAGGCGTGCTCCTGTGCCAGGCGACGTGGGTCATGATGGCCTGACAGCGAATCAGAGAAGACTAAGTCGCTATACCGCGCGCGGCGCGGTCGTGGGCGGGTAGGTGTGACGGGTCACGTCAGCGGCGTGGACGCCTTTCCGCACGCCCGAGCCGTGGAGCATTTAAGGCAAAGCTGCGCCCGAGTCTGATTTCTGTCCGGCGGGCCCACGTGGGTCCGACCCTAGGACCCTGGGTCGGGCGAGACGGACCCTTGTGGCAAGGGGTCGGGCGAGGCGGACCCTTGTGGCAAGGGGTCGGGCGAGGCGGACCCTCGTGGCGAGGGGTCGGGCGAGGCGGAGCCCGCCTGCCTGGGGATCGGGAGCGTCCGACCACGAGGGACGGGGTCAGGCGAAGCGGAGCGCTTCCTCCTCGTGTTCGGCTGACGATGGTCGCCGTTGCCGCGGGTCAGTCCGGACCTCCATAATCGTAGCCAGGGCAGTCATTAGATGACCGTTTACTTTTCCCCCTAACAGTAGCCCCCGAGCCTGTGGTGGAGCGGGGACGCTCCTCCAGAGTCTGTTATCGTTGTTCGTCGGGAGCCCTTGCCCGCCGTGTGGGCTGCTTGGTGATTGTCTCGACATGAGGGGAATCTTGCCGTTCCGGGGGACTCCCTCCGTATGGAGGCCTCATGTTGTGACCACCCGCGTGGTCACCGGTTGTGAATCTAGCCCCCGAGCCCCCGCTCGTTGCAAGAGACCGGTCGGGAGGCCAGACCGACTTTTGTACGTTACCCCTCAAGCGTTCGTTCGCTGGGACGGAGGGGGTGAGCCGTGCCGCGTTATCCTCGTTGGACGAACCGCGGTGCTCGTTTGAGCTGCAATCGGGTCAATTCGAGTGGGGTCCCGGTCCCCGTTCGGGGGGGTCCGGCCTGGGCCAAGCTGGTGGCGTACCCCAGATTCCGGTCGGCCAGTCCATATAGTTCCCGAGCCCGTTCGATGGAACCCGGTGGCTCGTTGCCTTTCGTCGGGGAAAAACCATGAACTTTGATGCCGGCCGGACTCGAATGTGAGGTCGGGACGCCCTGAGCAGTCGGCTGCCCGGGTGTTGGCCGCTAGCGGACCCGTCCATTCTCACCCCTCGCTCAGGGTTATCCTGGGGCGGCTGTCGAACCCACTGTGGGCCAGCCTTCGAACCCCTGGACCGTAACGGGCCGTAGGGACGTTTTCAGTCCCGTATCCCTTCTTACCTTTCCGTCGCGCCTTGGGCCGAGTGCGGAGGGGATCGTGCGCGCGTACATCTCGGAAGATGAAGTGGCGGTAGGCACCGACCCGCGAAACGAGAGGGAGTAAACGT
This sequence comes from Panicum miliaceum, assembly GCA_032594955.1. NCBI lineage: Eukaryota > Viridiplantae > Streptophyta > Magnoliopsida > Poales > Poaceae > Panicum > Panicum miliaceum. Next base: position 43,005,434 of record CM064056.1, on the reverse strand, counting down.
TTCCCGCAGAGTCGTGCGCACGGAAGACGAAGTGGCAGTAGGCGCCGACCCGCGAAGCGAGGGGGAGTAGACGTTTCCTGCAGAGTCGTGCGCACGTCTTCCGAAAAAGGAGGGGAACGGGCGTGATGAGGTGTACCTGATGCCGCATTAACTGCGACGGGCGCGTCCGTTCCGCTCCACGCGTCGCTCTATAAGATGGGGGGCCACCTCGCCGGTTCCGCCCCCACTTCGTGCTGAGCCTTTCGCCTTCCTCTTTGCCTTTTGGTTTGCTGCGCTGGCCGTTTGCCTTCTTCTTCCCCAGCGCTCTGGCCTTCTTCCCCCTCCACCGGCAAGCTTTCCCCCATCGCGCAATGGCGACCTGGGAGCGTTCCAGCTTTGGGACCTTGCGTGCTGAGGGCCTCGTGAAAAAGGGCCTCCTTTGCAATAGGACTGAGCGGTATGAGTGGCTATTCCCTGACTCGGAGGAGGCGCCAGCTCCGCCCAACGGGTACATCGTCTCGTTCGCCCATTTCCACGAGCGGGGGTTCGCGGCGCCGCCGAGCCTCTTCTTCCGCGGGCTGCTGCATCACTACGGGCTCGAGCTGCAGCACCTCAACCCAACGAGATCCAGCACATCGCGGCATTCGTCGCGCTGTGCGAAGGATTCCTGGGCATCGAGCCCAATTTCTCGCTGTGGAAGTACTTTTTCACAGTGAGTCTGTACCAGAAGGTCGAGAAGCAGAGCGGCCAGCCGCGGGCGACCCCGGTGGCGATTGGATGCGCCGGGATCCATCTTCGCCAGTCCCGTGCCAGGGAATATATGGCGATGAAGACCGCGGCGTCCCACAAGGGGTGGCATCAGCAGTGGTTCTATGTGAAGAACTACTCCGAATCCCCCTTGTCGGAGTTCACCGGCCGCGTCTTCGAGGCGGCGCCGGAGGTGTGGGTGTACGGCCCAGTGGAGAAGGAGAAGAAGCGAATCTCCATCCTCCTCCGCGCCATCGAGTACCTGAAGATGAAGGGGCTCACCGGGGCCGGAGTCATCGGGGCGTACCACTCTCGGAGGGTAGCGCCGCTGATGCTTCGGGCCCGCTCGCTCGCCGAGATGGTTCCTGACGCTCCAACCGAAGGGACCGTCCTTGCGACGGGCGCGCTCTCCACCTCCGAGATTCGCCAGCGTGTCCGGGAGGCGCTGGAGGACAAGGATGTCGTCTTCCCGGTGCCCGGCCACCCTCCGATGCGGCCGGACAGGGGCTTTGTTGATCTGGTAAGTGTTTCGTGCGCCCGTTGCTTCTCCTTGCGCCCCTTGACTCGTCGTTCTGACACAGAATCTTGCGCGTGCAGGGCAAACTAACGAACGTCGTCGGCGCGTGCCCGCCCGTCCCTGAGGACGCTGAGCAGCGGCTGCGGAACCGCCTCTTTGCTGAAAAGCAGAAGAAACGCAAGGACGAGAAGGAGGCGAAGAAGCAGAAAAGGCTCGCCAAGGAGTTCCGGCGGCGGCAGAAGGGTCCGGTCCTCTCGGACGATGACGACGACGATGATGACGATGATGATGACGATGACGAGGAGGATGACGAGGAGGAGGAGGAGGAGGAGGATGAGGAAGAGGAGGAGGGCATCCCGGCCCCTCAGCCGGGCGCGTTAGTTATCCGGGAGCAGCGCTCCAAGGCGGCCGCGGGGGACGGCTCGAGCGGCCCGTCCACCCGGGACCCGACCCCTCAAGGCCCTGAGGCCGCGCCTCAAGGGTCGGCGCGGGGTGCGCCCCAGGAGTCGGGAGGGCCGACCCCTGCTCCGTCCGCCCAAGGCCCGACCCCACAGGGCTCCGGGGCCGCGCCTCGAGGGTCGGCGCGAGGCGCGCCCCAGGAATCGAGGGGGCCGACCCCCGCCCCTCTGCACCTGACCCGGGAGCAGAGCAGCAGCAACAAGCGGCCGTTGCCAGATGCCCCGGGGTCGGCCTCGGGCTCGGAGGCGAAGCGCGCCCGCCGGCCTAGCGCCCGCAGAGGGTAAGTTGAAAAGTCCTTGTCCGCCTGTTTTCTTTTCCTTTATCAAGTTGCTTTTGTTGACGTCACTTGTCACCCTGCAGCGTCCCTTCCCAAACCCGTGCTCCGCCGGTGGCGGCGAAGAAAACGTTGCGGGCGCCGTCCACCTCCGTGGGGCGGACCGCGGCCCCGTCGGCGGCGAGAGGTGATGCCAGCGGGGAGACCGCGGAGGTTGCCGTCGGGGTGGCTCCCGCGACGGCGGTCCTCGCGGAGCGGGGGATTGTCCCCGCGGGCCCTCGGATCGGAGAGGTGATAAACCTTGATGACGAGGGGGAGGAGGAGCGCGCCGCTCCGGCGGTGGCGACGGGGGCGGAGGAGTCCGCCCCTGCGGCCGTGACGGGTACGGCGGCGTAGGAGGCGGGGACGCATGCCCCGACGGTCACAGCGGAGGCATCGGCGGTGGCGCCGCACGTATCCGCCCAGGACGCCGCGGCGGGGGCGACGGTGGCGGCAGAGGCAGAGGTGCCTGCCCTGGCGGCCGTGGCGGGGGGAGAGGCGCTCGCCCCGGTGGTTGCGGCGGAGATCGCGGCGACCTTAGCAGGGACGGCGGTGCACGCGACGGAGCTGCCGTCGAGGCCAGCGGAAACCGTGGTGGCTGTGCCCGCCCTCGCAGCGGCGTCGGGGACCGCGGAGCTGGGGCCCCTGCCCTCGCTGGGTGACGCCGAGGAGTGGGAGAAGTGGCGGGCCATGCAGGATGCGCTCGGCAGCGCTCGTGCAGCTCTGGACAGCGTCATTACTCCCGTCGGTCAGGTATGACATTCCTCGTGGTGACCATTCTCTTCTCCGCCGTTCTATCGCTGACTGTGGGTTGTTTTGCAGGCCCTCCAGGAGTGTAGCCGGGGGAAATCTAATCTCCTTCGGCTCGGGCAGGAGCGTCTCTCCGCGGAGAAGCAGCGGTCCAAGGAGCTGGCCGCGCAGGTCGCTGCCGCTCAGCAGGCCATTGATGACCTGCGGAGGCGCGAGCAGGCGGCGAAGGATGGTTTCCAGGCTGCCATCGAGGAGGCCCGCTCCACCCGCGCGGACCTCAAGGCCGTTGTCGACAAGGCCCGGCTCGATGCCGCGGAGCTCCTTCGGGTGAAGGAGGAGCACGAGGCGGTGAAGAAAGAGCGTGAGGCGGTCAAGAAGGAGCGCGAGACCCTTCGGAAGACCGTTGAGCGCATCCGCCAGGAGCGGCAGCAGGCCTGGCAGGACCGGGACCTTGAGGCAACTCGAAGGGTTGAGGCCGAGAAGATGGTGGCCAACCTCGGGGCTGAGGTTGGTCAGCTTCAGACCGCTGCGACCGCGTTGAAGGCGCAGTCGGAGGGTAAGGCTCTTCCCATCCTTCTCCCTTTGCGGTGTTGGCGGGGTCTCTGACCCGGCGTGTTTTTTCGCACAGGTCTTGCGGGCGAGGTCGTCCAGCTGAAGGGGGCTCTTGATGCGGAGCGCGCTGAGCACGACAGCCTGCGGGATGCGGTCCGCGTTGTCTGCACGGGCCTCGGCGTGGTCCAGGGGGAAGGGACGAGCTCGCTGGCGGCTCGTGCCCTCGGGGTGTACCGGCGGACCCGCGAGATTGCTCGTGAGGCGCTTCGCGTTGGCGTTAGGCGGGCTTTCGGGGTCTTCGAGTACCATTACACAAGCCTTGATTTTGACCTGATGAGCGAAGGGTACGCCCCCGGGTACACCGAGGCTGAGCTGGACGAGATCGATGCATTGGTGCTCGGCCCGGCGGATGCCTTGGCGTCGCAGCTGGAGGAGGAGGCCGTCCCGCCGAAGGAGCCCTGAACGGTCTAGCTGGGTCGGGTTCAGATACCCGGCCATGTAAATGTGTTAGTTTATTTTGGACTAGCTTTTGTAATGGCCGCGGGGGCCGTTTTTGCAATTTATCAATGTTTACTTCCGATCCCCTTCCTCATCCTTTTGGGTCTGGAAAGTTTAGAATACGGGTCGGATGCGTCAGTAAGCGCTGAAGGGCGATAGTACCATAGCCGCTGGGGCGTGGGCTTTCTCGCAGTCCGATCAGTCTTGCCTGGGCATTGTTTGCGCACTCTCCCCTTTTCATGCCCAAACGTCTAGGAAGGGGGGGCCGGATCGGAGAAAAGTTGTTTTGGGAGGACCTCAGGTGACTTGGGCCAGAGCCCCTGATAGCCCCCGAGGGATATGCGACCCTGAGGCAGGGTCAGGGTCGGATATCCCTGAGCCCGTAACGAGACTCAAAAAAAGGTCGGCTCAAAACTGCTTTTCTCCGTGGACTAGAAATTTGCAAGGGTGCGTGTGTTTAAACTTGGAAACAGAATTTAAGGATAGAAGGGTCTTAGCTGTTCTATGTTCCAAGCGTTGCTGAAGATCTGCCCGTCGGGGGTCGCCAGCTTGTACGTGCCTGGACGCAGTACTTGGGCGATGACGAAAGGACCTTCCCCCGGAGGGGTTCGATGGTGTTGCGGTCACTCCAGTCGGGGGGTGTGTACTGTGTCGATCGTCCAAGCCATCTCCTCTCCTGTCGCGTCACCGAGAAAAGGGCAGCAGAGTTCACCGATGGTGTTGCGGTCACTCCAGTGGGATGCACTCGACTCCCGGAGGTAGCTCCGGATACGCTGCTGAACGTTGCACGCTTGCTGTCGCGTCTCGCCCTCGTTGCGGGGACGCCCGTCCTCCTAGTGGGGCGCCACGCGCGCCTCTGGCTGTCGTGGCTGCTCCGGGGCCCGGGCTAGGGCCCCCGTCGTGGCCGCGGTGCGTGATGGGGGAGTTTGTCGCCTTCTCCCGGTGCCATCACCGTTGGACCCCTCGAAGTGTGCGTCGACCGTGAAGCACTCACACGAGGGGTGGTGGCCCCCGCTGCTGGAGCCGGCGTCGGAGATTGTCCTCGCCGCGCCCGCGAGCTCGTCGCTCGCAGGCGGCGCGTCCATGGGTCGCGCCAGGGCATGACCGCATGCAGTCACGGCGCTGCGCAGCCCGAAAAGCCGTCCCGTCGAAGGAGGCCCTCCGGCGCGCGTCCGGCCACCCATCACCACCCTGGCGGCGGAGCCAGAGGTGATGAGGCGAGTGGGTGGAGCAAGGAGAGGGATAAGGTCGATCCCCTCTCTGGTGGCGAGGAAGCCCAGGCTCCCAAAGCGGACCAGGGAGCCCGGGGCAAAACTGGCGTCGTGGCTGGCCATCTGAAGCCGGTGATGTACGTGCAAAGGTCCCCTACCTGGCGCGCCAACTGTCGTTGTCAAGATTGGTCATCAAGACTTAGACTAGTAAATTTCTTTTATGCGCGTACGGCCTCAGATGGTTGCGCGGGTGACACGGGATTTAGACTGGTTCGGGCATGAAGAAGCCCTACGTCCAGTATGGGGAGCTGCTCGTGTTACCCACGCGGGTTCTGTAGTAGGGGTTACAGAAGGGCAAGAGAGGGAACCGGTCCCAAGTCTCTAAGGTGTGCACCGGGGTTCTAATGGAGCAGGCGTGTTCTTTGCCGGGAAGAAGAAAGCCTGTGTGAGGAAGTGTGTGTGTGAGCATGTGAGAGTCTCAAAATTCTTCCCCCGTCTCTTGGGCCCTGGCCTTCCCTTTATAGCTCCAGGGAGTTGACCAGGCATATGCCGGACGTGCGTGGGGGTACACAGAGAGAGAAAGAATGGAGAGGGAGAGGGAAACACGGAGTCCAAGAAGAAGATCTGTGCTTCCCGGGCGCCACGGTTGTCTTCCGTCTCCTTGCTTCGCCGGGCGGCCTGCACTGATCTGGTCGCTGTCCTCCTCGGGAGCCGATTACGGCGGGCGTGCGTGATGATGGCGGTGGCTTCCGTCCCGTCGGGGCTGACGGCTGCCACGACTGTCCCTGTGCTGCAGGCGGCCTGAGCGGTGCGGACGCCCTGTCCCTGTCGCCGGAATCGCGGGGAGCGAGGACGGGTAGGTGGAGCGTGGATGGTCAGGCGTGCTCCTGTGCCAGGCGACGTGGGTCATGATGGCCTGACAGCGAATCAGAGAAGACTGAGTCGCTGTACCGCGCGCGGCGCGGTCGTGGGCGGGTAGGTGTGACGGGTCCCGTCAGCGGCGTGGACGCCTTTCCGCACGCCCGAGCCGTGGAGCATTTAAGGCAAAGCTGCGCCCGAGTCTGATTTCCGTCCGGCGGGCCCACGTGGGTCCGACCCTAGGACCCTGGGTCGGGCGAGACGGACCCTTGTGGCAAGGGGTCGGGCGAGACGGACCCTTGTGGCAAGGGGTCGGGCGAGGCGGACCCTCGTGGCGAGGGGTCGGGCGAGGCGGAGCCCGCATGCCTGGGGATCGGGAGCGTCCGACCACGAGGGACGGGGTCAGGCGAAGCGGAGCGCTTCCTCCTCGTGTTCGGCTGACGATGGTCGCCGTTGCCGCGGGTCAGTCCGGACCTCCATAATCGTAGCCAGGGCAGTCATTAGATGACCGTTTACTTTTCCCCCTGACACAAGCCATGAGCACATTTGTAGTAAGATGTATAATTCATTTTATTTATACTAGAGATGAATCCGTGATCTAATAACCATGCCATGATCATGATATATTTTGGAGAAAAGTTTTCTACCTTCCCATGAAAACCACTTATCTTTCATATTAAACTTAGTATTTATTTATGTTTAAGACCCCTTGTGAAAACCAATGTGTTTGGAGGTGAATTAGACCCTGGTACTTAATTATGGTTAAGAGTTGAGAATCTTTATGGCAAGAAATGTACATGCGACGACAAGCTCCAAATTTGGTCAAATTTGAGCAAGATTGAGCAAAAATGAGAATTTAAAGATTTGAATGTGGCAAGTGTCTCGAAGAGATGTGTAGTGGTAGAGATTATAAGGAAGTCAAAAGAGTGAAACAAATTCAAATCCTATTCAAAGTATTTGAATTTGGACAAGTGGTTTGAGTTGTGGCTGATTAGCCATCTTTGAGAACTTCAAACTTGAATTCTACTTAAATAGTGAAATTTTGGCCAGAATAAAGTTGTAGTATAGACCTTATACTACAACATGGAAGAAAGTCTGAATCAAAGCTTGGAGTATTTGAACTAGAAGTCAAATGACAAAATAGGAAAAAATTGTTGATTTCGAAAGAAATCAGAGTTTCTCTGAGTCTTGGATAGAAACATTGAGGGCGATCATAAGTAGAAAGTTCATATTTTTAAAAACCAAACAAACTAAACTGAGTAAAACTTAATGCCCAGATCTAGGCCCAATGGGATGCACAAATGTTGTGTGATCAGGTTTTCTCCTTGCAGGCTGTTAGCGGCCAGAGGAAGAAGAAGAAGAGAGGGGTGTACGGTGTTACCTTTGGAGAATCTGTCGAGAGATGAGAGAGTAGGCTTCCCACAATATATGGAGATATATATATATATATATATATATATATATATATATATATATATATATATATATATATATATATATATATATATATATCCATATATTGTGGGCCAATATGGGCCTAGATAATATGGGCCTTAACACCCCCCTCAAACTCAAGGCGGATCAGAAGCATTGAGTTTGAGCAAATGAAGCCGATGATGCTCTCGGGTCTGTGCTTTGGTGAAAAAATCAGCAACTTGAAGTTCTGATGGCACATACTGAAGAGCAATAGTTTTATGATGACAATGAGACCGTGTAAAAGAGGCATCAACACCGATATGCTTGGTAAGTTCATGCTTCACAGGATCATTTGCAATCTGTATGGTTCCAGTATTATCACAAAGAAGTGGCGTGGGAGTATCACAAGACACCCCAAAATCAGCTAATAACCATTGAAGCCAGACAACCTCAGTAGTAGTAGTGGCAAGGGCTCGAAGTTCAGCCTCTGTGCTAGAACGAGAAACAACAGCCTGCTTCTTGGACTTCCATGCAAGAGGAGAAGAACCAAGAAGAATGCAATAGCCAAAGACAAAGCGACGATCCGTTGGATCACTTGCCCAAGTGGAATCCGAGTAAGCATGAAGTTGAAGTGGATTATCACGAGCATAGAATAAACATTGAGATGAGGTCCCCCGTAAGAATCGTAACACATGAAGCAAATGCCCAAAATGAACTGTAGTGGGAGCACTCACAAACGGACTCAAAATATGAACTGCATGTGCAATATCCGGCCTGGTGATCGTAAGATAAACAAGACTGCCAACAATATGACGATAGCGAGAAGGATCCTCAAGAGGTGTACCATCATTGGGACAAAGCTGCAAGTGAAGATCCATAGGTGTGCCAGCTGTCCTATGATCAGTAATACCGGATCGGGCAATGAGATCTTGGATGTATTTAGATTGAGAAATATAATACCCTGTTGCAGAATGCAAAACCTCAATGCCCAAGAAATACCGAAGAGGACCCAAATCAGTCATCTGAAATTGCTGACTAAGTTGTCTCTTGACGAAGGAAATATGCTCAACATCATCACCCATGATCAACATATCATCAACATATAGTAGAAGAAAAGTACGACCATGTGAAGAAATATGAATAAACAAGGCAGGATCATGGTCACTAGGTTGAAAACCAGTAGCAGTTATGACAGAAACAAAGCGTTCAAACCAAGCACGAGGAGCCTGTTTGAGACCATATAGAGCTCGACGAAGACGACAAACATGATCTAAAGGGACATCAACTCCTGGAGGTGGATGCATATAGACTTCCTCATGCAAATCACCATGAAGAAAAGCATTCTTGACATCCATCTGAGAAATAGTCCAAGAACGACCAGCAGCAACTGCAATCAAAGTACGAACCATAGTCATATGCGCAACTGGTGCAAATGTCTCATCATAATCACGCCCCTGAGTCTGCTGAAAGCCTCTAGCAACAAGACGAGCTTTATATCTCTCAATAGAACCATCAGATTTGGTCTTGATTTTGAACACCCACTTACATGTAATAGGTACAGCATGCGATGGCAAAGGAACAATTTCCCAAGTACCTGTACGATCAATTGCAGCAAGCTCCTCTGACATAGCAGACTGCCACTCAGGAACACCAGATGCTTCCTTGTAAGTTGATGGCTCATCAATAACAGCACTCACACATGAGAAACCAAATCTGTCTGGAGGCTGAATAGTAGTACGGTCTCGTAGATTATATTTTGGCCCAATCTGTGACTCAACAGAAATAACATGAGACTCATCATTGTTAGTAGAAGCATAAAAAACAGGAGTATCAGGATTGGCCGAAGGGGGAGCAGGGGGCACTATGGGATCTCGGGGACGACGAGTGTATACTTGTGTGATGGGAGGTTTAGAAGGTAGAGGTGGAGCAGAAACAAGTGGGGATGATGAGGAATCAAGAATGGGGGGCGGAAGGCACATGAAAGATGTGGAATCGATGGGAGAATATGAGGGTTTAGTGGAGGAGTTATAAAAGAAAGGATGATCCTCATCAAATGTCACATCACGAGATATACGAAGGCGACGAGATGAGGGATCATAGCAGCGATAACCCTTATGTTCAGGACTGTACCCTAGAAAAACACACTCAACTGACTAAGCAGTCAAATTAGTCCACTCACGAGGTGAAAGCAGGACATAGCAAGGACAACCAAAAACCCTGAGATGATGATAGCAAGGTGACTGACCAAAAAGGACTTCACCAGGACATTTGCTAGACAGTTTAGTGGATGGTTGCCTATTGATGAGATACACCGTAGTAGAAACAGCTTAACCCAAAAATGTGATGGAACAAAAGAGGAAATCAGAAGTGTTCGCGCAGTCTCAATGAGATGGCGATGTTTGCGCTCAGCAACCCCGTTCTGAGCATGGGCACCAGAACATGAGAGCTGAGCGAGAGTACCCTCAGAGACCAAAAATTGAATTGGCGAAAAGCAACAGATATATACTTACCACTGTAGTCAGAAAGGAAAACTCTAATGGGACTAGAAAACTGAGTGTGATCCATACGAGCAAAAGACAGGTAAATAGAACACAACTCGGAATGATGTTTCATAAAATAAATCCATGTATATCTAGAGTGATCATCAATAAAAATGACATGATACTTATGGCCACCCTTGGTAGCGAAAGGTGCAGGACCCCATACATCCAAATGAATAAGATCAAAATATCTAGCTGAATAAGAAGCACTGGATGAATATGGAAGTTGTATTTGTTTGCCAAGTTTACAGCCCTTACATAGAAAACTATACTCAATAGATGTATGTCCTAGGCAACCACTATTGACCAAGGTCGACAAGCGAGACCCACAAAGATGACCTAAACGATGATGCCACTTGGCAAAAGATGAAGCAGACGATGATGCAGCAGAGGACACACGAGTACCAGGGCCAGCGGAAGAAGGAAGATACAAGGCATCCAAAATGTAGAGGCTAGGAGAACCTCTACGGCGATGGCCAGTCCCAATAACAGTCCCGCTCCGACGATCCTGGATGAAACAAGATGAGTCATCAAATCCAACAAAACAATTTTGATCAGTAATTTGGCCTATGGATAGAAGATTCATGGACAACCCAGGAACAAAGGAAACATCAGGGATAGAAAAATGTGAAGTGCAAAGAGAACCCTGATGAGTAATAGAACAAGAAGTACCATCAGCTGTCTGAACTGAAACACCATCATTGACTGTCTTGCAGGCAACTAATTGAGACTGATCGGAAGTCACATGAAATGAAGCTCCAGAATCAAGAACCCAAGGAGACTGCGAGGCACCAGCAGGTGAAACAGCTACAACTGACACAGAGCCTTGAGAAGGGGAGGAGGTTCCACAACCACGAGTAGCACGACGGGCACGGAATTCAGCCAACTTCTCTGGATATCGAGAAAAGCAATTTTCTGAACGATGAGTGGTCTTCTTGCAATGCTCACAAGGCTCTAAAGAGTGATCCCTGACTGTGTTGGTCTTCTGATGGGCTGCTAGTACACTTTGATATACTGGTACAACAGACGTCTGAGAAGAAAGACGTGTCTCTTCAGCAATCAAAGCAGATAGGACATCAGCAATGGATGGAGTAGTGGGAGCATTCAGCAGCTGCTTGCGAATGGACTCAAAATCAGACCTGAGTCTGTGACAGAACTGAAAGGTGAGGAATGTCTCAATGAACTTGATCTTCTTTTTACAGCAGCCTGAACACTTATCATCACACTGAGGTATCATTGAGAGAAACGGACCCATCAAACGATCAAAGGCAGTATAGTACTCCTCTATGGACAAATCATTCTGTTGAAGGCAATGAAGTCCTTGCATCAGATTAAGAGGAAGAGCACCACTATTCTGAATATATCGCCCCTTCAAATAGTCCCACATCTCCTTAGCAGACTCATGATTTTCAAGACTCATAATAAAGGAAGATTTCATACTGGTGACAATAGCACTCATCACCCTGCCATCATCATTAGTCCAAGTTGTGACTGCAGCAACACCAGATCCATCTTTGGATTGATCAACAGGAGGATCATCAGTCAAGTGAGAGGCAAGGCCAAAACCCCTCAACACAGTTTTGACAGAGAAAGCCCACTCTCGATAATTACTAGGACCATCAAGTTTGACATGAATAACAATTGCACTAGGCTCATACTGATGTAAATGAAGATAATAGCCACCAATAGAAGAACACTTTTGGTAGCAGCAGATTAGCACCAGTAGTAGATAAACGGCAGCAAAGCAGCAAAACAAAGCACGGTGTAGAACAGAACACCACCACTAGCAGCAGATCCACAGCAGAGAAGGCCGTGACTTTGCAGAGACTAGCTGCAACAGGGCCTGGAGAAAAGTAGAGCCTCGCAGCAGAGCACCAGAAGAGCAGCACCGTACCACGACGGAAGACACCACGAACAGGATGACTGCAGACAGGCGGAGGCGTGCGGGCGGCCGCGGACGGAGTGGCGCCGACGCACGCGGACGGCGCACGGGCGGCCGCGGAAGGAGGCGCACGGACGGCGCGCGGAACAGCGGACGCGCGCACGAAACGGCGCACGGACGGGCGGACGAACGGCAAAGCACCGTGAAGTAGAGAATGAGGATTGTGGGGGGCTAAAAAATTTGATTAGCCCCAACCCTAATCCATGGCTGTGATACCATGTTACCTTTGGAGAAACTATCGAGAGATGAGAGAGTAGTCTTGATGTAGAAATATATATCCATATACTGTGGGCCAATATGGGCCTAGATAATATGGGCCTTAACATACGGGAGGGAGAGAGAGGATAGGAAGAGAGGCACTAACATGTGGGGTCAGGGGCAAATCCATCTTTTTACACCTCAGTTAACAAGCTATGGATGGAAAACAAGCTATGGATGGAAAAGGGGACAAACGAATGACACTGAAGATATAAACCAAAATTTTTATGGCACTGAGGGAAATTCCTAAGGCAGTGAAGGAATAGGCTATAGTTTTTGTGGCACTAAGAGAAATTGGCTCCAAAATAAACCACTGTATGATCGAATAATCTAGACTTTCAGAGTTTTCAGATTAACAGACCGCATAACATGGTTGTTATAACAAAAACTGCAGGACGAATCAATGGAGCAAACATTCTTGATCTCCCTGCAAGGGAACGAGTTCAGGAGGAGCTTGTCGGCTGCAACAACACCACACACATGTTAGCGCATCGATTAGATAGCCAATACTTGTGGCAAATCCCAACAGATTGGCAGCATCAATGACGATAGCACATAAGCTGAAATTCATTGTTGTGCTTCCAGATTTGCTACAAAAATTTTCAAGAATTTGCTAAAAAAAGTTATAGTTGCCTGCAACAACACCGCATACATGCGATAAAATTGCAAAAGTGCTAGCGGTGTAAAAATTGTTATAAAATAACTAGTAAGTTTGATTCAAGACAAAAATCATTCTAAATGCTTTCTTCAACCTGAGAACAGCAAGCATTCGATAGCTCACCACTGGCAAAAAATGAGACACTATTAGATGACAAATCCCCAAATCAAATCAAAGCAGACTATAAAATTGAATCCAACCAACCCACAAATGAACTAGACTCGAGCAAATGTGACACAAATGCGGTATCACAGCGTTGGAGCAGACATTGCCGCGACGGGGAAAGGTCAGAGGGCCGACACTAATGCCATCTCCTCGCTGTCACCATCATGGACACCCTAACCTAACCAAACCCGTGAGGACCAATGACTTACCCCCCAAGCAATTGCGCAGATTCATAGTCGCCGTCAAGGGGAGGTGGACTGGAGAGCGGATCAGAAGGAGCTTGAGCTGTCGAGCACCTCGATGGGGGCAGGAGGCAGGGAGGAACGGTCGGGAGCAGAGGAAATCGGCACGGCGGGGTGGCAGCAGCGGAAGGACGCGGGAGCCACGCTCACTGGGCGGGGAGTCATGCGCTGAGCGGCCTTGCTCTTGCTCGCCCGCCGGGGGAACACGCCGGAATCTCTCGCTCAAGGGAAATGGCGAGGACAAATGAGAAGAGAATTACGGGGACTGGACGGAAGTAACGGGGGGCCGCGCTGCCTTGTGACACAATCACACAACAGCGACCCGGTAACAGTGAAGGAGCGCGAAAAATAGTTATCGTGCGGACCTGGCTGGCCTATTAAGACGTGAGGCGTCCTCATCTGTTGATCGTCAATCACACATTCAAGAGCGTAGATTGATGGATAAACAATAAGAAGCAAATCTGATATTGATTTTGTGAAACTCGTGTTAATTAGTAATACTTTAGTATTTAGTTTTATCGGTCATAATAAGGAAGTCTTTGTGATTGGCAGGCCTGAAACTTCAAACCAAAATACATAGGAGAATTTTGCATAACAAAACTATTAAAATCAGATAATAGAATTAGAATAAACTGCTAAGATTAATCATAGCAAAAGCGTTCCTCTATGACAATCTTGAGAAATATAATCTGAAAATAAATTGCTTTTGCTGCCTCCTCCTTTTGGTCCTGGAAAGAAGCTTCCGGTTCCTGCGGAGTTGATACCGATCTAGAGTAGGTAGGTAGCTCTTCTAAGACGGATAAGGTAAACTAGAATAATGGAAGCTTCTCCCCACTGATCGTGCATTGACTCTTGTGCTAATTGGCGACTACTCTTGTGCTAATCTTTGTGGATCATTTATGTTCCTCGATCGAAAAAAGATTACATTTGTGAGTTGTGACATGACCTACCGTCACGAGGTGACGATACAGCAACCGGTTGCAGCCGCACGCGACGGACGGACGAGGCCGGTCGGGGCGCTGTGGATGATTGCAAGTGCAGCGAAACGGAGGCCGCGGGTTGGAAGATTTGGATGATTCCTTCCTTGGTCACGATCGACGGCTCACAACAGCGCGAAGCCGGGTCAAGGTCGAGCTAGCCGCCGGAAAGGAGTTTGGTTGGTTCTATGCAAAGCGGATTGGACTCGAGCGATCACTCACTATGCTGGCTCTGTTTCAGCTCCTACCTTCTTTTTCACCTGGCTGCGGCCAGCCTTGCTTCCTCTCGCGCAACAGTAGATGTAAGACTGGTCAACACGCCACGTCGGCAGCTACGAAGCGGGGAAAAGGGACTCTGCATCAGTTCTCTCTCCTCCTCTGCTTTCTCCGGCGCTTCCCCTGTCGCCATCCCGCTTCCGCCAACACCACCCTTCCTATAAATACCTCGCCAAGTCGCCATAGCCGTTGCGCAACACCATCAAATCCTCCTCCACGGGCACCACCAACTCCAGCCGCCAAAACACACACGCACGAACGCGCCGGGCCGCCGTCAGATCCCGAGACCCGGAGGAGGAAAAAAGGTCCAATGGCGCCGCGTACATGGCTCCTGGCGCTCGCCGCCGCGCTCGCGCTACTCAACCGAGGCGCGCGTTCGGCGACGTTCACCATCGCCAACGGCTGCGGGTACACGGTGTGGCCGGGGCTGCTCTCCAGCGCGGGCTCGGCCCCGCTGCCCACCACCGGGTTCGCGCTCGCGCCGGGGGAGTCCCGCGCCGTGGCGGCGCCCGCGGGGTGGTCGGGCCGCCTCTGGGGCCGCACGCTCTGCGCCGCCGACGCCGCCACTGGACGCTTCGCCTGCGCCACGGGAGAGTGCGGCTCCGGCGGCGTCCAGTGCAACGGCGGCGGCGCCGCCACGCCCGCCACGCTGGCCGAGTTCACGCTCGACGGCAGCGGCGGCCTCGACTTCTTCGACGTCAGCCTCGTGGACGGGTACAACCTGCCCATGGTCATCACGCCCACAGCCTCTTCCTCCTCCTCCGGCAAGTGCGCGGCCACGGGGTGCGCCGCGGAGCTGAACGCCGCGTGCCCGGCGGGCCTGCGGGTGGACGCCGCGGCGGACGGGCCGGTGGCGTGCCGGAGCGCCTGCGACGCCTTCGGGGACGCGCAGTACTGCTGCAGCGGCGCCTATGGGAGCCCCGCCGCGTGCCGGCCCTCGGCATACTCCCAGTTCTTCAAGGCCGCCTGCCCGCGCGCCTACAGCTACGCCTACGACGACGCCACCTCCACCTTCACATGCGCCGCCGGCACCACCGACTACACCGTCACCTTCTGCCCCGGCGTGCCCACCAGGTACGATTATTCTACCAGCTTGATTTTAGTGCTAGTATTTCACATTTCACACCAAGTAAAGAATGAATGCTCTGAGCTCTGCGGTAAGAAATGGAATGTCATCCTTCCTTCATTCTTAGTCGTAGTTAAAAACGACTGACGTAAAAAAAGAAGAATCAAAGAAATGGCATGTTTGACTTGATTCTTTCATTTAACCATTCTGTTGGTCCTAGCAATTCATGATCGGATTTGGGTTGCAGTCATTGCTGATTGACTACTGACAGCTGACAAGTGGGAGGGGTAGTTGAGGCATTTCGAGGTAGAACAAGTTACCAACGGCTAGTTAGAAAACGGCTAGGAAGGAAGGCAGGCACGTGCGCCCAGGCACGCCCGGCTGTCCACGTGGACAAGGATGCTACTCCGTTTTAGCCGTTCAGGCTCTCTCACACGTGGTCAAATACTCCTACAAAAATACAGTATGAAAACAACATAGAGCACGTTTATTATGCACGATGCACCGTACTCTACCAACTCTCATACTACTCATATGCTTCGCTTGCTGACCGTTTCTATCCGATATTTGTTTTTGGGTTGCAACAGCGTGAAGTCGACGGGGCAGAACCCGCAGGCCGCCGGGCTGCCGCAGCAGGCGAACAACGGCACCACCATGGTCTTCTTCGGCGGCAACGCGCAGCCCAGCAGCGCCGCCACCGCCGCCGCCGCCACGAACCTTCTCGTCGCCGTCGCTGTCACCACGGCCGTCGCCCTCTCGTCTCAACTCCTCTGAGCGCAGCCGCCGCTAATGCGGGTAGGTTTAGGTTGGTGGATTAGCCGCCGCGCATCCAGCAGCGCGGCGTTGCCGACCGGTCGCCGCCGCTGGAGGGTGGGCCCCTCGTGGAGGCATTTGACGGCGGCCGAAGACAAAGCTGACCGGGGCGCAGGGTGTGAGCAACCGAGCATGCAGTTGCAGCATCTGGACGCTGACCGGTTCCAGACTTCCAGTATATTTTATTGTAGCTTAGGACAAGTAGACTAGCTTCTCTCTTCTGGTTATTATTTTTTCTGCGTTGAAAAATTTATTTTCATCCGTTGGGCGGCAGAGACAGCCGTCAAGTCATTCATTATTCGTTATCGTATATGCAACGGAACGGAATAGGCTCAATCTGCTCTGACGTTTAATTTCATCCCTAAACTATTAAAGTGGTAATTTTAGTCTTTCAACTTTAGTTTTAGGCTCAGTCTCATCCTTTATCATGCATGGCATGCCATGCTATTATGCCAAATCAGCTTCAGTATTCCACGCTGTTTGATTTTGCACTGATTAGAACTTAACTATTTTTGAAAGAGCAGGACTGTCGAGGATAATAGTCTTAAGTTTTGACCACTTGATCCAAAAGCATCTTGGGAGGAAAACAGATTGTCGGGGATAATAGTCTTAAGTTTTGACCACTTGATCCAAAAGCATCTTGGGAGGAAAACAGATTCCAGTGTTATCTTTTGGTGCTCACATATGTTAATAAATGAAATTTTAAAGTACTGTAGTCCTACGACTCCAACCAAAATCCACCTAAAATTTTCCAGTCTAGCATGGTGTGCTGGAGCTGATGTCGAGTGGCTGTGTGGCATGCCACTTAGGATGGGAGATGATGAGAACGAGCCCACAAGATAAGTTTGAGGACTAAAATGGCTATTTTAATAGTTCGGGAACGAAAGTGAGCCTCCACTCATAGTTGAAGGATGAAAATAGTTATTTTCCCTATTATTACTTGAAAGTGATTATTGATTTAGTTTCCTTTCAAAAAAAGATTATTGATTTATTTTGGAAATAGTTTGGATTTTAATTATGCATAAATAGGGATACATCCCAACTTCATATACAATGTTCAACATATGTATGGTTTAAATATGTTTATGAACTTGTCGTCATGTTGTGTTACCAGTCGGGTCATGACTTGAGACTTTCGTTGTGAGATGCTCAGATGGCAATCCTATTTGCTTTGAAGACTTGATTGTTCCTAGGTATGGTGTTGTCTACCCATTTTGTTTCTACTATGAATTGTCCATTCTAAATAGAATCGACATCTTTTTGATTGAATATATAGTTTCATTTTCAAATTTTCCTTTAATACTGAGACCATGTTCATTTCCAGCAATGTCGTTTTAGATTTCATTTCTGAGAAAAATACGAAATTGAGAACACTTTAGCCTTCTTCCCATTGAATTTGTCCCCAGCAAACGGCCATGATAAATAGAATTATTGCACCCTTTGAGTTTTATTCCATATGCAATTTGAATTCTTGGAGACTACTCATCGATTATTCAATGAGTTGGGTGGGAAATGGTAGGCTACCACTAGATTATTGTTGTCGAGTGAATAGAAGAATCTAAGAGGGGCGATTGAATATGTAATCCCTTACTGATATAATTTTCTTTGTCAAGCAAGTATATTAAGTTGACATGCAAATGTTGATCATGTGAATAGTACACATGAATATGCCTTGGTTATGAACTATAGGATGTGGGAACGAAGCAATGAAGGTATGACATCACCAGAACATAACTGGAATGCAAAGAAAATGAGTTTGAGGCACCTTCTATCCCATTTCAAGAAAACAAATAATGTATTTCAATTGATGTACCAACTGTGAATGTAGTTAATCTTTATTATATACTACTGATCTTTGCCAGGG
Source organism: Panicum miliaceum (assembly GCA_032594955.1). Taxonomy (NCBI): domain Eukaryota; kingdom Viridiplantae; phylum Streptophyta; class Magnoliopsida; order Poales; family Poaceae; genus Panicum; species Panicum miliaceum. The sequence goes on along the minus strand of CM064056.1, from coordinate 42,987,333 downwards.
TCACATAAGTGACTGCGTTGCTACTTTCCTTCTCATAGAAATAGAGGTGATGTATCCACAAAACATGAAATAACTATTATGAGAATATTAAATCGAAAGATTCCTAGAAATTGTAAGATGAAGCAAGCATTTCATCCATAATATAACAATAAATCATCACAATATATAATAGAAAATAGAAAACATCAAATATCATGCATGCATAAAGAGGGTGAAAGAGGGGGCAAGTGAAGCAGATATGAAGAAAAAGAGAATGTGATGCTGAAAGGTTATAATATTAAAATTTTCATAGCCCCTCAACCAACTCAACTACTTAATTTTGTGTACGATGGACACCTAGACATATTCATTATTGCCCATCCATTAACTTGTAATCTCACCTCATCAATATGCTGGCTTTAGAACTTCTAATTAATTTGAAATCACCTATTCAAGAGATATGCTCACAGTGCTTTATTATATTCTATTAAACTTGTACTTGTGTTCCCAGTCTGAATCACGTGTCCTTATCTGCTTGCACTTCCTTTAGTTGTTTCCACACTCTGTATTTACCTTTTTAATAAAAAGTATCGCGTCGCGAGAATTGAACTGAGTACTAATATATAGTTATTATTCGTATGTCTAAAATGAGTGACCGATATAGTGTTTCTGTTATGGCCCAAAAAGAATTGGCCGTGGCCAGCCCAGCAAGCCCGTCGCACAGGCCAAAGGGGAATTGCTTGTGAGTCAGGTCAGGCCTCTCTACAAATTTTTTTAGATAAAGGATTAACCCAGCCTTTTATATCCACTTGCGGATATATGCAGCCAAACATTATAAGAGTTGTTAGACTCTAAACCTCAAACGAGAGATTTCATAAATACAAGAAATAAAGCTATAAAACAAAAGAGAAGGTTAGGAGACTAAGCTTCAATCTTCTTCTTTGTTTCCGTTTCACCTTGCAATGTCTTCATGTAGCATCAATCCATCACATCTTTCCTCTACTTAGAAACTTGATGTCCGGATCATCTGTAACTTGCCTTTTTCACATAAACCTCTATCTAGCGTATGGGTGTGAGGAGATATCGACATCCCCTCCATAGAGGGAATGACACCAAGAGATGTCATCAATATCGACGCCAACGTATTTCCTCAAACAGTTCCCGTAACACCCAAGATATCCACGGATCTGCAAGTAGCATAGCACATCGACAAAGCCTCCTAAGAGGAAAGCAACACCTAAACCTCTCTAACTCTCTAGCTCTCTTTTAGCCCCGGGCCACCACCTCCTCCCTTCCCAGTGATCTAGGCCCAAGGGGTAACGCAAGCCCCTAGATGTTTCTTGAAAACGTGAAATAGAGGTATTATGCATGCACTAGTACAAAAATAATCTTTCATCCAGCACATTGGTCCCGACTAGTTTAGGACCTGGGATTAATGTGTACATTTATCCCGGGTCCAACCAGGGGCGGAGCCATAATTGAGCTGAGCTCCGAACTGATTAGTTAAAATAGTCTAACATTCATTTTAACTTACACATTTTCTTCACTAATTAACTAGGCCTTCATAGAATTTTAGCCTGGGGATCAGAGCTGGAGCCCGGGTGAGCTAGAGGAGGCATTTTATCCCAATTGGTAGCTCTATCTAGGGTCTATTGCACTCTTTTCAGTCCCGGATGAAGCCGATGACCGGGACTGAAAAGTTGGACAAAGTTTTTTTCTTGTTCTCCGCACCTCTCTGTCTACTGCTTATCTCTCTTCTCGATCTTTCCCAGCAGACCATCCTCTCCATTCTTGCTTGCATTGCCTTATCCTCTTCCCTTCCCTCTCCCTCTCCCTCTCTTTTCTTTCTCTAGCAAGGGGCAATGCGGCCGGCCGGAGCTGTGGGGCCAGCGGCCGCGTGGCCGGCGGGGGGGCTGCCAGCCAGGGGCGCGGCGTGCGGCGGCACGGGCTGGGCCAGTGGAGAGTGGCGCTGCGTGGCAGAGGCTGGTGCCCGCGGCGAGCGGCGCGGTCCCCTGTGGGGTGGCGCGGCCAGGCCCGGCAGGGGCGGTTCGGCCTAGCCGGCGGGTGTGTCTACGAGACCCCGCTTGAGACCGCACGACACCGCTTGAGATTGTTTATTTACTTATTTTTCCCAATATGTATATGTGGTCGGGATTGATTTGTGAATGATTTCTTTGTGGTTGTGATTGATTTTGTGAATGATTGATTTTATGATTGCAATTTTGGAGAAATATTTGGATTTGGAGAAGCTGGCTGGAGTACGTTGTATGCGAGCTGGCGAGCTGATTTTTTTCTGAAAAATAACATTAGTCCCGGTTGAATAGCCTCCGGGCTGGAACAAATGGGTCAGACATGTTAGTTCCGGATTGCTTGTCACGGTTGGGATACCGGGAATAAAGCCGGTTCCCAACTGGGACTAATGAAGAATTTTGTACTAGTGATGGTAGACCACTAACCCTAGACGGTTATGAAGTTTTGACATATACATCTTAATAAGAGCCTGGTACATGTCATCTCGATTGCTGTTTGGACTACTCAATGTGCAGCAATATCTATAAAAATGAGATACAATTAACTATGCAAAGTTAACTTCTATCTAATCAGCATTTAGGTCATGTATAAAAAAGTATGACGCAGTACTGCAATGTTTGTGTAGTGGGAAATGCCATACTGTGATCCTGGAAGCACTTGGTTTAGCTTCTTACTCAAACATTTCATGATATGTTCTATGCTTGTTCCCTTCTGCAAAAGTTTCTTGCATCCATGTAGAAAATCACTAGGCTTTGCTACCTCATTAAACGAGAATAAGGAATTAGTAAGAGAAAACAAATAATAAGCTCCAAAATTAAAGTGCTAGTGCTTTGTTCATCAAAGCACTATTAGATAAAAAGGCTGCTTAGTACCAGGTCACAAGGCCCTTTAGTATCGGCACGTAATACCAACAGGTACAAAAGTGCAAGATATCCAAAAAAAAATTAAATTTTTTTCCAATTGAAGAGAAGTCACAAGTCTGCGGGGTGTAGAATTTAAACTCGGAACCTCTTGCCTCGCGCATACCGGGGTTACCTAAGTCTATAACCCATGGAGAACCTTTAGTACACCAATCAGTACTAAAGCCTATACTCACACTAGTATCAGTTGATATTAGCACCCAGTACTTAAGGCCTCCCGAACCTTCCACCCACCACAAAATTACTGGATTGAGTTGGACCTGTATGAAATCTAGCATTAGTACTGGGTCCATCTCAATTGATTATTTTTGAGGTGGACCAAAGACCGCTTTTCTAGTGGCGAAAGCTATTATTGTTGAGTTACTTCTTATTGGTTCCTCATATCTTGTAATGTAAAAAATTGATATTGTTGATCAGTTTACTAGACAATTTCATAAAAAGATCACACATGTAATTATTTACATATGTATGCTATATTTTCCCCTTAAGCTAATGAATAGAAGAAAGGAACCAATTAGCAGATAAAGAGTTTCTCTAGCCTTAATAATCTGTGTATGTCTAGAACTGAAAATGATCCTTTTAATTCATCTGGTCTCTCACAATAATGAGAAAGGGAATAATTGAAGCAAATGCCATCGAATAATAGAAAACCTTGTGTCAATCACAGGGCCGTACTTTGAGATGTTTGGGGAACTGTACTAAAATCAGTACATAATTAAAGCAGCTTAAGACACCATTGATGTGGACTAAACCTTTCACCAAGAGAATGGAATGGTTTTCAAGCAGCTTTTATCACCAGGGTCTGTGATGAGTCTTAACACATCTAAGGGAAAAGTCCGTTTTTCAACTCTGAACTCTCACGATCGTCCGATTTTGAACCCGAAACTACAAAATCAGACATCCTGCACCAGGGAACTATCGAAACCGTGAAAATTACCCCCCCCAAGCCGAAACCACCCCGGTTTTTATCCACATCACCCGCCCGATGTGGCGCCACTTGCCATGTCAGCACCCCCGTTAGGAGGGAGGGGGAGTGAAAGCACGAGTGTTTGCACGTCGGACGGGTGATGTGGACAAAAACCGGGGTGGTTTCGGCTTAGGGGGGGTAATTTGCACGGTTTTGATAGTTTTCTGGTGCAGGATATCTGGTTTTGTAGTTCAGGTTTAAAATCGGACGATCGTGATAGTTCAGGGTTGAAAAACGGATTTTTCCCCACATCTAAAAATATAACGAGGCAGTATGTACTATCTCAACCAACCAATTAAGCAAACATAAATTATAATACTGTTTCTTAAGGAGAGCGTCTTCCTTATGCATATGGGCTGGTGCCCACCCAATATGCTTGGCGTTCGATGGAAAGGCAGCGGTGGAGAGTCATTTTGAGAAAGAAAATGGCTTCTAATAACGGAGGCTAACAGCATCAGCTCACCTTTCTCACACATGATAGGCATTGGGCTGGTCACGGACCACCTTCTCTCACTGTTGTCTCTCTCATCTCTCCCAGTGAATCTCCTTCCTCGCATCAGATGAGCAGACACCGACGACATGTTGGTCTGGGGGAAGGTACACGGGTTGGATAACCCCACAGCCGCTGAGGATACCACAGCTCCAGCACGAGCAACCCTGCCCTCCGCGCGGTCATGGCGAACATGCCGTAGGACACGGCGTGCACCTCGCAACCGCGCGCTTGGCAGAACAATTGCTGCTGCTATCTCCACCGGCGAAACAGCTGCTGCAGGTAGCTTCTCCGTGCTGCTGCTGTTTGGCACAGCCTTAGGCCATAAGGCTCACTACTAGAAAACGGGGCTATAGGTACCAGCTGCTATGGTCTGAACCGAACCGAGGCAGGGCATTTGGTATCGGGTCGTGGCATGATTCAGTGACTATGCTCCAGCAAAGGAACCGGTTCATGCCACGATCCGGTGCCTAAGGCTTAGCGGCACCTCAAGTGCCGGGTGGTGGCATGACCTGGTGCCTATGCAGCAGCCATAAGCACTTGGTGAGCCCAGTGGCATTAGCATCGGGTCATGGCACAAACCAGTGCCTATGTGTTGGCCATAAGCACCGGGTCGTGCCACGATCTGGTACTAATGCCGCTGCCTATATATACCGCCCCTCCCCGAACTGCCATGAACACAACACTGTTCATGGCAGCCGTAGGGGAGGGGAGGGGAATTTTTGCAGTTTTTTCACCTCAAGGTTAGTTATAATTGTTATACACTTGCTAATTAATTTTTGTAGTTTTACTTTACAAATAATTTAGATGTAGTTGGCCAATAATATAATAATTATTATACATATTATAATTAATTTGTTTTAGATATATTTAGCTATTTATTTAGAATAATTTAATTTACTTTTGCATTCAATTATTTATTTAGAAATGGCTTGAGTTCAATGAATTTACTGGAGAGCAATTAATATTTTATCCGTAGAAATGGCACTGCAACATGATGCGTAATGGATAATTAGACTTTTTAATCATGTTGCGTAATGGATAATTAGACTTTTTATTAATCATGTTATGTAATGGATAATTAGACCTTTTTATTAATCATGTTTCCAGATGAGTCATCAATGATGTACAACGCCGACCGGCGTTCAATGGAGTTTATTAATGGCGTGCACGAATTCATCGAGGCGACCAAAAAACATAAGCATGATGGTTTCTTTTGTTGTCCATGCAAAATCTGTATAAACGAGAAGGATCACTACTTGTTCGAAAGCGGTTTCATGCCCAACTACATTGTTTGGACCAAGCATGGAGAGAGAGGGATTATGCTGCAGGATGGAGAAGATGTCCCTGACTTTGGTGATGATTACAGTGTTATCTATGAAGATATTGCAATGGAGACTGAAGAAGATGTTGCAGCACATGCTCCATAAGATGATCTTGGTCAGATGTTGCACGAAGCAGAGGAAGTCTGTGAAACTGAAAAGGAATCCAGGGATTTGCAGCGTATGATTGAGGACTACAGAACATTGTTGTACCCAGATTGCAAGCAAGGCCACAAAAGGTTGGGTACCACATTAAAATTGTTGCACTGGAAGGCATCAAATGGTTTATCTGACAAGGGTTTCGAGGAATTGCTGAGACTTATAAAAAACCTACTCCCTGAGGGTAACACATTGCCCGAAACAACGTACGAGAGAAGAAAGGTTGTTTGTCCTCTAGGATTGGAAGTACAAAAGATACATGCATGTCCTAATGACTGCATCCTCTATCGTGGTGAGGAGTATGAAAATTTAGATGCCTGTCCGGTATGCAAAGCATGTGGTTATAAGATCCCTCAAGATGATATAGGCGACATTGATGGGGTGCATACCAAGAAGGGAGTGCCTGCCAAGGAGATGTGGTATTTTCTTATAATACCACGTTTGACGTCTGTTTATGAACAAAACCAATGCAAAGTTGATGCGATGGGACAAAGAAACGAGGAAGCAAGATAATATGTTGCGACACCTCGCTGATGGGTCCTAGTGGAGGAAGGTGGATAGAACATTCCCAACTTTTGCAAATGATGCAGGGAACGTGAGATTTGGCTTAAGTACGGATGGCATAAATCCTTTCGGTGAATAGAGTAGTGGCCATAGTACATGGCCTGCGACACTTTGTATATACAATCTTCTTACTTAGTTGTGCATGAAGCGGAAGTTCATTATGATGCCGGTGCTTATACCCGGACCGATGCAACTTGGTAACGATATTGATGTGTACCTGCAACCACTGGTTGACGATCTTATTTTGCTGTGGAAAGAGGAGGGGGTTCGTGTGTGGGATGCGCACGCAGAGGAGCATTTTAACCTGCGTGCATTGCTTTTCGTAACCATCAATGATTGGCCTGGACTTAGCAACCTGTTTGGAGACTCCAATAAGGGTTATAGGGCATGCACCCATTGTTTACATGAAACCGACAACATGTATATGAAGCACTATAGGAAGATTGTATACATGTGCCATCGTTGATTTCTTCCTGTCAGGCATCCATTAAGAAGGAAGCATGCTCATTATGGTGGAAAGGTGGATCATCGTACGAAGCCTAGGCACATTTGTGGGAAAATGGTATTTGAAATGGTCAAAGATATAAAAGTAGTCTTCGGAAAGGGTCCTGATAGCAAAGCAATGCCCAGTGTTGAAGGACGTGCACCTATGTGGAAGAAAAAGAGTATATTTTGGGATTTACCTTATTGGGAAGTCTTAGAGGTCCGCCACGCAATTGACGTGATGCACCTCACAAAGAATCTTTGTGTGAACCTGCTAGGCTTCCTTGGCGTGTATGGCAAGCCAAAAGATACACTGGAAGCGCGGCAAGACCTACAACGTATGAAACAGAGAGCCGCCCTACATCTAGAGAAAAGGGATAAAGGATGGCATTATCTAGGTCCTGCCTGCTACATTCTAAGCAAGAGAGAGAAGGAAAGTATGTTTGAATGTTTGAACAGTATCAAGGTTCCATCAGGCTATTCTTCAAATATAAAGAGGCTACTAAATATGAAAGAGAAGAAATTCGCACACGTAAACTCCCATGACTGTAATGTCCTGATGACACAATTACTTCCAGTTGCATTGAGAGGTATTCTACCAGATTCGAGCAACTATCATAAAGCTATGTGCATTCCTCAACGCAATTTCACAGAAGTCAATCGATCCAACAGGACGATGATGTCCAAAGTATTGTTAGCCTTGAGATGACATTTCCTCCATCATTTTTCAATATTATGACGCATCTCCTGGTTCACCTTGTCAAAGAGATCGGTGTTCTTGGGCCTGTCTTCCTCCATAATATGTGTCCTTTTGAATGATTCTTTGCAGTCCTAAAGAAATACATTCGTAACCGTGCTCGTCCAGAAGGAAGCATTGCCAAGGGTTATGCAACAGAGGAGGTCATTGAGTTTTGTGTTGACTATGTGGATGAACTTTGCCCGATTGGAGTTCCAATATCACGGCATGAGGGGAGGCTGATTGGGAAGGGCACTCTAGGAATGAAATCAATAAATTCCAATGATCACGCTTCGTTGAGCAAAGCACATTTCACGGTTCTGCAACAATCAGCCTTGGTGGCTCCATACATCGATGAGCACAAGCAACTCGTACGAAATAACTACCCTTGGAAGTCTGAAACCTGGATCACAAAGAATCATATTGAATCTTTTCCGACCTGGTTGCGCTCAGAACTTATGGCTAACGAGGACATTCATGAACAATGTTGACGATGCTTAAGTCTGAAATCACCCGTCAACTCTTGCATCATTTCCTTATCAAAACATTCAACAAATGTAGCCATACGGATTTATTCTAACCATCTCCACAAGCTTTGGTGAATTATGCTATATAGGAATACATACACAGAATACAAGAGAAAACACACATGAGACACACAAGAATGCACAAAAGATCCATCCTGTGTCACACTTACAACAAGGGCCCACCTGACAGAGCAAACAGGCGCGCCAAGATAAAAGCACCTAAGGGATAAGAATGGGCCCACATGACAGAAACTCAGGGGAAGGTAGAACCAGGGAGGCGTCACCTAGGGGTCGGCCGAACCTGGACTACAACAAGTCTAGGTGCACCTCGGGGAAACTTGGCTGCTACTCCTCCTTATCTCAGATGATATGGTTTCCATAGATAATTTTGCGAGAACCGACCTCCTCACACTATAAAAGGAGCTCCCCTCACCCCTCACAACACACACCAATTTTGGAGAAAGAAGAAGTAGAGGGACTCCACCCACTTGTATGATTAGGATAGGGAGTGTGTGAGGAAGAAGTGGAGGAGAAGAGCCGGACTTGTCGGCCTCTCTCCGACTTTGTACCTCGACGGATACGATTCGTTTGAGTAAGTATCCGGGTTCATTTATCGGTAAGCTGTTGGCAAGTTTATTCTTGTTTTGTTATTCGTTTACGGGATCATCGTCCGTTCTTGTAACGGTTGCTCTGGTAGAGGGCCCTTGATAAAGACGAGTAACCCTGCGCGATGCTGGAGTAGTAAACGACAAGCATAGACGTGGTGTTTAGGCTCTAGTTTACCTTTGTTTGCTGCAATCTCAGCTGGTATTGTGGGGTAGACGGCAGGTGGTGACAGCCCTATCCGTCCGCTATGAAGCTGCTTCGTGGTTAGTGCACTCCCCCCCGCCTGGGTTTGGAGTAGAGCTAATAGCCGGAGGTCCTTAGAAGTCTATGGTCAGACCAGTGCCTGAAGTAAACATTTAGCAAACCAAGTTTATCCTTCCTTGAATCCTTTCCTTTAGATAAACCACACCACCCAGGCCATTCTATTTCTTTCATCTCCAAGGGTTAAACTAGTTAGAAGATCGTTACACCTCCGTTTCCTGAGAAAATACGATACCCTAAATACTCTCCAGGTGAAATGCTACAACGGTATCTTCTGTGCGCTTGTGGATTTATCTGTGAATGTTAAGAAATACCAACAAGCATTTCTGGCGCCGTTGCCGGGGAGCGATTGCTGTTTCTATCTTCGAACCTAGTTTGTCTATGTATCTTTTCTTTTACCCTTTCTTTTCTTGTTTTTACCATGGAGCACACTTCTATTCAAAACCTTTCTGCTCCCAAGGGCGAGTTCTTAGAGCCACCCCAGTCATCTAAGCCTGACATAGCTTCAGGCTTTGAACTCCGTCCTAGCTTTATAGTTATGGTTCGGGAACAACCCTTCTCAGGACTCGTTGATGAAAACCCTTACCACCACCTACCAGAGTTTGAGCAGTTGTGCTCATGCCTGAACATTTCAGGCATGGCACAGGAAACACTGCGATGGAAATTGTTTCCTTTCTCCCTTCGTGAGAGAGCAAAACAATGGTACGCCCATAACGTAGGCAAGGTAAACGGAGAGTGGGACGAACCGCGAGATAGATTTTGTCTTGCGTTTTTTCTTATTTCTCGCATTGCTTCCCTACAAAAAGAAATCCTCGACTTTCATCAGGATGAGGAGGAAACATTAGGTGTAGCCTGGGCCAGGTTTTCATAGTTAACCCATTCTGGCTATACCCAACCATGTGTTGCTTCAACACTTTCGGTTAGGGCTTAGCAAGGAATCTACCCTATAACTTGACGTCTCCGCTGGGGGATCTTTTTCACATAAAACGACGACCGAAGGAGAGGCTTTGTTAGATCGTATCCTAGAAAACACCTCCTTCATCGAGCCCTATCCAGCTGAGGAGCCGTAAAAAGAAACGGAAGTTTCATTAGTTGTTTCTACACCTTTACAACCATCCTATTCCGAACCAACCCCCGTTTCTTCCCCCGAACCAGGAACAATAGAGGAAGAACAAATTCAACCTCTAGAATTCTCGTTTAACATCAAGGATAATCTTTTTCAAGATTTCGGAAACACCTTGCTTTATCCACGCAAAAGAGACCTCCAGTCCCGGTAGAACCCCCTGATCCTCTCAATATGGTTTTCCTTAAAGAGACGTCAATAGTTTAACCGCTATCATGAGCAGCGAATGGGTCCAAGAGGGAGAACTCTCTCCCGAACCAATTCAGATTCAACCTCGCTCCTCGACCATTCCATGCTTTGTCCAGGGAGTCACGGTCTCAGCCCTCTATAGCCCCACGGTAGGAGCAAACATCGTTTTTGCATCCTTTGCGCTTAGACATCTAAGCGAATATCCCTTGCTCCCTACCACGAGAACCCTTAGAACCGGATCTTGTTCCATCATAGAAGGGATCGGGGTTATTCATAACGTACCAGTCTGGTATGAGAAAAGTGAGATAGCTCTACACTTTCATATCTTCGAAGTTCACGACTTGTTTTGATAGGGCATCTCATAGAAAGACTGTTCTCAAACGTGTCTTCTCTAGGAACCTTAGACGTAAACCCACTACTAGATTTTAGGCCTATGGAAACAGTGCAATATAGTTGCAATAGGTGCAAATTGCAACAACGGAAGTTTTGTTGCGAGCCGTTGCAATTACTTCCGAGGCAATAGGTGCATTGCAACATTTTTTTTGTCGTGTTGCAATACTTGTAATTGCCATGCAATGAAGCATTGCATTTGAGAGTTGTTGCAACTTCCGATATCGTGGTTGCAACAACAAATGCTGTGACAATAAAGTTACTTTTGCAACCAAATATTTTCATGGTAAAATAAATCAGAAATCCAAAATGTAAAAAATTGCTACCCATGAGAATCAAACCTAAGACCTATTAAACAAACAACAGGCCCTTTACCACTACACTAGAGGCACATTTGTTGTATTTTTACTAGTAATTTTATTTTACACTCTCTCTATGCACAAAAAAGCATTGCAATAGCTAGAAAATGTGGCAATAATAAACATTATTGCAACGAAAGTTGAGATTATTACAACGAAATTCAATATTATCGCCACACATGATAGTTGTGGTAATATTGTCAACATATTGCAACCATATCTCAAAATGGTGGCAATAACACATACTTAATGCAACGGAAACCAAGATTATAGCAACACAAGATATTCGTGGCAATATTGTCCACATATTGCGCCATATTTTGAAATAGTGGCAATAACACCTACCTATTGCAACAGATTCTGTGTTGTTGTATTGCGTCTCGTGGCAATAGGGTAAAAATCTAGTAGTGACCTTGGGGTAGAACCTACTCTTTGCCAATTAACCGGTCAAAGAACTCTTTGGCCGAGTCTAATCCCCAAGAGGAGCCGGTAGAAAGCGTTTTGGCTATCTTCCCCGAAACTTCCGAACCATCTTTAGAAAAGATTGCTGAATCTTTCATCCAGGAGGAGGACGATTGGGAGAAACTCTTGAGCTACCCACACATGAACAGCCTACACCTCCACCTATCGCGTTGAAACCGCTTCCTTCTGGCCTTCGCTATGTCTATCTAAATGGTGACACAGAACTCCCCGTCATCATTAGTGATAAGCTTTCTGACGAGGAAACAACCAAGCTCATAGCCGTTTTAGAAAAACATAGACCTATTTTTGTGTACTCACTCCAGGATCTCAAGGGAATCAGTCCTACACTCTGCACTCATCGTATCCCTATAGACCCAGCCAGCACACCTTCTAGGGAACCTCAGCGTAGGTTAAATAATACGATGCGAGAGGTCGCTAAAAAGGAGGTCCTTAAGCTCTTACATGCCGGGATCATCTATCCCGTGCCTCATAGCGAGTGGGTAAGCCCCGTCCAGGTTATGCCAAAGAAAGGAGGCATGACAGTTGTTGAGAATAATAAAAATGAGCTTATACCCCAACGAACTGTCACGGGGTGGAGAATGTGCATTGATTACCGGAAACTCAACTCGGCAACGAAGAAAGATCACTTCCCACTGCCCTTCATTGATGAAATGTTAGAGCGGAAGCACTCTTTATTCTGTTTCCTTGACGGGTATTCAAGTTATGATCAGATTCCCATCCACCCTGATGATCAAAGCAAAACCACATTCACATGCTCGTACGGAACGTATGCTTATCGTAGAATGTCATTCGGGTTATGTAATGCTCCTGCATGCTTCCAACGATGCATGATGTCTATCTTCTCCGACATGATCGAGGAAATCATGGAAGTTTTCATGGACGACTTCTCCGTCTATGGGAAAACCTTTGATCATTGTCTAGAGAATTTAGATAGGGTTTTGCAGAGGTGCCAAGAAAAGGACTGGTACTGAATTGGGAAAAGTGCCACTTTATGGTCTGCGAAGGCATCGTTCTAGGACACTTAGTGTCCGAAAGAGGAATTGAGGTGGATAAGGCTAAGATCGAAGTCATAGAACAGCTCCCACCTCCAGTCAACGTTAAGGGCATTCGTAGCTTCCTAGGTCATGCGGGGTTCTATCGATGTTTCATTAAGGACTTTTCGTAGATCGCTAGACTTCTCACGAACCTCTTGGCTAAGGATGCGCCTTTTAAATTCACTAATGAGTGTTTGAAGGCATTTCATATTTTGAAAAATGCACTCATCTCAGCTCCAATCATTCAACCACCTGATTGGAGTCTGCCTTTTAAAATCATGTGTGATGCTAGTGACTTTGCTGTTGGAGCGGTCCTTGGCCAATTCAAAGATAAAAAGCATCATGCAATTGCCTATGCTAGCAAAACTTTGATAGGAGCTCAATTAAATTATGCAACAACTGAAAAATAACTCCTCGCCATTGTTTTTGCTATCGATAAATTCAGGTCTTACTTGGTTGGAGCAAAAGTAATATGTTATACTCACCATGCAACCTTAAAATATTTGCTCACCAAGAAAGATGCGAAACCTTGGCTAATAAGATGGATCCTTCTACTCCAAGAATTTGACCCTGAAATAAATGATAAAAAGGGGGTAGAAAATACGGTTGCTGATCATTTATCACGTATGCAAGTCACTAACATGCAGGAGTACTGCTTGACGACTTCTTACATGATGACATGCTACACAAGGTGACAGACTCAACCCCATGGTACGCAAATATTGTAAATTTTATGGTTTCAGGGTACGTACCACCGGGAGAGATCAAGAAGAAACTCATCTACAAGAGCAGACGTCACCTTTGGGACGACCCATACCTGTACAGGGTATGCACAGACAGTTTGCTAAGGAGATGCATATCGGCAATAGAAGGATTCCAGATAATAGAAAAGTGCCACACTGCAGCATATGGGGGCCACTTAGGAGCACTTCGCACCCAAGCAAAGATCTGGCAAAGTGGGTTCTTCTGGCCAACAATGTATGAAGACACTAGAGAGTTCATTCGAAGGTGTCGAAGATGTCAGCTGCAGGGAGGCATTACAGCTCTCGATGCAATGCCCCTCACATACAATCTGCAAGTCAAATTGTTCGATGTTTAGGGCATTGACTACGTGGGACCTTATCAGAAATCCCATGACTGCGAATACATCGTGGTTGTTGTGGACTATGTCTCCAAATGGGTGGAGGCACTTCCATGCAGAGCTGCAAATGCCAAGCATGCTCGCAAAATGTTCCAAGAGATCATCTTCCCTCGCTTCGGAACACCAAGGATGGTTATAAACGACGGGGGGGGGGGGGGGGGGGTCTCATTTCATCGATAAGACCTTCCGAAGCTACCTCAAAGAACTTGGCACCAAGCATAACATTGCCGCACCATACCATCCACAAACCAGTGGTCAAGCAGAAACATCAAATAAGCAATCAAAAACATTCTACAAAAGACAGTCAACGAGATGGGTAAAGGATGGAAGAACAAGCTGCTTGATGCACTCTGGGCATACAGGATAGCTTACAAAACTCCCATCGGCATGTCACCATATCAACTCGCCTATGGCAAAACATGTCACTTGCCAGTTGAGCTTGAACACTGGGCCCACTAGGACATCCGGAAGTGGAATATGGATATCAAGATGGCCGGAAGAAACAGAAAGATTCAGCTCTCAGAGTTAGAGGAATGGAGAGAGAAGGCATATCACAGTGCAAAGATTAACAAAGATAGAACCAAAAGATGGCACGACAAAAGGATCAAACCCAAGAACTTCGCGCTGGGAGATAAGGTACTATTATTTAATTCTAGGGTCAAGCTCTTTGGACATGGAAAACTACGTAGCAAATGGAAGGGACCGTACACCGTCATCAACACATCAACGCATGGAGCAATCACACTCCAAGACATCTTCAAGGTAAACGGTCCATGTTTAAAAGTTTTTCATGAATCATTTAATCCTAATGAAGAGGTAGATGTTATAAACTTGGTAGATTCTAACCTATTCCATGAGAGGCCCATCCAAAGCACATCTCCCTTGCAAACACATGAGCCCACATGACCCACTGAACAAAGAAGGGGCCCAGAAGAGCCAGGGCTGGGGGTCGGCCGACCCCACCTGGTGGCCGTTGGCCCTCAGCCTTTGAATTCAAATCCTTTCAACGGCCCTCTTCACTTTCCTTTCATGCTGGCTCGAAAATTAGGAAGTTCTTGTGCGAAAATGATCCTTCTTCTCTTTAAATAGGCACCTCCGTCCCATTCTCTTTTCTTTCTCACCTTAACACCTTGATCCATCCTTCATCTCTGCTCCACCACATCCTTGAAATCAAATGGCTGGCAAGGCTCTCATCCCGGTTGCCACGTCCACATCGACATTCGCACTCGACAGGGAGCCCTCGCCGGCCAACCATGCTTTGGTGGCCATCGATGAAGAAGAAGCCGAGCACATCGCCATGACTCCACTAGCTACGCTGCCAGCCCGTGCACCAAAGGAGAAGGCGAGGGGCACCGAGGAGGGGTCGGCCGACCCCACGGAGAAGGCCGCGCGGCCCCTCGTTCAGCACCACGCTCCACCAAGTCATCCACGTCCAAGAAGGGACGGGGCAGGCGCATCAGCACTGCACCACGAACAACGACGGGGGAACTTCGGCTCAAGGACACCGCCAAGCGTCTTCTCGCAGATCCTTTGCCGCCTTTCCCCTTGGAGGAAGGGCAACAATATGCATATTCTGTAAAAACAACGGCGGCAACATAGCTAGCCATAACTACACTAGCACTCCCACGCGCACAAACGCTAGCCTGCCACCGCAACGCTTTCATGTTGTAGGGATTCGCACGCCGGGGGAAGGATACGGCAAGGGACTCATGCCCGGTCCATCCCCCAAAAGAAAGGAGAGGGACGAATCTGTTGACTCCTCCTCGGGCCAGCAAGTTCAGGAGGCACATCTCACCGCCTTCGATCACTCGCCCCGGTGGGCAATACGAGAGTGAGGACGACAAGGTCCTCAAGGGACCTAAGGTGTTGAAGCTGCTTCGCAGTATTGTAAAGATGCGCGAAGGGCACAAGGCACTCAGCGATCAGGTGGCAGAGCTCACTTTAGAGCTCAAGTCCACAAAGGACGACTACAACACGCTCCGCCGCGACCTAGGCGTTAAGATAGAACGCGTAGAGAAGAAAGTTGGGATGGGCAACTAACGGTTTGCACATCTCCCTTCACATTTAACTTTAGGCACTATGCATTTTCCCTACCAAATTTTATTTTCAGAATTTCCCTTATCACTTATAATGCGCCTCAATTCAATATGAATAAAAATCAACTCCCCGGTTTCAAACTGGTAGAGTTTTGTTTTTTTTCTATGTATTTCGAATCAAGATCGCAGGTACAAATTCAGTGTGGGGGAGCAACACGTCCCCAAACAAAAACACAAGTCCGAAACACTCTGCACGCGAAAGGGAGGGAGCCGAAGCCCCACCCCTAGGTCGGCCGACCCCCTGGGTCGCCGGACCCCAGGTGTGGCATACCTAGCCCCAGCCTTCTCTGCTCGGACGGTTTGCACTCCACACTCACATTTATGATTGTTTTTGGTGAAAATTAAATTCTGATCTTGGTAAAAACAATTCAAATTAAGCTTCACTCCATGTGCTTCCATGAACAAAACTCGCATACCCTTTATTCCTTGCAATTTCCTCTCAATCTTGTGATCCATATCTTCATAGGGAACGCATGCTTTCTAGGTATTTGATTAATGTGATATGATCATGATGAATGGAACCTTGATCTTTCATGCAAAAGTACTTGGGGTTTCTTTTACAAAATCAAAAACAAAATGGCTTGTCTCCTCAAATTAAAATAAATTCCTACCAAGGCCAAAATCAGATCTTCATGAAAAACACCTTATTCGCAGCTTAACTTTGTTTTGAGCTTTGTCAAATTCTTTGACCCTTGTTAGAAATTCATTATGCTCTCATGATCGAGATCACAAACATGCCACATACATACGCCAATCTCTACACTGGAGATTGCGCAAAACATGCCATCCATTAAATAAAAATCTCCAAATGAAATAACTCTCTCCAAGATGAAGAATGAGCTATACAAAAAGAAAATAAAAAGATGCATACCCAAAGAAGGTATGCCACATGCTCACAAGGCATGTAAAAAAAAAGATGCATACCCAAAGAAGGTATGCCACATGCTCACAAGGCATGTCAAAAAAAAAGAAAGAGAGATAGCCCATTAGTTCAAAGAGAGAGAGAGAGAGAGCCAAATAAAAAGGAGCATTTACAAAATTCCCACACACTTGCACATTCTTGATCAGACTGCATAATTTATTTCTTCTTGGATCTTATATTTGGCTTAGCAATACAAGCAAGGTAAGCATGCCTCCTTTCCCTTACCCTAAACTCCACAAAAAGCCTAGATTTCAGAAAAGAAGGCAATAACTTTGTCTTGGTAAGGATCCAGAAAATAATAAAGAGTTATTCGAGAGAATAAGTTGAGGAGCAAAGCTATTTTCTTTTCAAAAACCAAAAACCCAAGTTTCTAAAGCAGGAAGGTCGTGGAACCTGAAGTCTACATCATTCCATTCTTCAAACACTCAAGGAAGCATGGTAGCCACTCAAAAGGATCACAAGGTTTGGAGAAAAGCTTGGAATAACTTGTATGTAGGTTTCATTCAAGGGAGTTGCAACCACCTTAGTCCTCTAAAACCTTTACTCGAGGATGAGCAAAGGGCTAAGTGTGGGGGTGTTGTTGACAGTGCTTAAGTCTGAAATCACCCGTCAACTCCTGCATTATTTCCTTATCAAAACATTCACCAAATGTAGCCATAGGGATTTATTCTAACCATCTCCACAAGCTTTGGTGAATTGTGCTATACAGGAATACATACACAAAATACAAGAGAAAACACACATGAGACACACAGGACCTTACAGAACCCCGAACACCCAGGACGAGCATGTGGCATCGGCGTGGTCCCTTGGAAGGTTGCTTGGGCCGGAGATAGCACTTACAAGACTCTTCGCAAAAGCAAGACAGAACAGATGGACAAATTCCGTGCCTTACAAGATGAGATGAACAGAAAAGTGCAAGACCTACAACATGAGATGGACGCACGGGTCCAACAGGCAGTGGCACAAGCTCTGAGCCAGCAGCAGGGCACAGGGGCGCATCCGAAAGTTGTGATTAGCCCGACCTCTCAGCGATGTAGCAGCTGCGCATCCACAGCGGCCCCTGGTGATGAACCCACAGATAACGTGCCAGTGGTCGACACACAAAGATACCCAGTGGATGGCATCACAATGTAGACAACATGTGAGCTACATGTGAGAGTTAGAAATATCACCGCTCTGGTAGCCTACAGGTCGGCCTTACCGGTGATTCCTGGTGGAACGATTCATGGTATGCCGGTACCCCCAGGCTACTTCGTTGTCACCATGGAGCGGATCGTCGATGCTGGAGAAAATGAAAAACTCGAGCTCGACTTTGTTGGAGGGGATGGAGAACTGACGTTGGGAGAGGCACTCCATAGTTGCATTCTATGGCGCAAAGCTGACATCAAACTTATTGGGAATACACGTACAGCGGCTCCCCAAGATCCTCCTTCTCCGCCAGGCCTGGATAATGATGATGATGGGGACTTTGGTGGTCCTTCGTCTACGCCACCAGGAGCGCCCTCACCACCATCTCTGGCAAGGGCTAGGAGTACTCCAACTCCTCCAGCACCAGCCAAAGGAAAAAAGAAGACCTCGTCCCTCCCACCGGCTGGAACCCCGCGCCCCAAGAAGCGAAAGGTTGTCGTAAAGAAAATAGGGCCTAACAAGAAATTAGAGTATGTGTTGTCTGGCGATGAACTGGATGAGCATGTGCAAGAACGGTTGGACGAACATTTCAATCCTCCACCACCAGAGAAGAGGGTGCACGTTGATGCTGCAACGGCAGAAAAGGTCTACAATTGCTTGAGAGACATCCCTGAGAGACCAGTAAAACTACGCTCGGACTACTGCCGCACACTGATAAAGGCCCACCAGAGAATGAGGCGAAGTGGCAAGGGCATTCCTCAGCTAGGAACACAACAGAAGGAAATTGAGCCTCTCCGGGTGATGACGGAGAAAGAGCAAAAAGCAGTGGAGTTTTTGGTAGAAATGGGTTTGACCATTGAGCAGGCAATCGGAGAAGATGAGGATATCCCAATTGCCGACGTTGTAGCACATCCATACGAGCATGGAAAACCCTTCACCACTGATGAGGAGTTCCTCAACCTACCCACCCAGATGCGCACATTCCATAACTTGTACATGGAACGTTCGAATGCCGGCCAACAGAAGTTTGGAGTTAAGTATCATAATCATGATTTCTACTGTGGGGCCGATGACTTCTGAGTCGATTTTGAAGATGTGCATGCAATTGTTGGCGCTAAAAATCGGCCAGGAATCGGCCGATGACCTTCAGCGTCGGACACACGACCTGGGAGAATCTGCTTAACTCCTGTTCGGGTGATTGCCCTGGTGTGGTTCGCGCGGCGTGCCAGTCAATCTGACCTGTTGATTGACAAGGAAATAAACGTATTAAATTCCAGGGTTCCGATCGGCTGAAGTTCCGATCTATCCCGAAAAGCGTATCAGCAAATCGGCCGATTTGCTATGAAGATGATCGGCTATAGATTAGCCGATAACCACGTGACGATTGCAAAGAAAACTACTAGAGCAACTTAAACAATCGCTACGGATGCAAAACTTGAAATAGATCTAATCGGCTGTATAATAATGAACGAGGGAAAGCAATGATAAAGCCGATAGTTTCGATCTCACGCTGGATAACTGGTGATAAAACTAGAACAATAGGTAAAACCTATAATTTTGGTAAATATCGATAACTAGTGAATAAATCTAAACGAAACAACGGCGATGCGTCCGAAGTTAAAGCTTAGATTTTATTCGATAAGCAACACCTACCAATTGGCCGGAGATCGTGTCGATGCAGCCCTGCCAATTCGTACGAACTCGTGAAAGAAAAAGAAGTATTGGCGAAGTCGCCGACTTGAAAGTAAAGTACGATGGAAAAGTAGATTGTTTTTGTTGATTGATTGATGTCTATCCTACAAAACCCTGACGGCTCCTATTTATACCCTAGGACTAAGATTCCTGATCGATTATGATCCATTACAAACTCGATTTAAATAGAAAACTACTATATCTATAATATTTCCCTAAAGGAAACGGGCTCCCGCAGAATCTTCTGCCGCCATCTCCTAGTCCAATCCGGATTCTTTCCATTGCTTCACGACCGAGTCGGCATCGTTCTTTTGACCAACGCCAGGTCATTTTTGACTGGGATCCTCTATTGGGATTCCAATGGCTTCATCCCTCTATCTGTTGGCGCAAGCTGCATCGCCAATCGGCCGATCCCTAACTGTAGCCTCAATCGGCCGATTCCCAACTGTAGCCTTTAAATCTGCTGCATCGGCCAGTCTCTTCCTTTCCTGACGCCTATTCAACACGTGTCAAAACCTGGCGTCAACACATGCCCCCCAGTTTCAGAGTAAAACATGACTTTTACTTTGAAATTCTTTTTTAATCTCTCCTCCAAAACAAACGTAGCAAAAATCTCCCTCTGTTTCGCGGTCTTCTACATGATGATTGCAATCTTCTCGAACCGGGCGCTTGAGACAACTGTTCTCCTGGAATTCGTGTAGACGGCGCGGCAAAAATCCTGCCTTTACCCTTTTCTTTCGGACTGTTTTTAAGTACCGGCGTTCTCCGCCGCTCCTTCCCCACGAGCCTAGTAATCTCTTCCCCAGCGAATCACTGTTCATCTTCTCCCTGCGCCCTCTCGGTCTCCAACCGTATCCTCCGGCGATCTTTCTCACGTCTGCAATCTGCTTCATCCCTCTAATGGCGGTGCCATCAGCAACTCCACCAACCGCGGAGGTTTCGCCAGCAACTCCCTCAGCGATGGCGGTCCCATCGGCGACTACATCGGTGACTCCATCGGCGATGATGAGTTTCATTCCGGAGGTAATCATCCGAAACTTTCCTCTTTTACTTTTTATTGCTCAGGCACTTTTTAGATCCATTCTCAGTTTTTTCCCTTTTCCCCCTTTTTTAGGCATTTAGGCACAAAATCACTATTCCCCTTTCCGAAGCCCCTGGTCTCATCTGCTTAGGTCCTATGGGGAATCCAGACCCAGCTGATTTGATCAACTTAGAAACCCATAGAATCCCTTTCAAGCAATCACCTATGGATTTGGGTCGGTGGTCAGGTGCTTTTAGATCTTGGCCGAATGAAACCCCTGGCTGGAAAGAATGGTACCAAAGATTAGCCAACTCCAAGAGAGATCAGTGGGATGAGTTAAAAATCAGCCAGTGCATCAATCTCTCTTTGTCGCAAATGAAGAAAAATGAACCCTTGGTAATAGCGGCCTCCTATTTCTGGTCCGACGCGCTCAACGCGTTTCTCTTTGGGCACGGACCTATGACTCCAACTCTGGCCGATGTCCTGATGCTGACCGGCCTTGACATTTCCTCCCCTGATACACCCTTTGATTATCTGACCAAACCAACCCATCGGCTAGAGAAAAAAGGAATCGGCGGGTGGAAGGGGTATATCAGCAAAAACATGAGGACCGGGACGATTTCAGAGAGAGAACATACAACGTTCTTAATGATGTGGCTAGAGAAGCATTTCTTCTGTGGCAGAGCAGTTGGCCCTTCCTCCAATACACAAGCTCTGGCAGAAGCCCTGTCAATAGGATCCGCCATTCCCCTTGGGAAGCATCTGTTAGGATCGGCCTATCATATGATGCACCAAATTGGCGTCAAATTATCAAAAGGAGAGCCGATTGGTAATCCTAGTGGTCCTTGGTGGTTCATCACCCTCTGGCTTAACTTGTACATGAGCAAGGTCTCCCAGCAGCAGATAGAGACCAAAACATTTCTCAATATCGAGTCAGAGGAGAATCCCACCATACGGCGACGGTGCACCTCTTTTGGAGAAGCAGCATCAGTTTTCCCTGGTTGCCAGTTCACTGCCACCCGAACGGCCGAATATTTCAGATGCTTTTACAATGGCTTCAGTGAAGAGACCACCAGCTGGTATCCGTACCAGATGACAGAGCCGCTCTTTGAGCTTCCTGTCTGTTATGATTCATCATCCAACTCTTGTGATGGTGATCTCATGGATATTTTTATCAAGCCAGGGATTCTACCAGCAAACTTTTTATCTGGAAAAGACTTTCCAACTTATGAATTCTACAACCCATCAGTCGTAGCACGGCAATTCGGCTTTGGTCAGCTGCCGATTCAAGTTTATTTTGCCGGCTGTGCGAAATTCCGAGATGAACTCACCAAGAGCCTCGACTACAGTCGGCTGTGCAATCTAGTGCCAGACTCCAGTACCATCGACCTAAACAACTGAATAGTGGCTCCCTTTGCCGTCCAACAATTCAAATTATGGTGGGCAGAATGGAAGCAACATCTCTTCTGTTCGTCTCCTTCAACATATTGTAATAATCAGGACCCAGACAACATCGACTCAAATGCAGCGGTACTGCCCTTCTCTCAGCCGATTTCAACATTATCCCTTTTCCTGCTACAATCTTGCTGCTAACTCGTATTTCCCTTTTCAGTCCGAAAATCAACTTTTCCCGACGCGGAGCCGATGTGGTAGGCCGATAGAGAGCAACCGCCCATACACACCATTCCCACTTATCTTCCATCACGCCCCGACCATCAAAGACATCACCAGCGGCCGATGGAAGCAAACACTGAAGAAGCCCACTTTAAAGAAGACGAGCCGCCGAGTGCGTGCCCCCATAGAACCGGCTGATCAATCGGCGGCGGCATCGGCTGAACCTTCAACTGCACCAACTTTGCCGACTGCTGAGGAGGTCGATCTCCGGACTGCTACAGAAGTTGGAGCGGCCGCTGCATCATTGCTGGTAGAAGCTGTTCAGGTAATTCCGCACATTTCACATACTTCTAAGTATTCTATCGATATTAACCTCTTCCTTCTGCCAGGCTGCACGAATCACCTCAGCGCAGTCTCCGCAGCAATCGGCTACATCCCAAGCGGAAGCCGAAACGCCAGCGATTTCCCTCACCGAGGTAGAGAGTTTCTTAACTCAATTTCATGATCCTCAACAAAAAACTAACCGATTTTTGATGCAGGCCAATCTGGGTGCGTCGATTGTACCTCCCCAACAAACATCGGCCGGAAGACTCACAGAGGTATGGCAGGCATCTTATATCATCAGACTTAATTATTCGCAGTATACTCATAAAATCTGCTTCCCATACCTTTTCAGGAGGCTGGCCCGAGCAGGGCACTGATAGTCATCGAGTCTTCTTCTTCTGATGAGCCGATCGCGCCGGTTCCCGAGACGAGGGTGGCACTTCTGCCGGCGCAAGCAAGAGAAATCCGTTTCAAAGAGGTAAGGAACTTATCACCCAAATCGGCTGATTCCCCCTTACTGTCTGCTAATCCGTATTTTTACTTTTTTATATTCTTTCGCAGGAGCAGGACACTCCCAATAACAGTCTTTTCTCTTTCGCGGTTCCCCTTTCTGACGATGAAGAGGTCGCTTCACACCAAATCACATCGAGCTCAATTCCTGATGACGTCCGTGCCAAGCTCGAGAGTATGCGGACCCTCCTCCAAGACGATATCGGCCGATTAGTGGGAGATGCCTCGTCGATTCGGCGACTTCTTAATGAAATCAGAGGCCGAATTCCAGAGGAAGCGACAAAGGCTCTGGATCCTGCTGCATATATAGAGTCAATGCAGACTTCAGTGTTCAGGGCCTTACGCCATATGGCCGATCGCGCCAAGCTAGCGAAAGCTCGCGAGGAAGAAGACTCTTACAAACACCGAGCCCAAGAGGTGCATCAGCGAATCAACTTCCTTGAGAACTCTCATCCAGATATCGTTGGCGCCATAGATCGCCTCAAACAGCGAAGGGCAGAGCTAGCCAAAGAGATGGAGCAGGTGACCAAGGCCATAGCTGTTGAAGAAAAAAGACTCCAAGACCTTCCATCTGTCATCGCCGAACTGAAGCAAGAAAGGCATAACCTGGCCCGTGAAGCAATAAAAATCCATCGTCATATGCCAGAAGTCCCTGGATCGGCTGATGACGACCAAAGAATTGTAGACTCGGCCGATCAAATTAGGCAACAAGCGATTGCGACTATTGATGCCCTCCTTGGGTGAACTGTAAAAGATCCTGTAAACATTTAATGTCCCCTCACTGTTGACGCGCAGATTCAAACTTGGACCATCCTCTTTGGCAACTTTTCATTTATTAACACTTTTACTCCGATGGGACGCATCCTACCATCTCTCTACCCCCTTCCTTCTATAAGTATGAGATCCCATATCGTTTCCAAAGGCGTCCGTATTACCCATCTTCTTCCCCTCCAATAATTTGATCTCTGTCCTCCCAGGCTAGACATCAAGATGTCTTCTTCATCTTCCTCCTTCTCTATCAACCAGGTACGAACCCTCTTCTATTTCCTCCCTTGACATCTCAATCGCTCTGACACTGGGTAGTTGTTTGCTCTTTCTTTAGCCAAAACGCCTTAGTCCCAGTTTGGAACGAGCAATTTAAGTTATGCATTCAGACAAACCATTGTCGCAGGCGGACATAGATCTGATAAAAGCTCATTTTGAAGAACTCAAAGGTCATGTTCCTGCTGACGTCCAGAAAGTCTGGGACCATATAGACGCTAACTGCTCCAGGCGACCGCCAACTGAAAGGAGTCATCCACTCCCTCGCTCAGTTGCCCTTGAAGATGCTGCGGCGGGAACATCCCAACCACCTCTTGACAGGAGCCATCCACTCCCTCGTCAAGTCGAGGCTGAAGCCACTATGGAGGATCTGGAGGAGAAGAGCATCCGCCTTTTGATAAAATTAGACCGGATTGAGAGAGAGATTAAGAAAAAGCGTGATCAATAGATATATTGGTACTTTTATTCTAAGGGCGACTTGTACCATGTCGGCCATGTACTCTGCTGTTTTCACTGAATAAGGCATCGGTCAGACCAAATCAAAATGTCTCCTACTTAAGGCGATGTCATTTTTACATCGGCTATATAGACAGGAGCCAATGGGAGTTGGCTACGTTGTCTTGATGCTCCCTATCGCAAGTTATGCACCCACCCATATACTTGGATAGTACCTCTTCAGATATCTCCCATTTAAGGCTCTTGTGAATTCTTCCCCTTCAATAGTTTCTAGTATATATGCATTTCCCGAAGCACATCGGCCGATTCTATACGGCCCCTCCCAAGTGGGCGACCATTTACCGAATTTGGGATCCTTAGACCCTATCGGCAGTACCAACTTCTATACCAAATCTCCTTGGGAGAATTGTTTAACCTTGACCTTATTGTCATACCACTTGGCCACCCTTTTCTTGTTTTCTTCGATGCTAATCAAGGCCCTCAATCGTTGACCCGCCGAATCATCGAGCTCTTCCTTCATGAGGAAGGAATAGTCATCAGCCGTCAACTGATCTTGAAGCGATATGCGCCTTGACCCCGTCCTTAATTCCCAAGGCAAGACTGCCTCGTGACCATATACCAACTGATAAGGAGATATCTTAGTGGCCCTGTGGCAAGCCATCCTATAAGCCCATAGAGATTCAGCCAAAGACATGTGCCAGTTCTTGGGTTGTTCCTCTATCTTCCTCTTGATCAACTTGATTATCCCCTTATTGGATGACTCGGCCTGGTCGTTGGCTTGAGCATAATACGGAGAAGAATTCAACAATTTAATCCCCATATCAGCGGTGAATTCTCCGAACTCCCCTGAGGTGAACATTGTTCCCTGATCAGTTGTGATAGTTTGAGGAATACCAAACCGATAAACAATGTGGTTCTTAACAAAATAGATCATATCAGCCGATATCACGGTCTTCAACGGAACTGCCTCCACCCATTTGGTAAAATAATCAGTGGCTACTAATATAAACTTGTGCCCTCTGTTTGATGGAGGGTGAATCTGTCCGATGAGATCTATTCCCCAACCTCTAAATGACCATGGCTTGATTATCGGGTTCATAGCCAAAGCTGGCGCGCGCTGCACATTGCCAAACTTCTGATAGTCTTGACAACCTTTATAATATTTGAAACAATCTTCGAGAATCATCGGCCAATAATACCCATCGTTTCTGATCATCCACTTCATCTTCTGAGCCGATTGATGGGCTCCGCATACGCCTTCGTGGATTTCCTCCATCAGGACCTTGGCTTCTTCCGTTTCCAGGCATTTGAGAAGAACCCCATCAATTGTCCGGTAAAACAAATTGTCTTCGAGTAACACATATTTCGTGGCCTGAAAACGCACTCGCCGATACACCTTTTGGGATGGATCTTTCAAGTAATCGGCAATCTCCTTTTGCCAATTGTCGGCCGCAAGTTCCAGAATCATGGCCCCTTGAATCGGCCGATACCCGGACGCGTGTTGGGCAAGCCTATTGGCCTCTTCATTGTAATTTCTAGGAATGTGCTCAATCACCGCAGACTTGAATTCCTTTAACAACTAGAGGCAATCTTCATAGTAAATCCTTAAGATATCATCTATGCATTCAGATCTCCCCGTCAATTGATCTACATGAGTATGGAATCCCCAAAAATTTTGACTACATTAGCTTTGACTTCCCTTAACAATTGGATACCTTTTTAGGACGGCTCGGTATTCCGCCTGGTTGTTGGTTGCGGATGCCTCTATCGGTAGAGAGAAATCATAGCTTGCCCCCTGAGGCGATACAAGAACGATACCGATTCCCGATCCGGCTCCACACGAAGAACCATCGAAGTATAGAGTCCATGGAACCGGTTCAACGACAGCAATTTCCGATCCACAATGTTGAGCCACGAAATCGGCCATGACTTAACCCTTGATAGCCTTGGCTGATTCGTACCTTAAGTCAAACTCTGACAGAGCCAGGATCCACTTTCCAATCCATCCTTTCAAAATTGGTAGTTATAGCATATATTTTACCACATCATCCTTGCATACGACTATGCACTCTGCCGATAACAAATAGTGTCTGAGCTTGGTACACGAGAAATATAGACACAGGCACAACCGTTCCACTAGGGAATATCTTGTTTTGGCGTCCAGGAGTCTTCTGCTGACATAATATACCACCCGTTCTTTTCCTTCAAACTCCTGTACCAGCGCCGATCCGATAGCCTGTTCGTCAGCCGATAAGTATAATTTGAACGGCTTATCGGGCTGTGGCGGGACTAACACCGGTGGTGAAATTAGATATTGCTTGATATCTTCTAACTCTTTGCGTTGTTCTTCTCCCCACACGAATTCCTGATCGGGCTTCAATTTCAACAAAGGAGTGAAAGCTTCAATACGCCCGGACAAGTTGGATATGAATCTTCTAATAAAATTGACCTTGCCGATGAGGGGCTGCAGCTCAGTTTTATTCTGCGGGGCCACAACCTTATTGATGGCAGCTATGGTCTTCCGGTTAACCTCTATCCCGCGCTCATGGACCATGAATCCTAAGAATTTCCCGGCCGACACGCCGAATGCACACTTGTTCGGGTTCATTTTCAACCCATGCTTCCTTGTGCACCCCAATACCTCTTGTAAATCAGCCAGATGTTCCTTATGGCCTTTCGACTTGACCATGACATCGTCGATATAGATTTCCACCGATACACCAATGAGCTTGTGAAAGATATAATTCATAGCCCGCTGGTACGTAGCACCGGCGTTCTTTAACCCAAAGGTCATTACAACCCACTCAAATAAACCGAGGTGGCCGAACACCTGAAAGCCGTCTTCGAAATATCTTCTTCGGCCATTAATATTTGATTGTACCCAGCATTACCATCCATGAAACTGATGACTTTATGTCCTGCGGCAGCATCTATCAAGACATCGGCTGTCGGCATCGGATACCCGTCCATTGGTGTAGCCTGATTTAGGTTCCTGAAGTCGATGCATACGCGCAACTTTCCATTTTTCTTATATACGGGTACAATATTAGAAATCCATTCAGCGTAACGGCACTACCGAATAAATCTTTCTTCAATCAATCTTGTGATCTCGGCCTTTATATCAGGTAGAATTTTAGGGTTGCACCGTCGTGCAGGTTGCTGATATGGCCGATATCCTGATTTTATAGGCAACCGGTGCTCGACAATGGACCGGTCTAGGCCAGGCATCTCATGGTATTCCCAAGCGAAACAATCTTTGAATTCTTTTAACAAACTTATCAATCCACATTTGTAATCGGGATCTAAACTAGCACTAATATACGTCGGCCTTGGCTTGCTGCCATCTCCTAAATCCACCACCTCCAATGAATCGGCCGACGTAAATCCATGCCCAAGCTTCCCGTCTTCTCGGACGAACTGATCCATCTAATCTGAATCTTCAGAGCCGACTGCTTGGATCGGCTGTAGACCAAAATCAGACACTTTCAGGAAATCGGTGTCCCAAGTTCTACCAGATATACACTTGACGTGTTCCCAGCTCCACTGTTGCGTGTCGGCCGCCGCAACACTGTAGGTGGAATCGGCGGTGACTATCTCTGTACTATCGCCGACCCACTGTACGAGGCATTGGTGCATTGTAGACGGGATGCAGCAATTCGCGTGTATCCAATCGCGACCGAGCAACATGGTGTAGGACCCCTTACCATTAATAATAAAGAAGTTAGTGGGAAGGGTCTTACTGCCGATGGTGAGGTCGACGCAGAGCGCTCCGCGGGCGGGAGACACGTTGCCTTCGAAGCCTTTGAGCATCATGTCCATCTTGGTCAGGTCTTCATCGCTTTTGCCTAACTTCCGGAACATGGCATATGGCATGATATTGACTGCAGCGCCTCCGTCCACTAGTAGCCTGGTAACGGGTCGTCCGTTAACGTGTCCTTTGAGAAATAGAGCCTTGAGATGTTGCCGTTTTTCATCTTCCGGTTTCTCAAAAGTGGCTGTCATCGGTTCTAAAACCAACTGCGCCATCTGCTCCTCCATCCTTGTCGCTTTATCTTGATCGGCGAGCGCCAGGAACTCCATCGGCAATATGAACACCATATCGACATCAGCTGTTGATTCTTGATTGTCGCCCTCCTTATTGTTGTTTCTCTTGGGGCGCCAGACCCAAGACATGTCGTTTTTCTTATCCAGCACCTGCCTCTGCTCTTCCTCTTGTTGTTCCCATTGGCGCAGACGTTGGATCCTTCATTTTTGAGATTTAAAAGTCCATCAGGGCACCACCTGGGGTTTACTGGTTTGGCCGGCGGTTTGGCGTGCTCCAGTCTGACACCCTAGCATCAGCCATTTCTTCTAGCCGATCATGTACACTGGTTCTGCCCCCCAGTCGCTTCTGCTGGTTGATCCTGCCTTCGACCGGTGATACCGGTCAACTCTGCCCCCCAGCCGATCATGCACTGAAAGGCGCCGATCTTCTTGTTCGCGTCAGTTTCTGCTAATCGGCTCTGATCCTCTGTCTCTGGAACGCGATCTTTTGAGCGGGCGATCGTTGTGACTTGATCAGCTGCACTCAGGGCAATTATCGGCTGATGGCAATCTGAGGTCATTTTCTCAGCAATGGACGAAGAACGGGCATCGCCAATGATCTTCGTGTCGGCGTATCATCTCATCGTGGTGTCTCGACCTTTCCTGCTGCCGCTGATATTTGATAAGTAAGAATTGGGAAGTGATGGGTCTGCGCGATCGTTTTGATCCTTCGCCCTCGTCTTCAACCCGTCTTTTCACCGTGACCTGCTTTCTGGGATCCACGGCGCCGCTTCTTCTAGCCGATTCCGATGTCAGCCCCTTGGTTTGAAGTGAGTTTCTTCCCGTGTCAACCATGTTAGCAGGGAAAGGATGCTGATCAATCTTCATCAGCTTTACCGGCTTCGCCGGGACTTCGAACTTGAGTCTGCCTTGCTCAATGGCCGACTGTATCTGCTGACAGAATATCTTGCACTCATTTGTGTCATGAGATGTAGCATTGTGCCATTTGCAATACTTCATCTTTTTGAGCTGATCAGCCGAGGGGATGGAGTGGTAAGGTGAGAGCTTGATCTGCCCCTCTTGGAGAAGTAAGTCGAAGATTTTATCGGCCTTTGACGTGTCAAAACCGAACGCCTCTGGTTCTTTCTTGCCGAAAGGGCATGATATCGGCTTTTTCCCTTTGACCCATTCTGCTAGGCCGATTTCTTCTTCTTCCTCAGATTCAGACCCTTCCAAATATGCCACCTTTTTCTGGAAATTCCTCCGCTGATCAAACGGACGTACTTCTTGATCGGCCAATCGGTGAACGATCTGACTTAAGCTTTCAAATTCTTGTGAGGCGTACCTCTCCTTGATATGTGGCAGGAGGCCTTGGAAGGCGATATCGGCCAACTAAGCATCGGTCAGGGCTAGGGTATAGCATTTGTTTCTGACCTCTCTGAACCTCTGTATGTAGCCAGTTACTGGTTCATCGCTCCTTTGCCTGAGGCTGGTCAAATCTGAAAGCTTCATCTCGTGGACTTCCACGTAGAAGTACTTATGAAATTGCTTTTCCAGATCAGCCCAGGTGACGATGGAATTGGGCGGTAAGGTAGTGAACCACTGGAAGGCCGACCCAGATAGAGACGACGAGAACAGACGCACCCGAAGAGCATCTTGTGTGGCGGCTTCCCCGCACTGGATGATGAACCTATTTATGTGCTCCACGGTTGAGGTGTCATCGAGCCCCGAAAATTTGGTGAAGTCAGGAACTTTGTACCGATGGGGAAACGGCAGTAGATCGTAGGCCGATGGCTACGGCGTCTTGTACGTATAAGTTTGTACTTTCGACGTTAACCTGAATTGATCTTGAATTACCTCCGCTATTCTTGTTGTCCAATCCACTTGCTGCTGATGAACAGCTGGTCGGGGCGCCGGCGTATGTTGGTGGATCGGCGTTGGTACAGCCGGGTGATGTATCGATGCGTGTGGCGGATTCTGTTGCATCGTGGTCGTCTGAGCAGCTGACAGCTGATGGCGAAGCGAATCTGCCGCCCCATCGTACATCGTCATCGGAGCCATGTTTCTGAGTGCTTCTGCGGCATCTACCCCCTGCCGATTTCTGACGTGGCCGGTTGATATTGAGGGACCGTCGGCCGAACGGCCGAATGAAACGGTGCCTGGATCGGATAGCTCCCATGTCCGGTTGATTGATCAGGAAAAGCCGCCATTGCTGGTGCCCCCCAAGGTACTGAGTTTGAGGGCAGCGATTGCACGGAAGCAATCTGGATAGGCATTAAAGACATGGTGCACCGTTATACCCTGGAGGCATTGAAGGCAACGAAGTGTTGTACCCTTCGAGTTGCGTCGACATCGGCTGAGGAGTCGAGTGAGACGTGCCTGGTAAGCTTCTGGCTGGAGGTAAAATAGGCGGGGCGTATGTTGGCTCCTGATATCCCTGAGCTACTCCGCTGACCAGAGAGCTGATGACGGCGTTATACACCGTGTTGGTCATTACTGAGGATTGGTTGATGAAAGCCTGATAGACAGACTGTTGAATCATATCGGACATCTTGCCCGAATCTTCAGCGATGGTGATGTGGCGGGGAACTGGAAGAGGAGCTTTCTTGATTGCCTCCCCGCTTCTGGTACGACTGAAAGATTGCAGATACACCCTTTTGTAGTCTTCTAGGTGTTTTGCCAGTTCCTCTTTCTGGTCGTCCTTGAGATCTGCTTCCGTGACCTCAATGATGTTGTTCTCAGAGACTTCGGTGGCCTTTGACATATTGGATGTTGAGGTGGTCCCACCGGGCGTGCCAAAAGTGTGTTGGCGCTAAAAATCGGCCAGGAATCGGCCGATGACCTTCAGCGTCGGACACACAACCCGGGGGAATCTGCTTAACTCCTATTCGGGTGATTGCCCTGGTGCGGTTCGCGCGGCGTGCCAGTCAATCTAACCTGTTGATTGACAAGGAAATAAACGTATTAAATTCCGGGTGTTCCGATCGGCTGAGGTTCCGATCTGTCCCGAAAAGCGTATCAGCGAATCAGCCGATTTGCTATGAAGATGATCGGCTATAGATTAGCCGATAACCACGTGATGATTGCAAAGAAAACTACTGGAGCAACTTAAACAATCGCTACGGATGCAACACTTGAAATAGATCTAATCGGCTGTATAATAATGGACGAGGGAAAGCAATGATAAAGCCGATAGTTTCGATCTCAAGCTAGATAACTGGTGATAAAACTAGAACAATAGGTAAAACCTATAATTCTGGTAAATATCGATAACTAGTGAATAAATCTAAACGAAACAACGGCGATGCGCCCGAAGTAAAAGCTTAGATGTTATTCGATAAGCGAGACCTACCAATTGGCCGGAGATCGTGTCGATGCAGCCTGCCAATTCGTACGAATTCGTGAAAGAAAAAGAAGTATTGGCGAAGTCGCCGACTTGAAAGTAAAGTACGATGGAAAAGTAGATTGTTTTTTTTGATTGATTGATGTCTATCCTACAAAACCCTGACGGCTCCTATTTATACCCTAGGACTAAGATTCCTGATCGATTACGATCCGTTACAAACTTTATTTAAATAGAAAACTACTATATCCATAATATTTTCCTAAAGGAAACGGGCTCCCGCAGAATCTTCTGCCGCCATCTCCTAGTCCAATCCGGACTCTTTCCATTGCTTCACGACCGAGTCGACATCATTCTTTTGACCAACGTCAGGTCATTTTTGACTGGGATCCTCTGTTGGGATTCCAATGGCTTCATCCCTCTATCTGTTGGCGCAAGCTGCATCGCCAATCGGTCGATCCCTATCTGTAGCCTCAATCGGCCGATTCCCAACTGTAGCCTTTAAATCTGCCGCATCGGCCAGTCTCTTCCTTTCCTGACGCCGATTCAACACGTGTCAAAATCTGGCGTCAACAGCAATATACCGTCAAGATGCCCTCAACCTCTCTATCGTGACTTGTTGGATTCTGTAAGTATCGAGCAATCTCTACATTCATATGTCGATATTAATCAACACTCTATTCTTTGTGACATCTCTCTAATTTAATTATATTGTATTGTGTAGAATGGAGCTTCAAAGGTGCAGAAAAGAAGGATGGAATCATCATTTGGGTTTCATGAATCCCATGCTTATCAATCAGAAAAATTTACAGGACAAGTATAAGGAAGCATGTACTAACATGTACAAATCCCTAATGGAACAACATTACAAATCCTATATATTGATACCCTACAACTATAGGTAAGTTCTGATCGACTATTAACTCTTTTATATTACTTTAATGATGTATATATTTATATATATGCTTGTTTATCTATATGTGCAGCTTCCATTGGATTTTGCTCTCACTCTGCTTGGAGACTAGTAGAGTAATAGTGTTCGACTCCAAGATATACCCTAGGGACAACATCGATCACTTCTTACAACCATTGAACATGCAAGTTTATTTAATTTACACAAAACACAACTATTTTTGGATCGAATATTTATCTTTCATTCTTATGCGTAGGGTGTGGAGAGCTTTCGTGAAAAAGCAACCTGGTGCTTTTAATAATGAATTAGATGTTAGAATGGATTTCCCGGTATGTGGGTCCGATACTCTTTGCATATCTCATAGACTATTATGCATACGCATACAATTATAATTGATTTGTTTCTTTTTTAGTGTTCAAGATAAAAAACAGGAAATAATTGGTGGGGGTACTACGTATGTGATTACATCCACACCTTAACCCATTTTGGGAGAGGTACGCTGGAGGACATAAGAGTACGTGCACAAACCACTGATAAATATGTTTCTAGTTATGCTGACGCGAATAATCGATATATGGAGCTTTATTTTTATATAAAATGATAGATGACACAAATAAAGGATGAAGTTCTCCAAGTGGATAAGATGGTGGCCGTGTCGGAGCAGCTCATAGGATTCATTTTGAGGGAGATCCTTGATCCTAAAGGCGAGTTCTACCACGATGGCCATTCAGTCCGTAGAGAACCCAAATCGACGTCGTGATACAAATGATTTCTAGTGCTTGTAATCGTGATATTTGTATATTTGTAAATATTATTATGTTAAAATAACTTAATTACATGATTTGCAGTGACACTTAGTTATTTTCGTACATTATTTCAACTCGAACGCAACTAATGATCGTATAGTAGTGCATAGCTCGGGTACACATACAAATTCTGCATGCATAAATAATAATGAACAATAGAAATAAAATAGGATTTGGAGAAAAGTGGGAAAACTTTTTGGTACCGGTTGGAACTCTCCAACCGGTACCTAAGGGGCTGCCAGCTTGCGTCAGCATGGCAGCCCTTGTGGTACCGGTTGGTCTTTCCAACCGGTACCAAAAGGAGCCTTAGGCACCGGTTCAAATGCCCCGTGTAGAAAGCCGAGACTTTTAGTCTCGGTTTCCTAGTACCGGGTGGCAAACCGGTGCGTAACGGCCTTAACACTTGGTACTATAAGGCTGTTTTGTAGTAGTGGCTGCAGTCTTTTTGTCAGATTTTCTTGTCATATTCTGCACTCCAAATCTTTATTCCTTAATTTTAAACCCAAGATCCAATCGCATTCTGCTGCTCAAATTGTTTCTCGTCGGGTTATTTACTTGTTCCAA
Source organism: Panicum miliaceum (assembly GCA_032594955.1). Classification (NCBI taxonomy): domain Eukaryota; kingdom Viridiplantae; phylum Streptophyta; class Magnoliopsida; order Poales; family Poaceae; genus Panicum; species Panicum miliaceum. The sequence continues at coordinate 42,953,113 of CM064056.1, read as the reverse complement.
AGTTTCAGACTGAGAACATGCTTTGTTTCTCTTTTTTTTTTCTCTCGTCACCTTGTTTGTTCATTCCAAAGTTTCAGATTAAGCACATGCACACCCTCCGACATTAATGAGTTCCCAATAGATCTCTAATCTGGATAGAAGCTAGAAATCAATCAGGATCCAGGACAGTTCTAGACAAAATGCTAGAATCAATCAGACAGAATCTGATTTCTATAAAAAATGTTAGAAATCAATCTAGACAGGAGGTAGAAACTAATCTGGATTTCTAGACAAGATGCTAGAAATCAATCTAGATAGGAGCTAGAAACTAATCTGGATTTCTAGACAAGATGCTAGAAATCAATCTAGACATCATCTATTTTCTAGACCAAATTTTAGAATTGATAAAAAATGGCTAGAAATCAATCTATAGAAGTTATTTCTTTGACAAATAACCTTTCCAAGTGCACCCATGCTCAGAAATACACACAACAGCAGTTTGAGACGGGAGAAGAGAGAGAGGGAAACACAATGATGCAAGAAGACAAATAACCATCAAGTGCACTCTGATACAAAGGCATTAACCACCTGGGCAACTTTAGGGCTCGTTTAGCATAGGTTCAGCTTTACCTAAAATACCTTCTGAAGCAGCTTTGTTGGTGAAGCAGCTTGTCTAGTGAAGCTGAAGCCGAAGCTGAAGTTGAAGCTGAAGCCAAAGCTACCATTTGTGCGCTTCACCCGGCTAGTAGAAGCATATTGTGGCTTCACGGACAGCTTTAAGCCTGAAGCAAGTCCAAAATATACTGTTTGATGCAGGTTCTTTTGCTAAGGTAGGACCCATCAAGGAGGTGTTAGCTTGGAATGATTTGCTCCAACTTATGGTACTGTTTAGCACCCAACGTGGGACCCACGCCAATATTAATAAAAGTGATTCTTCTGCCCACATATGGTCTTCCTTGGTTGGTGCTGTGCTTTTCTCTCTCCCACATCATATTATGCACATTGTTTATTCCTTGGTAATCCTTGGCTGGGATGCCTATTTGGGCTCCCGGCGCTCTGCTAGCACCTACACAAGAAATTGTTCCAGCGTATTGCACCTCGACTAGCTCTTTCTCTCTCATTTTGGCACCCTCAAAAACTCAACACTGGAGCTGCCCTAAGGGCGCGAGATGAGAAGCACTTTCCATGATCCATGTGTAAGTTTTTGATTTGGGGTACACTTGCCCTTGCCCACGTGGGCACGGAAGGTTTTCCTATTTCTTCAGCCTAAATAAGAAACAGACATTCTCTTTCATGGAATATGTGTTAGCCTAAGAGTGGTAATTTAGATGAGAAGATGGCTTAAAGTCAATATAAGTACATGCTTCAAGATAATAGGCTAAGTTCAGTGCACAAAAATTAAAATTTATAGGATTTTTCTGGATAACCTATAGCTTCATTACCGCTGGAATTCATGAAGGCCCCACGTTCCAGTGTCGGTTTGAATGTTGCCAACCAATCATTTCAAGCTCCACTACCGGAAACCAGTTAGTTGCCGTGTGCCCAAGTATTTGCCGTGTGTCGTTTCTCGGGCACACGGCAAACACCATTTTTGCCGTGTGCCGCTAGGAAAGCGCACACGGCAAACATAAGGCACATGACAAATACTGAGTGTTTGCCGTGTGCCTAATGTCAGGCACACGGCAAACACGCGACCAATAACGGCCGTTGGCCAACCGTCAGTCTTTGCCGTGTGTCTTTGTCTAGGCACACAGCAAAGCTGTGAAAAAAGTTTGATTCTTGCCTTCCAATTTTTTCTTCTATCTACATATTATTCTTGTATTCCATGTTATGTTTTTGTATATTTGTCGGTCTTTTTGCTATATTTGGTCATTTTATTTCATTAAACGGATTTTTTTGGATAAGCCCGATTTGAACTGAAGATGTTTTGAATAATTGGATAAAATGAATTGAAAAATGATAGTCAGGTTATTGAGTTCAATGTGAGTTCGTATCAAGCAAATGGAATCCAATTTTGAACATCTTTGTCAGTAACCCTGAGCATGAATGTGTGCGCAAATCGGTTTAAAATTCTATAAAAAGCAAACGATCTCTGAAATTATAAAATTTATCATGATATCATCATTTCATACTTGGATGCTGTGAAAAAAAATAGAGAATGTTTCGCACAAGTTTTCACGTACGCTCCTTACAAATCGAAAGCTTTCCCGAGAAGTTCCATAGAGTTGAGAGAGAGCCGTTTAGGTTTCGAGTCAAATTGACGGGCGAATTGCGTATTGACTTCAAAACTTTTTGTATATGCAACATAGAACTGAGATTTTTGTTCATAGAAATAATGAACTTTTGGTTAATTTTCGGATCTCTATCGTAATTTTATTTTTTTCAATTAAACAACATCATGTGATATAGTTTGAAATTGAGCTTCAAACGGCATGAAATGATGAATTTTTGTTCATAGAATAATCAAATAGGAATTGTTGAATGACTTTGAAAAGTTAATTCAAGTTTCTTTCTATCAACTTTTGGTATACACGTTATGGAAAATTTTTAATGTTCATACAAATCGAAATTAAGGTTCAAACGCATGAAATAATAGATTTTTTCGCTTGGAATCGACAATCTTGAATTCTAGAGTGCCTTTGGCATGGTATTTTCAAAGTTTATCACATCAAATTTAGTAACATAATCTCAATTTGAAAAATTTGGAAAAGAAATAAAAAAAATGCCTTTGCCGTGTGCCTTGGATCGGTGGCACACGGCAAACAGTTACGCCAACACTTAGCTGTTGGGGGGGAACTCGTACTCTATCCATAGACATACACACACACTCGCACTCGCACTCCACACACGATGCCGCCATCCTCCCGAGCCGCGCCTCGTCGTGCCATCACCGAGCCGCGCTCACCGCCCACACTGCCGCCCCCGTGCCTCGCCCTCCGCACCATCTCCACATGCCTCGCCCGCTGCGCCGCTCCGCCTGCCACCGTCCTGCCGCGTCGCTCAGTGCTGTGCTGTTGCCGGGACTCGCCAGGCCGCGCCACGCCGCGGGCCCCGCCATTGCCACCGACGCCTCCCCGCCGTGCCATCGCCGTCCCTGTCGTGCTCTAGCGGGGCTGTCCTGGCAACAGGGCATGGCCCCCGCCTCCACTGCCACTAGCTGTTGCCCCGGCAACCGGGCGTGGCCCCCGCCGCCGCCGGCGGCAGCAGGCCCCGGTGGCCGATGCCACCAGCTGCGGTCTCCGCCGCCTCTGCCCCCGCTGCCCAAATCAAGGTGAAATTTTTTTGCATGACCACACTAGTCACTATCCATTGATTCATCCGGATGTGTAGCTATTTATTCATGTTTATTGTAAATCGACCAATTATTACTGGAACTAGAGACTAGTGAGCTCCTTCGTTTTGTTAGTTGAAGCCCGGCCATCGAGCCGTGGGAAAACTCTGCTGTGTAGCACGGCCTTCGTGCCGTTGTTTTTCTTGCAGGCTTTGGAAATCTCAGCTTGCAGGGGCGGTGCTGCCAAAATTTTGAATTGACACTATTGTGTTCCTTTTTTCCAGGATAGGCTATTGTAAACCGTCCTCGAGCTGTCTACACCGACACGCCCATCACCGCCTCGCCCGCCGTCAAGCCCCTAGCCGAAGCCGACCAGAACCGCAAGTCCACACCACACCGGCCACGCCTACACTGTCGACCCACGGTAAGCACCGCCGTCGTCGCCTCCCTTGCAGCTCATTTAACATATCTTGTTTGTAGCTCCCATAACCTAGTTAGGCGTCTCCTGTTCGGAAGAGATACAGTTGGAAATATGCAAAACTTTGCATATCTATGACCGTATCTATTTCAAATTGTCCACATTTTTTGGACAACCTGAGGATGCGTAGATGGGGTTAGTTTCCATGGTCTACTCCTATCCGAGATAGATTTTCAGCATCATCTCCTCGTTGTTCTCCAGATACACAATCTCCCTACCGGGACGTGTATTTGGATAGCGGGGAGGTGTTGCCGAAATTCTGTCCCGGATCGGAGTAGAGCATGGAAACCTACCCCAGCTATGCATCCTCGGGTAGGATTAGGACCTATCTTGACCTATTAGGAAGTATAGACATCGTGTAGATGCAAATAAGTTTTATATTAATCGCTGATATGATAGAGATGGATGACCGTGCGTGGATGTACACGGGCTGGAAACGTGGGGGTGACTTGACCGTGGAATTGGATTCTGAAGACCGATGCTTTCTTGGATCGAGCATTTGCAAAGCTTAAAGGAGCCAAGACCACTTGGTGTCCCAGCAGCAGATGCAACAAAAGGCATTGACAAACAAAGCAAGACATGACACAACATCTTTGCAATTAGGGATTTATGAGAGACTATACCCGGTGGACATACCATGGTGAAGCCAACCGTATGAGAGACGAGGTCGTGAGACAACGCATCGAGGATCATGATGCTGATGCCGGGGTAGGAGACATGTTAGATGACTTTCATGAAGCACACTTTGATGAAGGACGTAGGGAGGATGAGCCAGAGGCAACCGCGAAGGCGTATTACGACATGTTGGCTGCAACGCAGCAACCCCTTCACGGGCATACCAAGGTTTCACAACTGGATGCCATTGCGTTCCTAATGGCCGTGAAGTCCCAGTTTACCCTCAGTCGAGACGCCTTCGATGTTATGTTGATAATTCTTTGCAGCCTGCTTCCGGAAGGTCACATTCTGCCAAAGAGCATGTAAGAGGCGCAGAAACTCTTTCGTACACTTAAGATGCCATATGAGCAAATACATGCTTGTCCCAAAGGATGCGTCTTATTTAGGAAAGAACATGTAGAAGCAAAGTACTGTCCAAAGTGTGAATCCTCTAGGTTCGTGGAGGTAGACTCTGGTGATGGTCAGAAGAGGTAGCTCGCGGTACCCTTGAAAATCCTACGGTACCTTCCACCCATACAGAGGATCCAACGGCTATTCATGACCGAGGAATCCGTGAAACAGATGACATGGCACAAAAAGGGAACTAGATACAATCCTGATAAGCTAGTACATCCATCCGATGCTGAATCATGGACCCATTTTGACTGGATTCATCGTGTGAAATATGATGACGCTTGTAATGTACATGTTGTGCTGGTTATAGATAGCTTCAATCCTTATGGAATGTCGGCTGCCCCTTACACTTGTTGGCCCGTGTTCGTTATCCCCCTCAATCTCCCCCCCCCCCCCCCCCCGGCGTCATCTTTCAATGACAGAACATATTCTTGTCGTTAATAGTTCCTGAACATCCCGGGAATAATATGAGTGTGTACATGGAGCCTCTGATTGATGATTTGGTCCGCGCTTGGCAGGAAGGGGTTTGGACATATGACCGAGCTACAAAGACAAACTTCGTAGTGTATGTTTGGTACCACTACTCCCTGGATGATTTGCCGGCGTATGGGATATAGTGCGGCTGGTGTGTCCATGGGAAGTTCCCTTGCCCAGTATGAAAGGCCGCTATGAGGTTCATTTGGTTGAGGAAGGGTGGCAATTATTCTTCATTTGACAAACATCGACAATTCCTCCCTCTTGACCATCCATTCAGATGAGACAAGAAGAACTTTACAAAAGGTGTCGAAGTTAGAGACCCTCCACCGCAGATGATGACATGTGCCGAGGTTCGTGCTTAGTTAGACATTCTCGTGGCCAATGAAGAAGATGGTGGTTTTGTGGGATGTGGTGAGCAACATGCCTGGGCGCAGAAGTCGGGCTTGTGGAGGCTCCACTATTTTGATGACCTCCTTCTTCCACATAATATTGATATGATGCACTCTAAAAAGAATGTTGCCGAGGCACTTTGGGGAACAATCATGGACATTGTATATAAAACAAGGACAACATTAAGGTGAGAGTGGATCAAACAACATTATGCGATAGACCAAAGCTAGACATGATGCCTCCCAGAGTCGGCAAGTCATGGAGAAAGCCTAAGGCCGATTTCGTCTTGATGAGGGCCCAAAGGAGGGAAGTACGAGAATGGTTCCAAACCTTAATGTTCCTCGATGGGTACGCAGCGAATCTGAGGAGGGGAGTGAACTTGTCTACTATGCGAATCAACGGGCTCAAGAGTCATGACTACCACATATCGGATTAAAGAAGCCTCAATCATGTCTGGCAAGTCTTGTCAGAGTTGAGCTTTTTCTTCCGCCAGCTTTGTGCTAAGGAGTTATCTCTGACGGTGATTGAAGAAATGGAGAGAATGGCGCCTGTGTTGCTCTGTAAGTTGGAGAAGATCTTTCCACCTGGCTTCTTTAATTCGATGCAGCATATGATCTTGCACCTTCCGTACGAGGTATGAATGGGGAGGGGGGGGGCGTGCAGGCCCGTTGGTGCTATTCAATTGAGGGATGTCAAAATGTTCTTCGAACAAAATGTAAAAATAAATGCAAAATTGAAGCTTCCATCATAGAGGCATACATTCTGGAGGAGGTGTCAAACTTCACATCAAATACTATGCTGACAACCTTCCTAGCATGCATAATCCATCCCCTTGTTACAATGCTGGGGAAGATGAATCAAATCTCAAATCTCAGCCTTTTTCGAGGGCAACTCAAAAGTGTGTTGGCATTTCATAACGTCATCCCTAGGATAAGTGTTTCCCAGCAACGGCGCCAGAAATGTTGTGGGGTATTTCTTACATTACAAGAGGATCCGCAAGTGCACGGAATACCGTTGTAGCATTTTACCCTTGAGTAAGGGGTCGTATTTCTAATTCCGCAGGGAAGGCAGCGGTTATTGGAATAGATTAGTAGTAGGTTGATTTATTCTAACATGGATATTCACTTGAATAAACAGGGGTAAGATACTATATGGTAGAGAGGTAGTGTGACACACAAGTTACTCAAGCTCTATCTCTATGCAAAGCTTACAGGAAGGGAGAAAGGAAGAAGAAAGCTAATCTAAGGACTTATATACTCCTAACTAAGCATACAGTCTATACTAAGCACTCATACACATACACATGATTAGGATCGGGCTCTATGCTCCCAGGCATCACCCGGAGACTGCACAGGAAATGGCTAGGTGGCCACTAGTTCTTAACGACTATTTTATGCACCTCCTACAGCTACTACACGAATGGGGAGGGTTACGCTGGATGGACAGGGCTGTCACCACGTGCCGCCTACCTCATCTAACCATGGTATAGAGCCGCATCCAGCAATACTGATTAGCCCAGACACCACGTCTACGCTAACGAGCGATACTCTAATGCCCCGCGTGGAGCCCCCACCCTCCGGATGGATAGACATCACACTAGAGCAAACATACGTATACTGGAACCAATGCCGTAACCTAGATGTCTTACCATGTCTAATCATGCAAGATACAAGACTACTAAGCATAGCACACAAATCTGAATACACAAAACATATACTATACGAGTACACTAAACTAGAAGATAACACTATTAAGGAATTCTAAATATTACAAAGGAGAGGAAGAGTAAAACCCATATGGAACACTCCTAGGCAAGACTCGGGAACCGAAGAAGAGCTACTTCACCTAAACTCCACAATCCTAAAGACTAAGCAAGAGAGGAACTTGAGAGAGAGCAACTTGAGGTGTGTCTTCTATTGTAGGACCCCCCTTATATTTATAGGGGTGAGTGAGGGAGGTGTGCAACAGCTTCTCGGCGCCCCTTCACCTCCTGAAACTTTGAACCGACATGGAGGACCAATGAGGGAGCTACACGTGGAAGAGGTAAGACGGTGGAGCTCGGCCTGGTTCGGCCGAACCAGGTTGGGCTCCAACCGACCTCAACTTCGGCTGAGGGGTTGACACGTGGGCCCTGGTCACTCTTGTGGGTGAGTCGAGTCTGTCCTAAGTCGGTTGTGCCTGTTGGTGGGCCCTTTGATCAATGGGAGGCTGAACGACGCACTCTGATTGGTCGACGCCATTTGGCTTGGATTGAAGTGCTTGTTTACACTTGATTTCTGTTCAATTTCCCTGCATTGCAAATTCTCCATGGGGAATATGGAAACGATATTATTCTAGATAAATATGCAAGTTAAGTATGCTAGTCATCCCAATTTTCTGATCAAATTGACGCTCGAAATTGGTCCGTAGCAAGCGTCAACAAGAACCCCCAAGCTATCCTTTGCTCGTCCCGAGGAAAACAGGACAAATCAGGTTGTTGATCAGAAAATTGTTAGACTCATTACCTACTGTCGTGTCAAGTCTGAGGCATAGATGCTCTCCTTGAGATTGAGTAATGTTGGCATGAGTACCTAGCCCTTGTTGCCTTCATCATCTATGGGGCTTATAAGCTTCCCCTCATCTTGAACTGTTGAGAGTTAGAACAGTCGACAGAGAATTATTTACCTTCCCTTTGCTCACAATCCATCTGGAGGTTTTATTTTTGTTGAAAATAGTAAAACAAGACTAAGTTCCTCAAATGATTCACTCGGATCGCTCAATGGTGTATGAATCTTTACCGAGGCACTTCTCCCTTCTCATAACCAAAGCTTTTGTGGAGCTCAAGGTACGGAATGGATGAAGCATACCTGCATTTCATATATTTCCAAGACAAAGAGTGGATCCATGAAGAAAACTAGTCATATCCCAAGATCAGAGGTGCATGTGTGTGGATGGATGAGAAGTATGATTACTCCTTCTTGGTTATCCCCCTTTTATTCTTTAATTTCTCTCTTTTCTTGGGTCATGCTTCTTTGGCATGTCATCTTTTTTTTCGGGGATGACCAAGCTTAATTTCTTTTCCAGGGACAAAATGAGGAGAGATCAAAAACTTCATGGAGCATTTATTTGGTGGATGGATGGATTTTCTAATTCTCAGTGTAGGAATGTCGCAATGAGTGTAACGTGTGATCTCGATCAAGAGGATATGAAAAGCATCTCACTAGGGTCACAACAATTTGAAGACAATCATCAACAGTCGTCTTTCAGAGGCAAGCACAATCGTGTCTCTATTCATGATTGGCTGGGTCCACGCATCCCCGAGCAAGCAACAATTGAAGAACAAGCTGCAGATCGTGTATCTGATGAAGTGCCTCTTGATCGGTCACTCGAGCGTCACGACAGCTACAGGTATGATCCAGAGGAGTACCCGGATTGGTGCATTCAGGGGTTGACCCATTCTCAGAAGAGGAGGGTTCAGAGGCTCCGTCACCAGGAGGAAGAAGAAGCACGTGCCTACGAGAAGAAGACAGTCAAATCGCAAGTGTGGCGTAAGAAGACCAATAAAACTACCGCATCAGCGTCGGTCAATATGGTTTTTCTGCTGCCTATGGAATTCAAAGCACCAGTTCATGCTGATGATGAGATGGCAGTGGCAAAACTTGCGTTGGATCCAGTCCAAGCATCGTTCGAGAAGCCAGAAGAGAAAGAGCGGAGGCATCTAAGGCCTTTTTACGTGAAGGGGCATGTTGACGGCAGGCCGATGACTAAAATGTTGGTCGATGGAGGGGGCGTTGTCAATGTCATGCCATACATTGTCCTTCGGAAGCTTGGGTATGGCGAAGAAGACATGATGGGAACTATGATGGTTCTTAAGAGCTATGAAGGGAAGACATCGTCTGCTCGAGGGGCAATTACCGTCGAACTGACGATTGGGAGCAAGACCTTACCTACTACGTTCTTTGTCATGGATGGCAAGGGATCATACAATCTGCTCTTAGGCAGGGCCTAGATTCATTCCAATTGTTGCATTCCATCCACGATGCATCAATGCCTTATTCAATGGCTGGAGAATGATTCAGTCGAAGTGGTGCCCGCGGATTCCTCTCTCAGCGTTAAGTCGGTCGATCCTCCAGTATGGGGTTTCGATGGCGTGGAGTGCATATCAGGCAAAGTATGGGAAGGAGACTTCTTGAAGATGGAGGACTTTGGTCTTGATCCAGTTCAGGAAGACGGCTTCGAAAACTCTACTCCGTGAAGAGATTTGAAGAAGCATCTCATCGGCCAAAGAAAAACAAAGCAAGAACTTTTGGCCGATGAATTGATCTTGTAAAAGCCGATCGTGTTGATCAGGCTCAAATGGCCGATACGATATGTATTGCCCTTAGTGCAAAAACTATACAACTAAATATTGTTTTGGTTGTCAAGAGAAATTAGCGCAAGACCGATGATTCTTTATCAGTTATATTTGAAAATCATCATGGTTGATTATGGAAAGTTATGTTTGATCTTTTGGGCATCATAAACTGAAGGACTAGCTGCTCGAGCCTGAGTCGCATCATGATTTCGACGTAAAAGAAAGGATGTCATCACCAACGAGGTTAATGCAGGATTTCAGTTACGCATTATTTCGTGGCCAATAACCATGAAGAGCTTGGGACTCTTACTTTTCGGAGACATAAAGTTGACTGAAGATTCTAGTCAAGTGAAAACACCGATCAATCAAGTTCAATTGGTTGCAAATCAGCAAGGGAAACAGATTCAGAACAAAAGGAAGGTCGGATCATCTATTTGAAAGAGTATTTACAAAAGGCCGATCTACAGATCAGGCTGTTACATTGATTACTACATTTATTCGTCGGCGAAAACATTACCGATTACAACACCTAGGCTAACTTCCTCGCTAATGCCAGAGGCAACTACACCTAGGTCATCGACAAGTTCTTCGAATTCTTCCCGTGCCTCGCCTTCCGGGAAGATTGGGTGCAGAGTCCGAAGATCATTCCTAGACAGAGTTTGCACCATGGCTAGCGCGACGGTGGCACCGCGATGGACTCTGTGACCGGCGACTTCTTGCACGCGATTGGGAATGTCTTGCAGATGAGCGGCGACGGTGTCACCTCGGGCATTCACCGCTTCTATGGCGGTGGCCGCTGCACCAAGGAGGGCTTGAATCTGCGACTCTAGAGTTCAAAGAGAAGAGCAAACAAAGATAAAGAGGAAATCAATGATTCTCAAAGGAAGAGTTCTGGAAGGGAAGTTGACCTGCTACCCTGGAGTCAGCGGCAACGAGTTGGGCGCGTGCGGTTAGCGCCATATCCTCGGCAGTTGCCAATTGGGCCTCCAATCGGCTGGTTTTCTTGGTCTCCTCTGAGTAATTATTGCACGCTTCATCTTTCTCTTGGAGAAGATCCCTGATCAGATCACGGATCCCTTCATCAAGATCGTCGAAGGGATTCTACGACGAGGAAGGAGGAGAACGCGGTGGGGCGCTGGAAGCTTCTTTATCCCTGGAAGAAAGTAATAGGCCAAGCAGCAAATTAAATCTAGCCAAAATGCGGAGTGGGTCGAGAAAGACAGATTCGCTACCCTCGTCGGTGGAGAGCTGGAGGGAGATCAAAGGGACCATCGCCTGCGCGTTTGTGTCCGGCCATTGCTGATGAAGAGGAAGGCTAGGGTTTTCTAGCTGCAGCAAGAAGAATGAAGTCGATGGGGTCTTGCAAGTTGGCCAGGCCGATTGGGTGCTATTTATGGTCGGCGAAAATGAGATAAGTCGGCTCAAGGAAGATGGAGCGCCTCAGGTCAAGGGGGTCAATTGGAGATGTTTTACGGGCGAAAAGACAGAAGTCGAATCGTTCCAGGGCAGACTTGTGGTGGGAACAAGTTGAGGCCAGGGGCAGAAATAATGTTTTCCTAAACGCTAAACGGTAAACAATGGGTCACCCTTTGTTTAGTGTTTAGACCGTTTAGACGGTGTTTAAATGATGTTAAACGGTCTAAACAGTTTGGCATAGTAACACAAAAATATACATATTTATGTATGTAAATGTCAAATATACATATTTGCACATGTAAAAAGTAAGTATTCTACAAAATAACCTTTTTGAAAGAAATTTAAATCTCACAACACTTCATATACTTACAATGCTAATTAGTTTGGTATTGATTGTGCGAGTTGTAATCCTCCTTTTAACGGTTTAAACGGGTTTAAACGGTCCAACTGTTTAATTCACCGTTTAGGACATAAACAACACAGGTGACATCTATTTACTGTTAAAACGTTGTTTAAACAGACTAAACGGCCGTTTAGGCGAACAGTGGGCAGAAAGGAGTTTTTGCATTCGTCGTAGGCACGGGAAACGAGGAGTCGGCTGTGTCAATTAAAGGATACGCAGAGGAGGAACTGGAAGATCTCCAGAGCAAAATGATTATTTTACTCTGAAGCAGGGGGGCATGTATGACACCGATTTTTGACAAGTGTCAACCCGTTGGACAATTGACCGATGGAAAATGGGCCGACGATGAATCAAAGGCAAGGAATGAAGCGAATTGAGCTTTTTTGGGCCAGAAAAAGCATCGCAGCCGATGGGAGCGTAGAAAGAGCTGACAAAGCTATGTCAGCAAGTTACATTTTAGTTTTTGTTTAGGAAAGTTTTATTTCGTTGTCATCAACTAATTGTACGTCCTAACCGACTAGGATTTGTAGCTTAGGCTATAAATAGCTGCCCTCGGGCATGTACGTAACCATCCAATGATCAAAACACAAAACCTTTTTTCCTTTTTTCTCTTTTCGGCGGCTTCGCCTTAGTTGCAGTAGATTTTCCTTTTACGAGTTCTTTCCAGCACATGGGGCTGCATCGACTTCGATCTCCGACTTGCTGGTAAGTTCCACGTCGAATGAGCCAGATAGGCTCAAGGTTGACGGCACATTGCTTCTTCCTCTATCATGTATTAGTTCAAGTTATCGAGCAGATTGGATCTAGATCTGGTCTGTTCACCAAGTTATCGATATCAGCTTGTTCTTTTTAGATTAATCTGCTTAGTCTAGCTTGTTTCTTGATGTTATCACAAGTTATCGTTATTTGCTAGATTTGACAGGGTTAGATTCGTTTAATCTTATTTTTGTTTAGTTTTTACCACAATTTATCCAGCCTAGATCTAAATACCATCAGCCAACGCACAGCTTGCCTGTCGCACGTCGCTAGGCCGATCGGGTTCAGATCTAGGTGTTGTATACCGAGGCCTCGCTAACCCGTTTGGCACTGCCTTATCTACACAATCGGCCGGAGCTTTGGCCAATTGATCTATTACTGCATCGGACGCTTGGCTGATGCTTGTGGTGGAACGATTTGGAACACCAGCCGATACGTTCCGGTAATTTAACGTTTTACCTGTCCCTTGTTAATTGTAGGTCAAATTGACTGGCACGCCCTACACCACCACGCAGCCAATTTGGTCGCCGTGCAGGAGCGAAGCAAGAGGTTCCCGGGTCCTTGCGTGTGCCAGCCCTGAATGCCGACCTATAACTTTTTGCATCAACACTCTTTTGGCACGCCTGGTGGGACACAATAACAACACCACGATGATCAAGAACAACGGGATGGATGGTCTACGGCTTTTTGCGTCAACAATGGTTTGTCGCAATGTCAAGGAGTTCCTTGGTGGTCCATGGGCTCTTTCGTTCCAGCTTATGGACCAAGGATTCGCAGGTGGTCCCGATCAGGAAAGCTCCAATGACGTCGGTGTCTGAGATGCTAGGAAGCGCATTGCACTCCCTTGTGAAGTGCTTGATATACTCACGCAAGGTCTCATCTGTCTTTTGCCAGCAGTTCTTGATGTCCCATGGATTCCCAGGGCGCTCGTACGTCCCATGGAAGTTTCCCACGAAGATCTCTCTCGGATTTGTCCAATTTTATATCCGATCAGACGGGAGATGCTCGAGCCACGTCCAGGACGAGTCGGCCAGAAACAACGGTAGATTGCAGATGATGAAATCATCGTTGTCCGCTCCGCAGCCCCGGCAAGAGAGCCGGTAATCGTCAAGCCATAGTCCCGGATTGGTCTCTCCAGCATACTTTGTGATGTTCGCCGGGGGTCAGTAATGTGGCGGTATCTATGCGCTGCGGATGCGTGGGCAGAAAACCCTTGGCCCAGGCAGGTTCGGGCTGTCGTTCCGGTCCTCATTGTTGTGCCGCCCACCATGGCAGGGGTGGTGCCCCCGACTCGCCTCCGGCCGCTCTTCGTTAGGCTTGCGTGTCCTGGTGTCGAGGGTGTGGCGTGCGTCGTGATCTTAGCCAAGTCATCCCCGTATGGGGCAACAGCGGGTCGACTGACTTCAGCCTGGTGGACACATACATCCTTGAGGCCCCAAGTCGAGGACGGGCGTTCCCCCACGTCGAGAGCATGTCGCTGCGACATCGAGCTCTCCGCCTGCAGCTGTGTGGTGTGCTGCAGGTATATGCGCATCTTGTTGTGGGCTCAGCACCCTTGAGGTGTCTCGGGTACGGGTAGCCCCTCCAGCACCTTTGTGACCGCAGCGATGTTCTGACTCGCTTGGGCAAAGACCACATCGTCTTCAGCGATCTTTCGCTGTACATCGCGAGCGTGAGCGCATGCGCGCCCCCCGCCTTTTGCCGCTCCAGCAGTTGATCAAAATGCAACGGTGGCGCGGCCCTTAGGTTTGCCTGTTGGTCCACCTCGCGACTGCCTGGAAGAGTGTTCCCGTTGCCGAGGTCCTCGATGTGACCCTCGGGTTCATCCGCCATGAAGCACTCACGTGAGGGGTGATGACTCCCCCTGCTAGAGGCTGAGTCGGAGATCGTCTCCGAGGCTCCTGCAAGCAGGTCATGAATAGATTCTGTGACATAGTCTTCCATGTCCACGAACTCGCCGCTCGCGAATTGTGGGGGAAGACATAACGCCAACCGGCGGCGGAAGTCCATCACCGCGTTGTGCAGACCGATGGGGCACCCCATTGGGGCTCCTTCGGTTGGGGTTTCTAGAGGGGATCATCCTACCCCTGAGGATCTATGCTGTCATGTTTGCCAGCGCGAACGTGACACATTGTAGGTTTTCCTGGGTTGGCGATGCACTGAGGAAGTTGTGAAGCTGGCACCCCAACCTCGCATAGTCAAAGTCGCGGAGCGCGTCATGCCTTGGGATGCAATCCTCCCGGGCGCGCAACCACAGGTCCTCAAACTCCATCACGATGGAGTCGAGGTCGTGGTCGTCGATGAAGCAAATAGGAGGGAGAATCCGCTCCAGTCCTCCATCAATGGTGATGACGAAGTCGAGGCTTCGAAAACGCACGCGGGCGCCCGGAGGCCATCCTTCGGCGTCGCTGGCCATCCGGAACCTGGGGAAATCAACGAAAATGCACAAAAGGCCCCTAGATGGTGCGCCAACTGTCATTGTTCGGATCACCAGCTACTGAATTTTGATGATGCGCATTCTAGCTCCGGATGGTATGCAAGATGGACACAAGGGTTTATACTGGTCCGGGCCGAATGACCCAACGTCCAGTTCGGGCTGCTCGTGTTCTTCCACTGGTTTGCAACAGGGGTTACAAACGGGCGAGAGAGGGAGCGGTGTCCCAAGTCTCTAGGGTGCGTGAGTGCGGGAGTGTTTTTTGGTTGCCTTTGCTTGTGCCCTGCACAAAGGGACTCCCCCCTTTATAGGCCAAGGGAGTGGGACAGAGAGAGGGAGACAGAGAGAGAGAGAGAATAACAGATGGAGCGTCTCTCTCCTGAGCCGGGCGGCGCTGGCTTCCGTCACCCGTCGTGGGCTGTCCCCTCCGCCTATCGCATCAACTGTTCGGGGCATGCCTGACCCTGTTCTCCTGTGGGGGTTTGCCCCGCTTTGGACTGTCGAGTCTCTGGGTCGCGTCCTGTGGCCGGGCGCACCAACTCCCGTCATCTCGGCCTGAGCCATACCGGTGGTACGGGGCCTTAAATGCGGTGGTTGGGAGGACTACGAGGTCTCTAGTAGGACCAGTGTCATCCGTCGCGTCCTCTCCATGGGCCTGTTTCCTCCCCTTATCCGCTTGTCGGCTCCAGAGGCGCGTATCTTGGGGTACCCGTAGTATTTTCCCCCATCAATATGACTACATCTTGGTTCGGCCGATATGGTCTTTGACTGGTATCGTGTGGAACCACTTATCTAACAGGTTGCACAGTTAAGAGAGGTTGAAGTGTTATAGGAACTTTCCTATTTGATTGTTTCTAGTGCAGGTGGGATATTGTTAGTGATGTGCACAAAAGGAAATCACAAACAATTTGGATTACAGTCAAATGAATATTGATCCATGAGGGGATAGGCCTATAATGGGCCTACAAAGTGGTAGCCCCATTAGAGAGCTCTATAAATTGGTGAGCTGGCTACGGGTGAGTCATTCAACACACTGGAAACTCTATCCGCTATCTCCATTTGGCCTAAGGGCTTGATTGGTTGGCTACCAAAATGTAGACATGCCAAAACGTGGGCATGCCAATCTTTTTTTACAAAATGTTGGCAATTTTAGAAGGTGGGCTACTTTTTGGATTCCAACCAAACAAGTGCCAAAATTTTTTGGCTTGTCCACATTTTGGCATGGCAAATTTTGCTAGTCAACCAATCAGATCCTAAACCCCAAAGCTCTAGCCAATAGTGCGGTGCTAGCACATTGGCTGACCATGTTCCACTCCCATACGTGTGGAATTCGTGGAAAGCACTGCCATTGTTGATGCTACGTTTATCGGCATTGGCGGCGTGAGGTTGCTGCTGTGACCAGAATGAGTTGATTTATTCGTGGGACACAATCTACTACTTTCTCCACACCAATGTGTGTCTACATTTGACTAGGACTGCTCCAACTCTTCTTCCGCTGTGCCGCGCATCTAGTGGTAACGATACTGAGCTCTTTACTCGCATATTTCCTGGTTAAACACGGTAGAAATAAATGGTTACAACTAGCTAGTGTGGCCTATCCGTAACCCAACACCCTCATCCTCAAACTACTTGCCACCCATGCAACTAATGACTAGGAGGTGCCATCGATGCTTTTAATTAAATATCTAAAACTTACCACCTCAGGGTATCCCTCGGTGAGCTTAGCGGTAATACACCGATATAGAGGACTCCACATGGAGGGTCCTGTTCTTACCATTGAGGCACTTCACAAAGATTTGCATCCCAATACAGAAGCAAATATGTCAGGATAAGGGGCTTTAGCGTTGTTGCCCCTGTTTTGAGTGCCAATGGTGATTTTATTCCTCCTTTTTGCTTTGTGCGATTTTGCCCACGCTTTTTGAAAATAAAGCTCTAATTTACCCCTATTCTATGTGATAGATATACTCTATGTGATTGTCCTACTTTTGACATCATGCACTCAAGAGCAAAATCACATAGGGCATGTCTGTCGTCTTGCTATAAATTTAACACGATTAACTCTTAATAGAATAGGAGCAAACTGGAGCTTCGTTTTAAAAAAGCATGGGCAAAATCGCACATAGCAAGTAGGGGTAAAATCAACATTGGCACTCAAACAGGGCAAGAACGCCAAAACCCCTTAGGATAATAGCCCAAAGTTAGAGTTATGATTAATTTCCAAATAATGATTATAGTTTCAGGTTGTAATATGAAATTATCACCATGCGCTATTGGATTTCGCCCGGGCTTTATTTGCCTTTGCCGAAACAGTCACCCTGGAAAAGCAAGATCAATTATCATACCACACCGACAACAATCAAAAAACGAATATAATGGCCAGAATTGGAGCGTTTTAAGCCGTGACCCATGGCTCAATCAACCATTCGCGCGATCCCACTTACATGCTACTATGTGTCTCAAGTCGGTCGTTTAAAAATTACAACATGCACACTACTAGAAAACACGCTACCGATCCACGTCAAAAATGTTGGTAGAAAGAAGATCCGGTACTAATTCTAGCATTAGTACAATATCTTCTTCATACCGGTACTTTTATGGTAGATGGAAAGATTCATGGACCTTGAAACCCGGTTGTTGTTACCACCCGGTACTAATGCCTCCACCCATATTCGGTTGGTAACACCACCCGGTACTAATGTATAACCTTTAGCACCTTGTACTAAAGGGTCTTCTACGGGTTACTTTAAAAGGAAAGCATCTCTTTCCTCATCACAAGTGTTGTGTAGGTGAGATGATGAGGAGGTACCGCGTGAAGCTAGAGGTCACGAGTTCGAGCCCTCGTAACGCACGCGCGTGTATTTCGCGTGAAAAATCGCGTGACTTAGGATTTCTCCCAGGTTTGAAATATTATTATAGTTTTTGTGAACTGGGTGGAAACACCACCTGATATTAAAGCATCCATTTAGGGGTTTTTGTTCGAGAGTGCTAAACTTTAGCCCTATCACATCAAAGAGGATCTTATCATTTGGAAGTATTAAATAAAATCTAATTATAAAACTAATTGCAGAACTCCTATACTAATTCATGAGACGAATCTAATAAGGTATATTAATTCAAGATTAGTGGATAGTTACTGTAGCATCACTGTACCAAATCATGGATTAATTAGGCTTATTAAATCCATCTCCATCCGTGCAAAAAATTTATAAATAAATTTTATTTAATACTTCTAAATGGTAAGATTCTCATTTGATGTGACGACCGGGCTAACTTTAATCACTGGAAACCAGCGGGACCTTAGTACCGGGTCATTTACCCGGTAAAAAAGATCAAAACTTTTAGTCTCGGCTTCGCAGTAATATTGCAAAACCTGTACTTGGTACTCATGGCCTTTTTTCTACTAGTGCCTGGGTGCCAACGGTTGGCAGACATGTCTATTTCGCATGATGTTAGCGCTGACATCGGCGAGGAAAATTAGTTGCATTTTCCTTAAACGAGCAATACTCTCCCATTAATAGTCCATCTTCAAATGCGTTTGCACCATTGTGTTCCTTGTGACGAGATCTACAAAACTAGGCCCATAAAAAATATATTTTGATGCCATCTTATACAACTATCAACTACTAATAATTTATTATGTACAAATGATGTAGCACATTATGTTCTATTTTTTTAGTCACAAATGGATTTTTAGGGACGGGTGGTGGCGCCACCCACCCCTACAAATGGATTTCAAAGTTAGTACAAAAGGATAGCATACCCTATAAAGCCACAAGTGACTGTGTAGTGTGGCGGAGATGAAGGTACACGTGTAAGGCTTGAGTTAAGTAGTTTAAATCCCAGGTGATACAAGTGCACATAATTTGTCAAAAAAATCATACCTCTATAGTACACGGGC
The DNA here is from genome assembly GCA_032594955.1 of Panicum miliaceum. Classification (NCBI taxonomy): domain Eukaryota; kingdom Viridiplantae; phylum Streptophyta; class Magnoliopsida; order Poales; family Poaceae; genus Panicum; species Panicum miliaceum. Next base: position 42,934,210 of record CM064056.1, on the reverse strand, counting down.
TTGTGGTGGCTAGAATATTTTTTCTTTTTATTTTGATATTTTTATTATTTATTTATTTATTTATTCTTTCTCTAAAAATTGATTTGTAGCTAGAGGCTCTTCATGGTATGACTCACCCCTGGAAATCAATTTTCAGAGGCGGACGCACTACCCACCCTGCAAATCGCTATTTTTAAGTAGGGTGGGTACCGCAACCGTCCCTAAAACTATATTTTTACCCGCCTCTAAAACTCTTTTCGTATTAGTGTGAGCTAGTGCAATGCATCTCTTTTCGTATTTGCGAGGGGCGTCACTGATTGAATTTGCGAGGGGCGTCACCGATTGGATTTGCGAGATGCTAAGGCCTGAGTCATGGAGTTCGCGTAAAAGTTGTCTCCTTTGTCTAGGTCATCGCTGTTCTTGACCTGACTGATATCATTGGTATCATCCTCACTGTATATTAACGTCATATTTCACTGAATCCGCATATTCGCTGCAAACTATACCTGGATACTATTCCTCTCCACGTATGAGCTTCTTGTAAGTCTTGCAATTTTGGTATCACTGGAAGCTGATGGGAGGAAGGTCCACATCATGGAAGGAAGGCAAAAATTGGATGACACAGTGTCATGCTTGTCTTTAGCTTCAAAAATGGAGACTTTTGTGCTGATTTCCTTGGATTCGCAGGTGAGTAAATGCAATGCATCTCTTAATTGGACTGCACATACATTCTGATTTTTTTTGTCTTTCCAGCAAGTTAATTTCGACTTCGGGTAGCAGGTAAGCTTGTTTTCCAGGGAAGGACCATAAAAATGATTGAGTTTCTAGTGCGAGGCACCTTAAATACTTTAATTTCTTCACAAATTAAGTGATCATGGTCCTAGTGCACCCTCCTTGCTATCTTGACCACTGCTAAAGTCTGCACAGTTTTTTTTGGACTTAGTCAGGTATGATTCCAAACCCTCATCGATCGGTGTACAGAATTGTCAATTTGGCAGCAATCAATTCCTAGAGTTTGAAAAAATTGAGTCTGCAGGTGTTGAATTAGTGGTGTCCAGAACCTCTGGGGTTGCTACCCGTATCTCTCTTGCTGTGAGTTTCATTAATGAAGGCCTTCTATCAATTTTATAGTGAGTTAATTTTTTTGTGTGTGTTCTTGAAGCGCTCAGAAAAAAATATTGGCCACAAGTGAGGGGTCGGTTTAGATGTACTGATTTAGGTTTTGAGGTTTTGGTATTTTGAACAATGAACAGAAATGACTTATTGTCCTAGAGAGTGCATATGGGAGGCTAGGACCTGAGAGATACGTGCTGAAGGAACCTTTTGAAATGTGGCAAGAAATGAAGAAAGTACGTAACGATATAAGCATTAAGCTTATGTTCATCTCTCGCAAAATAAGCTTTGATCACTCCTCAGTTTCTTAGGTTCAATATTTTTTTTAATTACTAGGATGTATTAACATTGGTGTTCTCTTAATGTAACTTAGTTGGCCTAATGCAGTCTTCATCGGTAAAGAGTGAGATGTATCCCATATGGGCTGTATCCTTGCTCACTCTCTTTGGCTGCGTCGACCCAGTTACCACCTACGTCGGCCTTGACTACAAGGGTCCACTCTTGAAGATAATATTTCAGCTCTGCCTCTACTGTGAATATGTCCTGCTGATGAGTGTCTCAACCATCTCCAGTTATGTTGGTAACTTAGCCATCATCATGCTCTGTGCCATCACCTTTCAAGGGCTTTCATAGGTCACTGGCACTTGTCCTGCCGAGCAAAACACGGGACCAGCTAGGAGAGCTTTCTCGTCCTGTAGAACCAGGTGCTTTAGCAGGTGATGTTGAGGGACTCAGGTATCTGGATGTCCATTTGCGTGTACACTATGTTAAGAGAGACTGGGACAGCACAACATATGGTGTGGATGCAATTTCCATGTATGACATACAGTCGCTCTGCAGCCGCATGGGTGAGCTAATAACATGGTTAGAGGTCACTCCCAATGGAATGACAATTGAAGATGTGTGCCTCAGCTCCTCTCTGTCTTATTTGTTACAACGGCGCTTCCTTCGGTTAGACACCACTGCAGAAATGGAGGAGAAAAGAGAGAAATTGGAGAGTTTGTTGCGGTCTGGTCGGGCCATTGACTATAAGAGGATTTTGAAGGTGATTGAGGTCGAGTTGGCTTTTGTCTACGAGGTCTTCTTCACCAGCAATGAGTTCCTTTGCTTTTATGAAGGGAAGGCCTCTAGCTTCTGGGCATTGGCTTCATTCCTCGGGATATGTTTTGTGGGGGCAGCGGTTGCCATTCCTGGGACCATGGCCAGCAGTATCCGTCTTACCTCTGCTGCTGGCACCACAAGAGCTGACCTGATCATCACTCTTGTGATATTTGTGTCCCTGGCTCTCATGCAATTGGTGCAGTTGATCCGGTGCTGGACATCAAGTTGGGTGGGGGTCGCGTTGGCCAGCAAGTACCAACGTGACGATATCAGACCGCGCATAAACTGGCTGTGGTGGTGGGTCAGAACGAGAGCCTTTGTGGTTACCAGGATCAGTTGGTTTGATGGGTACCTCTGGCAGGATCAGCTCGGGCAGTACACACTAGTTGCTGCAGCGAGCAGATGGCGAGAATGCCTGCCGCGGCTGAGGCGCCTGGTGCCAGAAGCACTGGTGATCATTCTTAGCAAGATGTATAATCGCTTGCCAGGGATGCTTGGACTGCAGTACATTGGGCTGGTGCTCCGGGAATTGTTGACCAGCGATGCCAAGGGTGGTGCTGCCATTAGGTTGGACGACGATTTGAGGGCATCCATCATTGATTTCCTGGGTCAGATGATGAAGAGCACATCAAGATCAATGGTGGTGGATTATTGGTCATCCTTGTTTATCAACAATGGGCTAGACACACCCTATTCGTACCTGCTTCCATATACTTTTACTACTGTGTCGTCCCAGCAGGACTACCCCTTTGCGCGCCGTGTCATGGTGTGGCACATTGCGACATGCTACTGCGAACTAGCAGAGCAGCAGCAAGGACGAAGTGCAGGAGGAGATAGAGGAGAGAAGAATCGGCGCCTGGCCATAGCTCTGTCCAAGTATTTCGTCTACCTTGTGGTGTCTGCGCCGGAGCTGCTCCCTGGGCCGTCTACAGAAACAAAGTTCGTGCTTTACATAGCTACATCCAGGGCACGTCATGCTCTGACCGGGCAACGCAACGTGCTGGCTGCGATGCAGCAGGAATGGGCACGTCCTAAACTTGCTGGAGAAGTGAGAGAGAGCGACGTCCTTTTCATGGGTGTGGATTGGGGCAAGCGGCTCCTCCTCAACGGCGACCCCTGGGAGGTGCTGGCGCGCCTCTGGATGCAGACGCTGCTCTTCGCCGCGCCCTACGGCGACACGCAGGCGCACATGAAGCACCTGTCGCAGGGCGGCGAGTTCATCACACATCTTTGGGCGCTGCTATACCACCTCGGCATCGACAGGTGGGAGCATCAGGAGACCAAGAAGGAAGAAGAAGAAACTGTCGAGCAGAAACTAACGGAGCTCCAATAATATCACACAAGAAGACTAATCCGTCTGAGGTGAACGAACTCCACCATGGTTTAATTCAGAACTTATATATATCAAAATTTAATAATGCAACTCTTGTTTCTCTTCGAGATTGCACCTTTTAATTTAAGTAGTACTGTTATCTGCTTGTTCGCCGCAGAATTATCTGCTTGTGAAGCCGTTGTACTGGGAAAAAAATTGCGTGCAGGAGGGTTGTAAAGCTGCCTCCGTGCGCCTCGACGTGCGCTACGAGGATGAAGAAGCATGGGATGTGCTGCTCGCACAAATGGTGTGAAGCACAACCCTTTATATGTTTTCTATAAAAACAGGGTAGTTCTTTATCGAAAAACAATTAGGCTCATTTGAAAATGGATTATTCAACGTCATCATTTGGCATGGTGCATGTAAGTCAAAATGAACCAGGCGGTCTCGGACGATCTTTAGCAACCATTGATGGAATTATGGGATTGTTATAGGTCCAAATGAACCATGTACATGCTGTCCGGGAACTTACTGTTGTCGCTTCAAGTACCATGTCGTTTTCATGCTCTTCTTGCTGCCTTGAAAGTTTTTTTTGGCTCCTTGTTGCAATGCACGTTCATAGGGTCACAAACCGATTATATCAAAAAAGCAAAATAGCACAAAATAACATGCTGGTATTAGCTGGTAAGGTACCTTGTGTGCAGGGCGGAGCAAGAAACCAATAAAGGGCTCTGCTAGAAAACTTTACATTCGTCCGCGGCCCTTAGTACCGGCTGTCTTTCAGCCAGTACTAAGGGACACGTTTAGTACCGGGCCAGGGCTACAGTGCCTCTGGGGGCTCCAGCCGGTACTGAACTGCTCCACCGACATAGGGGGGCAATGGCTAGATTCCCCCCAGCGGCACTTTAGCACCAGCTGGAGCCTCCAGCCGGTACTATATGGGGCCGAGGAGACTTAGTACCCTCTGGTGGCTCCAGCCGGTACTAAATGGTGAGAGCTAGTACCGGCTGGAACTTAGTTGGCTGGTATATCAGACAGCTTTCTTCCTCCCTGAGCCCGAGCCATTCATTTGACCCGAGCTTGGGCTCTCTTCTTCCCCATAGCATTCTAGAGATTTGCTGCCCATTTTAGTCAAGTTTTTAGGGGATTTCACTAATCCGGGTGCTCAAAAGGTTAGCAACTTCATCCTCACTTTTTTGGTGGTCTTTATGCTTCGTTTCATGCTTTATACTTAGAGAAATTTGTGTTGATTGGAAGAGTAAGAATGAGCATGATTTTCTTGATATTTTCACATTTATTTGGGATATATAGCTAGAAATGATGACTAGAATTGTACTATGGCTAGTTTGAATGTGGGAAATGTGTAGAGTAATTTTTTCCAATTTATTTCAAGTGACATGTATGTATGTTTATATCATCATAGCAATATTATTTTCATTTAATTTCAAGTGAAATGTGTATAGCCATTTGTGTTATGATTTAAAGCTAGTGAATGTGAAATAGCAAATTTTTGTATTAAGAAGGAATTATTTTTACACTCTGATGATGTATTTATTCATGCTCCCATTGAAACCATCGCGAAGTTAAAAAAAAATCTTTGTTTCGAATATGTATATGTCGTGACCCTTGATCCTACGGTGTTAATACTAACATTTGAAGCCAATATCGATGTCCGCGATACCTTACGGTGCAGGGACGTGATGAAGGGGTACAGTCTTGGTCCCAATGTAGAAATCATCACCTTTTAGCGAGGTGAGGATGGCACAGTTAGGACCAAGACCGTACTCTTTCATCACATCCTTGTACCACACGGTGTCACAGATATCGATGTTGGCCCCGAATTATAGTGTCAACACCGCCGGATCAAAGTTGACACCATACATATATCCTAAACAAAGATTTTTTTCTTTTCGATGGTTTTTGCGTAAGGATCCTGAATAAATATTCTCAACCATGATTGCATCCCACATATGGTGTTGGACGACGAGTGTTCGCAAACTGAAGAGTGTCAAACAAATTAGGGTTTAAAAATAACGATGACTAAAAGCGAAGACTAAAAGCATTTTTTTATGCTATGAAGCTTGTGAAATTTATAATTAGTGAATGTGAATGCAAAGACTTTATTATGTTATTTTTTTGTTTAATCCGTAGAAATGGCTTTGCAACATGATGTATTGGTTATTTTGGGTTTTATGTATTTTAAGTAATCATGTTTCGTAATGGATGATGTGTTCTAATAATGTAGACCTTTTTAATTCATCATGGTGTCATGTTGTGTAATGGATATTTGTAATGATAAGTAGATCTCTTAATTTCTCTTAATTATTCATACTATTTTAATAGTTAAAATGTGTATCTTTGATTATAGTATTTATAAAAATACAAGTGTATTCCAATCAACATGGCTGATGCTGCTGGAGGGAGTGGGGCCAGTGGGGATGCTCGTGGTACATCTCGAGGGAAGGTCAAAACTCTAGTAAGACCTCATGAGAAGCCGAATAAACCGAGAGCTTGGGTGAGAGCACAACTCCGTTATTTGCAAAAAGAACATGAGAAATATGTTGCAAGGGGCGAGGAACCTCTTTTTGATATTGATGACCTGCTGAGTCGTTATGCTCCATCAGCGCTAAATCCGAATGTTCCAGCTCCACCATCTTCTTCTATGCCGGATAAAAATCTATCAAAGGATAGTTGAAGATCTTTGTGTTGTTACCTGAAATTTTAAGTTCCATGTTGGTTGTTGGGATCTTAATTTGTGTTTGTTTAATTTGAATGCAATTTAATTATGTAATTTAATTTGATTGTCATTTAGTTATGTACTTTAATTTGAATGTATTTGTAATATGATTTTATCATATTAATAAAGATGTGCGACCTTTATTATAGATCATTATTAAAGAATTGTGAAGCCCTTTCACATTAACCTTAATGGTGAATCTATAGTGTCCCTAAATGGATGTACGGCGACCGGTGCACCATGGCATGGATTAATGACCTAAAGACTTTTCTCGATGCGGCTGAGGCTCACAGGTCATTGAAAGGTTTCATGTGTTGTCCATGCCGCTTTTGCAGATATAATAAGGAATTTTCTAAAAGAAACACTCTACACGCCCATCTTTACAAAAGGGGTTTCATGGATAACTATACTCTTTGGACCAAGCACGGTGAACCTGAAGTTCTGATGGAAGACGATGAAGATAATGATGATGATAACAATATTCCGGACCTAGCTCACTTATATGAAGCGGGTGCTTTTAATGATGAACCAATGGACGAGGCTGAAGAGAATGCCACAGAAGAGGTACCACATGACAATCTAGGTTAGATTTTGCTAGATGCATAGAAAGATAGTGAAACTGTGAAGGAGTCAAAGAAGTTTGAGAAGATGTTTGAGGATCACAAAAAGTTATTGTATACAGATTGCAAACAAGGGCACAAGAAGTTGGATAGCACACTGGAATTGCAGCAGTGGAAGGCAACAAATGGTGTTACCGATAAGGGCTTTGAGGAGCTACTGGAAATCGTAAAGAACATGCTTCCCAAAAAAGGTTGTTTGCCCTCTTGGATTGGATGTACAGAAGATTCACACATGTCCAAACGACTGTATCCTCTATCACGGTTATATGAGAATCTGGATGTTTGTCCTGTTTGCGACGGCAAAGCGGTATAAGATTAGGCAAAATAATAGTGATTATGATGGCGGTAAAAAAATTCACGCTAAAGTTATGTGGTATTTTCCTATAATACCACGTTTGAAGCGCTTGTTCAGAAACAAGTCACACGCTAAGTTGATGCGTGGCACCAAGAAGAGTGTAAGCAGGATCAGATGCTGAGACACCCCGCAGATGGATCCCAGTGGAGAAACGTGAACAGAGAATTCCCAGCGTTTGACAAGGACACAAGGAATATAAGGTTCGGTTTGAGTACGGATGGAATGAATCCATTCGGCGAGTGGGGGAGCAGTCATAGTACATGGCCTGTGACTCTATGTATATACAACCTTCCTTCTTGATTATGCATGAAGCAGAAGTACATCATGATGCCTGTGCTTATCCAAGGCCCAAAACAACCTGGCAACGACATTGACATGTACCTTCGATCGTTGATTGATGAGTTACTACTGTTGTGGAAGGAAAAAGGTGTACGTGTGTGGGATGAGTATAAACAAGAGACTTTCAACCTCCGTGCATTGGTTTTCGTAACCATTAATGATTGGCCTGCACTTAGCAACCTGTCGGGATAGTCGAACAAGGGATACCAGGCATGCACCCACTGTTTAGATGAAATCGATAATTTTTATTTAAAACATTGTCGAAGGTCGTTTATATGGGCTATCGTCGATTTCTTCCCCTCAACCACCCCTTAAGAGGGAAATGCAAACATTTTTCAGGGGAGCCAGAAACTCGAGCTAAACCAATGTTCTATGTTGGAAAGCGTGTTTTCTCGATGATAAAGGATGTGCGTGTAGTGTTTGGAAAGGGTCGTGGCAGCCAACAAGTTCCGAATGATGAAAATGGGCATGCACCAATGTAGAAGAAGAAGTCTATATTGTGGGACCTACCATATTGGTAATCCTTAGAGGTCCGCAACGCAATTGACGTGATGCACCTGACGAAGAATCTTTGTGTGAACGTGCTAGGTTTCCTAGGCACGTATGGGCAAGGGAAAGCTACACTCGAAGCATGGCGTGATCTGAAAGAAATGAAACAAAGGAAAGACCTACGTCCTGAAAAGAGAGACAATGGACAACACTACTTCCGCCCTGCAAGCTACACTCTCAGCAAAGAGGAGAAGCAAAGCATGTTCGATTGTTTGAACAGTATGAAGGTACCATCCGGATACTCCTCAAATATACATGGAAGAATAAATATGAAAGAGAAGAAGTACACAAACTTAAAGTCGCATGACTGTCATGTCCTGATGACACAATTACTCCCGGTTACATTGAGGGGTATTCTACCGAGAATGTAAGATTGGCAATCGCGAAGCTATGTGCCTTCCTGAATGAAATTTCACAGAAGGCAATCGATCCAAATAAGCTCATAAATTTACAGAATGATGTGGTCCAATGTCTTGTCAGCTTTGAGATGGTGTTTTCACCATCATTCTTTAATATTATGACACATCTCCTCGTGCACATTGTGAAAGAGACAAGCATTTTGGGCCCTGTATTCCTACACAATATGTTCCCTTTCGAGAGGTACATGGCAGTCCTAAAGAAGTACGTTCGCAATCATTCTCGTCCAGAAGGTTGTATTGCTAAGGGCTACGGATTAGAGGAGGCCATTGGGTTTTGTGTTGACTTTATTGATGAGCTTAGTCCGATCGGGGTTCCCATGTCACGCCACGAAGGGAGACTGAAGGGAAAGGGCACACTAGGGAAGAAATCTAATGTTAACATCCCTGACAAGGAAATCCTCAAAGCAAACTTCACGGTTCTACAAAATTCATCCCTTGTGGCTCCATATATGGAGGAGCACATGAATATTGTACGGTCTGAAAACCCAGGCAAGTCTGAAACCTGGATCACACATCATCACATAGATACCTTAGCCATTTGGCTCAGACAAAAATTCATGGGTGACGGCACAATTGATGAACAACTTCAATGGTTGGCTAGGGGACCATCAATCACAATCATGCAATACCAAGGGTATGAGATAAATGGCTATACATTTTACACCAGAGCCCTAGATGAAAAGAGCACGAACCAAAATAGTGGCGTGCGTATAGACGCAATAGGCAATGATGGAAAAAAGGACAGCTACTTTGGTGTCATAGAGGAGATATGGGAACTAGATTATGGACCTTTGAACATTCCTCTATTTCGCTGCCAATGCGTGAATCGAGCTGGAGGAGGCGTGACGACAGACCGGTATGGGATGACAATAGTGGACTTCAAAAAGATTGGATATAAAGATGAACCATTCGTCCTAGCCAAGGATGTGACACAGGTGTTCTATGTGAAGGACATGTCAAGCAAATCCAAGAACAATGAGCCAAAATGCCACATTGTTCTTCCAGAAAAAGAAAAATCATTGGTGTTGAGGATATTTCAGATAAGTCAGAAGATTTTGATCAGTTTGATGATCTTCCTCCATTCTCGGTCAATGTTGACCCCAGCATCCTATTATCCAAATAGGACGCTCCTTACTTACGCCACGATCACAACCAAGGGACATTCGTCAAACGGAAGATTATCAATGTTCCATTAAATAATGATGAGTAGTTTTGTGTAACCATTACATAGTATTTTGTGATTTAATTATGTAATTTGTGTAACCATTATGTAATTTATGAAGTGATATCAAAATGTTATATATTTTTCTTTTTTGAACCTATATTTACTTTATTACAAACAAAAACTATTTAAAAAATTATATAAAGTAATTTGGAATCAATTGTTGAATTAAGTTCATAGAATTATATGTTATCTGACAAAGTGATCAAAACTATACAATACTACAATTTTGCATGTTAAAAATATTATACATTTAATTTATTGAAAACAAAAACTATTTAGAAAATTATAAAAGGTAATTTGGATTCAATTTACTGATTTAAGTGCATAGAATTATATGTCATCAGACAAAGTGAAGAAAACTATATAATACTATAGTTTTGCGTGTTAAAAATATTATACATTTAATTTATTGAAAACAAAAACTATATAGAAAATTATAAAAGGTAATTTGGATTCAATTTGTTGAATTAAGTGCATAGAATTATATGTCATCCTGCAAAGTGATGAAACTACACAATACTATGATTTTGCATGTTAAAAATATTATGTATTTATATTTTTATAACCTTTAGTTAATTTAGTCAAATAAAAAAGATCTAAAATAACCATTATGAAATAATGGGAATTGGCATATTAGTACCGGGCCATGGCTCTGCCCGGTACTAACCTGCCTCCACCAAATTTTCCCGCCAGTGGAGGCAGGTTAGTACCGGGCAGTGGAACGGTGCTCGGTACTAACCTGCGCTGGTTAGTACTGGGCGGTGGCTACGCCCGGTACTAAGCTGCTCCTCCTATATAGGGCGCGTGACTTGGCGTCGATCTCAATCGACACCAAGTCCCTTCCCCAATGCCGGCGCCAGCACACGCTGCCGTTCTCTGCCGTGCCGCTACCCCCAGGGCCTCCTCAGCGGCCTCCTTCGCGTGCGCCGGCGTCCCCGCGATGTCCCGCGGCCTCCTCACCACCGGCGTCGACCCGCCCGCCGCCGCCTCGTCCTTCTCGTCTCCGGCCGGTCGCGCCCGCCACCTCCATGACATCCTCCGCGTCCGGCGCCCCGGCCACGGACTCCAGCCGCCCGCGCGCGGCCCGTGCATCTCTCAGCGTCGACCGGCCCGCTCCTCCGCCGACGGACACCCCGAGCGCCGCACCAGCCGTCCGGCCAGCTCCTCCATGCAGCTGGCCACCGAGTCCCCCGCGCTCGGGGCGCTCCGCCGCCTCCACGCCGCCGTTCTCCACGCCACCGCAGGGGGCCGCCCCCGTCCCCCCCCCCCCTCCCCCCCCCCCCCCCGGCCGCCGCGCGCCGCCCGGCCGACACCACACACCGTCATCATCTGCCACCAGGCTGACGTAAGCCCCTAGCAGACGTCAGCACGACTAAGTGCTGACATTAGCCTTTTTTATTTTTCTGATATTTCAAATAATTGTCAGAAATTGTAGAAAATCGTAGAAAAATTTAGAAAATTTTAGAAAATTGAACAAGTTGTTGTATTATAGTGATGAAATATATTTGTATGAAAAATGATTCCATGTATTTATGATTCGATATGATTGGATTTGAACAATTTGTTTTATTATAGTCATTATATTTATACAACTCCATGTATTTATACAACTCCATGTATTTATACAAGTCATTATATTTCTTTATTATCATTCATACAACTCCATGTACAAAATTATAGAAAATTGCAGATATTGTATAATAATTTATGGTTTCTTATGATCTGATTAATTTCATTGTAGTCATTATTTATATGAAAAATGTTTGATTGGGTTTTGGAGAAATATTGAACAAGTTATTTGTAAGAAAGTGTTGATATTTTTGTATGAAAAATGATCTGATTAATTTATTTCTTATGATCTGATTTATTTATACAACTTCATGTATTTATACAAGTCATTATATTTCTTTATCGTCATTTGTTAGATTAAAATGATCGTAGAAATTTGCAGAAAATTATGAAATGATATCTAGTGATTGTACAAGTCATTATATTTATATAAATTATATTTTATCTGTGTAGTAATCGAAATGGGACCTAGTGATGATGAGCAGGAGTTTCTTCTTCACAATATGATTCGTGAAGGAACCCTAGACCCCCAGACGTCCTTCGAAGCTGATGAACAAAATGCGGATGACGGCACCAGTATGTTAACGAAACTGGCGATGGCGATTCAGAGCATCTACAAATTGCTCGGCAACAGGATGAAGCCGAGATATATAGATTTCATGTACATATACATATACACACGTATACATATACATATACATATATGAATTCGATCTGTATGTATGAAATACGTGTATTAATAGATAATTTTGCAGGCGTCTGGATCGAGAAAGCTAAAACGGAAATGAGGCTCCAAAAGAAAGATGGAGAGGCGTACCACCATCACACAAGTGGACTCTGACGGTGAACCAAAGGCTCCCAAGGGTGTTGATAGGACCATGGTCAACCAATGTGGATATTATGTCAGGAAAAACATCCCTATCAGCTACAAGTTATGGAAGAAAGTCAATAGCACTAATAATGAGGCAGATGTCGTCCCAGACACAGAGAAGGAAATGTTATGGAGACAAGTCAAAGAACACTTCAATTTCCCACTTGAGAAAGAGGAAGTCTTCAAGAAATGGGTCATCAGGAAGATGGCTATTTCTTTCCAGACGTTCAAGAAAAACTTGAACAAAGACTACATCAAAAAGGGCCTCACGCCTGACTTTGAGAAAGAGTTCAAGAACCAACGTGCTTTATGGGATGAATTCGTGCATTACAAGTTGTCCGATGACAGCGAGAGGAAAATAGTACAGGCCAAAACCAATGCGAGCAAGAAGATTCACTTCCATCATCTAGGTGAAGGAGGATATTCGTCGGCCATTCCGAAATGGCAATAGATCTAAGAAGACCTGATAGAAAAAGGAATCATACCAGCGACATTCAACTAGCCATTACGAGCAAAGTATTTCTTCTATGCTCATGGAGGCACACTAGATCCGGAGAATGGATCATTTGTGACTACGGATTGACTAAGACAAGCGGGTGCCCGGGTCGAGACGGCACTTCAGGCCATTCAAGAAGGAACTTTGAAGCCTAATAGAGAAAAAGATGAGCTGAGTTACGCTCTTGGGACACCGAAACACACAGAACGTGTCTGAGGCACGGGTGTAGATCCATGGAAGCATGGCTTCAATGCAGATATCGATACTTATCGAAGTAGATTCAAAAGGAAGGTCGAAGATGCTGAAAAGGTGCGTGCCCTAGAATAAAGAGTAGCTACGATTGAAAGTGCATTGGCAACTTCCAAGGGACAACAACATGCTCCATCAGTTCCTAATGTGGAGAGCAGCCTCGGGCTCGCCTCTCAACGTCGTAGTAGCATCGCTTCAACAGAGCACCCAGCTGCGGACCAAACTAAAATGGTTGGAGACAACCAACAACGATGTTACCCCATGGACGACATCACCATCAGGACCCCCTACGAGCTTCTTTTCCAACAAAGAAAAAAGATCAAAGTTTTGGCTCATGGTGTTGCTGAAATACCTGTCGAAGGCGAGACAATTCATGGCGCACCTATTCCTGAAGGATATGCTAGAGTCATGGTTGACTGAGTCGAGAAAGGATGGGAAGACCTCGACCTCGAGATCCCCGAAGGCGACGGAGAACAGGAACAACAACAAGCCCTCCACACATGGATCTGCTGGAACAAGCAGTACATAAGATTTCCGGGATGAACCACAAATCCTGCAGCATCGCCTAAGGACATGGCAAGGCCAAGATCGCCAACACCACAAACCGACATGGGTCTGCCGTCACCAGCCGCTCAAAGAGGCCCCAGCATGGATCTCCCATCACCATCCTCTCAAATGGGCCGCGGCATGGATCCGCCGTCATCACCAGCCCCTCAAATGGACCATGACATGGATCCGCCATAACCAGCCAGTCAAAGGGAACCTAGCACGAGTTCATCGCCTCCTAAGGTCAAGAAGAATGCAAAAAAGGCTTGGGTCCCGCCACCGCCACCACCTAGGAAAAAGAAGACCAACCTAAGAAGAAAGAGAAGCCTCTGCCCGAGAAGTTACCATACGATATGACACAAGAGGAATTGGACGCTAGCTTGAAAAAATATGTTAAAGAACATCTCACGCCAAAGAAGCCTGAGCCGAAACAACCGGTTGATCCAGCCGGGAAAAATCACTTCATAGCCATGTGCTAACCAAGGCAGGAAGAAAGACTATCGGACTACGAATGCTCGATCACAAAGTCTTATGAGAAGAAGAGCAATCGTCACTACAACCAAGTTCCCTAGCTCGGAGAACAGCTGAACCAATCAATACCTCCACGTGTAGTTCTTTCAAAGGAGAATGAAGCTACGACGGAGTTTGTGGTGGAATCCAGTCTCACGAAAGCCCAACTCCTAGGGCAGGCTGATATTCCGAAGCACCAAGGATCAGAAAGAAAAAAATTGAAATGGGTGAACCTCTTATGTGGCCGGAGTTGATCGACATGCTACCAACGAGGATGCGGGAGTTGCATAGCTGGTATATGAAGGAATCTAGACATGGAACCATAATGTTCGCAGCTTGAATTAAAAATAACGATTTCCATCGGGGGCCCGATGACGTATGGATCGAGTTTGAGAGTCTTTGGTTTCTATACCATCAAGACGCTCTAGACAAGTCCCTCCTCATTGTATTTTGTATGTAAGTATATCTCCTCTCATTTCTATATTGTAGCTCAACTGGTTCTAGGCTTTCCCATCCCCTCATTTATTTTGTATCATGTATAGGTCGAAGGTGCAAGAATGCCGGAGAAGGGGTTACTACAACGTCGGCTTCATGGACCCGGATGTTATAAACGACAATAGCGTACGCAAATGGCCAAATAGGACAATAAAAAATATATTCATGGCCTTGGATGGGCAAAATACTTGTGAATTCATTCTGTTGCCATACAACTTTGAGTAAGCACTTCAACTATATATCTTTTCCATGTCTTCCATTTGATAATATGTATATCGGACATTTCATATGTATATGTGTCTCAACAACTTTCACTGGATCTTGCTATATATCGAGATTGATAAATGCCAAGTGGTGGTGTTTGACTCTAAGAAAACATCTACGGCTAAATATCAAGACCTCATAAATCTCCTCCAAATAGCATGCGATCACTTCCTAAAAAAGCACATAGGAATATCAGATAACCCGGGTGAACTTTATTTCAAAACAGACTATCCGGTATGAATACAACTCTCGCACATCTAGTTCCATTTCTTTAATCACCATTAATATTTAATAACTCTTTGTGTGTATATATATAGTGTATGAGACAGGCGCCTGGAAATAACTTATGCGGGTACTTTGTTTGTGAGTTCATCCGCAACTTTTGCGGCCCGAAGAAAATGACGCGAAGAGCATTTGAAGTAAGTAAAAAATTAAGAAGGATTCCTTTCTTTTAATTTCGTACAAATATTGATTTAAATAAATAATATTTGTGCGTGACAGATCTTCGGAATGAAAGAGGACCTCATCGAAGCTGATGAAAAAAATGCGGATGACGGCACCATTATGTTAACGAAACTGGCGATGGCGATTCAGAGCATCTACAAATTGCTCAGCAACACGATGAAGCCGAGATATATAGATTTCATGTACATATACATATACACACATATACATATACATATACATATACATATACATATACATATACATATACATATACATATACATATACATATACATATATGAATTCGATCTGTATTTATGAAATACGTGTATTAATAGGTAATTTTGCAGGCGTCTGGATCGAGAAAGCTAAAACGGAAATGAGGCTCCAAAAGAAAGATGGAGAGGCGTACCACCATCACACAAGTGGACTTTGACGGTGAACCAAAGGCTCCCAAGGGTGTTGATAGGACCATGGTCAACCAATGTGGATATTATGTCAGGAAAAACATCCCTATCAGCTACAAGTTATGGAAGAAAGTCAATAGCACTAATAATGAGGCAGATGTCGTCCTAGACACAGAGAAGGAAATGTTATGGAGACAAGTCAAAGAACACTTCAATTTTCCACTTGAGAAAGAGGAAGTCTTCAAGAAATGGGTCACAGGAAGATGGCTATTTCTTTCCAGACGTTCAAGAAAAACTTGAACAAAGACTACATCAAAAAGGGCCTCACGCCTGACTTTGAGAAAGAGTTCAAGAACCAACATGCTTTATGGGATGAATTCGTGCATTACAAGTTGTCCGATGTCAGCGAGAGGGAAATAGTACATGCCAAAACCAATGCGGGCAAGAAGATTCACTTCCATCATCTAGGTGAAGGAGGATATTCGTCGGCCATTCCGAAATGGCAATTGATCTAAGAAGACCTGATAGAAAAAGGAATCATACCAACGACATTCAACTAGCCATTACGAGCAAAGTATTTCTTCTATGCTCATGGAGGCACACTAGATCCGGAGAATGGATCATTTGTGACTACGGATCGACTAAGACAAGCGGGTGCCCGGGTCGAGACGACACTTCAGGCCATTCAAGAAGGAACTTTGAAGCCTAATAGAGAAAAAGATGAGCTGAGTTACGCTCTTGGGACACCGGAACACACAGAACGTGTCTGAGGCACGGGTGTAGTTCCATGGAAGCATGGCTTCAATGCAGATATCGATACTTATCGAAGTAGATTCAAAAGGAAGGCCGAAGATGCTGAAAAGGTGCGTGCCCTAGAATAAAGAGTAGCTACGATTGAAAGTGCATTGGCAACTTCCAAGGGACAACAACATGCTCCATCAGTTCCTAATGTGGAGAGCAGCCTCGGGCTCGCCTCTCAACGTCGTAGCAGCGTCGCTTCAACAGAGCACCCAGCTGCGGACCAAACTAAAATGGTTGGAGACAACCAACAACGATGTTACCCCATGGACGACATCACCATCAGGACCCCCTACGAGCTTCTTTTTCAACAAAGAAAAAAGATCAAAGTTGTGGCTCATGGTGTTGCTGAAATACCTGTCGAAGGCGAGACAATTCATGGCGCACCAATTCCTGAAGGATATGCTAGAGTCATGGTTGACCGAGTCGAGAAAGGATGGGAAGACCTCGACCTCGAGATCCCCGGAGGCGACGGAGAACAGGAACAACAACAAGCCCTCCACACATGGATCTGCTGGAACAAGCAGTACATAAGATTTCCGCGATGAACCACAAATCCTGCAGCATCGCCTAAGGACATGGCAAGGCTAAGATCGCCAACGCCACAAACCGACATGGGTCTGCCGTCACCAGCCGCTCAAAGAGGCCCCAGCATGGATCTCCCATCACCATCCTCTCAAATGGGCCCCGGCATGGATCCGCCGTCATCACCAGCCGCTCAAATGGACCATGACATGGATCCGCCATAACCAGCCAGTCAAAGGGAACCTAGCACGAGTTCGTCGCCTCCTAAGGTCAAGAAGAATGCAAAAAAGGCTTGGGTCCCACAACCGCCACCACCTAGGAAAAAGAAGACCAACCTAAGAAGAAAGAGAAGCCTCTGCCCGAGAAGTTACCATACGATATGACACAAGAAGAATTGGACGCTAGCGTGAAAAAATATGTTAAAGAACATCTCACGCCAAAGAAGCCTGAGCCGAAACAACCGGTTGATCCAGCCGGGAAGAATCACTTCATAGCCATGTGCTAACCAAGGCAGGAAGAAAGACTATCGGACTACGAATGCTCGATCACAAAGTCTTATGAGAAGAAGAGCAATCGTCACTACAACCAAGTTCCCCAGCTCGGAGAACAGCTGAACCAATCACTACCTCCACGTGTAGTTCTTTCAAAGGAGAATGAAGCTACGACGGAGTTTGTGGTGGAATCGAGTCTCACGAAAGCCCAACTCCTAGGGCAGGCTGATATTCCGAAGCACCAAGGATCAGAAAGAAAAAATTGAAATGGGTGAACCTCTTATGTGGCTGGAGTTGATCGACATGCTACCAACGAGGATGCGGGAGTTGCATAGCTGGTATATGAAGGAATCTAGACATGGAACCATAATGTTCGCAGCTTGAATTAAAAATAACGATTTCCATCGGGGGCCCGATGACGTATGGATCGAGTTTGAGAGTCTTTGGTTTCTATACCATCAAGACGCTCTAGACAAGTCCCTCCTCATTGTATTTTGTATGTAAGTATATCTCCTCTCATTTCTATATTGTAGCTCAACTGGTTCTAGGCTTTCCCATCCCCTCATTTATTTTGTATCATGTATAGGTCGAAGGTGCAAGAATGCCGGAGAAGGGGTTACTACAACGTCGGCTTCATGGACCCGGATGTTATAAACGACAATAGCGTACGCAAATGGCCAAATAGGACCATAAAAAATATATTCATGGCCTTGGATGGGCAAAATACTTGTGAATTCATTCTGTTGCCATACAACTTTGAGTAAGCACTTCAACTATATATCTTTTCCATGTCTTCCATTTGATAATATGTATATCGGACATTTCATATGTATATGTGTCTCAACAACTTTCACTGGATCTTGCTATATATCGAGATTGATAAATGCCAAGTGGTGGTGTTTGACTCTAAGAAAACATCTACGGCTAAACATCAAGACCTCATAAATCTCCTCCAAATAGCATGGGATCACTTCCTAAAAAAGCACATAGGAATATCAGATAACCCGGGTGAACTTTATTTCAAAACAGACTATCCGGTATGAATACAACTCTCGCACATCTAGTTCCATTTCTTTAATCACCATTAATATTTAATAACTCTTTGTGTATATATACAGGCGCCTGGAAATAACTTATGCGGGTACTATATTTGTGAGTTCATCCGCAACTTTTGCGGCCCGAAGAAAATGACGCGAAGAGCATTTGAAGTAAGTAAAAAATTAAGAAGGATTCCTTTCTTTTAATTTCGTACAAATATTGATTTAAATAAATAATATTTGTGCGTGACAGATCTTCGGAATGAAAGAGGACCTATCGAACCGGAAAGAGTTAGGGTGGTTCAAAAAGAAATATGTGGATTCTTGCTTGACGAGGTCATAAATTCCAAAAGGAGAATTTTATGCAGATCATAGGATAAGCGTGGCTAGATTTGATCCAAATAGAGAAGAAGACGACAATAATGGTTGAATTGTACGGGAAAACTTGTGTGCATATTCTTGTATTTTGAAATTGTATATCAATTGTGTGTGTACTACATACGTCTTTATGCGATATATGCTATATAGATACGAATACAAGTATAAATACGAATGCTAGCTACACACAAACAGGCTATAGATACGAATACGAATTCGAATTAAAACCACAAAAAGAATTCAAAAGTAAACAAATAAAAAAAGAAGTTAGTACCTACCAGCCGGTATTAAACTGCCGCGCACGGAGCCTCCAGCCGGTACTAACTGCGCCATTTAGTACCGGCTGTAGCGCCCGGTACTAAAATGCTGGCGGGTTAGTACCGCCTGGCCTGTACCGGGCAGGAAACCGGTACTAACCGGGGGTTTCCGCCCGGTACGTATGTGAGATTCTCCAGCGGTGGGGCCGGGCTGAATAGCTAAGCGATGCCTAACTTGGTAGTAGCTTTAACATGTAATTATTTTTTAAGCTGATGTACCATTGGATTTAAAGTCTAGCACCCGGGCTGCAGCACAGGCGGCACGGGCCTGGCTCGGCCACTGCTTGTGTGGAACCTATCAATTCGGGTTCGAGTTATTTACTCGGCATCAATATATTTTTTAAATTTATTTTAGGATTTAACCGGCGCTATTCTTTCAGTGGTACAAAATATGCTTATCGACGACGAGGTGTCCGTCGTGACTTCATTGGTCTTGACATCTGCTGCTCCGTTCTTTTAAGTGCTTATAGAGGTAGAGTGACGTACGTGTAATTATAGAGCTGTGTGTGCGTATTGTAAATGTATGCGTATGTATTGTGTTTCCAAATAAACAAATAAAGAATTGCGCCCAAAACAAAGACTAGCCCAACCTCTCCCCCTCTCCTAATCCAGTGGCCCCCATATCTCCCATTCTCTCCTCACATGTGTCCTGCTTAGCACACGTGACATCACCACACGAGCGACATCCTTGACACAAACGCTATTCTGCCCTTTTGATGGAAACAAGGTCAAAGTTAAAGTTGTACTCTATGAGATCTACAACTTTATAGGTAACAAAATTTTCATTTTAGATCGTTTTGATGTTGGAATATTACATACAAGATTTTAAAAAGTTTATACAAAAGAATAGCATGCATATAGTAATCACAGGTGATTGCGAAGTGTTTAGTAAGGAATGTACTTTGGAGAATAGATAGCGAAATGGGTGGCCCAGCACAGCATGCCCTGGGCACAAGAAGATATGGCATGGTTAGCTAATCGGTCTATGTTAGATCGCCACGACATGATTAGGCACGGCCAAGCACGACACTAGGTGGCGCCAGTCGTGCTGTGTCGGCACGACAGACACGGTCAAGCTAGGATGTCGTACCAGCTAGAACCCGGCGCCCATCAGTGGTGGCGGTGCGGGATGTAGGGAGGTTGCAACAGCGGTGGTGGTGGTGAGGATGTGGGGAGGCTGTTGGTGACGGCAAGGGAAGCTGGGAGGCCGGCAAGGTGGCGATGGTGAGGGATGTTGGGAGGCCGGCAAGGCGATAATTAATAGCGATGGATGCAGGGAGGGAATGTATGCCTGACATGGATCCACCGCTTGCCGCTATCCTCGTGATGTGGAGAGGGCAAGAGGTGGAGGGTGAGGAGCAGCCGGAGAGGGGGAGCTGATGAACCACCTGGCGTCTGGGAGGCGTGGGCGCAAGGGCGAGGCGCGTTGCGTGTTTGTGTATGTGAGAGAGAAGGGTAGCAGGCGACTTGGTAGAGCAGGAGGAAGGGATGAGGATTAGGGTTGATGGATGCAATGGGCCATTAATAACAGGCTAGTCGTGCTTGGTCCTAAATCGTGTCGTGCTTGGGTTGGTATTATGTGCCAAGGTGGCATCCAGGCAAGGACACGGGCACTATAGCTATCGGGCCACGCCAGGCTAGTGTCTTGTTTTTTTAGTACCAGACCTCGTGCCACCCATGGGGCCCGGCCCATCAGGCCATGTATACTTGGGAGGTTAAAGTTTACGAGTTCGAATCCTTGGGCACTTGCTTATTTTGCGTATGAAAAACTTGTGGGGTAGTTCGTAAATATTACCCACCCAATTCCAACAGGAAATGATGTGCTATATTATCACTGGCGACTTAAATCTAACGATTCACAAACCGATGATGTTGGGCCGCTGTGCGGTGATGATGTTTGTGCAGTAGTGATAGGTACAAGAACACTTGTTTGTACAGGATTCCATAAGGAATTAACACGGGAGACTCCTGACTCGAGGTGACTAGAGAACAACTGTAATAGCACATGGTTTTGACAGGGTTTCATGGTACACTATAGGGGTTAAGTGTCATTTGTACACGTATCTATCGCTTTCTTCAGAAGGCGGAGCTCGCTCCTTCAGTAGTCAATATCGCAAGGATGAAGCAAAGCATGCGAAAAAATGCCAATCAGCTGGACAGAATGATGTGTTTTGCAGAGGCGATGACGAACGCCCCTACATTTTAACCTAATGATGCGCACGGCGCTGCATCCGCAAAGCTTGCCCGCTTTGTTGGCTGGCTGCCTGCAGGAAGGCCTGCCGCTCCTGCCGGGCGGCCCTCCTCCATCCGTCCAGGCACACCTCTGCGCCCACGTTCCTGTGTGCGCGCGCTTGCGCTTGGGCTCCTGCGCACGAGCTGCTCGATCGTTTCCTGTGTGAGGGAGATGGAGAGAGATCGAGAGATAGGGTGCTGGACCAGCTGAGCAGCCATCATGCGTGGATGCAAGCATGCTGCTGCGGGATCGGGGTCACCGAGAGACAGAGCTGGGAGGCCGAGTGCAGGTGCTCCCTGGGATGGTCATTGCGTCGCATCCAACAGATGCGTGGTGGTGCATGCTTGTGGCGTTGTGATCGCTGCCCGCCTCGCCTGACCCTGGTGTGTGTGCCCACAGGACCTACATATAAGCGAAACCTCGATGCAGAGTAGCTTCAACTAGTAGCTTATATTGGCAAACAAATTAAAGGAGAATAGAATGTTTGCATTGCTCAACCATGAGCTCGATAAGAACCCCTGCATCGGATTCTATCCCCCAGTGCAGGCCCCGGTCCTCACACATTGGAGGATACAATGCAGCATGCATGTAAAGTTCGCTAGTTTGAACCTGGTGGCAGAAAAGAATGACGGCACGACAACATAAGCCACAGCTAGCATCATACCAAGCTCAAAGACGACGGCGCGCATCTCGATGACGTGGAATAATATCTTGATCCGATCTTCATGAACACATAACATACGGAACTAATTACGTGCAACATGTACGCATCATCATCATCAGGGCGACCTGCTTGAGGATTTTGCACGCCAAAAGACATGTAGCCGGCCTGCTGGAACGAATTGAACAATGAGAGACGGCATGATGCCTCATAATAAACCCTCCGTATCTTTATGAGAGTCATGCGAGTATGCGAATAAGATCAGGCAGGGATCTCCCCAAGGAATAAAGTACACACACAAACACACAATGCAGTCGGGGCACTCGACAGGACTACTGAATAATGCTCAGGTCTGTAATACTCGATTCCTCTTCCTCCTCCTCCTCCTCCTCAGGTACATATATAGATATATACATGTCAACGCGGCCGTCGCCTCTTCTGTGAGGAATAGATCGATCCATACATCACTTTACCACCGTACCACATAAAGTGGCCTGCTTTGACAATTAGTCGGAGTCGCTTTTGCCAAAGGCCTTGTCTCATCTACACCTACCACTACACGTTCCAAAAGCCATGGTCACGAGCAGCTAGCGTGTGTGTATGTGCTCGATACACTCATTCACCGTCACGTTCTCTCTCTCCCTCTCTCTCTCTGCATCTGCCGCCATGAGAGAGAATGTATGAGATGGATCGAGCATATGGAGATTATTCCAGCTGCAACCCCGAATGCAAGCAAGTGGTGGTATGTGTATGATTCGTTATGAGTAGAAACATACGGTAGTGGCGTGCAGGGATACCGGCTTTGTCTTGAGTAGGAGGGTGCCGCGGCAGCCCACGAGACGCGGCCGGCATCATGTCCCCCCTTCCGGCGGGTGCCCCTCGTCTCATCCCTCGTTGCTGCTGCGCGCGCTCGCTTGCATGATGGAGAGTAGGGCGGGCCGGGTGCAGGCCGCCCAGCTCCGCTGTCTGCCTGCTGGATTTACGCCTTCAGATAGGATCCAGACACTGCTATATACTCACTCCGTTCTGAAATATAAGATATTTTACTTTATCCTAAGTCAAAGTAGTCTAATTTTGATCAAATTTATAGAGAAAAAGATTAACATCTAACACATCAAATAAAAGTAAATTATGAAAATATATTTCATAAAATATATCTACTTATTCTCATTTGACTTTCAAAATATTATTACTCTTTTCTATAAAGTTGGTCAAACTTGGACTACTTTGACTTAGGACAAACCAAAATACCTTACATTTCTGGATGGAGGGAGTAGGATCCTATATATGCATATCATTTTTTTTTTGTTTTTTAGGCATCCCCAACCCTCCATATAGGATGGTTTGCATAACATTAATTATAGCGCCACATAGAACTTTTAGCTTATGTGGCACCATAATAAATGAGAGAGAGAATGGAAAGAGCAAGAAACTGGGTCTCATGAAAGACCCAGTGTCAACACGTAAACCAATACACTAGACACTATGCATTGGGAGTGAGGTGGTGTCTACTTAATAAATGGAGAACAAACATGATAGGTGGAAAAGAGCGAGAATGAGTTTGATAGAAATTCACACCAAGACATCATGGGTTGTAGAGTTTAGTTTCTAAGGTGGTGTCTAGATGATATGGTAACATAGACACTACCTATGGAGACTATGGGCTGGGATTGCTCTTAACATGCATCGTATATAGGTTCCAGACAGTCTGGGGACCAGAATTACTTTAGATTCGAACACAAGTTCAGATAGTGAACTGCTAATGAGTTTAACCAGTAAAAAAACATCGAATGGACCGTTGAACTACCAACAGCTAATTAATATATATGTATTATGTAAATGAAAAAAGTGACATAAAAAATGCATCATACATGTAGTTGATGCAACAATCAGATAGATAGTACTGCAGCCACACGAGATGGCTGCTGTATCAGGGAGCTAGCAGCTAATGTTTGGCAAGATGCTGGCTGATAGTGAGTGACCATACCAGTTAGAGAGATTATTATTATTATTAGAATCCAAATAAAGCCTAGCCGACTGCTAATACTTCTAGCTAGTACACATGAGCTTACTGCAAGCAAACACGGCGGCAGGAGACGGCCGGCGTGTCGCCGAGAACATGCGGTCATCATTATTGGTGAGGCTGCTAGTGCTAGAGGAGGAGCCCCAGCCGGCCAGCGGACAATCACTTCAGCTTGACCGGTCATAACCTTAACATGGCTTGTCGTTATGCAAGGGTACCTAACAGGGCATGCGTGTCGATAACTTCAGCAAGATGAAGGTTTGGACTAAGGGGGTGTTTGGACTGTGGCCACACTCTACCACGCCACGGAGTTATGGTGGGGATTGTGACCGCCACACCCGCCTAACCACTATAGCATGGTGAGTTGTGGCTACAATCCAAACAGGCCCTGAGTCTGTGGATATATTGATCCTTTGTTTCTAGCATCCTAGAATTAGGGGTACGGGTACCTAGTAGCTGGGCTAGGTCCAAATGATGCCTGCATTCCAGGGAGAACAATGATAAATGGTCAGAAAATTTGGTTAGTTTGACCACTATCCTGAATTATACTTGCTACTTTTTGCTTTTTTTAACAACTGCCATGAACTTCTCTAAAGAGAAATTCAAATTCTCAACATTTCGATTTCTTACAATCGTGTGACAAAATAAGGCCATGATATTTACACGAGCGTACACAATTGACCACAACGACGATGCCCACGCCGAACCCCCCCTTGGGAGTAGATACACTATGCCAAACCAACCCAGTTTACCTTCCAGATCGATGAGATTCATGTGCCTTTAATTTACAGTCAACCTGAAGTTGGGGCGCGGGGGGGAGGGGGGAGGGGAGGGGTGGGGGGGGGGGGGGGGGGGGGCGCTTCCGTTTTTTAAAAAGAATAATATCACTTGAGATGCAAGCAAAATTCTAACTTTCTTAATGTGGCGATCAAAAACTGAGCTTCTAGTTTTGAGACCTTAAATCCATATAACAATTATTATGAACTTTAGAACCAGAATGACACCTTTGATCTAAGATCGTATGAAACGAAATGTCCCCACTGAAAACATTAGGATTAAACTACTTCAAATTTCACGCAAGCACACATTGCAACTTTCGGCACATGGGTTAAATATTTAAAATTGAGCATTTCAACTCTTATTTTAATTCACTACCGGAAACGGCTTATTTGCCGTGTGCCAGCGGCTTTGCCGTGTGCCATTTATCGGGCACACGGCAAAACCGCGCTTTAAGAAAAGCTCACGGCAAAGAACAGGCACACGGCAAAAGGACTGTTTGTCGTGTGCCCCTGCCGCAAACACGTGGAAAAACAGAGGCACACGGCAAAGCAGAACCCTTTGCCATGTGCTGGCAGCCGCACGGCAAATTGGACCTGTTTATCGTGTGCCTAATGCCTAGCACACGGCAAATATTCTGACAGTAACGGTCGTTGGCCGACCGTGAGCCTTTGCCGTGTGCTATGGCAGGCACACGGCAAACTTTACAATTTGCCGTATGACTTTGTCCTAGCACACAGCAAACTTTAGAAAAAAAATTAAATCTGCCTCTCTAACTTTTTCTTCTATCCACAAACTATTCTTAGTATCCCATGTTCAGTTTTGGTGTATTTTCTAGACCTTTTCCTATATTTAATCATTTTATTTTATTAATTGAATTTTTTGCGCATGAGTCAAATTTGAACAGCAATTGTTTACAATAATGGAATAAAATGAATCAAAAAATGATATTTAGGTAGTTGAGTTTAATGCGAGTCCGTATCAATCAAATGGAAGTGAATTTTGAACATCTTGCTCACGAACCATGACCACGAACTTGTGCCCGAACCGGTTTAAAGTTCTATAAAAACCAAACGAAGTCTGAAAATCATAAAATTTATCATGATATCATGATTTCATACGTGAAGGCTGTGGTAAAAAATTTAGAAGATTTCGCACAAGTTGTCATGTACGCTCCTCACAAATCGAAGATACTCTAGAGAAGATCGTAATAGTTGAAAAAGAACCATTTAGATTTTGAGTCAAAGTGTCGGGCGAATTGCGATTTGACTTCTAAAATTTTTCTATTTGCAAATGACAGGTTTATTTGATTAATGCCAAATTTTGGTTATTTTTCACTTCTGTTTGATAATTTTAATTTTTTTTCAATTAAACGATATCATGTCATGGACATTGAAATTGACCTATAATTGCATGAAATAATGATTTTTTTCTTGAATCATCAAACATGAATTGTTGAATGGCTTTGTGGAGGTAATTTCAAAGTACATTCGATCTAATTTCGTAAAAACAACAACTGAATTATATGAGTTGATATAGGACATGCAATAACATGAAATAACGATTTTTTCCATAAAGGATCGAAACATTAATTATTCAAGAATTGTTTCAACATACTTATATAGTTTTTTTATTAAATCTAGGACTACGAAGAAGAACGCAATTTCACATTTTTTTAAAAAAAATGTGTTTGCCGGGTGCCTCGGTACAGGACACACGGCAAAGGGCCTTTCCCGTGTGCCTCGATCTAGGACACACGACAAACGGCACACCTCCAGGACTTAGCTGCCGAGCCGAGCTGCCCCCCCCCCCCCCCCCCGCCCCACAAACACATCCACTCCACACGCGCCACCGCCGTGCCACGCCGCCCCGCCACGCCGACGCCCCACGCCACGTCGATGTCGCGCCACGCCACGCCGCCCAGCCACGCCGTTGCCCCGCATCCGGGCCCCCGCTGCCCCGCGGCTGCAGGCCAGCGGGCGCGCCGTGGCGCGGTTGGGCCCCCGCCGCCCCGCCGCAGCAGTCCAGCGGCGCCCCGTGGGTGCTGCCGTGCTGCCCCGCTACTGAGCCACCGGCCCCCATCCTCGCCCCGGCCTCCGGCCTCGCTGGCGGGCCGTGCCTCTCTGCATGCCGTGCCACCGGCCCGCCCCCGGCCTCGCACCGGTCCCCAGTCACGTGCCGCGCCATCGGCCTGCCCCCACCGCGCCGCCCCGTCGCCACCTCTGTAAGTATCCTCTCCCTCTCTTGTGTTTCAGTTAGTAGATGATTGTGTAGTGAAGATGAATGGTTAGAAAAATAAAAACAAGTGTTAGGGTATATAACATAACTTTGCTAGTGTGGCTGGGTATATATAAACATGTGTTAGGTTGTATGTGGCTCCTTGTGTATGTGGTTGTCGGCCATCGTGCTGTTGGTTTTTTGCATTTTTTGAAAACCTCACCGTGCACGGGAGGTGCTGTCAAAATTTACAATTGACACTATTATGTATTTTTTCTTAGGGATAGGGTGTTGCATCATCCTCGACTCGTCACTTTGCGGGACAACAAGGTGAGGCATAAAAGAACCCTCTTTGCTTTCATGGTTGTAGGTTACGTAACCTAGTTAGGCGTCTCCCGTTCGAATGAGATACGGTTGGAAATATGCAAACTTTTCCATATCTATAACCGTATATGATTTGAATTGTCCACGTATTTTGGACAGCCCGAGGATACATAGATGGGGTTAGCTTCCATGGTCTACTCCGATTCGAGATAGAGTTTCTGCATCATCTCCCTGTTGTTCTCCGGATACACAATCTCCCTGCCGGGACGTGTATTTGGAGAAAAGCAGGGGGGTGCTGCCAAAATTTTGTACTGGGTCGTAGTAGAGCATGGAAACCTACCCCAACTACGCATCCTCGGGTGGGATTAGGACCTATCTTCACCTATTAGAAAGTATAGACATCATGTAGATGCAAATAAGTTTTATATTACTCGCTGATATGATAGAGGATGGATGATCGTGCGTGGATGTACACGGACTGGAAATGTGGGGGTAACTTGACTGTGGATTGGATTCAGAAGATCGATGCTTTCTTGGATCAAGCATTTGCAAAGCTTAAAGGAGCCAAGAGCAGTTGGTGTCCCTGCAGTAGATGTGGGAACACGCATCGACAAACAAAGGAAGACATGACACAACATCTTTGCAATTATGGATTTACGAGAGACTATAGCCGGTGGACCTACCATGGTGAAGCCAATCGGATGAGAGACGAGGTCGTGAGACAACGCATCGAGGATCATGATGATGATGCCGGGGTAACAGACATGTTAGATGACTTTCATGAAGCACACTTTGATGAAGAATGATGGGAGGATGAGCCAGAGGCAACCGCGAAGGCGTATTACGACATGTTGGCTGCAGCACAGCAACCCCTTAATGGGCATACCAAGGTTTCACAACTGGAAGCCATTGCGCGCCTAATGGTCGTGAAGTCCCAGTTTACCCTCAGTCGAGACGCCTTCGATGTTATGTTGACAGTTCTTGGCAGCCTACTTCTGGAAGGTCACATTTTGCCAAAGAGCATGTATGAGGCACAAAAATTGCTTCGTGCACTTAAGATGCCATATGAGCAGATACATGCTTGTCCTTAGGGATGCATCTTATTTAGGAAAGAACATGCCGAAGCAAAGTACTGTCCAAAGTGTGAATCCTCTAGGTTCGTTGAGGTAGACTCTAGTGATGGTCAGAAGAGGTAGCTCACAGTCCCCGTGAAAATTCTACGGTACCTTCCACCCATACAGAGGATCCAACGGCTATTCATGACCGAGGAATCCGTGAAACAGATGACATGGCACAAAAAGGGAACTAGATACAAACCTGATAAGCTTGTACGTCCATCCAATGCTGAATCATGGACCCATTTTGACGGAATTCATCGTGAGAAATCTGATGACACTCGTAATGTACATGTTGCGCTGGCAACAGATGACTTCAATCCTAATGGAATGTCGGCTGCCGCTTACACTTGTTGGCCCGTGTTCGATTTCCCCCTCAATCCCCCCCCCCCCCAGCGTCATATTTCAACGATAGAACATATTCTTGTCGTTAATAATTCCCGAACATCCCGAGAATAATATGAGTGTGTACATGGAGCCTCTAATTGATGATTTGGTCCGTGCTTGGGAGGAAGGGGTTTGGACATACGACCGAGCTACAAAGACAAACTTCAGAATGTAAGTTTAGTACCACTACTCCCTGCATGACTTGCCGGCGTATGGGATATTCTGCGGCTGGTGTGTCCACGGTGTTGGGTTCCTAGAACCAGGGTCACCAGCGGGCCTGCCTTGTCAGAACAAGGCTTGGGCAGCTCCTGCGCCCGCACGACCCTTTTTAGCCACACAGCGCTTTTGGGCCGTCCCGGCCATGAGCCCCGTATGGGTATTTCCCCTTGGAACGAGCTTCACAGCCCATAGCGCCGAGTCCAAGTGCCCCCACTCGGGTCCGGCCAAAGGAACGCGGGCACCGCCTCTCCCTCTCTCCCCTCAGACTCCCGATTGACCCAGGTCAGTCCTAGGAGGAAAAAACCCAGTTGGTCACGTGAGCCCAGACTTGGTCCGCAAGGGTCAAGACCTGGCTGTACCAAGTGGGCGCGGCTCTCTCGGGGTCGTACACATGAACAATGGCCCACTGTGCCTCTGTCACAGCAGAGGACCAACACTATGGCATCCACTTGGTCCTTGTGATGATCAGGCCTGCCGTCATCACGGCTTGACCACCACAAAACCATCAACCGGGATGGGATTTGGCATGTAAACAGTCCTCCCCCGATGGGATGGCTGCCTCGTCCCATCAGGACCCCCGTACTTGTTGACTGACCAAACACAGTGAACAGGTTCAAGACCAGGAGACCCCCGGGACTTCGGGATCACGCAATTCACCAAGGACATCACTGACTGACCATTTGTACGAGCCCATTGACGATTTGGGCCGCCCAACTGCCAGAGTCAACGATATTTCTCCCCGAAGCCTTCTCCTCCAACGAATTCCCTATAACATGGGCCCCCCTTGAGCTATAAAGAGGGGTCCCTTTAGAAGAGAGAACATGAGAACTCAAGTTAGACAACAGAAGTACACTCGAAAAGCTTGTACTCCCCAACACTCACCAGCACCTGGGCTTGAGCAATACATCCGACTGATCCTTGACTGGACGTATGGCGTTCTCGCCTGAACCAGTATAATCCCTCGAGTCATTGTGTGCTAGGCCACCTCCGATCACGACGCACGACACACACGTTGTCGAGTAGTTTACCTGCTGCCCATTTTCGGGAGCGACACACGGGAAGTTCCCTTGCCCAATATGCAAGGCAGCTCTGAGGTTCATTTGGTTGAGGAAGGGTGGCAAGTATTCTTCATTCGACAAACATCGACAAGTCCTCCCTCTTGACCATCCATTCAAACGAGCCAAGAAGAACTTTACAAAAGGTGTCAAAGTTAGAGACCCTCCACCACAGATGATGACAGGTGCCGAAGTTCGTGCTCAGTTAGACGCTCTCATCGCCAATGAAGAAGGTGGTGGTTTTGTGGGATATGGTGAGCAACATGCCTAGGCGTAGAAGTCGGGCTTCTGGAGGCTCCCCTATATGCATGACCTCCTTCTTCCACATAACATTGATATGATGCAGTCCGAAAAGAATATCGCCGAGGCACTTTGGGGAACCATCATGGACATTGCAGATAAGATAAAAAGCAATTAAGGCGAGAGTGGATCAAACAATGTTATGCAATAGACCAAAGCTAGACATGACGCCTCCAAGAGCTGGCAAGTCATGGAGAAAGCCTAAGGCCGATTTCGTCTTGACGAGGGCCCAAAGGAGGGAAGTACTAGAATGGTTCTATAACACTTTAGGTGTTTAAATTACAAAACAAGCCTCATTAGCTTAAAAGATACATAAATAACTAAGAAAAGTTTAAAAGAAACGAATTATACTTTGGTTTTGCATTTGATTCTAAATTTCTGTGTATATATGCATCAACATATGTGCTTTAATCAAACAAATTGAATAACTTTCACATCAATGCAGATATGGATACGAAATTTAATAGGCACATCATTGATGATAGGATAAACAAAAGTCTAGTTGAAGCCGAGGAGAGAATACAAAATTTTACCCATAAAATGTCGTGCCCTCCGAATCATAAATTTTTGAGTCTTCAATTTAACTCTCAAACTGGAGCTCAAATGAACTTTGGCCTAAAACAAAACCTGTAGAACTTTTTATTTTGAACAACTTTTATGTTCAGAGATTTTTGAGGTGCAACACAAAAATATTAGAAACACTTGACTTTGCAAACCAGCCCCTGCCTTTTCTTCTATTTCCACTTCCAGTCCCTCCTCTCTCCTCTGCTTCGCCCGAGCCCCGCTGCGCAGTCGCCGCTGGCCACCTGGCCGGCAATGCCTTCCGCCCACGCCACGACAAGCCAATGGCCAGCCAAGCCCCGCCCGACCAGCTGCGCTGCTTCCCACGCCGCGACCCTGCCCAGCCCGTGCGTGCCACGCGCGTGACGCCATCGCCGCCTCTGCTCGCCGCCGCGGTGCCCAATCGCCAGCCGCGCTGTGCCCGAGCCTCCGCCGTGCCCCGCCAGTCGGCGCGCTCGCCGCCCGGCATGCTAGCTGCTGCAGCTACTCGCCAAACCACGCGCCGTGAGATCTTCCGCTCCCCCACGCCAAATCCAGCATGCCCAATCCCCTGCTTGCGCCCGCCGCTCGCCGCGCCGAGCCTCTGGCCGCCGCCCCGACGCCCAATGGCACGCCCCCGTCATGCCGTCTCGGCCCCAGCTTCGCCCGGCCCTCTCCCTCCCTCCTGTCCCTATAAAAGCCGCCCCGAGCCCTGCTCGCACGCCCAGCCACCAGGACCCTGCCACCGTCGCCATTACCGCCATCGTGCCCAGCTCACCGTGGAGCTCACCCCTCCGGTCATCCACCACCCAAGCTGAGCCACCAACTACAACCACAGCATCCCACTAACGCTCACTGCCCAGCCCATCGTCGCCCAGAACCGCCGGAGCACCATTGCCAGCGCTGCCTCCACCGCCGCCGCCGCCCCTGACCGCCGTGGACACCCCACCTCCGGCCCTCCTCCACCCAAACCAAGGCTTGGAACGGGACTACATCACCCCACCGGAGCTTCCCAACCCGCCAGCGCTGCCCCAACGCCACCGGAGCACCGTCACCGAAGCGCCGCACCGCCGCCGCCCCCCTGCTCCACGCCTACGAGCCCTTTCCGGCCACCCCGAACCCCGACCAAGGCACCACAAGGTAGCTCTTGCCTCCCTGGATCTCCCCGACCCTTTTCCCCTCGCCGCCGACGAGCCCCCTCGCCGGAATTTGGCCGGCCGATGTGCTAGCGCCGCCTAGGGAACCAATTGAAACGATTGAAATCTTTAGAAGGGTCTGCACGCAAGTTTCCAGGGGCATATCTACAAACCTGTGTTTAAACTTTAAATTCAAAAATAGTGAACTTGTAAAATTCATATAAAATCATAGAAAAATCAGAAAAATACAAGTTCAACTGTTCAGGAATCGTTAGAAGAAAATATACAACTGTTGTTATATGCACCTTCTCAGTTTCTCAATAAATCTTGCTCTAAATTAAATGGAAGGTTTAATAGACTTTAATTGTACCCACTGTTGTAGACAAAGATTGAACTTGAATTTTGGACTGTAGTTTAGTTACTTGATGTGTAGGCTAGTGTAAAAATATTAGGACCAGAACCCATCTCTAGCTAAACTTTTGTTTAAACTTGTTTTATGCCATAGAGAGATAAATCAAATTAATCCTGCTGTTATAGTGCGTTATGTGGTGAAACTATTTATGTGCTGTTGTATGGACGTCTAGATCCCACAAAAATAACTAAAGACTTTTTACCTGTTTGTATCCACTTCTATAATTTTGTGGTGGGAAAAATACATTAAATAAAAAGTAATTAGTTTTTTGCTTGAAAAATGTTCATCTTTTTACTATAGAACACTTTGGGTTAGGACATGCTTTATAAAAAGTTTCATACTCAGAAATCCTATAAAACATCTTGTAGAAGTTAATCTTTATTAAATTAGATTTATCTTATCCTATTTATTATGCTCTGTATCATGCACAATAAAATATGAAACATTTACAAAAACATATATGTGGATAGGTTAACCCCCTGTAAAATTTTTGGCATCAATACTTGCATGGTTTGTTCTGTATAAAAATAACTAGGTTCTAGCAGTAGTTGTGTATTACATTTTTCATGATTATTCTACTACATAAAAATGTCTGAAATAACAGTGGTGTTGTCTCTGCATAATGTACTCTAAATAAAAATTTCATCACTAGAAGTTACCTAGTCCAGAAGTTGTGTTTAATCCATGTTGTGCTTAGAAAAATTAGTTTCCAATAGAACACAACCCCCAACCCCTCTTGTTTCATGGAGTTAATTAGTTTAAGTTATACTCTATTAAGGATTGCCCAAGAAATCTTAACTAAGCAACTTTACAACCAAATCTATGTTTTGTGGACTGCAACTTTATCGTGAAGAAATTAAATGTCGTATACCATCACTACAACTCATACTTGTGCATTCATATAGAATCGACTACTCTCACCGACGGAACGTGAGCTGGTGCCCGAGTCCGAGAGTGAGCAGCGTGAAGCTCAAGTGAATCTAACTGAAGCTTTCAAAGACCCGAACCCGAGTTTGGATGCGCCCAAGGCTAGCTTTGCTCAGGAAGGCAAGCCCCGGAGCATGAACCCTATTTTCTAAATTATGCAACTTATTACTCTATTTTACTTGTGCATTAAGTTTATAGGAGTTGAATGAAAACTTAGTTGCATGATCTTAGGTTCCTATGATTTGAACACTAGATATAAGGTTCAATAGAATGCTATGCTAATAGGACTCCGGTAAAAGCCGAGTGATTTCCTGTCACTCGCGAGAATATAGGAGTTCAATGTTTACTACATGCTGCAATCATAAGGTCGATGCATGGGGCTATGGTGCGATGTTTATGTTGATGATTGAGGCCCCGTCTGTTTAGTGAAAAATGCTAAGGCCGCAGTGTGTGGTAGTGGTGGTTAAGTCTTTGAACGTACTGACCAC
Organism: Panicum miliaceum; assembly: GCA_032594955.1. Classification (NCBI taxonomy): domain Eukaryota; kingdom Viridiplantae; phylum Streptophyta; class Magnoliopsida; order Poales; family Poaceae; genus Panicum; species Panicum miliaceum. Next base: position 42,900,249 of record CM064056.1, on the reverse strand, counting down.
ATGCCGAGAATATGGTAATCGGTAAGCTTAAGTACATGATTGAACCGAGACCGGAATATACTCCCCACCATCTTGAATTCGTTCACATCTAGCTAATGGCGGGTGCATGTGCCGCCATGGCCGGGCCATGGGGACGTGTAGTTGAGGGCGGTGGGCCTGTTCCGTGAAGCGAGAATTGAAGGGAAAAGTTGCACGTGTGACTCCAGGAGTAACCACGTGACGTGTGTTTAGGTCTGCCTTGCAAGGTTAAGAAATTCGATTCGAATCGTCCGTTTCTCACAGTTATTGAGACTGCTTAACCCTTTTACCACATAGAGTAAGAAATGGAACAATGATAATGATTAATCTTGTTGGATGCAAAATTAATTCTTTCACCATGTATGATATTGGATAGTCGCTTACCTAGAATGGTTAAAGAAAACTAGAATCTGGAGCTAAAATTTGAAAGTAAGGACCTACTTGTATATGCTTTTCGGCAAAACAAACCCCTCAAGCCAAGAGCCTTGCATGTCTAGGAGTCGGCTAAGTATATTCCACTAGTCGGGTAAGCCTTGTTGAGTATTAGTATGCTCAGCCTTGCTTGTGGCTTGTTTTCAGGTGAGACTTTCAAGGATATGATTGCTAGTTTGACTTGGTCGTGTACCCTTCCTCCTGGTTGGTCGGTGGAATGGGATGCGCCCCTGGCCAATGATGATAATGCCGAGTGATGTCTCGTACGGGCTTCATCGAGACATCATGTATCGTCGAGTAGTTTATCGTTGATTTTCCGCTACGTTGAACTCTGAAGAACTCAATTACTTTGAACTCTGAAGTACCTTGTTTTACGATTTTCGAACTCAGTTGTAAGAATAATTTATGTTGAACTCTATGATGTAAAATTTGTGGAATGTTGTATCCTCTGGGCTCACCTTCATGTGAGTACTTTGTATGTGTGGTTTCGATCGGCAAAACCGTGGTTGTATCGGGAGGTTAGCCGACAGACCAGTGGATTACTCCATTTGAAGTGCGAGTTAGCCCTGATTGCCCTTGTGGTGATGGTTAGCGCGCTTGAGCCAGATTAATTCAGGTGGTTCTGCCATAGGTTCCAAACCTTAATGTTCCCCGATGGGTACGCAGTGAATCTGAGGAGGGGAGTGAACTTGTCTACTATGCGAATCAACGGGCTCAAGAGTCATGACTACCACACATGGATCGAGCGGCTTCTTCTGGTAATGGTTCGAGGCTATGTCCCTGATCATGTCTGGCAAGTCTAGGTAGAGTTGAGTTTTTTCTTCCGGCAGCTTTGTGCTAAGGAGTTATCTCTGACGGTGATTGAAGAAATGGAGAGAATGGCGCCTGTGTTGCTCTGTAAGTTGGAGAAGATCTTTCCACCCGGGTTCTTCAATACGATGTAGCATATGATCTTGCACCTTCCGTACGAGGCACGAATGGGGGGGGCCGTGCAGGCCCATTAGTGCTATTCAATTGAGAGATGTCAAAAGGTTCTTCGAACAAAATGTAAAAATAAATGCAAAATTGAAGCTTCCATCGTGGAGGCATACATTTTGGAGGAGGTGTAAAACTTCACATCAAAATACTATGCTGACAACCTTCCTAGAGTACATAATCCACCCCCTCGTTACAATGTTCGGGAAGATGAATCGAATCTCAGCCTTTTCCGAGGGCAACTCGGAAGTGCAAGTGATGCAACAATCAAGACCTTAGATCATGAAGAGTGGCGCACTATCATGCTATATGTGTTGACCAACCTTTCCAAAGTGCAGCCGTACATACAGTAAGTTCTCAACAAACATTTAGTTCTCGAGCACTCCCTCTTTTCTGCATGTAACCCCATCGTTCCTCTTTGGTATAGGGAATTTCATTTGCAATTCCGGCGTCCATCAAGGGCACCTAACTTCCAGGAAGCTGAGACCCTTATTAGATAGGGTGCAGGAAATGGAAGTCCTGATTTCATTTCTTGGTTCAAACAGAAGGTAATGTCCAATATAGCTCGTTCGTAGTATGACATAACAAGTTGCTTGTACGCACGAATAATATGATGAACTATCTTGCATGAACTTGCAGGGCCAAACCGATATGTCTATGAGTGCCGAGTTGCGACAGGTTGCCAATGGTTGTGCCTATAGGGTCAAGTCATTTGGCGCTTATGACGTGAATGGATATCGTTTTCACACAACAAGGCACGAGCAGAGTCGGCCCAATCGAAGAACCACAAATACTGGAGTTTATACGCCAGGAGATGATGGGCTTGAGTACTATGAAAGAATCGAAGAAATATACAAACTAATGTTTCATGGTTCCAAACCTCTGAAACCAGTCATACTCAAATGTCCTTGGTTTGATCCTCACGTGTGAGAAGGACCCCGAATTTCGAGCTAGTCAAAATTCGATAGTCGTCCGTGTACCTAGGAGACAATGTCTATGTTGTGGCTCAACAGGCCACGCAAGTCTATTATCTCTCATACCCATGTCAAACCGATGACCATCTCAAGGGTTGGGATGTTGTGTATAAGGTGTCACCATATGGTAAATTACCTATCCCGAACAATGAAGATTACAATATAGATCCAAACACATATGCCGGAGAGTTCTTTCAAGAAGATGGACTAGAAGGGAGGTTTGAGATTGACTTAACCGAAGCGATCGCAATGGAAGTAGACAATGAAAGGGTTGTTCACGAGGATGCCGGGGATGAGGTTCATAATTTGAAGGACCTAGAATTACTTGAGCAATTACATTTAGGCAATGACAGTGATGATGACAACGTTCCTCCTTTGGAACACGGCGTTGATTATATCGACGCACGTGATAGCGATGATGAGACATATGATCCAGTGAATCTGGATCATGATGACTATTTCTAATACATGTAAGATCTGTACAATTTAATTTATTAGTTGTAATACTATGTTATTATCTAATTATGTTTTGTTTATTTTACTAGTTGTACTACTTAATTTCTAATGCATGTACTGATTGGTTTACTCTATTTAATTGCAGGTGATTGATCAAAGATGGTGGGATGCGGTGGAGGTATCATGAGGTCGTTCACAGACGTGATCGGCAGAGTTAGCGGGAGAGCTGAGTCCTCCCGGAGGACTCGAGGGAGGGAGGGAGGAGAGCGAGTTCTGCAGTAGCTGAGGACTTCGGCACGGCTCGAGGGAGGAGGGGGAAGAGGGAGACTCGCAGGAGGTCACCCTCGCATGTATCTGCCTCGTCGTCGTCTAAGCAGTAGGAGGAGGAGGACGCGGTACCTGAGGCGGAGGAGGAGGAGCAGGAGGATCAGGCCGAGGAGGAGGAGGACGAGGAGGAGGCGGAGGAGGTGGGGGCGCAGGAAGGCGCCACACCAGTTGTCTGGTTGCGAGGCCCCTCGAGGCTCCCGGAGAGACCGATCTCTTTTGAGAGACGGCCGATTATTTGACCCGATGGGAAAAGGTAAGTAACTTTAGATGTTATCGCTACTTTTTCTATTGATATGTTCTAAATCACAATTGAAAATAATATTTTGTCTTAATTATTTATGCAGGAACTTTGTGATCATTGCTCCAGGTGCTCACAGTCGCATAACCAATGGCATCTTGGGGCTGCTTTGCAAGCTACACTTCCCCGGCGCGATGTAGATTTCCGGCCGACTTCAGTTGGCGTACTCGTGGGATCACTACATCGCATGCGTCGATGCACCAGATCGGGAAGGGAGGATATTTCCGAACAGGGCGCAGCGGGTGTTGAACGAACTGTGGGTAAGTCTTCCTCGCACTATACTACATTTGTCAATACATCGCATTCATCAGACGTTCTTGAAATAATGACATCAAGTGTATATGTGCAGGATTTCTACAGATGTGAGGAGGGAATGCTGCCTACGACGCTTGAGGTGGCTAACAAAGCTTGTTACAAGCTGGTGGCAGATATGCATTATGAGGCGCGCATCCATGCCGTTATAACGTACAAAGCTCGCTACGAACAAGTGAAGATCAAGAAAGAGGTTGCAAGAAACATAAAGCTGACCCGGGACCAATACTTGCGGGTAAATATAGAATATTATTGATACTTAATGTTTATGAGATGAAGTATGCTCCAGTTATGTCATGTACTTGATGACATGCAGGTGCCTCCGTGGTGCATAGCTGGGGATACTCAGTGCTGGGAAATGATAGTGGACAAGTGGTGCGCCGAGGATTGGGAAGGGATCCACAACTCTTGCCAGCAGCGATGTTTGATGATGCCAGGTGCACCACACCATCAAGGCAACCTTAACCTCAGCCAGTACGCAGCTAGATGGGTAAGTGAATTCATTTCTTTACTCTAAAGCTCAATTATGCACAATTTCTAATCATCTTGCTTTCTTTCGCAGTTAGCGGCACATGGTGGCCAGCCTTGCCCCCCGGTCTAGGCTTGGGCTATGGCCCACAAGGGCAAGGAAACGTCCGACGTCACCTACAACCCGGAGGATCTGCCCGAGGCGTATAGCAATCCGACCATCCACAACCGCCTCAGTGAGTACAGCTTGGTGGCAAGGGAGGTCCACGGGCCGGAGTTCGATCCGAGCACGCAACCCATTGATGGAGAAATCGTCATGAGGGTGGGAGGAGGCAAGAAGCATGGCTGGTACTGGATTGCCAATAGCACACTCGACACGGACAGTACTCCCACTCTCTCGCAGATTCGAGCTAGGAGCACCTGCTCAAGCCCGGCCATACGCCCACGGCCAGACACTGCACAGGCCCAGATGGAGGCACTCCAGGTTGTTTCTGTTTTATCCATCGTTCATTGATTCTTACATACGTTTGCTTTGTATTCTAACCTTGGGATCAAATATTGTAGGCTCGGATGGAAGCAGATTTTAAAGCACGGGAGGAGCAGATGGAGGCGAGGTGCCAGGCTGAGCGGGAGAGGATGGAGCAAGAATTTTGGCGGCAGCAGGAGGCCGAATGCCTGAGGATGGAGTAGGCGTTTCAATACATGCAACGCGGTGATAGGTCATGCGCCCCCACAATTCAGTCCACCTCCACTTCCACCTCGTGCAGCTAGTACTCCTGTAAGTGACTTGACAACCCTGTTCCTTAGTTCGAATGACTTATGATACAACTAAAATGACTTAGTTCGAATGTTCCTAATTTAAATATTATCTATCACATATGTGCAAAATCAATCGGCGGCATCCAATGATGGGCCAGTCACTCCAGAGATGTCTCCTCAGTGGTTGTCACAGCTGCCTCAGTGGTCGCCTCCGTGGGCGCCTCAGTGGGGGCAGTGGCCGGCTCCGTGGCAGCAGAGGCCGCCGCCGCCGCCGGCCCAGTGAGTTCTATGGATTTGCTTTGTATGGACTTGTATGGACAAATGTTAGCCGTGGTAGCAGCTTGCTTTGCATTTGGACTTGTATGGACTCGCATTTGGACTTTGTATGGATGAACTTGACCTTATTTGCATTTGTGATAATTATTGTGATATATATAAACTGCCTGTGATGTTTATTTGATTCGGGGTACCATATACGTGACAGAATAAATAAAACTATCAACCCGAAAAAAGCCTTAGTCGTGTGCCATCGCCATGGCACACGGCAAAGAACCAAGGTTTGCCATGTGCCTCGGCCTTGGCGCACGACAAAGAACCAAGATTTCCCGTGTGCCTCGGCCTTGGCACACGGCAAAGCTTGGATCTTTGCCATGTGCCACGCCGTCGAGGCACACAGCAAAAATGCCATCGCCGTCGCTGGCCATCAAGGCACATTTTTTTACCGTGTGCCTGAGAAAGGGCCCACGACATGTTTACCATGTGCCCTTTACAATTGTGCCCTTTACCGTGTGTGGCACACAGCAAACACTTTACCGTGTGCTTTTCGGGTTTTGCCGTGTGCCGCTAGGACACGGCAAACTTCCTAAATGCCGTAGTGATTAAACTCTCTCAATTCTTTTTTGGCGAAGGAAAGAGGCTTATATATATTATAGATACACCATGGTCCATCCCCTTTACATGAGTAATCTGGGCCCTGCCCGCTTAATTCTCATATCTGGTGTCTCTGTCGTCTTTCACGGTGCCTCAAGTGAATGGAACAGTAGAATGAATGACACTGCAGCCACATAACGATCCTCAACAGCCATCATGCATGCTTAAGCGTTTTTATTGAAGAAATAACACACGCAAACTAAAATCCCTTCCACATGAACCAACTAACTGATTAGGCTCTCTTGGTCCCACTATATACCGAGACTGGCCAATGCAGGTTGCAGTTGTGGCCGCTAACTATTCTGCGGAATCTAAACTCAGTAGCAGGCTCGATCGACGCACAACAAATGCTACTTAGCTTTGCTCTAAGCAGAAGCATTTGCATCGGAGGGGCCAAAAGAGAGCAGGGAAAGCGGAGACACTGTGGCGGGCGGGGCGAAGGAATGTCCCCCAGCCCAGGTTGCCGCCGTGCCCCCCGGGGCTCACGCGCGCTACTGCATGCTCGTGCCAGACTGCTTCTCGATCGTCCGCTTCTACATCTCACACTTACATCTGGGTCCCATCGCTGCATGAACCTCCGAGAGGGCCCACGTCCTTGCTTCCGGGCCCACTGGCAGCGGCACGCAGGTGCTAATGAGTGCCATGATGAGTGTGTTTCTTGCTGCTGCTGTGCTGCGTCACTGGTCTCCATGTGTGCAAAGTGCCTTTGGAGTTTGGAGTGCTCATATATACCATGTTCTCTCTCTCTGTCCTTTATGGATGGATGCAGAGAAACTGAGATAGGACGGGGAAGAAAGATATTATATATATAAATGAATAAACAGGAAAGGAGCTGGGGGGACGCATTGCATTGCAGTTCGCAAAAGCTGGTGACACGCTCGCCACGAAACGCAATGATGCGGTTCTCTGCTCTCCATGCCCTCCGGTCCTCTCCCCGATGCCCGGGATAGTTTCTTTTACCATTCCTTTCCCTCTCCTTTGTTTGGATGCGTGCGTTGATGAAGCTCCAAGCCTCCGCTCTTCTCCAATGGGACGCGATGTTTGTATGCTGCCATATTTTTGCAAGCAAAAATATATTTGGGTAGAGGTGCGCAGACCATGCATGTACCAGGCCATCACCAGTAACCCAAGCTTTGGTATGCATCATCGCATATTCAGTATTGTTTGGATTCCCTCGCTAAAGTTTAGTTGCTAAAGTTTAGCAACTTTAGATCCAAACAGGTCCAATTAAAATTTTCCTAAACTTTAGTTGGAGCTCCAAAAGTGTTTTAGCCTTTAGCAAGCCAAAGGTTGCTAAAACCTGCTAAAAGTGATGAAAGTTCAAATTACCCTTACAATTAATGGGGTGGTGGGAAGAGAGCAGGTCTTGAGGGAACACGAAGCACAGGTGGAGGTGGAGCAGAGAATTAAATGAACGGTAGCAAGGGGATTCAAGCAACTCCTGCTAAAATTTAGCAACCTAACCTTTAGTTCGCTAAAAAAAAATTCAAATTTTAGCAAACTAAACTTTAGTTGGAGGGGATCCAAACAACGTCTAAACCCGATCAATGATCGACATATAGGGGGGAGCTCCCCTAGTCCAGACATGCATGATTTCACCTATAGAAGGAGATGTTTGACCTCCCATGTCCAAAGGGATTTGTTCGTCATCCAAAGCGAGCTACAAAATCCTCTTGGGCTACAAAATCAATATAGTCTTATTAAGGCTCTTGCACTGGCCCAAAAGTCATCCGAAACATGACAAGACTCAAAAAAATACCAGAAAATAAGCAATTTATTCGCTTATGTCAGATCATGCATTGTGGTAAAGAAGCTGAAACAGGCCGGCTTGTCCACACCATGGTCTTTGATGTGATCAATAACATCCGATCCCTTTGCTTCGATACAGGAATGAACACGTTCTTCTAAGCTCAGTTCCATTCAGACTCAAGAGTCAAGAATGGAGGTTGCGTGCCATCGAGAAGCATGCCTGCGTGTTAGGGCTTTCATTTGATAACATGGAGGAGGGGGCCTAGATTCTTTAGCTGCCCCGCTCCCCCGGCCCATCATTGGGAGGTATGGGACTATGGGTACCTGCCTCCGCTAGGTTAAGCATGCAGGCTAGCCTCACCACCGTGAAATGAGTTTCGAGTCGGCAAAAAGGGGCTTGTCTCACGGCATGCCGGGTTGACCGTTATACCCCACACTTCATGGGTAATGCGACAGAGTGCATACAGCCCGGACAGACAGCATTCGATCTGGACACGCAGGACAGATGATCAGCTGCGGCCTGTGTCTATTTGGTCCGCTCTCTTAAGTAAATGAAATGGTTTTCTTCGTGATCCGAGATAGAATATACTGAGGGACAAAAATGTGGCTTGTATGGCTATATATACTATATAGCATATTTGGAGTGGCCCATGGTATATATGTAACATACCGATGAGGTAGACTTCTAAAACATGATATCTATTAAGGTGTTTCCAGGTGGTACCGGCGACGACTATCTTCGTACTAAAATTATAGCGAAGGTTCTAACTTAAAGAATACTAGAATATAGGTTAGAGGGGTAATAATTACACATGAGAGAGAGAAAGAAGGGTGACTCCTAACAATCAGATCTAGTTATCCAATTTTTCGTCCAAACATGTGTTCATTCTTAGAAATGATATATAGGAAGAAAAAAAACATTTTAGTAATGGGAACTCAAATAACAGCTCAGTTTTTAATGAAAATTGCTGTGAAATTCAATAATTTTCATGGTCAGATGCACACATTGCAGTCATATTTGGAATCCAGTAATTATGCTCTTCATCATTGCACACATTAATTTCATAATTCACACAGCTGATGGAAATTTTGTATAGTAGGAAGAAGAAGATAGCTCCAAATAAATGAACCCCAAGAGAAGTTATAAAGTTCCAAAATAAACACCAAGAGAACTTACATGTTGATATTTAGCCATCCATCGCATGAAGTTTATCAGGGCTTTACACATTGTTATTACACCAATTATATGGTCTTAGTGCTATTTCCATGACATGCTTATGAAGCAATTGCTATTCCGTTAGTGATATCTATAAGTTGAAGTTAGAATTAGTCATAGATCCAACTTTATTAGGAATTAGGATATATTCAAAAATAGTTATTCTAATGCACGAATTCTAAATAGTTTCAAGTTAAATAGTTGAATGGGGGTATTTAATACTTAAATTGTATATAATTTATTAACCATATAGTTAAATTAATATTATTAGCAATACTCAAATTATTATAAATAGTCATCTTAAATTAGTGTTGATGTATCATTAGTCATCAAATAAAAATAGTATCATTACTCATCAATCATAGGTCAGCTTTTAAACAATCAAAACTCTTAGCAAGTTATGTTTGCATAATTTCAAATAATAAAAATAATATATTTATAACCTAAATAATCTATGTGTAGTAAAAAAAATACTACTTAGATACATGATCAAAAGATTAAAGTATAGTCTAGAGGTCAAACCTTTGCATGCATTTTATTTTTTACGAATATGGATAATGTATATTATCCATCCATATCCATGTTTACGTTGAGTACGGATAAAAATTATGGTAGTAAAACATGTTGGAAAATGGATTTGGATACATCCATTATAGTATTCATTTAAATCTAAATGCGGATACAAATATTGATATTGATGTTTTAGCGTATATGGTAATTCGGATCGTTGCTATACATTTTCCACCCCTCCTAAAATGGGAAAAAGTACAAATGGATTGAGTACCTTAACCGAAGCATGTGTGGAAAAAGAAAAAAAACACTTTCAAGCAATGAATGCGGATCCGAATATCTTGATATATTGTCGTTCTAACACATACGGATACAAGGTATTAGCATGGCTGATGGGTGCTATATATCCAATTTTCCACCCGTCCCGAAACCGAAAAGCATTTACATCGAGTGCCTTAACGGAAGCAACTAAATTAAAGTAAAGTCTATAGGTAAAACCTTTCCATCCATATCCACGTTTACGTTGAGTACGGATACCAATTTGGGTAGTAAAACTTGTTAGAAAATTGAATTGGATATACCTATTATAATATTCATTTGAAGCTGAATGCCAATACAAATATCCATATTGATGTTTTAGCATATATGGTAATTCGGATCGCTGCTATCCATTTTCCACCCCTCCTAAAATGGGAAGTCAAATGGATGGAGTACCTTAACCGAAGCATGCATGCATGCGAGGAAAAAAAAAGGAAAACCCATTATCAAGAAACGAATATGGATACAAATATCAATATATATTATATATTGATGTTCTAGTGCATACAAATTAAATACAATGTATTGGCATGACTGGCAACCATTTTCCACCCAGTCCCAAAACCGAAAAACAATTAGATGGACGGAGTACCAGGTGCGGGAAAAGGAAAAAGGAAAATCCATATATAATCTGAGCAAACCGACCGTTGGGCTCTTCACGTGCAAGTAAAGTTACATGACACGACATAATCCCTGCCATAATTCCCCAACTAAAGCCGTCATCAGCAAAGCGCGCGGCGCGGCAAGAAGACAAGCAGCAGATGCGATTAGCAATTGTTTAATTAGCCAGCAATATCCGCTCTAATCAACACGCTAATCGCGGCCCACGAGGCCGGCTTGCCGGCGCGGGCGCGGAGCCGGAGCCGGAGCCGGTGCCTCGCCGCGGGGACCCCGTGCGCGGGCGAACCGAGCAGGGCGAGACGTACCCCGGCCGGCCACCCGCTCGTGCAGCGTCGTAGACCACGCCCGGGCCGGGCCGCCAGCCCCGTATGGGACGCACGCACCGGGGCTATTATTTTTCTGTACGGTCTCCAAGGGCCATGCTCCGCGACCGCCCACGCACGCAAACTACTAGTGAGTGGTGCGTGAAGTATTGGAGACGACCCGGCCTACAGTACAATAGCAAGAGGACACAGCAGCAATACTACTCCGGGTGTGTTTTTTATATAAAAAAACACACTTTCAGTTCCATTGCGTGCTGAGTCAAAATGTTACGTTTACCAATTTTCTGTCAAAGAGTAGTTCCTTTACAAAATTCAGAAATATATCTCCCAACTCCCAAGACCATGTGTTACATATTTTTGTTCAGACCCATTAAAGACACTGACAAATAAAAGAAGCGTGCGAAGAATCTAGCTAAGTAATACCTGGTTCGGATGTGCATATATAATGTGATGAATCGCTTCGATCAGACTGATGCTTCACCTTGTCAAAGGCTCATTGCAAAGCAAGGAATAAAAGGATCTTAACTATAAGAATTTCGCTCAAGATTTACTATCTATATTGTCATATAAATACTTTACGTTTTGACCATTATTAAAATATAGCGTTCAATATATTTCAAAATATTTAGTTTAAAAGTATAAAAAATTACACGCACATTTGTCTTGAGAGGTATAACCCATATAGCTAGTCTCATATTTTTGTTAAGATATATATAATAATGGTCAAAATTGAATGTTAAAGACCACGAAGAGTCAGGAGTAAAATTAACAAGCAGAATTAAGAGGCGGTCTGCTGGGAATGCACCTTAATTATTAGCAATGCTACATTCAGAAGAGAGCTTTTATTGACACACGCGTATATGGCAGAACTCTCATTCGACCGGATCAATAATGGTCGGTAAATTTACTCGGCGTGTATTCAATAATACTTGTTTAATACCTAAGCTTTTTCGTAAACAGAACTTTGGTTCTTTCTAGTTGTTGATTTCCTATTATTGGTTGTCTTGGTGCTTCTTTTGTTGTGGCTTAACTTCTTCTTTATCAAAAAATAATAGGCGGCTCTTCTGCTTGTTCGTTTCGAAAAAAAGAAACAGAATTAAATCTGTCAGCCCTGAAATTTCTTTTGAGACATCCATGTTTTACACAACTTATTACGGCTAAGAAGATTGCGCTTGATTATTAATCCTAGTAAATCCGGTGCGAGGTGATTGGATTGATAGCCCCATCCAGCAGAATAGTGAACTGCCAAGACAAGAGAGGATGGGAGAGGCTGATGAGAAGATGGGTCGATTTGGAGGAGATGGCCAGATATTAGGGTTAATATCAGGAAAAAACATGAAAAGCTTCTGCTCTGGGTTTGGAATGCATGGCTCTGTACCAAACCCGTTTCCCTGAAGTTCTTAAGAATTTCTCGCATCTGAACTGGGTGCTAAATGTGACGATAACATGGTGAGGAGATCTATGCAGTTGAGCACCCATCCAATAGAGGACACGTTAAGTTTGTTCTTTTAGCGACATCACTCAAGTAATCCACAAACTTTTTCCCCCAAAAAAGTGAAGCTCATACATTGCCCCACTTACAATGCCCCAAGCTGACATATATGTCCCACGAGAAGCTAGCCCCTCCCTCCTTTCCCCAAGGTTTTTCACCCCATGCATCTTTTTTTACACCTTTCGTTTTCTTTTCCACTCTGAAGAGGCAAGAGCCCAAATAAAATAAAGGTAGGGAGGCGGGGGGCATGAAAAGGAAGGGTGCTGGGTTTCTTTATGCCCCAGCTGCTGGAGTGCTGTCTCCCCCCGTCCCTCCATATATACGACGCCACCCCTCCCCTGCTATTCACACTGCTCCCACCACCAAATTAAAGCACCACCACCAAGCAGCTCATCAGTGAGCTAGAGGCGAGAGGTAGCTAGCTGCTAGTAAGAAGAATGGCGGCGGGAGGCGGCGGCGGCATCGCCGACGAGAAGGCGCCCGAGGCGTTCGGGCTGAGCCGGCACGTGGCGGAGGCGGAGATGGAGGAGGAGCACGGCGGTGCTGGTGGCGGCGAGTCCAGCGTCAAGTCGAAGCTGTCCGGCCTGCTGTGGCACGGCGGGTCGGCGTACGACGCCTGGTTCAGCTGCGCCTCCAACCAGGTATGCAGATATACTAATGGTGGTAGTAGCTCCTTTAATTAATTTGTTTCTGCACGCGTCATGAACAACAACAATGCTCATATCAGGTTGATTGCTTGGATTTGCAGGTTGCCCAGGTGCTCCTGACGCTTCCCTACTCGTTCGCCCAGCTGGGCATGCTGAGCGGCATCCTGTTCCAGCTCTTCTACGGCCTGATGGGCAGCTGGACGGCGTACCTGATCAGCATCCTGTACCTGGAGTACCGCACCCGTAAGGAGCGCGACAAGGTGGACTTCCGGAACCACGTGATCCAGTGGTTCGAGGTGCTGGACGGGCTGCTGGGCCGGCACTGGCGCAACGCCGGCCTCGCCTTCAACTGCACCTTCCTCCTCTTCGGCTCGGTGATCCAGCTCATCGGCTGCGCCAGCAACATCTACTACGTGAACGACCGGCTGGACAAGCGGACGTGGACCTACATCTTCGGCGCCTGCTGCGCCACCACCGTCTTCATCCCCTCCTTCCACAACTACCGGGTCTGGTCCTTTCTGGGGCTCGTCATGACCACCTACACCGCCTGGTACATCGCCGTCGCGTCGCTCGTCAACGGCCAGGTCGAGGGGGTGGCGCACTCGGGGCCCACGAGGATCGTCCTCTACTTCACCGGCGCCACCAACATCCTCTACACCTTCGGCGGCCACGCAGTCACGGTGTAAGCTATAGCTACCTTCCCTGCTTCCTGCTTACTCTAGCTGCTAGCTGCTGCTACATATTATTATTACATGCATGTTTAATTAGTAGTTCATTGATACTAGTAAATTAGTCGTGGTTAACCGAAAGTAGCCAGGAAAGTGCTAAGCGTAGCTGCTGCAAGCTAATAAACCAGCAACGGTCACTGGGTAGCGAGCGAGCGGGCGCGCGTGCGCGCACGCTAGAAGCTCGCGGCTCGGCACATGCACGGGAATGATGCGGGGCCCATGTGTCCGCGGGGACCACTCGCCTGCCTAGCCTAGCTAGCCCCATGGGCCACACGGTGATTAATTAGGCACAGAGATAAGTTATTAGTAGCTGATGATCTTTGGGGCCGGCCAAAGGACAACAGTCCAAATGAACTGGTGTGGTTGCATTATAGTATTGTTTGAACACAGCTTCCATTCCATGCATGCATGGTCTTCAGCTAAACCACCCGCGTGCTCGCCGCCAACCAGCGAAGCTGATACTATACCGAGACCCATGCATGCCACGAGGCACCATGACCCCGTGCCGTGGCAAGGCCCAGCACCACCCCTCTGCCTGCATGCGTAGCTTCCTTTAATTTGTCTTGCATAAGTGATACATACATGTATGGTCGAGCAACGGGATCGATCGATCTTGGCCGTTCAAATAAATGTAATTAACTGACACTATCTATGTATAAATGATCCATATATGGTGGCAGGGAGATCATGCACGCGATGTGGCGTCCCCAGAAGTTCAAGTCCATCTACCTGCTGGCGACGGTGTACGTGCTGACGCTGACCCTGCCGTCCGCCGCCGCCGCGTACTGGGCCTTCGGCGACGCGCTGCTCACCCACTCCAACGCGCTCGCGCTGCTGCCGCGCACGCCCTTCCGCGATGCCGCCGTCGTGCTCATGCTCATCCACCAGTTCATCACCTTCGGCTTCGCCTGCACCCCGCTCTACTTCGTCTGGGAGAAGCTCATCGGCCTCCACGACTGCCGCAGCCTCTGCAAGCGCGCCGCCGCCAGGCTCCCCGTCGTCGTGCCCATCTGGTTCCTCGCCATCATCTTCCCCTTCTTCGGGCCCATCAACTCCGCCGTCGGCTCGCTCCTCGTCAGCTTCACCGTCTACATCATCCCGGCGCTGGCGCACATGGTCACGTTCAGGTCCCCGCAGTCCAGGGAGGTACGTTGTCGTAGATCTCGTCGCCGTCATCCGTGTACCAACATTACATGCATGCTACTAGTAAATTTTACATATATATATATATATTAATCACATATATATATATCCGATATATGTAGTAGTACATTACTGTTGCAGCTTTAATTCTTGTCCGTTTCGATCTGCACGCATTCACGCTGTCTTGATCGGCCATCAAGTTGACGAGACACTTTCTTGGATGTGCATCCCTACACTGGGGCCCGTGCCAAGAGATAGCTAGTCGCCATTGTCGCAGTCGCAAAAAACGTCGTCGTTGCAGACGCGATGGACATGTCGATGTCATGTAGTAGGATAGGATCGTCGGACACACACAGCTAAATCAAACTGCATGCAGTTCACTAGTTTATTTGCTTACTAGAGACGATCGATTCTAGCTCCCACATACAAAGCAGGGCCCACTTGTCCATGACCTGCTGCTGCCTGCTTCATGCATCCACGCACAGCTAGCCCAATCAGCCTGCATATGGAGGCAGGTCGCCGGTGATCGATCACGCGCGTCGGTGGCCATGACCTGTCTTAATACCTGCACAACACATTGATTGAAGCCCATGCAAGCCTGTAGCGAGATCTCGTAGCACCCACAGCCATGCTTGTGCGTGTAGTCGTATACTACTGTACTACTAGTGTGTATTGTTTAGTATATATGCATTTCTATTACTGGCCGGCCGGTGCAGTGCAGTCGTGCCGTGTCACTGAAGGCAAGACAAAACTGCAGCGACAGCAATTCCTTTTCCAGCGCCGCAAGTGGTGGCTTGCCGATAATAAAACTAGCTAGTGTACTTGGAAAGCCACACAGAGATCAAGGGCAGGAGCCTTTGTACCTTGTGGTGTCCGGGAGCCCTTGGCATGGACGGAGCAGGCGCCCCATGCCATTGCAGACATTGTTCTGCTTAGGCCTATCCTATGGAAGGGGCCGGACACTAATAATGATGCATGCGGCCCACCACCATGGCAGCAGCAGCAGTGGTAGACTACTCGAGATCGAGCTTGCTTGAGTTCTCAGCAGCAGTCACATCCAATATAATGAAATGCTCTGGCTCACTTTGACATCGATCATTACACACATATGCATCCACATACTTCGAATTTCCTTTTTATATATCATCATTATTTATGTGATAACTCCGTTTTCTTTCGTTACTAGTACAGTATAGTTGGTTAACAGAGTTGACACTAGCTAATTAATGATAACTGCGTGCAGAACGCGGTGGAGCGGCCGCCGAGGTTCGCCGGCGGGTGGACGGGCGCGTACGTGATCAACTCCTTCGTGGTGGCCTGGGTGCTGGTGGTCGGCTTCGGCTTCGGCGGCTGGGCCAGCGTCACCAACTTCGTGCAGCAGGTCAACACCTTCGGCCTCTTCGCCAAGTGCTACCAGTGCCCGCCGCACCTCGCTGGCCCGCCTCCGCCGGCTCCCTTCGCCCCGCCGCCCATGGCCCCGGCCCCCGCCATGCCACCGGCGACGGTCTTCAATGCTACCGGGTTCTTCCCTCCGGTCCCAGCGCCGGCGCCATCGCCGATGATGAACTTCTTCCTCCGCCACCACCACCACAGGCACCACGGCCGCCACGGCCTGTGATCGACATGGCCGTGCCCCAAGTTAAGCCGGCAGATTAGTATGTACTCCGTTCGACGGTTCGAGTTTGCTGTAGTTGTAGTGCTAGTTGTTGACGAGCAGCAAGGTTCAAGGTAGCCGTAGTAAAAGTCCTTTGTTCTACCACTATATGCCAATCCCTTCATGTTGAGAGATAAAAGAGTCTGGGGGCGGCTAGGTACATCTAGCTTTGTACCGGTAGCATGCATGTCAAGCAGAGATGTGATACGTTTGGAGTCTCTTGTCCTGTGCCGTGTCCTTGTGTGGAGCTGCTTTCGAGAAAGAAGCAGAAAAGAAAAGGAGAAATGCATGGAATGTTGCTGGAGGCAGAGCTGTGTTGTTCTCATGCAGATGCAGTCCATACATACGCATGCCGGCCTCCCGTTCCGTCCTCTCTTGTCACTGCAACTGCAAGCACCGCTGTAGTAACAATGCAATGGTCACACATGGAATGGTAGGGCAGGCATGCTTTGGGCCACTCGGAAGTCAGAAGCGGTGTGCATCAAACAGAGTGAGAACCATGTCCACTAGTGCAGGATTTGTGGGGAACAGTAGCATGAATTCCTATGCCTCGGAATGCTTTACTGTCTCCCATGGAATGGATGTTTGCACTATCCTTGGTTGGAGTGTAGTGGACAGGTGCAACAATTCAGGGGAGAGGAAATAAGGAGAGTCTCGGCCTTTTACATTGAGATTATGACACTTTACCCAAATAAAAAAAATGATTGGGCAAAGATATGTACGAGCCCACAGTATAAAATCTTTTAAGCTGGTACGTACACTCAGCATTCTTGAGTCTATCATGCTCAAGCACTGGCTACGGTTCTGCTAGGTACGTGGAATTAAAAACTCATGCTGAAAACATGATTATTATACACGTCTTACTTGCATCTATATTATGAAAGTTTAAAATGTTTTGTAAGTTTTCTTGTTTCCACCTAGATACGCATTTATCAGCTTTTCTTATATCGAGAGTACTGGTTGGACTCATATCTATTTTCCATGAGATAGTTAACCCATATATCTATCAGCCCACCAAACCCATCTAGTTTATGACTTGCTCCCCCACTTCATCCAGATTTTTTCACGCATGATATATGCTTCAATATTTTCTTACAACTGATTCAACAATTTACAACATTTTGTGGGGTCAGCTATTTATCAGAATTGGCTTGGGAGATGAGGTACTTATTTATTATATATTATTGGATTGCTTCTCAACTTATCTTAACCATCCATCTATTATAGCATATATACTCCCTCAGTCCTAAAAAAAATCATTCTAGGAATTCTAGAACAAATTAATAAGAAGAAAAATGATCATGTTTGCTCCTATTTATTATCCATATTCCTATTTATTATCCATATTTGGCACTAATTGATTCTTACATGTACATGCACTTTCTAAATAGGGTAAGATGACCTACTTTTAGGATAAATTTTAAATTCTAGAATGACTTATTTTTTTAAGACGGAGTAGATCTTAAGGTGGATAGAAAATTCGGTTATCAGCCGTAGATTGGGCCCTCGTCTATATTTGTTTGTTGTAGAAGAATGAAAGACGTCACAGGCTAGACTGGGCTCCAATTCTTGCCATAGTACGTCCTTAGTATGGCGTTTTCTTGGCCACCTTATTAAGAATGGAGAAATGTAATTGGATTTTCAGAGGATTCAATTCCTAATTGAAAATTTTCTATATGATGCTCTACGAAACCCAGTGCTTTCTTTGAAATTTCTATGGAACAGGTTATTTCAAAGTACAGCAAAGCAACTATGTAAGCGGCCCAATAGTATTTTTAGACAGCAGGTGTAAGCGGGGCCCAATAGTACACAACATGCGAAGCATGGTGTGGGGATGCGTGCAATTGGTCCAAGGCCTCAGGATAGCGGAGTAAAAGCATAGCGCCATTGGCTTTTTTTTCTTTTTTTATTTCCATCTCTTTTTCTTGGCTGGAGACGCTACGACTTTGCCATATTTTTCCCCTCTTGCCGTTTCTTTCTTCCTTTTTTCTTTTTCTTTAGTATTTCTTTCCTTCCATTTTTTCCTTAATCCTTTGTATATTTATTTTCTCAACTTCTCTTTCTTTTATTTTTTGTTTCTAAACATCATCTAGATTTTATCTCTCTAGATTTCATATCTTCAATATTCATTTCTTATATAAATTATGACCAGTGGCGGAGCCACCAGTATGGCTTCCCTGCGCAGCGCTAGAAGCCATCCAGGCACAGGCCATGCAAGCACAGGCGAGGTGCACAGAGCCTGAAGCCTGGAGGAAGAAGATAACGTTTCGATTTTGGGCCTTTTGGCAGTTGGGCCGTCAGGTACTCAAGTCAGCGCATCACAAGCCCATTTCAGAAGATGGACCGTCAAAATCAAAACGAACTAAAGTCTGACGGGAGTCACGGAGGTGCCGTTGCCCTCCCCCTGGCCCTCGGCCCTGTGCCTCCGCAGCTCCGCCCTCCGCTCGTCACCTCATCAGCATCATAGATCCTCGTCGCGTCGGTTCGTCGCCCACTCGACACTCGTCCTCCTCCGGGTCACTTCTCAGTTCTCGCTTCGCGCCTCCGCTTGAGGCCAGACCGCCAAACGTCGAGACGCGCGTGATGGCGGCGGATGGGGAGCAGGGCCAGCGCGGCCTTCGACCTCGATGGCGTGGAAACGCAGTCGGCTAATTCTCCTCAAGACCCTGATGGCGCTGCAACCACTGTTAACCGTCGACGACGTCCAATTTCAGATGCCAGTCAGATTGGGAAAAAATTAAAACGTGAGAGTTGGATTATGAAATCGGACAATCTATTAATTCAACCCTACTTGCACACGTTGCTATACCATATTTGCAAATTTTAATATATGTTCCATTCAATGTTTTCAGTTGTAAGCATAAAGAGATTTTTCAGCGTTGTTTCTGGGCAAGAACTGACCAATGCTACTGCAGAAGGAGGAGATGGCAATGAAATTGAAGAACCTATACAAGAAGCGCAAACTGAAAATGCACCGCAAGCGCAAGGTATACAAATAGAAGAAGGTGATGATAAAATCAAAGAGTTCAACCAAGATCATATTATTTCTGATCCAGGCCTTCGTATTCCAATTCAAAGATTTGATCCTAACATTAGAGATCAGGTGAAGCGAGCTTATTTGTTGAAGGGTCCAACACAACTTAAAGGTCATACTTTTCCTCGTAGACTTTGTGGATCGAATGACTATAGATCTTTTCAAGAACCATGGTTGGTTAGAATACAGTGGCGAAAGATGTTGCTTATTGCTTTTATTGCTTTCTTTTTAAGGAACAACCGTTAGATGGTCAGTTTGGGCATGATGCTTTCACAAAGTTAGGTTTCAATACTTGGAAAAATGCATATAAGATCCTCCCTTTACATGTTGGTAGTGTTGATAGTCAGCGCAATGATGCAAGAAATGCATGTGCTGATTTTAAGAATCAAAGGGCAGGTGTAGATCGTAAGTTCCAGACTTATCACAAAGACTCTGAAAAAAGATATAAAATTCGTCTGGTTACTGCTTTAGATTCTGCAAAATATCTCACTAAGCAAGGTCTTTCTTTTCGTGAACACGATGAATCTTCCTCATTGTTGAATAAAGGCAATTATCTAGAGATGATTGATTCATATAAAGAGAAGAGTGAGGATGTGAGGATTGCATTTGATGAGTTGTGTCCAGAAAATGCTCAAATGCCTTCTCCAGATATTCAAAAGGACCTTGTGAAAGCTTGTGCACAGGAGGTTACTAAAGTTATTATGGAAGAGTTTGGGGATCGTCGTTTCTCTGTCCTTATCGATGAATCACGTGATATCTCAATCAAAGAGCAAACGGCTGTGGTTGTAAGGTAAGTCGTTGATTTGTTTCCTTTTCAGAATACCAGATTAATTATTTGTTGCATTAAATAATCAATATTATTTTTTATTTGTTATGCAGGTTTGTAAATAGCAAGGGAATTGTTGTAGAGAGATTTTTGGGCCTAAAGCATGTTAAGGAAACATCATCAGAGGTATTGAAGAAGGCTTTTGTCGAGATGCTGGGTAGTCATAAGCTACCAATTGCTAGGATCCGTGGACAAGGATATGATGGAGCTTCCAATATGAGAGGTGAATTTAATGGTTTGCAGAAACTTATTCGTGATGAAAATCGATATGTATTTTATATTCAATGCTTTGCACACCAGTTGCAATTGGTAGTGGTTGCTGTCAGTGAATGTTGCGTAGGCATTAAGGATTTTTTGACTATGTCAATTTGGTTGTAACCAATGTTGGTGCCTCCTGCTAGAGGAAGGATTTATTAACTGAGAAGCATCATGATAATATTTTGGATAGATTGGACAGTGGAGAGATACTTTCAGGGAGAGGTCAGCATCAAATGACTAGCTTGGTTAGACCTGGAGACACTAGATGGGGCTCTCACTTTAATACATTACTTCATATTGAGTCAATGTGGGATGTTATTCTACCGGTGTTGATTTTTGTTAATCAAGAAAAACGGCGTACAAACAATGCTGGAGGTTTGGTACACATAATGGAAAGTTTTAACTTTGTGTTCATTATGAAGATGATGCTCAAATTATTCCGCATTACAAATGAGTTGTCACAGTACTTGCAAAGGAGAGATCAAAATATTGTTCAAGCCATGTCATTGCTTGTTGATGTGAAAGCACCATTGGTTGATTTGAGGAGTAACGGCTAGGAGGAACTATTTGCTGAAGTTCAAGCATTTTGTGATGCAAAGAATATTGAGATACCTTCTATGGATGCACCAAGACCAAGATGGGGTCGTTCAAGGCAAGAAAAAGGGATAATGGTCACTGAAGAGCATCATTATCGTGTGGACACCTTCTATGCGGCCGTAGATGCTATAAACACAGAGATAAATCATCGATTCAATGAAGTTTCTTCTAATTTACTTGTATGCTTTTCATGTCTTGATCCAAGGGACTCTTTCTCCAAGTTCAATGTGGACAAGCTTGTCAAATTAGCAAGGATCTATGATGCTGACTTCTCCACTGATGATCTTTTGAATATGAAGGATCAACTTCAAACCTTTATTCTTCATGTTTGAAGAGTTGATGACTTTATTGGTTGTCGTGATTTTGGGAGTCTGGCAGCGAAGATGGTTGAAACTGAAAGACATATGATATTTCCATTGGTCTATCGTCTAATTGAGCTAGCACTGCTCCTTCCAGTTGCAACAGCATCTGTGGAAAGAGCCTTTTTTGTTATGAAAATTATAAAAACTGAACGACACAATAAGATGGACGATGAATGGCTCAATGATTTAATGATATGCTACAATGAGAAGGAGATATTTAATGACTTGATGATGATACAATCATAAAGTGCTTTCAAGCCTTGAAACATCGGAGGATGAATCTTCCTCGGCCAGCTCGCCGCACTTAGGGCTTGTACAGTATGTTCATCTAATCGTCTTCTTACCAATGCCTATTTTCATACAATTGTGACTCATGAGCTGATAGATAGTAAATTTATGCATATTCGATGATTACATATATTTTTATTGAATTGTGACCTTTAGTCATATTACATATGGTGGTAGGTTCGCCATAGGTAGATTTTAATCCTGGCTCCGCCACTGATTATGATATACCTATATTTTATTGATCCTATAGTAGAATCAATTGTTTGCATTGAATAATACGAATTTCTTCGAACCGTAAACTTATTAGTTGGTGATGTAAAATAATCTATTCACTTTACATAATAACACTTGTTTGTTATCTGTACATATTTTATTGATATGCATACATATTTATTCTCGATGTGGATCAATTGTTTTTCATATAGAAAAATTTATTCACACACATGGAGCTATTTAGTTCACTTTCTAGGCTAATTTGTTCGTAATAAAAAATTATTTTTTCCTCTGTACACTAAATTAATCTAGGAACCAAAATCATTTATTTTGCAATGTTCAGTTTCTTTTATTGTCCTTATAATTAAATACCCAAAGTTCAATCATTATAATTTTATTTTTTTTCATCATGTTTAATCTCTTATTCGTAGACAATAATTACTTTTTTATTTAATTATCAGTTCACAATAGTCAATAAGTTTATGTTTAATAAAAAAGTTGTTCCTAAAAAATTTCATCCAAACAGGGTTAATTTTGGTCTTGTTTTGAAGATTTATCGTAAGAATTAAAATGGTGTGATCGGAATATAATTTTGGTACTTAGCTTTGTATTTATGACTTTTTAGTTTTAAACTTTCTTAGCGTATGGGTGATGTCATAAAATTATACTTTATTGCATGCATATACCATAATATACCAGCTCCCTCCTCTCTCATGCACCATAAAATTGGATTTGACCGGAATATAAAAGTTGATAATTCAGCTAAATAACAATGCTTCTACACAGCATGCTCGTTGGGGCGACAGACTAAAATCCTATCGCCTTTGGTGATAGCTAACCGCACTCATTTCAAAGGTATTTTGGAGCAAACTTAATATGGGGTACAGCATCTTGCTTTTCTTGCTTTGTACCTATATTTTCCATGTTGTGCGTACACATCATCCAAATGTTACTTTCAGAGTAATGCAGTTAATGTTCTAAATATCTATTACACACTAATCAAATAACTTGTTTATTATTCTTTTTATACAGGATTAATAAATATCCAGACCTCAACATCACAATATATATATCTGGCCTTTATTACAAAGAACACATTTGTTTTATATACCACCAAATAAGGTGAACAAATTAGAAGCAATGCCAATTACTAAACAGTCACCCGTTCTTTGCAAAGATATCCATAGCTGTAGATTCCAAAGCATGATAACCCCTTGATAAAGCGTCCTGATCCTCCTCCTTTTGAAGTAGATTTTTCTTACAAAACTATGTTGCTTCAATTATTGAATCTCTAAAGTAAACTACATTAAGAACTATGTTGATTTGATTCCTATGATCTAGCTGTATTTTGGATACAAGAAAATAATATACGTCCTAGCTCTGTTTCACAAGAAAATTATATGCAGTTGAAAGCTTGTGGGCATCTTTTTTACAAAACAATGGAAAGTGGTGTCTCTATTGTTTAGGTGTAGGTAATGTGATCCTTTTCATGAGATGGCGTAATGTAGTAATGTGGAAGAAAAGATTATTGTGCTCTATTTTCTTTTGTTAAAGTTGTTCCCATCCTTTACTTGTTTAGAAATGGTGACCAGTTTTGGACAAAAAGTTTTCTCAAGAATCAAATTCCATTTTCAAGCGAACTTTCCATAAATTCTAGACATGCAAAGTTAGAAGTAGCATACACGTGTAGTTCGACGTGAGACTGAAGGAGCATACAAGCCTTGGTAACTTGGTGGACGCGCAAGCACATGACTTAGTGCATGCCATTAGTAACAATCCCTCAGTTCGTTTGACTTCCATCTGGCAACGATGCTTCAAGTTTGATCCATTCTGATATGCTCAGCGCTCAGCCAATCAGAAGATGTTGCGCATTGCTGGCTGCATTGGCCATTGGCGCCTTTGCTGGGTGGCGGCTGCGTGCCTCCATCGCTCATCTTCGCTGGTTGGACGCTGAATCGGTGAGGTTGGCAATTTGGCATGACTGCACCTTCACTGCATCACAATTCACATTTAGGAGTTTAAGTATTAGTGCTTAACTCACTAGATTTCTTAATCTTATTTTGTTGTACTAGTAACGGTATGTGATATGCCTATGCCCTATAGAATATAATTGGTCTGTTGCAATGGCTTAGCTGTTACTTAGTATGTTACAGTCATTGCTTATTTTCTTTTTCGATTTCAAGTGTTAGAAATTTAAAATGTTGCTGACAAAAAATTTGTTGGGTGCTTTGATAAGAAAGAAAAAGGAAACTTGAAGATTATCACACCCAAAAATTTTCGAATGTTAATATCTTTTCTAATTCGTTCATCCATCATTTAGGATTTCCCCTAAATTTACTAGATGTTTCTAGGAATTATTCTCTTTTCACTACAACAAATCCAACTTTCAGAGGCTTCTAGAATCCTTGTCACGAGCTCCGAGTATTTGATTTAGGTTCGTCGTGTCCAATTCTATCTACAAGATTTTTCTCAAAAAGCTTGGGTGCCTAAGGATATGTTTCTTGGTTTTAAAATAACTTCCGAGTATTCTTGAATTTACTTTAAAACTGGAATATACTTTTCTCGGAATAAAATAAAATCCTAAATCCTTTTGGTTTGGGCCGAGTTGAACCTGGCCTAGCTAGTTCGACCCGGCCCGCTTCGGGTCCAACCTAGCCCGGCCGCAGCTGTGCCTCTCCCGAGACATGGCGCTTGCGCCTCGGGCGCAGCTAACCATCACCGAAGGTGACGGAAATCATTTCAATCTCCTGAACTGCACCCGCAAGCCAAAAAAAATGGCCCATGAACTCCCTTCTCCTTCCTCGCGCCCCCCCCCCCCCCCCCCCCCGCCCCTCCCCCCATCCTCATCTCCGGCGGCGGGAACGGCCGACCTCTGCCTCCACCTTAGCGAGCACTCCACCACCCCCGCATCCTCCCCCACCCCCACGCCGCAGCCGCCGCCACCAAGCTGTGCTGCCGTCTCCACCACCAGCTCCGGTGAAGCTTACCACACTCCCCTGCCGCGTACCTCGCCCACCGGATATCCTCCACTACCCGCGGTCGGCGACGTCCGCCACCTCGCCGCCCCGTCCATAATCCATCGCCACCGCCAATCAGCCGCCACCCAAGGGCCCTCCCTCTTCAGCCGGGGAACACCACCGGCCCGGCGACAACCCCGACCCCGAAGGTCCCAAACCTTGACCCCGAAGCCTCTAACCCTAACCACGGCTAGGAAGCCGGCGAGCACCGGCGAGCTCGAGGAAGAAGAAGGAAGGTATTGGGCCGTTTGGGCCGAATTCGTGGCTCTTCAGGTGATGGCTTGTGTGATTGTCGCACAAGCATGTATAGCCATAGCGCTGCGCCACCGCCGCCTCTCGGCGTGCATGCCATACGCCGACTCCCATCACTCACCACCACCGTTGCCTCTGCTCGCTGATCTGAGCATCGTTGATGGCCTGCGGGCCCAAATCCTTCTCGTCGGCCACTCGTAGGATGAAGGCGCCACCACCAGGAGCTTCCCCACATCGAGCCGAGCCCATTCCACCTATCTCCGCCGCCCCCTTCCTATACAGCGCCGCCACCGATTAGCCGCATTCGCTTGTTGCCAGAGCAAAAGCAACAACACCACCAGCTTCCTGATGTCAAGCTGCAAAACTGCCTCCTTTTGGTCAAAAGCCGGCCAACACCGAGCCGACTCTGGCCAAATCCGCCCGGTCTGCCACCGGTAAGCCGGCCCACCGAAGAACCCTCGCCAACCTCTCTCTTTTCCCTGCGTGCCGACGCCTCCCGTGCGCTGAATCGCTGGAAATTCGGCCGGCCAGTGCCATCGCCGACCATGGGAGCCGATCCCCTAAGTTTTTGCATCTAAGCCCCAGAAGAAATGTGTAATAACTTTGTTCTTTCTTATGTCTTGTGGCTTTTGTGAAAAACCCTCTACACAGTCTAGATCCCCTCAACCAAGCCCGAGCCTGGTCCTTTTTACGGATCTTACCCTATCTTTAGCCCACAGAGGGACTTGTTTGCTAACCCAGCGAATCTATGTTTTATCACGCTTAAGCCCCTGAAATCTTGTGTAGCTTGCATATTTTAGCTCCGTTTTAATTCGTTCTTGTTGTGTTAGTTTTGTTTCAATGAACCGTAGCTCATATTTTGTATTTAATTTGATTAATATCAATATAAATATTTTTAATACAACTTGTTTAGTTCAATACAAAACATAAAGTTCATGCTTAATTAGATGTTCTCACAAGTTTACTCTTCAATTAATTATTTAATTAGTACAAGTTATACATATGTAATTATAGATAAAATGTGATTAAGTTCTACCTCATTGTTACAAATATAAATTAATTTGAGTTGATTCTAATATTAGGTATTTATGTCGAATATCCTTTATTTATGTTTTCTAATTAAATAAATAAAAATATATAGTTTTGCTTTTCTTTTATAATATAAATTTTTCAAAAGCTGTAACTCCATTTTCAACATTTCTTGAGCTCTCATGATCGTAGAAGCGAGCCTGATCCTTTAGCGCTTAGTGCCCTCTTTTGATGCTTTTCTTTTGTTTGTTGCTACGTTCGTAGTTGTGCTTGTTTGTTTGCTGTATATTTGTGTTGATGCTTGTCGCGAGTAGAAGGAACACAGTTCGAGAGTTTTGAAGATTGAGAATTTCCAGAGCAAGTGTTGAAAACTCGTGGCAGCTATTCTTTGGAGGAAGAAATGCGACCTTGATCATAATTTCTTCCTAGTAATATTTATTTATTACTTTTGTGCATGCAAACATTAATATGGCAGGACCTATTTAATTTATCATTTACTATCCATGTCCTTGAACCCGGGTTTTTATCTTTATTGCTGGTAGTTTGCTTAGCTGCTGTATTTTGGTTATGATCTTATGGGTGGTTTAATGATGATGAACAATGCTGAAATAACTGGATCTACTGGTTTATATGATCATGATTACTTAAACCAAAGAGTGGCCACCTAGGATAACAGTGGAACCACAAAGACTAATGGGCTCTAATCTTAGCTAATTAATTAGATTTCTGTTTGTTAGTAACTTACCAGAAGACGCAACAGAGGGCTAGGTTTAAAAGGGGTACCCAACCTACCAAAGGGATTAGTATGCCTACTGGGTGCACCCGCTTTAGGGTAGGGTATAAACGCCTAGTTGTTGAAACCTCGTGGGCTACTACTAATAGAATTTTTGTAAAAGTCTTATAGTGTATCCATACAGTTATACATCACAAGTGTGATGGTAGTGCCTGATCAGCACTACATGACAGGTGGCATGACTCGCAGGTAAGGATGTATAACCTCTGCAGATTATTAAAAACTGATATATCAGCCATGCTCACGGTCATGAGCTAACCTGAACCATCACATGACAACCGAATTTGTGCTTTAGTTCAGTTATTTATTTGATCCAGCTTTACTTTATCATTGTTGATCTCTTTTTTATCATAAATGTGCGTTGGAAAACACTTATATCATAGTAATTAGGTTTCTAGTAATTCAATATTTATTTAAATGCCAACCGCAGTCAGTCAGCCAAACCGTAATCCTTGTTTAAGCCTTGCATGTTATTTATTTCCTCATATACTTGTTGAGTACTAATCATAAATGTACTCACCCTTGCTAAATTATCGTTGCTCAAAAGAGGAAGTTGCTTTGAAGTTTTCTGAAGATGGTGCTGAGTTCTAGCCGTACGCAACATCCGGTCGGTTGCCTATGAAGTTTGAAGACTTTATTTGCAAGATAAGTTGCATATCTCTGATAGATTCTTAATCGCGTAATTCTCTTTTTCTGACACTATTATTGATTATTCTATTACAATGTCGCTACATACAGTATGGAACTTGATCCTAGCATATATGCAAAAATAGGTGTGAAAAAGATCAATTTATTAAATCACAAAGGGTAGTGGTAAGAATATATATTCCACCTTTTCATTCTAAGGGACTATTCAGAAGACGCATTTGTAATCACCAAGGTGCATGTTTCTCCATCTTAATGAGAATCTTGAGAATCTTGTACTTTGTCGTTCTTTTATGCACTGCTTAGACATGAACAGGTTGCAATTTCCTCTATTACTTTTTTTGATTGAAAGATATGGATGAAATTATTTATACCATATAATAAAATTACGAAAGGCTTCGGCATTTTAACAGCTCCATACAGAGCAAATTTAGAGAAACAGTGCTAACTAAGCACCGAGGGCTCCAGGCTAGTTAACTTCTATTACAACTAGAACATTTGGCGCGCTTTGCGCGCCCTATCATTTCAAAAATCAAATATAGGTATTAATATAGGTATTAGACCGGTGAATTTAAACAGATCAATGAAAAAAGTTAATGAAAGGAAACAATTACTTGTTCTATCTTCAGATAATAGATGCATTTACATGAAAAATCTATCACGAAATCATAGTACATGCTAACAAAAAACATCATTAGTAATACTTGTTCTGTCCATTAGGAGTCTAGTTCGGCATCTCAATCATAAAACACCCGATGAACCAACTGTCTATCATCGACACCCGTAGCCAAATACCTTATCATCAAACACCCATTGCTAAATACCTAGTGGGCATATACCTGGATAGCAAGTACCAGGTGACCGAGTTCCTTGAGGTTCATGACTCTGGCATGCTAGGAGCAGCACGGTCTTCTGACCGTCGACCATCTGGTCGATGTTGTCGTTGGCCACTACCGCCACCACGGTCCTGACGGCGCCCTCGAGAAGTAGAGAAAAGGGACGATGGGTGGTGCTAGCTTGAGCGGTGACGGGTGGCACGACGATCTCTTTCTCAGCGTGGCACCCTCCGTTGCCCACGGCGAATCCGAGTAGCAGTAGAAATTTGAGTGATGGGAAAGAGTAGAAAGAGAGAGCAACCAGGCATGAGAGAAATGAAGGAGAACGCGAGGGATGGGAAGAGATAAGTGAGGCCTATTACGTGCCTCCTGACGTGCGGGCCAGCAGCTGCAGCCCCGCCCTTCTCAGGGAACTTCTATTCTTAACGTGCGCGATCGGCTGCTATGCTATCGTAGAGCATGTGTCTCACGCTGTTGCATGCACATCCCATATAGTGCAGGAGCAGCCGGTATTTAAAAAATAAATATTGTTTGAAGATAAATAAAAATATTCAACAGAAAAATATTGTGAATGTATTCCAAAAAAATAGAAGTTGGTTCGAAATAAAAAATATTCCAGAACAAGATATAATATTTTTTAAAAAATATTTTGGAATAAGTAAAAATATTTTAGAAAAAATATCATCTAAATATAGGTACGTGTGGTCTAGTTTTAAACATCTCAACGTAAGAAACGCAAAGATGCAATCGAAATTTAATTTGAATAACTGATCTGTGAAATAGAGTATTTTTTGTTTGGGTGTATATATTGTGCGGAAATCGAGGCGGGCTGAGCTGCTGCAAATCCCCTCCCGCGCTCTCTCCCTGTACACGCGTCCATTTTCAGCCGTGAAGCGCGGAGAGGAGGCGAAACAGGGATGTCTTTTAACCATTCCGATACAGGATGCCATTTGAGTCGGACAAACACTTAAAAAACTAGCTAGGTACTCCTCTAGAGTTAAGGGAAACAAACCACCGGGAACGCACAGCTTAAATATCCAGTCAGAGAGCAAACTTTCGTGAAACAGCATGGTCTTCCTTTCAAGGGGAGAGTTAGCTTTTTCTTCAGCACCCTCCGTCTTGGATCTGTCCTGCAATGACACTCCACCCTAAGCCTGCTGCCTTTCTTATCGAAGGCGTGGAATTCCAGTGCTTCTTGTTTGAGCACCGTTGGGCCTTCGTCCAGTAGCACTCGATCCCGTATTTCTGCAACCCAATCCAGAAGGAAATGAAAAGGACAAGGCAGACAAACAATCTCAGTAGGACATTAAACTATCTTTTTGTCAAAAGAAACACTATTTCTTGATCTCCACATGTTATGCTATGCAGGCCCACATTCATTTCTATGCATATGTGAATACATACATCTTACAATGAATCTCCTATTTTTTTCCCAAGTCCACAGACGGTGATCATCATTTTCATTTACTTGAGCAGTATGCTGAATGTTAGAGACAAATTTCTGAGTTGATTTTGCAAATCTTCATCAAGCTGTATCCTGAATGTTAGAGACCAATTTCTATGAGCCATTTTTTCGACCGTACAGATTTAGTGATTGCAATTGTAGTACAACTCAGGGAACTTTTTCAAGGAGACCAATCCACACCAGGGAATCACACCAGAAGTCAGAATTTGTTCGTTGCAAATATAGTATTGCTTAATTTTTTTGGCAGGAAGTTCTTATTAAACTTAATAGCAAGCACTTTTATTTCCCTCAAATACATCAAAACCTCCCCAGTCGAATTCCCATTTGAAGACCTTCTCCCTTCTGGATTCTTGGATTTGGATGTAGAATTGCGTGAGGGACCGCAAGGCCAGGGAGCAACACGCTTGCCATTTTGGCAATGACTTCACGCCAATACCTTAAGTTTTGGGGTTCACACCCTTGGCATTTGCCTGAATACTAGCTTGACCACCGTTAGACAAACAACAAACCTTTCTAAGCGCCCGACACTATAAATACTACCAAGTGCACGCAGCTTCACACCATCACAGCAGCAGCAGCAGCAAGACCCTTATTGATCAGGAGAGTTTATATTTCCCCCATCCACCAAGATGCCGCAGCTCATCTCTGCAAGCAGCAGCCTGGCTGCAACCACGCTCCTCCTGCTCCTTTGTGCAGCTGACGCGGCGGCGGCGGCGCCACTTCAAGCTCAGGCGGGCACGGCCTGCCACAACGACATCATCGCCCTGTGGACCACATGCTACGAGTACGTCCAGGAGGGTGGTCGGCCGCTGCCGCCGTCGTCCAACTGCTGCGCCACCTTGATGGGCCTCAACAACGTTCCCTGTATCTGCGACTACCTTGGCTCCGACCTCGACGTCGACCTGGACAAAGTGTTCTACGTCGGCAGGCACTGCGGAGTCGCCATCCCCAGGGGCTGCGGAGGTGAGTAGCTTGCTTGGCATTTGTCGTGGTTTGATAATCTCAAATCAGTTAAAGAGGGAATACGTACATTAGAAAAGAACAACACTACAGCCAGCTATACACACTAGGATTTCAGATGAAATGTTCAACTGATGACTATGTAACAACAGGTCCAATTGAACAGGAGGGAATTGTTGGATCATTCAAGCCATAGAGAATAATTACAGCCTGCATGTACGTGGATTATTGTAAATCTCATTTTATGATGACCTCTTTATTGGCGAAATTAAAATATTGGAAATTTAATTGTATTTTCCTTCTTATTGCAGATTTAAACGAGGTCTGAGACAGAGAACCGGCGGAATGGAGAGGTTGCATGATATACGCAAGGCACCTAGTAATGCTCGGATCGATGAATAAAGTTGGCCAACATTTAGTTAGATGATGTTCAGATATAAGAACTTTATTGTTGTTCACCTATATAGAAATGCGATTAGCTCGTCACCTAATGTGGTTCTGTATCAAAGCCAGATTCAATATATGGCTTATGTAACTGTAACTGTCTTATTTGGTTCCTATAGTTCGATTTCCCGTTTTCCATTGAACCAGAACAAATGCTTACACAAAACACTATGTATACACAATGAGAAGTCTAAAAACATTCTCAATAAAACTATACAGTGAAGTTTGTGAAATAAGATGTAAATGGACCAAAAAGTTTTGAGTTCCACAGGTACACCAAATTTATAATACCCCTTGAGAAGATACATGGACCTGACATTTTGAGTGCATAAAAGTTTAAGGACAACAAACCCAGCACCGGTTACAAAAAGAAAACATAACTTAGCCAGTAACACCTTCCACTTCTGGCTGTCATATAAAAACAATACGACATCTTGAATAAGTTCATAGAAATATGCAACAATTCAACCCACGGATACGATGGCATTTTATACAGCTCACAGAACTGAACTATATATGGACGGCACATGTATATGAAAATGCAAAGGGATGGTCGGGAAATCCAAGCGACGCATCGTGATGTGTCCACGGGAATCATCCGCAGATTCGTAGAGATATGGATATTAATTTCGTTATAATGCCTTGTTTATTCTTCTATCAAAAATATGTTGCAAAATTGATAAATCTCTACGAAAACTATATTTTTGCATCTATGTTTGCTTCTGTTTCAATTCTTTGGCTGTTGGATTGGATGGCATAAAAGGTACAGGAAGATGACCAAGGTCCTAACCCTACAGTTGAATCTCTCAAGAAAAAATACTTTGCAATTCAAATTTGGAGAATTTTCCAAAAGATATGGATAATAGTGATGTGGAAGATTGTTAGCCTCTGTTTTCTAAATGATTTGTCCGATCCTAGCCATGTCTTACAAGTATGAGCCTCTGCTTGAAGCAGAAAAAATAAAGATTGAATTCCAGTTTAATTTGAAGAGAACTATGTCAGGACTTGACTAGACGCCAACTTGAAATATTATGCATAGGAACAACAGTTATAAAGTAGCATACATGAGAAAAGGCCTCAAAGGCCTCAGAGAAGCATTTTCAGAGGATTGGTTTCCTATTGAAGTTTTTCATATGTGAAATTTTGTGTGGGAATGGTCCCACTGTCTATGAAAGTTGGGAAATTTTCCGTTGAAATTTTACAATAGTGGAGTTGCATTTTTACCTTGCACCAGCCCTTCAGACAAAGTATATCTTGCGCTCTTTAGACATGGTGCAGTTGAAATTTCTCTTAGGGGGCGTTTGGGTCCTCTCATTCTGAAGGAATTGAAATCTACTTAATAAATTAGATTTTTTCTTATAATTTAACATCCCACCACTTTCCAACAACTTTTCAAAGTTTAGATATAAACTATCCTAAATAGTAAATTCATAGAGTGGGAGATGAAAATTGATTCTATGCACCACAAGCTATGTTTCTATTCCGTAACTTATAGCACGCTCTTTGAGTTACTTCTCTATAGTAGAAATATAGCAAGGTATCTCCCTCATATGGCCAACAATAGGATAAAAAATATTTCGTATATAATCATATTAGCTTAATAGATTTGTATCTAAATTATGATTATTAGAATAGAATTCAATTCCAAGGTATCCCCAACATGTCCAAATCGGGCCCTATTTGCAGCATCCAATCCACACTCGAGGTCGGTGTACTTTTGTTCTTTTATCCTTGGATCTCGGAAGTTGAAGGTGCCGCCTGAGTGACTGCAGGCCGGGCGGCAGCATGCTTGGCATTGTTGCAGAAGTGAGGGTAGGAATGCCCTCTTTTAGGGGTCAAATCAAACCTATGTCATTTGCATGAACACTAACTTGACCAAACTCTCAGCCTGAAAAGATGCTCACAAATTTCGCATTGCAACTGTTCTTAAAAATTTAAAAGTCCCAGACGAACAAAAAAACCTGTCCAACAAGCACTATAATTTTTTCAAGACGACCAGACACTATAAAGACCAAGTGTAACTCCACACAATATAGTACAACAACAATACACTAATCAAGATGTACAAGCTGATGAGCTCTGCTGGCCGCAGCCTGGCTGCAACACTCCTCCTCCTGCTCCTTGCCGCCGCGACTGCCGCCGCCCAAGTAGCCGGCACACCTGCAGCTGCGGCGGCGGGAGCAGCCTGCCACAACGACCTTATCGCGCTGCGCAGCACCTGCTACCAGTATGTCCAGGATGACGGAGGCCCCATGGTGCAGCCATCGCCGCATTGCTGTGCCACCGTGAGGGGCATCGCCAACGCGACCTGTGTCTGCGACTACTTCAGCTCCCTCGACTACATCAACCTGGACAGGGTGTTCTACGTCGCCGGGCAGTGCGCCGTCGCAATCCCCTGGAGCTGCGGAGGTGAGTTTTAATTATCTCGTATTGTCGGAGTTGGACCATGTAAACAAGTAGAGAGGTGATTCCGGTAAGATAATGTCGGGTCAGTTAGGCAATTAGAGAGAACTAACTGAGTTGAATAGATGTGCTTAATTAAAATATCGATGCTGAACTGACGTTAAGTTCCTTTTTTGTCACAGACTAAAATCAGGTCTGACGACAGAACCGGATGATGGACAAGTTGGCTAACATACGAAGGGCACCCTGTAAATAGATCATACTCAGCAAACAGGTACATGATATTAACAAAACCAGGAGACCGGGCAGAAGATGAAATATTGAATACGTGTAATCTAGACAACATTTCAAAGTTAAGCTGATGTCACACATGACCGCAAGCTTCCCAATCCGGGAGTCATAAGGATGAAATTTTACACTTTAACACTCTATAGAGGGGTACTCCGACATTAACAGTCTCTACTAGAATATCATGCGTCCATGAATATTCTAGAATAGCAGAGCTTTTTGATCCTCCGAAGATCACATCTCTTGACTTACTAGTGCATGGTTGCTCCTATAGATCCATCACCAAGCACCCTGTTCGGAACAAGAGCCATTTCTATTGGAGAACTCAGACAGTCCCATTCCTGAACCGTGACCGGTACAATACAATTGCCGTCGCAAAATCAGCTTCATAAATCACCACACGGGCAGCATAACGGCATAGAAATAGAAATGCACTCAAATAGTAGGCATTACAATAGCACAAAATCGTAATATTGGAACTATAAATCGCATGCGGAATGTAAATATCGAGATATTTAAATAATACACAGGAGGTAAACACCACAACTGGATCGGAAGTGTAAAACGCGCGTGAAAATAAAGGCAACACCTCAACTGAAAATGTAAAATACACACAGAATTATAAAGTGCATTTGAAATGTAAATGCTCGAATATAAAAGTTAGCACAACATTAGAATTGTTAATAACCTATATTGCTTGCACGAGCAATAGAATAGAGACGGAATACAATTATAGGTAATAGGCATATACGCTGCTTGCCTTATCAGTACTGCTCTCTAGCAGTATTTTGACACCACTTCAGTTATCTTCCTTTTTCCAAATAATAGCATCCTATTTTAATACCGGTACGAGCCACTTACACAGCAGCACTGATCGCTGCTACTAGCTCTACCACTCACCACCGTTACTTATACTAACTAGCAGAACTTTGAAGCACAGGTTTACTGAGCTCGTGCTTAGCTCACCCTCTAATGCTCACTCGTGTTCAACTGATGTGGGAAAGAGCAGCAGCGCAGGCTTCTATTTATAGGCACAAGAGGCGGTTCGCTACAAGTGATCGGCCTATACGTTAAGGAATCGATCACCTGTACTCAAGACTGCTGGAGAGTGTGCCAGAATAGTGTAGAATCACGTGGAGGCTGCGTGAGTACACCAGAGCCTCTACAACAAACGGATGAGATCAAACTATTAAAGAATATTTTCACTAGAGCCTTTACGTCATGACCGACGTGAACATGGATGGTTCTGGACTAAGCAAGAAGGTAGCTTAATTAAGCTACCGTGTCCGTGAGAAACGGTGGCACATTACACGTCCCCCAGACTGAAAACACTCGCGCACATAAAAGGACCTGGTATAGTGCTTATATCTATATATATCCTCTCATCGTTTGTTTAACTCTGCATGGAGGAGGGATCCCAAGTTTGACTAAGCTACTAGATCAACTCGATACTTCTCCTTCTCATTGGTTGTCATATCGATCAAATTACATACAAGTCTCTTACGTACAGCTAGGGTCCACGAGCACTCTAATTAGGCCATCCCGTTATACACATGCACACCCTCATGTAGTAGTAGCCTATCACGCCACCTGACGAGTAGGTCCCATGGTTGCTTTAAATAACCCAACAAAGCTACGAACTGCAATTTCACTCAAATATTCTAGTTGCAACAACTATTGACACATGCCCACGTGGTCACACCTACCCTTAGCACTTAAATCTGCTTAACGGCCATTAGCTGGATAATACAAGATAATAGATACTCAGATCAATATACAAGACATTATTCTAAATTTGTGCTTGTCTACAGGAGGCTGAGTGTGCAGATGGAAACGACGCTTACTCAAGCGGATACATGAATTCGGCACGAGGAGAAGGTGCCGAAGCCATATGTGTTAATTGTTTTATGATAGAAAGAAATATTTTTAGCTAATTAAACCTATAACAACTCGGCTTCACAAATACTCCAACACCCAACTAGCTGGTCCAAGTGCATTCATAAATATAACCGAAAAGCAAATATTCCGCCACATCACATTGGGGCCCTACGATGCTAGTTTAGTTTGCATGAAGCTAAGAAGACCCCTATCTTGCTCTAACGAAATGCAAACAAATCAATAATGACTTATATATATGCACTTATATATGGAGAAGGGTACTTCCTTGCTAACAATGCCTCACGATAGGTGTGCTCTTCAATAGGTGTGCTCTTCAACTACTTAAATCAAAATCAGCTAGAAACTTCTCTTAACTTGTGCACACACTCATATATGCATTTTATTTTCTTTTCCTCAGAAAATATGGTGACCCACATGAACTTATAACTACTCTTATTAAGCTAATATGGTCATTAATATACTTAATTAATAACCCTTATAATACAGGGTATTACACTTATCAACGGGGAAAAAATCCTTTTTTTTGAGACATGTGATATATCTTGTTGTCTTAAAATGAATAGGGGGAAGTCTCTCCTTATTAATTAGGATCCGTACAAATACGTTGTCCAGGAATTTATAAGTTTACCCTGCATTTTCACCAGACATTGCAGGGCATACACATCAATGTCTGAAACATATTCATAATAATTCAGTAATTGCGACGCACAAACACGCTATAAGCTAACCGAAAGCTTCTTGCTCCAAATTAAAAGTGCGAGCTTAGCGCAAGCACGACCTCTGCCCATGCGTTAGCAAAGTTCCAGAAGGAGTTGCAAATGCAGAGCTAGCGTATGGTTGCATGACCAGGAGGACGATACGGTTGAGACACGGGGTACTGTTCATCACATATTCAGGTTCGATGCCTCATCCCACAGCCCGGGTAAACCATCCGAATTTCGAGGGTCGGGGTTGAACATGGTCGGTGTCCCATTCAAAATTGGGCTGCACCTCAGTTTGAGAGAGGTTGTCGCCCTATTGCTGCGGCCGTTCAATTGGGACAAGGATGTTAAGGATAGAAGATTGGTGTTCCTTTTGATAGATAATAATAGATTGAGTATTTATGGCATCTATAGTTCAAATGTACTATTTTACATTTTCTTATATACTTGTATAGATTAGTTCCTTTATTAATAGCATGGGTATATAGTTTTTGTCTTTATATGACGCATGGATCCGGATGTTTCATGTAGTAATTTATCGTTCCATTGAGATAAAGTCTTCATTTGTACCGTAATTTTATAAAGTGTCGACCCTGGATCCCGAACTTTGTTTCTATGGTTCATCACTGTGCGGTACTATAGAATATTTGTTTACCTGTTACTGTTCACTACTATAGCGTTCAATCTGATCAGTTCACTGCTATAGCTCTCGATTTGATCCGTTTATCTTCTAAATGGACACTTCATGTTGCGTGCAACTGTTTCTTCGTGATTTCAAAATTTAGGTTTTTTTTCATTAGAGTTGCGCTTCAGGTGGTAACAGACGAAATCGTTACCTTTAGGGATATCTAATCGCCCCCGCCTGCTCGCGGGGGTTCTAAGTCTAGCTGTCATAAAAAGATTGCATGAAGCAGTAAAAGTGTTGACATCATTGAATGCAATAAAGTTTAAAACATAAAAGATGATCCATTCAAATTAAACTTCGATTGAACCATTGTATTTCTTCTGAGAAGATGTTCAAAATAAGAAGAGTACCCTTGAATATGTTAGTATAATAGTTTGTTATGTAGCTGGAATATCTTTTTATAAAGGTCACAAGAAAATTGTTCCATCTTCAAGACAATTGGAGACTGGTGATTGCCAAATATTCTAGAGTAAAGTGGAACATCTACCAAATATTCTAGAGTTTTAATTTTCAGTAATTGCCTAAACTTTGTTATGAATAGCAATTGGTAAAACATAATGGGAATCACTTGTAAAAATATTTGGAGAGTAACCCTTGGTAAAACATAATGTG
This sequence comes from Panicum miliaceum, assembly GCA_032594955.1. Lineage (NCBI taxonomy): Eukaryota > Viridiplantae > Streptophyta > Magnoliopsida > Poales > Poaceae > Panicum > Panicum miliaceum. Next base: position 42,862,292 of record CM064056.1, on the reverse strand, counting down.
AATCATTTGAGAAAACATTTGAAGACTGGTAAAAAATACATCCGAAGATGCAACTCAACCAGCAATCATGCTTATAACAAGCAAACAGGGGTTGCTTAGTTCTACCTGATTGTGCTTACAAATAGGGATTGCTTGGTTGCCGGCCTTAACAACACTGCGAGTGCGCCACAGATCTCCAGTAGCAGTATTTCTCTTCTTTTTTAAAAAATATTGCAGCCGCAGTATTTCTCGCCACTGTTGTGGCTTTTTTTTAGAAAAAGTTAATTTTACTTCCTTCACCTTTTCACTTTATCAGCTTAACCCCAAACAAACTTTAGGCTTGATTTCCTCCCTCAAACTATTTCAGTTGGTCCAAATGAGATTTTTCTCTGCATACAAGTTGAGTTTTAAATTCAAATTTTTCTAGGTGACTTGTAAGTTGTAACATGATATCTTACATTAGAAGAATATTCTAAGAATTTTTCACAAAAATATTTCATGCAATTTTATATATCTATGGTCAGTTTCATATTAAATATTCCTAACCTGTAGAAGTAATCGTAAAAAATTCTTAATATATTTTTCTAACATAAGACATCATGTTCTCTACTCGCACACAAAGTTTGAGCTTAAAACTCAACCCCTAGATGGAGAAACAAAAAAGAAAAATCTTATTAGAGGTAGATTTAACCAACCGAAATAGCTTGAGGGAAGTAGATTGAACCTTAAATTTTGTTTGGGAGCAAGACAGACAAAGCACATTGGTAAAAGTAGTAAAATAAACTTTTTTTCCTTTTTTCCGCCAAAGGTGCGGCGTGGCGACTTACGGGCAGGAAGCAAGCGGCCGCATGATCTCTTAGGCTCCGTTTGGTTCTTTGAATTCGATAGGCTGAATTGAACTGGGCTCCAATGCAAATCCACGTGAGATTTTTTTTTTTATCGAATCCACGTGAGAATTGGATGCGTGCGCGATGTGCGGCATTTCTTTCCGCGTCGTGTGAAATCAGAGAGGGTTGGGTGGGGCTCTGAATTGGACATGGGCCTTTACGGCAAATTCCAACCCAACTTTGGCTCCATACGGCTGAAGAGAATTCAACCCGATTCAATTCCTCAAAATCCGGTCCTGATTCTAGGAACCGGACGTGCCTTTAATTCTATGATATCGGGTCGAATTAATAGCAAAACACTTGTAAACAAAACTAAAGTGAAATTTTTAGGGAAGTAAATTCATATCAAAATACTGTAAACTTGGCGAGTAAGGCATGAGTGGAAAGAAAAAATTATTGGCCAATTTTACAGGTCGACATTTCAATGCCCCCAACCAACAACTCTATCAGCACCACATGGCTTCATATGTACAGCCTAAAATGTAATGTACCCCGACAAGAGCAATCAACGGCAATGGACTGTCAGTAAGTGTGGAGGTGTTTTATTTCAGTGAAAGATAACTGTGTGGTCTCAATCTTGCCAAATTAGTTGGTAGCTCTTTCTCAAGAGCGATAATGGATACAAGTAACTTTGTAAAAGAATTGCAAGCCTTTAAGCCATGGATGGGCACTGGAGCAACAGCAACCGGAGGCGTAGGAGGAAGAGCAAGGACGAAGGGTGCTCGGAGCCTAGGAGGCCATAATGCGGTCAGGAAACACACCCGAGCACCTGGGTGGAACTCAATATCCATAGATCCAGGGTCACACCTGTGGCATTGTCATGAACAGCTGCTTAAGCAAAACACGCTGCTTGAAAATAGCTCACGAAAATAGCATTGCATTGCAGCGGTTCACAGGAACCCCAGAACCCCAATCGACCAAACCAACCTTGGGAACAAAACCCCAAACTCCAAGCAGCAGATACTATAAGTACCAATTACCATCCAGTTCTCAAACGCACAACGTTACAACAACAAAAACACAATCCAATTGGTGAAGTCCCAGTCCACCAAAGACTACAACAAGATATGGCCCAGCTGAGCTCTGCTGGCCTCCTGGCCGCCACGCTCCTCCTCCTCCTCCTTGCCGCTGCAGCAGCAGTCTCAGGTCCACCATCTCCTCAGTATAAACTCCCAGCCTGCCAGAACGACATCGACACACTGTGGCGCACCTGCAGGCAGTACGTCCAGAAGGAGGGGCCCAAGCAGAAGCCGTCTTCCAACTGCTGCAGAACCGTGCAGGCCGCAGATGCCCATGTGTCCTGTGTCTGCGACTACCTGGGCTCCCGCGACGCCAAGGAGAAATTAAGCATGGAGAAGGTGTTCTACGTCACTAACCTGTGCGGTGCCACCGTCCCTGCTGGCTGCGGTTAGTAGCTTGGCTTCGTGACTTGGGACCTGTAGGAACCCACGCTGACATGCTTGCCCGCACACAGTTGAAACTAAGACAGGGTCCAGCATGTCAGTGTCTGTTAGTTGTTCTTCCACGCAACAATAATCATGGTCAGATAATAATCTCAGATCAATCAGACAAGTAGAGAGAATATACTAGGATAGTGAAACTTGCCACAATAATAGCAAAAGAAAACTTCTACTTGACAATCGGTATCAAGATCAGGGATTGCCAAATTGAATACAAATAAATTGTTAGGTTCTCCAAGCTTCAGGAAATGTCAGGATATGTACATAAGTCATTGCAAATCTTGTTTTGTAATTATTGCTTCGGTTGGACTAATTATGTATTTCTTTTTATTATAGGGCCAAAGCAGTCCTGAGACAAGGAACTGGCTGAACCTGACTGGAGGAGATTGCCTAGCACACGCAAGCCAGCTAAATAAATAAAGATGGTCAACTGTTAGTTTGATGATGTTGGAGTACAAGAACTGTACCGATGTTCATGCATATATATAAACTCTAATTAATTACACGATATATATCTATACCAAAGCTGAAAACAGTAGCTGGCTCATGAGAGAGCCGAGCCATCTTATTTTCTTCCCCACTGTCTGATTTCCATTCAATGATGTATACATAAAGCATTATATATATGCAATGGAAATTTCTAAAAGGACTGCTCTAGTTTATTTCTGTCACAATGAAGTCTTCTTCCATAATAATTTCTCAAACTGGATTAAACACTAGGATTCAGCAACATGTGGGCTCTAGCATGAATAATTGTATTGAACGCATATTACAGATGCTGATAGCATATCACATTTACCAGATTACAACTGAACTGCTGATTTACCTTTGATGAATTACATATGACAATCTAACTAGAATTCTACTAGCAAAATCTGTTCATAACTTGACAAAAGGTTACAAACAATCTTCTAATGCACAACCGTTAGAAGTGCATTCGGAAAAACAGAACAATTTGTAAAAATAGACAAATGCACTTCTAATGCACAAGTGGAAGATCACTTATATACACCCTGACGTGTCCAATCTTAACTAGTAAATTATATCCTGAATTACGATCACATTTACAGATTCAGCAAAAACAAATGCAAAGCCCCATGATCATGTCTATATATGGTCAAATAGGGTTTTCTCAAAAAAAAAGGTCAAATAGGGGCTGCATAGGTCATCTTGATTCAGATTACAAGTAACTTTCTAGGGATTACGTTGCTCTAAGATAATAAACTCTGATTTAACTGCAAGTCACTCACAAACATAACTAATACGCCCATTCAAAAGAAAAAAAACAGAACCAAAGCAAAAATCCTGAACAGATAAAATTCATGGAAAAATAATGTTTACTTGGTAAAGAAACATATGAACAGAAAAATTTCCATGGCCAGCATGTTCCTTTTCAATGTTTTTTTGAATGTATAATTCAAAACCCCCAACCAATTTCAGAGACAAATTGATGCCATTGTATGTACAGACTAAAATGTAATATACCACACAAGAGCAACTGCGAATAATGGAAATAATTCTACTCTAGTTACACATTGCAGCAAAGAACTAATAACCAATGTCCAGTGATCCCATTCCCAACATCATCTGGAGGCCCTGGACTGGAACAACTCTAGCCTCGACTTGGCATCTGGCAGTAGCGCCACAACACGTGTGTCCTGCACCATGTGAGCCTGCTTTGATGCCCAGAGAAGCACAGCCAGCACCCCAGCCTGCGCGAGCTCCTCGCTCTCAGGCACATACAGTGCAATGTAACAGAGTAGTATCAGCGCCTCAATCTGAATTTCATCACCGAGGTAGACAAGCTGGACAAGGTGGCGAGCACCACCATCATCGACAATGGCCTTGCAGTGGTTCACATGTAGATGGTTCTCAGAGCACGCAAACTTAGTGAGTGCGACCACTGCCTCCTTGGTGACTGGTGGCTCACGCTCATCAAGAAGCTGCACAAGAGGGGGGATGACCCTGGTTTCACTTGCTGTGAAGGTACGTGCAAGGCAGCCAAGGGCGGTGATACATGGGAGGAGCAACACATCATATTCACCCTTGCGGACAACGCGGAGCAGCTGATCAACCACAGCCTTAGCTGCTGGGGAGCTGGGCTTGAAAGCTGACTGCCGCAGAACAAGGCTATGCTCAGCAACACGTGCAATTTCCATGATTGCCATTGCCGAGAAGAACTGTACTTCAGTGCCCATATCTCCATCACCCTTCTCAAGAAGTACAGCAAAGCACAGCAGTGCACGAGACTCTGTAATGCTCTTGCAGACACCCAAATGGTTAAGGGCAAGCTTCCACAAAGCTTTCGCGGCCATGGCCTTCAAATGTGCCTTGATCTCAGGATCCTCCACCTCACGAGCACCACGGCCACTGGAGCCACTAGTACCAAGCTGAGGCCTGAACGGTGGAACAAATGAGCCATTTGTGTTTGTTTTGGCAGCCATAGCAGAGTGCACCACCGACTGCATATGGGGGTTCCTCTTTGCGTCTTGCTCACCTCCGTTGGACACCCTTGGCGGCTCATCAGTGTGAATGGCGGTGTTAAGATCACCACCCATGTGGCGCATGCTATGCGTCTTGGCAAGTACCACAGAGTGGAGCGACTTCATGGGCTGCTGTGGCGCGGCAGTGCTGTTCTTGGAGCTGTTGGAGCCAACAGAGTACCTGCTGTGCTCCTGGATGGTCCCGGAGGCAAGGTGGCCAACCAGGTACCGGACGGTGTTGTTCTGAGCGAAGAGGTCCTGGCACGTGGAGCTCCGGTCGGCAAGGGCAGCGATGGCCTCCGCCACCGCAGCCTGCACGCGCATGGGCGGGTCCTTGAGCGCGGCTGTGAAGGAGGAGCACACCCCCGCCTGCACGAGCTTGTCGACGCTCTCGGCGTCGCATCCCAGCAGCCCCAGCGCGCGGGCGGCGGCCTCCTGGCCCTCGTCGGTACCGTCCTTGAGCAGCTTGAGGAGCGGCGGCACGCCGTCCTCTTCGATGATGAGCTTGGCGAAGTGCTGGCTGTCGCGGGCGAGCGAGGCGAGGTTGGCGGCCGAGTCGGCGCGGGCGGCGGGGGAGCCCGTGTGCAGGCGCGCGACGTGGTCCCAGATGAAGAAGAGGATGGGCTCGTTCTGCGCGATGTTGGGGAGGCCGAGGAGCGAGTCGTCGTCGCCGTCCCCGGCGGCGCCGGGCGAGGAGATGCGGAGCAGCCACGCGACGTCCTCGAGCGCCGTGTCGAGCGCCGCGAGGGCCCGCGGGAACCCGGCGGCGGGGCTGAGCGTGAAGAGGCTGCGGAGCCGCGGGTGTCCCCGCGCGCACCGGGCGGCGAGGGCGGAGGCCCTGGACAGCGCTGTGGTGGCCCCCGCCATTATCCGGGCGGCGGGGCGGTCGTAGAGGTCCGGCGCCCGCGCCGCCTGCCGCAGCAGCGCGGCCAGCTTGTCGGCGCGCGCCTTGAGCTCGGCGCACTCGGCGCGGAAGCTCCGCGCGGCGGCGCACTGCTTGGCGACCTCGTCGGCCAGCTGGATCGGCCGGGCCAGCATCACCTTCACCCCCTCCCCCATCTCCGCTCCCCAATCAAAGAGCCGATTTTTCTAGCGAGGAACCGGCGCCACGGCCTGGGAGGACGGGGATTGGGGATCGAATCGGCAGCAATCGCGCGCCGATGGAGCGATCTGCGAGGGAGCAGGACGAATTGGGAGGATTCCTCGTGGGGTTTTGGGAGGCCGGTTGGTGCGCTGTGTTCTTGGTGGTGGGTTTGGTTGGGGGAATAGGAAGGAGGAGTGGGGGAGAGACGGCTGCGGTTGCAGTTGGAGTGCTGGACTGGGGCTGGAGCAGCGGCCGGGTCGTCCGTGCGGTCAGCGGGTGGGCCCGGCAGAGGGGGAGGTACCGAGGTGGGTCCCGCGGGCCGTGTCGTGCCCCGCCTGCCTGGCCCTGGCCTGGTGACCTGGTCGTGCCCTGTTCTGCGTAGTTTCTCCGGTGGTTCCGAGAAGGCGAGAAGCAAGAGCAGCGGAATGGAAGTGTGGCATTTCGCATTTTCGCAGCGGAATAGGGTTATACTCTACAAATCCCACTATTTTTAGGGTCGGACGATGGTATCGTTTACCCATAGAAATATTATTTTTAGGGGTGGGTGGTTCCCTACACCCGTATTTAAAAATGATGACCATTTATAAGGACGGGTGACGATACCACCGGCACCTAAAAATATATTTTAGGGGTGGATCGGAAGCTATAGTAACCGTGCTTTATTTGTAGGAGCGGGTTACTTTTTGAACTGTCCCTAAAAAAGAGATATTCCTACAAATTATTTTTGTAGTCTGTGTTGAACACATAGAGGAGTCCTTGTTTCATCCATTCTTTAATTGTCCTTTTAGCCTGACATGTTGGACATATCTAGATATCCACTGGGGTACCTAGCTCGTTGCCATGCTGGATATGATAATTAGAACACGGGAGCAGTTGGCTCATGCATTTTTACTTTTTTAGGGAAATTGTGATCACGGCTTGCTGGGTTATTTGGTGTCATCACAATGGTACTATATTTGAGAATGAGGTTCTTTCCTTCGCTAACTGGAGATCTTTCTTTTGTAAAGAAATGCAACTGGCCACCCCTCAAGGCTACACCAGTTATTGGCGGTATTAGTTTAAACTGTAAACGCAAAATAATCGGTCACATATCATTTAGCTATTTATTCAGACTAAATAGGTATTTAAACATGATAAATAGTCAATTAATGGGATAAACGGCTGATATGGCTAGCCACTGTGTAGTGTTTAAATGATGTGTAAACGCACTAAACGGTCATGTAGGTGAATTATTGCTGAGAAACTCAAGTTTAGGATGAGTAGTATCGTCTAGTTTTTGTACTACTTTTCTTTTGGCATTTGGCCTTGTAATCACTTGTACATATCCATCTTTTTATTCACACACACACATATATATATATAAATAGTTGGGGGACTCCCCCGCTGAAAAAATTAAATTAACTGATATCTTTAAAATTTAAATTATTATTTATATGTCTTTGGTAATATTAAAAATAATAACAATGGTCATGAAAAATAGAGATAATTTAAAATAGTTTCAATGGATACATCGTTAGTAATATTAAAATTAATGTCATTAATAATTAGTCATAGTGATAACTTTTCAATAGTTTCACTGATGTATTACCTTTACAAATATTAATATCATGCATTTGCCATTAGTTGTAGAGTTAATTTTTGATAACCTCACATGGTACTTTATTTTCACACATATTGATAGTTTTAGACATTCTGGAATACCAATCTTGAATCAGATTGAGAAAAATAATGAAAAATAGATCTGGATATACCCATTTAAGTACCCTATTTGAATCATATACAAATACGGATATCCAAATGATGCATGCCCTGTTCACAATGCTCCAAATGGATCGGATATCAAAAGATGCATGCCCTGTTCACAATATTTGTCGCTAAAAGAAAAACAATTTCAAGTATTTCTATCAAATGAAAAAACATGTAGTTTCCGGGAAATTACAGTATTAATTAGAAGCTGTAGCACATTTGCCAGACATTAATATGTAAAGAGTATATAATAATGATTTGAAAAGTGATTACAGGTATGCGCCTTTGCAGCAAGGCTGGAAGGCGATACTCCATTGTGCAGCGTGAAGCCACATGTCCTAAGGGAAACGGAAATGTCCTCTGCCCTACCACCGAATCATGTGCTTGTTGCTCCATCGACCTGAAAAAAAATGAGTGTGCAAAAATGTTTCTTTTGGATTGGACATGAAATATTTCTAATTGATTTATTTATTTACGTACAAATTATGGGAGCCAGAGATGTCTAACGTTCATGTCATCATATGCATCATCAAGCATTAGCCATGTTTAGAATGCACTTAGGATTGATAAAACTATGGGGTTAGACCCTCTCAAATTTATAGAGGTGGACAATCCTCAGTTCATCAGCATGACTGACTTTGGTCAACCACGACCAAGTCAATCCTTTGCCACATCAGCACCCGCGGACGGTCCGCTCCCCACTCACGGGCGATCCGCTAGCCACTCCCGAATGCGTGTCAAGTGCGCAGAACTTGATGCCACGTACCCCACGGGTCCCACATGTCAGCCTGAGCTCCTTCCTCACCAGAGCACCTCCTGCTCTCTCTCTCCCTCCCCGTTCACTCAAACTTCATTCTCTCTCTACCCAAGCCATGGAGGAGCTTCACCTTCTCCCCCACCATTGTAGCCCCTCCACCTCGCCACAGCATCGCCGAAAGACGCCGGAGATCGACGCTGATGAGCTGCACCTCTTCTACTTCATCTTCTTCCTTGGAGCAAGGAGCTTCCCCAAGCTTCTCCCTCCGTGTTCATCCCTTTCCTCAAGATTCAAGCAAGAAGGACGAGCTCGAGCTTTACCAAGCCTTCACCACCATCTTGTAGCCCTTGTCAGTGTTCCACTCGTCACCGTTGAGCTCATCCCCTCCGTGATCCATTCCCATTTGCTAAGCCATGAAACCCCTTTAGAGCACTTTCACCATTGATAACCTAGAGCTCTGGAATCCTAATGCATTTGTGTTTTATCTTGCAAAATAGACTCCCCACACTCCCAGGAACCTTTAGGAACAAACCTCATCCCAAACCGTGGCCCGAATCGCCGCCGGCGAACTTGCCGGTGAGCCACGGCTGTGGTGCAGATGGTCTCCCCATCATGGCCGGAAAGCCCGCTAATCACCCGACTCAACCAGCCGAGGTTCTGGATGTTTTTTTAGCCTTCCAAAACTTTGTGAGGCAGACGGTCCATCCCCTAGGGGCGGACGGTCCGCAGTTTATTTTTCAGCACTACACAGAAACGCGCAGAAATCATGTTTTTCACCCAGATTGGTCAGCGGTTGGCCTGCGGACGGTCCGTGAAATGGTCCGCCTTTTAGAGTCGGACGGTCCGCTTCTTCTAAGTCAGACGGTCTGCCTTCACTCGTTTTATACCCATGCACTTAGCTATAATTAATCCACATATGTGCTACCTATCTAGCTACTTTTATCATGGTTTAGCAATGTTTAAGCATACTTCCTCATTTCATTCTCGTACCATTGCAATCATTCATGGCATATTTATTTATCAAGCATCATTGCACTCATGTAGAGACCGTGACGCCGGAGCAAGATGAGGGTGAGCCCGAGTCGGATCTTGTGGGAGATGGCACCCCCATTGAGAATCAAGGCATGCACCTATGCATCTTTTACCCCTTATTTTGGATCAATGAAGTATATGTGTCTTGTTTGTGCATGAGTTACTATATTTATTAATGATTGTTTAGAACCTAATTGATGCATTACCAACCTTGATTAGAACATTATTTCCTAGTTGAGTATGCTTGTTAGGTGTCACGAATTATATGCTTAGCCATGCTTAGTTTCGGTAGAAGACGAGAGGTGGCAAGGTCACCACCACTCGCGAGCTATAGGATGTAAGGATGAATAAAAGATGAGCAACTATTAATGATGATTCGAACTTGAGCAAGTATGGTAGGACCATGTTGGGAGAGGAATCCAAGTGGTTAGTCTTGCTTGGGTTGGTTCAGGATGGTCTCTTTGGTCGCTGGTCTCTTGAGCACTTTTCCGTACAAACCACATACTTCATCATGGGACAGTAAGCCAATTAGCATGAGTCACACCTTGCCTTGATTGGATTCAGTGCGGGTTATGATGGAGTGTGATCGGCGGTTCCGGTGCACTTGTCCCTCCCGACTGTTCGCTCATAGTCGTGTGTGTTTGTAAGAAAGGTTGAGTCATGAATCAAAACTTATCCTTGGCAATGGGTATGGTCGTTAGTCTTATTCTCGTGTGGGAAAAGTTGTACACCCCTGCAGGGTATTAATCTATTGCAATAGCCGCGTTCTCGGGAGCATGGTCTTTGAGGTTCACTCGAATGTAGAGTTTCGTGAATGAGTTCATGGAAGATTGATCTCAAGTTATACATGATCATTTTATTTATGCAACTTGTATTGGTGTTTGAATTAGAGATCGTATATGCTAAGTCTTTTGATTCTTATGACTTATTCAAATATAGATGCTTTTATGCAAAAATTAATTACCATGCCATCTCCTTGCTATCTAACCAAATGCATTTTTCTTGAGGTCGGGCAAGTATATACCCATATTGGATAAGTCCTGCGAGTACCTTTTGTACTCATGGTGCTATCGTTAAGTTGTTACGGGTGATCCGCAGCCGAAGATCGTCTTTGGGTACTTCTACCCCGAGGACGGAGGTGCGGATGAGGAGTAGATAGCCGATAGCTATGAGAAGGACACTATCAGCATATAGTGTTATCTTTTTTATTTTGTGTGTATATCGTATGAGCGCGATGATAGACCTTTCCGCTACAAAACTCTAAGACTTGATGTTATGTAACTTGAATCTCTTTATGTAATTTGAGCTTCTATGTATGGATATGCTTGTGTGTGATGATGTTCATCTTGTTATGCTTGTGGAGTGTGTTTAAATCCAGGGCATTGCTCATAGCATATTCCAAGGACTACTGGGATTGGTTCTCTTTAATTGAGTTGATCAACGGACGATGAATTTGGGCTGGTTCCTCACACTTTACATCCGTAATTTGACTTTAAGTGAATAAATTAAATACCCATTACATCAAAGGATTTTAACGAATTGACGAGCTGGCGGCTTCAAAGTTCAAACTGAACTATGTCTCCCTTTTAGCAATTTTCACTCAAAGGACCCAAGACCTGCGATTGTTTATTCCCAACTTGGAATTATGTCAGAATAATTGGACTGATGTTGATCGATGAAGGCAAATCTCGTCCAGCAGGTGTCAACTAACTCAGATGCCAAAATCCTTCACGGGTAATGTAATTCCGTCGGATAATAATCAAATCACCGGCATCAATCTTGACAGTACAGGTGAAATGAGATAAATAAAAGAATTAACTGAAATTTCCATTCCGTACAGAGGACGATATTATGTACGTACTATAAAGTATACATAAGCCTTAGAAAAATGAAAATGTATACTATATTTTCTTACACTGGAAGAAAAATGAAATGCATACATGAGCTTTGTGATGGCAGGCCCAGTTCAGCCGGTGGCCCTCTCGGCCCGAAACCATTCTGGCCGTGCTCCGCAAAGTGGGGTCTGGTCTGTGGCGAGACGAAAAATTCATATTTTTTGATATACAATGTGATGCTCACTGCAACTATGCAAAATTTTAATTAAATTAGATTCTACTTTTGTGTGGACAAATAAAAAAATATAGGTTGTATTGGGAGGTAAATTATTAGACTAAATAACATAGTTTAGGGGCCAAATTGAACCAAAAGATAGTTAAGAGGGTTATTCGGACTTTGGTCATATTTGAGGGGAGTAATTTAAACTTTTTCATATATTATACGCATAATTTTTATGCATAGTGAATAAAAACTTTTAGATTTCAAATAAGCGTAGCTCAGCTGGTAAGGGTTATTGCTGTGGAACATGTCCATGTAGGTTCGAGTCCTCGACTCGAAATAAGTGCTCGATTTTTCTGAATTTATTTCAAGATTTAATCAGCGCTATTTCTTCAGTGTTAGGCTACGTGCTTGTTGATGGCGAGATGTCTGTAGTGACTTCGTCGATCTTGAAATATAATAACTCGGTCTCTCGAAGACAGTAGAATTGCGGGGTGAGTGTACGTGCGTGTTTTGAGTATTTGCAGTATTTGCATGTGTACGAGTTTCTAAAGAAAAAGTGCGTGGTATGCTTTCGCTGCAAGTTGGAAAGGCCAATACGCTCAGCTGTTATGCAGCGTGGAGCCACATAGTCCAATCCAAAAGGAAACGAAATTTCCTATGCCATTGACTCATGTGCGCCATCGGGCTCCACAAAATAATGAGTGCGCATTTGCAGCTAGCCCCATTTCAAGTTGTACAAATTGAGCGAGCCAAAAATGTTTCTTTTTAGAACCAGAATTCAGGGCTACACAGGCCCCTGTGTTTTTTAGGCTTTGTATCCAGCACCCTGGTCAGCTAGTTCGAGAAAAAAATGTTTCTTGTTTGCTTATTTATAGTTTACCTTTTTTATAGGATGAGTGTGTTTTCTTTTGGGGCCATGGATTGATTTGAGCCTTGTTATCTTTTTGGCGTATCAATATGTTTGGTTTATTATAGGCATCCCTTCATCTATCAATTTTTTTTGTGCAACACACTTTGTTCTTATTGTAAAATGTTGCAATATATTAGCACCAAATTGGTAAATCGCATAAATATGGAACCCTTATATATCCATGACTTTACTTTGGGTATGACTAACATCCTGTTACCATCGAAGCTTTTAACCAATATAAACATGTCGGGGGCTTCTAAATGTGTGTCTTGATGAATACCCATGACTGGTGACCATCAAGGTAGCCAAAGTTAATTGTTGATAGTAACAATGGACTCAATAACAACAATTTTCACTCATAGGGAATCCAGGAGAAGATACAGTTGTATCAAGTTAGAATGCTGTTTAAAATATTTAGCTTGATGTCGATAAAAGAAGGTGAGTTGTTTTGAGAATTCAATGCCAAATACTGCATCCATCCTAAATTAAAGATCATTTTGACTTTTTTAGTACATAGTTTTTGCTATGCACATAGATATACGTTATATCTAGATTATAATAAAAACTATATATCTATAAAAGCTAAAACAATCTATAATTTGTAATAATGAGAGTATTATTTTTCAATATCAACGCAATATAACCTTTTCTATTCTTGAAAAATGTTGCAACATCATATTGTAAAACGTAAATGTCTAACGATACATATTCATGAAGGGAGTCTATGTGAATAACAACTTGTTAGCGTCAAATCTTTTATCCAATGATCTTGCTGGTGCCTTCTAATCGAATGTTATGAGTGTTGACGAATAGTCGAATACCATGATTGGTGACCACCAAGTTAGCCGAAGTAAACTCTTGATAAGAACAATTCTCACTCATAGGAGTCCAAGGGAATTGTTATTTGTACCCAACATGGAATGGCTGCGGTTATATGTCACCACAGGTAGATAATTCCACCAACCATCACCTGAAGGTTTGTCCACCAACAATATTTAATGGGCCATCAGCCTAACAGTCCCGTGTATGAGCTGTTTACGCGCGCAGCGCACTCCGTGGTAACAAATTGTATCAATCGTGGCGTAATCATGACCGCATGCACCAGTGAAAGCGACGTGTACCACAGTAAATAATATAAAATTGTAACTCCACGTGCAAGAGGTCTTCAACATAAAAAAGTTATAAATCGAGTATCTAAATTAAATTTTAATTTCACCATAATATTTCTTACGATGAGATTTTCAAATCAAGACAACACTTGACTATATTTAGAATAATTTTTCTAAAATATATTTTTAATACAAGATAGTTAATTTTGACTATTGTGAATAAATACTTTAACAACTAGAACAAATGATTACGTTATACAAACAAAATAATTAAATAAAATGAACAAAAAGATTGCACATTGCTAACATTTAAAAACTAAATATCACGAACAAATGAGTTCACATCATGGAACAATTCAATCTATAGATCGAACAAATAATTTATTACCATAAACAAATTAGTCTACAAAATAAATAAAATATTATTTTTATATGAAGAAAAAGTGTATCCACAACATGAACAAATTATCCTTACACGTGAACAAATTATTTTTATGGACGAATAAAAGAAAAATGACAAAAATAGCCAAAAAAAGAAAATGTACAAAATATTTATAAAAGCTGAATAAAAAATAAATGAATATAAAAATAGAAAACTAACATAGAATAAATCAGTTAATATACAAAAGAAAGTAGAAAGGAAAAGAAAGAAAAAAAAGATAGGAATGAAAAGGGAGAATAAATAAAAAATTTGCAAATAAAAGTGAGATGAGAACAATAAAAAAAGGTATCACCATAGAGAGGAAAAAGAAAATAAAATAAAAATAGAGAAAATTTAGTATTAACAGAAAATAGAAAGTGATGAAAAATATAAGAAAAGAAAAAGGTACAATATTGTTACAAGAAAGAAAGGAAAAATAAAAGTAAAATAATCAAATGAATATAAATAAGAAATATTAAAAATAGAAAAACAAGTTGTATAAAAAGGAAAATAAAAAGAAGAAAGAAAAGAACTAAAAAATGAAGATAATAAGAATACAAAAGAGAAATTTTTTTGTATATGCCCGCTTATAGAAAAATATAAAAAGAAAATGAAGACCGATGGTGTTCATCCTATCATGTACACAACACGCCAAAAAATAAAGTACATGAGCTTCAGAAAAAAATGAAAGGAAATCTATTTTCCTTTATGAGAAGAAGAAATTGCAACATGATGAGACTTCGGTTGCAGGCCCAACTCTGCCAACGTCCTCTGGGCCTGAAACCAGCGCAGCCCAACCCATGAAATCTCTGGTACGGCCCGGCTGCCTCACCGCCGCCGCCGCCTCGGCCATGGCGGCCGCGCGGTTGAAGAAGATGGCCAGCCCGACTCCAGGAGCGCGCGTCATTCTTTCGTAGCCTCACCGACACCGGCGATGCATCCACAGCACGGGAGATCCTGAGGTTTGTTTCCTTGACTCCCCTCCGACACACCGCCCCCCCCCCCCCCCCCCCCCCCCCCCGCCCCCCCAAATCTGAACATGGCTTGGTGCATTAGGTCAGTGGCGTATTTAACCTAGTTTTACTAACGAATTTTCTGAAATAAATAACTTTCTTTTATGCTTTTTTTTGGAACGTATTAATTTTCTGCATCAAAGTTCTTCTTATATATAAAATTGTTCTGTGTAACACATGAAATGCGCTCCTGTTCAACACCTAAGCCAAAGCTCCTATTCAGGCTTTGTTTTGCTAACCTGAAACGGGACACAGGAATAGGTAATTGCAATGGAAAAGAGCGTCCAGATATATATTCTGTGGTATCTCTAGGGACAGGCGTCAGGTAATCCCACACAAAACTGCCAAGTTGTATGTTCAACGATGCTTCGTTACCAATATACCATTATTCAGTTGTTTTCAAGTTACAGTACTTACCTGGAGCAGAGTTATTCAGTTGTTGGGACCAGAAAAGATCTGTTGGTTTTCTGAAGTAGCTGAATCGGCAATCATGTTAATGAACATGTGTTTTAGAGCTTTTATAAAACAGAAGCGAATTACCTTATTGCTGCCTATACTATATGAGCCCTCTTGTTGCTATAGAAATGGTGAATTGGTAGATAGTCAGCAAATTCATATTTTTTATATAATGCCCTCTAGAGATGCTGGTGAAAGTGAAATCGTCCGGGTTTGTCCGTTTGTGTTAAACCTTTTATATAATGCCCACCGTTTACAAGAAGTCATACTACCAGATAACTTTTGTTGTATTTTCTGTTCAATAGGGAATAATGTAGTATTTCCATTTACCAGTTCATTCCATTTCTAATCTCTGCAAGCCGCGATGGCATTCCATGCTACCCAGAATTTCTGAACTTGGCAGACATAACACTAACAACTTATAAATGCAACGTACTTTGAACTTGGAAAGCAAGCAATGTTCCATGGTTGGTTCCATTCCAATATGTTGTGTCATACGGTAGGGCTGAATTCTGAACAAACCACTTTTATGAATTCTGAGTCTTTAACCAAATCTTCTCTCTTCACTACTACAAAGGCATGCAGGGGCTTTTGCGAGTCTAGTTTGAATACCATGTACAGAACAAAATCTGTCAGTCAGACCATAAGTCAGGCCAAACCTTACACAAAATCAAAATCCCATTTCGCCCATGCAGAATGAGCTGGTAGCTTCTTATATGTATATTTATCAAGACAGAGCAAATGATAATGACGCATGGTATCAATCACCGGCCAACATGAACAATTTGACAACAGTCAACATGGAAACATCAACCGCAGGAAAATGCCAACTTTTATGTATTTATCCAATAATTTATGATAATTTCATCCAGGCCTACATCCTCAGAACAAATGCTTTATTTCTGCTGGAGGCCTGTAGAGCTAATGAACACCCTCAAGAGACCAAAAGAGGTAAGGATCCACGCAGCATTACATATAACAGTAGATACAGACGAAACAACTATGCTTCGGCTCTGACCGATCTCTCTAAACCTTGATCTCCTCCTTGCCAGGAGGGAACTTGGGGAACTTGGGGAAGAAGAAGGGGTTCTTCTTGATGAAGGGGAGGAGCTTCTTGAACTTCGCCGGGTCCGTCTCGGGGTTCTGGGTCTTCTGGTCGGCAGGAGGATGGTAGATCGGCGTCGGGTGGGAGTGCTCCGGAGTGGGTGGCTTGTACTCCGGCACGGGCGCGTGGTACACCGGCACGGGCGTTGGTGGCTTGTACTCGGGCACAGGCTTGTTGTGGAAATGGGGGATCACGATGGGCTTCTGGGGGATGTGTGGGATCATGATGGGCTTCTTGTGCAAGAGGTGCTTCTTGTTAAAATGGTCGCAGAGGAACGCGGAGGCGCACTCTTTTGATGAGTAGTACATCTTGCCGGCGACTTGGACGAAGCTCTTCTTCTTGTCGTCGTCGCTGGACGGCCGGACGATCCATGACGGCTCCTGTCCGGGGCATGGCTGGTTGGTGGTGCTGTGGAGCTGCGCGAAGCAGTCCTGCTTCAGCTCGCCGTCCTCGCGGAGGAGGTCCGCTGTGAGCGGGACGCTGAAGGCGCCGGACTTGTCAACCTCGCCGAGGGCCTTGGTCTCGAACACGCCGACGGCGTTCTTGCACTTGACAGCCACTTTTAGGCCTGCAGAAAGAAAACGAGAATTCGTCAGGTAATCTTTCTCTACAAGATCCTGAAAACACAAGTTTCCCAGCAAAATGCAAATGGTTGGAGGTTGCATGTAGATCAGCGTACCGTTGAATGCTGCCTCAGCTTTCATGTTCTTCCTGGTGCAGTCGGCACACTTGGCCAAGCCGACAACCATGGAGGCCATCTCGGGCTCTGCAGCATGGGCTAGTACTGTCACTAGCAGGACGGCACCGACGCCCGCAAGCAGACGGCGAGGCAGAGGCCCCATTGTGGAAGCTTTAGCTGGTTCTTGCTAGTTCGGAAGACTCTTAACTATAGGTATCAGTGGATGGATGGAGATCAAGAAGAGGCTGTCCCGGGTTTATATAGGATTTCAGGTGATCGACGGAGATGAACCGAAGCATCTGGCAGAAGTTAAGTGCAGCTGCTAGCTAGTGATCAAGGAGCTACCAAAATCTGGCACCGGCTTTGCAGATTTAAGAGTTAATGTGCCCGTTCCAAGTTGATCATCCTCTGTCTGCTCCCCAGATCTAGCTGCAGGCAACTATCTCCGTCGATCTTTGTTGACGTCCATGGATGCATGCATGGATCACCAACAAATAGCTGCATTTAAGGAACAATTATTGTTGACTTTTGTTGAAGCAATTTGTCATATATATAAGGTGCTGAAGTAGATTGTAACTAGATCAATATTTGTCGCACAGGACTAACGTGGGTCCAAGACTCCAAAGTTCAGCTGAAGAAGTGTCGGCTGCTGGTACCAGCATTTTTGTAGGCTAGGCAAATTGTAGTGAAAAGATGTGAGCTTCTGTTCATCTTTGTATATCTGCATCCATTGCAGTGATGTGACTGCGTGTTTCATTACGGAACAACTTAGTTGACCGTAGGAATATGTTTTCGGATCCTTTTTATTCTCACAATTTTCAAAGAACATCAAGAAACAATGGTAGTAAGCAGTCACTGCTGGGTTGAGTCTCTCGGTTCGAATTGGTCCTAAGAGAGTGCGACATATATTTGGGTGCAATCATGCAAGCTCTGAAGAACTAGCTGTGCCCTCGTCATTTATTTCCTGGACAACGTTGAGTAATCCTGAAGGTTCTAAAATTCACACTGACCAGGAGTCCTGTGTGGCCCAGCATCAGTTTCTTTTCGAGTGGGGATGTACGTGCCACAAGCACGCGTTTTCAAAAATATAATAAGCAAAAGGTTTATATTTATGGCAAATAGTAAATGTTAAATGTACAAATAACAAAAGATCTTGCAACTCTTCATATATTTCACCAATTAAGTAGAAATTTTGTATTTAATTGGACCAAAAAACATTTGAATCAATCATTTCTAAACCTTAATAATTGCGAGTGAATCATTAATTCTCAAATTTAGAATTAAGAAAAAAAATAAAAAAAATCATTTGATGATACAATGCACACTAATATGACAAAAAAGCCACAAAAAACACTTGAACATAGATCATCGTAAATGCAACAATAAATAAAAAATATAATTGAAAGGATATCGTGCAAATCAATTTACTAGTTGATACTCGGTCCCTTGCCTACGAATGGAAAACCATATGTAAATGACATTATGAAGCAAAACAATTAATTAGTGATAGACCAGCTGCTTGCAAGATCAATTTTTGTATCAAGAGATTCTTGTTGGCTACCACTTAACTTTGTTTAATAAATAAATTAAATTAGCATAGATGAAAACTAAAAATACATATAAAACAATTCCATTATAAAATTATAGATGCATGCATACAGAGCTAGTACCTATGTCTAGGTTGGTTTTGGAGGCATGCTCTCCTAACACTTGTGGATGCAAAGTCGTTGGGATGGACATGCCTGAACAAGTACAACATAGAAAAGATATGTTATGTGTGTGTTTAGGGTAGAGCCACGATCTCATTTATATACACGCGGGAGAGAGAAGCCAATAGTATTAAAGGCAACTAATTGCATAAATAGTATTAAAGTCAATAGTAATCTAGACAGGTATCAATCATTAATTGTATAAATTACAATCCAATTCTTAATTTTAGCCAACTAATTTTGGAAACCTTAGATTCATATTATTTTTATGAAACAGGAGGGGTAAGCTCCTACTGGTTATATATTAAGAAAAAAAGAAAGGGTTTGACAAAAAAATCTCAAGAAATAAAGAAAGAAACGAAAAAAATGTGAAGGATTACACAAGGGCTTCTAGCCATTCAGACATAGGATCTTTGAATCTTTCTTTCGCTCTGAGAATAATCAGAGCAAATTCGGTCTTGAAATGCCGAAGACAACCATCTGGATGAGGCTGCAGTCCCTTGAAAATGTTGACATTCCTTTGCATTCAAATACTCCAGCTGCAGGCAATGGTGTCCATGAAAAAGGGAACAACTAGCTGAGCTTTGACTCCCTCCAATGCTAAAAAGAGGTCATCTTCAGTGAAGACAATGTGAATTGTTGCCCAATAGGCCTCGGCAAAGGGCCAACAGATGAATAAGTGAGCCAGAGTTTCATCCACCCATAGAATGCAATAAACACATCTATATGAGGGGAGTTGCATGTTTCTTCTCCTGAGAAGTACGTGCTCTAGTGCTAAGCTTGTCTTTGAGCAAGAGCAAAAAAAACTTTATGCTTATTCTGACAAGATGATTTCCACAACCATTTGAAAGTTGGATGGGTAGGCATGTGACCAATCAGGTGTTTATAAGCCTTGGAGGATGAAAAGAGGGAGAACCCCGGATGTATGACCGGACATCATGTTCAACATTCCTGGTAGTACTGATTGAAATTTCCTTGGATCTTGGAAAGGAAAAAAACTGGGGATAATGATGTTTTGGGACTTGGTTTAGCCAAAGGTCATCCTAGAGTAGACAGATAGCACCATCAAACACATTGGCTGAGGCTAAACTTTTGAAGGAATGTAGTAACTTCAGAATATCCCTCCACCAAAATGAGCCTCTCTTCCTGCTAGTTGAGGGCAAGGCACCATTGCTATAGTGTCTCTCCCAGACCAGATGCACCCAGGATATATCATGTCTATTGAAAAACTTGTGGAGATTCTTCAATAGGAGAGCTTCATTCTGTGTTTGTAGTCTCAAGACCCCCGGGCCACCTTCAGATTTAGTCAAACAAACCATTTCCCAAGCTTCTTTAGGTGTTTTTTTTGACATTGATGTCTGCTCCTCTCCAAAGATAATGTTTCCTATATTTATCCACTTATTTAATAACTTTTTTATCGCTATCAGACCCGGGCCCACGGGACTACACACGTGTTGTACATATTCTAGAATAAGGGATGGGGCATGGCCCACACCTTATGTCGGTTGTAACTAGTCATATAGGGATAGGACTAGTGTTGACATCCTTTAATCACTCATTGTCCGTCAACTTCTCAAGAATAAAATAGAACTTTGCATCATGTTCCCTACATATTTTATTTAAACTAATAAAAAGTTCCATAAATTTTGGATGAGTTGTGAATGTAGGAACAGGCGTACCAAAACTCAGGAAAAATGGGTGAAAACCCAGGCCGACCGGCCTACCCTAGGCCGGCCGGCCTGGCACCTCCTCGGTCTACCATGTCATCAATCGAGGGCGAAGGAAACACACTCAAACTAATCTTCTGTGGGGCCGAAAAGGCGACCGGAGAGGGGGGGAGTGAATGGGAGCCTGCAAAAATTCTCCTCGATGGGAACCAAGGCCTATGACCCAAACAATTCAACACGCCTCTCAAAAACCGCCAAGGTGACACAAGTCTACTCGTGACGAGCTCACCCTAGGAACGGTTCAGAAGAACTCGGCGCAAAGCGGAAGCAGTCAAAAAGCACAGCTCAAATCGAGACGAATGCAGCTGAAAGCGATCGCGCACAAAGAGCTCGGAGATCCACCAGTGGTTAACCAGAGAAGCTTCACAACACTAGCTAACCATGCTAACGAAAACTTAACAAAACACACATAGGATTAACAAAAATTAAAACAAACAAAAGCTAATTAAACAAGACCTAACAAAGCTAATTAAGGCTAACTGGAATTAGCAAGAACTAATTAACAAAACTAATTAACCCTAAACAAGTGCTAAAACAAACCCTAATAATCTAGCTAAAACAGAAAACAGGAAGTAAACAAAAGTGAGAGGAAGGGAATAAAAAATATGCTCGCGGTGCTATTCCCTTGCTCTTGGGCTGCTCGTGCCCTGCTGCTGGTGGCTCACGGCCTGCCGCTGGCGAGTGCTGGCTGGGCCGCTGGGCTCTAGCACCGCCCACCTGGCTGCCGCGTGCAGCGCATGTGCCCTGGTCGCACGGGTGGAAGCGAACGAGCAGGCGCTCGAGCACTTCCCAACCTGCACAAACGAGGGAACAGAAACTTCCGATTCGTGGCCAAATCAAAACCAACTGCCATCAAAATTGAACCAGAGAATCACAAGATAGTAGGTGAGCTATCTCTAAAAGATCATTGCTCAAAGATTAGCCAATCAATGGGAATTTCAGATCACATGGAAACAACCGGTTCTTCACCCAAAAACTTGAATCTCTCCGATCTATGAACTTGTGAGGATTTAGACAAATTCCTTCGGTGGAAAGGTTCCACTCAAGTCCTAGTTCATTTCAGATCAAGCAATACAAGCCAAAAACTCTTCAAATCGACGAATTCGACCAAGAACGGGAAGGGGAAAAAGAACCGTAAAAGAGCGCACGAAAATCACACCAACAAGTGATGAATCCCGGAAGACAAGGTGAGGATTGTGGCCTCACTTCCCATCTCAAAATCTCCACACAAATAGTAATCCGAAAACGAAAAATGAAAAGGCTAAAGGACCTAGGGTTCGAAGGGTTAGGATGGCAACTAGCTATACCCCTCTATTAATGGTCATCGCCTAAAGACAAAAATACCCCTACCCTAATAACTGAGATAAATGTCCACGCAGGGGCAAGATGGTCCAACTTTTCGTAGAGCCATCGGATGGACGCGTCGCCTTCACGACTTTGCTTCGTCTCGACACAAGCTTTGCGATGGCGCCACGCGTCCTCCACTCCGCCAATCCGGCCACACCGGATATGCCCCCGGTTTTGAGGTCCAAACCGGGAAACCCGCCTGCACGGTGGTTTTGAGGCCCAAACCACCCAAACCATCCATCTCCGCTTGGTCGCCACGCAACCGCCTCAATGATGACGCGTGTCCGACTCCTTGATGCCTTCAAGTCTTTTGCGCTCTCGCCGCACAGGTCGCCTACTTGACTTGCCATCGCCTTCACGCTCGACTTGGCCGACGCCGTCTCCATCTGTCGACGTACTCTTGCTCTTCAGTGCATCACGTGGATCGCCCGTGACTCCGCCCGGATTTCTTCGGTCCCTCGGTCCAAGCCTACTCGCATTCATCCTTCACCGCCCTTGGTCCATCGGCATGAACCTTTCGCTTGACCTTCACCGCATCCGCCGACCACCACGTCGCATCCTGTGCCTGCAGATCATGAGCCAAGAGACATCAAATTCACACGACGTTGTCAATCACCCATCACTTAGGGTTGACCACCATTGGTCCTCAATCTCCCCCTTGATGAGTGCATTGACAACACCCAACACAAATTCATGATAGAAAAAGATTAAAGAGAAGAGAAAGATAAATGAAACTTATTCAAAAGATCCAAAAGCGAAAGCCAAGATCTCCTAAAATGAGAAGTCTCAGTCCCCAAAGACAAGGGCAACGACTCGACACGACTGAGACAAAAAACACATGATCCCTCAAGAAGAGGCAGAAAAAGGGCTCAACACTGATCAAGTGCAACTCAAAACTCATATCAAAATGTTGGTTCCTCAAGAAGAGGTAAAAGCTCAACACAACCAGCACAAGAGCAAAATGGCATTCAAAACCATACAAACTCCCCCTGAGAACATGCATACAAACTCCCCCTGAATACATGCATACAACAAAAGCATGTACAAGCATGATTTTGCAAAACCTTCTCCCCCTTGTTGACAATGCAAGCATCAAGATTTGCAATAGAGCACGAAAAACAAGTCATGAAGTGTACAATCTACCAAGCTTCTCAAATATATCACAAAGCATTTACAAAAGCTATAAGGCGAAGCATGTATTCAAGTTTTAGAAGATTTCAAAAAGTATCACCACATGAGCAACCATCTAGTTAAGAACTACTCAAACAAGAAGTAAACTAGATCATAAAAGCTCATACGAGGAAGATACATTCTCAACATAAGATCATTCCTAACACCCGCAAAACACCCTTTTCATGTCCAAACTCACTAAGACCATATGCCTACTTCTATGGCAAGCACATGTAACAACAGAGCAACCTGGTGAGGGTTTTAATTTAGCAACAGAAGTAAAAGACATCTTCACATTTCTTTTTGCTTTTTCTTTCATTTTTTTTAATTTTACTTTTAAAGCAACCAAGGTTCATGAAGTGCCCCTTGGCACAAGTGAAGCACAGCATCAATGCTTCCCCAAGGTATGCAGTGCGGGCACAGTGATAAGCCATATGCAAAGAATATGAATTCCAAGCACAAGCTAAACATGAATCTACCAATCATCATGAGCATAATCTGCATTAAGCCACTAGATCTCCAACCTATGCACTAGTTCACAGATAGCTTAAGAAAATACTCAGGATATATAAGAGAAGCTCATCTAGTGCATAGTGTACAAGGTGCAATATGATACAAATGCAATATGATACAAATGCAACATGATACAAAGAGAAAATCAAGTGTACAAAACCAAAACAAGAAGAGTGTATAGTATGATACAAGAACCAAGAAGTCAAACTCAAAACGGTAAGCAAACACCAAGCTCTCCTCTCAAACAAGCAAAGGTGGATTAATCTAAAGGTTTGGTGAAGATACCGGCTATCTGGTTTTGGGTAGAAACATGGCAAAGCTCAATATCCCCTTTCTCTTGATGATCTCTCAGAAAGTGGTATCTGACATCAATGTGTTTGGTTTTCGAGTGAGGCACAAGATTTTTGGCAACGCTAATAGCACTCATGCTATCACAAAGAAGAGGCACTCTAGAAAAGCTCAAACCAAAATCACGAAGAGTATAAGTCATCCACAAGAGCTAAGAACAACAGCTAGCAGCAGCCACATATTCAGCTTCAGTAGTAGATTGTGCTACGATAGACTATTTACGAGAAGACCATGACACAAGAGACGAACCCAAAAATTGACAAGTCCCGGAAGTAGACTTTCGATCCAAGAGACATCCAGCAAAATCAGCATCGGAGTAACCACAAAGAGAGAGAGAGTAGAAGAAGAGGAGTACCATAGACCAAACTCAGGTGTGAATCGAAGGTACCTCATAATCCTCTTCACTGCCTGTCGATGAGAAGTTCTTGGTGAAGCTTGAAAATGAGCGCACAGACACACGGCGAAATGGTTGTCTGGCCTCGTAGCAGTCAAGTACAGGAGGGAACCGATCATGCTCCGATACTCCGTCTGGTCCACCGCCTCTCCATCTTCATCCACATCCAATGCCGTGGTCATCGCCATGGGGGTTGACAATGGCTTAGCGTCTGCCATGTCAAACTTCTTCCAACAAGAGCATGAATAGAACCACCAAAGATGATATCATCCACGTAAATTTGAACAATTAAGGTGTCATTGCCTTGCTTGAGGAGAAAGAGAGTTCTATCAACCGACCCCATTTCAAAACCTTGTTCAAGCAAAAATATTTTCAAATGAGCATACCAAGATCTCGGAGCTTGTTTTAAACCATAAAGAGCCTTTTGATGCTTGAAAACACGATCGGGGTGTTTTGGATTTTCAAAACCTGGGGGTTGCCTCACATAAAGCTCTTCCTCAATGAACCCATTTAGAAAAGCACTTTTGACATCCATTTGAAATAGTTTAAAACCTTTGGAAGCTGCAAAAGCAAGAAGAATTCGAATGGCTTCAAGATGGGCAACAGGGGCAAAGGTTTCTTCATAATCTATTCCTTCTTTCTGGCTATACCCCTGGGCCACTAATCTCGCTTTGTTTCGAACAACCAAACCATCTTCACCCTGCTTGTTTTTGAAAACCCATTTGGTTCCTATAGGATGGCAGTTTGGTGGAGGTTCAACTAAAACCCAAACACGGTTTCTTTCAAAGTTTTCTAACTCCTCATGCATGGCATTTACCCAATTTGAATCAGAAAGAGCGTGTCCAACATCTTGGGGTTCAAAAGAGGCAACAAATGCAGAATGTGCAAAGTGTGAAATTTTCCTAGATGAGTGCTTAGTGGTGCGTTCATGCAAGTTACCAATCGTTTGTTGAGGTGGATGACGTTGCTGGATGTGTCGTGGAGCTGTACGCTCTGAAGTAGCCTCCCTCTCAACTTCAGTTGGGTCCTCCTGAGTTTCTTCTTCAACTTGATCATGTTGTGGTTCATGTCAATGTCCTGGTGTAGTGGATGTAGAGGCTGGACCATCAACGAATGTAGTTGAAGTAGAACATACAGGAACAACAGCTGGAACATGATCGATCTCATCTTCATCTTCATCATTGGCATTTGCTTCATCTTCTTCAAAGATGCTTTGTCCCATTTCATGTTCACCTGCAAGATCAAAAGTAGAGGTCGTGCAAGGCATAGTCTCATTGAAAGTTATCTCACAAGTTTCCACAATCTGGCTAATCTCAAGATTCAGAACACGATAAGCACGACTATGAGACGCATAACCAAGAGAAATTCCATCCGAAGATCGGGATTGAGACTTATCCAAATTGCCTTGTTTGAGAATAAAGTATCTGCAACCAAACACTCTCAAGTGACTCACTTTGGGAGTCCGACCATGCATCAACTCATAAGAAGTCTTTTTCATGAACGCTCGCAAGAAAATCCGATTCGAAACATAGCAAGCTGTGTTAACGGCCTCGGCCCAAAACTTTCTAGGAGTCCTATGCTCATCAAGCATCGTCCTAGCCATCTCAACAAGGGTCCGATTTTTCCACTCAACAACACCATTCTGAGGAGGAACATATGGCGATGAAAATTGATGTTCAAGACCAAGATCATTGCAAAAGGCTTTTGAACGAGCATTCTTGAATTCTGTGCCATTGTCACTGCGTATAGCTCTCATGGCATGTTTTGGTCGCTCGGTCTTCAACCTTAAGATCAAATCTCAAACAAAAGGAAATGTTTCCTCCTTAGATTCAATGAAAAACACCCAAGAGAATCTGTTGGCGGTCCTTAGCCTAACAGAATAAATCCGCAAGCGTACGGATACCGATGTAGCTTTCACCTTGGAGTATTCCAGGGTATCAAATCCACGAGGAACGATAAGTGTACTAGCAGGGACTCTTCTTTATCCATGGGATATGATGGGAGTGAAGAGGTCCAGATAAGATAGGTAGAGGTGTTCTAACGTCGGCTTGCTAACTACTCCTATCGAGAATACTTGACTACTCTAGCTGCTTCGGCGCCTGGGGTGGAAGGACTTCAGAATGAAGGAGAAATGTGGAGTCCAACTTGGCCAACGATCTACTGCTATGAAAACACCCGAACTTGGTGGACTACAATGGACGAACAGGGCTATCACTACCAGCCGCCTACCACATCAGTTCCGTGGGGTGGAACACAACCCAAGCTAACTATCAAGCCTAGGCACCGCGGCTGCACTATCAAGTCACTGACTTCCGCCTCCCGGCAAGGCTAGAAGAAACCCCAAATGAGCAGGCTTGCTAACTCACGCAGACAAGGGATCCTGCAACTAGAGAAAGCAAGTATTCAATTACTAGTAAAGTAAAGGAGAGAAAGAAATAATACCGACGAAAGAGGAGGAAATTACTCAAACCGAAGCTTCATTCCCCACAGGTACCATGTTGGAGATGGGCCGACACTCCGGCTCCTCTCTGGACTCTCACCTCGCCTGTCTCCCTATTTTCTAAGGATATGTGGGCAGCACTATGCTTCACCTTGGACTTGCTCCAATTCTCCATGTCTTGAAATGAAGGAGGAGGCATGTATTTATAGCTCTCCAAAGGCGGTTCTCGCTGAGAATCTTCACTTTTACGTAACCTTGGCAGTTAAGGTAACTTCCACGCGAAGTTGAACACATGGCGTGCAAGTAGCAGGCCGGCCAGCCTAGGATTCTCCCCTTTTTCGAATATTCACCAGGATTATTTCTTGCAACGTCGGTTGAAGAAACCTCCAAGTGGAATTGGTCCGAACGGTCGCAGAGTGAGGCCGGCCGGCCTCACCTCTCTTTCGTATACAGCAGTGAGTAGCTGTCTCGCTCGCTCCGCCATCAACAGGAAATCCATTTTGCAGAAGTAAAGTCAAATGATTCTTTCATTCTAGTTGTTAGCCCACCCGTAATACAACTCAGCTTGAGAGACTTTCGCAATGCAATCGATGTCTGCCGGTATGGTTTGAGTTTAAGGTATACCTCATCCCCGATTTGGCTGGGATTTATCCTCATGCGTTGGATCAGCCACCATTGTGTGATGGACGGCGTGGAGTAGCTCTTCCAAGGCAGTTTTGGGTCGGTTGGACATTATCCATGCGGAAGGTGGGCCCTTTGATCCATGTGACAAGCTCATCCATCCCTTCACTTGCGTTGGATCAGCCACCATTGTGTGATGGACGGCGTGGAGTAGCTCTTCCAAGGCAGTTTTGGGTCGGTTGGACATTATCCATGCGGAAGGTGGGCCCTTTGATCCATGTGACAAGCTCATCCATCCCTCCACTTGTGTTGACTTCCATCCAATGGTTGGCATTGATCCTCTTTGTGTTTCTTTGCATGTAGGTGCAGATCCAACCTCGAAGGATCAGCCCAAATTAATGTCCCCAAGTGTTTAGGGGTCCATTGGTGAGTCTCCAAGGCCATGATACTGATTTGAGGGTGTTCTGTGGAGGTGCCAGGCCGGCTGGCCTAGGTCAGGCTGCCCGGCTCAACAGGGCCGCGTCGGTAATCTTCCCGGAGGCATAACTTTTCCGTTCGAACTCCAAATTTGGTGATCCAAGTGTCCATTTCGATCATCTCGATGAGCTCTTTAACATGGTGCTGTCAAATATGTGATTTGAGTAACTTTTGCACCATATTACCTGTATTCCTTGCAAAACATGTTGGGACACAAAACTTGTGGAACTCATTAGTTTAAATAAGACTTTATGTCAGAGCTACTTCAAGTTCCATCATTATTTGCAATGGTTGGCGGCCAAAATGGAGTATAATGGCCGTCAAAACACCCCCACGCTTAGATCTTTGCTCGTCCCAAGCAAAGGATAGAATGAATAATGTCGGGACAAGCAAGACTAAGGTAGACTTTGATGCACAACTTCTCAAGGTAATGGCTAGCATAAATGTTATTCTAGAACATTTCTCATACCTGTGGGGTTTGAGGTGGCTACGATGCTCGCCTTTGGTGGTTGGAAAGTGGAACAACTCGACTGAAGATATGATATCCCTCTTAATCAACCATACTTGGAGTTTTCTCTCTTTTCTTAAATAGACTCCTTAGCTCATATGATCCTCAGATGGCACCGTTGAATCACTCATTTGGTATCTTTATTCCTTACTAAGGCCAACCTCTCCCTACAATCTACAAGCTTATGTGGAGCTCGGGTAGGGGAAATGTAGGCTCACCTATGTTGTGTATTTTATTAAGTCAAAAATTGGTCCTAGTGAAAGTTGTGACACTTCATATTTCGATCATAGGGAAATGGATAGTCAAGGATGAGGAAGAAAAAAATGGATATGTCCCAAGGAATGAAGAAACACAAGTGCAGTGGAATGTGGTGAACAAACCATACATTGTGCTTTTGAAAGAATATGGCCTTGAGTGGTACTCCTTATTTTTCATGGATCCCCCTTAGGACTTTGGAGACTTGAAACATGGAGCTCTCTCTCACACATTTTTTTTCTTTTGCCTGTGGGCAGGCCATTTTTTTTTGCTCGATAGCTCCATGCCTCCTCTCCCTAAAGATTTTCAGGGACATGTGTGCAACATAACTGGAGCATTTATTTTGAAAGGCCATATTTGTGGATAGGATTGGATCAAGAATACATGAAAGAAGCGATCTAGGTTTGGATCAATGGAGGAATGTCTGGTGAAGGTGGATGCTAGAATCCAATGTGGAACTTAGCATAACCAGACATGGGAAGGCTAGCAATCAAGGACTAACGCAAAGGAAGAAATGATGGGCATTGAAATGTTACTGTTCCATAAGGGCACAAGATTTGACAAAACTCAACACAACTATATAGGCGGCGTATGTAAGGGTTTGGTCATGTGAAACATTTGGCTCTAGTAGGAATTTTCAACCACTGAGGAATTGTAAGACTAAGGGTTTTGAATTTTTTTTTCAAAATAATACTCTCCAAGATTTACTCAATCAAGAAGGGGAGAAATACTTCTATCTTATTATATCACACTTTTCAACAACTTAGGCAACATCCTCCTAGATTGATGATCCCACAAGCATTGAGTATTAGTTAAGGAATAGAACTTATGCTTGCCAACATGTGAGATGTAGAGTTGTGATCAAGTTTGTTGCGCAGGGTTAATTTTATCACGCAAAGGAGGTTTCATAAAAGGATTTGAACATTATGAAATAACCTCGAGTGAGGGGGCGGGGGGGGGGGGGGGGGGGGAGAAGTGCAAACCAGCGTTGATGACTTGCTTGAGCTTTGCATTTGGTACCGAGAGTTGTGTTCACTTGTGGAGTCATGGAAGCACCTTGTCTTTCAGATTATCTTCTCCCCCTCGCTCAGATTTTGCGACACTTGGTGCCGAAAATTTGAGGAGTTCAGGTTGTAGTCTTTTTTGATCTTTTCCACAATAAAGCTTGGAAGGGTGTCTTTAATCCAATTGTTCTGACTGTTCATTTATTTTAGTCTCAACCTGAAAAGTTAGTGACAAAAAATACCCAAAGGTGGCAAGTCCTAGAGATATGCCCAAAAGCTCTTTTCGATTTTATTCTATTGAAAAGTAAAGAAGATTTTTTTTCAATTCTTTTTGAAGTGGAAAAAAATTAAGCAAATTGAATGAAAATACAGGTTACGTCCCGGCAGTGCTTGTTTATGGTCAAAAGCTCGACCTGGGGAGCCTCTTCTTGATGTTGCAGCTAGTTTGGTGTTGTGGCTCCCTCCAGCACCAATCTTTGGATTATGCTCATGAAATCTAGCTGCAAGACCGGCACAACAAACCACGACGAGATTTGCAATATTTATGATAGACAAAATCATCCACAACCACCCTTTTGAAATTTTTCTGATAGAGGGGCATGAGATGGCTGGACTCGATGTGTGTGCCAATGGTAGGAGGAGATGGAATCTCCATGGATGAGCATGGATCATGTGGTTCTTCCAGAATGAAACTTTCATGCTCATCATTGTCTTCCATACCCGACATGGAGTTTGCTGCCTCAAGGTTATCCATAGAGCAAACTTTTTCAATATCATGCTCTAGCCTATAGTACTCATGAGGCGTATCCAAACCTTCATCATAGAAGTCCTTGGGTTGTTCTGGGTCAAGGAGAAAAGATTTTTCCTCGAGGTCACAGACTGGATCAGGTCCTTGATCTGATTCTTGTAGTTTCGAGGAACTTGGGGAGATAGGGGCTTCGAACTCATCTCCAGAAAATTCAAACTCATCTTCCAAGAATTGGAACTCCATATTATAAAATGATGAATCCTCCTTTACTTGATCAATGTTGGATAAGGATTCTTCCTTGGGATCGGGAGTCACTGCCTTAGATTCTCTATAAACATCACTTTCTTCCCTTGGTAATGATGAGATATCATCATCCTCTGTTGATTCATCTTCGTCAAATATGGACAAGAAGAAAGGTCGATGATCTTCGCTGAAAGGCTTAGGATCTAAGGTAGGGGGTTCTGGTTCGGCACTCTTTTATGGGCAAGGTGTTGGAGTTTGGAAAAAAGGTTCCGCTCTTTTAGTAGGCTCTCGGGATTCTTCGGGCAGGTCATTAAATAATCCCATATACGCGGTATTCTTAAGGAGCCTATCAAGGATGGCTTTCCCCTCACTTACTGTTGTTTGGAAAAAGGATCCCCTAGAGGCCGCATCCAAATGGAATGCACTCTCTGGTCTAAGGCCAACAACAAAGTGTTGTAAGTGCATAGCCTTGGGTATACCCAAGTGTGGCCCTGAAGAAATTAGCCCAGTGTAACGAGCCCAGGCTGCTCCAAGAGGTTCTCCCTCTCGTTGCTTGAAAGAGAAAGCTTCCATACGAAGGGCAATGACCCTAGGTACGGGGAAGAATTTGAGACAAAACTTGTCTTTTAGAACATTCCAATCACCTTCTACCCTACCTACGGTTAGGTAATACCTTTGTTTGGCAGCACCGGTCAAAGAGAATGGAAAAAGCTGCCATTTCACGGTTTCGTGGTGCAAGCCTGGTATTGAGATAATAGAGCAGTTCAGCAAAAATTCTCTTAGGTGAGTGTACGGATTTTCATCCTTGTGCCCCGACAAAGATTGTGATCGAACCATGGCTACGAGACTAGGGGCGGATCTCATAGCCTGGTGTAAGGATGGGATGTGATGAAGGTGGAGGCTCACGATGATTACGGCTTGGAGCCGAGAAGTTTCAAAGGGTAACGGGACCCATGTGGAAGGTGGAATGATACAAGGATGAACTTGAATCGATACTAGTACAACTACCATTCCCCGGCAATGGCGCCAGAAAGCTTGTTGGCGGTCCTTAGCCTAACAAAATAAATCCGCAAGCGTACGGATGCCGATGTAGCTTTCACCTTGGAGTATTCCAGGGTATCGAATCCACGAGGAATGATAAGTGTACTAGCAGGGACTCTTGTTATCCAGGGGATATAACGGGAGTGAAGAGGTCCAGAAAAGATAGGTAGAGGTGTTCTAACGTTGGCTTGCTAACTACTCCTATCAAGAATACTTGACTACTCGAGCTGCTTCGGCGGCTGGGGCGGAAGGACTTCAGAATGAGGGAGAAATGGGGAGTTCAACTCGGCCAACGATCTACTGCTATGAAAACACCCGAACGTGGTGGACAACAACGGACGGACAGGGCTGTCACCACCTGCCGCCTACCACATCAGTTCCATGGGGTGGAACACAACCCAAGGTAACTATCAAGCCTAGGCACCGCACCTACACTATCAAGTCACTGACTTCTACCTCCCGGCAAGGCTAGAAGAAACCCCAAATGAGCAAGCTTACTAAAGAAAGCAAGTAAAGAAAGCAAGTATTCAAGTACTAATAAAGTAAAGAAGAGAAAGAAATAATACCGATAAAAGAGGAGGAAATTGCTCAAACTGAAGCTTCATTCCCTGGAGGTACAAAGTTGGAGAGGGGCCGACACTCCGGCTCCTCTCCGGACTCTCACCTTGCCTCTCTCCTTATTTTCTAAGGATATGTGGGCAGCACTACGCTTCACCTTGGACTTGCTCGAATTCTCGATGTCTTGAAATGAAGGAGGAGGCATGTATTTATAGCTATCCATGGGCGGTTCTTGCTGAGATGCTTCACTTTTATGCAACCTTGGTGGTTAAGGTAACTTCCACGTGAAGTTGAACACGTGGTGTGCAAGTAGCAGGCCGGCCGGCCTAGGATTCTCCCCTTTTTCGAATATTCACCAGGATTCTTTCTTGCAACGTCGGTTGAAGAAACCTCTAAGTGGAATTGGTCCGAACGGCCGCAAAGTGAGGCCGGCCGGCCTAGGTGAGGCCGGCCGGATTGGGATTTTATCCTCAAGCATTGGATCAACCGTCATTGTGTGATGGACGGCGTGGAGTAGCTCTTCCAAGGCAGTTTTTTGGGTCGGTTGGACGTTATCCATGCGGAAGGTGGGCCCTTTGATCCATGTGACAAGCTCATCCATCCCTCCACTTGTGCTGACTTCCATCCAATGGTTGGCATTGATCCTCTTTGTGTTTCTTGCATGTAGGTGCAAATCCAACCTCGGAGGATTAGCCCAACTTCATGTCGCCACTTCGGGAGCCCATTGGAGAGGCATATGAGGCCTTTCGGCCTTATCTTCACTTATGGCTTATCTCCCAAGTGTTTAGGGGTCCATTGGTGAGTCCCCAAGGCCATGATACTGAGTTGAGGGTATTTTGTGGAGGTGCCTGGCCGGCCGGCCTAGGTCAGGCTGCCCGGCTCGGCAGGGCTGCGTTGTTAATCTTTCCAGAGGCATAACTTTTCCGTCCGGACTCCAAATTGGGTGATCCAAGTGTCCATTTCGATCATCTCGACGAGCTCTTTAACGTGGTGCTGTCAAATATGTGATTTGAGTAAATTTTGCACCATATTACCTGTATTCCTTGCAAAACATGTTGGGACACAAAACTACTTATGTCAGGGCTACTTCAAGTTCCATCATTATTTGCAATGGTTGGCGGCCAAAATGGAGTATAATGGCCGTCAATTGTATCTCGAACAATCGTTAACCACAACAAGCACATACCACTTCCCACCCGCCGAGCACACACGAGCTGGACCAACGGTATCCATATGTAATAGCTCAGCCGGGTGCTCAGTCATCACCTGATTGATAGGGTGGTGAGAAGTAGCAACCATCTTACCATGACGACATGGGTGACAAACAAGATCCTTCTCAAATTTCAGCTTGGGTAAACCACGGATCAAATCGAAAGAACTCAAATGACCAAGTCTCCTATGCCATTTCCACAAATCCAAATTAGTACTAGCAAGGAGATAGCGAGACAAACCAAAAGACTTAGAGAAGTCATCTCGAAAAACACATCCAGCAGGAATGATACGACACACAAGATCTCCATGAGAATCAAGCACACGAGAACAACCTTACTTAAAGCTCACTTCAAAGTACTCATCAAGCAATTGAGAAACAGAGAGCAAATTGAAATGCAAGTTTTCAACCTTGGCAACATCCTTAAGCACAAATTTTTCATTTACCTTGACTGTGCCCACCGATTGAACTTTACCTCGACTATTGTCCTCGAAAGTGATGTACTCCTTGGTCATCACCGGGGTGAGGCTGGAGAACCATCTTGAATCTTCGATCATGTGCTGTGAACATCCGGAGTCGATCAGCCACATGTCCTCTAGGCCTCCATCCTGTTTCAGAAATGTGAAAAAGAGTGAGCAAACGACATAACACTGGGGTTAGAAAAGTGTGTAGAGAACCAGTGTCGAGCCACTTGTTCAACAGTTGGGTTAGCAGCATCAAAACTCTCGCGTCTCATTTGAGAACGACAATCACCACGATAGGAAAAACGTGGTCCGTCGTACCTCTGAGATCCAAAAGCGCGAGTGTGCTGTCCATAGCCATATTGAGCATGACTAGGAACATGCTCGGCAACCTTGCGAGAAGAGAACGATCGAAAACCACCACCACGACTGGATTGAGGAGCAGGTCTAGGCGCATGTACACCATGAGCAGGGTGGTACATGTCCTGATTGCCCCACTCACGCTCACGCCTCAAAGCTTTCTTCCTCTGAAAGCAAAACTCGTCAAGGTGACCCTCTCGGTGACAATACTCACAAAGGAACCTCACAGGTCTCTCTGGCTGTGGTTTAGCTCTCGCTTGAGGGTTCAATCTTGGCTATGGATTAGCTCTCCAAATTTCACGGGATGTGGTGCTTTGTCTTTGGGATATGGGTTGCGTTCTCTAGGTGGATCTGGAAGTGTGCCAAGTTTGTTTTTCAAGTGGTTGGGTTTTTCCACCCAGACAGCTCTCTTAGGTGGTTGTTTTGGTGGCTCAGTAAAACTCCATCTTTGGGGTTACACTCGGGGTTGGTCTCTCTTCACTCGGCTCAGAACCCTCAGCTGTGTTGGAGTTTTGGTTTCTCACCCGGTTTCTCACCACTACACTCACCAACTTTCTCATACAACCAATGAAACTTATTATGCCCAATCACATTTCCAATTCCAAAACCATTAGCCCTTTTGAATCGCTTAATCATGATACCCAACTGAGGTTCACTACTTGACACCCAACCGAGGATTGTGTGCAAGTAAGTGTTCTCATCATCAATAGAATGTTTAGCAAGCTTAAGGTGATGCAATTCAGCAATAAGAGCAGGACAAACATCACATTCAAGAATTTTAGATTTAGCAGCATGATGTGATTTTTCAAGATTCTTAACCTTAGAGCAAGCATCATCTAGTTGACTCTGTAAAACAAGACATGACTTGCAAGCACCAAGCAGAATTGTCCTAGACTTAACTTCATTCAAAGCATGTTTTGTTTCATCAAGTTCATCAATCAAGGAAGCATGCTTAGACTGTAAAAAAGCTAGACTAGCCATATGCATAGAGCATTCATCACATTCAAGCACATCATCAACAACAGGAGCAGATTTAAGCAAATCAATTTCATGCAATGCTTTCACAAGCTCAACCTTCAGCTCGGATCATTCTCGAGATGCTCTTTTGATCAATTTGTCTTGGTTGAGCAAGCAATTATTGAGTTTGATCAAATTCAGCACGACACAAGCTTGTGAGAAGAATATCGACATCTTTGTTGTTGTTGTAATACTTATCCTTGTAATCCTGACTCACACGAGCAGCCGGAATGACATAGGTAGTATCCTGTGTGATTTTCCACACACCGGCTCCTCTACAATTGAGATGGGCTCTCATGCGAGTTTTCCAAAATCTGTAATCAGACCCATCGAAGTAGGGAGGCGCGATGGAAGAAACACGTTCCGAGATCGCCATTATGGATCACAGAGCCGGTTAATGTGGAGTGATCCTAACCAAAGCTCTGATACCAATTGTGGGACCGAAAGGGCGACCAGAGTGGGGGGGGGGGGGGGGTAAATGGGAGCCTTTAAAAATTCTCTTCAATGAGAACCAAGGCCTATGTCTCAAACAACTCAACACGCCTCTCAAAAACCACCAAGGTGACACAAGTCAACTCGTGATGAGCTCACCCTAGGAATGGTTCAAAAGAACTCGACGCAAAGCGGAAGCAGTCACAAAGCACAGCTCAAATCGAAACGAATGCAGCTGAAAGCGATCGTGCACAAAGAGCTTGGAGATCCACCAGTGGTTAGCCAGAGAAAGCTTCAAAACACTAGCTAACCATGCTAACGAAAACTTAAATAAACACACATAGGATTAACAAAAATTAAAACAAACAAAAGCTAATTAGACAAGACCTAACAAAGCTAATTAGGGCTAACTAGAATTAGCAAGAACTAATTAACAAAACTAATTAACCCTAAACAAGTGCTAAAACAAACCCTAATAATCTAGCTAAAATAGAAAAAGGAAGTAAACAAAAGTGAGAGGAAGGGAATAAAAAATATGCCCACGGTGCTATTCCCTTGCTCTTGGGCTGCTCGTGCCCTGCTGTTGGTGGCTCACGGCCTGCCGCTGGCGAGTGCTGGCTGGGATGCTGGGCTCTAGCGCCGCCCGCCTGGCTGCCGCATGCAGCGCACATGCCCTAGTCCCACGGGTGGAAGCGAACAAGCAGGCGCTCGAGCACTTCCCAACCTGCACAAACGAGGGAACAAAAACTTCCGATTCGTGGCCAAATCAAAACCAACTGCCATCAAAATTGAACCAGAGAATCACAAGATAGTAGGTGAGCTATCTCTAAAAGATCATTGCTCAAAGATTAGCCAATCAATGGGAATTTCAGATCACATGGAAACAACCGGTTCTTCACCCAAAAACTTGAATCTCTCCGATCTATGAACTCGTGAGGATTTAGACAAACTCCTTCGGTGGAAAGGTTCCACTCAAGTCCTAGTTTATTTCAGATCGAGCAATACAACCCAAAAACTCTTCAAATTGACGAATTCGAGCAAGAACGGGAAGGGGAAAAAGAACCATAAAAGAGCATACGAAAATCACACCAACAAGTGATGAATCCCGGAGGACAAGGTGAGGATTTGGGCCTCACTTCCCATCTTAAAATTTCCACACAAACACTAATCCAAAAATGAAAAATGAAAAGGCTAAATGACCTTGGGTTCCAAGGGTTAGGATGGCAACTATCCAGACCCCTCTATTAATGGTCCTCGCCTAAAGATAAAAATACCCCTGCCCTAATAACTTAGAGAAATGCCCACGCAGGGGCAAAATGGTCCAACTTTTCGTAGAGTCATCGGACGGACGCGTCGCCTTCACAACTTTGCTTCGCCTCGACGCAAGCTTTGCGATGGCGCCACGCGTCCTCCACTCCGCCAATCCGGCCGCACTGGATGTGCCCCCGGTTTTGAGGCCCAAACCACCCAAACCGTCCATCTCCGCTTGGTCGCCACGCGACTCGATGATGACGTGTGTCCGACCTCCCGCCGAGCCTTGACGTCTTCAAGTCTTTCGCTCTCCCGCCGCACGGGCCGCCTACTTGACTTGCCATCGCCTTCACGCTCAACTTGGCCGACGCCGTCTCCATCTGTCGACGTACCTTGCTCTTCAGTGCATCACGTGGATCGCCCGTGACTTCGCCCGGACTTCTCCAGTCCCTCGGTCCAAGCCTACTCGCGCTCATCCTTCACCGCCCTTGGTCCATCGGCATGAACCTTTCACTTGACCTTCACTGCATCCGCCGACCGCCACGTCGCATCATGTGCCTGCACATCATGAGCCAAGAGACATCAAATTCACACGACATTGTCAATCACTCATCACTTAGGGTTGACCACCATTGGTCCTCATCTTCAGCCATGCATCTTAAGGCGGTTTGATCCAAGGACCCAAAAGGCCTTAACCATGGATTGAAGGGCCCACATGCATGCAAGAAGGCGGTTAATTACTTGTGATGCAACCTCCACCGACACTAGGAAGAGATCAGAGCCATCCAGGAGAGAGGCGGTGCCACATGGCCACCACCCCAGGCCGGCCGACCCCACCTTGCAACTGCTCAAGCTCAACTTCACGTGGAAGTTATGATAACTGCCAAGGCTGCATGTAAGGGAAGCATTTGTCCAATTACCACCTAGGGGAGCCATCCATTTCTTTACTAGTAAGGTTGCGGCAACTTTCAACAAATAACAACTTTACAAACCTTGTTCTCAACCATGTCTTTTGTTTGGAAAAGATTGTGCCTCTGTCAAATTTTAACTTCCTTCATTTGTACACTCAAAATTTGAGTAACAACAAGAGTAGCACCTCCCTGGAATTTGCAAGATGTATGATTTTAATTTTCAATAGCATCTTTGAATTGTCCTTCATCAATAGCTTCCTACTTGTCATCACTAGGAGATTCGTACTTCCCATGTCGTTGACAACGATGGTGTGATTGTTTGGACACTCTCTTATAACATGATCATGATCTCTGCTCTTGAAGTATTGAATTCCACTACTTTTTCTGTAGAAACGATTGATGTAGATAATGATATTGTGGGTTTGATCTTCTAACATTGAGCAACCAATTCTTTCCCACTAGAAGCACCATTAACACTGGAGCATAACCAACCACTTGAGTTAGTGATTGCACCTTGATTTACATTAGCTCTTGGTATAATTTCCTTTCACATGGAGTACCCTTCGTACTAAATGAGATTCCTCTATTGGTCTTCATGCCTTCCTGCAATTGACGCTCAACTTTGCTTACTTGATGTACCAACACAATAAGATTGTAGTACGGATAAAATTCAACAATTCGTTGAATATTGCATTGTAAACCATACATGAATCTTGCAAATGATTTCTCTTCATCTTCAAATACATTAGGTCTGGTCATTGGCTTCTCTATCTCTTTGCAATATTCATTAATAGAGAGATTTCCTTACATCAAATTCTGCAGCTCGTCCAAAAATAAAGATGATAATGTTGGCTACAAATCTTAATCTCATTTCTCTTTCCATTTCAACCCATGTTTGGACAACATCTTGCCTAGCATCTTCACTGCCACTGAGCATTTGCTCCCACCAAATTAGAGCATAATCATCAAACTTAAGTGCAGCCATTGCTATTTTCTTCTCTTCGGAGGAATTATGCAAGTGAAAAATCTTATCAACCTTCAAGTTCCACGTGATATAAGTTTTAGGATAAGACCCTCCATCAAATATGGAAATAGTGAATTTAACTTGTCAAAGCTCTTCTTGTTGAGCTGGTTACATTCACAATTGCTTCTAATCGGTCACTAGGTTTAGGATCCTCTGCCATGTAGTCTTAGTAATGCATATATGATAGTATTATAGTAGTAGTTCACTTCATAAAATTTATAAATTTTTAAAATATATTATTATAAAAATAAAATACCGGTGAAAGTCACAATGCATTGAAGACCATGAAAAGGAAAAGTCTTTTAAAAAATTGGAACATCAAGCATTGTTTAATTTAGAACAAAGCAGCACAGTATACATTAGCATGTTAGGCTAATCCCAGTGCAAGTTTGATAAAGGTTTCATGTATATTAAATACAGTAATATATCAGAAGTTGTGATGACATGGCAAGGTAATTATAAAGAGAGAGAGGGAAAGAGTTTCACCGGAATAAAATTGTGTATACATTGCTTCCAAGACTATGGAACTTGTTGAAACTTGCATGGGGGGCTATAAAGTTTCATTCCATACAATTACGCCCAATCACATGCCTCACAATTAAATGCTATGGCTACTCTATTAAATCGTGAAATGAAACTTTGCATTGGGGGACATAGTTTGATTCGCGAACTCAAATGTACTTAAATAACATGGCACCCTATGAAATCGTGGAATGAAATCCTGCACTTGGAATAGCCTTAGAAGAGGTTGTAACAAAAAGGTTATTTCAATCCATTGGCATTTAAAACAGGGTAATATCTAATTTCACGAAGAACGAGGATGGATGAAGGTACACACTAAACAACGATCACCAAGTACAACCTCACAACTAATTCTCGACCATTTATTCTCCATGAGTGCACTGGCAGTTCCACGTACCGAATTATTAACTAACACAAGCAGTGGCACAATATGCTGAATTCATGGGAGGAGTGATTTATTCAGTGCTCAGCAGGAGGATGGTAGATCGGAGTTGGCTTTGGCTCCCCGTACACCGGAGTGGGAGAGTGGTATTCCGGCGCTGGTGGGTGGTACTCCGGCGCTGGCTTGTGCTCAGGCACGGGGTGGTATTCCGGCGCTGGCTTGTGCTCTGGCACGGGGTGGTACTCCGGCACGGGCTTCTTGTGGAAATGGTCGAGGAAGTGTTTCTTGATCGGGGCGCACAGGAACGCAGATGCGCACTCCGCGGACGGGTAATGCGTCTTGCCGGGGATGGCGACGAAGGTGCCGTCGGACATCGGCGCGATCTTGGACGGCTCCTGCCCGGGGCAGGGCGCGTTCGCGGCGCTGTGGAGCTGAGCGTGGCAGTCGGCGCCGTGGAGGTCGGCAGCGAGGGGAACGCTGAAGGCTCCGGAGCTTTGGAGCTCACTGACGGCCCTGGTCTCGTACTCGCCGTTGCTGTTCTTGCACTTGATGGCCACCTGAAGACCTGCGAACAACAAAACACGGTTTTCTCATGCTGGAAAAAGGCTAAGGATCCTACCAGTTTTGATTATTAGACACATATTTTGGCTTGTCATTACCGGTACTTTTAAACTCTGACGATCTCAACGGTAATATTAGCGATAATGTTTTGCTCGTTTTCGTTTCACATTACAGATTTCCATTTGAAAATTCCATGTGAATTTTGGCTCTATGTGTTAGTTTTAAGCCGGTGCAGGAAACCCGGGTATCAACAACTTTACCAATCACCATGGAAACGTATTGCACTAGCCACGCATGCATGGCCGCATGTTATACTGACGTAGTACCTTTGAAAGCCGTCTCAGCCTTCATGTTCTTCCTGGTGCAGTCGGCGCACCTGGCCAGGCCGACGACGACCGATGCCACCTGGCCCTCCGCTGCGTTAGCGACGGCGATGGCCATCAGCATGGCACAGACGCCGAGGAGCATCCTTCCTGCCATGGTGCTGCTATCTAGCCATAAGAAAAGAAGGCTACCGGTAGCCGTGTGTGGTGGAGATCAATCTGGCACGCCATGGCTTTTATAGGCGCGACCGCATTGATGATCACACACAGCTTGGTAGCTCCATGGCAGGATTGGAGCGGGCAAGGCAAACCCGGCACGCAGCGGCGCCTGTTTTGTAGATGGGACATTAATCGAATCCACGCCGTCCGGATCAAGCTGAATTCAATTTTTGATCGCCTCGGCGATCCACATTTATTCCGTGGCAACGAATACGCATCTCAGTAGATACGATCGTACGCGTGCGCGTGCTCCACCACATGGATTGCATATGCCAATGCCAGTGCCGGTTTGCTGCCGCAACTACTGCCATCATGCGCTTTTGCAGTGAGAATGATACATGGATATGCGCTGGATACAGTACACGGCGGTCCACTCGCTCGGATGGAGTCGTGTGAATTGACGATCCTTGCATGTATAAAGCAATTGGTCCCCTAGGTTAATTTGGAATACTGGAATTCTACATAATCATATGAATGCTTTATCATACTTGATTTTTTTTCGATACAGTACCAACACAGACGCTCTCCTTCATGCACGCACGCGCGTTTACGCCCTATAAAAACACGCATGACCATATCCTTATGAGCACCTCTGAAATACTGGGTCGCCATATTTTAAGAGTGACCAAGTGACCATAGGTGCCTCGTTGATGGGCACATCACTTACCACTGGAAGAAAAAGTGGCGGCTAAATTCTAAGCTAAGCTCAATTCACCACCATTCTTGATTTTATTAGTTTTCATTTTTAATTATGAATCTTGAAGTTTCACCTAGCTTGTACTTCAGTAATTTATGTAGTACGCTTGTGTAGATCTTGGTTCGTACTTTGCAGGGAAGAGTTGTTGATTTTTAATCCCCAACTTGAAGGCACGTGAACTGGCGAATTTGGTACTGCAAGGACGACCTTCATAAAGAACGAAGTACATGTTACCGGAAATCCCACTGCGGGTTACGGTAGAAAATAATGCCGTACCTTTTGCCGGCTAGAATGAGATCTAGAGAGTGGACCTAGATAATGTATAGACACATTAACTTGTAATTATTTTACCTCAAGCTGTACTGGTTTAATGTACAGACTGGACAAATTGGTCCCCAGAAGCATTGGTATGAATTGATGGAGCAAGTGGTTTCTAAACATAAACTACACTGTGCACCTTGCTCCTTTCGAACAGTAACTACATTTGCCTGTGCTTTAATTTTGTTAAAAATTTGAAAATAGTACTTTTATATGATCAATAGTTTCGTTATCGTCTTCAAACTTTGCCCACACATGGATAGAATCTACAATGAGTGCATTGTATTGCTTTTTTAAAAAAAACATGGGAAAATTATGAAATGAAATTTAGAGTACACTGTACCGGTTCCTAAACTATTATTGTTGAATTCTCTTATTTGGGTCCTCCACCTCTCCATGTAGAGATCCACGGATCCCTAATCTTTTTCATTGTGTCACTCAAGTTGTAAAACCCACTCAATGCCTTCACATATGTGCGTTGTGGCATGCCAACTTGATGCTTGGTGTTGACGGCCGTTAGTTACTCAATATGACCACCAATTCACTCAGATAATAAAGAAGAATTAATATTTCTTAGATGCATAATTCATTAGAATAATATAGTCCCGCTTGTACTTGGAGATTATTTGAATGCAGGAGATTGTACACTATAGGAGGAGAAAACACACCCTAAAGGTGAAGAAACACAACTAAAACCAGTCACGTATGGCAGCAAATGGATCAAACACTACATCAAAAACTACCATTAGTACCGGTCATATGCCGCGGTTAGTACCGGTTGCCGCAACCTATACCGCCTGGTCGGTAGTAAATGAAGGACCATTTAGTAGTCCATTTAGTACGGTTGTAGCAACCAGTACTAAACGCGCAATCCAGGAAAAATGGAAAAAAATATAAGGAACCCCCGGAGGCCAGCAAGTTACAAGTCACGCAAAGCCGCAAGGATTCGATCCCACAGCCTCCGGCCTCGTGCATAGCTTCCTTATTACCATCCCACCTACGTATCACATGTGACTGGGCGGGAATGCTTTCCTTTTGAAGTAACCTGTGGATGAACATTTAGGACCGGAGTAAGACACCGACCAGTACTAAATGTCACCTTTCAGGACGTCGTCTTGGAGCATGGGATCATCAACCAACTCCGGTGAAAAGTCATTAAGGGCTTCTCGCGGGACAACCATGATCTTGTTCTTGAAGGTCCTGGCAGCCTTAGCCTCTCTCGTGCTCGGATTTTCTTGTGGAC
Source organism: Panicum miliaceum (assembly GCA_032594955.1). Taxonomy (NCBI): domain Eukaryota; kingdom Viridiplantae; phylum Streptophyta; class Magnoliopsida; order Poales; family Poaceae; genus Panicum; species Panicum miliaceum. Next base: position 42,819,079 of record CM064056.1, on the reverse strand, counting down.
CACCTATCACCTCGCCCGTAGCAATCAGTCTGGCTTCTAGCAAATAAGTACTCGCGGATGGAGGTGGTAGGATTGGCTCACCTGTGGGCACCTCGGGAGTCAAATCTATGTTTGGGTGCACCTCCTCATCAGCAACTCTTGCCGCCACCTCCTCAATATGGGCAACAGTCGGAGCAGGAGTATCTACGTGCTCTAGCGGCGGGATCACTGGAAGAAGAGCCCCCTCCGCCATTTTCAACACTGCAGCATCAGCCTTCTGCCCGGGGGCTAGGCCAGCTACGGCATCACCAAGACGATCTAAGCCTAGGGCAAAGGATGTCCTTCATATAAACAAATAGTCAGATCACTACATCTACTGACGAACCTACAAAGGCAACAAACAGCGAACACCCGACTACTTACAGCGACGATTTCTTGAATCCAAGTTCAGAATACACTAGGCACTGAAGGGGTACCCGGAGTCTCGTCGGTGTGAGGGTTGGCATGACAATCGTTGGCCTCGAGCTGGGCAACAGCAGTGCTTGCCCTGGCACGACCCTCGCTTCATCAAGTGATGGGTCCACTGTCATAGAGGGCACAACTTGCCCTTGCTCAGTGAATGCTTCAGGTCCGCAGCAGCAACGCTAAAACCACTAAAATAAGTAATCAAACAATCAGAGAAGAGGCAAGAGATATCCAATAAACTTGTTGATTTGAAGACCCATTCATACCTGGTTTGCGCTACGTCATCATCATCCAACAAGATGATGGCTTTACGCTTCCACGTTGTTGTTTTAGACCCCTTCAGCTGGATGGGAAGGGACTTGCCGCTGGAAGGCCTGGAACCCCCCTTGGAAGTCCCTATAGCCTTCCGCCTTGTTCGCTTTGCCAAGGTGCGGTCATCATCTGAGTCAGTTTTTTCTTCACTCACCGGGTCAGTATTCGGATGAGTAGTCATCTTAATTAGATGTCCCAGGGGCAGTGTGTAACTCGGACTATCAATGTCCGGCATAGGAGCCATGTTCCTATACACATTCATATCATACTGTGGCAAGAACTATAGTCGTGTCATTACACATAAAAAGTACTCGATATGAAGCAACGGCTACTCTTACATACCTGCTTGGGAGGATTCTCGACATGAAACAATTTGGGCACATAAGGCACCAACTCCGCGTCGAGTAGTACCCAGCTCACTTGCAATATGCTCTCATTTGGATGGATTTTCTCTGCAGAAAAATGGGATGGGTCTAAGTAGCTGAGGTACTCAAAACTAAAATGGCCGCGCTTATGTAATGGCTGTACTCGACGGCTAACGCACGAGTACATCACAGACGCTCTAGTGACCCTTTAGTCCTTGAGGGCCTTGATCTTTTCGATCAGTTCCCTCACTTGATCTTCTTTTCCTAGCATCCCGGAGCAATACCATTCTCGAGTTACTTTTGGCCCCTAGTTCAACCTTTCTGGAAGAGCGGGTTTGTGGTTTCCAATGTAGAACCAGCATTCCTTCCATCCTTCTATATTACTCGGAGTCTTTCTATATACCACTTCTCCATCACTTCTTTTAGATGAACAATGGCTCCTCAAATCGATGCAAGATTTGTGGTGCTGGGGTGGGCTTTCAGATAAAAGAGGGATCGGAAGAGGTCAAAATGGGGCTCAATGCCCAGAAAAATCTCGCAAAGATGAACAAAAATTGCAATGTGCAGAATGGAGTTGAGGTCAAGGTGATGAAGCTGGATTTGATAGTAAAAAGGCAATCCATGGAAAAAAATCACTAGTTGGAATTGCCAGCCCGCGCTCTACAAAATTATTGAACAGGACAATTTCGTCTGCGCTCTCAAAAGGCCTTGCGTCCGATCCAGCTGGATGCCATTGCACTATCTCCTTGGGTTGCAGCAGAAATTTGTCAACAAGGAATTGCAAGTCAGCTTCAGTGCACTTACTTTTTTCCATGTGCCAACTGATGGGGTGCCGGTTTTTTACTCCTTTGCCTTTCCTTTCGCTGTGGATATCTTGTTCCCCATCTCTTCTAATCACGAGAAGATGCTTGGGTGCTCAAGGAATTCAAGGGAATGAGTTTAGGGGGTGAAAGCAAGGATGGACGGAAGCAACTGAGACTACTTCACCAGCAAAAGATGGAAGATTGCGGTGATGGAGTTCTAGATCTAAAGATGGCAGCATAATAGATTTGGGAGAAGATGATGAGACTAAGGCAATGACGGCTAATGAAAGGGTGGAAAAAACCCTTGATTGAACAAGGGGTCAAATAAACCAGTGGATGCTACAGTGGAAGGTCAACCGTCAAGCTACAAAAGCTGAAGAGTTTTTTCCAGGATAAGATTTGTTTTTGAGCGGTAATTTAGGAAAGATTTTTTAGGAAAATTATTTGTTTAATCATTTTTAGGGACGTCATCCCGAAAAAATATGTTTTTAAATTTTTGAACTAATAGATCCTATTTTAACCATCAAAACATAAAATGGGAACATTCTACGGTACGTGCCATGATCTTTTGGATATTTTTTTCCAAAGCTTGGGATCTGGATACAAGGCTCAGGGGCTGCGGGACACATGTCATCAGTGACTTATTTTTAAAATTTTTAGAAAATAAGGATTGGAAGGTTCAACACTAATTTGACCCTCAGCCTAATTTTTCTATTCAACCTAAGGCTCGGGGGCTACTCCATATGGAGTGTGAGTTTCATCGCACCCCATATAAAAAAAAACTTGAAGAGTACTAGGGGCATGAGCACCTCATAGCCTTGAGGTAGCCAAGGAAGTACTCGGAAGGCACCTTCAAGATGGAGCATGGAAGTACTCGAAAACGCCTTCAGAAGTACTCGGAAGCCTACAATATTCAACTACGAAGAGTTCGGGAGCTTGTCAGACCTCGGCTTACGAGACTATGTACGAACTGTACATATTCTAAGATAAGGGATGTGGCATGGCTCATACCTTATATCTGTTGTTACTAGTCATATAGGGCTAGGACTAGTCAGAGTAGAAGGAAACTACCGAGTAGTACTCGGGTAGGACTCCTGAGCTCGTATCTAGATAGGTTTTCCATGTAAACCTGCCCCCCCCCCATACTATACAAGGGCGGGCAGGGACCATCTCAAAACACATCAACCCTAAGGCAATACAAACCACCACACATGACGTAGGGTATTACGCTCTCGACGACCTGAACCTGTCTAAACTTTGTGTTCCTTGCACCTTCGAGTTCCAAATCTCGGTGATACCTTACCTACAATCTACCACCTCGGGGGTATCCCTCAGTAGGCTTGGCGGTAAAACACCGATATCCTTGGACCTTGAAGATATCCATCCTACTTATATCCTCATATCTATATTCAAAGGAAATACAAAATGAAGGGGAAGGGGATGGAGAAGTGGAGGGTGAGTAGGAGGAGGACATTGGGCAACAAGAAGTACCGCCTAAGCAGCAGGATATCAAGGATTAGGACATACATGGTTTGACTAATGATGATGTAAGGGAAAGAACGAAAATGTGGACTAGATGGTAAGGAATGTTGAGGTGGAAAAATGTGTACACCCCTTTATCCTGTATGTAAGAAATACTCACACCAATCCAGGGACCCAAAGCTTCAGCAGTTGAAGGAAATACATGGTTAGATGAATTGGAGTATCAAGGCATTGTTGGTTATGCTAAAGGACATGCTACCCAAGGGGATAGAAGTACCCGAGTCTATATATGATGCGAAGAAGATTGTTTTCCTCTTCGGATTATAAGTAAAACAAATGCATGCCTATAGGGAGACCTAAATCCTATTTCGTAGAGAGTCTAAAGACCTGGATAATTGTTTTGAATGTGGATTCTTTCGGTACAAGCATAGAAAAGATTTTTGTGGTGATGACGGGGATGGTGGCCATGATGGGGATGAGGCCAACACGAGTACAGGAAAAAAGAGTAGTAAAGGGTCTCAAAGGAGGGTGGCCTGGTATTTTCCAATGATTTCATGGCCAAAGCGCATGTTCGCTATAGGTGTTGCATTGGCATAAGAAAAAAGAGAGAAATCACTATTTGTCACTGGTAAAGTTTAGAATTAGTTATTTGACACTCAAAATTTTGAACTTCCCTATTTGACACCGAGTTGAACTTTGGTTTCTTATTCAACACTTTCGTCCATTCCATCATCTAACTCACATAAACAGTAACATGTGGATTCTCCCCTCTTTTTTCTTGACTAAAACAACTATTAAATCACCTTCAAAATTTATGAAGCTTTTGTAGGGACAAAATGAATGGAGATGAACCATTTTGAATGAAAGCACATTTGTAAAATTTAAAATTTTAAAATTAAAATTCATCAAAATAGTCTACTTTTGAAGCTTATCTAAATTTTTATGGCACACCATTACTTTCCAAAAATTATTAAAATATACCTTATAATCATGTCATGCCATGAAGTAATTTGTTAAATTATCTTCAATCATAAGTTACTTAGAGAATCTTGAAATTATGTCAAAATTTTATTTTTGTGAAACAAGTTTAAGATTTATTATTCTTAAAGAAGTTCAAAATTTCTTTGTAATTTATCTTGTATTGTAATTTTATAAATTTTTTGGTCCCACTGTAGGAATATTATATATTTTTGCATAATTGTTAGAAAGTATTTTTGTACCCTCAAAAATATGATAATCTTCAAAACTAACCTAATATGGTGAATTTTTGTTTTATATTTTAAATTTTACGTATGTGTTTTTATACAAAATGGATTCATCTACATTCAATATATCCCTATCCCTATAGAAAGTTTCATGATTTTTAGAGTTGATTTTGTATTCATTTTAGCCTCAAAAAGAGAAGGGACAGTCCACATGATACCGCTCATGTAAGTTAAGTGACGGAATAAATGGAAGTGTCAAATAGGGAACAAAAGTTGAACCCAGTATCAAATCGGGAAGTTGAAAATTTTTAATGTTAAATAAGGAATTCTCAACCTACCATTATTAAATATGGAACTTTCTCTGAATAAATCTATGAAACATCACCTGACAGAAGCAGCTTCATGGGGAACTTTGATGCCAACTATTATTGGTGCACTGATGATAGTAGAAATATTAAGTTTGCTATGAGCACGAATGGTGTGAATCCATTCGGTACTCAAAGTCCCACACATAGGACGTGGCCCATTGTGTCGTTAAACTACAACCTTGCACCCTGGCTTTCAAGGAATTGAAACATGTGATGTTGCTAATCCTACTATCAAGACCCAAGCAAACTATCAAGAAAATTGACATGAACCTCAGACCATTGGTAGATGATCATTAGAAGCTCTAGAAGGGGGTAGACAATGTTTGGGATGAGTTCAAGAGACAATACTTCACCTTGCATGCCAATATATTATATTGTTCACTACCATTAGTGACATCCAACACCACACAACCTTTCTAGGCAGAGCAAAAGAAAGGGTCAATCTTGTCCACATTGCTTAGAGGAAATATGCAGCTTGTGGTTGCACAACTCGAAGAAATTCATGTATATGGGGCATCAATGTTTTCTTTCCAAGAGGCACCACTAATGGAACATAGACTATCAGTTGATGGGACAAAAGAGACAAGAAGAACACCGGACCATGTCTCTGGGAAAGAGGTTCACCAGCAGGTCCAAGATATCCCCAACTGCCCTCGGCAAGCTAAAAGAATCAACAGAGGAACATGAGAAAAGTTGGATGTGGAATAAGAAATTTATGATCTAGGAGTTGGACTGTTGGGAAGTATTAGATGTTCAACATTCAATCAAAAATATACACTTAAACAAAATGTATGTGAGAGCATATGTGGCACATTGCTTGAACAGAGGGAAAAGGGAAGGATCATAAAATGCAAGAGTTGATCTTCAACTGATGGTCGTAAGGTGAGAGCTTCATGCTTAGGAAAAGGATACAAGGAAAGACCTCCCCTAGCAGCTAACATGCTGTTAAAGGAGGAGAAAAAAAGAGTTCTATGAGTTCTTTCATGATCCAAATGTCCTCTCTGGTTACTAGCTCATCAAACATTAAAAGGCTCATGCCAGTTAAAGACACAAAAATCAACTTCCACACGATCAAGTTCTATGATTGCCATGTGTTGATGATGTCTCTGCTTCCCGGATAAATTAGAGGTATCCTACCACTGGCGGCTTGAGAATCTATAACTAGCCTGTACTTTTTCTTCAATGCAATTTAACGGATGGTAATCAACGAGAAATCATTGAAATAGCTAAAAAAAGGGCAATCTAAGATGCTATATGCCTTCCCGAGGTGACTTTCCCACCATATTTTTTTGATTTGATGGTACATCTCATTAGGCATCTTGTAATAGAGATATTCCACCTTATAGCTTCTTCAAACATCTTCCTTGGTACATATTGATGCCTTTCCAGAGGGGTGCATAGCTTGGGGTTATGAGATAGTGGAGGCAATGAAATGGGTTAAGGGTTACATGGACCCAAGAAATTCCATTGGTGTGCCTTAGCCTTGCCATGATGGAAGGCTCATAGGGGTAGGGATTTTGGTAATCAAGGCAATCACTCCTGATCCAGATTAGCTATGTCCAAGTGCTACAACACTTGAGTGTCGTTGTTGCGCCATATGTTGAGGAGCACATGCACAAGCTTCATATAGAGAATCATGGCTGCTCTGATTCATGGGTTTCAAATAGGCATATACAAAGCTTCAATGCTTGGTTCCAAGAAGAAACCAAGAAGGCGAGTACTATAATAGATGACATCATTAAAAACTAAGGGTGGCCCATTATATGATTCATAAGAATAACTAGAGCATATATCAGAACAACATCATCCATATAGATATTGTCAACAATGACATGGCGAGTGGAACATATTATGGTCAAATAGAGGAGAATTGGGAGTAGAACTACATGTGATTGAAGATATCCCTAATTTTGTGTTGCTGGATAAATGGCATGAGGGGCGTGATACATAACAAGCATGGGTTCATTAACGTTAGATCTCAATCTTGTTTAATACAAAGTTTGAACCTTTTATATTTGCTAAAGATGTTCAACATGTGTTTTATGTGACTGGCCTTGCGAAGATGAATTAGTGTGTAATTCTCCATGAGAAGAAACTAATCGATTGCGTAAAAATGTGGTTGATGAAGGATTATAATCTATTTGATGGAATACATACCATGACTATCGCCACATGATAAAACTCCATATATATGCACCAACCATAAGGAAAACATCCATATACACAAAGCTCAAAATAAGAGCAAGTGAAGAAGGCTCAAGAAGATGGAAACTATTTTAACATAATTAATGTAAAATTTATATGCTAATTAGAACTTATTCCAAGGGCCAAATTTGGTTTGAAATGAAAACCTTGTACCAAATTGTCAAATTTGATTAGAATCCCAAAAGTTGTGCCGAATTGCAAAATTTAACTTGAAATGGAGAACTTCTAAAAAGTATCAAATTTGCTTGAAATGGAGAACTTTTTTATATAGTGAAAATTTTCATTTCAAAGGAGAACTTTTGATACTATGTTAAATTCCATTTGAAATGGACTAATGGAGTACAATTTAAAAAGTGTCAAAATTCATTTGAAATATATAACTTCTTAAAAAGTGCCATATTTCATTTGAGTAGTTTGTCAAATTTCATTTGAAATGGGAAACTTTTAAAAAGTGTCAAATTTCATTTGAAATGGAGAGCTTTTCAAAAAGTGCAAAATTCATTTGAAATGAAGAACTTTTGAATAGTGCCAAATTTCATTTGAATTGGGGAACTTTTTAAAATGTGTCAAATTTATTTTGTTCTCAGAAACTCATATTTAGATCTGAATAGAAATGGACACTAGTCCAACTTTTCATTGTATGTTTCGGATTTTCTAGAAGAGCTAATTGGTATCAAGCAATGTTTGAGGTATGTAACCTTTTATCAGCTTACATGTAACAGGTTCATATATTAAATGCGATGGTCATCATATGAAGTCTGTTACATGTAAGTACATGCAGCAAGCTTCTTACAAGGCCCATTCCATATTACCGTCCCTATATTAGATCAGGTCATTACCATAGCATTTTGAAAACACCCAAGTCTTACAAGCGTAACCGTCGCACCAAGGAGCCACGCAGACCTAGATCCACTGCGACCACCGCTGTATCTCCCCCGAGCCCTACCACCGTACTTCAAACAGAGTAACTCGATAGTCTGTTGGGTAATATCCTAATGTAACCACTGGAATTTCGATCGAAACAAGCATACATAAAACACGCACAAAGGCGAGTCCAGAGTTTACAACATTCCACAAATATTACACCTCAGAGTTTTACACTGAATTATTCTTACAAACCGAGTTCGAATTCATAAAAGTACTTCAGAGTTCAAGTGCAGCTGAAAATAAACAATATTCTAGCGACGATACATGATATCATGATGAAGCTCATACACGACATCATTCAGTATTATCATCGTTGGCCGGGGACGTATCCCATTCCACCGACCAATCAGGAGGCAGAGAATACAGCCAAGTCAAACTAGCAATCATATCCTCAAATGACTAACCTGAAAATAAAACCACAAATAAGGCTGAGTATACAAATACTCATCAAGGCTTACCCGATTAATGATATATACTTAGGCGACTCCTAAACATGCAAGACTTTTGATTTGAGGGGTTTATTTTGTCGAAAAGCATCTAAAAGTGAGTCCTTACTTTCAAGTTTTAGCACCAAGTTCTAGTTGATTAACCATTCTAGATAATCATCTATCCAAAATCATGCATAGTGGAAAGAATTAATTAAACATATAATAATATTAATCATCATCATCATTGTTTTTTTTCTTACTCTATGTGGTAAAAGGGTAAGCAGTGTCAATGGCCGCGAGAAATGGACGATTTGAATCGAATTTCTTAAACTTGCATGATAAATCTAAACACACACGTTATGTGGTGTCACACCCTAAAATTTGCTTCCAAATTAGTTCTATATTTTTCAGACTTCAATAGGAATTATTTTACAATTCTTAGATTCTATTTTAGACTTTAACTTGAATTGTTGCATTCATGCTGGTGCATATTTTATTTTTTTTTGAGTGTTCTTAAGCTCTAGATCCTTCCAGAATTTTTTCCATATTTTTCTGGATTAAATTCTATTTTCTTTGAATTTTCTAACTTTTCTGGGGACTAAAAACTCTTTTTCTTTTCCTTTTCTTTCTTTTTCCGTCTTTTTTTTCTTTCTTTTTCTTCTCTACCTGGGCCGCCGGCCTCCTCTTCCTTCTTTCTCACCCCGCCGGCCCGTTTCCTTTTCTTCTCACCTCTCTCCTTCCTCTTTCTTTTGGCCCAAAAACCGGCCCAGCTCGTTTTCCCCCCTCTCTTCCCTCTTCCCCCCACTGACGGGCGGGGCCCGCCCGTCATCTCCCTCCTCCAGCCGGGTCTGGATCGGACCCGAGCTCCCGCCGCCACCTCGGGGCCCACGGCCCGCACGCCGAGGCCGGCTCGGCCTCGAGCACGTGCCCCTCCCTCTTTACCCCGCCTCAGCCGCCTGCTTTTCTCCGCTCCGCATGCGCACGCGCACGTGGGTGCCGCCCGCCGAGCTCGCCGCACCCGCCGCCGTCGATCTCCCCCGGCCGCTGCTCCTCCGCCCGCGTCGCCCTCACCGTTGGCTTTCTGGTGAGCTGGGGATGCTCGCCGAACCCGCTGCGCTTCGAGTTCGCGTTCCTAGCGCGCGGACGGCGCTCGCCGGCGCCCGCCGCCGCTGCCTCTCGCCGCCGGCCGTCGTGGCCGCCGCTCCGCCCCTCCCAACCGCCCCATCGTGCTCCCCTCATCGCGCCCATTCTCCCCGGCCGGCTCGCGCGATTTTTGGCGCACCGGAGCGCCGGTTGGGGCATACTCCGGTGAGCCTTAGCCGCGGGCATGGTGGCGCCGCTGTGCTCTGGCGTCCCGCCGCCGGCTGCCCCCGCCTCGCCGAGCACAGGCGTCGGATGGAGATCCGACGGCGCAGATACGTTCAAGCGGGTCAAACCCAGTCAACAGCCGGTCAGCCCTAGCCATTTTTCATAAAAGACCCTGCATTTCCTCATAATCAATACGCCATTCCCTTTGGTTCAAAAATAATTCTGTTTAGGTCCTCTTTCTTGCACGAAACCCCCTGGGCTTTTCTGAAATAGAACCGTCCGTCCTTAGCTTAGGTTTTTGCGCTTTAGCCCTCGTGTTTTTAGTAAAATTACGTCTTAGGTCCTAATTTCTTTCTGTTTAGTCCTTTTAGCTAGTTTTTCTCGCGTATAAGCCCCTGCAGAGCTGTTTTAGCGTATCTTCACCGTTTTAAACCCGTTTTAAGCGCTTTTAGTACCGTTTTGATCGTTGTAATGCGTAGAACTAGTTTTTAATATTTTTGTCTCTGTTTTTCTATGATTGGTGTACTATTTTAATTTATTTTCTTTTGTTTGCTTGTATGTACTTGTATTGCTTTGCCTGAAGGTGACGTGTAGACGAGGAGCCGTTCGAGAGCTTTCAAGAGCAAGACTTCGAGTTGACTGAGCAGCAGCAAGAGACTGAAGGCAAGTATAATTCTTGATCATACTTCTGTCCTAATAACCTTTAATATTTATTCGCTTGCATGCATTAAATTGATGGGGTCCTATTATCCTTATTGATTATCCTTGTTCTTGCGAAGCTAGGTTTTTACTAAATGTTTTGGGTTAGAATTGCTTAGTTACTAAACTACGGTTCGGGTGGTTTATGAAAATGATACTTGATACTTGAACTACATTCTTTTGGAACTACTGAGATGGTTATGAAAATATTATTTAACTTAAAACATGGAGAACCACCCGGGAAAACAGTGCAACCATAATGTTTTATGGCTCTGACCCTAGCTGATTAATTAGATGTGTGGTTGACTGATGGCCTTACCGAAAGGGCAAGGAGGGGGTCGGTGATTGGGGTATAGCCCGGCCCTCTTGGGGTAGCAGCCTTGGCTAAGGTGCTGGCCATTAGGGAGGGTTATGGTTCACGCCGCTACCAAAACTCTAGCGAGCTATTAGTTTTCTGCATGTCTTTGTAAAGGCTTTGTAGTGAATCCCTAGCCACTCACCTCGGAAGTGTTTAAGAGGCTCGCGACCTCGGGCGACAAAGGAGACACGAATTGTGGGTAAAGTGTACAACCTCTACAGAGTGTAAAACTGATATATCAGTCGTGCTCACGGTCAAGAGCGGCTCGGACCCTCACATTAACTCTTTTAAATTGAACTTGTGTTTTATTTTAGTTATTTACTATTTTCGAGCTTATTTATTACTTAATTACTTTTGTTTTAATAAATGTGGGCAATATTCATTCATGGCTTATTAAATAGGTTGTTTAATGTTCAACTGTTATTTAAAATTCTTACTGCTTTATTCAGTCAGCCTTATTCCTTGATTAAGCTTTGCATGTCATTTATTTCCCAATATATACTTGCTGGGTACCAACCATAAGTGTACTCACTCTTGCTAAGCAGCGCTGCTCAGAACAAGATCAGTTTGAGGAGTTTCCAGAGGATATCCAGGAGTTCTAGGCATATGTTTCCCCCAGTCAACTACCTGTGGAGTTTCGGTCGTCCGCTGTGAGAATAAATGCGATATTGAGATGCTTATTTATTTATATTCATGACTCTGGTTTGGTTTGTAATAAATGACTACGGTACTTTATGATATTGCTTTTGTTATTCACTATTGTCGTCATATGTGTGTAATTTTGATGCTGGCGCACATATGATTTATATGCTCGATTTTCTATTTTAAAATCGTGTGTGATAAAGTGGTATCAGAGTCGTGTTGACTGCAGGACGTCAGCCTAGTTAGAAACGGTCGTTAATTTACCCATGCTTTGACTTGTTACGGTTTATTCTTACTTTTGATTAATTAATCCTAGTCCTTTGGTCATTTATCCCCTCCTTGTTTCTTTATTGCTTATTATTATTATTATTATTATTATTATTATTATTATTATTATTATTATTATTATTATTATTATCATCTTGAACTGATTATTTATTATATCTAATCAATTGCTCTATCTATGTTTCTTTTTGTCTTACTAACCTCTCTAATTGTTTACCTATAGATGGTAGCCACACGTTTAAGCAACAGCCCATCCTCCGTCCCAGCACCTGAACCTGTACCTGCCCCTGAGCCCGCATCTGAAATCGCTGCACCTGAACCTGCTCCTGCACCTGCACCAGCGCCTGAGGACGTGCCCCACGTGGAGGAGCAAAAAGAGGAAGATGAGCCCATGGAAGCTGAACAAGGAGATGCACCTGGAGTTGGAGTTGTTCCACCGCCACCGCTGCAGCCAGAGAGATGGACCGAGAGGGTTCGCCAGACTCGGGGACTCTGCTACTTTGCCAGGATGCTTCGCATGCTTTTTCACCGTCTTCACATGATCGTGGAGATCGAGTAAGTGGGACTTCACAGGACTCACCCGAGGTACCCAGATGAGTGGATCGTGTCAGCACACATACGCTCAGCAGACTATGAGGATGGAGGGACAGTGGATGCATCCCTGCACCGTGCCTTAGCAGCCAGAGCTACCTTTGAGGCTGGGATCAGTGATGCAGCTAGTCAGGCCCTTTCTGTGTTGTGCTACCATGGAGGAGCTGCCTTGGATGACTCTCCTTGGAGGCACTTCCCTTGACGACCTGAAGGGGAGATGAGGAGCGTCATTGTTGGAGTGCAGAACCTTCTGCACACTCAGATGGTTGCTCAAGTTGGACTTATTGCCGCACTTCACACTCAGATGTAGCGCATCGCGGAGGAGCTACAGCTAGTCCGCAATGAGCTGGCAGCCGCCAGGAGGGAGAATGAAGCGCTTAGAGCTACACTTCATGGAGTTGATCCAGCTGCCCAGGCGCAAGACGCTGAAGACCATTGGATTGCGCACTCACCACCCCGCAAGAGGACTAACCACGACCCTCAGCACCCCACCACCACTTTCCTACCTTAGGAGGATGTCCTATGCTAGTAGCGTAGCGTTACGCTAGAGTCGTTAGTCGGTCGAGTCGTTTGAGAATCGTGTGTCGTGCTTTGCTTTTAGTGGTGTGCTCGAGATACTTGTTATTGTGATATCGGTGTGATTTGGTTCTTTGTAATGACTGCGATGTGTTGTGGGGTGATTGCCACAATGACATCGGTTTGAGTTAATAAATAATTAGCGTTGGGTCATATATCTTGGGGATCTTCAGCTTATTGTTGTTTATCTTGTCTATCGTGTTCGTCACCCTTATCATATTCATTTGAATCCATCATACCTTTATCGCTTTCTGTTTTATCGCTCATACCTGTCATATTCATGATATCTATGCCTTGATCATATCTATCTATCTTAATCTGTTGGTTACACCATGATCTTGCTCTTATATTTATTAGAATAATTATTTTAGAGCTGTTCTTAGTTTTTATATGGTAATAACTCTTATCTAATTAGGTTGTTGTCTTTCACTATATCCTTGCTACCTTTGTTTCTTGAATCAGATTCCGTATGCCTTATACACTTTCTTTATCTATTTTCCTCCAAGCAGATTAACGGTGGAGGCAAAGGTAGAGGCAGACGTAGGGGCAGAGGAAGAGGCAGAGGTTAGGCTCCAAATGGCAATCCTCCGCCACCTCCGTCGCCACCACAGTTCAACATGGCGCAGCTCCTAGCCATGCAAACTCAGATTGTAACACCCAAAAATATAGGAGTTAAAATTTCTAAAAGTATTTTCATAAAAATCATAAAATAAAATTGTGAATGCATCTTTATTTCTTTTCTTCTCCTATTCTTTCTTTCAGCCAGCCCAATTCTTCTCTTCTCCTTCTTTTCTTTTTTCCGCGGCCAACTCAGCGGCCGATTCGCTCACCCGACCCTTTCCTCCACCGACAGCTAGGAACCACCTGTCGGCGCCTTCTCCGTCTTTCTTCTTTCCTTACCCAGCGTCCGGATCGATTCCGCGACGTCGTTCGCGCCCCTTTTTCCTTCTTTCTTGTTTCCTTACCCCGAGTCCTGATCGACTCCGCGACGCCGCCTTCCTACTCCCGGCCAATCCGCCCCTATAAAATCCCGCCGAAGCCCCGCTTTGCAACCAGAGCCAACTTCAATCTCTTCTGCTACTCAACATCGTCGCACGCCGCTGGAAGTTGCGCACTGGAGGAACGCCGCTGTCCCGTGTCGCTGATTCTCCATCGACTTGCCGTTCCACAGCATCTCCGCCGTCCTCAACTCTCGCCAGAGCTCCGCGAATTGGTGAGCATCAAGCCGCACCAGATTCCCCTCTCTCTCTTGCTCCGCCGCAAACCAGATTCCTCGCCGGACCCCTATTTCCGCCCGCCGCCGTGGCCGACCGTTTACAGCCGCCGCACAGCCATCCCGTGACCACCCTCACCTTCGCCGTACCGCCCACTCACTTCCCGGCATAAATCCAGCCCGAACTGAGCCCCGGAACACCGGATTCGGTGAAGCTCCGGCTGTCCACCGCCGCCGACGCCCAGCGCAGCTCCGCTTCGCCTGACCCTTTTCGTTCCGTCGAGCCGATCCTTCCTCTGCCGCTCAATCTAGATCTAACGGCCAGAATCGATCTTCACTTTACACTGCCGATTTACCCGACCTTTTCCTTACTCAGCCGATTCACCTGACCCACTCTTCATACCGCCGATTCGCCCGACCCTTACCCCGCCGATTCGTCCGACCCGCCGCACGATTCTGATCTAACGGATTAGATTCACCCGACCCTAGCCATTCCTGAAACTTTTGCAGAAAGATCCCTAGGTTTTCCAGGAATCAACCCGCAGTCCAGATCAGTAGAAGAATAATTAGAGTTGAGTCCATTCTTCTTCTGTTCCGACCCTTGACTTTTCTAGATTTAGTAACCGCCGTCCAGAACCTCTAGTTTTGCACCCCGACCCTCTGTTTAAGGTTTAATTATGTTTGGTTGAGAGAAATTTCTTTCCTTGGACATGTTATCACAGATGGAGGAATTGCGGTAGACCCAAGCAAAGTTCAGGATGTTTTGAGTTGGAATCCACCGAAGTCTGTGCCTAAAATCAGAAGTTTCCTCGGACTTGCAGGATATTACCGTAGATTTATTGAGGGATTCTCAAAGATAGTGAAACCCATGACTTCTTTGTTGGAAAAAGGGAAAGAATTTAAGTGGGATGATGCATGCCAGAAGTGTTTTGAAGAGCTGAAGACAAGATTGACCACTGCCCCTGTGTTGATAATGCCAGATATCCACAAAGGGTTTGATGTGTATTGCGACGCTTCACGGATGGGTCTCGGATGTGTGTTAATGCAGGAAGGGAAATTGTGGCCTATGCTTCAAGACAGTTGAGAAAGCATGAGCAGAACTATCCTACCCATGACTTGGAATTGGCTGCAGTTGTGCACGCATTGAAGATTTGGAGGCACTACATGATCGGAAACAAGTGCCAGATCTTCACGGACCATAAGAGTCAGAAGTACATCTTCACGCAACAGGATCTTAACTTAAGACAATGCAGATGGCTAGAATTAATCAAGGACTATGATTTGGATATTCAGTATCATCCTGGCAAGGCTAATGTCGTGGCAGACGCCCTAAGCCGGAAAGGACAAGCTAATAGGATGATTGCTCGATTGATGCCTCAAGAATTATGTTGGGAGATGGCACGCTTGAACTTAGGAATTGTCACTTAATCGGAAGCCATGATTATGGAGATGGAACCGACATTAGAACAAGAGATCAGAAAAGGACAGTTGACAGATGCTAAGATCAAAGAGATCAAGATTCAAATTGGAACAGGCAAGACTAAGGATTTCACCGAAGATGAACAAGGGACTGTTTGGTTCAGAAAGAGGATCTGTGTACCTGAAATTGATCACCTTCGTGAACTCATTTTGAAGGAGGCACATGATTCCGCTTATTCCATTCATCCTGGAAGTACCAAAATGTATCAAGACTTGAAAGAAAGGTACTGGTGGTATGGTTTGAAAAGAGACGTAGCAACTCACGTAGCTTTGTGTGATGTGTGCCAGAGAGTGAAAGCAGAACACCAGAGACCAGCAGGTTTACTTCAGCCATTGAAAGTACCTGAATGGAAATGGGAAGAGATTGGTATGGATTTCATTGTAGGGTTACCTCGTACTCGTGATGGTTACGACTCGATATGGGTTATTGTGGATAGATTGACAAAAGTCGCACATTTCATCCCGGTCAAAACAACTTACACTGGAGCCAAGTTAGCAGAACTGTACATGTCACGAATTGTGTGTCTGCATGGTGTTCCAAAGAAGATAGTGTCTGATCGAGGTACTCAGTTCACGTCGCGTTTCTGACAGAAATTACATGAATCCATGGATACAAAGCTCAATTTCAGTTCCGCATATCATCCGCAAATAGATGGTCAGACTGAGCGAACGAATCAAGTATTAGAGGATATGTTGAGAGCATGCGCCCTAAAGCATGGAGGTAGTTGGGATAAAAGTTTGCCATATGCAGAATTCTCCTACAATAACAGTTACCAAGCAAGTCTCAAGATGGCCACATTTGAAGCATTATATGGGAGAAAATGTAGGACACCCTTGTATTGGAATCAGACAGGAGAAAGTCAAGTTTTTGGACCAGAGATTCTTCAAGAAGCGAATAGACAAGTCCAGATAATCCGGGATAATCTCAAGACTGCCCAGTCACGACAGAAAAGTTATGCTGATACACGAAGAAGGGAATTGACATTTGAAGTTGGAGATTTTGTGTATTTGAAGGTATCACCCATCAGAGGTTTACATAGATTCAAAGTGAAAGGAATGTTATCACCACGTTATATTGGTCCTTTTCAGATCCTGGAAAGGAAAGGTGAAGTGGCATATCAGTTGGAGTTACCGATACGATTGTCAGATGTCCATGATGTGTTTCATGTATCACAACTAAAGAAATGTTTGAGAGTGCCTGAGGAGCAGTTACCGTTGGAGGAGCTCAATGTACAAGAAGATTTGACTTATGCAGAGCATCCGGTTAGAATCTTGGAAACATCTCAGAGGGTTACTCGGAATAAGGTGATCAAAATATGCAGGGTACAGTGGAGTCACCACTCAGAGGATGAGGCTACTTGGGAAAGAGAAGATGAATTGATTGCAGAATTCCCTTAGCTGTTCCCTAGTCCTTCCCAATCTCGAGGACGAGATTCTCTTTAAGGGGGGTAGGTTTTGTAACACCCAAAAATATAGGAGTTAAAATTTCTAAAAGTATTTTCATAAAAATCATAAAATAAAATTGTGAATGCATCTTTATTTCTTTTCTTCTCCTATTCTTTCTTTCAGCCAGCCCAATTCTTCTCTTCTCCTTCTTTTCTTTTTTCCGCGGCCAACTCAGCGGCCGATTCGCTCACCCGACCCTTTCCTCCACCGACAGCTAGGACCCACCTGTCGGCGCCTTCTCCTTCTTTCTTCTTTCCTTACCCAGAGTCCGGATCGATTCCGCGACGTCATTCGCGCCCCTTTTTCCTTCTTTCTTGTTTCCTTACCCCGTGTCTTGATCGACTCCGCGACGCCGCCTTCCTACTCCCGGCCAATCCGCCCCTATAAAATCCCGCCGAAGCCCCGCTTTGCAACCAGAGCCAACTTCAATCTCTTCTGCTACTCAACATCGTCGCACGCCGCTGGAAGTTGCACACCGGAGGAACGCCGCTGTCCCGTGTCGCCAATTCTCCATCGACTCGCCGTTCCACAGCATCTCCGTCGTCTTCAACTCTCGCCAGAGCTCCGCGAATTGGTGAGCATCAAGCCGCACCAGATTCCCCTCTCTCTCTTGCTCCGCCGCAAACCAGATTCCTCGCCGGACCCCTGTTTCCGCCCGCCGTCGTGGCCGACCGTTTACAACCGCCGCACAGCCATCCCGTGACTACCCTCACCTTCGCCGTACCGCCCACTCACTTCCCGGCATAAATCCAGCCCGAACCGAGCCCCGGAACACCGGATTCGGTGAAGCTCTGGCCGTCCGCCGCCCGACGCCCAGCGCAGCTCCGCTTCGCCCGACCCTTTTCGTTCCATCGAGCCGATCCTTCCTCTGCTGCTCAATCTAGATCTAATGGCCAGAATCGATCTTCACTTTACACTGCCGATTTACCCAACCTTTTCCTTACTCAGCCGATTCACCTGACCCACTCTTCATACCGCCGATTCGCCCGACCCTTACCCCGCCGATTCGTCCGACCCGCCGCATGATTCTGATCTAACGGATTAGATTCACCCGACCGTAGCTGTTCCCAAAACTTTTGCAGAAAGATCCCTAGGTTTTCCAGGAATCAACCCGCAGTCCAGATCAGTAGAAGAATAATTAGAGTTGAGTCCATTCTTCTTCGGTTCCGACCCTTGACTTTTCTAGATTTAGTAACCGCCGTCCAGAACCTCTAGTTTTGCACCCCGACCCTCTGTTTAAGGTTTAATTATGTTTTAGCCCCTGGAAGTTCAAAACTCTAGCAGTTAGGTCCCTAGATCACTGTTTTAGCCATATCTTCATCGTTTCAGCGATTCTTGAGCCCACATGATCCTTGCATCATGAACTACAACTTTAGTATCTTTTTACTTTCTGTTTGTATTGTTTGTTGTATTGTTTCTTATTTGTTTGTGTATGCTTGTTTGTGTGATCGCGTAGACAACGTGACGTTTGAGCAAAACCAAGAGCAAGCTTACGAGGAAGAGAATCAGCAGTTGTTTGAAGAAAGCAAGTGGATTTCCTCCTCTGCATATTCTATTTGATCCCAACAACAGCATGAAAATTCACTTTACTTTAATGTTGCTTGCATAAACTTGATGGGTTACCTATGCTAAGGACAAACCTAGTCTTTTACCCCAAACCTTGAAACACCTGGGTTTACTATTTATGTTGGGTAGTCACGCTTAGTTGCAAACTTTGGGATTGGTATTGGTTTACTCTTTTGGTAATGTTGATCACGTTTCAAATTGTTGTTATCGCATAATTTCAAGATCAACTTTGTTTAATGGGAACATGGAGAACCACCCAAGTAAACAGTGCAACCACAAAGTTATATGGCTCTGACCTTAGCCAATTAATTAGATGTGTAGTTTGCTGGTGGCCTTACCGAAAGGGCAAGGAGGGGGTCAGTGATAGGGGTCATAGCCCGGTCCTCTTGGGGTAGCTGCCTTGGCTAAGGAGCTGACCATTAGGGAGGTTTATGGACCATGCCGCTACTGAAACTCTAGCGGGCTGCCTAGCTCTCGACATGTCTTTGTAACGGCTTCGTAGTGTACCCTCGCCACTCACCTCGGAAGTGTTTAAGGGCCTTGCAAACCCGGGCGACTCTGGGAAACACGATTTGTTGGTAAAGTGTACAACCTCTGCAGAGTGTAAAACTGTTATAACAGCCGTACTCACGGTTATGAGTGGCTTGGACCCTCACATGATAATGAAACTTGAAGGTTAATTAATTTGTGGTTCGTGAACTATATTATGGTTGATGGTATCTTTGTGTTTTTGCTAAAGTGGGTTGGTATAAACTTAAACCTAGTTAATAGATGCTTGTTAATAAATACTTGACCAACTAAAAGCAACCACTGCTGTAAACCCTAGCCTATCCTTGATGGCCTTGCATTTTCACCCCACTTGCTGAGTACCAACCATAAGAGTACTCACGCTTGCCCCCTGCTGTTCAGAAGAGAACTTTGAAGAGGAGATCTTCGACGACTTCGAGGAATTCTAGGTCCTGCGTTCACCAGTCATCGCCTGTGGAAGACGGAGTTGTTGGAGACTTCGTATAGGGTATAACGGTTAATCGTTTAAAGACATTTGTGTCTCTTTTATACGGAGTGTAATATTGTTAAATACTTTATTTAGTTACATTTTGAGCATTGTCTTTGATATATTACACTTTCCGTCTACCATATGTGTGTGAACATGATCCTGGCGCACATATGAGATGCATCTGGTTCTTTCTAGAATCGGGTGTGACACAGATCTTGCAAGGAATTGCAACAACCATGGCCAACATTCAGTGATTTTGTATGGACCAACATGTCGGGGAGCTAATTTTCCTTTTACTCCAAAGCATTGTACACCCTTGGTTGGCGAAACCCGAAGGTAGACATGATCACCAATTTTGAATTTCAAGGATTTTCTCCTTTTGTCGAAATAGCTCTTCTGCCTAGACTAGGCAGCTCTAAGGTTTTCTTGGATTACCCTCACTTTTTCTTCTACCTCGATTACAAAATCAGGTCCGAATATTTTTGTGCTCTATGATTTGTGACCAACTCGAAGGAGTTCGACACCTCTGACCATACAAGGCCTCGAATGGTGCCATTTTCAGACTTCCTTGATAGCTATTGTTGTATGGGAACTCTGCTAAAGGCAAGCATTTGTCCCAATTCTTGTCATAATGAATGACACAAGCTCTAAGCATGTCTTCAAGAATTTGGTTTACTCTCTCGGTTTGTCCATCGTTTTGAGGATGATTGGCTGAACTTCGAATCAGTTTGGTGCCAGAGAATTTTGCAAGTGTTCCCAAAAATGTGGTACAAACTGAGCACCACGATCTAAAATAATCGTCTTGGGTACTCCATGTAAGCAAACGATGCCGTCGAGATAATTCTCGGCATATTTTTTTGGTAGTATAGGTGTTGTGTACCAGTATAAAGTGTGTCGTCTTTGTTAGCCTATCAACAATAACCCATATGGAATCGTGCTTCTGAGATATGTTTGGCAAGCCAACAATGAAATTCATACTTATGTCTTCCCATTTTCATGATGGTATAGGCAAATGTTGAAGTGTACCGGATATTTCAAGTGGCTGGCTTTTACTCTTCGACATGTGTTACATTCTGAGACATATTTAGCTATTTTTCTTTTCATTCTAGTCCACCAAAAATTTTGCCTGAGATCTTAATACATTTTGCTACTGCCCGGATGAATTGAGAATTTAGAGAGATGTTCCTCATCAAGAATTTGTTTTCGGAGCGCATGATTCTTTGGAACCACTATGCGAGATTCAAACCATAAAACTCAATTCTTGTCTTGGTGAAAACATTTATATTTCTGTGCCCCTTGGGAGAGCTTTTGCTTGATGATATTTACTCCCTCATCATTTAATTAGGCCATGATGATTTGATCGTGAAGAGTTGGCTCAATAGAGATATGATTTAAAGTGCCTTAGGGAATCATTTCTATTGAGCTTCCTCATCTCATGACAAATTGTTTCATTATAGAATTCCACGGTTAAGCAATGGCAATGAGATTTGTGACTAAGTGCATCCGCGACTACATTAGCCTTGCCGGGGTGATAGTGCACCTCAAGATCATAGTCTTTAATTAATTCCAACTATCTTCTTTGTATCATATTCAGATCAGCTTGAGTGAAGATGTATTTCAGACTTTTGTGATCGGTGTAGATATTGCAATGAGTGCCCATGAGATAGTGCCTCCATATCTTGAGAGCATGAATGACGGCCGCTAATTCAAGATCATGGGTTGGATAATTCTTTTCGTGAGGCCAAAGAGCTCGTGAAGCATAATCAATGACTCGATTATCTTGCATAAGCACACAACCAAGACCAGTAGATGCGTCACAATAGACATCAAAAGTCTTGATGTTATCAGGTTGAGCTAAGACAGGTGTCATAGTCAACTGTTCCCTTAGAGTGTGGAAGGCTTTTTCACATTTTTTGTCCCATAGGAACTTTACCCATTTCTTCATCAGTTTAGTTACGGGTTTAGCAATTATGGAGATGTCCGGAATAAAACAATGATAATAGCATGCTAACCTAAGAAAACTGCAGATCTAATGAACGGAAGTGGGAGGTTTGCAATCCATCACCTCTTGTACTTTGCTAGGACCAACAGGTATGCCTTTGCTAGAGATACTGTGGCCCAAGAATTTTACACTATCCAGCCAAAACTCACATTTGGAGAACTTAGCATACAATTTGTGATCCCTAAGACATTGGAGAACAATGTGGAGGTGCTCAGCATGTTCTTCTTCAATTTTGGAGTATATAAGGATGTCATCAACGAAGACCACAATGAACTTGTTGAGTTCAGGCATGAACACCGAATTCATGAGATACATGAAGTAGGCAGGTGCATTTGTGAGCCCGAAAGACATGACCAGATACTCATAGAGTCCATAGTGGGTGGAGAAAGTGGTCTTCGGAATATCACATGGACGAATCTTAAGTTGATGATATCCCGAATGAAGGTCAATTTTCAAGAAGATTCTAGCTCTAGCCAGTTGATCAAAGAGAACATCAATGCAGGGAAGAGGATATTTATTTTTAATCGTCACCGCATCAAGAGGTTGGTAGTCAACACACAATCTCAAGGTCTCATCCTTATTCTTTACAAAGAGGGTTGGACAACCCCAAGGTGAAGCAATTGGACGAATAAAGCCTTTGTCTAAAAGTTCTTGGAGTTGAATTTTTAATTCGACCGACTCTTTGAGTGACATTATATAGGGTCTTTTGGAGATAGGTGCTGTGCCCGATTGCAATTCAATGATAAACTCAATGTTCCTATCCGGTGGCATTCCTGGCAAGTCATCCGGAAAAATATCGGCTTACTCGCATACCATGGGAATTTCTTCTAGCTTGGTTTCAACCATGGCAAAGGCACAAGAATTTCCTGCAATTTCGCCTTGTAATTGCCTGCATACAGAAATCGACCGGCACTCATGGAATTTGTTAGATAAAGCCCTATTCTAGTGTTGATCTTTGGATAAATGTTGCTTTTATGCAAGTTTTGACGGTCGAAAAGTGGTCCGTAGCGAGCTTCAACAAGATCCCCCACACTTGGCCCTTTGCTCGTCCTCGAGTGAAGGCAACAGAACCAAGGCGGAACGACTGCTCTGGTAAGGTTCCTGCATAAAAGTTATTCTAAACCCTTACCTTTGTTCACGAACCTTGAAGTGTCTACCATTATGCTATAGGCAGTTGAAGGATGGAATGATGATGACTTAGATATCCTCTTCCGCTCACCTGCTGACTTTGGGATGTTTTTGAAATATTTTTTTGAAAAAGAAAATATTCCATGGTCTTACCTTCGTGCAGCACTCTTAGTCACTCGTTTATTTGTCTAGCTCAGAACTGTAACCCTCTCTCCTTTTGTGTAAAGTTGAATTGGAGCTCGGTAGGAGGTATATGAAGGCGCTCTTGAAGGTACATCTGTTGCAACATCAAAGGTTGGATCCATGGAGATTCTGTATCATTTACCTATTTGATCAAGAGAGTGCACGTGTGGCGGATGTGAACTCTTTTGGTATTGATTTTCTTCCTCTCTTCTTTTTGCCCTTTTTTCTCTTCGTTTCTCTACTTTTTTGGGGTCATGCTTCTTTGGCATGCCATCTTTTCTTTTTTTAAGAGGAATAATTGGAGAGCGATCATATACCTTCTGAGGACACTTTATTAATGATACTGGACAATAATTCGTGTACGTGCCTTTTGATCAAACACATAAAGAAACAGATCTCGCTTGGGTCACAACATTTGATAGAGCTCAATGTAACAGCAAGGCACTTTTATGTGGGTTTTTTCATATTGTAAAGTAATTGCATATGGTTGTGGTAGGTAGAAGGATAAACACACCATGGGATAGTTTTATTTTTAGTTGAAGAGAAATTCCCAAGTTCAGCAAGAGAAACAGGCAGAGAAACTTTCATCAAAACCATATCTCATCAAACAACAACTTTAGCATTATGGGTTCCCTAACTGGTGGTTAGCGAACTCAAGCATGGTAAAGAATAAAATTTATGCATAAATCACCCAGCAGTCACGGCGAGTTCTCATGAGTTTAACCATTTTAGATTAGGCAATTTTTGTAGCATGTTTAAAACTTGGAGAACAGGGAGAAAACGAGTACGGATGTGCAAACCGTGAGTCGAGAACGAGACGGTATTGGATATTCACTTGCATACGAGTCCGTCCTGCGGTGGACGTGAGTCGTGGGGGTGTGTAACTGGATGTAGCGAGGATCTCCCCCACACTTGTTTTCGAACCTGTCTTTATTCAATCAAAGCAAAAGGTAAAATGCAAAGGAGCTCTGCTGGTATTAACACCGGGGAGCCAAAGTTTTAAATTATTCAAAGCAAATGGGGGCGCTTACAATGAAGACAAATGAGATGAAGCAAACTAATCGAAAGAAAATAAACCTGATCCTAGCGCCCAACTAAACTAAACTAAACTAAGGAAGATCTATACTAATATAGGTCTTCCTGTCCTATCGCCGTGTAGAGGCGCTTGAGCCTAGAGCTCAGGCCACGGCGAAAAGTGCGGAGGTCGTCGTAGAGCTCCTCGACCTCTAGCTTCTGCTTAGCTAGCTGATCCTTGAACCGCCTGTTCTCCAAGCGAAGCTCCCTGACCATAACTGTGAGGTCAGCTAGCGTGAGCTCCTTAGGGGCCTCTTCATCGCTACTATCAAAGTAGCCTCCGGTTCTCTTGGTTACAGGCTGTGACCGGTGTCGCCTCACTCGCTTTGGGGGAACCTGCTGCTCCGGCCCCTTCCCCTTGGGAGCACGTGAAGGGGTGAACACCGGAATCTAGTCTTCCAGTCGTGGACTCTTGGGCTCTGTTGTGAGAGGTGCAGATACCCTGGGCGTGCCATTCTCCTTCGGCTTCTGCTGCGCTCCTGACTTCCGCTGAGTTGGAGTGCCCTTCAGTGGCCGTTGGTAGGGGCTCAATGCTCGAGCCCTTAGCTTCTAGCTTCTGTGCGGCAAGGTGGAGCGTTGTCGAATGGGGGCGCGAGGGGTCGCGGCCCCGGTTCGGCCGAACTGGGGGGTCGACCAACCTAGGGTTGGCCGCCCTCGGCCCCCCTTTGCGCGCCACGGCCGGTGCCACTGCCACGGGTGCCACCGTGAGTGCGTGGACTTCTTCGACCTCCGGCTCGATCATAATTGGAGAGTTTGGACTATTGGCCGATGTCGAGGCTACCATTGGGTGGTCAGTGGTGTCCGAGTTGATGAACGGGACGATCTCCTTGCCAGCCATGGGTAAGTTTCAAGTGGTGCAGATGGGTTTTGGAGGTGGAGAGGTGAAAGTAGATGGAAAGAGGTTGAGAAGAGGAGGATGGGTTTTCAAGAGAGAAGGAAAAGGGAAGAAACCCTATTTTCTGACATCGAAAACACCTGAGGCAACCAGATCTCACACTAGAATGCGAAGATGGCCTGACCTGCCAAAGATGGCCTGCTAGGGCTTGGCCCAGCTGGCCTCCTCTCTTCTCTGGACAACAGCGGGGAGAGTCTAGGAAGTTTATACAAGTGGGTTACCTTAGGGAATGACCTATAGAGCCTTTAATCAAGTATATAGTCGTGTTGAACAAGTTCAATCATGTCTATATCTTCATCTATAGTTGTATCATGATTTAAAAATAATTTTAAACAATTGCCATTTACCTTGTGGATGTTACCTTCATCATTGGATCGTTATGGCCCCATGCGTTGATGTGTCGATGATGAGGTAAGGTCCCATCCACTTGCTTCTCAACTTCCCGTGGCCGAAAAGTTTTACCCTGGAATTGGAAAGTAATACCTTATCTCTCGGTGTGAAGACTTTCGGCTTTAGCCTCTTATCGTGCCATATTTTGGTTCTTTTTTTGTATAGTTTTTGACGTTTCCTAGCATCACGAAAATAAATCCGCAAGCGCACGGATGATGTTGTAGCTTTCACGCAGGAGTATTCTAAGGGTATCGTATCCACTGAGAAACGTGTGTATATTCTGTAAGGTTCAGGTTCGTCCAAGAACACCGCACCACTTAGAGGCAAGGGGTAGAGAGGATTCCTAAGGCTAAGGATCAAAGGTAAGATAGAACTATCCTAGTCGTTCGCGTCAGGCTACTGACTTCTCACAGAATAAGACTGGTGAGTTCCAGTAATACAACACTGGTATATACCCGAATGGGGAGGGTTCCGCTGGATAGACAGGACTTTCACCACCTGCTACCTACCTCATCTAACCATGGGATATACCACAACCGATAGGTAAGTCTAGTCCAGACATCACGTCTACACTATCGTTACTAACTCTAGCCTTAGCTACAAACAAGAGTTACCCACTGAACTAGTGAACTATTTATCCGGCTAACAACTAGGGGGAACTAGCTCTAACTTAACTAAGAAACTAAAGCACAGAGGAAGTCACAAACACTTACTATGATTGAAAAGCATCCGTCAAGGTACAAGATGGAGAAGAGCGCCGGTGGGTCCATCGGCTCCTCCCCGACTCCCCCTCACTCTCTCCCTAATTCCTAAGCACTACCTAGGCAGCACTAAGCCTCTAAGGAGAGCTCCAACTCCAAAAGTGAGAGAGTAGAGAATGAAATGGTGTGTCTCATTTAGTAGCCCCTCCCCTTGTATTTATAGGGGTGAAACAGGGTGCTCTCGGCCGGCAATGTAGGGGAATCACGTAGAACCGCCTTTGGGAAGAGCTGAGGAGCCGCCACGTGGAAGCTGTAACGCGGTGGCGCTGGGCCCGGTTCGGCCGACCCAAACGTAGCCCCAACCGGGTTCAGCTTCGCCTGGGTGACTGGTAAGTGGGCCCTATGGTCTCTGGTTGATGAGTTGGCGTGGTCCTATGTCAGTTGCATGCTCTGGTGGGCCCTTTGATCCGTGTGACTCCGAACGGTGCATTCTGATTGGTCGGAACGGTGTTGCCTTGGATTGAAGGTGTGTTTCCTTGCTCTTGAGGTGTGTTTCCTCCTTTGCTTTAGCTGCATACACATATTCACGAACACATATGGAGTTTGGTAATTAAACACTTGCTCCTTGTTGGTTGGTGCGCTCCGATTGGTCGGCATTTTGTGGCGTGGATTCTGGAGCTTGCTTTACCTGCATTTCTTGCCCAAATTCCTACATTGCAAAATCTCCAAAGAAATGTGGAAATGATAGTATTCGAGGTTAATATGCAATTAAAGTGTGTATGTCATCCCCATTCTTGGGTCAAATTGACGCTCAAAATTGGTCCGTAGCGAGCATCAACAATAGTGCAGCATTGTGATAGGCTTTGTCTCTCCACTCTTCCAATTCTAATATCTGCCTCTTCCTGTGCTCTCCCGCTAGATCCAGGTCCATGTTCCATCTTCAGATAGCCCAATGTGCTCTATGCTCCAGCTCGACAGGTAGATGACACGTCTTCCCATAGACAAGTTGATAGGTTGACATACCAATGGGAGTCTTGTAAGCCGTGCGGTATGCCCATAATGCATCCACTAGCTTAGGCTTCCATTGTTTACCCATCTTATTGACGGTCTTCTGCAGAATATTCTTGATTTGCTTATTCGATGTTTCTGCCTGACCACTTGTCTGAGGGTGATATGGGGTTGCGATGTTATGCATCATTCCGAGTTCCTTGAGGAAGCTTGGGAAAGCCGCATCGATGAAATGTGATCCTCTGTCACTAATCACCATCCGAGGTGTCCCAAATCTTGGAAAGATTACCTCTTGAAACATTTTTCAGGTGTGCTTTGCATCGGCAGCCTTGCATGGCATTGCTTCTACCCATTTGGAGACATAATCCACAGTGACCAAGATATACTCACAGCCATGGGACCTCGGGAAGGGTCCCATATAGTCAATGCCCCATACATCAAAAAGCTCCACTTGAAGGTTATATGTGAGAGGCATGGCATCGCGAGCTAAGATTCCTCCGTGTTTCTGGCAACTGAGACACCTTCGAATGAAATCCTTGGTGTCTTCATACATGGTTGGCCAATAGGAACACTTTGCCATATTTTCGCTTGAGTGCGAAACACACCATAGTGCTCCATATGGTGCTGCATGGCATTTCTCAATAATCTTGATCCCTTCTGCTGTGGGGACACATCTTCGAAGTAATCCATCCGCACAGACTTTGTAGAGTTATGGCTCATCTCATAAGTGTCGTCTGCTCTCAAACACTACCTTCTTCTTGTTCTCCCCAGATGGTACGTATCCTGAAACCATAAAATTGACAATATTCGCATACCAGGGGTTCGAAGCCGTTACCTTGAGTAGCATGTCATCCCGGAGGAAATTATTTATCGATAGTTCTTGCGTGTTAGTGATATTCATATGCGACAAATGATCTGCAACCGAGTTTTCTACTCCCTTTTTATCTTTAATTTCTAAATCAAACTCCTGGAGTAGAAGGATCCACCTTATGAGCCTTGGTTTCACATCTTTCTTAGTGAGAAGGTACTTCAGAGCTGCATGGTCAGTGTATACAATAACCTTTGCACCCACTAAGTAAGATCTAAACTTATCTATAGCAAAGAGAACTGCCAGGAGCTCCTTTTCAGTTGTGGCATAGTTAAGCTGAGCTCCTGTTAGTGTCTTGCTCGCATAGGTGATCGCGTGATGCTTCTTGTCCTTAGTTTGCCCAAGTACGGCCCCCACCGCATAGTTGCTAGCATCACACATGATCTCAAAGGGAAGCTTCCAATTCGAAGGTTGGATGATTGGAGCTGAGATGAGTGCCTTTTTGAGTGTATGAAAGGCGGTTAGGCACTCATCATCGAATTGTAAAGGAGCGTCCTTAACTAGTAGGTTTGTGAGGGGTCTAGCAATATGGGAGAAATTAGCTATGAAGCGCAGGTAGAACCCTGCGTGACCTAAGAAGCTTCGGATTCCTTTCACATTGGTGGGAGGCAGAAGTCGTTCGATGACCTCGATTTTTGCCTTGTCCACCTCGATTCCTCTCTCGGAGATGAGATGTCTGAGAACAATGCCCTCATGGACCATGAAGTGGCACTTCTCCCAATTCAGCACCAGGTCCTTCTCTTGGCATCTCTGCAAGACCCTATCCAAATTCTTGAGGCATTGATCGAAGGTTTTACCATAGACTGAGAAGTCGTCCATGAAGACTTCCATAATTTCTTCGATCATGTCTTAGAAGATGGACATCATGCACCTTTGGAACGAAGCGGGCGCGTTACACAACCCGAATGGCATTCGTCGGTATGCGTAGGTTCCATAGGGACATGTGAACGTAGTCTTGCTTTGATCGTCGGGACGGATTGGGATCTGATGAAAACCGGGATAGCCATCAAGGAAACAAAAGTAGGAATGCTTTGCTAACCTTTCGAGCATCTCGTCGATGAAGGGAAGCGGAAAGTGATCCTTCTTTGTAGCCTTGTTGAGCTTTCTGTAGTCTATGCACATTCTCCATCCTGTGACAGTCCATTGTGAAATCAGCTCATTCTTGCTATTCTCCACGACCGTCATGCCTCCTTTCTTGGGCACTACCTGTACTGGGCTCACCCACTCACTATACGGGACTGGATAGATGATTCCAGCGTGTAGGAGTTTCAGGACCTCCTTCTTCACCACTTCACGCATCTCACTGTTCAACCTGTGTTGAGGCTCCCTGGAAGGTGCCATAGCAGGATCTATGGGAATGCGATGAGTGCAAAGAGTAGGGCCCGTAAGGTCTTGGATGGCGTAGCCAAGGACAGCTCGATGCTTCTCTAAGACAACGATGAGCTTTGATGTCTCCTCTTCTGAGAGTTTGTCACTAATGATCACGGGAGCTTCTACATTGCTGTTTAGGAAAGCGTATCAAAGGCAGAATGTAGTGGCTTAAGCTCAACTGGAGGTCGGGCTGGAATTTTGAATTCTGTAAACTCTAAGACTTCATCAGAATCTTCCTCTTCTTGGATGAACTCTTTGACTTCTTGTTCGAGAGCCATTACGGATGAATCTAAAGGCTTTGTGTCCAGCAACTCCTCGATTGGCTCTACTAGGGGCAGAACCTCTGCCTCCGAATTTACTGATCGAATGATAGGGACAGCGACAGTTTCCTTCCCCAATATGAAGTTGAGGGCTCCCGAATTAGGCACATCCGTGAGAAGCTTTTCGATTGGATGGCCAATGAGAATGTCGAAGTTAAGAGCTTCGAACACGTGGAAATGTAGATTTACCTTAACATCATTGTGTCGTACTGACACCTGCTGTAGTACCCCGTGACTCATCATAGAAGAACCTGAAGAACTTCTGAGGGTTCTGCCTGTTGGAGCTAAAGGTACGCCACCCAGGTGGGCGGACGCAAAGTTATTTGACATTAAGTTGGCTCCACCCTTGATGCGGCAGCAAATGACAGATGAAGGATGACTAATCTGAATGGGGGATGAGGATAATTCCCCTTCTCTTAACCATTCACTGCTCATTATGGCTGTCAACTCCTCAATGGTTTCTAGAAAGTAGTCCTTCTCATATGGTTCTAAAGGAGTGACCGGGACAGGTGGTCGCTTCTAGCATAGATACTTCGAGGTGTTGCCATGATCTTCAAAGAGATCCTCCTCGAATCCATGCTCAAATTTCGAGGGTATAGGATCCTCTGCCTTGGGTTTTTCGGATTATGGTTCAGGAAGAGATATGGGAGTCGAATCTAAGGTTGGAGTTCTACAGGCTTGGATTCGACTACCATGGTTTCCTCTTGTGGTACCTCTTGTTCTACCTGAGGTGGTTCGCGGAAAGAGACGAAGGAAGTTCTCTCTAAGATTTTATTGAGAATTTCTCTTCCTTAGACTGAGGTCTTGTACAAGAACGAACCTCCGGCCGTGTTATCGAGGTACTGTGCATCATTCTTGTTCAGTCCCGCGTACAAATGTTGAAGTAACAAATGATCGGGTAAAGACAAGTCAGGACCAGATTGAGCAAGAAGGGACAATTTGGCCCAAGATGCACCAAGGGATTCCCCATCGTTCTGACGGAAAGTCAGAATCTCTGATCGTAAGGTGCAGGTACGAGTGATTGGAAAGTATCTAAGACAAAAGTGATCTTGCAACTTCTTCCAATCCCCGTTTGCAAGTCTTACGTTAAATGTGTACCATTGCTTCGCCTCTCCTACGAGAGAAAAGGGAACCAACTTCCACTTCAGAGTCTCGTGTGTCATGCCTGAGATTTTTAGACACATACACACTAGCTCGAATTCACGCAGATGATGGTAGGGATTTTCATCCCCCCATCCCGAGAAGGTACTTTCCTGAACTTTGCTTATGAATCCGGAAGGAAGTTCATAACTAGGTGAAAGAATTAGGTCAGATGAAGAAGGTGGTTCACAAAATTCACTCTTGGGTGTGGAGAGCTGAAACATGGGTAGCTGCTCCATGGATAGCGGGGGTAGAGATAGAATCAAAGAAAAAGAAAAGGATACGAGGGAAAACTAGGTTCGAAGAGAAAATAGCAACCGTTCTCCGGTAACGACGCTAGACAGCTTGTTGATGTTTCCTAGCGTCACGAAAATAAATCCGCAAGCGCACGGATACCGTTGTAGCTTTTACCCAGGAGTATTCCAAGGGTATCATATCCACTGAGGAACTTGTGTACTTTCTCTTCGATTCAGGTTCGTCCAAGGACACCACACCCGCTAGAGGTGAGGGTAGAGAGGTTTCCTAAGGCTGGGTTTCAGAGATAAGATAGAACTGTCCTAGCTGCTTGGTTCGGGCTATTGGCTTCCCCCAGAATAAAACTGGTAGGCTCTAGTACTGCGGCATTGTGATATACCCGAATGGGGAGGGTTCCGCTGGATAGACGCGGCTGTCACCACCTGCTACCTACCTTATCTAACAATGGGATACACCACAACCAATAGGTAAGTCTAGTCTAGACACCACGTCTACACTATCGTTACTAGTCTAGCCTATGGCCTTATACTAGAGCACCCACTATAAACTAGTGAACTACTGATCCAGCTAAGCAACTAAAGTGCTAGCACTATAACTTAACTAAGAAACTAAGCACATAAGAAAGTACGAACACTTACTTTGACTGACAAGCATCCGTCGAGGTATAAGTTGGAGAAGAGTACCGACAAACCCGGCACTTCCCCAAACTCCTCCCCACTCTCTCCCTAACTCTAATCACCTCTAGAGATGAGCCTAGAGCTCATGTACACAAGAGAAACTCCAAGAGGGAGTTGAGAGGGATGTAAAGGTGTATCCACTTTAGAAGCACCCTCGCCTTATATTTATAGTGGTGTGTGAGGGGTGCTTCTACCGTGCAATGCGCCGAGGCCTGCCCAAACCGACTCAAGGAACCAATCAGGAGGCGCCACATCGAAGGAGAAGGTCGGTGGCCTCCTCCCTGGGTCAGCCGACCTGGGTAGGTCGGCTGAACCAGACTCGGCCCAGTTCAGCTCCCCCTTCTGCCACGTGGTCTTCAAGTGGGTCCTAAGGTCCTTGGAAGGTGAGTGGGCCCTGATTGAAGTTGGTTTCTTATCTTGTTGGGCCTCTTTTGCTCTTTCCTTTCCAGTTTGCGCATTCTGAAAGTACGCCTTGAATCTTAGTCTCTCATTTCCTGCAATTTCGCCTTGTAATTGCCTGCATACAGAAATCGACCAGGACTCGTGGAATTCGTTAGATAAAGCCCCATTCTAGTGTTGATCTTTGGATAAATGTTGCTTTTATGCAGGTTTTTGATGAGGACATCACTCCTTTGGATACAAACAACACTTCTCACATGGATATGCAAGGACCAATAACTAGAGCTCGTGCACGTCGCTTAAATCAAGAGGTGAGCTCGTTCCTATGTACATTGAGTAATTATGAGAATAGTATGCAACCTAATGATATTATTGTACTTAAGAATATTGGAGAGGACAGTGTTTGTGTTTTGCTTAGATTCAATCTGTCATAGAACAGTCATCGTTCATCGGTTTGTGAGACCCCAATTCGTGAGCTTAATCTATTTTTCAGCAATCTGGTTGCGTTCTTCTTTGTTCTTGCTTGTGTTCTTCGATTCGCAGGCAAGGATTAGCCTTTGTGGCGAGGTCAACCAGGCAGCGCACGGTTGATAACCAAAAGACGACGTGGTGCTTCGATTGCGGCTCGGGTCTTGTTGATCGGAAGCCGGATCGCTTGTGTCGTGTTGTCAACCAATTGATAGTTATCCTCCTGACGGAAGATCGGGCACCCTTGCATTCCCATCAGTTTTGCTAGTCGAAAAGTGGTCCATAGCGAGCGTCAACAATGGTACAATGCAATCATGCACCGTGCTAAAGTGAAGATGGTGTCCACGGGGTGAAAGCCTGCCAGTAAGCCCATGTGTTGCAGCTTGTTGACCCACAAGGGATCACCCTCCTAGGCAGCAGGGAATAAACCCATAGCAGCTAGAATAATCTCCATGGGGTGCTCCTCACAAAAAGTGGTGAGCTCCTGCATAGCAGTCGTCTCCCACATGTCGTTCAAGCGGCAACCCGCCGCCTTGATCTCCAAGGCGGGCCACTCGAGGTGCAGCGGGTGCCGAAAAAGTGTCATGTGCACTTGGCACTGAGGGACACCCGTCTTCACAAAATCCCGCCCCACTTAGCGATCGAGGAGGAGGAGTGTAGCCCGCGGCACTCAGAATGCCCCACAAAATGGAAGGGAAGCCCTCCCAGTGCAGGCACCCCGAGTGCACACGTCCTTCCTCATCAACCACCATTGCAACGAGGTCAGCCATCTCAACAAAAGATCAAATGGGTGAGATATAGGAAAAAATTTGTGCACAAGATGAATAAATAGATTCTGAACAGGGTACTAAATCATTCATAACTTAAGAAGTTAATGTCGAAAAATTTCCAATTTCACTAGAATATTCCTAGGATAATTGTGCACAACTTTCTAGTGTTGACACCAGTTTTTGTATAGCTGGTCAAAATCTGAGTCAAAGGATCTAAAGCTAATCAGAGGGCCTGATGTTGTCATGAGTGGATCTTTGTCAAAGAAGAAAGCCGATGGAGTTAATAATCGCCGATGCCGATATTGTAAAGAATGAGGATGGTATTGGCGAAGCGGCATCGTGGCTAATGGGCCAAGAATGGGCTGACAAGTACTGTCAGCAAGTTATCTTAGGGTTTTTTATGAAGTCATAGTATGTTTAGAAAGTTTGTTTCTTTTCAATCAAGTAATTTGTAAGTCAGAACTGACTAGGGGTCGTAGCTTAGGCTATAAATAGCTGCCCTCGGGCATGTATCAAGGACATCCAATGATCAATACACAAACCCTTTTTCATTTTCTTTCTTCTTTTCCTTGTCGGCGGCTTTGCCCTAGTTGCAGTAGATTTTCCTTTTACGAGTTCTTTCCTGCTCGCGGGGCTGCATCGACTCCGATCTCTAGCTTGCTGGTAAGTTCCGTGTCGAACGATACAGATAGGGTCAAGGTTGATGGCGCATCGCTTCTTCCTCTATACTGTTTTATTCAAGTTATCGAGCAGATTTGATCTTGATCTGGTCTGTTCACCAAGTTATCGATATTAGTTTGTTTCCTGTTAGATTAATCTGCTTAGTCTAGCTTGTTTCTTGCCGTTATCATTAAGTTATCGGTATTTGCTAGATTTGGCAGGGTTAGATCCGTTTAATCTTGTTTTTATTTAGCTTTTAGCATAATTTATCCATCCTAGATATAATGCCATTGGCCAACACACAGCTTGTCTGTTGCGCGTCATTAGGACAATAGGGATCGGATTTGGGTGTTGTTTACCAAGGCCTCGCTAACCCGTTTAGTGTTGCCTCTCCCGCACAATCGGCCAGGACTTAGGCCGATTGATCTACTGCTGTATCGGACTTCTGGCCGATACCTCCTGCGGAACGATTCGGAATCCCAGCCGATACATTCTGAGAATTTAACGTTTTCCTATCCCTTGTCAATTGTAGGTCAAATTGACTGGCACGCCCTGCACCACCGTGCAGCTGAGTTGGACTCTGCACAGGAGCAAAGCACATCTCCTAGGTCCTCGCGTGTGTCGGCGTTGAAGGCTGATCGCCGGCTTTTTGCGTAAACACGCTTTTGGCACGCCTGGTGGGACACGACAACAACACCACCATGACCAACTCCGGCAAGAACAGTGGGATGCATGACAGTAAAATCCTGGTTCCCACAATGGACGAGCTCAACGACGAGCATAAGCGGCTAGTTGAAGAAGCCATGAAGCAAACTGAAGAAGCCTGCCTGAATTCATTCACTACGACCAGAAGAGGAGAGGCGATACAGAAGCTGCCACTGCCAGGACCGAGGAGTATCTCTATCATGGAGGACTCGGTCAAATTCCAAGAGATGTTCAATTAATCCATGAGTCACGCAATGATCAACCAGTTAGGGATTCAAATCGAATCCATCGATTGTGACATCAAGAATATCTTAACTTAAGGTGTTCAAGGGGGAAACAGAGGGCCATGCTACTCCAACGTAGAGTCATCGGCCGCGGCTAATGCCAGAGGACCCACTTCGATGGCCGATGGCATTCTACCCAAGCAAGCAAATGCACCATCGACCGGTGCAGGGGTGGGTTCATCACCGCCTTATTTGTTGCGACATCCGGAATCTTCAGCAGCGCACACTTCGTCGCCACTTGCAGCTGTGTTCATCACAAGTCCAACAATGAACACATCAACAACGAACTGAGGCATGTTCAACACCCCGGCTGGATTTTTCCCCACTTCATTGGGCATGCCGCCAGAGTTTTGGCCGTACATCTACCCTTGGATGTTCGGACAAAATAACAACATGATGAGTACTCCTACTACCACATTGCCATTAGTGCCACCCGCTCCAGTGATTCAACAGATACAGCAGTGTCCACCGGCACTAACCGAAACTGGGGGCATCAAGCAGATGCATCGGCTTTCCAGCCAATGGGTGATCCCGTGGTACAGCCGATGAGTCCCAGATCCAGAGGGCCTCTCAAGATACAAACTTCCAGATGCCAAACCTCACGGTGTAGCAACCTGAAGTCGATTGGACCAGCAAAATAGCCAATGTGATGAAAAATCAGTTCGGTTTGAAGCCGAAGGAACCTACGTTCATGTACCGGAAGCCTTATCCAGAAGCTTATGACCAGATCCCATTACCTCATTGGTACAGACTGCCAGATTTCTCCAGGTTCTCTAGGCAGGACAGAATGTCAACCGTTGAGCATGTCAGTAGGTTTCTGGTATAATGCAGGGAAGTTGCAGCAACTGATGCATTGAAGATTCGCTTGTTCCCACTTTCTCTCTCTAGATCGACCTTTGCTTGGTTTGCTTCATTGCCAGCCAATTTCATAATAACTTGGGCCGATCTTGAGAAGCAATTCCATAAGTACTTCTTTACTGGAGTACAGGAGATGAAGATCATAGACTTGACTGCGGTTCATCAGAGGAACGATGAGCTTGTCTCGGACTACATTTAGAGGTTCAGGGATGTCAGGAGCCGCTGCTTCAATCTGTCTCTTAGTGATGGCCAGTTAGCTGAATTGGCCTTTCAAGGACTCCTTCCGCACATCAAGGAGAAGTTTTCTTCCCAGGAGTTCGAAAGCCCGAGTCATCTAGCGTCCAGGCTTGCAAATGTTTACGTTCGAGACCACAACTCAAGAAAGAATATGTTCCAGAAGAAGGTAAACTACGTTGGGGATTCTTCTGACTTAGAGAATGAAGCTGAGATTAGCGTAGCAGAATGGGCAAAGAGCAAGAAGCCGGTCTCATGCCCGTTTGCGAAGAAAGAAGTCGAGAGCTATGGGTTCGGCGTCACAAAGGCCGATAGGATCTTCGATTTGCTACTACAAGAGGGTCAGCTTAAGTTGCCCTCCAATCATGTGATCCCATCGGCCAATGAATTAAAAGGCCACATATATTGCAAGTGGCATCACTCGGTCATTCATAATACCAATGACTGCAAGACTTTTAGAAGAGAAATTCAGATGGCCATTGAACAAGGGAGATTCAAGTTCGATAAGCCGATGAAGATCGACGAACATCCCTTCCCGGCTAGTACAGTTGACGTGGGAGCTCAAGTGGTCGACAAAGAAGTAAAGGTACCAACTTCTGATCATTCTAATCATGGTACCGAAAATCTGAAGACTCGTGTATCGGCCAATGGCAAGGAAAACTAAGGCCGATATGAACATGGAGGAGGTTTCAGGAGGCCACACAGGGTTCTCATGTCTCAGATGCTCCTGAACAAGTACCAACACCAACAGGATAGAGAGAGACACTGTCAAGAGGAGAAAGACAGACGCGATGCAGACTATTGGTGGTGCCAGTTCTTTGCCTTCTGTTGGAATGAAGGTTTACGCCTACCGTCGGCCGATGATTGTCCCGAGTGCCGTGGGGCGCATGAAGGCTGCTACAACTTTAAAAGGTAGTGCCATGAAGACAGAGATCAGCGGTCAGTCTTCAGAGGCAGGTATGATGGGAATTGTGTCTCTGTTCATGACCGGTTGGGTCCTCCGGTTGCTGAACAAGCTACAATTGAAGAGCAAGTTGAGGCACTGGTACCTGATGAAGCGCCTCTAGATCGGTCGGCCGAGCATCACGATGGCTATAGGTACGATCCAGAGGAATACCCGGATTGTTGTATTCGGGGTTTGACTCGCTCTCAGAAGAAGAGGGTTCAAAGGCTCTAGCATAGGGAGCAAGAAGGAGAACGTGCCTATAAGAAGAAATTAGTCAAATCACAAGTATGGCGCATTAGACAGAAGACCGATGAAACCACCCCATCGGCATCGGTCAATATGTTTTTTATGTTACCCATGGAATTCGAAACACCGGTCCACAATGATTATGAGGGAGCAGTGGCAGAACTTGTGCTTGATCCAGTTCTGGCTTCATTCAAGAAACCAGAAGAGAAGGAGCGGAGGCATCTGAGGCCTTTATATGTGAAAGGGCATGTTGATGGTAGGCCGATGACCAAAATGTTGGTTGATGGAGGAGCCGTTGTTAATGTTATGCCATACATTGTTTTCCGAAAGCTTGGGTTCAGCGAAGAAGACATGATGCGAACTGATATGGTTCTCAAGAGCTATGAAGGAAAGACCTCGCCTGCTCGGGGGGCAATCAATGTTGAATTGACAATCGGGAGTAAGACCTTGCCTACTACTTTCTTCGTCATTGATGGCAAAGGGTCATATAATCTGCTCTTAGGCCGAGACTGGATTCACGCTAATTGTCGCATTCCGTCTATGATGCATCAATGCCTTATCCAATGGCTGGAAAACGATTTGGTTCAAGTAGTGCCCGCGGATTCATCGCTCAGTGTTGCATCAGCCGATCCTCCAGTTTGGGGTTTCGATGGCGTGCAGTACATATCTAGCAAAGTGTGGGAAGGCGACTTCTTGAAGATAGATGACTTTGGGCTTGATCCAGTTCAAGAAGACGACTTCGAAGACTCCGCCTCATAAAGAGGTTTTGAACAAAGTTCCCATCGGCTATGGAGGAGTGGTGCAAGAAATCTCTGGCCGATGGAACAATGTTGTAAAAGCCGATCGTGTTGATAAATGATCAGGGTTAAATGGCCGATACGATATGTATCGCCCTTAGTGCAAAAAATATACAACTAAATATTGTTTTTGGTTGTTGTGTGGGAAGGAAATTGATATGAAGCCAATGATTCTTTATCGGTTATATTTTAGAGATCAGTAAAAGTTCTTTGGCTAACTTTGGAAGCGAAACCGAAGTTATAGCGTTCACTGGCAAATAAGTATTAGTCGAATGAGGTATTTTTGATGGATCAGAGTTTGGGAGATGCAACACACATGGGCTAAGATGAAAAATTATGCAGAGAAATCAATGGAAGAAAGCAAGGCGTAGATGTTCATGGGGCTAGTACATTATTCTACACAATGATCTAATCATCGTAGAAAACTTAGTTGATTACAGAATTGACACTGGCATTTTCACCAACAGCTGCAGCCGTATATTCAAGGTCATCCATGATATCTAGAAATTTGAGAAGGGCCTCCCCTTTGGCATGGACGGGTACCAAATCTTGAATGTCGTGGCCTAGTTGGAGCTGCAATGTAGCCAAAGACATGGCCACCCCGACATGGATGCCATTGTCGGCGATCCCTCGGATGCGATTGGGGATATATTGCAAGCGGTCGACGAGCAGGGGGCCTCGGGCGTTCACAAATTCAGCAGCTTAATTTGCTGATAGTTGAAGAGCTTCGCGCTGGGCTTCAAGAGCTGAGGAAGTTTAAAGATCAAAGGTGAAGGCGTGAAAATGGACTAGAAGATAAGTTCTAAAGGGGCATACCTGCTACTCTTGCATCAGATTCCACCAACATTGCCTGGGTTGTAGTCAGTCTTTCTTCTGCGGCCGATAGAGCAGCTCTGGATACACGCAGAGAGGATGCCAACTCAATCACGCAAGGGTTCAAGGAATCATCGGAGTCAGAGCTGGGAGAACTTGGTGTGGGCCTTGACGGCGTACCGGCATGGTAAACGCCGCCAGCCATTGAGATGGCCCTGGAACAACAAAAGAAGAGATTAGTTTGAAGATGAAAAGACATAAAGCCAAGAGATCCTTACCCTTGCTGGTGCAGGAGAGTTCGCAGGCGTTGAGTCGGCCTGGAGAAGTTGTCCGCGGGACGCTTGTTGTCGGCCATGGCTGAGAGATGTTGACATGAACAGCAAATGAGAGGGAAGCTGAGGAAGAAGTTGGACAAGGTTGGGGTTTTCCTCTTGTGCACTGCTGTGCCTCTTGATTTATAGCAATAATCAGAGGACTCTAGAAGCCAGACGACTGCAGTTAAATGGAAGTAGAGGAGTCGGAGACCTGTTCCAGTCACCATCCCGAGAATCGAGGAGTCATGGAGTTACATGACAAGATGGGGTAGTTGATGGATGGCCGATTGTACTTTCCAACAGAGGAGTAATTGTGAGAAGAGCCAAGAAGTCAAAGGTTAAACAGTATTTGCCTATCGGCCATATGTCGTGAATGGCTAGAGTTGGGTTGCTACACGAAGAACGAAGAGCTCTGATGATTTAGAGAAATGTAGAAGAGAAACATTTACTGGAATTTCGGAACAAAGCATTTTTATTCCGAAATTGGGGGGCATGTGTTGACACCAGTTTTTGTATAGCTAGTCAAAATCTGAGTCAAAGGATCTAAAGCTGATCAGAGGACCTGACATTAGCATGAGTTGATCTTCGTCAAAGAAGAAAGCCGATGGAGTCAGTAATCGCCGATGCTGATATTGTAAAGAAGAGGATGGTATTGGCAAAGCGGCATCGTGCCTAATGGGCCGAGAATGGGCTGACAAGTACTGTCAGCAAGTTATCTTAGGGTTTTTTGTGAAGTCATAGTATGTTTAGAAAGTTTGTTTCTTTTTCATCAAGTAATTTGTAAGTCGGAACAGACTAGGGGTTGTACCTTAGGCTATAAATAGCTGCCCTTGGGCATGTATCAGGGACATCCAATGATCAATACACAAACTGTTTTTTCATTTTCTTTCTTCTTTTCCTTGTCGGCGGCTTTGCCCTAGTTGCAGTAGATTTTCCTTTTATGAGTTCATTCCTGCTCGCGGGGCTGCATCGACTTCGATCTCTGGCTTGCTGGTAAGTTCCGTGTCGAACGATACAGATAGGGTCAAGGTTGATGGCGCATCGCTTCTTCCTCTATACTGTTTTATTCAAGTTATCGAGCAGATTTGATCTTGATCTGGTCTGTTCACCAAGTTATCGATATTAGCTTGTTTCCTGTTAGATTAATCTGCTTAGTCTAGCTTGTTTCTTGCCGTTATCATTAAGTTATCGGTATTTGCTAGATTTGGAAGGGTTAGATCTATTTAGTCTTGTTTTTATTTAGCTTTTATCATAGTTTATCCATCCTAGATCTGAATACCATCAGCCAACACACAGCTTGTTTGTTGCACGTCGTTAGGCCGATAGGGTTCAGATCTGGGTGTTGCTTACCAAGGTCTCGCTAACCCGTTTAGCGTTGCCTCTCCCGCACAATTGGCCAGGACTTGGGCCGATTGATCTACTATTATATCGGACTTCTAGCCGATACCCCCTTGCAGAACGATTCGGAATCCCAGCCGATACGTTCCGAGAATTTAACGTTTTCCTGTCCCTTGTCAATTGTAGGTCAAATTGACTAGCACGCCCTACAGCACCACGCAGCTCAGCTGGACTCTGCACAGGAGCGAAGCAGATCTCCCAGGTCCTCGCGTGTGTCAGCGTTGAAGGCCAATCACCGGCTTTTTGCGTCAAAACTAGTCAACACATTGGGTGGAACAAGCTCTAAGATGGTCAAATCCTTAAGTTTTTTAGTTGCTACCTACCTAGAATTTCAGTGGACAAAGAGCTAGCACTTTGATCACCAGGGAAAATCTACTCAGCCAAAAACTACCAAATTTTACAAGTAGCTAATCAAGTAAGTTTGTGACAAGTTTCGTGATGAACACTTTTGCAGAAAACTTTACAAAGAGAGTTTAAAAATTTATGTGACAAAAGTGCTCAAAATAGGCAAACAACAGAGGTGTGGAAGTTCCTAGTGTTGCCTGCTGTTTAATAGTCCAAAATTTTTCAAATTATAACAGAAGGCAGTAGACAGGTCTTGGAGAAAATTTCTCAGTGTGCTATTCTGTTGACGCTCGCTACGGACCAAAAATGAGCGTCAATTTGGTCACAAAATAAGGATGAACTTGCATTTCTTATACACATTCTGCTAATATATGTACACTTTCCACACTACCTTGGAGAATTTTATGATTGCAGAATTTGTGCTAAAAACAAAGGAATAAGACACCTCATCAATCCAAGAAAACAAGCCTCAACCAATCATACGCCGCCACACGTGCATCGCATGGATTGGAGGGACCACACCTGAGGCAAACCGACTTAATTCCACTCCTATCATCAACCAGGAGCATCAAGGCCCACCTGGAAGTGACTCAACCAAAGGAGAAGCTCGTTCCAGCCAGGCCTAGTTCGGTCGACGCATGTAGGTCGGTCGACCCAGCCAGAGCTCCAACCGACTTAATCTTTCACGTGGCGCCCTCACATGTCTCCTCAAGGTCGGTTCCAGGCGCGCCGAGCTATTTCCACGGGCAGAAGCTGCAGTTCCCTACCTATAAATACAAGAGGGGGTCCTCCTAAAGAAGACACACAAAGATGTAGCCTCTCCTCCTTTGTAAAGCTCTCTAGGGTAGTGGAGTGTAGGTGAAGAGTAATTCTTCAAGGTCTTCTAGTCTTCATGAAGAGTTTGGTATGGTTTTGTATCTTTCTCTTTATGTATGGTTTGGAGTTTAGTAATAAA
The DNA here is from genome assembly GCA_032594955.1 of Panicum miliaceum. Taxonomy (NCBI): domain Eukaryota; kingdom Viridiplantae; phylum Streptophyta; class Magnoliopsida; order Poales; family Poaceae; genus Panicum; species Panicum miliaceum. The sequence goes on along the minus strand of CM064056.1, from coordinate 42,777,176 downwards.
GTTTAGTTCCTTATCCTAGCTTGTGATTGGTTCATATGGTTATGTTTAGTATGTGATCCTTTCATAGTCTTGCTTGTGTCATGTATCTTGCATGTTTAGACATGATAACACATCTAGGCTACGACATTGGTTTCATCTCCCCTAGTCGGGGTGCTCCTAGTCTCAACGTAAGGCTAGAGCAATAGCACAAATGTGGTGTCTAGGTTATCGGTTATGTTTGAATGCGGCTCTATACCATGGTTAGATGAGGTAGGCGGCAGGTGGTGACAGCCCTATCCGTCCAGCGTAACCCTCCCCGTTCGTGTAGTAGCTATAGGAGGTGCATAAAATAGCTATGAAGATCTAGTGGCCACCTAGCCATATCTTGTGCGGTTTCCCGGTGATGCCTGGGAGCCTAGAGCCCGATCCTAAGCATGTGAATATGTATGTGTTCATGAGTATGTTCTATGCTTGCTTAGATAAGAGTTATCCTTTGTATGCCCTTGAAAGCTTCCTTCTATCTTGCTTTGATCCTAGTCATTCTTTCCTAAGGATGGTTGATCTTGTGTCGCACTACCTCTCAATCATATTATCAGTTACCCCTATTTCAATCATATTATCAGTTACCCCTACTCAGATACAGGATAATTAACCGTGATAATTCTCATGAGCTTAGCAAATCCTTTTGAACCACCGACTTCCATGCGGAAATATAAATATGACCTCGTACTCACGGGTAAAATGCTACAACAGTATTCCGTGCGCTTGAGGATCCTTCTGTAATGTAAGAAATACCCCACAACATTTTTGGTGCCGTTGCTGGGAAACACCTATCCTAGTGATGATGCTACGAAATGCCAACAAGCATTTCTGGCACCGTTGCCAGGGAAGGCACAGGTTTAAAAGAATTATTAAAGCTTGGGATTTCATCCATGGTTGATAGCGAGTGTCTAGTAGGACAACCATGCTGTTTTCTCTTTATGTGAAGACAGGATAGTGTTTGCTTGATTTCAATTCGCTGGAAAATCCACGATGAATCCGAGTCAACTTCAAAACGAAAGAGCGTGATTAATTTGAAGAAGTTCAACTCTCGGCAATTGATTCAATTCCCGTTGCATCATCAAGCTTTAATAGAGGATTTTGGTTTTTATTCGGATTTCATTTCCACTGCTGTTGACTAATCAACACCGCCAGAGGAGATCAACTCGATTAAATGACCAAGACACATCATCACGGTGCAACAAAATTTAAGGAGTAGAATTCAGTTCACTCCTCAGGGTTGTCAGTACGGGATGATCACATATCAAATAAATTCTTGATCCTGAGTGAGAAAAGCGAGAAGACATCCCCGAAGATCCAATGAATACCTCTCCAAGGCAAGAATCATCGAAGTCATAAAAATGAGCGGTACCTCAAATAAGTTCCATCGAAGGTAAAATTTAAAGTTCAATTCAAAATTTTAATTCGATAGGAAATAAAATGTCTTGTTCGAAGGACTCAAAATTTCGAATCCTCGCTGATAGGTGAATCAGTAGTTCTCTCATATTTGATTCCACGCATTGTATGTTTGAATTTTCAGATTTTCAATTCGATTCTTGCATGAGCATTTGCATCATTTTGCATCTAACCCCTTGCATATTTGAATTCCTCAACTTTTGCATTTGCACCCTTCCTAAACTTGGGATTTGGGGCAACAAACAAGGGCATTTTGGGGTGAAAAATTCTGCCATGAGCATTTGGAGGCTAGTGCATGCATGAACTTGGATCATTTTCATGTCCAAGTGCATTTGGGGCACTCCTAGACCTGCACCGGCCTAAAACTGCAGTCATTCAACCAGCTTTAGACCTTATGGTAGGCATTCATTCAAATCATAAAAGATAGCCAGTTTTGGGCCAAAGGTGGGGCCGGTTGACCTGGCCAGGTCGGCCGGCCTAGGGGAGGCACCGTTCTATAAGAACCGGTGCACAGCACCTCTTCTCCTTGCCCCAAACCGAGCTGCAACTGAGTGCCCTCGGATTTCTTTCTCCCCCTATCGAAATGCCCATGTTCTTTCTCTAGTTCCATAAGAAAAAGAAAAAAAATATTTCCCCCTTTGTTTTCTCCATTTGCATTTCGTGTTGCCTTCTTTTGACACTGCAAGAACGTGTTGTGGTGGTACTACTACCCCGCAAGAACGATTTTATGGTGTGTTATCGCCCACAAGAATGATTTTGTGGAGTGTTATCACCCACAAGGATGATTGTTGTGGCGGCGACCAAGCCCCACAAGGACTACTAACTCTCGGACAGCTAACAGTTTTTCGCTAACACTCACCTAACGCGTTTCGAGTTGTCTTGTGTGTTGTTCCTTGTTGTGGATTTCAGGTATGAAGGGCTTCGGCAAGAAGGTGATGGGCATGCTCAAGAAGGCGACAGGCTCGAAGTCAGGCCGTTCTCATGGTGGCTCCAGTTCGCGCCAGTCAAGCAGCCACGTGTCGAGCCCCATGAGAGACAGTGAAGAAACCCAAGAGGAGCAAATCGAGGTGCAAGGCCAAGGGCAGCAGCCCGAGGAGGACGAAGAGGAGCACGATGATTCACACCTCAACATCCAAGGTGATCGTGAATTCCAAGCCTACAACATGCTGAGGCGGAGGAAGTTCCGCCACACAAGAATCTTCGACCTCGACCTCTGTTGACGCTCGCTACGAACCAATTTCGAGCGTCAATTTGATTAGAAAATTGGGATGACTAGTATACTTAACTTGCATATTTATCTAGAATAATATCATTTCCACATTCCCCTTGGAGAATTTGCAATGTAGGGAAATTGAGCAGAATTTAAGTGTTAAGCAAGCACCTCAATCCAAGGCAAGTGACGTCGACCAATCAGAGCTTGCCATTTGGACTCCCATGGATTGAAGAGCCCACCAAAGCATGCAACTGACCTTGGACAGTGCCCACTCACGCACAGGAGTGACCGGGGCCCACATGGCAGCCACCCAAAAGAAGCTGGAACCAATCTGGGCCAGGCCCAGGTCGGCCAACCCACCTAGGTCGACCAACCCAGCTAGGGCGAACCGCCTTACCTCCTTCGATGTGGCAGCTCCCCGTTGGTCCCTTAGGTCGGTTTGGCAAGGCTTCGGGCAATTGGGCGCTGAGGAGTAGCTGCACAACCCCCTCACTCACCTCTATAAATATGAAGGGGGTGCTACAATAGAAGACACCACAAGTTGAAGCCTCTCTCAAGTTTCTCTCTTGCTTAGTCTTTAGGATAGAGAAGTTTAGGTGAAGTAGCTCATCTTCAGTTCCCGAGTGTTGCCTAGGAGTGTTCGGTATGGGTTTTACCCTTCCTCTATTTTGTAATATTTGGAATTCCTTCATAGAGTTATCTTCTAGTTTAGTGTACTCGTATAGTATATGTTCTGTGTATTCACATGTGTGTGCTATGCTTAGTTTATATCTAGGACTTATATATTGCATGATTAAACATGGTAAGACATCTAGGCTACGCCATTGGTTCCAGTATTCGCATGTTTGCTCTAGTGTGATGTCTGTCCATCCGAAGTGTGGGGGCTTCGCGCGGGGCATTAGAGTATCGCTTATTAGCGTAGACGTGGTGTCTGGGCTAATCAATGTTGCTAGATGCGGCTCTATACCATGATTTGATGAGGTAGGCGGCAGGTGGTGACAGCCCTGTCCGTCCAGCGTAACCCTCCCCGTTTGTGTAGTAGCTGTAGGAGGTGCATAAAATAGCCGTGAGGATCTAGTGGCCACCTAGCCATATCTTGTGCGGTCTCCCGGTGATGCTTGGGAGCCTAAAGGCCGTTCCTAATCATGTTTATGTGTATGAGTGCTTAGCATAGACTGTATGCTTAGTTAGGAGTACATAAGTCCTTAGATTAGCTCTCTTCTTCATTTCTCCCTTCCTGTAAGCTTTGCATAGAGATAGAACTTGAGTAACTTGTGTGTCACACTACCTCTTTACCATATATTATCTTACCCCTGTTTATTCAATAGAATATCCATACTAGAACTAATCAACATACTAATCTATTCCAATAACCGCCGCCTTCCCTGCGGAAATATAGATACGACCCCGTACTCACAGGTAAAATGCTACAACGGTATTCCGTGCGCTTGCGGATCCTTCTGTAACGTAAGAAATACCCCACGGTATTTCTGGCTCTATTGCTGGGAAAAACCTATCCTAGTGATGACGCTAAAAAATGCCAACAAGCATTTTTGGCGTCGTTGCCGGGGATGACACTGGTTAAAAGAACAGATCAAGTGGTTGATGAAATTCTTAAATGGTATTCAATTGTCTAAATAGGCTAACTTGGCTTTGTCTTCTCTCTTTTGTGTGAAGACAGGGTAGTGTATGACTGGTTTCGATCTGCCGCAAAATTTCACTCAGAATCCGGAGTCACTTTTGAGAAGAGTTCGACCGAGCGTCGTTCCTCCTAAAATTACTCTCTCACCAGGCGAAACAGTCAATATCACACCATCAACTTCCAAGACTATGGCTCAGAAGACTCTCCATGATTACTCAGCTCCTTCGACCGACAATGTCCCAATTGGGCCAAATGTTAATGCTAAAGCTGAGAATTTCGAGATCAAGACGGGTCTGATTACGATGGTGCAGGCCAGCCCATTCTGTGGCAAGGCCAATGAGGATGCCAATGCACATCTCCAATAGTTCCTGCAACTGTGCAGCACTTTGGTCATCAAGGGAGTCACAACGGATGCAATCTGACTCCGTCTGTTTCCAAAGGCGTTCTTCGCGAAGTTCTTCCCGTTGGGTAAAACTTGTGGCAGAACCACCTGAATTAATCCGGCTCAAGTGTATTAACCATCACCATTAGGGCAATCTCGATTAACCTTACACTTCAAACGGAGTAATCCACTGGTCTGTCGGGTATAACCTCCCGATACAACCACGGTAAAGCGGATCGAGTGCCATACATACAAATGCTCACGCGACGATGAGCCCAGAGAATACCACATTCCAGCAAATATTACAACATTATCAGAGGTGAATATTACAGACCAAGTTTGAGTTTAGAAACCAAGTACTTCAGTGATCATAACTAATAAGTTCTTCAGAGTTTAAGTTGCAGCGGATAATAAAACAACGAAAGCTACTTCGACGATAAGGATGTCTCGATGAAGCCCGTACGAGACATCACTCGGCATTATCTCCGTTGGACGGGGGCGTATCCCATTCCACCGACCAACCAGGGGGAAGAGTGCAGGGCCAAGTCAAGCTAGCAATCATATCTTCGAAGGTCTCACCTGAAAACGAGCCACAAGCAAGGCTGAGTATACTAATACTCAGCAAGACTTATCCGTGTAGTGGAATCTACTCCACCGACTCTAGACATGCAAGGCTTTCTGGCTCAAGGGTTTGTTTTGCCGAAAAGCATCTACAAGTGGGTCCTTACTTTCAACTTTTAGCCCATGATTCTAGTTTCATTAACCATTCTAGATAAGCAGCTATCCAATATCATACATGGTGAAGCATTAAATTTCATCCAACAAGTTCATTCATCATCATTGTTCCTCTTCTTACTCTGTGGGTAAAGGAGGTTAAGCAGTCTCAATAGCCGTGAGAAACGGACGATTCGAATCGAATTTCTTAACCTTGCAAGGGAAACCCAAACACACGTCACGTGGTTACTCCCTAGAGTCACACGTGCAACTTTTCCCCTTTCTTTCCGGGTCGTGGATCGGGGCTACCCTCCGAGAGTACAAGAGCCCCACACCACGGTTCGGCGCCGGGTCGTGACCACTCTCTGCACTCGCCATATGCACATGGGACCGAAGTTCAAAGGGTAGGATGTCGTCCCCTTGCCGGGCCAATCAGGTACTTAAGCTTACCGATTCCCATAATCTCGGCATGTGTTTAGTACGTTCAAAGACTTAACCATCACTACCACACACTGCGGCCTTAGCATTTTTCACTAGACAGACGGGCCTCAATCGTAAACATAGTACCATAGCCCGTCCGTTGTCCTTATGATTGCAGCGTGTAGTAAACATTCAACTCCTATTTTCTCGCGAGTGACAGAAAATCACTCGACTTTTACCGGAGTCCTATTAGCACAGCATTCTATCGATCCTTACATCTAGTTTTCAAGCATGGGTTCCTAACATCATGCAACTAAGTTTTCATTCAACTCCTATAAACTTAAGGCACAAGCAAAGAGTAATGAGTTGCATAATTTAGGAAAGAAATGGGTTATGCTCCGGGGCTTGCCTTCGCAGTTAGCTTGGGGCTGTTCCGAACTTGGGCTCGGGTCTTCAAGAGCTTCAGTTAGATTTACTTGAGCTTCACACTGCTCACTCTCGGACACGGGCACCAGCTCGTAAGTTCCGTCGGCGAGAGTCGTCGATTCTACATGAATGCACAAGTTTAAGTAGTGGTGATGGTAAACGACACGAATTGAGTGTAACTACTACAGTGGGTAGTTTCTGGTCATGAAACTTTGGATTTAGGCACATCAGGGAAAGATGTGCTTACTGTAAAATTTTCAGACAATTTCATGTAGCAGATTAATTATGAAAAATATATTACATAGTTGCTGTTAGATCCTTGTTCTTTTTGTACAGAACAATTGGTGCAAAAACTGAGTCTAAGATTTTTACAGGGCTTTCATATAATCGTGCAGGAGCTACTGTAATTTTTATAGGATTTATTATGCAGTTTTCAGAGCATAGTAAATGTGACATTACACACCTAGGTTAGTCAAGGATTTATTTTTACAGGATCCTACACAGGGTTTTTGTCCTTGAGTCTTTTTACACAGCATCCACTACCACTGAGTATCTGCTAGTAAAAGTATGAGAATTTTCCAAGCTAAGATACTATTTTCTTGATTTAATGCATGTTATTAGCACATAAATCAAATAAATAGGTTCCTGTGAGATATAAAGTCTCTAAATTTTCCTCTGGCATCTAGGTGCTATTACACCAGCATAGAAAAAGTTTCATTAGGTGATTCATAACCTAACTGCAGGGTCAATTAATTCTATCCAAACATGGTATGAAACATAAGTTTAATAAACAGTGTAGATAGAGATGGAATTTGGGCCTCATCTTTTTACACAGTCCTAAACATCAAGCAACTAGCTTACTGCCCAAAATTTAGGGTCAGTATTGATCTACAACAGTGGGTACAAAAGAAGTCCATTAAAGCTTCCATTTAATGTAGAGAAAAATATGTTGAGAATCTGAGAAACTGTACGTAACAAAAGTGGTAGAGTTTCTTCTAAGGATTCCAGAACAGTTGAGTTTTCATTTTTCTGAATTTTCTACGATTTTATACGAATTTTACAAGTTTACTGAATTTGAATCTAGATTTGAAACTTTCTTTTACAACTGGGTCCTTGAATCTTACGCGCAGACCCTTCTAAAGATTTAAATTCTTGCAATTGGGTCCTCGGGCGGCTCGGGTACGGTGGCTGGCCGATATTCCGGCGAGGGGCTCGCCGGCGGCGAGGGGTGAGGGTCGGGGAAGGTTCAGGGGTGCGAGGGCTACCTCGTAGGGGTCTTGTTCGGGTGGGGGACAGCCGGGAATAGCTCGCCGGCGTTGGAGCAGAGGCGGCGGCGGCGGCGGCACGCGTCGACGGTGGTGCTCCGGCGGGCTTGGGGCGGTTTGGTCTGGTCGGCGAGCTTCAGTGGCGCGTGGGGAAGCTGCTCGGGTGCTTGGCTTGGGCGGAGGAGGTCGGGGTCGAGCTGTCCGCGGTGAGCAGGGGCGGCTGTGGCAGAACCACCTGAATTAATCCGGCTCAAGTGTATTAACCATCACCATTAAGGCATTCTCGGTTAACCTTACACTTCAAACGGAGTAATCCACTGGTCTGTCGGGTATAACCTCCCGATACAACCACGGTAAAGCGGATCGCGTGCCATACATACAAATGCTCACGCGACGATGAGCCCAGAGAATACCACATTCCAGCAAATATTACAACATTATCAGAGGTGAATATTACAGACCAAGTTTGAGTTTAGAAACCAAGTACTTCAGTGATCATAACTAATAAGTTCTTCAGAGTTTAAGTTGCAGCGGATAATAAAACAACGAAAGCTACTTCGACGATAAGGATGTCTCGATGAAGCCCGTACGAGACATCACTCGGCATTATCTCCGTTGGACGGGGGCGTATCCCATTCCACCGACCAACCAGGGGGAAGAGTGCAGGGCCAAGTCAAGCTAGCAATCATATCTTCGAAGGTCTCACATGAAAACGAGTCACAAGCAAGACTGAGTATACTAATACTCAGCAAGACTTACCCGTGTAGTGGAAACTACTCCACCGACTCTAGACATGCAAGGCTTTTTGGCTCAGGGGTTTATTTTGCCGAAAAGCATCTACAAGTGGGTTCTTACTTTCAACTTTTAGCTCCAGATTCTAGTTTCATTAACCATTCTAGATAAACAGCTATCTAAAGCATACATGGTGAAGCATTAAATTTTTCATCCAACCAATTCATTCATCATCATTGTTCCTCTTCTTACTCTGTGGGTAAAAATGGTTAAGCAGTCTCAATAGCCGTGAGAAACGGACGATTCGAATCGAATTTCTTAACCTTGCAAGGGAAACCCAAACACACGTCACGTGGTTACTCCCTAGAGTCACACGTGCAACTTTTCCCCTTTCTTTCCGGGTCGTGGATCGGGGCTACCCTCCGAGAGTACAAGAGCCCCACGCCACGGTTCGGCGCCGGGTCGTGACCACTCTCTGCACTCTCCATATGCACATGGGACCGAAGTTCAAAGGGTAGGATGCCGTCCCCTTGCCGGGCCAATCAGGTACTTAAGCTTACCGATTCCCATAATCTCGGCATGTGTTTAGTACGTTCAAAGACTTAACCATCACTACCACACCCTACGGCCTTAGCATTTTTCGCTAGACAGACGGGCCTCAATCGTAACCATCGTTACATAACCCGTCCGTGTCCTTATGATTGCAGCGTGTAGTAGTCATTCAACTCCTATTTTCTCGCGAGTGACAGGAAATCACTCGACTTTTACCGGAGTCCTATTAGCACAGCATTCTATCGAACCTTACGTCTAGTTTTCAAGCAAGGGTTCCTAACATCGTGCAACTAAGTTTTCATCCAACTCCTATAAACTTAATGCACAAGCAGAGAGTAATGAGTTGCATAATTTCGGAAAGAATGGGTTATGCTCCGGGGCTTGCCTTCGCAGTTCGCGTGGGGATCTTCCGAACTTGGGCTCGGGTCTTCAAGAGCTTCAGTTAGATTTGCTTGAGCTTCACGCTGCTCACTCTCGGACGCGGGCACCAGCTCGTAAGTTCCATCGGCGAGAGTCGTCGATTCTACATGAATGCACAAGTTTAATTCGTGGAAATGGCAATCGATACGATTTAAGAGAAATTACTACAATGGATAGTTTCTGGTCATGAACTTTTTGATTTAGGCACATCAGGGGAAGATGTGCTTACTGTAAAATTTTCAGCTAATTTTATTTAACAGATTAATTATGAAAAATACATTACATAGTTGCTGTTAGATCCTTGTTCTTTTTGTACAGAACAATTGGTGCAACAACTGAGTCTAAGATTTTTTACAGAGCTTTCACTTATGTATGCAGAAGCTACTGTAATTTTTGTAGGATTTATCTTGCAGTATTCAGAGCATAGAAAATATGACATTCTACACCTAGGCTATTCAAGGATTCATTTTTACAGGACCCTAAACAGGTTTTTTGTCCATGGAACTTTTTACACAGCAACCTCTACCATAGTGTATATTTCAGTAAAAATTTGAGAATTTTCCAAGATAAGATACTATTTTCTTGATTTAATGTATGTTATTAGCACATAAATCAAATAAGTGGGTTACTGTGAGATAAAAATTTTCCTAATTTTTCTCTGGCTTCTAGGTACCAATACATTAGCATAGTAAAAGTTTCATTGGGTGGTTCACCACCTAACTGCAGGGATAAAACATTCTACCTAGACATGGCATGAAACTAAGTTTAATAAACAGTAAAGCTAGAGTTGGAATTTGGACCTGATCTTTTTACACAATCCTGAACATCAAGTAACTAACTCACTGCCCAAAATTTAGGGTCAGCATTGTTCTACAACAGTGGGCACAAAATAAGTCCATTAAAACTTCTATTTAAGGTAGAGCAAAATGTGTTGAGATTCTGAGAAACTTTTTGTAACAAAAGTGGTAGAGTTTGTTCTAAGGATTCCAGAACAGTTGAGTTTGCATTTTTCTGAATTTTCTACGATTTTATTCGAATTTTACAAGTTCACTGAATTTGAATCTAGATTTGAAACTTTCTTTTACAACTAGGTCCTTGAATCTTACGCGCAGACCCTTCTAAAGATTTGAATTCTTGCAATTGGGTCCTCGGGCGGCTCGGGTACGGCGGCCGGCCGAAATTCCGGCGAGGGGGCTCGCCGGCGGCGAGGGGTGAGGGTCGGGGAAGGTTCAGGGGTGCGAGGGCTACCTTGTGGGGGTGTTGTTCAGGTGGGGGACGGCCGGGAAGGGCTCGCCGGCGTTGGAGCAGAGGCGGCGGCGGTGCGGTTCGCGTCGACGGCGGTGCTCCGGCGGGCTTGGGGCGGTGTGGTCCGGTCGGCGAGCTTCAGTGGCGCGTGGGGAAGCTGTTCAGGGGCTCGGCTTGGACGGAGGGGGTCGGGGTCGTGCTGTCCACGGCGAGCAGGGGCGGCGGCGGTGATGGCAGCGCGGGCGGCGGCGCTCCGGTGGCTCTGGGTGGCGTTGGGCGGGTCGGCGAGCTTCGGTGTGGTGATGTAGTGGTGGCTGGCGCTTCAATTTGGGCAGGGGGCGGCTGTGGAGGGCTGTCCACGGGCGGGCGGCGCTCGGCGGCGGCGATGGCGACGGCGAGGCGTTCTGGTGGCTGGGGCTCGCGCGGGCGGCCGGGGCAGGGCTTTTATAGGGGCAGGAGGGGGTGTGGAGGTGCCTGGGCGACGCGCGGGGCGGGGCACGGCAACGGCGTGCGCTGGCCACGGCGGGCGGCAGCAGGACGCCGGCGCGGCGTGCGGCGAGCGGGCGCGAGCTACTGGTGGCCGGGGATTTGGCGTGGCAGAGAGGAGATAGCGTGGCGCACGGATTGGAGAAGGAGCTGCTGCAGCGGCTCGGGCGGAGGGCGGACGCAGCGACGGGCGGGGCGCGGGAGCCGGGGCGGCACGGCGGAGCGAGGGGACTGGGCGGCCGGGCGGCGGGCTGGGCGCGGCAGCACGCGCGGGCGCTGATTGGCCGCGCAGCGTGGGGGCGGGGCAAAGCCGGCCGTGGCGGGGTGGTGCAGCGGCCACTGGCCTGGCGCCTCGCGCCGGTCAGGCGACGCCGGCCACCTGGCGCGCGGCGGTCGGGCGCGGAGGAGAGAGAGGGGGGGGGGGGGGGGCGAGGGACCTGGATGCAAGAATTTGGAAAATTTCAGGGGGCTGGGTGCAAACAGGGCGTTTTCTCCTCCTTCTGATTTGAATTTCAAAAACTTTTGAACACGAAAGTTGTTCAAAATAAAAAGTTCTGCAACTTTGGTTTCAGGCAAAATCTCATTTGGCTTATGGTTTGAAAGTTAAATTTAAATGTTCAAAAAGTAACCAAATGTGCTTGAATTAAATTTGAATTCCAACTGAACTCGTTTTAATTCTTTCCACCCTTTCATTGGTTTAATCATAGAGTTAGGCTAATGAAATTGATTTTGGAAAGGTAATTACCAGGGTTGTCACAGCCTTCCCCCCTTAACAAGAATCTCGCCCCGAGATTCGGTAATTCTTAGTGTGGGCGTGGGTGCACATACCAGTGGTTGAGATAAGAAACCCAGGGAAATGTTGGTTCAGGTAGCTCTCCGTTTCCCAGGTGGCTTCTTCTTCCGTGTGGTGATTCCATTGTATTTTATACATTCTAATCACTTTCCTCCTGGTCTCTCTTTCTTTTTGATCCAAAATCTTAACTGGGTGTTCGACATACGAGAGGTCGGGTTCCAACGATATTTCTTGTTGTTCCATAATCTCGGTAGGGACTCGAATACACTTCTTGAGTTGAGACACGTGGAAGACATCATGGGTGGCCGTGAGCTGAGGGGGCAGTCGTAATTTGTAGGCTACGGGTCCGCAGCTCTCCATGATTTCGTAAGGACCAATATAACGGGGAGCTAGTTTGCCTTTGATTCCAAATCTTCGCACTCCCTTGGTTGGGGAAACTCGAAGATAGACATGATCGCCAACTTCGAACTTTAGGGGCTTCCTCCTTTTGTCAGAATAGCTCTTTTGTCGAGCTTGTGCGGCTCTAAGATTTGCTTGTATTACTTTTACTTTCTCCTCTGCCTCGATCACCAGGTTGGGTCCAATGATTTTACGTTCTCCGGTTTGTGACCAGCTCAAAGGAGTTCGACACCTTCGTCCATACAGGACCTCAAATGGTGCCATTTTCAAACTCGTCTGATAGCTGTTGTTGTACGAGAACTCTGCTAGGGGTAGGCATTTGTCCCAATTCTTGTCATAATGAATGACACAGGCTCTCAGCATGTCTTCAAGAATTTGGTTTACTCTTTCCGTTTGTCCATCGGTCTGAGGATGGTATGCTGAACTGCGAATCAGCTTAGTGCCAAGAGACGTTTGTAGTTGTTCCCAAAAGCGTGCTACAAACTGAGGGCCACGATCGGAGATAATTGTCTTAGGTATTCCATGCAGGCAAACAATACGATCGAGGTAAATCTCGGCATATTTCTTGGTAGAATAGGTGGTGTGTACCGGAAGAAAATGTGCCGTCTTTGTGAGTCTATCCACGATAACCCATATGGAATCATGTTTCTGGGAAGTGTTTGGTAGTCCAACGATGAAGTCCATACTTATGTCTTCCCATTTCCATGATGGTGTAGGTAATGGTTGAAGTGTACCGGCTACCTTCAAGTGGCTAGCTTTTACTCTCTGGCATGTGTCACATTCCGAGACATACGTAGCAATTTCTCTTTTCATCCTAGTCCACCAGAAGTTTTGCCTTAGGTCTTGATACATTTTGCTACTGCCGGGGTGGATAGAGAATTTGGAAAGGTGTGCCTCATCGAGAATTTGCTTGCGGAGTTCATGATTCTTCGGAACGACTATACGACCTTCGAACCATAGAACTCCCTTATGGTCCTGGCGGAAACATTTATACTTCTCCTCACCTAGAGAGAGTTTTTGTTTGATGATCTTAATTCCTTCGTCATGTAGTTGTGCCATGACGATTTGGTCGTGAAGAGTGGGCTCAACTGCGATGTGATCTAGAGTGCCTTGGGAAACCATTTCCATGTTAAGCTTCCTCATTTCTGCACACAATGTCTCATGGTAGGACTCCATGGATAAGCAATGGCAATGGGACTTGCGGCTTAGTGCATCCGCGACTACATTAGCCTTGCCGGGGTGATAATGCACTTCAATGTCATAATCCTTGATTAATTCTAGCCATCTCCGTTGTCTCATATTCAGATCGGCTTGTGTGAAGATGTACTTGAGACTCTTATGATCCGTGTAGATATTGCACTGTGTACCCATGAGATAGTGCCTCCATATCTTCAGCGCGTGAATGACGGCTGCAAGCTCAAGATCATGAGTGGGATAATTCTGTTCGTGGGGCCGAAGGGCTCGTGAGGCATATGCAATCACTCAATTCTCTTGCATAAGCACACATCCTAGACCAGTACCTGATGCGTCACAATACACATCGAATGACTTGGTATTATCGGGTTGAGCTAACACAGGTGCAGTAGTCAGGTGCTCTCTGAGAGTGTGGAAAGCTTCTTCACATTTCCCATCCCATACAAACTTTACTTCCTTCTTTAAGAGTTCAGTCATGGGCTTAGCAATTCGAGAGAAATCCGGGATGAAGCGACGGTAGTAACCGGCTAAGCCGAGAAAACTGCGAATCTGATGAACAGAGGTAGGGGGTTTCCAATCCATCACCTCTTGTACCTTGCTGGGGTCAACCGCTATGCCTTCGCTGGAGATCGTGTGACCTAGGAACTTTACAGTATCCAACCAGAATTCACACTTAGAAAACTTAGCATAGAGCTGATGGTCTCTGAGTCGCTGAAGAACAATGCGGAGGTGCTTGGCATGCTCTTCCTCATCCTTGGAATAGATAAGAATGTCGTCGATGAACACTACGACGAATTTGTCCAGTTCGGGCATGAATACCGAATTCATGAGATACATGAAGTAGGCAGGGGCATTGGTGAGTCCAAAGGACATGACCAAGAATTCATATAGTCCATATCGTGTGGAGAAGGCAGTCTTAGGAATATCGCACGGGCGAATCTTGATCTGATGATATCCCGAACGAAGATCAATCTTTGAGAAGACTCTGGCTCCAGCTAATTGATCGAAGAGTACATCGATGCGAGGAAGTGGGTATTTATTTTTAACTGTTACCGCATTGAGAGGTCGGTAGTCCACACATAATCTCAAACTGTCATCCTTCTTCTTTACGAATAGGGCTGGACATCCCCAAGGTGACGCGCTAGGGCGAATGAAACCTTTGTCCAGTAGTTCTTGGAGTTGAATTTTCAGCTCTGCCAATTCTTTAGGGGGCATCCTATATGGTCTCTTGGATATAGGTGCAGTGCCTGGCTGTAGTTCAATAACGAACTCAATATCCCTATCCGGGGGCATTCCTGGTAAGTCATCCGGGAAAACATCGGCATACTCGTTTACCACAGGAATATTATCTGGCTTAAGTCCTTCCATCTTATAAGCACAGGAATTCGTACAATCTAGGAACGGTAGGTAAAGGGTAGTGGCTCCATGACTAGGTGAATTTATCTCAACGGCTCGGGAAGAAAGGTCCAGTGTGACTCCATGCATAGCCATCCAGTTCATTCCCAATATAATGTCCATGCCGTCAAGGGGTAAAAGGACAAGGTCCGTGTCAATGGTTTTACTACCCAATTTGACTGGTACTTGTCTGATCATTTGGTTTGAAGCAATTTTACCACCCGGTGTTGATATCATATATGACCCTTTTGTGTGACAAACATCCAAGCCTACTTTTGCACCGAATTTTGCACTTATGAAACTATGCGATGCACCAGAATCAAATAATATAACTGCAGGCTTGTTATGGATAGAGAATGTACCCGACATCACTGGGGCTCCTTCAGGAAGCTCTGCAAGCGTGGTGAAGTTAATCCATCCTTGCTTGACTTGCAGGGTCTGTCTCTTGCCCCTGTTCTTGGTGTTCGGGTTGGATCCTTGACCTTGGTTGGGCTGTCCAGGCTGAGGGCATTCTCGTGCGAAGTGGCTGGAACTCCCGCATTTGAAACAGCGATTCGCGGGGCTAGGTCGAAGAGACTGTTGAAGAATGGGCCTCAGACCATTCTGTGAAGGCATCGGGGGTCGTACCATGCCTGGATGCTGTGGGGGTCTGGCAATCCATCTTCCTGGCTGCGGGGCCCTTGGTGGAGCTGTGGGTGCGGTATTTTGCACGATGCGATACCTTGGGGGTTGGACACTTGATGGTCCTGCGGGTGCCTTTCTCTTCTTCTCTGCCCGGTGCACCATGATACAGTCTTCCTGGGTAATGGCCATATTGACCAACTCGTTGTAGGTGTCAGCCCTGGCTAGGTTCAGACGTTCCTTGAGCTTGGTATTCAGTCCTCGGCGGAAACGATCACGCTTCTTGGCATCCGTATCAGCGTGATAGCCCACATACTGGCATAGATTGTTGAATGCTTGGGCGTACTGTAGCACGGTGCGGGTGCCCTGGGTGAGTGCCAGGAACTCATTCAACTTCCTCTCCATGAGACCCTCGGGAATATGATGTGCCCGGAACGCGGTCTTGAATTCATCCCAGTCGACTACATGATCAGCCGGGAGCATCGCAAAATAGTGGTCCCACCACAGTCGAGCGGTCCCGCGAAGCTGTTGCGCGGCAAAACGAGCCTTGTTGGCCTCTGAACATGGGGCCACAAGTAGTGTGAACTTGGATTCGATGGTGCGAATCCATGCATCTGCGTCCAGGGGTTCCTCGGTCTTATGGAAAAGGGCGGCTGGGTCCCCAGGAAATCCGTGTATCCCGCAGCTTGTGGTTGGTGAGCATTGTGCCCACCCCTCTGCTGGTGTTGTCCTTGCACAATCTGACGCAGCAGCTCGGTTTGAGCGGCCATCACTTCCACCAAACTGGGCGGGGGTGGTGGCGATTGTCGCGAGCGGCTGCCACCGGCACCAAAACCCTCGGGGTTGCCACGTGTTGATCCAACCATCTGAAACGTGAAAGGTTACCATTAGCAACGCGATCCATATTACTTCCTTGACTCATAAATAATTGGGTAGTCGGAGGCTTCCGAAGTCATAGCTAGAAGTATGGACAGAATCTCTGTTTGCTACGAGAAAAATCATAGCCTGCTGTGGGTCCATCCAAAACATCTCAAACTTTCGCAGTAGTCAGAGGATTTTAGGAATGCACCACTTTGGTATTTAACTTCGGTGCTAGAACTATAGCTAAGGTGGTCGAAAAGCTCGTCCTTTGCCTTACTGTCTTGGCTGTTTTTCAGCAGATTGATCGGTACGGTTTCACCTATATCTCAAACTAGCGAGGTCCAATGATGCTGAATTTTTGTGAGCCCCCAGATCACAAAATTTAGCACAAGTCTGGTATTCAACACTCAGCCAAGAAATGCAAGGAGACATGGAAAAAAAATTCCGACAAGTCTCAGCGATTGTGGATTTCATCGTTTACCAAATTACAACGAAATCACCCAAGTTTATCGCCGTTCCTTACATGTTGAGGGCATCCACATGGTTCAGGTGTACCCAACACAAAAGAGTTACTCAACTCCTAGTTAGCCTATTGCAACACTTGCCAAAAGTTAGGCTACCCTATCGAGGAGTATGTGCAAAAGTCCTCCTAGGTCGTCCTCTAGAAATCATCCAAGTCGTTGACGGACGACTCGCTGTGAGCAGGAGAGTGAGCTCCCATCTGAGGTGCCTGTGGTACCTCACCCTCGAAATCCATACCTGAGATACCATCAATCTCCTGTGGCTCCTCCTCATCCTCCTCCATGTCGTCCTCATGGGGATGGTCATTCTGATCATGATGCCACTGAATGTGCTCATTAGCATCCTCCAACTCAAGGCTCAGATCATGGAGCTGCTCCTCCAACTGTGCTATCGTGGCATCTCTCTCACCCATGAGAGTGTCCTGCTCCTGGATTTGGCCCTCAAGTTGGCCAATCTGAGCATCTCTGTCCTCAAGATCCTGACTGAGCTCCTTTATCTGCTCATCCCTGCTATCTGCCATCATATGGTAGGCCTGAGCAAGATCAGTGAGCTGCTCAAGTGCCTGACTCTGGAGAGTCTGAAGCCGGTAGAGTGCACTCATGCACCGCACGGAGGTATGAATAGTTTCCTGGGCATGAAAGTCTACCAAATACTGTGCGTGCTGCACCCTGTTGAGCCAAAAGGGGTCGTTGTCCTGGGCAGCAGGAAACAATCCAATGGGAGTGAGTGTGACAACCTCGGGACGCTGCGCACAAAACGTGGTGAGTGCCCTCATGGCTGCAAGCTCCCAAGTATCGGCCAAACGGCGACCAACAGCCTCAAGCTCCAAGGCGGGCCTCTCCGGGTGTAGCGGGTGCGGAAAGATAGTCACGTTGACACGGCACTGGGTAACTCCATTTTCTGCAAACTCCAGTCCGGCGTAACGTGGGGGAACTAGATAGCCCGCGGTACGCAGAACATCCCACAAAATAGAGGGAAAGCCCTCCCAGTGGAGGCACTGCGAATGTACGCGTCCATCCTCATCCACCATCATATCAACAGGCTCGGCCATCTGAACAAAAGATCAAATGGAGTGAGATAGTGAAAAAACTGTGACAGCATAAGGACAGATTCTGTATAGTGTGCAAAAATAACCATAACTCCCACAGTTCTCATCCAAAAATTCTCAAATTTCACCAGGTCACTCCCAAGGTATTTGTGAACAACTTTGCTAGTCAACTCCAGAGCTGAATAGGTCTCTAAGATGGTCGTTCCTTTCAGTTTTTACCTCTCTGTCTACCCAGAATTTTCAGTGAACAGAGGGCTAGAGTTTCGTGCACCAGGGAAAATCTACCCAGCCAAAATTTACCAAATTTGAACAGCAGCTACCTGGGTAAATTTGGAACAAGTTTCGTGTTGTGCTCTTTTTCAGAAAACCGCAGGAAGGGGGGCCTAAAAATTTAAGAGGCAGAAGGGCTTATTCTGGACAGAATTCTGACATTCCAAGGTTTCTGTTATTTCCCACTATCCATAAGTTTAGAATTTTTCATTTTCGAACAGAAGATAGAACACGAAATTTGGAACAATTCTTTCAACATGGACTTCTCCAGAAAAGGTCATTTTCTTGGGTCAATAAATCGCTCTTTTTTGGTCATGGCAGATTTGCGACAGATTCGCTAGATAGTCCTTATGCAAACCACGCTTAGATACGCAAGAACCTTACCACTCTCATACAACGCATTTTTGATTTCAGATACATATGGTCATGATGCATGCACGTCCTATTCATCCTCACAAAATAAAATAACTGCCAAATACTTTTGGTCTTACGACGATAGTCTCGGTGGCATACACAATACGGCTCTCCTATAATAGCTAGTCGAGTCTTTCTATTCGTCCCTTAACTTATCGTAATCGCGGTTAGTGTACCTGCAGAAGATTGACAAAGCATATATATTTCATGAACCTTTCATGCCAGCACTCATGAAAGCGTCCGTATTCATTACCGTTTACCTATAGAAACGATATCTGTACAATTTCCGCCGTACAGACGACGTTAACATACGCTTATCGAGATAGCGTATTCACGGGGGTACCGTCATGAGACGGGGGTATGAACAGCGATCGCCATACCCTGCGCCAAACCTTCTACTCCCAATATGCACAACTAACAGTTGGCATATTGGCAGCACCTCAAGTAAGCCACTGCTTGAGGGCAGCGTTCGGTTCGCATCACCGACAGGAAGGCCAAGCTCTCTCAGTTGGCTAAGGATCCTTACCTTCTTACCTTAGCGACGAGTGCGTCGTTACCGAATTTAAGGTCGGTTGTGCATGAAAGTAAGTTTTGACAGAAAGTAATGTGCTGGAAGTCAGTTGATAATATTTATAGAAGTTAGATAGCCACCTAGTAACTTTCCCATAATCCCTTAGGGCTTTACGAACTAGGCACCATCCTTAACGTACCAACGCATTTCGCAACACATCCTTCTAGTCAAGTTTTAGTAAAATGAGTTTTTAAGGCTTGTCGCATTCTCTGGCGTATGTATTTCGGCTCGGGTGTCCGCTGTTGCCAGCTGTGGCACCAGCTACGGCTCTGATACCAGCTATGGCAGAACCACCTGAATTAATCCGGCTCAAGTGTATTAACCATCACCATTAAAGCATTCTTGGTTAACCTTACACTTCAAACGGAGTAATCCACTGGTCTGTCGGGTATAACCTCCCGATACAACCACGGTAATCGGATCGGGCGCCATACATACAAACGCTCACGCGACGATGAGCCCAGAGAATACCACATTCCAGCAAATATTATGACATTAACATAAGTAAATATTACAGGCCAAGTTCCGAGCTTAGAAACCAAATACTCCAATTAACATAAATAAGTTCTTCAGAGTTTGCAGCGGAAATAAACGACGGGAACTACTCGACGATACAGAATGTCTCGATGAAGCCCGTACGAGACATCACTCGGCCTTATCTCCGTTGGACGGGGGCGCATCCCATTCCACCGACCAACCAGGGGGAAGAGTGCAGGGCCAAGTCAAGCTAGCAATCATATCTTCGAAGGTCTCACCTGAAAACGAGTCACAAGCAAGACTGAGTATACTAATACTCAACAAGACTTACCCGTGTAGTGGAAACTACTCCACCGACTCTAGACATGCAAGGCTTTTTGGCTCAGGGGTTTATTTTGCCGAAAAGCATCTACAAGTGGGTCCTTACTTCCAACTTTTAGCTCCAGATTCTAGTTTCATTAACCATTCTAGATAAACAGCTATCTAAAGCATACATGGTGAAGCATTAAATTTTTCATCCAACCAATTCATTCATCATCATTGTTCCTCTTCTTACTCTGTGGGTAAAAATGGTTAAGCAGTCTCAATAGCCGTGAGAAACGGACGATTCGAATCGAATTTCTTAACCTTGCAAGGGAAACCCAAACACACGTCACGTGGTTACTCCCTAGAGTCACACGTGCAACTTTTCCCCTTTCTTTCCGGGTCGTGGATCGGGGCTACCCTCCGAGAGTACAAGAGCCCCACGCCACGGTTCGGCGCCGGGTCGTGACCACTCTCTGCACTCGCCATATGCACATGGGACCGAAGTTCAAAGGGTAGGATGCCGTCCCCTTGCCGGGCCAATCAGGTACTTAAGCTTACCGATTCCCATAATCTCGGCATGTGTTTAGTACGTTCAAAGACTTAACCATCACTACCACACCCTGCGGCCTTAGCATTTTTCGCTAGACAGACGGGCCTCAATCGTAACCATCGTTACATAACCCGTCCGTGTCCTTATGATTGCAGCGTGTAGTAGTCATTCAACTCCTATTTTCTCGCGAGTGACAGGAAATCACTCGACTTTTACCGGAGTCCTATTAGCACAGCATTCTATCGAACCTTACGTCTAGTTTTCAAGCAAGAGTTCCTAACATCGTGCAACTAAGTTTTCATCCAACTCCTATAAACTTAATGCACAAGCAGAGAGTAATGAGTTGCATAATTTCGGAAAGAATGGGTTATGCTCCGGGGCTTGCCTTCGCAGTTCGCGTGGGGATCTTCCGAACTTGGGCTCGGGTCTTCAAGAGCTTCAGTTAGATTTGCTTGAGCTTCACGCTGCTCACTCTCGGACGCGGGCACCAGCTCGTAAGTTCCGTCGGCGAGAGTCGTCGATTCTACATGAATGCACAAGTTTAATTCGTGGAAATGGCAATCGATACGATTTAAGAGTAATTACTACAATGGATAGTTTCTGGTCATGAACTTTTTGATTTAGGCACATCAGGGGAAGATGTGCTTACTGTAAAATTTTCAGCCAATTTTATTTAACAGATTAATTATGAAAAATACATTACATAGTTGCTGTTAGATCCTTGTTCTTTTTGTACAGAACAATTGGTGCAACAACTGAGTCTAAGATTTTTTACAGAGCTTTCACTTATGTATGCAGAAGCTACTGTAATTTTTGTAGGATTTATCTTGCAGTATTCAGAGCATAGAAAATATGACATTCTACACCTAGGCTATTCAAGGATTCATTTTTACAGGACACTACACAGGGTTTTTGTCCATGGAACTTTTTACACAGCAACCACTACTACCACAGTGTATCTTGCAGTAAAAATTTGAGAATTTTCCAAGCTAAGATACTATTTTCTTGATTTAATGTATGTTATTAGCACATAAATCAAATAAGTGGGTTACTGTGAGATAAAAATTTTCCTAATTTTTCTCTGGCTTCTAGGTACCAATACATTAGCATAGTAAAAGTTTCATTGGGTGGTTCACCACCTAACTGCAGGGATAAAACATTCTACCTAGACATGGCATGAAACTAAGTTTAATAAACAGTAAAGCTAGAGTTGGAATTTGGACCTGATCTTTTTACACAATCCTGAACATCAAGTAACTAACTCACTGCCCAAAATTTAGGGTCAGCATTGTTCTACAACAGTGGGCACAAAATAAGTCCATTAAAACTTCTATTTAAGGTAGAGCAAAATGTGTTGAGATTCTGAGAAACTTTTTGTAACAAAAGTGGTAGAGTTTGTTCTAAGGATTCCAGAACCGTTGAGTTTGCATTTTTCTGAATTTTCTACGATTTTATTCGAATTTTACAAGTTCACTGAATTTGAATCTAGATTTGAAACTTTCTTTTACAACTAGGTCCTTGAATCTTACGCGCAGACCCTTCTAAAGATTTGAATTCTTGCAATTGGGTCCTCGGGCGGCTCGGGTACGGCGGCCGGCCGAAATTCCGGCGAGGGGGCTCGCCGGCGGCGAGGGGTGAGGGTCGGGGAAGGTTCAGGGGTGCGAGGGCTACCTTGTGGGGGTGTTGTTCAGGTTGGGGACGACCGGGAAGGGCTCGCCGGCGTTGGAGCAGAGGCGGCGGCGGCGCGGCTCGCGTCGACGGCGGTGCTTCGGCGGGCTTGGGGCGGTGTGGTCTGGTCGGCGAGCTTCAGTGGCGCGTGGGGAAGCTGCTCAGGGGTTCGGCTTGGACGGAGGGGGTCGGGGTCGTGCTGTCCACGGCGAGCAGGGGCGGCGGCGGCGACGGCAGCACGGGCGGCGGCGCTCCGGTGGCTCTGGGTGGCGTTGGGCGGGTCGGCGAGCTTCGGTGTGGTGATGTAGTGGTGGCTGGCGCTTCAATTTGGGCAGGGGGCGGCTGTGGAGGGCTGTCCACGGGCGGGCGGCGCTCGGCGACGGCGATGGCGACGGCGAGGCGTTCTGGTGGCTGGGGCTCGCGCGGGCGGCCGGGGCAGGGCTTTTATAGGGGCAGGAGGGGGTGTGGAGGTGCCTGGGCGACGCGCGGGGCGGGGCACGGCAACGGCGTGCGCTGGCCACGGCGGGCGGCAGCAGGACGCCGACGCGGCGTGCGGCGAGCGGGCGCGAGCTACTGGTGGCCGGGGATTTGGCGTGGCAGAGAGGAGATAGCGTGGCGCACGGATTGGAGAAGGAGCTGCTGCAGCGGCTCGGGCGGAGGGCGGACGCAGCGACGGGCGGGGCGCGGGAGCCGGGGCGGCATGGCGGAGCGCGGGGACTGGGCGGCCGGGCGGCGGGCTGGGCGCGGCAGCACGCGCGGGCGCTGACTGGCCGCGCGGCGTGGGGGCGGGGCAAAGCCGGCCATGGCGGGGTGGTGCGGCGGCCACTGGCCTGGCGCCTCGTGACGGTCAGTCCACGCCGGCCACCTGGCGCGCGGCGGTCGGGCGCGGAGGAGAGAGAGGGGGGGGGGGGAGGGACCTGGATGCAAGAATTTGGAAAATTTCAGGGGGCTGGGTGCAAACAGGGCGTTTTCTCCTCCTTCTGATTTGAATTTCAAAAATTTTTGAACACGAAAGTTGTTCAAAATAAAAAGTTCTGCAACTTTGGTTTCAGGCAAAATCTCATTTGGCTTATGGTTTGAAAGTTAAATTTAAATGTTCAAAAAGTAACCAAATGTGCTTGAATTAAATTTGAATTCCAACTGACCTCGTTTTAATTCTTTCCACCCTTTCATTGGTTTAATCATAGAGTTAGGCTAATGACATTGATTTTGGAAAGGTAATTACCAGGGTTGTCACAGCGGCGGCGGCGGTGACAGCGCAGGCGGTGGCGCTCCGGTGGTCCTGGGCGGTGTTGGGTGGGTCGGCGAGCTTCAGTGTGGTGATGTAGTGGTGGCTGGCGCTTCAATTTGGGCAGGGGGCGGCTGTGGAGGGCTGTCCACGGGCGGGCGGAGCTCGGCGGTGGCAATGGCGGCGGCGAGGTGTTCTGGCTGCTGTGGCTCGCTCGGGTGGCCGGGGGCGCGGCTTTTATAGGGGCAGGAGGGGGGTGGGGGTGCCTGGGCGACGCGCGGGGCGGAGACACGGCGAAGGCGTGCCAGTGGCCACGGCGGGCGGCAGCAGGACGCCGGCGCGGCGTGCGGCGGGCGGGCGCGAGCGACTGGCGGCCGGGGATTTGGCGTGGGCGCGAGGAGATAGCGCGGCGCGTGAATTGGGGAAGCAGCTGCAGCAGCGGCTCAGGCGGGAGGCAGGCGCAGCGACGGGCGGGGCGCGGGGGTCGGGACGGCACGGCGCGACGCGGCGGTTGGGCGCGGAGGGCGGCGAGCCGGGGCGGCGAGCCGGGGCACGGCACGGCGTGCGCACGCGCGGGCGCGGACTTGGCAGCGCGGCGGTGGGGGGGGGGGGGGGCAAAGCCGTGCGTGGGGGAGAGGCGCGGCGGCCACTAGCCTGGCGGCTCGCGCCGGTGAGGCGTCGCCGGCCACCTGGCGGCGCTGTCGGGCGGGGAGGGGAGAGAGAGGGAGGAGCGAGGAGCCTAAACGCGAGAATTTGAAAAGTTTCAGGGGGCTGGGTGCAAACAGAGCGTTTTCTCCTCTTTCTAATTTGAATTTCAAAAACTTTTGAACACGAAAGTTGTTCAGAATAAAAAAGTTCTACAAGTTTGGTTTCAGGCAACATCTCATTTGGCTTATGGTTTGAAAGTTAATTTAAAAATTCAAAAGTATCCAAATGTGCCCAAATTAAATTTGAATTTCAACTTAACTCGTTCTAATTTTTTTCACCCTTTTATTAGTTGGTTAAGTATAGGGTTAGGCTAATGACGTTGATTTAGAAATGTAAATTATCAGGGTTGTCACAAAACTAACACTCTTCGAGGAAGGATTTCCAGTTTTCAGGAGGCGTTAAATGAGTCAATAACTGAAGCTGGCGAGCGGCTTCAGGAGTACATCCTAGCGTGTCCTCACCATGGGATGGACGCTTGGCTCATTCTACAGAACTTCTACAACGGGCTGACTCCAAGTGCCCGTGATCATATAGAAGGTGCTGCAGGTGGTGCTTTCTTCTCGCTAACCATTGATAGGGCCAAAACTTTGATCGAGAAGATGGTGTCCAACCAAGGTTGGAACGACGAACGTCTCCAACCTCGCTAGCGGGGCATGCACTCCATCAAGGAGACGGACATGATTGCCGCTAAGCTCGACCTCCTCATCAAGAAGATTGATGAACGCCCCCAAGAAAAGGTTCAAACTCAGGTACTTCAAACCTTAAACTCTCATATGACTTGCGAGGTCTGTGGGAACGTTGGACATTCGGGGAACGACTACCCCGAAACCCAGGAAGAAATCATGTACATGAACAACAACAACGAATTTTGTCCACAAGGAGGTCAGGGCTGGAACCAGGCGCGCCCTTACTACCAAGGAGGTAATGGTAATCCAAATTCATTTAATCCTAACCAACCTTCCTTGAGGGATCTTGTCTTAAGCCAAGCAAAGACCAACGAAGCGATTCAAAAGAAGTTGGCTTCCAACGACAAGACTTGGAGAATATCCAAGCGAAGATGGATGGCATCTCCTCTACACTCAAGAACCAACTGAGCTTCAACAAAATGATTGAAACTCAACTAGCTCAGCTGGCCGCCGCTGTTCCTTCTGCAGAGACAAGGAAGATCCCGAGGCAACCCGAAGCTCCCTTGGAGAGCATTAATGCAATAACCACGAAATGGGGTAAGCCATCACGTGGTAAATTCTTTATTAACTATGCAGAAAGCCTTGAACGCCCACGGAAGAGTTCATGGGGCGATCTAGCGGTAACTATAAAGGAGGATCCCGGAACCGCAATGATCAATTGCTCGATATACGACCGTTATTATGAGCATGCCCTCTGCGACCTTGGAGTAAGCGTCAACATCATGCCCAAGATAACTTTCGAAGAACTAGCCTATCCTGCTCTTTCCCCTACTTGCATGTGTGTGCAGCTGGCCGACTCCACGATACGATATCCCGAGGGAATTGTGAAGAATCTCCTGGTGCGAGTCCAGAATTCATTCATCCTCGCGGACTTCATAGTCCTTGACATGGAGGGTGATTTGGGAATCTCGCTCATCCTTGGGCGACCATTCCTATGTGACGCCAAGGCCAGAATAGATGTGGGGACCGGAAGGATCAGCTTCTAGATTTGGAAGAGGACCATGAAGTTTAGGTTTCACAACAGATGTGAACAAGTATACCTGCTTCATGAGGATAGCAAAGAACAAGGGCTGGGGACAGAACCGGAATGGTTCAAAGACTGGAAGATACACAGTCTCACACCCAAGGATCCAACTCCCACACCACCAACAACAATCAAGAAGAAAACCAAGAAGGTGTGGAGAAGAAGATGACATCATCGTCCTCGACATCCTCTCCAGGTATGGACGATTCGACCTCGAGTGAAACAGGTATGGAGAGGGTCCTGCTCATCGGACCTTAAACCAAGAGCTAGATTGGGGGAGTCCTTCCACCAAGTGAACTGCATCCTTTACTGCTTTCAATAAAGATATAAAAACTCTAAGAAAACCAAACAAATATTTGCTACTTTAATTTCCCTTATCCATATGCTTGGTAAGAATGCTTACTCTTCCTAAGTTGAAAGGATGAATAATTGTTACGCTCTTGCTTATCTGTCTAGCTTAGTCCTAAAGCATGGTGTTTTCCCAAGTTTGAGTTTGCTGGCTGTTTAAACCTTTGTGCCATGAACCCGAACGTCTCGTGGGTTGCACATGCTTTATCCAAGTCTAGGTTGTTGTGAGTTTAGATATGGAAGATGGAGCTTTATAATCTTGTCCTAAGTGAAGCATGATATCTGGAGTATTTTGTTTTCAAAAATTTAAAAAGGGAAAGACAAGTTCCTCAATGATGTTCCAAGTCCTACCAAAGCCATGTGTCATTTACATTGAAAAAAAAACCTACACATATGTTGCTTGCTATTTCATTGAGCTTTGTCAAATTGTTGTGACCCTAGTTAGGTACTTTTCATATCCTCTTGATCAAGATCACATACACGTTATACCCATTGCGACATTCCTCCACTGGGAATTAGCAAATCCATCCATCCACCAAATAAATGCTCCGTGAAGCTTGTGATCTCTCCTCATGTTGTTCCTGAAAAAGAAATTAGGCTTGGTCATCCCCGAAAAAAAAGAGAGAGAAAAGAGAAAAAGAAAAGGATGGCATGCCAAAGAAGCATGACCCAAAAAAAAGGGAAGAAAAGAAAGAATAAGGGGGATAGCCATGTCTAAAGAAAAATATAAAAAAAATAAAGAGGAGAGAGATCACAAACCAAAAAGGAGTAATCATACCTCTCATCCATCCACACACATGCACCTCTTGATCTTGGGATATGACTAGTTTTCTCCATGGATCCACTCTTTGTCTTGGCAATATATGAAATGCAGGTATGCTTCATCCATTCTGTACATTGAGCTCCACAAAAGCTTTCGTTATGAGAAGAGAGAAGTGCCTTGGTAAGGATTCATACACCATTGAGCGATCTGAGTGGATCATTCGAGGAACTTAGTCTTGTTTTACTATTTTCAAAAAGAAAACCTCCAGATGGATTGTTGAGCAAAGGTAAGGTAAGTACTGCTCTATCGACTGTTCTAACTCTCAACAGCTTAAGATGAGGAGAAGCTCATAAACCCCATAGATGATGAAGGTAACAAGGGCCAGGTACTCATGCCAACATTACTCATCCTCAAGGAGATCATCTATGCCTCAGACTTGACACGACAGCAGGTAATGAGTCTAACAATTTTCTGATCAACATCCTAATTTGTCCTGTTTTCCTTGGGACGAGCAAAGGACAGCTTGGGGGGTTCTTGTTGACGCTCGCTACAAACCAATTTCGAGCGTCAATTTGATCAGAAAATTGGGATGATTAGTATACGTAACTTGCATATTTATCTAGAATAATATAGTTTCCACATTCCCCTTGGAGAATTTGCAATGTAGGGAAATTGAGCAGAATTTAAGTGTTAAGCAAGCACCTCAATCCAAGGCAAGTGATGTCGACTAATCAGAGCGTGCCATTTGGACTCCCATGGATTGAAGGGCTCACCAAAGCATGCAAACGACCTTGGACAGTGCCCCCTCACCCATAGGAGCGACTAGGGTCCACATGGAAGCCACCTAGAAGAAGCTGGACCCGATCTGGGCTAGGCCCACCTAGGTCGGCTGACCCAGCCCGGGTGAACCGCCTTACCTCCTTCGATGTGGCAGCTCCCCATTGGTCCCTTAGGTCGGTTTGGCAAGGCTTCGGTAAATTGGGCGCCGAGGAGCAGCTGCACACCCCCCTCACTCACCTCTATAAATATAAGGGGGGTGCTACAATAGAAGACACCATAAATTGAAGCCTCTCTCAAGTTTCTCTCTTGCTTAGTCTTTAGGATAGAGGAGTTTAGGTGAAGTAGCTCTTCTTCGGTTCCCGAGTCTTGCCTAGGAGTGTTCGGTATGGGTTTTACTCTTCCTCTCCTTTGTAATATTCGGAATTCCTTAATAGAGTTATCTTCTAGTTTAGTGCACTCGTATAGTATATGTTTTGTGTATTCAGATGTGTGTGCTATGCTTAGTTTATATCTAGGACTTATATCTTGCATGATTAGATGTGGTAAGACATCTAGGCTACGAAATTGGTTCCAGTATTCGCATGTTTGCTCTCGTGTGATGTCTGTCCATCCCAAGGGTGGGAGCTCCGCGCGAGGCATTAGAGTATCGTTTATTAGCGTAGACGTAGTGTCTGGGCTAATCAGTGTTGCTGGATGCGGCTCCATACCATGGTGTTGACAGTCCTTAAATGCCAAATCCAACCGTCAATGATACTCACGAACAAAGGAAAACCATGCCTCTTACTCACATATTTGTATCACTAACCTAGCTCCACAGTTGTTTTGGAGAACTTATCATTTCAGGGATGCAAGTCCGAAATAAAAAGAAAACACGAAGAAGACGCAACAGAAACCACAGAAGATCGCATCCTACGTCAAACACCCAAGAGAAGGCCCACATGACAAAGCCAACCGACATACAAAAATAGGAAACACATCCCACGGTGCAAAGGACCCACCAGGCAGTCACCCAGGCGAAGGTTTTCATTGGATTTTTGCTCAAGTTGAATTCAAAAAATCTCTCTCTCATTCCTTTGCTGCAAGAAAAATTCCGCGCGTTCGAAGGAACAAATGTTCGGTAAGAATCTCCATTGTGTTTTCACTAACGTAACCCGAACCTAGTTGTTCTTGTTGTTCTCGTGTTCAAGCATGAAGGGCGTGGGACGGAAGCTCTCCGGTGCACTCAAGAAAATGACAGGAGCAAGCTCATCTTGTTCCCAAGGTGGCTCAAGCTCCCATCACTCTTCGGAAGCAACTCCGACCCCAAGCATGGTGCACTACGAAGAACAAGGCGAACAAGAAGAAGTGCAAGAAGACGTACAAGCTGAGGACATGGAGATAGATGAAGATGATGCCCCGTACCTCGACTTGCACACCGACCGTGAGCGCCAAGCCTACGCCATCCTCAAGCGCCGAAGCTTTGGTCACACCAAAGCCTTCGACCCGGAACTTCTCACAAAAATAGGTATGGATGTCGACTTTGCTAATGTTTGGCATGCGGTCCGTTGGGAAAGTTTTGTGCCCGTTGAGGAGTATGGTTCTCGACTCCTCACCATTCAGTTTCTTAGCACTCTTCAAGAGGTAGATGACGGTGTTTGCTTTCGGCTTTTTGAAAAGAGTATTATCTTACTTGGAAAATGTTGAGTCACCACCTTGGTTTTAGCAAACGCTTGCCGGTTTCTCTTGAGCATGCTTGCGGTGGTTTTAATCATCTTGATTTTTGGGGTTTGATTTCGGGTCAAGTTGTTCATGGCAAATTTGCACCTCGGTGCAATGACATTCAAAATCCGACTCTTCGTTTGATGCACAAGTGGCTTGCCATCACTCTCTTTCCAAGAGGTGATTTTCGAGTCGTGCGCAACGATGAGTTGATGATCCTATATGCCATGGTCAACAAGATTCGAGTCTCTCCCGTGACAGAAATAGTTAACCGTTGGCTTCAGAATTTCAAGGTGACGGGTCCTATTGAATGCACTTCTTTGATAACCCGCATTGCTTCAAGCATTGGCGCCTTAGAAGAAACCAATGTTTCCTTCATTGAGGGTGACCGTGTTTTTATCGATGAGGCTTATTTTGTTCAAGGTCACATCCTCAAGAAGGGTCCGAATGACTCCTTGATTTTCTTCTCTTTGGGTTATGCAAATGAGATCCCGTTGCCAAACGCGGGGTATTATTTGTATAACTACCAGTCACTAACTGCACCTCTCATTCTGGAAGAGGCGGCAAGAAGGCATAGTGTTTCTGATTTACCTCGCAGGACCACAAGGAGCAGGGCCAGAAGAGAAACTGAGCCAGCGGCACAAGCAGGAGGTTCATCCTGGCACAACACAAGCACTGAAGAGTGGGCACGGCAAGCTCCAAGCCGTCGGTCCACCAGCTCCAGTTCTGGCGAATCCCGAGCCTCGCACGACGCACGGCCTCCAGCCGTGACTTTAGCTCCGTCACTCAACAGCTAGGAGAGCTGCGGGTCCAGACCGACAACATTGAAAATACACTGCACCAGCACATCGAAAGTAACCAAGCATGGCAATAGTACACCGGCGAAAGGATCCTTGCTATGGAGCAGAGGCAGCTATAGCAGCACGAGGAGTGGAGGGCTTACTACCGTTGGAGAGGGTTTAACCCCGACCAACAGCAGTGAGCCTGAAGCTAGCTTGGGGGAGGACCCCACTGAGAGGTACCTTGTATCTTAACTTCCCTTTTTCGCTTTCAAACCTTTATGCATGAAACAAAATAAAAATCTGCAAAACTAAAAACAAATAAAAATTTGCAAAACCAAAAAGACCAAAAATATTTACTTGCTTTTGTATGTGTAGTAAGCATGGTGTAGTTTTCCTTGTTGAGATGATGAATAGTTGCTCTGTTAATTTCCTTCACATGCCTAGTTACAACTTAGTGCTCTTCCTAAGTTTTTGGTTCGTTGGCTTAATGTTCAAACCTTAAACTCAAAACTTGTGGGTAGCAAAAAGCATGATCCAAATCTAGGTTGTTGTGAGTTATGATATGGTTAAGTAGAGTTGCTATGATCTTCTCCAAGTGACACTTGATTTTCGGAGTATTTATCTTTTCAAAAATACAAAAACAAACAAAGTTCCTCAATGATTTGAAATTCCTATCCAAAACCATATGTTACTCTTATTGAAAACCTTCCACATATGTAACTTGTTATCTCATTGAGCGTTGTCAAATTGTTGTGACCCTTAGTGAGATTCATTTCATACTCCCATGATCAAGATCACGTACACACTCCACCATATGCTATGCTTCTACACAAGAAGTAAGCAAGTATTTCATTCATTCATCCACAAATAAAAACTCTACTTTGCCGCAATGACCACTCTCTCCCAAATATCAAAAGAAAGATGAGGATGGGCTATCTAAAAAAAAAGAGAAAAGGAAAAAGATGCATGCCCCAAGAAGTTATGCCGCATGCTCACAAGGCATGTAAAAAAAGAGAGAGAAAAAGAAAATGATGCATGCCTAAAGAAGGTATGCCACATGCCCACAAGGCATGTCAAAAAAAAGAGAGAGAAGAAAAAGGAGATAGCCCATGCTCAGAAGAAGAAAATAAATAGAGAAGTGGTCCATGCAAAGGAGTTCATCCACCATCCACCAAAAATATCCACACACTTGCACATCTTGATCAAGGTTTATGACTTGTCTGTCCTTTGGCTCCGGTTTTTGACTTTGCAGTATATGAGAAACAAGTGTGCCTCCATATCCTCCAGCTCCACAAATATTGACCTTTAGAGATAGGATAGGAAGAAAGGCAAAATAAAAAACCTTGGTGAGGAATGATACACAAAAGAGTGATCCGAGAGATCATTTGAGGAACTTTGAGATTTCTTTTGAAAAACTTTACAAAAAATCCTCCAGATTGACGGTTGAGCAAAAGAGAAAGAAATACTAGCACTCTACAAAACCGTTCTGACTCTCAACCGCCAAAGATGAGGAGAAGCTACGAGCCCCACAGGAGTAAGGTAAAAGGTAAAGATCAAGGTCAACTTATTCAAAATCATGGTAAGAACACTTTGTTGTGCCTAAGGTATAGGTTGGAAATGCAACATTGAAGCAACTCCTGATCAACAACAGAAAGCCTTGTTTTGCTCAGGGACAAGCAAATGGCTAGCTTGGGGGTGTTGTTGACGGTCCTTAAATGCCAAATCCGACCGTCAACGATACTCACGAACAAAGGAAAACCATGCCTCTTACTCACATATTTGTATCACTAACCTAGCTCCACAGTTGTTTTGGAGAACTTATCATTTCAGGGATGCAAGTCCAAAATAAGAAGAAAACACGAAGAAGACGCAACAGAAACCACAGAAGATCGCATCCTGCGTCACACACCCAAGAGAAGGCCCACATGACATAGCCAACCGACGTACAAAAATAGGAAACACATCCCACGGTGCAGAGGACCCACTAGGCAGTCACCCAGGCGAAGCCGGTGGCGAGAGGCGGTGCCAGGGGGTCGGCCGAACCCCCTGGTGCGGCCGAACCTGGACTGGAAGCAACCCAGGTGAGGCTTCGCAGGAGATTCGATCCTATCTTCCTCAAGTCGGTCGCAGATGTTTCCATGTGGGGAGATGGCGGGAACCGACCTCAAGATCTATAAAAGGAGCCCTCCCCTTCACATTCAACACACCACACTTGGAGCCATTCTCTCTACTCTCACTTGTGACTTCTATTTCTAGGGTAGTGGAGCTAGGCTAGAATTCTCTTAGCGAATCCAGTCGTCCTCGGGATCGGAGAGCTAATCTTTGGTTGTTATGTTATCTTGATAGTCTATCATGCTCTTGCTTGTTATACTATCCTGGTAATGTGTCATGCCTTAGCTTGTTGCTTCATTAGTTATACTCTCTTTATGCTTAGGCCAGATGATCTGGGTAAGGATAATGGTTCATTGTGCCTTCGGGTTTACCTTAGTGTTTTACTTGTCCATTCGAAGAGTCCTGGGGACACTAAGGTAGTGACCTCATACATGGGCGTGGTGCTCGAGTATGCGGGATCCTTCGGATATGCCCGTGGTCCACGGTATTGTAGGGGTAGGCCGCAAAAGGTGACATCTCTGTTGGTCCGCCATGATGTTCCGTCATGGTTAGTGAAGTCCCCCACGTTCGGGTTCGGGGTAGGAGTTCTGAAAGATGTAACGTCCTGGATGTACTCCAGGATGGGACATTCTCCCTGTTATCCCTATTTTCCGAGCACCTGTAGTTCTAAGCATGTTTAGAGTGTAGCCCTTGCTTGTATGAATAGATACTAATAGGACACCCCTTGTATGCCTTTGCTCCCACTAACCCGTAGGTTTATTCGTTTATTCTTTATCCTGAGTATGGCCCGTGTGTGTGTCACTCTACCCTTATTCATATCTATTATCATGACTTACCCCTGTTTATGCTATAGTCTATGACTTATTCATATCGTCTTGCTCTTGTACCAAGTAAACTCTTACAATCATGCCCTCCTTTGGCAAAATATAAATAACGATACCCGAATACTCACCGGGTGAAATGCTACAGTGGTATATCCGTGCGCTTGCGGATCCTTTCTGTAATCGTTAAGACATACCACCATGGCGTTTCCTGGTGCCGCTGCTAGGGGCTTAACCGTCCCTAGTGGTGATGCTAAGAAACGCCAACAGATGGTTAGATGAGGTAGGCAGCAGGTGGTGACAGCCCTGTCCATCCAGCGTAACTCTCCTCGTTCGTGTAGTAGTTGTAGGAGGTGCATAAAATAGCCGTGAGGATTTAGTGGCCACCTAGCCATATCCTGTGCAGTCTCCCGGTGATGCCTGGGAGCCTAGAGCCCGTTCCTAATCATGTGTATGTGTATGAGTGCTTAGTATAGACTATATACTTAGTTAGGAGTACATAAGTCCTTAGATTAGCTCTCTTCTTCCTTTCTCCCTTCCTGTAAGCTTTGCAAAGAGATAGAACTTGTGTGTCACACTACCTCTTTACCATATATTATCTTACCCCTGTTTATTCAATAGAATATCTATTCTAGAACTAATCCACATACTAATCTATTCCAATAACCGTCGTCTTCCCTGTGAAAATATAAATACGACCCTGTACTCACGGGTAAAATGGGACAATGGTATTAAGTGCGCTTGTGGATCCTTCTGTAACGTAAGAAATACCCCACGGCAGTTCTGGTGTCATTCCTGGGAAACACCTATCCTAGTGATGATGCTACGAAACGCCAACAACCTCTTGTAGAAAGTAGGTATGAACGCTGATTTTGCAAATATTTTCAAAAAAGGTTCTCGCGATTTGACCATCCAATTTCTTTGCACTCTTGTTGAGGAGGAAGCTAGGATTTCTTTCCAACTTTTTAATCAAGAATATTCGGTTTCTTGGAAAGATCATAGCATGCTTTTGGGTTTCCATCATCGCTGCAGTCTTGATATTGAGGCAGCCACTCGTGGTTTTGAAAAACAAAGTTTTGGCAATCCATTTCGGGCGCCACCACCGTTGGGAAACCGAGATATAACGACATACAACACCCGATCTTGCATTTGTTGCATAAGTGGGTTGCAATATCATGTTTCCAAAGGGATGATGTGCGTACCGTTCGCAATGATGAATTTCGTATTCTCTATGCCATGGTAAACAAAATAAGAATCTCCTTGGTGAAAGAAATGATCCGGCAATGGCTTGAGAATTTTCATATGGTTGGGCCAGTGGAATGTACATCTTTTGTCACTCGTATTGCAGGAGGGCTAAATGTTTTGAGTTGGGCTCCTATTTCTTATATCAGGTCTCCGAGGTTGATGATTGATGGTTTATGGGCACACGATTAAACATGCTCCAGATGGCTCCTTGGTTTTCTTTTTCGCGGGCTATACAAATAAAATCCCGCTCCCTAACCCGTGGTTTCATTTGTATAAGTCCCGGAGTTTAACAATTACATTGCAGTCACAAGAAGCAACTCGCAGGAGCAGCGTGTCGGAAAGAATGATATGAAGCAGGTCCCGGAATGCCGCAATGGACATGCCAGCACCACCATATGCATATCATGGATATGCTGGAGGATATGTTCCAACTGGGGGCGCATCCGGATCCACATCCAGATATGCACCTGGTTGGGAGCAAGCCGCCCAGCAACAAGGAGGAGGCTCTACTTGGCAGAGTGCCAGCAGTGGAGAGTGGGTGCAGGCCGCTGGATGCTACTACGATCAAAGTGGTGGCTCCAGCTCAAGTGTCACACCTTCGCTCTATTCCGCTCGACAGTCGTTCTCGGCCCAAGGCTATCATGAGCTCAGCCACTAGGTAAACAACCTTAGCTTCCAGGTCGTTCTCGACAGTCGTTCTCGACAACAATGCTTTGAGAACACCATCAACCAACACATCACCAACACCACCGAATGGCATCATCGAACCGACCGGCAGCTAGGCACCGCCATCGACATACTGCAGCAAGAACGAGAGGAGCGCCTCGCATACCTCCGTTCCCAAGGGTGCTACCCCGACGCCCAAGGACGCTTTCCCAGATATGGGCCATGAGCTAGCTTGGGGGAGGAGCCCCTGGAAGGTAACATGTATTTTAGTTGCATTCCTCATTTGCATTGAAAAAGAATCTGATTATGATAAAAAGAACAAAAAGATTTGCTTAGTTATCTTTGCTTTCCATGTGCGATAAGAATGCTTTAGTTCGTCTATGTTGAAATGATGAATAGTTGCTCTAGTTTACCTTCTCTTTATGCCTAGTTGCAGCCTTGTGTTCTCCAAGTTTTGGGTTAGTTGGTTTAAAAAGTTTGCCTTGAACCTGAAATTTTGTGGGTTGCAAATGCATGATCTGAGTCTAAGCTGTTGTGAGGCATGATATGATGAATTAGAGCTGCTACAAACTTGTTCTAAGCAAAATCTTACGTCCAGAATTTCCTTCTTTCGAAATGATAAAATGAAAAGTTCCTCAATGATGAGAAATTCCTACCAAAACCATATGCATGTTACCCATATCGAACCACCATTTACACATGCTGCTTGTTGTCAATTTGAGCTTTGTCAAATTGTTGTGACCTTTCGAGTTTCTTTTCATACTCTTTGGATCAAGAACACATACACACCACCTCCATATGCTAAATTCCTACACCGGGAATTAGCAATCACTAAATTCATCCACCCACCATAAATATTTATGTTCCACAAAAATGTGTGGTCTCTCTCTCCAAGTGTTCTTGCAAGAAAAAGACATGGGCTACGCAAAAGAAAAGAAAGGAAAAAGAAATGGACACATGAAGGTCCAAGTATCGAAAAGAAAAAAAGAAAGAAATAGAGGGGAAACAAGAAAAGATTGGAAATGCCCATGTCCAAAATCAAGTAGAGGAGAGAGAGCACACAAGAAAAAGGAAAAAGTCCATTTTACTCCCTTCAACAATTCACTTTGTCCACTTTACCCCCTAAACAAAATTTAGGCTCAATTTACTCCACCAACAATTCCAATTAGTCCAATCTACCCCCTAATAATATTTCTCTTTTTTGTTTCTCCGCGTACAAATTGAATTTTAAGTTCAAATTTTATGAGTGGATAGAGAACATGATTTCCTATGTTAAAAGATGAATTAAGAATTTTTCATAGTTATTTTCATAAGTTGGAAATATTTAACATGAAATTTATCACAAAAATACAATTCTGCATGAAAAATATTCATGAAAAAGTCATAATATATTTTTCTAGCATAGGGCATCATATTATAAGTTACATTGCAAAATTTGAAGTTCAAATTCTACTTGTAAGTGGACAAATAAAAAAGATAAATCTCCGTAGGGTGTAGATTGGACTAATTGAAATAGTTTGGGAAAGTAAATTGAGCCTAAATTTTGTTTAGGGGGTAAAGTGGACAGAGTGAATTGTTCAAGGGAGTAAAAGGGACTTTTTCCCAAGAAAAATATTCCCATTTCCACATACCATCCATTTTTTAACACACACATGCACCTCTTGATCAAGGTTGTATGACTTGTTACTCTTTGGATCCGGTCTTTGACTTTGCAAAATATTTGATGCAATGTGCCCTCTCATTTTCCCTACCATGAGCTCCACATAAACCTTTGTAGAAGTAGGGTGAAAAGGAAGGCAACATCAAGCCTTGGTGAGGATTCATACACATTGAGCGATTGGAGAGCATCATTTGAGGAACTATGTTTTCTTGCAAAATTTTTGGAAAAACTTCCGGATGTAAGGTTGAGCAAGGAATGGGTAAGTGGTGCTTTATGAATCGTTCTACCTCTCAACAACCCAAGACAAGTAGAAAGCCAAAAGCCCCATGAAGAGTATGGTAAAATGGGTGAGCAAAACAATGGCCAACTTATTCAAAGCAAGGTAGAATATTTTGATTGCAATTATGGTATAACAAAAAAAGATGAGATATTGCAGCAACTCCTGATCAACAACTTAAGCCCAACTTTGCTCGGGACGAGCAAAGGGCAGCTTGGGGGATCTTGTTGATGCTCGCTACGGACCAAAATGAGCGTCAATTTGGTCACAAAATAAGGATGAACTTGCATTTCTTATACACATTGTGCTAATAAATGTACACTTTCCACACACCCTTGGAGATTTTATGATTGCAGGATTTGTGCTGAAAACAAAGGAATAAGACACCTCATCAATCCAAGGAAACAAGCCTCGACCAATCATACACCGCCACACGTGCATCACATGGATTGGAGGGCCCACACCTGAGGCAAACTGACTTAATTCCACTCCTATCATCAACTAGGAGCATCAAGGCCCACCTGGCAGTGGCTCAACCAAAGGAGAAGCTAGTTCGAGCCAGGCCTGGTTTGGCCGACCCATGTAGGTCGGCCGACCCAGCCAGAGCTCCAACCGACTTAAT
This sequence comes from Panicum miliaceum, assembly GCA_032594955.1. NCBI lineage: Eukaryota > Viridiplantae > Streptophyta > Magnoliopsida > Poales > Poaceae > Panicum > Panicum miliaceum. Next base: position 42,739,736 of record CM064056.1, on the reverse strand, counting down.
CTTCCACGTGGCGCCCTCACATGTCTCCTCAAGGTCGGTTCCAGGCGCGCCGAGCTATTTCCACGGGCAGAAGCTGCAGTTCCCTGCCTTTAAATACAAGAGGGGGTCCTCCTAAAGAAGACACACCAAGATGTAGCATCTCCTCCTTTTTAAAGATCTCTAGGGTAGTGGAGTGTAGGTGAAGAGTAGTTCTTCAGGGTTTTCTAGTCTTCATGAAGAGTTTGGTATGGTTTTGTATCTTTCTCTTTATGTATGGTTTGGAGTTTAGTAATAAAGTTTAGTTCCTTATCCTAGCTTGTGTTTGGTTCATATGCTTATGTTTAGTATGTGATCCTTTCATAGTCTTGCTTGTGTCATGTATCTTGCATGTTGACGTGGTAACACATCTAGGCTACGACATTGGTTTCATCTCCCCTAGTCGGGGTGCTCCTAGTCTCAACGTAAGGCTAGAGCAATAATCCTTAGCACAGAAGTGGTGTCTGGGTTATCGGTTATGTTTGAATGCGGCTCTATACCATGGTTAGATGAGGTAGGCGGCAGGTGGTGACAGCCCTGTCCGTCCAGCGTAACCCTCCCCGTTCGTGTAGTAGCTGTAGGAGGTGCATAAAATAGCCATGAAGATCTAGTGGCCACCTAGCCATATCTTGTGCGGTCTCCCGGTGATGCCTGGGAGCCTAGAGCCCGATCCTAAGCAGGCGAATATGTATGTGTTCATGAGTATGTTCTATGCTCTCTTAGATAAGAGTTATCCTTTGTATGCCCTTGAAAGCTTCCTTCTATCTTGCTCTGATCCTAGTCATTCTTTCCTAAGGATGGTTGATCTTGTGTTGCACTACCTCTCAATAATATTATCAGTTACCCCTATTTAGATATGGGATAACTAACCATGATAATTCTCATGAGCTTAGCAAATCCTTTTGAACCACCGCTTTCCCTACAGAAATATAAATACGACCCCGTACTCATGGATAAAATGCTACAACGATATTCCGTGCGCTTGTGGATCCTTCTGTAACGTAAGAAATACCCCACAACATTTCTGGTGCCGTTGCTGGGAAACACCTATCCTAGTGATGACTCTACAAAATGCCAACAACTTCTACAGATAAGGTTATTTTCTATATCCAATAAATTCATCTTTCCAGAAATGACAGAATTGTAACAACTTTCTAGATAAGCCTTAATAAGTGATTGATAGCCGCGCCATGCCCAAATGTAAGTTTCATCGTTCTCACCCATTTCATAATCCATTTACATTAAGTTTCAAAGTGGCATGATGCATGCACGTCCAATCCATCCTCTCAAAAATAAAATAATTGCTAGATAACTTTGGACTTACGGGGTTAGCACCGGTGGCATCGCACAATTTACGGCTCTCCCTATATTAGCTAGCCGAATTCTAACCGCTCTTAATGTAAGCATGGTTAGTATATCTGCAGAAGATCAACATAATATATCATTAAACCTTTCATGCCAGCACTCACGAAAGCGTCCCCATACATTACCGCTCACTATAGTAGTGGCATACATGCGTTCGACACTGCATGGACAGTGCTTCATACGCCACCATGGTAGCGTATTCACTTCCCGTATAAATCACCTTACAGGACTTCCGTACGTTGAAGCCACCATACGTGCAACATATTTTACTCCTAATATAATCAACGAGTAGTTGGTACATTGGTAGCACCTCAATTAAGCTACTGCTTGAGGGCAGTGTTCGGTTCGCACCACCGACGTGAGGGTCAAGCTCCCTCAGTTGACTAAGGATCCTTACCTTCTTACCTTAGCGATGAGTGCATCGTTACAGAAATTAAAATTACTGAAAATAATGTGCTAGAACATAAGTTAGATAGCCACCTAGTTATTTTCCATAATCCCCTAGGGATTTACAAACTAGGTACCAACCTGAACGAACCAACGCATTTTTCAAATGTGATTTTTGTGGTCAAGTTTTAAGAAAACATGTTTTTAAGACTTGTTGCACCCTCTGGCGTATATTTTTTGGCTTTGATGCCAGCTATGGCAGAACTACCCTAATTAATCTGGCTCAAGTACGCTAACCATTGCCACAAAGGCAATCCGGGCTAACTTGCACTTCAAACGAAGTAATTCGATAGTCTATCGGGTAATGTCCCAATGCAACCACTGGAATTTCGATCGAAACAAAGCATACATAAAACACGTATGAAGGTGAGCCCAGAGTTTATAACATTCTACAAATTTTACAACATAGAGTCTGGCACTGAATTATTATTACAAACCGAGTTCGAATTTATAAAAGTACTTCAGAGTTCAAGTGCAGCGAAAAATAAACAATATTCTAGCGATGATACATGATATTATGATGAAGCTCGTACATGACATCATTCAACGATCATTGGCCGAAGACGCATCCCATTCCACCGACCGACCAACCAGGAGGTAGAGAACATAACTAAGTCAAACTAACAATCATGTCCTCAAATGACTCATCTGAAAATAAAGCCACAAGCAAGGCTGAGTATACTAATACTCAGCAAGGCTTACCCGACTAGTGGTATATACTTAGCCGATTCCTAGACAAGCAAGACTTTTGGCTTGAGGGGATTGTTTTGCCGAAAAGCATCTAAAAGTGAGTCCTTACTTTCAAGTTTTAACACAATTTTCTAGTTGATTAATCATTCTAGATAAGAAACTCTCCAAAATCATGCATGGTGGAAAGAAATAATTAAACATACAACAGTATTAATCATCATAACCATTGTTCCTCTTCTTGCTCTATGTGGTAAAAGGGTCAAGCAGTCTCAATGGCCGCGAGAAACGGACGATTCGAATCGAATTTCTTAACCTTGCAAGGCAAACCTAAACACACGTCACGTGGTTACTCCTAGAGTCACATGTGCAACTTTTTCCCTTTCTTCCCGGATTGTGGATCAGGGCCACCACCTTGGGTACATAGCCTAGCTCTGCACTCGCCATTAGCTTGAAGGGAACGAAGTCAAGAGGGTGGGAATAAGTCCTCACACCGGTTCAATCAAAACCTATTAGCATGGCAATCTATCGATCTACACATAATAGTGTTCAGTCATAGATACCTAGAATCATGCAGCTAAGGTTTCAATCAACTCCTACAAACATAAATGCAAAAGTAAATAAAAATTACAACATTGCATAGTTTTCAAAATAAAGGTTATGCTCCGGGGCTTGTCTTCCTGAGCAAGGTTAGCCTTGGGCTCTTCCGAACTTTGGTTCGGGTCTTCAACAACTTTAGTTAGATTAAGATTGCCTATACGTTGCTCACTCTAAGACTCAAAAATCAACTAGTACGTTCCGTCGGTGAGAGCAGACATATCTAGATGAGATGCATATGTACGAGTCGTGTTGATGTAAAAGATAAACTAAACATTTCACTATATAGATTTAAATAATTTCATTTACATATTCTTGGGTAGTCATTTGTTGAGTATTAACTAGATTAAATATTCTACACAAAGTGAGGGTTTTATCATTCCATAAAGCTATTTTTCAAGAACAGATATAGATTATTCATAACTGTTGTTGAAGATTGTTTCTGGTGGTGAGTTTTTTATGCAGAGAACTTTACTTAGAAACCAAGTTACTGTAAAATTTCCATACATTTTCCTTCAGTAGATTGTTAATGAAAAATATATTAAATAGGTACTGCTAGGGTCTAAATCTATTTATGTAGAACAACTCATGCAATCACTGGTGCTCGAACTTTTAGTGAGTACTTCTAAGTTTATGATGAGTCTATTGTAAATTTTTCAGAGTTTATTGTGCATGACACAGAGCATAGAAAATAAAACAAGACACATCTACTTTAATAAAGACGTATTTCTATTGGAGGTTCTACAAGTTTATCAAACATTTCCAGTATGATAATCTACACAAAAGTGTCCTCTAGTAAAATGATCAACATTTTCCATGTACCAGAACTAATTACTTTGATTTAATTTAATTCTTCTCAACTAAAATTATATGAGTAAGTTATACAGAAGTAACAAGTTCTAAACTTTTTTTACAGCATCTAGGCATCAATGTAACTTTACTGCAAAAATTTTAGTTCATGAATCACAGTATAACACCTAGAACAAATAGATCTAACTACTCATGGGCTAGCACAAGACCTAACAAAATCCATAGTTATTGTTGTGTTATGGTCCTGAAACTATTATACAAGGTTCATCTCCTAGGAACTAAACTACTATCCAAAAATCACCAACAATACATGTCAAAACTTGAGATACATTTAAGTGGTAATAAAACTAGTTCATAATATAGAGCTAAAAATATGCAGAAACTTAACATGGGCATGTAGACAAAGTAGTAGATTTAGTTCCAAAGAACCCAAAACATTTCAGATTGCATTTTTAGGATTTTTGTATAATGTTTAAAGCATTTTAGAAGTTCACAGCTTTGAAACAAGAATGGACTCCAAGTCTCTCAGATATGCCCCTGATTACTTGCAATGCAATCGCTGCAATGTGGTCCCTGGGTGCAGCTGCCACAGTGGAGGCAAAAATCTGGCGAGCAAGAGGGCAAGGTGGGGGAGGAGCAAGAGGAGGTGGTCTCCGTGGGGTCGGGGGTGGCCGGGAATGGTGTTGCCGGTGTGCACAGGGAGCGGCAGCGGTCCGGCGAGGGGCCGGTGAGGTGGGCGGCAGGGTGAGGTTGAGAAGCTTCAGGAATGCACGGACAAGCTCGCTGGTGGGTAATGGCGAGGGGAGCTCGGATGCGAGTGCAGGGAGGCCACAGCTACCTTTTATAGCGGCAGGACGAGGGAAATGACCAAGACAAGGCCGCGGCGAGGGCGGGCGGCCGGTGCATCGCGGCGTGCCTGGCAGGCATCGCCGGGCGCGTGGCACGGGAGCGATGGGCAGGGCGCGATTCGGGCAGGGGAGGGGCGATCTTGGCGGGTTGGTTGGCGGCCGGTCGGGGCGCTGCCTTCGTCGTGGCGTGCCCGGTGAGGCATCGCCGGCCACGTGGCCGGCGGCCAGTGCCATGGTCGCGTGTGAGAGTAAGGGAGGAGAGAGAAGAGAGAGAAAGAGAGGAGAGCTGGTTTAAAATTGATTTTTCTCTAAAATTTGCATGGCAGCTCAAAAAGTTTCGAATACGAAAGTTGTAGAGAATTTCATAGCCTACAACTTTTGTTTCCGGCAAAGGTTCATTAGAGCCATGGTTTAAAAGTTATTTTAAATTTAAGACAACTAGAATTTGAATTTCTAGTTTTTTACGTATTTTTAAAAAAATTGAATTTGCAATTGGTTCTTTAGATAAATTTGTAAGGCACTAAAACGTCAGTATGTTGATATACTACATTGGTTATGATTAGTTGAATATGAAAGATTACAACATACTATGAAAATCTTATATACACACATACATACACAAGCATATGCACAGATACAAGAAATGCATTATGTTTCAATGATTCTTGTTTATTATGCTTGATGATATGTTTAGTAAACTTGCTAAGCATTTTTAACACCTAGGATGTTACAATAATTGTGCCAAGCCCATTATCAACCTGACCGCCAAGGCCCAAGACCAGGTCCAGTACACATGGTTAAATTTCTTTCAAGATCTATGCCACAAATTATGTTGGTTTAATCTTCCCATATTACTTTATCCTCCATTCTTAAATACAAGGTATTCAAGCATTCAAAATTTATCCTAAAATATAAGGCATCCAGGCACACTAAAGCATTTTTCAATTTAATTCTCCTTGTAGTTGGCACTGGTTGATTTGTAAACTAGTTGATCTGGACTCCTTGTTATTCGCAAAAGCCATGAAACCAACTACACAATATAGCTCCCCACCTTATAACATAGGATTACATGGGTCTTTTGAGTCTCGCTCCCAAATCTACCCTGAAATCTCTAGAATGGCTTGTATAGTTGTATATATTTCACGATAGAGGGAGTATGAATGTACAAGGTTAGTTATCTGTGATATGGGCTAATTATTCCAGTCTAAAATGGACCCTACACACGTTTTGTAGCCGTTACACTGCAGACTCGGGCAGGCTAGTCCAATGCAAAAAGTCTCCCTAAGTCAGGAAAACCTATGCCAAAGCCCAGCATTCTAGTTAAGCCAGGCTCCATTCAGCATCCATGTCTCCCAGGGGAGGTGGGGACCATTCCCTCACCTCCTCTATTCTCATCACCGGTGCGGTGTCATCATCACACGTTTGCTGTCACATTTCACTTATGGTAGAACACCATCACTGCCTCATGGCAAGGCGATGCCCGCAGCGCCACTAGTTTCTAGTTCTAGTTCTGCGCCATGAAAGCCACGAATGACATCGCCCATAGGAGTTGGGCGGCACCACGGCCACCATGAAATGGAATGGCCGTGAAGATATAGCTACACTAGTATAGAAACAGGATTTAATCCCGGTTGCCAACCCCCTTTAGTCCTGGTTCTACAACCGGGACTACAAATAAAGATCGGGACCTTTAGTCCCGGTTGCCGGTTCTACAACCGGGACTATAAATAAAGATCGGGACCTTTAGTCCCGGTTGCTAAAGGGTCACAAACGCTAAAAAGTTTTGTGCCCCGCGGGATTCAAACCCAAGATCTCTTGCCCCGTTGTATAACTTCCTTACCACCCCATCTACGCAACACATGTGACTCTAGTTAGGATGCCTTACTTTTGAACTAACCGGTGGAGGACCCTTTAGTCCGGGTTTGTAACACCAACCGGGACTAAAGGTTTGTCCCGGTTGGAGCCACTAACCGGGACAAAATATAGACTTTTAGTTCTGGTTGGTGGCTCCAACCGGGATTAAAGAGCCTCTTCCGCCCCATAAGTATTGGACCCGGGACTAATGCTTCATTAGTCCCGGGCCCAATTCCAACTGGGACTAAAGGGGGGTGGATATATTTGAGGTTCTGTAGTAGTGCTAGTGTATATGTTGGGTGTGGTGTAGATGGTTGAACTACTTGATAGATTGGTGGCATGAAATTATGGTTTAAAGCGAATGGGCCTGTAGCCTAGTGGTTACAAGAGCCTCAGTAGCACCTGCCACTATGTAAGAAAGCCATATAGGAGACGCGTGTTAAGAGCTATTGGAGACGCAGTTTGCTCGTGTCTCCAAATTTACGTCTCTGATGTGATCTCATAGGAGACGGGAAAAAACAACGTCTCCTATAAGGAACAAGATAGGAGATGGTGGAAAACCGCGTCTCCTAAATTCTTCAACAAGTGTCTCCCATTTACGCGTAGGAGACGCGGGAAACCCACATCTCCTAAGTTACTTATGCAACGTCTCCACTGAACATGATTAGAGACGTGGGATGTAAGAGCGCGTCTCCAGTAATGACCCCAATCGGAGACGCGGTTCGCGTCTCCTACAAGACAAAATATCGAAGACGTCGTTAAGTCCCGTCTCCTAACTTGCTTACTCCCCATCTCCGGTAAGAACTTTAGGAGACGCGGTTCAGCCACAAGCGTCTCCTGTATGAGTTTATATGGGAGACGCGGCCTTGTAACCCGCGTCTCCTTTGTTGGCAGCTATGGGAGACGTTTTTTTAGAATACGCGTCTTCTTAGTGAGTTGTTATAGGAGACGCTATTTGCTACTCTTCCGCGTCTCCTATGACATTTGCATCTATGTCTCACATACAAATTCAGCTCAGCTCAGTGTGCACATCTCACAGACAGAAGATGGTAACTTTAACAGATTGAACAACTTCAAGATTCAATATCCCAAGTTACAACATTTCACAAGTTAAGAGAAATAATACAAGTTGCAAGAACATCACATGCTATCCAGTTCATCTTAGAGAAACAGAAAAATCACATGTTATCCAGATCATGTATGAGAAATAGAAACATCACATGAAGCCCTGGGTTCTTGCAGTGGAACTCTCCTTTCTCCGATACCACATCGTTCATGATGAAGGAGGCAATCTTTTCGCGAATGTCGTGCAACACATCAGTCCCGAGGAGGCAATCTTGCAGTGGAACTCTCCTTTCAAACTCCTTTTTTGGAAAACAAAGTAAGCAAGGAAACTTAGCAACTTCTAGAGATAAAATGCCAACATAAATAAATATACCAAAAAAGAAAAGAACCAATCCTAACTAATGCAACCTCTTACTATTGGGTAAAAAAGAAGAAGAGAATTCCAAAAACTAATCCCCAACTTGCCAACATAAATTCAGTTCTAAGTTTCTAAGTTAGTTCATGCCATATTTCTGAATTTCAGAGTAGACAGCTATCATATATTCAGTTCTAAGCCATATTTCTAAATTTTAGAGTAGACAGCCATAAATACATAGCCATGAAAAAAAGGAGCCATCACTACAAGTGTCTTAATTTGGGAGATATATACCTCAGGATCACCATCCATACTTAGTAATTCCATTGCTTTCATCATGTGATAGATGGTATAGAAGCCACATGCGTTGCCGGGAGGTTGCTGGTGGCACTGCAAAAAAATAAATAGACCAGAAATAGTGAGAAGAAAGAAATACCCAGCTTCATTACCAGTTTTTAACTTTGTGACATGTTCCAAGCTACTGCTGTTGTCCATCTTCTTTATTGTGCAATATGAAATAAAAGTCCTGCAACAGCACAACCATGTAACATTATTGTAAGTTAACTATCAACACAGCTATGGAATTGAACAAAGTTTATTTTGGCAAATAATTAGTTCAAGGTTATAAAAAACTCACTCATTAAGCACCTCTTTCAACACAGTGTGATCACGCGCCTTGGACCTTAGTGAATCAAAGTACAAGACCTTTTTCCACTTTGGAATAAGAACTACTAAAATCCAGTGGCCACCTGTGTTATGCGCAAACATGACAAGTTTCTTAGAATTCTTTTGCAAGGCCCTTGTCAGATATCCCACCACATAAGATCTGCCTAAACCAATGGTAGCCAAGGTCATCAACTCCGGATCCAGAAAGCCCACAGGCACAGACTTTGCCTTTGCTTCCACAATCATGGACCTAAAGTTAAGAAAATAACAGTGTCGAGACAACTACGTGGTACAAATGAACTAAAATGCAACACATTTCCAACAAATGATTACTGAGAAGCAGATTAGAGCAACTCACAGTGTGAAGTAGCGGATAAGTGACACGTCCAATGCATCAAGTTTGAAAAGATCATATAAGTCATTAAAACCCAAAAGGAAACACTCATTTTCATCCGATCACAGAAGATGGCAACGCTTGTACTGGACCAATATAGTTTTCTTTCTTGCGGCACAACCTTTCAAGTAGTGATCATGAAGTGAATTGGTTGCATGGCCGGCGCTCTTAAGGTCATCATCTGTCAACATTGGCAATCCATATTTGTAATGTGGGTTGTCCTGAGTCCATGCTGATTTTCTTATTGTGCTGCTGCTGAGACCTTTTGATGGGCTGCTGCTTATTCTTTGAACTCTCAACCATTTTCCGCTATGCTGGCCTACTAGCTGCAACATTGGCTGTACCCTTGGCAGCTGCACTCTTGGCTGCATCATCAGGTTCCTGTAAATCACTTTTGGGAGCAGCAGCAGGTTCCTTTGAAGCACTTTTGGGAGCTCCAGCAGGTTTCATTGAAGGAGCACTCTTGGCTGCAGCAGTGGTCTTGGTCGAATCAGTGATCAGAGCAGCAGCAGGTTCCTTTGAAGCATTTTTGGGAGCACCAACATGTTTCATTGAAGGAGCACTCTTGGCTGCAACACTGGTCTTGGTGGAATCAGTTATCATAGCACCAGCAGGTTCTTTTGAGGCACTTTTGGGATCACCAACAGGTTTCTTTGAAGGAGCCCTCTTGGCTGCAGCAGTAGTCAAAGCACCATCAGGTTCCTTCGACAGACTAAGGAGTACCCATGGCTGCAGCAGTAGGTTCCTTTGAAGGAACAGTGGTCTTGGCTGCATCCGATGCACTCTTTGTGATGTCCTTCGACACAGTTTGTGAAGAACCTTGCTTTGGCCTAACAACAATATCACGCCTCGGCCACTGTATCCTTAGGAAGACAGCTTCTCCAAGTTTTGAGATCTCATCATTGGGACGGAATGGAAGTAGAATATCAGGCCACTCACTTACAAGCTCCACTTTGATGACTGCACATTCTTTGTGAAATGGGACTGTATGTATCTTAAACTGCCTTGATAAACTTGACCCCATGCAACCTCAACTCGGTGAGCACCAACTGTGTGCATGAGGGCACACGGTGTGGGGTCACTCAAGCCACTTATAGTATCATGGTCCTCATGTAACTCTAGCTGTTGTAGATCTTCATCTTCATCATTGGATAAATGAGCATCATTGATCTCTCTAGCAGAGGCGGACGCGCAGCTGCTCCTCCGTCCATGTGTGGGGCTTGAGTTCCTAGAAACTGGCACTATCTGCAATCCCTGAGATGCAAGCATTGACATGAGGTCCTCTTTCAACTTAGCTCTGAGTTGTTCCTTTATCGCCTGCAAGTCTGCTGAGCTGGTCCTTTTCCTCTTCCTGTACATATTCGAGTGCTCAGGCCATGCATCCTTCCAGCCATTATAGCTGGAGATGCCACGCACGAGACCGAGTTGCTCGGGGCCTAAACATTGGGTTAGCACATCCTGCTCCTTGATCCAAGAGATGCCTAAAGATTCTGCATATGCTTGCTTTTCTTTGATTTCTTCAGAAAGTCTCCTTGTTTCCTCTATCTTCCACCGAATATGAGCAACACCTTCTGATATCACCAGCTTACTCCTTGCTCGCAGCTAATTCCTAGGCCGCCCTGCCGGGTAGTGCTCATATGGATTGGGGATCCCTAGAGCAATTAACTGGCTGTCCTCCTCATCCCATTGTGCTTGCATCCCTTTATAACCAGTCGGATCCATGTAGTGCTCATGCTTGTATTGCTCTCGAAGCGCCTTGAATCTTTCACTCTCTTTTTCCGCTTCTTCAGATTCCGTTATCTTTACAAACTCTTGCCAGTCGTCCGGTTCAATATACGGGTGCTTCTCAAATGGATTCTGTCCTTTCTTGATATAATTTGTCTTAAGCTTGCTTTTGTGGTTTCTCCATGCCTTGGCTGTTGTCTTCATGACCCGCCTAAACCTATATGGCTTCATCTCTGTCGTGAACTCCAAAGAAGGCTGCACCCATTTATCGAACAAACACCATTTTTCTTTCTCACTTAGGGTTTTGAAACCTGGCATAACTAGAGAGAGCTTCTGTCTAGCAATGAGTCCAACAAGCATCCGTAACCTCAACTTCTACCTCCGTTCCCTTGGCATCCCCCCTCGATGAATTCCGGTTACTGTAATCATGTCCTTTGGCCACTTTGTTGATGTCCTGGCTTTCTTGTTTGCACCCACAAACCCATCATGTTGCATATCTTCATCATCGTTGTTGCAATCCTCAGCCTCCTCTTCTGATTCCGAACTGTTGTCGGCAGAATTTGACCATTCATCGGATGAGGCCTGCGGATTAACAATCAGGAAATTAGACCAGCATCACAATATTAAGAAACTCCAAAAATATTGATTTGTACTTGTAGGTGATAGGCTGTCTTACCATTATGATGAGGTAGTGGTTGGCAGAGGCTGGGTGGTCGATGTAAAAGTTGTTCAGCTTGAACAAGAATTAAGTACATGTATTAAGACAGCATAGGGATCAGTCTATGATTATCACAAAAAAAATTAATTCTATAATACCTAAGATACAGCACATTACCCACATATATGTCATGCATACCTAAAGACTAAACCCTAAGCATTTCAAATTCATGCATTCAGTCTAAACCCTAAAGACTTATGCATTCAGCACGTACCACACAAATTAAGTTACTGGTTGCCAAATTCAGGCATTTCTAATTTAGTAATTCATTCCACAATTTAGCGAAACCCTAAGCATTCAGTCCAATCCTTAATCATTTCTAATTCAGTAATTCATTCCACGGAACGGCCACCCGGTAGATCTGTAATCATGCAGAACAACAAGCCACGTAGTGTGAAGGGTTGCCTCTTGTACCCGTCATAGGCATCAATACCTGGTAGCCAAAGTGTTTTGAGATCATCCACAAGAGGTCTTAGATACACATTGATGTCAATCCCTAGCTTATGTGGACCTGAGTTGAGAATCGACATCATCATGTATTTCCTCTTGTTACACAGCCATGGCGGAAGATTGTAGATGGATAACAATACTGGCCAAACGCTATGCAAGCTGCTCATCTGACCAAATGGGTTAATCCCATCTATGCTTAGAGCAAATCAAAGATTCCTTGGGTCATCTGAAAACTCTTCATACTTCCAATCAATGTTGTGCCATTGTGTTGAGTCCGCCGGGTGGCGTATATAATTATCTTTCTTGCAGCCTTCCTCATGCCAACGCAAGAGCTTTGCATCCTTGCCTGATGCAAACAAAATCCTCAAGTGAGGAATTAATGGGAAATACCATGCCACCTTCTGAGGAGCTCCGTGCACCCTTTCCTCATCACCCCCGTCATTCCTTCTTTTGTATCAAGGGGCTCCACACTCTGGGCATTCAGTGAGATCTGCAAGATCACCGCGGAACAGGACACAGTCGTTCTTACAAGCATGGATTTTTTCAACTTCCATTCCCAAAGGGCAAATAGTCTGCTTCGCCTCATAAGTGGTCATGGGTATCTCATTCTCCTCCGGAAGCATATCCCTTAGCAAATTTAACAATGCCTTGAAGCAGCGATCGGTCCAATGATGGGTGGCCTTTAGTTGGAGAAGCTTAAGTGATGTGAAGAGTTTTGTCCACTTTTCCTTGCAGCCTGGATACAGTGGCATCTTCATATCTCTCACAATCTTTTGCAGTTTCTCAAACTCAACACTAGTGTACTCATCATACGACATCGCATCACGCACCATCTCCTCCATTTTGTCACCTATGTGGACATAATTGTCACCAATATCAAAAAGCTCATCCTTACTTATATCATCTCCTGCAGTATGATTGCTACACTCTGGTTCATCATTTTGGCAGGTAGGACTGTCATGGAGCCTTTCATCGCTATCTTGGCAAGCGGTTTGCTGACTGGCAGAGATTCCTTCACCCATCCTTGCAGGTCTCGATCATTGACACCATCCTCTCCATGCTTGTTCCAACAAAAGTAGTCATCCATGAATCCCCTGATGATGAGATGATCGTGCACATGCAACGAACTTGGGAACTTTCTCACTTCGCACAATCAATGCATGAACAACACATGGCATACAAGCACCAATTCAACTTGTCCGCGTCTGCTGCGCTAATGAATGACTTTAGACCACTCAGGTACTCTTCACAAGTACGGTTCTCAAGGTACATCCACCTTCGGTCCTCCATCTGCATTAATTGTTAAATAACAAACTTATCGATATCCAAGCAAAATAAATTCAAGTCATGACAAATGGCATTAAAATTGCATTTGGAGCTTAATTATGAAAAGAAAAGCCTAACCTTCTCCAGAGCACCTGCCGTTAGGAGAGCACGACGTGCAGACGTGTGGACCACTTAAGCTTCACAGAGTAATGGTGGCTGCCCAGCTGCCGGGCTTCAACATAAGCTCAACATGTTCATCAATTCTACACACACAAAACAAAATTGAATTATACACACATGAAATTTCAAGCATGACCGAGCTGGCGGTAACAAATGAAAGCAGCCTCACCTTCAATTCGTGTGCTTGGCAGCTAACAAGAACGGCCAGGCTTAAAGGAGGAGGAGGATGGGATGCCCTTGCAGCACCCCCGGGTGAGAGTCGATGGCGCGGCCGTGCATGCGCGCGCGACCGGCGAGGAGAGCGAGGCACGGGAAGGGGAGCGCGGAGCCTCTCCACGCGCACTAACGAGGAGCTAGCAGCGAGGGGTGGGAGCGAGGTATGTGCCGCCGAATGGCGGCCGCAGCGCGCGGTCGCAGACGAGGCGCACAGCGAGGGAGCGTGAGGCACAGCAGAGCCCGCTCGCGGCCACATGCCGATGAGGAGTGAGGAGGTGGGGTGCCGACGCCAGCCGGCCGCGCGCGCAGCACCCCGCAAACGACGACGACAAGGCATGTGCAGAGTGCGCTCGCGGACACACGCTGATGAGGAGGAGGTGGCTGCCACTAGCCGACCGGCCGCACAGCACGCACGTGCAGATGATGGCGAAGAGCGACGACGGGCGGCCGAAATAGTGTCCTTCTGCTGAAGGAGAGGAACAGTAATGTACTGAGTTCCAGAGGCTATAGAAGACGCGCGTTATCAGCCGAGTCTCCCCCTAGAACCAATATAGGAGACGGGGATTAAAAAGCCGCATGGCCTTTACCTTACAAAATATAGGAGACGCAAGTTCTAAAGCAACGTCTCCTATAATAGGAGACATTGGAGACGCGGATTACGAATGGAGACACGGGTTCTGAAACAGCGCCTCCTTTCATGATATATATATATAGGAGAAGTACATTTATAACCCGCGTCTCCAATACTGTTGGAGACGCGGCCTGTGTTCACGCGTCTCCTATGTGGATGCATAGGAGATGCTGGTTTTCCTCCGGCGCTGGGGCGCACATAGAGGAGACGCGGCTAGTTAATGCGCGTCTCCTATCCTTTTTCGGAGACGCTGTTTATTTCTGCGTCTCCCATGAGTGTGTCTTCTTTGTTGATTTCTTACATAGTGTGAGGTCCTGGGTTCGACTCCCCATGGAAGCGAATTTTCTAGTATTTAATGACGTTGTGCTTTCAGTGGTAGACGACGTTCCCGTCGATAGCGAGGCGCCTATGGTGACTTCGTCAATCTCGAGGATTTGTCGGCTCAGTCTCTCGGAGGTGCTCACATGGGTAGGGTTGCGTGCGTGTATTCATAGGGGTGAGTTGCGTGCATGTTGTGAGCGTCTGCGTCTGTACTGTGTTTCTTAAAAAATATTTATGGTTTAAAATTTGTAGATATGGGTCTTCTTCTTTGAAATTTGTGACGTGGACCAATACAACGAAGATGGAGGTGTACCTTCCTTGCTTTACAGTGAACAAAATTCCCAATAATTCCCAAAGATTCCTAGAGCTACGTGATCATGTGCTCATCTGCTTTGGGTGATCGGGTCGGGCTTTGTTGGGGACGGAGAGATAGAGCCTGATTGGTCCTGGTAATGCACTTATCAAGCTAGTCTGAATGGAACGGCAAGCTTGTCATGTTAATGCCCATGTCATGAAAGGCGGGATCGTGCCGCATTGCAAGATTGGCCCGGCATGGTACGCCAGTGTTGCCATCTTATCTGTCAATGCATGTAGTGTAGAGCATCTCCAACAGATTACTCATTTCCATCTTCAATACCAAAAAATTAACTTTTGGTGATAGAAGTTGCTTCAACAGATTACCAATTCCATCCCCATTACCAAAAATTTTTTGGTGATCACCAAAATACACCCATCTCTCACCTAAATAGATGAGAGATCTCCCTCTGCCGTATCCACCGGTATTTCTGGCTCGAAGATATTTCCCCCTCTCCCGCCGCACGCCATCTCGCTCCGCCTCTGCACAGCAGCGGCGCGTCTCTCCACTCCAGCGCTGCCGTCACCTCTCTTCGCCCCGATCTTGCCCCGCCGCGCCAGATCGAGAGCATGGTTACCTGGATCAATCTTCTTCCGGACCAAATTAACTTGCTGTGATTGCTCTTCTTCCCATGAAATCTTGAGGGAGTGGAAGAGACAACCTCCTCGCCATCGAGGCCGAGCTCCTTCGCACGAGGCTCCACTTGCTGGGATCTGGTCGGCGCGTGCTCGTCAGGTCGGGCGTCGAGGCCACGCCGCGCTCGTCGGGTCGCACCTGTGAGTAGGGGGGCACCAAGGTGGATTGGAGGCTGCTTTCGCCGGTCACCTGACGCAGCAAAGGAGCGGCACCTCTCCACCAGAGCATCAGGGCTTCAGGCACCGCAAGGTAAAAAATAAACTAATTGCCTCTGAGGTAAAAAAATAAACTAATTGCCTCTGTACCAGATCTGCTTTGTGGGTGCGATTCGTACTCCTTGTTTCAGTGCTTGATTCACACAAAGGGAAGACTCGTTTCAGTGTCGTTGGGAACAAAACTTGGACTAGAACATTCAGTACTCTTGTTTTAGTGCTTGATTCACAGAAAGAGAAGACTTGTTTCATTATCGTTGGGAACAAGAGTAGCTTCTGCTTGTGTTAGCACGTGGTCTGGACTAATCTGATGAAACAAATTAAATAGTCTATTGCCATAGGATACTACATTCTCTAGTGTTGTGCGGCAGTTCTTTGATCCAAGTGTAACCAACATACTTACATGCGTGTAGAAGTATGTACTTTCTGCTCATGAAAAAATGCAAATCAGTTGCGTTACCAAAACATTGCAATTTCTTTTTTAGACAGGTCGATCTATGTTGATGACCAAGCACAAACCATACTGCTTTGTATATAAAAGATGATGTCCTTGTTTATTTGTTTAATTCCTATTTTTTCCTTTGTGCAGATGAGTTCGCTTCTTAATTTTTTTTATTTGATGATGGTCAAGCACGGACAAAGTCCTTGTCTGCTTATTTATCCACTCTATTTATTTGATGATGGTCAAGGTCTGCTTGTGCTAAATGCAGTGTAGATGATGTTCTTGTTTCTTTTTCAGATAAGGTCTGCTTGTGCTAAATGCAATGTAGATGATGTCCTTGTTTCTTATTCAGACAAGGTCTTCTTGTGCTAAATGCAGTGTAGATGATGTCCTTGTTTATTTGTTTAATTTCTATTTTTTTCTTTGTGCAGATGAGTTCGCTTCTTAATTTGTTTCTTGAAGATGAGTCTGATGGGTCCGATGATGAACTTGAGATGGCCGTTGTCTTGATTGCTGAGATGGAGAGCAACAAGCGGCCAAAGCATGGAGGTTGTGTGCAAGGTCATGAGGTGGTTCGCCGAAACAAGCAGCAAGGCCATGACAAGCTCTTTTCTGATTACTTTGCAAATGACCCCGTGTTCGGACCGGTCACTTTCAGGCGACGGTTTAGAATGACCAAGGAGCTCTTCTTGCGAATAGTAGCTATTGTGGAAGCCCATTGTCCATACTTCAAGCAAAAGAGGAATGCAACTGGGGATCTTGGACATAGTGCATTGAAAAAGATGACAGCGGCACTACGCATGCTTGCTTATGGTGTCCTTGCCGATTCTCTTGATGATTGGCTTCATATTGCAGAGAGCACCACCATTATGAGTTTGAGGAAGTTTGTGAAAGCAGTGATTGAGATCTTTGGTCAGAAATACTTGCGAGCACCAAATGCAGAGGACACGGCAAGGCTTATGCAAATGGGTGTAGAAAGGGGGTTCCCAGGTATGCTTGGATGCATCGATTGCATGCACTGGTGATGGAAAAATTGCCCCGCGGCATGGCATGGACAATTCACTGGGCATTGCCATGATCCAACAATCGATCTATGGATTTGGCATGCTTACTTTGGGTTGCCTGGCTCTCACAATGACCTTAATGTCCTACAAAGATCACATTTTTTTGCACGGCTAGCTGCTAGGGATGCTCCACCAGTGAACTTTGAAGTCAATGGTCACCACTACACAATGGTTTACTATCTTGCAGATGGTATATATCCATCGTGGTCCACTTTTGTCAAGACAATAAGAAATCCACAAGGTAACAAGAGAGTACACTTTGCCCAGGCTCACGAAGCAACTAGGAAGGATGTTGAGAGAGCATTTGGGGTGTTGCAATCAATGTTTGCAATTGTTTGCGGCCCTGCAAGGTTTTGGGACAAAAAGACCTTGTGGTGTATCATGACAGCTTGTGTTATTATGCACAACATGATAATAGAGGATGAGAGAGGTCAGCCGGAAGACTTCAACTACGAGCATGTGAGAACAACCGTGACCCCCCGAGAAGGATGAAGACCGAATCAAGAGATTTCTCGAAGGTGCATCGCAAGATTGAAGACCGAGAGACACATGATCAACTACGCGATGACCTGGTTGAGCATTTGTGGCAACGTCACGGACAATAGTTTTCTTCATGTTGTATGCTATCTCTTTTCTTTAAGAAAATACTACCAGATTTGATCAGGACAATACCAACCTTTCAAGAGACATGCATATGATCCTAGTTCATGCAGAACTGCAGCTGATTTGTATCATGCAGTGCCTCTCTCCTTCAATTTAGTTTGAGTCTTTCTTTTTTTTCTTTTGTGCAGATGATTTCAGCTTATGTCTGTCCGCTATTTCAGCTTGTTTTGCTCAATTCCATAGTCACTGATGAGCAAGACAATGTGATTTGAATTCAAATTTTGAATTTCAAAATTATAAATTTGAAATATTGTCTAGTTATATGTGATCCATTAAAAAAGTTTTAACTATTGAGATGAGACAATATAACTAAAAGAGAGTGTATATTCATAAGAGGAAGAGAAATGGAAGAAAATGAAATTTAGGGTGAGAGGTTTTGGTAATCCGTTGGAGATGACAAAAAAGTGCATTACCAATAATAGGGGAGTACCCTACTAATGGTTTTAGGAGATGGGGTTTTGGTAATGTGTTGGAGATGCTCTAGGCTCACCTAAATTAAAAGGATTGGTTTGAAATTTTATTTTGGGATAGGTTGTTTCTAAATATTAGATAAAAATAAAATCGGTTGCCTGGCCTAGCTTATATGCCGGCAAAAAGTGTAGTACTTCCCTGTGTCAAAAGCTTATGCATGGTTAGCTGGTGTACACTATAAAGGGACAGTGTACAGTGTAACAAGGAACGCGCACATTCAATAAGAGCAGACATGGTGTACCATATGTCCTCCACTATAAAAGACAGAGACTTCTATTTGCTTGTGCACAATGCCTTAATCACCACTTTTCCTATCGCTCACAGTTACAGTAGTGCAAGCTGCATTGTCTTTTGAAACCGGTTGATGTAGTCTCTGTTTCTTGATCCAGCGGGGTATAGATGAAAAGGTAAACATCAGCAATGAACACGACTTAAACATAGATGAAATGGTAAATAAACCATAAAGCACACATCTTGGTACAGCTTCCACTCATTACCGAAAACATTACATATTCCATATCTCCGAATTCTCAATAAATTACAGCACCCCTATTTGTAGCTGAATGATAATCCATGTCTCCAGTCTCACAGTTGCCTCTTGGCAAAAAGAAAAAAAAAGTCTCACACTTGTAATGTAGCCATTATTCTGAAGAAACTGATAAGTAGTACTGCAAACTCACGCAAGATTACCATGGATGCTACTCAGGGATAACAAAACGAGTTCAATACTTGGCCGGACGGTGATTGATCGGAGTCGGCGGTGGTGCGGAAGAGGGGTTCTCCGGTTGCGGCTTGGGCTTGGGATCGGGTTTAGGCTCTGGTGGCACAGGGTTCTTGTGGAAGTGGTCGAAGAAGTGGTCAAAGAAGTGGTCCAGCTCATGGTCTTTGTGGAAGTGACCCGTCAAATGCATAGCTGGAGGCTTCGGTGAACCGTTGGACGGTGTTGGAGCCTTGTACTCTGGCTTCGGCTTGGGCTCTGGTTCGGGCTTCGGCTGCTCAGGCTTTGGCTGCTCCCCCTTCTTGGGGAAGTGACTGCGGAAATGCTTCCTAATCGGGCCGCAGATGGTCACAGATGCACACTCTGCCGACGGTTGTTGCATATTCCCGGGGACGGCAACGAAGCTGCCATCGGCCAGCGGCGTGATCCTGGACGGCTCCTGTCCCGGGCACGGCGTGCCCGCTGCACCGTGGAGCTGCGCGAAGCATTCGGCGCTGTGGAGATCGACGGAGACAGGGACAGTGAAAGCGCCGGAGCTTTGGAGTTCGCCGACGGCCTTGCTCATGTACTCACCATTGTTGTTCTTGCACTTAATCGCCACCTTAAGACCTGAGATTACGGTACCGAAACGACATTAAAATTCGGCCGGGATTGCAAATGATTTAATAGGGTAGCAAATTATACGTCTGTCGTCTTACCCTTGAAAGCCGCCTCCGCCTTCATGTTCTTCCACGTGCAGTCGGCGCACTTGACCAGGCCGACGACAACCGATGCCACCTCGCCAGAGGCAGCGTTCGCGACGGCTATCGCCATCAGCACGGCGCTTGCGCCGAGAAGCCAGTGACATGCAGATCCCATGCTCGCAGAACAAGTCGAACTTGCTGCTAGCTTGCTACCCTGTTACGTGTGAAGTGTCAGAGGCTGGGTGTAGAGCTCGGAGAGGCGATGCCTGGTATATATAGGGTGCATGTGTGCATATCGAACGATCTGGTGAGTACGTGGAGTGGTTACTGATGAGAAAGTTCAGCAAGCATTTGGCGCCGAATTTGCTGGTTGCTAATCAATGCTCTCCACGGCCCAAATGAGCCTGTGTTTTTTTTTAATTACACAGTACAACTCAGACACTCACAACGCACGCACACTCACTCCTATGAACATACGAACGCTAACCCTATCCCTATGAGCATCTTCGAAGACTGAACTGGCAAATCTTCGAGATTGACGAAGTCACCACAGGCGTCTCGTTGTCGACGGAAACGTCGCCTACCACTGAAAGCACAAACGCCGTTAAATTCTAGAAATTTCGCTCCCACGGGGAGTCGAACCCAGGATCTGAGATGCTACTGAGACTCTTGTAACCACTAGGCTACAGGCCCTTTCGCAATGAGCCTGTGTTTCAACTGATGTGAAGCAAATCGCCAGTTCTATTTGGAAAAGAAGCTTATAACAACAGGAACACATCAGCACATGGACTACTGCCTATCTACATCTCCATGATCTGGACGCAACCAGTGGTAATAGCGGTACAGTACTGTGCACCTGAATCAGGAAGTTTACACAGAAGATATAGGATATCTGCAAACAGTAATTCAATAACGAGACTGGATTTTACGAACATATGTCACTTAACTCGTAGCATGTGTAAGAAATAGCGCCACGATCAGGCTTCAAGAATGCATGTTTCCCAATTCCCAGGATCAAAATGGTTCCAATACGCTGTCGTCAATTGGAGGTGCTCTTAAGTGTTACTTCCCTCAATAACTTAATTGTGTTGTGCTGGAATAAAACACACTCATCTAGTCATCTTCATCCTAATAGCTACTGACTACCTATAATACACCACAAGTTAACGAATTAAAATCAATCAAGGAAATGTCTTCGATATTAACTATGTAGTGCAAGTAGCAGCGGTGTTTGTCTAACTGCATTAGGGTCACTATATAAGTATCTACAGATCACCTTCAACCGAATCCTAATAGAAATCCTTAATTGATCAGGAGCAATTAGAAACGCCCCTCTGCCCCACCCCACGGCGGTCACATTATCGTCTCACTTTGCTATGATCCAATTTTGGACATCCAAATAACTCCAAATTGTAAAAAAAAAAAATCAACTACAAAGTTGCATATCTTGGCTAAGGCATGAGCCTAATTGTAATTCGACTCCGAAACCCGGCCCCTTGGTCTTGGCCAGCACCTTTTAGATGGTGGACCCTGCAGATACACGGTAGCAAGTAATATCTTGCACGGCACCATCCGAGACTCCAACCGCATCCAAAGAACCTTTAATTTATTGATGAATCATGAACAACAACTGTGTGCTTTCGCCCCCGCCACCATAGCTGTATAAATAGGACCTTTTGCAAAACACAACATTGATAGTCAGTATATGCTTTTTGCAATAAAAGAGAACCCGCCACCAGTTGTAATATCGTACACCAGTTTGGGTTCTCTCGTTGTCAGCCCTGCCATCCTTGGAGGATCTTGGCTATGCTGTAAGCTTGCATATACATATATAGCGTCGGTTTGTAAGGAGGGACTGGCCAGAGTAAACTATGAATTTTCAATATGTAGTTCACATTTTTACTAAATCCGAAGCTTTATATTACATCCTAAACCTCCTAGCTAATGCATGGCCGACCGCGCGCGTTAAACTTTCCACAGGCGGACAACATTTTAGGAAACAAATTGACGATAACTTTATTATTTTCCACTTTTGGTAAGGATGATTCAATGCATGTCGCCGGTGCGGAACCGGATGTGTTGACGCAAAAAGTGTCATTGCCGTCACACGAGCACGTCACGTGCAGCTTGCGGAGGGCTCCTTGCAGTGCCCCAACGAGATCCGGTCAGACCGGCTGTGTGACCTGGTCAAACCGGTTTCATCGAGGATCCCGACAACGACCCAACGAAAGCCTGCGCGGGAGGGACCCCGTCAGGGAGGGGCACCATAGGTTGCCCTAGGCTTGGTAGACCAGCTAGAACGTGTTTGGACACCGTAGAGATGCTGGAAGAACAGCATATAGGGTTGGAAAAGTAGGGTAAAAGGGATAAAAGATGAAATCGATAAAAAGATATATTAAGATGGATTGATTGATCGATTGGACACCCTCAGTCGGTCATGACCCTTAATATTTATAGGGAGGGGAAGTCTTACCCATTAGAAATCAAAATCATAAAAAATACCGTGTTAAAATACAACTTCTAACTCGGATTGGACTGTTAAGACCGGTCTAACCAGTCTGACTGCCCATCGGACCGGTCTGACTAGGCATAGGTCTTCCTGGAACCATAACATCCTCATCTGGACTCTAAATCGGACGTTCTATATATGCATTTTATATATGCATTTTGATGGTCTCAACGAGATTTGCACAATGGTGAAGTCAAATTTGCATTTTGACAAAGTCATATAGACCGATCTGATTGGTCCACGTACACCGGTCAGACCAGTATCGCCAACTGTGCGGATTTTGGTCGTGTCAACAGGATGTCAAACATACAAATCAAGTTTCCTCACCACAATTAGGCCGTGTACCTTCACAATTACGAATCTTTAATTCCACCTTTTTAGTGTTGGCTATTAAACTCAACAAATACAATGAAAAATTTCATGCGACATCACATAATGCAAAGTTTTTAAAAATTGAAAGCAAATTAGAATATAGACAAAAGCATTTTCATCCATAAAAAAGTATCTAAACATACACAAAATGAAGTCTTGATGCCTTATCCTCTAGCACAATATTAGAATAATAAATTGGCCTAACAATAAAAAAGGCAAATACACAAAAAATACTAAATCATGATACAAAAAATGCTTACCTAAAATGAATAATTTGCAAGTTGATTTAGCATGAGTTTCCTGCAAAATTGTCACACTCGGTTTTAAAGGCAAAATTGAATGCTAAATGTATGTATGCTAGGATCAAGTTATATATATAGTGACTTCATAAGTGAATAATAGTAACAGTATAAAAAAATACAATTACAACGACTATAAAATTGTCTATCAAGCATATACAACTTATCCTGCAAATGAAGGCTCCAAACCTTCACAAGCAATCGACCGGGAGTTGCATACGATAGAAACTCAACATCATCTTCAGAAGACTTCATTGCAACCTTGAAACCTGGTAGACGTTATATCAAGGGTGAGTACACATAGTACTTGGTACTCAGCAAGTGTATAAGTAAATAAATGATGTCCAAGACTTATAGCAATTAGCATTTTTATTGATACTAGTAGGGTGCACGTGCGGTACAGACGCGTTTAAAATATCACTACATAAAACTCAGCGTGCGTGATAATCAAAAAATTTGTGGGAAACTTTCGCCCACTTTAATATGTGTTGTGTTTTAATATGGTAAACAAAGTTATGCGGGGTCACGCATTGGTTTGGAATCGAGTCCCAAGCAATCGAGCTCCACTTGTTGCAGAGCTCCACAATTCCTTTATATTTACAGAACTTTCGATGAGGGACGATCATATTTGGTTACAAATACAAAAAAGTAATCTTTATTCCTTTACTATATCTAGTCCAGGTTTTGATGGATTTCTTTTGCTCTGAAAGACTTGGATGGATTTTATTTTGTCCATTTGGACTCAATGATGCCCGATCATCAAGTAATGCAGGGTCCTGCTGACTTCCAAGTGAGGTTGCAGTGATTTTTCCCGATACGGTAACAAGTAATGGCAGGAAACCTGGAGCTGAGACATGAATCTCTAGATATACATGTTCTAGTTTTTGTTCATATTGGCAGGATGGATACATCTGAAAGTGTGTCATCAGAAGCTTGAGTGAAGACAGCCATATAGGAACTTTTTGAGATAAAGGTGAGCAACCTTGCCAAATATATATCTACATGCATAATAAGAACCAATTTGGTGTGTGGAATAGCTCACCCACCTACATTATTGAAGCCAGATCCTGCCTGTTTTAACTCCTTTTGCTTCTAAAATGGTGTTCAATTGTCTAAGCAGGCTAACTTGGCTTTGTTTTCTCCTTTGTGTAAAGATAGGGTAGTGTATGACTGGTTTCGATCTGCCGCAAAATTTCAATCAGAATCTAGAGTCACTTTTGTGAAGAGTTCGACCTCGTGTCGTTCCTCCTCAGATTTCACTCCCGACAGGCAAAACAGTCAATATCGCGCCATCAACTTCCAAGATAATGGCTCAAAAGACTGTCCGTGAATTCCCATCTCCTTTGGCCCACAATATCCCAATCAGGCCAAATGTTAATGCTCAAGCGGAAAATTTTGAGATCAAGATGGGTCTCATTACGATGGTGCAGGCCAGCCCATTCTGTGGCAAGGCCAATGAGAATGCCAATGCACATCTCCAACAGTTCCTGAAACTTTATAGCACTTTTATCATCAAGGGAGTCACTAAAGATGCAATTCGACTCCGTCTGTTTCCGTTTTCTCTTCTGGGGAAAGCAAAACAGTGGTTCTACACCAACAGAAGTGAGGTAACTACTTGGGATGATTGTGCCAAAGCGTTCCTCGTGAAGTTCATCCCTTTGGGTTAAACCAACGCTCTTCGGGGAAGGATTTCCAGTTTCCAGCAGGCGTCCAATGAGTCGATAACTGAAGCTTAGGAACGGCTTCAGGAGTACATCCTGGCATGTCCTCACCACCGGATGGAGGCTTGGCTCATTCTGCAGATCTTCTACAACGGGCAAACCCCAATAGCCCGTAATCACATCAACGCTGCTGCAGGTGGTGCTTTCTTCTTGCTAACCGTTGATAGGGCCAAGACTTTGATCGAGAAGATGGTGTCCAATCAAGGTTGGAATGACGAACGTCTCCAACCTCGCCAGCGGGGCATGCACTCCTTCAAGGAGATGAACATGATCACCGCTAAGCTCGACCTCCTCATCAAGAAGATTGATGAACACCCCAAAGAGAAGGCTCCAACGCACGTACTTCAGGCCTTAACCTCTCGTATGACTTGCGAGGTCTGTGGGAATGTCGGACATTAAGGGAACGACTGCTTCGAAACCCAGGAAGAGGTCATGTACATGAACAACAACAACGGGTTTCGTCCGCAAGGAGGTCAGGGTGGAACCAGTCGCGCCCCTACAACCAAGGAGGTAATGGTAACTCAAATTCGTTTAATCCTAACCAACCTTCCTTGAAGGATCTTGTCTTAAGTCAAGTGAAGACCAACAAAGCAATCCAAAAGAAGCTGGCTGCTAACGACAAGATCTTGGAGACCATCCAAGCGAAGATGGATGGCATCTCCTCAACACTCAAGAACCAGCTGTTGGCACTCCTTAGCCTTTACGAACTAATCCGCAAGCGCACGGATACCGATGTAGCTTTCACCAAGGAGTTTACCTGGGATATCAAATCCAAGGAACGGTAGACGCAACCAGACCTAGAACTATTCGACCGGACCCACCTAGAGAGAGTATGTAAGAGGGTAGAGGGCTTAACTTCAGTTAGCCAACTCGTTACCCAGATAACTAAAAGTTACACTAACTTGATCTGCTTCGGCGGCTGGGGCGGAAGGACCATAAACTGTGTCAGACCGGGGGCAGCGGGACAGCACACTTGGCGTACATATTCTTGTAGTAGGGGATGGCGCATGGGCCATACCTTATCCTCATATAGAACTAGGACTAGTCGGACCTAAGGAAACTACCCGACAATGTACTCGGGCTGGACTCCTCAGACCGTCCTCGACTAGGACTTTCATGTAACCTTGTCCTCCCAGACTATATAAGGACGGGCAGGGACCCCTCCAAACCACATCGTGCATACGCATAACCTATAAGGCAATACAAACCACACATGACATAGGGTATTACGCTCTCGGCAGCCCAAAGCTGTCTAAACTTTGTGTTCCTTGCACCTTCGAGTTCCTGATCTCAGCGACACCCTACCTACAACCTACCACCTCGGGGGTATCCCTCGGTGGGCTTGGTGGTAAAACACCGACAGACTAAGGGAGAAATGGGGGGTCCATCTCGCAACGATCTACTGCTATGAAAACACCCGAACGTGGTGGACTACAAGGGACGGACAGGGCTGTCACCACCTGCCACCTACCACATCAGTTCCGTGGGGTGGAACACAACCCAAGATAACTATCAAGCCTAAGCACCACGCTTCAACTATCCAGATACTGACTTCCGCCTCACGTTAAGGCAAGAAGAAACCCCGAATGGTCAGGCTTGCTGAACCACGCAGACAAGGGATCCCGTAGATCAAAGAAACTAAACTAACTAGGTACTGAAAGTAAATAGAAAGACTAGTGAGATACTGAAGATAAATGAGGAACTTAATTTGATAATATTCCCCTAAGGTGGATACAAAGTGGAGAAGGACCAAGAGAAAACCCCGGCTCCTTTCCTAGCTTGGCTCTTGCACAAGCGCTCACCTCACTCTCTCCCTATTCTACAACTGAACTGGAGCTACTAAGAATCTCACTTCTCTCTGGAATGGTGTGTCTTACAAATGAGAAATGGAGCTCTATTTATAGCACCTAGAGGTCGGTAACCGGTGAAGGGTGCCAAGACCACACGACCTTGGCGGTTTACGTAACTTCCATGCGAAATTGAGCTTCATAGGCTGACATGTGGGGCCGGCCGGCAACCCCCAAGCCGGCTGGCCTGGGGGTGGTGCCACTTGGCACCGCCTTTTGCGTGGATGTTTCTGATCGCCTCCTGAGTGTGGCAGAACCGCCTAAATTAATCCGGCTCAAGTGCGCTAGCCATCATCCGTAGAGATAAGATAGCTCATATGCACTTCAAACGGAGTAATTCGATAGTCTGTCGGGTAAATTCCAATAAGACCACTTGAAAAACTTCGATTGAACCCAATGTAAAAAATACTCACATGAAGGCAAGTCCAGAGGTTACAATATTCCACAACTTTTACATCACAAAGTCGGACATTTATATATTACAAACTGAGTTCCAGAATTGAGTTCATAAAACAAGTAGACAGAGTTCCAACATAACAACATTTATTCAGAGTTCATAGCAACGGAAAGAAAACACGATCATCTATCGTCGCTTCAGATACCACGATAAAGCCCATACGTGGCATCACTCGTCAGAGTTATTGTTGGCCGAATACGTATCCCATTCCATGGACCAACCAGGCGGCAAGGTGCATGGCTAAGTCAAGCTGGCTATCATATCTTCAAATGATTCACTTGAAAACCACATCGCAAGCAAGGCTGAGTATACTAATACTCAGCAAGACTTACCCATCGGGTAAAAGTTTTACCGACTCCTAATTATGCAAGGCTTTTTGGCTTGAGGGTTTGTTTTTCCGATAAGCAACAAAGAGTAGATCCCTAACTTCAAGTTTTAGATTTCAAGATTCTAATTCATTTAACCATTCTAAGTGAGCATCTATCTCTACTCAATCATGGTGGAAACAATTACTCCTCCAACAAGTTTAATCATCATCATCATTCCACTTGTTACTCTATGTGGCAGAAGTAAGAAGTATTAAGCAGTCCCATATACCGCGAGAAACGGACGATTCGAATCGAGTTTATTAACCTTGCAAGGGAAACCTAACACACACGCCTGGAGCACCGAAGGGTCACCCAAGCAATTGTTCCCCCTTCTTTCCGGGTCGTGGATCAGGGTCACCATCCTCGACTACAGGGCCTCGCCCCGCACCCGAGTGTTGCAAGCATGTGAAACATCTTTCAAGTATGGTGAAATTAAAGTCCACTTGCCAAGCCAATCAAATAATTAGCTTACTGAGTACCATATTTTCGGCATGTGGCTAGTACGTTCAAACGCTTAACCACCACTACCACACACTGCGGCCTTAGCATCTTTTACTATACAGACGGGGCATCAACCACCAACATGAATATCGCACCAGCACCGCCCGTCGACCTTATAGTTGCAGCGTGTAGTAAACATTCAACTCCTATGGTTCTCGCTAGTGATAGGAAATCACTCGACTTCTACCGATCCTATTAGCAGAGCATCTAGTCGGACTCCAGTTCTAGTGTTCAGTACATAGGTACCTAGGATTATGCAGCTATGGTTCCAATCAACTCCTATAAACTTAAATGCACAAATAAAAGGAATAGTAGTTGCAAAATTTGAAATACTAGGTTATGCACTGGTGCTTGCCTTCCTGAGCAAAGCTAGCCTTGGACTCATCCGAAACTTGGTTTGGGTCTTCAACAACTTCAGTTAGATTCACTTAGGCGTCGTGTTGCTCGTTCTCAAACTCCGGCACCTGCTCATATGTTCCATCGGCGAAAGTAGACAATTCTATATGATATGCAAAGGGTTCACGTTATTGATACTTGATGTTATTTCCTTCATGATAAAGTTGCAGTGCAACAAAATATGGATTTTGTTGTGAAGTTTCTTAGTTAAGATTTCTTGGGCAATCGTTTATCGAGTACAACTTAAAGTAATTATCTTCATTAAGTGAGCAGAGGTTTTATTATCTTGAGAGTTTTATTTAACAAGCATACACATGGATTATTTATATACTGGTTTTGTGCCTCCAACTTTTCCAGGTTGTTAACCTATACAAATGTGGCCTCTGACAAAAAGATCATAATTTTTCTAGTAACATAACTACTAGTTTGAATTTTAGTTGATTAAACATGGAATAATTGATTCAGCAAGTTCCAGTGAAAAAAACTAGTTCAAACTTTTTATATAGCTTCTAACTATTATCAACAAGGTTTCGTTAAAGTTTCAGCTAAAACTAAGCAATATAACATCAAGAACAAAGAGTGGCCTTTGGATCTAGCCTACAACAAAATGTACATAAAACATCTAGTTCCACTTGGTTTCTGGTCATGAAATTTTGATGTGAACTTCTACTCCTAGAAGTGGTTCAACCATCCAAAAATTATAAGCAGTGCAACTCTAGAACTTCTAGAACATTTAAGTGCTATTTAACTTTGATTTAAAACTACAGCATAAATATTTGGAAACTAGTACATGGTCCTTTGACAAAGGGATAGATATCAGTACAAGGAACCTAAAATAATTTAGTTTGCATTTTTGTAATTTTTCTATGATTTGTTATGAATTTTCAAAGTTCACTGTTTGGATTTCTAAATTCAAGTTTCATTTTACAAGGGGGTCCCTGAAAAACTTGCATGCTACCCCCCAGAAAGAATCCAATCGAATTATTGTAGTCCCTAGGTCCTGGGCGGCGACGGCCAGCCAAAATCTGGCAAGCTGGCTCACCGGCGGCGAGGGGCAAGGGGCGGGTGAGCAAGAGGGGATCATGGCGAACCTTGGGAGGCTCTCGGTGAGGCTTGAGGTGGCCGGGAGGTGGGCCATCGACGGAGAGGGGCGGCGGGCGGTGGAGTTCAACGGCGACAGCGGCATTCCGGTGGCCGAACGACAATTCTATTTTGTCGAGGAGGTTCAGCGTGTGATGGGAAAATGATTTGTGTGCTTAACTTGGGCAATGCGAAGGTGGGAAGGGTGGCTCCACGGCGGGAGGAGCTCGCCGGAGCAAATGGCATGGGGTATGGCTGCTCTGGGCCTCGAGCGACTTTAATAGGTGCAGAAGGTGGGGCAGCTGGCGTCACCGTGTTGCTTTCACGCGAAGAGGAGCTGGGCAGCTGGCGGTTTTGGGCTCACCGGCGTGCTGCCGTGTCGCACGGGCAGACGGCAGCCGCCGCGTGGCTCGGGCTGTGAGGGGAGGGAGTGGATTTTGTGGGCCCGACGCGATCCCCAGGTGCTTGCGTGCCCTACATGGCCGAGCTGGTTGTTTGGCGCGGTGGCCAGCTGTCGACGGCGGCCTGCTGGCGATGGGACAAGACGGTGGCAGGGGAGAGGAGGGAGGAGTGGAGCAGGGACTGAAATGTAAATAGAGAAAAAAGCAGGGGTCTGATTGTAAAACCAAGAATTTCTCCCACTTCCCGAGGTCCAAACAAAAACTGTTGAATACCAAACATGATCAGTTTTTCAAGATCTACAACTTTCATGTTGGTCAGAAATTGAGTTGAGCAAAGGATTGAAAGTTATTTTCAATATTCCAAAGCCATGATTTGAACAACTCATCATTTTATGGGTGAAATTGCATTTCTGCCCTTAGTGTTTAACTAGACTTTGATTGCTACCATGATGACTATGGTGCCTATTCAATTTCGTGGTCATTAGTAAAAGTTTGTAATAGTTATAAGGACTTCTTTGTTTAAGTACATGTTTTATTATATATATATATACATATTGTTGACGCCAGATTTTGACACGTGTTGAATCGGCGTCAGGGAAGGAGGAGATTGGCCGATGCGGCAGACTTAAAGGCTACAATTGGGAATCGGCCGATTGACGCTACAGTTAGGAATCGGCCGATTGACGCTACAGTTAGGAATCGGCCGATTGGCGCTGCAGTGTTTCAGGCGATTGGCGAATGGAGTTGGTGGGGGTCGGCCGATTGAAAGGCTGGAGCGTTTGGGCCAATATGGGCTTGCGCCAACAGATAGGGGATGAAGCCAATGGAATCCCAAGAGGGTATGTTGAGTCGAGATGACAGAGGATTCCAGTCGAAGATGACCTGACGTTGGTCAAAGAACGACGCCGACTCGGTCGAGGAGCAGTGGAAGGAGTTCGGATTGGACTAGGAGATGGTAGCAGAAAACCCTGCAGGAGCCCGTTTCCTTTAGGAAAGTTTTATAGATATAGTAGTTTTTATTTAAATCAAGTTTTTAACGGATCGTGATAGATCAGGAGTCTTAGTCTTGGGGTATAAATAGGAACCAATACAAACAATCTACTTTTTCATCGTACTTTACTTTCAAGTCAGCGACTTCGCCAATACATCTTTTTCTTTCACGAGTTCGTACGGGTTGGCAGAGCTGCATCGACACGATCTCCGGCTGATTGGTAGGTTCCGTTTATCGAATAATATCTAAGCTTTAACTTCGGGCGCATCGCCGTTGTTTTGTTTAGATTTATTCACCAGTTATCGATATTTACTAGAATTATAGGTTTTACCTATTGTTCTAGTTTTATCACCAGTTATCCAGCTTGAGATCGAACTGTCGGCTTTATCATTATATTTTCTTATTTATCATCGTATAACCGATTAGATCTATTTCGATTGTTGCATCGGTGGCGATTGTTTTAGTTGCTCCAGTAGTTTCTTTGCAATCGCTACGTGATTATCGGCTGATCTATAGCCGGTCATCTTCATAGCAAATCAGCCGGTTCGCCGATACGCTTTTCACGATAGATCGGAACTTTAGCTGATCGAGACCCCGGAATTTAATCCGTTTCTTTCCTTGTCAATCAACAGGTCGGATTGACTGGCACGCCGCACGAACCGCACCAGGGCGATCACCCGAATAGGAGTTAAGCAGATTCTCCCGGGTCGTGTGTGCGACGCTGAATGTCATCGGCCAATTTCCGGCCGATTTTTAGCGCCAACACATTTTTGGCACGCCCAGTGGGACCACTTCAATATCCAACATGTCAAAGACCGTCGAAATCTCTGAAAACAACATCATCGAGGTTACGGAGGCAGATCTCAAGGACGATCAGAAAGAAGAACTGGCAAGACACCTAGAAGACTACAAGAAGGTATACCTGCAATCTTTCAGTCGTACCAGAAGCGGGGAGACCATCAAGAAAGCTCCTCTTCCAACTCCCCGCCAGATCACCATCGCTGAGGACTCGGGCAAGATGTCCAATATGATTCAAGAGTCCGTTTATCAGGCTTTCATCGACCAATCCTCAGTGATGACCAACACGGTATACAATGCCGTCATCAGTTCTCTGGTCAGCGGAGTAGCTCAGGGATATTAGGGGCCAGCATACGCCCCACCTATTGTAGCTCCAGTCAGAAGCTTACCAAGCACGTCTCACTCGGCTCCTCAGCCGATATCAACACAACACGGAGGATACAACACTTCATTACCTTCAATGCCTCCAGGATATAACGGCGCGCCATGCTTTCGATCACAAGCGCCGCCTCAGCCTGCCCAGATTTCTTCCGTGCAATCACTGCCTTCAAACACAGTACCTTGGGGGGCACCAGCAATGGCGGCTGTTCTGGACCAGTCAGCCGGTCATGGAGGCTCTCCGATCAAGGCACCGTTCCAATCGGCTGTCCGGCCGACGGTCCCTCAGTATCAACCGGCCACGTCAGAAATCGGCAGGGGGATAGATGCTGCGGAAACACTCAGAAGCGCGATGCCGATGATGCTGTACGATGGGACGGCAGATTCGCTACGCCACCAGCTGTCAACCGCTCAGCCGGCCACGCTGCCGCAAAATCCGCCACACGCTTTGATCCATCACCCGGCCGTCCCACGGCCGATCCATCAACATGTGCCGATGCCCCAACCAGTTGTTCATCAGCAGCAAGTGGATTGGACAGCAAGGATAGCGGAGGTGATTCAAGACCAATTCGGGTTAAAGCCAAAGGTACAAACCTATACGTACAAAACACCATACCCACCTGCCTACAATCTACTGCCGTTTCCCCATCGGTACAAAGTTCCTGACTTCACCAAGTTTTCGGGGCTGGATGACACCTCAACTGTGGAGCACGTGAATAGATTCATCATCCAGTGCGGGGAGGCCGCCACACAAGATGCTCTGCAGGTGCGTTTATTCTCATCGTCTCTATCTGGGTTGGCTTTTCAATGGTTCACTATACTACCACCCAATTCCATCGTTACTTGGGCCGATCTGGAGAAGAAATTCCACAAGTACTTCTACGCGGGAGTCCACGAGATGAAGCTTTCAGATCTGACCAGCCTCAGGCAGAGGAGCGACGAACCAGTAACTAATTACGTACAGAGGTTCAGGGAGGTCAGAAACAAATGCTATACCCTAGCCCTGACCGACGCTCAGCTGGCCGACATCGTCTTCCAAGGTCTCCTGCCACACATCAAGGAGAGGTACGCCTCACAGGAGTTTGAAAGTTTAAGTCAGATTGTTCACCGATTGGCCGGTCAAGAAGTACGTCCGTTTGATCAGCGGAGGAATTTTCAGAAAAAGGTGGCGTATTTAGAGGGATCTGAATCTGAAGAGGAAGAGGAAATCGGCCTATTAGAATGGGTCAAAGGGAAGAAGCCGATATCATGCCCTTTCGGGAAGAAAGAACCAGAAGCGTTCGGTTTTGACATGTCGAAGGCCGACAAAATCTTCGACTTACTTCTCCAAGAGGGGCAAATCAAGCTCTCACCTTACCACACCATTCCGTCGGCCGAACAGCTCAAAAAGATGAAATATTGCAAGTGGCACAATGCCACGTCACACGACACAAACGAGTGCAAAATCTTCCGTCAGCAGATACAGTCGGCCATTGAGCAAGGGAGACTCAAATTCGAAGTCCCGGCGAAGCCAGTAAAGCCGATGAAAATTGATCAGCATCCTTTCCCTGCTAACATGGTTGACACGGGAAAAAACTTGCTTCAAACCAAGGTGCTGACGTCGGAATCAGCTAAAAGAAGCGGCACCGTGGACCCCAGAAATCAGGCTACGATGGACGATGTCAAAGGGAAAAGACGGGTTGAAGACGAGGTCGAAGGATCAGAGCGATCACGTAGACACGTCACCTCCCAATTCTTACTCAGCAAATATCAGCGGCAGTAGGAAAGGTCGAGACACCACGAAGAGATGATACGCCGATACGAAGATCATTGGCGATGCCCGTTCTTCATCCACTGCTGGGAAAATAACCTCAGATTACCATCAGCTGATAATTGCCCTGAGTGCAGTGGATCATATCGCAATGATTGCCCGCTCAAGAGGTTGCGCTCTAGAGACAGAGGATCAGAGCCGATCAATAGAAACTGGCGCGAACAAGAGGGTCAGCGCCTTTCGGTGCATGATCGGCTGGGGGCAGAGTTGACCGGTATGATCGGCCAAGGGGTAGGCTCGAACAATATGATCAGCCGAGGGGCAGGATCAACCAGCACAAGCGACTAGGGGGTAGAGCCAGCGCACACAATCGGCTAGAAGAAATGGTCAACGCTAGGGTGTCAGATGAGAACCCCCTAGGACGGGAACCAGACTGGGAGCGTGCCAAACCGGTGAACACCAGGTGGTGCCCTGATGGACTGTCCAAATCTCAAAAACGAAGGATCCAACGTCTGCGCCAATGGGAACAATAAGAGGAAGAGCAGAGGAAGATGGTGGATAAGAAAGACGACAGGTCTCGAGTCTGGCGCCCCAAAAGAAACAACAATAAGGAAGGCGACAATCAAGAATCGGCAGCTGACGTCAGCATGGTGTTCATCTTGCCGATGGAGTTCATGGCGCCCGCCGATCGAGATGACACGACAAGTATGGAGTAGCAGATGGCGCAATTGGTTTTGGAGCCATTGACAGCCACTTTTGAGAAACCGGAAGACGAAAAACGACAACATCTCAAGGCTCTATTCCTCAAAGGACACGTTAACGGACGACCTGTCACCAGGCTACTAGTAGACGGAGGCGCTGCAGTCAACATCATGCCGTATGCCATGTTCCGGAAGTTGGGAAAAAGCGACGAAGATCTGACCAAGATGGACATGATGCTCAAAGACTTCGAAGGCAACATGTCTCCCGCCCGCGGAGCGCTCTGCGTCGACCTCACCATCGGCAGTAAGACCCTTCCCACTTCCTTTTTTATTATTAATGGCAAAGGGTCCTACAACATGTTGCTCGGTCACGATTGGATACACGCGAATTGCTGCGTCCCATCTACAATGCACCAATGCCTTATACAGTGGGTCGGTGACAATACCGAGATAGTCACCACCGATTCCGCCTATAGTGTTGCTGCGGCCGATATGCAACAGTGGAGCTGCGAACACGTCAAGTGTATATCCGGCAGAACTTGGGACACTGATTTCCTGAAAGTGTCCGATTTTGGCCTACAGCCGATCCGAGCAGTCGGCTTTGAAGATTAAGACTAGATGGATCAGTTCGTCCGAGAAGACGGGAAGCTCGGGCACGGATTTACGTCGGCCGATTCATTGGAGATGGTGGATTTAGGAGATGGCAACAGGCCAAGGCCGACATATATTAGTGCTACCTTGGATCCTGAGTACAAGTGTAAATTGACAAGTTTATTAAAAGAATTCAAAGATTGCTTTGCTTGGGAATACCATGAGATGCCTGGTCTAGACCGGTCCATTGTCGAACACCGGTTGCCCATAAAACCAGGATATCGGCCATATCAGCAGCCTGCACGACGATGCAACCCTAAAATTCTACCTGATATAAAGGCCGAGATTACAAGATTGATTGAAGCGAGATTTATTCGGCAGTGCCGTTACGCCGAGTGGATTTCTAATATTGTACCCGTATACAAGAAAAACGGAAAGCTACGCGTATGCATCGACTTCAGGAACCTAAATCAGCCTACACCGATGGACGGGTATCCAATGCCGATAGCCGACGTTTTGATAGATGCCACCGCAGGACATAAAGTCATCAGTTTCATGGACGGTAATGCTGGGTACAATCAAATATTAATGGCCGAAGAAGATATTTCGAAAACGGCTTTCAGGTGTCCGGGCCACCTCGGTTTATTCGAGTGGGTGGTAATGACCTTTGGATTAAAGAACACCAGCGCTACATACCAACGGGCTATGAATTATATCTTTCACAAGCTTATCGGTGTATTGGTAGAAATCTACATCGATGATGTTGTGGTCAAGTCAAAAGGTCATCAGGAACATCTGGCCGATTTACGAGAGGTGTTGGAGTGCACAAGTGTGCATTCGGTGTGTCGGCCGGACAATTCCTAGGATTCATGGTCCATGAGCGCTGGATAGAAGTCAACCGGATGACCATAGCTGCTATCAATAAGGTTGTGGCCCCGCAGAATAAAACTGTGCTGCAGTCCCTAATCGGCAAAGTCAACTTTATCAGAAGATTCATATCCAACTTGTCCGGGCGTATTCAATCTTTCACCCCTTTGTTTAAATTAAAACCTGATTAGGAATTCGTGTGGGGAGAAGAACAACGCAAAGCATTAGAAGACATCAAGCAATATCTAATTTCGCCACCTGTATTAGTCCCGCCACAGGCCGACAAGCCGTTCAAACTATACTTATCAGCCGACGAGCGGGCTATGGGATCGGCGCTGGCACAGGAGTTCGAAGGAAAAGAATGAGTAATATATTATGTCAGCAGAAGACTCCTGGACGCCGAAATGAGATATTCCCCGGTGGAACGGCTGTGCCTGTGTCTATATTTCTCGTGTACCAAGCTCAGGCACTACTTGTTATCGGCAGAGTGCATAGTCGTATGCAAGGATGATGTGGTGAAATACATGCTATCATTGCCAATTTTGAAAGGACGGATTGGAAAGTGGATCCTGGCTCTGTCAGAGTTTGACCTAAGGTACGAATCGGCAAAAGCTGTCAAGGGTCAAGTCATGGCCGATTTCGTGGCTCAGCATTGTGGACCGGAAATCGCCGTCGTTGAACCAGTTCCATGGACTCTATACTTCGATGGTTTCTCGTGTGGGGCTGGATCGGGAATCGGCATCATTCTCATATCGCCTCCGGGGGCAAGTTATGATTTCTCTCTGCCGATAGAGGCATCCGCGACCAACAACCAGGCGGAATACCGAGCCGTCCTAAAAGGTATCCAATTGTTAAGAGAAATCAAAGCCGATGCGGTGGAAATTTTTGGGGATTCCATGCTCATTGTGGATCAATTAACGGGGAGATCTGAATGCAAAGATGATGTCTTAAGGATTTACTATGAAGATTGCCTCCAACTGTTAAAGGAATTCAAGTCTGCGTTTATTGAGCACATTCCCAGAAATTACAATGAGGAGGAGATCGGGTATCGACCGATTCAAGGCGCCATGACTCTGGAACTTGCGGCCGACGATTGGCGAAAGGAGATCGCCGATTACTTAAAAGATCCGTCCAAGAAAGTGGATCGGCAAGTGCGTTTCCAAGCCACGAAATATGTGTTGCTCGAAGACGATTTATTTTACCGGACGATTGATGGGGTTCTACTCAAATGCCTGGGAACGGAACAAGCAAAGTTCCTGATGGGAGAAATCCACGAGGGCATATGCGGAGCTCATCAATTGGCTCACAAGATGAAGTGGATGATCAGAAACAACGGGTATTATTGGCCGACGATTCTCGAAGATTGTTTTAAATATTATAAAGGTTGTCAAGACTATCAGAAGTTTGGCAATGTGCAGCGCGCACCAGCCTCGGCTATGAATCCGATAATCAAACCATGGTCGTTTAGAGGTTGGGGAATAGACCAGATCGGACACATTTACCCTCCATCAAGCAAAGGGCACAAGTTTATATTAGTAGCCACTGACTATTTTACTAAATGGGTGGAGGCAGTTCCGTTAAAGGCCGTGACATCGGCCGTTATGATCGATTTCATAAAGGACCATATTGTTTATCGGTTCGGCATCCCTCAAACCATCACGACTGATCAAGGAACGATGTTCACCTCAGGAGAGTTCAAAGAATTCACCGCCGATATGGGGATTAAATTGTTGAATTCTTCTCCGTATTATGCTCAAGCCAACGGCCAGGCCGAATCGTCCAATAAGGAGATAATCAAGTTGATCAAGAGGAAGATAGAGGAACAACCCAAGAAGTGGCACCTATCTTTAACCGAATCTCTATGGGCTTACAGGATGGCCTGCCACGGGGCCACTAGGATATCTCCTTATCAGTTGGTATATGGTCACGAGACAATATTACCTTGGGAATTAAGGTCGGGGTCAAGGCGCACATCGCTTCAAGATCAGTTGATGGCCGATGACTATTCCCTCCTCTTGAAGAGAGAGCTCGACGATTTGGTATGGAAGTTGGTGCTGCCGATAGGGTCTAAGGATCCCAAATTCAGTAAATGGTCGCCCACTTGGGAAGGACCATATAAAATTGGCCGATGTGCTCCGGGAAATGCATATATACTAGAAACTATCAAAGGGGAAGAATTCACAAGAGCCTTAAACGGGAGATATCTGAAGAGGTACTATCCTAGTATATGGTGGATGCATAACTTACGATATGGTGCATCAAGACAACGTGGCCAACTCCTATTGGCTCCTGTCTATATAGCCGATGCAAAGATAACATCGCCTTAAGGACGAAACATTCGATTAGTCTAACCAATTTATTATTCGGTAAGAACAGCAGGGTACATGGCCGACACGGTACAAGTCACCCTTAGAACAAAAGTACCAACATATTTATTGACCATGCTTTTTCTTAATCTCCCTCTCGATCCGGCCTAATTCTATCAAGAAGCAGATGCTCTTTTCCTCCAGATCCTCCATGGCGGCTTCAACCTCGACTTGACAAGGGAGTGGGTGGCTCCTGTCAAGAGGTGGTTGGGATGTCCCCGCCGCAGCATCTTCAAGGGCGACTGAGCGAGGGAGTGGATGACTCCTTTCAGTTGGCGGCCGCCTGGAGCAGTTAGCGTCTATATGGTCCCAGATCTTCTGGACGTCAGCGAGGACATGATCTTTGAGTTCTTCGAAATGAGCCTGGATCAGATCTCTGTCCGCCTACTTTAATCGCTCATTCCAGACTGGGGCTAAGGCGTTTCGGCTAAAAGGGGAGCAAACAACCACCCAGCGTCAGATTGATTGAAATGTCAAGAGAAGAAACAAAGGAAGATTTCGTACCTAGTCGACGGAGAAGGAAGAAGATGAAGAAGACATCTTGGCGTCTAGTCTGGGAGGATGGAGATCAAGTCGTTAGAGAAAAAGAAGACAGGCGATGCAAACGCCTTTGGAAACGATACGGGGCCTCATACTTATAGAAGGAAGAGGGTGAAAGAATGGTAGGATGCATCCCATCGGAATAAAAGGGTTAATAAATGAAAAGCTGCCGAAGAGGACGGTCCAAGTTTGAATCCGCGCGTCAACGGCAAGAGGACATTAAATGTTTACAGAACATTCAGTACTTTTACAGTTCACCCAAGGAGGGCATCAATAGCCGCAATCGCTCGTTGCCTAACTTGATCGGCCGAGTCTAAGGTTTTCTGGTCGTCATCAACCGATCCAAAGACTTCTGGCATTTGACGATGGATTTTTATTGCTTCGTGGGCCAGGTTCTGCCTCTCCTGCTTCAGCTTGGCGATGATGGATGGGAGGTCTTGGAGTCTTTTCTCTTCAGCAGCTATGGCCTGGATCACCTTCTACATCTCCTTGGCTAGCTCTACCCTTTGCCATTTAAGGCGGTCTATGGCACCGACGATATCTGGACGAGAGCTTTCGAGGAAGCTGATTCGGCGATGCACCTCTTGAGCTCGATGTTTGTAGGAGTCTTCCTCCTCGCGGGCTTTCGCTAGTTTGGCGCGATCGGCCATACGGTGCAAGGCCCTGAACACTGGAATCTGCATTGACTCTATGTACGCAGCAGGTACCAGAGCCTCTTTTGCTTCCTCTGAAACTCGGCCTCTGATTTCACTAAAAAGTTGCCGAATCGGCGAGGCGTCTTCCACTAGTCGGCCGATGTCGTCTTGGAGGAGGGTCGTATGCTCTCAAGCTTGGCACGGACGTCATCAGGGATCGAGCTCAGTGTGACTTGGCGCGAGGCAACCTCTTCATCGTCAGAAAGTGCAACCGCAAAAGAAAAAAGACTGTTGTTGGGAGTGTCCTGTTCCTGCAAAAGAATTAAAATAAATAAATAAATAAAATGGGGATTAGCCGACGGTAAGTGGAAATCGGCTGATTTGGGTGACAAGTTCCTTACCTCTTTGAAGCGGATTTCTTCTGCTTGTGTCGGTGGGAGAGCCACCCTCATCTCGGGAATTGGCGCGATTGGCTCATCGTTAGAAGAAGATTCGACGACTATCGGTGCCCTGCTCGGGCCAGCCTCCTGGAAAGGTATGGGAAGTGGATTTTATAAGTATAATGCAAGTGATTAAGTTTGATGATATATAATGACTGCCGTACCTCTTTGAGTCATCCGGCCGATGGTTGTTGGAAAGGTACAATCGATGCACCTAGGGTAGCTTGCATCAAAAAATCGGTTAGTTTTTGGTTAACTATCAAAAAATTGAGTTAAGAGACTCTCTACCTCGGTGGGAGGAATTGTTGGCGTTCCGGTTTCCGCCTGGGATGTAGCCGATTGCTGCGGAGATTGCACTGGGGCGATTTGTGCAGCCTGACAGAAAGAAGAAGTTAATATCGACAGAATACTTAGAAGGATGTGAGGTATGCGAAATTACCAGAACAACTTCTACTAGCAATGATGCAGCAGCCGCTCCAGCTTCTGTAGCAGCCTGGGGATCGACTTCCTCAATAATCGGCAGAATCGGCGCAGCTAAAGGTTCAGCCGATGCCGCCACCAACTGATCAGCCGGTTCTATACGGGCACGCACTCGGCGGCTCGTCTTCTTTAAGGAGGGTTTCTTCGGCGTTTGTTTCAATCGGCCGGTGATGATGTCTTTGATGGTTGGGGCATGGTAGCCGATGGGTGGGAATGGTGTGTATGGGCGGCTATTCTCTATCGGCCTACCACTTCGGCTCCGCGTCGGGGGAAGTCGACTTTCGAAATAAAAAGGGAAATAAGAGTTAGCGGCAAATTTGTAGCATAAAAAGGAATAACATCGAAATCGGCCGAGAAAAGGGCAGTACCGCTGCGTTTGAGTCGATATTGTCAGGATCCAGATCATTGCAATATGTTGAAGGAGATGCACAAAAGAGATGCTGCTTTCATTCTGCCCACCATAACTTGAATTGTTGGACAGCAAAAGGAGCCACTAAATTGCACAGCCGACTGTAGTCAAGGCCCTTAGTGAGCTCATCTCGGAATTTTGCGCGGCCGGCAAAAATAAACTTGAATCGGCAGCTAACCAAGGCCGAACTGCCGTGCTGCAACTGATGGGTTGTAAAACTCATAAGTTGGGGAGTCTTTCCCAGAGAAGAAGTTCGCCGGTAAGATCCCTGGTTTGATCAAGGCGTCCATGAGATCATTATTAAAAGAGTTGGATGTCGAGTCTTAGCAGAAGGGAAGCTCAAAAAGTGGCTCTGTTCTCTGGTACAGGTACCAACTGGTGGTTTTTTCACTAAAGCCGTTGTAAAAACATCTAAAATACTCGGCTGTTTGGGTGGCGGTGAACTGGCAACAAGGAAAAACATATGCCGCTTCGCCGAAAGATGTGCACCGTCGTCGTACTGTGGGGTTCTCCTCTGACTCGATGTTGGGGAATGTCTTGGTCTCTATCTGCTGCTGGGAGATTTTGCTCATGTACAAGTTGAGCCAGAGGGTGATTAACCACCAGAGGCCACCAGGGTTACCAATCGGCTCTCCCTTTGACAGTTTGACGCTGATCTGGTGCATCATGTGGTAGGCCGATCCTAGCAGATGCTTCCCGAGAGGGATGGCGGATCCTCTTGACAGGGCTTCGGACAGAGCTTGTGTATTGGAAGAAGGGCCAACTGCTCTGCCGTAGAAGAGGTGCTTCTCTAGCCACATCATCAAGAACGCTGAATGTTCTCTTTCCAAAATCGTCCCGGTCCTCATGTTCCTGTTGATATACCCTTTCCACCCGCCGATTCCTTTTGTCTCTAGCCGATGGGTCGGCTTGATCAGATAATCAAAGGGTGTGTCGGGGGAGGAAATGTCGAGGCCGGTCAGCATCAGGACATCGGCCAGAGTTGGGGTCATGGGTCCGTGCCCAAAGAGAAACGCGTTGAGCGCGTCAGACCAGAAATAGGAGGCTGCTATTACCAGGGGTTCATTCTTCTCCTTCTGGGACAAAGAGAGATTGATGCACTGGCCGATTTTTAATTCATCCCATTGAACTCTCTTAGAGTTGGCCATTCTTTGGTACCACTCTTTCCAGCCGGGGGTTTCATTCGGCCAAGATCTAAAAGTGCCTGACCACTGACCCAAATCCATAGGTGATTGCTTGAAAGGGATTCTATGGGTTTCTAAGTTAATCAGATCAGTCGGGTCTGGATTCCCCATAGGGCCTAAGCAGATGAGACCAGGAGCTTCGGAAAGGGGAATAGTGATTTGGTGTCTAACTGCCTAAAAAAGGTAAAAAGGGAGGACTAAGAATAGATCTGAAAGATGCATGGGCAGTAAAAAGTAAAAGGGGAAAGTTTCGGATGTTTACCTCTGGGATGAAGCTCATCGTCACCGATGGAATCGTTGATGGAACCGCCATCGTCGATGGAGTTGCTGGCGGAGCCTCCGTAGTTGGTGGTTGCTGATGGTGCCACCATTGAAGGAATGAAGCAGAATGTAGATGAAAGAAGGATCGCCAGAGAATGCGGTTGGAAACCAAAAGGGTGCTGGGTGAAGATAGAAAGTGATTCGTCAGGGAGGAAATTACTAAGCTCATGGAGAAGAAGCGGCGGAGAACGCCAGTATTTAAAGACGGTCCGAGAGAGAAGGGGTAAAGGCGGGATTTTTACCGCGCCGTCTACACGGATTCCGGCGGAACATTTGTCTCAGGCGCCCAGTTCGAAAAGATTGCAATCATCATGTAGAAGACTGCGAAACAGAAGGGGATTTTTGCCGCGTTTGTTTTGGAGGAGAGATTAAAAAAGAATTTTGATGTAAAAGTCATGTTTTACTCCGAAACTGGGGGGCATGTGTTGACGCCAGATTTTTGACACGTGTTGAATCGGTGTCAGGGAAGGAGGAGATTGGCCGATGCGGCAGACTCAAAGGCTACAATTGGGAATCGGCTGATTGACGCTACAGTTAGGAATCGGCCGATTGACGCTACAGTTAGGAATCGGCCGATTGGCGCTGCAGTGTTTCGGGCGATTGGCGAATGGAGTTGGTGGGGGTTGGCCGATTGAAAGGCTGGAGCGTTTGGGCCAATATGGGCTTGCGCCAACAGATAGGGGATGAAGCCAATGGAATCCCAAGAGGGTATGTTGAGTCGAGATGACAGAGGATCCCAGTCGAAGATGACCTGACGTTGGTCAAAGAACGACGCCGACTCGGTCGAGGAGCAATGGAAGGAGTTCGGATTGGACTAGGAGATGGCAGCAGAAAACCCTTCAGGAGCCCGCTTTCTTTAGGAAAGTTTTATAGATATAGTAGTTTTTATTTAAATCAAGTTTGTAACGAATCGTGATAGATCAGGAGTCTTAGTCCTGGGGTATAAATAGGAGCAGTCAGGGTTTTGTAGACACACACATCAACCAATACAAACAATCTACTTTTTCATCGTACTTTACTTTCAAGTCGGCGACTTCGCCAATACATCTTTTTCTTTCACGAGTTCGTACGGGTTGGCAGGGCTGCATCGACACGATCTTCGGCCAATTGGTAGGTTCCGTTTATCGAATAATATCTAAGCTTTAACTTCGGGTGCATCGCCGTTGTTTCGTTTAGATTTATTCACCAGTTATCGATATTTACTAGAATTATAGGTTTTACCTATTGTTCTAGTTTTATCACCGGTTATTCAGCTTGAGATCGAACTGTCGGCTTTATCATTATATTTTCTTATTTATCATCGTATAGCCGATTAGATCTATTTCGAGTGTTGCATCGGTGGCGATTGTTTTAGTTGCTCCAGTAGTTTCTTTGCAATCGCTACGTGATTATCGGCTGATCTATAGCCGGTCACCTTCATAGCAAATCGGCTGGTTCACCGATACGCTTTTCGAGACAGATCGGAACTTTAGCCGATTGAGACCCCGGAATTTAATACGTTTCTTTCCTTGTCAATCAACAGGTCAGATTGACTTGCACGCCGCGCGAACCGCACCAGGGCGATCATCCGAACAGGAGTTAAGCATATTCTCCCAGGTCGTGTGTCCGACACTGAAGGTCATCGCCCGATTTCCGGCCGATTTTTAGTGCCAACACATGTATATATACAAATGCTTATATGTGAGTTTTGATGTGTTGCTTTATATTTTTCTTACCCCTTCGTGCATGACTTAATGTTGTGATCCTTGATTTAGCAATTTAAACACCTAGGGTGTCACAGCATACCCCCCTTAAAAAGAATCTCGACTCGAGATTTGGATAAGCTAAGCGTGGAAAGTGTGTGTACTTGGGTTAGAGTCAAGAAAACCAGGAAAATGTTGATTAAGATAACTTTCCATTTCCCATGTGGCTTCTTCCTAAGTGTTATGATTCCACTGAATCTTATACATCCTAACCACTCTTCTTCGAGTACCTCTTTCTTTTTGGTCAAGGATTTTGATAGGGTGCTCCACATATGAGAGATCCGGTTCTACTATGATTTCTTGTTGTTCAACAATTTCAGCAGGAAGTCAGACACTCTTTTTGAGTTGAGATATATGGAAGACGTCATGAATGGCTGTGAGTTGTGGAGGAAGTTGCAACCTATAGGCCACGGGTCAACATTCTTCAATTATTTCATAGGGACCAATATAACGAGGGGCTAACTTTCCCTTTATTCCAAATCGTTGTACTCCCTTGGTTGGTGAAACCCG
The DNA here is from genome assembly GCA_032594955.1 of Panicum miliaceum. Taxonomy (NCBI): domain Eukaryota; kingdom Viridiplantae; phylum Streptophyta; class Magnoliopsida; order Poales; family Poaceae; genus Panicum; species Panicum miliaceum. Next base: position 42,695,228 of record CM064056.1, on the reverse strand, counting down.
AAGGTAAACATGATCACCAACTTCGAATTTGAAGGGCTTCCTTCTTTTATCAAAATAACTTTTCTATCGTGATTGTGCAGCTGTAAGATTTATCTGAATGGTGCCAAATCTGGTCCGTAGATTTCTCCCTTACCAAATCTGGTCCGTAGATTTTACGTTCTACCATTTGTGACCAACTTAAAAGAGTTCGACACCTTCGACCATGCAATGCCTCGAATGGTGCCATTTTCAGACTTGCTTGATAGCTGTTGTTGTATGAGAATTCTGCCAGAGATAAGTATTTATCCCAATTCTTGTCATAATGAATGACACAGGCTCTAAGCATGTCTTCGAGGATTTGATTCACTCTTTCGGTTTGACCATCGGTCTGAGGATGATAAGCTGAGCTTCTAATTAATTTAGTGCCAAAAAATGCTTGTAGTTGCTCCCAAGATCTTGCTACGAATTGGGTACCACGATCAGATATAATCGTCTTAGGTACACCATGTAGACAGACAATTCAATCCAAATAGATTTCAGCATACTTCTTGGAATTGTAAGTGGTGTGCACCGGAATGAAATGGGCTGTCTTTGTGAGCCTATCAACAATAACCCATATGGAATCGTGCTTTTGAGACGTAGTAGGTAAGCCAACAATGAAATCCATACTAATATCTTCCCATTTCCAGGATGGTATTGGCAGGGGTTGAAGTGTACCAGCAACTTTTAGATGGCTAGCTTTCACTCGTTGACATGTGTCACACTCTGCAACATATTGGGCAATTTCCTTCTTCATTCTAGTCCACCAGAAATTTTGCTTGAGATCTTGATACATCATACTACTACCAGGGTGGATAGAGAATTTGGATAGATGGGCTTCATCAAGGATTTGTTTCCGAAGATCACGATTCTTTGGAACCACAATGCGACTTTCAACCCATATAATTCCCTTGAGATCTTGGCGAAAACACTTATACTTCTCTTGTCCTAAGGACAATTTTTATTTGATAATCTTAATACCTTGATCCTGTAATTGTGCCATGATGATTTGGTCGAGAAGGGTGGGTTCAACTGATATATGATTTAGAGTGCCTTGAGATATCATCTCGAGATTGAGCTTTCTCATCTCATGACATAGTGTTTCATTGTAGAATTTGGCAGATAGGCAATTGCAGTGAACCTTGCGACTGAGTGCATCCGCTACTACATTGGCCTTGCCTCGATGATAGTGGACTTCAAGATCATAGTCCTTGATTAATTCCAACCAGTGTCTCTATCTCTTGTTTAAATCAGCTTGAGTGAAAATATACTTGAGACTTTTATGGTCCGTAAAAATATTGCAATGGGTGCCCATGAGATAATGCCTCCAAATCTTGAGAGCATGAATAACTGCAGCTAGCTCAAGATCATGTGTTGGATAATTCTTTTCATGAGGGTGAAGGGCTCATGAAACATAGGCAATAACCCTATTTTCTTGCATAAGCACACAACCTAAACTAGTACCAGAAGCGTCACAGTAGACGTCGAATAGCTTGGTATTATCAGGTTGAGCTAAAAGTGGGGTTGTAGTCAGATGTGCTCTGAGAGTGTGGAAAGCTACTTCACACTTTTCGTCCCAAACAAACTTTACTCCCTTCTTCAATAATTTAGTCATTGGTTTAGCAATTCTGGAGAAATCCGGAATGAAACGGCGATAATATCCAGCTAAACCAAGGAAACTGCGAATCTGATGAACCGAGGTAGGGGGTTTCCAATCCATCACCTCTTGAACTTTGCTAGGATCAACCGATATGCCTTCACTAGAGATAGTATGGCCCAAAAATTTCACACTATCAAGCTAGAATTGACATTTAGAGAATTTTGCATATAACTGGTGATCACAGAGACATTGAAGTACCATATGTAAATGCTTCGCATGGTCCTCCTTATTTTTGGAATAGATCAGAATGTCATCAATGAAAACCATGACAAACTTGTCAAGCTCCGGCATAAACACCGAATTCATGAGATACATAAAATAGGCAGGAGCATTTGTGAGACCAAAAGACATCACTAAATATTCATATAGCCCATATCGGGTTGAGAAAGTCGTCTTAGGTATGTCACTTGGTCGAATCTTGATTTGATGATAACCAGAGCGAAGATCAATCTTGGAGAAAACTATTGCTCCGGCCAATTGGTCAAAAAGAACATCAATGCGTGGAAGTGGGTACTTGTTTTTGATTGTCACCGCATTGAGAGATCGGTAATCCACACACAGTCTTAGACTATTGTCCTTTTCCTTCACGAATAGGGCTGGGCAACCCCATGGTGAAGTACTTGGGTGAATATAGCCTTTATCAAGAAGTTCTTGAAGCTGGATTTTCAATTTGGCCAATTCCTTGGGTGGCATTTGATAGGGTCGCTTAGAGATGGGGGCAGTGCCTAGCTGCAACTCAATTACAAACTCAATGTCCCTATCGGGTGGCATTCCCGGAAAGTCATCTGGAAAGACATCGGTATACTCGCATACTACCGGAATATCTTCTAGTTTAACCCCTTCCATAGCGAAAGCATAGGAATTTATGCATTCGCGGGATGGTAGGTAAAAAGTGGTGTTTCCTTGATACAGAGAATTGATTTCAACATCTCGGGAGAGAATATCTAAAGTTACCCCATGTCGAGTCATCCAGTCCATTCCCAAAATAATGTCCAGGTCTTCTAGTGCCAAAAGAATCAAGTCAGTTTTGATGATTTTACTACCCATCTTAATTGGTACATTTCTTATGATTTGATTTGAAGCAATTTTTTCACCATGTGTTTTTATCATGTATGATCCTTTTGTATGACAAAAATCCAAACCCACTTTTGCACCAAACTTTGCACTAATGAAACTATGTGATGCTCCAGAATCAAATAATATCACTGCAGGCTTGTGATTAACAGAAAATGTACCCGTCATCACTGGTGCACCATCCGGAAGTGCCTCAAGCTTAGTGAAGTTAACACATCCTTGCTTAACATGAATAACCTGCCGCTTGCCTTTATTCTTGTTTTGAAAAGCACCTTAACCTTGTGGTTGCTGTTTGGGTCGTGGGCAATCTCGAGCAAAGTGGCTGGAACTCCCACAATTGAAGCATCGATTTACGTTGCTCGGGGGAAATGGCTGCTGATTATTGGGCCTTGGACCAGTTTGTTGTGGAACAAAAGGTCTTGTCGTGTCCTGCTGTTGAGGAGGCATGATAATCCAACGTCCTGGCTGAGGGACATTCTGAATAGTCTTCTGTGCGGTATTCTGCACCAAGTGATATTTTGGTGGCTGAGTATTTGATGGTCCAACTGGAGCCTTCCTCTTTTTCTCAGCACGATGAGCCATGATACAATCTTCCTGAGTGATTGCCATATTAACCAACTCATTGTAAGTGTCGGCTTTGACAAGATTTAGCCGTTCTTTGAGTTTGTTATTGAGTCCTCGACGGAAGCGATCATGCTTCTTAGAGTCGATGTCAGCATGATAACCCGCGTAATGACAAAGACTGTTGAAGGCTTGGGCATACTGAAGAACAGTGCAGGTGCCCTGAGTGAGAGCCAAAAACTCATTCAGTTTTCACTCCATAAGTCCTTCTGAAATATGATAAGCTCTGTAGGCATTCTTGAATTCATCCCAAGTAACGACATGATCTGCAGGAAGCATAGCGAAATAGTGATCCCACCATAAACGTGCAGTACCACAAAGCTGCTGTGCTGTAAAATGAGCTTTGTTTGCCTTGGAACATGGCACTACCAGTAGAGAAAACTTGGACTCAATAGTTCGAATCCAAGTATCCGCATCCAAGGGCTCCTCCATCTTGTGAAACAGAGGGGGTTGGGTAGCAAAGAACTCCTGATAATCCGCAGCTTGAGGTTGGTGGACATTGTCCCTACCTCGCTGCTGCTGCTGCTGCTGTTGCCCTTGAACAAGTTGGCATAGTAATTCGGTTTGAGTGGCCATAACGTCAACCAAATTGGGTGGAGGTGGCGGCGTTTGCTGTGAGCGGCTGCCACTAGCCCCAAACCCTTCGGGGTTACCACGTGTTGCTCCCACCATCTGAAACGTGGAAGGCTTCTGATTAGATCAAAGGTTCATATTACTTCCAAAGTTCAAAGGAACAAATAGGAATACATAGAGCTCAATTGATCTTTGACAAAACAGAATAGAACGTTGCTGATTACAAGAAAATTCATATCTCCCGTTCTGTTAAACAAAAACCCTTCAAACTTTACCAGCAACTAGGAAATTTCATGTCCTATAACTTCGGTATTTAACTCCAAGGATATTTTGATAGATAAGATGGTCGAAAAATTCAATGACTGCTTCTCTGTTTTGGCTGTTTTTCAGCAGGTCGAGCTATAGTATATTGCCTATAACTCTTGGTACAAAGGTCCAATGAAGTTGAAATTTTATGAGCACCTAGTTCATGAAATTTGTGACAACTATGGTATTCATCACACAGCCCAGAAATACAGAGAAACATAGATAAAAACTTAAACAAGCCACTGCATCATCGATTTCCAACTGCCATCCCAAATTTACATCCATCCATAGAGTCCTTCACTAAAGACTACATGATTTGAGAGTTCAAACTACCAAGTTACATTTATTTTTAGCAGGGGGTACTCAACTCTAAGCTTGCCTAATCCCACACTTGCCAAAAGTTAGGCTAAACTAGGAGGAGTTATATACACAAGCTTCTTAAGATCATCGTCTAGATGTCGTCGAGATTGTTGACTAACAATGCGCTGCCCATAGAAGAGCTGGCTCCGTGAGGGTGTGACTGCGGAGGCATGTCCTTGTAGTCAAGTCCTGAAACTCCCTCTATCTCAACGGGCTCCTCACCATCTAACTCATCTCCTCTGGAGGAACCTGCTGAGCGTGGTGCATTTCTATGTGTGCGATAGCCTGGTCAAGCTCAAGATCCAGGTCATTGACCTGATCCTGTAAGTCTCCAATCACCGCATCGCGGTCAGCTATTAAGGTTTTACGATCCTGAACCTGAGCCTCAAGCTGAGCAATGGTGATGTCTCTTACACCAATCTCCTCACCAAGATCCTGTATCTGCTCATCCCTCAAGTGTACTAACATCTGGAAGGACTGAGCAAGGTCTACCATATGTGCCATACTCTGTCCCTATAAAGTCTGGACTCTGTAAAGTGCATTCATGCACCTCACTGAAGTAGTGGTGGTCCCAACAGGCTCCATAGCTGCCAAGTCTCCAATGTGAGCCACTCTATCAACCCATAGTGGATTGTTCTCCTAAACCGCCGGAAAGAGACCAATAGGGGATAGGACCACCTCGATCGAGTGCTGCTCACAAAAAGTGGTAAGTGCCTTCATCGCTGCAAGCTCCCAAGAGTCAATACAACGGTGCCCGATCACCTCAGTCTCAATAGCTAACCACCCGTGGTTGAGCGGGTGCTGCGGAATGGTTATGTTCACCCTACACCTTCTCACACCCTCATCCATGAACTCCTGTCCAACATAGATCGGCGGATTCGGATAATCCGCTGCTTGCAACACTCCCCAAAAAATGGAGGGAAAGCCCTCCCAGTGCAGGCATGCTGAGTGTGCACGCCCTTTGTCATCCCATATCATGACGGCAGGTGCAGCCATCTGGATCCAAACGATCAAAGGTGAGATACCGAAAGACTGGGCATAAGCTGAAAACAGATTCTGGACAGTGTAGTAAATTGATCATATCTTAAGCATCTGGTATCAAAAAATCTCCAATTTTTACCAGGAAATTCCTATGGTAATTATACACAAGTTTGCTGTTCAACCTCCAAGCTAAAACAGACTCTAAGATAGGCATATTCCTTCACTTCTACTTGACTGTCAATTCTGGAATTTTAGAAAACAGAGAGCTAGTATTTTGTGCACCTGGAGACATCTACTTAGCCAAACATTTAAGTAGATTCTTCATCTTATTTAGGACAAGTTTTGTGTTGAACTCTCCTACAGAATGTGGCTCTAAGAAGGTCGAAAAATTTAAGTAACAGAAACTGTTCCAACTAAGCAGAAAACTGAAAGCAGATCTTCCTATGGTATCCTACTGTGCAGTGATCCAAAAATTCCCAAAAATTGACGGTAGATACTACACAAGTTGTTGAACAAAACTCTCAACCTGGCCTTTTACAGATTAAATCATTTGTTATATTTATTTGGCTCATTTTTCTTAGCTGGACAGAAAACACTAGGACTAGATGAACCTTAAGTGATGATTTAACAATTTGGGGTGAATTTTTGGTCATACTTAGGTATATCTTAAATTTTATTCGATTTTCATGATATGCAAAGAGCGCGACCTTTCCGTCCTCGCATATTTACTATTGCCATTACTTTGACACTACGGCGTTAATTTCGGTGGCTGTTGAATACTTCGCTCCCTATATTATCTAGCCGAACTCTCTTCGTTCTTTAACTTAGCGCATTCGAGGTTAACGTACCTGTAGAAAATTTGTATACCTACACATATACATCCCTAAGTTAGATAGCCACCTAGGTAAACCCCCCATAAAAAAAATCTCAGGGCTTTATAAACTAAGTGTCCATCCTTAACGATTCCAACGTATTTTTCATACATGAATTTTGAAGTCAGTTTTTAGAAAACTCATTTTTAAGGTTTGTCGCACCCTCTGGTGTACACTGTAAGCTCTGATAACAGCTGTGGCAGAACCGCCTAAATTAATCCGGCTCAAGTGGCACAAATAGAAATGGACGATTTGAATCAAGTTTATTAACCTTGCAAGAGAAACCTAACACACACGCTTGGAGCACCGAAGAATCACCCCAAGCAACTGTTCCCCTTTCTTTCCGGGTTGTGGATCAGGGTCACCATCCTTGACTACAGGGCCTCGCCCCGCACTCGCATGTTGCAAGCATGTGAAACATCTTTCAAGTATGGTGAAAGTAAAGTCCACTTGCCGGGCCAATCAGATAATTAGCTTACCGAGTACCATATTTTCGGCATGTGGCTAGTACGTTCAAACTGTTAACCACCACTACCAAGCACTGCAGCCTTAGCATCTTTTACTATACAGACGGGGCATCAACCACCAACATGAATATCGCACCAGCCCCGCCCGTCGACTTTATAGTTGCACGTGTAGTAAACATTCAACTCCTATGATTCTCGCGAGTGACAGGAAATCACTCGACTTCTACCGATCCTATTAGCAGAGCATCTAGTCGGACTCCAGTTCTAGTGTTCAGTACATAGGTACCTAGGATTATGCAGCTATGGTGAAAGGAATAGTAGTTGCAAAATTTGAAATACTAGGTTATGCACTGGTGGTTGCCTTCCTGAGCAAAGCTAGCCTTGGGCTCTTCCAAAATTTGGTTTGGGTCTTCAACAGCTTCAGTTAGATTCACTTGGGCGTCGTGTTGCTCATTCTCAGACTCCGGCACCAGCTCGCAGTCCAACAAAATATGGATTTTGTTGTGAAGTTTCTTAGTTAAGATTTCTTGGGAAATCATTTATCGATTACAACTTAAAGTAATTATCTTCATTAAGTGAGGAGGGGTTTAATATCTTGAGAGTTTTATTTAACAAGCATACACATGGATTAATTATATTTGTTGTTCAAGTGAGTTTCTGGTGCTGAGATTTTTGGGAAAATAACTTTACTTAGAGACAAACTTACTATAAAATTTTCAAACATTTTTAACTAACAGATTAATCATGAAAAACATAACAAACAACTACTACTAGAGATCAAGATCTATTTATTCAAGTTAAACCATTGTAGTACTGAAGCTCAAAATTTTACTGGGTACTTCTAAGGTTGTAACTATTCTACTATGAATTTTCTAGATTTTATTATGCAGGTTACCGAGTAAAGAAAATAAGTTTAACATGCATCTGCAACAGTAAAGAAATAAAACTACAGAATGTTCTATACTGTTTCTGTGCCTCAAACTTTTCCAGGTTGTTAGGATATACAAAGGTGGACATTGATAAAAAGATCATAATTTTTCTAGTAACATAACTAGTAGTTTGAATTTTAGTTGATTCAGCAAGTTTCAGTGAAACAAACTAGTTCAAACTTTTTATATAGCTTCTAACTAGTATCAACAAGGTTCTGTTAAAGTTTCAGCTAAAACTAAGCAGTATAACATCAAGAACAAATAGTAGCCTTTGTTCTAGCCTACAATAAAATGTACATAAAACATCTAGTTCCACTTGGTTTCTGGTCATGAAATTTTGATGTGAAGTTCTATTCCTAGAAGTGATTCATCCATCCAAAAATTATAAACGGTGCAACTCTAGAACTCCTAGAACATTTAAGTGCTATTTAACTTTGATTTAAAACTACAGCATAAATTATTGGGAAACAGTACATGGTCCTTTGACAAAGTGATAGATCTCAGTAAAAGGAACCTAAAATAATTTAGTTTGCATTTTTTGATTTTTCTATGATTTGATATGAATTTTCAAAGTTCACTATTTCGAATTCTAAATTCAAGTTTCATTTTACAAGGGGGTCCCTGAAAACTTGCATGCTACCCCCCAGAAAGATTCCAATCGAAGCAAATATAGTCCCTGGGTCCTTGGCGGCGACGGCCGGACAAAATCCAGCGAGCTGGCTCGCCAACGGCGAGGGGAAAGAGGCGGGTGAGCAAGAGGGGATCATGGCGAACCTTGGGAGGGTCTCGGTGAGGCTTGAGGTGGTCGTGAGGTGGGCCGTCGACGGAGACGGGCGGCCGGCGGTGGAGTTCACCGGCGGCGGCGGCGTTCTGGTGGCCGAACAGCCGTTCTGTTTGGTCGAGGAGGTTCTGTGTGCGATGGGAAAACGATTTGCGTGCTTAACTTGGGCAATGCGGAGGTGGGAAGAGGGGCTCCACGGCGACAAGAGCTCGCCGGAGCAAATGGCGAGGGGTGCGTCCGCTTTAGGGCCTCGGGCGGCTTTTATAGGCGTAGAAGGAGGGGCAGCTGGCATCACCGCGTTGCTTTCACGCGAAGAGGAGCCGGGCAGGGGGAAATCGTGGTCGGGGCGGGTGGTTTTGGGCTCGACGGCGTGCTGCCGTGTCGCTCGGGCTGTGAGGGGAGGGAGTGGATTTTGTGGGCCCAGCGCGAATCCCTAGGTGCTTGTGTGCCCTACTTGGCCAAGCTATTTGTTTGGTTCGGTGGCCAGCTGGCGACGGCAGCCTGCCGGCGATGGGACAAGATGGCGGCAGGGGAGAGGAGGGAGGAGTGGAGCAGGGATTGAAATATAAATAGAGAAAACAGCAGGGCTCTGATTGTAAAACCAAGAATTTCTCCCACTTCCCAAGGTCAAAACAAAAACTGTTGAATACCAAACTTGTTCAGTTTTTCAAGATCTACAACTTTCATGTTGGTCAAAAATTGATTTGAGCAAAGGATTGAATGTTATTTTAAATATTCCAAAAGCCATGATTTGAACAACTCATCATTTTATGTGTGAAATTGCATTTCTGCCCTCAGTGTTTAACTAGACTTTTATTGCTACCATGATGACTGTGGTGCCTATTTAATTTTATGGTCATTAGTAAAAGTTTGTAAAAGTTATAAGGACTTCTTTGTTTAAGTACCTATTTTATTATATATATACATGCATATATACAAATGCTTAGATGTGAGTTTTGATGTGTTGCTTCATGCATGACTTAATGTTGTGATCCTTGATTTAGCAATTTAAACACCTAGGGTGTCACACTGAGGTCGGTAACTGTTGCTTTTTAGTTAAGCAAGTGTTTTGGACATGCATGTGGGCCCTTTGATCCATGTGTGAAGCCTTTCGGGTACTCGGATCAAACCGACTTCAAGTGCTCGATCCCTGATCCTTCTGGATGTCTTTCTTCATTCCTAGATCGATGATGTGGCCAGAGGAGGGGGAGCCAGGCCGGCCGGTCGACCTCTCCTAGTTCGGCCCAAATTCGCACACTAAGTCCCTGAAATGATAAATGTAGCAAAACTTGTGGAACTTGTTAGTGTGGTTAGTTTTAACTCAATTTTGACTTATAAATCATGAAAATCGGAGAAATGTTGGTGGCAAAAATCATCGAAATCGACCGCCAACACACCCCCACACCTAGACTTTTGCTCGTCCCGAGCAAAATGATTGAGATAGATCCCGGGGACTAAGCAATTCTAGGGTCATGATCCTCAAAGAATCCAGAATATATATTTTGAAGTTGTTCCCCATACCTTGGATTCCAGGTGGCTAACGTCTTTTTTTCACCTATTGATTTCCAGAACAAGTCATCACGAAACCTGATTTTTCTTATGCTTAGTACGTGGATAAATTCTTTTGGAACGTCAAGGCATACTCTCGTTCACTCAAGGCACTCACTCGCTCAGGGCGAGGTATGAATCTTCTGAGATCTCACACGATTTCTCCTACTTCTATAGGCTTATATGTGGAGCTCGGGTAGGATTTTGTGGCACATTCTGTATCTCCTCTGTTGCGAGTTCAAATATTTTGTCTCAAAGAAACCATGTGTCCTGAGAAACTCAGTCACATGCATGTGAAAGGCGATTGTCCTTTGGTGGGAAGTGCTCGAGCATCACCCATTTCCCCTTCTCTTTCTCTTTTTTTTGACTCAAGTCGGATGACTTTCCTGACTCGGTTTCTTTTTTTTCAAGGGGATGGTGAGCTGCTTGAGGACCACACTCTTCTGGACTTTCGGACTTTGAACGTGTAAGTGAGTGACTAAGAGTACCAAGGTGCACATGAGGCGAAGAGATTTGATCAAGCTCAAGGGTACAGAAAGGCTATGTGGGGCTCAGAGATTTTGTCAAACTTTGTTTATGGCTTTGGATAGGATTTGATAAAGCTGACAGTTGCCTTTTTGTTCTTATGAATTCTCCAAGACTTTGAAATCAGAAAGATCAGCGTTTGCAAGTCGTTGTATCATAAAAATCAATAAGCAGAAGATTAGGCGATCCTAAAATAAAGTTCCAAGGGTTAGAGTACTTTGCAAACAAAATATAACTCAATCATTCTTTGATTCACATGCAAGGAATTCATCTCTTTCTATTTTGTTCAATCAAATTTTAAATTTGTTTAGCAAAGAAATGAATTTGAACCAACAATAGGAAGGACTGAGGTAGAAAAGGTGCAAACCGTCGTGGCGAGAAGGCGCCGCGCTGGCGGCTGCTAGGTGGGGCCAGCTGGCCTGGGTCTGTGGCTCCTCCCCGAGGGGCAGGTCCCACAGGTTCAGGCTCGGTTCCAACATGATGGTGCATCGTGCCGTTTTGGCATGTTTGTTGTACTCTAAGGCTGGCCGGCCTGGTTCAAGCCGCTCGGCTCATGTTTGAGTCGATTCGTGCTCGTTTTCGCGCAGTGAGTTCATAACGTTCTCAAACCTGCGAATCTTGATGCACTTCAACAAAGTTTTAGTCCAAGGGTGTGTGGTTGGCACACAAGTGTGCACCAACCTATTGACGCAAAAAACCGTAGATCGGCCTTCAACGTTGGCACACGCGAGGACCTGGGAGCCTCTTGCTTCGCTCCTACACGGCATCCAAATCGGCTGCGTGGTGATGCAGGGCGTGCCAGTCAATTTGACCTACAATTGACAAGGGACAGGTAAAACATTAAATTACCAGAACGTATCGGCTAGTGTTCCGAATCGTTCTGCCACGTGCATTGGCCAAGCGTCCGATGCGGTAGTAGATCAATCGGACAAAACTCCGGCTGATTGTGCAGGTACGGCAGCGCTAAGCGGGTTAGCGAAGCCTCGGTAAACAACACCTAGATCGGATCCCGATCGGCTTGGCGATGAGCAACAGACGAGCTGCGTGTCGGCCGATGGTATTTAGATCTAGGCTGGATAAATTGTGGTAAAAAAATAAATAAAAACAAGATCAAACGAATCTAATTCTGCCAAATCTAGCAAATACCGATAACTTGTGATAACAGCGAGAAGCAAGCTAGACTAAATAGATTAATCTAACAAGAACAAGCTGATATCGATAACTTGGTGAACAGACCAGACCTAGATCCAATCTGCTCGATAACTTGAACTAATATAGGATAGAGGAAGAAGCGATGCGCCGTCAACCTTGAGCCTATCTGCCTCGTTCGACACGGAACTTACCAGCAAGTCGGAGATCGAAGTCGATGCAGCTCCACGTGCAGGATAGAACTCGTAAAAAGAAAATCTACTGCAACTAAGGCGAAGCCACCAAAAAAGGAAAAAAGGAAAAAAATGTTTGTGTATTGATCATTGGATGGTTTTGTTACATGCCCGAGGGCAGCTATTTATAGCCTACGCTACAAACCCTAGTCGATTACGACATACATTACTTGATAATAAAGAAAACAAACTTTCCTAAATTCTAACAGATAACTTGCTGACGTAGCCTCGCTAGCTCTTTCAATGCTCTATCGGCCACGACGCCCCTTCTGGCCCAAAAAGCCCAACATACTTCATCCTTCACTTCTGATCCAGCGTCAGCCCAATTTCTATCGGCCTCTTGCCCAACAGGTTGAACGTGTGAAAAAACCCATACCCCCCAGCTTTGGAGTATAATAATATTTTGCTCTGAAGATCCTCCAGTTTCTCCAATGCGTACCCTTTAATTCACATGGCCGATCCCTCAATTCTCGTGCCTTCGGCGAGTGTAAAAACCCCTTTCTGCCCTTGGCCACAACTCATTTTCACCACAGGTTTGCCTCGAGATGATTCATCTTCCGTCTTTTCATCTGCCAAAATATTTTCCATTGACTTCTTTGACCTGATGCGTTCTTCCTTCTTTGAACTGATCTATCTGGGTCTCTTGGACCATAAATAGCACCCAAACGGCCTGGCTAACTTTTCCAGACTCCATCAGCTTTATCCTCCTTACTCTAGCTAGCCAAAAACCCTAGCCTTCCTCTTCATCAGCAATGGCCGGAAACAAGCGCGCAGGCGAGGGCCCCTCCGATCTCCCCTTAGCTGTCCGTCGACAAGGGTACGAATCTGCTTCTCTCAATTCATCCCGCATCTTGACCAGATCTGACTTGTTGCTTTGGCCTCTCACTTCTTCCTCAGGGATGATGAAGCTTCCAGCGCTCCGCAGCGTTCTCCTCCTTCATCATCCAATCCCTTCGATGATCTTGATGAAGGGTTTAGGGATCTTCTCCGAGAGAAAGATGGAGCACGCCACAATTATTTAGAGGAGATCAAAAAAATAGGCCGATTGGAGGCTCAATTGGCCACTGTTAAGGACATGGCGCAGACTGTACGCGCCCAGCTCGTCGCCGCCGACTCTAGGGTAGCAGGTTAGGCCTTCTTCCAGAATTCTTCCCTTGAGAATTGCCTGATTCCTCCTTCACCTTCGTTTGTTCTTATTTTTTAGGTCTGGAGTCACAGGTTCAGGCCCTCCTAGGTGCAGCGGCCACCGGAACAGAAGTGGTGAATGCTCAAGGAGACACAATCGCCGCCCATCTGCAGGACATCCCCAACCACGTACAAGAGGTCGCCGGTCACAGGGTCCGTCGTGGCGCCGCCGTCGCACTAGCCGTGGTGCAGACCTTGTCCGGGAATGATCTTCGGACCATGCACCCCATCTTCCCAGAAGGCGAGGCACGGGAGGAATTTGAAGACCTTGTTAATGACTTAAGTGTTGTCGCTTCTGGCATTAGTGAGCAAGTTAGATTGAGCGCTGTAATCGGCAATGCTTTTGCCGAAGAATAAATGTAGCAATTAATGTAACAATCGGATCCGTAGATCGGCTTCTTTTTCTTGAGTATGATCTTATGACTCTCCCTGGTGACGATAACCTTCTCATGACGCAATCCAGGTCAGCCAGTCCTCTTTCTCATGATGCCCAAAGATCAACCATGTCTTTCGACAATAACCATACTGACTTCGATCAGCTATGATGATCAAACATAACTGATAAAGAACCACTGGTCTTATTAATAATATCTAATTGTATATTTTTCCATTTTGCACAAAGGGCGACACATATCGTATCGACCATTTGAGCCTTGATCAACATGATCGGCTTTTACAAGGCTAGTTCATCGGCCAGAATTTCTTTGCGTCGTCTTTCCTTAGCCGATGGAACGCTTGTTCAGATTTCTTCACGCAGTGGAAACCTCTAAGCTGTCTTCACTTGAATTGGATTAAGGCCAAAATCTTCCATCTTCAAGAAATTTCCTTCCCAGATTCTGCCTGATATGCACTCCACGTTGTCGAAACCCCAAACTGGTGGATCGGCCGATGCAACACTTAAAGATTAATCTACGTGTACCATTTCGACTGAGTCATTTTCCAGCCATTGAATAAGACATTGATGCATTGTGGATGGAATGCAGCAATTAGCATGAATCCAGTCTTTTCCTAGGAGCAAATTATATGACCCCTTGCCATCCATGACAAAGAACGTGGTAGGAAAGGTCTTGCTTCCAATCGTTAATTCAATGATGATTGCCCCCCGAGCAGACGATTTATTTCCTTCATAGCTTTTGAGAACCATGTTAGTTCCCATCATATCTTCTTCGCCAAACCCAAGCTTCTGAAAGATGATGTATGGCACGACATTGACAGCGGCCCCTCCATCGACCAATGTCTTAGTCATTGGTCTGCCGTCAACATGCCCTTTTACGTACAAAGGCCTCAAATGCCTCCGTTCCTTCTCATCTGGCTTCTCAAACTACGCCTGAACTGGATCCAGCACAAGTTCTTCGGTGTTTTACCGACAAGCCTACCTAGGGATACCCTAAGGTAGTAGACTTGTGGTTAGGGTGTCTCTAAGATCAGGAACTCGATGGTGCAAAGAACACAAGGATTTAGATAGGTTCGGGGCGCAGTATGCGTAGTACCCTATGTCCTGTATGGTTTGTCTTGCCTTGGGGTTATGCATTATGCACAATGTGTTTTGGAGGGGTCCCTGCCCGCCCTTATATATCCTGGGGGATAGGTTTACATGGAAATCCTGGTCTGGTACGAGCTTAGGAGTCCTAACCGAGTACTCTCATGTAGTTTCCTTCTATACTGACTAGTTGTACTTACATACGAGTACTTTACAGTATGGATAAGGTATGGAACATGCCCCACCCCTTACTCTAGAATGTTCTACGCCACGCATGCAGTCCCGTTGCCTCGGGTCTGAAAAGCCCCCGAGCTCTTCATAGCTGAGTACTGCAGGCTTCGAGTACTTCTTGAAGTCATTCTTCGGTTTCTGCTAAAACTCCATCTTGAAGGTGTCTTCCGAGTACTTTCCTTGGTTGCTCGAGGCTGTGAGGTGCTCTAGCCCCGAGTACTTTCATGTCTTTTCTTTTTATGGGGTGCAATGCAAATTGCACTCCATATGGAGTAGCCCCCGAGCCTTAGGTTGAATTGAAGAATCAGGCTAAGGGTCCCACTAGTCTTGAATCTTCTTTCCTTATCTTCCACACATTTTTAAAAAATAAGCCATCGATGACACGTGTCCCGCAGCCCCCGAGCCTTGAATCCAAATCCCAAGGTTTGGAAAAAAAGATCCAAAAGAATGTGGCATACTGAACAGTGTCATGTACAAAACATGTGTAGGGAGTGCGTAATCTGCCTTGGTTCAAAATTCAAAACCCCCCCTTTTTTCGGGATAAGGTCCCCGAAAAAATGGTTAATCAAATAAACTCCCCAAAAATCTTCCCAAATAACCGCTCAAAATAAATCACGCGCTTTTTTAAGGGAGAAAAGTCTTCGGCTTCTGAAAAGTAAATCCGGGCCTACCTACTGGCTATTTAACCGCGTGGTGACTCTAGGATTTTTACCCTTTCACTTTCTGCCTTAGCCATTTTGCTCTCTCACCCTCCTGCGCCGCTAGTAACTAATAGATCTAGGGTTTGAGAGCCCCATCGAGCCCGTCCTCCATCCCCAGCCAAACTAGTCGGAGAATCCATCCACTCCATCAGTGAGTCCTTGCACCCCTCTCCCGAAGCCCCCGAGCATATGCGAGTGAAGCAGCTTGTGACATTCAAGATGGGCAACAAGAAACCGGCGTCTAAGGGGAAGAAGGAGGAGTCGACCACCGGCGATTGGGAGAGAAGTAAGTGCACCCGTGCTGACCTTCTTAACTTAGTTGCTCAAGGTCTTCTTCAATCAGAGGAAATGGTTCAGTGGAAACCTTCCTTCCGCCAGTTCGTTCCGCAAGAAGATGTAGATTAGGTTGTCATCTTCGAGCATTTTGTCGAAAGGGGATTGGCCTTCCCACATCTGATTTCTTCCGCGGCCTCCTTTATCATTGGGGTATTCAGATCCATCATCTGAACCTTAACTCTATCGTCCACCCTCCATTTTTGTTCATTTTGCAAAGCTTTTCTTGGCATCGAGCCACATTTCGATTTCTTCCGCTACTTATTCTATCTCCGCCAACAACCATCTGAGGAGAAGTAGTACCTTGTTGGTGGATCTGGAATCTTGTTCAAGTAGGGGAAGGGGAAGGAGTATATTGAGTACTCGCTCCCCACCAACCACTCGGGTTGGAGGTCCATGTGGTTCTACATTGGAAACCATCCACCCGCACTGCCCGAGAGAACTCCAGGGAAGGTAGTGTGGAGGCCCGAGTGGAACGAGAAGTTGAATCCCAACCAACTGTTGCAAGTCAATGAATTGCTCAAATTGATTAGCAAGCAGAATGAATCAGGTGTAACCGACGTGTCCATCTTGGCCTCCATGTACAAGAGGCGTATCATGCCACTGCATAAGAGGTGTAGATTTGGATTCGAGTACTTAGGAAGTAACGATCCATCTCGCCTTTCCCGCAAAAGTTCTTCCTTCGCAAACGGCTCTTGACCTTGTTCGCCGAGTACTACTCGATGCGAACACGGTTCCTTACGTCCCGAAGCTTTTTAGTGCGGTGAATCCGCCAAAACCGGTGAGTAATTAGTTTGTCGATTACTTGCAGAACTTGTAAAGTATCACTGAGTATTGACTCTTTGTTGTTATTTTCTGCAGTGGCACACTGAACTATACCATTCTTCTGCTTCAAATCCTGACTTGCCTCGGGCGGATCACCTCAAGCCAAGTGCGTTCCAGATGCTCAAGACCAGTCGTTTAGATCGTGATCCCTTAACTGATGAAGAATGACGGATTCAGATGACGATCTTCCTCTGGCAGCTTACTTGAAGAAGTCTGGCAAGGAATCAAGTAGCAGCATGGAGATCCTGAGCCACCCGACAAGGCCGCGGGTGGGTGTGAGGAAATGGAAGCTCACCCTTGCAGATTAGTCAAACGACAACCCGAGGTAAGAAATGTCCTCGAGTACCTTCCTTGTTGCAGTTTCGATGTTCTTTGCTGAGTTTTCCTCTATTCTATTTGCAGTCCACCTGCCTCCCCCCTGTCCAAACATCCCAAGGACGGGGCAAAGTCAGGCCCTACTAGGGATGATTCTGCACTAGTGGTTGTCGTCCAGCCTGGTGCAGCGGACCCTTCTGCTGTTGACGCTGCATCGAGCCCCAGCAACCCGATCACGGCTAGTGCCCCTGAGGCTCAATCAAAGGAGCCTGCCGGCAGCTCGGGGAAGTCGGGTACTCGGGGGCCCCGGCTTCTAAAACTGAAGAAAGTGGTGACCAAGAGATCCTCCACGTAAGTCTCGAATACTTGGACTTGTACCGTTTTGTAATTTGTATTATCGAGTAGTTGATATGACTAGCCTTTGTCCAGCCCTTCCTCTGCTCTGAGCTTGGGGGAGCCCGACGATGCCCCGACTGCCCAAGCTCCTGAGTCTGAAAAGGACACGGATGCTGCAGCGTTGGAGACCAGCGCTGCTCCTCCTCGTCTTCCTCCTCCTTTGGCCACCAATGTTGAGGCGGAGAAAGAAGTCAAGCCGGAGCGAGTGGAGTTGATGGTTGTCCTTGGCTTGAAGTTGATTGAAAGAGCCCCCAGTTCTACTGCCCACATGGATATACGACCAGTGGCATCCCGGTTGTGGAGTATATCCACCAACGGGAAATCAGTAACAACTGAGATCTTGTACTCGTCGAAGTAGTGGTGAAGCTTCCTTGATGTTATGAGTATTGCGTAAAGTAGTTCCTGAATTGAAGGATAGTGTACCTTTGATTCGGAGAGTACTTCGCTGATGAAATAGACTGGCCTCTGCATGCCAAATGCATGGCCTTCCTCGTTTCGCTCCACCAAAATTGTTGTGCTGATCACATGAGTAGTTGCTGCAATGTACATCAGCAGGTTCTCCCCTGGACGTGGTGCTGTGAGAATAGGAGGTGACTGTAGGTGTTCCTTGAGGTCCTGCAAAGCCTGCTCAGCTTCCTCCGTCCAGTGGAACTTGTCTTTCTGCTTCAGTAGTTTGAAGAAGGGAAGGCCCCATTCTCCAAGTCGTGAGATGAATCTGTTTGAGGCCGCCATGCACCCTGTTAGCTTCTACACGTCCTTGATCGTTGCTCGAGCCTTCATGTCAGTGATGGCGGTAATCTTCTCTGGGTTAGCTTCAATCCCTCTATGACTGATGATGAACCCAAGTAGTTTCCCGGATGGTACGCCGAAAATGCACTTGGTCGGGTTGAGTTTCCATTAGAACTTCCGGAGGCGACTGAATGTTTCCTCCAGGTCCGCCATTAGGTCCTCGCGAATTCTGGTCTTGACGACCACGTCATCCACGTAGGCCTCAACATTGCGGTGTAGTTGATCTGCAAAGCATATTTGGATTGTCCGCTGGTACGTAGCCCCCGCGTTCTTCAGCCCGAAGGACATAGTCTTGTAGGCATAAGTCCCAAAGGGCGTGATGAAGGTGGTCTTGATTTGATCTTCTTCCTTGAGGGCAATCTGATGGTAGCCCGAGTAGCAGTCAAGGAAATAGAGGAGTACACAGCCGGCAGTGGAGTCGATTACTTGATCAATGTGCGGTAGCCCAAAGTGATCCTTTGGGCAGTGCTTGTTGAGATCGGTATAATCAACACACATTCTCCATTCATTATTATTCTTCTTCTTTACAAGGACGGGGTTGGCAACCCACTTTGCGTGGTACACCTCTTTGATGAAACCAGCCGCGAGTAGTTTGGCCAACTCCTTTTTGATTGCTTCCCTCTTATCCTGGGTGAATCTATGGAGATGCTGCTTTTTGGGGGTAGCATCAGGATCTACTTTCAAACTATGCTCGATCAGTTCCTTGGGCACCCCTGGCATATCCGCTGGTTTCTATGCAAATATGTCTCGATTGGCCCTAAGGAAACTGATGAGTGCGCTTTCCTATTTGGGGTCAAGATGTGACCCGATCAGGGCTGTCTTGGACGAGTCTCCTTCCTGCAGCTAGATGGATTACAAAGCGAGTTCTCCGGATGGCTGTAGCTTTGAGTAGTTCGCCTTCTTTGTGGGGATTTCTGGCCCTATTTCGGAGAGCTGTTGCAACCGCGAGTACTTCACCTGAAGTATCTGGTACACGCGTGGTCGAGGCGTACTCGATGGCCTTTTGGTCGCAGTCGTAGGACTTCTCCAGGTCGCCACGAAAGGTGAGAACTCCACTCTTTCCTGGCATCTTCAGGACAAAGTAAACGTAATGCGGTACGGCCATGAATTTGGCCATTGTAGGTCTGCCCAGAATGGCGTTATAGGAGGTTTCAAAGTTGGCCACTTCGAACTTGATGTACTCGGTACGGTAGTTTTCCCTCGTCCCCAAAGGTGACGGGAAGCACCACCGTGCCGTAGAAGGGAACCTTGCTGGGGTGAGCATGTCGATGAAATTTGCCCCCATCTTCCTTAGGGTACTCGCAAAGATGATGTTGAGGCCGCTGCCTCCGTCGATGAGTACTTTCGCGAGCCTGACATTCGTGACAACCGGATCTAAGACGAGTAGGAGTTTGCCCGGCTCAGAAAAGCTCGTCCACTGATCAGCTCTGGAGAACGAGATGGGGACCTCCGACCACCGGAGGGGTCGTGATACCGCCGGCTCGATGGACATAATCTCGCGGCAGTGTAGCTTCTGAGTCCTTTTGGGGACAAATCCTGACTCACCACCGAAGATGACGTTGACCACCTTGGATACATCCAGGAATTCGCCAGCGTCTGCCTTGTTCTCCAGATCTTCGTCGTCATTATCCTTCTTCTTCTTTTTGTCACCCTTCTCCAAGGGCGTGGCATTGAGGGACTTCCGGAGCTGGTAGCTCTCGAAAGCAGAGTGCTTTGAGTGTGGGTGCCATGGGCAATGTTTCTGCATGAGTTTGTCAAACTCCTCTTGCAGATTGGATGGCTTCTTGCCTCACGGGGCACAATTGATAGCGGCGATAAGATCGTCTGGCTTGCGCTTTCGAGAGGATCCCGAGTAGTCCCGCTGGCTTCTGTCGTTGCGGTGGTCGTTGTTGAGCTTGCTATAGTCGTTGCCGCATTTTGAGAACCGATCACGCTCCTGCTCCTCTAGGTCTGCCCAGGTCTGCATCATGTCACGGAGGGCAGCAACAGTCTTGGGGCGGTTGCGGCCGAAGTTATGAAACAGAGCCTGGTCGGTGAGGCCGTTGTGGAAGCAGTCAATGACATCTCTCTCTGATATGTTGGCGAGTGTACGAGCACAGGAGCTCGTTCCTTTCTTGCTTGCATTGGGACAGGTCGTGTCGAGTACCTTCCTGAGCAATATCCCCCTGGAAGTTGTCGATGAGGACATTCCGCAGTTGCTCCAAGGAGTCAATGGAGTTCTTGGTTAGGCTCTCTAGCCAAGTGAGTGGGGCGGTCTCCAGGGCCATCGGGAAGTAGACGACCTTGGTGGTGTTGGTGCCACCTGCGACTTCAATGGCCATGGAGTAGCATCGTATCCACTGTTGAGGAGATTGCTTACCATCGTACTTGGTGATGCAGATGGGTTTGAATCCCTCTGGGTACTTGTAGTTGTCAAAGCAGGAGGAGAAAGCGGGGAAGCGATCATTGTCGTCCCGTGTAGTGTTTCCCTCGGCTCCGGTGCGTTCCTTCCTCCAATTGTTGATGATGGAGCGAGCATCGCGCCCCATGTTGATTTTGTCGCGGAGGTCGCCCGTTGGAAGCTTTTCGAGCTCCGAGCGGCGGTAGTTGTGAATGGAGCCTTCCGGGTGTGGTGCGTGGGTCACTGGTCGGCTTCCTGCGGGACGGCTTCCTTGTGGACCACGGCTTCACTGTTGGTTGTTGGAGGGAGCAGCTTGTCGCCTGGGGTGGGCCCCAGATGTTCTGCTGACTTGGCTTTCTCCCTCACCCTCGCCCCTTCCATGAGAAACCGAGGGCATCGGGTTCTGCTGGTTGATCTGCAGCACTGCCCGCTGCGCCATGCGAACAGCGGTCTGGACTTCGCTGGTCGGGGTTGCCATCTACCACTACGGTTATACCGGCAATGTTGGCGGCAGGAGTGTTGAACCCGGTGTCCTGTGCTGCTACGAACTCGGCGTCTAGGTCGCGTTGAATCCGTGCGCGCCGATCGTTGGCATCCCTTCTGCGCTTGGCATGTTTCCTGTTGCGCAGCCTGCGGGCCTCACGGTCCTGAGTAGACTCGATGGTGGCATCTGCGGTGTGCTCATCCTCAGAGATCTGCTCAAGCCTTTCATTGTGGTGCCTGTCATTGTATTCATCGGATTCCGCCATGAAGATGTGGCAGTGTGTGGATGCATCATCGGAGCTGTAGTCTACGAGTACAGTTCCGTCAGGGGTGGTCTCACCGAGTGGTCTGCCCTCTTGGAAAGGCAGGGAGTCAAGGTGAGCGACAAATCTTTCATCGTCTCCGAGTAGTTCGGAGGGTTTCATGCCCTTCCAGTACGCGAAGCGACCCTCCGGTGTGGAGGTTATAACCAAGCCCTGGCCACCCAAGTAGGGTTCAGCCTCGGGATCAGAGTCCGAGTCGTAGTCGTCGAAGATAGGGGCCTCCCGGCATGCGGTGGTGTCCTCGTCCCCATGCTCGAGTAGTTCGTCCAAATCCTTCTCCAATGCGGAGTAGAATTCGGACTTCATGGCCTCCTTGTAAATAGTGGCCGTATTGCGTAAACCGAAGAAGAATCGGTCACGCTGCTCCTCAGATGGAGTCAAGTCTGATCCAAGGAAGCTTGATCCAGCACAAGTCAGAGTTGCGTCAAAAACGGACAACTTCTCGATCTCCCTGGACAGGTTAGGGAGCAGCATCTCGTCGAGGTTGTCCACGAACTCATCGAGAACGCTGCTTGGTGTTGCTGCAGATGCCTCCGGCTTGTTGTCGATGAGGTGCCGACGTAAGTCGCCTGTGCCATCAGAGACACAGACCCAGGTGGCCAGGGGTGGTCTCACCGAGTGGTCTGCCCTCTTGGAAAGGCAGGGAGTCAAGGTGAGCGACAAATCTTTCATCGTCTCCGAGTAGTTCGGAGGGTTTCATGCCCTTCCAGTACGCGAAGCAACCCTCCGGTGTGGAGGTTATAACCAAGCCCTGGCCACCCAAGTAGGGTTCGGCCTCGGGATTGGAGTACGAGTCGTAGTCGTCGAAGATAGGGGCCTCCCGGCATGCGGTGGTATCCTTGTCCCCAAGCTCGAGTAGTTCATCCAGATCCTTCTCCAATGCGGAGTAGAATTCGGACTTCATGGCCTCCTTATAAACAGTGGCCGTATTGCGTAAACCGAAGGGGAATCGGTCACGCTGCTCCTCAGATGGAGTCAAGTCTGATCCAAGGAAGCTTGATCCAGCATGAGTCAGAGTCACGTCAAAAACGGACAGCTTCTCGATCTCCCTGGCGAGGTTAGGGAGCAGCATCTCGTCGAGGTTGTCAACGAACTCATCGAGAACGCTGCTTGGTGTTGCTGCAGATGCCTCCGGCTTGTTGTCGACGAGGTGCCGACTGAAGTCGCCTGTGCCATCAGAGACACAGACCCAGGAGCTGAAGACGAAAGTACTGACCATAGGGGGCACGGCGCTGGTGAAGCTGAAACTTGCCATCGAATTCGCCGGTGGATCTTCGATGAGCACCCCTAACTTGTGGTTAGGGTGTCGCCGAGATCAGGAACTCATTGGTGCAAGGAACACAAGGGTTTAGACAGGTTCGGGCCGCAGTATGCGTAATACCCTACATCCTGTATGGTTTGTATTGCCTTGGGGTTATGCGTTATGCACAATGTGTTTTGGAGGGGTCCCTGCCCGCCCTTATATATCCTGGGGGGACAGGGTTACATGGAAATCTTGGTCTGGTACGAGCTTAGGAGTCCTAACCGAGTACTCTCGGGTAGTTTCCTTCTGTACCGACTAGTTGTACTTACATACGAGTACTTTACAGTATGGATAAGGTATGGGACATGCCCCACCCCTTACTCTAAAATGTTCTACGCCACGCGTGTAGTCCTGTTGCCCGGGTCTGACATGTTCTTCAATCGTTGCTTGCTTAGGGTCACGTGGACCCAGCCGATCATGGACAGAGACATGATGCTCGCCCCTGACACCCGACTGCTAATGATTGTGTTCATGGCGCTGCCTCTTGAAAATGTATTAGCCTTCCTGTGCCCCATTGCATTCGGGACAATCATCGGCCGATGGCAAGCGCAAGCCCTTGTTCCAGCAGAATGCAAAGAATGGGCACCACCGGTGTTCTTCATCGCGCCTGTCCTTTTCTTCTTGACGGCATCTTTCTCTTTCTTGCTTGCGCTGATATTTGTTCAGGAGCATCTGAGACGTAACAACTCTGCGTGGTCTCCTTAAACTCCCTCCTTTTTCATATCGGCCTTGGTTCCCCTTACCGTTGGCCGATACACGAGTCTTTAGATTTTCAGCATCATGATCAGGGTGATCAGAAGGTGGTACCTTTGCATTTCCATCGACTTACTGGGCTCCCACATCATCCGTGCTAGCCGGGAAAGGGTGCTCATCAATCTTCATCGGCCTGTCGAACTTGATCCTTCCTTGCTCGATGGCCGTCAGGATCTCCTTCCTGAACGTCTTGCAGTTGTTAGTATTATGAGTGACGGAGTGATGCCACTTAAAATACCTGCGCCCTTTTATTTTGTTGGCCGATGGGATCACATGGTTGGAGGGCAATTTATGCTGACCCTCTTGCAGAAGTAGATTAAAGATCCTATCGGCCTTTGTGATGTCGAACCCATAGCTTTCAGCTTCCTTCTTGGAGAACGGGCATGAGATCGGCTTCTTGGATTTGACCCATTCAGCAATGCAATTTCAGCCTTGCTTTCTGATTCAGAACAATCTCCAACATAGTTGACCTTTTTTTGGAACACGTTCTTCCTGGGGTCGTGGGCTCGAACATCAACATTAGCAAGCCTAAATGCTATATGGCTTAGACTTTCAAACTCCTGGGATGAGAACTTCTCCCTGATGTGTGGCAGGAGTCCTTGAAAGGCCAATTCAGCTAACTGGCCGTCGCTAAGAGACAGGTTGAAACAACGGCTTCTGACATCCCTGAATCTCTGAATGTAGTCCGGAACAGGCTCATCATTCCTCTGTCGCACCGCAGTCAAGTCGGTGATCTTCATCTCTTGTACCATTGTGAAGAAGGACTTGTTGAACTACTTTTCGAGATCAGCCCAAGTAATTATGAAGTTGGCTGGCAGTGATGCAAACCTGGCAAAGGCCGATCCAGAGAGAGATAGTGGGAACAATTGGATTTTCAAGGCCTCCGTCGCTGTAGCTTCCCCGCATTGTACCAGGAACCTGCTGACATGCTCAACCGTTGACATGTTGCCCTGTCCAGAGAATTTTGTGAAGTCCAGCAACTTGTACCGATGAGGCAGTAGGATCTGATCATAGGCTTCTTGGTAAGGCTTCCTGTATATGAATGCAGGCTCCTTTGGCTTCAAGCCAAATTGATTCTTCATCACATCGGCTATCTTGCTGGCCCAATCAACTTCAGTCTACTGCACCATGAGGTTTGGCATCTGAAAGCTTGCATCTTGAAGGGCCCTCTGGACTTGGGGACTTGTCGGCTGTCCCATAGTGTCTTCTATCGGCTGGAAAGCTGATGCATCTGCACGATGCCCCCCAGACTGAGTTGGTGCTGGCGGAGTCTGTGGTGGATGCTGAATTATCGGAGCAGACGGCACCAACGGCAGTTAGGGAAGTTCACAGTGTTGCTACTTTGTCCGAACATCTGTGGATAGATGTACGACCAGAATTCCGTTGGCATCTCCAACGTAGAAGGTACGAACCCTGTTGGAGTGTTGAACATGCCTCTGTTTGGTGTTGATGCGTTCATCACTAGATCGGCAGTGAATGACGTCGTCAATGGCGATGAAGCCTGTGCTGCCGAAGGCCCTAGGCGCCTCAACACATAAGGTGAGGAACTTGTCCCAGCGCCGGCCATCAGCACACTTGTTGTACTAGGCAGAACACCATCGGCCATCATCGCTGATATTGTGACGCCAGCAGCGGCCGATGATCCCTCGTTGGAGTATGATGGTCCTGTATTACCCCTTTGAGTGCCCTTTGCTAGGACATTCTTGACAGCGTCCTTGATGGTCTCGATCAGAACCCCTGACTGATTGATCTATGCATGGCTTATGGACTGATCGAACATCTCCTTGAACTTGGCTGAGTTTTGAGTGATGGAGATGCCCCCCGACCCTAGTAGAGGCTGCTTCTGTATTGCCTGCCCTCTTCTGGTCAAAGTGAACGACTTCAGGCACGCATCTTGAGACTGTTTCATATCTTCTTCGACTAGCCACTTCTGTTCTTCATTGAGATCATTCATAGTAGGATGTGAGATCTCATCATCATTGGCCCCATTGTTCCCGGTTATCGTGGTGTCATTGTCATGTCCCACCGGGCATGCCAAAAGCGTGTTGACGCAAAAAACCGTAGATCGGCCTACAACGCCGGCACACGCGAGGACCCGGGAGTCTCTTGCTTCGCTCCTGCACGGCGTCCAAATCGGCTGTGTGGTGGTGCAGGGCGTGCCAGTCAATTTGACCTACAATTGACAAGGGACAGGTAAAACGTTAAATTACCGGAACGTATCGTTTGGTGTTCCGAATCGTTCCGCCACGTGCATCGGCCAAGCGTCCGATGTGGTAGTAGATCAATCGTCCAAAACTCCGGCCGATTGTGCAGGTAAGGCAGCGCTAAGCGGGTTAGCAAAGCATTGGTAAACAACACCTAGATCCGAACCCGATCGGGCTAGCGATGAGCAACAGACAAGCTGCGTGTCGGCCGATGGTATTTAGATCTAGGCTGGATAAATTGTGGTAAAAACTAAATAAAAACAAGATCAAACGAATCTAATCCTGCCAAATCTAGCAAATACCGATAACTTGTGATAACAACGAGAAGCAAGCTAAACTAAACAGATTAATCTAACAAGAATAAGCTGATATCGATAACTTGGTAAACAGACTAGACCTAGATCCATCTGCTCGATAACTAGAACTAATACAGGAAACCGGAAGAAGCGATACTCGTCAACCTTGAGCATATTTGCCTCGTTCGACGTGGAACTTACCAGCAAGTCGGAGATCGAAGTCGATGCAGCCCCACATGCAGGAAAGAACTAATAGAAAGAAAATCTACTACAACTAAGGCGAAGACACCGAAAAGGGAAAAAAGGAAAAAAGGGTTTGTGTATTGATCATTGGATGGTTTTGTTACAGGCCCGAGGGCAGCTATTTATAGCCTAAGCTACAAACCCTAGTCGATTACGACGTACATTACTTGACAATAAAGAAAACAAACTATCCTAAATTCTAACAGATAACTTGCCGACATAGCCTCGCTAGCACTTTCAATGCTCTATCGGCCACGATGCCCCTTCTGGCCCAAAAAGTCCAACATACTTCATCCTTCGCTTCTGATCCAGCATCAGCCCAATTTCTATTGGCCTCTTGCCCAACAGGTTGACACGTGTCAAAAAACGGTGTCAACAAAACCGCACGAGACAAGGCATGATTCAAAGTTAAATTCTTCTTTATTGAATTCAAATGGGGTGCTGCAAGGATACAAATGTTTGAAATAAAATTAAAATAAAGGAAATGGCATCACCAAAACTAAACCTAAAAGTCTAATCTAGCCAATCATATCCTCGGGTCCGGGACCCTGTAGACGTCCTCGTGCCCGGTGGCCTTCGCAAGGCGCTTAATCTTGGAGCTCAACGCCTTACGAAGAACATCGACCTTGTCATCGAGATCCATACGCTCGATCTTAGACTCGGCCATGTGCTCATCCATATTGTTTAACTTGATCTTGAGCGCATCGAGTTGCTCCCGTAGCTCCTTCACCTCACCCCGCTCCTTGGGATCCTCCTCCTCCTCATCGCTATTGTAAGCATGGATTTCCGAAGGGCCACAGATAGGGGGCAGAGACCGGAAGTGCCTCACTGATCTAGTACTAGATTCAGTGGACTCCCTCTCACAACAGTCCAATGGTGGTGAGAGAACCTTCCCGATCCCAACTTGCCTGCTCACACGATAGCGTGGAGGGCTTGGGCTCGCCGGAGTGAGTTCCGGCGAGCGCGGCTCAACCACCTGCAGCGCTGCGACACATGCTACGCCTCCTCCCGAAGACGAGGGGATGAGATGCTTGCTGATTGCTTTTCGCGGGGACAAAACCCCCATGGTGGGACGTGTCGGCATGCACGCGCCAAAGCGCACCAGAGCCCCTCCTCCTTGACTCTTGGAGGGGCACCCAGCGCGACGAGGTGACGACCGGTGCGAAGGAGAGGGCACCTAAGCCGGCCGGCCTGGGGTGTGCTCCCCTGGCCATCGGGCCGTGGGGGAATGGCCTCGGCGACCTCTTGTGCACCAATGATCCTGAGGCTGCTCGATGTCGTGTGGGTTTGAGTTGAGTCGGAAGGCTCCAAGGGCATCCCAGAGGTTCTGGATGCCGACTTGGGTGTCGTGGGAAAAGATGACAACGACATGGCCGTGATCCTGAGAGGGATTGAGTTTTCAGGAAGTGGGAGTATTGAAAGGCTTGGGATGAAGAAGAATGGACGCCTTTCGATATAAAATGAGGGTTCTGCGATCGGATCCCCCAGAATTCCCGATGAGGGGAACAGATAGGGAACTAAGCTTGTCAGGTGTGGGCTCCGGGTTTCACAAAGTTTCTCCTCTCCTCGTACTTCTAGTTTTCTGAGGGTTTTGGCTAGAAAAGGTGGAAAGAAAAGAAAAGAAAGAAAGAAAAAGAATCTAACCTAAGATACGACCTCTTTTAGGTCCGGCGATGACCATAGATGAGGTTTATAGCTCGGATAACTCGTACACGTCTATTCCTTCGAGTTCAGATATTTTGGGCTCGAGAAATATTTTCAATCTTTGGCCATTAGCCTTGAAAACATTTCCTTCATCATCCTAGAGGGTTATAATGTTGTGATCGGCAGTGTTAATAACTAGATAAGGGCCTTCCCACTTACTCCTAAGCTTACCAAGACCAAACAAACGAATGCGAGAATTAAAGAGAAGTACCTTATCTCTCGCTTTGAATTGTCCGTTCCTTGTATAACTTGGAGCTGTGGTAGGCCTTCTCCCTCCATTCATCCAATTCAGCTAGTTGGATTTGTCGTTTCACTCCAGCTGATGGGAGATCCATGTTCCACTTCTTGATCGCCCAATGGGACTTGAATTCCAGCTCAACCGGTAGATGGCAAGTTTTGCTATAAACCAGTTGGTATGGTGTCATACCTATCGGGGTCTTGAAAGCTGTTCGATAAGCCCATAGTGCCTCGGTTAGTTTGCTTCTCCATCCCTTCCCCATAGCATTCACTGTCTTCTGCAGAATGTTCTTGATTTGTTTTTTTGACGTTTCTGCTTGAGCACTTGTCTGAGGGTGGTACGGGGTTGCAACCCGGTGGTCTACTCCCAACTCGCTGAGACACTTCCTGAATGTCTTGTCAATGAAGTGTGAGCCTCCATCACTGATCACGACTCTTGGAACTCTAAAGCGAGGAAATATAATTTCCTGGAACATTTTCTTTGAGTTCTTTGAGTCGGCCGCAACGCAGGGAAAGGCTTCAACCCATTTGGACACATAGTCCACGGCCACCAAGATGTATTTGCACTACTCTGATATCGGGAATGGACCCACGAAGTCTATTCCCAGACATCGAATATTTCCACTTGAAGGTTGCTCTTCAGTGGCATAGCATCTCAGGAATTGATGTTCCCGTGCTTCTGACATCTTGGGCATCGCCGCACAGATTCCTTCGCGTTTCCATACATGGTTGGCCAGAAGAATCCACTCTGCCAAACCTTAGCATGGGTCCAGAATGCTCCGTAATACCCTCCATAGGGTGAGGAGTGGCAACGCTCAAGAATCCTGCGGGTCTCACATAACGGGATGCAGCGGCGGAGTAAACCATCAGCACAGACCTTGAATAGATAGGGATCATCCCATAGGTGATACTTGCTGAGGTGGATCAATCTTTTTCTATATTCTCCTGGAGGTATATACCCGGCCACCATGAAATTTACTAAGTTGGCATACCATGGGCTGGATGTAGAGACCTTCAGGAGAGTATCATCTCTCAAGTAATCGTCGATTGGTAGATCTGATCCCTTGAATTGCATTCTTGAGAGATGGTTTGCCACACAATTATCTGCTCCTTTCTTATCTCTGATTTCCAGATCAAATTCTTGTAGAAGCATAGTTTAACTGAGGTCCGGTCAATGTCTTGCTTGCATAAGATATGGCACAATGCTGCTTATCCTTGCATTGACCGAGCACTGCGCCGACGGCGTAGTCACTTGCATCGCATATGATCTCGAATGGAAGACTCCAAGTTGGCGGTTTTATGATTGGTGTGGACACCAGTGCCTTTTTGAGGGTATAGAAGGCTACAAGGCAGTCTTCATTGAATTTGAATGGGGTCTCCTTGGCTAGGAGACTTGTTAGAGGCATAGCAATATGGGAGAAATCCTTGTGAATCTCCTATAAAAGCCAGCATGACCTAGAAAACTTCGAACTCCCTTGACATTTGTCGGGGGTGGTAACTGCTCGATGACTTCAATCTTGGCTCGATCCAGTTCTATCCCTTTTTCTGACACTCTATGTCCAAGGATAATTCCTTCTCTGACCATGAAATGGCACTTCTCCCAATTGAGGACTAAGTGTGTTTCTTGGCACCTCTTGAGAACTTTATTCAAATTCTCAAGGCATTCTTCGAAGCTCTTGCCATAGACTGAGAAATCATCCATGAAGACTTCCATGATGTTCTCAATCAAGTCAGAGAATATCGCCATCATGCACCATTGGAATGAAGCAGATGCGTTGCAGAGACCAAACGACATTCGCCTGTACGCGAATGTGCCGTAGGGGCAGGTGAAGGTAGTCTTGCTCTGGTCATCAGGATGAATAGGAATTTGATGAAAACCAAAGTATCCGTCGAGGTAGCAGAAGAATGAGTGCTTGGCCAACTGTTCAAGCATTTCGTCGATGAAGGGAAGGGGGAAGTGATCCTTCCGGGTAGCCTTGTTCAACATCCGGTAATCGATGCACATCCTCCATCGAGTAACTGTCTGCTGAGGTATGAGTTCATTTCTCTCATTTTGAACAACTGTCAAGCCCCCTCTTTGGGACTACTTGAACTAGACTGACCCATCCACTGTCTTGCACGAGGTAGAGGATGCCCGCGTGCAGTAGATTCAAAACCTCTTTCTTGACTACCTCCCTCATCGCATCATTTAGTCATCTTGGATGTTCTCTAGACGGCTTATGGTCTGGTTCCATAGGGATACGATGGGTGCATAGGTTCGGGTTGATCCCCTTCAAGTCTTGCAGAGAGTACCCAATGACAGATCGGTACTTCTCCAGAACTATTACGAGCCGCCGAGTTTCACTCTCTATCAGCTTATCACTGATGACAACTGGCGTGGCTCGATTGTTGTGGTGGAATGCGTATTTCAACCCAGAAGGCAGCGGCTTCAACTCAGGAAGTGAAGGTTGCGGTTTCTCCTCTAAACTGAGCTTACTCTTGCCGTCCGGTTCTGTTTCCTGGGTAAAGTGTGTGATATCTTCTTCAATAATGGGCTGAGTAATCCCTTCTTGAACGATCTTCACTGATTCTTCCACTGGGTCTTTCTCCGACCTAGCTTTGGCAAATGTGTTGCACGAACGCACTAGGCTGATCGGGATGATATCTTTGCCAACCTTAACCTCGAGCCGTGCTCGGTCTCTATTTAGGTTGACAAGTGGCTCTATTGGCTGTCCAATCAAGATGAACTCTTCACGTTCCAGGATAACGAAGATATGGAAGTCCAAGTATAACATGTTGATCCCCATGCGAATAGGAATAACTCGGTGGATACCAATACTTTCCATGATCTGGCCGTCGATCCACTTCAGGTGCTTACGCGAGAAAGCCAGGGGTCCTTCTGGTGCAATGTGACGTGCCATGGCTCTGGACATCACATTCACCCCAGCTTTCGGGTTGTAAGGAACTTCTCTTTGAACAGTGTCCCCAATAGCGTAGAGGAGCAATCTGAAATCTTCGTAGAGTCGTAGAACACTGCTACTAGATTCTGCTTCCTCTGTCCATTCCTTCCTTATGACCGCAGCAAGGCCCTCAATCTGCAGGGTGGCTTCCGGAATGAACGCCTCCGATCCTGAGCATATACACCTGTGTTCTTTAGGCAACTTTGTTGAATTGCCCAACTCCATATACTCTTATTCTATGAAGAGACCAGGGACGAACATTGGCATATCTTCAATGAGTGGCTCTGGATCGAAGGTCTTGAGTGGTTCGGTGGTTCCCTGTTGACGGTCCTTAAATGCCAAATCCGACCGTGAACGATACTCACGAACAAAGGAAAACCATGCCTCTTACTCACATATTTGTATCACTAACCTAGCTCCACAGTTGTTTTGGAGAACTTATCATTTCAGGAATGCAAGTCCGAAATAAGAAGAAAACACGAAGAAGACGCAACAGAAACCACAGAAGATCGCATTCTGCGTCAGACACCCAAGAGAAGGCCCACATAACATAGCCAACCGACCTACAAAAATAGGAAACACATCCCACGGTGCAGAGGACCCAACAGGCAGTCACCCAGGTGAAGGCGGTGGCGAGAGGCGGTGCCAGGGGGTCGGCCGAACCCCCTGGTGCGGCCAAACCTAGACTAGAAGCAGTCCAGGTGAGGCTTGGCGGGAGATTCGATCCTATCCTCCTAAAGTCGGTTGCAGATGTTTCCATGTGGGGAGATGGCGGGAACCGACCTCAAGAGCTATAAAAGGAGCCCTCCCCTTCTCATTCAACACACCACACTTGGAGCCATTCTCTCTACTCTCACTTGTGACTTGTATTCCTAGGGTAGTGGAGCTAGGCTAGAATTCTCTTAGTGAATCCAGTCATCCTCGGGATCGGAGAGCAATCCTCGGTCCTTGGTATGGCTTTGTATTCGACTTGTCGGTATCCTATTCATATCATAGAGCTAAGCTTTGGTTGTTATGTTATATTGATAGTCAATCATGCTCTTTCTTGTTATACTATCCTGGTAATGTGTCATGCCTTAGCATGTTGCTTCATTAGTTATACTCTCTTTATGCTTAGGCCAGATGATCTGGGTAAGGATAACGATTCGTTGTGCCTTCGGGTTTGCCTTAGTGTTTTGCTTGTCCATCAGAAGAGTGGGAGTCCTAGGGACACTAAGGTAGTGACCTCATACACGGGCGTGGTGCTCGGGTATGCGGGATCCTTCGGATATGCCTGTGCTCTACGGTATTGCAGGGGTAGGCCGCAGAAGGTGACAGCTCTGTTGATCCGCCATGACGTTCCATCATGGTTAGTGAAGTCCCCCATGTTCGGGTTCGGGGTAGGAGTTCTGAAAGATGTAACATCCTGGATGTACTCCGGGATGGGACATTCTCCCTGTTATCCCTATTTTCCCGGCACCTGCATATCTAAGCATGATTAGAGTGTAGCCCTTGCTTGTATGAATAGATACTAATAGGACCACCTTGTATGCCTTTGCTCCCGCTAACCCATAGGTTTATTCGTTTATTCTTTATCCTGAGTTTGGCCCGTGTGTGTGTCACTCTACCCTTATTCATATCTTTTATCATGACTTACCCCTGTTTATGCTATAGTCTATGACTTATTCATATCGTCTTGCTCTTGTACCAAGTAAACTCTTACAATCATGCCCTCCTTTGGGAAAATATAAATAACGATACCTGAATACTCACCGGGTGAAATGCTACAGCGGTATATCTGTGCGCTTGCGGATCCTTTCTGTAATCGTTAAGGCATACCACTACGGCATTTTCTAGTGCCGCTGCTAGGGGCTTAACCATCCTTAGTGGTGACGCTAAGAAATGCCAACAAGCATTTCTGGCACCATTACCGGGGACTTAACCGTTCCTTGTGATTGCGTTTAGATATGTCAACAAGCATTTCTGGCGCCATTGCCGGGGACTTAACCGTTCCTTGTGATTGAGTTTACAAATGTCAACAAGCATTTCTGTCGCCGTTGCCGAGGAGTGGCATTGATTAAAAAGATTTACTTGTACATGATCATGGCAATGTGTCTAAGAAGTAGCTGTAGCTTATTCGGGCTAATGTTGCTTTTTTGTTTTCTCCTGAATTGGATGGAAACAGGGTAGAGTATGACTGGTTTCTCCTTGCCAACAAATTTCATTGAAAATCCCGAGAAGCTCGTGAG
Organism: Panicum miliaceum; assembly: GCA_032594955.1. Taxonomy (NCBI): domain Eukaryota; kingdom Viridiplantae; phylum Streptophyta; class Magnoliopsida; order Poales; family Poaceae; genus Panicum; species Panicum miliaceum. The sequence continues at coordinate 42,661,783 of CM064056.1, read as the reverse complement.
AAGGGTCCGACCTCGTGTCGTCCCTCCTCAAGTCATTCTTTCGGCAAGCGAACCAGTCCTTCCAGCACCAACAGCTTCAACCGAACCCATGGCTGAGAAGACTCTTCACGATTTCTCCATCCCCTCCGCCGCCAATGTGGCGACTGGACCCAACGTCAATGTTGGGGACGTGAACTTCGATCTCAAGTCCAGCCTCATAAACATGGTGCAGGCTAGCCCGTTCTGTGGCAAGCCGAACGAGGATGCCAACGTGCACCTCCCGTTCTGTGGCAAGCCGAACGAGGCATTGAGACTGACGCCATCAGGCTCCATTTGTTTCCCTTCTCCCTGCTGGGGAAGGCGAAACAATGGTTTTACAAGAATAAAGAGGCCGTCAGTATGTGGGACAAATGTTCCACGACCTTCCTCGCAAAGTTCTTTCCGCTAGGCAAAACCAATGCCTTACACGGAAAGATATCCAGTTTCCAGCAGACGGGGATGGAGTCAATCCCCGAAGCTTGGGAGAGGCTTCAAGAATACATACTCGCCTATCCTCATCATGGGATGGACGAGTGGCTCGTGCTCCAAAGCTTCTACAATGGGCTGACTCCAACTTCAACAGCCCACATAGATGCTGCTGCTGGAGGAGCCTTTCTCACCATCACCAAAGCTAATGCGCTGGTCAAGAAGATGGTCTCCAATCAGGGCTGGAACGAGGAGCGTTCCCAGCGCAAGAGTAAAGGCGGAATGCACACATTTAAAGAAGTTGACATACTCTCCGCCAAAATGGACCTCCTACTCAAGCGCCTCGACGAAAGGGCGCAATTCAAGGAGCGTATGAACAACTACGCTCAAGCCATAGACTCGCACCCCGCATGCAAAGTTTGTGGCAATGGTGGACACTTGGGGAATGATTGCCCCAAGACTCGTGAAAATGTAGCCTACATTAACAACAACAACGGCTACCGTCCACAAGGAGGCCAAGGGTGGAACCAATCAAGGCCACCCTATCAAGGAGGAGGTAACAATATTAACTCAAATTTCAATTCGAACCAACCCTCCATCAAAGATCTTGTTTTTGGCCAAGATAAAATAAATGAATCTATAAACAAAAATCTTGCTGCCAATGATAAAACTCTTGAGAGTTTAAACATAAAAGTTGAAACTCTTTCTTCTGCTCTCAAGATTCAATTAAGCTTTAATAAAATGATTGAAACTCAACTTGCACAAATTCCTACCGCTGTTCCTGTTGTGGACGACGGGAAAATTCCGGGGAAACCGGAAGTTCCCATCGAAAATGTCAATATAGTGTCTACCGGATGGGGCAACCCGTCTCGGAGGATGCCACGTGCTAACCATGTAGGAAAACCCTCACATGCCTAAACAAATGCATGGGGAGGACTGACAGCAGCACTGCACGGAGACCCAGGAGTGCCGATGATCCATTGTTCTATCTACGATCAGCTCTACAATCAGGCCCTCTGTGACCTTGGGGCGAGCATAAACATTATGCCCAAGGTGATTTTTGAGCAATTGCAATATCCTGCTCTATCCCCAACGCTCATGTACGTGCAGCTCGCCGATTCCACAATTCGATATCCCAAAGGGATAGTCGAAAATATACTCGTACGGATTAAGAACTCCTTCATCCTCGCCAACTTCATCGTCCTCGACATGGAAGGTGACACAGGTATACATCTCATCCTTGGGCGCCCCTTTTGAAGGGACGTCAAGGCAAGGATAGACGTCGGGGCAGGAAACATTCGTTTTCGCATCGGAACGGAGAATATTTTCTTCAAATTCCAATATAGGCAAGAGCAGCGCTTCATAATTCAACAAGATTATGACGGAAGCCTGCTCTGGGGGGCACCCGAACCCCAGCCAGAAGAACCGACCACACAGCCCAAAGGTGTGGCGGAAGATGGAAAGTTCATTTTCGTCTAATTCTCCGCGAGGAGGCGGCAAATGGTAAGTAATGCCGGAGAAAAGTCATGCCTATTGGACTCTAAACGACAAGCCCTTGCCAAAGGTAAAATGGTATTATCTCATGTTTGAATTTTTCCACAATTTGATTTTTCACCCCCATTTGATTTTCCCCACTGCATATTTGATTTTCCAAAATTCTCTTGCATGCTGGAATTTTTCTAGCCACTTTTTCCTTTTTACAAAAAAATTCCAAAAATATTTCCGAGCATAAAATTCCTTTGAAAAATTCATTTGAACATATTCTCGGAGCAAAGTTTATTTGAAGCACCAAAAATTCAAAAGCATTTGGCCGTTATGAGGCAGTGGACCCAAGCTGTCAGCCTGTGGGGCCAGCCAGGGTGCGGCCCCAACGGCTCTCTAGCCCATCTTTTTCCAACGGCTACTAGCCATTGCTAGATGACCGTTTTCAAGGTGCTCGTGCTTCAGGTCTTTAAATAGAGGCTGAGAGAGGGGGTGAAGCACTCACACTTCACTTCTTTCACTCACTCCCTCTCACACTCTTTGCTCTTGGTTTTCATTGGATTTTTGCTCAATTTAGATTCAAGAAATCTCTCTCTCATTCCTTTGCTGCAAGAAAAATTCCGCGCATTCAAAGGAACAACGTTCGGTAAGATTCTCCATTGCGTTTTCACTAACGTAACCCGAACCTAGTGGTTCTTGTTGTTCTCGTGTTCAAGCATGAAGGGCGTGGGACGGAAGCTCTCCAGTGCACTCAAGAAAATGATAGGAGCAAGCGCATCTCATTCTCGAGGTGGCTCAAGCTCCCAACACTCTTCGGAAGCAACTCCGACCCCAAGCATGATGGACTACGAAGAACAAGGCGAACAAGAAGAAGTGCACGAAGACGTACAAGCCGAGGACATGGAGATAGATGAAGATGATGCCCTGTACCTCGACGTGCACGCTGACCGCGAGCGCCAAGCCTACGCCATCCTCAAGCGTTGAAGCTTTGGTCACACCAAAGCCTTCAACCCAGAACTTCTCACAAAGATAGGTATGGATCTCGACTTTGCTAATGTTTGGCATGCGGTCGGTTGGGAAAGTTTCATGCCCGTTGAGGAGTATGGTTCTTGACTCCTCACCATTCAGTTTCTTTGCACTCTTCAAAAGGTGGATGATGGTGTTTGCTTTCGGCTTTTTGAAAAAGAGTATTACCTTACTTGGAAAATATTGAGTCACCACCTTGGTTTTAGGAAACGCTTGCCGGTTTCTCTTGAGCATGGTTGCTGTGACAACCCTGGTAATTACTCTTCCAAAATCAATGTCATTAGCCTAACTCCATGATTAAACCAACTATTGAAAGGGTGGAAAGGATTAAAACGAGTTCAGTTGGAATTCAAATTTAATTTGAGCACATTGGTTACTTTTGAACATTTAATTTTAACTTTCAAACCATAAGCCAAATGAGATTTTGCCTGAAACCAAAGTTGTAGAACTTTTTATTTTGAACAACTTTTGTGTTCAAAAGTTTTTGAAATTCAAATCAGAAAGAGGAGAAAACGCCCTGTTTGCACCCAGCCCCCTGAAGTTTTTCAAATTCTTGCACTTAGGTCCCTCCCTCACCCCTCCCTCCTCTGCTGCACCGCACGCTCGCCCGACCGCCGCCGGCCACCTGGCCCTCGACGCCTGCGCGGCCCCAGGCGCCGAGCCAACCCCGGCGCTCTGCCTGCTGCCCGCCCCCGCTCGGCCAACCGCGGCCGCGCTTTCTTCTCCCTCCCGCACGGCATGCCCTGCACCACCGCAGTGCCTTCCAGTCGCTGGCCGCCGCCGCCTGCCCAATAGCGCACCTCCACCCACCGCCGGCAGCGCCCAATGCCTCTGCTCGCCGCCCAGCTCGCCCAACCGTGGCCGTGCTCTCCTTCTTCCTCACACGGCAGCCCGCACGGCCAGTACGACGCCACCGCCCCGACGCCCAATGGCGTGCCGCACGCCGCACGCCTCTGGCCGCCGCCCCCTTCACCCTGTGCCCCCGTCGTGCCGCCCGAGCTCCCCAACCGCCCGCCCGCGTCGCCTACACGCGACGTCGCGCCCCAGGCGCGCCCAGCGCACGCACGCCACGCGCACGACGCGCCTCTGGCCGCTGGTCACCGCCGGCCGCACCAATGGCGCCCAGCCTCGCCGGCCCCCCCCCCCTCCACCTCGCGCCCCGGCCGTGCCAAGCCCACCCCCACGAGCTCCACCGGCTATAAAGCCCGGCGCAGCGCCCCTCCCTCCCCTCCTTTCTTCTTCCCCGCAGAACAGAGAGCTCCATTGCCGCCGGCGCCCCCACCTCGCCGTGGAACCCTCTGCTCCGGCCCACCTCCGCCCGAGACAAGCGCTGAAACGGGTCCCCCTCAGTGCGCTGAAGCTCCCCAACCCGAGCCCCGCCGCCCTCCTCGCCGGAGCGCCGCCGTCCGCGCCGCCCCTCCGCCGCCGCCCCTGCTCTCCGCGGCCAGCCCGCCACCGGCCATCCCAAGCCACTCCAAGACCACCAATAGGTGCGCCCTGGTTCCCTCTCCGTTCTCCCCCACCTTGCCCTCGCCGCCGGCGACCGAGCTCGCCGGAATTTGGCCGGACAGGATGACCCCGCCGTGAAATTGCGACCAGGGACCACATTGCAAGCGTCCAAATCTTTCTAGGGGGTTTTCTGCTAGTTTTTAGGGACCCCTCTGTAAAGAAAGTTTTAACCAAATCAGTGAACTTGTAAAATTCGTATAAAATCGTAGAAAATTCAAAAAAATGCAAACTCAACTGTTCTGGAATCCTTAGAAGAAACTCTACAACTTTTGTTACATAAAGTTCCTCATATTCTCAATATATTTTGCTCTAGATTAAATGGAAGGTTTAATGGACTTCTTTTGTACCCACTGTTGTAGATCATTGCTGACCCTAATTTTTGGGCAGTGAGTTACTTGCTTAATATTTAGGGCTGTGTAAAAAGATCAGGACCAAAAGCCATCTCTAGATACACCTTTTGTCCAACCTTGTTATATGCCATAAAGTGTTAGAACTAATTTTTCCTGCTGTTCTGTGATGATTAATGACATGAAACGTTTTCTGTGTTGTTGTAGTAATACCTAGAGGCCACAGAAAAATTTAGAAACATTTTTACTATATGTAACCTGTTCATATGAATTTGTGGTAGGAAAACTTCACTAATTCAAAATAATTAGTAAAGCCCTTATAAAATGTTCATCTTTTTACTATGAAACACAATAGAGTAGCTCAACCTGTACAAAATGTTTCATACATACAAACCCTGTATAACATCCTGTAGAAAATAATCTTTAATAACATGAGCGTAGCTTGTCCCATTTATTATGCTCTAAATCATGTACAAAAAAAATCTGAAAAATTTACAGTAGCACAAATATGGTTATAGCAACACCCTGTAAAATTTTTAGCAGCAATACTTGCATGGTTTGTCCTGTATAAAAATAACTAGATTCTAGCAGTGGCTGTGTATTACATTTTTCATATTTAACATGCTACACAAAAATGTCTGAAATTTTTACAGTGACCTTATCTCTGCATAATGTACTTTGAATAAAAATTTTATTACCAGAAGCTAACTAGATTAGTATTTGTGTTCAACTCATTTTGGTGTTTAAATATAACACAACCCCTTCTTCTTTAATAAAGTTAAATAGATTAAGATAAGCTCTATTAACGATTGCCCAGGAAATGTTAAAGTAAATAACTTCAAACTTGTGTCTTATGAACCGCAACTTTATCATGAAGGAAATCATGTCGTTTACCATCACCACTGCTCAAACTTGTGCATTCATGTAGAAACGACTACTCTCGCCGACGGGACGTACGAGTTGGTGCCCGAGTCCGAGAGTGAGCAGCAAGAAGCCCAGGAAAATCTAACTGAAGCAGTTGAGACCCGGGTCAACGTTCAGACGATCCCCGGACTAACTATTCACAAGAAGGCAAGCCCCGGAGCATAACCTATTTCTTTCCTAATTATGCAACTCATTACTCTTTGCTTGTGCATTAAGTTTATAGGAGCTGAATGAAAACTTAGTTGCATGATGTTAGGAACCCTTGCTTGAAAACTAGACGTAAGGTTCGATAGAATGCTGTGCTAATAGGACTCCGGTAAAAGTCGAGTGATTTCCTGTCACTCGTGAGAAAATAGGAGTTGAATGTCTACTACACGCTGCAATCATAAGGACACGGACGGGCCATGGAACGATGGTTACGATTGAGGCCCGTCTGTCTAGTGAAAAATGCTAAGGCCGCAGGGTGTGGTAGTGATGGTTAAGTCTTTGAACGTACTAAACACATGCCGAGATTATGGGAATCGGTAAGCTTAAGTACCTGATTGGCCCGGCAAGGGGACGGCATCCTACCCTTTGAACTTCGGTCCCACTATATGGCGAGTGCACGAGTGGTCACGACCCGGCGCCGAACCGTGGCGTGGGGCTCGTGTACTCTCGGAGGGTAGCCCCGATCCACGACCCGGAAAGAAAGGGGAAAAGTTGCACGTGTGACTCTGTGAGTAACCACGTGACGTGTGTTTAGGTTTCCCTTGCAAGGTTAAGAAATTCGATTCGAATCGTCCGTTTCTCACGGCTATTGAGACTGCTTAACCATTTTTACCCACAGAGTAAGAAGAGGAACAATGATGATGAATGAACTGGTTGGATGGAAAATTTAATGCTTCACCATGAATGCTTTAGATAGCTGCTTATCTAGACTGGCTAACGAAACTAGAATCTTAAGCTAAAAGTTGAAAGTAAGGACCCACTTGTAGTTGCTTTTCGGCAAAACAAACCCCTGAGCCAAAAAGCCTGGCATGTCTAGAGTCGGTGGAGTAGATTCCACTACTCGGGTAAGTCTTGCTGAGTATTAGTATACTCAGCCTTGCTTGTGACTCGTTTTCAGGTGAGCCCTTCGAAGATATGATTGCTAGCTTGGCTTGGCCCTGCACTCTTCCCCCTTGTTGGTCGGTGGAATGGGATGCGCCCCCGTCCAACGGAGATAAGGCCGAGTGATGTCTCGTACGGGCTTCATCGAGACATCCTGTATCGTCGAGTAGTTTCCGTTGTTTATTTTTCCGCTGCAACTTAACTCTGAAGAACTTATTTATGTTAATTGGAGTATTTAGTTTCTAAGCTCAGAACTTGGCCTGTAATATTTACTTATGTTAATATCGTAATATTGCTGGAATGTGGTATTCTCTGGGCTCATCGTCGCATGAGCATTTGTATGTACGGCGCTCGATCCGTTCACCGTGGTTGTATCGGGAGGTTATACCCGACAGACCAGTGGATTACTCCGTTTGAAGTGTAAGGTTAACCGAGGATGCCTTAATGGTGATGGTTAATACACTTGAGCCGGATTAATTCAGGTGGTTCTGCCACAGCTGGTATCAGAGCCGTAGCTGGTGCCACAGCTGGCAACAGCGGACACCAGAGCCGAAATACATACGCCAGAGAATGCAACAAGCCTTAAAAACTTGTTTTCATAAAACTTGACTAGAAGGTTGTGTTGCGAAATGCGTTCGTACGTTAAGGATGGTGCCTAGTTCGTAAAGCCCTAAGGGATTATGGGAAAGTTACTAGGTGGCTATCTAACTTCTATATATATTATCAACTGACTTCCAGCACATTACTTTCTGTCAAAACTTACTTTCATGTACAACCGACCTTAAATTCTGTAACGACGCACTCATCGCTAAGGTAAGAAGGTAAGGATCCTCAGCCAACTGAGAGAGCTTGGCCTTCCTGTCGGTGATGCGAACCGAACGCTGCCCTCAAGCAGTGGCTTACTTGAGGTGCTGCCAATATGCCAACTGTTAGTTGAACATATTGGGAGTAGAAGGTTTGGCGCAGGGTATGGCGATCGCTGTTCATACCCCCGTCTCATGACGGTACCCCCGTGAATACGCTATCTCGATAGCGTATGTTAACGTCGTCTGTACGGCGGGAATTGTACAGATATCGTTTCTATAAGTAAACGGTAATGAATACGGACGCTTTCATGAGTGCTGGCATGAAAGGTTCATGAAATATATATATGCTTTGTCAATCTTCTGCAGGTACACTAACCGCGATCACGATAAGTTAAGGAACGATTAGAAAGACTCGACTAGCTATTATAGCGAGAGCCGTATTGTGTATGCCACCGAAACTATCATCGTAAGACCAAAGCTATTTGGCAATTGTTTTATTTGTGAGGATGAATAGGACATGCATACATCATAAACATGTGTATCTGAAATCAAAAATGCGTTGTGTGAGAGTGGAAAGGTTCTTGCGTATCTAAGTGTGGGTCGCATAAGGACTATCTAGCGGAACTGTCCGAATTCTGCCGTGACCAAAAAGAGCGATTTATTGGCCAAAGAAAATGACCATTTCTGATAAAGTTCATGTTGAAGAAATTGTCCCAAATTTTGTGTTCTATCTTCTGTTCAAAAACGAAAAATTCTGAACTTATGGATAGTGAGAAATAACAGAAACCTTGAAATGTCAGAATTCTGTCCAGAATAAGCACTTCTGCCCCTTAAATTTTTAGGCCCCCTTCCTGCGGTTTTCTGCCAAAGAGCACAACACGAAACTTGTTCCAAATTTACCCAGGAAGCTGCTGTTAAAATTTGGTAAATTTTGGCTGGGTAGATTTTCCCTGGTGTACGAAACTCTAGCCCTCTGTTCACTGAAAATTCTGGGTAGACAGTAAGGTAAAACCTGAAAAGAAAGACCATCTTAGAGACCCAATTAGCTCTGGAGTTGACTAGAAAAGTTGTTCACAAATACCTTAGGAGTGATCTGGGGAAATTTGAGAATTTTTGGATTAGAACTGTGGGAGTTATGATTATTTTTGCACACTATACAGAATCTGTCCATGTGCTGTTCACAGTTTTTCGCTATCTCACTCCATTTGATCTTTTGTTCAGATGGCCGAGCCTGTTGATATGATGGTGGATGAGGATGGACGCGTACACTCACAGTGTCTCCACTGGGAGGGCTTTCCCTCTATTTTGTGGGATGTTCTGCGTACCGCGGGCTATCTAATTCCCCCACGTTACGCCGGACTGGAGTTTGCAGAGAATGGAGTTACCCAGTGCCGTGTCAACGTGACTATCTTTCCGCACCCGCTACACCCGGAGTGGCCCGCCTTGGAGCTTGAGGCTGTTGGTCGCCGTTTGGCCGATACTTAGAAGCTCACTCTCCTACTCACAGCGAATCGTCCGTCAACGACTTGGATGACTTCTAGATGATGACCTAGAAGGACTTTTGCACATACTCCTCGATAGGGTAGCCTGACTTTTGGCAAGTGTTGTAATAGGCTAACTAGGAGCTGAGTAACTCTTTCGTGATGGGTACACCTGAACCATGTGGATACCCTCAGCATGTAAGGAACGGCGATAAACTTGGGTGATTTCGTTGTAAGTTGGTAAAACGATGAAATCCACAATCGCTGAAACTTGTCGGGAATTTTGTCCATGTCTCCTTACATTTCTGAGCTGTGAGTTGACTACCAAACCTGTCAGGAATTCTGTGATCTAGGGTCTCACAAAATTTCAACCCTATTGGATCTTGCTAGTTTGAGTTATAGGCCAGATACTATAACTCGCTCTGCCGAAAAACAGCCAAAACAGGGAAGCAAAGAGTGAACCGTTTGACCATCCTAGCCATCGATTTAGCATCTTGGCTGAATACCAAAGTGGTACATCTTTAAACTCCCTATCCACTGCCAAAATATAAGAAACTTTGGATGAACCTACCAGGAGTTACAAAATTCTTATGGCAGACAGTTTTTATGCCCGTGATTCCATCCAGGACCTTTTGGAAGTCTACTATTCTGCGTTAGAGCTTTTTGAGTCATGGAAGCAACATGGATCACGTTGCTAATGAAGAACATTCGCCTTTTCAGATGGTTGGAGCAACCCGTGGTAACCCGGATGGTTTTGGTGCTAGCGCAAGTGGATCACAACCACAGCTGCCACCACCACCCAGTTTGGTGGAAGTAATGGCCGCTCAAACCGAGATACTTCGCCAGCTTGTCAAGGGGCAGGAAGCGATTTTTCAATGCCTGCAGCAACAACACCATCAAGGGGATGGGTGCAATGTCCACCATCCTCAGGTTGCTAGCTATCCCGAGCTCAATAACAAGATGATGGACACAAGAGACGTTTACTCAGACTCCTTATTGCCCCCATCACAACTTCCGATGAAACTTAAGGATCACCAAGTAAAGCGTCGGACTCTCAAGCCTGACCCATGCAGCATAGACTTGACTGGATGGGAAATTACCTGCACAGAATTCATCCCACGGGGCCGACGTCAAGTTAGCAAAACTACTGACGCCGGCACAGTCCTTCGAACACAAACTCGCTCACCTGTTCCGGAAAAGATAGACCCTGCCAAATGCACCACACCCAAGGGAGGTTCATTGGGTATGCCAGTAGCGATATCTTCAGATAACAAACAACCCCGTCGTCCAAGTGACAAAAACCGTTGCTTCAATTGTAGCAGTGCTAGCCATTTCGCTCGAGAATGCCCTCAGCCTAGGAAGCCAAAGCAGGGCCAAGGTTCTAGCCAAACCCATCAGAACAAGCGTAAAAGACAGAGGAACAAGAGCAAAGGACAGATTGATCAGCTTGAAGCGCTCCCTAAAGGTGCACCCTTAATAACACGCACATCCTCTATTTTAATAACAAGCCTGCAGTTATATTATTTGATTCTGGTGCATCGCATAGTTTCATAAGTGCAAAATTCGGTGCAAAAGTAGGCTTGGATGTTTGTCACACGAAAGGGTCATATATGATATCCACACCGGGTGGTAAAATTGCTTCAAACCAAATGGTCAGACAAGTACCAGTCAAATTGGGTAGTAAAACCATCGACACAGACCTTGTCCTTTTACCTCTTGACGGCATGGATATTATTTTGGGAATGAACTGGATGACTATGCATGGAGTCACACTGGACCTTTCTTCCCAAGCCGTTGAGATAAATTCACCTAGTCACGGAGCCACTACCCTTTGCCTACCATTCCTAGATTGCCTGAATTCCTGTGCTTACCAGATGGAAGGACTTAAGCTAGATGATATTCCTGTGGTAAACGAGTATGCCGACGTTTTTCCGGATGACTTACCGGGAATGCCACCGGATAGGGATATTGAGTTCATCATTGAACTACAACCAGGCGCTGCACCTATATCCAAAAGACCATATAGGATGCCCCCTAAAGAATTGGCCGAGCTGAAAAATTCAACTCCAAGAACTATCGGACAAAGGTTTCATTCGCCCTAGCGCGTCACCTTGGGGAGGTCCAGCCCTATTCGTAAAGAAGAAGGATGACAGTTTGAGATTATGTGTGGACTACCGACCTCTCAATGCGGTAACTGTTAAAAATAAATACCCCCTTCCTCGCATCGATGTACTCTTCGATCAATTAGCTGGAGCCAGAGTCTTCTCAAAGATTGATCTTCGTTCGGGATATCATCAGATCAAGATTCGCCCATACGATATTCCTAAGACTGCCTTCTCCACACGATATGGACTATATGAATTCTTGGTCATGTCCTTTGGACTCACCAATGCCCCTGCCTACTTCATGTATCTCATGAATTCGGTATTCATGCCCGAGCTTGACAAATTCGTCGTAGTGTTCATCGACGACATCCTTATCTATTCCAAGGATGAGGAAGAGCATGCCAAGCACCTTCGCATTGTTCTTCAACGACTCAGAGACCATCAGCTCTATGCTAAGTTTTCTAAGTGTGAATTCTGGTTGGATACTGTAAAGTTCTTAGGTCACACGATCTCCAGCGAAGGCATAGCTGTTGACCCCAGCAAGGTACAAGAGGTGATGGATTGGAAACCCCCTACCTCTGTTCATCAGATTCGCAGTTTTCTTGGCTTAGCCGGTTACTACCGTCGCTTCATCCCGGATTTCTCTCGAATTGCTAAGCCCATGACGGAACTATTGAAGAAGGAAGTAAAGTTTGTATGGAATGAGAAGTGTGAGGGAGCCTTCCACACTCTCAGAGAGCATCTGACTACTGCACCTGTGTTAGCTCAACCCGATAATACCAAGCCATTCGATGTGTATTGTGACGCATCAGGTACTGGTCTAGGATGTGTGCTTATGCAAGAGAATCGAGTGATTGCATATGCCTCACGAGCCCTTCGGCCCCACGAACAGAATTATCCCACGCATGACCTTGAGCTCGCAGCCGTCATTCACGCTCTGAAGATATGGAGGCACTATCTCATGGGTACACAGTGCAATATCTACACGGATCATAAGAGTCTCAAGTATATCTTCACACAAGCCGATCTGAATATGAGACAACGGAGATGGCTAGAACTAATCAAGGATTATGACCTTGAAGTGCACTATCACCCCGGTAAGGCTAATGTAGTCGCGGATGCACTAAGCCGCAAGTCCCATTGCCATTGCTTATCCATGGAGTCCTACCATGAGACATTGTGTGCAAACATGAGGAAGCTTAACTTGGAAATGGTTTCCCAAGGCACTCTAGATCACATCTCAATTGAGCCCACTCTTCACGACCAAATCGTCATGGCACAACTACATGATGAAGGAATCAAGATCGTCAAACAAAAACTCTCTCTAGGTGAGGAGAAGTATAAGTGTTTCCGCCAGGACCATAAGGGAGTTCTATGGTTCGAAAGTCGTGTAGTCGTCCCGAAGAATCGTGAACTCCGCAAGCAAATTCTCGATGAGGCCCACCTTTCCAAATTCTCTATCCACCCCGGCAGTAGCAAAAGGTATCAAGACCTAAGGCAAAACTTCTGGTGGACGAGAATGAAAAGAGAAATTGCTACGTATGTCTCGGAATGTGACACATGCCAGAGGGTAAAAGCCAGCCACTTGAAGCTAGCCGGTACACTACAACCGTTACCTATACCATCATGGAAATGGGAGGACATAAGTATGGACTTCGTCGTTGGACTACCAAACACTTCCCAGAAACATGATTCCATATGGGTTGTCGTGGATAGACTCACAAAGACGGCACATTTTCTTCCGGTACACACCACCTATTCTACAAAGAAATATGCCGAGATTTACCTCGATCGTATTGTTTGCCTACGTGGAATACCTAAGACAATTATATCCGATCGTGGTCCTCAGTTTGTAGCACGCTTTTGGGAACAACTGCAAACGTCTCTTGGTACCAAACGGATTCGCAGCTCAGCATACCATCCTCAGACTGATGGACAAACGGAAAGAGTAAACCAAATCCTTGAGGACATGCTGAGAGCTTGCGTCATCCACTATGACAAGAATTGGGACAAATGCCTACCCCTAGCAGAGTTCTCGTACAACAACAGCTATCAAACGAGTTTGAAAATGGCACCATTTGAGGCACTGTACGGACGAAGGTGTCGAACTCCTTTGAGCTGGTCACGAACCGGAGAACGTCAATTAATTGGACCCGACCTGGTAATCGAGGCAGAGGAGAAAGTAAAAGTAATACAAGCAAATCTTAAAGCCGCACAAGCCCGACAAAAGAGCTATTCTGACAAAAGGAGAAAGCCCCTAAAGTTCGAAGTTGGCGATCATGTCTACCTTCGAGTTTCGCCAACCAAGGGAGTGCGAAGATTCGGAATTAAAGGCAAACTAGCTCCCCGTTATATTGGTCCCTACGAAATCATTAAGAGCTGCGGACCCGTAGCCTACAAATTACGACTGCCCCCTCAGCTCACGGCCACCCATGATGTCTTCCACGTATCTCAACTCAAGAAGTGTGTTCGAGTCCCTACCGAGATTGTGGAACAACAAGAAATATCGTTGGAATCCGACCTCTCGTATGTCGAACACCCAGTTAAGATTCTGGATCAAAAAGAAAGAGAGACCAGGAGGAAAGTAATTAGAATGTATAAAATACAATGGAATCACCACACGGAAGAAGAAGCCACCTGGGAAACGGAGAGCTACCTGAACCAACATTTCCCTTGGTTTCTTGTCTCAACCACTGGTATGTGCACCCACGCCCACACTAAGAATTACCGAATCTCGGGGCGAGATTCTTGTTAAGGGGGGAAGGCTGTGACAACCCTGGTAATTACTCTTCCAAAATCAATGTCATTAGCCTAACTCCATGATTAAACCAACTAATGAAAGGGTGGAAAGGATTAAAACGAGTTCAGTTGGAATTCAAATTTAATTTGAGCACATTGGTTACTTTTGAACATTTAATTTTAACTTTCAAACCATAAGCCAAATGAGATTTTGCCTGAAACCAAAGTTGTAGAACTTTTTATTTTGAACAACTTTCATGTTCAAAAGTTTTTGAAATTCAAATCAGAAAGAGGAGAAAACGCCCTGTTTGCACCCAGCCCCCTGAAGTTTTTCAAATTCTTGCACTTAGGTCCCTCCCTCACCCCTCCCTCCTCTGCTGCACCGCACGCTCGCCCGACCGCCGCCGGCCACCTGGCCCTCGACGCCTGCGCGGCCCCAGGCGCCGAGCCAACCCCGGCGCTCTGCCTGCTGCCCGCCCCCGCTCGGCCAACCGCGGCCGCGCTTTCTTCTCCCTCCCGCACGGCATGCCCTGCACCACCGCACTGCCTTCCAGTCGCTGGCCGCCGCCGCCTGCCCAATAGCGCACCTCCACCCACCGCCGGCAGCGCCCAATGCCTCTGCTCGCCGCCCAGCTCGCCCAACCGTGGCCGTGCTCTCCTTCTTCCTCACACGGCAGCCCGCACGGCTAGTACGACGCCACCGCCCCGACGCCCAATGGCGTGCCGCACGCCGCACGCCTCTGGCCGCCGCCCCCTTCACCCTGTGCCCCCGTCGTGCCGCCCGAGCTCCCCAACCGCCCGCCCGCGTCGCCTACACGCGACGTCGCGCCCCAGGCGCGCCCAGCGCACGCACGCCACGCGCACGACGCGCCTCTGGCCGCTGGTCACCGCCGGCCGCACCAATGGCGCCCAGCCTCGCCGCCCCCCCCCCCTCCACCTCGCGCCCCGGCCGTGCGAAGCCCACCCCCACGAGCTCCACCGGCTATAAAGCCCGGCGCAGCGCCCCTCCCTCCCCTCCTTTCTTCATCCCCGCAGAACAGAGAGCTCCATTGCCGCCGGCGCCCCCACCTCGCCGTGGAACCCTCTGCTCCGGCCCACCTCCGCCCGAGACAAGCGCTGAAACGGATCCCCCTCAGTGCGCTGAAGCTCCCCAACCCGAGCCCCGTCGCCCTCCTCGCCGGAGCGCCGCCGTCCGCGCCGCCCCTCCGCCGCCGCCCCTGCTCTCCGCGGCCAGCCTGCCACCGGCCATCCCAAGCCACTCCAAGACCACCAATAGGTGCGCCCTGGTTCCCTCTCCGTTCTCCCCCACCTTGCCCTCCCGCCGGCGACCGAGCTCGCCGGAATTTGGCCGGACAGGATGACCCCGCCGTGAAATTGCGACCAGGGACCACATTGCAAGCGCCCAAATCTTTCTAGGGGGTTTTCTGCTAGTTTTCAGGGACCCCTCTGTAAAGAAAGTTTTAACCAAATCAGTGAACTTGTAAAATTCGTATAAAATCGTAGAAAATTCAAAAAAATGCAAACTCAACTGTTCTGTAATCCTTAGAAGAAACTCTACAACTTTTGTTACATAAAGTTCCTCAGATTCTCAATATATTTTGCTCTAGATTAAATGGAAGGTTTAATGGACTTCTTTTGTACCCACTGTTGTAGATCATTGCTGACCCTAATTTTTGGGCAGTGAGTTACTTGCTTAATATTTAGGGCTGTGTAAAAAGATCAGGACCAAAAGCCATCTCTAGATACACCTTTTGTCCAACCTTGTTATATGCCATAAAGTGTTAGAACTAATTTTTCCTGCTGTTCTGTGATGATTAATGACATGAAACTTTTTCTGTGTTGTTGTAGTAATACCTAGAGGCCACAGAAAAATTTAGAAACATTTTTACTATATGTAACCTGTTCATATGAATTTGTGGTAGGAAAACTTCACTAATTCAAAATAATTAGTAAAGCCCTTATAAAATGTTCATCTTTTTACTATGAAACACAATAGAGTAGCTCAACCTGTACAAAATGTTTCATACATACAAACCCTGTATAACATCCTGTAGAAAATAATCTTTAATAACATGAGCTTAGCTTGTCCCATTTATTATGCTCTAAATCATGTACAAAAAAAATCTGAAAAATTTACAGTAGCACAAATATGATTATAGCAACACCCTGTAAAATTTTTAGCAGCAATACTTGCATGGTTTGTCCTGTATAAAAATAACTAGATTCTAGCAGTGGCTGTGTATTACATTTTTCATATTTAACATGCTACACAAAAATGTCTGAAATTTTTACAGTGACCTTATCTCTGCATAATGTACTTTGAATAAAAATTTTATTACCAGAAGCTAACTAGATTAGTATTTGTGTTCAACTCATTTTGGTGTTTAAATATAACAATACCCCTTCTTCTTTAATAAAGTTAAATAGATTAAGATAAGCTCTATTAACGATTGCCCAGGAAATGTTAAAGTAAATAACTTCACAGCAAAACTTATGTCTTATGAACCGCAACTTTATCATGAAGGAAATCATGTCTTTTACCATCACCACTGCTCAAACTTGTGCATTCATGTAGAAACGACTACTCTCGCCGACGGGACGTACGAGTTGGTGCCCGAGTCCGAGAGTGAGCAGCAAGAAGCCCAGGAAAATCTAACTGAAGCAGTTGAGACCCGGGTCAACGTTCAGACGATCCCCGGACTAACTATTCACAAGAAGGCAAGCCCCGGAGCATAACCTATTTCTTTCCTAATTATGCAACTCATTACTCTTTGCTTGTGCATTAAGTTTATAGGAGCTGAATGAAAACTTAGTTGCATGATGTTAGGAACCCTTGCTTGAAAACTAGACGTAAGGTTCGATAGAATGCTGTGCTAATAGGACTCCGGTAAAAGTCGAGTGATTTCCTGTCACTCGTGAGAAAATAGGAGTTGAATGTCTACTACACGCTGCAATCATAAGGACACGGACGGGCCATGGAACGATGGTTACGATTGAGGCCCGTCTGTCTAGTGAAAAATGCTAAGGCCGCAGGGTGTGGTAGTGATGGTTAAGTCTTTGAACGTACTAAACACATGCCGAGATTATGGGAATCGGTAAGCTTAAGTACCTGATTGGCCCGGCAAGGGGACGGCATCCTACCCTTTGAACTTCGGTCCCACTATATGGCGAGTGCACGAGTGGTCACGACCCGGCGCCGAACCGTGGCGTGGGGCTCGTGTACTCTCGGAGGGTAGCCCCGATCCACGACCCGGAAAGAAAGGGGAAAAGTTGCACGTGTGACTCTGTGAGTAACCACGTGACGTGTGTTTAGGTTTCCCTTGCAAGGTTAAGAAATTCGATTCGAATCGTCCATTTCTCACGGCTATTGAGACTGCTTAACCATTTTTACCCACAGAGTAAGAAGAGGAACAATGATGATGAATGAACTGGTTGGATGGAAAATTTAATGCTTCACCATGAATGCTTTAGATAGCTGCTTATCTAGACTGGCTAACGAAACTAGAATCTTGAGCTAAAAGTTGAAAGTAAGGACCCACTTGTAGTTGCTTTTCGGCAAAACAAACCCCTGAGCCAAAAAGCCTGGCATGTCTAGAGTCGGTGGAGTAGATTCCACTACTCGGGTAAGTCTTGCTGAGTATTAGTATACTCAGCCTTGCTTGTGACTCGTTTTCAGGTGAGCCCTTCGAAGATATGATTGCTAGCTTGGCTTGGCCCTGCACTCTTCCCCCTGGTTGGTCGGTGGAATGGGATGCGCCCCCGTCCAACGGAGATAAGGCCGAGTGATGTCTCGTACGGGCTTCATCGAGACATCCTGTATCGTCGAGTAGTTTCCGTTGTTTATTTTTCCGCTGCAACTTAACTCTGAAGAACTTATTTATGTTAATTGGAGTATTTAGTTTCTAAGCTCAGAACTTGGCCTGTAATATTTACTTATGTTAATATCGTAATATTGCTGGAATGTGGTATTCTCTGGGCTCATCGTCGCATGAGCATTTGTATGTACGGCGCTCGATCCGTTCACCGTGGTTGTATCGGGAGGTTATACCCGACAGACCAGTGGATTACTCCGTTTGAAGTGTAAGGTTAACCGAGGATGCCTTAATGGTGATGGTTAATACACTTGAGCCGGATTAATTCAGGTGGTTCTGCCACAGTTGCCGCGGTTTTAATCGTCTTGATTTTTGGGGTTTTGATTTTAGGTCATGTTGTTCATGGCAAATTTGCACCTCGGTGCAATGACATTCAAAATTCGACTCTTCGTTTGATGCACAAGTGGCTTGCCATCACTCTCTTTCTAAGAGGTGATTCCGAGTCGTGCGCAATGATGAGTTGATGATCCTATATGCCATTGTCAACAAGATTCGAGTCTCTCCCGTGAAAGAAATAGTTAATCGTTGGCTTCAGAATTTCAAGGTGACGCGTCCTATTGAATGCACTTCTTTGATAACCTACATCGCTTCAAGCATTGGCGCCTTAGATGAAAACAATGTTTCCTTCATTGAGGATGATCGTGTTTTTATCGATGAGGCTTATTTGGTTCAAGGCCACATCCTCAAGAAGGGCCCGAATGACTCCTTGATTTTCTTCTCTCTGGGTTATGCAAATGAGATCCCATTGCCAAACGTGGGGTATTATTTGTATAATTGCCAGTCACTAACTGACCCTCTCATTCCAGAAGAGGCGGCAAGAAGGCATAGTGTTTCTGGTTTACCTCGCAGGACCACAAGGAGCAGGGCCAGAAGAGAAACCGAGCCAGCAACACAAGCGGGAGGTTCGTCCTGGCACAACACAAGCACTGAAGAGTGGGCACGGCAGGCTCCAAGCCGCCGGTCCACTAGCTCCAGTTCCTGCGGAATCCCGAGCCTCGCACGACGCACAGCCTCCAGCCGTGACTTCAGCTCCGTCACTCAGCAGCTAGGAGAGCTGCGGGTCCAGACCGACAACATTGAAAATACACTGCATCAGCACATCAAAAGTAACCAAGCATGGTAGCAGTACACCGGTGAAAGGATCCACGCTATGGAGCAGAGGCAGCTACAGCAGCAGGAGGAGTGGAGGGCTTACTACCGTTGGAGAGGGTTTAACCCTGACCAATAGCAGTGAGTCTGAAGCTAGCTTGGGGGAGGACCCCCACCGATAGGTATCTTGTATCTTAACTTCCCTTTTTCGCTTTCAAACCTTTATGCATGAAACAAAATAAAAATCTGCAAAACTAAAAACAAATAGTTGCTCTATTAAGCATGTATGTGTAGTAAGCATGGTGTAGTTTTCCTTGTTGAGATGATGAATAGTTGCTCTATTAATTTCCTTCACATGCCTAGTTACAACTTAGTGCTCTTCCTAAGTTTTGGGTTCGTTGGCTTAATGTTCAAACCTTAAACTCGAAACTTGTGGGTAGCAAAAAGCATGATCCAAATCAAGGTTGTTGTGAGTTATGATATGGTTAAAAAAAGTTGCTATGATCTTCTCCAAGTGACGCTTGATTTCTGGAGTATCTTTTCAAAAATACTAAAACAAACAAAGTTCCTCAATGATTTGAAATTCCTATCCAAATCCATATATTATTCTTATTGAAAACCTTCCACATATGCAACTTGTTATCTCATTGAGCGTTGTCAAATTGTTGTGACCCTTAGTGAGATTCATTTCATACTCCCATGATCAAGATCACGTACACACTCCACCATATGCTATGCTTCTACACAAGAAGTAACCAAGTATTTCATTCATTCATCCACAAATAAAAACTCTACTTTGCCGCAATGACCACTCTCTCCCAAATATCGTAAGAAAGATGAGGATGGGCTATCCGGAAAAAAAAAGAGAAAAGGAAAAAGATGCATGCCCCAAGAAGGTATGACGCATGCTCACAAGGCATGTCAAAAAAAAGAGAGAAAAAGAAAAAGATGCATGCCCAAAGAAGGTATGCCACATGCCCACAAGGCATGTCAAAAAAAAGAGAGAGAAAAGAAAAAGGAGATAGCCCATGCTCAGAAGAAGAAAATAAATAGAGAAGTGGTCCATGCAAAGGAGTTCATCCACCATCCACCAAAAATATCCACACACTTGCACATCTTGATCAAGGTTTATGACTTGTCTCTCCTTTGGATCCGGTTTTTACCTTTGCAATATATGAGAAACAAGTGTGCCTTCATATCCTCCAGCTCCACAAATATTGAACCTTTAGAGATAGGATGAGGAAGAAAGGCAAAATAAAAATCCTTGGTGAGGAATTATACACAAAAGAGAGATCTGAGAGATTATTTGAGGAACTTTAAGATTTCTTTTGACAAACTTTACAAAAAAACCCTCCAGATTGATGGTTGAGCAAAAGAGTAAGAAATACTAGCACTCTACAAATCCGTTCTGACTCTCAACCGCCAAAGATGAGGAAAAGCTACAAGCCCCACAGGAGTAAGGTAAGAGGTAAAGATCAAGGTCAACTTATTCAAAATCATGGTAAGAACACTTTGTTGTGCCTAAGGTATAGGTTGGAAATGCAAAATTGAAGCAACTCCTGATCAACAACATAAAGCCTTGTTTTGCTCAGGGACGAGCAAAAGGCTAGCTTGGGGGTGTTGTTGACGATCCTTAAATGCCAAATCCGACCGTCAATGATACTCACGAACAAAGGAAAACCATGCCTCTTACTCACATATTTGTATCACTAACCTAGCTCCACAGTTGTTTTGGAGAACTTATCATTTCAGGGATGCAAGTCCGAAATAAGAAGAAAACAAGAAGAAGACGCAACAGAAACCACAGAAGATCGCATCCTGCATCACACACCCAAGAGAAGGCCCACATGAAATAGCCAACCGACGTACAAAAATAGGAAACACATCGAACGGTGCAGAGGACCCAACAGGCAGTCACCCAGGCGAAGGCGGTGGCGAGAGGCGGTGCTAGGGGGTCGACCGAACCCCCTGGTGCGGCCGAACCTAGACTGGAAGCAGTCCAGGTGAGGCTTGGCGGGAGACTCGATCCTATCCTCCTCTAGTCGGTTGCGGATGTTTCCATGTGGGGAGATGGTGGGAACCGACCTCAAGAGCTATAAAAGGAGCCCTCCCCTTCTTATTCAACACACCACACTTGGAGCCATTCTCTCTACTCTCACTTGTGACTTGTATTCCTAGGGTAGTGGAGCTAGGCTAGAATTCTCTTAGTGAATCCAGTCGTCCTCGGGATCGGAGAGCAATCCTCGGTCCTTGGTATGGCTTTGTATTCGACTTGTCGGTATCCTATTCATATCATAGAGCTAAGCTTTGGTTGTTATGTTATCTTGATAGTCTATCATGCTCTTTCTTGTTATACTATCCTGGTAATGTGTCATGCCTTAGCTTGTTGCTTCATTAGTTATACTCTCTTTATGCTTAGGCCAGATGATCTGGGTAAGGATAACGGTTCGTTGTGCCTTCAGGTTTGCCTTAGTGTTTTGTTTGTCCATCCGAAGGGTGGGAGTCCCAGGGACACTAAGGTAGTGACCTCATACACGGGCGTGGTGCTCGGGTATGCGGGATCCTTCGGATATGCCTGTGCTCCACGGTATTGCAGGGGTAGGCCGCAGAAGGTAACAGCTTTGTTGGTCTGCCATGACGTTCCGTCAAGGTTAGTAAAGTCCCCCACGTTCGGGTTCGGGGTAGGAGTTCTGAAAGATGTAACATCCTGGATGTACTCTGGGATGGGACATTCTCCCTGTTATCCCTATTTTCCCGGCACCTGCAGTTCTAAGCATGATTAGAGTGTAGCCCTTGCTTGTATGAATAGATACTAATAGGACCCCCTTGTATGCCTTTGCTCCCGCTAACCCGTAGGTTTATTCGTTTATTCTTTATCCTGAGTTTGGCCCGTGTGTGTGTCACTCTACCCTTATTCATATCTTTTATCATGACTTACCCCTATTTATGCAATAGTCTATGACTTATTCATATCGTCTTGCTCTTGTATCAAGTAAACTCTTACAATCATGCCCTCCTTTGGGAATATATAAATAACGATACCCAAATACTCACCAGGTGAAATGCTACAATGGTATATCCGTGCGCTTGCGGATCCTTTCTGTAATCGTTAATACATACCACTACGACATTTTCTAGTGCTGCTGCTAGGGGCTTAACTATCCCTAGTGGTGACGCTAAGAAACGCCAACAAGCATTTCTAGCGCTGTTGCCGGGGACTTAACCGTTCCTTGTGATTGCGTTTAGAAATGTCAACAAGCATTTCTGGCGTCGTTGCCAGAGACTTAACCGTTCCTTGTGATTGCATTTAGAAATGTCAACATTCCCTCTATGTATAATGGAGGTGGATAGGATGCAGCTAAAATGTGGTGTATCTGCTGCTTCTCTCTAGGCTGATCACTTGGTTCGGGTAGCTCATCAAAGACTCCCGTGTACTAAGTACTGTTGAGGACTCTTTCCAGAATTTCCTTTGCCTCAGACATGGTTTTGTACATGATCGATCCCTCGGAGGCGCTATCTAGGAAATGTGCACTCTCTGGCTTCAACCCTTGAACAAAGTGTTGCAAAAGTATTTCCTCTGGGATGTTGTGTGGTGGACTAGAGGTAGCTATCTGCAAGAATCTTTCCCGGGCTACTCTGAATGACTCATCGCCTTGTCGGAAAGACAAAAGTTGGAGACGATGTGGCACTACTTTGGAGACAGGATAGAAAAACAGGCTAAACTTGTCCTTCAAGGCCATCCAATGTCCTCCAACTCTCCCTGCTCTCCGGCGGTACCAACTCTTGGCTGCTCCCGTCAGAGAGAACGCAAATAGCTTCCACCGTAGTGTGTGTTGAGACATACCGGGTATAATGAGGAGAGAACTATTCTCCTCGAAATCCTGCAGGTGAGTGTAGGGACATTCGTCCTTTCTACCAGAAAAGGACTAAGCACGAACCATGGCTACGAAACTGAGACGGATCTCGTATCCATCAGATAATATGGGGTGGTAGGATGGTGGCGGTTCCAAGTACTCGCGGTATGAAACTGCCGGATAACTTGGAGTGAACTCCATGAGGTAAATGGTATGGGCGGAAAGGTGTACGGCTGAAAAAGTTCTATAACTAGTATTGCTACTGTTCCCTGACAACGGCGGCAGAAAGCCTGTTGGCACTCCTTAGCCTTTACGAACTAATCCGCAAGCGCACGGATATCGATGTAACTTTCACCAGGGAGTTTACCTGGGATATCGAATCCAAGGAACGGCAGACGCAACCTGACCTAGAACTATTTGACCGGACCCACCTAGAGAGAGGAGGTAAGAGGGTAGAGGGCTTAACTTCAGTTAGCCAACTCGCTACCCAGATAACTATAAGTTACAATAACTTGATCTGCTTCGGCGGCTAGGGCGGAAGGACCACAGACTAAAGGTGAAATGGGGGGTTCAACTCGGCCAACGATCTACTGCTATGAAAACATCCGAATGTGGTGGACTACAAGGGACGGATAGGGCTGTCACCACCTGCCGCCTACCACATCAGTTCCATGGGGTGGAACACAACCCAAGATAACTATCAAGCCTAAGCACCACGTTTCAACTATCCAGTTACTGACTTCCGCCTCACTTTAAGGCAAGAAGAAACCCCAAATTGCCAGGCTTGCTGAACCACGCAGACAAGGGATCCCGCAGATCAAAGAAAGTAAACTAACTAGGTACTGAAAGTAAAGAGAAAGACTAGCGAGATACTGAAGATAAACGAGGAACTGACTTTGATAATATTCCCCTGAGGTGGATACAAAGTGGAGAAGGACCAAGAGAAAACCCCGGCTCCTTTCCAAGCTCGGCTCTTGCACAAGCTCGCACCTCACTCTCTCCCTATTCTACAACTGAACTGGAGCTACTAAGAATCTCACTTCTCTGTGGAATGGTGTGTCTTACAAATGAGAAATGGAGCTCTATTTATAGCAGCTAGAGGTCGGTAATCGGTGAAGAGATCAAGACCACGCGACCTGGGCGATTAACGTAACTTCCATGCAAAGTTGAGCTTCATTGGCTGACATGTGGGGCCAGCTGGCCTCCCCCGGGCCGCCCGGCTTGGGGGTGGTGCCATGCACCGCCTTTTGCGTTGACGTCTCTGATTGCCTCCTGAGGTCGGTAGCTGTTGTTTTTTAGTTTAGCAACTGTTTTGGACATGCATGTGGGACCTTTGATCCGTGTGTGAAGTCTTTTGGGTCCTTGGATCAAACCGACTTCAAGTGCACGACCCTGATCCTTCTAGATGTGTTTCTTCATTCCTGGATCGATGACGTGGCCAGAGCAGGGGGAGCCAGGCCGGCCGGCCTAGGATTTCTCCTAGTTCAGCCCAAATTCTCACACTAAGTCCCTGAAATGATAAATGTAGCAAAACTTGTGAAACTTGTTAGTGTGGTTAGTTTTAACTCAGTTTTGACTTATAAATCATGAAAATCGAAGAAATGTTGGCGGTAAAAATGATCGAAATCGACCGTCAACACCAGGGGAGCTTCAACAAGATGCTTGAAACTCAACTAGCTCAGCTAGCCACTGCTATTCCTTCTGCAGAGATAGGGAAGATCTCGGGGCAATCTGAGGCTCCCCTAGAGAGCATACAAGCGGTGAGCACATGTTGGGGTGAGCCAGCGCAGGGTATAACTACTGCTAACTATGTAGGGAATCTTGCACGCCCGCGCAGGGTGCAGCGAGGTAAGCTAATAGCACTAAGAGTGGAAGATCCAGGATATCCGGTGATCAGTTGCTCCATTTACGACTGTCACTATGAGCAAGATCTTTGCGACCTTGGAGCAAGTGTTAACATTATGCCCAAGGTAACATTCAAAAATCTTGGATACCCTGCATTGTCCCCAACTTGTATGTGTGTGCAGCTCGCAGATTCGACAATCTGGTACCCCGAAGGGATCGTGGAAAATCTCCTAGTACGAGTCAAGGATTCGTTCATTCTCACGGACTTCATAGTCCTGGACATGGAGGGCGATCTAGGAATATCAGACATTCTTGGGCGGCCTTTCCTAAGGGATGCCCAGGCCCGAAAAAATTCATCTCCGAATCATGTGCAAGAAGATGACATTCAGGTTCCAAACCATGGAACAAAACATGTACCTGATTCATCAAGATCATCATGGAAATGGGTTGTGGGCAAAACCATGGCCCCAATCCAAAGACCCAGCTCCCACACCACCGACATGAACAAGGAAGAAAACCAAGCAGGTGTGGAGAAAGAAGAAGACGTCATCGTTCTCGACATCCTCTCCAGGTTTGGATGATTGGACCTCAAGTTAAACAGGTATGGAGAGGGTCCTGCTCATCATACCTTAAACCAAGAGCTAGCTTGGGGGAGTTCTTCCACCAAGTGAAGTATATCCTTTTACTGCTTTCAATAAAGATATAAAAACTCTAAAAACCAAACAAATATTTTCTGCTTTAATTTCCCTTTTTCCATATGCTTGGTAAGAGTGCTTAGTCTTCCTAGTTGAAAGGATGAATAATTATTATGCTCTTCCTTGTCTGTCTTGCTTAGTCCTAAAATATGGTGTTTCCTAAGTTTGAGTTTGCTGGCTGTAGCACAACAGCTGGCTTGCATGGTTGCATGCAGCGGCAGTAGCAAATAGGCAGGCACGAGTGTTCGTGTGTTGCTTTTGTTGATGTCCAGGTTGGACATGGTTTGTGACTTGGTCACGTGGGCTAGGTGTTGATTAAGAATAGGAGAAGGCCTAAGGCCTGTGTCGGACTTGGGAAATAAA
Organism: Panicum miliaceum; assembly: GCA_032594955.1. Lineage (NCBI taxonomy): Eukaryota > Viridiplantae > Streptophyta > Magnoliopsida > Poales > Poaceae > Panicum > Panicum miliaceum. The sequence goes on along the minus strand of CM064056.1, from coordinate 42,636,113 downwards.
AGGAGCAGGAACCCCAGCCAGGGTTTTGTGCGTCAGAAACACACGGACACGGAGACGGCAGAATGGTGACCCAAGGCGGCGGCGCTTCTATTTTTCCTAGTCGGGTCTAGGGTTTTGGATCTCGCGGAGATCTTTGTATGGATGCTTGGGTCGGCATCTTTTGAACATATCTTCTATGCAATCAAGATTAAGGTTTCATTAGTTGATGTGTTGGTAATCTTGCTCCTCCGTTTTGGTCTTTGCTTTGCATGCTTGTTCTTGTCTACAGTTTTTGTTTTAGATTGATTTATTGATCAACGTGATTAACTTGTTTTGATCCACCCGAAACTGTGATAGGGCATCAAGCTATTGATCTGGAAAGTTTGGTTGGTTAGCCTTAAATAGTTTTTGCTTAATCTTGTAATTAGGGCTTGGCTATTTCGCGACACTTTCTGACACAGTTTGAGTGTTTATTTTATATCTCGAGTTGTAGACCTCTGATTGACGTGATTCAAGTTGAGTTGGCTTCATAATTACATCAGCTATTTTCTGGTTAAGTTTCACGTCAATAGTATTTATTGTCTAGGAACAACACACACCCAACTTTTTCTTCTTTCTTTTCGGGTTGTGGATCAGGGCCACCCTCCGAGAGTACAAGAGCCCCACGCCCGAGTACGGCGCCGGGTCATGACCACTCATGCACTCGACATATGCACATGGAACCGAAGTTCGAGGGGTGGAAGGTATGTCCACTTGCCGGGCCAATCAGATACTTAGCTTACCAATTACCATATTCTCGGCATGTGGCTAGTACGTTCAAACGCTTAACCACCACTACCACACACTGCGGCCTTAGCATTTTTCACTAAATAGACGGGGCCTCAATCATCAACATAAACATCGTACCATAGCCCCGTCTGTCGACCTTACGATTGCAGCATGTAGTAAACATTCAACTCCTATATTCTCACGAGTGATAGGAAATCACTCGACTTCTACCGGGTCCTATTAGCATAGCATTCTATCGAACCTTACATCTAGTGTTCAGAGCATAGGAACCTAAGATCATGCAAGTAAGTTTTCATTCAACTCCTATGAACTTAATGCACAAGTAGATAGAAACATAAGTTGCATATATTTGAAAGTAGGGGGATTCATGCTTCGGAGCTTGCCTTCCTGAGCAAACCTAGCCTTGGGCTCTTCCGAACTTTGATTCGGGTCTTTGAGAACTTCAGTTAGATTAACTTGTGCTTCGCGCTGCTCACTCTCGGACTCGGGCACTAGCTCGTACATTCTGTCAGCAAGAGTAGTTGATTCTATATGAATGCGCAAGTATGAGTTGTGGTGATGGTAGAGATTTGTAGCTTATTTCACGATAAAGTTGTAATCCAATAAAACTTCATGTTTTATCATAAATCATTGTTCTTTACTATTCCTTCGGTAGTCACTTACTTAATATAACTTAGATCAATTAACCTTATTATATAGATGTGTGTTTTGTCATTTATAAATGTTATCTTTCAAAGAGCAAGTATGAAATATTCGTGGTCACTGCTAGAAACATTTTCTGGTGTCGATATTTTTATACAAGATACCTCTCTGTGCAACTAGATTACTGTATAAATTTCAGCTCCTTATATGCAACAGATTAAGTACGAAAAATAAAATAAAAATCTACTGCTAGGACCTAGTTATTTTTATACATAACAAACTATGCAAGTATTGATTCTAAAAATTTTACAAGGTGCTAAAATACCCATATAAATGTTAGTGCAAATTTTTTAGATTTTATTGGGCATGATACAAAGTATAAGAATTAAGACAAGATACACCTACTTTAATAAAGATCTATTTCTACAGGAGGCTCTACAGGGTTTCTGTGCATTAAACTTTCTCTACAGCATGAGCTGCTCCAAAATGTACCCTAGTAAAAATATAAACATTTTCCAGATACCAGAACCAATTACTACGATTTAATGCATTTCTTCTCAACAAAAATTATACATGTAAGTTACAGAAAGGTAACAAGTTCTAAACATTTTCAGCGGCATCTAGGAATCCATATAACACCACAGAAAAAGTTTCATGGAATGAATCATAATAGAATAGCAGAAAAAAATTAAATCTATCCCTTCATGGCATACAATAAAATCTATCAAACACTTGAGCTAGAGGTGTTCTCTAGCCTTGAAATATTTATTCTGAGTTTAATATTTCGAATCTAACCTACCATCCAAAAATCAAGTTCAGCACTGCCTACAATAGTTGGTACAATTAAATCCTATTTATTATTCCCTTTATCCTAGAGCCAATTATATTTAGAAACTGAAGGAGTGCCTATAACAAAAGTTGTAGATCTACTCACAAGGAACACAGAGGAATGTAGTTTACAATTTTACGATATTTCTATGATTTTTAAAGCATTTTAGAAGTTCCCTGTTTTTGAATCTAGAGTTAAAACATTGGTTCGCAGATATGCCCCTGGAACTTTCTACTAGGGACCCTAAAATCAAAAGAAGAAACACAATTAGGTCCCTGGTGGCCGGCCGGGGAGCTCGAGCTCAAATCCGGCAAGGGGAAGGGCCGGCGGTGAGGGGGGTGACGGGGAGGAGCAAGAGGGCGTCGAGGGAAACCTCTGGGTGTGCTTCGTGCGGTGGGAGGCGGCCGGTGGTGAGCTGGGGCAGCGGCGGGTTGAGGCAGCAGCCTGCGATGCTCCGGTGTCACACCCTAAAATTAATGGATTTTAGGATGCGATTAAAAAAAATAATAATAAAGCAATGATTTTCTCATAATTATAAAAATTTCAACTTTTATTTTCTTTACAGAAAATCTAGTATAGGAAAAATAAATAATTGTCTTTCAGAACTAAATAAAATGGTTTTATGTTTGTTGCATTCATGTCGCTGCATTGGTTTTTGTTTGTTTGCGTGTTTAAGTTTGCAAAATAAAAATACCCAAAAACTACCCTAAAATCTTTTTCTCTCTTTTCCCTATCTCTTTTGGCTCACCCCATCTTTCTCTCTTTCTTTTTCTTTTAGCCCAGCCCAAATCCTTCTCTTCTCTTCTCCTTTTGTTTTCTCCCCGCGGCCCAACTCCGCCGGCCCAAACCAGCCAGCCCAAACCGTTTCACCTCCCTCTCACCGCCAGCTGGGACCCACCTGTCGGCGCCCCCTCTCTTTCTTTCCATTCTTCTTCCTCCCGCACCGCTTCCCCTCTTTCCTTTCTCCGCCACGACGCCAGACGCGCTGCGCCATCGTCCGCGCCTCCCTCCCCTTTCTTTTTTCTTCACCCCGAGTCCGGATCGACTCCGCGCCGTCGGCCGCGTCCCCTCTTTCCTTCCCCGCGACGCTGGATGCCTTACTGGCCGTGGTACGCGTCCGCTCTTTCCTTCGCCGCCCGCCGCCTTCTCTTTTCCCGGCCGCTCCGCCTCCTCTCCTTCCCTACAAAACCAACACCTGAACCCTTGCCCCTCCTCTTCCACGCTTGCACCGCACGCCCGACTACCCCACCGCTCTGCGCCGCTATTTTTCCCGAGCTCGAGCTCGCCGACGCCGCCACGCCATCGGCCCGCCTTCATGCCGCCTCTCCGTCGACTGCGCCCATCGCCGGAGCCCCGCCTTGGACCCAACGCCGTCGTCCACTCCTTCCCCTTCGTGCTGTCGCTCCACGCCGGCATTTTCTCGCCGGAGCGAACATCTCCGCCCGTGCCGCACCTCGTCGTCGACCCGCCGTTTCGCCTCGACTCCGCCGTCTTCAACCCCCGAAAGACTCTCGCGAGGAAGTAAGCACCACGCCGCTCCCGTTTTCCCCCTCCCTCTAGCTCTCTTGCCCCTGCAATTTCTCGCCGGAGCTCTGGCTCCGCCCGCCGCCGTGGTGAGCATGCTTCCGGCCGCCACACAGCCGTCCCGAGTCCCTAGGAGAGTTCCCCGTCGCCCACTCTCGCTCCTCGGCTCTTTCCCGTGCCAATCCGTGCCCCAGAGCACCGATTCCGGTGTACACCAGCGAGGCGCCGCCACGCCTGCTCGCCGTCGGCGTCTGCCGCCGCCCAGCACAACTGAGCGATTCGCCCGACCCTTTTACTCCGCCGGGTCGACCCGAGCCGACCCTCGTCCTGCCACCCGATCTAGATCTAACGGCCAGAATAGATCCGAGCCGCGTCCGATTCGCCCGACCCTTACCCCGCCGCCCGATTCTGATCTAACGGACTGGATTCGCCCGACCCTAGCCGTCCCTGCAACTTTTGTAGAAAAGCCCCTAGGTTTTCCAGGAATCAACCCGCAGTCCAGATCAGTAGAAAAATAATTAGAGTTGAGCCCTTTCTTTTCTGTCCCGACCCCTGACCTTTCTAGAATTAATACCCGCCGTCCAGGATCTCCAGTTTTGCACCCTAACCCTTTGTTTAAGGATTAGTTATGTTTTAGCCCAGATTTCTTCAATTTAGCCCCTGGAAGTTCAGTTTCTTCGCAGATAAGTCCCTGAAGCCTTGCTTTAGCCCTACCTTCGTTGTTTTAGCTCTGTTTCGACTCGTTCTTGTTGCGTTAGTCTTTTAAAACCCTAAGCTACTGTTTAGTCGTGTCGTTGTGCCTCTGTTCCTATTTTTAAATTAAATATAGATTTAATTTGATTAAAGTTCTCTCACCTAGTTTTTTTAATTAAAATCTACCTAGGTCTTTACCTCCGGTTTTTCATAACTAATGTCAATTCAATTAATACTCAAATGTGTTCTAAATATAATTTATTTAGTTGAACACCAAATATAAAGTTATGCGTTTAGATGCTCTCACAAGTTTCTTTCTAATTAATTATTAATTAGTGTAATTTGTATATAGACAATCATAAATAAAATATGACTAAGTTCTACTTCGCTTTTATAAATAAAAATATAATATAATTTAATTATAATCAAGGATATTTTGTCTTGAATATATTTTACATTTGTTTTCCAATTAAAATAAATAAAACTCCTAGTTCTTTTGTTTCTTTTATAATACCAATCTTCTGATAGCTGTGTCTTTTCAACCCTAGCTCCATTTTCCGTGTTTCTTGTGCCCTTATAACCGTAGCAGCGAGCCTTATCCTTTAGCACGCTCTTTTAAAAGCTTTTGTTTTGTGATTGGTGTATTGTTCTTAGCTGTACTTGTTTGTTGTCTTGTATGTTTGTGCTTGATGTTTGCTTCGAGTAGAATGATCGCTATTGAAGCTTGAAGATCAAGGTTTTCAAGTGAGCAAGAACTGAAGAGCGGTAAGAGTAGCTTTTCGTTGGAAAAAGTCAAGTGACCCTAACCATCCTTCTATCTATGCTTATTTACAAGATTACCATGTATTAAATGGAACGTGGAGAACCACCCAGGAAAACAGTACAACCACGAGGACTATATGGCTCTGGTCTTGGCTAATTAATTAGAGACTCTAGTTTGAAGCGGTCTTACCGAAAGGGCAAGGAGGGGGTCGGTGAGAGGGGTCATAGCCCGGTCCTCTTGGGGTAGCTGCCTTTGCTAAGGAGCTGACCATTAGGGAGATTTATGGACCACACTGCTATCGAAACTTTAGCGGACTACTTCTTATTAGGGAATCTTTATAAAGGCCTCGTAGCGTCCCTATGCAATCACACCTCGGAAGTATGGTATTGTGCCTAGCTAGCACAGCATGGTTGGGTCCAAAGTTCTTTTGAACTTTTACGCGACTTGTGGTGAAAGTGTACAACCTCTGCAGAGTGTCTAAAACTGATATATCAGCCGTGCTCACGGTCAAGAGCGGCCTGGACCCTCACATGATTAATAAACTTAAAGATGGATTTAAATCGTTATTCTGGTTATATCTTGTGGTCTTGCTGAGTACCAACCATAAGTGTACTCACCCTTGCTAACTGCTGCTCAGAAGAAAAAGGTGTGAAGCCTACTAAAGATGATGAAGAGTTTTAGGCGTACGCAACTCCCAGACGTTTGCCTGTGAAGTGTGGAGCCTTCGTTTCCATGATAAGCGCATATCTCTGATAGTCTTGTAAGTCCTTATTTATGTTTCTTTACGTGATATTGTTGCTATTATTCACTGATGATGTCACTATATATATGGAACTTGATCCTGGCATACATATAGTTATGCATTTGGTTTAGTCCTTAAACTGGGTGAGACATTCTGCGGGGCAGGTCCAGTGAGGTTAGGCCGAGGAGCTTCGGTGTATTGGTGGTTGGGGGCTCGGTTGGGGTAACGGGTGGCCAAAGGATCGAGCTCGCCGGCGAGCTCCCCACAGCGGCAATGACGGGTCGGGTGGCGCTCATGGGGGAGGCCGCAGGGCCTTTTAAAGTCTGCAAGGGGAGGGAGAGGGTTGGGGGAGGGTCGGGCAGGACCAGCAGGCTCGGGCAGCGGCAGACGCGCACGGCAGGGATGCGCCGGCCGCGTGGCGCGCGTGAACCGGCCAGGAGGGATTCGGCAAGGGGGCGGGATCACGTGGTCGGGTCTGGTCGCGGCCCTTTGAGGCGCGCGCCTTGGCATGGCTCGGGGTGCAGGCATCGCCGGCCAGGTGGCCGACGACCGCTGCCCCTCGACTTGACAGAACTGGTGAGGGTGAGGCTAGGGGCTGATGTGCGAGAATTTGATGAAATTTAGGGGTCTGGTCATAAAAAAAGATATTTTCTCATATTTTCCTATATCAACTCAAAAATCTTTGAACACGAAAGCTTCTCAAATTAACAAGTTCTACAAGTTTCATTTCAGGATAAAGTTCATTTGAGTCACGGTTTGAAAGTTAAATTAAAACTTCGAGATTCATTTGAGCCACGGTTTGAAAGTTAAATTAAAACTTCGAAAAACATGTTTAGAATGACCTAACCTTTGTTGTGTAAATTTTCATATTTCATATTCGCCCTAAGTTCCAACTAGGCATTTATTTATCCTAGCATTACTGATGTGCCTATTTAGTTGCATAGACATATTTGCAATAATGTGAGAGTTATGCCAAGTTGATTGTTAAAGGACATATACACATGTATACATATAGTTGTAAAAACCAATACATGAGGTATTTATTTTAGTTTTTCTTAGCTCTTTATGCATGATGCTATGCTAATGATTCTTTTAGCAACGTAAACACCTAGGGTGTCACATAAGGTAGAGTTTTGTTTTAGACTAGCTAAACAATAAAGAAAAGAAAGAGCAAAGGCTATATCTAATTTCAGAAGTGCACATTTTGTTTGTCGTGAGATTGTGGCACCTCGCTTTGTGCATAGGGTGAAGGAAACACCTTTTGTTACCAGAAATACAAGTAAAGGCAAATCTGATTTTTATGTTAAAAATACTTGTGTTGTGCGTACTCGTGCTTTTGGTCGTGTATCTCAGTACTGGATACCTAAATGTTTTATTACTAACCCCAGTACAGAGGCCTCCACATCTTGTAGTGCTATGTAAGAATTTCGGATTCGGGTTGGAGGACAAGCGCTTAATGAATCTTGGTCTTTTGGATATGTGGCGTGATCAAGAAATTGATGTTTCTCTACACTCGTGAGATGATCTTCAAGAGGCATGTGTGACAACTATTTAGTGAGCTATATACACTCATATCTTTTGTATAGACACATATTTATTTGTGGTATGAGATGAGATGCTTGTTGATATGCTCATATTTATCCCTCAGCCTGTTCGATCATGTTAGAATTACATCATGCCTTTTCATGATTATTATTTGCTACATCTTAATTATGCTTGTGCTTATTAGTTGAACATACACGAAGATAACTCAAAACACATGTGTCTCACTATATCTATGCACTATCACACTTCTTCTTTACATATGAACTTGGAAGAAGTTGTGTATGACTGAAACCTTGCTCTTAAGCTTGTGACTGTGAGTATGACACAGGCTTTACTGGGTTGAAAAGTAAAGCTGATGGTGCATATAATTCCTTGCAATTTATTTTTGTTGCATTCATTAAATCAGTTTTCAAGCGTCAATGAAGTGCTAAAACAAACTCAATATTTTCAAGTATATGGATGTGAAGGTGCAACTATTTTCTAGCATGTCTTGGATGAGTATTTGTTACATATATGAATGATCTGTGATGCACATTATAAAAAATAATAAAACTGAAATTTACAAAAAGATTTGTTCTCTTCTCTTTTGTGTTCTTGATGAATCCATTGTTAAAGGGGGAGAATTTTCCACATTGCACACACGTGAACATTCATATCAGAGAATTTTTTTTGCTTTCTTCTTTGGTTTCTCACAGTGGGAGATTTTGATTTGGAATGAAAGGGGGAGAATTTTTATGGATCTTTTGTGGTGATCTTTTCACTTTGCTTTTGATTAAAAAAATACATACTTATGGAAGTGGTTGCCAGTGTTCAATGTTTTAATGGTGTTGCCAATGTTTTCATCAAGAGGGAGATTCTGAAATCATGTTTGATGAAAAATTGGTTTGTATTGACATTGGCATTGCAAAGTGACTGGCATGATGGCACAGGGTAATATGCTTGTGTTCTAATGTGTTGCGCTCGTGGTAGCGTGTTTGGATGTGCTCGTGAAAGCATGTCGGTTTGGTACACTCGTGGTAGTGTAGTTGATTTTGAATGGATGTGACACACTTGTGTGAGTAGTGTTGTATGGACTGATCTTGAGTCAAGTTATGAACTTGTGCTCGTACGCGGTTGCTTGTGTTTCATGTGCAAGTGTTGCTTGAGGCGGAGCGTGGTCGGTGATAGACTGGAACTAGATTCAGTTGGAACTGAGATTTTGGGATCAAGTTCAGGGAGGAACTAAGGTCCCAGTGGTCGAGGATGTCATGCGAGACGTTCGGGCTAGAGAATAATGCACGTACAGTTGACGCGGCGTTGGTGGCGCAGCGTGATGGATAGTCGCAGCACGTGAGCACGCGGGTTGTGCGTGGGTGCGTGAGTGGCGGGAGGCGGCATCACCGGTGATGTGTGGTGCAGATGGTGTGGACATAGATTTGCGTGTGCATCATGTTTGTGGTGTACTGCACAGCAGCTAGCTTGCATGGTTGCATGCAGCGGCAGTAGCGAATAGGCAGTCACGAGTGTTCGTGTGTTGCTTTTGTTGATGTCCTGGTCGGACACGGTTTGTGACTTGGTCACGTGGGCCAGGTGTTGATTAAGAATAGGAGAAGGCCCAAGGCCTGTGTCGGACTTGGGAAATAAAAGGAGCAGGAACCCCAGTCAGGGTTTTGTGCGTGAGAAACAGACGGAGACGGCAGAACGGCGACGCAAGGCGGCGGCGCTTCTGTTTTTCCTAGCGGGGTCTAGGGTTTTGGATCTCGCGAAGATCTTTGTATGGATGCTTGGGTCGGCATCTTTTGAACACATCTTCTATACAATCAAGATTAAGGTTTCGTTTCGTAAGTTGATGTGTTGGTAATCTTGCTCCTCCGATTTGATCTTTCCTTTGCATGCTTATTCTTGTCTACCATTTTGGTTTTAGATTGATTTATTGATAAACGTGATTAGACTTGTTTTGATCCACCCAAAACCGTGATAGGGCATCAAGCTATTGATCTGAAAAGTTTGGTTGGTTAGCCTTAAATAGTTTTTGCTTAATCTCGTAATTAGGGCTTTGACTATTTCGCGACACTATCTGACACTGTCTGAGTGTTTATTTTATATCCCGAGTTGTAGACCTCCAATTGACGTGATTCAAGTTGGGTTAGCTTTATAATTACATATGCTATTTTCTGGTACAGTTTCACGTAAATAGGATTTATTGTCTAGGAACGACGCATGTTTTAGTGGAGCGTTCAGAATCTGTTTTTAGGGTGAAACATTTTCCGCTGCAGTTTGTGCTATCATTCATCCCTCCTCTGATAGTTGTATTAGAGGGATTCGATCCTACAGTTTGCCCTATTTTGAGACATGAGCGAAAAGTTATGCATGTTTTAAGGAAGGGTCTCCGAATTAGGGTTTTTAGAGGTAAAAAATAAGGCAGAACGCGTCGGCGCGGCTAGGGCAAAGCGTCCCTGTTCCGTAACGTAGAAACACGGCTGAGCAAAGTGTCTCAGCAAGCGAAACAACCTAGGGCAAAGCTTCCCTAGTGTATGCAGCAATAGGTATCACCACATGAAACAAGAAAGGCTGCGATGCAAGGCGAAAAAACACAAGGCGGCTTGCAACCTATCTAAGGCTTGCGCGGCGAGAGTTTACACAGGGTGGCTAGCGGGGGCAAGTCAAGTAACATGAGGGCTCGACTTGTTGTTTGGGTGAAGTGGATGGGATAGTGGCAGAAACAAAACAGCGATGGGCGATTGAACCACGACTACGAACACACCCTAAACCAGTAACAAAGACTCGACCACGGACACAAACTCAACAAAACGAAACTGAAACGAAATTGCAAGGCTAAACGGGTTATAGGAATGCAGAAAGTGTAATTTTTTTTGCTTTTTGTGGACCGTAGATAATGAAAATTAGATGAATCTAAAGGGAAACATGAAGTTATATCTCACGGTTAACCTGAATCCTAATACCACTTCATGTACACTGTATCTTCCGGTAGGTATGGATAAATCTAATTGGTGGAGACTTGGACGTTGGCGATCCGGCATCAAATCAGACATGATTTGAACCCTGCAACCGTTACACTGTTGGTTATCAACCAAGTATAACTTGATTGACCAAGCCGAGAAGGCTTTTCCTGCAAGCGAATTGAAGAACAGAAGCAAGAGGGTATAAACACGCAATCTGAAATTGCAGATGAGTATGAAGCAAAAGTAAGAGTGGGGTGCAAGCTCTGGTCACAAAAGGATTAATCGCCATAGTGGTGTAGAGCAAGAATGGGGGCCCTGATTCATAGCAAAAGGACTCGACGTCATAGTTACAATGAAAGATATCTGTTTCTCGATGGAAAACTAGAACTAAATAAAACCCCAAACTCTAATGTGGCGGCAGCTACTGTGAGTTTATACCAGAAAGGGGACGTCCTAGGGTTGGGTACGACCGGGGTGGGTCCACAACCTGGGCTGAAGGCCCGACACGATACAAAGGCCCAACTCATCCTAATACTGGTGATGCAGCACCTTGTCATGGTTACACAGAATGGTCCACAACGCTTCTAGAGCTAGGACTAGAACCATAAGAAAGCTTTTGTTGTTAACTTTCTAAAGCATCAAAGAAAGCCTCGTTTCGATGTCGTATGAGGAGATATGACTGAATCCATCCAGGATGGTCTGCTGAATCCGAATCGAATGCGGAGTCCAAGTTGACGGTGACTTGTAACTTGGTGAACGGTACGGCTCGTTCATATCGACCTTGGTGATGTCCTCATCAGCTATCATCTGCATGAGGATTCACCAGTTTTCTCTAGTCACAACATTCATACTGCACCGACGATATGTCTGTGGGGGATGTGAAACTGTTGGTTTCTACCTTCGGCTTCTTCTTTAGTCTCACCGTCTGCGGTACACCTGCTGTGACTGTGGGGGAATATTAGAGTATATTAGGGATATCTCTATATTATATAGATTAGGATTGTATCGTATCCTACCATATCTGTAGAAGAGGCTCCTTGCCCTCCAAATAATGTACCCCTATATATACCGGCCAAAGGCCTCAATGCAATACAGATAAACAAAACTAACAAAATAATAATTTATATATATGAAAGAACAAAATAAACTACTCCGTATATCTTGTTCAGTGTATTGGTTATCATTTTATATAGGGGAAGTAGATCCAGGTCTTAAGTGCAGTCACTACACTCTTCGTTGGAGAGATGGGTACCACACAATGCCCCTAGTTTGCTTATTTGCTCCAGCTCTGACGACACTCATTATGCGCCTCATCTTTTATTGCTCACGATTATTTTTGCTAATAACCTTGTTAAGCGTCCACTAATGAGCCAAATTAAAGTAGCTAACCATTGAAGACAAAAGGAGGAGAAGATCATAGTAGCGTTATTGTAAAAATGGGGAAAGAAGTGCTACAGAATCGTCATGGAGAAAATCCTGCACCTAGACTAAATGAACCAAAATTTGCCTATTTATTTTGTCTTCCTGCCTTCCTGGTACCAAGTAGATTCTCAATGCCACGTTTAGAAATAATGCCCTAGAAGACAAAGCATTTACGTGACATTTCATTTGGGTATATCTCATGGTACATTAGATTTCTTCGTGATTAGTCGCCACGGACAAAATTTCGGTAGATTTGAGAGAATCCTTGGTGCGCACGTTCTTGAATTTATTGTCCATATGAAGTAGCAGTGCAGTTGTGCTGTCGTTTTGAACTACAGCTTGGGAGTTGGGACCATCCAAGCTACATGTCGTACCTGGATATATAAGCTGTCAGGTTTATAGCAGGCCTAACAAACAATTCAGTATGTATCGTCTTAATGTTGAAATTGCAGCGTACACCTTAATTAGTTACGGATGAGTTGTCAAATATATATTTTATAATAAGGTAAAAGAAGAACAGTATTGACGGCACTGTTACAATCTTTTACCTACTATTTCATACAAAACAGTATGTTACATCTCATGATTGATACTATTGCTTTTGATTTGGTCAGTTGGTATAAAACCAGTAACTCAAAATAACTACAACATTATCTTGTATGTATCCATATATATACCGACATAAGGTCAGCAAAGAACTTATTTTGTATGTACATTCTGAAAGCACTGTCCTGGCCCTTTCCTGAAACACAAGTACTGCTGTTCTGCATATTTATTGTTCAGTACACCGAACGCACGCTTTACAGCAACTTTGCTTTTCCGATGTCCCCGGTGAAGGGCCTTACTACGTAATGCACGTACTGGACGCTGCATGCATGCAACAAACGTAACCAACACAACTCAAACTACCAACCGACTGGACATGATGAATGAATGGGACAGAGATTGATCAACTCAAATGGGCGGCGTTAATTCCCGATCTGCAATTTCGGCGCCAATATTATGCATCTGCGCTGGCGCCTCATCTCTCGGTCATCTCGAGCTGTATGTTTGATCGATGCGTCACACGCCTATATAAGCCGTTGTATTGCCTCGTCGTCCTCTCATCGGATCATCCATCCATACAAACATGGCAGGGGCGCCACGGGGCCTTCTCCCCGGCGTTTGCGCCGCGCTGATGGTAATAGCCGTCGCAAACGCGGCCACTAGCAGCGCGGCGTCAGTCGTTGTCGGCCTGGCCAAGTGCACCGACTGCACGCGGAAGAACTTGAAGGCCGAGGCGGCTTTCAGAGGTACGTGATGAGTTATATCATAATAATTATGCTATAATAACGTTAGCACGTCATGCTTAGCTGATGACTACGTTAATTACAAGCAGGTACTAATGGTGCTTTTTCCTTAATCATTTCAGGACTTCAGGTGGCGATCAAGTGCAAGAACAGTAAAGGTGACTACGAGAGCAAGGCCGTCGGCGAGCTGGATGGCTCTGGCGCCTTCAACGTTCCGCTAACCACCGACCTCCACGGCGCTGACTGCCTTGCGCAGCTGCACAGCGCGGCGGGCACGCCGTGCCCCGGTCAGGAGCCTTCCCTGATCGTTCCACAGTCGGAGAGCCACTTCGTGGTGGTGCCTGGCAAGACAAACAACCCATCGGCAGAATGCGCATCGGTAACCATTTGCGGTCCAATCAAGAAGCACTTCTTGGATCACTTCCACAAGAAACCCGTACCACCGAAGCCGAAGCCGGAACCTAAGCCAGAACCAAAGCCACAGCCAGAATACCACCCTCCGACGCCGACATATGGATCCCCAACTCCGATCTACCATCCTCCAGCCAGGCACTTGTTCGACAAGAAGAAATTGTTTGATCACTTGCACAAGGACCATGACCACCATCCCTTCCTCGGCCACTTCCACAAGAAGTCTGTGCCCCCAAAGCCAAAGCCAGAGCCCAAGCCGCAGCCAGACTACCATCCCCCAACGCCTACGTATGGGTCTCCGACACCGATCTACCACCCTCCAGCTAGGCATTTGTTCGACAAGTTGCTTGATCACTTCCACAAGGACCACGACCTCCACCACTTCTTCGACCACTTCCACAAGAGGCCTGTTCCGCCAAAGCCGGAGCCCAAACCGCAGCCAGAGTACCACCCCCCGACGCCCACGTATGGGTCTCCTACTCCAATCTACCATCCTCCTACTAAGCAATTGTCCGACAAGAAGAACTGGCTCGACTACTTCCACAAGGAGCACGAGCACCACCACTTCTTCGACCACTTCCACAAGAAGCCAGTGCCGCCAAAGCCAGAGCCAGAGCCCATGCCAAAACCTCAGCCAGAGTACCACCCCCCAACGCCTACATACAGTTCACCGACGCCCACGTATGGGTCGCCGACTCCGATATACCACCCTCCGGCCAAGCACTGAGTTGAAGCTAGAATGCTAAGTGATAGACATTGCAGCAAGTTGGATGCATGGTCGTCTAGGGTGATTTGAAGGCCTGTGCTTTTGTTTCTACAGAATAAACTACAGCTACATTTCTGATACGTTTGAGTGAGTATACATCTTTTGTGTCTTGGGATATGTATCGTACGTAAGATCCAGGTGTTCTTTATTTGTATGCATGTCACTGTATTCACAAGTATTATAACATTGAAACTATTTAAATGCAAATATCTGCAGTTCAATTTGTATATGGCAAATGGACGGATGATCTCCCTTGGGCTTGAAAAAGTTCAGAGGCGCTATGAAGCGTAGGAGGAACGATGACCTTTGTCTCGGTCTGTCGATTGCGTGTTAATTCCTTGGTGCACAATCGGCACAACAGTTTACAATATATAAGCCTCTACGAGATAGACCAGCCAGGACTCGGTTACAAGATATATTACAGCACAATTCAAACACGGACAGATGACAAACTCTACAACTAGCTGGCCGGTCTTATCATTAAGGACTCCAACTTGATTACACGTGAGATATCTAACACTCCCCCTCAATCCAACCTTCTTAGGTTGAGATTGTGCTTGAATAATTCCAGCTGGCGAATAGAAAGAGGCTTTGTGTACCCATCTGCAACTTGATCTCTTGTAGACACATGTTCAATTTCTAGTAGCTTTCTAGTTATCCTTTCTCGCACAAAATGATAATCAACTTCAATTTATTTAGTACGAGCATGGAAAACAGGGTTAGCTGGAAGATACTTAGCTCCAATATTATCACACCACAATTTAGCTGCTCTAGGCGCTTGTATTCCCAATTCTTCTAACAGAATTTGAATCCACATCACTTCAGCAGTGGCATTAGCAACAGCCTTATATTCAGCTTCCGTACTCGACCTTGAAACAATTGCTTGCTTGCAAGCGCTCCACAACACAAGATTGGATCCAAGAAACACAGCAAATCCACCGGTAGAACGTCGATCATCAAGACAACCTGCCCAATCTTCATCTGAAAAGGCAGTAACAAGAAGTGACGACGATCTACAAATTTTAAGTCCAACTTTGGTCGACTGCTTCAAGTACCTTAATATTCTTGTTACAGCTGCCCAATAAGTGGTAGTTGGTGCATGCAAATATTGGCACACCTTATTTACAGCATATGAAATATCCGGTCTAGTCAGAGTTAGATATTGCAAAGCACCAACTACACTTCTGTAATGTGTAGCATCTTTAGGGCTTAACACAGAACCTTCATGAGCTGAGAGTTTTTCAGAACTTGACAAAGGAGTACTGACCGGTTTACAGTCTATCATATTCACTCTCTTCAGTATATCATTGGCATATTTCTCTTGAGTTAAAATAATACCATCACGAAATTTGTTTACTTCTATTCCAAGAAAATAGTGCAGCTCTCCAAGATCCGTTAGAGCAAATTCTTTGTTTAAATCTTGCAGAAGTATCCTTGTCGCATCTTCAATAGAGCTGGCAACAATAATATCATCAACATAAACCAGCACAAAGATAGTGACTCCCCCTTTGTCATAGAAAAACAACGATGTATCTGCTTTTGACGACTTGAAGCCAATTTCATAGTCTTGTACTTAGCCTTGAGTACCAAGCTCTAGGAGCTTGTTTAAGTCCATACAAGGCCTTATCCAACTTACAAATACAGTTAGGGAAAGATTGATCCTCATATCCTGGAGGTTATTTCATATAAACATCTTCTTCAAGAAAACCATGGAGAAAAGCGTTTTGCACATCTAGTTGACGCAAGCTCCATCCTCTAGAAACAACGATAGAAAGAATGACCCTGATAGCAGCCGGTTTAACAACTGGACTAAAAAGTATCCTCATAGCCTATGCCATATCTTTGCTTAAAGCCTTTAGCAACCAATCGAGTTTTGTATCTATCCAAACTCCCATCAGCTTTCCTTTTTATCTTATAGACCCATTTACAATCTATGACATTAACCCCTTTTTGAGGTGGAACCAAATGCCAAGTCCCGTTCTTCATTAGAGCTAGGTATTCTGAATCCATAGCCATCTTCCAGCTTTTATGATTCGAAGATTCATCTAAATTTTGCGGCTCACCAGAAGAAGTAAAGAACCCATATTTAACAGTGCCATCAGTGTATACCTTTTCTTTACGAATTCCACTTTGGAGCCGAGTCCTTGGACGAGGTGGATCTGGCGCTGCTGCTGGGGAGTACTGATCATGCGTCGAAGAATTGCCTGAAGAATGCTCCCGGTGCTGCAGAAACCTCGATCGCTGGTACAGGCATAGAAGACGACGTCGCCAGATTGTCCCGCCTGCTGTCCTTAGCGTCATCATGTGCCTCCCCCGCATCGAGGACAGCAGCTGCGCCCGGAGATAGTGGCGTGGGCAACTCAGTCGAGGGGTGCATGATCCCAGGGTGATTAGACACTGCACCCGTATCAGCTTCAGCCTCCGTGCTTGTGTTCCCCCGTCTGGGCTATTACTTGCTGCATCCCTGTAGCTTTCATTAGAAAAATCAGTCACGGCAGAAGCATTAGTCACATGACCATCTATATGTTCGGTCCCAGGATTAAGGAGATTAGGTAGTACTCCCTCCGTCCCAAATTATTAATTATTTTGACTTTTTTAGATTCATAGTTTTTACTATGTATCTAGATATATATCATATCTAGGTGTATAGCAAAATCGATGTATCTAGAAAAGGCAAAACGATTAATAATTTGGGACGGAGGGAGTAGCAGGGAAATTTCTGATCGGAGCCTAAACCAGCATTGTAATGGAGTTTCGAGAAAGGAAATTCATTCTCATCAAAGATGATATCTCTAGAAATATATACGCGCCCAGAGGATACATCCAAGCACTTGAATCCTTTATGGAGAGAGCTGTATCCCAACAAGACACACTGTTTAGAACGAAACTCAAGTTTATGCTTGTTGTAGGGTCGTAAATTTGGCTAATATGTACACCCAAAGATGCGAAGGGAGGAATAATCAGGTTTTTGTTTGAACAGACATTCCAAAGGAACTTCAAAATGCACTACTTTGCTAGGTAGGCGATTTATGAGGTAGGTGGCTGCCAAGAAAGCCTCATCCTAAAATTTGAGAGGCATGGATGCATGTGCTAGAAGAGCAAAGCCAACTTTTACTATATGACAATGTTTTCTTTCAGCAGCCCCGTTCTGCTGATGTGTATGAGGACAGGATACACGATGAGAGATTCCAACTTTATCAAAGAAGTTATGAAGTTTTTGATATTCTCCTCCCTAGTCAGTCTGCATAGCAACAATTTTTCTATCAAAGAGTCTCTCAACAAGATTTTTGAACTCGTAGAATTTCTAGAAAACCTCGGATTTAAATTTTAAAAGATAAATCCATGTAAATTTGCTAAAGTCATCAATAAAGCTCACATAATATTTTCTTCCTCCAACAGAATCAGATGCAGGACCCCATACATCAGAATAAATAAGTTCCAACGGATGACTAGAACTAGTTATGGACTTAGAGTAAGGAAGCTGATGACTCTTGGTCTTTTGACAAGCATCACAAACAAACTCTTTATTAGACTCAACTGAACAAGGTAAATTGTTACTATTAACAATTCTAGTAAAAATGGGAGAGGAAGGATGACCCAAGCAACCATGCCACCGATCTAGAGAAGATTTAATGACTCCAAAAGCTTGCTTTATTGGTCGGACTGTAGGAAGAGGGTAGAGCCCATTGCGGCACTTCCCTTCAAGTATCGTGCTCT
This sequence comes from Panicum miliaceum, assembly GCA_032594955.1. NCBI lineage: Eukaryota > Viridiplantae > Streptophyta > Magnoliopsida > Poales > Poaceae > Panicum > Panicum miliaceum. Next base: position 42,618,060 of record CM064056.1, on the reverse strand, counting down.
TCGTGACCTGATCCTTGATAAAAAAAATAATCGGGGTAAAATTCAAGAAACGCTGAATTATCTTTGGCAAGATGATGAACAGAAACTAAATTTTTCTTAGCTTTTGGAACATGTAAGATGTTGTTGAGGTGGAGATTACGAGTATGGGTTGTAACAATAGAATGACCAATGTGACTAATTTTCATACCTGTACCATTGGCTACATGAATCTGATCATTTCCCTTATCTCTCACGGATGCTGAGTTTTTCCAGGTCACCAGTAACGTGATCCGTCGCACCTGTATCAGTGTACCATTTTGTATCTAATGAATATGAGGTAGCTGCTGCAACCAACCTTTCATCGGGGACATAGCTTTCATCAAATCGGTGCCAGCAATCAGTAGCAACATGTCCTTTTTTGAAGCAGACTTGGCAGAAAGGACGTGCACCATTGGAGCTGTTGTAGTTGCGTTGTTGATTGTTGAAGTCGTTGGATTGGCCTCTCCCCTGATTGCGGCGACCACGACCAGGGTTGCCGTTTCCGTGACCACGCCCTCAACCACCATTGCTGTTGCGGTAGGCAGGGCGACCAGAAGAGCCACGGCTTCCTTTGTTGGCGCTGTAGGCAGACGAGCTTGAATCTCCTTGTTGTAGAGCCAGCCGAATCTCAAAGCTGAGAAGTTGTGAATACAATTCGCCAACTGAGATCGGCTCAACCCTGGTTATCAGGGCTGATACAATTGGATTGAATTCCACATCCAATCCGTTCAGGATGTAGGCGATCATCTCTTCATCTCCTAGCGGCTTGCCGGCAGCCGCCAGCTCATCTCCAAGTCCTCTCATCTTGGCGAAGTATTCAGGAACATTCATTGTTCCCTTCTTTGTGGTTGTAAGTGCTAATAGCACATTAACCGATCTGGCATGGGTTTGAGCAATGAACATATCTTCTACTGCAACCCATGCCTGCGCCGCCGTCTTCGCAGCAGCGATTTGGCCGAGCACGTCCTTGGTTACGGACGTGAAGAGGAACCCCAAGACCTGCTGGTCATGGGCGAACCACTCCTCATACGCCGGGTTGAAGACCATGAAAACTTTGTCTCCTTGCTTCTCTGCAATCACGTCGTTGAGGGCACCGGTCTTGCCGGTGATGTAGCCTTCCAAGCGAGCACCGCGTATCACGGTGAGCACTTGCGCTTTCCAAAGCGCATAGTTGTTTTTGCTCAGCTTCTCGGTGGTTTGGACGCCGAAGAGCGGATTGGAGGAGCTTGAGCTTGATGCCATGGATGGATGCAATCTATAGCTAGGCAACAATGGCTCTGAATACCATGAAAAAGTTCAGAGGCTCTATGAAGCGTAGGAGGAACGATGACCTCTGTCTCGGTCTGTCGATTGCGTGTTAATTCCTTGGTGCACAATCGGCACAACAGTTTACAATATATAAGCCTCTACGAGATAGACCGGCCAGGATTCGGTTACAAGATATATTACAGCAGAATTCAAACACGGACAGATGACAAACTCTACAACTAGCTGGCCGGTCTTATCTCTAAGGACTCCAACTTGATTACACGTGAGATATCTAACAGGGCTGTCTAACCCTAGCGTCCTATATATATACTCTAACTAATGTGGACCATGTTGGACTATATTAATTTATACATAATGTTATAATTATGTTATTCAGGAAGCTCTCTACAGTGTGATCTATTTGCGGCAAGTATAACAATCTATAGATAGGCTCTTAATAGTTGACACTCCAATATATAATAATCTGAAAGTTATATACGCGCGTGGCTAGCTACATGTTTGACGAGTTATTCACATTTTTATGGTAATCCCTTTTTAGCAGGAGCACATCGTACGTATGCTCCCAGAGGGAGAGTGGGGTTCATATATAGAGCCCGCTTGGGTTTCTCGCTGCATTTTAAGTTGTTCCTTCGGTTTCGGTAGCTTCTCCTGAACCGTACTTGCTCCAAACAAACTACGTACTGTTCCTCGAATTATTGTCTTGCACAAACATGTACAAAGGACACTTTACAGCCACTTTGCTTGCATTGCATGTGCCAGAACAAACGTAGACCCAATGGACAGCATTAATAAGTTTTTTGCATCTGCAAATTCGGCACTAAATTTAATTATGTATTTATGTCAGGATCTCATGTCTCAATCATATAACTGATCAAGCTGTATGATCAATTCATCAACTCGGAGGCGGAGACAAGCTTTATACAAATCTTGCATTTGGCTCTTCTTCGTCCTCAGCAAACCATCCATGGGTACCGCACCTGGCTGAAAGCAATAGGTTCTTGTAGCCTAAGAGGGGGAGGGGTGAATTAGACAAACCTAAACCCTTAACCCATAATACGAACCGGCGGTGATAGGATTAAAAGTTATCACCGCCAGTTTGTATTACGATCCGACGGTGATAGTAGGCATCACCGCTGGATCATATTAGAACCCGACAATGATGTCCACTCCACCCTTTTATTTTTTTCCCTGTACTCCTCCCTCTTATTCCCATGATTCTATCCTACCTCTTCGTCTCTCTCCCCAGTTCACCTCCACCCCCTCCTCCCCAATCCCTCTCTCTCTCTCTGCCCGCCTCCCACCTCCACCTCCCTGCTCTCCTGCGCTTCCCGCCGCCACCTCTCCTCCCCAATCTCTCTCTCTCTCTCTCTCTCTCTCTCTCTCTCTCTCAGCGCGAGGGCCACGCGCGAGAGGGGCTAGGGCCGAGCTGTGGATCCACGGCAAACGGCAAGGCGAGCGGGCCATGGCCGCCCTTCCCTTGCCCTCCTCCACGCGAGGGGCTGGGCGGAGCCTCATCGGTGCAGGCGCCGGGCCGATAGAGCCGCGGCCGCGCGTGGGACATGCAGATCTACACCCACGTGAGGGCCAGGCAGACGAAGCAAGGGCCAGGCGGCGGTGGTGGTAGCGGCGCCATGAGATAGACATCAGCACGGAGCCGCGACAGCGGCGGCAAGGGCAGCGCCACGACGAGTGCAACGGCGAGGAACTGGGCCGCGGAGCGGAGGAGCTTGCGGGCGGTGTGGGCGGGGCGGCGGGCAGGAGCACGGGGCGGCGTCGTGCATCATTTTTTTTATTTTTGTTACGGGCATCACCATCGGTTGTGTAGCCGGCAGTGATGGCCGGTGCCATCACTGTCGACTTTGATCCAACGGGGATCAAAACCGGCGGTGATGGCATTTCTCAACCGGTGGTAATAGCGTAGTGATGGTATCGGCAGGCTAAAGCCACCCCTAGTCCACGTTGGAGTTCCACCAAGGTACGCTCCCGGTCATCAAGTCTCTTCTGATCAAGAGCTTGGTCTCGCCACTAAGGCTCACGCCAAGTAGGTGAAGTCCTTGCCACAAAGACAATGCTCACCACCTCTTGCACCGGTCACCTTGATGTCGTCTTCACTACAGAGCTTCCCACGAAGGAGGGGTCTCCTCGTCCCCCCAACACGATCTTCAACACCGTTCCACACCAAGTCGGAGGGTCGAAGACTTGCAAGCGAGCCACTAAGACTCCAAGGGTCCCGCACACCAAGATTACAGTGGTAGTTCACTCTAGAACCAAACACAAGGCAGCTACACCTTGCCCTCACACTATCTCTTGGCCTAATCTAGCATTGATACTCTCAAAGCATGTGCTAAAGCCTATGGTTGTGATCAATTAGCACTATGGTGGCTTGGAGCTCTTCTTCAATGTGTATGTGCTTCCTTTGAACTCCAACAGCCTCAAATAACCCGAGGAACGCTTATATAGGCTAGGGAGCCAGCCATAGTCGTTATGTTTCTGGCAAAAAGGTTAAAGCTTCGGTTGAACCGGTCACTACCGTCGGTTCATCCGGTCACACCAAGCTTGTATGCTAGCCGTTAAACCCTAATGGCCCCCTTCTACTGATGTCACTGCACCAACACCATGCACCAACATGTGTCGGTTGATCCGGTGTTCAAGGGTTTGTCCCTTGAACTCTTCTGCAGCTTGACATGCTCTCTGAGTAATCACAGCCCTAATGCATCAACGCCTCCTTTTGCACCATCATTTAACAGGGTGTTGATGCACATTTTGACCAAGACCTTCTAGAGCAACACAGTACAGCAAACACAGAGGCAACTGTTCATTGCACACAGAGGCAACTGTTCATTGCACCGATGCTTAAACTCAGGTAGCGTCGATTCATCTGGCGCAACTTGGCTCATCTGCACTTGATCGAGGCAACTGTTCATTGCACCGATGCTTAAACTCCTGTAACGTCGATTCATCCGGCGCAACTTGGCTCACTTGCACTTGATCGTTGTTGCATTCTGTATTTGCATCGACCCATTGTATTTCAGGGATGCCGGTTGATCTGATCGAATGTTTTCTGCTAAACTCATGCAATTCAACATTTCTTTAAGTTCTTTCCTCGTTTCTTGCTTTTCTAGGGCTTGTACTTCGTCCATGGGATCTAATATCATTCCCTTGACAAACTTGGTTAGTTCCATTTATCATGTTGTCACACAATCATCAAAATCAAAACTATGGCCTAATTGGGGTCATGCTTCTTACACTGGCACTCTAGCACACTTGAACAATTGTTTGGTTGCACCACACTGTGGCAGAACCACCTGAATTAATCCGGCTCAAGTGTGTTAACCATCACCATTAAGGCAATCTCGGTTAACCTTACACTTCAAACGGAGTAATCCACTGGTCTGTCGGGTATAACCTCCCGATACAACCACGGTAGAGCGGATCGAATGCCATACATACAAACGCTCATGCGACGATGAGCCCAGAGAATACCACATTCCAGCAAATATTACAACCATTATCATAAGTAAATATTACAGACCGAGTTTTGAGTTTAGAAACCAAGTACTTCAATGATCATACTAAGAAGTTCTTCAGAGTTTAAGTTGCAGCGGAAATTAAAACAACGGAAGCTACTCGACGATACAGGATGTCTCGGTGAAGCCCGTACGAGACATCACTCGGCATTATCTCCGTTGGACGGGGGCGTATCCCATTCCACCGACCAACCAGGGGGAAGAGTGCAGGGCCAAGTCAAGCTAGCAATCATATCTTCGAAGGTCTCACCTGAAAACGAGCCACAAGCAAGGTTGAGTATACTAATACTCAGCAAGACTTACCCGAGTAGTGGAATCCAGTCCACCGACTCTAGATATGCAAGGCTTTTTGGCTCAGGGGTTTGTTTTGCCGGAAAGCATCTACAAGTGGGTCCTTACTTTCAACTTTTAGCTCAAGATTCTAGTTTCATTAACCATTCTAGATAAGCAGCTATCCAATAGCATTCATGGTGAAGCATTAAATTTCATCCAACAAGTTTATTCCTCATCATTGTTCCTCTTCTTACTCTGTGGGTAAAGAGGGTTAAGCAGTCTCAATAGCCGTGAGAAACGGACGATTCGAATCGAATTTCTTAACCTTGCAAGGGAAACCTAAACACACGTCACGTGGTTACTCCCAGAGTCACACGTGCAACTTTTCCCCTTTCTTTCCGGGTCGTGGATCGGGGCTACCCTCCGAGAGTACAAGAGTCCCACGCCACGGTTCGCCGCCGGGTCGTGACCACTCTCTGCACTCGCCATATGCACATGGGACCGAAGTTCAAAGGGTAGGATGCCGTCCCCTTGCCGGGCCAATCAGGTACTTAAGCTTACCGATTCCCATAATCTCGGCATGTGTTTAGTACGTTCAAAGACTTAACCATCACTACCACACACTGCGGCCTTAGCATTTTTCACTAGACAGACGGGCCTCAATCATAACCATCGTTCCATAGCCCGTCCGTGTCCTTATGATTGCAGCCTGTAGAAAACATTCAACTCCTATTTTCTCGCGAGTGACAAGAAATCACTCGGCTTTTACCGGAGTCCTATTAGCACAGCATTCTATCGATCCTTACGTCTAGTTTTCAAGCAAGGGTACCTAATATCATGCAACTAAGTTTTCATTCAACTCCTATAAACTTAATGCACAAGCAAGGAGTAATGAGTTGCATAATTTAGGAAAGAGATGGGTTATGCTCCGGGGCTTGCCTTCGCAGTTAGCTTGGGGCTCTTCCGAACTTGGGCTCGGGTCTTCAAGAGCTTCAGTTAGATTTACTTGAACTTCACGCTGCTCACTCTCGGACGCGGGCACCAGCTCGTAAGTTCCGTCAGCAAGAGTCGTCGATTCTACATGAATGCACAAGTTTAAGTAGTGGTGATGGTAAACGACACGATTTAAGTGTAACTACTACAGTGGATAGTTTCTGGTCATGAAACTTTGGATTTAGGCACATCAGGGAAAGATGTGCTTACTGTAAAATTTTCAGACAATTTCATGTAGCAGATTAATTATGAAAAATATATTACATAGTTGCTGTTAGATCTTTGTTCTTTTTGTACAGAACAAATGGTGCAACAACTGAGTCTAACATTTTTTACAGAGCTTTCATTTAAGCATGCAGGAGCTACTGTAATTTTTGTAGGATTTATTATTCAGTTTTCAGAGCATAGTAAATGTGACATTACACACCTAGGTTATTCAAGGATTTATTTTTACAGGACCCTACACAGGGTTTTTGTCCATGAACCTTTTTACACAGCAACCTCTACCACTGAGTATCTCCTAGTAAAAATTTGAGAATTTTCCAAGCTAAGATACTATTTTCTTGATTAAATAGGTTCCTGTGAGATAAAAAGTCTCCCAATTTTTCTCTGGCATCTAGGTACCATTATACCAGTATAGAAAAAGTTTCATTAGGTGATTCATAACCTAACTGTAGGGATAAAAATATTTAGCCACCTATGGTATGAAACTAAGTTTAATAAACAGTGTAGATAGAGATGGAATTTGGGCCTGATCTTTTTACACAATCCTAAACATCAAGCAACTAACTCACTGCCCAAAATTTAGGGTCAGCATTGATCTACAACAGTGGGTACAAAAGAAGTCCATTAAAATTTCCATTTAATGTAGAGCAAAATATGTTAAGAACCATAGAAACTTTTCGTAACAAAAGTTGTAGAGTTCCTTCTAAGGATTCCAGAACATTTGATTTTGCATTTTTCTGAATTTTATACGATTTTATACGAATTTTACAAGTTCACTAAATCTGAATCTAGATTTGAAACTTTCTTTTACAACTGGGTCCTTGAATTTTACGTGCAGACCCTTCTAAAGATTTAAATTCTTGCAATTGGGTCCTCGGGCGGCTCGGGTACGGTGGCCGGCCGAAATTCCGGCGAGGGGCTCGCCGGCGGCGAGGGGTGAGGGTCGGGGAAGGTTCAGGGGTGCGAGGGCTACCTCGTGGGGGTCTTGTTCGGGTGGGGGACGGCCGGGAATGGCTCGCCGGCGTTGGAGCAGAGGCGGCGGCGGCGGCGGCACGCGTCGACGGCGGTGCTCCGGCGGGCTTGGGGCGGCCTGGTCCGGACGGACAGCTTCAGTGGCGCGTGGGGAAGCTGCTCAGGGGCTTGGCCTGGGCGGAGGAGGTCGGGGTCGAGCCGTCCACGGTGAGCAGGGGCGGCGGCGGCGGTGACAGCGCGGGCGGCGGCGCTCCGGCGGTCCTGGGCGGTGTTGGGCGGGTCGGCGAGCTTCAGGGGGATGATGTAGTGGTGGCTGACGCTTCAATTTGGGCAGGGGGCGGCTGTGGAGGGCTGTCCACGAGCGGGCGGCGCTCGGCGGCAGCAATAGCGGCGGCGAGGTGTTCTGGCTGCTGTGGCTCGCGCGGGCGGCCGGGGCGCAGCTTTTATAGGGGCAGGAGGGGGTGGAGGTGCCTTGGCGATGCGCGGGGCGGAGACACGGCGAGGGCGTGCCACTGGCCACGGCGGGCGGCAGCAGGACGCCGGCGCGGCGTGCGGCGGGCGGGCGCGAGGGACTGGCGGCCGAGGATTTGGCGTGGGCGCGAGGAGATAGCGTGGCGCGTGGATTGGGGAAGCAGCAGCTGCAGCGGCTCGGGCGGAGGACAGGCGCAGCGACGGGCGGGGCGCGGGAGTCGGGGCAGCACGGCGCGTCGCGGCGGTTGGGCGCGGCGAGCGGCGAGCCGTGGCACGGCAACGGCGTGCGCACGCACGGGCGCGTACTGGGCAGCGCGGCGGTGGGGAGGGGGCAAAGCCGTGCGTGGGGGAGAGGCGCGGCGGCCACTGGCCTGGCGGCTCGCGCCGGTCAAGCGTCGCCGGCCACCTGGCGGCGCTGTCGGGCGGGCAGGGGAGAGAGAGGGAGGAGCGAGGAGCCTGAATGCAAGAATTTGAAAAGTTTCAGGGGGCTGGGTGCAAACAGGGCGTTTTCTCCTCTTTCTAAATTGAATTTCAAAAACTTTTGAACACGAAAGTTGTTCAGAATAAAAAGTTCTACAAGTTTGGTTTCAGGCAACATCTCATTTGGCTTATGGTTTGAAAGTTAATTTTAAAAATTCAAAAGTATCCCAATGTGCCCAAATTAAATTTGAATTTCAACTGAACGCGTTCTAATTCTTTTCACCCTTTTATTAGTTGGTTAAGCATAGGGTTAGGCTAATGACATTGATTTTAGAAATGTAATTTACCAGGGTTGTCACAGCCTTCCCCCCTTAACAAGAATCTCGCCCCGAGATTCGGTAAATCTTAGTGTGGACTGGGTTGCACGTACCAGTGGTTGAGATAAGAAAACCAGGGAAATTTTGGTTTAGGTAGCTCTCGGTTTCCCAGGTGGCTTCTTCTTCCGTGTGATGATTCCATTGAACTTTATACATTCTAATCACTTTCCTCCTGGTCTCTCTTTCTTTTTGACCCAAATTTTTAACTGGGTGTTCGACATACGAGAGGTCGGGTTCTAACGATATTTCTTGTTGTTCCACAATCTCGGTAGGGACTCGAATACACTTCTTGAGTTGAGATACGTGGAAGACATCATGGGTGGCCGCGAGCTGAGGGGGCAGTCGTAATTTGTAGGCTACGGGTCCGCAACTCTCAATGATTTCGTAAGGACCAACATAACGGGGAGCTAGTTTGCCTTTGATTCCAAATCTTCGCACTCCCTTGGTGGGTGAAACTCGAAGATAGACATGATCACCAACTTCGAATTTTAGGGGCTTTCTCCTTTTGTCAGAATAGCTCTTTTGTCGGGCTTGTGCGGCTTTAAGATTTGCTTGTATTACTTTTACTTTCTCCTCTGCCTCGATTACCAGGTCGGGTCCAATTATTTTACGTTCTCCGGTTTGTGACCAGCTCAAAGGAGTTCGACACCTTCGTCCGTACAGGGCCTCAAATGGTGCCATTTTCAAACTCGTTTGATAGCTGTTGTTGTACGAGAACTCTGCTAGGGGTAGGCATTTGTCCCAATTCTTGTCATAGTGAATGACGCAAGCTCTCAGCATGTCTTCAAGAATTTGGTTTACTCTTTCCGTTTGTCCGTCAGTCTGAGGATGGTATGCTGAGCTGCGAATCAGTTTGGTACCAAGAGACGTTTGCAGTTGTTCCCAAAAGCGTGCTACAAACTGAGGACCACGATCAGAAATAATTGTCTTAGGTATTCCATGTAGGCAAACAATACGATCGAGGTAAATCTCGGCATATTTCTTTGTAGAATAGGTGGTGTGTACCGGAAGAAAATGTGCCGTCTTTGTGAGTCTATCCACGATAACCCATATGGAATCATGTTTCTGGGAAGTGTTTGGTAGTCCAACGATGAAGTCCATACTTATGTCTTCCCATTTCCAGGATGGTATAGGTAACGGCTGAAGTGTACCGGCTACTTTCAAGTGGCTAGCCTTTACTCTCTGGCACGTGTCGCATTCTGAGACATACGTAGCAATTTCTCTTTTCATTCTAGTCCACCAGAAGTTTTGCCTTAGGTCTTGATACATTTTGCTACTGCTGGGGTGGATAGAGAATTTGGAAAGGTGTGCCTCATCGAGAATTTGCTTGCGGAGTTCACGATTCTTCGGAACAACTATACGACTTTCGAACCATAGAACTCCCTTATGGTCCTGGCGGAAACATTTATACTTCTCCTCACCTAGAGAGAGTTTTTGTTTGATGATCTTAATTCCTTCATCATGTAGTTGTGCCATGACGATTTGGTCGTGAAGAGTGGGCTCAACTGAGATGTGATCTAGAGTGCCTTGGGAAACCATTTCCATGTTAAGCTTCCTCATTTCTGCACACAATGTCTCATGGTAGGACTCCATGGATAAGCAATGGCAATGGGACTTGCGGCTTAGTGCATCCGCGACTACGTTAGCCTTGCCGGGGTGATAGTGCACTTCAAGGTCATAATCCTTGATTAATTCTATCCATCTCCGTTGTCTCATATTCAGATCGGCTTGCGTGAAGATATACTTGAGACTCTTATGATCCGTGTAGATATTGCACTGTGTACTCATGAGATAATGCCTCCATATTTTCAGAGCGTGAATGACAGCTGCAAGCTCGAGATCATGAGTGGGATAATTCTGCTCGTGGGGCCGAAGGGCTCGTGAGGCATATGCAATCACTCGATTCTCTTGCATAAGCACACATCCTAGACCAGTACCCGATGCGTCACAATACACATCAAACGACTTGGTACTATCGGGTTGAGCTAACACAGGTGCAGTAGTTAGATGCTCTCTGAGAGTGTGGAAAGCTTCTTCACATTTCTCATTCCATACAAACTTTACTTCCTTCTTTAACAGTTCAGTCATGGGCTTAGCAATTCGAGAGAAATCCGGGATGAAGCGACGGTAGTAACCGGCTAAGCCGAGAAAACTGCGAATCTGATGAATAGAGGTAGGGGGTTTCCAATCCATCACCTCTTGTACCATGCTGGGGTCAACAGCTATGCCTTCGCTGGAGATCGTGTGACCTAAGAACTTTACAGTATCCAACCAGAATTCACACTTAGAAAACTTAGCATAGAGCTGATGGTCTCTGAGTCGCTGAAGAACAATGCGAAGGTGCTTGGCATGCTCTTCCTCATCCTGGGAATAGATAAGGATGTCGTCGATGAACACTACGACGAATTTGTTAAGTTCGGGCATGAATACCGAATTCATGAGATACATGAAGTAGGCGGGGGCATTGGTGAGTCCAAAGGACATGACCAAGAATTCATATAGTCCATATCGTGTGGAGAAGGCAGTCTTAGGAATATCGCACGGGCGGATCTTGATTTGGTGATATCACGAACGAAGATCAATCTTTGAGAAGACTCTGGCTCCAGCTAATTGATCGAAGAGTACATCGATACGAGGAAGTGGGTATTTATTCTTAACAGTTACCGCATTGAGAGGTCGGTAATCCACAAATAGTCTTAAACTGCCATCCTTTTTCTTTACAAAAAGGGCTGGACATCCCCAAGGTGACGCGCTAGGGCGAATGAAACCTTTGTCCAGTAGTTCTTGGAGTTGAATTTTCAGCTCGGCCAATTCTTTAGGGGGCATCCTATATGGTCTTTTGGATATAGGTGCAGTGCCTGGTTGTAGTTCAATGATGAACTCAATATCCCTATCCGGTGGCATTCCTGGTAAGTCATCCGGAAAAACGTCGGCAAACTCGTTGACGACAGGAATATCCTCTAGCTTAAGTCCTTCCATCTTGTAAGCACAGGAATTCGTGCAATCTAGGAAGGGTAGGTAAAGGGTAGTGGCTCCGTGACTAGGTGAATTTATCTCAACGGCTCGGGAAGAAAGGTCCAGCGTGACTCCATGCATAGTCATCCAGTTCATTCCCAAAATGATATCCATGCCATCAAGGGGTAAAAGGACAAGGTCTGTGTCGATGGTTTTACTACCCAACTTGACTGGTACTTGTCTGATCATTTGGTTTGAAGCAATTTTACCACCCGGTGTTGATATCATATATGACCCTTTGGTGTGGCAAACATTCAAGCCTACTTTTGCACCGAATTTTGCACTTATGAAACTATGCGATGCACCAGAATCAAATAATATAACTGCAGGCTTGTTATGCATAGAGAATGTACCCGACATCACTGGGGCTCCTTCAGGAAGCTCTGCAAGCGTGGTGAAGTTAATCCGTCCTTGCTTGACTTGCAGGGTCTGTCTCTTACCCCTGTTCTTGTTGGATCCCTGACCTTGGATGGGCTGCCCAGACTGAGGGCATGCTCGTGCAAAGTGGTTGGAACTCCCGCATTTGAAACAAAGATTCGCGGGGCTAGGTTGAAGAGACGGTTGAAGAGGGGGCCTCAGACCATTCTGTGGAGGCATCGGGGGTCGTACCATGCCTGGCTATTGTGGGGGTCTGGCAATCCATCTCCCTGGCTGAGGGGCCCTTGGGGGAGCTGTGGGGGCGGCATTCTGCACGATGCGATACCTCGGTGGTTGAGCACTTGATGGTCCAGCGGGTGCCTTTCTCTTCTTCTCTGCCCGGTGTGCCATGATACAGTCTTCCTGGGTAATGGCCATATTGACCAATTCGTTGTAGGTGTCAACCCTGGCTAGGTTCAGGCGTTCCTTAAGCTTGGTATTCAGACCTCGGCGGAAACGATCACGCTTCTTGGCATCCATATCAGCGTGATAGCCCGCATACTGGCATAAGTTGTTGAACGCCTGGGTGTACTGCAGCACGGTGCGGGTGCCCTGGGTAAGCGCCAGGAACTCGTTCAACTTCCTCTCCATGAGACCTTCGGGGATATGATGTGCCCGGAACGCGGTCTTGAATTCGTCCCAGTCAACCACATGATCCGTCGGGAGCATCGCAAAATAGTGGTCCCACCACAGTCGAGCGGTACAGCGAAGCTGTTGCGCGGCAAAACGAGCTTTGTTGGCTTCTGAGCATGGGGCCACCAGTAGTGTGAACTTGGATTCGATGGTGCGAATCCATGCGTCTGCATCCAGGGGTTCCTCTGTCTTATGGAACAAGGGAGGCTGGGTCCCTAGGAAATCCGTGTATCCTGCAGCTTGGGGTTGGTGAGCATTGTGCCCACCCCTCTGCTGGTGCTGTCCTTGCACGATCTGACGTAGCAGCTCGGTTTGAGCGGCCATCACTTCCACCAAACTGGGCGGGGGTGGTGGCGATTGTCGCGATCTGCTGCCACCGGCACCAAAACCCTCGGGGTTGCCACGTGTTGATCCAACCATCTGAAACGTGAAAGGTTACCATTAGCAACGCGATCCATATTACTCCCTTGCTTCATAAATGAGTGGTGTGGTCATAGACTTCCGAAATCACAGCTAGAAGTATGGACAGAATCTCTGTTTGCTACGAGAAAAATCATAGCTTGCTGTGGGTCCATCCAAAGTTTCTCATCTTTTGGCAGTGGATAGGGAATTTAGAGATGTACCACTTTGGTATTCAGCCAGGATGCTAAATCGATGGCTAGGATGGCCAACGATTCACTCCTTGCTTCCCTATTTTGGCTGTTTTTCAGCAGAACAAGTTATAGTATCTCGCCTATAACTTAAACTAGCAAGATCCAATGGGTTTGAAATTTTGTGAGAACCTAGATCACAGAATTTAGGACAAGTTTGGTATTCAACACTCAGCCAAGAAATGTAAGGAGACATGGATAAAAATTCCGACAAGTCTCAGCGATTGTGGATTTCATCGTTTACCAACTTACAACGAAATCACCCAAGTTTATCGTCGTTCCTTACAAGCTGAGGGTATCCACATGGTTCAGGTGTACCCATCACAAAAGAGTTACTCAACTCCTAGTTAGCTTATTACAACACTTGCCAAAAGTTAGGCTATCCTATCGAGGAGTATGTGCAAAAGTCCTTCTAGGTCGTCATCTAGAAGTCATCCAGGTCGTTGACGGACGACTCGCTGTGAGTAGGAGAGTGAGCTCGCATTTGAGGTGCCTGTGGTACCTCACCCTCGAAGTCCATTCCTGAAGTACCATCAATCTCCTGTGGCTCCTCCTCATCTTCCTCCATGTCCTCCTCATGGGGATGGTCATTCTGATCATGGTGCCACTGAATGTGCTCATTAGCATCCTCCAACTCAAGGCTCAGATCATGGAGCTGCTCCTCCAACTGTGCTATCGTGGCATCTCTCTCACCCATGAGAGTGTCCTACTCCTGAATTTGGCCCTCAAGTTGGCCAATCTGAGCATCTCTGTCCTCAAGGTCCTTACTGAGCTCCTTAATCTGCTCATCCCTAGTATCTGCCATCAGGTGGTAGGCCTGAGCAAGATCAGTGAGCTGCTCAAGCGCCTGACTCTGGAGAGTCTGAAGTCGGTAGAGTGCACTCATGCACCGCACGGAGGTATGAATAGTTTCCTGGGCGTGAAAGTCTACCAAGTACTGTGCGTGCTGCATCCTGTTGAGCCAAAAGGGGTCGTTGTCCTGGGCAGCAGGAAACAAACTAATGGGAGTGAGTGTGACAACCTCGGGACGCTGCGCACAAAAAGTGGTGAGCGCCCTCATGGCTGCAAGCTCCCAAGTATCGGCCAAACGGCGACCAACAGCCTCAATCTCCAAGGCGGGCCACTCCGGGTGTAGCGGGTGCGGAAAGATAGTCACGTTGACACGGCACTGGGTAACTCCACTCTCCGCAAACTCCAGTCCGGCGTAACATGGGGGAATCAGATAGCCCGTGGTGCGCAGAACATCCCACAAAATAGAGGGAAAGCCCTCCCAGTGGAGACACTGCGAGTGTACGCGTCCATCCTCATCCACTATCATAGCAACAGGCTCGGCCATCTGAACAAAAGATCAAATGGAGTGAGATAGTGAAAAACTGTGAACAGCACAGGGACAGATTCTGTATAGTGTGCAAAAATAACCATAACTTCCACAGTTCTTATCCAAAAATTCCCAAATTTCACCAGATCACTCCTAAGGTATTTGTGAACAACTTTGTTAGTCAACTACAGAGCTAGATAGGTCTCTAAGAAGGTCTTTCTTTTCAGGTTTTACCTTACTGTCTACCCAGAATTTTCAGTGAACAGAGGGCTAGAGTTTCGTGCACCAGGGAAAACCTACCCAGCCAAAATTTACCAAATTTTAACAGCAGCTACCTGGGTATATTTGGAACAAGTTTTGTGTTGTACTCTTTTGCAGAAAACGGTAGGAAGGGGGCCTAAAAATTTAAGGGGCAGAAGTGCTTATTCTGGACAGAATTCTGACATTCCAAGATTTCTGTTATTTCTTACTATCCATAAGCTCAGAATTTTTCATTTTTGAACAGGAGACAAAACACGAAATTTGGAACAATTCTTTCAACATGAACTTTACCAGAAAAGGTCATTTTCTTGGGTCGATAAATCTCTCTTTTCGGTCATGGCAGATTTGTGACAGATTCGCTAGATAGTCCTTATGCAAAATCACGCTTAGATACGCAAGAACCTTACCACTCTCATACAACGCATTTTCAATTTCAGCTACATATGGTCATGATGCATGCACGTCCTATTCTTCCTCACAAAATAAAATAATCGCTAAATACTTTTGGTCTTACGAAGATAGTTTCGGTGGCATACACAATACGGCTCTCACTATAATAGCTAGTCGAGTCTTTCTAGCCGTTCTTTAACTTATCGTATCCGCGGTTAGTGTACCTGCAGAAGATTGAGCATATATATATATTTTATGAACCTTTCATGCCAGCACTCATGAAAGCGTCCGTATTCATTACCGTTTACTTATAGAAACGATATCTGTACAATTTCCGCCGTACAGACGACGTTAACATACGCTATCGAGATAGTGTATTCACGGGGGTACCGTCATGAGACGGGGGTATGAACAGCGATCGCCATACCCTGCGCCATACCTTCTACTCCCAATATGTTCAACTAACAGTTGGCATATTGGCAGCACCTCAAGTAAGCCACTGCTTGAGGGCAGCGTTCGGTTCGCATCACCGACAGGAAGGCCAAACTCTCTCAGTTGGCTGAGGATCCTTACCTTCTTACCTTAGCGATGAGTGCGTCGTTACGGAATTTAAGGTCGGTTGTGCACAAAAGTAAGTTTTGACAGAAAGTAATGTGCTGGGAGTCAGTTGATAATATATATAGAAGTTAGATAGCCACCTAGTAACTTTCCCATAATCCCTTAGGGATTTACGAACTAGGCACCATCCTTAACGCACCAACGTATTTCGCAACACATCCTTCTAGTCAAATTTTTAGGAAAAAGAGTTTTTAAGGCTTGTCGCATTCTCTGGCGTATGCATTCCGGCTCTGGTGCCAGCTGTTGCCAGCTGTGGCACCAGCTACGGCTCTGATACCAGCTGTGGCAGAACCACCTGAATTAATCCGGCTCAAGTGTGTTAACCATCACCATTAAGGCAATCTCGGTTAACCTTACACTTCAAACGGAGTAATCCACTGGTCTGTCGAGTATAACCTCCCGATACAACCACGGTAGAGCGGATCGAATGCCATACATACAAACGCTCATGCGACGATGAGCCCAGAGAATACCACATTCCAGCAAATATTACAACCATTATCATAAGTAAATATTACAGACCGAGTTTTGAGTTTAGAAACCAAGTACTTCAATGATCATACTAAGAAGTTCTTTAGAGTTTAAGTTGCAGCGGAAATTAAAACAACGGAAGTTACTCGACGATACAGGATGTCTCGGTGAAGCCCGTACGAGACATCACTCGGCATTATCTCCGTTGGACGGGGGCGTATCCCATTCCACCGACCAACCAGGGGGAAGAGTGCAGGGCCAAGTCAAGCTAGCAATCATATCTTCGAAGGTCTCACCTGAAAACGAGCCACAAGCAAGGCTGAGTATACTAATACTTAGCAAGACTTACCCGAGTAGTGGAATCCACTCCACCGACTCTAGATATGCAAGGCTTTTTGGCTCAGGGGTTTGTTTTGCCGGAAAGCATCTACAAGTGGGTCCTTACTTTCAACTTTTAGCTCAAGATTGTAGTTTCATTAACCATTCTAGATAAGCAACTATCCAATAGCATTCATGGTGAAGCATTAAATTTCATCCAACAAGTTTATTCCTCATCATTGTTCCTCTTCTTACTCTGTGGGTAAAGAGGGTTAAGCAGTCTCAATAGCCGTGAGAAACGGACGATTCGAATCGAATTTCTTAACCTTGCAAGGGAAACCTAAACACACGTCACGTGGTTACTCCCAGAGTCACACGTATAACTTTTCCCCTTTCTTTCCGGGTCGTGGATCGGGGCTACCCTCCGAGAGTACAAGAGTCCCACACCACGGTTCGCCGCTAGGTCGTGACCACTCTCTGCACTCGCCATATGCACATGGGACCGAAGTTCAAAGGGTAGGATGCCGTCCCCTTGCCGGGCCAATCAGGTACTTAAGCTTACCGATTCCCATAATCTCGGCATGTGTTTAGTACGTTCAAAGACTTAACCATCACTACCACACACTACGGCCTTAGCATTTTTCACTAGACAGACGGGCCTCAATCATAACCATCGTTCCATAGCCCGTCCGTGTCCTTATGATTGCAGCGTGTAAAAAACATTCAACTCCTATTTTCTCGCGAGTGACAGGAAATCACTCGGCTTTTACCGGAGTCCTATTAGCACAGCATTCTATCGATCCTTACGTCTAGTTTTCAAGCAAGGGTACCTAATATCATGCAACTAAGTTTTCATTCAACTCCTATAAACTTAATGCACAAGCAAGGAGTAATGAGTTGCATAATTTAGGAAAGAGATGGGTTATGCTCCGGGGCTTGCCTTCGCAGTTAGCTTGGGGCTCTTCCGAACTTGGGCTTGGGTCTTCAAGAGCTTCAGTTAGATTTACTTGAGCTTCACGCTGCTCACTCTCAGACGCGGGCACCAGCTCGTTAGTTCCGTCGGCGAGAGTCGTCGATTCGACATGAATGCACAAGTTTAAGTAGTGGTGATGGTAAACGACACGATTTAAGTGTAACTACTACAGTGGATAGTTTCTGGTCATGAAACTTTGGATTTAGGCACATCAGGGAAAGATGTGCTTACTGTAAAATTTTCAGACAATTTCATGTAGCAGATTAATTATGAAAAATATATTACATAGTTGCTGTTAGATCTTTGTTCTTTTTGTACAGAACAAATGGTGCAACAACTGAGTCTACGATTTTTACAGAGCTTTCATTTAAGCATGCAGGAGCTACTGTAATTTTTGTAGGATTTATTATGCAGTTTTCAGAGCATAGTAAATGTGACATTACACACCTAGGTTATTCAAGGATTTATTTTTACAGGACCCTACACAGGGTTTTTGTCCATGAAACTGTTTACACAGAAACCCCTACCACAGAGTATCACCTAGTCAAAATTTGAGAATTTTCCAAGCTAAGATACTATTTTCTTGATTTAATGTATGTTATTAGCACACAATTCAATTAAATAGGTTCCTGTGAGATAAAAAGTCTTCCAATTTTTCTCTGGCATCTAGGTACCATTACACCAGTATAGAAAAAGTTTCATTAGGTGATTCATAACCTAACTGCAGGGATAAAAATATTTAGCCACCTATGGTATGAAACTAAGTTTAATAAACAGTGTAGATAGAGATGGAATTTGGGCCTGATCTTCTTACACAATCCTAAACATCAAGCAATTAACTCACTGCCCAAAATTTAGGGTCAGCATTGATCTACAACAGTGGGTACAAAAGAAGTCCATTAAAACTTCCATTTACTGTAGAGCAAAATATGTTAAGAACCTGAGAAACTTTTCGTAACAAAAGTTGTAGAGTTCCTTCTAAGGATTCCAGAACAGTTGAGATTGCATTTTTCTGAATTTTCTATGATTTTATACGAATTTTACAAGTTCACTGAATCTGAATCTAGATTTGAAACTTTCTTTTACAACTGGGTCCTTGAATTTTACGTGCAGACCCTTCTAAAGATTTAAATTCTTGCAATTGGGTCCTCGGGCGGCTCGGGTACGGTGGCCGGCCGAAATTCCGGCGAGGGGCTCGCCGGCGGCAAGGGGTGAGGGTCGGGGAAGGTTCAGGGGTGCGAGGGCTACCTCGTGGGTGTCTTGTTCGGGTGGGGGACGGCCGGGAATGGCTCGCCGGCGTTGGAGCAGAGGCGGCGGCACGCGTCGACGGCGGTGCTCCGGCGGGCTTGGGGCGGCCTGGTCCGGACGGACAGCTTCAGTGGCGCGTGGGGAAGCTGCTCAGGGGCTTGGCTTGGGCGGAGGAGGTCGGGGTCGAGCCGTCCACGGTGAGCAGGGGCGGCGGTGGCAGTGACAGCGCGGGCGGCGGCGCTCCGGTGGTCCTGGGCGGTGTTGGGCGGGTCGGCGAGCTTCAGGGGGATGATGTAGTGGTGGCTGACGCTTCAATTTGGGCAGGGGGCGGCTGTGGAGGGCTGTCCACGAGCGGGCGGCGCTCGGCGGCGGCAATGGCGGCGGCGAGGTGTTCTGGCCGCTGTGGCTCGCGCGGGCGGCCGGGGCGCGGCTTTTATAGGGGCAGGAGGGGGTGGAGGTGCCTGGGCAATGCGCGAGGCGGAGACACGGTGAGCGCGTGCCACTGGCCACGGCGGGCGGCAGCAGGACGCCGGCGCGGCGTGCGGCGGGCGGGCGCGAGCGACTGGCGGCCGAGGATTTGGCGTGGGCGCGAGGAGATAGCGTGGCGCGTGGATTGGGGAAGCAGCTGCTGCAGCGGCTCGGGCGGAGGACAAGCGCACCGACGGGCGGGGCGCGGGGGTCGGGACGGCACGGCGCGACGCGGCGGTTGGGCGCGGCGGGCGGCGAGCCGGGGCACGGCACGGCGTGCGCACGCGCGGGCGCGGACTGGGCAGCGCGGCGGTGGGGGGGGGGGGGAAAGCCGTGCGTGGGGGAGAGGCGCGGCGGCCACTGGCCTGGCGGCTCGCGCCGGTGAGGCGTCGCCGGCCACCTGGCGGCGCTGTTGGGCGGGGAGGGGAGAGAGAGGGAGGAGCGAGGGGCCTAAACGCGAGAATTTGAAAAGTTTCAGGGGGCTGGGTGCAAACAGGGCGTTTTCTCCTCTTTCTAATTTGAATTTCAAAAACTTTTGAACACGAAAGTTGTTCAGAATTAAAAGTTCTACAAGTTTAGTTTCAGGCAACATCTCATTTGGCTTATGGTTTGAAAGTTAATTTTAAAAATTCAAAAGTATCCCAATGTGCCCAAATTAAATTTGAATTTCAACTGAACGCGTTCTAATTCTTTTCACCCTTTTTTTAGTTGGTTAAGCATAGGGTTAGGCTAATGACATTGATTTTAGAAATTTAATTTACCAGGGTTGTCACACACACTCACTTCTAGTGGTCACAAAACACAATCTATGATTCGTTCTTGTACCATATCCGGTTCCCTTTGGAATGGAGGAAAAGCATAGGAATTTTTTTATGAAAACCTTTGGAAGAAAGAATTGAATCCTACCAATTCCTTTGAGTTGATGTTCGTTTGGAATGGGTTCTTCAATAGATATTTTGGAGGAAAATAAGCATGGGGTCCAACCTCATGTTTTCTTTCCTTCATGTCTCGGGATTCATGTGTTATTCCTATGTAGCATCTGAAGACTTGTTTTTTCAGCACCGAGATAGCTCAGGTAGGCACCCCCTCACGCTCCTCTCTCAGGTGACTCGGGGGGGGGGGGGGGGGCACAGCCACCACCCGAGAGCCACCGTTCTTGCCTCCTTCGGCGGCAGCGGCGGCAGCCAGCAGCACCAAGCGGTGCTTGCTGCCATCCAAGTCTCCCTTCTCTCCCTCCTCTAGTGCGTTCATCTTGCTTCTGTTGCTTGCTCCGACGTCCGTCCCATGCCCGATCTGCACTCTGGCATCCTTCCCATGCCCGATCTGTGCGCGGCCCCATTCATGTCTAACCTGGCGATGACCAGCCGGAGGTGCGGCTGGTGTGTCACATCCATTCTCCATCAGTGGTGCTATGGTGGGTGCATCCATAAGCAAGCATCACCATGTCCATGGTCTTCGCACGTCCAAAGTTGTAGTGCCTGTCCACGGGCCCCGGTGGCTGTGCTCGACCACTTGAGGCACGACATTGTACGGGCCATAGTGGTTCCATGGGGCCAATGCTCTGCAGTGAAGATGTTGTTGTCGGTATGTGGCATTAGGAGTCACCGGCGTAAGCTATCTTTGCTTTTCCAACCAGTGACAATGACGACGCTTGCGAGTGTCATTCAACTCCATGGAGGTGTTGTATTTGCGACCCCCACACCATACACATGGTATCCCAAGCGGATCTCGATTGTGGTATAGGTTTGTGAGGAAAATGGCTCTATTAGACAATTATTGTGATTTTGGTGACCGAATGACAATATAGTGATTGGGACTAACAAGTTTGTGAGCATATATTTGTAGGTGTTGACGCCAGATTTTGACACGTATTGAATCGGCGTCAGGAGGAGAAGATTGGCCGATGAAGCAGATCTGAAAGCTACAGTAAGGAATCGGCCGATCGAGGTAACAGTTGGAAATCGGCCGATTGGTAGCGCAGCCTATGCCAACAGGATGGGATTATTCCAGAAGATCCTGGTCAAAAGATGGTCAACAAGGCATGCTAAGTCGGTCGGAAAGCAATTGAAGAGGTCCTGATTAGATTAGGAAACGGCGGTGGAAGATTCTGCGGGAGTCCGTTTCCTTTTTAAAGTTCTTATAGATATAGTAGTTTTCCTGTTTTAAATAAGCTTGTAACAAGTCGTAATCGACCAGGAGTCCTAGTTTCAGGGTATAAATAGGAGTCGCTAGGGCTTTGCGAGATAATCAAATCAATCAACAAAACACTTCTACTTTTTACTAGTACTTTACTTTCAAGTCGGCGACTTCGCCAATATTTTCTTCTTCCACGAGTTCATACGGATTGGCAGGGCTGCATCAACCTGATCTCCGGCCAATTGGTAGGTTCCGCTTATCGAGTAATATCCGAGCTTTAACTAGGGGCGCATCGCTGTGGTTTCGTTTGGATTTATTCACAAGTTATCGATATTTACTAGAATTGCAAGTTTTACCTGTTATTCTAGTATTATCACCAGTTATCCAGCTTGAGTTCAGAGTAATCGGCTTCGTCATTGTTCTCCTTCGATTCATCGCCATACAGCCGATTAGATCTGTTCCAAGTGTTGCTTCTATAGTACTTGTTTAGATCGCTCTAGTAGTCTTCTTTACAATTACTATACGATCATCGGCTGACCCATAGCCGATCATCTCTACAGCAAATCGGCCGATTTGCCGCCGACGCGCTCCTCAGGACAGATCGGAAATCCAGCCGATCGACGCGCCTGGAATTTAATACTCTATTTACTTGTCAATCAACAGGTCAGATTGACTGGCACGCCGCGCGAACCGCACCAGGGCGATAACCCGAACAGGAGCTAAGCAGATTCTCCCGGGTCGTGTGTCCGACGCTGAAGATCCATCGGCCGATTCCTATCCGGCCGATTTTAGCGCCAACAGTAGGTTTTTTAGTCCCATGGATGAAGTCCAAATCATAGCAAATACACCCGAAACAAGTATCCAAAACATAGCAAGTGCAAGTCATAGTAAAAATCCAATCTACAGGATGATCGATGTCACATTGTGTCCTCTAAAGTCGCACTGCCTAGCCCTTCCAAGGGGCAGGCTCGCATATACATAGCACCCAACTTACACTTTCATCCTCGCTTCATGTAAAAGGGTTAACCCGAAGGTGCTATGGCTGGAGGACAAAGGCTTATAAGTTGGCTCCACCCTTTCTCAACTAGCCAAGGCGGTACTAAACATGTGCACGCAATACTCATGGTCCCCCCCTATTGGGCCACATCCAAATTGGGCCAAGTGTCACATACACCCCCCTCAAAGGACCCGACATCCTCATCGGTCCAACTCCATGACCATACGTCCAGTGCCGGCATCATATACCATGACGTATGTCCCACCTGGACCCACGTGCGCCATGCACCATATGCCCGCACACTGACCCGTATCCAGGAACTTCCCCTCTTAGCGCACGACCGCACGTCTAAAGGAAGCTCATACATATTGAACAAAACATCCAAGCTACCATAGTGCTAATTCATCACATAAAATGGCTTTAGCACATGCTTAGTGAGTGTTAGTGCTAAGTTAGGCCAGGAGAAGTGAGATAGAAAAGTGAAGCTACCTTGTGTTTGGTTCTTGAGTGAACTACCATTATAATCTTGGTGTGCCAGTCCCTTGGAGTCTTAGTGTTTTATCGATAAGTCATCGACCCTCCGGCTTGGTGTGGATCCGCGAGGATGACCATGTTCGAGAGATGAGGAAACCCCTTCCTTCGTGGAGAAGCTCATAGTGAGGACGACGTCAAGATAAACGGCGAAAGGGAGTGGTGAGCCTTGACTTAGTGGTGAGCTTCCGATATGGCTTGGCACAAGCCGTAGTGGTGAGTCCAAGATCTTGAATGGAGAGAGACTTGGTGACCAGGAGCATATCTTTGGTGGAGCTCTATTGATGGCCATTGAATCACCCTTTGATCGTCTACTTCTCAGGAATACAATAGAGTTTTATACTATATTCCATACATATTTTGCTTAAATGAATTGTTGACGCCAAAAATTTTAAGTACAAATATGGAGGCTGATAAAGAAAGCCAATAGATTGTTCGGTCGAAGCTGTCAGAAGACTTGGTCAGAGCTGGCACAAGAATAGTCAAATGCCTGGTCAAAAGCGGTATGACGGGCAAGTGCGAGTCGGACTGGGTGATGACATCATCAAGAAGTTCCAAGAGTCTAATTCCTTTTGGAAAGTTTTATAGATATAATAGTTTTATTTAGTTTTAAATCAAGTTTTGCAACAGATCGTAATCAATCAGGAGTCTTTAGTTCTAGGGTATAAATAGAAGCAGTTAGGGAGTGTAAAAGTAGTGTGCTTTGCAAAAACCCTAGGAGTAAGGTAGCGTACTTTTTCTCAGTGAATTATTTAGCAAGTAGGGCTGCAGTGGATCGAGATCAGGCTTGTTGGTAAGTTTCTATCAAATTTTCTAGGCTTTAATTGCCAGCACATCGCTGTAGTTTCGTCTAGTTCAATCTAACGATCTATCAATTTCTGTCAATTTCTGTCAAGTTCTAGTATGGCTGCATCATTCGATCTCTTACTAGTTCTTAATAGATTTCATAATTTATCCGGTGATAATCATGGATTTATCAGCTCTTATCTAACCTTTTTATGCAGCAATCCGATAGCCGATTTTTTCATTGATTTTCACTAAAACTATCAAGTTATCTTTAGTCTTGGACTTCATTGTGGGTAATCTTACCGGCTAGTTTGTTTGCCTTAATTTTATTATCTCAAGCTGTCTCGGTTAGGTCCGATCCTTGAATAATAATGTTAGGACAAGTCTTATCAGCCAGATTCATTTATCAAATAATGATAACACGATTGTGATAGCTTGATAGCATTAATCGACTCTTTTAGCCGATTTTGAACTTGATGATAAGTATAAATTCTGACGTAACTAGATGTATCGGTTAATGATACTCAGTTTGTCGCCTTGCTGTTAGCGCTTTCTCGGTTAAGTTTGATCTGACAAATGGTGACGGCGAATTAAGTTTAATTAGATGTATGCATTTAATTATGAAGATTTTATTCTTAATATTACTTTGTCATGAATTGGACGTCGCGGCTGATGCACTTTTTGGAACTCTTCAGAATCCTAGCCGATGTGTTTCTTGTTATTTACTGATTAAATTTCTTTTTCCTTGTTAATTATAGGTTAAATTGACTAGCATGCCCCAAACCTAATTTGCAGGACATGCACCGGAGATAAGAAGAGCTCCCAGGCCTTAGTGTGTCATATTCCGAGACTCACCATCCGATTTTTGCGGCAACACGCTTTTTAGCATGCTCAGTGGGACATGACAACAAGTTTTAGATCATGCCGGAAATGACCAACCCGGAAGACGTGATCGAGGTCACCATGGACGATCTGTCTGAACAACAGAAGAAGATCATCCAAGATAACATGGAGAACTTTAGGACGCTATGTCTGGATTTGTTCGGCAAGATCTGTAACAAGGTGCACAGACGGAGGAGCCAGTATTACCGAAGATTCCACCAGCACAGCAACAACCCAGTGGGCTGCCGTTCTCCGTTCCACACCCCATGAGCGGTTTCCCACATCGACCTCCTCCACCATCCCCTGATAGATACCAACTGTTGGCGCTAAAAATCGGCCAGGAATCGGCCGATGACCTTCAGCGTCGGACACACGACCTGGGAGAATCTGATTGTTTTTGTTGACTGATTGATGTATATTCTACAAAACCCTGACGACTCCTATTTATACCTTAGGACTAAGATTCCTAATCGATTACGATCCGTTACAAACTTGATTTAAATAGAAAACTACTATATCTATAATATTTTCCTAAAGGAAATGGGCTCCTGCAGAACCGAGTCCAATCCGGATTCTTTCCAATCCGGATTCTTTCCATTGCTTCACAACCGAGTCGGCATCGTTCTTTTGACAAACGTCAGGTCATTTTTGACTGGGACCCTCTGTTAGGATTCCAATGGCTTCATCCCCCTATCTGTTGGCGCAAGCTGTATCGCCAATCGGCCGATCTCTAACTGTAGCCTCAATCGGCTGATTCCCAACTGTAGCCTTTAAATCTGCCGCATCGGCCAGTCTCTTCCTTTCCTGACGCCGATTCAACACATGTCAAAATCTGGCGTCAACGCCAGCAAACATCTTTTATACAAGGGGGCACCAACATCTTGTGCCGAAGTTGACCAACCAAGGACATCAATAGCAAATGCCGTCTCACCAGCAGATGAGGAATGGCCAGCATCCTACCAGCGGTACGGAATACTTCGTGTATTGACACCATTTTTTGACACGTGTCAACCTATTGGGCAGATGGCCGATGGCAGATGAGCCAACGACGAATCAAGAGCAAAGAATGAAGTGTATTGGGCTTTTGGGCCAATAGGGGTGTCGCAGCCGATGGAGTGTGGAAAGGGCTGACGAAACTACGTTTGCAAGTTATCTTTAAGTTTTTGTTTAGGAAAGTTTTTTTTCTTTATCATCAAGTAATTTGTAAGTTGTAATCGACTAGGGTTTGTAGCTTAGGCTATAAATAGCTACCCTCGGGCATGTACCAAACCATCCAATGATCAATACACGTCACGTGGTTACTCCCAGAGTCACACGTGCAACTTTTCCCTTCAATTCCCGCTTCACGGAACAGGCCCACCGCCCTCGACTACACGTCCCCATGGCCTGGCCATGGCGGCACATGCACCCGCCATTAGCTAGATGTGAACGAATTCAAGACAGTGGGGAGTATATTCCGGCCTCGGTTCAATACGGTACTTAAGCTTACCGATTACCATATTCTCAGCTTGTGGTTAGTACGTTCAAAGACTTAATCACCACTTCCACACACTGTGGCCTTAGCATTTGTTTCAATAAACAGACGGGGCCTCAATCATTAATATAAACATCATACCATAGCCCCGTCCATCGACCTTATGATTGCAGCATGTAGTAAACATTCAACTCCTATATTCTCGCGAGTGACAGGAAATCACTCGACTTTTATCGAGTCCTATTAGCATAGCATTCTATCGAACCTTACATCTAGTGTTCGGAGCATGGGTACCTAGGATCATGCGACTAAGTTTTCATTCAACTCCTATAAACTTAATGCACAAGTAAAGTAGAGTAATAAGTTGCATAAGTTTAGGAAAATAGGGTTCATGCTCCGGGGCTTGCCTTCTTGGGTAAGGTTAGCCTGGGGCTCGTCCGAACTTGGGCTCGGGTCTTCGAAAGCTTCAGTTAGATTTACTTGAGCTTCACGCTGCTCACTCTCGGACGCGGGCACCAGCTCGTACGTTACGTCGGCGAGAGTAGTCGATTCTATATGAATGCACAAGTGTAAGTTATAGTGATGGTATATGACGATTATTTTCCTTCATGATAAAGTTGCAGTCCACAAAACATCGATTTGGTTGTAAAGTTACTTAGTTAAGATTTATTTGGGTAATTGTTAATAGAGTATAACTTAAACTATTAACTTCGTTAAACAAGAAGGGTTGTGTTATATTGGAAACTTAATTTTTCTAAGCACAACATGGATTAAACACAACTTCTGGACTAGGTAACTTCTGGTGATGAAATTTTTATTTAGAGCACATTATGCAGAGATAAAAGCACTGTAAAAATTTCAGACATTTTCACGCAGCAGAATAGTTATGAAAAATGTAATACACAACCACTGCTAGAATCTAGTTGTTTTTATACAGAGCAAACCATGCAAGTATTGATACCAAAAATTTAATAGAGCATTAACCTATCCATATAAGTTTTACTGTAAATTTTTCAGATTTTACTGTGCAATATACAAAGCATAAAAAACAGGACAACATATACCTATTTTAATAATGATTAATTTCTACAGGATGTTTTACAGGGTTTCGGTGAGTGAAACTTTTTATACAGAAAGAGCTACTCTAACGTGTCCCATAATAAAAAGTTGAACATTTTCCAAGCACAGAAACTAATTATTTGAATTAGTGCATTTTTCCTACCATAAAATTATATAATGAGATTACAAAAAGGAAAAAGGTTCTAAACTTTTTCTGTGGTATTTAGGCATCAATATAACAGCTGTGGAAAAGTTTTACCACATGAATCACAATATAACAGCAGTTACAAGTTAGTTTTATTATTTCATGTCATAAAAAAGTTGTATTGAAAAGTTTAGCTAGAAAAGGGTCCTGGCCCTAATATTTTTACAATGGCCTACAAATCAAGCAACTAATCTACTGTTAAATTTTCAAGTTTAGAATTTGTCTACAACAGTGGGTACAATTAAAGTCTATTAAATCTTCCATTTAATTTAGAGCAGGATTTAGCAAGCAACTGAAGAAAAGTATGTAACAAAAGTTGTAGATCTTCTTCTAAAAAATCCAGAACAGTTGAGTTTGTATTTTTCCAATTTTTCTACGATTTTAAATGAATTTTACAAATTTGCTGTTTTTGAATTCAAAGTTTAAAACTTTCTTTGCAGAGGGGTCCCTGGAAACTTGCGTGCAGGCCCCTGGGAAGATTGCAATCAACGCAATGTGGTCCCTGGGCGGCGCTGGCATGGTGGCCGGCCAGATTCCGGCGAGGGGGCTCGTTGGCGGCGAGGGAAAAAGGGTCGTGGAGATCCAGGGAGGTGAGAGCTACCTTGGGGTGGCCTTGGTCGGGGTTGGGAGTGGCCGGAGGTGGCTCGTCGGCGCGGAGCAAAGGGGCGGCAGCGGGTCGGAGCGTCGGCAACGGTGCTCCGCCGAGGAGGGGGGGTGTGGGCTGGTCGATGAGCTTCGCGTCGTCGAGGGGAACCCATTTCGAAGCTTGGCTTGGACGGAGGAGCTTCGGAGTGAGCTGTCCACGGAGCAGGAAGGGAGCGGCGGCGGCGCTGGCGGTGCTCCGGCGGTTGAGCTGGCCGGGGAAGAGGCCGATGAACTTCAGTGGAGGGAGGGCAAGCTCGCTGGGCGATGGGTTTGGGCAGTGGAAGGCTGGGGAGTGGGGCTCCATGGTCGGGTGGTGCACGGCGGCGGTAATGGTGGCAGCAGCGGCGTTCTGGTGTCTGGGCGCGCGAGGGGGGCTCAGTGCGGCCTTTTGTAGGCAGCAGAGAGACGGGAGGAGGGGCGGAACTGGACTGCGAGGCGTCCGGGCGCGGGCGGCACGACGGGGGCGCGTTACTAGTCGCGGTGGGCAGCGAACAGAGCCGGCGCGGCATGCGGCGGGCGCGGGCAGGGGATTGGGCGCTGAGGATTTGGCGAGTGGAGCGGGAGATCACGCGGCGCGCGGGTTGGGCGAGGAGCTGCAGTAGCTGTCTTGCCAGGCGGCGAGCGCGGCGACTGGCGGAACGCGGCGGGGACACGGCACGGCGCGACTTACCCATTGGGCGCGGGGGGCTGGTTTGCAAATCCAAGTGTTTCCCAAATTTTCGTGTTGCAACTCAAAAATCCTTGAACATGAAAGTTGTTCAAATGAAAAGTTACACAAGTTTTGTTTCAGGCCAAAGTTCATTTGAGTTCTAGTTTAGAAGTTATTTTAAAAATTCAAAAAGGATAAATCGGAGGGCACATCATTTCCTGGGAAAAACTTTGCATTCACTCCTAGGCTTCAACTAGACTTTTGTTTAACATGTCAAAAACGATGTGCCTATTCGGTTTCGTAGCCATGTTAGCATCGATGTGAAAGTTATTTAATGGCTTGATTAAAGTACATGTACTTATGCACATATACACAACTATTTTCAATTCAAGGCAAAACCAATTTATAATTCCTTTTCTTTTAAACTTTTCTTAGTTATTTATGCGTCCTGTTAAGCTAATGAGGCTTATTTCGTAATTTAAACACCTGAGGTGTTACAGCCTTCCCCCCTTAAAAAGAATCTTGCCCCAAGATTCGGACAATAGGCATAGTGTGGGTAGTGTGTGTACCTTCGGTAGAGTTGAGAAAACCCGTGAAATTTTGTTTTAGAAATCTTTCAGTTTCCCATGTGGCTTCTTCCTCAGTGTGATGATTTCATTGAATTTTGTACATTTCAATCACTTTCCTGCTAGTGCTTCTTTCTTTTTGATCCATGATTTTGATAGGATACTCGACATATGAGAGGTCGGGCTCTACTAAGATTTCCTGTTGTTCGACAACCTCGGTAGGGACTCGAACACACTTCTTGAGTTGAGATACGTGAAAGACATCATAGATGGCTGCAAGCTGAGGGGGCAGTCGAATTCTATAGGCTACGGGTCCACAACTTTCGATGATTTCGTAGGGACCAACGTAACGGGGAGATAGTTTTCCTTTGACTCTGAATCATTGTACACCCTTGGTTGGTGAAACTCGAAGGTAGATGCGGTCACCAACTTCAAATTTTAGTGGCTTTCTCCTTCTGTCGAAATAGCTCTTTTGCCTGGATTGTGCGGCTCTAAGGTTTTCTTGGATTAACTCTCACTTTTTCTTCTGCCTCGATCACCAAGTCTGGTCCAAATATTTTGCATTCTCCGGTCTGTGACCAACTCAAAGGGGTTCGGCACCTTCGTCTGTATAAGGCCTCAAATGGTGCCATTTTCAAACTCGCTTGGTTGCTATTGTTATATGAGAACTCTGCTAGGGATAGGCATTTGTCCCAATTCTTGCCATAGTGAATGACGCAAGCTCTAAGCATGTCTTCAAGAATTTGGTTCACTCTTTCAGTTTGTCCGTCCGTTTGAGGATGATAGGCTGAGCTTTGAATCAATTTAGTACCAAGAGAAGCTTGCAATTGTTCCCAAAAGCGCGCTACAAACTGAGTACCATGATCGGAAATAATAGTCTTCGGTACTCCATGTAGGCAAATAATACGATCAAGATAAATCTCGGCATATTTCTTGGTGGTATAGGTGGTGTGTACCGGAAGAATATGTGCCGTCTTTGTGAGCCTATCAACGATAACCCATATGGAATCATGTTTCTGTGCGGTACTTGGTAATCCAACAATGAAATCCATACTTATGTCCTCCCATTTCCATGAGGGTATAAGCAAAGGCTGAAGTGTACCGGCTACTTTCAAGTGGCTGGCTTTTACTCTCTGGCAGGTGTCGCATTCTGAGACATATAGCGATTTCTCTTTTCATTCTAGTCCACCAGAAATTTTGCCTAAGGTCTTGATACATTTTGTTACTGCCGGGGTGGATAGAAAATTTGGAAAGGTGTGCCTCATCAACGACTATGCGACTTTCGAACCATAGATATCCCTTATGGTCCTGGCGGAAACATTTGTATTTCTCTTCTCCTAGAGAGAGTTTTTGTTTGATGATCCTAACTCCTTCATCGTGTAGTTGTGCCATGATGATTTGGTCGTGAAGAGTGGGCTCGACTGAGATGTGATTCAGTGTGCCTTGGGAAATTATTTCCAAACTAAGCTTCCTCATTTCCGAACATAATGTCTCATTATAGATTTCCACTAATAGGCAATGGCAATGGGCCTTACGGCTGAGTGCATCCGCGACTACATTGGCCTTGCCGGGGTGATAGTGCACCTCGAGATCATAATCCTCGATTAACTCTAGCCATCTTCTTTGTCTCATATTCAGATCGGCTTGGGTGAAGATATATTTGAGACTCTTGTGATCGGTGTAGATATGACAATGAGTGCCCATGAGATAATGTCTCCATATTTTTAGAGCATGAATGACTGCTACTAACTCGAGATCATGGGTCGGATAATTCTGCTCATGGGGTTGAAGGGCTCGTGAAGCATAGGCGATAACTCGATTTTCTTGCATAAGCACACAACCAAGACCAGTGCCAGATGTGTCACAGTAAACGTCGAATGGCTTGGTGTTATCGGGTTGAGCTAACACAGGGGCTGTAGTCAAATGTTCTCTAAGAGTGTGGAAAGCTTCTTCGCATTTCTCATCCCACACAAACTTTACTCCCTTTTTCAATAGTTCGGTCATAGGCTTAGCAATCCTGGAGAAATTCGGGATGAAACGGCGATAGTAACTGGCTAAACCAAGAAAACTGCGAATCTAGTGCACAGAGGTAGGAGGTTTCCAATCCATCACTTCTTGTACCTTGCTGGGGTCAACGGCTATGCGTTCGCACTATCCAACCAGAATTCACACTTACAAAACTTAGCATAGAGCTGATGGTCTCTGAGACGCTGAAGAACAATGTGCAGGTGCTTAGCGTGCTCTTCCTCATTCTTGGAATAGATAAGGATGTCGTCAATGAAAACTACAACGAATTTGTCGAGCTCGGGCATGAATACCGAATTCATGAGATACATGAAGTAGGCAGGGGCATTGGTGAGACCAAAGGACATGACCAAGAATTCATATAGTCCATATCGTGTGGAAAAGGCGGTCTTAGGAATATCGCATGGACGAATCTTGATCTGATGATATCCAGATCGAAGATCAATCTTTGAGAAAACTCTAGCTCCAGTTAATTGATCAAAGAGAACGTCGATGCGGGGAAGTGGGTATTTATTCTTAACGGTCACCGCATTGAGAGGTCGGTAGTCCACACATAATCTTAAACTATCATCCTTTTTCTTTACAAAAAGGGTCGGACATCCCCAAGGTGATGCGCTAGGACGAATGAAACCTTTGTCCAGTAGTTCTTGGAGTTGTGTTTTCAGTTCGGCCAATTCCTTAGGTGGCATCCTATAGGGTCTTTTGGAGATAGGTGCAGTGCCTGGTTGCAGTTCAATAACAAACTCAATGTCCCTATCTGGTGGCATTCCTAGCAAATCGTCCGAAAAAATATCGGCATACTCGGATACCACTGGAATGTCTTCTAGTTTGATTCCTTCCATCACGAAAGCACAAGAATTCGTGCACTCCCAGAATGGTAGGTAAAGGGTAGTGGTCCCGTGACTAGGTGAATTTATTTCAACATTTCGGGAAGAAAGGTCCAATATGACTCCATGCATGGTCATCCAATTCATTCCCAAAATAATATCCATGCCTTCAAGGGGTAAGAGAACAAGGTCCGTGTTGATGATTTTACTACCCAATTTTATCGGTACCAGCCTTATTATTTGGTTGGAAGCAATTTTTCCACCCAGTGTTGATATCATATATGACCCTTTTGTGTGACAAGCGTCCAAGCCTACTTTTGCACCAAACTTTGCACTAATGAAACTATGTGATGCACCAGAATCAAACAATATAACTGCAGGCTTGTTATGGATAGAGAATGTACCCGTCATTACTGGTGCTCCTTCAGGAAGTTCTGCAAGAGTGGTGAAATTGATCCGTCCTTGTTTGACCTGAATGGTCTGCCTCTTGCCTTTGTTCTTATTGTTCTGGTTAGAGCCTTGGCCCTGAATTGGCTGCCTAGGCCGAGGGCATTCTCGGGCAAAATGACTGGAACTTCTACAATTGAAACACCGATTGGCGATGTTTGGACGAAGGAATTGCTGAGTAGCGGGCCTTGGTCCTGTTTGCTGAGGCACAGGGGGTCGTACAACACCTTGTTGCTGCGGGGGCCTGACAATCCAACACCCTGGTTGAGGGGCTTTCGGTGGAGCTGTGGGCGCCGCATTTTGCACTAAGCGATACCTCGGTAGCTGAGCTCTTGAGGGTCCAACTGGCGCCTTTCTCTTCTTCTTGGCACGGTGAGCTGCAATACAATCCTCTTGGGTAATTGCCATGTTTACCAGCTCATTATATGTATCGGCCTTGACAAGGTTCAGTCGCTCCTTGAGTTTGGTACTCAATCCTCTGCGGAAACGATCCTGCTTCTTAGCATCCGTGTCTGCGTGATAGCCCGCGTACTGGCACAGGTTGTTGAAGGCCTGAGCATACTGAAGTACAGTGCGGATACCCTGAGTGAGAGCCAAAAACTCATTTAGCTTTTTTTCCATAAGACCTTCTGGGATATGGTGTGCTCGGAATGCAGTTTTGAATTCGTCCCAGGTGACGACGTGATCAGCCGGGAGCATAGCAAAGTAATTGTCCCACCAAAGACGAGCTGTGCCGCGAAGTTGCTGAGCAGCATAGCGAGCCTTGTTTGCATCCGAACATGGGGCCACGAGTAGAGAAAACTTGGACTTGATTGTGCGAATCCAAGCGTCCGCATCCAAGGGTTCCACCGTTTTGTGAAACAAGGGAGGCTGGGTCCCAATGAAATCCGTGTAACCAGTAGCTTGAGGTTGGTGAACATTGTGTCCACCCCGCTGTTGGTGCTGTCCTTGCACGAGCTGGCGAAGCAACTCGGTTTGAGCGGCCATTACTTCCACCAAACTGGGTGGTGGTGGTGCCTGTGGTTGGGATCCACTAGCACTAGCACCGAAGCCATCCGGGTTTCCACGGGTTGCTCCAACCATCTGAAATGTGAATGTTTATCATTAGCAACGTGATCCATATTGCTTCCATGATTAAAAAGGATTAGGGCAGAAAGTAGACTTCTGAAAGATCATGGATAGAATCGTGGACATAATACTGTCTGCCATAAGAAACTTGGAACTCCTGGTAGGTTCATCCAAAATTTCTCATATTTTGGCAGTGGGTAGGGAATTTAGAGATGTACAACTTTGGTATTCAGCTTAGACGCTAAATCGATGGCCAAGATGGTCGAAAGATTCACTCTTTGCTTCGCTGGTTTGGCTGTTTTTCAGCAGGACGAGTTATAGTATCTTGCCTATAACTCAAACTAGCCAGATCCAATGGTGCTGAAATTTTGGTGAGAACCTAGATCACAAAATTTAGGACAAGTTTGGTATTCAATACTTAGTCCAGAAATGTAAAGAGACATGGGTAAAAATTCCGACAAGTCTCTGCAATTGCAGATTCAACTGCTTTCCAATATCTCAATCAAACCACCAAGTTTTTAGCCATGGCCTACATGATTAGAGTATCCAATGGTCAAGTTGTACCCATCACAAAAGAGGTACTCAACTCTTAGTTAGCCTATTACAACACTTGCCAAAAGTTAGGCTACACTATCGAGGAGTATATGCAAAAGTCCTCCGGGTTTCCACGGGTTGCTCCAACCATCTGAAATGTGAATGTTTATCATTAGCAACGTGATCCATATTGCTTCCATGATTAAGAAGGATTAGGGCGGAAAAGAGTAGACTTCTGAAAGATCATGGATAGAATCATGGACATAATACTGTCTGCCAAAAGTCTAGAAGTCGTCGAGGTTGTTGACGGACGACTTGCTGTGAGTAGGAGAGTGAGCTCCCATCGGAGGTGGCTGCGGTGCCTCACCCTCAAAGTCCATACCTGAAACACCATCAATCTCCTGTGGCTCCTCCTCATCTTCCTCCATAGCCACCACGTCGGGAGGGGCATTCTGATCATGGTGCCACTGAATGTGCTCATTAGCATTCTCTAACTCAAGGTTCAGATCATGGAGCTGTTCCTCCAAGTGTGCTATCATGTCATATCTCTCACCCATCAGAGTGTCGTGCTCCTGAACTTGGCCCTCAAGTTGGCCAATCCGGGTATCTCTATCCTCAAGTTCCTCACTGAGCTCAATAATCTGCTCATCTCTGGTATCTGCCATCATGTGGTAGGCCTGTGCAAGATCAGTGAGCTGCACAAGCGCCGGACTCTGGAGAGTCTGAAGTCGGTACAGTGCATTCATGCACCGCACGGAGGTCTCGATGGTCTCCTGGGCATGAAAGTCTACCAAGTACTGTGACTGCTGCACCCTGTTGAGCCAAAAGGGGTCGTTGTCCTGGGCAGCAGGAAACAAACCAATAGGAGTGAGCGTGACGGCCTCGGGGCACTGCGCACAGAAAGTGGTGAGCGCCCTCATGGCAGGAAGCTCCCAAGTATCGGCCAAACGGCGACTTACAGCCTCAATCTCCAAGGCGGGCCACTCCGGGTGTAGTGGGTGCGGAAAGATGGTCATGTTAACACGGCACTAGGTAACTCTATTCTCTGCAAACTCCAGTCCGGTGTAACGTGGGGCAATTGGATAGCCCGCGGTGCGCAGAACATCCCACAAGATAGAGGGAAAGCCCTCCAAGTGGAGACACTGCGAGTGAACGCGTCCATCCTCATCCACCATCATGGCAACAGGCTCGGCCATCAGAACAAAAGATCAAATGGGTGAGATAGCGAAAAACCGTTAACAACATAGTGAACAGGTTCTGGACAGTGCACTAAAATAGCCATAACTACAACAGTTCTTTTCCAAAAAATCTCAACTTTTACCAGAACATTCCTAAGGTATTTTTGAATAACTTTGCTAGTCAACTCCAGAGCTAGATAAGGCTCTAAGATGGTCTTTCCCTCAAGGTTTTACTCTACTGTCTACCCAGAAATTTCAGTGAACAGTGGGCCAAGATTTCGTTGACCAGGGAAAATCTACCCAGCCAAAAATTACCAAATTTTAACAGTAGCTGAAAACTGTAGTAAGGGGGCATAAAAATTTATGTGGCAGAACTGCTCATTTTGGACAGAAAACTGACATCTCAAGGTCTTTGTTGTTTCTCATTATCCATATGTCCCGAATTTTTCAGATTTAAACAGGAGGTAGGATACAAATTTTGGAGCAAAACTTTCAACATGAACTTCTCCAGAAAGGGTCATTTTCTAAGCTTAATAAATCCATCTTTTCAGATAAGGCAAAAGTGTGACAGATTTGCTAGATAATCCTTATGCAAAGACAATTGTGTGGGCGCGTGAACCTTACTACTCTCACGCATCGCATTTTCAATTTCAGATTTATATAGTCATGATGCATGCAAGTCCTATTCGTCCTCACAAAATAAAATAATTGCCAAAAGTTTTGGTCTTACGAAGTTAGTTTCGATGGCATACACAATACGCCTCTCCCTATAATAGCTAGTCGAGGAATCTCTAGCCGTTCTTAAACTTATCGTAATCGTGGTTAGTGTACCTGCAGAAGATTGATATAGCATATATATATCCAATGGACCTTTCATGCCAGCACTCATGAAAGCGTCCGTATTCATTACCGTTCACTATAGAAATGGCATCCGTACAATTCCCGCCGTACAGACAACGTTAACATACGCTATCGAGATAGCGTATTCATGGGGGTACCGTCTTGAGACAGGGGTATGAACACCGATCGCCATACCCTGCGCCAAACCTTCTACTCCCAATATAATCAACTAATAGTTGGTATATTAGCAGCACCTCAAAATAAGCCACTGCTTGAGGGCAGCGTTCGGCTCGCATCACCGACAGGAAGGTCAAGCTCTGATACCAGCTGTGGCAGAACCACCTGAATTAATCCGGCTCAAGTGCGCTAACCATCCCCACGAGGGCAATCCGGGCTAACTCGCACTTCAAACGGAATAATCCATTGGTCTGTCGGGTAACCTCCCGATACAACCATGGTTTTTGCCGGTCCAAACCACACATACATGTACTCACACGAAAGTGAGCCCAGAGGATACAACATTCCACAAATTTTACACCACAAGGCTAATCCAAACTCATTAATACAACGGAGTTCAATTTCATAAAACAAGGTACTCAGAGTTCAAAATAATTGAGTTCTTCAGAGTTCAAGCAGCGGAAAATAATGATAAACTACTCGACGATACAGGATGTCTGGATGAAGCCCGTACGAGACATCACCCGGAATTACCACCGTTGGCCGGGGGCGTATCCCATTCCACCGACCAACTAGGAGGAAGGGTACACGGCCAAGTCAAACTAGCGATCATATCCTCGAAAGTTTCACCTGAAAACAAGCCACAAGCAAGGCTGAGTATACTAATACTCAGCAAGGCTTACCCGACTAGTGGAATATACTTAGCCGACACCTAGATATGCAAGGCTTTTGGCTTGAGGGTTTGTTTTGCCGAAAAGCATATACGAAGGTCCTTACTTTCAAATTTTAGCTCCAAGTTCTAGTTTTCTTTAACCATTCTAGGTAAGAAACTATTCAATATCATACGTGGTGGAAGAATTAATTTGCATCCAACAAGATTAATCATCATCATTGTTCCTCTTCTTACTCTATGTGGTAAAAGGGTCAAGCAGTCTCAATAACCGCGAGAAACGGATGATTCGAATCAAATTTCTTAACCTGGCAAGGGAAACCTAAACACACGTCACGTGGTTACTCCCAGAGTCACACGTGCAACTTTTCCCTTCAATTCCCGCTTCACGGAACAGGCCCACCGCCCTCGACTACACGTCCCCATGGCCCGGCCATGGCGGCACATGCACCCGCCATTAGCTAGATGTGAACGAACTCAAGACAGTGGGGAGTATATTCCGGCCTCGGTTCAATCCGATACTTAAGCTTACCGATTACCATATTCTCGGCATGTGGTTAATACGTTCAAAGACTTAACCACCACTACCACACACTGCGGCCTTAGCATTTTTTTCACTAAACAGACGGGGCCTCAATCATCAATATAAACATCGTACCATAGCCCTGTCCGTCGACCTTATGATTGCAGCATGTAGTAAACATTCAACTCCTATATTCTCGCGAGTGACAAGAAATCACTCGACTTTTACCGAGTCCTATTAGCATAGCATTCTATCGAACCTTACATCTAGTGCTCGGAGCATGGGTACCTAGGATCATGCGACTAAGTTTTCATTCAACTCCTATAAACTTAATGCACAAGTAAAGTAGAGTAATAAGTTGCATAAGTTTAGGAAAATAGGGTTCATGCTCCGGGGCTTGCCTTCCTGGGTAAGGTTAGCCTGGGGCTCGTCCGAACTTGGGCTCGGGTCTTTGAAAGCTTCAGTTAGATTTACTTGAGCTTCACGCTGCTCACTCTCGGACGCGGGCACCAGCTCGTACGTTCCGTCGGCGAGAGTAGTCGATTCTATATGAATGCACAAGTGTAAGTTATAGTGACGGTATATGACGATTATTTTCCTTCACGATAAAGTTGCAGTCCACAAAATATCGATTTGGTTGTGAAGTTACTTAGTTAAGATTTCTTTGGGCAATTTTTAATAGAGTATAACTTAAACTATTAACTTCGTTAAACTAGAAGGGTTGTGTTATATTGGAAACTTAATTTTTCTAAGCACAACATGGATTAAACACAACTTCTGGACTAGGTAACTCCTGGTGATGAAATTTTTATTTAGAGCACATCATGCAGAGACAAAAGCACTGTAAACATTTCAGACATTTTCACGCAGCATAATAATTATCAAAAATGTAATACACAGCCACTGCTAGAATTTAGTTGTTTTTATACAGAGCAAACCATGCAAGTATTGACACCAAAAATTTTACAGGGGATTAGTCTATCCATATATGTGTTACTGTAAATTTGTCAGATTTTACTGTGCAATATACAAAGCATAAAAAATAGGACAAGATATACCTATTTTAATAAAGATTAATTTCTACAGGATGTTTTACATGGTTTCTGTGAATGAAACTTTTTATACAGTAGGAGCTGCTCGAACCTGTCCCATAGTAAAGAGTTGAACATTTTCCAAGCAAAGAAACTAATTATTTTAATTAGTGCATTTTTCCTACCACAAAATTATATAATTAGGTTACAGAAAGAAAAAAGGTTCTAAACTTTTTCTGTGGTATTTAGGCATCAATATAACTGCTCTGGAAAAGTTTCACCATATGAATCATAATATAACAACAGTTACAAATTAGTTTTATTATTTCATGTCATAAACAAGTTGTATTAAAAAGTTTAGGTAGAGAAGGGTTCTGGCCTAATATTTTTACAATGGCCTACAAATCAAGCAACTAATCTACTGTTAAATTTTCAAGTTTAGACTTTGTCTACAACAGTGGGTACGATTAAAGTCTATTAAAACTTCCATTTAATTTAGAGCAGGATTTAGCAAGCAACTGAAGAAAAGCATGTAACAAAAGTTGTAGATCTTCTTCTAAAGATTCCAGAACAGTTGTGTTTGTATTTTTATGAGTTTGCTACGATTTTAAATGAATTTTACAAGTTCGCTGTTTTTGAATTCAAAGTTTAAAACTTTCTTTACAGAGGGGTCCCTGGATACTTGCGTGCAGGCCCCTGGGAAGATTGCAATCAAAGCAATGTGGTCCCTGGGCGGCGCTGGCATGGTGGCCGGCCAGATTCCGGCGAGGGGGCTCGCGGCGGTGAGGGAAAAAGGGTCGTGGAGATCCAGGGAGGTGAGAGATACCTTGGGGTGGCCTTGGTCGGGGTTGGGAGTGGCTGGAGGTGGCTCCTCGGCACGGAGCAGAGGGGCGGCGGCGGGGCGGAGCGTCGGCGACGGTGCTCCGGCGAGGAGGGGAGGGTGTGGGCTGGTCGATGAGCTTCGCAGCGTCAAGGGGAACCCGTTTCGAAGCTTGGCTTGGACGGAGGAGCTTCGGAGTGAGCTGTCCACGGAGCAGCAAGGGAGCGGCAGCGGCGCGGGCAGCGCTGGCGGTGCTCCGGCGGTTGAGGTGGCCTGGGAAGAGGCCAGTGAGCTTCAGTGGAGGGAGGGCAAGCTCGCTGAGCGATGGGTTTGGGCAGTGGGAGGCTGAGGAGTGGGGCTCCACGGGCGGGTGGTACACGGCGGCGGTAATGGTGGCGGCGGCTGCGTTCTGGTGTCTGGGCGCGCGAGGGGGGCTCAGTGCGGCCTTTTGTAGGCAGCAGAGAGACGGGAGAAGGGGCGGAAATGGACTGCGAGGCGCGGGCGCGGGCGGCACGATGGGGGCGCGTTACTGGTCGCGCCGGGTGGCGAATAGAGCCGGCGCGTTGTGCGGCGGGCGCGGGCAGGGGATTGGGCGCTGAGGATTTGGCGAGTGGAGCGGGAGATCACGCGGCGCGCGGGTTGGGCGAGGAGCTGCAGCAGCTGTCTTGCCAGGCGGCGAGCGCGGCGACTGGCGGAACGCGGCGGGGACACGGCACGGCGCTGCTTACCCATTGGGCGCGGCGGGCGGCGAGCAGTGGCGCGCCCGTCGCCGACGTGCGCGTGGCGTGTGCGGACTGGGGAGGAGTGCGGCGTGTGGAGAAGCGCGGCGTGCGGGCGCGGCCAGGCATTGGCTGGGCGCCTAGCGCCGGTCAGGCATCACCGGCCAAGTGGCCTGCGGCGACTGCGCGACGGCGAGGGTCGGGCGAAGCCGAGGGTCGGGCGAAGCGAAAGGGTCGGGCGAAGCGAGAGGGTCGGGCGAAGCATAGGGTTGGGCGAACGACTGTGCGTCGGAGGGTCGGGCGGA
The DNA here is from genome assembly GCA_032594955.1 of Panicum miliaceum. Taxonomy (NCBI): domain Eukaryota; kingdom Viridiplantae; phylum Streptophyta; class Magnoliopsida; order Poales; family Poaceae; genus Panicum; species Panicum miliaceum. The sequence continues at coordinate 42,577,641 of CM064056.1, read as the reverse complement.
ACGAGGGTCGGGCGAGCGTAGGAAGAAGGGTCTGCAGTGGAAATAGAAGGAAAGGCAGGGGCTGGTTTGCAAATCCATGTGTTTCTCAAATTTTCGTGTTGCAACTCAAAAATCTTTGAACATGAAAGTTGTTCAAAATGAAAAGTTATACAAGTTTTGTTTCAGGCCAAAGTTCATTTGAGTTCTAGTTTAGAAGTTATTTTAAAAACTCAAAAAGGATAAATCGGAGGGCACGTCATTTCCTGGGCAAAACTTTGCATTCACTCCTAGGCTTCAACTAGACTTTTGTTTAACATGTCAAAAATGATGTGCCTATTCGGTTTCTTAGCCATGTTAGCATTGATATGAAAGTTATTTAATTGCTTGATTAAAGTACATGTACTTATGCACATATACACAACTATTTTCAATTCAAGGCAAAACCAATTTATAATTCGTTTTCTTTTAAACTTTTCTTAGTTATTTATGCGTCGTGTTAAGCTAATGAGGCTTATTTTGTAATTTAAACACCTGAGGTGTTACACGCAGAAGGTGACAACTCTATTGGTCCGCCATGACATGTCATCATGGTTAGTGAAGTCCCCCACATTCGGTTTTGGGGTAGAAGTTCATGCAAAGATGTAACGTCCTGGATGTACTCCGGGATGGGACATTCTCCCTGTTGTCCCTATTTTCCCGGCACCTGCAGTTCTAGGCATGTTTAGTGTGTAACCCTTGCTTGTTTGAATAGATGCTATTAGGACTTTGTTGTATGCCTATACTTCCACTAACCCGTAGGTTTATTCGTTTATTCTTTATCCTGAGTTGGCCCGGTGTGTGTGTCACTCTACCCTATTCACTTGACTTACCTCTGTTTATGCTATAGTCTGAGCCTTATTCATATGGTTTTGCTCACGTTCTAAGTAAACTCTTTTGCATCATGCTCTCCTTTGGGAAAATATAAATAACGATACCCGAATACTCACCGGGTGAAATGCTACAACAGTATATCCGTGCGCTTGCGGATTCTTTCTGTAAACGTTAAGACATACCACTCACATTTCTAGTGCCGTTGCCTGGGACTCACAATCCTGGTGGCAACGTTAAGAAATGTCAACAAGCATTTCTGGTGCTGTTGCTGGGGAACATGCATTGATATAAAAGATTTACTTGAGCATGATCATGACAATATTTCTAAGACATAGCTGTAGCTTATTCAGGCTAATGTTGCTTTTTATTTTCTCCTGAATTAGATGAAAATTGGGTAGTGTATGACCGGTTTCTCCTTGCCAACAAACTTCATTGAAGATCCCGAGAAGCTCATGAGAACGGTCTGACCTCACGTCGTCCCTCCCCAAGTCATTCTGTCAGCAGGCGAGCCTGTCCTTCCAGCACCAACAACCTCAACCGAACCCATGGCTGAGAAGACTCTTCGCGATTTCTCCGTCCCCTCCGCCGCCAATGTGGCGACTGGACCTAGCGTCAATGTTGGGGACGTGAACTTCGAGCTCATGTCCAGCCTCATAAGCATGGTGCAGGCTAGCCTGTTTTGTGGCAAGCCTAACGAGGACGCCAACGCCCACCTCCAAAACTTCCTGGAGTTGTGCGTGACCGTTACTATACAGGGCGTTGAGACTGACGCCATCAGGCTCCGGTTGTTTCCCTTCTCCCTGCTGAGGAAGGCAAAACAATGGTTCTACAAAAACAAAGAAGTCGTCAGCACGTGGGACAAGTGTTCCACGACGTTCCTCGCCAAGTTCTTTCCGCTAGGCAAAACTAATGCCTTAAGAGGAAAGATATCCAGTTTCCAGTAGACGGGGATGGAGTCAATCCCCAAAACTTGGGAGAGATTGCAAGAATAGATACTCGCCTGTCCTCATCGTGGGATGGACGAGTGGCTCGTTCTCCAAAGCTTCTACAATGGGCTGACTCCAACATCAAGAGCCCATATAGATGCCGCTGCTGGAGGAGCCTTCCTCGACCTCACTATCACCAAAGCAAACACGCTGGTTGAAAAGATGGTCTCCAATCAGGGCTGGAACGAGGAGCGTTCCCAGCCCAAAAGTAAAGGCGGAATGCACACAGTAAAAGAAATTGACATGCTCTCCGCCAAGATGGACCTCCTACTGAAGCGCCTCGACGAAAGGGCATAGTTTAAGGAGCGTATGAACAACTACGCTCAAGCCATAGACTCGCACCTCATGTGCGAGATCTGTGGCAATGGTGGACACTCGGGGAATGACTGCCCTGAGACCCGTGAAGACGTGGCTTACATGAACAACAACAACAACGGGTATCGTCCACAAGGAGGCCAAGGGTGGGACCAAGCACGCCCACCTTACCAAGGAGGAGGAAAATCCACACACCCAAAGACGAATGCATGGGGAGGAATCACAGCAGCATTACACGGAGACCCAGGGGTCCCGATGATTCGTTGTTCCATTTACGATCAACACTACAACCGGGCCCTCTGTGACCTTGGGGCAAGCATAAACATCATGCCCAAGGTGATTTTTGAGCAAGTGCAATACCCTGCTCTTTCCCCGAGTCTCATGTACGTGCAGCTCGCTGACTCTACAATTCGATATCCCGAAGGGATAATCAAAAATATGCTCGTACGAGTCAAGAACTCCTTCGTCCTCACCGATTTCGTTTCCCTCAACATGGAGGGCGACATGGGTATACAGCTCATCATTGGGTGCCCCTTTTTAAGGGACGTCAAGGCAAGGATAGACGTATGGACAAGAGACATCCGTTTCCGCATTGGGACAGAAAACATTCTCTTTAAATTTCAATACAGGGAAGAATTACGCTTCATAATTCAGCAGGCTTATGATGGAAGCCCGCTTGGGGGGCACCAGAAACCCAGCCAGAAGAACCGTCGACCACCTAAAGAAAGAAAACAAAGAAGGTGTGGCGAAAGATTGAGAGTTTGTCCTCGTCTAACTCTCCGCGATGAGGTGACAATTGGTAAGCTACGACGGAGAAAAAGTCTTGCATGTCGGACTTTAAACGACAAGCCCTTGCTAAAGGTAAATTGGTATCTATCTCATATTTGATTTTTTCCACAATTTGATTTTTTACCCCATTTGATTTTTTTTCACTGCATATTTAATTTTCCGAAATTCTCTTGCATGCTACCATTTTTCTAGCCAATCTTTTTTTCTTTTCACAAAAATTATAAAAATAATTCCAAGCATAAAATTCCTTTGAAAAATTCACAGAACATCTTTTCGGAGCAAAGTTGGGCCAGGCACCAAAAATTTCAAAAGCAGGTGACCGTTGGGAGAAGTGGGCTCGAGCAGGCAGCAGGGCGCGCCACCCAGGGTGCGGCCGCACCCGTGGGTCGGCCGACCCCACCGTAACGGCTCTCGAGCCCCACTTGCTCCAACGGCTCCTAGCCGTTGTGCCCAACGCCTCCTCAAGTGTTCCCTACGATTGCTCTTTAAATAGAGGCCGAGAGAGAGGGGTGAAGCACTCACTCTTCATTCTTTCACTCACTACCTATCACACTCTTTGCTCTCGGATTTTCATTTGAATTTTTCTCAAGTTTGGATTCAAGAAATCTCTCTCTCTCATTTCTTTGCTGCAAGAAAAAGTCCACACATCTGGAAGAACAACATTCGGTAAGAATTTCCATTGCAATTGCGCTAACGTAACTTGAATCGAGTTGTTCTTGTTTGTTCTCGTATTCAAGCATGAAGAGCATGGGACGGAAGCTCTCCGGTGCACTCAAGAAAGTGACGGGAGCGGGCTCATCTCATTCCGAGGTGGCTCAAGCTCCCATCACTCTTCTGAGGCAACTCTGACCCCGAGCATGATGGACTACGAAGAACAAGGAGAACAAGAAGAAGTGCAAGCCGAAGTGCAAGCCGAGGACATGGAGATAGATGAAGAAGATGCACCGTACCTCGACTTGCGCAACGACTGCAAGCGCCAAGCCTACAGCATTCTCAAGCACCAAAGCTTTGGTTACACCAAAGCCTTCGACCCGGACCTTCTCGCGAAAATAAGTATGGACCTTGACTTTGCTAATGTTTAGCATGCGGTCGGTTGGGAAGGTTTTGTGCCCATTGAGGAGTATGGTTCCCGACTCCTCACCATTCAGTTTCTTTGCACTCTTCAAGAGGTGCATGACCGTGTTTGCTTTCGGCTTTTCAAAAAAGAGTATTATCTTACTTGAAAATGTTGAGCCACCACCTTGGTTTTAACAAACGCTTGCTGGTTTCTCTTGAACATGCTTACCGCAGTTTTAATCGTCATAATTTTTGGGGTTTGATTTCGGGTCAAGTTGTTCATGGCAAGTTTGCACCTTGAAGCAATGAAATTAAAAATCCGACCCTTCATTTGATGCACAAATGGCTAGCCATCACTTTCTTTCCAAGAGTTGATTTGTGAGTCGTGCGCAGTGATGAGTTGATGATCCTATATGCCATGGTCAACAAGATACGAGTCTCCCCCGTTAGAGAATTAGTTAACCGTTGGCTTCAGAATTTCAAGGTGATGGGTCCTATTGAATGCACTTCTTTGATAACTCGCATCGCTTCAAGCATTGGTGCCTTAGGAAGAAACAATGTTTCTTTCATTGAGGGTGACCGTGTTTTTATCGATGAGGCTTATTTGGTTCAAGGCCACATCCTCAAGAGGGGTCCTAATGACTCCTTAATTTTCTTTTCACTGGGTTATGCAAATGAGATCCCGTTGCCAAATGCAGGTATTATCTATATAATTGCCAGTCGCTTACTGCCCCTCTCATTCCAGAAGAGGCGGCAAGAAGGCATAGTGTTTCTGGATTACCTGGCAGGACCACAAGAAGCGGGGCCAAAAGAGGAACCGAGCCAGCACCACCACTGCCACAACACCAGACTTCATACCACCATGAGGCGGGTGGTTCGTCCTGGCACAGTGCAAGCATTGAGGAGTGGGCACGGCATGCTCCAAGCTGCCGGTCCACCAGCTCCAGCTCCGGCGGAGTCCCGAGCCTCGCACAATACACGGCCTCCAGCCGTGACTTCAGCTCCGTCACTCAGCAGCTAGAAGAGCTGCGGGTCCAGGCCAACAACATCAAAGATACGCTGCACCAGCACATCAAAAGTAACCAAGCATGGCAGCAGTACACCGGCGAGAGGATCCACGCCATGGAGCAGAGGCAGCTATAGCAGTAGGAGGAGTGGAGGGCTTACTACCGTTTGAGAGGGTTTAACCCCAACCAACAGTGAGCCTGAAGCTAGCTTGGGGGAGGACCCCCGCAGAGAGGTATCTTGTATCTTAACTCCTTTTACTCTTTCAAAACCTTATGCATGAAACAAAACAAAAATCTGCAAAAACTAAAAACAAATAAAAATTTGCAAAACCAAAAAAAGACCAAAAATATTTACTTACTTTTATATGTGTAGTAAGCATGGTGTAGTTTTTCTTGTTGAGATGATGAATAGTTGCTCTGTTAATTTCCTTCACATGTCTAATTACAACTAAATGCTCTTCCTAAGTTATGAGTTTGTTGGCTAAGTGTTCAAACCTTAAGCTTGAAACTTGTGGGTAGCAAAAAGCATGATCCAAATCTAGGTTGTTGTGAGATATGATATCGTTGAATAGAGTTGCTATGATCTTCTCCAAATTGATGCTTGATTTACGTAGTATTTATTTCAAAAAATACAAAAACAAACAAAGTTTACTCAATGATATAAAATTCCTATCCAGAGCCATATGTTGATCCAATTGAAAACCTTCCACATATGCAACTTGTTATCTCTTTGAGCTTTGCCAAACTGTTGTAACCCTTAGTGAGATTCATTTCATACTCCCATGATCAAGATCACGTACACACTCCACCATATGCTACGCTTCTACACAAGAAGTGAGCAAGTATTCCACTCATCCATCCACAAATAAAAACTCCATATTGCCTCATGACCACTCTCTCTCTAAAGTTTCATAAGAAAAAGAAGCATGGGCTATATATTTATAAAAAAGAAAAAAAAAGAGAGGGAAGATGCATACCAAAAGAAGGTATGCCACATGCTGACAAGGCATGTCAAAAAAAAAGAAAGAAAAGATGCATAACCCAAAGAAGGTATGCCACATGCTCACAAGGCATGTCAAAAAAAAGAGAGGGTAAAGAAGAAGATAGCCCATGCTCAAAAGAAGAAAATAAATCGAGAGATGGTTCATGAAAAGGAGTTTACACACCATCCACCAAAAATCTCCATACACTTGCACATCTTTATCAAGGTTTATGACTCGTCTCTCCTTTGGATCCAGTTTTTGACTTTGCAATACATGAGAAACAAGTGTGCCTTCAAGCCTCCATAGCCACAGCTCCACTCAAATCAAACCTTTAGAGATAGGTTGAGGAAGAAAGGCAAAATAAAAAGCCTTGGTGAAGAATCATACACAAAAGAGTGATCCGAGAGATCATTTGAGGAACTTTGAAATTTCTTTTGAAAAACTTTGACGGTTGAGCAAGGGAGTAAGAAATATTAGCACTCTACAAAACCATTCTGACTCTCAACCGCCAAAGATGATGAGAAGCTACAAGCCCCATAGGAGTAAGATAAGAGGTAAGAACAAGACCAACTTATTCAAAATCATGGTAAGAACACTTTGTTGTGCCTAAGGTATAGGTTGGAAAGACAACATTGAAGCAACTCCTGATCAACAACATAAAGCCTTGTTTTGCTCAGGGACGAGCAAAAGGCTAGCTTGGGGGTGTTGTCGACGGTCCTTAAAAGTGAAATCCGACCGTCAACGATACTCACAAACAAAGGAAAACCATGCCTCTTACTCACATATTTGTATCACTAACCTAGCTTCATAGTTGTTTTGGAGAATTCATGATTTCAGGGATACAAGTCCGAAATAAGAACGAAAACACGAAGAAGACGCAACAGAAACCACAGAAGATCGCATCCGCGTCACACACCCAAGAGAAGGCCCACATGACATAGCCAACCGACGTAAAAAAATAGGAAACACATCCCACAGCGCAGAGGACCCACCAAGCAGTCACCCAGGCGAAGGCAGTCACGAAAGGCGGTGCTAGGGGGTCGGCCGACCACCTGGTGCGGCCGAACCTAGACTGGAAGTAGTCCAGGTGAGGTTTGGCGGGAGATTCGATCCTATCCTCTACAAGTCGGTTGCAGATGTTTCCATGTGGGGAGATGGCGGGAACCGACCTCAAGAGCTATAAAAGGAGCCCTCTCCTTCTCATTCAACACACCACCACTTGGAGCCATTCTCTTCCACTCTCATTTGTGACTTGTAATCCTTACGGTAGTGGAGCTAGGCTAGAACCTGTCTTAGCGAATCCAGTCGTCCTAGGGATCGGAGAGCAATCCTCGGTCCTTGGTATGGCTTTGTATTCAACTTGTCGGTATCTTATTCATATTATAGAGCTGAGCTTTGGTTGTTATGTTATCTTGATAGTCTATCATGCTTATGCTTGTTATGCTATCCTGGTAATGTGTCATGCCTTAGCTTGTTGCTTCATCAGTTATACTCTCTATATGCTTAGGCCAGATGATCTGGGCAAGGATAACGGTTCGTCCTGCCCTCGGGCTTACCTTAGTGTTTTACTTGTCCATCCGAAGGGTGGGAGACTCGGGGACACTAAGGTAGTGACCTCATACACGAGCGTGGTGCTCGGGTATGCGGGATCCTTTGGATATGCCCGAGCTCCACGGTATTGCAGGGGTAGGCCGCAGAAGGTGATAGCTCTTCTGGTCCTCCATGATGTTCCGTCATGGTTAGTGAAGTCCCCCACATTCGGGTTTGGGGTAGGAGTTCATGCAAATATGTAACATCCTGGATGTACTCCGGGACGGGACATTCTCCCTGTTGTTCCTATTTTCCCGGCACCTGCAGTTCTAAGCATGTTTAGTTTGTAACCGTTGCTTGTTTGAATAGATGCTATTAGGACTTTGTTGTATGCCTATGCTCCCACTAACCGGTAGGTTTATTCGTTTATCCTTTATCCTGAGTTGGCCTCGTGTGTGTGTCACTCTACCCTATTCATATCATTTATCTTGACTTACACATGTTTATCCTATAGTCTGTGGCTTATTCATATGGTCTTGCTCACGTTCTAAGTAAACTCTTTTACATCATGCTCTCCTTTGGGAAAATATAAATAATGATACCCGAATACTCACCGGGTGAAATGCTACAGCGGTATATCCGTGCGCTTGCGGATTCTTTTTGTAAACGTTAAGACATAGCACTCACATTTCTAGCGCCGTTGCCTGCGACTCACAATCCTGGTGGCGACGTTAAGAAATATCAACAGTCTGTTCACCAAGTTATCGATATCATCTTGTTCTTATTAGATTAATCTGCTTAGTCTAGCTTACTTCTTGCTGTTACCATAAGTTATCGGTATTTGCTATATTTGACAGGGTTAGATTCATTTAATCTTGTTTTTATTTAATTTTTACCACAATTTATCCAGCCTAGATCTAAATACCATCGATCAACGCATAGCTTGCATGTTTCATGTCGCTAGGCCGATCGGGTTCGGAGCAAGGTTTTGTTCACCGAGGCCTCACTGACCCGTTTGGCATTGCCTTATCTGCACAATCAGCCGGAGCTTTGGCCGATTGATCTATTGCTGCATCGGACACTTGGCCGATGCTCGTGGCAGAACAATTTGGAAGACCAGCCGATACGCTCCGTAATTTAATGTTTTACCTGTCCCTTGTCAATTGTAGGTCAAATTGGCTGGCACGCCCTGCACAACCACGCAGCCGATTTGCACGCTGCGCAGGAGCGAAGCAAGAGGCTCCCGGGTCCTTGTGCGTGCCGGTGCTGAAGGCCGACCTACGGCTTTATGCATCAACAACGTGCGAGGTGTACCAAAACATTATTTTCAAGCTGCAGGTTATCAGACCAATTCTGGAGGGTACGAACCTCCATAGGGATATCACTTGGTGGCCGATTATATGGATTATCAGATGCAATAGTAGGGTACGGCCAAAGCACCAATCCAGATCACGAAGACTGGGCCAGCAAAATAGCCGATGTGATCCAAAACCACTTCGGCTTGAGGTCCAAAGACCAGTCGTACATGTATCAACACTCGTAGCTAGAAGCGTTTGATCGAGTGTTGTTACCCAATAGGTACAGGATGCCTTACTTTTCCAAATTTTCTGGCCAGGATAACGTGTCAACAATTGAACACGTTACCCGATTCTTAGCATAGTGTGGAGAAGCTAGTATAGAGGATGCCTTAATGATTCGGCTGTTTTCTCTGTCTTTGTCTGGTTCGGCTTTCAATTGGTTTGGATCATTTCCCGCCAATTCTATCCACTGTTGGGCCGATTTGGAGAAGCAATTCCAAAAATACTTCTTCATCGATCTTCAATAGATGCGCTTAGGGGACTTGATTGCCATCAGACAGAGGAATGATGAATTAGTCCCAGAATATATTTAGAGGTTCCGTGATGTAAGGAGCCGATGCTTCAACTTGAACCTGACCGATGGGTAATTTGCAAAGCTAGATTTTCAAGGTCTCTTGCCAACCATCAAGGAAAGATATTGTTCTCAAGAATTCGAAAGCCTTGGACACATCATTCAGAGGTTATCGTCATGAAAGTTGCTATCAGGACTCCAGAGGTGGCCGATTTTAGAAGAAAGTCGCTCATGTGGACTCTCAGGAATCGGATTCTGAAGAAGAGATTGAAGTCAGCTTGGCTAAGTGGACAAGAAATAAGAAGCCGGTGTCTTGTTCGTGGGTCAAAGCCAACAAAGAGAAATATAACTTTGATGTTAATAAAGCTGATTAGATGTTTGATTTTCTGCTAAGGAAAAAGAAAATCCAGCTTTCTCCAAATCATAATATCCCATCGGCTGAGGAGTTCAATAGTAAAAAGTACTTTAAATGGCATAATTCCAATTCTCACGGTACTAATAAATGCAAGGTTTTCCATCAGCCAATCCAATTGGCTATTGAGCAGGGACGGATTCAGATAGAAGACAACAAGAAGCAGATGTAGATTGATCAGCACCCGTTCCCAGCTACAAACATCAACGTGGTGGATCTTGGGAAAGGGAAAGCTAAGGTGCTGATGTCATAGAGGGCTAAAGAATCCGGGTTAGTTGATCCTGATGTCCAGGTCTTAGCTGATAAGGTCCAAAGCACTAACTATCGAGGTTACAATGATAGCCGATATGAAAGAGAGCGGGTTCCTGAAGATGCCCGTCGTCCAAGGGTGACATAACAAATGCTGGTAAGCAAATACAGATGACAACAGGAGGGGGATCGAAGGTTCCAGGAAGCAGAGCGGGAAGATCATGAGTCACACTAATGTTGTCCTTTCTTTGTGTTCAGTTGGAACGAAGGGCTAAGATTGCCTTCGGTCTATAATTGCCCTGAATGCAGTGACATTAGGGAATCTAAAAGACAAAGACGCATTGTGCATGATCAGACGGATGACCGATTCCATGATAGGCAAAGGCTGATACAAGAAAGATAAAGTGGTAATCATTAATGCAGACGCGGTGTATGGGTTAAAGGTTACATTTGAACGCGGTCCTATCCCATGGTTAGATGAGGTAGGCAGCTGGTGGGAAATCGACGAAGGCGGACATTTGTAAGTGCTAAATTAGATCGTGAGTTTAAACAAAAGTTAATAGAATTATTAAAAGAGTATCAAGATTATTTTGCCCGGAAATATTTTGAAATGCCATGATTAAGCTGATCGATTGTCTAACATCGGCTCCCGATTAAACCAGGTTATCGGCCATACAAGCAGGCACTAACAATATTTAAACTAAAGTTGCATACCGATATCAAGGCCGAGATAACTAGGTTGTATGAAGCAAAATTTATTCGTCCATGCCGATATGCCGAATGGATTTCTAATATAGTTCCTTTTCTTAAGAAAAATGGAAATTACATGTTTGTGTGGATTCCAGGGACTTGAACAAAGCCACGCTGATGAATGGTTACCCGAAGCCGATAGCGGACATGCTGGTTGATGCTACATCAGGACACAAGATGATTAACTTCATGGATGGGAACGTGTGGTACAATCAAATTCTAATGATAGAAGAAGATATCCCAAAGACCGTGTTTCGATGTTCTGGAGCTATCGGGTTATATGAGTGGGTGGAGATGACCTTTGGTTTAGAAATGCCAGTGCTACTTATCAGCGCGTAATGAATTATATTTTCCTTAAGCTGGTCTGCAGAATTGTGGAGATTTACATTGATGATGTTGTAGTCAAGTCAAAAGGATATGAGGAGCATTTAGCTGATTTGCAGGAAACTCTTGAGTGTACAAGACAGCAAGGGTTAAAAATGAATCCAAACAAACATTTGGAGTATCGGTTGATTAGTTCCTGTGGTTCATGGTTCATGAGAGGGATCAAAGTTAGTTAGAGAAGCATCAAGGCTATTAATGAGACAGTTTCTCCATCGAACAAAAGTGAGTTACAATCTCTGATCAGCAAAATAATTTTATCAAAAGATTTATTTCAAACTTGTCTAGCAAGATTCAGGCTTTTTCTCCATTATTGAAGTTGAAAGCCGATCAGGAGTTTGTATGGGGAAAGGGGCAACAGGATACTTTCGACAACATCAAAAAGTATTTGATGTCTCCCCCAGTTCTAATCCTTCAACAGAAAGGTGAGCCATTCAAATTATATTTATCGGTTGATGAACGATAGATCGTATCAGTCTTGATATAGGAGTTTGAAGGAAAAGAACATGTTATATTCTATCTCAGTAGGAGACATTTTGATGCTAAGACCTGATATCCTCCTGTTGAAAGGTTGTGCTTTTGCCTTTATTTTTCCTGCACAAAGTTGAGGCGTTACCTTTTATCGGTTGAATACACTGTGGTTTGCAAAGATGACATGGTGCATAATATGTTGTCCTTGCCGATATTGAAGGGAAGGGTCGGGAAGTGGATCCTAGCTCTTACGGAGTTTGACTTGCGCTATGAGTCGGCTAAAGCAGTTGTTGACGGTCCTTAAATGCAAAATCCGACCGTCAACCATATTCATAAATAAAGGAAAACTATGCACCTTACTCACTTATTTTATTTACAATAACCTAGTTCCACATGTATTGGCAAGTATTTGATTTCAGGAACACAAGTCCACAACGAGAGAGAAACATACACGAAACGCAAGCATAGTGCACAAAAGATCCCATCCTGCGATAACCTAGAGATAAGAGGGCCCACCTGGCAGTGCAAACCACCTTACTAGGGCACGAATCACTGATGATCATTGCCAGGGCCCACATACCAGCTAGCCAGAGGAAGGCGGTGCTGGGGATGATGAGGACATCACCATGCTGGACACACACAAGCCGACCTCATCAACAAGCTACAAGTCGTCGCCAACATGGGGTGCGAGTTCAGTTCGGATTCAGCCGACAGCCCTACACCAAAATGGCAATATATTTCTCATATATCATCTTGTGTTAAAAAAGTCACAAAAAAACAACAATAGGAGGAAAAATCAGGGAAAAGAATAAAAACAATTGCATGAGTTGTTGTTTGCTTGTTCTTTGAATTCTATCCATCATCTTTTGTTCCAACTTGTTGTGCTACGACTAGGGACATCTCTTGGCCAGCAACTTTGACTAGTACTTTAGATACTTATTAAACTTTGCTAATATATTGTGATTATTGCTAATCCCTTGCTACCATATTGTACCTGTCCAAGCTCCACATATACTTCTAATTAGCACAGGTTCATCTTGCAACTGTTACACTCAAGCTAACAACAGATTATACCACCTTGCTAGGCATTGGGAAGAACACTTCCAAGACAGTGGTAAGCCGCTTGAGATTTTGCACTCCACTTTCACCACCACCAGATAGCTGTTAGTCAATAGGGATAATACCTTGCTGTTATCTTTTTCTTTCTTCTAACCATGTCAGGATCAGGGAAAGGAGTGGAGTCCCCTACGGACTTCAACAAGTGTGTGTCCAAGGATGAGCTTATGAGGCTTCTTGATGATCAGCGCACCTACATGAATGCGATGTTTGATGAGTTGATGCGCAACATCAACGGCTTGGTCACCTGGATTGAGCATGTTGAGCAACGACCTCCTCCATGGAGGCCCCGACAGCCATCACCGAATGGTGAGGAGGAAGATGAAGAGGAAGAGGATGATGATGCCGACTTTGATGTTGATGGACGAGATGCTGATCGTCTTCGGCGCAATCGTTGAGGTATGGGAGGTAATCATAATCGTGGTAATAATAATGATCCTTTTGCAAAAACAAAGTTTACCATGATTCCTTTTCCTGGTAGTGCTGATCCTGAGGCTTATTTAGATTGGGAACTTGTTGTTGAACAAAAGTTTAATTCCCATTTGGTTCCTGTTGAGCATAGAGTTAGACTTGCTACTAGTGAGTTTACTAGTTTTGCTCTATTTTGGGGGGAATGATCTTTGCACTAACAATGACAATGCTCTACCTCAAACTTGGAATGCCTTAAAACAACGTATGAAATCTTGCTTTGTACCTCCGTATTATCAACGTGATTTGCATTTAGAGTTGCAAACTTTACATCAGGGTGATAAGGGAGTAGAGGAATATTATCTGGAGCTAATCATTAGTTTAGCATGTTGTAACATACATGAAGATGATGGGAATATTTCTGCTAGATTCTTTGGTGGTTTGCATCGTGATATACAGGATATCCTTGATTATAATGAATGGAATAGGTTTAGCCAATTGTATCATCTTGCTCTCAAAGCTGAAAGATAAGTACAGGGACGATGACAACAACAACAATAGGCTTTCAGATCCACCATTGAAACATCCTATCAGCAGCGTTCTGACTTCGACAAGGCCAAGGCATATGTTGCTAAGCCACCAGCGACACACCTGCTGCTACTACACCTACTTCCGAGGTGAGTAATGTGTCTTCTGTGCAGCCCCAACAACAGAAGATGGTTGATTCTGTTAGTGCTTCATCGAGCCGCTCCACCAACATCATGTGCCACCACTGCAAGGGCATGGGACACATCATGAAGGATTGCCCGAGTCATCGTGCATTCATTGCAACCAATGATGGCGGATATGTAAGTGCTAGTGATGTTGAAGATGATTTCTCTCCTGCTGCTAACCATGTTGCAGGATCGGAGAGTGAAGACGAGGCAATTGATCCTACGACTGCTGCTGCAGGCTACAAATCTATTCTTGTGCAGCGTGCGTTGGGTACACAGTTTGAGCACTAGCCGGAGAAGCTACAACGCTATAATTTGTTCAACATGTTCCTCATCGTAAAGGATTATCGTGTTCGTACAATAATTGATAGTGGAAGTTGCAATAACTTGGTGAGTTCTGCTCTGGTCAAGAAGCTTGGCTTGACCACACGTGCTCATTCTAAACCTTATCACCTAGAATGTCTCAACAATAGTGGTAAGGCAAAGGTAACTTGATCAGCAAAAATATACTTTTTCATTGGCTCATATCATAATTATGCTGATTTTGATGTTGTGCCTACGGAAGCATGTTCACTTTTATTAGGATGTCCATGGGAATATAATATTTATGCTTTACACCATGGTAGAATTAATACATATACTTTGATGCATAAGGGAAAGAAAATTATTTTACTTCCTTTAACACCTGCTGAAATTGTGAATCATGACAAAGAGCTTGCTGAATTTTCTAAGAATTATCATGTTTCAGACCCACCTGCTGCAATTAATTTGAAGTGAGGTGCTTTACTTGCTAAGACATCTCTCAATGCTGAAAATTATTTAGATGCAGCACCATGCTATACCATGATTTGCAGTCATATTTCACTTTTACATGATCCTATACCTATTTCTAGCAAATTGCGTCCTGCTGTCACTAACCTTTTGCAGAAGATTGATGGTGGGATGGAGTCAAAGATGACTCCAACTCAAGAAGGGGAGGATGATGAGGACATCATCATGCTGGACACACACAAGCCGGCCTCATCAACAAGCTACAAGTCATCGCCGACTTGGACTGCGAGTTCGGTTCGGATTCAGCCGATAGCCCTACACTAAAACGGTGATATATTCCTCATACAGCATCCAAATGAGGTGATCTTGGATGCGTTGGAAACCTGATGACGAGACGCATCTTATGGTTCTGGTCCCAGCTCCAGAAGATTCGTGGATCATTCTATGTGAGCACAACAAGGTGCTGCATCATCTGTTTTGGGCCAACTTGGCCTTTCTATCGTGTCGGGCCTTAAGCCCATGTTGTGGGCACCCCCCTGGTCACCCCCAACCCTAGGACATCCCTCTTTCTACTCATAAACTCAGTGGCCGCCACATATTAGGGTGAAGGCTTTGTTTAGTGCTTTTTTCCATCGAGAAACAGTCATTTTCATTGTTACTGTGACATCGAGTCCTCTTGCCATGAATCAGGGCCCCCGTTCTTGTTCTTCACCAGTGTGGCAATTAGTGATTTTATGATTCGAGCTTGAACCCCATCTTGCTGTTCGCTTCATATTCATCTGCAATTTCAGATTGCGAGTTTACCCTTTCTTGTTTGTGTTCTTCGATTCGCTTGCAGGGAAAAATCTTCTCGGCGAGGTCAATCAAGTGGTGCTTGGTTGATAACCAAAAGAGCAGCGGTGTAACAGTTGTAGGGTTCAAATCGTGTCTAATTTGAATCGGATTGCCAATGTCGAGACTCCACCAATCAAATTTATCAATACCTATCGGAAGATCGGGCCAGTGCTACATCAGAGGAGGCACTACCTGGGGTTGGCCGAACCCCAGGTTCGGCCGAACTTGGCCGCCTTCCCGGCCACCCCATCCTTGGAAAGGAGATCATACTTATCTTCTTGAAGGCAGTGGCAAGAGTTTCCATACAAGAAGATGGTGGGAACCAACCTCTCAATCTATAAAAGGAGGCCTCCCATTCATTCTCAGCACACACCACATTTGAAGACTCTCTCCCTCTCTACTCTCGTGACTTGTAATCCTTAGGCTAGTGGAGCTAGGCTAGTACTCTTCTCTTAGCGAATTCAAGTCGTCCTTGGGGTCATGGAGTAACCTTTCGCCTCTAGTATGGCTTTGTATTTGACTTGTCATCTTCATGGTTGCATTGCTATCTCGGTAGTTTGTCATACCATGATGTATGCCTGCAAGGTATATGCTTAGACTAGAAATCCATGCTAAAGCAATGGTCTGGTGTGCCCTTTGGGCTTGCTCTAGATCATTACTTGTGCATCCGAAGGGTGGAAGACTCTGGGGGACTAAAGCTGGTTCTTCATACACGAGCGTGCTTGCTGGTTGCGGGAGGGAGGTGCTTGCCGCCTGGGATGGCCTCAGGTGTTCTGTTGGCTTAGCTATCGTCGGCTCCTTCGTTTCTTCCACGTGAGAGAGATGGCATTGGGTTTTGCTCATTGATCTGGAGTAGTGCCTGCTGTGCCATGCGAACGGCAGTCTAGACTGCTGGGTCAGGGTTGCCGGCGAGCACCGCGGTTATACGGCGATGTTGGCGACAGGAGTGTTAAAACCCGCATACTGCACCATCGTTAACTTAGCACCGAGGTCGCGTTGTATGTGTGCACACCGCTCATTGGTGTTCCTTCTGCACGTAGCGCGCTTCCTGTTGCGCAGCCTGCGGGCCTCACGAGCTTCAGGAGTCTCATTGGCAGCATCTGCGATGTTCTCGTCCTCTGAGATCTGCTCGAGCCTCTCATTGCGGTGCCTCCTGCTGATCTCATCGGACTCCGCCATGAAGACGTGGCGGTGTGAGGAGAGGTGATAAGACTCGGTCCCGATATTCACGACATAGGATCCCAATCTTGATAACTAGCTGAAAAACAGACGATAACTTGCTGCAAGCAGCGATAACTAGTGCCACCTAACGACACGCACAAGGAGCCAACCACCGTCTCTATATGGCAACCTAAACCAAGGATTCGCCCAATCACACTCTCGAAGAACCATCCTACGCAACCTGAACAAAAAGTAGCAGGAGCACGGATTGGGTGCCGATGAAGCGACCGCCTGTGTAATCCCACGGGGAAATCACAAGAGCAAAGGGGTAGAGAAACACTCTCTGGATTTGTTAGCACACAGCTGAACAAAAGGGGTTCTATTTCATTATTAAAGTCTTCTTAATCTCTGAGATACATGGGTTATTTACAAGGAACAACCCTCCTTGTTGGGTGTGAATGGACCTTAGAGATTCTGGAGTTATGGTAACTCAAAAGTCACCACGAACTGAAATCTTGAGGAGGCTAGCGTGGTTGTTGGCCTTTCTGTGCAGTCTCCACTAAATCGGCCATAACTCCTTATAGGTAAGTCCAAATGACATCAGTCTTATTGTGTTGGAAAGAAGACTTCAAGCCGGTTCCATCAAGTACTTATCGGCCTCCAGAGTTTTTGGGAGCAAAAATTTATGGTCGATTCAACATACTGGTCAAAACTGAGGTTCGAACTGCTCAAAACGCGGCTTGGTAGTCTGTTTCTGGTGAAGTGGTTGCGAGTGATCAAAATGTGGCTTGCCAGTCTATTTCTTGTTGTTTGCTTCATCTCCATATGCAGCAGCACCATCCTCTTTGCATACATACCTAAGTACAACCAACGTAGAACATTTAGTTAGTATAACATTCTCATATATGTTGTAGTTAATTTCAGCTAGGAGTGAAGTCACCTGTTGTTGTAGCTTCTTAGCTCGGCTGCGTGTAATTGGTCCAATGTTCACTTGTTCTCTTGCTTTGGTCACATCTTGTAGATCATGTCCTTTGCTTACATGTGATGGTGCATGGCTGGTTGAGATGGTCTCATCATCCTCCCTCTCTTGAAAAGGAGTTGTCCTCGACTCTAATTCTTCTGGACCAAAGTATGGTCTCAAGTCAGCAACATTAAATGTTGCGCTAACACCATACTCATCAGGGAGCTCAATCTTGTACGCATTATCATTTATTTTTGCTAGTACTCTGAATGGTCCATCTCCTCTTGGCATCAATTTTGATTTACGCTTCTCTGGAAAGCGTTCCTTGCGAAGGTGTACCCAAACGAAATCTCCCGGCTCGAATGTCACCTTCTTACGATGCTTGTTCGCCCACTCAGCATAGTACATGGCCTTCTCCTCGATTGCTTCTTTTGTCTGCTCATGTATCTTCTTTACATATTGTTGACGCCAGATTTTGGCACGTGTTGAATCGGCGTCAGGAGAAGAGATTGGCCGATGCGGCAGATCTAAAGGCTACAGTGAAGAATCGGCCGATTAAGGCTACAGTTGGGAATCGACCGATTGGCGATGCAACTTGCGCCAACAAATAGGGAGGGTGAAACTATTGGAACCACAACAGAGGATCCTGGTCAAAAGTGGCCTAATATTGGTCAACGGAACGATGCTGATTCCGTCAAGAAGCAATGGAATGTGTCCTGATTGGATTAGGAGATGGCGGCGGAAGATTCTGCGGGAGTCTATTTCCTTTATAAAAATATTATAGATATAGTAGTTTTTCTATTTAAAATAAGATTGTAACAAGTCGTAATCGATTAGGAGTCCTGGTTCTAGGGTATAAGTAGGAGTCGTCAGGGCTTTGTAGAGGAACAACCAATCGATCAACAAAACACAACTACTTTTTCACAGCACTTTACTTTCAAGTCAGCGACTTCGCCAATACTTTTTCTTCTTTCACGAGTTCGTACGGATTGGCAGGGCTGCATCGACTCGATCTCCGGCCAATTGGTAGGTTCCGCTTAGCGAATAGCATCTGAGCTTTAACTTCGGGTGCATCGCTGTGGTTTCATTCAGATTTATTCACCAGTTATCGATATTTACTAGAATCGTAGGTTTTACCTGCTGTTCTAGTATTATCACCAGTTATCCAGCTTGAGATTGGAACTATCGGCTTTATCATCGCTCTTCCTCATTCATCGTCATATAGCCGATTAGACCTATTTTAAGTGTTGCATCTGTAATAATTGTTTAAGTTGCTCTAGCAGTTTTCTTTGCAATTATTACGTGATTATCGGCTGATCCATAGCCGGTCATCTTTACAGCAAATCGGCCGATTCGCCGACGCGCTTTCTCGGGACAGATCGGAACCCCAGCCGATCGGAGCGCCCGGAATTTAATACTCTTATTTCCTTGTCAATCAACAGGTCAGATTGACTGGCACGCTGCGCGAACCGCACCAGGGCAATAACCCGAACAGGAGATAAGCAGATGCTCCCGGGTCGTGTGTCCGACGCTGAAAGTCATCGGCCGATTCCTGGCCGATTTCTAGCGCCAACACACTTTTGGCACGCCTGGTGGGACCAACCTCAAGATCCAATATGTCAAAGAACGCAGAAGTCTCTGAAAATAACATCATTGAGGTCACAGAAGCAGATCTCAAGGAGGACCAGAAAAAAGAACTGGCAAAACATCTGGAGGATTACAAAAGGATGTATCTACAGTCTTTCAGTCGAACCAGAAGCGGGGAGGCAGTCAAGAAAGCTCCTCTTCCAGTTCCCCGCCACATCACCATTGCTGAGGATTCGGGCAAGATGTCCGATATGATCCAACAGTCCGTCTACCAGGCTTTCATCGACCAATCCTCGGTGATGACCAATATGGTGTATAACGCCGTCATCAGTTCTCTGGTCAGCGGAGCAGCTCAAGGATATTAGGGGCCAGCATACGCCCCACCTATTGCACCTCCAGCCAGAAGCTCACCAGGCACGTCCCACTCGGCTCCTCCGCCGATATCGACGCAACGCGAAGGATACAACACTTCGTTGCCTCCAGTGTCTCCAAGGTACAATGGTGCACCATGTTTCCCATCGCAAGCACCGCTTCAGCCTGTCCAGATTGCCTTTGTGCAATCGCTGCCCACAAACTTACTGCCTTGGGGGGTATCGGCAACGGCGGCTTTTCCCGATTAATCAACCGGACAAGGGAACTATCCGATCCAGGCGTCGTTCCATTCGGCCGCCCGACCAACGGTGTCCCAGTATCAACCAGTCCCGTCAGAAATCGGCAGGGGGGCAGGCACTGTAGAAGCACTCAGAAGCACGGCGCCGATGACGATGTACAACGGGGCGGCGGATTCGCTTCGCCATCAACTGTCAACTGCTCAGACGGCCATGACGCAACAGAATTCACCGCATGCTTCGATCCATCACCCGGCCGTACCACCACCAATCCACCAACACATGCCAGCACCCCGAACAGCTGTTCATCAGCAGCAAGTGGATTGGACGGCAAGAATAGCGGAAGTAATTCAGGACCAATTCGGGTTGAAGCCGAAAGCGCAGACTTATACATACAAGACTCCATACCCATCGGCCTACGACCTGCTACCGTTTCCCCACCGGTACAAGGTTCCTAACTTTACCAAGTTTTCTGGGCTGGACGATACCTCTACCGTGGAGCACATTAACAGATTCATCATCCAGTGCGGGGAAGCCGCTACGCAAGATGCTCTGAGGGTGCGCCTGTTTTCATCATCTCTGTCTGGATCGGCCTTCCAGTGGTTCACCACTTTACCACCCAATTCCATTGTTACTTGGGCCGATCTAGAAAAGCAATTCCATAAGTACTTCTACGCAGGAGTACATGAGATGAAGCTCTCAGATTTAACCAGCCTCAGGCAAAGAAGCGACGAACCAGTAACTGGTTACATACAAAGGTTCAGAGAAATCAGGAACAAATGCTATAGTCTGGCTCTAACCGATGCCCAGTTGGCCAATATCGCTTTCCAAGGCCTCTTACCACATATCAAGGAAAGGTATGCCTCACAAGAATTCGAAAGCTTAATCCAGATCGTTCACCGATTGGCAGGTCAGGAAGTCCGTCCGTTTGAGCAGCGGAGGAATTTTCAGAAAAAGGTGGCATATCTGGAAGGATCTGAATCTGAGGGGGAGGAAGAAATCGGCCTAGCAGAGTGGGTGAAAGGCAAGAAGCCAATATCGTGCCCTTTCGGAAAGAAAGAACCAGAGGCATTCGGCTTTGACACATCAAAGGCCAATAAGATTTTCGACTTACTACTCCAGGAAGGGCAAATCAAGCTATCACCATACCATACCATTCCTTCGGCCGATCAACTCAAAAAGATGAAGTACTGCAAATGGCACAACGCTACATCTCATAATACAAATGAATGTAAGATCTTCCATCAGCAGATACAGTCGGCCATTGAGCAGGGAAGGCTCAAGTTTGAAACCCCGGCCAAACCGGCAAAGCCGATGAAGATAGACCAGCATCCTTTCCCGGCCAACATGGTTGACACGGGAAGAAACTCACTTCAAACCAAGGTGCTGACGTCGGAATCGGCAAAAAGAAGCGGCGCCGTAGATCCCAAGAAGCAAGTCACGGCGGATGAGGTCAAAGGGAAAAGGCGGGCTGAAGACAAGGGCGAATGCTCAGAACGATCGCGCAGACCCGTCACTTCCAATTTCTTGCTCAGCAAATATCGGCGGCAGCAGGAATGGTCAAGATACCACAATGAGATGATACGCCGACACGAGGTTCACTGGCAATGTCCGTTCTTCATCCATTGCTGGGAAAACGACCTCCGATTGCCATCAGCCGATAACTGTCCTGAGTGCAACGGGTCAAGCCGCAATGATCGCCCATTCAAAAGATCACGCTCCAGAGATAGAGAATCAGAGCCGATCCGCAGAAATTGGCGCGAACAAGAAGGACGGCGCCTTTCAGTGCATAATCGGCTGGGGGGCAGAGTTGACCGGTATCACCGGTCGAAAGGCAGGATCAACCAGCAGGAGCGACTGGGGGGCAGAACCAGCGTACACGATCGGCTGGAAGAGATGGCTGATGACAGGGTGTTGGACGAAAACCCCCTAGGAAGGGAACCAGATTGGGAACACGCCAAATCGTCGGCCAAATCAGTAAACCCCAGGTGGTGCCCTGATGGACTATCCAAATCCCAAAAATGGAGGATCCAACGCCTGCGCCAATGGGAGCAACAAGAAGAAGAGCAGAGGCAGGTGCTGGACAAGAGAAACGTCAAGTCTCGGATCTGGCGCCGCAAGAAAAACAACAGCAAAGAGGTTGGGAATCAAGAATCGGCAGCTAATGTCAATATGGTGTTCATATTGCCGATGGAGTTCATGGCGCCTGCGGATCGAGACAAGGCAACAAGGATGGAAGAGCAGATGGCGCAGTTGATATTAGATCCGATGACAGCCACCTTTGAGAAACCAAAAGACAAAAAACGGCAACATCTCAAGGCATTATTTCTCAAAGGGCATGTAAACGGACGACCCGTTACCAGGCTACTAGTGGATGGAGGCACTGCAATCAACATCATGCCATATGCCATGTTCTGGAAGTTAGGCAAAAGTGATGAAGACCTGACCAAGACGGACATGATTCTCAAGGACTTCGAAGGCAACGTATCTCCCGCCCGTGGAGCGCTCTGCGTCGACCTCACCATCGGCAGTAAGACCCTTCCTACTACCTTTTTTATTATTAATGGTAAGGGGTCCTACAACATGTTGCTCGGTCATGACTAGATACATGCGAATTGTTGTGTCCCATCTATAATGCATCAATGCCTCGTGCAATGGGTCGGTGACAGTACAGAGATAGTCACCACTGATTCCACCTACAGCGTCGCAGCGGCCGACACGCAACAATGGAGCTATGAACACGTCAGGTGTATATCCGGCAGGACTTGGGACACTGATTTCCTGAAAGTGTCCGATTTTGGTCTACGGCCGATCCAAGCAGTCGGCTCTGAAGATTCAGAATAGATGGATCAGTTCGTCCGAGAAGACGGAAAGCTTGGGCATGGGTTTACGTCGGCCGATTCATTAGGGATGGTGGATTTGGGAGATGGTAGCAAACCAAGGCCGACGTATATTAGTGCTAGCTTGGATCCTGGATATAAGTGTAAATTGATAAGTTTATTAAAAGAATTCAAGGATTGCTTTGCTTGGGAATACCATGAGATGCCTGGTCTAGACCGATCCATTGTTGAACACCGGTTACCTATAAAATCAGGATATCGGCCATATCAGCAGCCTGCACGACGGTGCAACCCCAAAATTCTACCTGATATAAAGGCCGAGATCACAAGGTTGATTGAAGCAGGATTTATTCGGCAGTGCCGTTACGCCGAATGGATTTCTAATATTGTGCCCGTGTATAAGAAAAACGGAAAACTGTGCGTATGCATCGACTTCAGGAACCTAAATCAGGCTACACCAATGGACGGATATCAATTGCCGACGGCCGATGTCTTGATAGATGCTGCCGCAGGACACAAAGTCATCAGTTTCATGGATGGTAATGCTGGGTACAATCAAATATTAATGGTCGATGAAGATATCTCAAAAATGGCTTTCAGGTGTCCGGGTCACCTTGGTCTATTCGAGTGGGTTGTAATGACCTTTGGGTTAAAGAACGCCGGTGCTACATATTAGCGGGCCATGAACTATATCTTTCACAAGCTCATTGGTGCATCGGTGGAAATTTACATGGATGATGTTGTGGTCAAGTCAAAAGGTCATCAGGAACATCTGGCCGATTTACAAAAAGTACTGGGGTGCACAAGGAAGCATGGGTTGAAAATGAACCCGAACAAGTGTGCATTCGGTGTGTCGGCCGGGCAATTCTTAGGATTCATGGTCCATGAGCGCGGGATAGAGGTTAACCGGAAGACCATAGACGCCATAAACAAAGTTGTAGCCCCACAGAATAAAACTGAGCTGCAATCCCTCATCGTCAAGGTCAATTTTATCAGAAGATTTATATCCAACCTATCTGGGCGTATTCGAGCTTTCACTCCTTTGCTGAAGTTGAAGCCCGACTAGGAATTCGTGTGGGGAGAAGAACAACACAGAGCGTTAGAAGATATCAAGCAATATCTGATTTCACCTCCGGTGTTAGTCTCGCCACAGCCTGGTAAGCCGTTCAAATTATACTTATCGGCTGATGAACAAGCTATTGGATCGGCGTTGGTACAGGAGTTCGAAGGGAAAGAACGGGTGGTATATTATGTCAGCAGAAGACTCCTGGACGCTGAAACAAGATATTCCCCGGTGGAACAGCTGTGCCTGTGTTTATACTTCTCGTGTACCAAGCTCAGGCACTATTTGTTATCGGAAGAGTGCATAGTTGTATGCAAAGATGATGTGGTGAAGTATATGCTATCACTGCCAATTTTGAAAGGACGGATTGGAAAATGGATCCTGGCTCTGTCAGAGTTTGACTTAAGGTACGAATCAGCCAAAGCTGTCGAAGGTCAAGTCATGGCTGATTTCGTAGCCCAACATTGTGGACCGGAAATTGCTATCGTTGAACCCGTTCCATGGACTCTGTATTTCGATGGTTCTTCGTGTGGGGCCGGATCGGGAATCGGCATCGTTCTTTTATCGCCTCGGGGGACAAGTTATGATTTCTCTCTGCCAATAGAAGCGTGCGCCACTAATAACTAGGCGGAATACCGAGCCGTCCTAAAGGGTATCCAATTATTAAGGGAAGTCAAGGCTGATGCAGTCGAAATTTTTGGGGATTCCATGCTCATCGTAGATCAGTTAACGGGGAAATCTGAATGCAAAGATGATATCTTAAGGATTTACTATGAAGATTGCCTCCAGCTGTTAAAGGAATTCAAGTCTGCAATAATTGAGCATATCCCCAGAAATTATAATGAAGAGGCCAATAGGCTGGCCCAACACGCGTCCGGATATCGGCCGATTCAAGGAGCTTTGATTTTAGAGCTCGTGGCCGATGATTGGCGAAAGGAGATTGCCGATTACTTGAGGGATCCATCCCAGAAGGTGGATCGGCGAGTGCATTTCCAGGCCACAAAATATGTGTTACTTGAAGACGATTTGTTTTACCGGACGATTGATGGGGTTCTTCTCAAATGCCTGGGAACGGAAGAAGCAAAGGTCCTGATGGGAGAAATCCATGAAGGCGTATGTGGAGCCCATTAATCGGCTCACAAGATGAAATGGATGATCAGAAACAATGGGTATTACTGGCCAACGATTCTTGAAGATTGTTTCAAATATTATAAAGGTTGCCAAGACTGCCAGAAGTTTGGCAATGTGCAGCGCGCGCCAGCTCCAGCTATGAATCCAGTAATCAAGCCGTGGCCGTTCAGAGGTTGGGGAATAGATCTCATCGGACAGATTCACCCTCCATCGAGCAAAGGGCATAAGTTTATATTGGTAGCCACTAATTATTTCGCTAATTGGGTGGAAGCAGTTCCATTGAGGACCGTGACATCGGCCGATATGATCAAGTTCGTTAAGAACCACATTGTTTATCGATTCGGTATTCCTCAGACTATCACAACTGATCAAGGAACGATGTTCACCTCTGGAGAATTTGGAGAATTCGCTGCCGATATGGGGATTAAATTATTGAATTCTTCCCCGTACTATGCTCAAGCCAATGGCCAGGCCGAATCGTCCAATAAGGGGATAATCAAGTTGATCAAGAGGAAGATAGAAGAACAACCCAAGAAGTGGCACATGTCTTTGGCTGAATCTCTATGGGCTTATAGGATGGCTTGCCACGGGGCCACCAAGATATCTCCTTATCAGCTGGTATATGGTCACGAGGCAGTTTTGCCTTGGGAATTAAGGATGGGGTCAAGGCGTATATCGCTTCAAGATCAGTTGACGGCCGATGACTATTCCTTCCTCATGAAGGATGAGCTCGACGACTCAGCGGGTCAGCGGTTGAGGGCCCTGACTAGCATCGAAGAAAACAAGAAAAGGGTGGCCAGGTGGTATGACAAGAAGGTCAAGGTTAAACAATTCTCCCAAGGAGATTTGGTATGGAAGTTGGTGCTGCCGATAGGGTCTAAGGATCCCAAATTCGGTAAATGGTCGCCCACTTGGGAAGGGCCGTATAGAATCGGCCGATGTGCTCCGGGAAATGCATACATTCTAGAAACTATCGAAGGCGAAGAATTCCCAAGAGCCTTAAACGGAAGATATCTGAAGAGATACTATCCAAGCATTTGGGTAGGTGCATAACTCGCAGTAAGATGCATCAAGATGACGTGGCCGACTCCTATCGGCTTTTGTCTACATAGCCGATGTAAAAATGACATCGCCTTAAGGAGGAAACATTTTGGTTTGGTCTGACCGATTCATTATTCGGTGAAAAAACAGCAGAGTACATGGCCGCCGTGGTACAAGTTGCCCTTAGAATAAAAAGTACCAATATATCTACTGATCACGCTTTTTCTTGAGTTCTCTCTCAATCCGGCCTAGTTTTATCAGAAGACGAGTGGTCTTCTCCTTCAGATTCTCCATGGTGGCTTCAGTCTTGACTTGATGAGGGAGTGGATGGCTCCTGTCGAGAGGTGGTTGAGGTGTTCCTGCCGCATCTTCAAGGGCAACTGAGCGAGGGAGTGGAGGAATCCTTTCAGTTGGCAGTCGCTTGGGGCAGTGAGCATTTATACGGTCCCAGTACTTCTGGACATCAGCAGGAATATGACCTTTAAGTTCTTCAGAGTGAGCTCTTATCAGATCTATGTCTGCCTGCGACAGTGGTTCGTCTGAATGCATAACTTCAATCGATCGTTCTAGACTGGGACTGAGACGTTTTGGCTAAAGAGAGATAAATAGCTACCCAGCATCAGAGCGATTGAGATGTCAAGGGGAGAAATAGAGGGGGGTTCGTACCTGGTTGACAGAGGAGGAGGAAGATGAAGAAGACATCTTGATGTCCAGATTGGGAGGATAGAGATCCAGTTATTGGAGGGGGAGAAGATGGGTAATGCAGATGCCTCTAGAAACGGTGTGGGATCTCCTACTTATA
The DNA here is from genome assembly GCA_032594955.1 of Panicum miliaceum. NCBI lineage: Eukaryota > Viridiplantae > Streptophyta > Magnoliopsida > Poales > Poaceae > Panicum > Panicum miliaceum. The sequence continues at coordinate 42,550,958 of CM064056.1, read as the reverse complement.
GAGAGAAGGAGGTAAAGAGATAGTGGGACACGTCCTATCAGAGTAAAAGCGTTCATAAATGCAAAGCTGCCAAAGGAAGCGATCCAAGTTTGAATCGGCGCATCAATATTAAGGGAGCATTAAATGTTTACAAGATTCTTTACAACCCAAGGAGGGCATCTATAGTCGCAATAGCTCGTTGCCTAATCTGATCGGCCGAGTCCAGTACTCTTTGATCGTCGTCGGCCGATCCGGGAATTTCCGGCATATGACGATGAAGTCTTATCGCTTCACAGGACAGGTTCTGTCTTTCTTTTTTCAGCCCGGCGATGACGGTTGGAAGCTCTTGAAGTTTGTTTTCTTCAGCAACTATGTCTTTGGTTACCTGCTCCATCTCTTTGGCTAGCTCTGCTCTCCTCCGTTTGAGGCAATCTATTGTGCCGACGATATCCGGGCGGGAGATCTCGAGGAAGTTGATCCGTTGGTGTACTTCTTGGGCTCGGTGTTTGTAGGAATCGGCTTCCTCCCGGGTCTTTGCTAGCTGGGCACGATCGGCCACATGACGCAGGGCCCTGAACACCGGAATTTGCATCCACTCTATGAATGCAGCAGGTTGTAGAGTCTCTGTCGCTTCCTCCGGAATTCGGCCTCTGATGTCATTGAGAAGCCGCCGAATCGGTGAGGCATCTCCCACTAATCGGCCGATATCATCTTGGAGGAGGATCCGCATACTCTCGAGCTTGGCACGGACATCATCAGGAATTAAGCTCGACGGAACTTGGCGTGAAGCTACTTCTTCATCGTCAGGCAAGGAAACCGCGAAGGAGAAAAGGCTGTTATTGGGAGTGTCTTGTTCCTGCGAAAGAATAAAGACAAGGATTAGCAAGCAGTAAAGGGGAATCGGCTGATTCCAGTGATAAGTTTATTACCTCCTTGAAGCGGATCTCTCTTGCTTGCGCCGATGGGAGTGCCACCCTCGTCTCAGGAACCAGTGCAATCGGCTCATCAGAAGAAGAGGACTCAACAACTATCAATGCTCTGCTTGGGCCAGCTTCCTGAAAAGGTATGGGAAATAGATTCTATGAGTATACTGCGGATAATTGAATAGGATGATATGAGATACTTGCCATACCTCTGTGAGTCTTCCGGTCGATGTTTGTTGAGGGGGTACAGTCAACGCACCCAGATCGGTCTGCATCAGAATCGGTTAGTTTTCTGAATATCGAGAAATTGAGTTAAGAGATTATCTACCTCGATGAGGAGGATCGCTGGTGTTTTGGCTTCCGCTCGGGATGTGGCCGATTGCTGTGGGGATTGTGCTGGAGCGGTCTGTGCAGCTAGTGATGTCCTTGATGGTCGGAGCGTGATAGCCGATAAGTGGAAATGATGCATATGGACGATCGCTCTCTATCGGCCTACCACTTCGGCTCCGTATCGGAGGAACTTGGCTTTCAGACTGAAAAGATAAACACAAGTTAACGGTAAGATTGTAGCATGGAAAGAGACAATATTGAAATCGGCTGGGAGAAAGGTCATACCGCTGCACTTGAAACGATGTTTTCTGGGTCCAAACTGTTGCAATATGTTGATGGAGATAGGCAGAAGAGATATTGCTTCCATTCTGCCCACCACAATTTGAATTGTTGGATGGAAAAAGAGGCCACCATCCAGTTGTTCAGGTCGATGGTACTGGAGTCTGGCACTAAGTTGCACAACCGATTGTAGTCAAGACTCTTGGTCAGTTCATCTCGAAATTTTGCTTGGCCGGCAAAGTAGACCTGAATCGGCAGTTGACCAAAGCCCAGTTGCCTTGCTGCGGCCGATGGATTATAAAATTCATAGGTGGGGGAATCCTTTCCAGAAAAGAAATTGGCCGGTAAAATCCCTGGCTTGATCAGGATATCCATAAGAGCACCGTCAAAAGTATGGGATGATGAATCATAGCAGACGGGAAGCTCGAAAATCGGCCCTACTGTCTGATATGGATACCAACTGATAGTCTCTTCACTGAAGCCGTTATAGAAACATCTGAAGTATTCGGCCGTTTGGGTGGCAGTGAATTGACACCCAGGGAACGCCGATGCCGCTTCTCCAAAAGATGTACAGCGTCGTCGAATGGTTGGGTTTTCCTCTGACTCAATATTGGGAAAAGTCTTGGTCTCTATTTGCTGCTGGGAGACCTTGCTCATATATAAGTTGAGCCAGAGGGTGATAAACCACCAGGGACCACCAGGATTACCAATCGGCTCCCCTTTTGATAATCTGACGCCGATTTGGTGCATCATATGATAGGACGATCCTAACATATGCTTCCCAAGGGGGACGGCCGATTCTAGTGACAGAGTTTCTGCCAGGGCTTGGGTGTTAGATGAAGGACCAACTGCTCTGCCACAGAAGAAATGTTTCTCTAGCCACATCATCAGAAACGCAGTATGTTCTCTCTCTGAAATCGTCCCAGTCCTCATATTCTTACTGATATACCCCTTCCATTCGCCGATTCCTTTTGTTTCTAGCCGATGAGATGGTTTGATCAGATAATCAAAGGGGGTATCAGGAGAAGAGATATCAAGGCCGGTCAACATCAGAACATCGGCCAAGGTTGGAGTCATAGGTCCGTGCCCAAAGAGGAACGCGTTGAGTGCGTCGGACCAGAAGTAAGAGGCCGCTATTACTAAGGGCTCGTTTTTCTCAATTTGGGATAGAGAGAGATCGATGCACTGGCCGATTTTCAGTTCATCCCACTGAACTCTCTTAGACTTGGCTATTCTAAGGTACCATTCTTTCCAGCCAGGGGTCTCATTCGGCCAAAATCTAAAGGCACTTGCCCACTGACCTAAATCCATGGGCGATTGCTTGAACGGAATTCTGTGGGTTTCTAGGTTAATCAAATCGGTTGGATCTGGATTCCCCATAGGACCTAAGCAGATGAGACCGGAGGATTCGGAAAGGGGAATAGTAATCTGGTGCCTAAATGCCTAAAAAGAAGGAAAAAGGGGAAAAACTGAGAATGGGTCTAGAAAATACTTGAGCACTAAAAGAATAAAAGAGGAAAGTTTCGGATGATTACCTCCGGGATGAAGCTCATCGTCGCCGATGGAGCCGCCAGTGGAGCCGCCGATGGAGCTGCCGATGCTGAGGGGGTTGCCGGCGGAACCTCCGTAGTTGGAGAAGTTGCCGATGGCGCCGCCATTGGAAGGGTGGAGAAGGTCGCAGGCGAGATCGCTGGAGGGAGCGGTTGGAGATCGAGAGGGCGCAGGAAGAAGATGAACAGTGGTTCGCTGGAGGAGATTACTAGGCTCGTGGAGAAAGGAAGGCGGAGAGTGCTGGTACTAAAGGACAATCCGAGAGAGAAAGGGCAAAGGCGGGATTTTTGCCGTGTCGTCTACATGAATTCCAGGAGAACAGTTGTCTCGAGCGCCCGGTTCGAGAAGATTGCAATCATCACGTAGAAGACCGCGAAACGGAAGGAGATTTTTACTGCGCTCGTTTCGGAAGAAAGATTAAAGAAAAGAGTTTCGAAGTAAAGATTATGTTTTACTCCGAAACTGGGGGGCATGTGTTGACGCCAGATTTTGGCACGTGTTGAATCGGCGTTAGGAGAAGAGATTGGCCGATGCGGCAGATCTAAAGGCTACAGTGAAGAATCGGCCGATTAAGGCTACAGTTGGGAATCGGCCGATTGGCGATGCAACTTGCGCCAACAAATATGGAGGGTGAAACTATTGGAACCACAACAGAGGATCCCGGTCAAAAGTGGCCTAATATTGGTCAACGGAACGATGCTGATTCGGTCGAGAAGCAATGGAAAGAGTCCTAATTGGATTAGGAGATGGCGGCGGAAGATTCTGCGGGAGTCTGTTTCCTTTATAAAAATATTATAGGTATAGTAGTTTTTCTGTTTAAAATAAGATTGTAACAAGTCGTAATCGATCAAGATTCCTGGTTCTAGGGTATAAATAGGAGTCGTCAGGGCTTTGTAGAGGAACAACCAATCAATCAACCAAACACATCTACTTTTTCACAGCACTTTACTTTCAAGTCGGCGACTTCGCCAATACTTTTTCTACTTTCACGAGTTCGTACGGATTGGCAGGGCTGCATCGACTCGATCTTCGGCCAATTGGTAGGTTCCGCTTAGCGAATAGCATCTGAGCTTTAACTTCGGACGCATCGCTGTGGTTTCGTTCAGATTTATTCACCAGTTATCAATATTTACTAGAATTGTAGGTTTTACCTGTTGTTCTAGTATTATCACCAATTATCCAGCTTGAGATTGGAACTATCGGCTTTATCATCGCTCTTCCTCATTCATCGTCATATAGCCGATTAGACCTATTTCAAGTGTTGCATCTGTAATAATTGTTTAAGTTGCTCTAGCAGTTTTTTTGCAATTATTACGTGATTATCGGCTGATTCATAGCCGATCATCTTTACAGCAAATCGGCCGATTCGCCGACGCGCTTTCTCGGGACAGATCGGAACCCCAGCCGATCGGAGCACCCGGAATTTAATACTCTTATTTCCTTGTCAATCAACAGGTCAGATTGACTGGCACGCCGCGCGAACCGCACCAGGGCAATAACCCGAACAGGAGCTAAGCAGATTCTCCCGGGTCGTGTGTCCGACGCTGAAAGTCATCGGCTGATTCCTGGCCGATTTTTAGTGCCAACACATATGCTACACGCTTAGAAACTTCCATGTTACTCCTTTCCTGCAATGGTAATGATAACAAATCTATGGGAGCAAGTGGTTTGAATCCATATACAACTTCAAATGGACACAAATGAGTGGAAGAATGTACTGCCCTATTACATGCAAATTCCACGTGCGGCAAGCACTCTTCCCATTCCTTCAGGTTCATCTTGATCATGGTATGCAGCAGCATAGAAAGTGTTCTATTCACCACCTCTGTTGGTCCACCCGTTTGCAGGTGACAAGTTGTAGAAAAAAGCAGCTTTACTCCAAGTTTTGTCCATAATATTTTCCAAAAGTAGCTCAAGAACTTCATATTCCAATCTGAAACAATGGTCCTGGGCATCCCATGCAACCTCACAATTTCCCTGAAAAACAAAGAGGCTATGTGGGAAGCATCATCGCTTTTATGACAGTGTATAAAATGTGCCATTTTTGAGAATCGATCAACAACAACAAAAATAGAATCACTCCCCCTCTTAGTCCTTGGTAAACCCAAAACAAAGTCCATGCTAATATCTTCCCATGGAACATTAGGAATAGGCAATGGAGTGTATAAACCATGGGGGTTCTGTTTTGACTTAGCTTTGTGGCATGTGACGCATCGCTGCACAAGTCTCTCAACGTCTCTTCTCATCTTTGGCCAATAGAAATGGTCGGGCAGCAGCTCATAGGTCTTTTTCCAACCAAAATGACCCATTAGTCCACCTGCATGTGATTCCTATAACAACAAGAGTCTAACAGAACAATTTGGCACACTTATTTTGTTAGCTCTAAATAAAAATCCATCATGAATATGATATTTTTCCCATCCTTTTCCAGCTGTACATTTGGCATATGGTTCTGAAAACTCATGATCAGTATGATATAAATCTTTCAAACCCTATAGTCCCGGCACCTTTACCTCAAGTTGGTTCAACAAAATATTTCTTCGGGGCAATGCATCAGCAACAAGGTTACCCTTACCTTTCTTATATTTGACCACATAAGGAAAAGTTTCAATGAATTCGACCCACTTGGCATGCTGACGGTTCAGTTTGGCTTGGCTTTTCAAGTACTTCAATGCATCATGATTTGAATGGATAACAAATTCTTTTGACCATAAATAATGTTTCCAAGTTTCAAGTACTCTTACCAAAGCGTACAACTCCTTGTCATACACAGAGTAGTTCAGTTGTGCTCCTCCCAACTTCTCGCTGAAGTATGCAACGGGTTTTCCATCTAGCTTGAGCACACCTCCAATTCCAATCCCACTTGCATCACATTCAACCTCAAAGGTTTTTGTGAAATCCAGCAAAACAAGTAGAGGCGCTTCCGTCAACCTTTTCTTCAATTCTTGAAAAGCAATCTCTTGTGGCTCACGCCAATTGAAGGCAAAACCTTTCTTTATCAATTCGTTCAGTGGAGCAACTATGGTGCTGAAATCTTTCACAAATCTCCTGTAAAAACCAGCAAGTTCATGAAAACTTCTTACCTGATTTACATTCTCGGGAGTTGGCCATTCCTTGAGTGCTTTAATCTTGGATTCATCCACTTGAATTCACTGTCCAGAGACAACAAAACCAAGAAACACAACTTGATCTGTGCAAAAGGTGCACTTCTCAAGGTTAGCAAACAATTTCTCTTTTCTAAGTACATCCAAAACTTGTTGTATATGCTCAGCATGTTCTTCCAATGTCTTGTTGTAAATAAGGATATCATCAAAATAAACCACAACAAATTTTCCAATGAAAGCTCTTAAGACATGGTTCATTAACTTCATGAAAGTACTAGAAGCATTAGTCAAACCAAAAGGCATAACTAACCATTCATACAGTCCAAACTTTGTTTTGAAAGCAGTATTCCATTCATCTCCAATCTTCATTCTAATTTGATGGTAACCACTTCGCAAATCAATTTTAGAAAAAATTATAGAACCACTCAATTCATCAAGCATATCATCTAGCCTAGAATTAGGATGACGATAGAGAACAGTGATATTATTGATGGCTCTACAATCAACACACATTCTCCATGATCCATCTTTCTTTGGCACCAAAATAACAGGAACAACACAAGGACTTAAACTTTTGCACACATAACCGAACGGGAATCAATTACGCGGTCCCCCAGATGGAGTCGAGTCCGATCCGGGGAAGCTTGGTGCAGCACGAGTCGGAGTCGCGTCAAAAATGGACAGCTTCTCGATCTCCCTAACGAGGTCAGGGAGCAGCATCTTGTCGAGGTTGTCAACAAACTCATCGCGATCGCTGCTTGGGGTTGCTTCAGGGGCCTCCAGCTTATTGTCGATGAGGTGCCGACGGAAATCACCTATGCCGTCAGAGACACAGACCCAGGACCTATGCACGGCGCTGGTGAAGCTAAAAGTTGCCATCGAATTCGCCGGCGGATCTTCGATGAACACCCCTACCTGGCCCGCCAGCTGTCGGTGTTTTACCGGCAAGCCTACCTAGGGATACCCTAAGGTAGTTTAATTGTGGTTGGGGTGTCACCGAGATCAGGAACTCGATGGTGCAAGAAACACAAGGATTTAGACAGGTTCAGGCCGCAGTATGTGTAATACCCTACGTCCTATATGGTTTGTATTGCCTTGAGGTTATGTGTTATGATTTGGAGGGGTTCCTGTCCGCCCATATATACTCCGGGGGGCAGGGTTACATGGAAGTCGTATCCTGTACGAGCTTAGGAGTCCAACCCGAATGCTTTTCGGGTAATTACCTTCTGTACTGACTAGTTGTACTCGTGTTCGAGTACTTTTACAGTATGGATAAGGTATGGGACATGCCCCACTCCTTACTCTAGAATGTTCTACGCCACGTGTGCAGTCCCGTAGCTCGGGTCTGACAATGACGGATCCATGGAATATGACCATGCCCCATGTTGTTGTAGGGGTAGGCAGCAGGTGGTGACAGCCATGTTCATCCGTCACGATTCCATTGACATAACCCTCCCTGTTTGGGTATATCCCAGTGTCGTAGTACTAGAGCAAGGCAAGTTTTATCTGGAAGAGTCCAGTAGCCCGAAGTAAACAATTAGGACAGATCATCTTACCTTGGATTCTCAGCCTTAGGAATCCTCTCTACCCCTTTCCTATAGCTAGTGTGGTGTCCTTGGACTAACCAGAACCTTAGATAATATACACACGTTCCTTTATGGATATGATACCCTAGAATACTCTTGGATGAAAGCTACAACGGTATTTGTATGCTTGCAAATTTATTTGTGATTGTTGAAATACCCAACAAGCTTTCTGGCGCCGTTACTAGGGAACAGTTGCTATATTCTCTTCGGATCTAGTTTGCCATGGAGCAGCCATCCATTCAACAGCTTTCCGCACCTAAGGGCGAGTATTGTGAGCCACCACTTTCTTCTGATCCAATTCTTTCATCTGGCTATGATATCAGCCCTGGCTACATAGCCATGGTTTAGGAACATTCCTTTTCAGAATGGGATGAAGAAAATCCCTGCCATCACCTGCGCGAATTTGAAAAGGATGAGTGGGAAAGATGGAGAAACCTCCTGAAATTTTATCATACCTATTTTTTAGCTGTGTTATGCCATAATTTTCCAGCACATTATTATGATGTCTAGATGAGAACTAGGGAGGTGGTGTGGAATTTACAATAGGCTCCAAATTCTTGTGTTTGAACTTTTGTTGATTAAGTTTTTAAGTGCACAACAGGCGTAGGAACATGTCATTATTAAGTTTTGATGATGTGATGTCATTTCTGACACGCTATAGATTGATTATATCTTTTAGAGATAGAGTTGCTTTAAAGAGGTATGTCCGAAGTTAATTTTTCTTACAGTACCATTGCCTCTACTTTTTTATAAACTAAATATATATTTTGTGCATATCGTTCATCAATATAATATAAAAGCAACGATTTGTTCGACTAATAACACTGCTAGAAAACAGAGCATTCATCTGCGGCCCTTAGTACCGGTTGTCTTTAGTACCAAGCAGGGCTGCAGTGCCCCGGGGGGCCCTTTAGTACCGGCTGGAGGGTCCAGCCGGTACTAAACTGCACCACCGACACCGGGGGGGCAATGGCTACATTCACCCCGGCGGCATTTTAGCACCGGCTGGTGGCTCCAGCCGGTACTAAATGGAGCCGATGAGGCTTAGTACCGGCTGGTGGCTCCAGCCGGTACAAAATGGTGAGAGCTAGTACCGGCTGGATCCACCAGCCGGTACTAATTTAACCTCTATATTTCAGCTCCTTCCTCCTCCCCGAGCCCGAGCCAATCCATTTGACCACGAGATCGGGCTTCTTCTCCATGGCGCCGGTTTAGAGGAGGTGCTTCCCATTTTTATTTTTCCCAAGTTTTTAGAAGATTTTGAAAGGACCTTGATGTCTCCTAGAGGGTGGGTGAATAGGTGAATCCTGCAATTTACGAAAACTAATTCCCACTTGTCAGCACACAACCGGTCAAACCGGTTTCACAAACCGGTCAGGCCGGTATACATAGAGTTAGGTTGAACAAGACTAGAAACCGGTCAGGTCGGTTTACCACACCGGTCAGGCCGGTTTCACATAGAGATATGCCAAGTTATCCTCCCCAAGAGTTCTAGCAGAAACTGAAGTTGCAGCAAAGCTTGTGTGTATATTTTTAACAAATTTAAATAGTCCTTGTACACAAAACAAGCACACCAGAGTAGATCGAAGCGGAAGAATAATATAGTTGCTAGAATAAAATGTATGTGAGGCAAACCAAAGTGGAGACACAAGGATTTGTTTTACCGAAGTTCGGATTCACTGCTTGCTACCAAAGCTGCTACTAAAACACAGTGAATCCTACTCTCGGTTGAGGAACTCTTTAGGATATGAGTCTCTTCCAACTCCGTTCCACCGAGTCGGGTCTCTTTCAACCGCTTCCCCACTTCCACTAAGATTGATTCTTTCCTTGCAGAGGCGAAGCACAACCTGCACAAACTTCCCGAGACTCACCGCACAATTGGGAGCTCGCCGGGCAACCACTAACCGTATAAGAGGAAGAACCTCCAAGAGTAACAAATGCTCCATGAGTTTCTTGGATTCACAACAAGTGCTCAAGCTATTGATCACCCTTCTCAGCTCTCTAATAATCACACTCAATCACTCTCTCAACCCAACTCAAGAATATGGCTAGAATCACACAAATCACACAAATCTCACAAAGAGAGGTTGGGGAGAGCCTTGCTGGTGTTCTGTGACACCCGGCCCAATTTGGATGTGGCCCAGTAGTGGCCCATGAGTGTTGCGTGCACATGTTTAGTACCACCTTGCTAGTTGAGTAAGTGTTACATCCCTCTTGATAGTACGACATACCTATACTCAAGAATAAATAAGAACAATATTATATCCACTTGAGCTTGTATGTCTTCATCCATGCCATACATTGATCAATATCCATTTGAGGGCTCTCAACATTGCAATCATTTTGAGCATGTCTAGCTTGAGCTAGTAACTTAAGATTTTCCATCATCCATGGTAAGATACGCTTGAATCATTAAGTCACTCCATTTTATCAACCATAATAGATTTGATGCAATGCATTGCTTCCCTCGGTAAGGCTTAGATATGATACTTCGAAACCCCACGGATACTAGCTACTTCACCTTAGCAATACGCACATGGTCTGAAGCCGTCGCTTCACCAAAGCTTGCTTAGTCCCTTGCTCTAGTCATCTCGCTTCACCACTTATCCTCGCATCATTGAGTTAAGCTTTGCACATCAATAATGAATTCCCACTTGAACCTTCTCTTCAAATGCTTGTTCTTGATTGATAAAGAATACCCCATTAATTGCAAGCTACCAATAGTAAGACCAATATGTAGCACATAAGCACATGTCATTGTATATTAAACCCATGAAGTCTTGCAAAGTCCACTATGAGAATATCAATCTTATCTTCTTGATGATGCCTTCACTTCTCAATCAAGCTATCATATGATTCGGAGACTTAAACATTAATCATGAAATACATCACCTTTGCTTGTCATTGATCATATAATTTCACCACGAGATCACATACTTGCTTGCTTTTCTTTATTGTGAGCCATATAATCAATATTCAACTTATGAGACAATATTGTATTATGAATGTGACAATAACAACCTGCTCACAATCTTGGACAAACAAGTTAGTCCTTTAATCGTTTTGTCATTCGATTCACCAAAACCCACTTAGGGGCCTAGATGCACTTTCAATCTGCCCCTTTTTGGTAATTGATGACAACCGGATTAAAGCTTACAAATATATAAATTAATTGATTTTAGATTTTCAGATATACGATGAGCTCCCCCTTAATGTGTGCTTTGAGTGGAATTTCAAAAATTTGGCCTCACATGCCAAATGCACACATAGACATGAAAAACATGGAAGCTCCCCCTATATCTCAGAAACCATGAGGTGCAACAAGTGTGTGATGCATGAGACAAGAATATCACACAAGAAGAAAACAGGAGAAATTTATGTGTGTTGTCTACTCAAACTGGTTAGGCCTCTTTCAGAAACCGGTCAAGCTGGTTTGTCCAGGCTAGCACACATAAAAATTTCATCAATCAATCATGCATGTCACACTAACACAAAGTCACTTAATAGCATAAATAAGTTCATTACACTCAGTAGCACATATTACAACTTCTCAAGTCCACAGAAACATTTTAGAACAAATTTATTACAAATCTGAACATTAGGACATTAGAAAACCGGCCAGGACAGTTCTCACTGATCGTAGACTTGAAGCCTTGAAGCTTTAATCCACCACTCTTCTCCCCCTTTGTCATTGATCACCATAAAGCCTTGAAGAAAAGCATGCCATTGTTGTCCGTCACAACCATGGATCCCATTGATCGCCGGAAGGACCAAAGATAGAGTCTGCAACAGTTGCGGATGGATCCGTTTGCTGTGGGAAAGGGGCAAATGGAGGAGGACCACCAAACAGACCAGGCATTGAAGAAGAAGGTGCTGGATAAGGAAAAGCTGAAGGTCCGGCACTACCACTCCCTGGTGCAAAAAGATGCTCAAATTGCTCAAAGTACCTTGCCTCTTGATATGCACTCATCCTTTCCTCAAGTGATGGAATCTCTTCCTCTTCTGGTGGTGGAGATATAGGAGACCGAGGAACTACAATGTTCATGGCATTGTTCATCATCTTGGTTGAATCCCTTTCTTTCTTATGTGCAATTCTTTGCCTTTGTTGTTCTACTTCCGCATCCCTCACACTCTTGCATAAGCCAGTAAATAAGTTGAACAACTTTTTAATGGGGGAAGATGGCTTCTTATATGAGCTAGAGGAAGCTCCACTCTTCCTCTGCAAACCGGTCAGGCCGGTTTCGGCCTGCTGGTAGTACTGCTGCTGCTGCTGCTGCTCATAATTCTGCTCCTCCTCTTGCCTCTCTTGCTGCTCATGACTCATGTGTTCTGCTGCTTCATCTCTAGAAGGTGATGGAACAATAGGATTCTTAGGAAATTGGATGCGAAGGGGCTCATGTCTAGCATCCTTTGGAAATGTTTTGCCCGACAGCTTTTCAATCATTCTCATGAGATAGGGACCATATCCACAGATTTTCAGTGGGCTTTCTGAAATACTCTTGATCTCCTCCCAGATAAAATCAGCAACACAAAATGATTGACCCTCGGGTCTCATCCTAGCAAGCAGATTCTTAGCATAGCTTGAAATGTCGGAGGGATTACCATCTCGTGGAGTAAGGGTCTTCCTAAAGAGCCGGTTGAGAATCGAGTAGTATGTGTACAAGGCCTTCACTTTTCCAAAGTTTCCTGTCGTCTTTCTAGGATACATGAACTTTGTTTCTTGAGCTGGAAGTACCCCTTCTTTATGGATTTGAGAGTGTCTAGCATCTGACTTCCTAAAGCCAAAGATCTCAGCAAAGGAAGTGTATGTGATCTGGTATAAGACTCCCTCTGTCCTCCAAAACATCCCTCTGTCATCTCCAATGTAACCAAAGAACACGGTGGCATAAAATTGAGCAATGATTTCTTTGTTCCAGTCATGCTTGTAGCCCATAATTGATTTGATCTTTTTACTAGCACAAGCTGCAATGATTTGATTGAAGATTGGATCATTTGCTTTTGCCATATGTTCCCAATCCACCCATTGTGCCTCTGATGTGATACCCTTTTTCTTCATGATGACAGTCTCATAGAAGTCTTGCTGGAAGTTTGTGTGAAAGCGATAATCTGAAGCTGACTTCTCAACATCAAGAGGATTTTCTGCCCTTCTTATCCTCACAATGTCTGTCATACCATGTCCAAAATAATTTGTCACATGACGATGAGCTGGCCCATTGGGCTTTCTAATGGTTGGCATGACTAGAATGTCGTCATCGTCACCACCTTCTTCCTCTTCTTCTTGTTCATCATTCTCATTTTCTTCTTCTTCTTCTTCATCATCATCGCTACTAATAGCTGCAGCCTTTCCCTCTCTATGAGAAATAACAAAGTTTTCATCTTCCATGTCATCATCATCACTGATAGTCTCCTCTACTTCTTCTTCTTCCACAATTTCTTCAGTGGTGCTCTTCTTTCTTTCTCTTGGGCTCAGAACTCTCCTGCTACCACTAGATGTGCCCTCAACACCGGCATCAGTTGGATTTTCAAAACGAGGCTTTGTTCTTCTCTCAAAGCTTAACCTTCCAGAGGACATGATAATTGACTTTCCTGAAGAGGAATATATGTTTCAGGGCATGTATGAGTTCTTAGAAAGAAGAAAGAAAAAAAATGGACCAAGATTGTTTGAATTGAGCATGATCCTAAAGAGATAGGGTTCTGACTGTGCCAAACCGGTCAGGCCGGTTTGCGCGTTCAAAACCTAGATCATGGATCCGCGCAATGCAGCCAACCACGATGAAACATATCACAGAGATAGGTTCCTGGGCACACTAGAACATATTTCAACAAGGTAAAATTAGAATCTTTGCACCGAGGAGATCAGGGAGGTGGACATTAAGAGTACCTTGGACAGGGTAAAGATGAGTCTTTTGATTCCAAAACGGCCTAGGATCCAGTCAGGCCGATGAAGAACATCCCAAATCTCCCAAGGGCCGAGCCTATCATTGGTTGAATCCTTGAATCCCATTGGAGAGAAGTTTGGGGCCGAGAGAAGGAGAGGGCCACGGTGAAAGAGGAGGTGTCGGTGTGGTAGAAGTGAAAGTGGATAAGTTTTGGCACTTTAGAGTCATGGGTGGGGTAAATGGGTAAAAAGGATCAGGCCTCGCGTAAACCGGCCAGGCCAGTTTGCCAAACCGGTCAGGCCAGTTTCCAACAGGTAACCGAGACAACATAGATAGAAACTGATTTTGAGCTCCAAAAAATGATTCACATGAAGAGAGATTGGATATGATATATAGATTGAACTTTAAATTCCATGGAGCACAGGGGAGATGAGTTTGTCCAAAATAAATACTTCTTGTTACTTCCAAGAAGGAATAGATGAGTAAGGAATACTATGGACTTGGGAACACTTCACCACTTGTGACAAACAATGTGAACTATAGTCACAAGTGGATCCAGTTAGTCACAAAGACAAAACTAAATATTTTGTAAATCACACACTTCCTACAATGCTAGTTGAATTTTCAAAGATTCTATCCTATAACACATAGAGCATGCATCCACATCAAGTCAACAACCAACTTAGTATATTTAGCTCATACCTTACAAGAAAGATACATAACACGAAGTCAAGTTTATAGGAAGGTATCAACTAAATATTTAAAGGGTTCAAACAATGTTGACTTGAAGCAATTACATGCAAATGCACACACAAGCATTACATGATGGCCTAGATGCCTAAAGGTAAGAACAAGAGTGCATGAGAACATACCTTCATCTCTAGCTATCAAATTTATGCATATTTCAATATGGTCATGATGATAGCTCTTTACTTTTAATCTTTCTTGCTCATGGCATAAAAGGTGAGATATCATCATAAAGTGCACAAATATATGTGACTACAAGATTACTAGAAGAAATCGTTAGTCCCATAACTAACACAAATAATTGGATAAGCTCCCCTTCTATGAGTGCAAAGAGGTATTTGAATTTCTTGTTAATTGCACTTTACCCATTGAAGGACATAGAGGAGATTATTTGAAAGCTTGACAACACATGCATGATTTAAATTATTGAGATTTTCTTTGAAACGTAGCCTTACCCTCCTGTGAAACCAATCATAAATACCTTTTGAAGTCAATTTATCGATGAGAATCTCAATGCATCCAGATCTACTTTGGCTCAGCTAATTTTGTAGCTTTGCATCTGTTCTGAACAAAAGAGGACAGGCCGGTTTACCAAACCGGTCAGGCCGGTTTTGCCATAGCAAAAACCAACTTTATGTCTTGTGCTGATTTCTTGGACTACATGTTAATTCACATATTATTCCACACATTTTCTGCATCATAAAAGGATATTGCTCTACTGGAGAACCATTAATAGCATCATATGGCACAAAGACATAGATAAAGGAATTCTCGAACACAATTGGAGATATTTCAATAAAGCAAAATGGGAGAGAATTTCACAGAGAAATTACATGATTAGTTTCAGCAAGTTAAGAACAAACTATTATTCAGATGACAATGGATCGAAGGTTACCACATTGAAGATTAGTACTTGACTATCATTATTGATTTATATTTCTTCTCAATAGCCAAGTCTCCAATTCATTTTCATTCCCCTGCAAGCTTGTCAAGCACTTTTAGGTACCCAAACCATGTTGGGTCCATTAACGTTAGTGATAAGATGCTTAGGGATCCAAATGGCTCTTATACTTGTTTTTGGTGAACTAATCACCCTCATAGCACAAGTGTCAACTTTGTCTTTTCCTAGTTTATTGAAATCATAATGAACAAGGTTTGAGTTGAGAGTCTTACCCTTTGGACAATCATTACCCATGTGACCCTTTTGTCGACAAGTGTAGCAAGTGCGGTTCTTGCCCTTGCTTGCCATTATATTGTGGCACCCTAGGTGTCTAGTTATCTAAAACAAGTTTATTAGCATCACATCATGCCCAAATCACCAATAGAATTTAAAAGAAATCACTCTTATGTCGCTTTTACAAATAGATGTATACATGTATATGTATATATATACCTGTGTATATGTACTTTAAACAGAAACTTTACATAACTTTCAAACCATTGCAAATATGCACCTGAAATTCAATAGGCATATCACTAATGTCATAATAAACCAAAGTCAGTTAAACTCAAGGGGTAAAAGTGAAATATCACACATAAAATGATGAGGTGTTTAATAAATAGCGATTTTTGGAGATTTAAAATAGCTCGAAAACCAAAGCTCAAATGAAAATCTGGCCAACATAAAGTTGTAGGAAATTTAATTTTAAACAACTTTCATATTCAAAAGTTTTTGAGTAGAAGCTTGGAAGAGGGAGAAAATCTTGTTTTTGCAATTAGACCCCTGATTTTTCTTCAATTCTCGCACTCCAGTCCCTCATCTCTCTCCTCTCTTCCCTCCCGAGCAGCGCAAGCACCGCACCTGGCTGGCCACTTGGCTCGTGCCCAGCTCTTCCCCGACAGCCGTGGGTCCCACAAGATCTTGTTACCCTCCCGAATCCCCCTCTCGCGCCAGCAGCTCGCCACGCAGCGCGGCCTCTCCGGTGCATGCACACCACGGCGCCTGACCGCCACTGCCACACGCCCTCGCCGTGCAGATGCTCCCACCCGGCCATTCGTTAGCAGCTAAGGCTCCCCAGCTCGCCCCCCCCCCCCCCCCCCCCCGGCCCCTCGCTGCTTGCCTATGAAAGGAAGCTCGGCCCCTCCATGCCTCGAGCCACCATCGCGGCCTCCATTGCCGCCGGCGACCACCTGCACACCGCGCCCCCACCTCCGGTTCTCCTTAACCCAAATCGAACCTCTGAACGGGTTGCCCTCCTTGGACCTTCTCCGCCCAAGCTATGGCCACCACAAGGTTGCACACAACCTCCTAATGCTGCTCCCTCCCTTGCCCCTCGCTGTCGACGAGCCATCTCGCCGGGATTTGGCCGGCCGCCGCCACCCCCATGGCCGGGACTGATTTGTAAGGCTTAAACTAGAACTTTGGTTTGAATCCAGTGAAGTTCTAAAATTGATAACAAATCGTAGAAAAATTATAAAAATGCAAACTCAACTGTTCTGTAATTTGTGGAGCCAAATCTACTACTTTTGTTACATGCACTTTCTCATTTTCACTATATATTTGGTTCTAGGATAAATGGAAGGTTAAATAGCTTTTAAATTTAACCACTGTTGTAGACTAGTGCCGGAATTGAAATTTGTATGAAAGCATCTGTACTAGGTTTGGAGTCTCACTTAAAAATTTCATGCTCTAAATCCACCTACAACTACATGTTTGAAACATCTTTTGTTATATGCTAGATCTGCAATGTCTATTTTATTCATGCAGTTGTAGTACTAGTTTTATGTCAAGATTTTTCTGAGATCTTGAAGTTACTGATTAGAAGATTTAAACAAATTTTGAGCTTAGTTACTTCACTAGAACTTGCTGTTTCATTTATTCCATGTTTAACAAAGTAAACCCACAACCAGTAGTTCTTGTGCTAGAAAAATGATGATATTTTTACTAGTAGGTCTACTTGACAAAGTGAAGCTACAGAAAACGTTTGGTGCTCAGAAACTGAGAGGAACTATCTGTAGAAATAGATCTTTGTAGAGTTAGATCTAATTTAAAGTATTTATTTGTTACTGAAATTTGCCTAGGAAAAATCTGAAAAATTTACAGTAGACTCATCACTAGAGTAGAAGTACTCAGTAAACGTTTGAGCATCAGATCTATCATGGTTTGTTCTGTATAAATAGATCTTCTTTCTAGCAGTAGCTGTTTAATACATTCTTCATGTTTAATCTGCTGCATAAAAATGTCTAAAATTTTTACAATACATTTTTCTCTGAATGTTGTACTCTGTATAAAAGTTTCATCACTAGAAGTTATCTAGAACAGTAGTTATATTTAATCCATGTTTGTGCTTAGATAATAGAACTTTCAATATAATACAATCTCACTTGTTTAATGAAGTTAATTAGTTTAAGGTGTACTCTATTAACGATTGCCCAAGAAATCTTAACTAAGGAACTTCATAACAAAATTGATGTTTTGTAGTTTGCAACTTTATCGTGAAATATTTGATATTACATAAAACACCATCACACTCATGCATATGCATTCCATATAGAAACGACATCTCTCATCGACGGAACGAACAAGTTGGTGCCGAAGCACGTAAAGGAGCAGCAAGAAGCTCAAGTTAATCTAACTGAAGTTGTTGAAGGCCCGAACCAAAGTTCGGAGGAGCCCAAGGCTAACTTTGCACAAGAAGGCAAGCCCCGGAGCATAACCTATATTTCAAAGCTATTCAATGTTGTATTATTATTTATTGTGCATTTAAATTTTTAGGGGTTGAATGAAACCTTAGATGCATGATCCTAGGTACCCATGCTATGAATACTAGTTGACAGGTTCGCTAGTTATCATGCTAATAGGATTCGGTAAAAGTCGAGTGATTGCCTGTCACTCGCGAGAAATAGGAGTTGCTTGTTTACTTTATGCTGAAACCATAAGGTCGACGGGCAGGGCCGTGTTACCATATTTCTATTCATGTCGAGGCCCCATCTGTGTAGAAAAAAATGGCTAAGGTCGTAGTGAGTGGTAGTGGTGGTTAAGCGTTTGAACGTACTAACCACATGTCGAGAATATGGTAATCGGTAAGCTTAAGTACTGGATCGAACTGAAGCCGGAACATACTCCCCACTGTCCTCAATTTATTGTCATCTAGCTAATGGTGGGTGCAGGGCGTCGTCCTTGTAGTCAAGGGCGGTGGGCATGTTCCGTGAAGCGGGGACGATTGAAGGGAAATGTTGCTTGGGGTGACCCTTCAGTGCTCCAGGCGTGTGCGTTAGGTTTCACCTTGCAAGGTTAAAATTCGATTCAAATCATCCGTTTCTCGTGGTATATGAGACTGCTTAATACTTCTGCCATATAGAGTAACAAGTGGAATGATGATGATGATTAATCTTGTTGGATGAATAACAAGTGGATGCTTAATACTACCATGTTTGAGTAGAAATAGATGCTCACTGTGTGGGCATATGGCGCATGGAGCGTGTGGGTCCAAATGGGACACACGGCATGGCATATGGCACCGACATTGAACGTATGGTCACGGAGTTGGACCGACGAGAGCGGGGTGTGACATGTTCTTGGATCCCTTGGGCGTGTTAGAATAGAATGGAGCCAGCACCGCCCAAAGGAGGGGGTTGGAGAGTATAAATACTCAGACAAACCCAAACTAGCCGTTGGAGACCGGCCACGCCGGTACCCCCAAACAGGCCAGGCCGGTTTTTCAAATAACCTAGCCGTTAGTCTGAGAACCTGTCAGAAACCAGCCAGGCCGGTTCGCAAAACCGATTAGGCCTGTTTTGCCCAGTCAGTACACTCGAGGTTCCTCTCAAGGATAGGCTCACATGGGTTATCTAAGAGCACTTTTGATGTTTTCAAAAGAACAGTGTTGCATCCCTCTTGATAGTACGACATACCTATACTCAAGAATAAATAAGAGCAATATTATATCCACTTGAGCTTGTATGTCTTCATCCATGCCATACATTGATCAATATCCACTTGAGGGCTCTCAACATTGCAATCATTTTAAGCATGTCCAGCTTGAGCTAGTAACTTAAGATTTTCCATCATCCATGGTAAGATACGCTTGAATCATTAAGTCACTCCACCTTATCAACCATAATAGATTTGATGCAATGCATTGCTTCCCTCGGTAAGGCTTAGATATGATACTTCGAAACCCCACGGATACTAGCTACTTCACCTTAGGAATACGCACATGGTCTGAAGCCATCGCTTCACCAAAGCTTGCCTAGTCCCTCGCTCTAGTCATCTCAGTTGGTTTCTTCACCACTTATCCGCCTCGTTGAGTTAAGCTCTGCAAATCAATAATGATTTCCCACGTGAACCTTCTCTTCAAATGCTTGTTCTTGATTGATAAAGAATAACCCATTAATTTCAAGCTACCAATAGTAAGACCAATATGTAGCACATAAGCACATGTCATTGTATATTAAACCCATGAAGTCTTGCAAACTCCACTATGAGAATATCAATCTTATTTTCTTAATGATCCCTTCACTTGTCAATCAAGCTATCATATGATTCGGAGACTTAAACATTAATCATGAAATACATCCCCAAGTTTAACTTAACCTTTGCTTGTCATTGATCATATAATTTCACCACGGGATCACATACTTGCTTGCTTTTCTTTATTGTGAGCCATATAACCAATATTCAACTTATGAGACAATATTGTATTATGAATGTGACAATAACAACCTGCTCACAATCTTGGACAAACAAGTTAGTCCTTTAATCGTTTTGTCATTCAATTCACCAAAACCCACTTAGGGGCCTAGATGCACTTTCAGATTTCACTCATTCAGGTGCTCAAAAGGTTAGCATCTTTATCCTCTCTTCTTTGTTGGTCTTTATGCTTCGTTTCATGCTTTATACTTAGAGAAATTTGTGTTGATTGGAAGAGTAAGAATGAGCACAATTTTCTTGATATTTTCATGCTTATTTGGGATATACAGCTACAAACGATGACTAGAATTTGAATGTGGTTAGTTTGAATGTGGGAAATGTATAGAGTAATTTTTTTCCAATTTATTTCAAGTGACATGTATGTGTGTATATATCATCATAGAAATATTTTTTTCATTTAATTTCGTGTGAAACGTGTATAGACATTATTTTTATGATTTGAAGCTAGCGAATGTGAAATAGCTATTTTTTGGTGAAAAAAAGTATATACTTGATATTTATTTTGTATTATGAAGGAATTATTTTGACACTCTAATGATGTATTTATTCAGGCTCCCATTGAAACCATCGTGAAGTTAAGAAAATCTTTATTTCGGATATGTATATGTCGTCAACCTTAACCACGCGGTGTTAATACTGACATTCGTGGCCAATATCGATGTCCGCGATACGGTGCGGTGTAGGGACGTGATGAAGGGGTACAGTCTTGGTCCCAATGAAGAAATCCTCACCTTTTAGTGAGGTGAGGATGCCACCATTCGGACCAAGGCCATATTCCTTCATCACATCCTTGTACCGCACTGTGGCGCGGATATCGATGTTGGCCCCGAATGATATTATCAACACCGCGGGGTCAAGGTTGACCACATATATATATCCTAAAAATGATTTTTTCTTATCGTTGGTTTTTGCATAAAGAGCCTAAAGAAATGTTTTGAACTATGCATGCATCCAATATGGTGTTGGATGACAGTTGTTATTTGACTAGGTGCCAGACATTCTGATCTAAAGTGTACCCCCTAGAATGATAGTCATGATGCCTTATGTATATATTGTTTTTTAATGATGTTTTCTCTTGAAAGTTGCAAGATTGCTGCACCTGAAAGATGGCATATTCGCCCATTCTTTCCGTACTGTCATTGTTGGGTATGCTAGTGAATTCTATGCACTACTGAGCTGGAGGAAGAAATCTTCTCCACGGTGAATCGTACCAAGTGATCAAGTACCACTGCTGGAGAATGTCACATACGTACCGGGTGGGAACCCCCGGTTAGTACCGGTTTCCCACCCAGTACAGCCCAGGTGGTACTAACCCGCCAGCATTTTAGTACTGGGCGCTATGTCCGGTACTAAATGGCACAGTTAGTACCGGCTAGTAACACCAGCCGGTACTAAGCTGCTTGCCACGCCAGGCGTCGTGCGCGGCAGTTTAGTATCGGCCGGTAATACGTACTAACTTCATTTTTTTATTTATGTGCTTTTGAATTCCTTTTTTTGGTTTTAATTTGAATTCTTATTCGTATTCGTATCTATAGCCCGTTTGTGTGTAGCTAGCATTCATATTTATACTTCTATTCGTATCTATATAGCATAGCAAAGACGTATGTAAACATATATATATATACACACACTTACAATTGATATACAATTTCATAATACAAGAGTAGGCACACAAGTTTTTTGGTACAAGTACTTCAACCATCACTATCATCTTCTTGTTCTTTGTTTGGATCTAATCTACCCACGCTTATCCTATGATCTGCATAAAATTCTCCTTTGGGATTTATGACCTCATCTAGCAAGAATCCACAGATTTCTTCTTAAACCGCCCTGACTCTTTCCGGTTCGATGAGCTCCTCTTTCATTCTGAAGATCTGTCACGTACAAACATTACTTATTTAAATAAATACATGTATGGAATTAAAAAAAAGAAATCCTTCTTAATTTCTTACTTACTTCAAATTCTCTTCGCGTTATTTTCTTCGGGCCGCAAAAGGTGCGGATAAACTCACATACGTAGTACCCGCATAAGTTATTTCTGAGCACTTGTCTCATACACTATATATATACACACACACAGGGTTATGAAATATTAATGGTCATTAAAGAAATGTAACTAAATGTGCGACAATTATATTCATACCGGAAAGTCTGTTTTGAAATAAAGTTCACCCGGGTTCTCCGAGACTCCTATGTGCTTTTTTAAGAAGTGAGCCCATGCTTTTTGGAGGAGATTTATGAGGTCTTGATATTTAGCTGTTGATGTTTTCTTGGAGCCAAACACCACCACCCGGCATTTATCAATCTCGATACATAGCAAGATCCAGTGAAAGCTGTTGATAAACACATATACATATGAAATGTTTGATATACTTATTATCAAATGGAAGGGATGGAAAAGATAGTTGAAGTGCTTCCTCGAAGTTGTACAGCAACAGAATGAATTCACAAGTATTCTGCCCATCCAAGGCCATGAATATATTTTTCATGGTCTTATTTGGCCATTTGCGTACGCTTTCTCGTGTATAACATGTGGGTCCATGAAGCCGACGTTTTAGTAACCCCTTCTGCGGCATTCTTGCACCTTTGACCTATAGATGATACAAAATAAAAGAGGGGATGAGAAAGCACAGAACTAGTAGAGCTAGAATATAGAAATGAGAGGAGATACTTACATACAAAACATACCGAGGAGGGACTTGTCTAGAGCGTCTTGATGGTACAGAAATCAAAGACTCTAAAACTCAATCCATACGTCATCGGGCCTCCGATAGAAATCTTCATTTTTAACTCGAGATGCGAACATTAAGAGTCCATCTGTAGATTCCTTCATGTACCATCTATGCAACTCCTTCATCCTCATTGGTAGGATCTCCACCAACTCCGGCCACATAAGAGGTTCACCCATTTTAAATGGTTTTCTTTCTGACCCTTGGTGCTTAGGGATTTCATCCTGCCCTAGGAGTTGTGCTTTTGTGAGAGCTGATTCCACCACAAACTCAGTCGTAGCTTAATTCTCCTTTGAAAGAACTATAAGTGGAGGTATTGATTGGTTCGGCTATTCTCCGAGCTGGGGAACTTGGTTGTAGCGACGATTGCTCGGTTTCTAATATGACTTTGTGATCGAGCGTTCGTAGTCCGATAGTCTTTCTTCCTGCCTTGGTTTGCACATGGCTATGAAGTGCTTTTTCCCAGCTAGATCCACCGGTTGTTTCGGCTTAGGCTTCTTTGGCGCGAGTTGTTCTTTAACATGCTTTCTCACGCTAGCGTCCAATTCCTCTTGAGTCATATCGTATGGTAACTTCTCAGGTGGAGGCTTTTCTTTCTTCTTAGCTTGGGTCTTCTTCGTCCTAGGAGGTGGCGGAGGCGGGACCAAAGCCTTTGCATTCTTCTGGACCTTAGGAGGTGATGGACTCGTGCTAGGGTCCCTTTGACTGACTGGTGACGGCAGATCTATGTCGGGGTCCATTTGAGTAGCGGTGACGGTGGATCGATGTCGGGGCCCATTTGAGCGGCTGGTGATGGGAGATCCATGCTGGGGCCCCTTTGAGCGGCTGGTGATGGCAGACCCATGTTGGTTTGTGGCGTTGGCGATCTTGGCCTTACCATGTCCTTAGGTGATGCTGCAGAATATGTGGTTCCTCCTAGAAATCTTATGCACTGCTTGTTCTAGCAGATCCATGTGTGGAGGGCTTGTAGTAGTTCTTGTTCTCCATCGCCTCTAGGGATCTCGAGGTCGAGGTCTTCCCAATCTTTCTCGACTCGGACAACCATGACTCTAGCATATCCTTCAGGAATCGGCACGCCATGAATTGTCCCGCCTTGGACAGGTACTTCAGCAATACCATGAGCCACAACTTTGATCTTTTTTCTTTGTTGATAAAGAAGCTCGCATGGGGTCCTGATGGTGATGTCGTCAATGGGGTAACATTGTTGGTTGTCTGCAACCATTTCGGTTCGGTCCGCAGCTAGGTGCTCCGTCGAAGCGACGCTGCTACGGCATTGAGAGCCGAGCACGGGGCTGCTCTCCATATTAGGAACTGATGGAGCATCTTGTTGTTGATTGGAAGCTGCCAGTGCACTTTCAATCGTAGCTACTCTTTCTTCTAGGGCATGCACCTTTTCAGCCTCTTCGGCCTTCCTTCTGAATCAGCTTCGATAAGTATCGATATCTGTACTGAAGCCATGCTTCCATGGAACTACACCCATGCCTCAGACATGTCCTGCGTGTTCCGGTGTCCCAAGAGTGTAAGTCAGCTCATCTTTCTCTCTATTAGGCTTCAAGTCCCTTCTTGAACGGCCTGAAGTGTCATCTCAAGTCGGGCAGCCGCTTGTCTTAGTCGATCCGTAGTCACGAACGATCCATCCTCCGGGTCTAGTGTGCCTCCATGAGCATAGAAGAAATACTTTGCTCGTAATGGTTAGTTGAAAGTTGTCGGTACGATTCCTTTCGCTATCAGGTCTTCTTCCATCTTTTGCCATTTCGGAATGGCCTACGAATATCCTCCTTGACCTATATGATGGAAGTGAATCTTCTTGCTCGCATTAGTTTTAGACTGTTCTGTTCGCCTCTCGCTATCATCGGACAACTTGTACTGCATGAATTCATCCCAGAAAGCACGTTGCTTCTTGAAGTCTTTCTCAAAGTCAAGCGTGAGGCCCTTTTTGACGTAGTCTTTGTTCAAGTTTTTCTTGAATGTCTGCAAAGAAATAGCCATCTTCCTCATGACCCATATCTTGAAGACTTCCTCTTTCTCAAGTGGAAAATGGAAGTGTTCTTTGACTTGTCTCCATAACATTTCCTTCTCTATGTCGGGGACGACCTCTGCCTCATTATCAGTAGTTTTGACTTTCCTCCATAACTTGTAGCTGATGGGGATGTTTTCCCTGACATAATATCCACATTGGTTGACCATTGTCCTATCAACACCCTTGAGAGCCGTTGGTTCACCGTCTAAGTCCACTGATGTGATGGTGGTACGCCCCTCCATCTTTCTTTGTGAGCCTCGTTTCCGTTTTAGCTTCCTTGATCCAGACGCCTGCAAAATTATCTATTAATAAACGCATTTCATACGTAGATATATATATATATAGATATATATATATAGATATATATCGATATAGATATATATATATATATATATGTTGACGCCAGATTTTGACACGTGTTAAATCGGCGTCGGGAGGAGAAGGTTGGCCGATGCGGCAGATCTAAAGGCTATGGTAAGGAATCGGCCGATTGAGGTAACAGTTGGAAATCGGCCGATTGGTGATGCAGCTTGTGCCAACAGGATGGGACTATTTCGGAGGGTCCTGGTCAAAAGTTGGTCAACAGGGCAACGCTAAATCGGTCAAGGAGCAATTGAAAAGAGTCCTGATTGGATTAGGGGACGGCGGCGGAAGATTCTGCGGGAATCTGTTTCCTTTAAAAAATATTATAGATATAGTAGTTTTCCCGTTTTTTAAATAAGGTTGTAACAAGTCGTGATCGACCAGGAGTCCTAGTCTTAGGGTATAAATAGGAGTCGTCAGGGTCTTGCAAAGAATCATCATATCAATCAACAACAATACTTCTACTTTTTTAGCAATTTACTTTCAAGTCGGCGACTTCGCCAATACTTTTCTTCTTTCACGAGTTCGTACGGATTGGCAGGGCTGCATCAGCTTGATCTCCGGCCAATTGGTAGGTTCCGCTTATCGAGTAATATCCGAGCTTTAAATATGGGCGCATCGCTGTGGTTTCGTTTGGATTTATTCACCAGTTATCGATATTTACTAGAATTGCAAGTTTTACCTGTTGTTCTATAATTATCGTTCTTCTTCGATTTATCATCTTACACCCGATTAGATCTATTTCAAGTGTTGCCTCTGTAGTAATTGTTTAGATCGCTCTAGCAGTTTTCTTTACAATTACTACACGATTATCGGCTGATCCATAGTCGATCATCTCTACAGCAAATCGTCCGATTCGCTGCCGACGCGCTCCTCAGGACAGATCGGAACTCCAGCCGATTGGAGCACCTGGAATTTAATACTTTATTTCCTTGTCAATCAACAGGTCAGATTGACTGGCACGCGGCGCGAACCGTACCAGGGCGATAACACGAACAGGAGCTAAGCAGATTCTCCCGGGTCGTGTGTCCGACGCTGAAGACCATCGGCCGATTCCTGTCTCGCCGATTTTAGCGCCAACACACTTTTGGCACGCCTGGTGGGACCAATCCAAGATCTGATATGTCGAAGAACGCAGAAATCTCCGACAACAACATCATTGAGGTCACAGAAGCGGATCTCAAGGACGACCAGAGGGAAGAATTAGCTAAACATCTGGAAGATTATAAGAAGATGTACCTCCAGTCGTTCAGTCGTACCAGAAGCGGGGAGGCTGTCAAGAAGGCTCCTATTCTAGTTCCCCGCCACATCACCATTGCTGAGGACTCGGGCAAGATGTCCGATATGATCCAACAGTCCGTCTACCAGGCATTCATTGATCAATCCTCGGTGATGACCAACACGGTGTATAATGTCGTCGTTAGTTCTCTGGCCAGCGGAGCAGTCCAGGGCTATCAGGGACCAGCGTATGCCCTGCCATCCACGCTGCCAGCCAGAAGCTTACCATACACGTCCCAATCGGCTCCTCAGCCGATATTGACGCAACGCGAAGGGTACAACACTCCGTTTCCTCCAGCGTCTCCAAGATACAGCGTTGCACCATGTCTCCCATCACAGACACCGCTTCAACCTGTCCAGATTGCTTCTGTGCAATCGCTGCCCAGAAGCTCAGTACCTTGGGGAACATCGGCGACAACGTTTTTTCCCGAGCCAACGAACGGATACGGGAGTTATCCAACCCAGGTGCCACACCAATCGACCGTCCGGCCGACGGTCCCTCAGTATCAGCCGATCTCATCAGAAATCGGCAGGGGAGCAAGCGCTGTAGAAGCGTTCAGAGGCGCAGCGCCAATGATGACATATGATGGGGCGGCGGATTTACTTCGCCATCAACTATCAGCTGCTCAGCAGAATTCGCCGCATGCTTCGATTCATCACCCAGCCGTGCCAGCTCTTCAGCACATGCCCGCGCCGCGAACAGTTGTTCATGAGCAGCAGGTGGACTGGACGGCAAGAATAGCAGAAGTGATCCAGGACCAGTTTGGATTGAAGCCAAAGGTGCAAACTTACACCTACAAGACGCCATACCCATCGGCCTATGACTTGCTGTCGTTCCCACACCGCTACAAAGTTCCCGATTTCACCAAGTTTTCGGGGACGGACGATACATCCACTGTAGAGCACATCAACCGATTCATCATCCAGTGCGGGGAGGCTGCCACACAAGATGCTCTGAGGGTGCGTTTGTTTTCATCGTCTCTGTCCGGATCGACCTTCCAATGGTTCACCACCTTGCCACCAAATTCTATTGTTACATGGGCCGATTTGGAAAAGCAGTTCCACAAGTACTTCTACGCAGGAGTACATGAGATGAAGCTCTCGGATTTGACCAGCCTCAGGCAGAGAAGCGATGAACCAATAATGGGATATATTCAGAGGTTCAGAGAAGTCAGGAACAAATGCTACAGTCTGGCTCTGACCGATGCACAGTTGGCCGATATCGCTTTCCAAAGCCTCCTGCCGCAAATCAAAGAAAGATATGCTGCGCAAGAGTTTGAAAGCCTAAGCCAGATCGTCCACCGTTTGTCAGGGCAGGAAGTCCGTCCGTTTGAACAGCGAAGGAATTTCCAAAAGAAGGTGGCATACCTAGAAGGGTATGAATCCGATGGGGAGGAGGAAATCGGCCTGGCAGAATGGGTGAAAGGGAAAAAACCCGATATCATGCCCTTTCGGAAAGAAAGATCCAGAGACATTCGGCTTTGACACATCAAAGGCCGATAAAATTTTCGATTTATTGCTCCAGGAAGGACAGATTAAGCTATCTCAGCATCACACCATCCCTTCAACTGATCAGCTTAAGAAGATGAAATACTGCAAGTGGCACAACGCCACTTCTCATGATACAAATGAATGCAAAGTCTTCCGTCAGCAGATACAATCGGCCATCGAACAGGGGAGGCTTAAATTTGAAACCCCAGCTAAATCGGCAAAACCGATGAAGATAGATCAGCATCCCTTCCCGACCAACATGGTTGACACTGGAGGAAATTCACGTCAAACCAAGGTGCTGACGTCAGAATTGGCAAGAAGGGGCGGCGCCGTCGATCCCAGGAGGCAGATCACGACGGAAGAAATCAAAAGGAACAGGCGGGGGCCAGAATGACGACGCAAGCCCGTCACCTCCTAGTTCTTACTCAGTAAATATCGGCAGCAGCAAGAACAATCAAGATACCACGACGAGATGATACGCCGGCATGAAGATCACTGGCAATGTCTGTTCTTCATCCATTGCTGGGAGAACGACATCAGATTGCCGTCTGCCGATAACTGTCCGGAGTGTAATGGATTGAGTTACAACGATCGCCCAATGCCACACTCTAGGGACAGAGGATCAGAGCCGATCAGCAGAAATCGGCGCGGACGAGAGAAACAGCGCATTTCGGTGCATGATCGGCTGGGGGGCAGAGTTGACCAGTACCACCGGTCAAAAGGCAGGACCAACCAACAGGATGGACTGGGGGGCAGGATCAGCGTGCACGATCGGCTGGAAGAGATGGCCGATGACAGGGTGTCGGATGAGGACCCCCTAGGAAGGGAACCGGATAGGGAATACGCCAGATCATCGGCTAAACCAGTAAATCCCAGGTGGTGTCCCGATGGCCTATCCAGATCCCAGAAATAGAGGATCCAACGCCTACGCCAGTGGGAGCATCAAGAAGAAGAACAGAGGCAGGTGCCAGAGAAAAGAAATGTTAAGTCTCGGGTCTGGCATCCAAAGAAAAACGATCAGGAAGCAAACAATCAAGAATCGGCAACCGAAATCAACATGGTGTTCATATTGCCGATGGAATTCATGGCGCCTGACGATCGAGACAAAGCAACAGAATGGAAGAACAAATGGCACAACTGGTGTTAGAGCCGATGACGGCTACTTTTGAGAAACCAGAAGAAGAAAAACGGCAACATCTTAAAGCGATGTTTCTCAAAGGCTATGTTAACGGACGACCCGTCACCAGGTTACTAGTAGATGGAGGTGCCACAGTTAACATCATGCCGTATGCCATGTTCCGCAAGCTAGGCAAGGGCGATGAAGACCTCACCAAGACGGACATGATGCTAAAGGATTTCGAAGGCAACGTGTCTCCCGCCCGTGGAGCGCTCTGCGTCGACCTCACCATCGGCAGTAAGACCCTTCCTACCACTTTTTTCGTTATTAATGGCAAGGGATCCTACAACATGCTGCTTGGTCGCGACTGGATACATGCAAACTGTTGTGTCCCATCTACAATGCATCAATGCCTCGTGCAATGGGTCGGCGACAGCACAGAGATAGTCACTGCCGATTCCGCCTACAGCGTTGCAGCGGCCGACACGCAACAGTGGAGCTGCGAGCACGTCAAGTGCATATCTGGCAGGACTTGGGACACTGACTTCTTGAAAGTGTCCGATTTCGGTCTACAGCCGATCCAAGCAGTCGGCTCTGAAGATTCAAATTAAATGGATCAGCTCGTCCGAGAAGACGGGAAGCTTGGACATGGATTTGCGTCGGCCGATTTATTGGAGATGGTAGATTTGGGAGATAGCAGCAAATCAAGGCCGACGTATATTAGTGCTAATTTGGATCCTGAGTATAAGTGTAAACTGATAAATTTATTAAAAGAATTCAAGGATTGCTTTGCTTGGGAATATCATGAGATGCCAGGTCTAGACCGGTCCATTGTTGAACACCGGTTACCTATAAAATCAGGATATCGGCCATATCAGCAACCTGCACGACGGTGCAACCCCAAAATTCTACCTGATATAAAGGCCGAAATTACAAAGTTAATTGAAGCAGGATTTATTCGGTAGTGCCGCTACGCCGAATGGATTTCTAATATTGTACCCGTATACAAAAAGAATGGAAAGTTGCGCGTGTGCATCGATTTCAGGAACTTAAATCAAGCTACGCCAATGGATGGATATCTGATGCCAATGGCCGATATCTTGATAGATGCTGCCGTAGGACACAAAGTCATAAGTTTCATGGATAGGAATGCAGGGTACAATCAGATATTAATGGCCGAAGAAGATATCTCGAAAACGGCTTTCAGGTGTCCAGGTCATCTTGGTTCATTCGAATGGGTTGTTATGACTTTTGGGTTGAAGAACGCCGGTGCTACGTATCAGCGGGCCATGAATTACATCTTCCACAAGCTCATTGGTACATCGGTGGAAATTTATATAGATGATGTCGTGGTCAAGTCAAAAGGTCACCAAGAACATCTGGCCGATTTACAAGAAGTACTGGAGTGCACAAGGAAGCATGGGTTGAAGATGAACCCAAACAAGTGTGCATTTGGTGTATCGGTTGGGCAATTCTTAGGATTCATGGTTCATGAGCGCGGGATAGAAGTCAACCGCAAGACTATAGATGCCATTAACAAAGTTGTGGCCCCACAAAATAAAACTGAGCTACAGTCCCTCATCGGCAAGGTCAATTTTATCAAAAGATTCATATCCAACTTGTCAGGACGTATTCAAGCTTTTACTCCTCTGTTGAAATTAAAGCCCGACCAGGAATTCATATGGGGAGAAGAACAACGCAAAGCATTGGAAAATATCAAGCAATATCTAGTTTCACCTCCAGTGTTGGTCCCACCACAGCCTGGTAAGCCGTTCAAATTATATTTATCGGCTGATGAACAGGCTATTGGATCGGCGTTGGTACAGGAGTTTGAAGGAAAACAACAAGTGGTGTATTACGTCAGCAGAAGACTCCTAGACGCCAAAACAAGATATTCCCCGGTGGAGCGGTTATGCTTGTGTTTATACTTCTCGTGTACCAAGCTCAGGTACTATTTGTGATCGGCAGAATGCATAGTCGTATGCAAGGATGATGTGGTGAAGTATATGCTATCATTGCCGATTTTGAAAGGACGAATTGGAAAATGGATCCTGGCTCTGTTAGAATTTGACTTAAGGTACGAATCGGCCAAAGCTGTCAAAGGACAAGTAATGGCCGATTTCGTAGCTCAGCATTGTGGACCAGAAATTGCCGCCATCGAACCAGTCCCATGGACTCTACATTTTGATGGTTCTTCGTGTGGGGTCGGATCAGGAATCGGCATTGTTCTTGTGTCGCCTCGGAGGGCAAGTTATAATTTCTCTCTGCCGATAGAAGCTTCCGCAACTAATAATCAGGCGGAATATCGAGCCGTTCTGAAAGGCATACAATTATTAAAGGAAGTCAAAGCTGATGCAGTCGAAATTTTTGGAGATTCCATGCTCATTGTGGATCAATTAACGGGGCGATCTGAGTGCAAGGATGATATCTTGAGGATTTATTATGAAGATTGCCTTCAGCTTTTAAAAGAGTTCAAGTCTGCGATAATTGAGCATATCCCCAGAAATTATAATGAAGAGGCCAACAGGCTGGCCCAACATGCCTCCGGGTATCGGCCGATTCAGGGAGCGATGATGCTAGAGCTTGCGGCCGATGACTGGCGAAAGGAAATCGCCGATTACTTGAAAGATCCATCCCAAAAAGTGGATTGACGAATACGTTTTCAAGCTACAAAATATGTGTTGCTTGAGGATGATTTATTTTACCGGATGATTGATGGAGTTCTTCTCAAGTGCCTGGGAACAGAAGAGGCAAAGGTTCTGATGGGAGAGATCCATGAGGGCGTGTGTGGAGCTCATCAATCGGCTCGCAAAATGAAATGGATGATCCGGAATAATGGGTATTATTGGCCAACTATTCTTGAAGATTGTTTCAAGTATTACAAAGTATGCCAAGACTGTCAGAAGTTTGGTAATGTACAGTGTGCGCCAGCATCGGCTATGAATCCAATAATTAAGCCGTGGCCGTTCAGAGGTTGGGGAATAGATCTCATCGGACAAATTCATCCTCCATCAAGCAAGGGGCATAAGTTCATATTGGTGGCGACAGATTATTTTACTAAGTGGGTGGAGGCAATTCCTTTAAGGAATGTGACATCGGCCGATATGATTGAATTTGTTAAAAGCCACATTATCTATCGATTTGGTATTCCTCAAACCATCACAACTGACCAAGGAACAATGTTTACTTCTGGAGAATTCGGAGAGTTTGCCGCCGATATGGGGATTAAAATATTAAATTCTTCTCCATACTATGCTCAAGCCATTGGCCAAGCAGAATCGTCCAATAAAGGGATAATCAAACTAATCAAGAGGAAGATAGAAGAGCAACCCAAGAAGTGGCATATGTCTTTGGCTGAATCTTTATGGGCATATAGGATGGCTTGTCATGGAGCCACTAAGATATCCCCTTATCAGTTGGTTTATGGTCATGAGGCGGTCTTGCCTTGGGAGATAAGGATGGGGTCAAGACGGATATCGTTACAAGATCAGTTAACGGCCGATGACTATTCCTTTCTCATGAAGGACGAACTTGATGATTCGGCAGGTTTACGGTTGAGAGCCTTAATTAGTATAGAAGAAAACAAGAAAAGGGTGGCCAGATGGTATGACAAAAAGGTCAAAGTTAAACAATTCTCTCAAGAAGATTTGGTGTGGAAGTTAGTGCTGCCGATAGGATCCAAAGATCCCAAATTCGGTAAATGGTCACCCACTTGGGAAGGGCCGTACAGAATCGGCCGATGTGCCCCTGGGAATGCATATATTCTGGAGACAGTCGAAGGGGAGGAATTCTCAAGAGCTTTAAACGGACGATATCTGAAGAGGTACTATCCAAGCATTTGGGTAGATGCATAACTTGCAATAAAATATATCAAGATAATATGGCCGATTTCTCATCGGTTTTCGTCTACACATCTGATGAAGAAAACATTGGGATTCATTATTGGAAGAAAATGACAGAGTACATGGCCGACATGGTACAAGTCGCCCTTAGAACAAAAATACCGATATGTCTACTGATCACGCCTACGCTGGATTTCTCTCTCGATGCGACCCAATTTTATCATAAGGCTGAGCCTTTTCTCCTTCGGGTCCTCTGCAGTGGTTCCAATTTCAGCCTGGTTGCAAAGTTCTGTCAGTAGGCGGGTCTTCTTCTCCTCCAGATCCTCCATGGCACCTTCGATCTTAGCTTTACAAGGAAGTGGAGGATTTTTTTTAGAAGATGGTCGCTTACGGACCAAAAAGTGAGCATCTATAAGATCCCAGTATTCTTGGACAACAGCGGGGACATGATCTCTGAGTTCCTCAACTTGAGCTCTTATCAGATCTGTGTCTGCCTGTGATAGTGGCTCTTCTGAATGCATGATTTCAATCGCTCGTTCTAGACCAGGGCTGAGATGTTTTGGCTAAACAGAGATAAAAGGGGTTACCCAACATCAGAGCGATTAAGATGCTTAGGGGAAAGGCAGAGGAGAGTTCATACCTGGTTGACAGAGGAAGAAGATGAAGAGGACGACGAAGACATCTTGCCGTTTAGCTTGGGACAGTAAAGAGGGAAAGAGAAGATAAGTTATGTGTATGCCTCTGGAGATGTTGAAGGGTCTACTTATAAAGGAAGGAGAGGTAGATGGATGGTGACACACGTCCTATCGGAGTAAATACATACATAAATGCAAAGCTGACTGAAGGAACAGTTCAAAACCAAATCGGCGCAGTAACATTGAAGGAGCAATAAATGTTTACAATGTTCTTTACAACCCAAGGAAGACATCTATGGCTACAATAGCTTGTCGTCTAATTTGATCGGCCGAGTCTAGTACTCTCTGATCATCATCGGCCGATCTTGGGACTTCTGACACATGGCGATGAAGCCTTATCGTTTCACGGGCCAAATGCTGTCTTTCTTGCTTTAGCTCACTGATGATGGATGGGAGTTCTTGGAGTTTCTTTTCTTCAGCGGCTATCTCTTTGGTTATCTGCTCCATTTCCTTGGCCAGCTCTGCTCTTCTCTGTTTCAGCCGATCTATCGCGCCGACGATGTCTGGACGGCAGCTTTCGAGGAAGTTGATCTTGTGGTGTACCTCCTGAGTCCGATGCTTGTATGAGTCGACCTCTTCCCGAGTTTTTGCCATCTGGGCACGATCGGCCATGTGGCGCAGCGCCCTGGAAACCGGAATATGCATATGCTCTATATAGGCAGCATGGGCCAAGTTTTCTGACACTTCTTCCGGGATTCGACCCTTGATCTCGTTGAAAAGTCGTCGAATCGGCAAAGCATCTTCAACCAATCGGCCGATGTCGTCTTGAAGGAGAGTGCGCATGCTTTCAAGCTTGCCGCGGACATCATCGGAGGTAGAGCTCGATGGAATTATGTGTGAAGCAATTTCCTCGTCATCGGGCAAGGAGACGGCAAAGGAGAAGATGCTGTTGTTAGGGGTGTCTTGCTCCTGTGAGGAAATAAAGAAAAAGGGTAGGCAAGCAGTAAAAGGGAATCGGCCGATTCTAATGGTAAGTTTGTTACCTCCTTAAAACGAATTTCTCTTGCCTGCGCCGGTGGAAGCGTCTCCCTTGTCTCAGGGACTGGTGCAGTTGGCTCATCGGAGGAAGAGGATTCAACGATTATCAGTGCTTCGCTTGGACCAGCTTCCTGAAAAAGACATAAAAAAAGATCCTGTAAGTACGCTATGGGAAATTGAAATAAGATGGTGTGAGAAATTTGCCATGCCTCTGTGGATCTCCCGGCCGATGTCTGTTGTGGGGTTGTAGTTAGCATGCCCAAATCGGCCTGCATCAAGATCGGTTAAGTTTTCTGAAAGTTAAGAGGTCAAGGTAAGAGATCATTTACCTCGATGATAGGAGCTGCTGGAGTTTCGGCTTCCACTTGGGACATAGCCGATTGCTACGGAGACTGTGGTGGAATGGCTTGTGCAGCCTGGCAGAGGAAGAGAGTTAATGTCAGTAGAAGATTTGAAGAATATATGAGATAAGTAAGATTACCTGAACAGCTTCTACTAATAACGATGCTACAGCTGCCCCGACTTCGGCGGCGACTTGGGGATCGGCCATCTCGACAACCGGCAAAGGTAAAGGGATTGGAGTCTCGGCCGGTGTCACCGCCATCTGGTCGGCCGATCCGATACGGGGAGTCTCGGCCGATGCCACTGCCACCTGATCGGCCGATCCAATACGAGGAACCTCAGCCGATGCTATTGCCGTCTGATCGGCCGATCCGATGCGAGCTCGCACTCGACGGCTGGTTATCTTCGATGTTGGCCTTTTCGGTGCTCGTTTCGATCGGCCAGTAGAGATATCTTTGACAGTTGGAGCATGGAAGCCGATAAGTGGATACGGCGTGTATTGATGGTGACCGTCTATCGGCCTACCGCTTCGGCTCCGCATCGGAGGGACATGGCTTTCAGACTGAGAAGATGAACGTGAATTAATAACAAGATGACAATATGGAAAGAGATAACATTGGAATCGGCTGAGAAAAAGGACATACCGCTGCATTTGGATCAATGTTTTCTGGGTCCAGAATGTTGCAATAAGATGATGGAGATTTGCAGAAAAGGTGTTGCTTCCATTCTGCCCACCATAATTTGTATTGCTGGGTGGCAAAAGAGGCAACTGACCAATTACTCAGATCGATAGTACTGGAATCCGGTACTAGGTCGCACAGCCGACTATAATCAAGACTTGAAGTCAGTCCATCTCTGAATTTCGATTGACCGGCGAAGTAGACCCGAATCGGCAGTTGGCCAAAACCCAGTTGCCTTGCTGCAGCCGATGGATTGTAGAACTCATAGGTGGGAGGGTCCTTTCCTGAGAAGAAATTGGCTGGCAGAATCCCCGCGCTGGCAGAATCCCCGGCTTGATCAAGACATCCATAAGCTCTCTGTCAAAAGTATGGGTGGAGAAGTCGTAGCTTATGGGTAATTCGAAAATCGGCTCCACTACTTGATATGGATGCCAGCTGACGGTCTCTTCACTAAAGCCATTATAAAAGCATCTGAAGTACTCAGCTGTGCGGGTAGCAGTAAACTGGCAGCCGGGGAAGGCCGATGCCGCTTCTCCAAAAGATCTGCAGCGACGTCGGACGGATGGATTCTCCTCTGACTCAATATTAGGAAAAGTTTTGGTCTCTATCCGTTTCTGAGAGACCTTGCTCATGTATAAATTCAACCAGAGGGTGATAAACCACCAGGGACCGCCAGGGTTCCCGATCGGCTCCCCCTTCGACAGCTTGGTGCCGATTTGGTGCATCAGGTAGTAGGCCGATCCCAGCAGATGTTTTCCAAGAGGGATGGCCGATCTTTGTGACAAAGCCTCCGCTAAAGCTTGGGTGTTTGAGGAGGGTCCAACTGCTCTGCCACAGAAAAAGTGCTTTTCTAGCCACATCATCAGAAAAGCAGTATGCTCCCTCTCTGAAACTGTCCCGGTCTTCATATTTTTGCTAATATATCCTTTCCACCCGCCGATTCCTTTGGTCTCTAGCCGATGTGATGGCTTGAACAGATAGTTGAAAGGGATATCGGCGGAGGAGATATCAAGACCGGTCAACAACAGAACATCGGCCAGAGTCGGGGTCATGGGTCCATGTCCGAAAAGGAATGCATTGAGTGCATCGGACCAAAAATAAGAAGCTGCCATGACCAGAGGTTCATTTCTTTCCATATGAGACAAGGATAGGTCTATACACTGGCCAATTTTCTGTTCATCCCACTGAACTCTCCACGATCTGGCCACTCTTTGGTACCATTCTCTCAAGCCGGGGGTTTCATTTGGCCAGGATCTAAAAGTACCTACCCACTGATCTAGGTCCATGGGCGACTGCTTGAATGGGATTCTATGAGTTTCTAGACTGATCAGGTCTGTTGGATCGGGGTTCCCCATAGGGCCCAAGCAGATGAGGTCAGGGGATTCTGAGAGGGGGATGGTGATTCGGTGCCTAAGTGCCTAAAAAGGGAGAAAAGGGGAAGAAACTGAGAAAGGATCCGGAAAGTACTGAAGAAGTAGAAAAGCGAAAAGGAAAAAATTTCAAGCATTTACCTCTGGGATGGAAATCATCATCGCCGATGGGACCGCTTGGGAAGCCGCCGATTTGGCCGCCGCCGCTGAAGGAGTTGCCGATAGAGCTTCCGTAGAGGGAGCGGTCGCCGATGGTGACGCCATTGGAGGGTTGGAGCAGGTCGCGGATGAGATCGCCGGAAGAGGGGAAGCGCTTGGAGATCAAAGAGAGCTTGGAGGAAGATGAACAGTGGTTCGCTGGGGGAGAATGCTAGATTTGTGGGGAAGAGTAGGCGGAGAAGGCTAGTACTTAAGAAAAATCGGGAGAGCAAGGGCAAGGATGGTATTCCTACCGCGCCGTCTACACGAATTCCAGGGGAGCAGTCATTTCGCGCGCTCGGTCCGAGGAAATTGCAATCATTGTGCCGCGGAACGGAAGGAGGTTTTTACTGCGCCCGTTTCGGAGGAAAGGATTAAAGAAAGAGTTTCGAAGAAAAAGTTATGTTTTACTCCGAAACTGGAGGGCATGTGTTGACGCCAGATTTTGACACGTGTTAAATCGGCGTCGGGAGGAGAAGGTTGGCCGCTGCGGCAGATCTAAAGGCTACGGTAAGGAATTGGCCGATTGAGGTAACAGTTGGAAATTGGCCGATTGGTGATGCAGCTTGCGCCAACAGGATGGGACTATTTCGGAGGGTCCTGGTCAAAAGTTGGTCAACAGGGCAACGCTAAATCGGTCAAGGAGCAATTGAAAAGAGTCCTGATTGGATTAGGGGACGGCGGCGGAAGATTCTGCGGGAATCTGTTTCCTTTAAAAAATATTATAGATATAGTAGTTTTCCCGTTTTTTAAATAAGGTTGTAACAAGTCGTGATCGACCAGGAGTCCTAGTCTTAGGGTATAAATAGGAGTCGTCAGGGTCTTGCAAAGAATCATCATATCAATCAACAACAATACTTCTACTTTTTCAGCAATTTACTTTCAAGTCGGCGACTTCGCCAATACTTTTCTTCTTTCACGAGTTCGTACGGATTGGCAGGGCTGCATCAGCTTGATCTCCGGCCAATTGGTAGGTTCCGCTTATCGAGTAGTATCCGAGCTTTAACTACGGGCGCATCGCTGTGGTTTCGTTTGGATTTATTCACCAGTTATCGATATTTACTAGAATTGCAAGTTTTACCTGTTGTTCTAGTATTATCACCAGTTATCCAGCTTGAGATCAGAGTAATCGGCTTCGTCATCGTTCTTCTTCGATTTATCATCTTACAGCCGATTAGATCTATTTCAAGTGTTGGCTCTGTAGTGATTGTTTAGATCGCTCTAGCAGTTTTCTTTACAATTACTATACGATTATTGGCTGATCCATAGCCGATCATCTCTACAGCAAATCGGCCGATTTCGCCGCCGACGCGCTCCTCAGGACACATCCGAACTCCAGCCGATCGGAGCGCCTGGAATTTAATACTTTATTTCCTTGTCAATCAACAGGTCAGATTGACTGGCACGCCTCGCGAACCGTACCAGGGCGATAACCCGAACAGGAGCTAAGCAGATTCTCCCGGGTCGTGTGTCCGACGCTGAAGACCATCAGCCGATTCCTGTCTGGCCGATTTTAGCGCCAACAATATATATATATATATATATATATGAATTCCATATACCTCGGCTTCATCCGGTTGCTGAGCAATTTGTAGATGCTAAGAATCGCCATCGCCAGTTTCGTTTAGATACTGGCTGCCATCATCCGCATCTTGTGCATCACCTTCGAGGGACTGTGGGTCTAGGGTTGCTTCACGAATCATATTGTGAAGAAGGAACTCCTACTCATCATCACTAGGTCTCATTTCGATTCCTACGAAAATCAAATATATTTTATAGAACTGTGAAGTTTTTGTACAATTTTCTTCATTTTTTAAAAATTTTCTGCAATTTTCTTCAATTTTCTACAATTATCTTCAATTTTCTACAATTTCACATATTTTATAATCAATAGTTACAATTTTTCTACAATTTTCTTCATTTGTCTACAATTACCTCTAATTTTCTTTATTTTTCTACAATTTCCTACAATTTTCTACAATTATCTCCAATTTTCTACAATTTCACATATTTATTCAAAATATAATTTATAGAAATATAATGACTTGTATAATCACTAGGTACAATTTCACAATTTTCTTCAAATTTCTACGATCATTTTAATCCAACAAATAACTATACATAGAGTTGTACATAAAATATTTATAATGACAAAATATATTTCATACAAAAATAATAACTATAATAAAACTAATTAAATCATATTAAATCATAAATACATGAAGTTATACAATAATTGTATACATGGAGTTGTACAAATCATAAATCACTTTAGTCCATTTTTCTACACTTTTACACATTTTTTCTACACTTGTATAATCAATAGGTCCATTTCTACAATTTCATACAATTATCAAACACATATTTCGAGTTTGAACAACTTAATTTCCTGTAATTTTTCAACAATTTTCTCTAATTTCCTGCAATTTTTCTACAATTTTCTGCAATTTTCCTCAAATTTTATAATTTTTCCCTAAAAATAAAGCAGTTGACGTTAGCACATAGCAATGTTGTGCTGACGTCAGCACAGGGGCTTACGTCAAAACCCTCGAGCTGTAGCGGCTGGGACAGGGGGTGCGGCCGGCCAGCGTGGAGCGAGGGCCGGGCAGCGGTGGGAGGCCGGCGGCCGGCGGCGGAGCGACGCCGGGGCGGAGCCTGGCCGGGCCGGAGCGAGGCCGACGGCGGTGGAGCGAGGCCGGTGCGGAGTGGTTGGGGTGTGCGTCACGGGGGCGGGCGGCCGCGGGCTGGGGACGCTGGCCGGCAGCGCACGCGGCATGATGGGCGGGCGTGTCGATGCGCGGGCGTTGAGGGAGGACGGGGAGGCAGCAGAGCGGCGGCGAACGGCGTTGGAGACGAGGAGGAGGACCGGGACTTGGCGTTGATTGAGATCGATGCCAAGTCCAGTGCCCTATATAGGAGCAGGTTAGTACCGGGCAAAGCCACCGCCCGGTACTAACCTACCTCCTGCGCAGGTTGTTACCAATGATTCAAAGCACCCGCTTCATATAAGTGAGCCAAGTCCGGAATATTGTTACCATCATCATTATCTTCATCGTCTTCCATCAGAACTCCAGGTTCACCACGCTTGGTCTAAAGAGTATAGTTATCCATGAAACCTCTTTCATAAAGATGGGCGTGTAGAGTGTTTCTTTTAGAAAATTCCTTGTTATTTCTGCAAAATCATCATGGACAACACATAAAACCTTTCGATGACCTGTGAACCTCAGCCGCATCGAGAAAAGATTTTAGGCCATTAATCCATGCCATGGTGCACCGGTCGCCGTACATCCATTGTCGCTCCATCTGCAATTATATTTTTGCATTTAGGGACACTATAGATAAGCGATTTAAGTTAATGTGATAGGGCTTCATAATTCTTTAATAATGATCTATAATCAAGGGTGCACATCTTTATTAATTATTAATATGACAAAATCATATTACAAATACATACAAATAAAATTGCATAATTAAATTACATTCAAACAACACAAGGTCTTACGTAATTAAGGAAAATTAAGATATCTACTTATCATTACATTATCCATTACACAACATGACACCATGACTAATTGAAAAGGTCTATATTATTAGTACACATCATCCATTAAGCAACATGATTACTTAAAATACATGAAAACCAAAATAACCAACAATGCTAATACAAACTACTCATGAAACCTATTGACCGATACCTTGTGAACCGTCTTGCGAACTCTCGACACCGAACGGTCAATTTCTGCCATCCGTGACGCTTCACGCCTAGCATTATGTCGAGCCATCAACTCGGGATCATCATTCGTACCATGCAAGTCGACATCAAATTCACGCTCAAATTTGCGCCTTCAGTTTGACACTTAAAAAAACATGAAAATATCATGAAAATCGTTATTTTTAAACCCTAATTATTTTGACACTCTTTAGTTTGCGAAGACTCCTCATCCAACACCATATGTGCGATGCAATCATGGTTCAGAATATTTATTCAGGCTCCTTATGCAAAAACTATTGAAAAGAAAAAAAAAACTTTGTTTAGGATATATATATGTCGTCAACCTTGATCCTACGGTGTTGACACTATCATTCGGTGCCAACATTGATATCCGCGACATGGTGTGGTACAAGGACACGTCCTGCACCGCACCGTATCGCGGACATCGGTATTGGCCACGAATGTCAGTATTAACACCGCATGATCAAGATTGTCGACATATACATATCTGAAACAAAAAAAATTTTAACTTCGTCATGGTTTCAATTGGAGCCTGAATAAATACATCATTAGAATATAAAAATAATTCCTTCATAATACAAAATAAATACCAAGTATACACATTTTTTAATTCAAAAATTTTGTTATTTCACGTTCACTAGTTTCAAATCATAACAATAATGGCTATACACATTTCACTTGAAATTAAAAGAAAACAATATTATTATGATGATATATATACACATACATGTCACTTGAAATAATAGAAAAAATTACTCTATACAATTCCCACATTCAAACTAACCACATTCAAATTCTAGTCATAATTTCTAGCTATATATCCCAAATAAATGTGAAAATATCAAGAAAATCATGTTCATTCTTACTCTTCTAATCAACACAAATTTCTCTAAGTATAAAGCATGAAACGAAGCATAAAGACCACCAAAGAAGAGAGGATGAAGTTACTAACCTTTTGAGCACCTAGATGAGTGAAATCCCCTGAAAACTTGACTAAAATGGGCAGTAATTCTCTAGAACGCTATATGAAAGAAGAGAGCCCGAGCTCGGGTCAAATGAATGGCTCGAGCTCAGGGAGGAAGAAAACTGGCTGATATACTGACGAAGCCAAGTTAGTACCGGCTGGAGGCTCCAACCGGTACTAGCTCTCAGCATTTAGTACCGGCTGGAGCCACGAGCCGATACTAAGCCTCATCGGCTCAATTTAGTACTGGCTGGAGCCACCAGCCGGTGCTAAAGTGCCGTGCACCACCGACACCAGGGGCAACGGCTACATCCCCCCGGCGGCACTTTAGCACCGGCTGGTGGCTCCAGCCGGTACTAAATGGCTTCCGGGGCACTGTAGCTCTAGCCCGGTACTAAATGTGTGCCTTAGTACTGGCTGAAAGACAGCCGGTACTAAGGGCCGCAGCCGAATGTGGCATTTTCTGGCAGTGTGCAAATTTAATATAAAATTACAGAAAATCCATTTCTTGTTTTGCATTGAAAATTAGAAGCATTTTTCATATATTTTAATGATATGTCACTGTTTGTCTAGGAATTGTGCAGTAAGGGTCTCCTTTGAACATTAGTTAGCGTGACAGGGAGAACACCTACGCAACAAGTTTGGGATCATTTCAACAGCATGGCTACTTTACAAAAGCTCTTGCAAATCTATATGCTCCGAGTCCCAAGCCAAGCAAAGCACGCAGTAGCAGTTAACCAGATTGTTCCTTTCAGACATCTCTCTCTATATATATTGGAAGTGCCCGGATTAGAGCTACTCATCAGTTGCACCAGAGAAGCAAGCTAGTCACTAGTGAAATTATTGAGCTGGAAAAAATGTCGACAGTGACTTCTCACACCCTACTGAGTCGGCCGGCAAGATCTTCAGCTGGTTTATCCTTTGGTTGTGTGAAACCAGCAGTGGTAGGCCTCCCTTGTGCATCTGCTGGGAAGAACAGGCCTCGTTCCATCTGTTACTCTGTGGATTCTAAGAGCACCGACCATCAATTTAACATTTCACCAGTCGGTAAGTTCTTGCCAGTTTACATTTATCGATTGTGCTATATTATTTTCACGTATTAGTGCATAACTTTAATGAGCAAAACGTAAGACTAATTCATCTATGAAAAAAGGATTCTTATTGCGAATTAAGGCTTTGTTTGTTTCCACCCAAGATTATATAATCTAGATTATTATAAGCTAGAGAAGAGTAGTGTATTGGATTATGATAATCTAGCTTATAAATTGAAATAATCTAGCTATAATCTATAGGATGTTTGTTTCATATTATAGATTGTAAGCTAGATTATATAATTTAGGTGAGAAACAAACAGGGTCTAAGTGTAGCAATAACTAAACTTTTGTTTCCTCAATGGGCTTCACAATTGTGACAAATATAATAGGCCCCCCGAGTTAAGTTGTAATGGAGGCAGTAGTATCGAAGTATGAGAATAAAATTGAGGAATTGTCAGTGGAAATTCCTATTCACTGTGGTATGATCTGTTGAGTAAACTGTGAGTTAAAATGTGGCAAGTAAACTTCATTATTCTCTCTTTATCATGGACCGAAGCCCTTGTGCATCCATACATGCCGCCCACGTCGACCCCGCGATGGGAGATCAAGGATGACAGCAAGAATGTCAAGCTGACATTATTCAACATGCCGGAGGATGCCATGCCAGGCGATTTCCAGGTCGCCATTGAGGACGACGTACTCGTGATCAGGACAAAGCCCAAGCTGCCAGCGGAGCAGCAAGCAGTACCCGACGGCAGCATCTCGTTCCACATCCGGCTGCTGGTGCCCAAGGGGTACGACAAGGAGAACGTCCGCGCCGAACTCCAACTCCGGGCACTAGTGGTCACCATCCCCAAGGTTAATCATCCTGCGTTCACCAAGGAGGTTGCTATCGATGGAAAATAGAAAGACAGGAACCCTGTTTTCTGGCAATGATGTCACGTCCATATTCATTGCAATAGGTGTGCATCAGTGTATGTGGTTCATCAATTATCATGAGGCAGGTCGATAAATAAAATTTCAGCATGTTTCCATTGCTGCAATGACATTGAAAATATCAGCGTGTACTGTTTGGGTCAAGATGGGAATGAGCTGACCCGGACAGCTGCAATGACCTTAGCAGCCTCCTCACCTGCATGTTCATTATTAGAAGATCAGATCAGAGAAGGCTAAATCTTAAGCGCCATGAAAGCTGCTATATACCTGTCATGATATTATCTAAGGGCCAAAGCAGTTCATGGGCTATATCACGAACCTTAGCGTAACCCCATAGGTTAATGATGCATATATACTATGTACCCAACGTGTTAGGCTACGGATCATTCTAGCTACTGCTGCCATGCATGTATACTAATTTCACACATAAACTAATGAATACTACAGTAACCTGAAAAGAGACCAGCACTACTCCGCAGACCCCTAACACCGTCGGGCCAAAAACACCGTCGCACCGGCTCGGATATCCGTTGGATCAGGATTGGCAGTGGTAGGTTGGACCATCACCGCCGGCTTCTAGAACCGGTGGTAATCCTATTTTCAAAAAGTAACAAAAAATAAAAATACATGATGCCGCTGAGCCACCCCGCTCATGCCACGGCTCCGCCTCAACGCCGCCCGTCACCGTGGCCGTGCGTCCCCGCGTGAACAGTAGCAAGGGAGGGGAGGGGAGGGGCGGTGGGAGAGGGGAGGAAATGCAGAGGAGGGACAGCGGGGGAAGGGAGGTGGCGGCGGGAGAGGGGAGGGAGAGCGGTGGAGGAGAGAGGAGATGGGAGAGGAGGGAGAGGGTGAAGAAAAAATAATATGAGGGTAGTGTTTGTATTACTGTTGGGTCATAACATGAACTGACGGTGATAGATTCGATGAGCATCACTGCTGGATGGTAATACGACCCGGGGGTGATGGGGCGTTTGAGATGTACTATGTTCTATAGCATCGTAGGATAGATAGAGATAAATGTTACCAGCCTAACCCACCTGTCGCCCAGTGCCGCTCCATTTCCTCAGCGAGGGCCGCGAGTTGATTAGGAATAGAGATTATTGCACGAAGGTATTTTATGAAAGACAAAATTTTCTTTAACAAATTGAAACAAAAATCTTGAAAAGATGTCTTTCAATAAGGGAGGCTAA
Source organism: Panicum miliaceum (assembly GCA_032594955.1). NCBI lineage: Eukaryota > Viridiplantae > Streptophyta > Magnoliopsida > Poales > Poaceae > Panicum > Panicum miliaceum. The sequence continues at coordinate 42,505,967 of CM064056.1, read as the reverse complement.
GATTGGCACATAGCCTATAAAGGTACTTTACTTCTAAGAGTTAGTGGTCTGGTAATACAATGTCCACACAGTAATCCTAATAACTATCCCTAAAGGCTAAAGCTGATGATGTCCAGTGCTCCATCTATTGAGGAAAGGAAAAAGGAACAAAATATACACAGAAAAATAGCAGTAGTATGTTTTTTCAAAACGAGCAGAAAGGACTGTTGGAAAAATTATACATTATCTATGTGTTACAACAACTTTGATTAACTCGGTGCATGATTCATATACAATTGATAAACAGATAATCAACAGTAAATTGTGTTCTCCACACTTGAACTCTGGAGTAATAATTCTGATCTTTGAGCAGACTGATCTGATTCTTGTGAATGAACGAGAATGGTTTCAATGTGTGAAGTACAACAAGAGGGTCATGTGTCGCTACCTACATCAAACCCAGCACCCGTCCATCCTGACCCAGAACTCAATCTTCCCTTGGGAAGGATCATCACACCACCCCTCCCTCTTGTGTTTGATGGTCTTCTCTTCTTTTCTGACTCTGCAGGTCTTTGCTGCTGTCCAATAGAGGCAGGCTCTGTACCATTATTCAGAGGACCAGTTGGAGTGGCAGAATTTTGTGGCATGGGCAGCTGGGCTACTGAAGTTGTTGTAGCATGCTGTATAGTATTAACACCCTGATATAATAATAAAGCGGTGAGCCAAGCATTAAACCATGCAAGTATGCACTCAGTCGAGACCAAAAATAAACATAATCTGCCTCCACAGCACCAAAACAAAGCTACTGTCTACTGACAATCGGGAAGCTTGTAACCAAATGGGAATGATCCTTATTGACAACGCTAAAACAGAAATACTGACAGTGAGGAAATAATGATTTCACAGGGACTGATTAATGAGTTGACTTACTGAAACATCGACAGAAGCCCTGCTGGGATTTAAAGATTCTAAACGCTTCTTCAGTTCTTCTAATCTTGTATATTGGGTAGCAGCACTCTCCTGGACCTAGTAGTCAAATAAATCAAACAAGATCTCAACAACATATATTGCAATGGTGAACATATCTTCATAAAAGAAAATCTGGAAATTTTAAAAGCATACCAGATGGTTCAGATCATCACATAGTTTCTGCTTAGCATCTTCTTCGTCTTTAACAACTTGTGCAGCAGCTTCCCAGGCCTAACATATCAAATACAACTTAAGATATCAATATAGCATACAAAAAATGACATTGTTAAATTAAGAGAAGAATGAAAGAGAAGCACGAGAATTTACATAGAAAATAGGGAAAGAACAGTAGAGGTCTGATCATCTACACATGAGAATGACATTATAACTGCGGTTTACAAAATAACAGAAAGTGCAGTACAATAATTGTGGATATAGGAAATGGAAATACAAATATAGAGACATGCGATTAATTGTTAAAGACACAAAGTCCATTATTCATAGTGTTTAAACAGGCATAAGCATAATGATTGTATTCATCTCCTCATAATGTTCCTTCTTAATACAAAGATATGTAGTTCTCTTGCGTGTTCGAGAAAAAAAAAACTGGTCGCAATGGTTTGTAATTCAACCTAGCACAAATATGAGTTTATTGTAGCAATAGTAAATTTAGAATGTGCTCCATGTATGTTTGATATTGCTTCAGATGAACATAAATTCAACATACGAGATTTATTGAAACCTCCATATACAGGCACTAATATTACAGTTTGCCTTACGGTGCTATTACAGCACTGAGAAATTTGCTTATGTCCTTGCAAGGAGAACTGCACCTCTATATTCAGAACATTTGCAGCCAGTAAATAGACATGTTAAAGAACAGAGACTTTATGAACAAGGAGCAAGTAAACTGTATCAGATAATGCTAAAATAATTAAACATTAATATCAAATTCCAACTTGAAATGTCCAACCTTCTTTGCCTGTTCCTCTTTCACCTTGGCTAAACGTATTTTCTCTGTTGACATTTCAATCTTTTTCCTCAAATGCTCAAGTGCTGAAGAATAAGAACAAACGAAAAGCAGGAACAAGAAATAAGGTGAGAGTACTCAGTACATAGATTGTAGCAGGCACACTAAAGGTAAGAATATTCTGTGTATAGAGGTCAAATACATTTGCCATGTGAAAACCCGTTAGATACCTGCTTTCTTTGGTCCAGCTGTTAGTTTCATTTCAAAAGTCAGGTTCTCTAACTCCTTTTCTACTTCACGAATTTTGGAATAGTTCTCCTGGATGTATCTGAGACATAGCAATAAGCTTCATTACAAAAAAGGAAATTGCATGTGCACATATGCATTATTAAACATGCATTGACCAATATTTTACGGTTATCAGTTCCTGATTTTCCAAAGCAAATGGTTCCTAGAGATTACTACATTGCCAATAAACACTTCCCTGTGACCCTGGCTGTGACAAAGATGTGGCTCTAAAGACTGACGTAACACATTACAGGGCTCCAAAGACCGGTAAAGCTTCCAAGGTAAGCACTAAGAACTAGTGGACAACGAAAATAGATATTACACTATAAGACACATACAGAAGCAAAAATTTGGGCATGTGCCTAATATATTCATAATATTCATGTGCAGATACATTGCAAGCATAGCACTTAACATTAATTGGAGGCTATGGAACTCCATATATGTAAAATAAAGAAAATTAAAAAACAGTGTGAATAATTTTATATCAGACAGTCACACAGCAGTGATGCCAAATGTACAGAAGATGAGAACATAACTGAACATATCAAGCAAAACAGAGTAATACAAAATGAGTGATTGGTGTCACATGGAACAGAGTAGCAAGTTCAGGCACACCTCTGTTCCCATCATTATGATGCAGGCATTGAGTATGATCCCAAGTGTTCAAGGAAATGTAACATTGATAACCTTTTTTCGGTGAAAAGAAAGAATAACTGAACTTCTTAACAATCATTAATTAGTTGAAGAGCATGGCTGCAGCTGGCACTCACTTATCATGAATGGCATGTCTTATTCTTTCATGGACAAGCATATAGTGTAAGTTTGTAATACTAAAGGTACTAAAACTCTCGACGAATAAAAATTGTACTCCCTCTGTTCCAAAATATAAGAGGTTTTAGTTTTGTCTTATGTCAAACTTATCTAACTTTGACTAACTTTATAGGAAAATACACCAACATCAAGAACATCAAATGAGTTTCACTAAATTCACCATGCAATATGTCTTGATAGTGCATTTATTAATTATTAGGTAATGTAGATGTTAATATATTTTCCTGTAAAGTTGGTAAAAGAGAAAGTATATCGGGATTAGCAAATAAACAACATTGGAAAACAGATGTCAGGGAGGCACTGGTAATTTTACATGAAATCTTTTATTGGACTATAGACTGTTACAGAGAACATTAGCACTAACAGTACTTCAGTGCCCCCATTGTGCTTTTTTTGTCTAATTGAGTCGCGAGGTAGTGGCAGTTCTAGTAATTCGAACAGTTCAACATGTTAATTTTAGTTTGTAAGCTGACTCCTTCCCTGCAATGCAGACGTCTATCTCATGTTTCTCTTATCCTGAAGGACTGAGGAGCAAATGCTTAGGATTTACCACTTATTGGTACTATACATAGGACACATGGGAAACAAATGATTCAAACAGAGGTTTGTGCATTAGGATTGCTTCATTCCTCTTCATGCAGCTGCAATTTCTACTCATGTACACCCATCGATTTGCAAATGCATAAAATTTATATCCCCATAAATTAAAAAGGCTAATATAGATCCACAGTTTCAGATGAGAGATTCAAGATTAGAGGAGCAGAGGAATGGCTTACTTCTTCAGCTGCAGCTGCTCCTCCAAAATGACCTGCGAAAAAGCCACCCGACTAGCAATCAAGAAACGCGGAACCCAGTGAACACTGGACCATTTACGAACCAATAACGCGTCGGGGAGGATGAGAGGAGGCGTGCGGGATGCCGACCTTCTCGGTGTAGGCGATTAGGGGAGAATCTTGGGCAAGGCCGTCGGGGCCGATCTCCGGCTTCAAGGTCGGCGGTGATGCCGGCGGCGGCGCCGCCATTCCGCCGGGATCTGCTATCTGCCCTTTTACCTTCTGCTTTTTTTTTTCTTTTCTTGTTTTTGGCCTCAACTTTTTTTTCCTCTGCCACGAGCTCGATTGTGTACTGCGAAATTAAAGTAAGAATGATAACGTAGATGGTAAGTCGCCTAACATATGGAAACGATCTTGGATCTCAAGCTTCCTTTGAAGTATCAACAACAATTCCACACCTCGTGGTCTGATCTTTAGCCCTATCACATCAAGAAAAGTCTTATCATTTTAGATTATTAAATAAAATTAAATTATAAAACTAATTGCATAACTTCTAAACTAATTCGCGAGACGAATCTAATAATTTGCAGATAGTTACTGTAGCATCACTGTTGCAAATTATGGATTAATTAGGCTCATTAAATTCGTCTCACGAATTAGCATCTATACGTGAAAAAAATTTGTAAACAGATTTTATTTAATACTACTAAATAACAATATTCTCTTTGATGTAACGGGACTAAAATTTAGTCGCGAGGAACCAAACAGGCGCTAGTCAACGACTAAACATTTCTGCATCGGTGTCTGCAGTGCTAGAGTTCGAGACGTCGACATCTGCGGCCCTGCGGGTGCCAGAGATCGGCATCTGCCCAATCCAACCGGGCAGAGGGGTAGAGGCTCGGGTCCACGACCCAATCTAACTGGGCATAGTGAGTTGTGGCCAAGGTCGTCCAAATCCGACATGGGAAGAGGTGATTAGCCGTGTCTCGGGAGGCTTTAAATCCGCACATGTGGTGCAGTTGTGATTCCGACGGCGGCACGATGAGGTTGAGGTTAATGGTGTGGCTCGGTGGTACAATAACACCACCGACGGCGAAGCAAACCCCGATCCTTGGCGAATCCAGCGATGGGAGTGGCGATGCCCTAGGATGAAAACGGATGGGAAAAATCTCGTCCCGTCCTGCCCGTATTTCTATATTTATCCCGCCCGTGTCCGTATTTACGGAAAAATACGGAAATAGGATGGGAAGCGGGAAGGGGTATATCCCGCCCGTATTTGCGAGATCTTGTTTTTATCCGGGATGATTCCGTATTAGTCCCGTATTTATAAAATATGGAAAAGATTTAATAGACACACCATATACCCTCTCTTATTTCTCTACATCAACTGGTGCAATTCATGGTTTAATCATAGGAAACATGATACCTTAATTATATTTTTAAACAATAGCTTGCATAAAAGAGTGTGTAGTGTTATATTCATGTGAGGTGAACGGTGATTAAATAGTAATGTATTCCGGTAATTTTCCGCGTCCCGTCCGTTTCCGTAACCCGTATATCCCGTTTTCGCTCCCGTTCCCGGCTATTCTGCTCCCGCTCCCATTTCCCGTATTTACGGAAATGGTTGAGGGGGTTTCCCGTCCGTTTTCATCCCCCGTGCACTTCAAGGTGGTGTGTCCGAGGACTAGTGACGGTGGTGGATGTGGTGAGGCCCCCACGCGGTTGAGTTGTCTCGGAGATCCAGGATCTAGCGCGGTGCTTCAGTATTTTTGTGTGCATGGTGCTGCGGCGGTACTTCGGCGAGAGGCATTGCATGTCGGCGGCTCTTTCGATGTGGTGTGGTGGACTCCTCTTCTAACATTTTCGATATGTCGGGGTTTGGGAGATCGGCGATCGTGTGTGCATGACCTGAAGAGAACGGTGGCATGGTGGAGTCGTGGTGGCTACTTGGCTTGCAGCGGACTGCAGCGGCCAGTCCTGCATGGCAGCGGCTGGTTGGCGTAGGACATCGTCAGGGATGACAACACTTGCGATGAGGGCAACTTGTCGGCTTTATCCTGGATTGTGGTGGTTTGGTGCGGAGTCGAGTTGAGTTTGCAGCCGTGTTGATGTCTCAATCCAACCGGATGGTGTGGAGTCGAGTTCGAGTGGAGTTATGCGGCCGGCCATGTTGATGTCTCAATCCAACCGGATGGTGTGGAGTCGAGTTCGAGTGGAGTTATGCGGTCGTGTTGATATCCCAATCCAACCGGCAGGTGTTGATGTTGTTTGTTGTTGTGCCCAGTCTAGACGTTATTTCATTTTTTAATATAATCGGTAGCTCTTCTGCCTGGTTTGTTTAAAAAAAAATTCCATGAGAGCTTTGGGCCTGATTGGTTGCTTGTATGAGCTTACGAGCCAGGCTTGGACGGACGGAAACAGACATGAAAAAACCTTACCTGTTTAGGGCAAGTACAACGGTGAGACAGCCGCCGTCGACCTGCGTACACCTCAGCCAAATCGTCCAACGTGGCCCTCATTTACCGAAGAGTCTTGTTCGACTACGGCAGCAACGCGTGTGCTCCGATGCGAATTGACGACTGCTCGCGCCCGTTGTAGGATCCGCTGCCATTCTCCGTCGGCGTCACGGATAAGATGCGCGCGCGGGCAATTTTTTCTTTGTGTGGCAAAACTCGCGCCATTCTTCACCCTCCAAGCACCATTGAAATACCTCCAGAATCCCCCGTCAGCCAACCCTGGCTAAACGCCGGCGGCCACACCATGCGGCAGGAAGAGTAGCGGGAACAGGACAGCTGAGAACGGAAGCGGTAGGAAAAATATTACTGAGAACAGAAGCGGGAACAGGACAGCCAGGTTCGGGACGGAAACCGGGATATATGGAGATACATTAAATATAGACGGGAATACAATGAAAACTGACGGAAACTGGGAACTTAGGCCGGGATGGCACATTGCAAAACATTATAACACGCTACACATTCACATAAGCACACACTATTAGGCATTCGGCAGTAGCAAGTGTGTAGCACAACTGCACTGGCAGCATGCCAGCAGCCCAGCATAGAGCACAAGCTAGGCAAGGTCTGGAAAGCAACATGATCATTGGAAAGCAACATTCACAAGTCTAGCAGAATAGCAAGCGGTCTGGCCAGCTGAGCGTGGAGATGGCCAGCTGAGCGTGGAGAAGAGGGCAACGGCGCACGAGCAGAGCCGTCCCGTTTTCCGTCCCGAATTTTTCCGTCCAGTTTCCATATAGCTGAAAATACAGGATATATATAGAAAAATGGACTGGCAGCATGCAAGGTTACTTGTTTGCACATAGCCTGTATTAGTAGAGAAATTGTTTGGTTGCTCGTAGCAGTCGCCAAGTACAGAAAGCAGATGCAAGACAGTTTGTTTGGTTGACCGCATGTATAGATGTTATGGTAATCTCCTAGGTTCGGTCAGAATACCTCCACTACTCAATGTTGCTAATTCCTGGTTCAAGCAGATCATATGAGACCATATCATCTTGAGCAGTAAAATAATGAAAAACACAGAGCTACAATAATTGTTCGAACCACATAAGAACGTTGAAAAAAAATGAACTGATGTGTTATGTCAGCGCTATAAATGTACGAGATTTTTATTAGATGAATAAATCAAAGAAGCTCGGTATAAATACGGCACATCAGCACCAAATCAAGGAAATTTAGCATCCTTACTAAATCATGGTAAATCATACGAAAAAATTATGGCATTTAGAATAAGGATTTGACGTCCATCTAAAAATGCTCAAATTGTTTATATTGTGTGTAATTTAGTAGAGGTCGAGGTTAGTTTTAAGTTGTCTAATTCACCCTTCGCTCTCTTAGACCAGTCAAGACTGTAAACTAGGTAACCGAGCCGGAGGAGTGTCTCCATGATACTTCTCTCATATCTCATGAAACTCCCCCTCCTCGCTTTCCTTACATATCAGCAAATTTAATGTTTATGACACTGCTATGACGCTCCCATTGAGATTGACCTTAGTCTACGAGCACCGATTTCTTTCATATTTATTAATCATAAATAAGTAAAACTGTTTCATAATTATCCTTGCATAAAATTCGAAAATATGTGTTGTGTTTGAATGCTTCTAAATTTTGGATCTTTACAATCATCAAAACTTTCTCAGATTTGAAATATATTCCAATTTGGATTAAACCTAGAACCCCTAAACAAACTTTTAAACTCAACTTCAGCTCTGGGCTGAAACCCATTTCCGGCCCATAAACCCATCAGGCCCCTTTTCATTTTCCTTACTTTTCACTTCGCTTTTCACCGAGTCTCCATCTTGGGCTGGATCAGACCCAACTCTGTTTCCCGGCCCAACTGCACCGCCTTCTCCTTTATTTCTTCTCTCTTTTTTTCCCATTCGCTGCGAGCTGCGACGCTGTTGAAACCCGCCGCCGCCGCAGGTTAACCGCCGCCGCCGCCTGCCGCCTGATGCAGTGCAGCCTTACCACCTCAGCTTCGGAACTTGCGGCGACCATCCATGACCAACATCTGCGCGCCACGGGCTCCCTATCCCCAGCCACTTACACTCGTGCCGCGCTCCGTGCTTGCCCCTCAAATCAATGGAGGTAACCTTTCAGGCTTTGAGCTCTGTTTTCTTTTAGATAATGTCAGCTCAGTTAAAGTAGATCCACGTCAGAGAGAAAGTCTTTTACCGTCAGGAGTGCGCACCGAAGGATAGGGTGCATTCTCATTTCAGTAACTGGCCAAACATCTAATGTGGTAAGTGAATCTAAATAATTTTGGACATTCTGTGTACTCTGCCTATATATTTTGCCTGTACTTTACTGAAGATATGTTTTGTTTTCTTCAGCCCTGTAGACTGCAACTCAGATAAGCAGAATGCACTAGGTAAACAAACAAGAAAGAAATAAATAAAACTAAATTATCTTGCAGAACATTCTTTTTCTTAAAGGGCTGGTCATTTTGACATTGTCAGAACCGAGTTTACTCACACGCTGAAGAGAAAAAAAAAACCCAGTATTTTCGATGTTTCAAAATGCTCCAACATGTTATAATAAGAATGGAACATTTCCTCTTATTTAGGACGGTAGGCTTGCTTCAATAGTTTAATTGGTCAATCAGTCAGCTAAAGCCTTTAGAGTGAGGTATTAGCTCTGGTTCTTTCAGATAGAGACACATAGTGCCTCGATCTAAACGCACGTCTGAAAAGTAAATAATTCATATCATGAAAATGTTATACTGTTGAGGTGGAAAGGATCAGGAACAAAGTACTGTAACTTTAACTAGTTTAAAAATACAACTTCACAGTACAGCACAAAACCACCATTTGTTACTCAAATAGTGGACTGCTATGCTTCATAAGAGGGTAGACCAATTATGACCTACCTTTACACAAATGTATACATAATTTTCTTTATGCCACTATATGCTCCAGTACATGTTACGCCCTCCTTCTTCAATTTTATCGCCAGCAAGAAAGGACCCAATTTTAAGCTGCAACTCTTGTAAAGAGTAGAATACAGCGAAACTTTTTTCTGAATGACCAGTGACCATTATTTTGGCTTACTTGGTCTAGGCCGTGTAGTGTAAAGTTCCCGAAAGCATGTCATAACACTGCTGGAAATTTCTCCATGTACTCATTTTTCTATTTTCATCAACATGTTCACCACCTCTCTCATGGAAGGCCTAGACTGGCAAGCCACCTGCGTGCATGAAGCTGCAAGATCGAGCAAGTCCAGAGCCTTTTCTTGCTCATCTTCAGGCCAATACATGATTTCCTCATCCATGAGGCTTATGATGCTGCTGTGATCTGCTTGCTTCAGTTTTGTTCTCATCCATGTTGCAATGTCAACACCATCTCCAAATGAAGGATCCGCAGGCATCTTCCTGCATAAAAGCTCAAGTAGCACCACTCCATAGCTGTAGACATCGCTCTTCTCAGTTAATCTTGTAGAGTATCCATGCTCTGGGTACATAGTAGAGAACATGTTAACCCTGAAGTTTTTTCTAGACAGCAGTGGTGTGATCAAACAAACATAATTTTCAAGTGGTTACCTGGAGCAATGTAGCCAAGGGTACCAACAACAACAGAAACTGTTGCATCAGCATCTTCATCATGGACAATTTTTCCCATGCCAAAGTCTGTGAGTTTGGGAACTAGCTCGGCATCCATCAGTATGTTGCTTGATTTAACATCCCTATGAACAATCATGGGTACACAGTCATGGTGCAGATATGAGAGGCCTTGTGCTATACCAAGGGCAATCTGATGCCGGGTCATCCAGTCAAGGGCGACTTGAGGCTTCCTTTGATGCAATAGGTCGAAGAGTGTCCCCTCAGGCATATATTCACATAAGATAAGGCCAATGGTTCCACGAATGCAGTAGCCATCCATCCTGATGATGTTCCGGTGCTTCACCGTGTTCAGTATCTTCATCTCAATGGGGAACTTGTATTGGGATAGATCAACAGTCTTTACAGCCCACTGCTTTCCAAGCTTACACTCAGTCCGGTACACTGTGCCGTGCCGGCCTCTTCCAATGACATATTTCTCACTCCAGTTGTCTGTTGCCCGAAGGATATCTTCATAGGTCAGGTCTTCTGGCAATTCCTCTGTTGTGTCCATGCTATGGACAGAGCCACGACTTGCTGATAAGCCTTGTGACCTCTTCACAATGTAGTAAATAGCACACAAGATAGCAACCATGACAGCAAGCGTTGACATTAGCAATGCCACAATAATTCTTTTGTTCCTGTATTGTAATTTCCCAGGTTGATTCTTGGGGGGATGAGCACAATCAGACTGTAAGCACAATTGAGGATTGCCTAAAAAGCCATCAGGTGACTTTTCTGCAAGCTTAGCCCAGCTACCAGGGAGCTGACCAGAGAGCTCATTGAATGAAATGTTCACAACCAAAACTGAGACCATGTTGCTTAGTTGTGACGGGATTGAGCCGGATAATGAGTTCTTGGATAAGTCAAGCACTTCCAAATCTTGAAGTTTGCCTAGGCTACTTGGAATTTGGCTGGTCAATTTGTTGTGGCTAATGTTAAGAGCTTTGGACAGGTACTGAAGGTTGCCGAGGCTAATAGGGATTGCTCCTTCCAAACAATTTTTACCAAGCTGCAGCTCAATTAGACTCTGTGTTGCAGTGAAGGAGTCAGGTATCGTTTCAGTGAGGTTGTTTGTGCCAAGTAGAAGATTTTGCAGGCAACCAAGTGTTGTGATTTCTGCAGGTATACTTCCACTGAGAAGGTTATATCCAAGATCCAAATGGAGAAGATGCTTGCAGTTACCTAATTCACGTGGTATCTGTCCTGTAAGCCTGTTTGACGACATGCGTAGAGTTTCAAGCTTGCTTAAAGCACCAAACTCATGGGGTATTGGTCCTGAGAAGTGGTTATTGGAGAAATCAAGCATTGTCAGATTGTGCCATGAACCAATTACACCCGGTATCATACCTTCAAGCAGATTGCCACTAATGTCCATGTATGACAGTCCTTTGTTTGTGCCCATATTTGCAGGTATGTTCCCACTGATTAGGTTGTTCTTCAGAATGAACCTCCAGAGAGACTCACATTTAACAATTTCAATGGGGAAGCTTCCATTGAACTGGTTTCCTCCAAGATCAAGAACACTGAGCTGGCCTCCAGTACAAAGACCAGGTGGAATTTCCCCATGAAAGCGGTTGCCAGTGAGGTCGACCTGAACAAGTCCAGGTGTTGTGTTCAACCCCAGGGCCTGTGGCAGCACGCCGGTGAACTTATTGCTGAACAAGGAGATCTCTCGTAGCTTCCTTATTTGAGTGATCTCTGTGGGCAGCTCGCCGCTAAGGTTATTTGTGTGGAGATAAAGCCTCTGCAGTTGGCTAAGCTTGCCAATCTCCGGTGGTATTGTCCCGGAGAGGCTGTTGTTCTGGAGCTGGAGCTCAACCAACTCCTGGCACTTGGCAATTTCTGGTGGAATTCTTCCAGAAATGCCATTGTGAGCAACAGAGAACATCTGTAATCTGCTAAAATTACCTATGAACCCCGGAATTGAGCCGGTGAAGTTGTTGCCGTCCATGTAGAGCAACGTCAGTGACTGACACTGCCCAATTGCATCTGGTACAGTTCCCGAGAACCCATTATTCGACACCACCAGTTCTTCGAGACTTGCGAGCTCACCTATGCTTTCTGGCAGCTCCCCGAGGAACTTGTTGTCGTCAAGGTAAAGCGCCTGCAAATTCGGAAAGGATGCAAAGAAATCTGGCACCTTGCCGCCAATCCCATTGTAGGATAGGTAGACTGTGGTGAGGTTGCCGCAGTTGGCGAGGCTCCGGGGAAGCTCGCCGGCCAGCTGGTTAGTGTAGAGGCTGAGGTAGACGAGCCGGCACCGCGCCGGGAACTCTGGCATTGGCCCTGACAGATTGTTGCAGCTCAGGTCCAGGTAGCTGAGCGCTGGCAGGGCGTCGAGCTCTGGCGGTATGATGCCGGAGAGGGCATTGACGCTGAGGTCGACGTACTCGAGAACCGGCGAGACAGAGGGCGCGGCGGCGGAGATGTCGATGTTCCCGGTGAGTGAGTTGTAGCTGAGGTCGATCTTCCGGAGCCGGCTGGAGGAGAGGAGCTCCGGCGGGACCGCGCCTGTGAGGTTGTTCCAGCCGATGTGGAGCGCGGTGACCCTTGAGCACGCGGCGAGCGCGGCGGGGACGGGGCCCGTGAACCGGTTCCGGCTGAGGTCAAGCGTCGCTAGCGCCGGGAGCGCGCAGAGCCGGGGCGCTGACACCGCGAGCGCACCGGTCAGCCCCGCTCCGGAGAGGTTGACTGCAGCGACGGCGCCGGCAGCAGAGCACTCAACGCCGCGAAACGAGCAGTGGGTCGATGCGACGCCGTGGGCGCGGCCCCTCTTGGTGGTGACGTTGGTGGCCTTCCACGACGGGCGGAGAAGGTGCCGGGAGGCGGGCGGCAAGGAGGCGAAGAAGGCGAGCAGGACGGAGGATTCGCTGGCGCCCGCGGACGACGCCTCCAACGACGGCCCGACGGAGGCGGCGAGCGTGACAAGGAGCAAGAAGGCCGCGGCAGCGGCACGAGACATGGGAGGGAGCCGTACCATGCTGCCTTGTTGAATTTGGTGCAGGAGGGTGCAGGCTCCTTTCTTTGGCGTGCGGCGCTTTGAAGGGTGGCAGAGGCTGAGGAGAGGGAGAGACAGAGAGAGCGATGGCCATGGAGGCGGGAACGTCGGCGAGTGGGGTGAGGTGGACCCTGCCGCATCAGGTGCTGCACTTCACGGGTGGGGCCGTAGGGGATCAGCGGATGCTCCAAAAAAGTTTGACGGGTTTGTGCCGCAACCTACTGAGTTTTTCAACTTTTTTGGATAACTTGTTCATGCTCGAAAAAGGTTATTTCAACCACATGACAGCACTTGTGATGAGCTAGTATGTAGAGTCATTTCTTAATGAGAGCCCAGCTGAGTCAAACATAGACATGCACCAGCACGCCATTACAAAAAAATATAAAATAATCTTGCAATGGAGCACGACGCTAAACTTTTAAAAGATAGCTTCGATGGGATCAATCATATTGTTCGTTCATTGCTATTTGACATGTCACGTGTGAGGTTCCCCTCAACATATTTGACCACCAAGATAGTACGATTTGTGCATGAGGTGAAGCAGGAAGTGGTGACTCTAAATAGCCATGAGTGCTTCCTCAAAGATTAGCAAAATTGGTAGCAATTTGGAAACAATTCTCTGTGGTGAATTTTTCAGTACAGCGACCTCCACCAGCTTGCATAACTTAGTTCCCTGTGGAATTGCAACGGTGCGGAGTCAGATCCTCCGACATACCTTAAAGTACACCAGAGAGACGTCCATCTCGCTACGGTGTGGAATTGCTAATGTGCTATTAGATATTCATTGTTACCATCAAATGCATTGGTGCAAGCTGCCAAGGATCTTTCATATTCGCCTTGAAAGACTCCAGATATAGGAGGTGTATACAGCTTGCTAGCGAATCAACATAGGCGGTGATGTCTTCAAACAGGTTCTAGGCAACTTCATTGAATTGAATTCTGAACCCAATTCATTATTTCTTTTTCCTTGCACCACCGCCTTTTGAATTTGGACCATGAATTTGAATATCTTAGATATAAAATATAGATTCATATGAAGATTTTAGTATTCGAGTGTAGAGTTGTAGAACACATACTTTAAAGTAGATATACAAAGTTTTGGATTAATGATTTGAATTTTTTAAACATTTTTGACTATATATGATTTCAAAGTTTTTAGCTTTAGGGTACAAAGTTTTCAATCGAATGTTTAAATGTTGGGGATATACAAAGTTCCTTAAAACCTGAAAGGAAGTTTTGGATCTGTTACTTATAGTTGGGAATATTCAGACTTTTTTTAAGAGCTGGAGTATGGAAGTTCAGATTCATGTTGTCTTGCAACTTCTGGCATTACAACCAACTTCTTTTATTAATATGACAAATAATATGTTTTTGTCTTGAGCTATATTTTTGCACCAATTTTTTATTTCTCAAGGGTTTGATATTCTCCACAAATAGAATAATACTTTTGATTGTGTGCTATGATTTGTTTTCCATTAAACTCACTTCATTGAGGTTTTTTATTGTGTAATTATTTAGAGAACAATCCCCCCACCCTTTTAATACCCTTACACCCAGTCCTGAAAGGAGAAAAAAATGCATGTTCAAATGTTATGGGGAAAGCTGCAAATGAAGCTAGACAGGAGAAGCGAAAAACTGGAGAACGCGCGCTGCCAGCTGCTTCCTATGCACGCGCGTAGCTAGCATGTTGCTACGCTTGTTCGTTGCTTGCCAGTTACAGCCAATGCTCGCTCCGTATCGCTACTTACAATCTGTATATTTGAGAAGATCTGGAAGTTCAAGTATAAAAAAAAAGTATCAAAAAAAAAAAAAACAAATGGTCAGTGCTTGACAGATGGAGCGAGTCGTTTCCCCTCCCGTAGACCGCTCCCCCACCAGCCCGCCGCCGCCCACTCCGGGCACGGCGGCCACCCATCCGGGGGTGCCCCATCTCACCGAGATGCCGCCCTCCCTCTCTTCCTCTCCCTCCCTCGTGCCCACGGGCCGTTCCAAGTTCTAGAGGTGGCAGGACTCTTCTGCTCCCTCTGGTTCTCCGGAGTTTTTCTCTCCTACCCCGTTCAAGGATGCCCTCCTTTGGTGCGCGCCGCCGGCAACCAAGGGGATGGCCCCCTAGCGGCGCTGCTCACCAGGTGCTGCTGCCCAAGGTGACCCCGCCGCCGCGGGCCAAGGTGATGCGCGTCGTACTACGTCCGGCGGACCGCCGTGCTCTGCACGTTAGGGGGCCGGACTCGGAAGGATGGCTAGAGGCGATGGGTCGACGTGACCGCCGTGTCCGTTCGCGTCAGGCCCGCCTGCCCCGTCGACCGGTCCCTGAGGATCTCTGGGGCAGGTGTTTCAAGTGTTTCTCAGAGGATCTCCGGGCGATGGCGTGGCATTCCAAGCTGCGCTGCTTCGTGTGTCGCGGGTTCGGGCACCTCTCCTATAGGTGCCAGCACCGCCGCACGGACGTCGACTCGTTGGGGCAATGGAAGATCTAGTTGCCGATGGGCGCCGCCCTCGCGGCGGGCGCTGTCGGCTCGGTGTGGATCTATTCCCCTCCACTCCCGGTGGCCACGGTGGCCCACACTTGCGAGGAGATTGCGGCCGGTGGCGAACGACGTCGGCGTCGCAGTCGGGGCCAGCGTGCGGACCCTCCTGGCAGACCACCTTCTTCCAATCCAGGTGTTGGCGTCGAGGGGGACAGAGGCGATAGAGGCAATGATTACTCGGGGTGGCCTCGAGCGATGATGGATCCTCAGCTGTGATGTCGTGGCCTCGACGGATAATCGATCGCTCGGCCAGCATCGTTCAACATGAGGAGGACCTTTCCATGACGCTGGTCATCTCGGTGTTTGGGGACTGCCTCGACGGCTCGGCGAGCGCAATTTTGGCTATGATCGCCGCTCACTTCGAGCTGCAGAGTTTTCATTTCATCGTACGACGGTTTGACCCGGCAAGTTTTCTGGTCGTTCTGCAATATGAGGCGGTGGCAACGCGGGTGTTCAATGGCGGATGTTCGATCGCCGCCAACTCCCACAGTCTTCAAGTTCGGCGGTGGTCGCGGTTCATCAACACCATGGCGGCTTCTCTCCCCGTCGCGGTCGAGGTGGAGCTGCGTGGCATACCTGCACATACCTGGGAGCTAGCAACAGCGGAGGCCCTGCTCAACGATTTTTGCTGGATTAGTGACCTGCACCCTGGGACGGCGGACCATCGTGATGTTTTCCACCTGGTGGGTTGGTGCTCCTCCCTGGAAGCTGTCCCGACAGAGATCGACTTGGAGATCACCGAGGCACCCGTCGTCGGCGATGGCGGCATCCCTGACAAGCGCTCCCTCGTCTACCCCATGGGGGTACTCTCGTTCGGCACGACCAACCTGTTCTGGTGGACCATCCCACCCCTCCCCCGCTGCCTCTGGCCAATTGTTGGCATTTCTTAGCGCAATCACTAGGAACAGGGGTGTTAGTCCATTCCTAACAACGGCGCTAGGAAATGCCTCGTGGTATGTCTTAACGATTACAGAATGAATCCACAAGCGCACGGATATACCGTTGTAGTATTTCACCCGGAGAGTATTCGGGTATCATTATTTATATTTTTCCGTAGGATGGCATGGGCAAAAGTGTTTACTTGGTACATATTCGGAACAGTATGAATAAGCTATAGACTATCACTCAAACAGGGGTAAGTCATGATAAATGTTATGAATAGGGGTAATGTCACACACACTCAAGCCAATCTCATGATAAAGAATAACGAATAAACCTACGGGTTAGTGGGAGCATATGCATATAATAAAATCCTAATAGCATCTATTCATACAAGCAAGGGTTAGGCAAAGCACATGATTAGAACTACAAGTGCCAGGAAATGGGATATCAGGGAGAATGTCCCGTCCCAAAGTATATCCGGGACGTTACATCTTTCAAAACTCCTACATTATACCCAAAACGTCAGGGAGTACACTAACCACACTAATACTGCTGTAGCGGACGGATAGGGCTGTCACCACCTGCCGTCTACCCCAGTCACACCGTAGAGCACGGTCATATCCGAAGGATCCCGCGTACCAGAGCACCACGCCCATGTACGAGGTCACTACCCTAGCGTCCCTAGGTCTCCCATCCATGGGATGGACAAGTAAAACGCTAAGGCAAGCCCGAAAGCACAACGAACCGATATCCTTACCCAGATCATATGGCCTAAGCATATACGTTGCATAACTTGTGAATAAGCAAGACATGACATGATAAGCTAACAAGATAGCAAAACAACCATGACTAAACTCTCTATGAATAGAATACTGACAAGTCAAATACAAGGCCATACCCAAGGACGAGGATTGCTCACCGGCCCTGAGGACGACTTGAATTCACTAAGAGAAAGTACTAGCCTAGCTCCACTACCCTAAGGAATACAAGTCTTGAGAGCGAGAGAGGGAGAGAGGCTTCAAGTTGTGGTGTGTGTTGAATGAGGGGTGATGACCTCCTTTTATAGTCTCCAAGGGCGGTTCCCGCCATCTCTTCGTAAGGAAACCTTAGCCACGGGGCTGAGGTTGCTTAGGGGCGACGCCTCGTCGAAGGGCACCTGGATAGGATGCAGCCCAGGTTTGGCCGACCCCTGGGTTCGGCCAAACCCAGGTGGTGCTCCCCGGGTGCACCTTCCTCTGGTGGGCTTACATGTGGGTCCAGATATTGATTCCAGGTGATTGCTTCCTTAGCGTGCCCATTTGCTCTGGTTTGTGGGCCCTTCTTGTAAGAGTATTGCAAGGGATGATCTTCTGTGCATTGTTTGCTGCGTATTCTTCGTGTTTTCGTCTTATTCCCGACTTGTATCCCTGAAATGGTTAATTTGACAAAACAACTGCGGAACTAGGTTAGCGATATAAATATGTGAGTAAGATGTATAGTTTTCCTTTGTTTGTGAGCATAGTTGACGGTCGGATTTCGCACTTAAGGACCGTCAACAACACCTCCAAGCTAGCCGTTTGCTCGTCCTGAGCAAAGCAGGCTTTATTTTGTTGATCAAAAGTTGCTTCGATGTTGCATTTCCAACTTATACCATAGGCACAACAAAGTGTTCTTACCATGATTTTGAATAAGTTGGCCTTGATCTTACCCTTTTTCACATTACTCCTATGGGGCTTATAGCTTTACCTCATCTTTGGCGGTTGAGAGTTAGAACGGTTTTGTAGAGTGCAATCTCAACCCTTTGCTCAACTATCAATCCGGAGGTTTTGTAAAGTTTTTCAAAAGAAATTTTAATGTTCCTCGTATGATCTCTTGGATCGCTCAATGTGTTTTGATTCCTCACAAAGGCTTTTTATTTTGCCTTTCTTTCTCATCCTACCTCTTGATGACTTTGTTTTGTGGAGTTGTAGGTATGGAGTAGTTGAAAGCATATTTGTTTCCCATATTTTACTAAGTTAAAAACCGGATCCAAAAAAAGAAACAAGTCATAAACCTTGATCAAGATGTGCATGTGTGTGGATATTTATGGTGGATGGTGTATGAACTCCTTTTCATGGACCATCTCTCCTTTATTTCGTGAATATGGGCTATCTTTCTTTTCTTTTCTTTTCTTTCCTCCCCTTTTCTTTGACATGCCTTGTGAGCATGTGACATACCTTCTTTGGATATGCATCTTTCTCTTTTTTTTTGACATGCCTTGTGAGCATGTGGCATACCTTCTTTGGGTATGCATCTCTTTTTTTAATCTTTTGTATAGTCCATATCCATTTTCTTGTTATGATAACTTTGGTGAGAGTGGTTATGAAACAACATGGAGTTTTATTTGTGGATGGATGGATAAAATACTTGCCAACTTCTTATGTAGAAGCTTAGCATGTGGTGGAGTGTGTACGTAATGTTGATCATGGAGTATGAAATGTATTTCATGGTCACAACAATTTGACAAAGCTCAATGAGATAACAAGCTGCATATGTGGAAGGTTTCCAAGAAGATCATAGCAACTCTATTTTAACCATATCATGTTATTCAACTTAGATTTGGATCATACTTTTTTCTACCTAAAAGTTTCAAGCTTTAAGGTTTGAACATTTAGCCAACAAACTCAAAACTAGGTAGAGCACTAAGTTGTAACGAGGCATATGAAGGAAATTAATAGAGCAACTATTCATCATCTCAACAAGGAAAACTACACCATGCTTACTACACATAAGAAAGCAAGTAAATATTTTTGGTCTTTTCATGGTTTTGTAATTTTTTATTTGTTTTAGGTTTTGCAATTTTTTGTTTTGTTTCATGCATAAGGTTTTGGAAGCGGTAAAGAAATTAAGATACAAGATACCTCTCAGTGGAGGTCCTCCCCAAGCTAGTTTTCGACTTACTGTTGCTGGTCGGGGTTGTACCCATCCAACGGCAATAACCCCTCCACTCCTCCTGGTGCTGCAGCTGCCTCTGCTCCATGACGTGGATCCTATCGCCGGTGTACCGTTGCCATGCTTGGTTGTGTTCGATGTGATGGTGCAGCGTATCCTCGATGTTGTTGGCCTGGTCCCGCAGCTCGCCTAGCTGCTGGGTGACGGAGCCGAAGTTCCGGCTGGAGGTCGTGCGTCGTGCAAGGCTCGGGACCCCGCTGGAGATGGAGATGGTGGACCGGCAGCCTGGAGCCTGCCGTGCCCACTCGTCTGTGCTTGCACTGTGCCAGGACGAACCACCTGCCTCATGGTGATATGAAGGCTAGGGCTGCTGAGGTGATGGTGCTGGCTCGGTTCCTCTTCTAGACCTGTTTCGTGTCATCTTGCCAAGTAAACCAAAAAACTATGCCTACGGGCCTCCTCTTGTGGGACAAGAGGGATGGTTGGCGACTGGCAATTGTACAAATGGAACCCCGCATTTGGCAGCGGAATCTCATTTGCATAGCCAATAGAGCACGTGACCATAAATCAAAGAGTCATCCAGGTCTTTCTTGAGCGTGTGACCATAAATCAAATAAGCCTCATCGATAAGAGCACGTGACCCTCAATGAAGGGAATAACATTCCCATCTAAGACCCCGAGGCTTGAAGTGATGCGCATCACCAAAGAAGTGCACTCAATAAGACCCGTCATCTTGAAGTTCATAAGCCATTGCTTAACCATAGCCTTCACGGGGGATACTTTAATCTTGTTGACCATGGCGTATAGAATTATCAACTCATCATTGGGCACGGGCTGAACATTATCTCTTGGAAAGAGAGTGATGGCCAACCACTTGTGCATCAAACGAAGAGTTGGATTTTGAATGTCATTGCACCTAGGTGCAAACTTGTCATGGAAACTTGACCCGAAATCAAACCCCAAAAGTCATGTTGATTAAAACCGCGGCAAGATTTTTCAAGAGAAACCGGCAAACGTTTGTTGAAACCGAGGTGGTGACTTAAATCCTTCCAAGTGATGTAAAACTCATGCCGAAAAGTTGGAACGAAACACCATCATCTACCTCTCGAAGAGTGCAAAGAAACTAGATGGTGAGGAGACGAGAACTATTCTCCTCAACAGGCACAAAACCATCCCATCCAACTGCATGTGAAACATTAGAAAAGTCTATCTCCATACTTGTCTTCGTGAGGAGGTCCGGATCGAAAGCTTTGGTGTGACCAAAGCTTCGACACTTGAGGATGGCGTAGGCTTGTCGTTCGCGGTCGTCTCACAAGTTGAGGTAGGGTGCATCATCGCCGTCCATCTCCATGTCCTCGGCTTGCATTTCTTCTTGTTGTTCTTGTTCTTCTATGTAGTCCATCATACTCGGGCTTGGCGTAGGTTCAGAAGTGTGACGAGAGCTTGAACCACCCTAAGAATAGGATGAGCTTCCACCCGTCATGTTCTTCAACGCACCGGACATCTTCCTTCCAATGCCCTTCATGCTTGGATGCAAGGACGAACAAAAACAACTTGAATCAGGTTACGTTAGTGAAACCAAAATGGAGCACTTACCCAAAAGTTGTTCCTCCAAAATGTGTGGGCTTTCTTGCAGCAAAGAAATGGGAGAGAGAGGTTTCTTGAATTCAAATTTGAGCACAACCAAATGAAAACCCGAGAGCAAAATTTGAGAGAGTGTGAGAGGGAGTGAGTGAGTGAAGTGAAGATGGAGTGCTTCACCCCCGTCTCTCGAGCTCTATTTAAAGAGCAAAGGCTGGGAAACGGTCGTGAGGAGCCACGCAACATCAGCTAGTAGCCGTTGGAGCTGGTGGGGCCCAGGAGCCGTTGCTCCTAGGTCGGCCGAACCCTGGTGGCCCCACAGGCTGACAGCTTTGGCCCACTTGCCCCCTAACGGCTATGTGCCTTTGTGCCTGGGTGCTTCGGCTATGATTTTCTTCGAGAAGATGTTTAAATGATTTTTTTTTTCAAATGATTTTGATGCTCATGAATATTTTTGGGATTTTTGTAAAAAGAAAAAAATTTTAGAAAAATTTTAGCGTGCAAGAGAATTTTGGAAATTCAAATGTGCAGTGAGAAAAATCAAAATTTTGAGAAAAGTGAATTTTAGAAAAATCAAATATGAGATAAATACCAATTTACCTTTGGCAAGGGCTCATCATTTTAAGTCCGGCGGGCAGGACTTTTCTCCGGCGTGCCTACCATTTGTCACCTCATCATGGAGAAGTAGACGAGGACGAGCTTTCTACCTTTCGCCACACCTTTCTTGTTTTATTTCTTTTCGATGGTGTGGTTGATGGTTCTTCTGATTCGGGCAGTGGTTCTCTCCAGATGCCACTCCCATCATGTCCTTGTTGGATCATAAATCACTGCTCTTTCATGTATTGAAATTTGAAGAATATATGTCGACCCCATGCGGAATCGAATTTCTCCGGTTCTGACATCAATCCTTGCCTTGACGTCCCTTAGGAAGGGGTCTTCGAGGATGAGTTGTATGCCTGTGTCGCCTTCCATGTCGAGAACGACGAAGTTGGCGAGGACGAAGGAGTTCTTGACTCGTACAAGCATATTTTCGAATATCCCTTCGGGATATTGAATTGTCGAGTCGGCGAGCTGCACGTACATACGGGTCGGGGAGAGAGAAGGATATTGCAATTGCTCAAATATTACCTTGGGCATAATATTTATGCTTGCCCCAAGGTCGCAGAGGGCCTGATCGTAGTAGCGGTTGTAGATCAAGCATTTGATCATGGGCACCCTTGGATCTCCGTGCAGTGCCGCCGTTAATGCTCCCCACGTGTTCATCCTTGGACGCGTGGTTCTCCCTGCATGATTAGTACGGTAGGGCCTCGGGATGGGTTACCCCACCCGGTGGATAGTATGCTAACATTTTCTACGGGAATTTTAGGTTGCCCTGGAATTTTCTTGTTGTCAACAGCAGGAACAGCGACAGCTATTTGAGCAAGCTGGGTTTCAATCATTTTATTGAAACTTAATTGATTTTTAAGACCAGAAGATAAGGTTTCAATTTTCATATTTATGCATTTCAAAGTTTTATCGTTGGAAGCAAGCTTTTTGTTTAAAGATTCATTAATTTTAGCTTGGCCAAGAACAAGATCTTTTAAGGACGGTTGATTTGAATTGAAATTCGAATTGTAATTTGAATTGAAGTTGTTACCTCCTCCTTGGTACGGTGGGCGTGATTGGCCCCATCGTTGGCCTCCCCATGGATGGTACCCGTTGTTGTTGTTGATGAAGGTAGCATCTTCATAGGTCTCGGGGCAATCGTTCCCGGAGTGTCCACCATTACCGCAGACCTCACACATGGAGTGCGAGTCAACGGCTTGAGCGTAGTTGTTCATACGCTCTTTGTATTGTGCCCTTTCATCTAAGCGCTTCAGTAGGAGGTCCATCTTTGCGGCGAGCATGTCCGTCACCTTGACGGTATGCATACCCTTTGTCTTGGGTTGGGAACGTTCATTGTTCCTACCCTGGTTGGAGACCATCTTCTCGACCAACGTGTTAGCTTTGGCGATGGTGAGGTCGAGGAAGGCTCCTCTAGCAGTGGCATCAATGTGGGCTCTTGATGTCGTTGTTAGCCCATTGTAGAAGCTTTGGAGTACGAGCCACTCGTCCATCCCATGATGAGGACAGGCGGGTATGTACTCTTGGAGTAGCTAGCAAGCTTCTGGGATGGAATCCATCCCCGTCTGCTGGAAACTTGAAATTTTCCCACGCAGGGCATTTGTTTTGCCCAACGGGAAGAATTTCACGAGGAACATCGTGGAACATTTGTCCCACGTGGAGATGGCTTCTTTGTTCTCATAGAACCACTATTTCGCCTTCCCCAGAAGGGAAAAGGGAAACAGACGGAGCCTGACGGCGTCTGCTGCGACGCCCCGTATGGTTACTGTCTCGTAAAGCTCCATGTAGCCTTGGAGATGAGCGTTGGGGTCCTTGTTCGGCTTGCCACAAAAAGGGGTAACCTGCACCATGTTGATTAGGCTAGATTTCAACTCAAAATTTATGTCCCCAACATTGACGTTGGGTCCAGTTGCCACATTGGCGGCGGAGGGGATGGAGAAATCGCGGAGAGTCTTCTCAGCCATTGGTTCGTTCGTCGTTGGTGCTTGAACGACTGGTTCGGGTGCCGAAAGGATGACTTTAGGAGGGACGACGTGAGGTTGGACCCTTCTATAATAATCCCTTAGTAGTATGGCCCATGTGGCCCAGTTGTGGTTGTAGTGTGGTGGCTTAGTGACTCCTTGGAAGTTTAGGGGAGTGATGGCCAACTTATAATCCTGGTTGTTCCAAACGTATCACCTCCGGGTTGACCCTTTTACACGAAGCGAGGCCGAAAGTGTAAGAGAGGTGCTATGCGTATGCGGGCTCGCTCCACATGAGGAGCTGGGCTGTAAGCAGATTTTGGAGCAGGGTGTTACAGTTAGTATCAGAGCATGAACCCTCGTTGCATGTGCGTGTGTGCATGTGGCTAGGCCTGCGGCACGGCTGTGTACCGAGGGGTGGTTTTGGGAGTATGTTGCGTATGTGGTGAGCTGCTGAGGGCGTCAGCCCTTAAGGTGGGGTGAATGTAATAGCCCAGCCAAATATACCTTAGTAGTATGGCCCATGTGGCCCAGTTGTGGTTGTAGTGTGGTGGCTTAGTATCTCCTTGGAAGTTTTGGGGGTGAGGGCCAGCTTATAATTCTGGTTGTTCCAAACATAGCACCTCCGGATTGACCCTTTTACATGAAGCGAGGCCGAAAGTGTAAGAGAGATGCTATGCGTATGCGAGCACGCTCCACGTGAGGAGCTGGACCGTAAGCAGATTTTGGAGCAGGGTGTTACACCTTCTCACGAGCTTCTCTGGATTTTTAACGAAGTTTGTCAGCAAGGAAAAACCAGTCATACACTACCCTGTTTTCATCCAATTCAGGAGAAAACAAAAAGCAAGAAAAGCATGAATAAGATATTTCTTAAACATAATGCCAAGAGTATGTGTTGACGCCAGATTTTGACACGTGTTGAATCGGCATCAGGAAAGGAAGAGATTGGCCGATGCGGCAGATTTAGAGGCTACAATTGGGAATCGGCCGATTGACGCTACAGTTAGGAATCGGCCGATTGATGTTGCAGTGTTTCGTGCGATTGGCGAATGGAGTTGGTGGGGGTCGGCCGATTGAAAGGCTAGAGCGTTTGGGCCAATGTGGGCTTGCACAAGCAGATAGGGGATGAAGCCAATGGAATCCCAACAGAGGATCCCAGTCAAAGATGACCTGACGTTGGTCAAACAATGACGCTGACTCGATCGAGGAGCAGTGGAAGGAGTCTGGATTGGACTAGGAGATGGCGGCAGAAGATTCTACGGGAGCCCGTTTCCTTTAGGAAAGTCTTATAGATGTAGTAGTTTTTATTTAAATCAAGTTTGTAACGGATCGTAATAGATCAGAAGTCTTAGTTCTAGGGTATAAATAGCAGCAGTCAGGGTTATGTAACATATAGACATCAATCAACACAAACAATCTACTTTTTCATCGTACGGATTGGCAGGACTGCATCGACACGATCTCCGGCCAATTGGTAGGTTCCATTTATCGAATAACATCTAAGCTTTAACGTCGGGCGCATCGCCGTTGTTTCGTTTAGATTTATTCACCAGTTATCGATATTTACTAGAATTATAGGTTTTACCTATTGTTCTAGTTTTATCACCAGTTATCCAACTTGAGATCGAATTGTCGGCTTTATCATTATTTTTCCTTGTTTATCGTCATACAGCCGATTAAATCTATTTTGAGTGTTGCAATTGTAGCGATTGTTTGAGTTACTCCAGTAGTTTCTCTGCAATCGCCACGTGATATCGGCTAACCTATAGCCGGTCATCTTCATAGCAAATCGGCCGATTCACTGATACGCTTTTCGGGACAGATCGGAACTTTAGCCGATCGGAGCCCCGAAATTTAGTACGTCCGTTTGATCAGCGGAGAAATTTCCAGAAAAAGGTGGCATATTTAGAAGGATCTGAATCTGAAGAAGAAGAGGAAATCGGCCTAGCAGAATGGGTCAAAGGGAAGAAGCCGATATCGTGCCCTTTCGGGAAGAAAGAACCAGAGGCGTTCGGCTTTGACACGTCAAAGGCCGATAAAATCTTCGACTTACTTCTCCAAGAGGGGCAGATCAAGCTCTCACCTTACCACACCATTCCGTTGGCCGAATAGCTCAAAAAGATGAAATATTGCAAGTGGCACAATGCCACGTCTCACGACACAAAAGAGTGCAAAATCTTCCGTCAGCAGATACAGTCGGCCATTGAGCAAGGCAGACTCAAATTCGAAGTCCCGGCGAAGCCAACAAAGCCGATGAAAATTGATCAGCATCCTTTCCCTACTAACATGGTTGACACGGGAAAAAACTCGCTTCAAACCAAGGTGCTGACGTCGGAATCGGCTAAAAGAAGCGGCATTGTGGACCCCAGAAAGCAGGTTACGATGGATGATGTCAAAGGGAAAAGACGGGTTGAAGACGAGGGCGAAGGATCAGAACGATCGCGTAGACCTGTCACCTCCCAATTCTTAACAAATATCAGCGGTAGAGGAAAGATCGAAACACCGCGAAGAGATGATACGCCGACACGAAGATCATTGGTGATGCCCGCTCTTCATCCATTGCTGGGAAAATGACCTCCGATTATCATCAGCTGATAATTGCCCTGTGTGCAGCGGACCAAATCGCAACGATCGCCCGCTCAAAAGGTCGTGTTCCAGAGACAGAGGATCAGAGCCGATCAGCAGAAACTGGCGCGAACAAGAGGGTCAGCGTCTTTCAGTGCATGATCGGCTGGGGGACAGAGTTGACCGGTATGACCGGCCGAGGGGCAGGATCAACCAGCAGAAGCGACTGGGGACAGAACCAGCGTACACGATCGGCTAGAAGAAATGGCCGACGCTAGGGTGTCAGATGAGAACCCCCTAGGAAGGGAACTAGACTGGGAGCACGCCAAACCACCGGTCAAACCGGTGAACCTCAGATGGTGCCCTGATGGACTGTCCAAATCTCAAAAACGAAGGATCCAATGTCTGCACCAATGGGAACAACAAGAGGAAGAGCAGAGGCAGGTGATGGATAAGAAAAACGACAGGTCTCGAGTCTGGCGCCCCCAAAGAAACAACAATGAGGAGGGCGACAATCAAGAATCGGCAGCTGATGTCAACATGGTGTTCATCTTGCCAATGGAGTTCATGGCGCCCGTCGATCGAAACAACGCAACAAGGATGGAGGAGCAAATGGCACAATTGGTTTTGGAGCCAATGACAGCCACTTTTGAGAAACCAGAAGACGAAAAACGGCAACATCTCAAGGCTCTATTCCCCAAAGGACACGTTAACGGACGACCTGTTACCAGGCTACTAGTGGACGGAGGCGCTGCAGTCAATATAATGCCATATGCCATGTTCCGGAAGTTGGGCAAAAGCAACGAAGATCTGACCAAGACGGACATGATGCTCAAAGACTTCGAAGGCAACGTGTCTCCCGCCCGCGGAACGCTCTGCGTCGACCTCACCATCGGCAGTAAGACCCTTCCCACTACCTTCTTTATTATTAATGGCAAGGGATCCTACAACATGTTGCTCGGTCGCGATTGGATACACGCAAATTGTTGCGTCCCGTCTACAATACACCAATGCCTCGTACAGTGGGTCGGCGACAGTACCGAGATAGTCACCGCCGATTCCGCCTACAGTGTTGCGGCGGCCGATACGCAACAGTGGAGCTGCGAACACGTCAAGTGTATATCCGGCAGGACTTGGGATACTAATTTCCTGAAAGTGTCCGATTTTGGCCTACAGCCGATCCGAGCAGTCGGCTCTGAAGATTCAGATTAGATGGATCAGTTCGTCTGAGAAGACGGGAAGCTTGGGCATCGATTTATGTCGGCCGATTCATTGGAGATGGTGGATTTAGAAAATGGTAGCAAGCCAAGGCCGACGTATATTAGTGCTAGCTTGGATCCCGACTACAAATGTAGATTGACAAGTTTACTAAAAGAATTCAAAGATTGCTTTGCCTGGGAATACCATGAGATGCCTGGTCTAGACCGGTCCATTGTCGAACACCGGTTGCCTATAAAACCAGGATATCGGCCATATCAGCAGCCTGCACGACGATGCAACTCTAAAACTCTACCTGATATAAAGGCCGAGATTACAAGATTGATTGAAGCAAGATTTATTCGGCAGTGCCGTTACGCCGAATGGATTTCTAATATTGTACCCGTATACAAGAAAAATGGAAAATTGCGCGTATGCATCGACTTCAGGAACCTAAATCAGGCTACACCAATGGATGAGTATCCAATGCCGACAGCCGACATTTTGATAAATGCTGCCGCAGGACATAAAGTCATTAGTTTCATGGATGGTAATGTTGGGTACGATCAAATATTAATGGCCGAAGAAGATATTTCAAAAACGGCTTTCAGGTGTCCGGGCCACCTCGGTTTATTCGAGTGGGTGGTAATGACCTTTGGATTAAAGAACGCCGGCGCTACATACCAACGGGCTATGAATTATATCTTTCACAAGCTTATTGGTGTATCGGTGGAAATCTACATTGACGATGTTGTGGTCAAGTCAAAAGGTCATCAAGAACATCTGGCCGATTTACAAGAGGTGTTGGAGTGCACAAGGAAGCATGGGTTGAAAATGAACCCGAACAAGTGTGCATTCGGTGTGTCGGCTGGGCAATTCTTAGGATTCATCGTCCATGAGCGCGGGATAGAAGTCAACCGGAAGACCATAGATGCCATCAATAAGGTTGTGGCCCCGCAGAATAAAACTGAGCTGCAGTCCCTAATCGGCAAGGTCAAATTTATCAGAAGATTCATATCCAACTTGTCCGGACGTATTAAAGCTTTCACTCCTTTGTTGAAATTGAAGCCCGATCAGGAATTTGTGTGGGGAGAAGAACAACACAAAGCGTTACAAGACATCAAGCAATATCTAATTTCACCACCTGTATTAGTCCCGCCACAGGCTGACAAGCCGTTCAAACTGTACTTATCGGCCGACGAGCGGGCTATCGGATCGGCGCTGGCACAGGAGTTCAAAGGAAAAGAACATGTGGTATATTATGTCAGCAGAAGACTCCTGGACGCCGAGACGAGATATTCCCCGGTGCAACGGCTGTGCCTGTGTCTATATTTCTCGTGTACCAAGCTCAGGCACTATTTGTTATCGGCAGAGTGCATAGTCGTATGCAAGGATGACGTGGTGAAATACATGCTATCACTGCCAATTTTGAAAGGACGGATTGGAAAGTGGATCCTGGCTCTGTCAGAGTTTGACCTAGGTTACGAATCGGCCAAAGGTGTCAAGGGTCAAGTTATGGCCGATTTCGTGGCTCAGCATTGTGGACCGGAAATTACTGTCGTTGATCCAGTTCCATGGACTCTATACTTCGATGGTTCCTCATGTGGAGCCGGATCGTGAATCGGTATCATTCTCATATCGCCTCGGGGGGCAAGCTATGATTTCTCTCTGCCGATAGAGGCCTCCGCGACCAACAACCAGGCGGAATACTGGGCCGTCCTAAAAGGTATCCAATTGTTAAGGGAAATCAAAGCCGATGCGGTGGAAATTTTTGGAGATTCCATGCACATTGTGGATCAATTAACGGGGAGATCTGAATGTAAAGATGATGTCTTAAGGATTTACTACGAAGATTGCCTCCAACTGTTAAAGGAATTCAAGTCTGCGGTTATTGAGCACATTCCCAAAAATTATAATGAAGAGGCCAATAGGCTTGCCCAACACGCATCTGGGTATCGGCCGATTCAAGGGGCCATGATTCTGGAACTTGCGGCCGACGATTGGCGAAAGAAGATTGCCGATTACTTGAAAGATCTGTCCAAGAAAGTGGATTGGCAAGTGCGTTTTCAGGCCACGAAATATGTGTTGCTGGAAGACAATTTGTTTTACCGGACGATTGATGGGGTTCTTCTCAAATGCCTGGGAACGGAAGAAGCAAAGGTCCTGATGGGAGAAATCGACGAGGGCGTATGCGGAGCTCATCAATCGGCTCACAAGATGAAGTGGATGATCAGAAACAACGGGTATTATTGGCCGAGGATTCTCGAAGATTGTTTTAAATATTATAAAGGTTGTCAAGACTGTCAGAAGTTTGGCAATGTGCAGCGCGCACCAGCCTCGGGGACTTCTGGCATATGACGATGAATTTTTATTGCTTCATGGGCCAGGTTCTGCCTTTCCTGCTTCAGCTTGGCGATGACAGATGGGAGGTCTTGGAGTCTTTTTTCTTCAGCAGATATGGCCTTGGTCACCTGTTCCATCTCCTTGGCTACCTCTGCCTTTCGCCATTTAAGGCGGTCTATGGCACCGACGATATCTGGACGAGAGTTCTCAAGGAAGCTGATTCGCCGATGCACCTCTTGAGCTCGATGTTTGTAGGAGTCTTCCTCCTCGCAGGCTTTCGCTAGTTTGGCGCGATCGGCCATATGGCGCAAAACCCTGAACACTGGAGTCTGCATTGACTCTATGTATGCGGCAGGTTCCAGAGCCTCTGTCGCTTCCTCTGGAATTCGGCCTCTGATTTCACTAAGAAGTTGCCGGATCGGCGAGGCGTCTCCCACTAATCGGCCGATGTCGTCTTGGAGGAGGGTCCGTATACTCTCGAGCTTGGCACGGACGTCATCAGGGATTGAGCTCAGTGTGACTTGGCGTGAAGCAACCTCTTCATCGTCAGAAAGGGCAACCGCGAAAGAAAAATGACTGTTGTTGGGAGTTTCCTGCTCCTGCGAAAGAATAAAAGAAATAAAAAGACGGATTAGCAGACGGTAAGGGGAAATCGGCTGATTTGGGTGACGAGTTCCTTACCTGTTTGAAACGGATTTCCTTTGCTTGCGCCGGCGGAAGTGCCACCCTCATCTCGGGAACTGGCACGATTGGCTCGTCAGAAGAAGAAGATTCGACGACTATCAGAGCCCTGCTCAGGCCAGCCTCCTGGAAAGGTATGGGAAGCGGATTTTTATAAGTATAATGCAAATGATTAAGTCTGATGATATATGATGCCTGTCGTACCTCTGTGAGTCTTCCGGCCGATGTTTGTTGGAAAGGTACAATCGATGCACCCAGAGTAGCCTGCATCAAAAATCGGTTAGTTTTTGGTTGAGTATCAAGAAATTGAGTTAAGAGACTCTCTACCTCGGTGAGGGGAATTGCTGGCGTTCCGGTTTCCGCCTGGGATGTAGCCGATTGCTGCGGAGACTGTACTGGGGCGATTTGTGCAGCCTGGCAGAAAGAAGAAGTTAATATCGATAGAATACTTAGAAGTATGTGAGGTGTGCGAAATTACCTTAACAGCTTCTACTAGCAATGATGCAGCAGCCGCTCCAACTTCTGTAGCAGCCTGGAGATCGACTTCCTCAATAATCGGCAGAGTTGGTGCAGCTAAAGGTTCAGCCGATGCCGCTGCCGATTGATTAGCCGGTTCTATACGGGTACGCACTCGGCGTCTCGTCTTCTTTAAAGAAGGTCTCTTCGGTGTTTGCTTCAATCGGCCGGTGGTGATGTCTTTGATGGTTGGGGCATGGTAGCCGATGAGTGGGAATGGTGTGTATGGGCGGCTATTCTCTATCGGCCTACCACTTCGGCTCCGCGTCGGAGGAAGTCGACTTTCGGACTGAAAAGAGAAATAAGAGTTAGCGGCAAATTTGTAGCATAAAAAGGGATAACATCGAAATCGGCCGGGAGAAGGGCAGTACCGCTGCATTTGAGTCGATGTTGTCAGGATCCAGATTATTGCAATATGTTGAAGGAGATGCACAGAAGAGATGCTGCTTCCATTCTGCCCACCATAACTTGAATTGTTGGACAGCTAAAGGAGCCACTATCCAATTGCTTAGGTCAATGGTACTGGAGTCCAGCACTAAATTGCACAGCCGACTGTAGTCAAGGCCCTTAGTGAGCTCATCTCGGAATTTTGCGCGACCGGCAAAATAAATTTGAATCGGCAGCTGACCAAAGCCGAACTGCCGTGCTGCAACTGATGGGTTGTAAAACTCATAAGTTGGGGAATCTTTCCCAGAGAAGAAGTTTGCCGGTAAAATCCCTAGTTTGATCAAGACGTTCATGAGATCATTATCAAAGGAGTTGGATGACGAATCATAGCAGAAGGGAAGCTCAAAAAGTGGCTCTGTCCTCTGGTACGGATACCAACTGGTGGTTTCTTCACTAAAGCCGTTGTAAAAACATCTGAAATACTCGGCTGTTTGGGTGGCGGTGAACTGGCAACCAGGAAAAACTAATGCCGCTTCGCGGAAAGAGGTGCACCGTCGTCGTATGGTGGGGTTCTCCTCTGACTCAATGTTGGGGAATGTCTTGGTCTCTATCTGCTGCTGGGAGACTTTGCTCACGTACAAGTTAAGCCAGAGGGTGATGAACCACCAGGGGCCACCAGGGTTACCAATCGGCTCTCCCTTTGATAGTTTCACGCCGATCTGGTGCATCATGTGGTAGGCCGATCCTAGCAGATGCTTCCTGAGGGGGGTGTTGGATCCTCTTGACAGGGCTTCGGCCAGAGCTTGTGTATTGGAAGAAGGGCCAACCGCCCTGCCGCAGAAGAAGTGCTTCTCTAGCCACATCATCAAGAACATTGTATGTTCTCTCTCCAAAATCGTCCCGGTCCTCATGTTTCTGTTGATATACCCTTTCCACCCGCCGATTCCTTTCGTCTCTAGCCGATGGGTTGGTTTGATCAGATAATCAAAGGGTGTATCGGGGGAGAAAATGTCAAGGCCGGTCAGCATCAGGACATCGGCCAGAGTTGGGGTCATGGGTCCGTGCCCAAAGAGAAACGCGTTAAGCGCGTCAGACCAGAAATAGGAGGCTGCTATTACCAGCGGTTCATTCTTCTCCATCTGGGACAAAGAGAGATTGATGCACTAGCTGATTTTTAATTCATCCCATTGAACTCTCTTAGAGTTGGCCAATCTTTGGTACCACTCTTTCCAGTCGAGGGTTTCATTCGGCCAAGATCTAAAACCTCCTGACCATTGACCCAAATCCATAGGTGATTGCTTGAAAGGGATTCTATGGATTTCTAAGTTGATCAGATCAGTCGGGTCTGGATTCCCCATAGGGCCTAAGCAGATGAGACCAGGAGCTTCGGAAAGGGGAATAGTGATTTGGTGTCTAACTGCCTAAAAAATGTGAAAAGGGAAGAACTAAGAATAGATCTAAAAGGTGCATGGGCGATAAAAAGTAAAAGGGAAAAGTTTCGGATGTTTACCTCCGGGATGAAGCTCATCGTCGCCAATGGAGTCGCTGATGGAACCGCCGTCGCCGATGGAGTCGCTGATGGAACCGCCGTCGCCGATGGAGTTGCTGGCGGAGCCTCCGTGGTTGGTGGAATTGCTGATGGTGCCGCCATTGAAGGAATGAAGCGGATTGTAGACCAAAGAAGGATCGCCGGAGAATACGGTTGGAAACCAAGAGGGCGCTGGGAGGAGATAGAAAGTGATTCGCTAGGGAGGAAATTACTAAGCTCGTGGAGAAGAAACGGCGGAGAACGCCAGTACTTAAAGATAGTCCAAGAGAGAAAGGGTAAATGTGGGATTTTTCCCGCGCCGTCTACACGAATTCCAGGGGAAGAGTTGTCTCAGGCGCCCAGTTCGAAAAGATTGCAATCATCATGTAGAAGACCGCAAAACGGAAAGAGATTTTCTCCGCGTTTGTTTTGGAGGAGAGATTAAAAAAGAATTTCAAAGTAAAAGTCATGTTTTACTCCGAAACTGGGGGGCACGTGTTGACGCCAGATTTTGACACGTGTTGAATCAGCATCAGGAAAGGAAGAGATTGGCCGATGCGGCAAATTTAAAGGCTACAGTTGGGAATCGGCCGATTGACGCTATAGTTAGGAATCGGCCGATTGACGCTGCAGTGTTTCGTGCGATTGGCGAATGGAGTTGGTGGGGGTCAGCTGATTGAAAGGCTAGAGCGTTTGGGCCAATGTGGGCTTGCACCAGCAAATAGGGGATGAAGCCAATGGAATCCCAACAAAGGATCCCAGTCAAAGATGACCTGACGTTGGTCAAAGAATGACGCCGACTCGATCAAGGAGCAGTGGAAGGAGTCTGGATTGGACTAGGAGATGGCGGCAGAAGATTCTACGGGAGCCCATTTCCTTTAGGAAAGTCTTATAGATATAGTAGTTTTTATTTAAATCAAGTTTGTAACGGATCGTAATAGATCAGGAGTCTTAGTCCTAGGGTATAAATAGGAGCAGTCAGGGTTTTGTAACATATAGACATCAATCAACACAAACAATCTACTTTTTCATCGTACTTTACTTTCAAGTCGGCGACTTCGCCAATATTTCTTTTTCTTTCACGAGTTCGTACGGATTGGCAGGACTGCATCGACACGATCTCCAGCCAATTGGTAGGTTCCGTTTATCGAATAACATCTAAGCTTTAACTTCGGGCGCATCGCCGTTGTTTCGTTTAGATTTATTCACCAGTTATCGATATTTACTAGAATTATAGGTTTTACCTATTGTTCTAGTTTTATCACTAGTTATCCAGCTTGAGATCGAATTGTCGGCTTTATCATTATTTTTCCTTGTTTATCGTCATACAGCCGATTAGATCTATTTCGAGTGTTGCATCTGTAGCGATTGTTTGAGTTACTCCAGTAGTTTCTCTGCAATCGCCACGTGATTATCGGCTAACCTATAGCTGGTCATCTTCATAGCAAATCGGCCGATTCGCTGATACGCTTTTCGGGACAGATCGGAACTTTAGCCGATCGGAGCCCCTGAATTTAATACGTTTCTTTCCTTGTCAATCAACAGGTCAGATTGACTGGCACGCCGCGCGAACCGCACCAGGGCAATCACCCGAACAGGAGTTAAGCAGATTCTCCCGGGTCGTGTGTCCGACACTGAAGGTCATCGGCCGATTCCCGGCCGACTTTTAGCGCCAACAATATGTATTAGTAAATATTTTATCCAATGCCATCACCGGCAGCGGCGCCAGAAATGCTTGTTGGCATTTGTTAGCGCAATCACTAGGAATGGGGGTGTTAGGCCTATCCCTGGCAACGACGCTAGAAATGCTTGTTGGCATTTCTTAGCGCAATCACTAGGAACGAGGGTGTTAGGCCCACCCCTAGCAACAACGCCAATCTGTTCGCCTAAACGGCCGTTTAGTCCATTTAAACGCTGTTTAAATGATAAACAGATGTCACCCGTGTCGCGGTGAATTAAACAGTTGGATCGTTTAAACCCGTTTAAAACCATCTAAACCGTCTAAACAGTCAAGTCAAGTTAAACGTGATTAAATGAGCTAAATGACCATTTACTTCATAATTTAGTCAATAGGAGGATTACAACTAGCACATTCAATACCAAACTAATTAGCATCGTAAGTATATGAAGTGTTGTGGGATTTAAATTTCTTCCAAAAAGATTATTTGGTAGAATACATACTTTTTACATGTGCAAATATATAGACTTTCTAGCATATTTGACATTTATGTACATAAATATGTATATTTTAGTGTTATTATGCCAAACCGTTTAGGTCGTTTAACGTCGTTTAAACACCATTTAAACGGTCTAAATAAAGGGTGACCGATTATTTACCGTTTAGCGTTTAGGAAAATATTGGCGTCAGGAAACACCTCGTGGTATGTCTTAACGATTACAGAATGAATCCGCAAGCGCACGGATATACCGTTGTAACATTTCACCCGGAGAGAAATCGGGTATCGTTGTTTATATTTTCCCGTAGGATGATATGTGTGGCAGAACCACCTGAATTAATCCGGCTCAAGTGTATTAACCATCACCATTAGGGCAATCTCGGTTAACCTTACACTTCAAACGGAGTAATCCATTGGTCTGTCGGGTAACCTCCC
This sequence comes from Panicum miliaceum, assembly GCA_032594955.1. Taxonomy (NCBI): domain Eukaryota; kingdom Viridiplantae; phylum Streptophyta; class Magnoliopsida; order Poales; family Poaceae; genus Panicum; species Panicum miliaceum. The sequence goes on along the minus strand of CM064056.1, from coordinate 42,470,748 downwards.
GATACAACCACGGTAAAGCGGATCGAATGCCATACATACAAATGCTCATGCGACGATGAGCCCAGAGAATACCACATTCCAGCAGATATTGTAAAAATTATCATAAGTGAATATTACAAACCAAGTTTGAGTTTAGTAACCAAGTACTTCAGTGATCATAACCAAGAAGTTCTTCAGAGTTTAAGTTGCAGCGGAAATAAGATAACGACAACTACTCGACGATAAAGGATGTCTCGATGAAGCCCGTACGAGACATCACTCGGTGTCACCACCGTTGGCCGGGGGCGTATCCCATTCCACCGACCAACCAGGAGGAAGGGTACAAGGCCAAGTCAAACTAGCAATCATGTCTTCGAAGGTCTCACCTGAAAACAAGCCACAAGCAAGGTTGAGTATACTAATACTCAGCAAGGCTTACCCGACTAATGGGGTATACTTAGCCGACTCCTAGACATGCGAGGCTTTTCGCTTGAGGGGTTTGTTTTGCCGAAAAGCATATATAGTAGGTCCTTACTTTCAGATTTTAGCTCTAGGTTCTAGCTTTCTTTAACAATTCTAGGTAAGCAACTATCCAATATCATTCATGGTGAAGCATTAAATTTCATCCAACAAGTTTATTCATCATCATTGTTCCTCTTCTTACTCTGTGGGTAAAAGGGGTTAAGCAGTCTCAATAGCCGTGAGAAACGGACGATTCGAATCGAATTTCTTAACCTTGCAAGGGAAACCTAAACACACATCACGTGGTTACTCACAGAGTCACACGTGCAACTTTTCCCCTTTCTTTCCGGGTCGTGGATCGGGGCTACCCTCCGAGAGTACAAGAGTCCCACGCCACGGTTCGCCGCCGGGTCGTGACCACTCGTGCACTCGCCATATAGTGGGACCGAAGTTCAAAGGGTAGGATGTCGTCCACTTGCCGGGCCAATCAGGTACTTAAGCTTACCGATTACCATATTCTCGGCATGTGGTTAGTACGTTCAAAGACTTAACCACCACTACCACACACTGCGGCCTTAGCATTTTTCACTAAACAGACGGGCCTCAATCGTAAACATCGTACCATAGCCCGTCCGTTGTCCTTATGATTGCAGCGTGTAGTAAACATTCAACTCCTATTTTCTCGCGAGTGATAGGAAATCACTCGGCTTTTACCGGAGTCCTATTAGCACAGCATTCTATCGAACCTTACATCTAGTTTTCAAGCATGGGTTCCTAACATCATGCAACTAAGTTTTCATTCAACTCCTATAAACTTAATGCACAAGCAAAGGAGTAGTGGGTTGCATAATTTAGGAAAGGAAATGGGTTATGCTCAGGGGCTTGCCTTCTTGTGCAAAGTTAGTCCGGGGATCGTCTGAACGTTGACCCGGGTCTTCAACTGCTTTAGTTAGATTTGCCTGGGCTTCTCGCTACTCACTCTCAGACTCGGGCACCAGCTCGTAAGTTCCGTCGGCGAGAGTAGTTGTTTCTACATGAATGCACAAGTTTAAGTAGTGGTGATGGTAAACGACATGATTTCCTTCACGACAAAGTTGCAGTCCGCAAAACATGAGTTTTGTTGTGAAGTGAGTTACTTTATCATTCGTGGGCGATCGTTAATAGAGTAGAATAGTACAATGAGTAACTTCGTTAAGCAAGGTGAGGTGGGTGTTCATGGGAACTTATGTTCCACATGGAAACATGATTTAAGTGTAACTTCTACAGTGAGTAGTTTCTGGTCATGAAATCTTGGATCTAGGCACAACAGGGAAGGATATGATTACTGTAAAATTTTCAGATATTTTCATGCAGCAGATTAATTATGAAAAATATAATACATGGTTGCTGCTAGACTCTTGTTCTTTTTGTACAGAACAAACGGTGCAAAAACTGAGTCTAAGATTTTTACAGGGCTTTCATATAATCAAGCAGGAGCTACTGTAAGTTTTATAGGATTTATTATGCAGTTTTCAGAGCATAGTAAATGTGACATTACACACCCAGGTTAATCAAGGATTTATTTTTACAGGATCCTACACAGGGTTTTTGTCCATGAAACATTTTACACAGCACCCACTACCGCTGGGTATCTTCTAGTAAAAATATGAGAATTTTCCAAGTTAAGATACTATTTTCTTAATTTAATGCATGTTATTAGCACATAAATCAAATAAATAGGTTCCTGTGAGATAAAAAGTCTCTAAATTTTTCTATGGCATCTAGGTACCATTATACCAGTATGGAAAAAGTTTCGTTAGGTGATTCATAACCTAACTGCAGGGATAAAAATATTTAGCCATTCATGGTATCAAACTAAGTTTAACAAACAAGTATAGCTAGAGATGGCTTTTGGTCCCGATCTTTTTACACAGTCCTAAACATCAAGCAACTAACTCACTGCCCAAAATTTAGGGTCAGCATTGATCTACAACAGTGGGTACAAAAGAAGTCCATTAAAACTTCCATTTAATGTAGAGCAAAATATATTGAGAATCTGAGAAACTTTACGCAACAAAAGTTGTAGAGTTTCTTCTAAAGATTCCAGAACAGTTGAGTTTGTATTTTTCTGAATTTTCTACGATTTTATACCAATTTTACAAGTTCACTGATTTTGAATCTAGGTTCGAAACTTTCTATTACATCTGGGTCCTTGGAAACTAGCAGAAAACCCCCTAGGAAGATTTTGGCGATTGCAATGTGGTCCCTGGTCGCGATTCATGGCGGGGAACATCCTGTCCGGCCGAAATCCGGCGGGCTCAGTCGCCGGCGGCGAGGGCAAGGTGGGGGAGGAGCAAGAGGAGGTTGGGGGCTACCTTTGGGTGGTCACGGTTGGGGCGGAGGCGGTCTGAGCGGGGCTGCCCGCGGCTACCGGGGGCGGCGACGGGTGGAGCTCGGCTCCGGCGAGCTCCGGCGAGGAGGAAGAAAGGGGCTGGGTTGGGAGGCTTCGTGGGGAGGTAGGAGAGCGATTTTGGGGCCTAGCTCGGGTCGAGGAGCGGCGGAGGAGGGGGTTCCACGGCGGCGGCGTGGGGCGGCAACCAGTTCTGCTCTGCTCTGTTCTGGCGGGGAAGAAGAAGGAATAGGGAGAGGAGGGAGGGACGCTGTGCCGGGCTTTATAGCCAGTGGAGCTCATGTGGGCGAGCTTGGCACGGCCGGGACACTGGGTGGAGGGGGCGGCAAGGCTGGGGCGCCATTGGGTAGCGGGGCGGCGGCCAGCGACTGGGCGGCGAGCAGAAGCAGGCGACTGGCGGCCGGGATTTGGCGCGTGAAGCAAAAGATTGGGTGCGCTCGGATTGGGCAGAGGCATGGCGTGGGGGGGCAAAGCCGCTGCGGCGGGAAGCGACGGCCATTGGCTTGGCGCGGCATGGGTGGCAGGCATCGCCGGCCAAGTGGCGGGCATGCCTTGCCGGCGGGCGTGGAGCAGGGGAGGGAAGAGAGAGAGAGGAGTAAGGGCCTAATTGCGAGAATTTGAAAAGTTCCAGGGGGCTGGTTGCAAATAGGGTGTTTTCTCCATTTTCTAATTTGAATTTCAAAAACTTTTGAACATGAAAGTTGTTCAGAATAAAAAGTTCTACAAGTTTGGTTTCAGGCAACACCTCATTTGGCTGGTGGTTTGAAAGTTAATTTAAAAATTCAAAGGTATTCATATGTGCCTAATTAAATTTGAATTTCAACTTAACTTGTGCTAATCCTTTTATTAGTTGGTTAAGCATAGGGTTGGGCTAATGATATTGATTTAGAAATGTAATTTGTCAGGGTTGTTACAGCCTTCCCCCCTTAACAAGAATCTCGCCCCGAGATTCGGTAAATCTTAGTGTGGACAGGGGTGCACATACCAGTGGTTGAGATAAGAAAACCAGGGAAATTTTGGTTTAGGTAGCTCTCGGTTTCCCAGGTGGCTTCTTCTTCATTGTGATGATTCCATTGAACTTTATACATTTTAATCACTTTCCTCCTGGTTCCTCTTTCTTTTCGATCCAAAATTTTTACCGGGTGTTCGACATACGAGAGGTCGGGTTCTACCAATATTTCTTGTTGTTCCACAATCTCGGTAGGGCCTCGAATACACTTCTTGAGTTGAGATACGTGGAAGACATCATGGGTGGCCGTGAGCTGAGGGGGCAGTCGTAATTTGTAGGCTACGGGTCCGCAGCTCTCAATGATTTCGTACGGACCAACATAACGGGGAGCTAGTTTGCCTTTGATTCCGAATCTTTGCACTCCCTTGGTTGGTGAAACTCGAAGATAGACATGATCGCCAACTTCGAATTTTAGGGGCTTTCTCCTTTTGTCAGAATAGCTCTTTTGTCGGGCTTGTGCGGCTTTAAGATTTGCTTGTATTACTTTTACTTTCTCCTCTGCCTCGATTACCAGGTCGGGTCCAATTATTTTACGTTCTCCGGTTTGTGACCAGCTCAAAGGAGTTCGACACCTTCGTCCGTACAGGGCCTCAAATGGTGCCATTTTCAAACTCGTTTGATAGCTATTGTTGTACGAGAACTCTGCTAGGGGTAGACATTTGTCCCAATTCTTGTCATAGTGAATGACGCAAGCTCTCAGCATGTCCTTAAGAATTTGGTTTACTCTTTCCGTCTGTCCGTCAGTCTGAGGATGGTATGCTGAGCTGCGAATCAGTTTAGTACCAAGAGACGTTTGCAGTTGTTCCCAAAAGCGTGCTACAAACTGAGTACCACGATCAGAAATAATTGTTTTAGGTATTCCATGTAGGCAAACAATACGATCGAGGTAAATCTCGGCATATTTCTTGGCAGAATAGGTGGTGTGTACCGGAAGGAAATGTGCCGTCTTTGTGAGTCTATCAACGATAACCCATATGGAATCATGTTTTTGGGAAGTGTTTGGTAGTCCAACGATGAAGTCCATACTTATGTCTTCCCATTTCCATGATGGTATAGGTAACGGTTGAAGTGTACCGGCTACTTTCAAGTGGCTAGCTTTTACTCTCTGGCACGTGTCACATTCTGAGACATACGTAGCAATTTCTCTTTTCATTCTAGTCCACCAGAAGTTTTGCCTTAGGTCTTGATACATTTTGCTACTGCCGGGGTGGATAGAGAATTTGGAAAGGTGTGCCTCATCGAGAATTTGCTTGCGGAGTTCATGATTCTTGCCAAAAGTTGCCAAAAGTGTTACTCAACTCCTAGTTAGCCTATTACAACACTTGCCAAAAGTTAGGCTACCCTATCGAGGAGTATGTGCAAAAGTCCTTCTAGGTCATCATCTAGAAGTCATCCAGGTCGTTGACGGACGACTCGCTGTGAGCAGGAGAGTGAGCTCCCATCTTTGGAACGACTATACGACTTTCGAACCATAGAACTCCCTTATGGTCCTGGCGGAAACATTTATACTTCTCCTCACCTAGAGAGAGTTTTTGTTTGATGATCTTAATTCCTTCATCATGTAGTTGTGCCATGACGATTTGGTCGTGAAGAGTGGGCTCAACTGAGATGTGATTTAGAGTGCCTTGGGAAACCATTTCCATGTTAAGCTTCCTCATTTCTGCACACAATGTCTCATTGTAGGATTCCATGGATAAGCAATCGCAATGGGACTTGCGGCTTAGTGCATCCGCGACTACATTAGCCTTGCCGGGGTGGTAGTGCACTTCAAGGTCATAATCCTTGATTAATTCTAGCCATCTTCGTTGTCTCATATTCAGATCGGCTTGTGTGAAGATATACTTGAGACTCTTATGATCAGTGTAGATATTGCACTGTGTACCCATGAGATAGTGCCTCCATATTTTCAGAGCGTGAATGACAGCTGCAAGCTCAAGATCATGAGTGGGATAATTCTGCTCGTGGGGCCGAAGGGCTCGTGAGGCATATGCAATCACTCGATTCTCTTGCATAAGCACACATCCTAGACCAGTACCCGATGCGTCACAATACACATCGAACGACTTGGTATTATCGGGTTGAGCTAACACAGGTGCAGTAGTCAGATGCTCTCTGAGAGTGTGGAAAGCTTCTTCACATTTCTCATTCCATACAAACTTTACTTCCTTCTTTAACAGTCCAGTCATGGGCTTAGCAATTCGAGAGAAATCCGGGATGAAGCGACGGTAGTAACCGGCTAAGCCGAGAAAACTACGAATCAGATGAACAGAGGTAGGGGGTTTCCAATCCATCACCTCTTGTACCTTGCTGGGGTCAACAGCTATGCCTTCGCTGGAGATCGTGTGACCCAAGAACTTTACAGTATCCAACCAGAATTCACACTTAGCAAACTTAGCATAGAGCTGATGGTCTCTGAGTCGCTGAAGAACAGTGCGAAGGTGCTTGGCATGCTCTTCCTCATCCTTGGAATAGATAAGGATGTCGTCGATGAACACTACGACGAATTTGTCAAGTTCGGGCATGAATACCGAATTCATGAGATACATGAAGTAGGCAGGGGCATTTGTGAGTCCAAAAGACATGACCAAGAATTCATATAGTCCATATCGTGTGGAAAAGGCCGTCTTAGGAATATCGCACGGGCGAATCTTCATCTGATGATATCCCGAACGAAGATCAATTTTTGAGAAGACTCTGGCTCCAGCTAATTGATCGAAGAGTACATCGATACGAGGAAGTGGGTATTTATTTTTAACAGTTACCGCATTGAGAGGTCGGTAGTCCACACATAGTCTTAAACTGTCATCCTTTTACTTTACAAAAAGGGCTGGACATCCCCAAGGTGACGCGCTAGGGCGAATGAAACCTTTGTCCAGCAGTTCTTGGAGTTGAATTTTCAACTCTGCCAATTCTTTAGGGGGCATCCTATATGGTCTTTTGGATATAGGTGCAGTGCCTGGTTGCAGTTCGATGATGAACTCAATATCCCTATCCGGTGGCATTCCTGGTAAGTCATCCGGAAAAACGTCGGCATACTCGTTTACTACAGGGATATCCTCTAGCTTAAGTCCTTCCATTACGAAAGCACAAGAATTTGTGCACTCCCGTAATGGTAGGTAAAGGGTAGTGGCTCCGTGACTAGGTGAATTTATCTCAACGGCTCGGGAAGAAAGGTCCAGCGTGACTCCATGCATAGTCATCCAGTTCATTCCCAAAATAATATCCATGCCGTAAAGGGGTAAAAGAACAAGGTCTGTGTCGATGGTTTTGCTACCCAACTTGACTGGTACTTGTCTGATCATTTGATTCGAAGCAATTTTACCACCCGGTGTTGATATCATATATGACCCTTTTGTGTGACAAACATCCAAGCCTACTTTTGCACCGAATTTTGCACTTATGAAACTATGCGATGCACCAGAATCAAATAGTATAACTGCAGGCTTGTTATGGATAGAGAATGTACCCGACATCACTGGGGCTCCTTCAGGAAGCTCTGCAAGCGTGGTGAAGTTAATCCGTCCTTGCTTGACCTGCAGGGTCTGTCTCTTGCCCCTGTTCTTGTTGTTCGGGTTGGATCCCTGACCTTGGTTGGGCGGCCCAGACTGAGGGCATTCTCGTGCAAAGTGGTTGGAACTCCCGCATTTGAAACAACGATTCGCGGGGCTGGGTCGAAAAGGCTGTTGCAGAGTGGGCCTCGGACCATTCTGTGGAGGCATCGGGGGTCGTACCATGCCTGGCTACTGTGGGGGTCTGGCAATCCATCTCCCTGGCTGAGGGGCCCTTGGTGGAGCTGTGGGTGCGGCATTTTGCATGATGCGATACCTTGGTAGCTAAGCACTTGAAGGTCTAGCGGGTGCCTTTCTCTTCTTCTCTGCCCGGTGTGCCATGATACAGTCCTCTTGAGTGATGGCCATGTTGACTAGCTCATTATATGTATCGGATTTGACAAGATTCAGTCGTTCCTTTAGTTTAGTACTCAGACCTCGGCGGAAACGATCACGCTTCTTGGCATCTGTGTCTGCGTGATATCCCGCGTATTGGCACAGGTTGTTGAAGGCTTGAGCATACTGAAGTACAGTGCGGTTACCCTGAGTGAGAGCTAAAAACTCATTTAGCTTTCTTTCCATGAGACCTTCGGGGATATGGTGTGCCCGGAACGCAGTCTTGAATTCATCCCAGGTGACAATGTGATCAGCGGGGAGCATAGCAAAATAGTGGTCCCACCATAGGCGAGCCGTACCGCGAAGCTGCTGCGCGGCAAAGCGGGCCTTGTTGGCCTCTGAGCATGGGGCCACAAGTAGTGTGAACTTGGATTCGATGGTGAGAATCCATGCGTCTGCGTCCAAGGGTTCCTCTGTCTTATGGAACAAGGGCGGCTGGGTCCCCAGAAAATCCGTATATCCTGCAGCTTGGGGGTGGGGGACATTTTGCCCACCCCGCTGGTGGTGTTGCTGTCCTTGCACCAGCTGACGCAGCAGCTCGGTTTGAGCGGCCATCACTTCCACCAAACTGGGCGGGGGTGGTGGCGATTGTCGCGGTCTGCTGCTACCGGCACCAAAACCCTCGGGGTTGCCACGTGTTGATCCAACCATCTGAAACGTGAAAGGTTACCATTAGCAATGCGATCCATATTACTTCCTCGATTCATAAATGATTGGTGTAGTCATAGACTTCCGAAATCACAACTAGAAATATGGATAGAATTTCCGTTTGCTACGAGAAAAATCATAGCTTGCTGTGGGTCCATCCAAAACATCTCATACTTTGGCAGTAGTTAGAGAACTTAGGGATGCACCACTTTGGTATTTAACTCAGGTGCTAGAACTATAGCTAAGATGGTTGAAAGGCTCGTCCTTTGCCTTACTGTCTCAGCTGTTTTTCAGCAGATCGATAGGTGATGTTTTGCCTATAACTCAGACTAGCAAGATCCAATAGGGTTGGAATTTTGTGAGAACCTAGGTCACAGAATTTAGGACAAGTTTGGTATTCAACACTCAGCCCAGAAATGTAGAGAGACATGGGTAAAAATTCCGACAAGTCTCAGCGATTGTGGATTTCATCGTTTACCAACTTACAACGAAATCACCCAAGTTTATCGTCGTTCCTTACATGCTGAGGGTATCCACAGGGTTCAGGTGTACCCATCACAAAAGAGTTACTCAACTTCTAGTTAGCCTATTACAACACTTGCCAAAAGTTAGGCTACCCTATCGAGGAGTATGTGCAAAAGTCCTTCTAGGTCATCAACTAGAAGTCATCCAGGTCGTTGACGGACGACTCGCTGTGAGCAGGAGAGTGAGCTCCCATCTGAGGTGCCTGTGGTACCTCACCCTCGAAATCCATACCTGAAATACCATCAATCTCCTGTGGCTCCTCCTCATCTTCCTCCATGTCCTCCTCATGGGGATGGTCATTCTGATCATGGTGCCACTGAATGTGCTCATTAGCATCCTCCAACTCAAGGCTCAGATCATGGAGCTGCTCCTCCAAGTGTGCTATCATGTCATCTCTCTCACCCATGAGAGTGTCCTGCTCCTGTACTTGGCCCTCAAGTTGGCCAATCTGAGCATCTCTGTCCTCAAGATCCTTACTGAGCTCCTTAATCTGCTCATCCCTGATATCTGCCATCATGTGGTAGGCCTGTGCAAGATCAGTGAGCTGCTCAAGCGCCTGACTCTGGAGAGTCAGAAGTCTGTAGAGTGCATTCATGCACCGCACGGAGGTCTCGATGGTCTCCTGGGCGTGAAAGTCCACCAAGTACTGTGAATGCTGCACCCTGTTGAGCCAAAAAGGGTCGTTGTCCTGGGCAACAGGAAACAAACCAATGGGAGCGAGTGTGACAACCTCGGGACGTTGTGCACAAAAAGTGGTGAGCGCCCTCATGGCTGCAAGCTCCCAAGTATCGGCCAAACGGCGACCAACAGCCTCAATCTCCAAGGCGGGCCACTCCGGGTGTAGCGGGTGCGGAAAGATGGTCACGTTGACACGGCACTGGGTAACTCCATTCTCTGCAAACTCCAGTCCGGCGTAACGTGGGGGAATTAGATAGCCCGCGGTGCGCAGAACATCCCACAAAATGGAGGGAAAGCCCTCCCAGTGGAGACACTGTGAGTGAACGCGTCCATCCTCATCCACCATCATAGCAACAGGCTCGGCCATCTGAACAAAAGATCAAATGGGTGAGGCCAAGAAAAAGTGTGAAAAGCACAGGGACAGATTCTGTATAGAGTGCAAAAATAACCGTAACTTCCACAGTTCATATCCAAAAATTCTCAAATTTCACCAGAACACTCCTAAGGTATTTGTGCACCACTTTGCTAGTCAACTTCAGACCTAGATAAGTCTCTAAGATGGTTTTTCCTTTCAGGTTTCACTTCTCTGTCTACCCAGAAATTTCAGTGAACAGTGGGCCAATGTTTCATGCACCAGAGAAAATCTACCTAGCCAAAATTTACCAAATTTTAACAGAAGCTACCTGGGTAAATTTGGAACAAGTTTTGTGTTGTACTATTTTGCAGAAAACCGTAGGAAGGGGTCCTAAAAATTTAAGGGGCAGAAGTGCTTATTCTGGACAGAAATCTGACATTCCATGGTTTCTGTTATTTCTTACTATCCATAAGTTCAGAATTTCTCATTTTTGAACAGGAGATAGAACGCAAAATTTGGAACAATTCTTTCAACATGAACTTTACCAGAAAAGGTCCTTTTCTCTGATCAATAAATCTCTCTTTTCGGTCATGGCAGATTTGTGACAGATTCGCTAGATAGTCCTTATGCAAAAGCACGCTTAGATACGCAAGAACCTTACCACTCTCATACAACACATTTTCAATTCCAGATATATATGGTCATGATGCATGCACGTCCTATTCGTCCTCACAAAATAAAATAATTGCCAAATAGCTTTGGTCTTACGAAGTTAGTTTCGGTGGCATACACAATACGGCTCTCCCTATAATAGCTAGTCGAGATTTTCTAACCGTCTTTAACTTATCGTAATCGCGGTTAGTGTACCTGCAGAAGATTTGATAGAACACATATATCTCATGAACCTTTCATGTCAGCACTCATAAAAGCGTCCGTATTCATTACCGTTTACTTATAGAAACGATATCTGTACAATTTCCGCCGTACAGACGACGTTAACATACGCTATCGAGATAGCGTATTCACGGGGGTACCATCATGAGACGGGGGTATGAACAGCGATCGCCATACCCTGCGCCAAACCTTCTACTCCCAATATATTCAACTAACAGTTGGCATATTGGCAGCACCTCAAGTAAGCCACTGCTTGAGGGCAGCGTTCGGTTCGCATCACCGATAGGAAGGCCAAGCTCTCTCAGTTGGCTGAGGATTCTTACCTTCTTACCTTAGCGATGAGTGCGTCGTTACAGAATTTAAGGTCGGTTGTGCATGAAGTAAGTTTTGGCAGAAAGTAATGTGCTGGAAGTCAGTTGATAATATATATAGAATTTAGATAGCCACCTAGTAACTTTCCCATAATCCCTTAGGGCTTTACGAACTAGGCACCATCCTTAGCGCACCAACGTATTTCGCAACACATCCTTCTAGTCAAGTTTTTAGGAAAAACGAGTTTTTAAGGCTTGTCGCATTCTCTGGCGTATGCATTTCGGCTCTGGCGCCAGCTGTTGCCAGCTGTGGCACCAGCTACGGCTCTGATACCAGCTGTGGCAGGACCACCTGAATTAATCCGGCTCAAGTGTATTAACCATCACCATTAGGGCAATCTCGGTTAACCTTACACTTCAAACGGAGTAATCCATTGGTCTGTCGGGTAACCTCCCGATACAACCACGGTAAAGCGGATCGAATGCCATACATACAAATGCTCATGCGACGATGAGCCCAGAGAATACCACATTCCAGCAGATATTGTAAAAATTATCATAAGTGAATATTACAAACCAAGTTTGAGTTTAGTAACCAAGTACTTCAGTGATCATAACCAAGAAGTTCTTCAGAGTTTAAGTTGCAGCGGAAATAAGATAACGACAACTACTCGACGATAAAGGATGTCTCGATGAAGCCCGTACGAGACATCACTCGGTGTCACCACCGTTGGCCAGGGGCGTATCCCATTCCACCGACCAACCAAGAGGAAGGGTACACGGCCAAGTCAAACTAGCGATCATATCCTCAAAAGTATCACCTGAAAACAAGCCACAAGCAAGGCTGAGTATACTAATACTCATCAAGGCTTACCCGACTAGTGGAATATACTTAGCCGACTTCTAGACATACAAGACTTTTTGGCTTGAGGGGTTTGTTTTGCCGAAAAGCATATACAAGTAGGTCCTTACTTTCAAATTTTAGCTCCAGATTCTAGTTTTCTTTAACCATTCTAGGTAAGCAACAATCCAATATCATACATGGTGAAAGAATTAATTTGCATCCAACAAGATTAATCATCATCATTGTTCCATTTCTTACTCTATGTGGTAAAAGGGTCGAGCAGCCTCAATAACCGCAAGAAACGGACGATTCGAATCGAATTTCTTAACCTTGCAAAGGCAATCTAAACACATGTCACATGGTTACTCCTAGAGTCACACGTGCAACTTTTCCCCTTTCTTTCCGGGTCGTGGATCGGGACTACCCTCCGAGAGTACAAGAGTCCCACGCCACGGTTCGCCGCCGGGTCGTGACCACTCGTGCACTCGCCATATAGTGGGACCGAAGTTCAAAGGGTAGGATGCCGTCCACTTGCCGGGCCAATCAGGTACTTAAGCTTACCGATTACCATATTCTCGGCATGTGGTTAGTACGTTCAAAGACTTAACCACCACTACCACACACTGCGGCCTTAGCATTTTTCACTAAACAGACGGGCCTCAATCGTAGACATCGTACCACAGCCCGTCCGTTGTCCTTATGATTGCAGCGTGTAGTAAACATTCAACTCCTATTTTCTCGCGAGTGACAGGAAATCACTCGGCTTTTACCGGAGTCCTATTAGCACAGCATTCTATCGAACCTTACATCTAGTTTTCAAGCATGGGTTCCTAACATCATGCAACTAAATTTTCATTCAACTCCTATAAACTTAATGCACAAGCAAAAGAGTAGTGGGTTGCATAATTTAGGAAAGGAAATGGGTTATGCTCCGAGGCTTGCCTTCTTGTGCAAAGTTAGTCCGGGGATCGTCTGAACGTTGACCCGGGTCTTCAACTGCTTTAGTTAGATTTGCCTGGGCTTCTCGCTGCTCACTCTCAGACTCGGGCACCAGCTCGTAAGTTCCGTCGGCGAGAGTAGTTGTTTCTACATGAATGCACAAGTTTAAGTAGTGGTGATGGTAAACGACATGATTTCCTTCACGACAAAGTTGCAGTCCGCAAAACCTGAGTTTTGTTGTGAAGTGAGTTACTTTATCATTCGTGGGCAATCGTTAATAGAGTAGAATAGTACAATGAGTAACTTCGTTAAGCAAGGTGAGGTGGGTGTTCATGGGAACTTATGTTCCGCATGGAAACATGATTTAAGTGTAACTTCTACAGTGAGTAGTTTATGGTCATGAAATCTTGGATCTAGGCACAACAGGGAAAGATATGATTACTGTAAAATTTTCAGATATTTTCATGCAGCAGATTAATTATGAAAAATATAATACATGGTTGCTGCTAGACTCTTGTTCTTTTTTACAGAACAAACGGTGCAAAAACTGAGTCTAAGATTTTTACAGGGCTTTCATATAATCATGCAGGAGCTACTGTAAGTTTTATAGGATTTATTATGCAGTTTTCAGAGCATAGTAAATGTGACATTACACACTCAGGTTAATCAAGGATTTATTTTTACAGAATCCTACACAGGGTTTTTGTCCATGAAACTTTTTACACAGCAACCTCTACCCCTGGGTATCTTCTAGTAAAAATATGAGAATTTTCCAAGTTAAGATACTATTTTCTTAATTTAATGCATGTTATTAGCACATAAATCAAATAAATAGGTTCCTGTGAGATAAAAAGTCTCTAAATTTTTCTATGGCATCTAGGTACCATTATACCAGTATGGAAAAAGTTTCGTTAGGTGATTCATAACCTAACTGAAGGGATAAAAATATTTAGTCATTCATGGTATGAAACTAAGTTTAACAAACAAGTATAGCTAGAGCTGGCTTTTGGTCCCGATCTTTTTACACAGTCCTAAACATCAAGCAACTAACTCACTGCCCAAAATTTAGGGTCGGCATTGATCTACAACAGTGGGTACAAAAGAAGTCCATTAAAACTTCCATTTCATGTAGAGCAAAATATATTGAGAATCTGAGAAATTTACGTAACAAAAGTTGTAGAGTTTCTTCTAAAGATTCCAGAACAGTTGAGTTTGCATTTTTCTGAATTTTCTACGATTTTATACCAATTTTACAAGTTCAATGATTTTGAATCTAGGTTCGAAACTTTCTATTACATCTGGGTCCTTGGAAACTAGCAGAAAACCCCCTAGGAAGATTTTGGTGATTGCAATGTGGTCCCTGGTCGCGATTCATGGCGGGGAACATCCTGTCCGGCCGAAATCCGGCGGGCTCAGTCGCCGGCGGCGAGGGCAAGGTGGGGGAGGAGCAAGAGGAGGTTGGGGGCTACCTTTGGGTGGTCACGGTTGGGGCGGAGGCGGTCTGAGCGGGGCTGCCCGCGGCTACCGGGGGCGGCGACGGGTGGAGCTCGGCTCCGGCGAGCTCCGGCGAGGAGGAAGAAAGGGGCTGGGTTGGGAGGCTTCGTGGGGAGGTAGGAGAGCGATTTTGGGGCCTAGCTCGGGTCGAGGAGCGGCGGAGGAGGGGGTTCCACGGCGGCGGCGTGGGGCGGCAACCAGTTCTGCTCTGCTCTGTTCTGGCGGGGAAGAAGAAGGAATAGGGAGAGGAGGGAGGGACGCTGTGCCGGGCTTTATAGCCAGTGGAGCTCATGGGGGCGAGCTTGGCACGGCCGGGACACTGGGTGGAGGGGGCGGCAAGGCTGGGGCGCCATTGGGTGGCGGGGGCGGCGGCCAGCGACTGGGCGGCGAGCAGAAGCAGGCGACTGGCGGCCGGGATTTGGCGCGTGAAGCAAAAGATTGGGTGCGCTCGGATTGGGCAGAGGCATGGCGTGGGGGGGGGGGGGGGGGGGGGGCAAAGCCGCTGCGGCGGGAAGCGACGGCCATTGGCTTGGCGCGGCATGGGTGGCAGGCATCGCCGGCCAAGTGGCGGCCATGCCTTGCCGGCGGGCATGGAGCAGGGGAGGGAAGAGAGGGAGAGAGGAGTAAGGGCCTAATTGCGAGAATTTGAAAAGTTCCAGGGGGCTGGTTGTAAACAGGGTGTTTTCTCCATTTTTCTAATTTGAATTTCAAAAACTTTTGAACATGAAAGTTGTTCAGAATAAAAAGTTCTATAAGTTTGGTTTCAGGCAACACCTCATTTGGCTGGTGGTTTGAAAGTTAATTTAAAAATTCAAAGGTATTCATATGTGCCTAATTAAATTTGAATTTCAACTTAACTTGTGCTAATCCTTTTATTAGTTGGTTAAGCATAGGGTTAGGCTAATGACATTGATTTAGAAATGTAATTTGTTAGGGTTGTTACAATATGGGCAAAAGAGTTTACTTTGTACATATTCAGGACAATATGAATAAGCTTGTTGACACCGGATTTTGTCAGTAAATCCGATATAATCTGAAGTATGGAAATCATCGGCTACTAGTATGCAACGAGCGGGCATGCATGCCGATGAGTCGCAAGTTTGAGTTGTCCAGAGAGTGTTGAATCCAGAAGCTTTGTTTATTGAATTGGCTTCATCAGATGGACGGGCATGGTGATTAGAAGGAAAGATTGAAGGGAAAGCCTCAATGTATAAACAAAGGTGATTAAATAAAGAAGGGAGGATACGGCATGTGTATTTATTTGCCTTGCGTCCGTCACGTGGGAACAATCCAGATTTAATGATACGTGCGGATCGATCTTTATGTGGACAGATAAGAGGAAGCTTCGTTAGCAAAGACTCTACATAAGGGAAATTAGGGTTCATATATCTTAAATGTTAGGCAAGTTTTGTTTAGATATTTATTAGGCAAGTATTATGTCTACGTGAGGTCCAAGCTAGCTCTCTTTATAAATACTAGCAGAGGCCCACGTGCGGCACGCACATGTTTAGACAAAATGCAGAAAACAAGAATTTTACATTTATAGTAAGGCATGCATTTGACATGTGGCAATGATATATTTTATAAAAAGAACCTAGTAAGAAAAGATATTTTAATTAATGAACCAACAAAATATAATAAACCAAAAATCATAAAATTAAACAGGTAAACCAAAAAAAGTTATTGGTCCTTGTAGCAAAAAGGAACCATAATATAATCAAAATCAGAAATTAACATGCATATTTAGCTAAGTAATTAAACATTTAACCTAAAAAAATGTTATTACCATCATGAGTATTTTCTCCGGATTTCATTTGGTTATATATATTATGGCTTCAGATATAGTTGATGAGGTCAAGCCAACTTTAGTCTCTGCATCACCAATTCAAGAAATTATTTTCAAAACAACAATCCAAAAAAATATGATATATTCTATTACCATAACAATTAGGGGCAGCGGAGCTTAACTTTGGGTTTATCCTTCCGACATTGATAATTTTCCCATGTCATTGCACATCTTCTCTCCTCCTCCTCCTGTAAGCTCGCATATTTTTGACATCTCTTCTGTCGAAGTTGTTCAGCTGAATCAATATTTTTAACTCCTGTGACAGAAAGAATAATTAGCACCATGGTTTGTGGACCATTTGCATTGCAAATAGAGAAAGTCTAAACCAAGAGGGAAACACTACCGGGAAGATCATCGCTGGATTAGCTCTTTTATTTTATGCCCCTCGATGTGTTAGTACCATCTGCAAGAGGGCATGAGTGCTCCATCTAATTGAAATCAGGTTTTCACACGAAAATCAATGAAGCTGAGAAGAACTGTAGCAAACCGTAAGATGGTAGAAAAGTCTATGGTCAAGTGAAGGGAGTTGTATCAAATTTAATTGATGGTGGCTTGTCTATCCTCCAATATGTAGATGATATAGTTATTTTTATGGACCATGATATTGAACAAGCAAAGAATTTGAAACTGCTTCTTTGTGCGTTTGAAAATTATCTGGTCTTAAAATTAATTTTCATAAAAATTTTCACAAAAGTGAAATATTCTGCTTTGAGGATGCAAGAGACCATGAATATCAATATTCGTAATTATTGGTTGCAAATTAGGTTCTTGTCCCTTTCGTTATTTGGGGATCCCCATGCATTATAGAAGGTTGTTAAACAAGGATTGAAAGGCAATTGAGGATAGAATAGAGAAAAGACTAAGTGGATGGAAAGGAAAACTCCTATCGGTAGAGGGCCGTTTGGTCCTAATAAATTCTATCCTCTCTAGTCTACCTATGTTTATGCTCTCTTTTTTTGTGGTCCCGAGGGAAATCCTCAAAAAAATTGAATACTATAGGTCAAGATTCTTCTGGCAGAATGACGGGCACAAAAAGAAATATAGGTTGGTCAAGTGGAACATTCTCCGTCAACCAAAAGAATAAGGAGGATTAGGTATACAAGATTTAGACATTCAAAACAAATGCCTCCTAAGCAAGTGGCTTTATAAATTGTGTAATGAAGAGGGATTATGGCAAGAAATGCTTAGAAACAAATACCTGAATAAAACTTTAAGTCAAACATGTAAAAATGCGGGGGATTCACATTTTTTGGTCAGGCCTAATGGGCGTAAAAGACCAATTCCTAAATCTAGGAAGGTTCAAGCTGGGTAGCAGTGACCAAATCAGATTTTGGGAAGACAAATGGTCGGGTAACCAGAAGCTGAAAGACCGGTTCCCTAATTTATTTAATACTAGGTGCATGCCTGTGCGTTGCTACGGGCTTGAATCAGGGCCCAATAATAAAGCACTGATTAATATGCAAAAAATTAAAGTAAAACTATAATACCAAATAATATTTGAAATATTATATCATAGTTGATTGTACAATAGAGAAATTACCTACACACAAAGTTTTCAAAGCACAATCTTACTTCTGGTCCTTGGATGAGAATAATTACAGCTATGGACTACGACAGATATTATATAGAGATCAAACACGTTCAAAATAGAACAGCCTAGGTGTAGTGAAGGACCACAAGTCATCCTCATATTGCATTGATCACATCGCGGAATTCTAAACAAAGAAACTGTAACACATAAGACAATTCAGTGTCAGGCAGCTAAGATTAAGCAGATGGAAATAACTAATTTTTTGGAACATGACTTGTGTAGGAATGGTGAGTCATCAGTTAATATATCTTGCATATAAATCATTCCATAATTCCTGAGGCTACGTCGGAGGTCTGCAAAGGATCATTAAAAGGTTAAGCAAGCATTGTTACATGAAATTGCTCACAAGGAAGCATGATCTTTCCTCAAGTTCAGAAACACACTCAAGATAGTGAAAACCCCAATCAGACACAGTTGTGACAATTTTAATTGATAGAACTGCTGCTTTGTACATTAAAGTTCCTATAGGCTTAGTTCTAACATGACGGACCAAAAATTCATCGGTCTGGAAACTGCAAAAATAAACAATATACATTGATTTTGGATATTATTTGATTCATCAGTGGTGCAAGAGTAAAGGCAAAGTGCAGATCGATGGTCACCTATTTAGCTCAGCGGTTTAATTCTCTTATTTGGCTCAGAGTAAAGGCAAAATTGTTTGAGCAGAAGACATAACATAATAATGAAGAAATATTCATACTACTAATTTGCTCACATTGAATTAAAAAGGGGGCCAAGAACAATTGCAGACGGGTGGTTCACACTGAATTAAGAAGAATTAAGAAGAATATACGGGCAGTACTTGCATTACATTTGCTTAAAAAAGATAGCCATGTCTGGATCCTTCGTTTCATTCACGTGATTTAATTATCTACCTCTTTACAAGCAAATAGTTAGCATACCTTCCACACAGATGAACAAAAAAGGAGTTGATCCCTGAGTTTTTGATGTCCAACTTACAGAGGAATCCCCTGCACTTGGACAGAATCAAAGATAACTGAAGATGAAATCTACATGCATATTTATCCTAACTCAGTCTCACTTGAATAGAATTATTGAACAGAATTAGTAAAGGTCTCACCGGTAGGAGTATATCGGTAAACTGCAGCTCGTAAGACCTCATTGTTGTGTTCACCATGCAAATTGCAAATATGCCTGGCAGACACTTCCTTGTGTATTGACTACTCTTTTGGGGCTTCTTAGATTAGATGATCTCAGTTTATATGAAATTTACGCCAGGCAGAAATTTAATTATATGAACACTGATTATAAACAATAGTCGGTCTGTCTGCTACCTCTCAAAATGCCTATTGTCTGAAGAATCAAATCTGAAGCAAGGCTAAAGTACTGCAAACTAATATTGATGGGCGATCAATATTGAAACAAATCTTATGTATTGTTGATCAAATATTCCTTGCCTTATCTGAAAAGAATTGTAATTTTCAACATCTCTTGTTATGCTACTGATTTCAAGAGACATGGCTGAAGTTGCTGCTCAATGATAAAAAAGTCTGAAACCCTGTCCTGCTACTATCCCAATCAAATTTGGGAAACAAAACTGGATCCTCAGCTTGGTAATGCTGAAATTAAGCAGTAGGCAAAGCCACCAAGGCACTATCAAGATGTAACTTTAACTTTGTTTGAGAAACATTTACATCTCTAGTTTGAATACAAAGCTATCATGTTACTATATATTTGAGGCCATGACACATAACAAAGGCGTTAAGGAGATCACATACTCTAATCTAGCCAGGCATTCTAGCTCATTTTCGAGTAAACTGCTGAACTTCCCATCACAACTATACCCTCCAATCCTCCACAGCACACATAGAGTCATAAACTACATGACACAATGCTGCTATTGACCACAAAGATTGACAAAATCAATTCAAACATGATGAATTTCAGCATTCTAAGATGCTCCATCAGATTCAGACTATACGGGCACAAAACAAACTGGACTCCATTCCTCACAGCCTGGCCGAGGGATCGATGTCAGAGGCAGCAAGAGTTCGCCAAATAAACATGCTGCTAACAGTTCTTGCTTCATGATTATAAAAATTAAAAGGTTCAAGTTTCAAAAAAAAAATTCTAGATAGCTTCCCAGTGTTCTACAACATAATAATTTTCAAGTGGGGAAGGATGTTTGCTGCTTTGTAAGGGTCACCGGTGCTTGATAGTTGTTGCAACATATGAAGTAATTCCAGATTTCAGAAATAGTGTGTTTTTCAGGTTTCATCAATCTATAGAAAATGAATTCTTTTCTAGCTGACCGAATCTTTTGTATGATCATTTACACTATGGTTATTTCCCTAGCCAGAAGGCTGTGTATTCTTCAAGCAAGGTGAGGCTAAATACTGATTTAACAAACTGATTTCAAAGGTTTTGATTGCTCCCTCCAGCCTGAATTAACCTGAAGTAGTTTCACAACAAGTTGATCCCTTTTTGACAATGCAGCAGAATTTTCTATCCATGGTTACTCATTAGTACCCAAACCAGATTGTTGTTCACCTTTTATATGTGCGAATGCCTAATTGATTATGCAACAGAGTTTTGTGCCCATGAATACCCATTTGAGAATGTGGACATTGTCTCAAATATTAATTATTTTTTAGTGCCCAAACCAATCTGATTGCTCAGAAAACATAATAAATCTGAGAGGGTGAGGACTGGAGGAGGGCGTGCAAATCAAAAAACATGTTACCTGCAGTAAGGATGAGGAACCAGGACCTTTATGCGTCCACCAGTGCCGTCGTGAGGAGGAACCGGATAAGAAGTACTTCCATATTTGACGCTCGGGAGAGGAGGAGCACGATCAGGCTGACGTTGATGGGCAGCGACGGTGGCCAGGGAAGTCGTGCAGCCGATCTTCGGGTGCCGCCCACAGCAATCGGCGATGCCAGAGCAATAGGACGTTTGCCAGATGAGCTTCCTCCATTATTAACCTCTTGTTCACGAATACAATCTGAATCATACTGCAAATTAGAATCAGCATCTGTCCAATACAAATTCCATAAGAAAGCACACTAAATCTGAACAGCAATGGCTTGTAGTCAAGGCACATCTATCCAATACAAATCTCATAAGAAAACATACCAAATATGAACAAAAATGGCTTGGGCATATTTGTGCCTAGAATGGATTATTTGTTCATTCTAGGAGCAATAGCTTGTGGTCAGGGCAAAACTACAATCGTGTGCAGATTAATTCCAGGCAAATAGGTAACACACGAGCCAAAGAGTAGAGGTTCAATTCGATGCACAAATCCCCATCATGGAATTGCGGCATAGCATCTTGATAGATAATTGATCAAAACGGAATCTGACAACCATAAATCACAAGTTTGGGATGCAAACAAGATTGGCAATAACTGCAGGTCATGGAATCAGAGGACGAGGCACTCACCTTCCCTCAGAAGTCCGCTTGCTGCAGGAGTCCGGCTGCTGCCGAAGAACAGCTGCAGAGATCCAGTCCATGGCCTCACATCGGTCTGATTAGGGAAAACTGATCTCGGGAGGGACGGCGGCGCGAGGGCACGGCTGGGACGACGGCGACTGGAGGGTGCTGGCGAGGGCGTGGTGAGCGAGCGTTGAGTGGCTGGGCGTCGCGGGCTGCGGCGGCGCGTGGGGGAGCGAGGGGGAGGGCGTCGCGTGGGGGCGAGGGGGAGGCGGGTCAGGGGAGGGGGAGGCGGATCAGGGTCTCGCATAGCACGGGGGATGGGGTCGCACGGGGCGACGTACGTAGAGGGGGCAAGACGACGGAAAATTTTGTCACACTTACCGGCTTTCTAGCTAGCAGTAATAGATATAGAATAGATAGATAGAGATAGGACGGAGAAGACATGCAACTGTTGCGAGCGGAAGTACTTGGATTGAACCACTTAATGTCTCCTTAAGAAGAGCTTTAGTTGGAGATAAGTTAACCGAGTGGTATAGCCTTGTTATAAGCCTTGTATATATTAATCTAAATGAGGGGATGGATTTATTTTTTGAAATCTACATAAAAGTGGGGCATTCACAATTAATTCAATGTATAGGCACCTAGTCAATAACAGTTTGAAAGCTACGCAAGAATTTGACATACGAAGATTCCTCTTAAAATAAAAATATTTACGTGGTATCTTAAAAGGGGAGTGATCTCAACGAGAGACAATCTAGCTAGAAGGAATTGGAATAGGGATAAAACTTGTTGTTTTTTAGTAAGCCGGAAACTATCTACACCTCTTTGTTGAATGTCATTATGCAAAATTTCTATGGCGTGCAATTCATTTTGTGTTAGGTATACCACCACCAGTCAATATACAACATTTGTTTAATAACTGGCCTAAACAGGGAGGTCAATGTTATTGATGGGAGCCGCAGCGATATGTTAGTCAATTTGGCTCACAAGGAATGATACTGTGTTTAACAATTGTAGATCAAAAACGTTTTTGCAGGTGCTTTTCAGGGGACACATTGGCTCCGGATGTGGGCTTTGTTGCAGCACATTAATGACTGAAGGCAGCGGCTAGTCGAAGCATGCCAGCTTCTAGAGTCTTCAGCTATGCAGTTCTTCGCGTCCCACGGATGGCCCTTCATTTTCCGTATTGGTCTTTAATTTTAAACACAGTGTGGTTTAAACTCTGAGTGTGTACTTGTAATAATTGTGAACTGATGCCTCTCTGTTGAGGGATCTGAAACCGGAACTTTTTCCATTATTAAAAAAACAAAATAAATAACTTGCATCAACCATCCGTACATAACACAATCAACAGGGGGGTCATCACTCCAGCAACAATAGACAGATGCCGTACCTACGTCCGGCAGCCCAAAGAATAAATCCTTTTAAATGGCGATTGAGATCTGGCCGGCCCAGTGGGGGTTATCACTCCAGCAACAATAGACTGATAATCAAAGAATGCATTACGACCTTTTAAATGGCGATGGAGATCTGGCCGGCCCAGTGCTTCATCAGTAGAACCACGCCGGCCAGCGATGTTTGCCATGATGTCATCAGCGTGCGTGTCTGTGGCACGATCGCTCGGCATGGTCGTCGATCCCATCACTGCCGACGTGAGATTAAGAGAGCGTGGTCGCGATGGCTTGGAGTGGTCGTCGATCCCGGCACTGCCTGCGGCGGGCAATTAAGAGAGCGTGGTCGCCGATCCCGGCATTGCTGGTGGCAAGCGAGGAGAACCACGTTCAGCTTGATCCCCGGTGGTTTCCTTGCTAGCACTTTTTTTAATCGGCAAGGAACACAGGACAATGGAACTTTTGGCAAGTGAGGAGGTAATTGGCAAGCGCTGGTAAGGGCATCAATCACAGAAAATTAGGCTGGTAGCATTAGGCAGCCAGGATAGGAACCTGGAAGCAAAGAAAATTAAATATAAGGACCACGTTCCGGTTTTTGGAAAGTCTGGTTCTTGGAAGTTTGAGACAATCAAGGCCTTCAACTCTGGAAAGAGAATACGGGTCGGGGTGCGATAATTGGAATTTCATTTGGGTATAGGCGGGCGGGGAAAAAAATTCTGTGCAGCAGGGCTGTATACTGCCCTCCTTGCAGCCCCACGCCCGCTGTACGACGCGTGGACAGGTGACGGATCGGACGCACGCGACGAAGAGGCCTTTCCATAACGCTCACTCGGACGACGGCTCGGCTCCAACAGACGCGACTCCTTTCCCAGCCCGCCGTGTCCGGCGCCGCCCCCATTGATTCTCATTGCTCACACCCATCACCGGCGCTGACGCATCCTCAGCCTGGCTGGCCCCACCATCGCCGCCTACCGATGCCCTCCCCGCCATCGTTGCTTGCTCATGGTGGAGAGCTGGTGGTGACCTGAGTTGCTGTCAGATTCGATTGATTCTGCCGATTCAAAAATCTGAAGATGTCTCGTTTTCCTCCTGTAACTAATGCCATCATCTCGGAGAATTCGGAGGTAGAGCATGTTCATGGAAGTGTATTCCTTTCATGGCATCGGCTGCTGCTAGGTCCAGGGTCCTCTCCGGTGGCAGCAGCGTCGGCCTCCATGGATGCTGCTAGGTCTGAGCACGATGATGGCTGCGGCAGCTAGGGCAGAGACTGGCGCAAATCGATCGGAGCCATGCGTACCTATTGAGTTGAGTTTTCTGTCTGTAAAACCGATCACTGCGAGCATAGCTCTCGGTTTCGTGAGAGCTGAGCCCTGGCTAGCCCGTGTGGGAGCTGTGCGAGCAGGCGTCGGATTGCTTGGATGCCCACGTGGAGCCCATCGGGCGTGGGGCTACAAAGAGGGCGGGATGCAGCCCTCCTGCACAGAATTTTCTTTCGCGGGCGGGTAAGCAAAATGGCTGGTGAAAAAAGAAGCGCCGAAAAGGCAGAAATAATTTAGAATTGGCTGTTTTCATTAGCATCTAAAAACTTTTGCATCCACTGGCCTGGCAAGCGGACCACCATACGAGGGGTACGTGAAAATTTTTTAGGTGGGCGTGATTTTCAATTGTTTTGGATTATTATAGTATATATACTATACGATACCGTGGGTACTCAGTAATGAATAACTGTTCAGTACCCGAGCCCACGCCCGCACCCGACCCGACCCCCGCACCGAGCACGCCTCCCCCACCCCCCCCCCCCCCCCCCCCCCCCCGTTCAGTTTTTCTACCTTTGCTGGTTCACCTCGGGCGGTTCCGTCCACCCTCCGTCCGTCCGGTTTCCCTTTTTCCTTCCCCAGCAGCCAGCTCCTGATAGATCGTGGGAGGACGATTCGGTTTCCAATTTCTCTCCGAGCTGAGCTCCTGTTCTCCCCCTCGCGACCGTCCCGGCGAGACCCTGCGCCGCCCTGGCGAGAGCCTGCGTCGCCGGCTCCCGAGCCGCCCCAACGAGGCCCCGTGCCGCTCCGGCGAGCTGCTGCCTGCAGATGTCCGCGCCGGCCGCCGTTTCAGAGGTACCCCTGCCTGCTTCCCCGTCGAGTCCCTGCGCCGCCGGCGACCCTCATATCGACGTGTCTCTGTTCCGTCCCGTGCCATCCCGGCGAGCTGCAGACGTCCGCGCTGGGTGCCGTTGCCCCCCCCCCCCCCCCCCCCCCCTGTCGTGCCGGTGATAGTCTCCCGCCCCAGCACCGCGTCGATTGGAAGTCACGCTGACCCAGGAGCGGCAGCGGCTGGTACGGGGGCGCCATAGTGTCCCGCCCCTCCGTCCACCGTACCCGTCGTCGGGCGCGCCGGAGCGGCTAGCTGGTTGGTTTGGCCCTCCCTTTTTAGCCACATTCCTGACGCCGCTCGCGAGGTCATCCACCTGCAGGTTCTTACAGCATCTCATCCGCAAGGTTCCTGCAATTCTCCAACAGAACGTCGTTTGCGCGCTGTGGTGAGCCAACCGGCCAAGCCATGTCGACGCAACCCACTAACCCTGTGAGCCCTTATGAGCTTAGGCATAATTCCTTTTCTCTTCAATTTTGCAGATTAAGTCCAGCTCGCGGTTGGCGGTCCTCCATCTTGGATGGATCGCTGGTGAGCCCCCCGCAGGCTCAAGGTCCCCTTCTATCCTTTCCCTATCGATTTATGTTGGTTTGGTCAATTTATCCTAAGTGGTGCCGATGATTTGTGGAGGATGTACCTCAAATTAGGTCGCGGTTTTTTCAATCTGTAGCTTCTGTGATCAATTTCCCTGTTTCTTGTTTCAGTATTCTTCAGTTTCCCTTTTCTGCTGTTGTTAATGTGCATCGGACCTGCACAATCTCTGACTGATTGGTGTCAGTCTGCAAGATGCGGGGATCTATCATGCTGCCTACGTCCCTGACCGACGAGCTAGAGGCAATGAGCGCCCCCAACCTCAACCGGCTCCGATCTGAATACAACATGTAGAACACCATCCTTTCAGCCCCCGTTCATTTTGTTATAGCTCTTGTATCAGATGTGTTCTGTGAACTGCTCTCTTGTGGGAATTATTTTTTCAATTGAATACTACTTCTCTCTTGTGGGAATTATTTTTTCAATTGAATACTACTTCAAGTTATGCAGTAAAGAGCTGATTAGATTGTTGATCCCATTGCTCTGCTAACTGAACTAGCATTTGGTTAGTTTTCTGAACTGAACTGCAGTAAATGGTTGATTAGATTGTCGATCCCATTGCTCTCCTAACTGAACTGCTGTCAGTTTCTCTCTTCTTAACGTACATATATTGAACTTCATGCTTAGGTACTTCGTTCTACGGATTTGTGCAATTGATGGTAATGCTAGATTAGCCATATGTTTTGATGGATTAATATTCCAGTGCACAATTGATATAAAAGCTTCAGCTTTCAGTTATACGGAGATATAACAATTACCTTGCCATGAGTTTTCTAGTTCAGTTAAATATTTTGTGTCCTATGCCTTCGAATTCTAGACTATACTCTACAGTTGACATGCTACAAAAGAAGATTAAAACTGCTATTGTAGATGGTCTGATCAATTGCATGAATAGTCAACTCAGATTTTGTTTCTGCTGTATAGTTCTGGGTAATGAGCTTGGCAATGACCGGTGAATCCATTGTTTCTCGGGATTAATATTTTTTTATTACTAGTTGTTCATAGTGTTGATTCCATGGTTTGCCATCTGAACTAGATGGAGAGAGATGCAGCTAGGTGAGACTTATCCACGTATCTTCCTCTATTAAATTTCAGTGCATTAGTAATTATACTATATAAACATTCATTTGATATTGAGGCATATCCACATTTCATATTTGTTTTTTCTAATATCATAAATGATTTCTTTGTTCTCAGTTTATCTCCCTCATTTGTGGGTAGTCTGAGAGCATATTCTTCTGCGCCTCCTTCTGTCCTGATTTCAGATGCTGATGACGCTCCATGGGAAGCCCAGTTTCAGGCATGAGAGGTGAGCTCTCACCTGTTTTTTTTTTTAACAAACCGGCAGGATGCTCTCACCTGTTGCTGATTGGTCACTTTATGTATTGTAGAATCTTCCTTTAGACAAAACATATGGCTTAACCTGTTTAATTGATGTACACTTTCAGTGGTTTTAGTAAACAATTATTTGTCAGTAGAAAAATTCTTTAGTAATTGGATTTGTTGTCCTTTTGTCTGGCTAGTGAAGGAGAATTTTTTCAGCTAGGTTTGACACTACATTCTAGAATTTCTAGTAAATCTACTTCATAATTCATTCTTTGTATGTGTCATATGGAGAAACAATGTGCAGAAATGAAGCACTTCCTTTTGCTGATCATAGCTGTTTACTTAGTATGTTCAATACTTTGCTGCCATGTAGTAAATTTCGACCTATAATCAAGCTGTAAATAGCTAGTATACGGTGATGGCTACTACCCTAGGTAGTTGGGGTGGGTGTCTATAGTGCTGCCCATTGACTCTCCATGACACCTAAAATGGCTTGCAAATCATGCCGTGACTTTTATCACTCTGGAAAATCCTCATGAAACTTTCCTACTGAGGAGCCAAGATTTCCATTTAATTCACTGTAGGCCACTTGTTCAGTTTATTGTGGCAACTTCATGTACCAGAAATTATGACAGAGTCCTGGTGTAGCATGCGAGGATTGTACTGGTCAGCATCTTCTCTTGCTTAGAGTTCCACACATAGCGAACTCTGAACTTTGTACCCAATTTGAAATGTTCTTCGTTTGAGTTTCTTCATGAGATAGTTTCTGATTCATAATCTGTTATTTGCTTTGGTTATTTGAAATGTACTGTGCTCTATTTCGTGTAAGTTTCATGTCCTGGATCACCTCTGGCAAGGGCAACTCTGAGCATGGAATTGTGGGTTTGAGGTACCCGAATCCTTCTGCTGTATGAAAAATTGTCTGGTCCCTTGACTTTGATGTCTCAAGCAGTTTCCGGTCGCATTCTCTGATACGGTGCCATTGGTGAGATCTTTCCTTGGCAATCTTCTCCAATAACAGGTACACGCATCAGAAATTTTGTGAATTTTTTTTATCAACTACCAATATACTGAGCACTACTGCCTTTGCATTACGTGTCTATATTTCTATACAATTTTTAATATCATTTGTTGATATGGGGTTCTGTTGTAGATCTATTTATAGAGCTAGAGAATATAGGGGGGGGGGGGGGGTTGTATTCTGTAATGCTATTGATTATGCAAGTATATTCCACAGTGAAGAAAATCTCATATGACTCTATGAAAACTCACGAAAACAATTCTAATCATGTAAAGCTCGATTGGGTATTCAAGTTGATATACCAACCATTTTACTCTCAGGTATCCTTTGTTTTGCCATTACATTAATAATTAAGAAATGTCTGATGCATGCAAATACCATTGGACCTGTGTAGTTTGATTTAAATAATTTGCATCTTCAGTTCAGCTGATGAACACTCTATTGTTCATGGATCCTATTTACATGCCGATGTTAAAGATTTAATTAAAGTTCCTAATTGTTGCTTTGCTTAGGACACGTTGCATGTTAGATGGCATCTAGTAATCTTGGTTGCTTTGTTAAATTTTGATGTTAATATTGAGTCCCTCTATACAGTGTCAGCATGATTGCATATATGGAATGATGATGGCTGAACTGACATGGCTCATGGAATCTAAGAATAAATTAATTAAATGATCAGGAAGAATCAAAAACAGAGACCGGTAATATGTTGGATTGGAGAAATCGGTACTGTTTTTGGTGCGTGGACCTTAACCTTGGGAGTGACCATTCTGACAAATCGATAGCTCACAATCATGTGTTGTTCTGAACTATTGACATCTGTATGCAGCTCCAAGATCACATTAGAGCAGATTGATCAGAATAAACGAGCTTGACATTTGTATGCATTATGGAAGACATCCAAAAAAGCTTAGATGACCATGAAGGATGAAATATCGAGGGAAGTGTATAAAATTCTTGTTGACTTGATGGTTCATGTCCTTCGGAGACATTGTATGCATATAATGTGATTCTTTGTAAACTTTCTTATGGCGTGTTACTAATTTCAAAGAAGTTTCTTTATTTCCGTCACTTGCATGCCAATCAATCACTGGAAGATAGAGTCTGGAGATTGGCGGGAAGATTGAAGAATAAAGAGTGATATGAATAGTATTTATGCTAATAAAGTGTTGTTGGAACATGAGTGATTTACGATCGGCCATGAAATATTTGGTGTAGAAGTGAGCTTTACAATTGAAAATAATAGAATTTGTGATTTCACTTTTTTTAGGGCAAGTGATTTCACTTATTAAGCATGTTGCCAAATCATGTAGAATTTATGATTAAAAGCCTACTTTTTAAGTGTTTGTGATAGGCCAGTGGATGCTAGGTGTAAGAAACTATGTGTTGGCCAACGTGTCAAGAAGGAATTGATCAAATTGTTTATGTACGGAATAATTAATCCAATCCATGGTTGCACGTCCAATTTAATCTAATCCATATACACAAAAGTTTATGCATTCTCTCATGCATTCAGGAACGTGTCAATGCTGTATTGACCAAGCACACCTAACGATCAACCTGCACCACATGATGTCTCCGGAAAAAACGGATCTCCGTTATGCATTCCGTGAAACACAACACCAGGATGGGACCGTGAGCCTGCGCGGGTGGGAAAAAATCGAACGCTGCGGGTGGGAAAAACCGGCCGCCCAGGAAATGCTCGGTCGTGCGCGGGGGCCCTCGGCGTGCGAAGAAGCTGAATAGTTATTCAGTACCCAGGTACCTATTAGCGGAGTCCTTTATATATATACATGTATATATATAAAGGGATGATGGTCACTGTAAGTTTTTTATCCCATGATCAACACAGAATAATTTACTTTCTCAAGTACCTCTATCTTTAGCTTCTCGACGAGTTTTCTTCTAGTAAGCTGGGCTGCATCGACATCGACCTCCAGCAAGCTGCAAGTTCCCGTCACCGGGTATCCTAGATTCCAACTTCCGAACGCATCACTGTCGTTGGTCTGGTTCTTATCCACCAGTTATTGAGTATCTTGGATTTTCGACTGATGGCGCATCGCTTTTATCTTGATCTACGGTATTCACTAGTTATTGATTCTAATCATATCTCGTAAGGCTGCATCATCTTGATCTTATGCGAGATGTGGTAGAATCACAGTTATCTCGCTTTGAACACTACTGGAAATCAAGAGATCCGTGACGAACGATTTTTGTCACTATAAACGCGAAATACGTCACGAAAGATTTTCCGTGACGAATTTGCGTTCGTCTTAGAAGCCGCATCCTGTTAGGTCTACTGTGACGAACCTCAAAAAACATCACATAACTGTTTTTTTTCCTGTGACGAAGAAATGTTCGTCACAGAAGCATATTTTGCTTCTGTGACGAGTTGCGAAACGTCACCAAAAGCCGATTCCACGTGTTCCAGCCCACGCTGGCAGCTGATATGGTGCCACGTTGCCGGTTGACGTGTCATCCATGCTGGCAGCTGACATGGCAATGTCCACGTTGGCCGTTGACGTGTCATCCACGCTGTCAGGTGACGTGTCAGGCGTCACGACCCGCAAAGGGGGACCGACACGTGATGACCTTGCACGACGCCACGTGTTACTATTTGGTCAGCCCACGTGTCACTATATGGTCCGCCCAGGTGTCACTATCTGGGCATCCCACGTGTCCTTGCCTCATGTTGACAGGTGTCACTATTCGGGCAGCCCACATGTCACTATTTGGTCCGCCCACGTGTCTCTCTGCGGGCGGCCACGTGTCCTCGCCTCAGGTCGACACATGTCACTATTTTGCAAGCCCACGTGTCCTCGCCTAAGGTGGACACGTGCCGCCTTGCGACAGTGGCATGTGCCATTCCAGGACGTTGCCACGTTTCATTACCAGACGGAGCCACGTGTCCTCTTCTCGTTTGTGCACGTGTCGCCCTGCAGCTTGGCCACGTGGCCTCGACCGATTCAGCCACGTGCCTCTTTCCTATGTGTGCACGTGTTGTTGTGTTGCTCGTCCACGTGGCCTTCTCCTGTTCGCCAACGTGTCCGTTTTAAGGATGACCACGTGTCCTTTCCTTGTTCTGCCAAGTTTTGGCTTCCTATTTGCTTGTGCCAATTGTCCTTCTCCTGTTTGTCCACGTGTCCTTTCCTTGCTGGCCCACGTTTTGTTTCCAGATTCTTCCACATGTCGGTGCCCTAGCTATCCACGTGGTCGTTCCTGGCTGACCCACGTGCCGTTTTCCTATTCTGCCACGTGTCGGTGCCCTATTTGTCCACGTGTCATTTTCCTATTGCGGCACGTGGCGTTCCCATATGGATCCATTTCGTCACAGCACCATTTTCATCACAACACCATTTTCGTCACAACACCTTTTCGTCACAAAACAACATTATACATCAGAATTGTTCCACAAATAGTTTCATTACATGACCACAATTAGCGGGGCACTGTTCAGAATCACATTATGACATAAATGGGAATGTCCAGGGTCACTACAGTTCCACACACATAGGATCAGAGCTGAAGAGAGGTACCAAGGTTGCTTTGGGCCTGGATGAACTGTGAAAGGAGGCGATGGCTATCTTCTTGTTGCTTCTTCAGCTCCTCATACTACCTTTGGGTTCTCTCCAGCGCTTCATGTGTTGCTTCAGTCTCCCTCTGTAGTGCATCACTCTTCCTCAGTAGATCATCACTGTTCCTCTGGAGTTCTTCCACTCGTTCATGCAGAATAGATGAATCCTGTCTTTCAGCATCAAGTTTTTCATGAAGCAAAGCTTCAGAAGATGACTGACGCCTCGACCTCGAGGAGGGAGCGGCTATACCAGCATTCTTCAAGAAAGTGCTGTTGGAGCTGGCCTGGGAGAGGGCCTTGGAAACAACCTCAGCACTAGGCAATCTTGACTGCCCATCAGCAACAGAGTCTGCCTGTATAGTTTCCATTAACATCTACAAATGGTAAAGATGAACTATTAGCCTACTGATCATATTGGATAAACAATCTAGAAAAAGAAACATTAAACAAACTAGGAACAAAGGCAGATTGGATAACTGGTACTAAAAATTGTTAACAAACCACAGAAATATAGGCAACCATGCACGTTAACAATATATGATGTGGCATGTATAGAGTGTTGGACAAAGAAGGACAAAACTCTTGCTGAAGGAATGTACGGGGACTTACAACTGCATCTCTAGCCGCGACACTCAAATCGTTCTTGCTGCTGGTATGGCAGACCTTGAAGGCTACCATGGCATCCACTTCAGTGGGTTCGGCATCTTCATCAACTTGGAGCTCTACATCCTCGGTGACTTCAGTGGGTACAACATTGTTGCTCTTGTTCTGGTGCTGATGATGTACCAAATGCATGAATCAAACTTAAAGAATAATGGGACTTGCCACGAGAGACATACGGAAGTGCAACAATAATGGGAAGTAGAAGAATGAAGAGGTTACATTAGAAGAGTGTTGACACTCACATATGAATGCAACTGCGCAATGTAGCAGCGTGATCCTGTTGCTGAAGGTAACAAGACTCTGCCCCTGTTTAGCTTGTGCTTCTTAGAAACCTCCTGCATGAGATGTATGTGTTAGTCTCCATCATAAGTTTACACCGCTGTGCATCAGTCATGTTGGAGAGAGGAAAGCACACGAAGAGAAATGACCCTGTGGTGTGCACTTGACCACTTGTCAACAAGTCGGCACCACTATGCATCAGTCATGCTGGAGACAGGAGAGGTTGTGTGGATCTCATTTGCAGCAACGCCAACAAAGTATTTCTGCTTCAACTTATACCGCGTCTGCCGTATGGATTTCTGGAACACACTACTACAAGCATCTGTTGTTGGCTGCTGCCTAGTGTCAATTGCTAACCTTCCCTGGTGATTAGAACCCAAATCAGACTTACATGTAAGAATTGAATGTACAACAGGGACTAGTAGGTAGGCACTCACAAATAGCCTTCCCACGAAGCCATCGAAAAGTTCAGGTTGTTCTTTGTATTCTTTCCAATGGGTCAAGATAGGAACTTGAGACCTAACAGCAACACCAGCCTCTGATGAAAACTTGGCAGCTTGTGCCGGAACATGGGGCCTTTTGTTCCCCTCAAGAACAGAGATGCGCATCCTTGTCCCCATAGCTTTGTTCATCCTGTCAAGCAAAACTCCCCGTGTTGCTTCCCTCGCCTTCCTTCGGCCACCTCTTTGTGTAGGTGTTGCAGAGATTTCATTCAAATTATCATCATCATCAAATATGAAACCATGAGCGCTAAAAAGCTTTAGGGTCAACGAACCAACCTTCATCTTCAATGATGGCATTACCATCATCTTCACATCGTGCCCAGTCTCTGAAAGGACTTGAACAACCATTAAAGTGCTCATTACAGGTAGTGTTTTCTGGTACTGCTGGCAATTCTTCCTGCACAGCATTGTCATCACCGCAACTGTTTTCTGCAATTGGCTACAACCTTTCATGCACAGGCCGTTGAGGTGCTCCTGCAACGTCCAACCTTTTTCTTATCCTTGATGAAGTTTCCTGCGTGACATGTGTTGGTGGGATTGACCTCACCCTCTTGGATTGTCTTCCTCCAAGACCTAGGGCAACACTTGTTGTCCCAACCTTCCTACGCCCAGGGCCCTGTAGATTTCCAAAGGCATAACTTGTAAGCATGTCAATAAATTAGAAGCACTTGTAAGAAGTGAAAATATGTAGTCACTGCATTGGAAAAAAATAGTGCTGCTTGTAATCATAGGAAATATCTAGTTCACGCATCCCCCGCCCGACAGCCAAGTTTAGAAGATGCACCTCATTTCGTAGGGGTGTCCGCTCCTCCTCTAAGTCCGTATCATCATCTCCATTGTTGGGCTCTTCTTGCGGGATGTAATCTGCATCACTGCTAGACCTTCTCCCCTTGCTGCCTTCACTACAACCCTTTGAAGTTGTTTTTATTCGAGTACTAAGAGCTGCTCTTAATTCAGGCAATCCACTCGCCTTCAATACTCTGTTATTCTTCCTGATGTTGGCTTCCCGTGCTATTTTGTAAGCACAGTCAACAGGTTCACGATGTGTAGGTTCTAACATGTGTGAAACAGATTTTAAGTGTTAGGGAGCATGCTAGAACCTCCAATCCCAAACCGTGGATGAATGTGTCCCTACCTAAAACCACAGACCATTTGAAGTAGGTTTTTTCCAAGAAATGCATTAAGAGATGCTTTTATAGTAGACAATCTATTCTACGCTAATACTATGTAATTCTCCTGATGCGGGCGTGCCGTTGCATTTCATATTCATGGCAATCCCGTTCACTTTGTGTAGGTTCTAACATGTGTGAAACAAATTTGAAGTGTTAGGGAGCTAGGTTGATTACATAATTATGCTTGGAAGTTGGAAGTAGAATGCAGAGCCACTAGAATCTGCAATCCCAAACCGTGTACCTACCTAGAATGACACAGAAGGTAGATGGATTTTGCATACCTCTTGCTACTTGGCCTCGGATTTCGACCATTGTGAATCGTCAGGGTAGCTGCGCGTCGAAGATGGTGCGGCTGCTACGATGCTGTGGTCGTCGTCGACGTTAGTGGCCAAAGTGGAAGCAGCTCCGGTGCGGCGGTAGTGGCAGATGGGGAAGCAGCTCCGGTGCGGCGGTAGTGGCGGACGGGGAAGCAGCTTCGGTGCGTCGGTAGTGGCGGACCCGGAACCAGATCCGGTGCGGCGGTAGCGGCCGATGGGGAAGCAGCTTCGGTGCGGCGGTAGTGGCGAACGGGGAAGCAGATCCGGTGCAGAGGTCATGGCGGACAGGGCAGCAGATTCGGTGCGGTGGTAGCGGCCGACGGGGAAGCAGCTCCAGTGCGGCGGTAGTGGCAGACGGGAAAGCAACTCCGGTGCGGCGGTAGTGGCGGACGGGGAAGAAGATCTGATGCGGCGGTAGTGGCCGACGGGGAAGCAACTCCGGTGCGCTCAGCGTCGTCGACGGGGTTGAAGCTCCCGCGCGGTGGTCTCTGGTGGAGCAGAGGGGTCGAGTGCCGGTGTAGAGGGGAAAGGCGAAAGAGATTGAGAGGAAAGGCGAGAGGTAGAGAATGGATCGAAAACTCGAAAAGGGGTAGAGGATATGGGGTGCTCGAGCGAGATTGTCATAAATACCCTTTAGAGTTTGGTTACCGCTCGAGCGGTGTGGCTTTTCCTTGAGGGGTACAAGGGACATTTCGAGTGAAAAGTTTTCGGCTTCGGCGTCAGAGTTGGCGCCAGGTGAAAATTTCGGAGCGTGGTGTCCCCTCTGATGCATGGACCTCACATGTCGGTTTTCTTAGAATGCATTATGAAAGCCGCGCCCATTTCTTGTGAACAAGATTGTTTCTCTTTTAATCTCCGATTTGAAATTTGGATTTGTGTTTCTCCCTAATACAACATCGAAATGACTTGATTCTTTTTGTAAAGTGAATCTAAAATGAAGCTCGATCCAATCGTTGCTCTGTGTCACTCTCTTTCTATGGAAATGCACTCTTTTTTGAAAATGCCATGGTTCTTTTCACTCTAGCTTTTGCACATCAAAGTCAGTAGTGTTCATCACACACAGATGCATATGGAAGCACTTGCGCTCATCACCTAACAGAAGATTACTCACCCTACATTCTACCTCAACGCATAACCAACTCCCATGACAACAAGGGCTACAACCATCAGACAGAAGAAAATCATAGCTTGGGTCAATTTCTCCAGCTTTGCTTCCAATCCGTTGCTCTTCAGCATGCCACCACCTGCTGCAAGGCTTCCAGCAGCATGAATGTGCTCCATGGATTGGACTTCTTGAACCTCTTCTACATCAACAAAATATAGGTTGACCATCTTTTCTTTAATCAAATCATTCAAGTAACCCCTCTGCTATGTGAAGTAGCCACACCACTGAATAAACAAGAAACCCTTGCTTAAACTCTATCACAGATCTGAAAGCACAAAAACCAAATCAAAGCTAAATCCACTAACCGGGCATTTCAAATACACCTGACCGATGTTCTCATTCTCTTTCCTCGATCGGGCCTCACGCATCCTTGCCCTCTTGCAGGTCTGGCACATCATCATGGGCAAGCCAGTCTCCTCCCCAACAAGCGAGGGCATTTGCCTTCTTTCGGATGAGGACGCTACAACATGCGACATCCTTCCACGCCGGTGGCAATGGCGGGCGGTCAGACGGGCCAGATTCCGGTGGCAATGGCATGAGGCGAGCAGAGAAGGAGCAGTGAGCCACGTCTGCCTAAAGGATAAGGCAGTGACAGAAAAGTCAACAAGCTAGGCTTAAATGCATTGTGAGAGTGAAATACTGAATGGATGAAAATTACTTAAATAACCCTAAGCATCTCCCCCTTTCCCTGCCTACTCCCTTCCTCTTTCGACTCCGGCAAACAAGGCAGGCCGAATGATCCCCACTGA
The DNA here is from genome assembly GCA_032594955.1 of Panicum miliaceum. Taxonomy (NCBI): domain Eukaryota; kingdom Viridiplantae; phylum Streptophyta; class Magnoliopsida; order Poales; family Poaceae; genus Panicum; species Panicum miliaceum. The sequence goes on along the minus strand of CM064056.1, from coordinate 42,434,545 downwards.
GCTAACCAGCGACAACGATTCCAACTCCAGCATGGGTTTCCCCAAGGTGGCAGATCTGCCGGTGCCGGCCAAACGCCCCTGTGGTCGTCTCCCGAAGGTTGAGTCGTGCCCCTCGGCCTCGCCGCCGGCCAAGCGCCCCCGTGGTCGCCCACCGAAGGCAAACAGGCCCTCCTCGGCCTCGCCGTCGGTCAAGCGTCCCCGTGGTCGCCCACCAAAGGCAGACTGGCCCTCGTCGGCCTCCCCGCCGGCCAAGCGGCCCCGTGGTCAGTCGCCGACAGCAAAGTCGCCATCCTCCCATGTGCCGCCGGCCAAGGGTCGACGCGGACGCCCGCCGAAGACAAATGCGGCCTGCATCGCCTCGCCTCCACATAAGCGGGCCCGCGGCCGGCCACCGAAGGAGGCGCCATCCGAGGCCAATATGTGTGCATGCATCATCCTCCCATCGACGATGCAGATGCCACAGCCACCGTTGGGTGCCGTCCCAGCTCCTGTTCTTCCTCGCACGGTCTTCGAGGAGCGCCAGTTGGCATTAATGATCAGCGCCGACGGCCATAACTTCGACCATCGACAACATTAGGAAGGAAGCCAAGGAAGTCCTTTATTTAATCGCCATTTCCCCCACCATCGACGTCCTTGCCAGTCGCCAGTTGAACATCCACTAGACCAGTCGCCAGTCGATCGCCTGCCCGTCTGACGCCATGAAGCGAACCGGCTACTCCGCGGCCGAGGCCTCCGCCGCCCGATCGCGCCACCTCTCCCCCTCTGCCCATGCCTCCGACTCCCCGCCGCGCATGGAGCAACCCTACGGAGCCTCGACGTCGTCGTCGCGTGGCGTTTCTCGTCGCGCTCCGACGCCGGCAAACTCAACCCGCTGTCGCCCGCGGATGTAGGCCGCGGAGGCGCTGGGGGCTCCCCAGAGCGTTCCCAGCTTCCTCCGGCGGTGGTGGCACCTTCCTCCTTAACCCCCACGCCCTCATCGTCATCGCAGCCCTCATCGTTGACGGTCACCCTTCTTGCACGCGACTACGACTCTGACACCCAGACGGAGGCGGACTCGTTCACCTTTCCTGCGGCCTTCTTCTACGACTCCGACACCCTTCCTGCGGCCTTCTACGATTCTGACACCCAGACGGAGATGGACTCGTTCTCCCTTCCTACGGCCTTCTACGACTCCGACGACGCCGACTTCGACGCTGACTCTGACACCCAGACGGAGACGGATAAGTCCGACGACCAGAACCGTGGCTACATCAAACCAGTCCCTCGTGGCTCCGCTCTGCGCGTCTACCACCATGCCGACGGCATCTATAGGTGCCCTGTCTACTTCGGCTTGAGGCAATGGTGGACCAGGCCGAATGAGATCAAGGACCATGTCATGGGGAAGGCCAACTCCTCGGTCCTGAGGGCTGAGAACAAGAATAAGTACAGCCGCCACCGCGTCCTGGCCCGGAACAAGGGGTGGATATCAGTGAGCCGCGCACTGCATGCGCTGGTCACCGGGAATGTGGAATGTGATGACTGCCTGCACACCGAGCCTCGCCGCTGTGGTGTGTGTCATCGTTGTCGATTACCGTTCCACGTGTGCTAAGTGTTGATGCTCGATACGGACCATTTTTTGACCGTCAAAACCTGCATAAAAGCAGCATTTACCCAAAGACCAACACTAGAATAGGGCTTTATCTAACGAATTCCACCAGTTCTGGTCAATTTCTGTATGCAGGCGATTACGGGACAAAATTGCAGGAAATGAGCAACTAAGATTCAAGGCGTAATTCCAAAATGCGCAAACTGACAAGGCAAGAGCAAAAGAGGCCCAACAAGATAGGAAATCAGACTCAACCAAGGCCCACTCACCTGCTAAGGGCCTTAGGACCCACCTACAAACCAAGTGGCCAAAGGAGGAGCTGAGCCGGGCCACGCCTGGTTCGGCCGACCTACCCAGGTCGGCTGACCCAGGGAGGAGGCAACCGACCTTCCCCTTCGACGTGGCGCCTCCTGATTGGTTGTTTAAGGCGGTTTAGGCAGGCTTGGGCGCATTGCACGATAGAAACATCCCTCACACACCCCTATAAATGTAAGGGGGTGCTTCTAAAGAGAACACACCTTCACATCCCTCTCAACTCCCTCTTGGAGTTTCTCTTGTGTTCATGAGCTCTAGGCTCATCTCTAGAGGTGATTAGAGTTAGGGAGAGAGTGGGGAGGAGTTTGGGGAAGTGTCAGGTTTGTCGGCACTCTTCTCCAACTTGTACCTCGAGGGATGCTTGTCAATTAAAGTAAGTGTTCGTACTTTCTTATGTGCTTAGTTTCTTAGTTAAGTTATAGTTCTAGGTCTTTAGTTGCTTAGCTGGATCAGTACTTCACTAGTTTATAGTGGGTGCTCTAGTTTAAGGCCATAGGCTAGAGTAGTAACGATAGTGTAGACGTGACGTCTAGACTAGACTTACCTATTGGTTGTGGTGTATCCCATGGTTAGATGAGGTAGGTAGCAGGTGGTGACAGCCTTGTCTGTCCAGCGGAACCCTCCCCGTTCGGGTATATCCTAGTGCCGAAATACTAGAACTCACCAGTCTTATTCTGTGGGAAGCTAGTAGCCCGAAGCAAGCAGGTAGGACAGATCTATCTTATCTTTGAACTCAGCCTTAGGAAACCTCTCTACCCTCACCTCTAGCGGGTGTGGTGTCCTTGAACGAACCTGAACCATAGAGAAAGTACACACGTTCCTCAGTGGATACGATACCCTTGGAATACTCCTGGGTGAAAGCTACAACGGTATCCATGCGCTTGCTGGATTTATTTTCGTGACGCTAGGAAACGTTAACAAGCTTTCTGGCACCGTTGCTGGGGAACGGTTGCTAGCTTCTCTTCGAACCTAGTTCGCCCTCGTATCTTTTTCTTTTCTTTGCTTCTATCTCTACCCCTGCTATCCATGGAGCAACTATCCATGTTTCCGCTCTCCACACCCAAGAGTGAATTTTGCAAACCAGCCTCTTCATCTGATCCAATTCTTTCACCTGGTTACGAAATTCCCTCCGGATTCATAAGCAAAGTTCAGGAAAGTACCTTCTCGGGATGGGGGGATGAAAATCCCTACTATCATCTGCGTGACTACCGGGAACCACCTCAGGTAGAACAAGAGGTACCCCAAGAGAAAACCAGGGCAGCCGAATCCAAGCCCGTAGAACTCCAACCTTTAGATTCGACTCCCGTATCTCTTCCTGAACCAGAATCCGAAAAAACTGAGGTAGAGGACCCTCTACTTTCGGAATTTGAGCATGGATTCGAGGAGGATCTCTTTGAAGATCTTGGCAACACCTCGAAGTATCTATGCCAGAAGCGACCACCAGTCCCGGTCACTCCTTTAGAACCATACGAAAAGAACTACCTTTTAGAGGCTATCAAGGAGTTGACAGCCATAATGAGCAGCGAATGGTCGATAGAAGGAGAGTCGAGCTCATCTCCCATTCAAATTAGCCACCCTTCTTCTCTCATCCACTGCCGCATAAACAATCAGGAGGTGGATGCTCTTTATAACCCCGCTGTTGGAGCAAACATCATGTCCTACAAATTCGTGCGCGCCTTCTTAGGAGGCGAAGCTCTAATTCCAACGGACAGGACCCTTAGGGGGTCTTCAGGTTCCCTTACAGGAAGCCACGGGGTACTTTAGAAGGTGCCAGTGCGACACAATGATGTTAAGGTGAATCTAGATTTCCATGTGTTCGAAGTTCCCAACTTCGACATTCTTATCGTCTATCCAATCATAAAGCTTCTCACGGATGTGCCGAATTCAGGAACCCTTAACATCAAATTGGGGAAAGAAACCCTCTCTGTTCCTATCACTTGATCGGTAAATTCAGTGGCAGAGGTTTCCCCCATAGTAGAGCCAATTGAGCAGGTGCTGGACACAGACCCTCTAGATTTGTCAGAAATGGCCCTCGAACAGGAAGCTGAAGAGTTCATCCAAGAAGAGGAGGATTCTGATGAAATCTTAGAGTTCAAAGATTTGAAGTTCCAGCCCGACCTCCAGTTGAGCTTAAGCCATTACCTTCTGGCCTTCGATATGCCTTCGTAAATAGTGATGTAGAAGCTCCCGTGATTATCAGTGACAAACTCTCAGAAGAGGAGACCTCAAAGCTCATCGCTATCTTAGAAAAGCATAGAGCTGTTCTCGGTTATGCCATCCAAGACCTCAAGGGCATTAGCCCTACTCTTTGCACTCATCAAATTTCCATAGATCCTGCTATGGCACCTTCCAAGGAGCCTCAACGCAGGTTGAACAATGAGATGCATGAAGTGGTGAAGAAGGAGGTCCTGAAACTCCTACATGCCCGATCATCTATCTAGTCCCGTATAGTGAGTGGGTGAGCCCAGTAGAGGTAGTGCCCAAGAAAGGAGGTATGACTGTCGTGGAGAACAACAAGAATGAGCTGATCCCACAACGAACCGTCACGGGATGGAGAATGTGTATCGACTACAGGAAGCTCAACAAGGCTACAAAGAAGGATCACTTTCTGCTTCCCTTCATTGACGAGATGCTCGAAAGGTTAGCAAAGCACTCCTACTTCTGTTTCCTTGATGGCTATTTTGCTTTTCATCAAATCCCAATCCATCCCGACGACCAAAGCAAGACTACGTTCACATGCCCCTATGGAACCTACGCGTACCAACGGATGCCATTCGGGTTGTGTAGTGCGCCCGCTTCGTTCCAAAGGTGCATGATGTCCATCTTCTCGGACATGATTGAAGAAATTATGGAAGTCTTCATGGACAACTTCTCGGTCTACGGTAAGACTTTTGATCATTGCCTCAAGAATTTGGATAGGATCTTGCAGAGATGCCAAGAGAAGGAGCTGGTGCTGAATTGGGAGAAGTGCCACTTCATGGTCCGTGGGGGCATTGTTCTCGGACATCTCATCTCCGAGAGAGGAATCGAGGTGGACAAGGAAAAAATCGAAGTCATTGATCGACTTCCGCCTCCCACCAATGTGAAAGGAATCCGAAGCTTCTTAGGTCATGCAGGGTTCTACTGGCGTTTCATAGCTAACTTTTCCCATATTGCTAGACCCCTCACAAACCCGCTAGCTAAGGACGCCCCTTTCCAATTCGATGATGAGTGCCTAACAACCTTTTATACACTCAAAAAGGCACTCATCTCAGGTCCAATCATCCAACCCCCAGATTGGAAGCTTCCCTTTGAGATCATGTGTGATGCTAGAATCTATGCGGTGGGGGCCATACTTGGGCAAACTAAGGACAAGAAGCATCAGGCGATCGCCTATGCAAGCAAGACACTAACAGGAGCTTAGTTTAACTATGCCACAACTGAAAAGGAGCTCCTGGAGGTTGTCTTTGCTATAGATAAGTTCATATCTTACTTAGTGGGTGCAAAGGTTATTGTATACACTGACCATGCAGCTCTGAAGTACCTTCTCACTAAGAAAGATGCGAAGCCAAGGCTCATAAGGTGGATCCTTCTTCTCCAGGAGTTTGATTTAGAAATTAAAGATAAAAAGAGAGTAGCAAATTCGGTTGCAGATCATTTGTCGCGTATGATTATCACTAACACGCAGGAACTGCCGATAAATGATTTCCTCCGGGGCAACATGCTACTCAAGGTAACGGCTTCGAACCCCTGGTATGCAAATATTGTCAATTTTATGGTTTCATGGTACATCCCACCTGGGGAAAACAAGAAGAAGCTAGTATTTGAGAGCACACGACACCTATGGGATGAGCCATACCTCTATAGAGTCTGTGCAGGTGGATTACTCCGAAGATGTGTCCCCACAGCAGAAGGGATCAAGATTATTGAGAAATGCCATGCAACACCATATGGAGGGCACTATGGTGTGTTTCGCATGCAAGCAAAAATATGATAAAGTGGTTTCTATTGGCCAACCATGTATGAATACAGCAAGGATTTCATTCGAAGGTGTCCCAGTTTCCAGAAACACGGAGGAATTTCAGCTCGCGATGCCATGCCTCTCACATATAACCTTCAAGTGGAGCTCTTTGATGTATGGGGCATTGGCTATATGGGACCTTTTCCGAAGTCCCATGGCTTTGTGTATATCTTGGTTGCTGTGGATTATGTCTCCAAATGGATAGAAGCAATGCCATGCAAGGCTGCCGATGCAAAGCACGCCCGGAAAATGTTTCAAGAGGTAATTTTTCCAAGGTTCGGGACACCTTAGATGGTAATTAGTGACGGAGGATCGCATTTCATCGATGCGGCTTTCCAAAGCTTCCTCAAGGAACTTGGGACGATGCATAACATCGCTACTCCATATCACCCTCAGACAAGTGGTCAGGCAGAAATATCATATATGCAGATCAAGAATATTTTGCGGAAGACCGTCAATGAGATGGGTAAACAATGGAAGCCTAAGCTAGCGGATGCATTATGGGCATATCGCACAGCTTACAAGACTCCCATTTGTATGTCAGCCTATCAACTTGTCTATGGGAAGACGTGTCATCTACATGTCGAATTGGAACATAGAGCACATTGGGCTATCCGAAGATGGAACATGAACTTGAACCTAGCGGGAGAGCACAGGAAGAGGCAGATATTAGAATTGGAAGAGTGGAGAGACAAAGCCTATCACAATGCCACATTATATAAAGAAAGAACAAAGAGAAGGCACGATAAGAGGCTAAAGCCGAAAGTCTTCACACCCGGAGATAAGGTATTACTTTTCAATTCTAGGGTAAAACTCTTCGGCAGCAGGAAGTTGAGAAGCAAGTGGATGGGACCCTACCTCGTCATTGACACATCAACGCATGGGGCCATAACGATCCAAGATGATGAAGGTAACATCCACAAGGTAAATGGCCATCATCTAAAATTATTTTTAGATCATGATGCAACTATAGATGAAGATGTAGACGTGATTGAACTCGTTCAACACGACTATATACTTGATTAAAGGGCTCTATAAACCATATCCTAAGGTAAGCCACTTGTACAAACTTCCTAGACTCTCCCCACTACTGTCCAGAAAAGAGAGGAGGCCAGCTGGGCCAAGCCCCGGTCGGCCGACCTGCCCAGGTCGGCCGAACCAGAGTGGCAGCCCCAGCAGCCCATCTTTGGCAGGCTAGGCCACCCTCGTGTTCTAGCCTGAAATCTGGTTGCCTCAAGTGTTTTCGACGGCAGAAAATAGGGTTTCTTCCCTTTTTCTTCTCCCTTGAAAACCCTTCCTCCTCCTCTCAACCTCTTTCCATCTACCTTCACCTCTCCACCTCCAAAACCCATCTGCACCACTTGAAACTTCCCCATGGCTGGCAAGGAGATCATTCCGTTCATCAACTCTGACACCATTGACCACCCAATGGTAGCCCTGACACCGGCCAACAGTCCAAACTCTCCAATTATAATTGAGCCGGAGGTCGAAGAAGTCCACGCACTCACGGTGGCACCCCTGGCAGTGGCATCTGCCGTGGTGCGCAACAGGGGGCCGAGGGGGGCCAACCCTAGGTCGGCCGACCCCCCAGGTTGGCCGAACCAGGGCCGTGACCCCTCGCGCCCCCGTTCGACGACGCGCTCTGCCTCGCCGCACAGAAGCCAGAAGACAAGGGCTCGGTCCCTGAGTCCCTACAAGCGGCCACCAAAGGGGGCTCCAACTCAGCGGAAGTCAGGAGCGCAGCGGAAGCCGAATGAGAACGGCACGCCGGGAACATCTACACTTCTCACGACAGAGCCCAAGAGCCCGAGGCTGGAGAACCAGATTCCAGTGTTCACCTCTTCACGTGCTACCAAGGGGGAGGAGCCGGAGCAGCAGGTTCCCCTAGAGCGAGTCAGGCGGACACTGGTCACAGCCTGCAACCAAGAGAACCGGAGGCTACTTTGATAGTAGCGATGAAGAAGTCCCTCAGGAGCTCACGCTAGCTGACCTCACGTTTATGGTCAGGGAGGTTCGCCTGGAGAACAGGCGGCTCAAGGATCAGCTAGCTGAGCGGAAGCTAGAGGTAGAGGAGCTCCACGACAATGTCCGCACTTTTCACCGTGACCTGAGCTCTAGGCTCAAGCGCCTCTACACGGCGATAGGACAGGAAGACCTATACTAGTATAGATCTTCCTTAGTTTAGTTTAGTCGGGCGCTAGAATCAGGTTTATTTCTTTCGATTAGTTTGCTTCTGTAACACCCAAAAATATAGGAAATAAATTTTTAAAAATATTTTTATAAAAGCCACAAAATAAAATTATGCATCTCTCTTCTTTTTTTTCTCCCACTCTTTTCTTTTAGCCCGGCCCAAAACTCTCTCTCTTCTCCTTCTATCTTTTCTTCTTCTCAAGGCCCAACCCAGCCGGCCCAAGTCCTTCTCTCTCCTCCTCTTCTATTTCTTTTCTCCTCTCCTCGCGGCCCAACTCAGCCTGCCCAAACCGTCTTACTCGCCCTCACCTCTCTCTCACTGACGCGCTGGACCCAGCTGTCGGCGCCCTCTCTCACCTTCCTTTCTTCTTCCTCCCGCACCTCTCCCCTCTTTCCTTTTTCCGCCGCGACACCAGACGCGCCGCGCCATCGTCCGCGCCTCCCTCCCCTTTCCTTTTTCCTCCTCACCCCGAATCCAGATCGTCCCCGCGTTGTCGCCCGCGTCTTCTCCTTCCTTCCCCGCAACGCTGGCTTGCCATACTGGCCGCGGTACGCGTTCCGCCCCTTTCTTTTGCAGGCCGCCGCGTGAGCCGCCGCCTTCCCTTTTCCCGGCCGCTCCGCCTCCTCCCCTCCCCTATAAAACCCACGCTGGAGCCCCGCTTTGCACCCAGAGCCGTCTTCAATCTCTTCTTCTACACCGCACCGTCGCACGCCGCTGGAAGTCGCACACCGGAGGAATGTCGCCGCCCCGTGTCGCCGCCCCTCCATCGACTCGCCGTCCCTCTGTTTCTCCAACGACTTCATCTCTCGCTGGAGTTCCGCGAGGTGGTGAGCACCAAGCTGCCCCGTTTTCCCCCCTCTCTCTCACTCTGTCGTGCCCCGACAATTTCTCGCCGGAGCTCTGTTTCCGCCCGCCGCCGTGGCCGCCGGTCTACGGTCGCCGCACGGCCGTCCCGTGACCACCACCACTTTCGCTGTGCCGTCCTCTATCTCCCCGGCATAACCCCAGCCTAAATCGAGCCCCGGAACATCGGATTCGGTGAACTCCGGCCGTCCGCCGCCGCTCTCGCTCGCCGCCTAACCGATTCGCCCGACCCTTACCCTGCCACACGATTCTGATCCAACGGACCAGATTCACCCGACCCTAGCCATCCCCGGAACCTTTGCAAAAATGCCCCTAGGTTTTCCAGGAATCAACCCGCAGTCCAGATCAGTAGAAAAATAATTAGAGTTGAGCCCTTTCTTTTTCTGTCCAGACCCCTGACCTTTCCAGAATTAGTACCCGCCGTCCGGACCTCTAATTTTGCACCCAGACCCTCTGTTTAATGTTTAATTATGTTTTAGCCCCTGGTTTCTTCAGATCTAGCCCCTGGAAGTTCAAAAGTCTCGCAGTTAGGTCCCTGAATCACTGTTTTAGCCGTATCTTCATCGTTTCAACTCTGATTTCAGCGATTCTTGTGCCCACGCGATCCTTGCATCATGAACTACAATATTATCATCATTTGACTATCTGTTTGTACTGTTTATTGTACTGTTTCTTATTTGTTTGTGTATGCTTGTTTGTGTGATCGCGTAAACAACGTGATGTTCGAGCAAAACCAAGAGCAAGCTTACGAGGAAGAGAATCAACAGCTGTTTAAGGAAGGCAAGTGGATTTCCCCCCTGCATATTCTATTTTATCCCAACAATAGCATGATAATTCACTTTACTTTAATGTTGCTTGCATAAACTTGATGGGTTACCTATACTAAGGACATACCTAGTCTTTTACCCAAAGCCTTGAAACACGTGGGTTTACTATTCATGTTGGGTAGACACGCTTAGTTGCAAACTTTGGGATTGGTATTGGTTTACTCTTATGACAATGTTGATCACGTTTTGTAATATTGTTATTGTGGCAGAACCACCTGAATTAATCCGGCTCAAGCGCGCTAACCATCACCACAAGGGCAATCAGGGCTAACTCGCACTTCAAACAGAATAATCCACTGGTCTGTCGGGTAACCTCCCGATACAACCATGGTTTTTTCCGATCAAAACCACACATACATGTACTCACGCGAAGGTGATCCAAGAGTATACAACATTCCACAAATTTTACACCTGAAGGTTCATCATAAATTATTATTACAATGGAGTTCAAATTCGTAAAACAAGGTACTTTAGAGTTCAAAATAATTGAGTTCTTCAGAGTTCAATGCAGCAGAAAAACAACGATAAACTACTCGATGATACAGGATGCCTCGATGAAGCCCATACGAGACATCACTCAGCATTATCACCGTTTGCCAGGGGCGTATCCCATTCCACTGACCAACCAGGAGGAAGGGTATAAGGCCAAGTCAAACTAGCGATCATATCCTCAAAAGTTTCACCTGAAAACAAGCCACAAGCAAGGCTGAGTATACTAATACTCAGCAAGGCTTACCCGACTAGTGGAATATACTTAGCCGACTCCTAGACATGCAAGGCTTTTGGCTTGAGGGGTTTGTTTTGCCGAAAAGCAAATATAAGTAGGTCCTTACTTTCAAATTTTAGCTCCAAGTTCTAGTTTTCTTTAACCATTCTAGGTAAGCAACTATCCAATAGCATACATGGTGGAAGGATTAATTTTTCATCCAACAAGGTTAATCATCACCATTGTTCCTCTTCTTACTCTATGTGGTAAAAGGATCAAGCAGTCTCAATAACCGCGAGAAATAGAAAATTCGAATCTAATTTCTTAACCTTGCAAGGGAAACCTAAACACACGTCACGTGGTTACTCCCAGAGTCACACGTGCAACTTTTCCCCTTTCTTCCTGGGTTGTGGATTAGGGCCACCATCCGAGACTACAGAGCCTGGCTCTGTACCCACCATGTGCGTGCATGGAATCGAAGTTGAGATGGTGGGATGCTGTCCACTTGCCGGTCCGATTAGGTACTTAAGCTTACCGATTACCATATTCTCGGCATGTGGTTAGTACGTTCAAAAACTTAACCACCACTACCACACACTGCGGCCTTAGCATTTTTCATTAAACAGACGGGGCCTCAATCAACAACGTATATATCGTACCATAGCCCCGTCCGTCGACCTTATGATTGCAGCATGTAGTAAACATTCAACTCCTATATTCTCGCGAGTGACAGGAAATCACTCGACTTTTACCGAGTCCTATTAGCATAGCATTCTATCGCACCTTACATCTAGTGTTCAGAGCATGGGTACCTAGGATCATGCGACTAAGTTTTCATTCAACTCCTATAAACTTAATGCATAAGTAAAGTAGAGTAATAAGTTGCATAAGTTTAGAAAAATAGGGTTCATGCTCCGGGGCTTGCCTTCTTGGGTAAAGCTAGCCTGGGGCTCGACCGAACTTGGGCTCGGGTCTTCAAAAGCTTTAGTTAGATTTACTTGAGCTTCATGCTGCTCACTCTCGGACGCGGGCACCAGCTCGTACGTTCCGTCGGCGAGAGTAGTCGATTCTATATGAATGCACAAGTGTAAGTTATAGTGATGGTATATGACGATTATTTTCCTTCACGATAAAGTTGCAGTCCACAAAATATCGATTTGGTTTTGAAGTTACTTAGTTAAGATTTTTTTGGGCAATTGTTAATAGAGTATAACTTAAACTATTAACTTCATTAAACAAGAAGGGGGTTGTGTTATATTGGAAACTTAATTTTCTAAGCACAACATGGATTAAACACAACTTCTGGATTAGGTAACTTCTGGTGATGAAATTTTTATTTAGAGCACATTATGCAGAACAAAAGCACTGTAAAAATATCAGATATTTTCACGCAGCAGAATAATTATGAAAAAATGTAATACACAGCCACTGCTAGAACCTAGTTATTTTTTATACAGGACAAACCCTTCAACTATTGACATTAAAAATTTTACAGGTGATTAATCTATCCATATATGTGTTATTTTAAAATTTTTGGATTTTACTATGCAATATACAAAGTATAAGAAATAGGACAAGACACACCTATTTTAATAAAGATTAATTTCTATAGGATGTTTTAAAAGTTTTCTGAGTATGAAACTTTTTATAGAGTAAGAGCAACTCTAAAGTGTCCCACAGTAAATAGTTGAACATTTTCCAAGTGCAGAAACTAATTATTTGAATTAGTGCATTTCTCCTACCACAAAATTATATAAATAGGTTATAGAAAGGAAAAAGGTTCTAGACTTTTTCTGTGGTATTTAGGCATCAATATAACAGCTTTGGAAAAGTTTCACCACACGAAACACAATATAATAGCAGTTACAAATTAGTTTTATTATTGCATGGCATAAACAAGGTTTAACAAAAATTTTAGTTAGATATGGGTTATGGTTCTAATATTTTTACACTAGCTACAAATCAAGCAACCAAACTGCTGTCAAAAACTCAGGCTCAACCTTTGTCTACAACATGGGGTACAATTAAGGTCTATTAAACTTTTAATTTAATTTAGAGCATGATTTATCAAGAAACTGAAGAAATGCATGCAACAAAAGTTGTAGATTTTCATCTAAAGATTCCAGAACAGTTGAGTTTGTAATTTTCCGATTTTTCTACAATTTTATGTGAATTTTACAATTTTGCTGTTTTTGAATTCAAAGTTTAAACACAGGTTTACAAATATGACCCTTGACACCTGCGTGCAGGCCCCTGGAAAGATTGCAATCAAAGCAATGTGGTCCCTGGCGGCGCTGGCATGGCGGCCGGCCAGATTCTGGCGAGGGGGCTCGTCGGCGGCGAAGGGAAAAGGGTCGGGGAGATCCAGGGAGGTGAGAGCTACCTCGGGATGGCCTTGGTCGGGGTTGGAGGTTGCCGGAGGTGGCTCGTCGGCGCGGAGCAGAGGGGCGGCGGCGGGGCGGAGCATTGACGACGGTGCTCCGGCGAGGAGGGGAGAGCGTGGGCTGGTCGATGAGCTTCGCGGCGTCGAGGGGAACCCGTTTCGAAGCTTGGCTTGGACGGAGGAGCTTCGGAGTGAGCTGTCTATGGAGCAGCAGGGAGCGGCGGCTACGCGGGCGGCACTGGCGGTGCTCCGGCGGTTGAGCTGGCCGGGGAAGAGGCTGGTGAGCTTCAGTGGAGGGAGGGCAAGCTTGCTGGGCGATGGATTTGGCCAGTGGGAGGCTAGGGAGTGGGGCTCCACGGGCAGGTGGTGCACGGCGGCGGTAATGGTGGCGGTGGCGGCGTTCTGGTGTCTAGGCGCGCGAGGGGGACTCAGTGCGGCCTTTTGTAGGCAGCAGAGAGGCGGGAGGAGGGGCGGGACTGGACTGTGAGACGCGGGCGCGGGCGCGGGTGACACGACGGGAGCGCGTGACTGGCCGCGGTGGGCGGCGAGCAGAGCCGGTGCGGCGTGCGGCGGGTGCGGGCAGGGGATTGGGCGCTGAGGATTTGGCGTGGGGAGCGGGAGATCATGCGGCGCGCGGGTTGGGCGAGGAGCTGCAGCAGCTGGCTTGCCGGGCGGCGAGCGCGGCAACTGGCGGGACGCGGCGGAGGCACGGGCACGACACGGCTTGTCCATTGGGCGCGGTGGGCGGCGAGCAGAGGCGCGCGTCGCCGGCGTGCGCGTGGCGTGCGCGGACTGGGGAGGAGCACGGCGTGGGGAGAACCGCGGCGCGCAGGCGCGGCGTGCGGGCGCAGCCAGGCATTGGCTTGGCGCCTAGCGCCGGTTAGGCATCGCCGGCCAAGTGGCCTGCGGCGACTGCGCGGCGAGCGAGGGTCAGGCGAAGCGAAAGGGTCGGGCGAAGTGAGAGGGTCGGGTGAAGCATAGGGTCGGGCAAACGACTGCGCGTCGGAGGGTCGGGCGGAACGAGGGTCGGGCGAGCGTAGGAAGAAGGGTCTGCAGTGGAAATAGAAGAAAAGGCAGGGGCTGGTTTGCAAATCCAAGCGTTTCTCAAATTTTTGTGTTGTAACTCAAAAATCCTTGAACACAAAAGTTGTTCAAAATGAAAAGTTACACTAGTTGTTCAAAAATTCGTTCTCATTTGATGTCTAGTTTAGAAGTTATTTTAAAAACTCAAAAAGGATAGTTCGGAGGGCTCGTCATTTCCTGGGCAAAACATAGCATTCACTCCTAGGCTTCAACTAGACTTTTGTTTATCATGTCCATAAAGCTATGCCTTTTCAATTTTTGTAGCCATGTTTGCATCGATGTGAAAGTTATTTAATTTGTTTGATAAAAGTACATGTACTTATGCACATATACACAACTAGTGTCAATTCAAAGCCAAACCAATTTATAATTTGTTTCCTTTAAATTTTTCTTAGTTAATTAAGCATATTATTACGCTAATGAGGCTTATTTCGTCATTTAAACACCTGAGGTGTTACAACTATACCGCGTAATTTCAAGATCAACTTTGATTAATGGGAACATGGAGAACCACCCAAGTGAACAGTGCAACCACAAAGTCATATGGCTCTGACCTTAGCCAATTAATTAGATGTGTAGTTTGCTGGTGGCCTTACCGAAAGGGCAAGGAGGGGATCGGTGATAGGGGTCATAGCCCGGTCTTCTTGGGGTAGCTGCCTTTGCCAAGGAGCTGACCATTAGGGAGGTTTATGGACCACCCTGCTACTGAAACTCTAGCGGGCTGCCTAGCTCTCGACATGTCTTTGTAAAGGCTTCGTAGTGTACCCTCGCCACTCACCTCGGAAGTGTTTAAGGGCCTTGCAAACCCGGGCGACTCAGGGGAACACGATTTGTGGGTAAAGTGTACAACCTCTGCAGAGTGTAAAACTGTTATAACAGCCGTACTCACGGTTAAGAGTGGCTTGGACCCTCACATGATAATGAAACTTGAAGATTAATTAAATTGTGGTTCGTGGTTTATGTTTGTGTTGCTGGTACCTTTATGATTCTGCTAAAGTGGGATGGTATAAACTTAAACCTAGTTAATAGGTGCTCGCTAATAAATACTTGACCAACTAAAAGTGCTCGCTGCTATAAACCTTAGCCTATCCTTGATGGCCTTGCATATTCACCCCACTTGCTAAGTACCAGCCATAAGAGTACTCACCCTTGCCCACTGCTGTTCAGAAGAGAACTTTGAAGAGGAGAACTTCGACGACTTCGAGGAGTTCTAGGCTTTGCGTTCACCAGTCATCGCCTGTGGAAGATGGAGTTGTTGCAGACCTCGTTTAGGGTATATCAGTGTATCATTTAAAGACCTTTGTGTCTCTTTTATTCGGAGTGTAATATGGTTAAATACTTTATTTAGTTACTTACTGAGCATTGTCTTTGATATATTACACTTTTCCGTCTATCATGTGTGTGTGAACATGATCCTGGCGCACACATGAGATGCATCTGGTTCTTTCTAGAATCGGGTGTGACAGCTTCATCTCATTTTGTTTTCATTATAAGCGCCCCTATTTGCTTTGAATAATTCAAACTTTGGCTCCCCGGTGTTAATGCCGGCAGAGCCCCTTTGCATTTAACTTTTTGCTTTGATTGAATAAAGACATGTTCGAAGACAAGTGTGGGGGTGATCCTCGCTGCATCCAGTTATACACCCCCACGACTCACGTGCGCCTCAGGACGGACTCGTACGCAAGTAATATCCAATATCGTCTCTTTCTGGACTCACGGTTTGCATGACCTCACTCATTTTTTCCCTGTTCTCTGAGTTTTAAACATGCTATTAAAACTACCTAATCTAAAATGGTTAAACTCATGAGAACCCTGCCGTGCCGCTGGGTGATTCATACATAAATTTTATTCTTTACCATGCTTGAATTTGCGAACCACCAGTTAGGGAACCCATAATGCTAAAGTTGTTGTTTGATGAGATATGGTTTTGATGAAAGTTTCTCTACCTGTTTCTC
Organism: Panicum miliaceum; assembly: GCA_032594955.1. NCBI lineage: Eukaryota > Viridiplantae > Streptophyta > Magnoliopsida > Poales > Poaceae > Panicum > Panicum miliaceum. The sequence continues at coordinate 42,418,636 of CM064056.1, read as the reverse complement.
TTGCTGAACTTGGGAATTTCTTTTTAATTAAAAACAAAACTATCGCATGGTCTGTTTATCCTTCTACGTACCATAGCCATATGCAGTTACTTTACAATATGAGAAACCCCACATAAAAGCGCCTTGATGTTACATTGAGCTTTATCAAATGTTGTGACCCAAGCGAGATCTGTTTCTTTATGTGTTTGATCGAGGGGCACGTACACGATTATCGTCCAATATCCTTAATAAAGTGTCCTCAGAAGGTATATGATCGCTCTCCAATTATTCCCCTAAAAAAAGAAGAGAAGAAAGAAAGAGAGAGAGAGAAATAAAAGATGGCATGCCAAAGAAGCATGACCCAAAAAAAAAGAAGAAAAAAAAGAGGGAAGAAGGAAGGGGGAAATAGAAGAGAGGAAAAGATCAGTACCAAAAGAGTTCACGTCCGCTACACGTGCACTCTCTTGATCAAACAGGTAAATGATACAGAATCTCCGTGGATCTAACCTTTGATGTTGCAACAGATGTACCCTCAAGAGAGCCTTCATATACCTCCTACCGAGCTCCACTACAGCTTTACACAAAAGGAGAGAGGGTTACAGTTCTGAGCTAAACAAATAAATGAGTGACTGAGAGTGCTGCACGAAGGTAAGACCATGGAATGTTTTCTTTTTCAAAAATCTTTCAAAAACATCCCAAGGTCAGCAGGTGAGCAAAAGAGGAAACCTAAGTCATCATCATTTCATCCTTCAACCGCCTATAGCATAATGGTAGACACTTCAAGATTTATGAACAAAGGTAAGGGTTTAGGATAACTTTTATGCAGGAACCTTACCAGAGCAGCCGTTCTGCCTTGGTTCTGTCGCCTTCACTCGAGGACGAGCAAAGGGCCAAGTGTGGGGGATCTTGTTGACGTTCGATACGGACCACTTTTCGACAGTCAAAACTGCATAAAAGCAGCATTTACCCAAAGACCAACACTAGAATAGGGCTTTATCTAACGAATTCCACCAGTGCTGGTTGATTTTTGTATGCAGGTGATTATGGGACAAAATTGTAGGAAAAGAGCAACTAAGATTCAAAGCGTAATTCCAGAATGTGCAAGCTTGCAAGGCAAGAGCAAAAGAGGCCCAACAAGACTGGAAATCAGACTCAACCAGGGCCGACTCACCTGCCAAGGGCCTTAGGACCCACCTACAAACCACGTGGACAAAGGAGGAACGCCGGGCCAGGCCTAGTTTGGCCGACCTCCCCAGGTCGGCCGACCCAGGGAGGAGGCAACCGATGTTCCCCTTCGACGTGGCGCCTCCTGATTGGTTGTTTAAGGCGGTTTGGGCAGGCTTCGGCGCATTGCACGGCAGAAACACCCCTCACACTCCCCTATAAATATAAAGGGGGGTGCTTCTAAAGAGAACACACGTTCACATCCCTCTCAACTCCCTGTTGGAGTTTCTCTTGTGTTCATGAGCTCTAGGCTTATCTCTAGAGGTGATTGGAGTTAGGGAGAGAGTGGGGAGGAGTTTGGGGAAGTGCCGGGTTTGTCGGCACTCTTCTCCAACTCGTACCTGGATGGATGCTTATCAATCAAAGTAAGTGTTCGTACTTTCTTGTGTGCTTAGTTTATTAGTTAAGTTATAGTTCTAGCTCTTTAGTTGTTTAGCTGGGTCAGTAGTTCACTAGTTTATAGTGGGTGCTCTAGTTTAAGGCCATAGGCTAGAGTAGTAACGATAGTGTAGACGTGGCGTCTCGACTAGACTTACCTGTTGGTTGTGGTATATCCCATGGTTAGATGAGGTAGGTAGCAGGTGGTGACAGCCCTGTCTATCCAGCAGAACCCTCCCTGTTCGGGTATATCCCAGTGCCGAAATAGTAGAACTCACCAGTCTTATTCCGTGGGAAGCTAGTAGCCCGAAGCATGCAGCTAGGACAGTTCTATCTTATCTTTGAACTCAGCCTTAGGAAACCTCTCTACCCTCACCTCTAGCGGGTATGGTGTCCTTGGACGAACCTGAACCGTAGAGAAAGTACACAAGTTCCTCAGTGGATACGATACCCTTGGAATACTCCTGGGTGAAAGTTACAACGGTATCTGTGCACTTGCGGATTTATTTTTGTGACGCTAGGAAACATCAACACTAAGTTCACACAGGAGCTACTCTAATTTTAGCAGTTTCATGTCGTAGCTTAATTATTAGTGTCTCTCATCCTCATCATCCTAGCTTAGCTTGCAGTTTAGGAACTCGATCGATCGGGTTTTGGAACTCCACGTGTGCTTTTTATATATATATATATGTTCTAATGAATGTACTCATCTTAATTAATTGGAGTTCAATTGTTACTACTAACGAAAATAGTTACGCATGATTGGGATTGTTAATTTGGCATAGATCCAAATTAAAGCATACAATGCAAGCAAATTAAACCTAGAATCCAATCATGTCACACCCGATTCTAGAAAGAACCAGATGCATCTCATATGTGCGCCAGGATCTCGTTCACACACATATGGTAGACGGAAAGTGTAATATATCAAAGACAATGCTCAAAAGTACTAAATAAAGTATTTAACAATATTACACTCCGTATAAAAGAGACACAAATGTCTTAAACGATAAACCGTTATACCCTATACGAAATCTTCAACAACTCCGTCTTCCACAGGCGATGACTGGTGAACGCAGGACCTAGAACTCCTCAAAGTCGTCGAACATCTCCTCTTCAAAGTTCTCTTCTGAACAGCAGGGGGCAAGGGTGAGTACTCTTATGGTTGGTACTCAGCAAGTGGGGTGAAAATGCAAGGCCATCAAGGATAGGCTAAGGTTTGCAGCAGCGGTTGCTTTTAGTTGGTCAAATATTTATTATCAAGCATCTATTGACTAGGTTTAAGTTTATACCAACCCACTTTAGTAGAAACATAACGATACCATCAACACAAACATTAAACCACGAACCACAATTTAATTAATCCTCAAGTTTCATTATCATGTGAGGGTCCAAGACACTCTTAACCGTGAGTACGGCTGTTATAACAGTTTTACACTCTGCAGAGGTTGTACACTTTACCCATAAATCGTGTTTCGCTGAGTCGCCCGGGTTTGCAAGGCCCTTAAACACTTCCGAGGTGAGTGGCGAGGGTACACTATGAAGCCTTTACAAAGACATGTCGAGAGCTAGGCAGTCCGCTAGAGTTTCAGTAGTGGCGTGATCCATAAACCTCCCTAATGGTCAGCTCCTTAGCAAAGACAGCTACCCCAAGAGGACCGGGCTATGACCCCTATCACCGACCCCCTCCTTGCCCTTTCGGTAAGGCCACCAGCAAACTACATATCTAATTAATTGGCTAAGGTCAGAACCATATAACTTTGTGGTTGCACTGTTCACTTGGGTGGTTCTCCATGTTCCCATTAAACAAAGTTGATCTTGAAATTACGCGATAAAACCACAATATGAAATGTGATCAACATTGTCAAAAGAGCAAACCAATACCAAACCCAAAGTTTGCAACTAAGCATGACTACCCAACATGTATAGTAAATCCAGGTGTTTCAAGGTTTGGGGTAAAAGACTAGGTATGTCCTTAGCATAGGTAACCCATCAAATTTATGCAAGCAACAATAAAGTAAAGTGTATTATCATGCTGTTGTTGGGATCAAATAGAATATGCAGAGGGGGAAATCCACTTGCCTTCTTCAAACAACTGCTGATTCTCTTCCTCGTAAGCTTGCTCTTGATTTGGCTCGAACGTCACGTTGTCTATGCGATCACATAAACAAGCATACACAAACAAATAAGAAACAATACAAAAAACAATACAAACAGAAAGTAAAAAGATACTAAAGTTGTAGTTCATGATGCAAAGATCGTGTGGGCTCAAGAATCGCTGAAATCGGAGTTGAAACGGTGAAGATATGGTTAAAACAGTGATCTGGGGACCTAACTGCTAGAGTTTTGAGTCTCCCGAGGCTGGATCTGAAGAATTCAGGGGCCAAAACATAATTAAAATTTATACAGAAGGTCGGGGTGCAAAACTATAAGTTCTGAACGGCGGGTACTAATTCTAGAAAAGTCAAGGGTCGGGTCAGAAAAAGAAAGGGCTCAAGTCTAATTATTTTCTACTAATCTGGACTGCGGGTTGATTTCTGGAACTCCTAGGAGTCTTTCTGCGAATGTTACAGGGTCGGCTAAGGTCGGATAAATCTGGTCCGTAGGATCAGAATCGTGCGGCGGGTCGACGAATCGGTGGAGTAAGGGTCGGGCGAATCGGCGGTATGAAGAGTGGGTCAGGCGAATCGGCAGTGTAAAGTGAAGGTCGATTCTGGCCGTTAGATCTAGATCGAGCGGCAGATGAAGGGTCGGCTCGACGGGACGAAAAGGGGTCGGGCGAAGCTGAGTTTTACTGGGCGTCGGCGGCAAGCGAGTGCGGCGGCGGACGGCCGGAGCTTCACCAAATCCGGTGTTCCGGGGCTCAATTCAAGCTGGGTTTATGCCGGGGAGTGAGTGGGCGATACGGCGAAGGTGAGGGTGATCACGGGGTGGGCTGTGCGGTGGCTGTAAGCTGGCGGCCACGGCGGCGGGCGGAAACAGGGGTCCGGCGAGGAATCTGGTTTGCGGCGGAGCAAGAGAGAGAGAGAGGAATCTGGTACAGCTTGATGCTCACCAATTCGTGGAGCTCTGGCGAGAGTTGAAGACGGCGGAGAAGCTGCGGAACGGCGAGTCGACGGAGAGGCGGCGTATCGGGACGGCGGCGTTCCTCCGGTGTGCAACTTCCAGCGGCGTGCGATGATGTTGTGTAGGGGAAAAGATTTGAGCTTGGCTCTAGTTGCAAAGCGGGGCTTCGGCAGGATTTTATAGGGGCGGATTGGCCGGGAGTAGGAAGGCGGTGCTGCGGAGTCGATCAGGACTCGGGGTAAAAGAAAGAAGGGGCGCGAACGATGGCGCGGGATCGATCCGGACTCTGGGTAAGGAAAGAAGGAAGAAGAAGAAGGCGCCGACAGGTGGGTCCTAGCTGTCGGTGGAAGAAAGAGTCGGGTGAGGGAATCGGCCGCTGAGTGGGCCGCGGAAAAAGAAAAGAAGTAGAGGAAAAGAATTGGGCTGGCTGAAAGAAAGAATAGGAGAAGAAAAGTAATAAAGATGCATGCACAATTTTAATTTATGATTTTTATGAAAATACTTTTGAAAGTTTCAACTCCTATATTTTTGGGTGTTACAAAACCTACCCCCCTTATAGAGAATCTCGTCCTCGAGATCAGGAAGGACTAGGGAACAGCTGAGGGAATTCTGCAATCAGTTCATCTTCTCTCTCCCAAGTAGCCTCGTCCTCTGAGTGGTGACTCCACTGTACTCTGCACATTTTGATCACCTTATTCCGAGTAACCCTCTGAGATGTTTTCAAGATTCTAACCGGATGCTCTGCATAAGTTAAATCTTCTTGCACATCCAGTTCCTCCAACGGTAATTGCTCCTCTGGCACTCTCAAACATTTCTTTAACTGTGATATATGAGACACATCATGGACATCAGACAATCTTGCCGGTAACTTCAATTGATATGCTACTTCACCTTTCCTTTCCAGGATCTGAAAAGGACCAATATAACGTGGTGACAACTTTCCTTTCACTTTGAATCTTCGTAAACCTCTGATGGGTGATACCTTCAAATACACAAAATCTCCAACTTCAAACGTCAATTCCCTTCTTCGTGTATCAGCGTAACTTTTCTGTCGTGACTGGGCAATCTTGAGATTATCCCTGATTATCTGGACTTGTCTATCCGCTTCTTGAAGAATCTCTGGTCCAAAATCTTGACTTTCTCCTGTCTGATTCCAATACAATGGTGTCCTACATTTTCTCCCATATAGTGCTTCAAATGGGGCCATCTTGAGACTTGCTTGGTAACTTTTATTGTAGGAGAATTCTGCATATGGCAAACTTTTATCCCAACTACCTCCATGCTTGCGGGCACATGCTCTCAACATATCCTCTAATACTTGATTTGTTCGCTCAGTTTGACCATCTGTTTGAGGATGATATGCGGAACTGAAATTGACCTTTGTATCCATGGATTCATGTAATTTCTGCCAGAAACGCGATGTGAACTGAGTACCTCGATCAGACACTATCTTCTTTGGAACACCGTGCAGACACACAATTCGTGACATGTATAGTTCTGCTAACTTGGCTCCAGTGTATGTGGTTTTGACTGGGATGAAATGTGCGACTTTTGTCAATCTATCCACAGTAACCCATATCGAGTCGTAACCATCACGAGTACGAGGTAACCCTACAATGAAATCCATACCAATCTCTTCCCATTTCCATTCAGGTACTTTCAAAGGCTGGAGTAAACCTGATGGTCTCTGGTGTTCTGCCTTCACTCTCTGGCACACATCACACAAAGCTACGTGAGTTGCTACGTCTCTTTTCAAACCATACCACCAGTACCTTTCTTTCACGTCTTGGTACATTTTGGTACTTCCAGGATGAATGGAATAAGCGGAATCATGTGCCTCCTTCAAAATAAGTCCACGAAGGTGATCAATTTCAGGTACACAGATCCTTTTTCTGAACTAAACAGTTCCTTGTTCATCTTCGGTGAAGTCCTTAGTTTTGCCTAAACCAATTTGAATCTTGATCTCTTTGATCTTAGCATCTGTCAACTGTCCTTTTCTGATCTCTTGCTCTAAGGTTGGTTCCATCTCCATGATCATGGCTTCCGCCTGAGTGACAATTCCCAAATTCAAATGTGCCATCTCCCAACATAATTCTTGAGGCATCAATCAAGCAATCATCATATTAGCTTGTCCTTTCCGGCTTAGGGCATCTGCCACAACATTAGCCTTGCCAGGATGATACTGGATATCCAAATCATAGTCCTTGATTAATTCTAGCCATCTGCGCTGTCTTAGGTTAAGATCCTGTTGCGTGAAGATGTACTTCAGACTATTATGGTCCGTGAAGATCTGACACTTGTTCCCGATCATGTAGTGCCTCCAAATCTTCAATGCGTGCACGACGACAGCCAATTCCAAGTCATGGGTAGGATAGTTCTGCTCATGCTTTCTCAACTGTCTTGAAGCATAGGCCACAACTTTGCCTTCTTGCATTAACACACATCCAAGACCCATCCGTGAAGCGTCGCAATACACATCAAACCCTTTGTGGATATCTGGCATTATCAACACAGGGGCAGTGGTCAATCTTGTCTACAGCTCTTCAAAACACTTCTGGCATGTAGCATCCCACTTAAATTCTTTCCCTTTTTCCAGCAGAGAAGTCATAGGTTTCACGATCTTTGAGAAGCCTTTAATAAATCGGCGGTAGTAACCTGCAAGTCCGAGAAAACTTCGGATTTCAGACACGGTCTTCGGTGGATTCCAATTCAGAACATCTTGAACTTTACTTGGGTCTACTGAAATTCCTCCATCTGGGATAACATGTCCAAGGAAAGAAACTTCTCTCAACCAAAAATCACATTTGCTCAGCTTAGCATATAACTGATTCTCTCGGAGTTTCTGTAACACTATCCTCAAGTGCTCTTCATGTTCTTCCTCGTTATGTGAATACACCAAGATGTCATCAATGAACACAACCACAAACTTGTCAAGGTATTCCATGAAAACCTTGTTCATCAGGTACATGAAGTATGCTGGTGCGTTGGTCAATCCAAACGACATCACAGTAAACTCGTACAGACCATATCTGGTAGTGAAGGCTGTCTTGGGTATATCCTCCGGTCGGATCCTTAGCTGATGATATCCTGATCTCAGATCAATCTTGGAGAAAACCTTGGCACCTCTCATCTGATCAAACAAATCTTCAATCCTGGGCAGTGGATACTTATTCTTGAATGTCACATCGTTCAGCGACCTGTAGTCTACACACATCCTTCTGTTGCCATCTTTCTTATCGACAAAGATCACGGGTGCTCCCCATGGGGATGAGCTAGGACGGATAAATCCCTTTGCTAACATTTCTTCTATTTGTTCCTTTAGTTCACTTAGATCCTTAACATCCATTCTATAGGGTCTTTTAGAGATAGGTGCTGTACCAGGTAAAAGATCAATACTGAACTCAATGTCACGAACAGGTGGCATACCTGGTAAATCTTCCGGGAAGACGTCGGGGTACTCACTGATAACTCTGATATCTTCCAGAGGCACTCCCTTCATTTGGTTCACGATCCCAACTCTACTGGGTGGAGCTGATGCCACAAACTCTATTTTATCTCCTTGAGGGCTGGTTAAGAGCACTGACCTCTTACGACACTGAATAACACCATCACATCCTGATAACCTATCCATTCCGAGGATCACATCGATGCCGTTAGTCTTTAGGACTATCAGATTGGCTAGGAATTCTACCCCCATAATATTCATGCTGACCCTTGGGCATAAGTGACTAGCTTTCAATTCCTTGCCCGGGGAACTTACTAGAAATATTTGTTTCATAGGGCTCATTGGTAAATTATGTTTTGCAGCGAATTGCTCAGTAATGAATGAATGCGATGCTCCAGAATCAAATAAAACTGATGCAGGTTCAGAGTTGACAAGGAACGTACCGAGCACAACGTCGGGAGCCTCTTCAGCTGTTTCTGCAGCCACATGATTCACCTTTCCGCGTACGCAGTTCTGTTGTCCTTTGTTGCCCAGTGGTGTCTGGTTGCTGTTGCGCGGCTGCTGCTGCTGAGGAGTCTGCCTTTGTCCACTGTTCCTCTGATTCTGAGGAGTTTGCACGTTACGCTTTGGGCAGTTGTTAGCGTAATGACCCAGTTCTCCACATTTAAAACAACCGTTAGGTTGGACCGGGGTGACTGGATTGTTGGACCACACGGGTGGACCTGTGGCATAGCCTGGACGGTACGGTTGCGGGTTGGAGTTGCGCTGAGTCTGCTGGTTGTAGTGTTGAGGCTGCTGTGGAGTTCTTTGATTCTGTTGGTTCTGCGGATATCCTCCACCTTGTCCTCCAAAGCGCGACTGAAATCCCTGGGGTGTGTTGTAGCGGGGTCGGGTGTTGCTGCTGGATTGTCCCTGGGACTGAAGTTTTCGCTTATGTTCCCCAAGCTCCTTGCACTTGCTCTCCAAACCAATGGCTTTGTCCAGCCGAGTCTGGAAGTTTGGGAAAGTGTGACTATGCAGCTGATAGTTGAGCGGCCCTATCAGACCTTCCAAGAAGCGCTCCTGCCTCTTTGCGTCACTATCCACCTCATGGGGCGCGTAACGAGACAACTGAGTGAATTTGTCCCGGTACTCACTGACAGTCATGTTACCTTGCTTCAGGTTCAGGAACTCCTTCTGTTTGACCTTCATTAGTCCTGTTGGGATATGGTGGCTGCGGAAGTTGGTTCTGAACTCCTCCCAGGTGATAGTGTTGGCGTTGGCGTGGGCAGCAGTGAAAGCATCCCACCAATCAGCGGCTGCACCTTCCAGACGTCCTGCAGCGTACAGGACCCTTTCACGGTCACTGCATTGCGTGATGTCCAGCTTCTTAGTGATGACCTTCAACCAATCATCAGTGTCCAAGGGGTCCACAGAGTGAGAAGAGGTAGGAGGGTGGTGGCTCATGAATTCTCTGTGTTTGTCTCTTGGTGGCGGGTTTTGCTGTGGTGCTTGCTGATTCTGCTGAGCTTGTATGTTCTGGATGGTGGCAGTGAGGTTCTGCAAAACCTGCATCTGTGCTGCCAAGAATTGCTTCATTGTTGGATTGGGTGGTGGTGGCAACTGACTCTGTCAGTTAACCGTGCTAGCACGCTTAGAGCTAGGGATATTCTGTCCTCCACCTGTCCTGGTGTTCACCATCTGGCCGTTAGGGAATAAACCTAGGATAAGACAGGTGTACTAGTTATAGGTAGATAGAAAATAATATCTTAACAAAATATGGATTTATAAGACTCCAACTAATATTAATGTATATATTATATCAAGCAATTCTTATAGCACTCAAAGCAAACATTTGTTCTCAAGCAATCATCATTACATCGTCGTCCTCTCAAGTGAAAATGATTCTAACGAGAACTTTAAGAGATACTAGCCTAAGAGCCTAAGTGCCTATTCCTCGGAGCGAGTTATGGAGCCGGGTTCGCCGCGACAAAGCTTCATGCGGGGTGGTGACAATGCGGGGAAGCGGGGTTCATCCATCTGTGGGGGTGGCGGCGCTCTTCCCTCAAGTCGAGCTTCCAGTATGCGGACCTTTTCATGGGCCTCCAGTAGCTTGTCCTGAGTATCGTCCAGCTCAGTGATGACGCTTTCCAGCTCAGTGTTGAGAGCGGCGGCGACTCGAGCAAGAGTGTTGAGGCGGTCTTCGTCATCTTCACCCAGAGCAATCATAGTCTCTTCAGTTCCACTGAGGCGGCGAGGAAGGTGGCGATACTCTGTGTTCTGAAGCTCCTGGCGGTAGGTGTGGCAGATGGACCATAGGGCTCTCCTGGCGGCACTGCTGACGGCGGCGTCGTAAATAGCGTGGGGTGTGGCGGAGTCGTGTGCAGTGAGAGTCCTCAGGCCTTTGGCACTTTCCATCCTGATCCGGTCGGTGTAGTGGTGCGTGTGGTAGTGAGGTCTCACGCGGTTGCCCAACTCTTGAAGAACACCTTGTAGCACCAGAGACAAGTGGCCGGGTTCTCTGTCCGAAGTGCGAACACAGCAAAGTTGCCTCATCCCTGTAGTATCATCACTCTGATCGTCGTTGTCTTCATCGTTGTTGTTGTCCTCGTCATCGTCTCTTCTAATATCTTCGAAATTACTCGGGCTTCCTTCAGCAACAAGCGGTGCTGGGGAGGGGGCTGGAGCGGGGACAACTGGGGTGGTGGCAATGTCTCAATGACTGGTGATGCCGGTGGTGTGAACCGATTTCCTTCTTCATCAATTGTCATGATGCGGCCATCTTCACCATCCACGAAATAGTAGATCTCCTCGGGTTCTTCTTCCGTAGCTTCCTCCTCTTCAACAGGGGCTGGAACTGGGGTAGGAGAAGTTGGTTCAGCTGGGGCAATGCGAACTTGGCGACCTCCGGTGCGCTTGCGAGCAGTTTGGTAAGTTCTGACCATCTAGCAGAGCGGGAGTAAAATTCAGGATATTTTTCTTTTAAAAAAAGAAAATGGTAGAAGGTTTATGTGAACATAGGTTTTTATGTGGAAATATAACAGGAATTTTTTTTGATGCTGATTTGGCTTTCTAGAAGATAAATCCTTAATTTCGACCATTTCTATCTAGGCTAGCGTCCTACAGTCAACATAGCTCTGATACCACTTCTGTCACACCCGATTCTAGAAAGAACCAGATGCATCTCATATGTGTGCCAGGATCTCGTTCACACACATATGGTAGAAGGAAAGTGTAATATATCAAAGACAATGCTCAAAAGTACTAAATAAAGTATTTAACAATATTACACTTCGTATAAAAGAGACACAAATGTCTTAAACGATAAACCGTTATACCCTATACGAAGTCTTCAACAACTCTGTCTTCCACAGGCGATGACTGGTGAACGCAGGACCTAGAACTCCTCAAAGTCGTCGAAGATCTCCTCTTCAAAGTTCTCTTCTGAACAGCAGGGGGCAAGGGTGAGTACTCTTATGGTTGGTACTCAGCAAGTGGGGTGAAAATGCAAGGCCATCAAGGATAGGCTAAGGTTTGCAGCAGCGGTTGCTTTTAGTTGGTCAAATATTTATTATCAAGCATCTATTGACTAGGTTTAAGTTTATACCAACCCACTTTAGTAGAAACATAACGATACCATCAACACAAACATTAAACCACGAACCACAATTTAATTAATCCTCAAGTTTCATTATCATGTGAGGGTCCAAGACACTCTTAACCGTGAGTACGGCTGTTATAACAGTTTTACACTCTGCAGAGGTTGTACACTTTACCCATAAATCGTGTTTCGCTGAGTCGCCCGGGTTTGCAAGGCCCTTAAACACTTCCGAGGTGAGTGGCGAGGGTACACTATGAAGCCTTTACAAAGACATGTCGAGAGCTAGGCAGTCCGCTAGTGTTTCAGTAGTGGCGTGATCCATAAACCTCCCTAATGGTCAGCTCCTTAGCAAAGACAGCTACCCCAAGAGGACCGGGCTATGACCCCTATCACCGACCCCCTCCTTGCCCTTTCGGTAAGGCCACCAGCAAACTACACATCTAATTAATTGGCTAAGGTCAGAGCCATATAACTTTGTGGTTGCACTGTTCACTTGGGTGGTTCTCCATGTTCCCATTAAACAAAGTTGATCTTGAAATTACGCGATAAAACCACAATATGAAACGTGATCAACATTGTCAAAAGAGCAAACCAATACCAAACCCAAAGTTTGCAACTAAGCATGACTACCCAACATGTATAGTAAATCCAGGTGTTTCAAGGTTTGGGGTAAAAGACTAGGTATGTCCTTAGCATAGGTAACCCATTAAATTTATGCAAGCAACAATAAAGTAAAGTGTATTATCATGCTGTTGTTGGGATCAAATAGAATATGCAGAGGGGGAAATCCACTTGCCTTCTTCAAACAACTGCTGATTCTCTTCCTCGTAAGCTTGCTCTTGATTTGGCTCGAACGTCACGTTGTCTACGCGATCACACAAACAAGCATACATAAACAAATAAGGAACAATAAAACAAACAGTACAAACAGAAAGTGAAAAGATGCTAAAGTGGTAATTCATGATGCAAAGATCGTGTGGGCTCAAGAATCGCTGAAATCGGAGTTGGAACGATGAAGATATGGTTAAAACAATGATCTGAGGACCTAACTGCTAGAGTTTTAAGTCTCCCGAGGCTAGATCTAAAGAATTCAGGGGCTAAAGCATAATTAAACCTTAAAAGAGGGTCGGGGGTGCAAAACTATAGGTTCTGGACGGCGGGTTCTAATTCTAGAAAAGTCAGGAGTCGGAATATAAGAAGAAAGGGCTCAAGTCTAATTATTTTCTACAAATCTGGACTGCGGGTTGATTTCTGGAACTCCTAGGAGTCTTTCTGCGAATGTTACGAGGTCGGCTAAGGTCGGATAAATCTGGTCCGTAGGATCAGAATCGTGCGGCGGGTCGGCGAATCGGCGGAGTAAGGGTCGGGCGAATCGGCGGTATGAAGAGTGGGTCAGGCGAATCGGCAGTGTAAAGTGAAGGTCGATTCTAGCCGTTAGATCTAGATCGAGCGGCAGATGAAGGGTCGGCTCGATGGGACGAAAAGGGGTCGGGCGAAGCGGAGTTTTACTGGGCGTCGGCGGCAAGCGAGTGCGGCGGCGGACGGCCGGGGCTTCACCGAATCCGGTGTTCCGGGGCTCAATTCAAGCTGGGTTTATGCCGGGGAGTGAGTGGGCGATACGGCGAAGGTGAGGGTGATCACGGGGTGGGCTGTGCGGTGGCTGTAAGCTGGCGGCCACGGCGGCGGGCGGAAACAGGGGTCCGGCGAGGAATCTGGTTTGCGGCGGAGCAAGAGAGAGAGAGAGAGGAATCTGGTACAGCTTGATGCTCACCAATTCGTGGAGCTCTGGCGAGAGTTGAAGACGGCGGAGAAGCTGCGGAACGGCGAGTCGACGGAGAGGCGGCGTATCGGGACGGCGGCGTTCCTCCGATGTGCAACTTCCAGCGGCGTGCGATGATGTTGTGTAGGGGAAAAGATTTGAGCTTGGCTCTAGTTGCAAAGCGGGGCTTCGGCAGGATTTTATAGGGGCGGATTGGCCGGGAGTAGGAAGGCGGTGCTGCAGAGTCGATCAGGACTCGGGGTAAAAGAAAGAAGGGGCGCGAACGATGGCGCGGGATCGATCCGGACTCTGGGTAAGGAAAGAAGGAAGAAGAAGAAGGCGCCGACAGGTGGGTCCTAGCTGTCGGTGGAACAAAGAGTCGGGTGAGGGAATCGGCCGCTGAGTGGGCCACGGAAAAAGAAAAGAAGTAGAGGAAAAGAATTGGGCTGGCTGAAAGAAAGAATAGGAGAAGAAAAGTAATAAAGATGCATGCACAATTTTAATTTATGATTTTTATGAAAATACTTTTGAAAGTTTCAACTCCTATATTTTTGGGTGTTACAAAACCTACCGCCCTTATAGAGAATCTCGTCCTCGAGATCAGGAAGGACTAGGGAACAGCTGAGGGAATTCTGCAGTCAGTTCATCTTCTCTCTCCCAAGTAGCCTCGTCCTCTGAGTGGTGACTCCACTGTACTCTGCACATTTTGATCATCTTATTCCGAGTAACCCTCTGAGATGTTTCCAAGATTCTAACCGGATGCTCTGCATAAGTTAAATCTTCTTGCACATCCAGTTCCTCCAACGGTAATTGCTCCTCTGGCACTCTCAAACATTTCTTTAACTGTGATACATGAAACACATCATGGACATCAGACAATCTTGCCGGTAACTTCAATTGATATGCTACTTCACCTTTCCTTTCCAGGATCTGAAAAGGACCAATATAACATGGTGACAACTTTCCTTTCACTTTGAATCTTCGTAAACCTCTGATGGGTGATACCTTCAAATACACAAAATCTCCAACTTCAAACGTCAATTCCCTTCTTCGTGTATCAGCGTAACTTTTCTGTCGTGACTGGGCAATCTTGAGATTATCCCTGATTATCTGGACTTGTCTATCCGCTTCTTGAAGAATCTCTGGTCCAAAAACTTGACTTTCTCCTGTCTGATTCCAATACAATGGTGTCCTACATTTTCTCCCATATAGTGCTTTATAGGGGCGGATTGGCCGGGAGTAGGAAGGCGGTGTTGCGGAGTCGATCAGGACTCGGGGTAAAAGAAAGAAGGGGCGTGAACGATGGCGCGGGATCGATCCGGACTCTGGGTAAGGAAAGAAGAAAGAAGAAGAAGGCGCCGACAGGTGGGTCCTAGCTGTCGGTGGAAGAAAGAGTCGGGTGAGGGAATCGGCTGCTGAGTGGGCCACGGAAAAAGAAAAGAAGTAGAGGAAAAGAATTGGGCTGGCTGAAAGAAAGAATAGGAGAAGAAAAGTAATAAAGATGCATGCACAATTTTAATTTATGATTTTTATGAAAATACTTTTGAAAGTTTCAACTCCTATATTTTTGGGTGTTACAAATCATCTCGAGGTTGCAGCGAGGTGGCCTGCGTTCTTAATCGCCAAGTCGAGCGGCAGCTCCTCCAGAGTCAACGATGGAGGCAGCTTCGCCACCAGAGGAGGGATAAACAAAAGGGGTAACTATCGATGGAGGAAGCCTTTTCGCCTGGCCCCACGTGTAAGTGACCGAGTTCCCCTGCAGTTACCTTTTATCGCCTATATGTGCCCACTTCCCCCAAAATATCCCATCAAACACCGTGGTTTTCTTCTTTCCCTTCCGCTCGCCGGCCGCCACATCGCCTTCTTCTCCCATCGCCATGCCGCGAAATAATGGAACGAGACGTATCGTTAGGCGCACCTTGGCCTCGTCGTCACAGAGAAGAACCGGGCGCAGAACTAGATGCGTTGGGAGATCCCAGTGTGGCGACGTTCTTGCTGATGATGCTATTGCCAGAGGATCTGATCACACAGATCATCCTTCACTACATTGAGGATGGGAGCGTCTATACGTACTTGATGCTTCATCAGGTCACATGGCGCGCTCGAGATTCTCGTTGAGGAATGGCAGGGGTGTGATCAAAGGTCCATGGAAGACGTCATGCATCTCGACGATGAAGCACGCCTCCGGATTGCAGACTTGGGCCAGGCGACGAAGCAGCATCAAATAGTCAATGGGGTCATCATTGTCAGACAACCGCTCTACGAAGATGCATCGGGGTACTTCGGGGTTGCTGTACACGCGGCGCATGAAGCAGCAGGTCACTCGAAGCGCGCGGAGTTGGTCCATTGGCTGCACCGAGGTCGTAGCGAGGTGGCCCGCTAGCTTAACGGCCACATCGGGAGGGAGATCCATCAGCGACGACGGACACCGCCTTGCCGCCAGGAGTGCCGGCACGCGTCGACGATGTCACGGAACGAGGAGCGTGAGATGAGGCCGAGGGATTGAGCGCGCGCCGGCGTGGATGGATCGGAGCTGCAGTGCGTGGACTTCGCGGAGCCGGTGATCAAAGAGGAGGTGGTGGATCACTGTAGATCGAGTAGGGCTATAGTAGATCAAGTGGAAGGCAGAAGTTTGATCTTGAAATCCCGTCTTCGATATTTCTTCAATTCCCCTCTTGGGGATGGCAACCGTCTCTGGAATGTGCGCGAGAACAGTAACCGTCTGGGCCTTCCCTTTTTCACTGCGGGCCTTTTTCTCTTCCTGGGCCACATCGAGTGGATCCTGGTTCCACACTCAAACCTGGGCCAGATGGCCCAACTTTGAAATAGGCCCAGGCCTTATTAGCTGGCCCCGCACAAGTACGCGTGGACGGCCTGGTCCTACCTCTGCAGTGGACCCAGCGTTCACATATTTGACCCAAAACCCTGACACGTGGGGCTTAGGGTCCCACTCAGCAGATATAGCTGCCTGGTAGACAAGCTGGACCTGTCAACCGGGACCCACAGATACACGTGTTAGCCACGTCGGCCAGCTGGGCCTTCCTTTTTATGGCTCCTTCGGCACACCTATTTCCACAGCGAGCCTTTTTCTCTTCCTAGGCCGGATCGAGTGGATCCTGTTCCTCACTCAAACCTGGGCTAGATAGCCTAACTTTGAAACAGGTCCAGGCCTTATTAGCTAGCCCCGCACACGTACACGTGGACGGCCTGGTCCCACCTCTCTAGTGGACCCCACGTTCACATATTTGACCCACAACACTGACACGTGGCTGCCTGACAGACATGTTGGACCTGTCAACCGGGACCCACAGATACACGTGTTAGCCACGTCGGCCAGCTGGGCCCGCACACATACACATGGACGGCCTGGTCCCACCTCTCCAGTGGACCCCGCGTTCACATATTTGACCCGCAACCCTGACACGTGGGCCTTCGGGTCCAACCAAGCACACGTGGCTGCCTGGTAGACATGCTGGACCTATCAACTGGGACCCATAGATACACATCTTATCCACATCGGCCAGCTAGGCCCGCACACATACACATCGATGGCCTGGTCCCACCTCTGCAGTGGATCCCTCATTCAGATATTTGACCCACAACCCTAACACGTGGGCCTTCGGGTCCCACTTAGCACACGTGGCTGCCTGGTAGACATGCTGGACCTGTCTACCGGGACCCACACATACACGTGTTAGCCACGTCGGCAGCTTGGTCCGCACACGTACACGTGGACGGCCGGGTCCCACCTCCGTGGTGGACCCCGCGTTCACACATTTGACCCTCAACCTCGACACGTGGGCCTCCAGGTACATATGTTAGCCACGTCGGCCAACTAGGCCCGCCCTCGTACACCTGGACGCCGAGGTCACACCTCTACAGTGGACCCGAGTTGACACAGATACTTGGACTTGATGGCGCACCCTTTCTATGACGATACAACTTTCGTCACAATTGAGTATGGGCTGAGGGTTGTCGCCGATGAAATGTGACAAAACTCGGGTTTCGTCATAAAAGGGGCATGTTCTGTGACAAAGTTGGAAACGTCACGCAGAATTTCGTCATGGATGCGCCGATTTCTAGTAGTGGAATAAGATCTATCGGCTAGCTCATCTCATATATCTGTTATGTTGCTTAAATTGCCATATCACAAAAAATTCAACAGAGTGTGCTTTATAATTAGCCGATAGTTTCTTGTTCTTAGCCTTTACTAAGCCTTTGCCGAACTACAATCTCATCGCATTTAGATTCATTGGCTAGTGGCTTTTAAGTCTATCACTGTCGGATTTGCACTCCAGCAAGTCTGCCTAGGGTAGCCCCAAGCAGTAGATTTGTAGGCGGGGTGGATCGAAGCGAGCCAGCGAGCTTGATGGTCACACGAGGACGCAGGGACTTAGACAGGTTTGGGACGCACGAAGCATAATACCCTACGTCCTGTGTTTGGGGGTTTGTATTATGAGTAGCAATGGCTAGGGTTTCGGGAGTTGTAGGAATTGTCTTCTATGGGTACCCCCACGACCCCCTTATATATCCGAGCAGCCGTGGGTTACAAGTTAGGGTAAATCTACTAGAGTTTGTTACAAGGAATCCGATCGATTGAGATACACAAGATCATGCCTATCCAGTTCGACCTAGGGTCGTTAGTGGAGTCACGGAGACACGCCGAGTCATATAACATCGCCTGGTATGGAAAGGAATATTCTAATCCAACGGGCTGATCCAATCCGTTCAAAAAATCCTGGGATCTGCTCCATTTTTTTCTCAACTGCACAGCCTATCCTCCGAAGCCGTTTTTCCTTTTACTGCCGCTGTCAAAGTACCCCAGGCTGTCTTCAAGGACAGCAAAAAGAGATGGGCGGAGGAGTGGCTCATGGTCGCGAACTCCGCTCCTGGCCTCCCACCCCGCACTGGCCTCCCGTCGGTCCTGAACGCCAGGTGGGAGGAGAAGCCCACCGAGGAGGAGATGGTGGAGGTGGAGGTGCTGCTGGCCGAGCTGCAGAAGCTCAAGGCTGACAAGCTGACCGGCACCGCTAAGGCGCTGTCGTTCGTGAAGCGGCTGACCCAGCCGATCTAGGAGCGGGTCCACCCCGGCTACGAGTACTCGGGCCGCGTGGACCTGACTCATGGGAAGAACCGCAAGGTCTCGTGCAACGAGGCCTACAAGCGGGTCATGCTGATTGTGAGCGGGGAGGTCTGCGACAAGGGCTGCCCGAAGGCATACTGCCTAAAGCGGCTCACCATAGAGGTACACACTTTGTTCGTAGAGTCATTTTCGCTTAGCGCCGAGTGGTTTTTGATCCGAGTAGTTCTTCGCCGAGTCGTTTTGCCATCGATGTCACCCGTTGGGTTGTAACACCACTCGGCGTTTGCAGGAAAAAGTTGTGTCGTCCTGGTGCCCTGCGCCGCTACCGTAGGGGCAGCAGGGCAAGGTTGTTGCTCTGCCCGCTGAGCTAGCACTGCCGGCAGTACATGTTGGAAGTTTCTCGTCCGACTCCTCCAACGGGAGCGAGTCGGACGATGTTGTTGAAGTATCGGGGCCGGTGGCTGGTGTCGGCTCCACCATGAAGAAATGGCGCCCAACCTAGAAGATGGCCGCGTCGAAGGCTAGGAGGGGTGGGGTGGTGCCACGGGGTCGGAGCTCGACCCACCTGGGCTCTGGCCGGGGGGGAAGCGAAGGCCGTGGCAGATAAGGCCGGCCTCACCATCCCCAAGCCAGAGGAGGAGGACCAGGAGGAGGAGCGGGGGCGACCAGCGAGGTCACCCGCACGGGTAGCGCGGTCGCTGCCATCCGCCGTGCCGTTGAAGACAAGCTTCAGCGTGCGGTGGACTGATAGGTAAGTTTCTAGTGTCTTGCACCTATTTGACTTGGCTCCTTTCTTGGTTTCCATTCTGAGTTCCTGAGTCCACTTGTAGGAAGGCATCGCTCAGCAGCGCCAAGCGCAAGGCGGAGGAGTCCACTGATGAGGCTGACTCAGTCGAGGTGGCTAAAGGTGAGTTGTCCCCGGCAGAGCGGCTGGGTCGCCCATGACTGATCAAGGGGGCAGCAGCCAAGGCTGAGGAGGCCAAGGAGGAGGTGGCGACGGCATCAGAGCCGCTACAAGGTGACGACGCCGTGCCGCTGGAGGTCGCGCTGGGGGATGGGGCCAAGGCAAGTGTTGACGCCAGATTTTAACACGTGTTGAATCGGCGTCAGGAGGAGAAGATTGGCCGATGCGGCAGATCTGAAAGCTACAGAAAGGAATCGGCCGATTGAAGTAACAGTTGGAAATCGGCCGATTGGTGGCACAGCCTATGCCAACAGGATGGGATTATTCCAGAGGATCCTGGTCAAAAGCTGGTCAACAGGGCACGCTAAGTCGGTCAAGGAGCAATTGAAGGGAATCCTGATTGGATTAGGGAACGGCGGCGGAAGATTCTGCGGGAGTCCGTTTCCTTTAAAAGTTCTTATAGATATAGTAGTTTTCCTGTTTTTTAAATAAGGTTGTAACAAGTCGTGATCGACCAGGAATCCTAGCTTTAGGGTATAAATAGGAGTTGTCAGGGTCTTGATCAATCAATCAAGACATCAATCAACAACAGTACATCTACTTTTCCAGCAATTTACTTTCAAGTCGGCGACTTCGCCAATATTTTCTTCTTCCACGAGTTCGTACGGATTGGCAGGGCTGCATCAACTTGATCTCCGGCCAATTGGTAGGTTCCGCTTACCGAGTAATATCCGAGCTTTAACTACGGGCGCATCGCTGTGGTTTCATTTGGATTTATTCACCAGTTATCGATATTTACTGGAATTGCAAGTTTTACCTGTTATTCTAGTATTATCACAAGTTATCCAGCTTGAGATCAGGGTAATCGGCTTCGTCATTGTTCTCCTTCGATTTATCATCTCACAGCCGATTAGATCTATTTCAAGTGTTGCTTCTGTAGTAATTGTTTAGATCGCTCCAGCAGTTTTCTTTACAATTACTGGACGATCATCGACTGATCCATAGCTGTAACAACCCTGATAAATTACATTTCTAAAGCAATGTCATTAGCCCAACGCTATGCTTAACCAACTAATAAAAGGGTGAAAAGAATTAGAACAAGTTAAGTTGAAATTCAAATTGCAATTGGGCACATATGAATACCTTTGAATTTTTAAATTAACTTTCAAACCACAAGCCAAATGAGGTGTTGCCTGAAACCAAACTTGTAGAACTTTTTATTCTGAACAACTTTCATGTTCAAAAGTTTTTTGAAATTCAAATTAGAAAGTGGAGAAAACATCCTGTTTGCAACCAGCCCCTTGGAACTTTTCAAATCTCGCAAATAGACCCTTCTTCCCCCTCCTCTCTCTCCCCTCCCCGCCCGACACGCCGGCCAGGTGGCCGGCGATGCCTGACCGGCGCTAGCCGCCAAGCCAGTGGCCGCCGGCCCTCGCCCCCAAGCGCGGCTTTGCCCCCCCCTGCAGCGCTGCCCAGTCCGAGCTCGTCGCCCGCTGCACCCAACGGCTGCGCCGCGCCGTGCTGCCCCGCCCGCCGCGACCCGCCCGTCGCTGAGCTCGCCTCCCGCCCGAGCCGCCGCTGCAGCTGTCCCCCAACCCCCATGGCGCGCTATCTTCCACTCCGTCACGCAAGATTTTTGGCCGCCAGTCACGCGCCTCCGCCCTCCGCACGCCGCGCCGGTGAACCGAGCCGCCCACCGCGGCCAACCCCGCGCCATTACCGTGCCTCCACCCCCGCGCGTCGCCCGGCACCCCTCCCTCCCTCCTACCCCTATAAAAGGCGCTCTAGGCCGCCCGCGCGAGCCACCAGTAAGCACAGCACTCGCCGCCGCCATTGTTGCCGCCGAAGCTCCACCGCCGTGGACAGCCTTCCACAGCCGCCCCCTGCCCAAATTGAAGTTCCAGCCACCACCACATCATCCCACCGGAGCTCACCGACCCGCTCAACGCCGCCCAGGACCGCCGGAGCACCGCCGCCCGCGCTGTCACCGCCGCCGCCGCCCCTGGTCACCGCGGACAGCTCGACTCCGACCTCCTCCGCCCAAGCCAAGTACCGGAGCAACTTCCCCACGCGCCACTGAAGCTCCCCGTCCAGACCAGACCGCCCCAAGCCCGCCGGAGCACCGCCATCGACTCGTACCGCCGCCGCCGCACCTGCTCCAACGCCGACGAGCTACTCCCGGCCGTCCCCCACCCGACCAAGACCCCCACGAGGTAGCCCTCGCACCCCTGGTCCTTCCCCGGCCCTCACCCCTCGCCGCCGGCGAGCCCCTCGCCGGAATTTTGGCCGGCCACCGCACCCGAGCCGCCTAAGGACCCAATTGCATCGATTGAATTCTTTAGAAGGTTCTGCCCGTAAGATTTCAAGGACCCAGATGTAAGAGAAAGATTCAAACCTAGATTCAAAATCAGTGAACTTGTAAAATTCGTATAAAATCGTAGAAAAATCTGAAAAATACAAACTCCACTGTTCTGGAATCTTTAGATGAAAATCTACAACTTTTGTTGCATGCATTTCTTCAGTTGCTTACTAAATCTTGCTATAAGTTAAATGGAAGGTTTAATAGACTTTAAATGTACCCCCTGTTGTAGGAAAAATCTAAATCTGAAATTTTTTTGCAATGCTTTTGTCGCTGCTCTTTATGCTCCAAATCAAAATTTCATCACCAGAAGTTACCTAATACTGAAGTTGTGATTAATCCATGTGTGCTTGGAAAATTCAGTATCTATTATAACACAACCCCTTCTTGTTTAATGAAGTTAATAGTTTAAGTACAATCTTTAATAATTGCCCCCAGAAATCTCAGGTAAGTAACATCACAACCAAGTCGCTGTTTTGTGAACTACAACCTTGATGTGAGTGAAAATAATCGTCATATACCCTCACTATAACTTATATTGGTGCATTCATATAGAATCAACGACTCTCGCCGACGGAACGTACGAGCTGGTACCCGCGTCCGAGAGTGAGCAGCGTGAAGCTCAAGTAAATCTAACTGAAGCTCTTGAAGACCCAAACCCAAGTTCGGAAGAGCCCCAAGCTAACTGTTCACAAGAAGGCAAGCCCCAGAGCATGCACCCTATTTTTCTAAACTTATGCAACTTATTACTCTACTTTTACTTGTGCATTAAGTTTATAGGAGTTGGATGAAAACTTAGTTGCATGATCCTAGGTACCCTTGCTCTGAACACCAGATGCCAGGTTCGATAGAATGCTATGCTAATAGGACTCGGTAAAAGTCGAGTGATTTCCTGTCACTCGCGAGAAATTAGGAGTTGATTGTTTACTACTTGCTGCAATCATAAGGTCGATGGACGGGGCTATGGTACGATGTTTATGTTGGTGATCGAGGCCCCGTCTGTTTAGTGAAAAATGCTAAGGCCGCAGTGTGTGGTAGTGGTGGTTAAGTCTTTGAACGTACTAACCACATGCCGAGAATATGGTGATCGGTAAGCTTAAGTACTGGATTGAACCAAGGCCGGAATATACTCCCCACTGTCTTGAATTCGTTCACATCTAGCTAATGGCGGGTGCATCGGCCGCCACGGCCCGACGTACCGTGGTCTGTGGGGACGTGTAGTCGAGGGCGGTGGGCCTGTTCCGTGAAGCGGGAATTGAAGGGAAAAGTTGCACGTGTGACTCTGGGAGTAACCACGTGACGTGTGTTTAGGTTTCCCTTGCAAGGTTAAGAAATTCGATTCGAATCGTCCGTTTCTCGCGGTTATTAAGACTGCTTGACCCTTTTACCACATAGAGTAAGAAGAGGAACAATGATAATGATTAATCTTGTTGGATGCAAAATAATTCTTCCACCATGTATGATATTGGATAGTTGCTTACCTAGAATGGTTATAGAAAGCTAGAACTTGGAGCTAAAATCTGAAAGTAAGGACCTACTATATATGCTTTTCGGCAAAACAAACCCCTCAAGCCAAAAGCCTCGCATGTCTAGGAGTCGGCTAAGTATACCCCACTAGTCGGGTAAGCCTTGCTGAGTATTAGTATACTCAGCCTTGCTTGTGGCTTGTTTTCAGGAATAACTTTCGAGGACATGATTGCTAGTTTGACTTGGCCTTGTACCCTTCCTCCTGGTTGGTCGGTGGAATGGGATACGCCCCCGGCCAACGGTGGTGATACCGAATGATGCCTCGTACGGGCTTCATCGAGACATCCTTTATCGTCGAGTAGTTGTCGTTATCTTTTCCGCTGCTTGAACTCTGAAGAACTCATTTATTTCGAAATCCGAAGTACCTTGTTTTACGAATTTGAACTCTATTGTAATGATAATTTATGATGAACTCCGTGGTGTAAAAATGTGGAATATTGTATACTCTGGGCTCACCTTCGTGTGAGTACGTGTATGTGTGGCTTCGATCCGTAAGAACCGTGGTTGTATCGGGAGGTTACCCGACAGACCAGTGGATTATTCCGTTTGAAGTGCGAGTTAGCCTTGATTGCCCTCGCGGTGATGAATAGCGCGCTCGAACCGGATTAATTCAGGTGGTTCTGCCACAACTGGTATCAGAGCCGTAGCTAGTGCTACAGCTGACACCAGAGCCGAAATGCATACGCCAGAGAATGCAACAGGCCTTAGAAACTTGTTTTCCTAAAACTTGCCCACAAATATTGTGTTGGAAAATGCGTTGGTTCGTTAAGGATGGTGCCTAGTTCGTAAAGCCTAAGGGATTATTGGGAAAGTTATTAGGTGGCTATCTAACTTATGAATTATAGTAACTGACTTCCAGCACATTACTTTCTGTCCAAAACTTACTTTTATGCACAACCGACCCTTAATTTCCGTAACGACGCACTCATTGCTAAGGTAAGAAGGTAAGAATCCTCAGCCAACTGAGAGAGCTTGGCCTTCTTGTCGGTGATGCGAGCTGAACGCTGCCCTCAAGCAGTGGCTTACTTGAGGTGCTGCCAATATACCAACGTTTAGTTCATTATATTGGGAGTAGAAGGTTTGGCGCAGGGTATGGCGATCGTTGTTCATACTCCCGTCTCAAGACGGTACCCCCGTGAATACGCTATTTCGATAGCGTATGTTAACGTCGTCTGTACGACGGGAATTGTACGGATGCCGTTTCTATAGTGAACGGTAATGAATACGGACGCTTTCATGAGTGCTGGCATGAAAGGTTCAGTGGATGTATATAGGCTACATCAACCTTCTGCAGGTACACTAACCGCGATTGCAATAAGTTTAAGAACGATTAGAGTTTTCTCGACTAGCTATTATAGGGAGAGCCGTATTGTGTATGCCACCGAAACTAACCTCGTAAGACCAAAGCTATTTGGCAATTGTTTATTTGGTGAGGACGAATAGGACGTGCATGCATCATGGCTATATAAATCTGAAATTGAAAAAGCGATGTGGCGCCACCACCTGAATTAATCCGGCTCAAGTGTATTAACCATCACCATTAAGGCACTCCCGGTTAACCTTACACTTCAGACGGAGTAATCCACTGGTCTGTCGGGTATAACCTCCCGATACAACCACGGTGAACGGATCGAGCGCCATACATACAAATGCTCATGCGACGATGAGCCCAGAGAATACCACATTCCAGCAAATATTACAACATTAACATAAGTAAATATTACAGACCAAGTTCTGAGTTTAGAAAACAAGTACTTCAATTAACATAAATAAGTTCTTCAGAGTTAAGTTGCAGCGGAAATAAACAACGGAAACTACTCGACGATACAGGATGTCTCGATGAAGCCCGTACGAGACATCACTCGGCCTTATCTCCGTTGGACGGGGGCGCATCCCATTCCACCGACCAACCAGGGGGAAGAGTGCAGGGCCAAGTCAAGCTAGCAACCATGTCTTCGAAGGGCTCACCTGAAATCGAGTCACAAGCAAGACTGAGTATACTAATACTCAGCAAGACTTACCCGTGTAGTGGAAACTACTCCACCGACTCTAGACATGCCAGGCTTTTTGGCTCAGGGGTTTGTTTTGCCGAAAAGCATCTACAAGTGGGTCCTTACTTTCAACTTTTAGCTCAAGATTCTAGTCTCGTTAGCCAGTCTAGGTAAGCAGCTATCTAAAGCATACATGGTGAAGCATTAAATTTTCCATCCAACCAGTTCATTCATCATCATTGTTCCTCTTCTTACTCTGTGGGTAAAAATGGTTAAGCAGTCTCAATAGCCGTGAGAAACGGACGATTCGAATCGAATTTCTTAACCTTGCAAGGGAAACCCAAACACACGTCACGTGGTTACTCCCTAGAGTCACACGTGCAACTTTTCCCCTTTCTTTCCGGGTCGTGGATCGGGGCTACCCTCCGAGAGTACAAGAGCCCCACGCCACGGTTCGGCGCCGGGTCGTGACCACTCTCTGCACTCGCCATATGCACATGGGACCGAAGTTCAAAGGGTAGGATGCCGTCCCCTTGCCGGGCCAATCAGGTACTTAAGCTTACCGATTCCCATAATCTCGGCATGTGTTTAGTACGTTCAAAGACTTAACCATCACTACCACACCCTGCGGCCTTAGCATTTTTCACTAGACAGACGGGCCTCAATCGTAACCATCGTTACATAACCCGTCCGTGTCCTTATGATTGCAGCGTGTAGTAGTCATTCAACTCCTATTTTCTCGCGAGTGACAGGAAATCACTCGACTTTTACCGGAGTCCTATTAGCACAGCATTCTATCGAACCTTACATCTAGTTTTCACGCAAGGGTTCCTGACATCATGCAACTAAGTTTTCATCCAACTCCTATAAACTTAATGCACAAGCAAAGAGTAATGCGTTGCATAATTTCGGAAAGAATGGGTTATGCTCCGGGGCTTGCCTTCGCAGTTCGCTTGGGGATCTTCCGAACTTGGGCTCGGGACTTCAAAAGCTTCAGTTAGTTTTTCTTGAGCTTCACGCTGCTCACTCTCGGACGCGGGCACCAGCTCGTAAGTTCCGTCGGCGAGAGTCGTCGATTCTACATGAGTGCACAAGTTTAAGTCGTGGAAATAGCACTTGATTACGATTTGAGAGTAATTACTACAAGGGATAGTTTCTGGTTATGAAATTTTGGATTTAGGCACATCAAGGAAAGATGTGCTTACTGTAAAATTTTCAGCCAATTTTATGTAACAGATTAATTCTGAAAAAATACAATTCATTGTTGCTGTTAGATACTTGTTCTTTTTGTACAGAACAATTGGTGCAACAAATGAGTCTAAGATTTTTATAGAGCTCTCACTTAAGCATGCAGAAGCTACTGTAATTTTTGAAGGATTTATCGTGCAGTATCCAGAGCATAGAAAATATGACATTCTACACCTAGGCTTTTCAAAGATTCATTTTTACAGGACCCTACACAGGGTTTTTGTCCATGAAACTTTTTACACAGCAACCTCTACCATAGTTTATCTCCCAGTAAAAATTTGAAAATTTTCCAAGCTAGGATACTATTTTCTTGATTTAATGTATGTTATTAGCACATAAATCAAATAAGTGGGTTACTTTGAGATAAAAATTCTCCTAATTTTTCTCTGGCTTCTAGGTACCAATACATTAGCATAGTAAAAGTTTCAATGGGTGACTCACCACGTAACTGCAGGGATAAAACATTCTATTTACACATGAATTAAAACTAAGTTTAACAAACAGTAGAGCTAGAGATGGAATTTGGGCCTGATCTTTTTACACAGTCCTAAACATCAAGCAACTAATTCACTGTCCAAAATTTAGGGTCAGAATTGCTCTAGAACAGTGGGTACAAAATAAGTCCATTAAAGCTTCTATTTAATGTAGAGCAAAATATTTTGAGATTCTGAGAAACCTTTTGTAACAAAAGTGGTAGAGTTTGTTCTGAGGATTCCAGAACAGTTGAGTTTGCATTTTTCTGAATTTTCTACGATTTTATACGAATTTTACAAATTCACTGATTTTGAATCTAGGTTTGAAACTTTCTTTTACAACCAGGTCCTTGAATCTTACGCTCAGACCCTTCTAAAGATTTAAATCCTTGCAATTGGGTCCTCAGCGGCTCGGGTACGGCGGCCGGCCGAAATTCCGGCGAGGGGGCTCGCCGGCGGCGAGGGGCGAGGGTCGGGGAAGGTTCAGGGATGCGAGGGCTACCTTGCGGGGGTGTTGTTCAGGTGGGGGACGGCCGGGAAGGGCTCGCCGGCGTTGGAGCAGAGGCGGCGGCGGTGCGGCTCGCGTCGACGGCGGTGCTCCGGCGGGCCTGGGGCGGCGTGGTCCGGTCGGTGAGCTTCAGTGGCGCGTGGGGAAGCTACTCAGGGGCTCGGCTTGGACTGAGGGGGTCGGAGTCGTGCTGTCCACGGTGAGCAGGGGCGGCGGCGGCGACGGCAGCGCGGGCGGCGGCGCTCCGGTGGCTCTGGGTGGCGTTGGGTGGGTCGGCGAGCTGCGGTGGGGTGATGTAGTGGTGGCTGGGGGCTCAGTTTGTGCAGTGGGCGGCTGTGGAGAGCTGTCCACGGGCGGGCGGTGCTCGGCGGCGGCGATGGCGACGGCGAGGCGTTCTGGTGGCCGGGGGCTCGCGCGCGTGGCCGGGGTGGTGCTTTTATAGGGACAGGAGGGGGTGTGGAGGTGCCTGGGCGACGCGCGGGGCGGTGCACGGCAGCGGCGTGCACTGGGCGCGGCGGGCGGCGGCAGAACGCCGACGCGGCGTGCGGCGAGCGGGCGCGGGCGACTGGGCGGCCGAGATTTTGGCGTGGGCGCGAGGAGATAGCGCGGCGTGCGGATTGGGGAGCAGCTGCTGCAGCGGCTCGGGCGGAGGGCAGGCGCGGCAGCTGGCGGGGCGCGGGGGCCGGGGCGGCACGGCGGAGCGCGGCCACTGGGCGGGCGGGCGGCGGCCTGGGCGCGGCAGCACGCGCGGGCGCGGACTGGCCGCGCGGCGTCGGGGCGGGGCAAAGCCGGCCGTGGCGGGGTGGTGCGGCGGCCACTGGCCTGGCGCTTCGCGCCGGTCAGGCGACGCCGGCCACCTGGCGCGCGGCAGGCGGGCGAGCGCGCGCGGCGCGGCAGAGGAGGGGGAGAAACGAGGGACCGAAGTGCAAAAATTCGAAAAACTTCAGGGGGCTGGGTGCAAACAGGGCGTTTTCTCCTCTTTCTGATTTGAATTTCAAAAACTTTTGAACACGAAAGTTGTTCAAAATAAAAAGTTCTACAACTTTGGTTTCAGGCAAAATTTCATTTGGCTTATGGTTTTAAAGTTAATTTAAAAATTTTAAATGTGTCCAAATGTGCCCAAATTAAATTTGAATTCCAACTGAACCCGTTTTAATTCTTTTCACCCTCTCATTAGTTGGTTTAAAACATAGAGTTAGGCTAATGTCATTGATTTTGGAATTGTAATTACCAGGGTTGTCACAGCCTTCCCCCCTTAACAAGAATCTCGCCCCGAGATTCGGTAATTCTTAGTGTGGGCGTGGGTGCACATACCAGTGGTTGAGACCAGAAACCCAGGGAAATGTTGGTTCAGGTAGCTTTCCGTTTCCCAGGTGGCTTCTTCTTCCGTGTGGTGATTCCATTGTATTTTAAACATTCTAATCACTTTCCTCCTGGTCTCTCTTTCTTTTTGATCCAAAATCTTAACTGGGTGTTCGACATACGAGAGGTCGGGTTCCAATGATATTTCTTGTTGTTCCACAATCTCGGTAGGGACTCGAATACACTTCTTGAGTTGAGACACGTGGAAGACATCATGGGTGGCCGTGAGCTGAGGGGGCAGTCGTAATTTGTAGGCTACGGGTCCGCGGCTCTCCATGATTTCGTAAGGACCAATATAATGGGGAGCTAGTTTGCCTTTGATTCCAAATCTTCGCACTCCCTTGGTTGGTGAAACTCGAAGATAGACATGATCGCCAACTTCGAACTTTAGGGGCTTTCTCCTTTTGTCAGAATAGCTCTTTTGTCGGGCTTGTGCGGCTTTAAGATTTGCTTGTATTACTTTTACTTTCTCCTCTGCCTCGATTACCAGGTCGGGTCCAATTATTTTACGTTCTCCGGTTTGTGACCAGCTCAAAGGGGTTCGACACCTTCGTCCGTACAGGGCCTCAAATGGTGCCATTTTCAAACTCGTTTGGTAGCTGTTGTTGTACGAGAACTCTGCCAGGGGTAGGCATCTGTCCCAATTCTTGTCATAATGAATGACACAAGCTCTCAGCATGTCTTCAAGAATTTGGTTTACTCTTTCCGTTTGTCCATCGGTCTGAGGGTGGTATGCTGAGCTGCGAATCAGCTTAGTGCCAAGAGACGTTTGCAGTTGTTCCCAAAAGCGTGCTACAAACTGAGGACCACGATCGGAGATAATTGTCTTAGGTATTCCATGCAGGCAAACAATATGATCGAGGTAAATCTCGGCACATTTCTTGGTAGAATAGGTGGTGTGTACCGGAAGAAAATGTGCCGTCTTCGTGAGTCTATCAACGATAACCCATATGGAATCATGTTTCTGGGAAGTGTTTGGTAGTCCCACGATGAAGTCCATACTTATGTCTTCCCATTTCCATGATGGTATGGGTAACGGTTGAAGTGTATCGGCTACCTTTAAGTGGCTAGCTTTTACTCTCTGGCACGTGTCACATTCCGAGACATACGTAGCAATTTCCCTTTTCATTCTAGTCCACCAGAAGTTTTGCCTTAGGTCCTGATACATTTTGCTACTGCCGGGGTGGATAGAGAATTTGGAGAGGTGTGCCTCATCAAGAATTTGCTTGCGGAGTTCACGATTCTTCGGAACGACTATACGACTTTCGAACCATAGGACTCCCTTATGGTCCTGGCGGAAACACTTATACTTCTCCTCACCCAGAGAGAGTTTTTGTTTGATGATCTTGATTCCTTCATCATGTAGTTGTGCCATGACGATTTGGTCGTGAAGAGTGGGCTCAACTGAGATGTGATTTAGAGTGCCTTGGGAAACCATTTCCAAGTTAAGCTTCCTCATGTCTACACATAATGTCTCATGGTAGGACTCCGTGGATAAGCAATGGCAATGGGACTTGCGGCTTAGTGCATCCGTGACTACATTAGCCTTACCGGGGTGATAGTGCACTTCAAGGTCATAATCTTTGATTAATTCTAGCCATCTTCGTTGCCTCATATTCAGATCGGCTTGTGTGAAGATGTACTTGAGACTCTTATGATCCGTGTAGATATTGCACTGTGTACCCATGAGATAGTGCCTCCATATCTTCAGAGCGTGAATGACGGCTGCGAGCTCAAGGTCATGCGTGGGATAATTCTGTTCGTGGGGCCGAAGGGCTCGTGAGGCATATGCAATCACTCGATTCTCTTGCATAAGCACACATCCTAGACCAGTACCTGATGCGTCACAATACACATCGAATGACTTGGTATTATCGGGTTGAGCTAACACAGGTGCAGTAGTCAGATGCTCTCTGAGAGTGTGGAAGGCTTCCTCACACTTCTCATTCCATACAAACTTTACTCCCTTCTTCAATAGTTCCGTCATGGGCTTAGCAATTCGAGAGAAATCCGGGATGAAGCGACGGTAGTAACCGGCTAAGCCGAGAAAACTGCGAATCTGATGAACAGAGGTAGGGGGTTTCCAATCCATCACCTCTTGTACCTTGCTGGGGTCAACAGCTATGCCTTCGTTGGAGATCGTGTGACCTAAGAACTTTACAGTATCCAACCAGAATTCACACTTAGAAAACTTAGCATAGAGCTGATGGTCTCTGAGTCGCTGAAGAACAATGCGAAGGTGCTTGGCATGCTCTTCCTCATCCTTGGAATAGATAAGAATGTCGTCGATGAACACTACGACGAATTTGTCAAGTTCGGGCATGAATACCGAATTCATGAGATACATGAAGTAGGCAGGGGCATTGGTGAGTCCAAAGGACATGACCAAGAATTCATATAGTCCATATCGTGTGGAGAAGGCAGTCTTAGGAATATCGCACGGGCGAATCTTGATCTGATGATATCCCGAACGAAGATCAATCTTTGAGAAGACTCTGGCTCCAGCTAATTGATCGAAGAGTACATCGATGCGAGGAAGTGGGTATTTATTTTTAACTGTTACCGCATTGAGAGGTCGGTAGTCCACACATAATCTCAAACTGTCATCCTTCTTCTTTACGAATAGGGCTGGACATCCCCAAGGTGACGCGCTAGGGCGAATGAAACCTTTGTCCAGTAGTTCTTGGAGTTGAAGTTTCAGCTCGGCCAATTCTTTAGGGGGCATCCTATATGGTCTTTTGGACATAGGTGCAGTGCCTGGTTGTAGTTCAATAACGAACTCAATATCCCTATCCGGTGGCATTCCTGGTAAGTCATCCGGGAAAACATCGGCATACTCGTTCACCACAAGAATATCATCTAGCTTAAGTCCTTCCATCTTATAAGCACAGGAATTCGTGCAATCTATGAATGGTAGGAAAAGGGTAGTGGCTCCGTGACTAGGTGAATTTATCTCAACGGCTCGGGAAGAAAGGTCCAGTGTGACTCCATGCATAGCCATCCAGTTCATTCCCAAAATGATGTCCATGCCGTCAAGGGGTAAAAGGACAAGGTCCGTGTCGATGGTTTTACTACCCAATTTGACTGGTACTTGTCTGATCATTTGGTTTGAAGCAATTTTACCACCCGGTGTTGATATCATATACGACCCTTTGGTGTGACAAACATCCAAGCCTACTTTTGCACCGAATTTTGCACTTATGAAACTATGCGATGCACCAGAATCAAATAATATAACTGCAGGCTTGTTATGGATAGAAAATGTACCCGACATCACTGGGGCTCCTTCAGGAAGCTCTGCAAGCGTGGTGAAGTTAATCCGTCCTTGCTTGACTTGCAGGGTCTGTCTCTTGCCCCTGTTCTTGGCGTTCGGGTTGGATCCTTGACCTTGGTTGGGCTGTCCAGGCTGAGGGCATTCTCGTGCGAAGTGGCTGGAACTCCCGCATTTGAAACAGCGATTCGCGGGGCTAGGTCGAAGAGACTGCTGAAGAATGGGCCTCGGACCATTCTGTGGAGGCATCGGGGGTCGTACCATGCCTGGCTGCTGTGGGGGTCTGGCAATCCATCTTCCTGGCTGCGGGGCCCTTGGTGGAGCTGCGGGTGCGGTATTTTGCACGATGCGATACCTTGGTGGTTGGGCACTTGATGGTCCTGCGGGTGCCTTTCTCTTCTTCTCTGCCCGGTGTGCCATGATACAGTCTTCCTGGGTAATGGCCATATTGACCAACTCGTTGTAGGTGTCAGCCCTGGCTAGGTTCAGACGTTCCTTGAGCTTGGTACTCAGACCTCGGCGGAAACGATCACGCTTCTTGGCATCCGTATCAGCGTGATAGCCCGCATACTGACATAAGTTGTTGAACGCTTGGGCGTACTGCAGCACGGTGCGGGTGCCCTGGGTGAGTGCCAGGAACTCGTTCAACTTCCTCTCCATGAGACCCTCGGGAATATGATGTGCCCAGAATGCGGTCTTGAATTCATTCCAGTCGACCACATGATCAGCCGGGAGCATCACAGAATAGTGGTCCCACCACAGACGAGCGGTACCGCGAATTTGTTGCGCGGCAAAACGAGCCTTGTTGGCCTCTGAGCATGGGGCCACAAGTAGTGTGAACTTGGATTCTATGGTGCGAATCCATGCATCTGCGTCCAGGGGTTCCTCTGTCTTATGGAACAATGGAGGCTGGGTCCCTAGGAAATCCGTGTATCCTGCAGCTTGTGGTTGGTGAGCATTGTGCCCACCCCTCTGCTGGTGTTGCCCTTGCACAATCTGACGCAGCAGCTCGGTTTGAGCGGCCATCACTTCCACCAAACTGGGCGGGGGTGGTGGCGATTGTCGCGAGCGGCTGCCACCGGCACCAAAACCCTCGGGGTTGCCACGTGTTGATCCAACCATCTGAAACGTGAAAGGTTACCATTAGCAACGCGATCCATATTACTTCCTTGACTCATAAATAATTGGGTAGTCAGAGACTTCCGAAGTCTGAGCTAGAAGTATGGACAGAATCTCTGTTTGCTACGAGAAAAATCATAGCCTGCTGTGGGTCCATCCAAAACATCTCAAACATTTGCAGTAGTCAGAGAATTTAGGAATGCACCACTTTGGTATTTAACTTCGGTGCTAGAACTATGGCTAAGGTGGTTGAAAAGCTCGTCCTTTGCCTTACTGTCTTGGCTGTTTTTCAGCAAATTGGTCGGTACAGTTTTGCCTATATCTTAAACTAGCGAGGTCCAATGATGCTGAATTTTTGTGAGAACCTAGATCACAAAATTTAGCACAAGTCTGGTATTCAATACTCAGCCAAGAAATGCAAGGAGACATGGGTAAAAATTCCGACAAGTCTCAGCGATTGTGGATTCCATCGTTTACCAACTTACAACGAAATCACCAAGTTTATCGCCGTTCCTTACATGCTGAGGGTGTCCACCTGATTCAGGTGTACCCAACACAAAAGAGTTACTCAACTCCTAGTTAGCCTATTACAACACTTGCCAAAAGTTAGGCTACCCTATCGAGGAGTATGTGCAAAAGTCCTCCTAGGTCGTCCTCTAGAAATCATCCAAGTCGTTGACGGACGACTCGCTGTGAGCAGGAGAGTGGGCTCCCATCTGAGGTGCCTGTGGTACCTCACCCTCGAAATCCATGCCTGAGATACCATCAATCTCCTGTGGCTCCTCCTCATCCTCCTCCATGTCGTCCTCATGGGGATGGTCATTCTGATCATGGTGCCACTGAATGTGCTCATTAGCATCCTCCAACTCAAGGTTCAGATCATGGAGCTGCTCCTCCAACTGTGCTATCGTGGTATCTCTCTCACCCATGAGAGTGTCCTGCTCCTGGATTTGGCCCTCCAGTTGGCCAATCTGAGCATCTCTGTCCTCAAGATCCTGACTGAGCTCCTTTATCTGCTCATCCCTGGTATCTGCCATCATATGGTAGGCCTGAGCAAGGTCAGTGAGCTGCTCGAGTGCCTGACTCTGGAGAGTCTGAAGCCGGTAGAGTGCACTCATGCACCGCACGGAGGTATGGATAGTCTCCTGGGCATGAAAGTCTACCAAATACTGTGCGTGCTGCACCCTGTTGAGCCAAAAGGGGTCGTTGTCCTGGGCAGCAGGAAACAATCCAATGGGAGTGAGTGTGACAACCTCGGGACGCTGCGCACAAAACGCGGTGAGCGCCCTCATGGCTGCAAGCTCCCAAGTATCGGCCAAACGGCGACCAACAGCCTCAAGCTCCAAGGCGGGCCACTCCGGGTGTAGCGGGTGCGGAAAGATAGTCACGTTGACACGGCACTGGGTAACTCCATTTTCTGCAAACTCCAGTCCGGCGTAACGTGGGGGAATTAGATAGCCCGCGGTACGCAGAACATCCCACAAAATAGAGGGAAAGCCCTCCCAGTGGAGACACTGCGAGTGTACGCGTCCATCCTCATCCACCATCATCTCAACAGGCTCGGCCATCTGAACAAAAGATCAAATGGAGTGAGATAGCGAAAAACTGTGAGCAGCACAAGGACAGATTCTATATAGTGTGCAAAAATAACCATAACTCCCACAGTTCTCATCCAAAAATTCTCAAATTTCACCAGATCACTCCTAAGGTATTTGTAAACAACTTTGCTAGTCAACTCCAGAGCTAATTAGGTCTCTAAGATGGTCTTTCTTTTCAGGTTTTACCTTACTGTCTACCCAGAATTTTCAGTGAACAGAGGGCTAGAGTTTCGTACACCAGGGAAAATCTACCCAGCCAAAATTTATCAAATTTTAACAGCAGCTTCCTGGGTAAATTTGGAACAAGTTTCGTGTTGTGCTCTTTTGCAGAAAACCGCAGGAAGGGGGCCTAAAAATTTAAGAGGCGGAAGTGCTTATTCTGGACAGAAATCTGACGCTCCAAGGTTTCTGTTATTTCTTATTATCCATAAGTTCAGAATTTTTCGTTTTTGAACAGAAGATAGAACACAAAATTTGGAACAATTTCTTCAACATGAACTTTATCAGAAATGGTCATTTTCTTTGGCCAATAAATCGCTCTTTTTGGTGACGGCAGATTTCGGACAGTTTCGCTAGATAGTCCTTATGCAAACCATGGTTTAGATACGCAAGAACCTTACCACTCTCATACAACGCATTTTTGATTTCAGATTCATATGTTCATGATGTATGCACGTCCTATTCGTCCTCACAAAATAAAATAATCGCCAAATAGCTTTGGTCTTACGAAGATAGTTTCGGTGGCTTACACAATACGGCTCTCCTATAATAGCTAGTCGAGTCTTTCTACTCGTCCCTTAACTTATCGTAATCGCGGTTAGTGTACCTGCAGAAAATCGACAAGCATATGTATATCATGAACCTTTCATGCCAGCACTCATGAAAGCGTCCGTAATCATTACCATTTACTTATAGAAACGATATCTGTACAATTTCCGCCGTACAGACGACGTTAACATACGCTATCAAGATAGCGTATTCACGGGGGTACCGTCATGAGACGGGGGTATGAACAGCGATCGCCATACCCTGCGCCAAACCTTCTACTCCCAATATGTTCAACTAACAGTTGGCATATTGGCAGCACCTCAAGTAAGCCACTGCTTGAGGGCAGCGTTCGGTTCGCATCACCGACAGGAAGGCCAAGCTCTCTCAGTTGGCTGAGGATCCTTACCTCCTTACCTTAGCGATGAGTGCGTCGTTACAGAATTTAAGGTCGGTTGTGCATGAAAGTAAGTTTTGACAGAAGGTAATGTGCTGGAAGTCAGTTGATAATATATATAGAAGTTAGATAGCCACCTAGTAAACTTTCCCATAATCCCTTAGGGCTTTACGAACTAGGCACCATCCTTAACGTACCAACGCATTTCGCAACACAACCTTCTAGTCAAGTTTTAGTAAAATGAGTTTTTAAGGCTTGTAGCATTCTCTGGCGTATGTATTTCGGCTCTGGTGTCCGCTGTTGCCAGCTGTGGCGCCAGTTACGGCTCTGATACCAGCTGTGGCGCCACCACCTGAATTAATCCGGCTCAAGTGTATTAACCATCACCATTAAGGCACTCCCGGTTAACCTTACACTTCAGACGGAGTAATCCACTGGTCTGTCGGGTATAACCTCCCGATACAACCACGGTGAACGGATCGAGCGCCATACATACAAATGCTCATGCGACGATGAGCCCAGAGAATACCATATTCCAGCAAATATTACAACATTAACATAAGTAAATATTACAGACCAAGTTCTGAGTTTAGAAAACAAGTACTTCAATTAACATAAATAAGTTCTTCAGAGTTAAGTTGCAGCGGAAATAAACAACGGAAACTACTCGACGATACAGGATGTCTCGATGAAGCCCGTACGAGACATCACTCGGCCTTATCTCCGTTGGACGGGGGCGCATCCCATTCCACCGACCAACCAGGGGGAAGAGTGCAGGGCCAAGTCAAGCTAGCAACCATGTCTTCGAAGGGCTCACCTGAAATCGAGTCACAAGCAAGACTGAGTATACTAATACTCAGCAAGACTTACCCGTGTAGTGGAAACTACTCCACCGACTCTAGACATGCCAGGCTTTTTGGCTCAGGGGTTTGTTTTGCCGAAAAGCATCTACAAGTGGGTCCTTACTTTCAACTTTTAGCTCAAGATTCTAGTTTCGTTAGCCAGTCTAGGTAAGCAGCTATCTAAAGCATACATGGTGAAGCATTAAATTTTCCATCCAACCAGTTCATTCATCATCATTGTTCCTCTTCTTACTCTGTGGGTAAAAATGGTTAAGCAGTCTCAATAGCCATGAGAAACGGACGATTCGAATCGAATTTCTTAACCTTGCAAGGGAAACCCAAACACACGTCACGTGGTTACTCCCTAGAGTCACACGTGCAACTTTTCCCCTTTCTTTCCGGGTCGTGGATCGGGGCTACCCTCCGAGAGTACAAGAGCTCCACGCCACTGTTCGGCGCCGGGTCGTGACCACTCTCTGCACTCGCCATATGCACATGGGACCGAAGTTCAAAGGGTAGGATGCCGTCCCCATGCCGGGCCAATCAGGTACTTAAGCTTACCGATTCCCATAATCTCGGCATGTGTTTAGTACGTTCAAAGACTTAACCATCACTACCACACCCTGCGGCCTTAGCATTTTTCACTAGACAGACGGGCCTCAATCATAACCATCGTTACATAACCCGTCCGTGTCCTTATGATTGCAGCGTGTAGTAGTCATTCAACTCCTATTTTCTCGCGAGTGACAGGAAATCACTCGACTTTTACCGGAGTCCTATTAGCACAGCAATCTATCGATCCTTATATCTAATTTTCAAGCAAGGGTTCCTGACATCATGCAACTAAGTTTTCATTCAACTCCTATAAACTTAATGCACAAGCAAAGAGTAATGAGTTGCATAATTTCGGAAAGAATGGGTTATGCTCCGGGGCTTGCCTTCGCAGTTCGCTTGGGGATCTTCCGAACTTGGGCTCGGGTCTTCAAAAGCTTCAGTTAGATTTGCTTGAGCTTCACGCTGCTCACTCTCGGACGCGGGCACCAGCTCGTAAGTTCCGTCGGCGAGAGTCGTCGATTCTACATGAGTGCACAAGTTTAAGTCGTGGAAATAGCACTTGATTACGATTTGAGAGTAATTACTACAAGGGATAGTTTCTGGTTATAAAATTTTGGATTTAGGCACATCAAGGAAAGATGTGCTTACTGTAAAATTTTCAGCCAATTTTATGTAACAGATTAATTCTGAAAAAATACAATTCATTGTTGCTGTTAGATACTTGTTCTTTTTGTACAGAACAATTGGTGCAACAAATGAGTCTAAGATTTTTACAGAGCTCTCACTTAAGCATGCAAAAGCTACTGTAATTTTTGTAGGATTTATCGTGCAGTATCCAGAGCATAGAAAATATGACATTCTACACCTAGGCTTTTCAAAGATTCATTTTTACAGGAACCTACACAGGGTTTTTGTCCATGAAACTTTTTACACAGCAACCTCTACCATAGTTTATCTCCCAGTAAAACTTTGAGAATTTTCCAAGCTAGGATACTATTTTCTTGATTTAATGTATGTTATTAGCACATAAATCAAATAAGTGGGTCACTTTGAGATAAAAATTCTCCTAATTTTTCTCTGGCTTCTAGGTACCAATACATTAGCATAGTAAAAGTTTCAATGGGTGACTCACCACCTAACTGCAGGGATAAAACATTCTATTTACACATGAATTAAAACTAAGTTTAACAAACAGTAGAGCTAGAGAAGGAATTTGGGCCTGATCTTTTTACACAGTCTTAAACATCAAGCAACTAATTCACTGTCCAAAATTTAGGGTCAGCATTGCTCTAGAACAGTGGGTACAAAATAAGTCCATTAAAGCTTCTATTTAATGTAGAGCAAAATATTTTGAGATTCTGAGAAACCTTTTGTAACAAAAGTGGTAGAGTTTGTTCTGAGAATTCCAGAACAGTTGAGTTTGCATTTTTCTGAATTTTGTACGATTTTATACGAATTTTACAAATTCACTGATTTTGAATCTAGGTTTGAAACTTTCTTTTACAACCAGGTCCTTGAATCTTACGCTCAGACCCTTCTAAAGATTTAAATCCTTGCAATTGGGTCCTCGGCGGCTCGGGTACGGCGGCCGGCCGAAATTCCGGCGAGGGGGCTCGCCGGCGGCGAGGGGCGAGGGTCGGGGAAGGTTCAGGGATGCGAGGGCTACCTTGCGGGGGTGTTGTTCAGGTGGGGGACGGCCGGGAAGGGCTCGCCGGCGTTGGAGCAGAGGCGGCGGCGGCGCGGCTCGCGTCGACGGCGGTGCTCTGGCGGGCCTGGGGCGGCGTGGTCCGGTCGGTGAGCTTCAGTGGCGCGTGGGGAAGCTACTCAGGGGCTCGGCTTGGACTAAGGGGGTCGGAGTCGTGCTGTCCACGGCGAGCAGGGGCGGCGGCGGCGACGGCAGCGCGGGCGGCGGCGCTCCGGTGGCTCTGGGTGGCGTTGGGTGGGTCGGCGAGCTGCGGTGGGGTGATGTAGTGGTGGCTGGGGGCTCAGTTTGGGCAGTGGGCGGCTGTGGAGAGCTGTCCACGGGCGGGCGGTGCTCGGCGGCGGCGATGGCGATGGCGAGGCGTTCTGGTGGCCGGGGGCTCGCGCGCGTGGCCGGGGTGGTGCTTTTATAGGGACAGGAGGGGGTGTGGAGGTGCCTGGGCGACGCGCGGGGCGGGGCACGGCAGCGGCGTGCACTGGGCGCGGCGGGCGGCGGCAGAACGCCGACGCGGCGTGCGGCGAGCGGGCGCGGGCGACTGGGCGGCCGAGATTTTGGCGTGGGCGCGAGGAGATAGCGCGGCGTGCGGATTGGGGAGCAGCTGCTGCAGCGGCTCGGGCGGAGGGCAGGCGCGGCAGCTGGCGGGGCGCGGGGGCCAGGGCGGCACGGCGGAGCGCGGCCACTGGGCGGGCGGGCGGCGGCCTAGGCGCGGCAGCACGCGCGGGCGCGGACTGGCCGCGCGGCGTCGGGGCGGGGCAAAGCCGGCCGTGGCGGGGTGGTGCGGCGGCCACTGGCCTGGCGCTTCGCGCCGGTCAGGCGACGCCGGCCACCTGGCGCGCGGCGGGCGGGCGAGCGCGCGCGGCGCGGCAGAGGAGGGGGAGAAACGAGGGACCGAAGTGCAAAAATTCGAAAAACTTCAGGGGGCTGGGTGCAAACAGGGCGTTTTCTCCTCTTTCTGATTTGAATTTCAAAAACTTTTGAACACGAAAGTTGTTCAAAATAAAAAGTTCTACAACTTTGGTTTCAGGCAAAATTTCATTTGGCTTATGGTTTTAAAGTTAATTTAAAAATTTCAAATGTGTCCAAATGTGCCCAAATTAAATTTGAATTCCAACTGAACCCGTTTTAATTCTTTTCACCCTCTCATTAGTTGGTTTAAAACATAGAGTTAGGCTAATGTCATTGATTTTGGAATTGTAATTACCAGGGTTGTCACAAGCGATGCGTGAGAGTGGCAAGGTTCATGCGCCCACACGGTTGTCTTGCCTAAGGATTATCTAGCAAACCGGTCACTTTCTGCCTTATCTGAAAAGATGAACTTATTAAGCTAAGAAAATGACCCTTTCTGAAGAAACTCAGGTTGAAAGCTTTGTTCCAAAATCCGTATCCTACCTCCTGTCTAAAACTTGTTGTAAATATACTCAGGCGGCTACTGTTAAAATTTGGTAAATTTTTGCTGGATAGATTTTCCCTGTTACACGAAATGTTGGCCCACTGATCACTGAAATTTCTGGGTAGACAGTCAGGTAAAACCTGAAAAGAAAGACCATCTTAGAGACTTATCTAGCTCTGAAGTTGACTAGCAAAGTTGTTCACAAACACCTTAGGAATGCTCTGGTAAAAGTTGAGAATGTTTGGGCCAGAACTGTTGAAGTTATGGCTATTTTAGTGCACGGTCCGGAACCTGTTCGCTATACTATTCACAGTTTTTCGCTATCTCACTCCATTTGATCTTTTGTTCAGATGGCCGAGCCTATTGCCATGATGGTGGATGAGGATGGACGCGTTCACTCGCAGTGTCTCCACTGGGAGGGCTTTCCCTCTATTTTGTGGGATGTTCTGCGCACCGTGGGCTATCCAATTCCCCCACGTTACGCCGGACTAGAGTTTGCGGAGAATGGAGTTACCCAGTGCCGTGTCAACGTGACCATTTTTCCGCACCCGCTACACCCGGAGTGGCCCGCCTTGGAGATTGAGGCTGTTGGTCTCCGTTTGGCCGATACCTGGGAGCTTGCTGCCATGAGGGCGCTTACCACTTTCTGTGCGCAGTGCCCCGAGGCTGTCACGCTCACTCCTATTAGGTTGTTTCCTGCTGCCCAGGACAACGACCCCTTTTGGCTCAACAGGGTGCAGCACTCACAGTACTTGGTGGACTTTCATGCCCAGGAGACCATCGAGACCTCCGTGCGGTGCATGAATGCACTCTACTGACTTCAGACTCTCTAGAGTCAGGTGCTTGTACAGCTCACTGATCTTGCACAGGCCTACCACATGATGGCAGATACCAGGGATGAGCAGATTAAGGAACTCACTGAGGAACTCGAGGATAGAGACACCCAGATTGGCCAACTTAAGAGCCAAGTGCAGGAGCATGACACGCTCATGGGTGAGAGAAATGATATGATAGCACACTTGGAGGAGCAGCTCCATGATCTGAACCTTGAGTTGGAGGATGCTAATGAGCACATTCAGTGGCACCATGATCAGAATGCCCCTCCTGGCGTGGTGGCTATGGAGGAAGATGAGGAGGAGCCACAGGAGATTGATGGTGTTTTAGGAATGGACTTTGAGGGTGAGGCACTGCAGCCACCTCCGATGGGAGCTCACTCTCCTACTCACAGCGAGTCGTCCGTCAACAACCTCGACGATTTCTAGCCGATGACCTAGGAGGACTTTTGCATATAATCCTCGATAGTGTAGCCTAACTTTTGGCAAGTGTTGTAATAGGCTAACTAAGAGTTGAGTACCTCTTTTGTGGTGGGTACAACTTGACCATTGGCTACTCAAATCATGTAGGCCACGGCTAAAAACTTGGTGGTTTGATGGAGATATTGGAAGGCAGTTGAATCTGCGATTGCAGAAACTTGTCGGAATTTTTGCCCATGTCTCTCTACATTTCCGGGCTGAGTGTTGAATACCAAACTTGTCCTAAATTCTGTGATCTAGGTTCTCACAAAATTTCAACCCTATTGGATCTTGCTAGTTTGAGTTATAGGCCAGATACTATAACTCATTCTGCTGAAAAATAGCCAAACCAGCGAAGCAAAGAGTGAATCGTTTGACCATCTTAGCCATCGATTTAGCATCTTGGCTGAATACCAAAGTTGTACATCTCTAAATTCCCTACCCCTGCCAAAATATGAGAAATCTTGGATGAACCTACCAAGAGTTATAAATTTCTTATGGCAGGCAGTTTTATGCCCACGATTCTATCCATGACCTTTCGGAAGTCTACTAATCCGCGTTAAATCTTTGTGAATCATGGAAGCAATAGGGATCACGTTGCTAATGAAGAACATTCGCCTTTTCAGATGGTTGGAGCAACCCGTGGTAACCCAGATGGTTTTGGTGCTAGCGCAAGTGGATCACAACCACAGCCGCCACCACCACCCAGCTTGGTTGAAGTAATGGCCGCTCAAACCGAGTTGCTTCGCCAGCTCGTGCAAGGACAGCACCAGCAGCGGGGTGGGCACAATGTTCACCAACCCCAAGCCGCCGGTTACACGGATTTCCTAGGGACCCAGCCTCCCTTGTTTCACAAGACGGAGGAACCCTTGGATGCGGACGCTTGGATTTGCACAATCGAGTCCAAGTTTTCTCTACTTATGGCCCCATGTTCGGATGCAAACAAGGCCCGCTTTGCCGCGCAGCAGCTTCGCGGTACGGCTCGTCTATGGTGGGACCACTATTTTGCTATGCTCCCCGCTGATCACGTTGTCACCTGGGATGAATTCAAAACTGCGTTCCGGGCACACCATATCCCCGAAGGTCTCATGGAAAGAAAGCTAAATGAGTTTTTAGCTCTCACTCAGGGTAACCGCACTGTACTTCAGTATGCACAGGCCTTCAACAACCTGTGCCAATACGCGGGCTATCACGCATACACAGATGCCAAGAAGCGTGATCGTTTCCGTAGAGGTCTGAGTACTAAACTCAAGGAACGACTGAATCTTGTCAAAGCCGATACATATAATGAGCTAGTCAACATGGCCATCACTCAAGAGGACTGTATCGAGGCTCATCGTGCTGAAAAGAAGAGAAAGGCGCCAGCTGGACCCTCGGGTGCTCAGCCACCGAGGTATCGCTTGGTGCGAAATGCTGCGCCTACAGCTCCACCGAAGGCCCCTCAGCCAGGGCATTAGATTATCAGGCCCCCGCAGCATCAAGGTGTTGTACGACCCCCTATGCCTCAACAAACTGGACCCCGGCACGTTACTCAGCAGTTTCTTCGACCGAGCATCACCAATCATTGTTTCAAGGGCGGGAGTTCCAGTCATTTCGCTCGCGAATGCCCTCAACCCAGGCTGCCAAATCAGGGCTAGGACTCTAACCAGAACAATAAGAACAAAGGCAAGAGGCAGACCCTCCAGGTCAAACAAGGACGGATCAACTTCACCACCCTTGCAGAACTTTCTGAAGGAGCACCAGTGATGACGGGTACATTCTCTATATATAACAAGCCTGCAGTCATATTGTTTGATTCTGGTGCATCACATAGTTTCATTAGTGCAAGGTTTGGTGCAAAAGTAGGGTTGAATGTTTGTCACACAAAAGGGTCGTATATGATATCAACACCGGGTGGAAAAATTGCTTCCAACCAAATAATAAGGCTGGTACCGATAAAATTGGGAAGTAAAGTCATCAACAATGACCTTGTTCTTTTACCCCTTGACGGCATGGATATTATTTTGGGAATGAACTGGATGACTATGCATGGAGTCACACTGGACCTTTCTTCCCAAGCCGTTGAGATAAATTCACCTAGTCACGGAGGCACTACCCTTTACCTACCGTTACGGGAGTGCACAAATTCTTGTGCTTTCGTAATGGAAGGGATCAACCTAGAGAATATTCCAGTGGTCTGCGAGTATGCCGATGTCTTCCCGAATGACTTACCCGGAATGCCACCAGATAGGGACATTGAGTTCGTTATTGAACTGCAGCCAGGCACTGCACCTATCTCCAAAAGACCATATAGGTTGCCACCTAAGGAATTGGCCGAACTGAAAACACAACTCCAAGAACTACTGGACAAAGACTTCATTCGTCCTAGCGCATCA
This sequence comes from Panicum miliaceum, assembly GCA_032594955.1. Classification (NCBI taxonomy): domain Eukaryota; kingdom Viridiplantae; phylum Streptophyta; class Magnoliopsida; order Poales; family Poaceae; genus Panicum; species Panicum miliaceum. The sequence continues at coordinate 42,374,444 of CM064056.1, read as the reverse complement.
CCTTGGGGATGTCCGGCCCTTTTTGTAAAGAAAAAGGATGACAGTTTAAGATTATGTGTGGACTACCGACCTCTCAATGCGGTAACTGTTAAAAATAAATACCCACTTCCCCGCATCGACGTTCTCTTTGATCAATTATCTGGAGCTAGAGTTTTCTCCAAGATTGATCTTCGATCGGGATATCATCAGATAAAGATTCGTCCATGTGATATTCCGAAGACTGCCTTTTCCACACGATATGGACTATATGAATTCTTGGTTATGTCCTTCGGACTCACCAATGCCCCTGCCTATTTCATGTATCTCATGAATTCGGTCTTCATGCCCGAACTCGACAAATTCGTCGTAGTTTTCATTGACGACATCCTGATCTATTCCAAGAATAAGGAAGAGCACGCTAAGCACCTGCACCTTGTTCTTCAGCGTCTAAGAGACCATCAGCTCTATGCTAAATTTTCTAAGTGCGAATTCTGGTTGGATAGTGTGAAGTTCTTGGGTCACACTATTTCCAGCAAAGGCATAGCCGTTGACCCCAGCAAGGTACAAGAAGTGATGGATTGGAAACCTCCCACCTCTGTTCATCAGATTCGCAGTTTTCTTGGTTTAGCCGGCTACTATCGCCGTTTTATTCCGGATTTCTCCAGGATTGCTAAGCCTATGACTGAACTATTGAAAAAGGGAGTAAAGTTTGTGTGGGATGAGAAATGTGAAGAAGCTTTCCACACTCTCAGAGAACGCTTGACTACAGCCCCTGTGTTAGCTCAACCCGATAACACCAAGACATTCGATGTTTACTGCGACGCATCTGGCACTGGTCTTGGTTGTGTGCTTATACAAGAAAATCAAGTTATCGCCTATGCTTCACGAGCCCTTCGGCCCCACGAGCAGAATTATCCCACTCATGATCTTGAGCTTGCAGCTGTCATTCACGCTCTGAAAATATGGAGGCACTATCTCATGGGTACACAGTGCAATATCTACACTGATCATAAGAGTCTCAAGTATATCTTCACACAAGCCGATCTCAATATGAGACAACGAAGATGGCTAGAATTAATCAAGGATTATGACCTTGAAGTGCACTATCACCCCGGCAAGGCTAATGTAGTCGCGGATGCACTAAGCCGCAAGTCCCATTGCCATTGCTTATCCATGGAATCCTACAATGAGACATTGTGTGCAGAAATGAGGAAGCTTAACATGGAAATGGTTTCCCAAGGCACTCTAAATCACATCTCAGTTGAGCCCACTCTTCACGACCAAATCATCATGGCACAACTACATGATGAAGGAATTAAGATCATCAAACAAAAACTCTCTCTAGGTGAGGAGAAGTATAAATGTTTCCGCCAGAACCATAAGGGAGTTCTATGGTTCGAAAGTCGTATAGTCGTTCCGAAGAATCATGAACTCCACAAGCAAATTCTCGATGAGGCACATCTTTCCAAATTCTCTATCCACCCCGGCAGTAGCAAAATGTATCAAGACCTAAGGCAAAACTTCTGGTGGACTAGAATGAAAAGAGAAATTGCTACGTATGTCTCAGAATGTGACACGTGCCAGAGAGTAAAAGCTAGCCACTTGAAAGTAGTCGGTACACTTCAACCGTTACCTATGGACATAAGTATAGACTTCATCGTTGGACTACAAAACACTTCCCAGAAACATGATTCCATATGGGTTATCGTTGATAGACTCACAAAGACGGCACATTTCCTTCCGGTACACACCACCTATTCTGCCAAGAAATATGCCGAGATTTACCTCGATCGTATTGTTTGCCTACATGGAATACCTAAGACAATTATTTCTGATCGTAGTACTCAGTTTGTAGCACGCTTTTGGGAACAACTGCAAACGTCTCTTGGTACTAAACTGATTCGCAGCTCAGCATACCATCCTCAGACTGACGGACAAACGGAAAGAGTGAACCAAATTCTTGAAGACATGCTGAGAGCTTGCGTCATTCACTATGACAAGAATTGGGACAAATGCCTACCCCTAGCAGAGTTCTCGTACAACAATAGCTATCAAACGAGTTTGAAAATGGCACCATTTGAGGCCCTGTACGGACGAAGGTGTCGAACTCCTTTGAGCTGGTCACAAACCGGAGAACGTAAAATAATTGGACCTGACCTGGTAATCGAGGCAGAGGAGAAAGTAAAAGTAATACAAGCAAATCTTAAAGCCGCACAAGCCCGGCAAAAGAGCTATTCCGACAAAAGGAGAAAGCCCCTAAAATTCGAAGTTGGCGATCATGTCTATCTTCGAGTTTCACCAACCAAGGGAGTGCAAAGATTCAGAATCAAAGGCAAACTAGCTCCCCGTTATGTTGGTCCTTACGAAATCATTGAGAGCTGCAGACCCGTAGCCTACAAATTACGACTGCCCCATCAGCTCACGGCCACCCATGATGTCTTCCACGTATCTCAACTCAAGAAGTGTATTCGAGTCCCTACCGAGATTGTGGAACAACAAGAAATATTGGTAGAACCCGACCTCTCGTATGTCAAACACCCGGTTAAAATTTTGGATCGAAAAGAAAGAGGGACCAGGAGGAAAGTGATTAAAATGTATAAAGTTCAATGGAATCATCACACTGAAGAAGAAGCCACCTGGGAAACCGAGAGCTACCTAAACCAAAATTTCCCTGGTTTTCTTATCTCAACCACTGGTATGTGCACCCCTGTCCACACTAAGATTTACCGAATCTCGGGGCGAGATTCTTGTTAAGGGGGGAAGGCTGTAACAACCCTGATAAATTACATTTCTAAAGCAATGTCATTAGCCCAACCCTATGCTTAACCAACTAATAAAAGGGTGAAAAGAATTAGAACAAGTTAAGTTGAAATTCAAATTGAAATTGGGCACATATGAATACCTTTGAATTTTTAAATTAACTTTCAAACCACAAGCCAAATGAGATGTTGCCTGAAACCAAACTTGTAGAACTTTTTATTCTGAACAACTTTCATGTTCAAAAGTTTTTTGAAATTCAAATTAGAAAGTGGAGAAAACATCCTGTTTGCAACCAACCCCTTGGAACTTTTCAAATCTCGCAAATAGACCCTTCTTCGCCCTCCTCTCTCTCCCCTCCCCGCCCGACACGCCGGCCAGGTGGCCGGCGATGCCTGACCGGCGCTAGCCGCCAAGCCAGTGGCCGCCGGCCCTCGCCCCCAAGCGCGGCTTTGCCCCCCCTGCAGCGCTGCCCAGTCCGAGCTCGCCGCCCGCCGCACCCAACGGCTGCGCCGCGCCGTGCCGCCCTGCCCGCCGTGACCCGCCCGTCGCTGAGCTCGCCTCCCGCCCGAGCCGCTGCTGCAGCTGTCCCCCAACCCCCGTGCCGCGCTATCTTCCACTCCGTCACGCAAGATTTTTGGCCGCCAGTCACGCGCCTCCGTCCTCCGCACGCCGCGCCGGTGAACCGAGCCGCTCACCGCGGCCAACCCCGCGCCATTACCGTGTCTCCACCCCCGCGCGTCGACCGGCACCCCTCCCTCCCTCCTACCCCTATAAAAGGCGCTCTAGGCCGCCCGCGCGAGCCACCAGTAAGCACAGCACTCGCCGCCGCCATTGTTGCCGCCGAAGCTCCACCGCCGTGGACAGCCTTCCACAGCCGGCCCCTGCCCAAATTGAAGTTCCAGCCACCACCACATCATCCCACCGGAGCTCACCGACCCGCTCAACGCCGCCCAGGACCGCCGGAGCACCGCCGCCCGCGCTGTCGCCGCTGCCGCCGCCCCTGGTCACCGCGGACAGCTCGACTCCGACCTCCTCCGCCCAAGCCAAGTACCGGAGCAGCTTCCCCACGCGCCACTGAAGCTCCCCGTCAGACCAGACCGCCCCAAGACCGCCGGAGCACCGCCGTCGACGCGTACCGCCGCCGCCGCCCCTGCTCCAACGCCGACGAGCTACTCCCGGCCGTCCCCCACCCGACCAAGACCCCCACGAGGTAGCCCTCGCACCCCTGGTCCTTCCCCGGCCCTCACCCCTCGCCGCCGGTGAGCCCCTCGCCGGAATTTTTGCCGGCCACCACACCCGAGCCGCCTAAGGACCCAATTGCATCGATTGAATTCTTTAGAAGGTTCTGCCCGTAAGATTTCAAGGACCCAGATGTAAGAGAAAGATTCAAACCTAGATTCAAAATCAGTGAACTTGTAAAATTCGTATAAAATCGTAGAAAAATCTGAAAAATACAAACTCCACTGTTCTGGAATCTTTAGATGAAAATCTACAACTTTTGTTGCATGCATTTCTTCAGTTGCTTACTAAATCTTGCTATAAGTTAAATGGAAGGTTTAATAGACTTTAAATGTACCCCCTGTTGTAGGCAAAATCTAAATCTGAAATTTTTTTGCAATGCTTTTGTCGCTGCTCTTTATGCTCCAAATCAAAATTTCATCACCAGAAGTTACCTAATACTGAAGTTGTGATTAATCCATGTGTGCTTGGAAAATTCAGTATCTATTATAACACAACCCCTTCTTTTTTAATGAAGTTAATAGTTTAAGTACAATCTTTAATAATTGCCCCCAGAAATCTCAGCTAAGTAACATCACAACCAAGTCGCTGTTTTGTGAACTACAACCTTGACGTGAGTGAAAATAATCGTCATATACCCTCACTATAACTTATATTGGTGCATTCATATAGAATCGACGACTCTCGCCGACGGAACGTACGAGCTGGTACCCGCGTCCGAGAGTGAGCAGCGTGAAGCTCAAGTAAATCTAACTGAAGCTCTTGAAGACCCGAGCCCAAGTTCGGAAGAGCCCCAAGCTAACTGTTCACAAGAAGGCAAGCCCCGGAGCATGCACCCTATTTTTCTAAACTTATGCAACTTATTACTCTACTTTTACTTGTGCATTAAGTTTATAGGAGTTGGATGAAAACTTAGTTGCATGATCCTAGGTACCCATGCTCTGAACACCAGATGCCAGGTTCGATAGAATGCTATGCTAATAGGACTCGGTAAAAGTCAAGTGATTTCCTGTCACTCACGAGAAATTAGGAGTTGATTGTTTACTACATGCTGCAATCATAAGGTCGACGGACGGGGCTATGGTACGATGTTTATGTTGGTGATCGAGGCCCCGTCTGTTTAGTGAAAAATGCTAAGGCCACAGTGTGTGGTAGTGGTGGTTAAGTCTTTGAACGTACTAACCACATGCCGAGAATATGGTGATTGGTAAGCTTAAGTACTGGATTGAACCGAGGCCGGAATATACTCCCCACTGTCTTGAATTCGTTCACATCTAGCTAATGGCGGGTGCATCGGCCGCCACAGCCCGACGTACCGTGGTCTGTGGGGACGTGTAGTCGAGGGCGGTGGGCCTGTTCCGAGAAGCGGGAATTGAAGGGAAAAGTTGCACGTGTGACTCTGGGAGTAACCACGTGACGTGTGTTTAGGTTTCCCTTGCAAGGTTAAGAAATTCGATTCGAATCGTCCGTTTCTCGCGGTTATTGAGACTGCTTGACCCTTTTACCACATAGAGTAAGAAGAGGAACAATGATAATGATTAATCTTGTTGGATGCAAAATAATTCTTCCACCATGTATGATATTGGATAGTTGCTTACCTAGAATGGTTATAGAAAGCTAGAACTTGGTGCTAAAATCTGAAAGTAAGGACCTACTATATATGCTTTTCGGCAAAACAAACCCCTCAAGCCAAAAGCCTCGCATGTCTAGGAGTCGGCTAAGTATACCCCACTAGTCGGGTAAGCCTTGCTGAGTATTAGTATACTCAGCCTTGCTTGTGGCTTGTTTTCAGGAATAACTTTCGAGGACATGATTGCTAGTTTGACTTGGCCTTGTACCCTTCCTCCTGGTTGGTCGGTGGAATGGGATACGCCCCCGGCCAACGGTGGTGATACCGAATGATGCCTCGTACGGGCTTCATCGAGACATCCTTTATCGTCGAGTAGTTGTCGTTATCTTTTCCGCTGCTTGAACTCTGAAGAACTCATTTATTTCGAAATCCGAAGTACCTTGTTTTACGAATTTGAACTCTATTGTAATGATAATTTATGATGAACTCCGTGGTGTAAAAATGTGGAACGTTGTATACTCTGGGCTCACCTTCGTGTGAGTACGTGTATGTGTGGCTTCGATCCGTAAGAACCGTGGTTGTATCGGGAGGTTACCCGACAGACCAGTGGATTATTCCGTTTGAAGTGCGAGTTAGCCTTGATTGCCCTTGCGGTGATGAATAACGCGCTCGAACTGGATTAATTCAGGTGGTTCTGCCACAATAGCCGATCATCTCTACGGCAAATCGGCCGATTCGCCGCCGACGCGCTCCTCAGGACAGATCGGAATCCCAGCCGATCGACGCGCCTGGAATTTAATACTCTATTTCCTTGTCAATCAACAGGTCAGATTGACTGGCACGCCGCGCGAACTGCACCAGGGCGATAACCCGAACAGGAGCTAAGCAGATTCTCCCGGGTCGTGTGTCCGACGCTGAAGACCCATCGGTCGATTCCTATCCGGCCGATTTTAGCGCCAACACACTTTTGGCACGCCCGGTGGGACCATCCAAGATCCGATATGTCGAAAAACGCAGAAATCTCTGACAGCAACATCATTGAGGTCACAGAAGCTGATCTCAAGGACGAGCAGAGGGAAGAATTGGCCAAACATCTGGAAGATTAGAAGAAGATGTACCTCCAGTTGTTCAGTCGTACCAGAAGCGGGGAGGCAGTCAAGAAGGCTCCTATTCTAGCACCTCGCCACATCACCATTGCTGAAGACTCGGGCAAGATGTCAGAGATGATTCAACAGTCCGTGTATCAAGCATTCATCGACCAATCCTCGGTGATGAGCAACACGGTGTATAACGCCGTCGTCAACTCTCTGGCCAGCGGAGCCGTCCAAGGCTATCAGGGACCGGCATATGCCCCCCCAACTACTCTGCCAGCCAGAAAACTACCATACACATCCCAATCGGCTCCTCAGCCGATATTGACGCAATGCGAGGGGTACAGCTCTCCACCACCTCCGGTGTCTCCAAGATACAGCGGTGCACCATGTCTCCCATCGCAAGCGCCGCTTCAACCCGTTCAGATGGCTTCTGTGCAAACACTACCTACAAGCTCAGCGCCTTGGGGGACGTCAGCCACAGCGTATTTTCCCGAGCCAGCGAACGGGCATGGCACTTATTCGGTTCAGGTGCCATACCAACCGGCCGCCCGGCCGACGGTCTCCCAGTATCAGCCGATCTTATCAGAAATCGGTAGGGGGGCAAACACTGTGGAAGCATTCAGAGGCACGGCGCTAGCAGTGACGTACGAAGGGGGTGCGGACTCGTTTCGCCATCAACTATCGGCCGCTCAGCAAAATTCGCCGATTCATCACCCGGCCATACCAGCCCTTCAGCATATGCCCGCGCCGCGAACAGCTGTCCATCAGCAGTAGGTAGACTGGACAGCAAGAATAGCAGAAGTAATCCAGGATCAGTTTGGACTGAAGCCGAAAGTTCAAACTTATACTTACAAGACGCCGTATCCATCGGCCTATGACTCGCTGCCGTTCCCACACCGCTACAAAGTTCCTGATTTCACCAAGTTCTCAGGGACGGACAACACATCCACTGTGGAGCATATCAACCGATTCATCATCCAGTGCGGAGAAGCTGCCATGCAAGATGCTCTGAGGGTGCGTTTATTTTCATCGTCTCTGTCCGGATCGGCCTTCCAGTGGTTCACCACATCACCGCCAAATTCTATCGTTACTTGGGCCGATCTAGAGAAACAATTCCACAAGTACTTTTATGCAGGAGTACACGAGATGAAGATCTCGGATTTGACCAGTCTCAGGCAGAGGAGCGATGAACCAGTAACGGGGTATATACAGAGGTTCAGAGAAGTCAGGAACAAATGCTATAGTCTGGCTCTGACCGATGCACAGTTGGCCGATATCGCTTTCCAAGGCCTCTTGCCACAGATCAAAGAAAGATATGCTGCCCAAGAGTTTGAAAGCCTGAGCCAAATCGTCCACCGATTGTCAGGACAAGAGGTCCGACCGTTTGAACAGCGGAGGAACTTCCAAAACAAGGTGGCATACTTGGAAGGATCTGAATCCGATGCGGAAGAGGAAATCGGCCTGGCAGAATGGGTCAAAGGGAAAAAACCGATATCATGCCCTTTTGGGAAGAAAGAGCCGGAAACATTCGGTTTTGACACATCAAAGGCCGATAAATTTTTTGATCTATTGCTTCAGGAAGGACAGATCAAACTATCTCAACATCATACCATCCCTACGGCCGATCAACTTAAGAAGATGAAGTACTGCAAGTGGCACAACGCTACTTCCCATGACACAAATGAATGTAAAGTCTTCCGCCAGCAGATACAATCGGCCATCGAGCAGGGACGGCTTAAATTTGAAACCCCAACTAAATCGGCAAAGCCGATGAAGATAGATCAGCATCCCTTCCCGGCCAACACGGTTAACGCTGGAGGAGACTCAAGTCAAAACAGGGTGCTGACGTCAGAATCGGCGAGAAGAAGCGGCGTCATCGACCCCAGGAGACATATCACGTCGGAAGAAATCAGAAGGAACGGGCGAGGACCAGAACGACCACGCAAGCCCGTCACCTCCCAATTCTTACTCAGTAAATATCGGCAGCAGCAAGAACAAGCACGATACCAGGAAGAGACGATACGCCGGCATGAAGATCACTGGCAATGTCCGTTCTTCATCCACTGTTGGGAGAACGACATCAGGTTGCTGTCTGCCGATAACTGTCCGGAGTGTAACGGGTTGAGCTGCAATGATCGCCCGAGGCCACACTCTAGGGACAGAAGATCAGAGCCGATCAGCAGAAATCGGCGCGAGGAACGGCGCATTTCGGTGCATGATCGGCTGGGGGGCAGAGTTGACCAGTACAGCAGGTCAAAAAGCAAGATCGGCCAGCGAGATGGACTGGGGGGCAGGATCAGCGTGCACGATCGGCTGGAAGAGATGGCCGATGACAGGGTATCAGACGAAGATCCCCTAGGGAGGGAACCAGATTGGGAACACGCCAGATCATCGGCCAAACCAGTGAATCCCAGGTGGTGTCCCGATGGCCTATCCAGATCCCAGAAGCGAAGGATCCAACGCCTACGGGAGCATCAAGAAGAAGAACAAAGACATGTGCCAGAGAGAAGGAATGTTAAATCTCGAGTTTGGCGCCCAAAGAAAAATGATCAGGAAACGAACAACCAAGAATCGGCAGCCGAAATTGATATGGTATTCATACTGCCGATGGAATTCATGGCGCCCAACGATCGAGATAAAGTAACAAGAACAGAAGAAGAACAAATGGCACAATTGGTATTAGAGCCGATGACGGCTACGTTTGAGAAACCAGAAGAAGAGAAACGGCAGCATCTCAAAGCGCTGTTTCTCAAGGGCTATGTCAACGGGAGACTAGTCACCAGGTTACTGGTAGATGGAGGCGCGGCAGTTAACATCATGCCATACGCCATGTTCCGCAAGCTGGGCAAGGGCGATAATGACCTCACCAAGACGGACATGATGCTGAAGGATTTCGAAGGCAACGTGTCACCCGCCCGCGGAGCGCTCTGCGTCGACCTCACCATCGGCAGTAAGACCCTCCCTACCACTTTCTTCGTTATTAATGGCAAGGGGTCCTATAAGATGCTACTTGGTCGCGACTGGATACACGCAAACTGCTGTGTCCCATCTACTATACATCAATACCTTGTGCAATGGGTCGGCGACAGTACAGAGATAGTCGCTGCCGATTCCGTCTACAGCGTTGCAGCGGCCGACACGCAACAGTGGAGCTGCGAGCACGTCAAGTGTATATCTGGCAGGACTTGGGACACTGACTTCCTGAAAGTGTCCGATTTCGGTCTACAGCCGATCCAAGCAGTCGGCTCTGAAGATTCAGAATAAATGGATCAGCTCGTCCGAGAAGATGGGAAGCTGGGGCATGGGTTTACGTCGGCCGATTTATTAGAGATGGTAGATTTGGGAGATAGCAACAAATCAAGGCCGACGTACATTAGTGCCAATTTGGATTCTGAGTACAAATGTAAATTGATAAGTTTATTAAAAGAGTTCAAGGATTGCTTTGCTTGGGAATACCATGAGATGCCAGGACTGGACCGGTCTATTGTTGAACACCGGTTACCTATAAAATCAGGATATCGGCCACATCAGCAACCTGCACGACGGTGTAACCCCAAGATTCTACCTGACATAAAGGCCGAGATTACAAAGTTGATTGAGGCAGGATTTATTCGGCAGTGCCGCTACGCCGAATGGATTTCTAACATTGTGCCTGTATACAAAAAGAATGGAAAATTGCGTGTGTGCATCGATTTCAGGAACTTAAATCAGGCTACGCCGATGGATGGATATCCGATGCCAACGGCCGATATCTTGGTGGATGCTGCCGCAGGCCACAAAGTCATAAGCTTCATGGATGGGAATGCCGGATACAATCAGATATTAATGGCCGAGGAAGATATTTTGAAAACGGCTTTTAGGTGCCCAGGCCATATTGGTTTATTTGAATGGGTGGTTATGACTTTCGGCTTGAAGAACGCCGGCGCTACATATCAACGGGCCATGAACTACATCTTCCACAAGCTCATTGGTTCATCAGTGGAAATTTATATAGATGACGTCATGGTCAAGTCAAAAGGTCACCAAGATCATCTGGCCGATTTACAGGAAGTGCTGGAGTGCACAAGGAAACATGGGCTGAAGATGAACCCAAACAAGTGTGCATTTGGTGTATCGGCCGGACAATTCTTAGGATTTATAGTCCATGAGCGCGGGATAGAAGTCAACCGCAAGACCATAGACACCATCAACAAAGTGGTGGCCCCACAAAATAAAACTGAACTGCAGTCCCTCATCGGCAAGGTCAATTTCATCAGAAGATTCATATCCAATCTATCAGGACGTATTCAGGCTTTTACCCCTCTGTTGAAATTAAAGCCCGACCAGGAATTCATATGGGGAGAAGGACAGCGCAAGGCACTGGAGAATATCAAGCAGTATCTGGTTTCACCTCCGGTGTTAGCCCCGCCACAGCCTGGTAAGCCGTTCAAGTTATATTTATCGGCTGATGAACAAGCTATTGGATCGGCGTTGGTACAGGAGTTTGAGGGGAAAGAACGAGTGGTATACTACGTCAGCAGAAGACTTTTAGACGCCGAAACAAGATATTCCTCGGTGGAGCGATTATGCTTGTGCTTGTACTTTTCATGTACTAAGCTCAGGCACTATTTGCTATCGGCAGAATGCATAGTCGTGTGCAAGGATGATGTGGTGAAGTATATGCTATCATTGCCGATTTTGAAAGGGCGGATTGGATAATGGATCCTGGCTTTATCAGAATTCGATCTAAGGTACGAATCGGCCAAAGCCGTCAAAGGTCAAGTGATGGCCGATTTCGTAGTTCAACATTGTGGACCAGAAATTGCCACCGTTGAACCAGTTCCATGGACTCTATATTTTGATGGTTCTTCGTGTGGGGTCGGATCAGGAATCGGCATTGTTCTTGTGTCGCCTCGGAGGGCAACTTATGATTTCTCTCTGCCGATAGAAGCCTCTGCAACTAATAACCAGGCGGAATATCGAGCTGTTCTGAAAGGCATCCAATTATTAAGGGAAGTCAGAGCTGATGCAGTCGAAATCTTTGGGGACTCCATGCTTATTGTGGATCAGTTAACGGGACGATCTGAGTGCAAGGATGACATCTTGAGGATTTATTATGAGGATTGTCTTCAACTTTTGAAAGAATTCAAATCTGCAATAATTGAGCATATCCCCAGGAATTATAATGAAGAAGCCAACAGACTGGCTCAACATGCTTCTGGGTATCGGCCGATTCAGGGAGCGATGACGTTAGAACTCGCGGCCGATGACTGGCGAAAGGAGATCGCCGATTACTTGAAAGATCCATCCCAAAAGGTGGATCGGCGAACACGTTTTCAGGCTACAAAGTATGTGTTGCTTGAGGATGATTTATTTTATCGGACGATTGATGGAGTTCTTCTCAAATGCCTGGGAACAGAAGAGGCAAAGGTTCTGATGGGAGAAATCCATGAAGGCGTGTGTGCAGCTCATCAATCGGCTCATAAAATGAAATGGATGATCAGGAACAATGGATATTATTGGCTGACCATTCTTGAAGATTGTTTCAGGTACTACAAAGGATGCCAAGACTGTCAGAGGTTCGGCAATGTGCAGCGCGCACCAGCATCGGCTATGAATCCGATAATTAAGCCGTGGCCGTTCAGAGGTTGGGGAATAGATCTCATCGGACAGATTCATCCTCCATCTAGCAAAGGGCATAAGTTCATATTGGTGGCTACAGATTATTTTACTAAGTGGGTGGAGGCAGTTCCTTTAAGGAACGTGACATCGGCCGATATGATTGAATTTGTTAAAATCCATATTATATATCGATTTGGCATTCCTCAAACCATCACAACCGATCAAGGGACGATGTTCACTTCTGGAGAATTCGGAGAGTTCGCCGCCGATATGGGAATTAAATTATTAAATTCTTCTCCATACTATGCTCAAGCCAATGGCCAAGCAGAATCATCTAACAAGGGGATAATCAAGCTAATCAAGAGGAAGATAGAAGAACAACCCAAGAAGTGGCATATGTCTTTGGCTGAATCTTTATGGGCATACAGGATGGCTTGTCATGGAGCCACTAAAATATCCCCTTATCATTTGGTTTATGGTCATGAGGCAGTCTTGCCATGGGAGATAAGGACAGGATCAAGACGTATATCGTTACAGGATCAATTAACGGCCGATGACTATTCCTTTCTCATGAAAGACGAACTTGACGATTCGGCGGGTTTACGGTTGAGAGCCCTGATTAGCATAGAAGAAAACAAGAAAAGGGTGGCCAGATGGTATGACAAAAAGGTCAAAGTTAAACAGTTCTCTCTGGGAGATCTGGTATGGAAGCTGGTGCTGCCGATAGGATCTAAGGATCCCAAATTCGGTAAATGGTCACCCACTTGGGAAGGGCCGTATAGAATCGGCCGATGTGCCCCTGGAAATGCATACATTCTAGAGACAATAGAAGGGGAGGAATTCCCAAGAGCTTTAAATGGACGATATCTGAAGAGGTACTATCCAAGAATTTGGGTAGACGCATAACTTACAGCAAAATATGTCAAGGTAACATGGCCGATTTCTCATCAGTTTTCTGGCTACAGATATGGTGAAAGAAACATTGGGATTCATTATTGAATGGAGATTACAGATTACATGGCCGACATGGTATAAGTCGCCCTTAGAATAAAAATACTGGTGTGTCTACTGATTACGCCTACGTTGGATTTCTCTCTCGATGCGACCTAGTTTTATCATAAGGGTGAGCCTTTTCTCTTTCAAGTCCTCTGCAGTGGCTCCAGTTTCAGCTTGGTTGCAGAGTTCTTTCAGCAGGCAGGTCTTCTCCTCTTCCAGATCTTCCATGGTGACTTCAGTTGTAGCTTTACAAGGAAGTGAAGAATTTTTGTTGCAAGATGGTCGCTTGCGGACCAAAAAATGAGCACTTATGAGGTCCGAATATTCCTGGACAGCGGCAGGGACATGATCTCTAAGTTCCTCAGCATGAGTTCTTATCAAATTTCTGTCTGCCTGTGATAATGGCTCTTCTGAATGCATGATTTCTATCGCTCGTTCTAGATCAGAGCTGAGACGGTTTGGCTGAAACAGAGATAAAAGGAGTTACCCAGTATCGGAGCGATTGAGATGCTTAAGAAAAAGGTAGAGGGGGAGTTCATACCTTGTTGACAGAAGAAGAGGATGAGGAGGACGAACAAGACATCTCGCCGTTCAGTTGGGATAGTAAAAGAAGAAGAAGAGATAAGTGATGCGTGTGCCTCTAGAGATGGTGAACGGTCTGCGTATAAATGAAGAGGAGGTAGATGGATGGTGAGACACGTCCTATCGGAGTAAATACGTACATAAATGCAAGGCAGACTGAAAAAGCAGTTCAAAATCAAATCGGCGCAGTGACATTAAAGGAGCAATAATGTTTAACATATTTTTTACAGCCCAAGGAAAGCATCTATAGCTACAATCGCTCGTCGTCTAATTTGATCGGCCGAGTCTACTATTCTCTGATCATTGTCGGCCGATCTTGGTACTTCTGACACGCGGCGACGGAGCTTTATTGTTTCACGGGCTAGATGTTGTCTTTCTTGCTTCAGCTCGCCGATGATGGTTGGGAGTTCTTGGAGCTTTTACTCTTCAGCGGCTATCTCTTTGGTTATCTGTTCCATCTCCTTGGCTAGTTCTGCTCTCCTCCGTTTCAGCCGATCTATTGCGCCGACGATGTCCGGACGGCAGTTCTCGAGGAAATTGATCCTGTGGTGTACTTCCTGAGTCCGCTGCTTGTACGAGTCGTCCTCCTCCTGAGTTTTGGCCATCTGAGCACGATCGGCCATGCGTTGCAGCGCCCTGGAAACCGGAATCTGCATGCCCTCTAGATAGGCAGCATACCCCAAGTCTTCTGACACTTCATCCGGGATATGATCTTTGACCTCATTGAAAAGTCGTCGGATCGGCGATGCATCTTCCACCAATCGGCCGATGTCACCTTGGAGGAGAGTACGAATGCTTTCGAGCTTGGAGCGGACATCGTCGGAGGTAGAGTTCGATGGAACTGCGTGTGAGGCGATTTCTTCTTCATCGGCCAAGGAGACAGCAAAGGAAAAGATGCTATTGTTGGGGGTATCTTGCTCCTGTAAGGGAACAAAGTAAAGGGTAAGCAAGCGGTGAAAGGAGATCGGCCGATTCTGATGGTAAGATTGTTACCTCTTTGAAACGAATCTCTCTTGCCTGCGCCGGTGGAAGTGTTTCCCTTCTTTCAGGGACTGGTGCACTTGGTTTGCCGGAAGAAGAAGATTCGATCGTTATCAGTGCTCCGCTTGGACCAGCTTCCTTAGAAAGACATAAATTCCCGTGAAAATACTATGGGAAAATGAAATGAGGTGGTAATGGAAATTTGCCATGCCTCTGTGGGTCTCCCGGCCGATGCCTGTTGTGGAGTTATAATCGGCATACCCAAGTCGACCTGCATCAAAATTGGTTAAGTTTTCTGAATATTAATGATGCAGGGTAAGAGATCGTGTACCTCGGCAACAGGAGCTGCTGTAATTTCAGTCCCCACTTGAGACGTGGCCAATAGTTGCGGGGACTGCGGTGGGACAACTTGTGCAGCCTGGCAAAGGAATAGAATTGATGTCAGTAGAGGATTTGGAGAATATATGAGGTAAATAAGATTACCTGAACAGCTTCTACTAATAGTGATGCTGCAGCGGCCCCGGCTTCGGCGGTGACTTGGGGATCGGCCGTCTCGACAACTGGTAGGGGAAAAGGACCTGAGGCCTCGGCGAGTGTCACCTCTACTTGATCGGCCGATCCAACACGGGGAGTCTCGGCCGATACTACTGCCATCTGGCTAGCCGATCCGATGCGGGATATTCCAGCCGATGCTACTGTCGCCTGATCGGCCGATCCAATGCGAGCTCGCACCCGACGGCTGGTTATCTTTGATGTTGGCCTTTTGGGTGCTCGTCTTGATCGGCCGGTGGAGATATCTCTGACAGATGGAGCGTGGAAGCCGATGAGTGGATACGGCGTGTAGTGGTGATGGCTGTCAATCGGCCGGCCGCTTCGGCTCCGCATCGGGGGAACATGGCTTTCAGACTGAAGGGATAAACATAAGTTAACAACAAGATGATAATGCGACATTGGAATCGGCTAAGGAAAAAAGGACATACCGCTGCATTTGGGTCGACGTTCTCTGGGTCCAGAATGTTGCAGTAAGATGATGGAGATTTACAGAAAAGATGCTGCTTCCATTCTGCCCACCATAATTTATACTGCTGGGTAGCGAAAGAGGCAACTGACCAGCCGTTCAAGTCAATAGTGCTGGAGTCGGGTACTAGATCGCACAACCGGCTGTAGTCAAGACTTGAAGTTAGTCCATCTCTGAATTTTGCCTGGCCGGCGAAATAGACTCGAATCGGCAGTTAGCCAAAACCCAGTTGCCTTGCCATAGCCGATGGACAGTAGAACTCATAGGTGGGTGAGTCCTTTCCTGAGAAGAAGTTGGCCGGCAGAATTCCCGGCTTGATCAAGACGTCCATTAATTCTCTGTCAAATATATGAGTGGAGAAATCAAAGCATACGGGCAATTCGAAAATCGGCTCTGCGGTCCGATATGGATGCCAGATGCTCTTCACTAAGGCCATTATAGAAACATCTGAAATATTCAGCTACGCGGGTAGCAGTGAATTGGCAGCCAGGAAAGGCCGATACCGCTTCTCCAAAAGATCTGCAGTGGCGACGGACCGATGGATTCTCCTCTGACTCGATGTTGGGAAAGGTCTTTGTCTCTATCCGCTGCTGAGAGACCTTGCTCATGTGTAGATTGAGCCAAAGGGTGATGAACCACCAAGGACCGCCTGGATTCCCTATCGGCTCTCCTTTCGACAGCTTGACGCCGATTTGGTGCATCAGATGGTATGCCGATCCCAGCAAATGTTTACCGAGGGGGATGGCCGATCCTTGTGAAAGAGCCTCTGCCAAAGCTTGAGTGTTGGAAGAGGGGCCGACCACTCTGCCACAGAAGAAATGTTTCTCCAGCCACATCATCAAGAAGGCAGTGTGCTCCCTCTGTGAGACTGTCCCTGTCTTCATGTTTTTACTGATGTATCCTTTCCACTCGCCGATTCCTTTGGTCTCCAGCCGATGAGATGGCTTGAACAGATAATTGAAGGGGGTATCGGCGGAGGAAACATCTAGGCCGGTCAGCACCAGGACATCGGCCAAGGTCGGGGTCATGGGTCTGTGTCCAATAAGGTTCGTTCCTTTCCATCTGAGATAGGGATAAGTGTATGCATTGGCCGATTTTGAGTTCTTCCCATTGAACCTTCCAAGACCCGGCTACCCTCTGGTACCATTCTCTCCACCCGGGTGTTTCATTCGGCCAGGATCTGAAGGTGCCTACCAAATGATCTAAATCCATGGATGACTGCTTAAAGGGGATCCTATGAGTTTCTAAACTGATCAGATCCGTTGGATCAGGGCTCCCCATAGGGCCCAAACAGATGAGGTCAGGGGATTCTGAGAGAGGAATGGTGATTCTGTGCCTATGTGCCTAAAAAAGGAAAAAAGGGAAGAAACTAAGAAAGGGTCCGGAAAATACTGAAGCAGTAGAAAGGCAAAAAGGGGAAAAATTTCGAGCATTTACCTCTGGGATGGAAGCCATCGTCGCCGATGACGCCGCTGGGGAAGCCGCCGATTGGGCCGCCGCCGCCAAAGGAGCAGCCGATGGAGCCTCTGTAGATGGGGTAGTCGCCGATGGAGACGCCATTGGGGGTCGGAGCAGGCCGCGGATGAGATCGCCGGAAAAGGGGAGCACTTGGAAATCGAAGGAGCTTGGAGGAAGACGAACAGTGATGCGACGGAGAGAATGCTAGATTCGTGGAGAAGGAGAGGCGGAGAAAGCCAGTACTTAAGAGAGATTAGGGGAGCAAGGGAAAAGATGGTATTTTTACCATGCCGTCTACACGAGTTCCAGGGGAGCGGTCGTTTCGCGCGCCCGGTTCGAGGAGATTGCAATCATTGTGCCGCGGAACGGAAGGAGATTTTTACTGCGCCCGTTTCGGAGGAGAGGATTAAAGAAAAGAGTTTCGAAGGAAAAGTTATATTTTACTCCGAAACTGGGGGGCATGTGTTGACGCCAGATTTTGACACGTGTTGAATCGGCGTCAGGAGGAGAAGATTGGCCGATGCGGCAGATCTGAAAGCTACAGAAAGGAATCGGCCGATTGAAGTAACAGTTGGAAATCGGCCGATTGGTGGCACAGCCTATGCCAACAGGATGGGATTATTCCAGAGGATCCTGGTCAAAAGCTGGTCAACAGGGCATGCTAAGTCGGTCAAGGAGCAATTGAAGGGAATCCTGATTGGATTAGGGAACGGCGGCGGAAGATTCTGCGGGAGTCCGTTTCCTTTAAAAGTTCTTATAGATATAGTAGTTTTCCTGTTTTTTAAATAAGGTTGTAACAAGTCGTGATCGACCAGGAGTCCTAGCTTTAGGGTATAAATAGGAGTCGTCAGGGTCTTGATCAATCAATCAAGACATCAATCAACAACAGTACTTCTACTTTTCCAGCAATTTACTTTCAAGTCGGCGACTTCGCCAATATTTTCTTCTTCCACGAGTTCGTACGGATTGGCAGGGCTGCATCAACTTGATCTCCGGCCAATTGGTAGGTTCCGCTTACCGAGTAATATCCGAGCTTTAACTACGGGCGCATCGCTGTGGTTTCGTTTGGATTTATTCACCAGTTATCGATATTTACTAGAATTGCAAGTTTTACCTTATATTCTAGTATTATCACCAGTTATCCAGCTTGAGATCAGGGTAATCGGCTTCGTCATTGTTCTCCTTCGATTTATCATCTCACAGCCGATTAGATCTATTTCAAGTGTTGCTTCTGTAGTAATTGTTTAGA
This sequence comes from Panicum miliaceum, assembly GCA_032594955.1. NCBI lineage: Eukaryota > Viridiplantae > Streptophyta > Magnoliopsida > Poales > Poaceae > Panicum > Panicum miliaceum. The sequence continues at coordinate 42,355,917 of CM064056.1, read as the reverse complement.
TCGCTCCAGCAGTTTTCTTTACAATTACTAGACGATCATCGGCTGATCCATAGCCGATCATCTCTACAGCAAATCGGCCGATTCGCCGCCGACGCGCTCCTCAGGACAGATCGGAATCCCAGCCGATCGACGCGCCTGGAATTTAATACTCTATTTCCTTGTCAATCAACAGGTCAGATTGACTGGCACGCCGCGCGAACTGCACCAGGGCGATAACCCGAACAGGAGCTAAGCAGATTCTCCCGGGTCGTGTGTCCGACGCTGAAGACCCATCGGCCGATTCCTATCCGGCCGATTTTAGCGCCAACAGCAGGGGTCGTTGAGGACCCTGCCGACCCAAACGCGGTGCCCCGGGTCATCGCTCCTGCACTCCCTGCTGTTTAGCAGCCGCTCGAGGAGAAGGCGCTGCTGGAGGCTGCTCAGCGCGCGGCCGAGACGACCTGGGTTTGTCTTTAGAGTTTTTTCTTAGATGCCGGGGCATGTAGCTTGATGTGCCTTGTTTGTGTAGGTGTTGGCCGACCTGAGTCGGCGAGCTGCGAGCCAGCTCGGGGCGGGAGATGGGTCGGCGAGCTGAGTCCTTTAGCTGGAGGAGGAGTTGCGGGCGCTGAAGCGACATCACTCCGGGAAGCTGAAAGGTTTTGTTTTTGACTCATCTTCCTTTTTGGCTGCCCGACTTGCCGCAAGGGGCTGACGCCTGGGTCTTTGTAGAGCTGAAGGAGGCCAACGAGATGATGGTCCGGGAGCTCAAGGTCATCGTGGCAGCGAATGACGAGCTGCACCGCCTCAGGGAGGGCGCCGAGGGCCAGGAGTCTCTCACGGAGGAGAAGCTCCGGCTCGAGAAGCAGCGCTACAAAGGTAACTACCCTTGTTTTGTAAGATTACCTGTTCTATCTAGTCGCTTTTACTGATACGAGTATCTTTTGCAGAGACGGAGTCCCGTTTGGCCGACGCCCGGGTGGACGTCGACCAGCTGATGGCCAAGATTGACGTTGTGCTGGTCGTTTGAGCCGGAGGGGGTCGCCCTGATGGAGGAAGCGGCGCGGCGCCTGGACGCTGCGCAAGAGCGCCTCAAGGCCTTCGTTAGGAAGACGGCCAAGGACTCGGTGCAGTTCACGATGGCCCTCGTGAAGTGCCAAAACCCTGAGGTGGACCTAGATCCCATGGGTGAGGGCGTCGCGGAGGATTGCACCGACGCCGAGTGGGACACCCATTTCGCTGTTGTTGGACCCCTCGCCGAGCGCATCACTGGACAAGCGAACATGTAAGTCGTTAGTGGGGCAGAAACATGATGGGGCCAAGTGTTGGCCAAAAAACAATGTTTATTTTGTGTGTAATTAAGTTTTACTTTTGTTATATTTCGTGGCCGAGTAGTTTTCTGATTTGGCCGAGTGGTTAGGATGCCGACCCCTCGGTGTGCCCTTGCCCATCGTGCAGAGAACTGGTCATCAGACACGTGATGGGCGCAGGTGGCGCAGAGTGGTTCCAGGATGCACCAGGTTGTGATCAGTCCACCGCTCGATTAGGTTAGTTATTTGACGCGAACGATACTGGCGCGAGTTGGCATGGCCGAGTCGCAGCCCCCGAGCGTGCTAGATGAGTCGGAAAGGGCTATACCAGGTCGTTTTTCAGGCGCGAAAAAGGAATAGAATATAGAAAGATAAAGGCGGTGAAATGCTCTTATTATTATCAGAAAGGTTGGGGTACATAGCTGCGAGCTCTTCTCACGGGTAGAAGCGCCGAAGGTTTTCAATGTTCCATGGATTGCCTACGTCCGTGCCATCTTCCCTCTATAGGCGGTAGGTGCCGGGGGCGACGACAACGCTGATGACAAAGGGACCTTCCCATGGGGAAGATAACTTGTGTGCACCTGTGGTATTCTGGATGCGCCGTAGTACCATTGTTGGCACTCCTTAGCCTTTACGAACTAATCCGCAAGCGCACGGATACCAATGTAGCTTTCACCAGGGAGTTTACCTGGGATATCGAATCCAAGGAACAGCAGATGCAACCTGTGGCAGAACCACCTGAATTAATCCGGCTCAAGTGTATTAACCATCACCATTAAGGCAATCTCGGTTAACCTTACACTTCAAACGGAGTAATCCACTGGTCTGTCGGGTATAACCTCCCGATACAACCACGGTAGGGCGGATCGAATGCCATACATACAAATGCTCATGCGACGATGAGCCCAGAGAATACCACATTCCATCAATATTACAACATTAGCGTAAGCAATATTACAGACCAAGTTTTGAGTTTAGAAACCAAGTACTTCAATGATCATACTAAGAAGTTCTTCAGAGTTTAAGTTGCAGCGGAAAATAAAATAACGAAAGCTACTCGACGATAAGGATGTCTCGATGAAGCCCGTACGAGACATCACTCGACATTATCTCCGTTGGACGGGGGCGTATCCCATTCCACCGACCAACCAGGGGGAAGAGTGCAGGGCCAAGTCAAGCTAGCAATCATGTCTTCGAAGGTCTCACCTGAAAACGAGCCACAAGCAAGGCTGAGTATACTAATACTCAGCAAGACTTACCCGAGTAGTGGAATCTACTCCACCGACTCTAGATATGCAAGGCTTTTGGCTTAGGGGTTTGTTTTGCCGAAAAGCTTCTACAAGTGGGTCCTTACTTTCAACTTTTAGCTCAAGATTGTAGTTTCGTTAACCATTCTAGATAAGCAGCTATCTAAAAGCATACATGGTGAAGTATTAAATTTTCATCCAACCAGTTCATTCATCCTCATTGTTCCTCTTCTTACTCTGTGGGTAAAAATGGTTAAGCAGTCTCAATAGCCGTGAGAAACGGACGATTCGAATCGAATTTCTTAACCTTGCAAGGGAAACCTAAACACACGTCACGTGGTTACTCCCTAGAGTCACACGTGCAACTTTTCCCCTTTCTTTCCGGGTCGTGGATCGGGGCTACCCTCCGAGAGTACAAGAGCCCCACGCCACGGTTCGGCACCGGGTCGTGACCACTCTCTGCACTCGCTATATGCACATGGGACCGAAGTTCAAAGGGTAGGATGGCGTCCCCTTGCCGGGCCAATCAGGTACTTAAGCTTATCGATTCCCATAATCTCGGCATGTGTTTAGTACGTTCAAAGACTTAACCATCACTACCACACCCTGCGGCCTTAGCATTTTTTTTACTAGACAGACGGGCCTCAATCGTAACCATCGTTCCATAGCCCGTCCGTGTCCTTATGATTGCAGCGTGTAGTAGACATTCAACTCCTATTTTCTTGCGAGTGACAGGAAATCACTCGGCTTTTACCGGAGTCCTATTAGCACAGCATTCTATCGAACCTTACATCTAGTTTTCAAGCATGGGTTCCTAACATCATGCAACTAAGTTTTCATTCAACTCCTATAAACTTAATGCACAAGCAAAGAGTAATGAGTTGCATAATTAGGAAAGAAATAGGTTATGCTCCGGGCTTGCCTTCGCAGTTAGCTTGGGGCTCTTCTGAACTTGGGCTCGGGTCTTCAAGAGCTTCAGTTAAATTCACTTGAGCTTCACGCTGCTCACTCTCGGACGCGGGCACCAGCTCGTAAGTTCCGTCGGCGAGAGTCATCGATTCTACATGAATGCACAAGTTTAAGTCGTGGTAATGGTAATCGACATGATTTAAGTGTAATTACTATAGTGGATAGTTTCTGATCATGAAACTTTGGATTTAGGCACATCAGGGAAATATGTGCTTACTGTAAAATTTTCAGACAATTTCATGTATCAGATTAATTATGAAAAATATATTACATAGTTGCTGTTAGACTTTTGTTCTTTTTGTACAGGACAAATGGTGCAACAAATGAGTCTAATAATTTCACAGAGCTTTCATTTAAGCATGCAGGAGCTACTGTAATTTTTGTAGGATTTATTATGCAGTATTCAGAGCATAGAAAATATGATATTACACACCTAGGTTATTCAAGGATTTATTTTTACAGGACACTACAGAGGGTTTTTGGCCATGCAACTTTTTACACAGAAACCTATACCACAGTGTGTCTCATAGTAAAAATTTGAGAATTTTCCAAGCTAAGATACTATTTCCTTGATTTAATGTAGGTTATTAGCAAATAAATCAAATAATTAGGTTCCTGTGAGATATAAAGCCTCCCAATTTTTCTCTGACATCTAGGTACCATTACACCAGCATAGGAAAAGTTTCATTAGGTGATTCATAACCTAACAGCAGGGATAAAAATATTCTACCTAATCATGGTATGAAACTAAGTTTAATAAACAGTAAAGCTAGAGATGGAATTTGGTCCTGGTCTTTTTACACAGCCCTAAACATTAAGCAACTAAGTCACTTTCCAAATTTTAGGGTCAGCATTGATCTACAACCATGGGTACAAAATAAGTTCATTAAAGCTTCCATTTAAGGTAGAGTAAAATATGTGGAGAATCTGAGAAACTTTTTGTAACAAAAGTTGTAGAGTTTTTTCTAAGGATTCCAGAACAGTTGAGTTTGCATATTTCTGAATTTTCTACGATTATATACGAATTTTACAAGTTCACTGAATTTGAATCTAGATTTGAAACTTTCTTTTACAACTGGGTCCTTGAATCTTACGTGCAGACCCTTCTAAAGATTTAAATTCTTGCAATTGGGTCCTCGGGCGGCTCGGGTACGGCGGCCGGCTGAAATTCCGGCGAGGGGCTCGCCGGCGGCGAGGGGTGAGGGTCGGGGAAGGTTCAGGGGTGCAAGGGCTACCTCGTGGGGGTGTTGTTCAGGTGGGGGACGGCCGGGAATGGCTCGCCGGCGTTGGAGCAGAGGCGGCGGCGGCGCGGCACGCGTCGACGGCGGTGCTCCGGCGGGCTTGGGGCGGCCTGGTCCGGTCAGCGAGCTTCAGTGGCGCATGGGGAAGCTGCTCAGGGGCTTGGCTTGGACGGAGGAGGTCGGGGTCGAGCTGCCCACGGCGAGCAGGGGCGGCGGCGGCGGTGACAGTGCGGGCGGCGGCGCTCCGGCGGTTCTGGGCGGTGTTGGGCGGGTCGGCGAGCTTCAGGGGGATGATGTAGTGGTGGCTGTCACTCCAATTTGGGCAGTGGGCGGCGGTGGAGGGCTGTCCACGGGCGGGCGGCGCTCGGCGGCGGTAATGGCGGCGGTGAGGCGTTCTGGGTGCGTGGCTCGCGCGGGCGGCCGGGCGGGGCTTTTATAGGGGCAGGAGGGGGTGTGGAGGGGCCTGGGCGATGCGCGGGGCGGAGGCACGGCACAGCGCGGCACTGGTCACGGCGGGCGACAGCAGAACGCCGGCGCGGTGTGCGGCGGGCGGACGCGGGCGACTTGGCGGCCGGGATTTGGCGTGGCAGAGAGGAGATAGTGCAGCGCGCGGAGTGGGTAAGCAGCTGCTGCAGCGGCTCGGGCGGAGGGCAGGCGCAGCGACGGGCGGGGAGCGGGAGCCGGGACGGCACGGCGCGGTGCGGCGGTTGGGCGCGACGGGCGGCGGGGCGGGACGCGGCAGCGTCGTGCGCACGCGCGGGCGAGTACTGGGCAGCACGGCGTGGGGAGGGGGCAAAGCCGCGCGTGGGGGAGAGGCAAGGCGGCCACTGGCCCGGCGCCTCGCGCCGGTCAGGCGTCGCCGACCACCTGGCGCGCGGCGGTCGGGCGGGGAGGGGAGAGAAAGGGAGGGCGAGGGCCTGAATGCGAGAATTTGAAAAATTACATGGGGCTGGGTGCAAACAGGGCGTTTTCTCCCCTTTCTAATTTGAATTTTAAAAACTTTTGAACACGAAAGTTGTCCAGAATAAAAAGTTCTACAAGTTTGGTTTCAGGAAACATCTCATTTGGCTTATGGTTTGAAAGTTAATTTAATATTTCAAAAGTAACTAAATGTGCCCAAATTCAATTTGAATTCCAACTGAACGCGTTCTAATTCTTTTCACCCTTTTATTAGTTGGTTAAGCATAGGGTTAGGCTAATGACATTGATTTTAGAAATGTAATTTACCAGGGTTGTCACACAACCAATCCTAGAAATAATCAACCAGACCCACCTAGAGAGAGGAGGTAAGAGGGTAGAGGGCTTAACTTCAGTTAGCCAACTCGTTACCCAGATAACTAGAAGCTATACTAACTTGATCAGCTTCAGTGTTGGCATTTCTTAGCGACACCACTAGGAACGAGGGTGTTAGTCCCATCCCTAGCAGCGGCGCCAGGAAACGCCGTGAGGTATGTCTTAACGATTACAGAATGAATCCGCAAGCGCACGGATATATCGTTGTACCATTTCACCCGGAGGGTATTCGGGTATCGTTATTTTGTAACACCTCAGGTGTTTAATTTATGAAATAAGCCTCATTAGCTTAACGCGATACATAAATAATTAAGAAAAGTTTCAATGAAATTAGTTATAAATTGGTTTTGCCTTAAATTGATAATAGTTGTGTATATGTGCATAAGTACATGTACTTTAATCAAGCCATTTAAATAACTTTCACATTGATGCAAACACGGCTACAAAATTTTTTAGGCACGTCGTTATTGACATGTTAAACAAAAGTCTAGTTGAAGCATAGGAGTGAATGCAAAGTTTTGCCCAGGAAATGACGTGCCTTCCGAATTATACTTTTTGAGTTTTTAAAATAACTTCTAAACTAGAACTCAAATGAACTTTGGCCTGAAACAAAACTTGTGTAACTTTTCATTTTGAACAACTTTCATGTTCAGAGATTTTTGAGTTGCAACACGAAAATTTGAGAAACACTTAGATTTGCAAACCAGCCCCTGCCTTTTCTTCTATTTTCACTGTAGACCCTTCTTTCTACGCTCGCCCGACTCTACGTTCGCCAGACCCTACGCTCGCCCGACCCTACGCCCACCCGACCCTTCGCTTCGCCCGACCCTCGGCTTTGCCCGACCCTCCGACGCGCAGCCGCTTCGCCCGACCCTTCGCTTTGCCCGACCCTCCGCCCGCCGTGCAGTCGCCGCAGGCCACTTGGCCAGCGATGCTTGACCGGCACTAGGCGCCAAGCCAATGCTTGGCCGCGCCCGCATGCCGCGATCCTCCCCAGTCCGTGCATGCCACGCGCACGCCGGCAACGCGCGCCTCTGCTCGCCGCCCGCCGCGCCCAATGGACAAGCCGCGCCGTGCCGTGTCCCCGCTGCGTCCCGCCAGTCGCCGCGCTCGCCGCCCGGCAAGCCAGCTGCTGCAGCTCCTCGCCCAACCCGCGCGCCGTGTGATCTCTCACTCCCCACGCCAAATCCTCAGCGCCCAATCCCTTGCCCGCGCCTGCCGCACGCCGCGCTGGCTCTGCTCGCTGCCCACCGCGTCCAGTAGCGCGCCCCCGTCGTGCCGCCAGCGCCCGCGCCTCGCAGTCCAGTTCCGCCCCTCCTCCCGCCTCTCTGCTGCCTACATAAGACCGCACTGAGTCCCCCGTCGCGCGCCCAGACACCAGAACACCGCCGCCGCCACCATTACCGCCGCCATGCACCTCCTGCCCGTGGAACCCCACTCCCCAGCCTCCCACTGCCCAAACCCGTCGCCCAGCGAGCTTGCCCTTCCTCCACTGAAGCTCACCGCCCTCTTCCCCGGCTATCTCGACCACCGGAGCACCGCCAGCGCCGCCCGCGCCGCCGCCGCTCCCATGCTGCTCCGCGGATAGCCTACTCCGAAGCTCCTGCGTCCAAGCCAAGCATCAAAACGGGTTTCCCCTCGACGCCGCGAAGCTCATCGACCAGCCCACACCCTCACCTCCTCGCCGGAGCACCGTCGCCGACGCTCCGCCCCGCCACCGCCCCTCTGCTCCGGGCCGACGAGCCACCTCCGGCCACCCCCAACCCCGACCAAGGCCATCCCAAGGTAGCTCTCACCTCCCTGGATCCCCACGACCCTTTTGCCCTCGCCGCCGACAAGCCCCCTCGCCGGAAACTGGCCGGCCGCCATGCAAGCGCCGCCAGGGACCACATTGCTTTGATTGCAATCTTCCCAGGGGCCTGCACGCAAGTTTCCAGGGACCCCTCTGTAAAAGAAAGTTTTAAACCTAGTTCAAAAACAGTGAACTTGTAAAATTCATATAAAATCATAGAAAAATCAGAAAAATGCAAACTTAACTGTTCTTTAATCTTTGGAAGAAGATCTACAACCTTTGTTACATACAATTCTTCAGTTGCTTGCCAAATCTTGCTATAAAGTAAATAGAATGTTAAATAGACTTTAATTATACCCACTATTGTAGACAAAGGCTAAACTTAAAAATTTAATAGTAGATTGGTTGCTTGAATTGTAGGCCAATGTAAAAATATTAGGACCAGAACCCATCTCTAACTAAACTTTTTGTTAAACCTTGTTTATGCCATGAAATAATAAAACTAATTTGTAACTACTGATTATATTGTGATTCATGTGGTGAAAATTTTCCAGAGCTGTTATATTGATGCCTAAATACCACAAAAAAGTTTAGAACCTTTTTCGTTTCCGTAACCTATTTATATAATTTTGTGGTAGGAAAAATGCACTAATTCAAATAATTAATTTATATGCTTGGAAAATGTTCAACCTTTTACTGTAGGACACATTGGAGTAGCTCTTGCTGTATAAAAAGTTTCATACTCAGAAATCCTGTAAAACATCCTGTAGGAATTAATCTTTATTAAAATAGGTGTATCTTGTCCTATTTATTATGCCTTGTATCTTGCACAATGAAATCTGAAAAATTTACAGTAACACCGTTGTGGATAGATTAATCCCCTATAAAAGTTTTAGCCCCAATACATGAATGATTTGTTCTGTATAAAAATAACTATGTTCTAGTAGTGGCTGTGTATTACATTTTTCATAATTATTCTGCTGCACAGAAATTTCTGAAATTTTTATAGTCATTTTGTCTCTGCATAATGTGCTCTAAATAAAAATTTTGTCACCAGAAGTTACCTAGTCCAGAAGTTGTGTTTAATCCATGTTGAGCTTAGAAAATTAAGTTTCCAATATAACACAACCCCCTTCTTGTTTAATGAAGTTAATCGTTTAAGTTATACTCTATTAACAATTGCCCAAAGAAATCTTAACTAAGTAACTTCACAACAAAATCGATGTTTTGTGGACTACAACTTTATCGTGCAGGAAAATAATCGTCATATACCAGCACTATAACTTACACTTGTGCATTCATATAGAATCGACTACTCTCGCCGACGGAACGTACGAGCTGGTGCCCGCGTCCGAGAGTGAGCAGCGTGAAGCCCAAGTGAATCTAATTGAAGCTTTCGAAGATCCGAACCCGAGTTCGGACGAGCCCCAAACTAACTTTACCCAAGAAGGCAAGCCCCGGAGCATGAACCCTATTTTTCTAAACTTATGCAACTTATTACTCTACTTTACTTGTGCATTAAGTTTATAGGAGTTGAATGAAAACTTAGTCGCATGATCCTAGGTACCCATGTTCTGAATACTAGATATAAGGTTCGATAGAATGCTATGCTAATAGGACTCCGGTAACAGTCGAGTGATTTCCTGTCACTCGCGAGAATTTAGGAGTTGAATGTTTACTACATGCTGCAATCATAAGGTCGACGGACGGGGCTATGGTACAATGTTTATGTTGATGATTGAGGCCCCGTCTGGTTAGTGAAAAATGCTAAGGCCGCAGTATGTGGTAGTGGTGGTTAAGTCTTTGAACGTACTAACCACATGCCGAGAATATGGTAATTGGTAAGCTTAAGTACCGGATTGAACCGAGGCAGAATATACTCCCCACCGTCTTGAATTCGTTCACATCTAGCTAATGGCGGGTGCATGTGCCGCCATGGCCGGGTCCATGGGGACGTGTAGTCGAGGGCGGTGGGCCTGTTCCGTGAAGCGGGAATTGAAGGGAAAAGTTGCACGTGTGACTCTGGGAGTAACCACATGACGTGTGTTTAGGTTTCCCTTGCAAGGTTAAGAAATTCGATTCGAATCGTCCGTTTCTCGCGGTTATTGAGACTGCTTGACCCTTTTACCACATAGAGTAAGAAGAGGAACAATGATGATGATTAATCTTGTTGGATGCAAATTAATTCTTCCACCATGTATGATATTGGATAGTTGCTTACCTAGAATGGTTAAAGAAAACTAGAATCTGGTGCTAAAATTTGAAAGTAAGGACCTACTTATATATGCTTTTCGGCAAAACAAACCCTCAAGCCAAAAGCCTTGCATGTCTAAGAGTCGGCTAAGTATATTCCACTAGTCGGGTAAGCCTTGCTGAGTATTAGTATACTCAGCCTTCCTTGTGGCTTGTTTTCAGGTGAAACTTTCGAGGATATGATTGCTAGTTTGACTTGTCCGTGTACCCTTCCTCCTGGTTGGTCGGTGAAATGGGATACGCCCCCGGCTAACGGTGATAATGTCGAGTGATGTCTCGTACGGGCTTCATCGAGACATCCTGTATCGTCGAGTAGTTTATCGTTATTTTTCTGCTGCATTGAACTCTGAAGAACTCAATTATTTTGAACTCTGAAGTACCTTGTTTTTACAAATTTGAACTCCATTGTAATAATAATTTATGATGAACCTGTGATGTAAAAATTGTGGAATGTTGTATCCTCTGGGCTCACCTTCGTGTGAGTACATGTATGTGTGGTTTCGATCGGCAAAAACCGTAGTTGTATCGGGAGGTTACCTGACAGACCAATGGATTATTCCGTTTGAAGTGCGAGTTAGCCCTGATTGCCCTCGTGGTGATGGTTAGCGCACTTCAGCCGAATTAATTCAGGTGGTTCTGCCACATATTCATATTTTCCCAAAGGAGGGCATGTTGTAAAAAAGTTTACTTGATACATAATCGAGATGGCATGAATAAGGTATAGACTATAACAATACAGGGGTAAGTTATGATAAAGATATAAGTGAGGGTAATGCAACACACACAACCTGGCCAAACTCAGATAAAGAATAAACCAATAAACCTACGGGTTAGTGGGAGCATAGGCATACAACAGAGTCCTAATAGTATCTATTCAAGCAAGCAAGGGTCATGCAACATACATATGGTTAGGACTAAAGGTGCCAGGAAATTAGGGCTACCAGGGAGAATGTCCCGTCCCGGAGAACATCCGGACTGTTACATCTTTCAGAACTCCTACACCGTACCCGAACGTCGGGGAGTACACTAACCACGAAGCTGCTTCGTAGCGGACGGACAGGGCTGTCACCACCTGCCCTCTACCCCAGTCACACCGTGGAGCACGGTCATATTCGAAGGATCCTGCATACCCGAGCACCACGCTCGTGTATGAAGTCACTACCCCAGCGCCCCCGGGTCTCCCACCCTTCGGATGGACAAGTAAGACGCTAAGGCAAGCCCGAAGGCACAACAAACCGATATCCTTACCCAGATCATCTGGCCTAATCATATATAAAGCACAACTAGTGTAGCACCAAGCCATGATATGATTAACTATCAAAGCAGCATAACAATGCAAAAAACGATATACTACTAGGATAGCAAAACAACCAAGGCTCAGCTCTGCATTAAGAATAGAGTACTGACTATTCGAATGCAAAGCCATTACCAAGGCCGAGGACTGCTCTCCGGCCCTGAGGACGACATGCTTCGCTAAGAGATGAGGCACTAGCCTAGCTCCACTACCCTAAGGAGTACAAGTCTCAAGTGAGAGAGAGAGAGAGGCTCAAGTGTGTTGTTTGTGGAATGAGGGGGTGAGGGGTCCCTTTTATAGCTTCCAAGGGCGATTCCCACCATCCCTCTACATGGAAACCTTATCATCTGGGCTAAGGATACTTGGCGACGACTCCTCCCCAAGATGCACCTGGACGGGATGCAAGCCAGGGTCGGCCGACCCATGGGGTCGGCTGACCCCTGGGTGGCACTCCCCAGGTGTTGCCTTCCCCTGGTACGCTGAGCAGTGGGCCCATGTGATGATACTCTGTGATTGCTTTCGTGACGCGCCCATTTGCTCTGATATGTGGGTCCCTCTTGTAAGTGTGATGCTACGGATGATCTTCTGTGCATGCATTTGCTGCGTATCCTTTATGTTTTTTTCTTATTTCAGTCTTGTAGTCCTGCAAAGGATAGATGGACAATACATCTGTGGAACTAGGTTAGTGATACAATTATGTGAGTAAGAGATATAGTTTTCCTTTGTTTGTGAGTATAGTTGAGGTAGCGGAACATCTTTGAGACAAATCATCTTTACGTCGGATTTTGCACTTAATGACCGTCAACATTCGGCGGCTGGGGCGGAAGGACCACAGACTGAGGGAGAAATGGGGGGTCCAACTCGGCCAACGATCTACTGCTATGAAAACACCCGAACGTGGTGGACTACAAGGAACGGACAGGGCTGTCACCACCTACCGCCTAGCACATCAATTCCGTGGGGTGGAACACAACCCAAGATAACTATCAAGCCTAAGCAGCATGCTTCAACTATCCAGTTAATGACTTTCGCCTCACATTAAGGCAAGAAGAAACCCCAAATAGCCAGGTTTGCTGAACCACGCAGACAAGGGATCCCGCAGATCAAAGAGGTAAGCTAACTAGGTACTGAAAGTAAAGAGAATAACTAGCGAGACACTGAAGACAAATGAGGAACTTACTTTGATAATATTCCCCTGAGGTGGATACAAAGTGGAGAAGGACCACGAGAAAACCCCGGCTCCTTTCCTAGCTCGGCACTTGCACAAGTTCTCACCTCATAGTCTCCCTATTCTAACCTTGAACTGAAGCTACTAAGAATCTCACTTCTCTCTTGGACGATGTGTCTTACAAATGGGAAATGGAGCTTTATTTATAGCAGCTAGAGGTCGGTAACCGGTGAAAGGAGTCAAGACCACGCGACCTTGGCGGTTGCTTAACTTCCACGCGAAGGCTGGACACCAGAGGATGACATGTGGGGCCGACCGGCCTCCCCTTGGCCGGCCGGCCTAGGGATGGTGCCACTTGGCATCGCCTTTCGTGTGGACGTCCCTGATCGCTTCCTTAGGTCGGTAACTATTGCTTTTTAGTTAAGCAACGGTTTTGGACATGAATGTGGGGCCTTTGATCCGTGTGTGAAGCCTTTCTGGTCCTCGTATCAAACCGACTTCAAGTGCACAATCCCTAATCCTCCTAGGTGTGTTTCTTGACTCCTGGATCAGTGACATGGCCAGAGGGGGCAGAGCCAGGCCGGTCGGCCTAGGGTAGGCCGGCCGGCCTGGGATTTCTCCTATTTCGGCCCAAATTCACACACTAAGTTCCTGAAATGATAAATGCAACAAAACTTGCGGAACTTGTTAGTGTGGTTAGTCTTAACTCAGTTTTGTCTTGTAAACCATGAAAATCGGAGAAATGTTGGCGGTAAAAATCATCGAAATCGACCGCCAACAACCATGTCGCCTATGTTGAAGTCTCGCTCCTGCACATTTCGGTCGTGGTAGTGCCTGAGCTGCTATTCGTAACGTGCATGCTACAAGGCAACTGTGATGCGATGTACCTCGACTAGGTCAATGTCATGGCGCCGAGTCGTTTCTGCTTCACCTTCCTCGTAGTTTTGGATGCGCGGGGCACCAAAGGTTATGTCACTCGGGAGGACAGCCTCCGAGCCATACACTAGGAAGAAGGGAGAGTAGCCGGTGGCCCGTGGCAGTTCTTGGATCCACTTGGGACCGAACTTCTCAAGTGGATCAAAGATATGTGACTTGAGCCCCTGTAGGATCATGCCATTGGCGCGTTCCACTTGACCATTGCACCTCGGGTGAGCCGCGGAGGTGTAATATACGTCGATGCAATTATCCAAGCAGTGGTCCTAAAACGCACCCCTAGTGAATGATGTGCCCAGGTCGGTGATAATCTTGTTAGGCACACCAAACCAGTGAGAGATCTCTTGGATGAACTCGACCGCCTTGAGTGTTGTGGTGGCTGCGACTGGTTTGACCTCGATCCACTTGGTGAACTTATCAATGGCCAAAAATATGTGGTTATAGCTGCCTACGACTGTCTTCAAGGGTCCAAATGAGTCGAGCCCCCAGCAGGCGAAGGGCCAAGAAGGAGGAATCGTTCGCAGGGCCTGAGCCAGAACGTGTTGCTGCTTGGCAAAGAATTGGCACCTTGGGCACCTTTTGACAATATCGTGGGCATCGGCGAGTGCTGTGGGCCAGTAAAAATTGGACCGGAATGCTTTACCCACCATGGTAGTGGCGCCTACGTGGTTGCCGCAGATGCCCGAGTGGATATCATGGAGAAATGCGACTCCTTCGCTCTGAGCAATGCACTTGGACAACGTCCCTGAGGAGGCCAAGTGCTTGAACAAGTCGGTGCCAATGACCACGTAGTTGCCGGCTCATCGCGAGAGCTTCTCGTGCTCCTTCTTGTCAGGGGAGGATTTGTTGTTGACAAGGAAGTCGATGATGGGTGAGCGCTAGTCGGAGTCGATCATCAGCACCTCTTGACCCTGCGCTGGCACCAAGTCTGGCTTGGTGGGAGGTGGTTCTTCAACTTTTACCGTGGGTCCTCTCAAGGCTTGGACGAAGACTCCAGCCAGGATGAGGGCTCGATTGGAGCCGAGCTTGGAGAGGATGCCGGCCGCGACGTTATAGTCTCTGATGACATGGTGGAATTCCAACCCGTAGAAGCTGGCTTCCATCTTTCATATCTCCTTGCAATAGGCATCCATCTTCTCCTTTGTGCAGTCCCAGTCTTTGTTGACTTGTTGAATAACAACCTTGGTGTCTCCGTAAGCGAGGAGACGCTTAATGCCGAGTGAAGTGGCGATCCAGAGACCGTGAATGAGAGCTTCATACTTAGCAACATTGTTAGTTGCCTAAAACAGTAATTGGAGGATGTACTTTAGTTGTTCACCTTTTGGGGAGATGACTAGAACTCCAGCACCGGCTCCGTCGAGGTTGAGGGCTCCGTCAAAGTACATCTTCCAGTGTTCAGGTCATTCCTCGGTTGGTGGATCTTGTATCTCTGTCCACTCAGCCACGAAGTCAGCCAGGGCCTGAGACTTGATTGTGGACCGAGGGGAGAACTGCAGATTGAGCGCACCGAGCTTGATGGACCACTTGATGACTCGGCCATTTGCGTTGCGGTTGCGGAGGATGTCACCGAGTGGAAAGGAGGAAACAATTCTAATGTTGTGTGCTTGGAAATAATGTCGCAGCTTCCTGGACATGATGAGGACTGCGTACAGGAGCTTCTGGACCTGAGGGTAGCGCACCTTGGACTCGCCGAGTACCTCACTGACGAAGTAAACGGGTCGCTGCACCTTATAAACATGAGCTGGCTTGCCTCGCTCAATGACCAGGATGGTACTAACCACATGAGTGGTTGCTGCTATGTAGAGAAGGAGTTCTTCATCAAGCTCTGGAGCCGTGAGGACTGGTGGATTGGTGAGGAATTCCTTGAGCTCTTGGAAGGCTCTAGAAGTGTCATCATTCCATATGAACTTGTCTGCTTTGCGAAGCACCTTGAAGAAGGGGAGTCCTTTGTCGCCGAGTCGACTGATGAATCGACTCAGGGCCGCCATGCACCCGGACAACTTCATCAAGTCATTCTTGCACCGAGAGGGATACATTCTCCTAATGGCGTTGACCTTGGTGGGGTTGGCCTCGATGCCTCGGTTACTGACTATGAAGCCAAGTAACTTTCCGGAGGGGACATCGAAGACACACTTGCTTGGGTTCAGCATCCACTTGAATTTCCTGAGATTTTCAAATGTTTTGAATAGGTCGGCTATGAACTGATCATAGGACCTGGTTTTGACTACTATGTCGTCAACGTAGGCCTCAACGTTGCGGCCGATCTGCCCCTGGAGGCATCTCTAGATAGCTTTGTGATATGTGGCGCCCGCGTTTTTAAGGCCGAACGTCTTGGTGTTGTATCAGTACTCCCCGAAGGGTGTAATGAACGAAGTCTTCTCTTGATCCGACTCCTTAAGGGCAATCTGATGATACCCAGAGTAGCAATCAAGGAACGAGAGGAGGACACACCCGACTGTAGAGTCAACGACCTGGTCGATGCGAGGAAGAGGGAAGGGGTCTTTGGGGCAATGCTTGTTGAGATCGGTATAGTCAACACACATTCTCCATTCACCATTTTGCTTTTTTACAAGGACTGGGTTTGCCAGCCATTCGGGATGTGTGACTTCTTGAATGAATACTGCGGCTAAGAGCCGAGTAACTTCTACCCTAATAGCCTCCTTCCGATCTTGAGCGAAGCGCCGAAGTCGTTGCTTGACGGGTCGCACCTTTTCGTCAAGATCCAAGGAGTGCTCAGCCTCCTCCCTCGGAACGCCTGGCATGTCAGAGGGCTTCCATGCGAAGATGTCCCAAATGGCGCGGAGGAAGGAGGTGAGCGCGTCTTCCTATGCTTTATCGAGGTCCGCCCCGATGAGGGCGGTCTTGTCTGGGTCGTTCTCCCTGAGGAGAATGGTCTTCACCACGCAGCCAGGCTGCAGCTGTGACTCGGTGGCCGAGTCATTCGCTGGGATGGGGATGTCCTGTGGAGGCATCACCTTTGCCGACTCGACAATCATGACGACATTTTTGGTTCTCTCCCGATCCTCCGAGATGTTTATGTTCTCGGTCTCAAAGGAGTGGGAAGTCTGCAGGTCGCCGTAGATGGACCGTTGGGAGGAGGCATCTTGAGGACAAGATACGTGTGGTGTGGAATGGCCATGAATCTAGTGAGGGCGGGTCTCCCCAAGATTGCATGGTATGACGTTTCGAAGGAAGCAACCTTGAAGTGGATGTGCTTCATTCTGTAGTTCTCTCGGGTGCCAAAGGTGACCGGGAGAGTTACCTGGCCGACCGGAGTTGAGCCTGAGCCGAGGATGATGCCATAGAAGGCCACCTGGGTCAGAACCAAGGAGGTCATATCATGCCCCATGCTCTCCAGCGCCTTGGAGAAGATGATATTGAGGCCATTGCCTCCGTCGACGAGCACCTTAGAGAGGTGCACGTGGCTGACCACAAGTGGGTAGGAGCCAGGGTTGGGTAGATGGATCCAGTATTCGCACCGATCAAAGGTGATCGCGACCTCGGACCAGCGCAAGGGCTCAACTGGGTGTTGGAACACAGAGTTGACATCGCGCTGATCAAGCTTAAGGTAACGTCGACACCTTGGTTTCCTGGAACTGCCATAGATGAAGTTTACGGTGCGGTCCGCGTCCTCGAAGTCTGCTGGAGACTTGTTGCCTTGGCTGTCTCGATCTCGCCTGGGTGAGTCATTCCGGCATCCTCAACCCCAGGAGATTTTAGAGCTGCCAGGCTTGTCTCGGTCGTTGTAGCGAGGGGGCTTGGGGTCATCTGGAGCCACACTGTTGTGGAGTGAGTGACACTCGCGCGCTGTGTGGTTGGAGTCCTTGTGCCAGGGGCACTTGCCATCGAGGAGTCGATTGTTGGCACTCCTTAGCCTTTACGAACTAATCTGCAAGCGCTCGGATACCGATGTAGCTTTCACCAGGGAGTTTACCAGGGATATCGAATCCAAGGAACGACAGATGCAACCAAACCTAGAACTATTCAACCGGACCCACCTAGAGAGAGGAGGTAAGAGGGTAGAGGGCTTAACTTCAGTTAGCCAACTCATTACCTAGATAACTAGAAGCTATACTAACTTGATCTAGCTGGGGCGGAAGGACCACAGACTGATGGAGAAATGGGAGGGTCCAACTCGGCCAACGATCTACTACTATGAAAACACCCGAATGTGGTGCACTACAAGGGACGGACAGGGCTGTCACCACCTACCGCCTACCACATCAGTTCCGTGGGGTGGAACACAACCCAAGATAACTATCAAGCCTAAGCACCACGCTTCAACTATCCAGTTACTGACTTCCGCCTCACGTTAAGGCAATAAGAAACCCCAAATGGCCAGGCTTGCTGAACCACGTAGACAAGGGATCCCGCAGATCAAAGAAAGTAAATTAACTAGGTACTGAAAGTAAAGAGAAAGACTAGTAAGATACTGAAGATAAATGATGAACTTACTTTGTTAATATTCCCCTGAGGTGGATACAAAGTGGAGAAGGACCAAGAGAAAACCCCGGCTCCTTTCCTAGCTCGGCTCTTGCACAAGCTCTCACCTTACTCTCTCCCTATTCTACAACTAAACTGGAGCTACTAAGAATCTCACTTCTCTCTTGGATGGTGTGTCTTACAAATGAGAAATGGAGCTCTATTTATAGCAGCTAGAGGTCGGTAACCGGTGAAGGGCATCAAGACCACGCGACCTTGGCAGTTATCGTAGCTTCCACACAAAGTTGAGCACCAGAGGCTGACAAGTGGGGCCGGCCGGCCTCCCCTAGGCCGGCCGGCTTGGAGATGGTGCCACTTGGCACCGCCTTTCGCGTGGATGTCTCTGATCGCTTCCTGAGGTCGGTAACTGTTGCTTTTTAGTTAAGCAACGGTTTTGGACATGCATGTAGGCCCTTTGATCCATGTGTGAAGCCTTTCTGGTCCTCGGATCAAACCGACTTCAAATGCAGAATGCATGATCCTTCTGGGTGTGTTTCTTGACTCCTGGATCATTGATTTGGCCAGAGGAGGGAGAGCCGGGCTGGGCAGCCTAGGGTAAGTGGGCCGGCCTGGGATTTCTCCTATTTCGGCCCAAATTTGCACACTAAGTTCCTGAAATGATAAAGGCAACAAAACTTGTGGAACTTGTCAGTGTGGTTAGTTTTACTCAGTTTTGACTTGTAAACCATGAAAACCGGAGGAATGTTGGCGGTAAAAATCATCGAAATCTACCACCAACACACCCCCACACCTAGACTTTTGCTCGTCCTGAGCAAAATAATTAAAATAGAACCCGGGGACTAAGCTAGTCTAGGGCCATAATCCTCAAAGAATTCTGAATATATTTCGAAGCTATTCTTCATACCTTGGATTCCAGGTGGCTAATGCCTTTTCTTCCACCTATTTATTTCTAGAACAAGTCATCGCAAGACCTGATTCTTCTTATTCTTAGTACCTGGAGAAATTCTTTCGGAACTTCGAGGCATACTCTTGTTCACTCAAGGCACTCACTCGCTTAGGGCGAGGTACGGATCTTCTGACACCTCACATAATTCCTCCTACTTGCAAAGGCTGATATGAGGAGCTTGGGTAACATTTTGTGGCACATCCTGTATCTCCTCTGTTGCGAGTTCAAATATTTCATCTTAGAGAAACCATGTGTCTTGAGAAACTTAGTCACGTGCATGTGTCAACTGATTGTCCTTTGGTGGTAAGTACTCGAGTGTCATCCATCTCCCTTTTTTTGACTCGAGTCGGATGGTTTCCTGACTCGGTTTCTTTTCTTTTAGGGGGATGGCGAGATGCTTGAGGATCACACTCTTTTGGGACTTTCAGACTTTGAACGTGTAGTTGAGTGACTACGAGTATCAGTGTGCACAATAGTTCTCATGAGGTGAAACCATTTGATCAAGCTCAAGGATACAGAAAGGCTATGTGGGGCTCAAAAGATTTTGTCAAATATATATGGCTTTGGATGGGATTTGATAAGGCCAAGAGTTGCCTCTTTGTTTTGATGAATTCTCCAAGACTTTGAACTCAGAAAAATCAGTGTTTGCAAATCGTTATATCATAGAAATCAATAAGCAGAAGATCAGGCAATCCTAATCATAAAGTTCCAAGGGTTAGAGTACTTTGCAAATGAGATATGATTCAATAATTCTTTGATTCACATGCAAGGAATTCATCTCTTCCTGTTTGGTTTAATCAAAGTTTAATTTGTTTATCAACAATATAGATTTGAACCAAAGGCAGGAAGGACACAGGTAAAAATGTTACAAACCGTCGTGGCGAGAAGGCGCGGCGCTGGCGGATTCTAGGTGGGGCCGGCTGTCACACCTGATTCAAGAAAGAACCAGATGCATCTCATATGTGCGCCAGGATCATGTTCACACACATATGGTAGACGGAAAGTGTAATATATCAAAGACAATGCTCAAAATGTAACTAAATAAAGTATTTAACAATATTACACTCCGTATAAAAGAGACACAAATGTCTTTAAACGATAAACCGTTATACCCTATACGAAGTCTCCAAAAACTCCATCTTCCACAGGCGATGACTGGTGAACGCATGGCCTAGAACTCCTCGAAGTCGTCGAAGATCTCCTCTTCAAGGTTCTCTTCTGAACAGCAGGGGGCAAGGGTGAGTACTCTTATGGTTGGTACTCAGCAAGTGGGGAGAATATGCAAGGCCATCAAGGATAGGCTAAGGTTTGCAGCAGCGGTCACTTTTAGTTAGTCAAATATTTATTAGCAAGCACCTATTATCTAGGTTTAAGTTTATACCAACCCACTTTAGCAAAAACATAAAGAAACCATCAACAATAACATAATCCACGAACCACAATTTAATTAATCTTCAAGTTTCATTATCATCTGAGGGTCCAAGCCACTCTTAACCGTGAGTACGGCTGTTATAACAGTTTTACACTCTGCAGAGGTTGTACACTTTACCCACAAATCGTGTTTCCCTGAGTCGCCCGGGTTTGCAAGGCCCTTAAACACTTCTGAGGTGAGTGGCAAGGGTACACTACGAAGCCTTTACAAAGACATGTCGAGAGCTAGGCAGCCCGCTAGAGTTTCAGTAGCAGTGTGGTCCATAAACCTCCCTAATGGTCAGCTCCTTAGCAAAGACAGCTACCCCAAGAGGACCGGGCTATGACCCCTATTACCGACCCCCTCCTTGCCCTTTCGGTAAGGCCACCAGCAAACTACACATCTAATTAATTGGCTAAGGTCAGAGCCATATGACTTTGTGGTTGCACTGTTCACTTGGGTGGTTCTCCATGTTCCCATTAAACAAAGTTGATCTTGAAATTATGCGATATAGCAACAATATGAAACGTGATCAACATCGACAAAAGAGTAAACCAATACCAATCCCAAAATTTGCAACTAAGCGTGACTACCCAACATGAATAGTAAACCCAGGTGTTTCAAGGTTTGGGGTAAAAGACTAGGTATGTCCTTAGTATAGGTAACCCATCAAGTTTATGCAAGCAACATTAAAATAAAGTGATTTATCATGCTATTGTTGGGTTCAAATAGAATATGCAGGGGGGAAAGCCACTTGCCTTCTTCAAACAACTGCTGGTTCTCTTCCTCGTAAGCTTGCTCTTGGTTCTGCTCGAACGTCATGTTGTCTACGCGATCACACAAACAAGCATACACAAACAAATAAGAAACAGTACAACAAACAATACAAACAGAAAGTAAAAAGATGATAATATTGTAGTTCATGATGCAAGGATCGCGTGAGCGCAAGAATCGCTGAAATCGGAGTTGAAACGATGAAGATATGGCTAAAACAGTGATCTAGGGACCTAACTGCGAGAGTTTTGAACTTTCAGTGGCTAAATCTGAAGAAATCAGGGGTAGAAACATAATTAAACCTTAAACAGAGGGTCGGGGTGCAAAACTATAGGTTCTGGACGGCGGGTACTAATTCTAGAAAAGTCAGGGGTCGAAACAGAAAAAGAAAGGGCTCAACTCTAATTATTTTTCTACTGATCTGGATTGCGGGTTAATTCCTGGAAAACCTAGGGATCTTTCTGAAAAAGTTTCGGGGACGGCTAGGGTCGGGTGAATTTGGTTCATTGGATCAGAATCGAGCGGCGGGTCGGGCGAATCGGCGGAGTAAGGAGAAGGTCGGGCGAATCGGCGGAGTCAAGAGAGGGTCGGGCGAATCGGTGGAGTCAAGAGAGGGTCGGGCGAATCGGAGCTTTGCTGGGCGTCGGCGGCGAGCGAGTGCGGCGGCAGACGGCCGATGCTTCACCGAATCCGGTGTTCCGAGGCACGGTTCAGGCTGGGTTTATGCCGGGAAGGGCGTGGGCGGCACGGCGAAGGGGAGGGTGGTCACAGGATGGCTGTGCGGCGGCTGTAGGCTGGTGGTCATGGCGGCGGGTGGAAACAGGGGTCCGGCGAGAAATCGGGTTTGCGGTGGAGCAAGAGAGAGAGGGGAATCTGGTGCGGCTTGATGCTCACCAACTCGCGGAACTCCGGCGAGAGTTGAAGACGGCGGAGAAGCTGAGGAACGGCGAGTCGACGGAGAGGCGGCGACACGGGGCGGCGACGATCCTCCGGTGTGCAACTTCCAGGAGCGTGAGACGGTGTTGAGTAGAGGAAAGGGTTTGTGGATGGCTCTGGTTGCAAAGCGAGGCTCCGGTGGGGTTTTATAGGGGCGGATTGGCCGGGAATAAGGAAGGCGGTGGCTCTTGCAAAGGAAAGGGCGGAACTGCGGCTAGTAAGGTAAGCCTGCATCGCGGGGAAGGAAAGAGAGGCGCGGGCGACGGCGCGGAGTTGATCCGGACTCGGGGTAAGGAAGGAAGAAGGAAGGAGAAGGGGCGCGAACGACGGCGCGGCGCGCCTGCTGTCGCAGTGGGGAAAGGAAACAGAGGAGCGGGAGCGATGCGGAGCAGAGGAAGAAGAAAGGAAAGAAGAAAGAAGACGCCGACAGATGGGTCCTAGTTGTCGGTGAAAGAAAGGGTCGGGTGAGCGGATTGGGCCGCTGAGTTGGGCCACGGGAAAAGAAAAGAAAAGAAGAAGAAGAGAAGAATTGGGCTGGGCTGAAAGAAAGAATAGGAGAAGAAAAGAAATAAAGATGCATGCACAATTTTATTTTGTGGCTTTTATAAAAATACTTTCAAAATTTTTTATTCCTATATTTTGGGTGTTACACCGGCCGGCCTGGGTCTGCGGCCCCTGCCCGAGGGGTAGGTCCCAAAGGCTCAAGTTCGGCTTCAACATGATGGTGCATCGTGCCCGTTTGGCACTTTTGTTGTACTCTTAGTCCGGCCGGCCTGGTTCAAGCCGCCCAGCTCAGGTTCAGGTCAAAATGTGCTCATTTTCGCGCAGTGAGTTTGTAACGTTCTGAAACCTGCGAATCTTGATGCACTGCGCCGAAATTTTTAGTCTAGGGGTGTGTGGTTGGCACACAAACGTGCACCAACCGCACGAGACAAGTCATGATTCAAAGTTAAAATTCTTTTTTATTCAAATTCAATTGGGGTGTTGCAGGGAATACAACCGCACGAGACAAGTCATGATTCAAAGTTAAAATTCCTTTTTATTCAAATTCAAATGGGGTGTTGCAGGGAATACAAATGATTGAAATAAAAATTGAAAGAAAATAAATGGCAGCACCAAAAACCTAAATCTCTAATCTAGCCTATCTTATCCTCAGGTCCGGGACCCTGTAGAGGTCCTCGTGCCCGGTGGCCTTCGCAAGGCACTTGATCTTGGAGCTCAACGCCTTGCAAACGACATCGACCTTCTCGTCGAGATCCATACGCTTGATCTCAGACTCAGCCACACGCTCATCCATATTGTTTAATTTGACCTTGAGCGCATCGAGCTGCTCCCGCAGCTCCTTCACGTCATCCCACTTCTCGGGATCCTCCTCCTCATCGCTGCTGTAAGCGTGGATTTCCGGAGGGCCACGGATCGGGGGCGGCGACCGAAAACATCTCACTGATCTAGTACTAGATTCAGTGGACTCCGTCTCACCACGGTCCAATGACGGCGAGAGAACCTTCCCGATCCCCACTTTCCCGCGGACACGATAGTGTGGAGGGCTTGGGCTGGCCGGAGTGTACTCCGGCGAGCGTGGCTCAACCACCTGCAGCGCCGTGACACGCGCTACACCCCCTCCTGAAGATGAGGGGACAAGGCGCTTGCCGATTGCCTTCCGTGGGGACAAAACCCCAAAGGTGGGACATGTCGGCGTGCGCGCACCAATGCACACCAGGGTCCCTCCTCCTAGACTGCTGGAGGTGGACCCAGCGCGACGAGGCGACGGCCGACGCGAAGGCGAGGCCGGCCGGCCTCCCCTAGGCCGGCCGGCCTGGGGTGTGCTTTCCCGGCCCCCGGGCCGTGAGGGAATGGCCTCGGCGTCATGTGGGTTTGAGTGGAATTGGAAGGCTCCAAGGGCATCCCAGAGGTTCTGGATGCCGACTTGCGTGTCATGGGAGAAGACGATGACAACATGGCTGTGATCTCGAGAGGGTTTTGAATTTCCAGGGAATGGGAGATCGAAAGGCTTGGGATGAAGAAGAATGGACGCCTTTCGGTATAAAACAAGGGTGCAGCGATCAGATCCCCTAGAATTCCCGACGAGGGGAATGTATAGGAGAATCCAAAATTTGAAACGACGCGAACGGACTCGGAGCCAGGCCGGCCGGCCCCACCTTGTTAGGTGCGGGCTCCAGGCTTGCGAAGGTCCTCTTCTCCTCGTGCTCTCCTATTTTTCTGAGGGTTTTGGCTATAAAAGGTGTAAAGAAAAGAAAAGAAAGGAAGGGAAATAATCTAACCTAGGATACAACCTCTTTAAGGTCCGGCGATGACAATAGACGAGGTTTATAGCTCGGATAACTCGTAGACATCTATTTCTTTGAGTTCCGGTATTTCAGGCTTGAGAAATATTTTCAATATTTGAGCATTGGCCTTAAAAACATTTCCGTCATCGTCCTGGAGGGTTATAGTGCCATGATCGGCCACATTTATAACTAGATAAGGACCTTCCCACTTACTCTTAAGCATACTGTCAGACCCGGGGCAGCGGGGCTGCTCACTTGACGTACATATACATGTAGTATGGGATGACACATGGGCCATACCTTATCCTCATTGTAACTAGTCGTGTAGCACTAGGACTAGTCGGACGTAAGGAAACTACCCGAGCCATACTCGGGTAGGACTCCTCAGGCCGTCCTGACTAGGACTTCCATGTAACCCTGTCCCCCCAGACTATATAAGGGCGGGCAGAGACCCCTCCAAAGCATAACCAACAATCTCATAACCTCTAAGGCAATACAAAACACCCAGGACGTAGGGTATTACGCTCTCGACGGCCCGAACCTGTCTAAACTTTGTGTTCCTTGCACCTTCGAGTTCCTGATCTTGACAACACCCTACCTACAACCTACCACCTCGGGGGTATCCCTCGGTGGGCTTGGCGGTAAAACACCGACAGCTGGCGCGCCAGGTAGGGGTGTTCATCGAGCATCCACCGGAGAACTTGATGGCATCCACCAACGTCACTAGCGCCGTGCTCGACAAGGGAGCATCTTTCATCTTCGGCTCGTGGATCTGCATCGCCAACAACTCGGGTGGTTTCAACAGCCACCTAGCCAACTCCACAGTGCCTGAAGCTTTGAGCTGCTCGAGCGGACTCGACTAGTTCATCGACAACCTCAACGAGATGCATCCGCTTCTCACCAGCGAGACCGAGAAGAATTCCGTCACCGATGCATTTTTGACTCGTGTCCCAACACGACTCTTCGGGTCAGGCTCAAGCCAATCTGGGGGGAGCGTACCCGATTCCACTTCGGATTACGCAATGCGGCTTCTTCTTACGAGGAGGCCCAACGGTCTAAGTCCCTCTCCGACCTGGAAGCAGACTTAGATCTCCTACTCAAGCTCGAAGACGAGGACGCCACCGCTAGCCGGGAGGCTCCCGTTTTTGACACGTACCCGGATTCAGATGAGGAGCTCGACTCCTCTGCGGTCAGTCATCTGGGTCTAACCATTACAACTACTGAGCAGGGCAAATTCATATATTGGAAGGGCATGGAGCCCTCCGAACTACTCAATGATGATGCCTGCTTAGTAGCCACCATCCAGCAGCTGCCTTTTCAAGAGGGCAGACCTCTCGCTCCTATCCAGGAGGATACTACCAGGACGTCCACCATGACGGTCCTGGCCACCGATTATTCAGGCGACTACACACCAGAGCGCGAAGTCTACATGGCTTCCATCCGCGTGGTCGACGACGACGAGCCTGGCATCGAGTTCGATAATGAACTCAAGGATGTGATCTCCGGCGATGAGTTCACCGCTGATGCCCCTCAAGGTGAAGACGAAGAGCACAAGTGATGCCGTCGCCTGAGGAACTCTAAACGCAACAAACGCAGGCGCAATGCTCAAGAGCGCGCCCGCAACCCGCATTGGCAAAGGGACCTGTGACGGGATTCGATGCTGCTGTAGAAGACGAATTTGTTACTGTTGGCGCTAAAATCGGCCGGATAGGAATCGGCTGATGGTCTTCAGCGTCACACACACGACCCGGGAGAATCTGCTTAGCTCCTGTTTGGGTTATCGCCCTGGTGCGGTTCGCGCGGCGTGCCAGTCAATCTCACCTGTTGATTGACAAGGAAATAAAGTATTAAATTCCAGGCACCTCGATCGGCTGGAGTTCCGATCTGTCCTGAGGAGCGCGTCGGCGGCGAATCGGCCTATTTGCTGTAGAGATGATCGGCTATGGATCAGCCGATAATCGTGTAGTAATTGTAAAGAAAACTGCGGGAGTGATCTAAACGATTACTACAGAGACGACACTTGAAATAGATCTAATCGGCTGTAAGATGATGAATCGAAGAAGAATAATGACGAAGCCGATTACTCTGATCTCAAGCTGGATAACTGGTGATAATACTAGAATAACAGGTAAAACTTGCAATTCTAGTAAATATCGATAACTGGTGAATAAATCCAAACAAAACCACAGCGATGCGCCCGTAGTTAAAGCTCAGATATTACTCGATAAGAGGAACCTACCAATTGGCCGGAGATCAGGTTGATGCAGCCCTGCCAATCCGTACGAACTCGTGAAAGAAGAAAAATATTGGCGAAGTCGCCGGCTTGAAAGTAAATTGCTGGAAAAGTAGAAGTATTGTTGTTGATTGATGTGTTATTTTTCTGCAAAACCCTGACGACTCCTATTTATACCCTAAAACTAGGACTCCTGGTCGATCACGACTTGTTACAATCTTATTTAAAAAACAAGAAAATTACCATATCTATAATAACTTTTAAAGGAAACGGACTCCCGCGGAATCTTCCGCCGCCGTCCCCTAATCCAATCAGGATTCTTTTCAATTGCTCCTTGACCGACTTAGCGTTGCCCTGTTGACCAACTTTTGACCAGGACCCTCCGAAATAATTCCATCCTGGTGGCGCAAGTTGTATCACCAATCGGCCGATTTCCAACTGTTACTTCAATCGGCCGATTCCTTACTGTAGCCTTCAGATCTGCTGCATTGGCCAATCTTCTCCTCCTGACGCCGATTCAACACGTGTCAAAATCCGGCGTCAACAGTTACACCCATGGGCAACATCTACGAAGCTTCACTGCTCCTGTAGCGGATCCCACAAACAGACGAAACTCAGCGGATCATGCGACTTGTTAAGCAAGCCGCAGTCCAACTCGACAAGATGAATCCGCTGCAGTCTATCCAATGTACCCGCTCCAGATCGGAACGACACGACAGCTCTGCTCCCCAGGGTAGTCGTGCCGTCGCAGGACACGCCAACCCCTACAACAACTAACAAGTTGAGCAGGAGGCTCAACAAAACTGTCCCAGGCCCAGGGGTGGAGGACAACCCGCGGGTGGCCTAGGCCACCAGGGCAACCAGCTTCCACCACCCCCCGGTGACCTGAGGCAACACATCAACAGCAACCGCGACGCGCGTACCATCATCTCCAACAGGCATCGTGAGCGGTTGGAAAACGGCCCTCACGATGACCGTGATCGCTTCCCGGCTTTTACTGAAAACCTCACCAACCGCGAGATTCCAAGGGACTTCAAGCCCACAAACATCCGAAAGTACGACGGGAAGCACGATCCGTGGCAATGGCTACGATGCTACTCTATGGCCATCGAAGTGTGCGGGGGCTCTAACTCGACTAAAGCCCTCTACTTGCCTATGGCCCTGGAGACTGCACCGCTCACATGGCTAGAAACCCTCCGGCCGAACTCCATTGACTCTTGGGAGGCCCTGAAGTAGGTCTTTGTCGACAACTTCCAAGGTTCCATGATCCCGGCAGGTACCCGCCATGACTTGTCGCAGGTCAAACAGGAGGAGAACGAGACCTTGAGGTCATACACACATCGCTTCTTCGACACCCACACCACCATCGCCAACATCACCAACGAAGAAGTCATCCGCTGCTTCCGCAATGGGTTGGCCGCGAAGCAAATGTACCGCGAGTTTGGGAGAAACCTCCCGACTACCGTACTCAAGCTCCGCGACATGATGCAGCGATGGGCGGATCAAGAAGATGAGGAGAACGAACGCTTCCCCAAGCGCAAGACCGACAAGGGAAACGGCAACAACTGCCCCGACAAAGGCCCGTACAGTAACTGGAGACCAGTCGCCGCAACAAGAAGTCGGGCAAGCTGCAGGAGCAATACGAGAAAATTCTTCACAAGCAATGCCCGATACACCCGAAGGCCAAGCATACCATGTTCCAGTGTACCGTCCTCCGCAAGAGCCTCAATGCACCACTCCCCGATGATGAGGAAAAGGACAAGGACAAGGCGGACGACGGCAACGACAAGTTAGGGCCTCCGGGTTTCCAACACCCGACTAATACCGTCAACATCATCTTTGGAGGCGACGATTGTATTCTCACCAAACGCGCGCAGAAACTCTTTCGGCGTGAAGTCATGTCAGTTGAGCCACAATGAGGTCCCGATCTCTTTCTCCAGAAAGGATCAGTGGACCAGCTTCTCCGAGCCGGGAAAACTCCCGCTCGTACTGGACCCAGTAGTCGCGGGCTCTACACTGACCCGGGTACTCATCGACGGGGGGAGTGGTTTGAACCTGCTCTTCCCGAGTACTCTGAAGAAAATGAGGCTGGACATCGGCAAGATGCTCACCCCAAGCAAGGCTCCATTTTACGGGATCGTTTCGGGTAACGCGGCTACACCGATTGGCTCGGTCACCCTGCCAGTTACTTTCGAGATAGCTGACAACTTCCGAATGGAGTACAAATTCGAAGTCGCGAACTTCGAATCATCATACCACGCCATCCTCGCAGGCCTGCCTTGGCCAAGTTCATGGCGGTACCCCATTAAATCTACTTGGTTTTGAAAATGCCAGGTACCACCGGTGTGCTATCTCTCTGCGGCGACGTCGAGAAGTCCTATAACTGCGACTAGGAGCCGATCAAGTACGCAGCATCAGCTCCTGTGCCAGAGCCTTCTTCACAAGTACTCGCGGCCGCGCAACAACTCTCCGAGATAGAGCTGGAGGTGGCGAACAAGAGGCCAAATCCGTCGAGGGTCAAGCCGAACTCCAACGTTGGCATCAAGACCATCCAGCTCCAGGAGGGTGATTCATCCAAGACCGCTCTGATAGGCGAGAACCTGGACAGCAAATAGGAACTCGCGCTCGTCAACTTTCTTTGGGCTAACCGAGACATCTTCGCCTGGAAACCAGCGGACATGCCAGGTGTGCCCAAGGAGTTGATCGAGCATGCCCTAAATGTTGATCCCAAAGCCACTCCGAGGAAGCAACGACTACGTCATTTCTCTCCAGAAAAGAGGCAGGCTGTCAAAAAAGAGCTAGCTAAACTACTCGCGGTTGGTTTCATCAAAGAGGTGTACCACCCAGAGTGGCTAGCCAACTCTGTACTTGTTCTGAAAAAGAATAATTATGAATGGAGGATGCGTGTCGACTATACTGATCTCAATAGGCACTGCCTGAAAGATCCTTTCGCGCTACCCCGTATTGATTAGGTTATCAACTCCACCGCTGGTTGTGTTCTGCTCTCCTTCCTTGATTGCTACTCGGGTTATCATCAGATTTTCCTCAAGGAAGAAGACCAGATCAAAACCACTTTCATCACCCCGTTTGGTGCCTACGCATACACGACTATGTCGTTCTGGCTAAAGAACGTGGGTGCGACCTATCAGCGGGCCATCCAGCTATGCCTTGCTGATCAACTACACCGCAACGTTGAAGCATACGTGGATGACGTGGTTGTTAAAACTAGAAATCCCGATGAGTTCATCTCTGATCTCGAGGAAACCTTCAACAGCCTGCGAAGATTTTGGTGAAATCTCAACCCGACTAAGTGCGTCTTCGGTGTACCACAAGGGAAACTCCTCGGTTTCATCGTCAGTCACTGAGGCATTGAGGCTAACCCTAAGAAGATAACTGCCATTACAAACATGGGGGCCCGACAGAAGATTAAAGATGTGCAGAAGCTCACAGGCTGTATGGCGGTGTTAAACAGATTCATCTCCCGACTCGGAGAATGGGGTCTACCCTTCTTCAAGCTCCTCAAGCGGCAGGACAACTTCGTTTGGACCAAGGAGGCGGCGCAGGCATTGGAGGATCACAAGAACCACTTTCAATCGCCCCCCATCCTTACAGCTCCGAACCCAGGCGAAAACCTGCTACTCTACATCGCTGCGACTATTCATGCAGTCAGCACGGCTATTGTGGTGGAGCGATCCGAGGAAGGCCATGCCTTTGGTGTGCAGCGGCCAGTGTATTTTGTTAGCGAAGTCCTTTCTGAGTCGAAGGTCCGTTATCCTTTGATCCAGAAACTTCTCTACGCTATACTCATTACCTCAAGAAAGCTTCACCACTACTGGGAAGTGGAACTGGGGGCTCTCAGTATTGACTTCAAGCCACACACGGCCATCAAGTCACAAGCCCTAGTCTACTTCTTGGCAGAGTGGCAAGAAAACCAAATACCAACTCCAGCTAACTAGCCAGAACATTGGGTCATGTACTTTGATGGTTCACTCCAGCTCGAAGGCGGTGGCGCAGGAGTACTCTTCATCAGCTCGACTGACTACTCATCTTTGGCGACTCGCTGCTGGTGGTCCAACAATGCAACAAGGAGTGGGACACCAACAAAGAAACCATGGACGCGTATGTTGCGGAAATCCGCAAGCTCGAGAACAAGTTCTCAGGGCTCGAGATTCGTCATGTGCTCCACGACAACAACGTCGGGGCAGACGTACTCTCAAAGCTTGTCTCCGAGCGAGCCAAAGTACTGACTGGAGTCTTCGTTCACGAACTCCACCACCACTCTATTCCAAGAGTAGAGCGAGGAAACCTTCGACGAAGGCCCTGTGGAGCCTGGTCGAGAGGTCCTCATGATCGAGCAGGATTGGCGTACACAGTTCATCGACTTGATTAAAGAAAAGAAGCTACCTCCCAACCTTGATCCCAAGAGTGCTGAGGCTATCCGACTAGTCAGGCGCGGCAAAGGTTATGTCCTGGTCGGAGATAAGCTCTACAAGCGCGGACCAGTGTCAGGAGTACTCATGAAGTGTGTAACTACCGAAGTTGTGGCAGAACCACCTGAATTAATCCGGCTCAAGTGTATTAACCATCACCATTAAGGCAATCTCGGTTAACCTTACACTTCAAACGGAATAATCCACTGGTCTGTCGGGTATAACCTCCCGATACAACCACGGTAATCGGATCGAGCGCCATACATACAAATGCTCACACGACGATGAGCCCAGAGAATACCACATTCCAGCAATTATTACGACATTAACATAAGTAAATATTACAGGCCAAGTTCTGAGCTTAGAAACTAATACTCCAATTAACATAAATAAGTTCTTCAGAGTTAAGTTGCAGCGGAAATAAACGACGGAAACTACTCGACGATACAGAATGTCTCGATGAAGCCCGTACGAGACATCACTCGGCCTTATCTCCGTTGGACGGGGGCGCATCCCATTCCACCGACCAACCAGGGGGAAGAGTGCAGGGCCAAGTCAAGCTAGCAATCATATCTTCGAAGGTCTCACCTGAAAACGAGTCACAAGCAAGACTGAGTATACTAATACTCAGCAAGACTTACCCGAGTAGTGGAATCTACTCCACCGACTCTAGACATGTCAGGCTTTTTGGCTCAGGGGTTTGTTTTGCCGAAAAGCATCTACAAGTGGGTCCTTACATTCAACTTTTAGCTCAAGATTCTAGTTTTGTTAGCCAGTCTAGATCAGCAGCTATCTAAAGCATACATGGTGAAGCATTAAATTTTTCATCCAACCAGTTCATTCATCATCATTGTTCCTCTTCTTACTCTGTGGGTAAAAATGGTTAAGCAGTCTCAATAGCCGTGAGAAACGGACGATTCGAATCGAATTTTTTAACCTTGCAAGGGAAACCCAAACACACGTCACGTGGTTACTCCCTAGAGTCACACGTGCAACTGTTCCCCTTTCTTTCCGGGTCGTGGATCGGGGCTACCCTCCGAGAGTACAAGAGCCCCACGCCACGATTCGGTGCCGGGTCGTGACCACTCTCTGCACTCGCCATATGCACATGGGACCGAAGTTCAAAGGGTAGGATGCCGTCCCCTTGCCGGGCCAATCAGGTACTTAAGCTTACCGATTCCCATAATCTCGGCATGTGTTTAGTACGTTCAAAGACTTAACCATCACTACCACACCCTGCGGCCTTAGCATTTTTCACTAGACAGACGGGCCTCAATCGTAACCATCGTTACATAACCCGTCCGTGTCCTTATGATTGCAGCGTGTAGTAGCCATTCAACTCCTATTTTCTCGCGAGTGACAGGAAATCACTCGACTTTTACCGGAGTCCTATTAGCACAGCATTCTATCGAACCTTACGTCTAGTTTTCAAGCAAGTGTTCCGGGTATCATGCAACTAAGTTTTCATCCAACTCCTATAAACTTAATGCACAAGCGAAGAGTAATGAGTTGCATAATTTCGGAAAGAATGGGTTATGCTCCGGGGCTTGCCTTCGCAGTTCGCTTGGGGATCTTCTGAACTTGGGCTCGGGTCTTCAAGAGCTTCAGTTAGATTTGCTTGAGCTTCACGCTGCTCACTCTCGGACGCGGGCACCAGCTCGTAAGTTCCGTCGGCGAGAGTCGTCGATTCTACATGAGTGCACAAGTTTAAGCCGTGGAAATGGTACTCGATACGATTTAAGAGTAATTATTACAATGGATAGTTTCTGGTCATGAACTTTCAGATTTAGGCACATCAAGGAAAGATGTGCTTACTGTAAAATTTTCAGCCAATTTTATGTAACAGATTAATTATGAAAAATACATTACATAGTTGCTGTTAGATCCTTGTTCTTTTTGTACAGAACAATTGGTGCAACAAATGAGTCTAAGATTTTTACAGAGCTTTTACTTAAGCATGCAGAAGCTACTGTAATTTTTGTAGGATTTATCATGCAGTATTCAGAGCATAGAAAATATGACATTCTACACCTAGGCTATTCAAGGATTCATTTTTACAGGACCCTACACAGGGTTTTTGTCCATGGAACCTTTTACACAGCAACCTCTACCATAGTGTATCTCCCAGTAAAACTTTGAGAATTTTCCAAGCTAAGATACTATTTTCTTGATTTAATGTATGTTATTAGCACATAAATCAAATAAGTGGGTTACTGTGAGATAAAAATTCTCCTAATTTTTCTCTGGCTTCTAGGTACCAATACATTAGCATAGTAAAAGTTTCATTGGGTGATTCACCACCTAACTGCAGGGATAAAACATTCTACTTACACATGAAATAAAACTAAGTTTAACAAACAGTAAAGCTAGAGATGGAATTTGGGCCTGATCTTTTTACACAGTCCTAATCATCAAGCAACTAATTCACTGCCTAAAATTTATGGTCAGGATTGTTCTACAACAGTGGGCACAAAATAAGTCCATTAAAACTTCTATTTAATGTAGAGCAAAATATGTTGAGATTCGGAGAAACTTTTTGTAACAAAAGTGGTAGAGTTTGTTCTAAGGATTCCAGAACAGTTGAGCTTGCATTTTTCTGAATTTTCTACGATTTTATTCGAATTTTACAAGTTCACTGAATTTGAATCTAGATTTGAAACTTTCTTTTACAACTAGGTCCTTGAATCTTACGCGCAGACCCTTCTAAAGATTTGAATTCTTGCAATTGGGTCCTCGGGCGGCTCGGTTACGGCGGCCGGCCGAAATTCCGGCGAGGGGGCTCACCGGCGGCGAGGGGCGAGGGTCGGGGAAGGTTCAGGAGTGCAAGGGCTACCTTGTGGGGGTGTTGTTCAGGTGGGGGACGGCCGGGAAGGGCTCGCCGGCGTTGGAGCAGAGGCGGCGGCGGTGCGGCACGCGTCGACGGCGGTGCTCCGGCGGGCTTGGGGCGGTGTGGTCCGGTCGGCGAGCTTCAGTGGCGCGTGGGGAAGCTGCTCAGGGGCTCGGCTTGGACGGAGGGGGTCGGGGTCGTGCTGTCCACGGCGAGCAGGGGCGGCGGCGGCGGCGGCAGCGCGGGCGGCGGCGCTCCGGTGGCTCTGGGCGGCGTTGGGCGGGTCGGCGAGCTTCGGTGTGGTGATGTAGTGGTGGCTGGCGCTTCAATTTGGGCAGGGGGCGGCTGTGGAGGGCTGTCCACGGGCGGGCGGCGCTCGGCGGCGGCGATGGCGACGGCGAGGCGTTCTGGTGGCTGGGACTCGCGCGGGCGGCCGGGGCGGGGCTTTTATAGGGGCAGGAGGGGGTGTGGAGGTGCCTGGGCGACGCGCGGGGCGGGGCACGGCAACGGCGTGCAGTGGCCACGGCGGGCGGCAGCAGGACGCCGGCGCGGCATGCGGCGAGCGGGCGCGAGCTACTGGTGGCCGGGGATTTGGCGTGGCAGAGAGGAGATAGCGTGGCGCACGGATTGGAGAAGGAGCTGCTGCAGCGGCTCGGGCGGAGGGCGGACGCCGCGACGGGCGGGGCGCGGGAGCAGGGGCGGCACGGCGGAGCGCAGGGACTGGGCGGCCGGGCGGCGGGCTGGGCGCGGCAGCACGCGCGGGCGCTGACTGGCCGCGCGGCGTGGGGGCGGGGCAAAGCCGGCCGTGGCGGGGTGGTGCGGCGGCCACTGGCCTGGCGCCTCGCGCCGGTCGGGCGACGCCGGCCACCTGGCGCGCGGCGGTCGGGCGCGGAGGAGAGAGAGGGGGGGGGGGCGAGGGGCCTGGATGCAAGAATTTGGAAAATTTCAGGGGGCTGGGTGCAAACAGGGCGTTTTCTCCTCCCTCTGATTTGAATTTCAAAAACTTTTGAACACGAAAGTTGTTCAAAATAAAAAGTTCTACAACTTTGGTTTCAGGCAAAATCTCATTTGGCTTATGGTTTGAAAGTTAGATTTAAAAGTTCAAAAGTAACCCAAAGTGCTCAAATTAAATTTGAATTCCAACTGAACTCGTTTTAATTCTTTCCACCCTTTCATTAGTTGGTTTAATCATAGAGTTAGGCTAATGACATTGATTTTGGAGAAGTAATTACCAGGGTTGTCACAGCCTTCCCCCCTTAACAAGAATCTCGCCCCGAGATTCGGTAATTCTTAGCGTGGGCGTGGGTGCACATACCAGTGGTTGAGATAAGAAACCCGGGGAAATGTTGGTTCAGGTAGCTCTCCGTTTCCCAGGTGGCTTCTTCTTCCGTGTGGTGATTCCATTGTATTTTATACATTCTAATCACTTTCCTCCTGGTCTCTCTTTCTTTTTGATCCAAAATCTTAACTGGGTGTTCGACATACGAGAGGTCGGGTTCCAACGATATTTCTTGTTGTTCCATAATCTCGGTAGGGACTCGAATACACTTCTTGAGTTGAGACACGTGGAAGACATCATGGGTGGCCGTGAGCTGAGGGGGCAGTCGTAATTTGTAGGCTACGGGTCCGCAGCTCTCAATGATTTCGTAAGGACCAATATAACGGGGAGCTAGTTTGCCTTTGATTCCAAATCTTCGCACTCCCTTGGTTGTTGAAACTCGAAGATAGACATGATCGCCAACCTCGAACTTTAGGGGCTTTCTCCTTTTGTCAGAATAGCTCTTTTGTCGAGCTTGTGCGGCTCTAAGATTTGCTTGTATTACTTTCACTTTCTCCTCTGCCTCGATCACCAGGTCAGGTCCAATTATTTTACGTTCTCCGGTTTGTGACCAGCTCAAAGGAGTTCGACACCTTCGTCCGTACAGGGCCTCAAATGGTGCCATTTTCAAACTCGTTTGATAGCTGTTGTTGTACGAGAACTCTGCTAGGGGTAGGCATTTGTCCCAATTCTTGTCATAATGAATGACACAGGCTCTCAGCATGTCTTCAAGAATTTGGTTTACTCTTTCCGTTTGTCCATCAGTCTGAGGGTGGTATGCTGAGCTGCGAATCAGCTTAGTGCCAAGAGACGTTTGCAGTTGTTCCCAAAAGCGTGCTACAAACTGAGGACCACGATCGGAGATAATTGTCTTAGGTATTCCATGCAGGCAAACAATACGATCGAGGTAAATCTCGGCATATTTCTTGGTAGAATAGGTGGTGTGTACCGGAAGAAAATGTGCCGTCTTTGTGAGTCTATCCACGATAACCCATATGGAATCATGTTTCTGGGAAGTGTTTGGTAGTTCAACGATGAAGTCCATACTTATGTCTTCCCATTTCCATGATGGTATAGGTAATGGTTGAAGGGTACCGGCTACTTTCAAGTGGCTAGCTTTTACTCTCTGGCACGTGTCACATTCCGAGACATACGTAGCAATTTCTCTTTTCATCCTAGTCCACTAGAAGTTTTGCCTTAGGTCTTGATACATTTTGCTACTGCCGGGGTGGATAGAGAATTTGGAAAGGTGTGCCTCATCGAGAATTTGCTTGCGGAGTTCACGATTCTTCGGAACGACTATACGACCTTCGAACCATAGAACTCCCTTATGGTCCTGGTGGAAACATTTATACTTCTCCTCACCTAGAGAGAGTTTTTGTTTGATGATCTTGATTCCTTCGTCATGTAGTTGTGCCATGACGATTTGGTCGTGAAGAGTGGGCTCAACTGAGATGTGATCTAGAGTGCCTTGGGAAACCATTTCCATGTTAAGCTTCCTCATTTCTACACACAATGTCTCATGGTAGGACTCCATGGATAAGCAATGGCAATGGGACTTGCGGCTTAGTGCATCTGCGACTACATTAGCCTTACCGGGGTGATAGTGCACTTCAAGGTCATAATCTTTGATTAATTCTAGCCATCTTCGTTGTCTCATATTCAGATCGGCTTGTGTGAAGATGTACTTGAGACTCTTATGATCCGTGTAGATATTGCACTGTGTACCCATGAGATAGTGCCTCCATATCTTCAGCGCGTGAATGACGGCTGCAAGCTCAAGATCATGAGTGGGATAATTCTGTTCATGGGGCCGAAGGGCTCGTGAGGCATATGCAATCACTCGATTCTCTTGCATAAGCACACATCCTAGACCAGTACCTGATGCGTCACAATACACATCGAATGACTTGGTATTATCGGGTTGAGCTAACACAGGTGCAGTAGTCAGATGCTCTCTGAGAGTGTGGAAAGCTTCTTCACATTTCCCATCCCATACAAACTTTACTTCCTTCTTTAAGAGTTCAGTCATGGGCTTAGCAATCCGAGAGAAATCCGGGATGAAGCGACGGTAGTAACCGGCTAAGCCGAGAAAACTGCGAATCTGATGAACAGAGGTAGGGGGTTTCCAATCCATCACCTCTTGTACCTTGCTGGGGTCAACCGCTATGCCTTCGCTGGAGATCGTGTGACCTAAGAACTTTACAGTATCCAACCAAAACTCACACTTAGAAAACTTAGCATAGAGCTGATGGTCTCTGAGTCGCTGAAGAACAATGCGAAGGTGCTTGGCATGCTGTTCCTCATCCTTGGAATAGATAAGGATGTCGTCGATGAACACTACGACGAATTTGTCGAGTTCGGGCATGAATACCGAATTCATGAGATACATGAAGTAGGCAGGGGCATTGGTGAGTCCAAAGGACATGACCAAGAATTCATATAGTCCATATCGTGTGGAGAAGGCAGTCTTAGGAATATCGCACGGGCGAATCTTGATCTGATGATATCCCGAACGAAGATCAATCTTTGAGAAGACTCTGGCTCTAGCTAATTGATCGAAGAGTACATCGATGCGAGGAAGTGGGTATTTATTTTTAACTGTTACCGCATTGAGAGGTCGGTAGTCCACACATAATCTCAAACTGTCATCCTTCTTCTTTACGAATAGGGCTGGACATCCCCAAGGTGACGCGCTAGGGCGAATAAAACCTTTGTCCAGTAGTTCTTGGAGTTGAATTTTCAGCTCTGCCAATTCTTTAGGGGGCATCCTATATGGTCTCTTGGATATAGGTGCAGTGCCTGGCTGTAGTTCAATAACGAGCTCAATATCCCTATCCGGGGGCATTCCTGGTAAGTCATCCGGGAAAACATCGGCATACTCGTTTACCACAGGAATATTATCTGGCTTAAGTCCTTCCATCTTGTAAGCACAGGAATTCGTACAATCTAGGAACGGTAGGTAAAGGGTAGTGGCTCCGTGACTAGGTGAATTTATCTCAACGGCTCGGGAAGGAAGGTCCAGTGTGACTCCATGCATAGCCATCCAGTTCATTCCCAATATAATGTCCATGCCGTCAAGGGGTAAAAGGACAAGGTCCGTGTCAATGGTTTTACTACCCAATTTGACTGGTACTTGTCTGATCATTTGGTTTGAAGCAATTTTACCACCCGGTGTTGATATCATATATGACCCTTTTGTGTGGCAAACATCCAAGCCTACTTTTGCACCGAATTTTGCACTTATGAAACTATGCGATGCACCAGAATCAAATAATGTAACTGCAGGCTTGTTATGGATAGAGAATGTACCCGACATCACTGGGGCTCCTTCGGGAAGCTCTGCAAGCGTGGTGAAGTTAATCCGTCCTTGCTTGACTTGCAGGGTCTGTCTCTTGCCCCTGTTCTTGGTGTTCGGGTTGGATCCTTGACCTTGGTTGGGCTGTCCAGGCTGAGGGCATTCTCGTGCGAAGTGGTTGGAACTCCCGCATTTGAAACAGCGATTCGCGGGGCTAGGTCGAAGAGACTGTTGAAGAATGGGCCTCGGACCATTCTGTGAAGGCATCGGGGGTCGTACCAAGCCTGGCTGCTGTGGGGGTCTTGCAATCCATCTTCCTGGCTGCGGGGCCCTTGGTGGAGCTGTGGGTGCGGTATTTTGCACAATGCGATACCTTGGTGGTTGGACACTTGATGGTCCTGCGGGTGCCTTTCTCTTCTTCTCTGCCCGGTGCGCCATGATACAGTCTTCCTGGGTAATGGCCATATTGACCAACTCGTTGTAGGTGTTAGCCCTGGCTAGGTTCAGACGTTCCTTGAGCTTGGTATTCAGACCTCGGCGGAAACGATCACGCTTCTTGGCATCCGTATCAGCGTGATAGCCCGCATACTGGCATAGATTGTTGAATGCTTGGGCGTACTGTAGCACGGTGCGGGTGCCCTGGGTGAGTGCCAGGAACTCATTCAACTTCCTCTCCATGAGACCCTCGGGAATATGATGTGCCCGGAACGCGGTCTTGAATTCATCCCAGTCGACCACATGGTCAGCCGGGAGCATCGCAGAATAGTGGTCCCACCACAGACGAGCGGTACCACGAAGCTGTTGCGCGGCAAAACGAGCTTTGTTGGCCTCTGAGCATGGGGCCACAAGTAGTGTGAACTTGGATTCTATGGTGCGAATCCATGCATCTGCGTCCAGGGGTTCCTCTGTCTTATGGAACAAGGGCGGCTGGGTCCCCAGGAAATCCGTGTATCCCGCAGCTTGTGGTTGGTGAGCATTGTGCCCACCCCTCTGCTGGTGTTGTCCTTGCACAATCTGACGCAGCAGCTCAGTTTGAGCGGCCATCACTTCCACCAAACTGGGCGGGGGTGGTGGCGATTGTCGCGAGCGGCTGCCACCGGCACCAAAACCCTCGGGGTTGCCACGTGTTGATCCAACCATCTGAAACGTGAAAGGTTACCATTAGCAACGCGATCCATATTACTTCCTTGACTCATAAATAATTGGGTAGTCGGAGGCTTCCGAAGTCATAGCTAGAAGTATGGACAGAATCTCTGTTTGGTACGAGAAAAATCATAGCCTGCTGTGGGTCCATCCAAAACATCTCAAACTTTCGCAGTAGTCAGAGGATTTTAGGAATGCACCACTTTGGTATTTAACTTCGGTGCTAGAACTATAGCTAAGGTGGTCGAAAAGCTCGTCCTTTGCCTTACTGTCTTGGCTGTTTTTCAGCAGATTGATCGGTACGGTTTCGCCTATATCTCAAACTAGCGAGGTCCAATGATGCTGAATTTTTGTGAGACCCCAGATCACAAAATTTAGCACAAGTCTGGTATTCAACACTCAGCCAAGAAATGCAAGGAGACATGGGTAAAAATTCTGACCAGTCTCAGCGATTGTGGATTTCATCGTTTACCAAATTACAACGAAATCACCCAAGTTTATCGCCGTTCCTTACATGCTGAGGGTATCCACATGGTTCAGATGTACCCAACACAAAAGAGTTACTCAACTCCTAGTTAGCCTATTACAACACTTGCCAAAAGTTAGGCTACCCTATCGAGGAGTATGTGCAAAAGTCCTCCTAGATCGTCCTCTAGAAATCATCCAAGTCGTTGACGGACGACTCGCTGTGAGCAGGAGAGTGAGCTCCCATCTGAGGTGCCTGTGGTACCTCACCCTCGAAATCCATACCTGAGATACCATCAACCTCCTGTGGCTCCTCCTCATCCTCCTCCATGTCGTCCTCATGGGGATGGTCATTCTGATCATGATGCCACTGAATGTGCTCATTAGCATCTTCCAACTCAAGGCTCAGATCATGGAGCTGCTCCTCCAACTGTGCTATCGTGGCATCTCTCTCACCCATGAGAGTGTCCTGCTCCTGGATTTGGCCCTCAAGTTGGCCAATTTGAGCATCTCTGTCCTCAAGATCCTGACTGAGCTCCTTTATCTGCTCATCCCTGGTATTTGCCATCATGTGGTAGGCCTGAGCAAGATCAGTGAGCTGCTCAAGTGCATGACTCTGGAGAGTCTGAAGCCGGTAGAGTGCACTCATGCACCGCACGTAGGTATGAATAGTTTCCTGGGCATGAAAGTCTACCAAATACTGTGCGTGCTGCACCCTGTTGAGCCAAAAGGGGTCGTTGTCCTGGGCAGCAGGAAACAATCCAATGGGAGTGAGTGTGACAACCTCGGGACGCTGCGCACAAAACGTGGTGTGCGCCCTCATGGCTGCAAGCTCCCAAGTATCAGCCAAACGGCGACCAACAGCCTCAAGCTCCAAGGCGGGCCTCTCCGGGTGTAGCGGGTGCGGAAAGATAGTCACGTTGACACGGCACTGGGTAACTCCGTTGTCTGCAAACTCCAGTCCGGCGTAACGTGGGGGAACTAGATAGCCCGCGGTACGCAGAACATCCCACAAAATAGAGGGAAAGCCCTCCCAGTGGAGACACTGCGAATGTACGCGTCCATCCTCATCCAC
Source organism: Panicum miliaceum (assembly GCA_032594955.1). Taxonomy (NCBI): domain Eukaryota; kingdom Viridiplantae; phylum Streptophyta; class Magnoliopsida; order Poales; family Poaceae; genus Panicum; species Panicum miliaceum. Next base: position 42,314,854 of record CM064056.1, on the reverse strand, counting down.
CATCATATCAACAGGCTCGGCCATCTGAACAAAAGATCAAATGGAGTGAGATAGTGAAAAACTGTGACAGCCTAAGGACAGATTCTGTATAGTGTGCAAAAATAACCATAACTCCCACAGTTCTCATCCAAAAATTCTCAAATTTCACCAGATCACTCCTAAGGTATTTGTGAACAACTTTTCTAGTCAACTCCAGAGCTAATTAGGTCTCTAAGATGGTCGTTCCTTTCAGTTTTTACCTCTCTGTCTACCCAGAATTTTCAGTGAACAGAGGGCTAGAGTTTCGTGCACCAGGGAAAATCTACCCAGCCAAACTTTACCAAATTTTAACAGCAGCTACCTGGGTAAATTTGGAACAAGTTTCGTGTTGTGCTCTTTTGCAGAAAACCGCAGGAAGGGGGCCTAAAAATTTAAGAGGCAGAAGGGCTTATTCTGGACAGAATTCTGACATTCCAAGGTTTCTGTTATTTCCCACTATCCATAAGTTCAGAATTTTTCATTTTCGAACAGAAGATAGAACACGAAATTTGGAACAATTCTTTCAACATGGACTTCTCCAGAAAAGGTCATTTTCTTGGGTCAATAAATCGCTCTTTTTTTTTTTTGGTCATGGCAGATTTGCGACAGATTCGCTAGATAGTCCTTATGCAAACCACGCTTAGATACGCAAGAACCTTACCACTCTCATACAACGCATTTTCGATTTCAGATACATATAGTCATGATGCATGCACGTCCTATTCGTCCTCACAAAATAAAATAACTGCCAAATACTTTTGGTCTTACGACGATAGTCTCGGTGGCATACACAATACGGCTCTCCTATAATAGCTAGTCGAGTCTTTCTATTCGTCCCTTAACTTATCGTAATCGCGGTTAGTGTACCTGCAGAAGATTGACAAAGCATATATATTTCATGAACCTTTCATGCCAGCACTCATGAAAGCGTCCGTATTCATTACCGTTTACTTAGAAACGATATCTGTACAATTTCCGCCGTACAGACGACGTTAACATACGCGGGTATTCACGTTAGCATATATTCACGGGGGGTACCGTCATGAGACGGGGGTATGAACAGCGATCGCCATACCCTGCGCCGAACCTTCTACTCCCAATATGCACAACTAATAGTTGGCATATTGGCAGCACCTCAAGTAAGCCACTGCTTGAGGGCAGCGTTCGGTTCGCATCACCGACAGGAAGGCCAAGCTCTCTCAGTTGGCTGAGGATCCTTACCTTCTTACCTTAGCGACGAGTGCGTCGTTACAGAATTTAAGGTCGGTTGTGCATGAAAGTAAGTTTTGACAGAAAGTAATGTGCTGGAAGTCAGTTGATAATATTTATAGAAGTTAGATAGCCACCTAGTAACTTTCCCATAATCCCTTAGGGCTTTACGAACTAGGCACCATACTTAACGTACCAACGCATTTCGCAACACATCCTTCTAGTCAAGTTTTAGTAAAATGAGTTTTTAAGGCTTGTCGCATTCTCTGGCGTATGTATTTCGGCTCGGGTGTCCGCTGTTGCCAGCTGTGGCACCAGCTACGGCTCTGATACCAGCTGTGGCAGAACCACCTGAATTAATCCGGCTCAAGTGTATTAACCATCACCATTAAGGCAATCTCGGTTAACCTTACACTTCAAACGGAATAATCCACTGGTCTGTCGGGTATAACCTCCCGATACAACCACGGTAATCGGATCGAGCGCCATACATACAAATGCTCACGCGACGATGAGCCCAGAGAATACCACATTCCAGCAATTATTACGACATTAACATAAGTAAATATTACAGGCCAAGTTCTGAGCTTAGAAACTAATACTCCAATTAACATAAATAAGTTCTTCAGAGTTAAGTTGCAGCGGAAATAAACGACGGAAACTACTCGACGATACAGAATGTCTCGATGAAGCCCGTACGAGACATCACTCAGCCTTATCTCCGTTGGACGGGGGCGCATCCCATTCCACCGACCAACCAGGGGGAAGAGTGCAGGGCCAAGTCAAGCTAGCAATCATATCTTCGAAGGTCTCACCTGAAAACGAGTCACAAGCAAGACTGAGTATACTAATACTCAGCAAGACTTACCCGAGTAGTGGAATCTACTCCACCGACTCTAGACATGTCAGGCTTTTTGGCTCAGGGGTTTGTTTTGCCGAAAAGCATCTACAAGTGGGTCCTTACTTTCAACTTTTAGCTCAAGATTCTAGTTTCGTTAGCCAGTCTAGATCAGCAGCTATCTAAAGCATACATGGTGAAGCATTAAATTTTTCATCCAACCAGTTCATTCATCATCATTGTTCCTCTTCTTACTCTGTGGGTAAAAATGGTTAAGCAGTCTCAATAGCCGTGAGAAACGGACGATTCGAATCGAATTTCTTAACCTTGCAAGGGAAACCCAAACACACGTCACGTGGTTACTCCCTAGAGTCACACGTGCAACTGTTCCCCTTTCTTTCCGGGTCGTGGATCGGGGCTACCCTCCGAGAGTACAAGAGCCCCACGCCACGGTTCGGCGCCAGGTCGTGACCACTCTCTGCACTCGCCATATGCACATGGGACCGAAGTTCAAAGGGTAGGATGCCGTCCCCTTGCCGGGCCAATCAGGTACTTAAGCTTACCGATTCCCATAATCTCGGCATGTGTTTAGTACGTTCAAAGACTTAACCATCACTACCACACCCTGCGGCCTTAGCATTTTTCACTAGACAGACGGGCCTCAATCGTAACCATCGTTACATAACCCGTCCGTGTCCTTATGATTGCAGCGTGTAGTAGCCATTCAACTCCTATTTTCTCGCGAGTGACAGGAAATCACTCGACTTTTACCGGAGTCCTATTAGCACAGCATTCTATCGAACCTTACGTCTAGTTTTCAAGCAAGGATTCCGGGTATCATGCAACTAAGTTTTCATCCAACTCCTATAAACTTAATGCACAAGCGAAGAGTAATGAGTTGCATAATTTCGGAAAGAATGGGTTATGCTCTGGGGCTTGCCTTCGCAGTTCGCTTGGGGATCTTCTGAACTTGGGCTCGGGTCTTCAAGAGCTTCAGTTAGATTTGCTTGAGCTTCACGCTGCTCACTCTCGGACGCGAGCTTCAGTTAGATTTACTTAAGCATGCAGAAGCTACTGTAATTTTTGTAGGATTTATCATGCAGTATTCAGAGCATAGAAAATATGACATTCTACACCTAGGCTATTCAAGGATTCATTTTTACAGGACCCTACACAGGGTTTTTGTCCATGGAACTTTTTACACAGCAACCTCTACCATAGTGTATCTCCCAGTAAAAATTTGAGAATTTTCCAAGCTAAGATACTATTTTCTTGATTTAATGTATGTTATTAGCACATAAATCAAATAAGTGGGTTACTGTGAGATAAAAATTCTCCTAATTTTTCTCTGGCTTCTAGGTACCAATACATTAGCATAGTAAAAGTTTCATTGGGTGATTCACCACCTAACTGCAGGGATAAAACATTCTACTTACACATGAAATAAAACTAAGTTTAAGAAACAGTAAAGCTAGATATGGAATTTGGGCCTGATCTTTTTACACAGTCCTAATCATCAAGCAACTAATTCACTGCCCAAAATTTATGGTCAGCATTGTTCTACAACAGTGGGCACAAAATAAGTCCATTAAAACTTCTATTTAATGTAGAGCAAAATATGTTGAGATTCGGAGAAACTTTTTGTAACAAAAGTGGTAGAGTTTGTTCTAAGGATTCCAGAACAGTTGAGTTTGCATTTTTCTGAATTTTCTATGATTTTATTCGAATTTTACAAGTTCACTGAATTTGAATCTAGATTTGAAACTTTCTTTTACAACTAGGTCCTTGAATCTTACGCGCAGACCCTTCTAAAGATTTGAATTCTTGCAATTGGGTCCTCGGGCGGCTCGGGTACGGCGGCCGGCCGAAATTCCGGCGAGGGGGCTCACCGGCGGCGAGGGGCGAGGGTCGGGGAAGGTTGAGGGGTGCAAGGGCTACCTTGTGGGGGTGTTGTTCAGGTGGGGGACGGCCGGGAAGGGCTCGCCGGCGTTGGAGCAGAGGCGGCGGCGGCGCGGCACGCGTCGACGGCGGTGCTCCGGCGGGCTTGGGGCGGTGTGGTCCGGTCGGCGAGCTTCAGTGGCGCGTGGGGAAGCTGCTCAGGGGCTCGGCTTGGACGGAGGGGGTCGGGGTCGTGCTGTCCACGGCGAGCAGGGGCGGCGGCGGCGGCGGCAGCGCGGGCGGCGGCGCTCCGGTGGCTCTGGGCGGCGTTGGGCGGGTCGGCGAGCTTCGGTGTGGTGATGTAGTGGTGGCTGGCGCTTCAATTTGGGCAGGGGGCGGCTGTGGAGGGCTGTCCACGGGCGGGCGGCGCTCGGCGGCGGCGATGGCGACGGCGAGGCGTTCTGGTGGCTGGGACTCGCGCGGGCGGCCGGGGCGGGGCTTTTATAGGGGCAGGAGGGGGTGTGGAGGTGCCTGGGCGACGCGCGGGGCGGGGCACGGCAACGGCGTGCAGTGGCCACGGCGGGCGGCAGCAGGACGCCGGCGCGGCGTGCGGCGAGCGGGCGCGAGCTACTGGTGGCCGGGGATTTGGCGTGGCAGAGAGGAGATAGCGTGGCACACGGATTGGAGAAGGAGCTGCTGCAGCGGCTCGGGCGGAGGGCGGACGCCGCGACGGGCGGGGCGCGGGAGCCGGGGCGGCACGGCGGAGCGCGGGGACTGGGCGGCCGGGCGGCGGGCTGGGCGCGGCAGCACGCGCGGGCGCTGACTGGCCGCGCGGCGTGGGGGCGGGGCAAAGCCGGCCGTGGCGGGGTGGTGCGGCGGCCACTGGCCTGGCGCCTCGCGCCGGTCAGGCGACGCCGGCCACCTGTCGCGCGGCGGTCGGGCGCGGAGGAGAGAGAGGGGGGGGGGGGGGGGGGGGGCGAGGGGCCTGGATGCAAGAATTTGGAAAATTTCAGGGGGCTGGGTGCAAACAGGGCGTTTTCTCCTCCCTCTAATTTGAATTTCAAAAACTTTTGAACACGAAAGTTGTTCAAAATAAAAAGTTCTACAACTTTGGTTTCAGGCAAAATCTCATTTGGCTTATGGTTTGAACGTTAGATTTAAAAGTTCAAAAGTAACCCAAAGTGCTCAAATTAAATTTGAATTCCAACTGAACTCGTTTTAATTCTTTCCACCCTTTCATTAGTTGGTTTAATCATAGAGTTAGGCTAATGACATTGATTTTGGAGATGTAATTACCAGGGTTGTCACAGAAGTAGGGCGGGAAATCCTGGAGGAAATCCATGAGGGCGCAAGCGGCAATCATGTGGCTTCCTGAACTCTAGTTGGGAAGGCCTTCAGGTCTGGGTTCTATTGGCCTACGGCTTTGGCAGACGCCAAAAATCTTGTTCGCCGATGCACCAACTGCCAATTCTTCGGTAAACAAGCTCATGTCCCTGCTCACAAGCTGATCGCCATTCCACCATCGTGGCCGTTTGGATATTGGGGCCTCTACATGATTGGTCCACTGACAACGGCACAAGGATGCTTTACCCACGTATTGGTGGCCATCGACAAGTTCACCAAGTGGATCGAGTACAAGCCCATAACAACCTTGACGGCCGATAGTTTTGTCACCTTCATCTGTGACATACTCTACCGTTTTGGTTTCCCTCATACGATTATCACCGACCTGGGATCCAACTTTACATCACACGAGTTCTGGGAGTTTTGCGAACGAAGCGGCATCGAGGTCAAGTATGTCTCGGTGGCTCATCCGAGGGCCAATGGCCAGGTGGAGCGCGCCAACGACATGATCCTCGACGGGCTCAAGAAAAGACTCTACGATGGGAACAACAAAAAGGGAGGCAAGTGAATTGACGAATTACCCACAGTTGTCTGGGGGCTTCATACTCAACCGAGTAAAGCCACAGGACAATCACCTTCTTTCTCGTCTATGGGTCAGAAGCTATTCTCCCAGCAGATATTATGTGGAATTCCCCCAAGTTAGAGATGTACGAGGAAGGCGAAGCTGATGAGGCAAGGCACTTGGAACTCGACTTCGCTGAAGAGATCAGATGCAATGCTTTGCTTCAGTCAGCAAGATATCTACAAGGTGTTCGACGGTATCATGACCGCAACGTCCAAGAAAGATCCTTCAATGTTGGGGACTTGGTCTTACGCCGCATCTAAGATGAGACTGGGCTTCACAAGCTCAACTCTAGATGGGAAGGACCCCTCATCGTCATGAAGGTAACCAGCCTAGGGTCGTATTGACTACAATACCCTGATGGCTTTGAGGTTCCAAATTCTTGGAACATCGAGCACCTACACCATTTTTATGCTTAAGAAATTTATACAAACCCCGTCAGCTGCAGCGCAGCTTAGTATATAAATTCATGGTTATTTCGGTTCTTTTAAGCAACATTGAGTACACTCGGGGGCTGTCGCCACGAGTTATCTCAATACGCTACTATTGACTAATCCTTGGAATACTCGGGGTCTAGCGCCACGAGTACTCTCCATAACGATTACAGTCTATTACCTGCCTCTCAGGCTAACCCGTTCAAACGAGTTATGGGACTTATTTCCGACTACCTTCCTCTACGGCTTATTCAAGCTAAGGGGCAAGGTCTCTTAAGGTAAAGTCGAAGGGGTCATCACACCTACACACAGGGGTTCTATGAACTCAACTCTGTATAAAAGTACAAGTCTAGTACATAGTTCACCAGCTAAAGCGATGCCTTCAGGGTAACTATACACTGGCATTAACGTACTAAGTTGCTTAATGATTACGTTTCATACACGCCACATCATAAGTCGAGCGTAGCAAACAAACAATCAAACAAGCATAAATATATTACATGAGCAAACTGTTGTTTTCAACAAAACATACATAGTTCATTACAAAGCTCAAAATAGTGGGAGGTCATCAACTATCTAATTGGCAACATCTTGCACCTCAGCCCGGTACTCGTTGAATCGCTCCTCGGTACACTCCCCGGAGACGCCCTCAGCGAAAGGACTAACGTCCACACTCGGGTAGTATGACTTCATCACAGCAAAAGTGTGGGTTAAGACCAGCTTGGCGGGGCCGGATGCATAGCCTGCGATCCTAACTGGAGCATCCACAAGGCGCTGCACCAACGAGCGACCACCTGGTGTCGGGTCGACAACCTCACACAGCTGATAAGCAGCTGTTGGCGCTAAAAATCGGCCAATGACCTTCAGCGTCGGACACACGACCCGGGAGAATCTGCTTAACTCCTGTTCGGGTGATCGCCCTGGTGCGGTTCGCGCGGCGTGCCAGTCAATCTGACCTATTGATTGACAAGGAAAGAAACATATTAAATTTTGGGGGTCTCGATCGGCTAAAGTTCCGATCTGCCCCGAAAAGCATATCAGCGAGTTGGCCGATTTGCTATGAAGATGACCGGCCATAGATCAGCCGATAATCACGTAGCGATTGCAAAGAAACTACTGGAGCAAATTAAACAATCGCCACAGATGCAACACTTGAAATAGATCTAATCAGCTATATGACGATAAATAAGAAAAAATAATGACAAAGCCGACAGTTCAATCTCAAGCTGGATAACTGGTGATAAAACTAGAGCAATAGATAAAACCTATAACTCTAGTAAATATCGATAACTGGTGAATAAATCTAAACGAAAGAACAGCGATGCGCCCGAAGTTAAAGCTTAGATATTATTCAATAAACGGAACTTACCAATTGGCCGGAGATCGTGTCGATGCAGTCCTGCCAACCCATACGAACTCGTGAAAGAAAAAGATGTATTGGCGAAGTCGCCGACTTGAAAGTAAAGTACGATGAAAAGGTAGATTGTTTGTATTGATTGATGTGTCTCCTTTACAAAACCCTGACTTCTTCTATTTATGCCCTAGGACTAAGACTCCTGATCTGTCACGATCCGTTATAAACTTGACTTAAATATAAAAACTACTATATCTATAAGACTCTTCTAAAGGAAATGGACTCCCACAGGATCTTTTGCTGCCATCTCGTAGTCTAATTTGAACTCCTTACATTGCTCCTCGACCGAGTCGGCGTCGCTCTTTGACCAACGTCATGTCATCTTTGACAAGGATCCTCTGTCATCTTGACTCAACATCCCCTCTTGGGATTCCATTGGCTTCATCCCTGTGACAACCCTGGTAAATTACAATTCTAAAATCAATGTCATTAGCCTAACCCTATGCTTAACCAACTAATAAAAGGGTGAAAAGAATTAGAACGAGTTAAGTTGAAATTCAAATTGAAATTGGGCACTTTTGAATACTTTTGAATTTTTTAAATTAACTTTCAAACCATAAGCCAAATGAGATGTTGCCTGAAACCAAACTTGTAGAACTTTTTATTCTGAACAACTTTTGTGTTCAAAAGTTTTTGAAATTCAAATTAGAAAGAGGAGAAAACACCCTGTTTGCACCCAGCCCCCTGAAACTTTTCAAATTTTCTCGTTTAGGCCCCTCGCTCCTCTCTCTTTCTCCCCTCCCCGCCCGACAGCGCACGCCACGTCGCCGGCGATGTCTGACCGGCGCGAGCCGCCAGGCCAGTGGCCGCCGCGTCTCTCCCCCACGCGCGGCTTTGCCCCCCTCCCACCGCCGCGCTGCCCAGTACGCGTCCGCGCGTGCGCACGCCGTGCCGCGCCCCGCCTCGCCGCCCGCCGCGCCCAACCGCCGCGTCGCGCCGTGCTGTCCCGACCCCCGCGCCCCGCCCGTCGCTGCGCCTGCCCTCCGCCCGAGCCGCTGCAGCAGCTGCCTCCCCAATCCACGCGCCGCGCTATCTCCTCGCGCCCACGCCAAATCCCCGGCCGCCAGTCGCTCGCGCCCGCCCGCCGCACGCCGCGCCGGCGTCCTGCTGCCGCCCGCCGTGGCCAGTGCCACGCCTTTGCCGTGCCTCCGCCCCGCGCGTCGCCCAGGCACCTCCACCCCCTCCTGCCCCTATAAAAGCCGCGCCCCGGCCGCCCGCGCGAGCCACCAGCAGCCAGAGCACGCTCGCCGCCGCCATTGCCGCCGCCGAGCTCCGCCCGCTCATGGACAGCCCTCCACAGCCGCCCCCTGCCCAAATTGGAGTGTCAGCCACCACTACATCATCCCCCTAAAGCTCACCGACCCGCCCAACACCACCCAGGACCGCCGGAGCGCCGCCGCCCGCGCTGTCACCGCCGCCGCCGCCCCTGCTCACTGTGGACAGCTCGACTCCGACCTCCTCCGCCCAAGCCAGGCCCCCGAGCAGCTTCCCCACGCGCCACTGAAGCTTCCCGTCCAGACCAGGCCGCCCCAAGCCCGCCGGAGCACCGCCGTCGACGCGTGCCGCCGCCGCCTCTGCTCCAACGCCGGCGAGCTATTCCCGGCCGTCCCCCACCCGAACAAGATCCCCACGAGGTAGCCCTCGCACCCCTGATCCTTCCCCGACCCTCACCCCTCGCCGCCGGCGAGCCCCTCGCCGGAATTTCGGCCGGCCACCGTACCCGAGCCGCCCGAGGACCCAATTGCAAGAATTTAAATCTTTAGAAGGGTCTGCACATAAGATTCAAGGACCCAGTTGTAAAAGAAAGTTTTAAATCTAGATTCAAATTCAGTGAACTTGTAAAATTCGTATAAAATCGTAGAAATGCAAACTCAACTGTTCTGGAATCCTTAGAAGAAACTCTACAACTTTTGTTACAAAAAGTTTCTCAGATTCTCAACATATTTTGCTCTACATTAAATGGAAGCTTTAATGAACTTCTTTGTACCCACTCTTGTAGATCAATGCTGACCCTAAATTTTGGGCAGTGAGTTAGTTGCTTGATCTTTAGGACTGTGTAAAAAGATCAGGCCCAAATTCCATCTCTAGCTTTACTGTTTATTAAACTTAGTTTCATACCATGTTTAGGTAGAATATTTTATCCCTGCAGATAGGTGATGAATCACCTAATGAAACTTTTTCTATGCTAGTGTATTGGTACCTAGATGCCAGAGGAAAATTTAGAGACTTTTATCTCACAGGAACCTATTTATTTGATATATGTGCTAATAACATGCATTAAATCAAGAAAATAGTATCTTAGCTTGGAAAATTCTCAAATTTTTACTAGGAGATACACTGTGGTAGAGGTTGCTGTGTAAAAAGTTTCATGGACAAAAACCCTGTGGATAGTCCTGTAAAAATAAATCCTTGAATAACCTAGGTGTGTAATGTCACATTTACTATGCTCTGAAAACTGCATAATAAATCCTATAAAAATTACAGTAGCTCCTGCACGATTATATGAAAGCCCTGTAAAAATCTTAGACTCAGTTTTTGCACCATTTGTTCTGTACAAAAAGAACAAGGATCTATCAGCAACTATGTAATATATTTTTCATAATTAATCTGCTGCATGAAATTGTCTGAAACTTTTACAGTAAGCACATCTTTCCCTGATGTGCCTAAATCCAAAGTTTCATGACCAGAAACTATTCCCTGTAGTAATTACACTTAAAATCGTGTCGCTTACCATCACCACTACTTAAACTTGTGCATTCACGTAGAATCGACGACTCTCGCCGACGGAACTTACGAGCTGGTGCCTGCGTCCGAGAGTGAGCAGCGTGAAGCTCAAGTAAATCTAACTGAAGCTCTTGAAGACCCGAGCCCAAGTTCGGAAGAGCCCCAAGCTAACTGCGAAGGCAAGCCCCGGAGCATAACCCATTTCTTTCCTAAATTATGCAACTCATTGCTTGTGCATTAAGTTTATAGGAGTTGAATGAAAACTTAGTTGCATGATGTTAGGAACCCATGCTTGAAAACTAGATGTAAGGATCGATAGAATGCTGTGCTAATAGGACTCCGGTAAAAGCCGAGTGATTTCCAGTCACTCGCGAGAAAATAGGAGTTGAATGTTTACTACACGCTGCAATCATAAGGACACGGACGGGCTATGGAACGATGGTTACGATTGAGGCCCGTCTGTCTAGTGAAAAATGCTAAGGCCGCAGTGTGTGGTAGTGATGGTTAAGTCTTTGAACGTACTAAACACATGCCGAGATTATGGGAATCGGTAAGCTTAAGTACCTGATTGGCCCGGCAAGGGGACGGCATCCTACCCTTTGAACTTCGGTCCCATGTGCATATGGCGAGTGCAGAGAGTGGTCACGACCCGGCGCCGAACCGTGGCGTGGGACTCTTGTACTCTCGGAGGGTAGCCCCGATCCACGACCCGGAAAGAAAGGGGAAAAGTTGCACGTGTGACTCTGGGAGTAACCACGTGACGTGTGTTTAGGTTTCCCTTGCAAGGTTAAGAAATTCGATTCGAATCGTCCGTTTCTCACGGCTATTGAGACTGCTTAACCCCCTTTACCCACAGAGTAAGAAGAGGAACAATGATGAGGAATAAACTTGTTGGATGAAATTTAATGCTTCACCATGAATGTTATTGGATCGCTGCTTATCTAGAATGGTTAATGAAACTAGAATCTTGAGCTAAAAGTTGAAAGTAAGGACCCACTCGTAGACGCTTTTCGGCAAAACAAACCCCTGAGCCAAAAAGCCTTGCATGTCTAGAGTCGGTGGAGTAGATTCCACTACACGGGTAAGTCTTGCTGAGTATTAGTATACTCAGCCTTCCTTGTGGCTCGTTTTCAGGTGAGACCTTCGAAGATATGATTGCTAGCTTGACTTGGCCCTGCACTCTTCCCCCTGGTTGGTCGGTGGAATGGGATACGCTCCCGTCCAACGGAGATAATGCCGAGTGATGTCTCGTACGGGCTTCATCGAGACATCCTTATCGTCGAAATAGCTTTCGTTGTTTTATTTTCCGCTGCAACTTAAACTCTGAAGAACTTACTAGTTATGATCACTGAAGTACTTGGTTTCTAAACTCAAACTCGGTCTGTAACATTCACTTATGACAATGTTGTAATATTTGCTGGAATGTGGTATTCTCTGGGCTCATCGTCGTGTGAGCATTTGTATGTATGGCACTCGATCCGCTTTACCGTGGTTGTATCGGGAGGTTATACCCGACAGACCAGTGGATTACTCCGTTTGAAGTGTAAGGTTAACCGAGATTGCCCTAATGGTGATGGTTAATACACTTGAGCCGGATTAATTCAGGTGGTTCTGCCACAATCCCCCTTCTACAAATAATTTATCTGTTGGCGCAAGCCCATATTGGCCCAAACGCTCCAGCCTTTCAATCGGCCGACCCCCACCAACTCCATTCGCCAATCACCCGAAACACTGCAGAGCCAATCGGCCGATTCCTAACTGTAGTGCCAATCGGCCGATTCCCAATGGTAGCCTTTAAGTCTACCGCATCGGCCAATCTCCTCTTTCCCTGACGCCGATTCAACACGTGTCAAAATCTGGCGTCAACACATGCCCCCAGTTTCGGAGTAAAACATGACTTTTACTTCGAAATTCTTTTTTAATCTCTCCTCCAAAACAAACGCGGCAAAAATCTCCTTCTGTTTCGTGGTCTTCTACATGATGATTGCAATCTTTTTGAACTGGGCGCCTGAGACAATTGTTCCCCCAAAATTTGTGTAGACGGCGTGGTAAAAATCCCGCCTTTACCCCTTCTCTGGGACCGTCTTTAAATACTGGCGTTCCCTGCGGCTTCTTCTCGACGAGCTCAGTAACTTCCTCCCCGACGAATCACTTTCTATCTTCTCCCAGTGCCCTTTTGGCTTCCAACCGCATTCTCCGGCAATCCTTCTTTCGTCTACATTCCGCTTCATTCCTTCAATGGCGGCACCATCAGCAACTCCACCAGCCACGTAGGCTCCGCCAGCAAATCCATCGGCGACGGCAGTTCCATCAGTGATTCCATCAGCGACGATGAGCTTCATCCCGGAGGTAAACATCCAAAACTTTTCCTTTTTACTTTTTACCGCCCATGCCTCTTTTAGATCTATTATTAGTTCTTCCCTTTTTACCTTTTTTAGGCAGTCAGACACCAAATCACTATCCCCCTTTCCAAAGCTCCTGGTGTCATCTGCTTAGGCCCTATGGGGAATCCAGACCCGACTGATCTGATTAACTTAGAAACCCATAGAATCCCTTTCAAGCAATCACCTATGGATTTGGGCCAGTGGTCAGGCACTTTTAGATCTTGGCCGAATGAAACCCCCGGCTGGAAAGAGTGGTACCAAAGAATGGCCAACTCTAAGAGAGTTCAATGGGATGAATTAAAAATCGGCCAATGCATCAATCTATCTTTGTCCCAGATGGAGAAGAATGAACCCCTGGTAATAGCAGCATCCTATTTCTGGTCTGACGCGCTCAACGCGTTTCTCTTTGGGCACGGACTCATGAACCCAACTCTGGCCGATGTCCTAATGCTAACTGGCCTCAACATTTCCTCCCCCGATACACCCTTTAATTATCTGATCAAGCCGACCCATCGGCTAGAGATGAAAGGAATTGGCGGGTGGAAAGGGTATATCAACAGAAACATGAGGACCGGGATGATTTTGGAGAGAGAATATTAAGCGTTCTTGATGATGTGGCTAGAGAAGCACCTCTTCTGCGGCAGAGCGGTTGGCCCTTCTTCCAACACACAAGCTCTGGCCAAAGCCCTGTCAAGAGGAGTTGCCATCCCTCTCGGGAAGCATCTGCTAGGATCGGCCTACCACATGATGCACCAGATCAACGTCAAATTGTCAAAGGGACAACCGATTTGTAACCCTGGTGGTCCCTGGTGGTTCATCACCCTCTGGCTCAACTTGTACATGAGCAAAATCTCCCAGCAGCAGATAGAGACCAAGACATTCCCCAACATCAAGTCAGAGGAAAACCCCAAAGTACGACGACGGTGCACCTCTTTCGGCGAAGCGGCATCAGCTTTCCCTCGTTGCCAGTTCAGCGCCACCCAGACAGCCGAGTATTTCAGATGCTTTTACAACGGCTTTAGTGAAGAAACTACTAGTTGGTACCCGTACCAGAGAACAGAACCACTTTTTGAGCTTCCCTTCTACTATGACTCGACATCCAACTCCTTTGATAATGATCTCACGGACGCCTTGATCAAACCAGGGATCTTACCGGCGAACTTCTTCTCTGGGAAAGACTCCCCAACTTATGAATTTTATAACCCATCAGTTGCAGCATGGCAGGTCGGCCTTGGTCAACTGCCGATTCAAGTTTATTTTGCCGGCCGCGCAAAATTCTGAGATGAGCTCACTAATGGCCTTGACTTCAATCGGCTGTGCAATTTAGTACCGGACTCCAGTACCATTGATCTAAGCAATTGGATAGTGGCTCCTTTTGCTGTCCAACAATTCAAGTTATGGTGGGCAGAATGGAAGCAGCATCTCTTTTGTGTATCTCCTGCAACATATTGCAATGATCTGGATCCTGACAACATCGACCCAAACGCAGCGGTACTGCCCTTTTCTCGGCCGATTTCGATGTTATTTCTTTTCATGCTACAAATTTGCCGCTAACTCTTATTTCTCTTTTCAGTCCGAAAGTCAACTTCCTCCGATGCGGAGCTGAAGTGGTAGGCCGATAGAGAATAGCCACCCATACACACCATTCCCACTCATCGACTACCATGCCCCAACCATCGAAGACATCACCACCGGCCGATGGAAACAAACGCCGAAGAAAACCTCTATAAAGAAGACGAGCCACCGAGTGCGTGCCCGAATAGAAGCGGCTGATCAGTCGGCGGCGGCATCAGCTAAACCTTTTGCTGTGCCGACTCTGCCGATTATTGAGGAAGTCGATCCCCAGGCTGCTACAGAAGCTGCAGCGGCTGCTGCATCATTGCTAGTAGAAGTTGTTCAGGTAATTTCGCATACCTCACATCCTTCTAAGTATTCTGTCGATATTAACTTCTTCTTTCTGTCAGGCTGCGCAAATCGCCCAAATGCAATCTCCGCAGCAATCGCCTACATTCCAGGCGGAAACCGGAACGCCAGCAATTCCTCCCACCGAGGTAGAGAGTCTCTTAACCAAAAACTAACCGATTTTTGATGTAGGCTACCCTGGGCGCATCGATTGTACCTTTCCAACAACCATCGGCCGGACGACTCATAGAGGTATGGCAGCCATTATATATCATCATACTTAATCATTTGCATTATACTTATAAAAATCCGCTTCCCATATGTAACACCCAAAATATAGGAGTTGAAACTTCTAAAACTATTTTCATAAAAATCATAAATTAAAATTGTGCATGCATCTTTATTTCTTTTCTCCTCCTATTTCTTTCTTACAGCCAGCCCAATCCTTCTTCTCTTCTTCTTCTTTTTCTTTTCCCGCGGCCCACTCTGTGGCCGATTCCCTCAGCCGACCCTTGCTTTCACCGACAGCTAGGACCCACCTGTCGGCGCCTTCTTCTTCTCTCTTCTTTCCTTACCCAGAGTCCAGAACGACTTCGTGCTGTCGTTCGTGTCCCGTTCTCTTTCTTTCTTCTTACCCGAGTCCTTATCGACTCCGCAGCACCGCCTTCCTAATCCCGGCCGATCCGCCCCTATAAAACCCCGCCAAAGCCCCGCCTTGCAAAAGCTCAAATCTTTTCCCCTGCACAACATCGTCGTACGTCGCTGGAAGTTGCATCGGAGGAACGCCGCCGACCCGTGTCGCCGATTCTCCGTTGACTTGCCGATCTGCAGCTTCCCTGCTGTCTTCAACTCTTGCCAGAGCTCCGCAAGTTGGTGAGCATCAAGCCGCACTAGATTCCCCTCTCTCTCTTGCTCCGCCGCCAACCAGATTTCTCGCCGGACCCCTGTTTTCACCCGCCGCCGTGGCCGCCAGTTTACAGCCGCCGCCCAGCCAACCCGTACCCAGCCTCACCTTCACCGTACCGCCCACTCACTCCCCGGCATGAACCCAGCTTGAATTGAGCCCCGGAACACTAGATTTGGTGAAGCTCCGGCCGTCCACCGCCGCAATCGCTCGCCGCCGATGCCCAGTAAAACTCCGCTTCGCCCGACCCCTTTTTGTTCCATCGAGCCGACCCTTCCTCTGCCGCTCGATCTAGATCTGACGGCCAGAATCAATCTTCACTTTACACGGCCGATTTACCCGACCTTTTCCTTACTCAGCCGATTTACCTGACCCACTCTTCTTACCGCCGATTCGCCCGACCCTTACCCCGCCGATTCGTTCGATCCGCCGCCGATTCTGATCCAACGGACCAGATTCACCCAACCCTAGCCATTCCTGAAACTTTTGCAGGAAGATCCCTAAGTTTTCCAGGAATTAACCCGCAGTCCAGATCAGTAGAAAATAATTAGAGTTGAGCCCTTTCTTCTTATATTCCGACTCCTGACTTTTCTAGAATTAGAACCCGCCATCCAGAACCTATAGTTTTGCACCCCGACCCTCTGTTTAAGGTTTAATTATGCTTTAGCCCTTGAATTCTTCAGATCTAGCCTCGGGAGACTTAAAACTCTAGCAGTTAGGTCCTCAGATCACTGTTTTAACCATATCTTCATCGTTCCAACTCCGATTTCAGCGATTCTTGAGCCCACACGATCTTTGCATCATGAACTACCACTTTAGCATCTTTTCACTTTCTGTTTGTACTGTTTGTTGTATTGTTCCTTATTTGTTTGTGTATGCTTGTTTGTGTGATCGCGTAGACAACGTGACGTTCGAGTCAAATCAAGAGCAAGCTTACGAGGAAGAGAATCAGCAGTTGCTTGAAGAAGGCAAGTGGATTTCCCCCTCTGTATATTCTATTTGATCCCAACAACTGCATGAAAATACACTTTACTTTATTGCTGCTTGCATAAACTTGATGGGATTACCTATGCTAAGGACATACCTAGTCTTTTACCCCAATCCTTGAAACACCTGGGTTTACTATTTTGTTGGGTAGTTACGCTTAGTTGCAAACCTTGGGATTGGTATTGGTTTACTCTTTTTTTAATGTTGAACACGTTTCATATTGTGGGTTTATCGCGTAATTTCAAGATCAACTTTGTTTAATGGGAACATGGAGAACCACCCAAGTGAACAGTGCAACCACAAAGTCATATGGCTCTGACCTTAGCCAATTAATTAGATGTGTAGTTTCCTGGTGGCCTTACCGAAAGGGCAAGAAGGGGGTCGGTGATAGGGGTCATAGCCCGGTCCTCTTGGGGTAGCTGCCTTTGCTAAGGAGCTGACCATTAGGGAGGTTTATGGACCACGCCGCTACTGAAACTCTAGCGGGCTGCCTAGCTTTCGACATGTCTTTGTAAAGGCTTCGTAGTGTACCCTCGCCACTCACCTCGGAAGTGTTTAAGGGCCTTGCAAACCCGGGCGACTCAGGGAAACACGATTTGTGGGTAAAGTGTACAACCTCTGCAGAGTGTAAAACTGTTATAACAGCCGTACTCACAGTTAAGAGTGGCTTGGACCCTCACATGATAATTTAAACTTGAAGATTAATTAAACTGTGGTTCGTGGTTAATACTTGAGTTGATGGTATCTTTACGTTTTTACTAAAGTGGGTTGGTATAAACTTAAACCTAGTTAATAGATGCTTGTTAATAAATACTTGACCAACTAAAAGCAACCGCTGATGCAAACCCTAGCCTATCCTTGATGGCCTTGCATATTCACCCCACTTGCTGAGTACCAACCATAAGAGTACTCACCCTTGCCCCCTGCTGTTTATAAGAGAACTTTGAAGAGGAGACCTTCGACGACTTCGAGGAGTTCTAGGTCCTGCGTTCACCAGTCATCGCCTGTGGAAGACGGAGTTGTTGCAGACTTCGTATAGGGTGTAACGGTTTATCGTTAAAGACATTTGTGTCTCTTTTATACGGAGTGTAATATCGTTAAATACTTTATTTAGTTACTTTTGAGCATTGTCTTTGATATATTACACTTTCCGTCTACCATATGTGTGTGAATGAGATCCTGGCGCACATATGAGATGCATCTGGTTCTTTCTAGAATTGGGTGTGACAGAAGTGGTATCGGAGCTATGTTGACTGTAGGACGCTAGCCTAGATAGAAATGGTCGAAATTAAGGATTTATCTTCTAGAAAGCCATATCAGCATTTCCTGTTCTATTTCCACCTAAAACCCTATGTTTACATAAAACCTTCAGTCACTTTCCTTCATAAAAGAAAAATATCCTGAACTTTACTCCCGCTCTGCCAGATGGTCTGAATTTACCAAAGTGCTCGCAAACGCACTGGAGGTCGCCAAGTTCGCATTGCCCCAGCTGAACCAACTTCTCCTACCCCAGTCTCAGCCCCTGTTGAAGAGGAGGAAGCTACGGGGGAAGAACCCGAGGAAGTCTATTATTTCGTGGATGGTGAAGATGGTCGCATCATGGCAATTGATGAAGAAGGAAATCAGTTCACCCCACCGGCATCACCAGTCATTGAGAGATCGCCACTACCCCCAGTTGTCCCTGCCCCAGCCCCCTCCCCAGCACCGGACGTCGCTGAAGGAAGCCCGAGTAACTTCGCAGATATTAGAAGAGACGATGATGAGGACAACAACAACGATGATCAGAGTGATGAAACTCCAGGGATGACGCAACTTTGCTGTGTTCGCACTTCGGACAGAGAACCCGACCACCTGTCTTTGGTGCTACAAGGTGTTCTTCAAGAGTTGGGCAACCGCGTGAGACCTCACTACCACACGCACCACTACACCGACCCCGCGCTCGGCGACTACTACCTCTCTCGCGTCCACATCAGGATGGAAAGTGCCAGAGGCCTGAGGACTCTTACTGCACACGACTCCTCCACACCCAACGCTACATATGATGCAGCCATCAGCAGTGCCGCCAGGAGAGCTCTATGGTCCATCTGCCACACCTACCGCCAGGAGCTGCAGAACACGGAGTATCGCCACCTTCCTCGCCGCCTCAGTGGAACTGAAGAAACTATGATTACTCTAGGTGAAGATGACGAAGACCGCCTCAACACTCTTGCTCGAGTCACCGCCGCTCTCAACACTGAGCTGGAAAGCGTCATCACTGAGCTGGACGATACTCAGGACAAGCTACTGGAGGCCCATGAAAAGGTCCGCATACTGGAAGCTCGACTTGAGGGAAGAGCGCCGCCACCCCCACAGATGGATGAACCCCGCTTCCCCGCATTGTCACCACCCCGCATGAAGCTTTGTCGCGGCGAACCCGGCTCCATAACTCGCTCCGAGGAATAGGCACTTAGGCTCTTAGGCTAGTATCTCTTAAAACTCTCGTTAGAATCATTTTCACTTGAGAGGACGACGATGTAATGATTGCTTGAGAACAAATGTTTGCTTTGAGTGCTATAAGAATTGCTTGATATAACATATCCATTAATATCAGTTGGAGTCTTATAAATCCATATTTTTGTTAAGATATTATCTTCTATCTACCTATATCTAGTACACCTGTCTTATCCTGGGTTTATTCCCTAACGGTCAGATGGTGAACACCAGGACAGGTGGAGGACAGAATATCCCTAGCTCTAGGCGTGCTCGCGTAGTCAATCGACAGAGTCAATTGCCAACACAGCCCAATCCAACAATGGAGCAATTCTTGGCAGCACAGATGCAGGTGTTGCAGAACCTCACTGCCACCATCCAGAACATACAAGCTCAGCAGAATCAGCAAGCACCGCAGCAAAACCCGCCACCAAGAGACAAACACAGAGAATTCATGAGCCACCACCCTCCTACCTTTTCTCACTCTGTGGACCCCTTGGACGCTAATGATTGGTTGAAGGTCATCACTAAGAAGCTGGACATCACACAATGCAGTGATCGTGAAAGGGTCCTGTATGCTGCAGGACGTCTGGAAGGTGCAGCCGCTGATTGGTGGGATGCTTTCACTGCTGCCCACGCCAACGCCAACACTATCACCTGGGAGGAGTTCAGAACCAACTTCCGCAGCCACCATATCCCAACAGGACTAATGAAGGTCAAACAGAAGGAGTTCCTGAACCTGAAGCAAGGTAACATGACTGTCAGTGAGTACCGGGACAAATTCACTCAGTTGTCTCGTTACGCGCCCCATGAGGTGGATAGTGACGCAAAGAGGCAGGAGCGCTTCTTGGAAGGTCTGATAGGGCCGCTCAACTATCAGCTGCATAGTCACACTTTCCCAAACTTCCAGACTCGGCTGGACAAAGCCATTGGTTTGGAGAGCAAGTGCAAGGAGCTTGGGGAACATAAGCGAAAACTTCAGTCCCAGGGACAATCCAGCAGCAACACCCGACCCCGCTACAACACACCCCAGGGATTTCAGTCGCGCTTTGGAGGACAAGGTGGAGGATATCCGCAGAACCAACAGAATCAAAGAACTCCACAGCAGCCTCAACACTACAACCAGCAGACTCAGCGCAACTCCAACCCGCAACCGTACCATCCAGGCTATGCCACAGGTGCACCAGTGCGGTCCAACAATCCATTCACCCCGGTCCAACCTAACGGGTGTTTCAAATGTGGAGAACTGGGTCATTACGCTAACAACTGCCCGAAGCGTAATGTGCAAACCCCTCAGAATTAGAGGAACAGTGGACAAAGGCAGACTCCTCAGCAGCAGCAGCCGCGCAACAGCAACCAGACACCACTGGGCAACAAAGGACAACAGAACTGCGTGCGCGGAAAGGTGAATCATGTGGCTGCAGAAACAGCTGAAGAGGCTCCCGACGTTGTGCTCGGTACGTTCCTTGTCAATTCTGAACCTGCATCAGTTTTATTTGATTCTGGAGCATCACATTCATTCATTACTGAGCAATTTGCTGCAAAACATAATTTACCAATGATCCCTATGAAGCAAATATTACTAGTAAGCTCCCCGGGCAAGGAATTGAAAGCCAGCCACTTATGCCCAAGGGTCAGCTTGAACATTATGGGGATAGAATTCCTAGCCAATCTAATAGTCCTAAAGACTAACGGCATCGACGTGATCCTTGGAATGGATTGGTTATCAGGATGTGATGGTGTTATTCAGTGCCGCAAGAGATCAGTGCTCTTGACCAGCCCTCAAGGAGATAAAATAGAGTTTGTGGCATCAGCTTTGCCCAGTGCAGTTGGGATAGTGAACCAAATGAAGGGAATGCCTCTGGAAGATATCAGAGTTATCAGTGAGTATCCCGACATTTTCCCGAAAGATTTACCAGGTATGCCACCTGTTCGTGACATTGAGTTCAGTATTGATCTTTTACCTGGTACAGCACCTATCTCTAAAAGACCCTATAGAATGGATGTTAAGGATCTAAGTGAACTAAAGAAACAAATAGAAGAAATGTTAGTTAAGGGATTTATCCATCCTAGCTCATCCCCGTGGGGAGCACCCGTGATCTTTGTCGATAAGAAGGATGGCAGCAGAAGGATGTGTGTAGACTACAGGTCGCTGAACGACGTGACAATCAAGAATAAGTATCCACTGCCCCGGATTGAAGATTTTTTCGATCAGATGAGAGGTGCCAAGGTTTTCTCCAAGATTGATCTGAGATCAGGATATCATCAGCTAAGGATCCGACCAGAGGATATACCCAAGACAGCCTTCACTACCAGATATGGTCTGTACGAGTTTACTGTGATGTCATTTGGATTGACCAACGCTCCAGCATACTTCATGTACCTGATGAACAAGGTTTTCATGGAATACCTTGACAAGTTTGTGGTTGTGTTCATTGATGACATCTTGGTGTATTCGCAGAACGGGGAAGAACATGAAGAGCATTTGAGGATAGTGTTACAGAAACTTCGAGAGAATCAGTTATATGCCAAGCTGAGTAAATGTGATTTTTGGTTGAGAGAATTTTCTTTCCTTGTACATGTTATCACGGATGGAGGAATTGTAGTAGACCCAAGAAAAGTTCAAGATGTTCTGAATTGGAATCCACCAAAGACTGTGCCTGAAATCAGAAGTTTTCTCGGACTCGCAGGCTACTACCACAGATTTATTAAAGGCTTCTCAAAGATTGTGAAACCTATGACTTCTCTGTTGAAAAAGGGAAAGAATTTAAGTGGGATGATACATGCGAGAAGTGTTTTGAAGAGCTGAAGACAAGATTGACCACTGCCCCTGTGTTGATAATGCCAGATATCCACAAAGGGTTTGATGTGTATTGCGACGCTTCACGGATGGGTCTTGGATGTGTGTTAATGCAAGAAGGCAAAGTTGTGGCCTATGCTTCACGACAGTTGAGAAAGCATGAGCAGAACTATCCTACCCATGACTTGGAATTGGCTGCCGTCGTGCACGCATTGAAGATTTGGAGGCACTATATGATCGGAAACAAGTGTCAGATCTTCACGGATCATAAGAGTCTGAAGTACATCTTCACGCAACAGGATCTTAACCTAAGACAGCGCAGATGGCTAGAATTAATCAAAGACTATGATTTGGATATCCAGTATCATCCGGGCAAGGCTAATGATGTGGCAGACGCCCTGAGCCGGAAAGGACAAGCCAATACGATGATTGCTCGATTGATGCCCCAAGAATTATGTTGGGAGATGGCACGTTTGAACCTGGGAATTGTCACTCATGCGGAAACCATGACTATGGAGATGGAACCGACATTAGAACAAGAGATCAGAAAAGGACAGTTGACAGATGCTAGGATCAAAGAGATCAAGATTCAAATTGGTTTAGGCAAGACTAAGGACTTCACCGAAGATGAACAAGGAACCGTTTGGTTCAGAAAAAGGATTTGTGTGCCTGAAGTTGACCACCTTCGTGAGCTTATTCTAAAGGAAGCACATGATTCCGCTTATTCCATTCACCCTGGAAGTACCAAAATGTATCAAGACTTGAAAGAAAGGTACTGGTGGTATGGTTTGAAAAGAGACGTGGCAACTCACGTGGCTTTGTGTGATGTGTGCCAGAGAGTGAAAGCAGAACACCAGAGACCAGCAGGTTTACTCCAGCCTTTGAAAATACCTCGCACTCGTGATTGGTATGGATTTCATTGTAGGGTTACCTCGCACTCGTGATGGTTACGACTCGATATGGGTTATTGTGGACAGATTGACAAAAGTCGCACATTTCATCCCAGTCAAAACTACATACACTGGAGCCAAGTTAGCAGAACTGTACTTGTCACGAATTGTGTGTCTGCACGGTGTTCCAAAGAAGATAGTGTATGATCGAGGTACTCAGTTCACGTCGCGTTTCTGGCAGAAATTACATGAATCCATGGATACAAAGCTCAATTTTAGCTCTGCATATCATCCACAAACAGACGGTCAGACGGAGCGAACAAATCAAGTATTAGAGGATATGTTGAGAGCATGTGCCCTCAAACATGGAGGCAGTTGGGATAAAAGTTTTCCTTATGCAGAATTCTCCTACAATAACAGTTATCAGGCAAGTCTCAAGATGGCCCCATTTGAAGCATTATATGGAAGAAAATGCAGGACACCCTTGTATTGGAATCAGATGAGAGAAAGTCAAGTCTTTGGACCAGAGATTCTTCAAGAAGTAGATAGACAAGTCCAGATAATCCGGGATAATCTCAAGACTGCCTAGTCACGACAGAAAAGTTATGCTGATACACGAAGAAGGGAATTGACATTTGAAGTTGGAGATTTTGTGTATTTGAAGGTATCACCCATCAGAGGTTTACGTAGATTCAAAGTAAAAGGAAAGTTGTCACCACGTTATATTGGTCCTTTTCAGATTCTGGAAAGAAAAGGTGAAGTGGCATATCAATTGGAGTTACCGGCGCGATTGTCAGATGTTCATGATGTGTTTCACGTATCACAGTTAAAGAAATGTTTGAGAGTGCCAGAGGAGCAATTACCGTTGGAGGAACTGGATGTGCAAGAGGATTTAACTTATGCAGAGCACCCGGTTAGAATTTTGGAAACATCTTAGAGGGTTACTCGGAACAAGGTGATCAAAATGTGCAGAGTACAGTGGAGTCACCACTCCGAGGATGAAGCTACCTGGGAAAGAGAAGATGGACTGGTTGCAGAATTCCCTCAGCTGTTCCCTAGTCCTTCCCAATCTCGAGGACGAGATTCTTTTTAAGGGGGGTAGGTTTTGTAACACCCAAAATATAGGAGTTGAAACTTCTAAAAGTATTTTCATAAAAATAATAAATTAAAATTGTGCATGCATCTTTATTTCTTTTCTCCTCCTATTTCTTTCTTACAGCCAGCCCAATCCTTCTTCTCTTCTTCTTCTTTTTCTTTTCCCGCGGCCCACTCAGTGGCCGATTCCCTCAGCCGACCCTTGCTTTCACCGACAGCTAGGACCCACCTGTCGGCGCCTTCTTCTTCTCTCTTCTTTCCTTACCCAGAGTCCAGAACGACTCCGTGCTGTCGTTCGTGTCCCGTTCTCTTTCTTTCTTCTTACCCGAGTCCTGATCAACTCTGCAGCACCGCCTTCCTAATCCCGGCCGATCTACCCTATAAAACCCCACCAAAGCCCCGCCTTGCAACCAGAGCCAAGATCAAATCTTTTCCCCTGCACAACATCATCGTACGCTACTGGAAGTTGCATCGGAGGAACGCCGCCGACCCGTGTCGCCGATTCTCCGTCGACTCGCCGATCTGCAGCTTCCCTGCTGTCTTCAACTCTCGCTAGAGCTCCGCAAGTTGGTGAGCATCAAGCCGCACTAGATTCCCCTCTCTCTCTTGCTCCGCCGCCAACCAGATTTCTCGCCGGACCCCTGTTTTCGCCCGCCGCCGTGGCCGCCAGTTTACAGCCACCGCACAGCCAACCCGTACCCAGCCTCACCTTCACCGTACCGCCCACTCACTCCCCGGCATGAACCCAGCTTGAATTGAGCCCTGGAACACCAGATTTGGTGAAGCTCCGGCCGTCCACCGCCGCAATCGCTCGCCGCCGATGCCCAGTAAAACTCCGCTTCGCTCGACCCCTTTTTGTTCCATCGAGCCGACCCTTCCTCTGCCGCTCAATCTAGATCTGACGGCCAGAATCAATCTTCATTTTACACGGCCGATTTACCCGACCTTTTCCTTACTCAGCCGATTTACCTGACCCACTCTTCTTACCGCCGATTCGCCCGACCCTTACCCCGCCGATTCGTTCGATCCGCCGCCGATTCTGATCCAACGGACCAGATTCACCCGACCCTAGCCGTTCTTGAAACTTTTGCAGGAAGATCCCTAAGTTTTCCAGGAATTAACCCGCAGTCCAGATCAGTAGAAAATAATTAGAGTTGAGCCCTTTCTTCTTATATTCCGACTCCTGACTTTTCTAGAATTAGAACCCGCCATCCAGAACCTATAGTTTTGCACCCCGACCCTCTGTTTAAGGTTTAATTATGCTTTAGCCCCTGAATTCTTCACATCTAGCCTCGGGAGACTTAAAACTCTAGTAGTTAGGTCCTCAGATCACTGTTTTAACCATATCTTCATCGTTCCAACTCCGATTTCAGCGATTCTTGAGCCCACACGATCTTTGCATCATGAACTACCACTTTAGCATCTTTTCACTTTCTGTTTGTACTGTTTGTTGTATTGTTCCTTATTTGTTTGTGTATGCTTGTTTGTGTGATCGCGTAGACAACGTGACGTTCGAGTCAAATCAAGAGCAAGCTTACGAGGAAGAGAATCAGCAGTTGCTTGAAGAAGGCAAGTGGATTTCCCCCTCTGTATATTCTATTTGATCCCAACAACTGCATGAAAATACACTTTACTTTATTGCTGCTTGCACAAACTTGATGGGATTACCTATGCTAAGGACATACCTAGTCTTTTACCCCAATCCTTGAAACACCTGGGTTTACTATTTTGTTGGGTAGTTACGCTTAGTTGCAAACCTTGGGATTGGTATTGGTTTACTCTTTTGTTGATGTTGAACACGTTTCATATTGTGGGTTTATCGCGTAATTTCAAGATCAACTTTGTTTAATGGGAACATGGAGAACCACCCAAGTGAACAGTGCAACCACAAAGTCATATGGCTCTGACCTTAGCCAATTAATTAGATGTGTAGTTTGCTGGTGGCCTTACCGAAAGGGCAAGGAGGGGGTCGGTGATAGGGGTCATAGCCCGGTCCTCTTGGGGTAGCTGCCTTTGCTAAGGAGCTGACCATTAGGGAGGTTTATGGACCACGCCGCTACTGAAACTCTAGCGGGCTGCCTAGCTTTCGACATGTCTTTGTAAAGGCTTCGTAGTGTACCCTCGCCACTCACCTCGGAAGTGTTTAAGGGCCTTGCAAACCCGGGCGACTCAGGGAAACACGATTTGTGGGTAAAGTGTACAACCTCTGCAGAGTGTAAAACTGTTATAACAGCCGTACTCACGGTTAAGAGTGGCTTGGACCCTCACATGATAATGAAACTTGAAGATTAAATAAATTGTGGTTTGTGAATTATGATTATGTCGCTGGAATCTTTACGTTTTTACTAAAGTGGGTTGGTATAAACTTAAACCTAGTTAATAGATGCTTGTTAATAAATACTTGACCAACTAAAAGCAACCGCTGCTGCAAACCCTAGCCTATCCTTGATGGCCTTGCATATTCACCCCACTTGCTGAGTACCCACCATAAGAGTACTCACCCTTGCCCCCTGCTGTTCAGAAGAGAACTTTGAAGACGAGATCTTTGAAGACTTCGAGGAGTTCTAGGTCCTGCGTTCACCAGTCATCGCCTGTGGAAGACGGAGTTGTTGGAGACTTCGTATAGGGTATAACGGTTTATCGTTTAAGACATTTGTGTCTCTTTTATACGGAGTGTAATATCGTTAAATACTTTATTTAGTTACATTTTGAGCATTGTCTTTGATATATTACACTTTCCGTCTACCATATGTGTGTGAACATGATCCTGGCGCACATATGAGATGCATCTGGTTCTTTCTAGAATTGGGTGTGACACCATACCTTTCCAGGAGGCTGGCCCGAACAGGGCACCGATAATCGTCGAATCTTCTTCTTCCGATGAACCAATCGCGCCAGTTCCCGAGATGTGGGTAGCACTCCCGCCGGCGCAAGCAGAAGAAATCTGCTTCAAAGAGGTAAGAAACTTGTCACCCAAATCAGCCGATTTCCCCTTACCATAGGCTAATCTGTTTTTTATTTATTATCCTTTCGCAGGAGCAGGACACTCCCAACAACAGTCTTTTTTCCTTTGCGGTTGCACTTTCTGACGATGAAGAGGTTGCCTCGCGCCAAGTCACACTGAGCTCGATCTCTGATGACGTCCGTGCCAAGCTTGAGAGCATACGGACCCTCCTCCAAGACGACATCGGCCGACTAGTGGAAGACACCTCGCCGATTTGGCAACTTCTTAGTGAAATTAGAGGCCGAGTTCCAGAGGAAGCGGAAGAGGCTCTGGCACCCGCCGCATACATAGAGTCAATGCGGATTCCAGTTTTCAGGGCCTTGCGCCATATGGCCGATCGCGCGAAACTAGCGAAAGCCCGCGAGGAGGAAGACTCCTACAAACATCGAGCTCAAGAGGTGCATCAATGAATCAGCTTCCTTGAAAGCTCTCGCCCAGATATCGTCAGTGCCATAGACCGCCTTAAACGGCGAAGGGCAGAGCTAGCCAAGGAGATGGAGTAGGTGACCAAGGCCATAGCTGCTGAAGAGAAAAGACTCCAAGACCTCCCATCTGTCATCGCCGAGCTGAAGCAGGAGAGGCAGAACCTGGCCCACGAAGCAATAAAAATCCATCGTCATATGCCAGAAGTCCCTGGATCGGCTGATGACGACCAGAGAACCTTAGACTCGGCCGATCAAGTTAGGCAACAAGCGATTGCAGCTATTAATGCCCTCCTCGGGTGAACTATAAAAGTACTGAATGCTCTGTAAACATTTAATGTCCTCTTGCCGTTGACGTGCGGATTCAAACTTGGACCGTCCTCTTTGGCAGCTTTTCATTTATTAACCCTTTTACTCCGATGGGACGCATCCTACCATTCCTTCACCCTCTTCCTTCTATAAGTATGAGGCCTCGTATCGTTTCCAAAGGCATTCGCATCGCACATCTTCTTTTCCTCTAACGACTTGATCTCCATCCTCCTAGACTAGACGCCAAGATGTCTTCTTCATCTTCTTCCTTCTCCGTCAACCAGGTACGAAATCTTCCTTTGTTCCCTCTCTTGACATTTCAATCAGTCTGACGCTGGGTGGTCGTTTGCTCCCCTTTTAGCCGAAACGCCTTAGCCCAAGTCTGGAACGAGCGATTGAAGTCATGCATTCAGACGGACCATTGTCACAGGCGGACAGAGATCTGATCAGGGCTGATCATGAAGAACTTGTTGACGCCAGATTTTGACACGTGTTGAATCGGCGTCAGGAGGAGAAGATTGGCCGATGCAGCAGATTTGAAAGCTACAGTGAGGAATCGGCCGATTGAGGTAACAGTTGAAAATCGGCCGATTGGTGGCGCAGCCTATGCCAACAGGATGGGATTATTCCAGAAGATCCTGGTTAAAAGATGGTCAATAGGGCACGTCAAATCGGTCAAGGAGCAATTGAAGAGAATCCTGATTGGATCGGGGAACGGCGGCGGAAGATTCTGCGGGAGTCCGTTTCCTTTAAAAGTTCTTACAGAGATAGTAGTTTTCCTGTTTTAAATAAGGTTGTAACAAGTCGTAATCGACCAGGAGTCCTAGTTTCAGGATATAAATAGGAGTCACTAGGGCTTTGCGATAAATCAACACATCAATCAACAAAATACTTCTACTTTTTACCAGTACTTTACTTTCAAGTCGGCGACTTCGCCAATATTTTCTTCTTCCACGAGTTCGTACGGATTGGCAGGGCTGCATCAACCTGATCTCCGGCCAATTGGTAGGTTCCGCTTATCGAGTAATATCCGTGCTTTAACTACGGGCGCATCGCTGTGGTTTCGTTTGGATTTATTCACAAGTTATCGATATTTACTAGAATTGCAAGTTTTACCTGTTATTCTAGTATTATCACCAGTTATCCAGCTTGAGATCAGAGTAATCGGCTTCGTCATTGTTCTCCTTCGATTCATCGCCATACAACCGATTAGATCTATTTCAAGTGTTGCTTCTATAGTAATTGTTTAGATTGCTCTAGCAGTTTTCTTTACAATTACTATACGATCATCGGCTGACCCATAGCCGATCATCTCTACAGCAAATCGGCCGATTTGCCGCCAACGCGCTCCTCAGGACAGATCGGAAATCCAGCCGATCGACGCGCCTGGAATTTAATACTCTATTTCCTTGTCAATCAACAGGTCAGATTGACTGGCACGCCGCGCGAACCGCACCCGGGCGATAACCCGAACAGGAACTAAGCAGATTCTCCCGGGTCGTGTGTCCGACGCTGAAGACCCATCGACCGATTCCTATCCGGCCGATTTTAGCGCCAACAAACTTTTGGCACGCCCGGTGGGACCATCCAAGATCTGATGTGTCGAACAACGCAGAAATCTCTGACAGCAACATCATTGGGATCACAGAAGCTGATCTCAAGGACGACCAGAGGGAGGAATTGGCCAAACATCTGGAAGATTACAAGAAGATGTACCTCCAGTCGTTCAGTTGTACCAGAAGCGGGGAAGCAGTCAAGAAGGCTCCTATCCCAGCACCTCGCCACATCACCATTGCTGAAGACTCGGGCAAGATGTCAGAGATGATTCAACAGTCCGTGTATCAAGCATTCATCGACCAATCCTCGGTGATGAGCAATACGGTGTATAACGCCGTCGTCAACTCTCTGGCTAGTGGAGCCGTTCAAGGCTATCAGGGATCGGCATATGCCCCTCCAACTACTCTGCCAGCCAGAAGCTTACCGTACACATCCCAATCGGCTTCTCAGCCGATATTGACGCAGCGCGAGGGATACAGCTCTCCAACACTTCCGGCGTCTCCAAGATACAGCGGTGCACCATGTCTCCCATCGCGAGCGCCGCTTCAACCCGTTCAGATGGCTTCTATGCAAACACTACCTGCAAGCTCAGCGCCTTGGGGGACGTCGACCACGGCGTATTTTCCCGAGCCAGCGAACGGGCATGGCACTTAGCCATTTCAAGTACCATACCAATCGGCCGCCCGGCCGACGGTCTCCCAGTACCAGCCGATTTTACCAGAAATCGGCAGGGGGGCAAGCACTGTGGAAGTACTCAGAGGCACGGCGCCAGCAGTGACGTACGAAGGGGGTGCGGACTCGTTCCGCCATCAGCTATCGGCCGCTCAGCAAAATTCACCGATTTACCACCCAGCCGTACCAGCCCTTCAGCATATGCCCGTGCCGCGAACAACTGTTCATCAGCAGCAGGTGGACTGGATGGCAAGAATAGCAGAAGTAATCCAAGATCAGTTTGGACTGAAGCCGAAAGTTCAGACTTACACTTACAAGACGCCGTATCCACCGGCCTATGACTCGCTGCCGTTCCCACACCGCTACAAAGTTCCTGATTTCACCAAGTTCTCAGGGACGGACGACACATCCACTGTGGAACATATCAACCGATTCATCATCCAGTGCGGGGAAGCTGCCACGCAAGATGCTCTGAGGGTGCGTTTATTTTCATCATCTCTGTCCGGATCGGCCTTCCAGTGGTTCACCACTTTACCGCCAAATTCTATCATCACGTGGGCCGATCTGGAGAAACAATTCCACAAATACTTCTATGCGGGACTACACGAGATGAAGATTTCGGATCTGACCAGCCTCAGACAGAGGAGCGATGAACTAGTGACAGGGTATATACAGAGGTTCAGAGAAATCAAGAACAAGTGCTACAGTCTGGCTCTGACCGATGCACAGTTGGCCGATATCGCTTTCCAGGGCCTCTTACCGCAAATCAGAGAGAGATATGCTGCCCAAGAATTTGAGAGCCTAAGCCAGATCGTCCACCGATTATCAGGGCAGGAGGTCCGACCGTTCGAACAGCGGAGGAGCTTCCAAAAGAAGGTGGCATACTTGGAGGGATCTGAATCCGATGCGGAAGAAGAAATCGGCCTGGCAGAGTGGGTACAGGGGAAAAAACCAATATCTTGCCCCTTTGGCAAGAAGGAGCCAGAGACATTCGGCTTTGACACGTCAAAGGCCGATAAAATTTTTGATCTACTGCTTCAGGAGGGGCAGATTAAGCTGTCTCAACATCACACCATCCCTACGGCCGATCAACTTAAGAAGATGAAATACTGCAAGTGGCACAACGCTACTTCTCATGATACAAATGAGTGTAAAGTCTTCCGCCAGCAGATACAATCGGCCATTGAAAAGGGGCGGCTCAAGTTTGAAACTCTAAGCCAATCAGCAAAGCCGATGAAGATGGATCAGCATCCCTTCCCGGCCAACATGGTTAACGCTGAAGGAACCTCAAGTCAAACCAAGGTGCTGACGTCAGGATCGGCGAGAAGAGGCGGCGCTGTCGACCCCAGGAGGCAGATCTCGACGGAGGAAATCAGAGGAAATAGGCGAGGGCCAGAACGATCACGCAGGCCTGTCACCTCCCGATTCTTACTGAGTAAATATCGGCAACAACAAGAACATGCAAGATACCAGGAAGAGATGATACGCCGGCATGAAGATCACTGGCAGTGTCCGTTCTTCATCCACTGCTGGGAGAACGATATCAGGTTGCCATCTGCCGATAACTGTCCGGAGTGTAACGGATCAGACCGCAACGATCGCCCGAGGCCACACTCGAGGGACAAAGGATCAGAGCCGATCAACAGAAATCGGCGCGAAGAATGGCGCGTTTTGGTACATGATCGGCTGGGGGGCAGAGTTGACCAGTACAGCAGGTCAAAAAGCAAGATCGGCCAGCAAGATGGACTGGGGGGCAGGATCAACGCACACGATCGACTGGAAGAGATGGCCGATGATAGGGTGTCAGACGAAGATCCCCTAGGGAGGGAACCAGAGTGGGAACAAGCCAGATCATCGGCCAAACCAGTGAATCCCAGGTGGTGTCCTCATGGCCTATCCAGATCCCAGAAGCGAAGGATCCAACGCCTACGCCAGTGGGAACATCAAGAAGAAGAACAAAGACAGGTGCCAGAGAGAAGGAATGTTAAATCTCGAGTTTGGCGCCCAAAGAAAAGCGATCAAGAAACAGGCAACCAAGAATCGGCAGCCGAGATTGATATGGTATTCATACTGCCGATGGAGTTCATGGCGCCAAGCGATCGGGATAAAGTGACAAAAATAGAAGAAGAGCAAATGGCACAACTGGTATTAGAGCCGATGACAGCTACATTTGAGGAACCAGAAGAGGAAAAATGACAGCATCTTAAGGCGCTGTTTCTCAAAGGGTATGTCAACGAAAGACCCGTCACCAGATTACTGGTAGATGGAGGCGCGGCAGTCAACATCATGCCGTATGCCATGTTCCGCAAGCTGGTCAAGGGCGATGACGACCTCACCAAGACGGACATGATGCTGAAGGATTTCGAAGGCAACGTGTCACCCGCCCGCGGAGCATTCTGCGTCGACCTCACCATCGGCAGTAAGACCCTCCCTACTACTTTCTTCGTCATTAATGGCAAGGGGTCCTATAATATGCTGCTTGGTCGTGACTGGATACACGCAAACTGCTGTGTCCCTTCTACAATGCATCAATGCCTTGTGCAATGGGTCGGCGACAGTACAGAGACAGTCGCTGCCGATTCCGTCTACAGCGTTGCAGCGGCCGACCCACAACAGTGGAGCTGCGAGCACGTCAAGTGTATATCTGGCAGGACTTGGGACACTAACTTCCTGAAAGTGTCCGATTTTGGTCTACAGCCAATCCAAGCAGTCGGCTCTGAAGATTCAGAATAAATGGATCAGTTCGTCCGAGAAGATGGGAAGCTGGGGCATGGGTTCACGTCGGCCAATTTATTAGAGATGGTAGATTTGGGAGATAGCAACCAATCAAGGCCGATGTGCATTAGTGCCAATTTGGATTCTGAGTACAAAAGGAAAATATGTCAAGTTAACATGGCCGATTTCTCATCGGTTTTCTGGCTACACATCTGGTGGAAGAAATATTGGGATTCATTATTGAGTGAAAATTACGGATTACATGAAGCAATTCAAAACCAAATCGGCGCAGTGGCATTAAAGGAGCAATAATGTTTAACATATTGTTTACAGCCCAAGGAAAGCATCTATGGCTACAATCGCTCGTCGTCTAATTTGATCGGCCGAT
Organism: Panicum miliaceum; assembly: GCA_032594955.1. Classification (NCBI taxonomy): domain Eukaryota; kingdom Viridiplantae; phylum Streptophyta; class Magnoliopsida; order Poales; family Poaceae; genus Panicum; species Panicum miliaceum. The sequence goes on along the minus strand of CM064056.1, from coordinate 42,281,875 downwards.
TCTACTATCCTCTGATCATTTTCGGCCGATCCTGGTACTTCTGACACGCGGCGACGGAGTCTTATTGTTTCACGAGCCAGATGTTGTCTTTTTTGCTTCAGCTCGCTGATCATGGTTGGGAGTTCTTGGAGCTTTTTCTCCTCAGCGGCTATCTCTTTGGTTATCTGTTCCATCTCCTTGGCTAGTTCTGCTCTCCTCCGTTTCAGCCGATCTATTGTGCCAACGATGTTCGGACGACAGTTCTCGAGGAAGTTGATTCTGTGATGTACTTCCTGGGTCTGATGCTTGTACAAGTCAACCTCCTCCTGAGTTTTGGCCATCTGAGCACGATCGGCCATACGTTGCAGCGCCCGCGAGACCGGAATCCGCATGCCCTCTATATAGGCAGCATACCCCAAGTCTTCCGACACTTCATCCGGGATGTGATATACGACCTCATTGAAAAGTTGTCGGATCGGCGATGCATCTTCCACCAGTCGGCCGATGTCACCTTGGAGGAGAGTATGGATGCTTTCGAGCTTAGAACGGACATCGTCGGGGGCAGAGCTCGGTGGAACTGCGTGTGAGGCGATTTCTTCTTCATCGGCCAAGGAGACAGCGAAACAAAAGATGCTATTGTTGGGAGTATCTTGCTCCTGTAAGGGAACGAAGCAAAGGGTAAGCAAGCAGTGAAAGGAAATCGGCCGATTCTGATGGTAAGATTGTTACCTCTTTGAAACGAATCTCTCTTGCCTGCGCCGGTGGAAGTATTTCCCTTGTTTCAGGGATTGGTGCACTGGGTTCGCCAGAAGAAGAAGATTCGATCATTATTGGTGCTCCGCTTGGGCCAGCTTCCTGAGAAAGGTATAAATGCTCATGAAAATACTATGGGAAAATGAAATAAGATGGTAATGGGAATTTGCCATGCCTCTGCGGGTTCCCCGGCCGATTCCTGCTGTGGAGTTACAATCGGCGTACCCAAGTCGACCTGCATCAAAATTGGTTAAGTTTCCTGAGTATTAAGGATGCAGGGTAAGAGATCATATACCTCGGCAACAGGGGCTGCTGTAATCTCAGTCCCTACTTGAGACGTGGCCGATAGTCACGGGGACTGTGGTGGGACAACTTGTGCAGCCTGGCAAAGGGATGGAATTGATGTCAGTAGAAGATTTGGGGAATACATGAGATAAATAAAGTTACCTGGACGGCTTCTACTAAGAGCGATGCTGCAACAGCCCCGGCTTCGGCGGTGACTTGGGGATCGGCCGTCTCGACAACTGGTAAGGGTGAAGGACCTGAGGTCTCGGCGAGTATCATTTCCACCTGATCGGCCGATCCAACACGGGGAGTCTCGGCCGATGCTGCTGCCATCTGGCTAGCCGATCCGATACGGGAGATTTCAGCCGATGCTATTGTCGCCTGATCGGCCGATCCAATGCGAGCCCGCATCCGACGGCTGGATATCTTTGGTGTTGGTCTTTTGGGCGCTCGTCTTGATCGGCCGGTGGAGATATCTCTGATAGATGGAGCATGGAAGCCGATGAGTGGATACGCTGTGTATTGGTGATGGCTATCGATCGGCCGGCCGCTTCGGCTCCGCATCGGGGGGACATGGCTTTCAGACTGAAGGGATAAACATAAGTTAACAGCAAGATGATAATGCAACATTGAAATCGGCTAAGGAGAAAAGGACATACCGCAGCATTTGGGTCGATGTTCTCTGGGTCCAGAATGTTGCAGTAAATTGATGGGGATTTACAGAAAAGATGCTGCTTCCATTCCGCCCACCATAATTTATACTGTTGGGTGGCGAAAGAGGCAACTGACCAGCCGTTCAAGTCAATGGTGCTGGAGTCAGGTACTAAATCGCACAATCGGCTGTAGTCAAGACTTGAAGTTAATCCGTCTCTGAATTTTGCTTGGCCGGCGAAATAGACTCGAATCGGCAATTGGCTAAAACCTAGTTGCCTTGCTGCAGCCGACGGGCAGTAGAACTCATAAGTGGGTGAGTCCTTTCCTGAGAAGAAGTTAGCCGGCAGAATTCCCGGCTTAACCAAGACGTCCATTAATTCTCTGTCAAATGTATGGGTGGAGAAATCAAAGCATACAGGCAATTCAAAGATCGGCTCTGCGTTCTGATATGGATACCAGATGATCATCTCCTCACTAAGTCCATTATAGAAACATCTGAAATATTCAGCTACGCGGGTAGCGGTAAACTGGCAGCCAGGAAAGGCCGATACCGCTTCTCCAACAGATCTGCAGCGGCGACGGACCGATGGATTCTCCTCTGACTCGATGTTGGGAAAGGTCTTTGTCTCTATCCTCTGCTGAGAGACCTTGCTCATGTGTAGATTGAGCCAGAGGGTGATGAACCACCAAGGACCGCCTGGATTCCCAATCGGCTCTCCTTTTGACAGCTTGACGCCGATTTGATGCATCAGATGGTATGCCGATCCCAGCAAATGTTTACCGAGAGGGACGGCCGATCCTTGTGCAAGAGACTCTGCCAAAGCTTGAGTGTTGGAAGAGGGGCCGACCGCTCTGCCACAGAAGAAGTGTTTCTCCAGCCACATCATCAAGAAGGCGGTGTGCTCCCTCTGTGAGACTGTCCCTGTCTTCATGTTTTTACTGATGTATCCTTTCCACCCGCCGATTCCTTTGGTATCTAGCCGATGAGATGGCTTGAACAGATAATTGAAGGGGGTATCGGCGGAGGAAACATCTAGGCCGGTCAGCAACAGGACATCGGCCAAGGTCGGGGTCATGGGTCCGTGTCCAAAAAGGAATGCGTTAAGTGCATCGGACCAGAAGTAAGAGGCTGCCATAACCAAAGGTTCGTTCTTTTCCATCTGAGACAGGGACAAATCTATGCACTGGCCGATTTTTAGTTCTTCCCATTGGACTTTCCAAGACCCGGCTACCCTCTGGTACCATTCTCTCCACCCGGGTGTTTCATTCGGCCAGGATCTGAATGCGCCTACCCAGTGATCTAAATCCATGGGTGACTGCTTAAAGGGGATCCTGTGAGTTTCTAAACTGATTAGATCCGTTGGATCAGGACTCCCCATAGGGCCTAGACAGATGAGGTCAGGAGACTCTGAGAGAGGAATGGTGATCCTGTGCCTAAGGGCCTAAAAAGAAAGGGAAAAGGGAAGAAACTAAGAAAGGGACCGGAAAATACTGAAGCAGCAAGGCGAAAAGGAAAAAAATTTCGGGCATTTACCTCTGGGATGGAAGCCATCATCGCCGATGACGCCGTTGGGGAAGCCGCCGATTGGGCCGCCGCCGCCAAAGGAGCAGCCGATGGAGCCTCTGTAGATGGGGTGGTCGCCGATGGAGACGCCATTGGGGGTCGGAGCAGGCTACGGGTGAGATCGCCGGAGAAGGGGGAGCACTTGGAAATCGAAGGAACTTGGAGGAAGATGAGCAGTGATGCGACAGAAAGGATGCTAGATTCGTGGAGGAGGAGAGGCGGAGAAAACCAATACTTAAGAGAGGTAAGGGGGGCAACGGCAAAGATGGTATTTTTACCGCGCCGTCTACACGAGTTCCAGGGGAGCGGTCATTTCGCGCGCCCGGTTCGAAGAAATTGCAATCATTGTGCCGCGGAACGGAAGGAGATTTTTACTGCGCCCGTTTCGGAGGAGTGGATTTGTTGGCGCTCAAATCGGCTGGGTAGGAATCGGCCGATGGGTCTTCAGCGTCGGACACACGACCCGGGAGAATCTGCTTAGCTCCTGTTCGGGTTATCGCCCTGGTGCGGTTCGCGCGGCGTGCCAGTCAATCTGACCTGTTGATTGACAAAGAAATAGAGTATTAAATTCCAGGCGCGTCGATCGGCTGGATTTCCGATCTGTCCTGAGGAGCGCGTCTGTGACAACCCTAGTAATTACTCTTCCAAAATCAATGTCATTAGCCTAACTCTATGATTAAACCAACTAATGAAAGGGTGGAAAGGATTAAAACGAGTTCAGTTGGAATTCAAATTTAATTTGAGCACATTGGTTACTTTTGAACATTTAAATTTAACTTTCAAACCATAAGCCAAATGAGATTTTGCCTGAAACTAAAGTTGTAGAACTTTTTATTTTGAACAACTTTCGTGTTCAAAAGTTTTTGAAATTCAAATCAGAAAGAGGAGAAAACGCCCTGTTTGCACCTAGCCCCCTGAAGTTTTTCAAATTTTTGCACTTAGGTCCCTCCCTCACCCCTCCCTCCTCTGCTGCACCGCACGCTCGCCCGACCGCCGCCGGCCACCTGGCCCTCGACGCCTGCGCGGCCCCAGGCGCCGAGCCAACCCCGGCGCCCTGCCTGCTGCCCGCCCCCGCTCGGCCAACCGCGGCCGCGCTTTCTTCTCCCTCCCGCACGGCATGCCCCTGCCCAACCGCTGCCCCCCTGCACCACCGCACTGCCGCCCAGTCACTGGTCGCCGCCCCCTCCACCCAGTGCCCCCGTCGTGCCGCCCGAGCTCCCCAACCGCCCACCCGCGTCGCCTACACGCGACGTCGCGCCCCAGGCGCGCCCAGCGCACGCACGCCACGCGCACGACGCGCCTCTGGCCGCTGGTCACCGCCGGCCGCACCAATGGCGCCCAGCCTCGCCGCCCCCTCCACCCCGCGTTCTGGCCGTGCCACGCCCGCCCCCACGAGCTCCACCAGCTATAAAGCCGGCACAGCGCCCCTCCCTCCCCTCCTTTCTTCTTCCCCGCAGAACAGAGCACAACAGAGCCGAGCGCCGCCCCCACCTCGCCGTGGAACCCCCTGCTCCGGCCCACCTCCGCCCGAGACAAGCGCTGAAACGGGTCCCCCTCAGTGCGCTGAAGCTCCCCAGCCCGAGCCCCGCCGCCCTCATCGCCGGAGCGCCGCCGTCCGCGCCGTCCCACCGCCGCCGCCCCTGCTCGCCGCGGGCAGCCCTGCTCAGACCACCTCCGCCCCAACCGTGACCACCCAAAGGTAGCCCCCAACCTCCTCTTGCTCCTCCCCCACCTTGCCCTCGCCGCCGGCGACCGAGCTCGCCGGAATTTGGCCGGACAGGATGACCCCGCTGTGAAATTGCGACCAGGGACCACATTGCAAGCGCCCAAATCTTTCTAGGGGGTTTTCTGCTAGTTTTCAGGGACCCCTCTGTAAAGAAAGTTTTAACCAAATCAGTGAACTTGTAAAATTCGTATAAAATCGTAGAAAATTCAAAAAAATGCAAACTCAACTGTTCTGGAATCCTTAGAAGAAACTCTACAACTTTTGTTACATAAGGTTCCTCAGATTCTCAATATATTTTGCTCTAGATTAAATGGAATGTTTAATGGACTTCTTTTGTACCCACTGTTGTAGATCATTGCTGACCCTAATTTTTGGGCAGTGAGTTACTTGCTTAATATTTAGGGCTGTGTAAAAAGATCAGGACCAAAAGCCATCTCTAGATACACCTTTTGTCCAGCCTTGTTTTATGCCATAAAGTGTTAGAACTAATTTTTCCTGCTGTTCTGTGATGATTAATGACATGAAACTTTTTCTGTGTTGTTGTAGTAATACCTAGAGGCCACAGAAAAATTTAGAAACATTTTTACTATATGTAACCTGTTCATATGAATTTGTGGTAGGAAACCTTCACTAATTCAAAATAATTAGTAAAGCCCTTATAAAATGTTCATCTTTTTACTATGAAACAAAATAGAGTAGCTCAACATGTACAAAATGTTTCATACATAGAAACCCTGTATAACATCTTGTAGAAAATAATCTTTAATAACATGAGCGTAGCTTGTCCCATTTATTATGCTCTAAATCATGTACAAAAAAAATCTGAAAAATTTACAGTAGCACAAATATGGTTATAGCAACACCCTGTAAAATTTTTAGCATCAATACTTGCATGGGTTGTTCTGTAGAAAAATAACTAGATTGTAGTAGTGGCTGTGTATTACATTTTTCATATTTAACGTGCTACACAAAAATGTCTGAAATTTTTACAGTGACCTTATCTCTGCACAATGTACTTTGAATAAAAATTTTATTATCAGAAGCTAACTAGATTAGTAATTGTGTTCAACTCATGTTTGTGTTTAAAAAGAAACTAAGTTTTCAATATAACACAACCCCTTCTTCTTTAATGAAGTTAAATAGATTAAGATAAACTCTATTAACGATTGCCCAGGAAATGTTAAAGTAAATAACTTCACAGCAAAACTTATGTCTTATGAACCGCAACTTTATCGTGAAGGAAATCATGTCGTTTACCATCACCACTGCTCAAACTTGTGCATTCATGTAGAAACGACTACTCTCGCCGACGGGACGTACGAGTTGGTGCCCGAGTCCGAGAGTGAGCAGCAAGAAGCCCAGGAAAATCTAACTGAAGCAGTTGAGACCCGGGTCAACGTTCAGACGATCCCCGGACTAACTATTCACAAGAAGGCAAGCCCCGGAGCATAACCCATTTCTTTTCCTAAATTGTGCAACTCACTACTCTTTTACTTGTGCATTAAGTTTATAGGAGTTGAATGAAAACTTAGTTGCATGATGTTAGGAACCCATGCTTGAAAACTAGACGTAAGGATCGATAGAATGCTATGCTAATAGGACTCCGGTAAAAGTCGAGTGATTTCCTGTCACTCGCGAGAAAATAGGAGTTGAATGTTTACTACACGCTGCAATCATAAGGACACGGACGGGCTATGGAACGATGGTTACGATTGAGGCCCGTCTGTCTAGTGAAAAATGATAAGGCCGCAGGGTGTGGTAGTGATGGTTAAGTCTTTGAACGTACTAAACACATGCCGAGATTATGGGAATCGGTAAGCTTAAGTACCTGATTGGCCCGGCAAGGGGACGGCATCCTACCCTTTGAACTTCGGTCCCACTATATGGCGAGTGCACGAGTGGTCACGACCCGGCGCCGAACCGTGGCGTGGGGCTCGTGTACTCTCGGAGGGTAGCCCCGATCCCCAGCCCGGAAAGAAAGGGGAAAAGTTGCACGTGTGACTCTGTGAGTAACCACGTGACGTGTGTTTAGGTTTCCCTTGCAAGGTTAAGAAATTCGATTCGAATCGTCCGTTTCTCACGGCTATTGAGACTGCTTAACCATTTTTACCCACAGAGTAAGAAGAGAAACAATGATGATGAATGAACTTGTGGGATGAAATTTAATGCTTCACCATGTATGATATTGGATAGTTGCTTACCTAGAATGGATAATGAAACTAGAATCTTGAGCTAAAAGTTGAAAGTAAGGATCCACTCGTAGACGCTTTTTGGCAAAACAAACCCCTCAAGCCAAAAGCCTCGCATGTCTAGGAGTCGGCTAAGTATACCTCAATAGTCGGGTAAGCCTTGCTGAGTATTAGTATACTCAGCCTTGCTTGTGGCTTGTTTTCAGGTGAGACCTTCGAAGACATGATTGCTAGTTGACTTGGCCTTCTACCCTCCCTCCTGGTTGGTCGGTGGAATGGGATGCGCCCCCGGCCAACGGTGATGGTGCCGAATGATGTCTCGTACGGGCTTCATCGAGACATCCTGTATCGTCGAGTAGCTATCGTTGTTTTATTTTCCGCTGCAACTTAAACTCTGAAAAACTTCTTAGTTATGATCACTGAAGTACTTGGTTTCCAAACTCAAACTTGGTCTGTAATATTCACTTATGATAATTTTGTAATATTTGCTGGAATGTGGTATTCTCTGGGCTCATCATCGCATGAGCATTTGTATGTATGGCATTCGATCCGCTCTACCGTGGTTGTATCGGGAGGTTATACCCGACAGACCAGTGGATTACTCCGTTTGAAGTGTAAGGTTAACCGAGATCACCCTAATAATGATGGTTAATACACTTGAGCCGGATTAATTCAGGTGGTTCTGCCACAGCTGGTATCAGAGCCGTAGTTGGTGCCACAGCTGGCAACAGCGGACACCAGAGCCAAAATACATACGCCAGAGATTGCGACAAGCCTTAAAAACTCGATTTACTAAAACTTGACTAGAAGGATGTGTTGCGAAATGCGTTGGTACGTTAAGGATGGTGCCTAGTTCGTAAAAGCCCTAAGGGATTATGGGAAAGTTACTAGGTGGCTATCTAACTTCTATATATATTATCAACTGACTTCCAGCACATTACCTTCTGTCAAAACTTACTTTCATGCACAACCGACCTTAAATTCTGTAACGACGCACTCATCGCTAAGGTAAGAAGGTAAGGATCCTCAGCCAACTGAGAGAGCTTGGCCTTCCTGTCGGTGATGCGAACCGAACGCTGCCCTCAAGCAGTGGCTTACTTGAGGTGCTGCCAATATGCCAACTGTTAGTTGAACATATTGGGAGTAGAAGGTTTGGCGCAGGGTATGGCGATCGCTGTTCATACCCCCGTCTCATGACGGTACCCCCGTGAATACGCTATCTCGATAGCGTATGTTAACGTCGTCTGTACGGCGGAAATTGTACAGATATCGTTTCTATAAGTAAACGGTAATGAATACGGACGCTTTCATGAGTGCTGGCATGAAAGGTTCATGAAATATATATATGCTTTGTCAATCTTCTGCAGGTACACTAACCGCGATTACGATAAGTTAAGGAACGATTAGAAAGACTCAACTAGCTATTATAGTGAGAGCCGTATTGTGTATGCCACCGAAACTATCTTCGTAAGACCAAAAGTATTTGGCGATTATTTTATTTTGTGAGGACGAATAGGACGTGCATGCATCATGAACATATATATCGGAAATTGAAAATGCGTTGTATAAGAGTGGTAAGGTTCTTGCGTATCTAATCGTGGTTTGCACAAGGACTATCTAGCGAATCTATCCCAGATCTGCCATGACCGAAAAGAGAGAATTATTGATCAAAGAAAATGACCTTTTCTGGTAAAGTTCATGTTGAAAGAATTGTTCCAAATATTGTGTTCTATCCCCTTTTCAAAAATCAAAAATTCCGAACTTATGGATAATAAGAAATAACAGAAACCTTGGAACGTCAGAATCCTGTCCAGAATAAGCACTTCTGGCCCTTCAATTTTTAGGCCCCCTTCCTGCGGTTTTCTGCAAAAGAGTACAACACAAAACTTGTTCCAAATTTACCCAGGTAGCTGCTGTTAAAATTTGGTAAATTTTGGCCGGGTAGATTTTCCCTGATGCACGAAACATTGGCCCCCTGTTCACTGTCAATTCTGGGTAGACAGTAAGGTAAAACCTGAAAGGAAAGACCATTTTAGAGACCTATCTAGCTCTGAAGTTGACTAGAAAAATTGTTCACAAATACCTTAGGAGTGATCTGGTGAAATCTGAGAATTTTTGGATGAGAACTGTGGAAGTTATGGTTATTTTTGCACTCTATACGGAATCTGTCCCTGTGCTTTTCACACTTTTTCTCGGCCTCATCCATTTGATCTTTCGTTCAGATGGCCGAGACAGCTGCCATGATGGTGGATGAGGATGGACGCGTTCACTCATGGTGTTTCCACTGGGAGGGCTTTCCCTCTATTTTGTGGAACGTGTTGAGCACCGTGGGCTATCTAATTCCCCCACATTACGCCGGACTGGGGTTTGCAGAGAATGGAGTTACCCAGTGCCGTGTCAACGTGACCATTTTTTTTCGCACCCGCTACACCCGGAGTGGCCCGCCTTGGAGATCAAGGCTGTTGGTCGCTGTTTGGCCGATACTTAGGAGCTCACTCTCCTGCTCACAGCGAGTCGTCCGTCAACGACTTGGATGACTTCTAGATGACGACCTAGGAGGACTTTTGCACATACTCCTCGATAGGGTAGCCTAACTTTTGGCAAGTGTTGTAATAGGCTAACTAAGAGTTGAGTAACTCCTTTGTAATGGGTACACCTGAACCATGTGGATACCCTCAGCATGTAAGGAACGGCGATAAACTTGGGCGATTTCGTTGTAATTTGGTAAACGATGAAATCCACAATCGCTGAGACTTGTCGGAATTTTTATTCATGTCTCCTTGCATTTCTTGGCTGAGTGTTGAAAACCAAACTTGTGCTAAATTTTGTGATCATGGTTCTCACAAAAATTCAGCATCATTGGACCTCACTAGTTTAAGTTATAGGCGAAACAGTACCGATCAATCTGCTGAAAAACAGCTAAGACAGTAAGGCAAAGGACGAGCCTTTCGACCACCTTATCTATAGTTCTAGCACCGAAGTTAAATACCAAAGTGGTGCATTCCTAAATTCTCTGACTACTGCCAAAGTTTGAGATGTTTTGGATGGACCCACAGCAAGCTATGATTTTTCCCGTAGCAAACAGAGATTCTATCCATACTTCCGGCTGTGATTTCGGAAGTCTATGACTACACCAATCATTTATGAATCAAGGAAGTAATATGGATCGCGTTGCTAATGGTAACCTTTCACGTTTCAGATGGTTGGATCAACACGTGGCAACCCCGATGGTTTTGGTGCTAGCGCAAGTGGATCACAACCACAGCCGCCACCACCACCTAGTTTAGTGGAAGTAATGGCCACTCAAACCGAGTTGCTTCGTCAGCTTGTCAAGGGGCAGGAAGCAATTTTTCAATGCCTGCAGCAACAACACCATCAAGGGGATGGGTGCAATGCCCACCATCCTAAGGTTGCTAGCTATCCAGAGCTCAATAACAAGATGATGGACACAAGAGACGTTTACTCAGACTCCTTATTGCCCCCATCACAACTTCCGATGAAACTTAAGGATCACCAAGTAAAGTGTCGGACTCTCAAGCCTGACCCATGCAGCATAGACTTGACTGGATGGGAAATTACCTGCACAGAATTCATCCCACGGTGTGGCAGAACCACCTGAATTAATCCGGCTCAAGTGTATTAACCATCACCATTAAGGCATCCTCGGTTAACCTTACACTTCAAACGGAGTAATCCACTGGTCTGTCGGGTATAACCTCCCGATACAACCACGGTGAACGGATCGAGCGCCGTACATACAAATGCTCATGCGACGATGAGCCCAGAGAATACCACATTCCAGCAAATATTACATCATTAGCATGAGTAAATATTACAGACCTAATTCTGAGTTTAGAAAACAAGTACTTCAATTAACATAAATAAGTTCTTCAGAGTTAAATTGCAGCGGAAATAAACAACGGAAACTACTCGATGATACAGGATGTCTCGATGAAGCCCGTACGAGACATCACTCGGCCTTATCTCCGTTGGACGGGGGCGCATCCCATTCCACCGACCAACCAGGGGGAAGAGTGCAGGGCCAAGTCAAGCTAGCAATCATGTCTTCAAAGGGTTCACCTGAAATCGAGTCACAAGCAAGACTGAGTATACTAATACTCAGCAAGACTTACCCGTGTAGTGGGAACTACTCCACCGACTCTAGACATGCCAGGCTTTTTGGCTCAGGGGTTTGTTTTGCCGAAAAGCATCTACAAGTGGGTCCTTACTTTCAACTTTTAGCTCAAGATTCTAGTCTCGTTAGCCAGTCTAGGTAAGCAGCTATCTAAAGCATACATGGTGAAGCATTAAATTTTCCATCCAACCAGTTCATTCATCATCATTGTTCCTCTTCTTACTCTGTGGGTAAAAATGGTTAAGCAGTCTCAATAGCCGTGAGAAACGGACGATTCGAATCGAATTTCTTAACCTTGCAAGGGAAACCCAAACACACGTCACGTGGTTACTCCCTAGAGTCACACGTGCAACTTTTCCCCTTTCTTTCCGGGTCGTGGATCGGGGCTACCCTCCGAGAGTACAAGAGCCCCACGCCACGGTTCGGCGCCGGGTCGTGACCACTCTATGCACTCGCCATATGCACATGGGACCGAAGTTCAAAGGGTAGGATGCCGTCCCCTTGCCGGGCCAATCAGGTACTTAAGCTTACCGATTCCCATAATCTCGGCATGTGTTTAGTACGTTCAAAGACTTAACCATCACTACCACACCCTGCGGCCTTAGCATTTTTCACTAGACAGACGGGCCTCAATCGTAACCATCGTTACATAACCCGTCCGTGTCCTTATGATTGCAGCGTGTAGTAGTCATTCAACTCCTATTTTCTCGCGAGTGACAGGAAATCACTCGACTTTTACCGGAGTCCTATTAGCACAGCATTCTATCGAACCTTACATCTAGTTTTCACGCAAGGGTTCCTGACATCATGCAACTAAGTTTTCATCCAACTCCTATAAACTTAATGCACAAGCAAAGAGTAATGCGTTGCATAATTTCGGAAAGAATGGGTTATGCTCCGGGGCTTGCCTTCGCAGTTCGCTTGGGGATCTTCCGAACTTGGGCTCGGGTCTTCAAAAGCTTCAGTTAGATTTGCTTGAGCTTCACGCTGCTCACTCTCGGACGCGGGCACCAGCTCGTAGGTTCCGTCGGCGAGAGTCGTCGATTCTACATGAGTGCACAAGTTTGAGTCGTGGAAATAGCACTTGATTACGATTTGAGAGTAATTACTACAAGGGATAGTTTCTGGTCATGAAATTTTGGATTAGGCACATCAAGGAAAGGTGTGCTTACTGTAAAATTTTCAGCCAATTTTATGTAACAGATTAATTCTGAAAAATAGATTTCATTGTTGCTGTTAGATACTTGTTCTTTTTGTACAGATCAATTGGTGCAACAATTGTGGCTAAGATTTTTACAGAGATCTCACTTGAGCATGCAGAAGCTACTGTAATTTTTGTAGGATTTATCATGCAGTATTTAGAGCATAGAAAATATGACATTCTACACCTAGGCTTTTTAAAGATTCATTTTTACAGGATACTACACAGGGTTTTTGTCCATGAAACTTTTTACACAGCAACCTCTCCAACAGTGTAACTCCCAGTAATAATTTGGGGATTTTCCAAACTAAGGTACTATTTTCTTGATTTAATGTATGTTATTAGCACATAAATCAAATAAATAGGTTACTGTGAGATAAAAGGTCTCCTAATTTTTCTCTGGCTTCTAGTTACCAATACATTAGCATAGGAAAAATTTCAATGGGTGACTTACCACCTAACTGCAGGGATAAAATATTCTTCTTACACATGATATGAAACTAAGTTTAACAAACAGTAAATCTAGAGATGGAATTTGGGCCTGATCTTTTTACACAGTCCTAATCATCCAGCAACTAGTTCACTGCCCAAAATTCAGGGTCAGCATTGTTCTAGAACAGTGGGTATAAAATATGTCCATTAAAAATTCTATTTAATGTAGAGCAAAATATTTTGAGATTCTGAGAAAATTTTTGTAACAAAAGTGGTAGAGTTTGTTCTTAGGATTCCAGAACAGTTGAGTTTGCATTTTCCTGAGTTTTCTACGATTTTATACGAATTTTACAAGTTCACTAAATTTGAATCTAGGTTTGAAATTTTCTTTTACAACTAGGTCCTTGAATCTTACGCTCAGACCCTTCTAAAGATTTAAATCCTTGCAATTGGGTCCTCGGCGGCTCGGGTACGGCGGCCGGCCGAAATTCCGGCGAGGGGGCTCGCCGGCGGCGAGGGGCGGGGGTCGGGGAAGGTTCAGGGGTGCGAGGGCTACCTTGTGGGGGTGTTGTTCAGGTGGGGGACGGCCGGGAAGGGCTCGCCGGCGTTGGAGCAGAGGCGGCGGCGGCGCGGCTCGCGTCGACGGCGGTGCTCCGGCGGGCTTGGGGCGGCGTGGTCCGGTCGGTGAGCTTCAGTGGCGCATGGGGAAGCTACCCAGAGGCTCGGCTTGGACGGAGGGGGTCGGTGTCGTGCTGTCCACGGCGAGCAGGGGCGGCGGCGGCGACGGTAGCGCGGGCGGCGGAGCTCCGGTGGCTCTGGGTGGCGTTGGGCGGGTCGGCGAGCTGCGGTGAGGTGATGTAGTGGTGGCTGGGTGCTCAGTTTGGGCAGTGTGCGGCTGTGGAGGGCTGCCCACGGGCGGGTGGTGCTCGGCGGCGGCGATGGCGCGGCGAGGTGTTCTGGTGGCCGGGGGCTCGCGCGGGCGGTCGGGGCGGGGCTTTTATAGGGTCAGGAGGGGGCGTGGAGATGCCTGGGCGACGCGCGGGGCGGGGCACGGCAGCGGCGTGCACTGGGCGCGGCGGGCGGCGGCAGAACGCCGGCGCGGCGTGCGGCGAGCGGGCGCGGCGACTGGGCGGCCGAGATACTGGCGTGGGCGCGAGGAGATAGTGCCGGGCGCGGAGTGGGGAAGCAGCAGCGGCAGCGGCTCGGGCGGAGGGCGGGCGCGACGACTGGTGGGGCGCGGGGGCCGGGGCGGCACGGCGGAGCGCGGAGACTGGCCGGGCGGGCGGCGGCCTGGGCGCGGCAGCGCACGCGCGGGCGGGGACTGGCCGCGCGGCGTCGGGGCGGGGCAAAGCCGGCCGTGGCGGGGTGGTGCGGCGGCCACTGGCCTGGCGCTCCGCGCCGGTCAGGCGACGCCGGCCACCTGGCGCGCGGCGGGCGGGCGAGCGCGCGCGGCGCGGCAGAGCAGAGGGGGAGACGCCAGGGACCGAAATGCAAAAATTCGAAAAAGTTCAGGGGGCTGGGTGCAAACAGGGCGTTTTCTCCTCTTTCTGATTTGAATTTCAAAAACTTTTGAACACGAAAGTTGCTCAAAATAAAAAGTTCTACAACTTTGGTTTCAGGCAAAATTTCATTTGGCTTATGGTTTTAAAGTTATTTTAAAAGTTTCAATTGTGTCCAAATGTGCCCAAATTTAATTTGAATTCCAACTGAACCCGTTTTAAATTCTTTCCACCCTCTCATTAGTTGGTTTAACACATGGAGTTAGGCTTATGTCATTGATTTTGGATTTGTAATTACCCGGGTTGTCACAGCCTTCCCCCCTTAACAAGAATCTCGCCCCGAGATTCGGTAATTCTTAGTGTGGGCGTGGGTGCACATACCAGTGGTTGAGACAAGAAACCCAGGGAAATGTTGGTTCAGGTAGCTCTCCGTTTCCCAGGTGGCTTCTTCTTCCGGGTGGTGATTCCATTGTATTTTATACATTCTAATCACTCTCCTCCTGGTCTCTCTATCTTTTTGATCCAAAATCTTAACTGGGTGTTCGACATACGAGAGGTCGGGCTCTAACGATATTTCTTGTTGTTCCACAATCTCAGTAGGGACTCGAATACACTTCTTGAGTTGAGATACGTGGAAGACATCATGGGTGGCCGTGAGCTGAGGGGGCAGTCGTAATTTGTAGGCTACGGGTCCGTAGCTCTCCATGATTTCGTAAGGACCAATATAACGGGGGGCTAGTTTGCCTTTGATCCCAAATCTTCGCACTCCTTTGGTTGGTGAAACTCGAAGATAGACCTGATCGCCAACTTCGAACTTTAGAGGCTTTCTCCTTTTGTCAGCATAGCTCTTTTGTCGGGCTTGTGCGGCTTTAAGATTTGCTTGCATCACTTTTACTTTCTCCTCTGCCTCGATTACCAGGTCGGGTCCAATTATTTTACGTTCTCTGGTTTGTGACCAGCTCAAAGGAGTTCGACACCTTCGTCCGTACAGGGCCTCAAATGGTGCCATTTTCAAACTCGTTTGATAGCTATTGTTGTACGAGAACTCTGCTAGGGGTAGGCATTTGTCCCAATTCTTGTCATAATGAATGACACAGGCTCTCAGCATGTCTTCAAGAATTTGGTTTACTCTTTCTGTTTGTCCATCGGTCTGAGGATGGTATGCTGAGCTGCGAATCAGCTTTGTGCCAAGAGACGTTTGCAGATGTTCCCAAAAGCGTGCTACAAACTGGGGACCACGATCGGAAATGATTGTCTTAGGTATTCCATGCAGGCAAACAATACGATCGAGGTAAATATCGGCATATTTCTTGGTAGAATAGGTGGTGTGTACCGGAAGAAAATGTGCCGTCTTTGTGAGTCTATCAACGATGACCCATATGGAATCATGTTTCTGGGAGGTGTTTGGTAGTCCAACGATGAAGTCCATACTTATGTCCTCCCATTTCCAGGATGGTATAGGTAACGGTTGAAGTGTACCGGCTACCTTCAAGTGGCTAGCTTTTACTCTCTGGCACGTGTCACATTCTGAGACATACGTAGCAATTTCTCTTTTCATTCTAGTCCACCAGAAGTTTTGCCTTAGGTCCTGATACATTTTGCTACTGCCGGGGTGGATAGAGAATTTGGAGAGGTGTGCCTCATCAAGAATTTGCTTGCGGAGTTCCCGATTCTTCGGAACGACTATACGACTTTCGAACCATAGAACTCCCTTATGGTCCTGGCGGAAACACTTATACTTCTCCTCACCTAGAGAGAGTTTTTGTCTGATGAGCTTGATTCCTTCATCATGTAGTTGTGCCATGACGATTTGGTCGTGAAGAGTGGGCTCAACTGAGATGTGATTTAGAGTGCCTTGGGAAACCATTTCCAAGTTAAGCTTCCTCATGTCTGCACATAATGTCTCATGGTAGGACTCCATGGATAAGCAATGGCAATGGGACTTGCGGCTTAGTGCATCCGCGACTACATTAGCCTTACCGGGGTGATAGTGCACTTCAAGGTCATAATCTTTGATTAATTCTAGCCATCTTCGTTGTCTCATATTCCGATCGGCTTGTGTGAAGATGTACTTGAGACTCTTATGATCCGTGTAGATATTGCACTGTGTACCCATGAGATAGTGCCTCCATATCTTCAGAGCGTGAATGACGGCTGCGAGCTCAAGGTCATGCGTGGGATAATTCTGTTCGTGGGGCCGAAGGGCTCGTGAGGCATATGCAATCACTCGATTCTCTTGCATAAGCACACATCCTAGACCAGTACCTGATGCGTCACAATACACATCGAATGATTTGGTATTATCGGGTTGAGCTAACACAGGTGCAGTAGTCAGATGCTCTCTGAGAGTGTGGAAGGCTTCCTCACACTTCTCATTCCATACAAACTTTACTTCCTTCTTCAATAGTTCCGTCATGGGCTTAGCAATTCGAGAGAAATCCGGGATGAAGCGACGGTAATAACCGGCTAAGCCGAGAAAACTGCGAATCTGATGAACAGAGGTAGGGGGTTTCCAATCCATCACCTCTTGTACCTTGCTGGGGTCAACAGCTATGCCTTCGCTGGAGATCGTGTGACCTAAGAACTTTACAGTATCCAACCAGAATTCACACTTAGAAAACTTAGCATAGAGCTGATGGTCTCTGAGTCGCTGAAGAACAATGCGAAGGTGCTTGGCATGCTCTTCCTCATCCTTTGAATAGATAAGAATGTCGTCGATGAACACTACGACGAATTTGTCAAGTTCGGGCATGAATACCGAATTCATTAGATACATGAAGTAGGCAGGGGCATTGGTGAGTCCAAAGGACATGACCAAGAATTCATATAGTCCATATCGTGTGGAGAAGGCAGTCTTAGGAATATCGCACGAGCGAATCTTGATCTGATGATATCCCGAGCAAAGATCAATCTTTGAGAAGACTCTGGCTCCAGCTAATTGATCGAAGAGCACATCGATGCGAGGAAGTGGGTATTTATTTTTAACTGTTACCGCATTGAGAGGTCGGTAGTCCACACATAATCTCAAACTGTCATCCTTCTTCTTTACGAATAGGGCTGGACATCCCCAAGGTGACGCGCTAGGGCGAATAAAACCCTTGTCCAGTAGTTCTTGGAGTTGAATTTTCAGCTCGGCCAATTCCTTAGGGGGCATCCTATATGGTCTTTTGGATATAGGTGCAGTGCCTGGTTGTAGCTCAATAACGAACTCAATATCCCTATCCGGTGGCATTCCTGGTAAGTCATCCGGGAAAACATCGGCGTACTCGTTCACCACAAGAATCTCATCTAGCTTAAGTCCTTCCATCTCATAAGCACAGGAATTCGTGCAATCTATGAATGGTAGGTAAAGGGTAGTGGCTCCGTGACTAGGTGAATTTATCTCAACGGCTCGGGAAGAAAGGTCCAGTGTGACTCCATGCATAGCCATCCAGTTCATTCCCAAAATAATGTCCATGCCGTCGAGGGGTAAAAGGACAAGGTCCGTGTCGATGGTTTTACTACCCAATTTGACTGGTACTTGTCTGACCATTTGGTTTGAAGCAATTTTACCACCCGGTGTTGATATCATATATGACCCTTTTGTGTGACAAACATCCAAGCCTACTTTTGCACCGAATTTTGCACTTATGAAACTATGCGATGCACCAGAATCAAATAATATAACGGCAGGCTTGTTATGGATAGAGAATGTACCCGACATTACTGGGGCTCCTTCTGGAAGCTCTGCAAGCGTGGTGAAGTTAATCCGTCCTTGCTTGACTTGCAGGGTCTGTCTCTTGCCCCTGTTCTTGGCGTTCGGGTTGGATCCGTGACCTTGGTTGGGCTGTCCAGGCTGAGGGCATTCGCGTGCAAAGTGGCTGGAACTCCCGCATTTGAAACAGCGATTCGCGGGGCTAGGTCGAAGAGACTGTTGAAGAACGGGCCTCGGACCATTCGGTGAAGGCATCGGGGGTCGTACCATGCCTGGCTGCTGTGGGGGTCTGGCAATCCATCTTCCTGGCTGCGGGGCCTTTGGTGGAGCTGTAGGTGCGGTATTTTGCACGATGCGATACCTTGGTGGTTGGGCACTTGATGGCCCTGCGGGTGCCTTTCTCTTCTTCTCTGCCCGGTGTGCCATGATACAGTCCTCCTGGGTAATGGCCATATTGACCAACTCGTTGTAGGTGTCCGCCCTGGCTAGGTTCAGACGTTCCTTGAGCTTGGTATTCAGACCTCGGCGGAAACGATCACGCTTCTTGGCATCCGTATCAGCGTGATAGCCCGCATACTGGCATAGGTTGTTGAACGCCTAGGCGTACTGCAACACGGTGCGGGTGCCCTGGGTAAGTGCCAGAAACTCATTCAACTTCCTCTCCAAGAGACCCTCGGGAATATGATGTGCCCGGAACGCGGTCTTGAATTCGTTCCAGTCGACCACATGATCAGCCGGAAGCATCGCAAAATAGTGGTCCCACCACAGTCGAGCGGTACCGCGAAGCTGTTGCGCGGCAAAACGAGCCTTGTTGGCCTCTGAGCATGGGGCCACAAGTAGTGTGAACTTGGATTCTATGGTGCGAATCCATGCATCTGCGTCCAGGGGTTCCTCGGTCTTATGGAACAAGGGAGGCTGGGTCCCTAGGAAATCCGTGTATCCTGCAGCCTGTGGTTGGTGAGCATCGTGCCCACCCCTCTGCTGGTGTTGCCCTTGCACAATCTGACGTAGCAGCTCGGTTTGAGCGGCCATCACTTCCACCAAACTGGGCGGGGGTGGTGGCGATTGTCGCGAGCGGCTGCCACCGGCACCAAAACCCTCGGGGTTGCCACGTGTTGATCCAACCATCTGAAACGTGAAAGGTTACCATTAGCATCGCGATCCATGTTACTTCCTTGATTCATGATTAATTGGTGTAGTCATAGACTTCCGAAGTCTGAGCCAGAAGTATGAACAGAATCTCTGTTTGCTACGAGAAAAATCATAGCCTGCCGTGGGTCCATCCAAAACATCTCAAACATTTGTGGTAGTCAGAGAATTTAGGACTGCACCACTTTGGTATTTACTTCGGTGCTAGAACTATGGCTAAGGTGGTCGAAAAGCTCGTCCTTTGCCTTACTGTCTTAGCTGTTTTTCAGCAGATTGACCGGTACGGTCTCGCCTATATCTTAAACTAGCGACGTCCAATGATGCTGAATTTTTGTGAGAACCTAGATCACAAAATTTAGCATAAGTCTGGTATTCAACACTCAGCCAAGAAATGCAAGGAGACATGGGTAAAAATTCCGACAAGTCTCAGCGATTGTGGATTCCATCGTTTACCAACTTACAACGAAATCACCAAGTTTTATCGCCGTTCCTTACAGGCTGAGGGTATCCACATGGTTCAGGTGTACCCAACACAAAAGAGTTACTCAACTCCTAGTTAGCCTATTACAACACTTGCCAAAAGTTAGGCTACCCTATCGAGGAGTATGTGCAAAAGTCCTCCTAGGTCGTCCTCTAGAAATCATCCAAGTCGTTGACGGACGACTCGCTGTGAGCCGGAGAGTGGGCTCCCATCTGAGGTGCCTGTGGTACCTCACCCTCGAAATCCATACCTGAGATACCATCAATCTCCTGTGGCTCCTCCTCATCCTCCTCCATGTCGTCCTCATGGGGATGGTCATTCTGATCATGACGCCACTGAATGTGCTCATTAGCATCCTCCAACTCAAGGTTCAGATCATGGAGCTGCTCCTCCAACTGTGCTATCGTGGTATCTCTCTCACCCATGAGAGTGTCCTGCTCCTGGATTTGGCCCTCAAGCTGGCCAATCTGAGCATCTCTGTCCTCAAGATCCTGACTGAGCTCCTTTATCTGCTCATCCCTGGTATCTGCCATCATATGGTAGGCCTGAGCAAGATCAGTGAGCTGCTCGAGTGCCTGACTCTGGAGAGTCTGAAGCCGGTAGAGTGCACTCATGCACCGCACGGAGGTATGGATAGTCTCCTGGGCATGAAAGTCTACCAAGTACTGTGCGTGCTGCACCCTGTTGAGCCAAAAGGGGTCGTTGTCCTGGGCAGCAGGAAACAATCCAATGGGAGTGAGTGTGACAACCTCGGGACGCTGCGCACAAAATGTGGTGAGCGCCCTCATGGCTGCAAGCTCCCAAGTATCGGCCAAACGGCGACCAACAGCCTCAAGCTCCAAGGCGGGCCACTCCGGGTGTAGCGGGTGTGGAAAGATAGTCACGTTGACACGGCACTGGGTAACTCCGTTTTCTGCAAACTCCAGTCCGGCGTAACGTGGGGGAATTAGATAGCCCGCGGTACGCAGAACATCCCACAAAATAGAGGGAAAGTCCTCCCAGTGGAGACACTGCGAGTGCATGCGTCCATCCTCATTCACCATCATCTCAACAGGCTCGGCCATCTGAACAAAAGATCAAATGGAATGAGATAGCGAAAAACTATGAGCAGCACAAGGACAGATTCTGTATAGTGTGCAAAAATAATCATAACTCCCACAGTTCTCATCCAAAAATTCTCAAATTTCACCAGATCACTCCTAAGGTATTTGTGAACAACTTTTCTAGTCAACTCCAGAGCTAATTGGGTCTCTAAGATGGTCTTTCTTTTCAGGTTTTACCTTACTGTCTACCCAGAATTTTCAGTGAACAGAGGGCTAGAGTTTCGTGCACCAGGGAAAATCTACCCAGCCAAAATTTACCAAATTTTAACAGAAGCTTCCTGGGTGAATTTGGAACAAGTTTCGTGTTGTGCTCTTTTGCAGAAAACCGCAGGAAGGGGGCCTAAAAATTTAAGAGGCAGAAGTGCTTATTCTGGACAGAAATCTGACGCTCCAAGGTTTCTGTTATTTCTTATTATCCATAAGTTCAGAATTTTTCATTTTTGAACAGAAGATAGGGCACAAGATTTGGAACAATTTCTTCAACATGAACTTTATCAGAAATGGTCATTTTCTTTGGTCAATAATTCGCTCTTTTCGGTCGTGGCAGATTTGGGACAGTTTCTCTAGATAATCCTTATGCAACCATGCTAAAATACGCAAGAACCTTTCCACTCTCACACAACGCATTTTTGATTTCAGATACACATGTTCATGATGTATGCACGTCCTATTCGTCCTCACAAAATAAAATAATCGCCAAATAGCTTTGGTCTTACGAAGATAGTTTCGGTGGCTTACACCATACGACTCTCGCTATAATAGCTAGTCGAGTCTTTCTAATCGTTCCTTAACTTATCATAATCGCGGTTAGTGTACCTGCAGAAAATCGACAAGCATTTATATATCATGAACCTTTCATGCCAGCACTCATGAAAGCGTCCGTATTCATTACCGTTTACTTATAGAAACGATATCTGTACAATTCCCGCCGTACAGACGACGTTAACATACGCTATCGAGATAGCGTATTCACGGGGGTACCGTCATGAGACGGGGGTATGAACAGCGATCGCCATACCCTGCGCCGAACCTTCTACTCCCAATATGTTCAACTAACAGTTGGCATATTGGCAGCACCTCAAGTAAGCCACTGCTTGAGGGCAGCGTTCGGTTCGCATCACCGACAGGAAGGCCAAGCTCCCTCAGTTGGCTGAGGATCCTTACCTTCTTACCTTAGCGACGAGTGCGTCGTTACAGAATTTAGGGTCGCTTGTGCATGAAAGTAAGTTTTGACAGAAAGTAATGTGCTGGAAGTCAGTTGATACTATATTTATAGAAGTTAGATAGCCACCTAGTAACTTTCCCATAATCCCTTAGGGCTTTACGAACTAGGCACCATCCTTAACGTACCAACGCATTTCGCAACACAACCTTCTAGTCAAGTTTTAGTAAAATGAGTTTTTAAGGCTTGTAGCATTCTCTGGCGTATGTATTTCGGCTCTGGTGTTCGCTGTTGCCAGCTGTGGCACCAGCTACGGCTCTGATACCAGCTGTGGCAGAACCACCTGAATTAATCCGGCTCAAGTGTATTAACCATCATCATTAAGGCATCCTCCTTACACTTCAAACGGAGTAATCCACTGGTCTGTCGGGTATAACCTCCCGATACAACCACGGTGAACGGATCGAGCGCCGTACATACAAATGCTCATGCGACGATGAGCCCAGAGAATACCACATTCCAGCAAATATTACATCATTAGCATGAGTAAATATTACAGACCTAATTCTGAGTTTAGAAAACAAGTACTTCAATTAACATAAATAAGTTCTTCAGAGTTAAATTGCAGCGGAAATAAACAACGGAAACTACTCGACGATACAGGATGTCTCGATGAAGCCCGTACGAGACATCACTCGGCCTTATCTCCGTTGGACGGGGGCGCATCCCATTCCACCGACCAACCAGGGGGAAGAGTGCAGGGCCAAGTCAAGCTAGCAATCATGTCTTCAAAGGGTTCACCTGAAATCGAGTCACAAGCAAGACTGAGTATACTAATACTCAGCAAGACTTACCCGTGTAGTGGGAACTACTCCACCGACTCTAGACATGCCAGGCTTTTTGGCTCAGGGGTTTGTTTTGCCGAAAAGCATCTACAAGTGGGTCCTTACTTTCAACTTTTAGCTCAAGATTCTAGTCTCGTTAGCCAGTCTAGGTAAGCAGCTATCTAAAGCATACATGGTGAAGCATTAAATTTTCCATCCAACCAGTTCATTCATCATCATTGTTCCTCTTCTTACTCTGTGGGTAAAAATGGTTAAGCAGTCTCAATAGCCGTGAGAAACGGACGATTCGAATCGAATTTCTTAACCTTGCAAGGGAAACCCAAACACACGTCACGTGGTTACTCCCTAGAGTCACACGTGCAACTTTTCCCCTTTCTTTCCGGGTCGTGGATCGGGGCTACCCTCCGAGAGTACAAGAGCCCCACGCCACGGTTCGGCGCCGGGTCGTGACCACTCTATGCACTCGCCATATGCACATGGGACCGAAGTTCAAAGGGTAGGATGCCGTCCCCTTGCCGGGCCAATCAGGTACTTAAGCTTACCGATTCCCATAATCTCGGCATGTGTTTAGTACGTTCAAAGACTTAACCATCACTACCACACCCTGCGGCCTTAGCATTTTTCACTAGACAGACGGGCCTCAATCGTAACCATCGTTACATAACCCGTCCGTGTCCTTATGATTGCAGCGTGTAGTAGTCATTCAACTCCTATTTTCTCGCGAGTGACAGGAAATCACTCGACTTTTACCGGAGTCCTATTAGCACAGCATTCTATCGAACCTTACATCTAGTTTTCACGCAAGGGTTCCTGACATCATGCAACTAAGTTTTCATCCAACTCCTATAAACTTAATGCACAAGCAAAGAGTAATGCGTTGCATAATTTCGGAAAGAATGGGTTATGCTCCGGGGCTTGCCTTCGCAGTTCGCTTGGGGATCTTCCGAACTTGGGCTCGGGTCTTCAAAAGCATCAGTTAGATTTGCTTGAGCTTCACGCTGCTCACTCTCGGACGCGGGCACCAGCTCGTAGGTTCCGTCGGCGAGAGTCGTCGATTCTACATGAGTGCACAAGTTTGAGTTGTGGAAATAGCACTTGATTACGATTTGAGAGTAATTACTACAAGGGATAGTTTCTGGTCATGAAATTTTGGATTAGGCACATCAAGGAAAGGTGTGCTTACTGTAAAATTTTCAGCCAATTTTATGTAACAGATTAATTCTGAAAAATAGATTTCATTGTTGCTGTTAGATACTTGTTCTTTTTGTACAGATCAATTGGTGCAACAATTGTGGCTAAGATTTTTACAGAGCTCTCACTTGAGCATGCAGAAGCTACTGTAATTTTTGTAGGATTTATCATGCAGTATTTAGAGCATAGAAAATATGACATTCTACACCTAGGCTTTTTAAAGATTCATTTTTACAGGACCCTACACAGGGTTTTTGTCCATGAAACTTTTTACACAGCAACCACTCCAACAGTGTAACTCCCATTAATAATTTGGGGATTTTCCAAACTAAGGTACTATTTTCTTGATTTAATGTATGTTATTAGCACATAAATCAAATAAATAGGTTACTGTGAGATAAAAGGTCTCCTAATTTTTTTCTGGCTTCTAGTTACCAATATATTAGCATAGGAAAAATTTCAATGGGTGACTTACCACCTAACTGCAGGGATAAAATATTGTTCTTACACATGATATGAAACTAAGTTTAACAAACAGTAAATCTAGAGATGGAATTTGGGCCTGATCTTTTTACACAGTCCTAATCATCCAGCAACTAGTTCACTGCCCAAAATTCAGGGTCAGCATTGTTCTAGAACAGTGGGTATAAAATATGTCCATTAAAAATTCTATTTAATGTAGAGCAAAATATTTTGAGATTCTGAGAAAATTTTTGTAACAAAAGTGGTAGAGTTTGTTCTTAGGATTCCAGAACAGTTGAGTTTGCATTTTCCTGAATTTTCTACGATTTTATACGAATTTTACAAGTTCACTAAATTTGAATCTAGGTTTGAAATTTTCTTTTACAACTAGGTCCTTGAATCTTACGCTCAGACCCTTCTAAAGATTTAAATCCTTGCAATTGGGTCCTCGGCGGCTCGGGTACGGCGGCCGGCCGAAATTCCGGCGAGGGGGCTCGCCGGCGGCGAGGGGCGGGGGTCGGGGAAGGTTCAGGGGTGCGAGGGCTACCTTGTGGGGGTGTTGTTCAGGTGGGGGACGGCCGGGAAGGGCTCGCCGGCGTTGGAGCAGAGGCGGCGGCGGCGCGGCTCGCGTCGACGGCGGTGCTCCGGCGGGCTTGGGGCGGCGTGGTCCGGTCGGTGAGCTTCAGTGGCGCATGGGGAAGCTACCCAGAGGCTCGGCTTGGACGGAGGGGGTCGGTGTCGTGCTGTCCACGGCGAGCAGGGGCGGCGGCGGCGACGGCAGCGCGGGCGGCGGAGCTCCGGTGGCTCTGGGTGGTGTTGGGCGGGTCGGCGAGCTGCGGTGAGGTGATGTAGTGGTGGCTGGGTGCTCAGTTTGGGCAGTGTGCGGCTGTGGAGGGCTGCCCACGGGCGGGTGGTGCTCGGCGGCGGCGATGGCGCGGCGAGGTGTTCTGGTGGCCGGGGGCTCGCGCGGGCGGTCGGGGCGGGGCTTTTATAGGGTCAGGAGGGGGCGTGGAGATGCCTGGGCGACGCGCGGGGCGGGGCACGGCAGCGGCGTGCACTGGGCGCGGCGGGCGGCGGCAGAACGCCGGCGCGGCGTGCGGCGAGCGGGCGCGGCGACTGGGCGGCCGAGATACTGGCGTGGGCGCGAGGAGATAGTGCCGGGCGCGGAGTGGGGAAGCAGCAGCGGCAGCGGCTCGGGCGGAGGGCGGGCGCGACGACTGGTGGGGCGCGGGGGCCGGGGCGGCACGGCGGAGCGCGGAGACTGGCCGGGCGGGCGGCGGCCTGGGCGCGGCAGCGCACGCGCGGGCGGGGACTGGCCGCGCGGCGTCGGGGCGGGGCAAAGCCGGCCGTGGCGGGGTGGTGCGGCGGCCACTGGCCTGGCGCTCCGCGCCGGTCAGGCGACGCCGGCCACCTGGCGCGCGGCGGGCGGGCGAGCGCGCGCGGCGCGGCAGAGCAGAGGGGGAGACGCCAGGGACCGAAATGCAAAAATTCGAAAAAGTTCAGGGGGCTGGGTGCAAACAGGGCGTTTTCTCCTCTTTCTGATTTGAATTTCAAAAACTTTTGGACACGAAAGTTGCTCAAAATAAAAAGTTCTACAACTTTGGTTTCAGGCAAAATTTCATTTGGCTTATGGTTTTAAAGTTATTTTAAAAGTTTCAATTGTGTCCAAATGTGCCCAAATTTAATTTGAATTCCAACTGAACCCGTTTTAAATTCTTTCCACCCTCTCATTAGTTGGTTTAACACATGGAGTTAGGCTTATGTCATTGATTTTGGATTTGTAATTACCCGGGTTGTCACACACGGGGCCGACGTCAAGTTAGCAAAACTACTGACGCCGGCACAGTCCTTCGAACACAAACTCGCTCACCTGTTCCGGAAAAGATAGACCCTGCCAAATGCACCACACCTAAGGGAGGTTCATTGGGTATGCCAGTAGCGATATCTTCAGATAACAAACAACCCCGTCGTCCAAGTGACAAAAACCGTTGCTTCAATTGTAGCAGTGCTAACCATTTTGCTCGAGAATGCCCTCAGCCTAGGAAGCCAAAGCAGGGCCAAGGTTCTAGCCAAACCCATCAGAACAAGCGTAAAAGACAGAGGAACAAGAGCAAAGGACAGATTGATCAGCTTGAAGCGCTCCCTAAAGGTGCACCCTTAATAACACGCACATCCTCTATTTTAATAACAAGCCTGCAGTTATATTATTTGATTCTGGTGCATCGCATAGTTTCATAAGTGCAAAATTCAGTGCAAAAGTAGGCTTGAATGTTTGCCACACCGAAGGGTCATATATGATATCAACACCGGGTGGTAAAATTGCTTCAAACCAAATGGTCAGACAAGTACCAGTCAAATTGGGTAGTAAAACCATCGACACAGACCTTGTCCTTCTACCTCTTGACGACATGGATATTATTTTGGGAATGAACTGGATGACTATGCATGGAGTCACACTGGACCTTTCTTCCCGAGCCGTTGAGATAAATTCACCTAGTCATGGAGCCACTACCCTTTACCTACCATTCATAGATTGCACGAATTCCTGTGCTTACAAAATGGAAGGACTTAAGCTAGAGGATATTCCTGTGGTATGCGAGTATGCCGATGTCTTTCCGGACGACTTACCAGGAATGCCCCCGGATAGGGACATTGAGTTCGTTATTGAACTACAACCAGGCACTGCACCTATATCCAAAAGACCATATAGGATGCCCCCTAAGGAACTGGCAGAGCTGAAAATTCAACTCCAAGAACTACTGGACAAAGGTTTCATTCGCCCTAGCGCGTCACCTTGGGGATGTCCAGCCCTATTCGTAAGGAAGAAGGATGACAGTTTAAGATTATGTGTGGACTACCGACCCCTCAATGCGGTAACTGTTAAAAATAAATACCCCCTTCCTCGCATCGATGTACTCTTCGATCAATTAGCTGGAGCCAGAGTCTTCTCCAAGATTGATCTTCGTTCGGGATACCATCAGATCAAGATTCGCCCATGCGATATTCCTAAGACTGCCTTCTCCACACGATATGGACTATATGAATTCTTAGTCATGTCCTTTGGACTCACCAATGCTCCTGCTTACTTCATGTATCTCATGAATTCGGTATTCATGCCCGAACTTGACAAATTCGTCGTAGTGTTCATCGACGACATCCTTATCTATTCCAAGGATGGGGAAGAGCATGCCAAGCACCTTCGCATTGTTCTTCAGCGACTCAGAGACCATCAGCTCTATGCTAAGTTTTCTAAGTGTGAATTCTGGTTGGATACTGTAAAGTTCTTAGGTCACACGATCTCCAGCGAAGGCATAGCTGTTGACCCCAGCAAGGTACAAGAGGTGATGGATTGGAAACCCCCTACCTCTGTTCATCAGATTCGCAGTTTTCTCGGCTTAGCCGGTTACTACCGCCGCTTCATCCCGGATTTCTCTCGAATTGCTAAGCCCATGACTGAACTGTTAAGGAAGGAAGTAAAGTTTGTATGGGATGAGAAATGTGAAGAAGCTTTCCACACTCTCAGAGAGCATCTGACTACTGCACCTGTGTTAGCTCAACCCGATAATACCAAGTCATTCGATGTGTATTGTGACGCATCGGGTACTGGTCTAGGATGTGTGCTTATGCAAGAGGATCGAGTGATTGCATATGCCTCACGAGCCCTTCGGCCCCACGAACAGAATTATCCCACTCATGATCTTGAGCTTGCAGCCGTCATTCACGCTCTTAAAATATGGAGGCACTATCTCATGGGTACACAGTGCAATATCTACACGGATCATAAGAGTCTCAAGTACATCTTCACACAAGCCGATCTGAATATGAGACAACGGAGATGGTTAGAATTAATCTAGGATTATGACCTTGAAGTGCACTATCACCCCGGCAAGGCTAATGTAGTCGCGGATGCACTAAGCCGCAAGTCCCATTGCCATTGCTTATCCATGGAGTCCTACCATGAGACATTGTGTGCAGAAATGAGGAAGCTTAACATGGAAATGGTTTCCCAAGGCACTCTAGATCACATCTCGGTTGAGCCCACTCTTAACGACCAAATCGTCATGGCACAACTACATGATGAAGGAATTAAGGTCATCAAACAGAAACTCTCTCTAGGTGAGGAGAAGTATAAGTGTTTCCGCCAGGACCATAAGGGAGTTCTATGGTTCGAAGGTCGTATAGTCGTTCCGAAGAATCGTGAACTCCGCAAGAAAATTCTCGATGAGGCACACCTTTCCAAATTCTCTATCCACCCCGGCAGTAGCAAAATGTATCAAGACCTAAGGCAAAACTTCTGGTGGACTAGAATGAAAAGAGAAATTGCTATGTATGTCTCAGAATGTGACACGTGCCAGAGAGTGAAAGCTAGCCACTTAAAGGTAGCCGGTACACTTCAACCGTTACCTATACCATCATGGAAATGGGAAGACATAAGTATGGACTTCATCGTGGGACTACCAAACACTTCCCAGAAACATGATTCCATATGGGTTATCGTGGACAGACTCACGAAGACGGCACATTTTCTTCCGGTACACACCACCTATTCTACCAAGAAATATGCCGAGATTTACCTCGATCGTATTGTTTGCCTGCATGGAATACCTAAGACAATTATCTCCGGTCGTGGTCCTCAGTTTGTAGCACGCTTTTGGAAACAACTGCAAATGTCTCTTGGCACAAAGCTGATTCGTAGCTCAGCATACCACCCTCAGACCGATGGACAAACGGAAAGAGTAAACCAAATTCTTGAAGACATGCTGAGAGCCTGTGTCATTCATTATGACAAGAATTGGGACAAATGCCTACCCCTAGCAGAGTTCTCGTACAGCAACAGCTATCAAACGAGTTTGAAAATGGCACCATTTGAGGCCCTGTACGGACGAAGGTGTCGAACTCCTTTGAGCTGGTCACAAACCGGAGAACGTAAAATAATTGGACCCGACCTGGTAATCGAGGCAGAGGAGAAAGTAAAAGTAATACAAGCAAATCTTAGAGCCGCACAAGCTCGACAAAAGAGCTATTCTGACAAAAGGAGGAAGCCCCTAAAGTTCGAAGTTGGCGATCATGTCTATCTTCGAGTTTCACCAACCAAGGGAGTGCGAAGATTCGGAATCAAAGGCAAACTAGCTCCCCGTTATGTTGGTCCTTACGAAATCATTGAGAGCTGCGGACCCGTAGCCTACAAATTACGACTGCCCCCTCAGCTCACGGCCACCCATGATGTCTTCCACGTATCTCAACTCAAGAAGTGTATTCGAGTCCCTACTGAGATTTGTGGAACAACAAGAAATATCGTTGGAACCCGACCTCTCGTATGTCGAACACCCAGTTAAGATTCTGGATCAAAAAGAAAGAGAAACCAGGAGGAAAGTAATTAGAATGTATAAAATACAATGGAATCACCACACGGAAGAAGAAGCCACCTGGGAAACGGAGAGCCACCTGAACCAACTTTTCCCTGGGTTTCTTATCTCGACCACTGGTATGTGCACCCACGCCCACACTAAGAATTACCGAATCTCGGGGCGAGATTCTTGTTAAGGGGGGAAGGCTGTGACAACCCTGGTAATTACTCTTCCAAAATCAATGTCATTAGCCTAACTCTATGATTAAACCAACTAATGAAAGGGTGGAAAGGATTAAAACGAGTTCAGTTGGAATTCAAATTTAATTTGAGCACATTGGTTACTTTTGAACATTTAAATTTAACTTTCAAACCATAAGCCAAATGAGATTTTGCCTGAAACCAAAGTTGTAGAACTTTTTATTTTGAACAACTTTCGTGTTCAAAAGTTTTTGAAATTCAAATCAGAAAGAGGAGAAAACGCCCTGTTTGCACCCAGCCCCCTGAAGTTTTTCAAATTTTTGCACTTAGGTCCCTCCCTCACCCCTCCCTCCTCTGCTGCACCGCACGCTCGCCCGACCGCCGCCGGCCACCTGGCCCTCGACGCCTGCGCGGCCCCAGGCGCCGAGCCAACCCCGGCGCCCTGCCTGCTGCCCGCCCCCGCTCGGCCAACCGCGGCCGCGCTTTCTTCTCCCTCCCGCACGGCATGCCCCTGCCCAACCGCTGCCCCCCTGCACCACCGCACTGCCGCCCAGTCACTGGTCGCCGCCCCCTCCACCCAGTGCCCCCGTCGTGCCGCCCGAGCTCCCCAACCGCCCGCCCGCGTCGCCTACACGCGACGTCGCGCCCCAGGCGCGCCCAGCGCACGCACGCCACGCGCCCGACGCGCCTCTGGCCGCTGGTCACCGCCGGCCGCACCAATGGTGCCCAGCCTCGCCGCCCCCTCCACCCCGCGTTCTGGCCGTGCCACGCCCGCCCCCACGAGCTCCACCAGCTATAAAGCCAGCACAGCGCCCCTCCCTCCCCTCCTTTCTTCTTCCCCGCAGAACAGAGCACAACAGAGCCGAGCACCGCCCCCACCTCGCCGTGGAACCCCCTGCTCCGGCCCACCTCCGCCCGAGACAAGCGCTGAAACGGGTCCCCCTCAGTGCGCTGAAGCTCCCCAGCCCGAGCCCCGCCGCCCTCATCGCCGGAGCGCCGCCGTCCGCGCCGTCCCACCGCCGCCGCCCCTGCTCGCCGCGGGCAGCCCTGCTCAGACCACCTCCGCCCCAACCGTGACCACCCAAAGGTAGCCCCCAACCTCCTCTTGCTCCTCCCCCACCTTGCCCTCGCCGCCGGCGACCGAGCTCGCCGGAATTTGGCCAGACAGGATGACCCCGCCGTGAAATTGCGACCAGGGACCACATTGCAAGCGCCCAAATCTTTCTAGGGGGTTTTCTGCTAGTTTTCAGGGACCCCTCTGTAAAGAAAGTTTTAACCAAATCAGTGAACTTGTAAAATTCGTATAAAATCGTAGAAAATTCAAAAAAATGCAAACTCAACTGTTCTGGAATCCTTAGAAGAAACTTTACAACTTTTGTTACATAAAGTTCCTCAGATTCTCAATATATTTTGCTCTAGATTAAATGGAAGGTTTAATGGACTTCTTGTGTACCCACTGTTGTAGATCATTGCTGACCCTAATTTTTGGGCAGTGAGTTACTTGCTTAATATTTAGGGCTGTGTAAAAAGATCAGGACCAAAAGCCATCTCTAGATACACCTTTTGTCCAACCTTGTTTTATGCCATAAAGTGTTAGAACTAATTTTTCCTGCTGTTCTGTGATGATTAATGACATGAAACTTTTTCTGTGTTGTTGTAGTAATACCTAGAGGCCACAGAAAAATTTAGAAACATTTTTACTATATGTAACCTGTTCATATGAATTTGTGGTAGGAAAACTTCACTAATTCAAAATAATTAGTAAAGCCCTTATAAAATGTTCATATTTTTACTATGAAACACAATAGAGTAGCTCAACCTGTACAAAATGTTTCATACATAGAAACCCTGTATAACATCCTGTAGAAAATAATCTTTAATAACATGAGCGTAGCTTGTCCCATTTATTATGCTCTAAATCATGTACAAAAAAAATCTGAAAAATTTACAGTAGCACAAATATGGTTATAAAAACACCCTGTAAAATTTTTAGCATCAATACTTGCATGGGTTGTTCTGTAGAAAAATAACTAGATTGTAGCAGTGGCTGTGTATTACATTTTTCATATTTAACGTGCTACACAAAAATGTCTGAAATTTTTACAGTGACCTTATCTCTGCATAATGTACTTTGAATAAAAATTTTATTATCAGAAGCTAACTAGATTAGTAATTGTGTTCAACTCATGTTTGTGTTTAAAAAGAAACTAAGTTTTCAATATAACACAACCCCTTCTTCTTTAATGAAGTCAAATAGATTAAGATAAACTCTATTAACGATTGCCCAGGAAATGTTAAAGTAAATAACTTCACAGCAAAACTTATGTCTTATGAACCGCAACTTTATCGTGAAGGAAATCATGTCGTTTACCATCACCACTGCTCAAACTTGTGCATTCATGTAGAAACGACTACTCTCGCCGACGGGACGTATGAGTTGGTGCCCGAGTCCGAGAGTGAGCAGCAAGAAGCCCAGGAAAATCTAACTGAAGCAGTTGAGACCCGGGTCAACGTTCAGACGATCCCCGGACTAACTATTCACAAGAAGGCAAGCCCCGGAGCATAACCCATTTCTTTTCCTAAATTGTGCAACTCACTACTCTTTTACTTGTGCATTAAGTTTATAGGAGTTGAATGAAAACTTAGTTGCATGATGTTAGGAACCCATGCTTGAAAACTAGACGTAAGGATCGATAGAATGCTATGCTAATAGGACTCCGGTAAAAGTCGAGTGATTTCCTGTCACTCGCGAGAAAATAGGAGTTGAATGTTTACTACACGCTGCAATCATAAGGACACGGACGGGCTATGGAACGATGGTTACGATTGAGGCCCGTCTGTCTAGTGAAAAATGCTAAGGCCGCAGGGTGTGGTAGTGATGGTTAAGTCTTTGAACGTACTAAACACATGCCGAGATTATGGGAATCGGTAAGCTTAAGTACCTGATTGGCCCGGCAAGGGGACGGCATCCTACCCTTTGAACTTCGGTCCCACTATATGGTGAGTGCACGAGTGGTCACGACCCGGCGCCGAACCGTGGCGTGGGGCTCGTGTACTCTCGGAGGGTAGCCCCGATCCCCGGCCCGGAAAGAAAGGGGAAAAGTTGCACGTGTGACTCTGTGAGTAACCACGTGACGTGTGTTTAGGTTTCCCTTGCAAGGTTAAGAAATTCGATTCGAATCGTCCGTTT
The DNA here is from genome assembly GCA_032594955.1 of Panicum miliaceum. Lineage (NCBI taxonomy): Eukaryota > Viridiplantae > Streptophyta > Magnoliopsida > Poales > Poaceae > Panicum > Panicum miliaceum. The sequence goes on along the minus strand of CM064056.1, from coordinate 42,248,633 downwards.
CTCACGGCTATTGAGACTGCTTAACCATTTTTACCCACAGAGTAAGAAGAGAAACAATGATGATGAATGAACTTGTGGGATGAAATTTAATGCTTCACCATGTATGATATTGGATAGTTGCTTACCTAGAATGGATAATGAAACTAGAATCTTGAGCTAAAAGTTGAAAGTAAGGATCCACTCGTAGACGCTTTTTGGCAAAACAAACCCCTCAAGCCAAAAGCCTCGCATGTCTAGGAGTCGGCTAAGTATACCTCAATAGTCGGGTAAGCCTTGCTGAGTATTAGTATACTCAGCCTTGCTTGTGGCTTGTTTTCAGGTGAGACCTTCGAAGACATGATTGCTAGTTGACTTGGCCTTCTACCCTCCCTCCTGGTTGGTCGGTGGAATGGGATGCGCCCCCGGCCAACGGTGATGGTGCCGAATGATGTCTCGTACGGGCTTCATCGAGACATCCTGTATCGTCGAGTAGCTATCGTTGTTTTATTTTCCGCTGCAACTTAAACTCTGAAAAACTTCTTAGTTATGATCACTGAAGTACTTGGTTTCCAAACTCAAACTTGGTCTGTAATATTCACTTATGATAATTTTGTAATATTTGCTGGAATGTGGTATTCTCTGGGCTCATCATCGCATGAGCATTTGTATGTATGGCATTTGATCCGCTCTACCGTGGTTGTATCGGGAGGTTATACCCGACAGACCAGTGGATTACTCCGTTTGAAGTGTAAGGTTAACCGAGATCGCCCTAATAATGATGGTTAATACACTTGAGCCGGATTAATTCAGGTGGTTCTGCCACAGCGTCGGCGGCAAATCGGCCGATTTGCTGTAGAGATGATCGGCTATGGGTCAGCCGATGATCGTATAGTAATTGTAAAGAAGACTGCTAGAGCGATCTAAACAATTACTATAGAAGCAACACTTGAAACAGATCTAATCGGCTGTATGGCGATGAATCGAAGGAGAACAATGACGAAGCCGATTACTCTGATCTCAAGCTGGATAACTGGTGATAATACTAGAATAACAGGTAAAACTCGCAATTCTAGTAAATATCGATAACTTGTGAATAAATCCAAACGAAACCACAGCGATGCGCCCGTAGTTAAAGCTCGGATATTACTCGATAAGCGGAACCTACCAATTGGCCGGACATCAGGTTGATGCAGCCCTGCCAATCCGTACGAACTCGTGGAAGAAGAAAATATTGGCGAAGTCGCCGACTTGAAAGTAAAGTACTGGTAAAAAGTAGAAGTATTTTGTTGATTGATGTGTTGATATCTCGCAAAGCCCTAGCGACTCCTATTTATACCCTGAAACTAGGACTCCTGGTCGATTACGACTTGTTACAACCTTATTAAAAAACAGGAAAACTACTATATCTATAATAACTTTTAAAAAGGAAACGGACTCCCGCAGAATCTTCCGCCGCCGTTTCCTAATCCAATCAGGACCTCTTCAATTGCTTCCCGACCGACTTAGCATGCCTTGTTGACCAGCTTTTGACCAGGATCTTCTGGAATAATCCTATCCTGTTGGCATAGGCTGCGCCACCAATCGGCCGATTTTCAACTGTTACCTCTATCGGCCGATTCCTTACTGTAGCTTTGAGTTCTGCTTCATCGGCCAATCTTCTCCTCCTGACGCTGATTCAATACGTGTCAAAATCTGGCGTCAACACATGCCCCCCAGTTTTGGAGTAAAATATAACTTTTTCTTCGAAACTCTTTCTTTAATCCTTCTCTCTAAGCTTCCCCATTGTGACAGGAGTAAACCTCAGAATCAATTGCGTTACCTTTTCCTCTGCATCTGATCCTTTCTCTAGAATCGGCTCCATGACATGGAATCCGGTAACAGGATAAACATCATGTTGGCGTGTAGACTCAAACTTTGACCATCTCCCCTGGCAGCTTTACATTTACTGATGCCTTTACTCCGACGGTACACATCTTGCCAACCCTTTGTCTCTTCCTTTCTATAAATACGACTCTTCGTACTATTTCCAAAAATGCTCATCTTGCTCGTCTTCTTTTCCTTCTGAATCCCGACCCTCGCCGTCTTTGGTCAAACATTAAAATGTCTTCTCGATCCTCCTCTTCCGTTAACCAGGTATCAATTTTCTCTCCATCCCTTCCTGAGATATCTTACTTGGTTCCAACATGTTTGTCTATTCTTTCTTTCAGCCGAACCATCTTAACCCTGGTTTGGAAAGAGCGATCGAAATCGTGCATTCAGACAAACCATTGTCGCGAGCTGATATAGATCTGATAAATGCTCATACTGAAGAACTCAAAGATCATGCTCCTGCCAATATCCGACCAATCTTGGATTATATGGATCTCGTCTGCTTTGAACAAATGCCAACCTCTGACGAGAGTTCTTCATCTACACATCGACTTGCTGAAGCTAAGACTGAAGTCGCCATGAAAGATTTGGAAGAGGAGAAGGCCCGCCTGCTGAAAGAACTCTGCAACCGAGCTGAAACTGGAGCCACTGCAAAGGACTTGAAAGATGAAAGGCTCACCCTCATGATAAGACTAGGTCGCGTCGAAAGAGAAATCCAACGTAGGCGTAATCAGTAGTATTTTTATTCTAAGGGCAACTTATACCATGTCGGCCATGTAATCTTGATATATCCTGCTGTAAGTTATGCATCTACCCAAATGCTTGGATAGTACCTCTTCAGATATCGTCCATTTAGAGCTCTTGGGAATTCCTCCCCTTCTATTGTCTCCAGAATGTATGCATTTCCAGGAGCACATCGGCCGATTCTATACGGCCCTTCCCAAGTGGGTGACCATTTACCGAATTTGGGATCCTTAGATCCTATCGGTACCACCAGCTTCCATACCAAATCTCCCTGAGAGAACTGTTTGACTTTGACCTTTTTGTCATACCATCTGGCCACCCTTTTCTTGTTCTCTTCTATGCTAATCAGGGCTCTTAACCGCAAACCCACCGAATCGTCAAGTTCATCTTTCATGAGAAAGGAATAGTCATCGGCCGTTAACTGATCCTGTAGCGATATTCGTCTTGACCCTGTCCTTATCTCCCATGGTAAGACCGCTTCATGGCCATAAACCAAATGATAAGGGGATATTTTAGTGGCCCCATGAAAAGCCATCCTGTACGCCCATAAAGATTCAGCCAAAGACATATGCCACTTCTTGGGTTGCTCTTCTACCTTCCTCTTCATTAGCTTGATTATCCCCTTGTTAGACGATTCTGCTTGGCCATTGGCTTGAGCATAGTATGGAGAAGAATTTAATAATTTAATTCCCATATCGGCGCCGAACTCTCCGAATTCTCCAGAAGTGAACATTGTCCCTTGATCAGTTGTGATGGTTTGAGGAATACCAAATCGATATATAATATGGCTTTTAACAAACTCAATCATATCGGCTGATGTCACGTTCCTCAAAGAAACTTCCTCCACCCACTTGGTAAAATAATCTGTAGCCACCAATTTGAACTTATGCCCTTTGCTAGATGGAGGATGAATCTGCCCGATGAGATCTATTCCCCAACCTCTGAACGGCCACGGCTTAATTATTGGATTCATAGCCGATGCTGGTGCGCGCTGCACATTGCCAAACCTTTGGCAGTCTTTGCATCCTTTGTAATATTTGAAACAATCTTCAAGGATGGTCGGCCAGTAATATCCATTGTTCCTGATCATCCATTTCATTTTGTGAGCCGATTGATGAGCCCCACATACGCCTTCATGGATCTCTCCCATCAGAACCTTTGCCTCTTCTGTTCCCAGGCATTTGAGAAGAACTCCATCAATCGTCCGAAAAAATAAGTCATCCTCAAGCAACACATACTTTGTAGCCTGAAAACGTGTTCGCCGATCCACCTTTTGGGATGGATTTCTCAAGTAATCGGCGATCTCCTTCCGCCAGTCATCGGCCGCGAGTTCTAGCGTCATCGCTCCCTGAATCGGCCGATACCCAGAAGCATGTTGAGCCAGTCTGTTGGCTTATTCATTATAATCTCTGGGGATGTGCTCAATTATTGCAGATTTGAATCCTTTCAAAAGTTGAAGACAATCCTCATAATAAATCCTCAAGATGTCGTCCTTGCACTCAGATCGTCCTGTTAACTGATCCACAATGAGCATGGAGTCCCCAAAGATCTCGACTGCATCAGCTCTGACTTCCCTTAATAATTGGATGCCTTTCAGAACAGCTCGATATTCCGCCTGGTTATTGGTTGCAGAAGCTTCTATCGGCAGAGAGAAATCATAAGTTGCCCCCCGAGGCGACACAAGAACGACGCCGATTCCTGATCCGACCCCACACAAAGAACCATCAAAATATAGAGTCCATGGAACTGGTTCAACGGTGGCAATTTCTGGTCCACAATGCTGAACTACGAAATCGGCCATCACTTGACCTTTGACGGCTTTGGCCGATTCGTACCTTAGATCGAATTCTGACAAAGCCAGGATCCATTTTCCAATCCGCCCCTTCAAAATCGGCAACGATAGCATATACTTCACCACATCGTCTTTGCATACGACTATGCATTCTGCCGATAGCAAATAGTGCCTGAGCTTAGTACATGAAAAGTACAAGCACAAGCATAATCGCTCCACCGAAGAATATCTTGTTTCGGCGTCTAAAAGTCTTCTGCTGACGTAGTATACCACCCGTTCTTTCCCTTCAAACTCCTGTACCAACGCCGATCCAATAGCCTGCTCGTCAGCCGATAAATATAACTTGAACGGCTTACCAGGCTGTGGCGGGGCTAACACCAGAGGTGAAACCAGATACTGCTTGATATTCTCCAGTGCCTTGCGTTGTTCTTCTCCCCATGTGAACTCTTGGTCGGGCTTTAATTTCAACAGAGGGGTAAAAGCCTGAATACGTCCCAATAGATTGGATATGAATCTTCTGATGAAATTGACCTTGCCGATGAGGGACTGCAGTTCAGTTTTATTTTGTTGGGTCACTACTTTGTTGATGGCGTCTATAGTCTTGCGGCTGACTTCTATCCCACGCTCATGGACCATAAATCCCAAGAATTGTCCGGCCGATACACCAAACGCACACTTGTTTGGGTTCATCTTCAGCCCATGTTTCCTTGTGCACTCCAGCACTTCCTGTAAATCGGCCAGATGATCCTGGTGACCTTTTGACTTGACCACGACGTCATCTATATAAATTTCCACTGATGAACCAATGAGTTTGTGGAAGATGTAGTTCATGGCCCGTAGATATGTAGCACCGGCGTTTTTCAAGCCAAAAGTCATAACCACCCATTCAAATAAACCAAGATGGCCTGGGCACCTAAAAGCCGTTTTCGAAATATCTTCCTCGGCCATTAATATCTGATTTTATCCGGCACTCCCATCCATGAAGCTTATGACTTTGTGGCCTGCGGCAGCATCCACCAAGATATCGGCCGCTGGCATCGGATAACCATCCATTGGCGTAGCCTGATTTAAGTTCCTAAAATCGATGCACACACGCAATTTTCCATTCTTCTTGTATACAGGCACAATGTTAGAAATCCATTCGGTGTAGCGGCACTGCCGAATAAATCCTGCCTCAATCAACTTTGTAATCTCGGCCTTTATGTCAGGTAGAATCTTGGGGTTACACCGCCGTGCAGGTTGCTGATACGGCCGATATCCTAATTTTATAGGTAACCGGTGCTCAACAATAGACCGGTCTAGTCCTGGCATCTCGTGGTATTCCCAAGCAAAGCAATCCCTGAACTCTTTCAATAATCTTATCAATTTGCATTTGTACCCAGAATCCAAATTGGCACTAATGTACGTCGGCCTTGATTTGCTGCTATCTCCCAAATCTACCATCTCTAATAAATCGGCCGACGTGAACCCGTGCCCCAGCTTCCCATCTCCTCGGACGAGCTGATCCATCTATTCTGAATCTTCAGAGCCGACTGCTTGGATCGGTTGTAGACCGAAATCGGACACTTTCAGGAAGTCAGTGTCCCAAGTCCTGCCAGATATACACTTGACGCGTTCGCAGCTCCACTGTTGTGTGTTGGCCGCTGCAACGCTGTAGACGGAATCGGCAGCGACTATCTCTGTATTGTCGCCGACCCATTGTACAAGGCATTGATGCATAGTAGATGGGACACAGCAGTTTGCATGTATCCAGTCGCGACCAAGCAGCATATTATAGGACCCTTTGCCATTAATGACGAAGAAAGTAGTAGGGAGGGTCTTACTGCCGATGGTGAGGTCGACGCAGAATGCTCCGCGGGCGAGTGACACGTTGCCTTCGAAGTCCTTTAGCGTCATGTCTGTCTTGGTGAGGTCGTCAACGCTCTTGCCCAGCTTGCGGAACATGGCATACGGCATGATGTTGACTGTCGCGCCTCCATCTACCAGTAGTCTGGTGACGGGTCTTCCGTTGACATAACCCTTGAGAAACAACGCTTTGAGATGTTGTCGTTTTTCTTCTTCTGGTTTTTCAAACGTAGCCGTCATCGGCTCTAATACCAGTTGTGCCACTTGCTCTTCCTCTATTTTTGTCACTTTGTCTCGATCGCTTGGCGCCATGAACTCCATCGGCAGTATGAAAACCATATCAATCTCGGCTGCCGATTCTTGGTTATCCGTTTCTTGATCGCTTTTCTTTGGGCGCCAAACCCGAGATTTAACATTCCTTCTTTCTGGCACGTGTCTTTGTTCTTCTTCTTGATGCTCCAACTGGCGTAGGCGTTGGATCCTTCGCTTTTGGGATCTGGATAGGCCATCGGGACACCACCTGGGATTCACTGGTTTGGCTGATGATCTGGCGTGTTCCCAATCTGGTTCCCTTCCTAGGGGATCTTTGTCTGACACCCTATCATCGGCCATCTCTTCCAGCTGATCACGTGCGCTGATCCTGCCCCCCAGTCCATCTTGCTGGCCGATCTTGCTTTCTGACCTGTTGCACTGGTCAACTCTGCCCCCCAGCCGATCATGCGCCGAAACACGCCGTTCTTTGCGCCGATTTCTGTTGATCGGCTCTGATCCTCTGTCCCTAGAGTGTGGCTTCGAGCGATCGTTGCGGTTTGATCCGTTGCACTCCGGACAGTTATCGGCGGACGGCAATCTGATATCGTTCTCCCAGCAGTGGATGAAGAACGGACATTGCCAGTGATCTTCATGCCGACGTATCATCTCTTCCTGGTATTGTGCTTGTTCTTGCCGCTGCCGATATTTGCTCAGTAAGAATCGGGAGGTGACAGGCCTGCGTGGTCGTTCTGGCCCTCGCCTATTTCTTCTGATTTCCTCCGTCGAGATCTGCCCCCTGGGGTCGACAGCGCCGCCTCTTCTCGCCGATTCTGACATCAGCACCTTGGTTTGATTTGAGTCTTCTCCAGCGTTGACCGTGTTGGCCGGGAAGGGATGCTGATCTATCTTCATCGGCATTGCCGATTTGGTTGGAGTTTCAAATCTGAGCTGCCCCTGCTCAATGGCCGATTGTATCTGCTGGCGGAAGACTTTACATTCATTGGTGTCATGAGAAGTAGCGTTGTGCCACTTGCAGTATTTCATCTTCTTAAGTTGATCAGCCGTAGGGATGGTGTGATGTTGCGACAGCTTAATCTGTCCCTCCTGAAGCAGTAGATCAAAAATTTTATCGGCCTTCGACGTGTCAAAGCCGAATGTCTCTGGCTCCTTCTTGCCAAAGGGGCAGGATATTGGTTTTTTCCCTTTTACCCGTTCCTCCAGGCCGATTTCTTCCTCCGCGTCAGATTCAAATCCCTCCAAGTATGCCACCTTCTTCTGGAAGCTCCTCCGCTGTTCAAACGGTCGGACCTCCTGCCCTGACAATCGGTGGACGATTTGACTCAGCCTCTCAAACTCTTGGGCAGCATATCTCTCTCTGATTTGCGGTAAGAGGCCCTGGAAAGCGATATCGGCCAACTGTGCATCAGTCAGAGCCAGACTGTAGCACTTGTTCTTGATTTCTCTGAACCTCTATATGTACCCTGTCACTGGTTCATCGCTCCTCTGCCTGAGGCTGGTTAAATCCAAAATCTTCATCTCGTCTACTCCTGCATAGAAGTACTTGTGGAATTGTTTCTCCAGATCGGCCCACGTGACGATAGAATTTGGCGGTAAAGTGGTGAACCACTGGAAGGCCGATCCGGATAGAAATGATGAAAATAACCGTACCCTCAGAGCATCTTGCGTAGCAGCTTCTCCGCACTGGATGATGAATCTGTTAATGTGCTCCACCGTGGAAGTGTCGTCCGTCCCTGAGAACTTGGTGAAATCAGGAACTTTGTAGCGGTGTGGGAACGGCAACGAGTCATAGTCCGATGGATACGGCGTCTTGTAAGTATAAGATTGAACTTTCGGCTTCAGCCCAAACTGATCTTGGATTACTTCTGCTATCTTTGCCGTCCAGTCCACTTGCTGCTGATGAACAGTTGTTCGAGGCGCGGGCATATGCTGAAGGGCTGGTATGGCCGGGTGATGAATCAGCGAACTTTGCTGAGCGGCCGATGGTTGATGGCGAAACGAGTCTGCACCCCCTTCGTACGTCACTGCTGGCGCCGTGCCTCTGAGTAATTCCACAGTGCTTGCCCCCCTGCCGATTTCTGGTAAAATCGGCTGGTACTGGGAGACCGTCGGCCGGGCGGCAGATTGGTATGGCACCTGAAACGGATAAATACCATGCCCGTTCGCTGGCTCGGGAAAATACGCTGTGGTCGACGTCCCCCACGGCGCTGAGGTTGCAGGTAGTGTTTGCACAGAAGCCATCTGAACGGGTTGAAGCGACACTAGCGATGGAAGACATGGCGCACCGCTGTATCTTGGAGACGCCGGAGGTGGTGGAGAGCTGTATCCCTCGCGCTGCGTCAATATCGGCGGAGAAGCCGATTGGGATATGTATGGTAGGCTTCTGGCTGGCAGAGTAGTTGGAGGGGCATATGCCGGTCCCTGATAGCCTTGAACGGCTCCACTGGCAGAGAGTTGACGACGGCGTTATACACCGTATTGCTCATCACCGAGGATTGGTCGATGAATGCTTGATACACGGACTGCTGAATCATCTCTGACATCTTACCCGACTCTTCAGCAATGGTGATGTGGCGAGGCGCTGGGATAGGAGCCTTCTTGACTGCTTCCCCGCTTCTGGTACGACTGAACGACTGGAGGTACATCTTCTTGTAATCTTCCAGATGTTTGGCCAATTCCTCCCTCTGGTCGTCCTTGAGATCAGCTTCTATGACCCCAATGATGTTGCTGTCAGAGATTTCTGCGTTGTTTGACATATCAGATCTTGGATGGTCCCACTGGGCGTGCCAAAAGTGTGTTGGCGCTAAAATCGGCCGGGTAGGAATCGGCCGACGGGTCTTCAGCGTCGGACACACGACCCGGGAGAATCTGCTTAGCTCCTGTTCGGGTTATCGCCCTGGTGCGGTTCGCGCGGCGTGCCAGTCAATCTGACCTATTGATTGACAAGGAAATAGAGTATTAAATTCCAGGCGCGTCGATCGGCTGGATTTCCGATCTGTCCTGTGGAGCGCGTCGGCGGCAAATCGGCCGATTTACTGTAGAGATGATCGGCTATGGGTCAGCCGATGGTCGTATAGTAATTGTAAAGAAGACTGCTAGAGCGATCTAAACAATTACTATAGAAGCAACACTTGAAACAGATCTAATCGGCTGTATGGCGATGAATCGAAGGAGAACAATGACGAAGCCGATTACTCTGATCTCAAGCTGGATAACTGGTGATAATACTAGAATAACAGGTAAAACTCGCAATTCTAGTAAATATCGATAACTTGTGAATAAATCCAAACGAAACCACAGCGATGCGCCTGTAGTTAAAGCTCGGATATTACTCGATAAGCGGAACCTACCAATTGGCCGGAGATCAGGTTGATGCAGCCCTGCCAATCCGTACGAACTCGTGGAAGAAGAAAATATTGGCGAAGTCGCCGACTTGAAAGTAAAGTACTGGTAAAAAGTAGAAGTATTTTGTTGATTGATGTGTTGATATCTCGCAAAGCCCTAGCGACTCCTATTTATACCCTGAAACTAGGACTCCTGGTCGATTACGACTTGTTACAACCTTATTAAAAAACAGGAAAACTACTATATCTATAATAACTTTTAAAAAGGAAACGGACTCCCGCAGAATCTTCCGCCGCCGTTTCCTAATCCAATCAGGACCTCTTCAATTGCTTCCCGACCGACTTAGCATGCCTTGTTGACCAGCTTTTGACCAGGATCTTCTGGAATAATCCTATCCTGTTGGCATAGGCTGCGCCACCAATCGGCCGATTTTCAACTGTTACCTCTATCGGCCGATTCCTTACTGTAGCTTTGAGTTCTGCTTCATCGGCCAATCTTCTCCTCCTGACGCTGATTCAATACGTGTCAAAATCTGGCGTCAACACATGCCCCCCAGTTTTGGAGTAAAATATAACTTTTTCTTCGAAACTCTTTCTTTAATCCTTCTCTCTAAGCTTCCCCATTGTGACAGGAGTAAACCTCAGAATCAATTGCGTTACCTTTTCCTCTGCATCTGATCCTTTCTCTAGAATCGGCTCCATGACATGGAATCCGGTAACAGGATAAACATCATGTTGGCGTGTAGACTCAAACTTTGACCATCTCCCCTGGCAGCTTTACATTTACTGATGCCTTTACTCCGACGGTACACATCTTGCCAACCCTTTGTCTCTTCCTTTCTATAAATACGACTCTTCGTACTATTTCCAAAAATGCTCATCTTGCTCGTCTTCTTTTCCTTCTGAATCCCGACCCTCGCCGTCTTTGGTCAAACATTAAAATGTCTTCTCGATCCTCCTCTTCCGTTAACCAGGTATCAATTTTCTCTCCATCCCTTCCTGAGATATCTTACTTGGTTCCAACATGTTTGTCTATTCTTTCTTTCAGCCGAACCATCTTAACCCTGGTTTGGAAAGAGCGATCGAAATCGTGCATTCAGACAAACCATTGTCGCGAGCTGATATAGATCTGATAAATGCTCATACTGAAGAACTCAAAGATCATGCTCCTGCCAATATCCGACCAATCTTGGATTATATGGATCTCGTCTGCTTTGAACAAATGCCAACCTCTGACGAGAGTTCTTCATCTACACATCGACTTGCTGAAGCTAAGACTGAAGTCGCCATGAAAGATTTGGAAGAGGAGAAGGCCCGCCTGCTGAAAGAACTCTGCAACCGAGCTGAAACTGGAGCCACTGCAAAGGACTTGAAAGATGAAAGGCTCACCCTCATGATAAGACTAGGTCGCGTCGAAAGAGAAATCCAACGTAGGCGTAATCAGTAGTATTTTTATTCTAAGGGCAACTTATACCATGTCGGCCATGTAATCTTGATATATCCTGCTGTAAGTTATGCATCTACCCAAATGCTTGGATAGTACCTCTTCAGATATCGTCCATTTAGAGCTCTTGGGAATTCCTCCCCTTCTATTGTCTCCAGAATGTATGCATTTCCAGGAGCACATCGGCCGATTCTATACGGCCCTTCCCAAGTGGGTGACCATTTACCGAATTTGGGATCCTTAGATCCTATCGGTACCACCAGCTTCCATACCAAATCTCCCTGAGAGAACTGTTTGACTTTGACCTTTTTGTCATACCATCTGGCCACCCTTTTCTTGTTCTCTTCTATGCTAATCAGGGCTCTTAACCGCAAACCCACCGAATCGTCAAGTTCATCTTTCATGAGAAAGGAATAGTCATCGGCCGTTAACTGATCCTGTAGCGATATTCGTCTTGACCCTGTCCTTATCTCCCATGGTAAGACCGCTTCATGGCCATAAACCAAATGATAAGGGGATATTTTAGTGGCCCCATGAAAAGCCATCCTGTACGCCCATAAAGATTCAGCCAAAGACATATGCCACTTCTTGGGTTGCTCTTCTACCTTCCTCTTCATTAGCTTGATTATCCCCTTGTTAGACGATTCTGCTTGGCCATTGGCTTGAGCATAGTATGGAGAAGAATTTAATAATTTAATTCCCATATCGGCGCCGAACTCTCCGAATTCTCCAGAAGTGAACATTGTCCCTTGATCAGTTGTGATGGTTTGAGGAATACCAAATCGATATATAATATGGCTTTTAACAAACTCAATCATATCGGCTGATGTCACGTTCCTCAAAGAAACTTCCTCCACCCACTTGGTAAAATAATCTGTAGCCACCAATTTGAACTTATGCCCTTTGCTAGATGGAGGATGAATCTGCCCGATGAGATCTATTCCCCAACCTCTGAACGGCCACGGCTTAATTATTGGATTCATAGCCGATGCTGGTGCGCGCTGCACATTGCCAAACCTTTGGCAGTCTTTGCATCCTTTGTAATATTTGAAACAATCTTCAAGGATGGTCGGCCAGTAATATCCATTGTTCCTGATCATCCATTTCATTTTGTGAGCCGATTGATGAGCCCCACATACGCCTTCATGGATCTCTCCCATCAGAACCTTTGCCTCTTCTGTTCCCAGGCATTTGAGAAGAACTCCATCAATCGTCCGAAAAAATAAGTCATCCTCAAGCAACACATACTTTGTAGCCTGAAAACGTGTTCGCCGATCCACCTTTTGGGATGGATTTTTCAAGTAATCGGCGATCTCCTTCCGCCAGTCATCGGCCGCGAGTTCTAGCGTCATCGCTCCCTGAATCGGCCGATACCCAGAAGCATGTTGAGCCAGTCTGTTGGCTTATTCATTATAATCTCTGGGGATGTGCTCAATTATTGCAGATTTGAATCCTTTCAAAAGTTGAAGACAATCCTCATAATAAATCCTCAAGATGTCGTCCTTGCACTCAGATCGTCCTGTTAACTGATCCACAATGAGCATGGAGTCCCCAAAGATCTCGACTGCATCAGCTCTGACTTCCCTTAATAATTGGATGCCTTTCAGAACAGCTCGATATTCCGCCTGGTTATTGGTTGCAGAAGCTTCTATCGGCAGAGAGAAATCATAAGTTGCCCCCCGAGGCGACACAAGAACGACGCCGATTCCTGATCCGACCCCACACAAAGAACCATCAAAATATAGAGTCCATGGAACTGGTTCAACGGTGGCAATTTCTGGTCCACAATGCTGAACTACGAAATCGGCCATCACTTGACCTTTGACGGCTTTGGCCGATTCGTACCTTAGATCGAATTCTGACAAAGCCAGGATCCATTTTCCAATCCGCCCCTTCAAAATCGGCAACGATAGCATATACTTCACCACATCGTCTTTGCATACGACTATGCATTCTGCCGATAGCAAATAGTGCCTGAGCTTAGTACATGAAAAGTACAAGCACAAGCATAATCGCTCCACCGAAGAATATCTTGTTTCGGCGTCTAAAAGTCTTCTGCTGACGTAGTATACCACCCGTTCTTTCCCTTCAAACTCCTGTACCAACGCCGATCCAATAGCCTGCTCGTCAGCCGATAAATATAACTTGAACGGCTTACCAGGCTGTGGCGGGGCTAACACCAGAGGTGAAACCAGATACTGCTTGATATTCTCCAGTGCCTTGCGTTGTTCTTCTCCCCATGTGAACTCTTGGTCGGGCTTTAATTTCAACAGAGGGGTAAAAGCCTGAATACGTCCCAATAGATTGGATATGAATCTTCTGATGAAATTGACCTTGCCGATGAGGGACTGCAGTTCAGTTTTATTTTGTTGGGTCACTACTTTGTTGATGGCGTCTATAGTCTTGCGGCTGACTTCTATCCCACGCTCATGGACCATAAATCCCAAGAATTGTCCGGCCGATACACCAAACGCACACTTGTTTGGGTTCATCTTCAGCCCATGTTTCCTTGTGCACTCCAGCACTTCCTGTAAATCGGCCAGATGATCCTGGTGACCTTTTGACTTGACCACGACGTCATCTATATAAATTTCCACTGATGAACCAATGAGTTTGTGGAAGATGTAGTTCATGGCCCGTAGATATGTAGCGCCGGCGTTTTTCAAGCCAAAAGTCATAACCACCCATTCAAATAAACCAAGATGGCCTGGGCACCTAAAAGCCGTTTTCGAAATATCTTCCTCGGCCATTAATATCTGATTTTATCCGGCACTCCCATCCATGAAGCTTATGACTTTGTGGCCTGCGGCAGCATCCACCAAGATATCGGCCGCTGGCATCGGATAACCATCCATTGGCGTAGCCTGATTTAAGTTCCTAAAATCGATGCACACACGCAATTTTCCATTCTTCTTGTATACAGGCACAATGTTAGAAATCCATTCGGTGTAGCGGCACTGCCGAATAAATCCTGCCTCAATCAACTTTGTAATCTCGGCCTTTATGTCAGGTAGAATCTTGGGGTTACACCGCCGTGCAGGTTGCTGATACGGCCGATATCCTAATTTTATAGGTAACCGGTGCTCAACAATAGACCGGTCTAGTCCTGGCATCTCGTGGTATTCCCAAGCAAAGCAATCCCTGAACTCTTTCAATAATCTTATCAATTTGCATTTGTACCCAGAATCCAAATTGGCACTAATGTACGTCGGCCTTGATTTGCTGCTATCTCCCAAATCTACCATCTCTAATAAATCGGCCGACGTGAACCCGTGCCCCAGCTTCCCATCTCCTCGGACGAGCTGATCCATCTATTCTGAATCTTCAGAGCCGACTGCTTGGATCGGTTGTAGACCGAAATCGGACACTTTCAGGAAGTCAGTGTCCCAAGTCCTGCCAGATATACACTTGACGCGTTCGCAGCTCCACTGTTGTGTGTTGGCCGCTGCAACGCTGTAGACGGAATCGGCAGCGACTATCTCTGTATTGTCGCCGACCCATTGTACAAGGCATTGATGCATAGTAGATGGGACACAGCAGTTTGCATGTATCCAGTCGCGACCAAGCAGCATATTATAGGACCCTTTGCCATTAATGACGAAGAAAGTAGTAGGGAGGGTCTTACTGCCGATGGTGAGGTCGACGCAGAATGCTCCGCGGGCGAGTGACACGTTGCCTTCGAAGTCCTTTAGCGTCATGTCTGTCTTGGTGAGGTCGTCAACGCTCTTGCCCAGCTTGCGGAACATGGCATACGGCATGATGTTGACTGTCGCGCCTCCATCTACCAGTAGTCTGGTGACGGGTCTTCCGTTGACATAACCCTTGAGAAACAACGCTTTGAGATGTTGTCGTTTTTCTTCTTCTGGTTTTTCAAACGTAGCCGTCATCGGCTCTAATACCAGTTGTGCCACTTGCTCTTCCTCTATTTTTGTCACTTTGTCTCGATCGCTTGGCGCCATGAACTCCATCGGCAGTATGAAAACCATATCAATCTCGGCTGCCGATTCTTGGTTATCCGTTTCTTGATCGCTTTTCTTTGGGCGCCAAACCCGAGATTTAACATTCCTTCTTTCTGGCACGTGTCTTTGTTCTTCTTCTTGATGCTCCAACTGGCGTAGGCGTTGGATCCTTCGCTTTTGGGATCTGGATAGGCCATCGGGACACCACCTGGGATTCACTGGTTTGGCTGATGATCTGGCGTGTTCCCAATCTGGTTCCCTTCCTAGGGGATCTTTGTCTGACACCCTATCATCGGCCATCTCTTCCAGCTGATCACGTGCGCTGATCCTGCCCCCCAGTCCATCTTGCTGGCCGATCTTGCTTTCTGACCTGTTGCACTGGTCAACTCTGCCCCCCAGCCGATCATGCGCCGAAACACGCCGTTCTTTGCGCCGATTTCTGTTGATCGGCTCTGATCCTCTGTCCCTAGAGTGTGGCTTCGAGCGATCGTTGCGGTTTGATCCGTTGCACTCCGGACAGTTATCGGCGGACGGCAATCTGATATCGTTCTCCCAGCAGTGGATGAAGAACGGACATTGCCAGTGATCTTCATGCCGACGTATCATCTCTTCCTGGTATTGTGCTTGTTCTTGCCGCTGCCGATATTTGCTCAGTAAGAATCGGGAGGTGACAGGCCTGCGTGGTCGTTCTGGCCCTCGCCTATTTCTTCTGATTTCCTCCGTCGAGATCTGCCCCCTGGGGTCGACAGCGCCGCCTCTTCTCGCCGATTCTGACATCAGCACCTTGGTTTGATTTGAGTCTTCTCCAGCGTTGACCGTGTTGGCCGGGAAGGGATGCTGATCTATCTTCATCGGCATTGCCGATTTGGTTGGAGTTTCAAATCTGAGCTGCCCCTGCTCAATGGCCGATTGTATCTGCTGGCGGAAGACTTTACATTCATTGGTGTCATGAGAAGTAGCGTTGTGCCACTTGCAGTATTTCATCTTCTTAAGTTGATCAGCCGTAGGGATGGTGTGATGTTGCGACAGCTTAATCTGTCCCTCCTGAAGCAGTAGATCAAAAATTTTATCGGCCTTCGACGTGTCAAAGCCGAATGTCTCTGGCTCCTTCTTGCCAAAGGGGCAGGATATTGGTTTTTTCCCTTTTACCCGTTCCTCCAGGCCGATTTCTTCCTCCGCGTCAGATTCAAATCCCTCCAAGTATGCCACCTTCTTCTGGAAGCTCCTCCGCTGTTCAAACGGTCGGACCTCCTGCCCTGACAATCGGTGGACGATTTGACTCAGCCTCTCAAACTCTTGGGCAGCATATCTCTCTCTGATTTGCGGTAAGAGGCCCTGGAAAGCGATATCGGCCAACTGTGCATCAGTCAGAGCCAGACTGTAGCACTTGTTCTTGATTTCTCTGAACCTCTATATGTACCCTGTCACTGGTTCATCGCTCCTCTGCCTGAGGCTGGTTAAATCCAAAATCTTCATCTCGTCTACTCCTGCATAGAAGTACTTGTGGAATTGTTTCTCCAGATCGGCCCACGTGACGATAGAATTTGGCGGTAAAGTGGTGAACCACTGGAAGGCCGATCCGGATAGAAATGATGAAAATAACCGTACCCTCAGAGCATCTTGCGTAGCAGCTTCTCCGCACTGGATGATGAATCTGTTAATGTGCTCCACCGTGGAAGTGTCGTCCGTCCCTGAGAACTTGGTGAAATCAGGAACTTTGTAGCGGTGTGGGAACGGCAACGAGTCATAGTCCGATGGATACGGCGTCTTGTAAGTATAAGATTGAACTTTCGGCTTCAGCCCAAACTGATCTTGGATTACTTCTGCTATCTTTGCCGTCCAGTCCACTTGCTGCTGATGAACAGTTGTTCGAGGCGCGGGCATATGCTGAAGGGCTGGTATGGCCGGGTGATGAATCAGCGAACTTTGCTGAGCGGCCGATGGTTGATGGCGAAACGAGTCTGCACCCCCTTCGTACGTCACTGCTGGCGCCGTGCCTCTGAGTAATTCCACAGTGCTTGCCCCCCTGCCGATTTCTGGTAAAATCGGCTGGTACTGGGAGACCGTCGGCCGGGCGGCAGATTGGTATGGCACCTGAAACGGATAAATACCATGCCCGTTCGCTGGCTCGGGAAAATACGCTGTGGTCGACGTCCCCCACGGCGCTGAGGTTGCAGGTAGTGTTTGCACAGAAGCCATCTGAACGGGTTGAAGCGACACTAGCGATGGAAGACATGGCGCACCGCTGTATCTTGGAGACGCCGGAGGTGGTGGAGAGCTGTATCCCTCGCGCTGCGTCAATATCGGCGGAGAAGCCGATTGGGATATGTATGGTAGGCTTCTGGCTGGCAGAGTAGTTGGAGGGGCATATGCCGGTCCCTGATAGCCTTGAACGGCTCCACTGGCAGAGAGTTGACGACGGCGTTATACACCGTATTGCTCATCACCGAGGATTGGTCGATGAATGCTTGATACACGGACTGCTGAATCATCTCTGACATCTTACCCGACTCTTCAGCAATGGTGATGTGGCGAGGCGCTGGGATAGGAGCCTTCTTGACTGCTTCCCCGCTTCTGGTACGACTGAACGACTGGAGGTACATCTTCTTGTAATCTTCCAGATGTTTGGCCAATTCCTCCCTCTGGTCGTCCTTGAGATCAGCTTCTATGACCCCAATGATGTTGCTGTCAGAGATTTCTGCGTTGTTTGACATATCAGATCTTGGATGGTCCCACTGGGCGTGCCAAAAGTGTGTTGGCGCTAAAATCGGCCGGGTAGGAATCGGCCGACGGGTCTTCAGCGTCGGACACACGACCCGGGAGAATCTGCTTAGCTCCTGTTCGGGTTATCGCCCTGGTGCGGTTCGCGCGGCGTGCCAGTCAATCTGACCTATTGATTGACAAGGAAATAGAGTATTAAATTCCAGGCGCGTCGATCGGCTGGATTTCCGATCTGTCCTGTGGAGCGCGTCGGCGGCAAATCGGCCGATTTACTGTAGAGATGATCGGCTATGGGTCAGCCGATGGTCGTATAGTAATTGTAAAGAAGACTGCTAGAGCGATCTAAACAATTACTATAGAAGCAACACTTGAAACAGATCTAATCGGCTGTATGGCGATGAATCGAAGGAGAACAATGACGAAGCCGATTACTCTGATCTCAAGCTGGATAACTGGTGATAATACTAGAATAACAGGTAAAACTCGCAATTCTAGTAAATATCGATAACTTGTGAATAAATCCAAACGAAACCACAACGATGCGCCCGTAGTTAAAGCTCGGATATTACTCGATAAGCGGAACCTACCAATTGGCCGGAGATCAGGTTGATGCAGCCCTGCCAATCCGTACGAACTCGTGGAAGAAGAAAATATTGGCGAAGTCGCCGACTTGAAAGTAAAGTACTGGTAAAAAGTAGAAGTATTTTGTTGATTGATGTGTTGATATCTCGCAAAGCCCTAGCGACTCCTATTTATACCCTGAAACTAGGACTCCTGGTCGATTACGACTTGTTACAACCTTATTAAAAAACAGGAAAACTACTATATCTATAATAACTTTTAAAAAGGAAACGGACTCCCGCAGAATCTTCCGCCGCCGTTTCCTAATCCAATCAGGACCTCTTCAATTGCTTCCCGGCCGACTTAGCATGCCTTGTTGACCAGCTTTTGACCAGGATCTTCTGGAATAATCCTATCCTGTTGGCATAGGCTGCGCCACCAATCGGCCGATTTTCAACTGTTACCTCTATCGGCCGATTCCTTACTGTAGCTTTCAGATCTGCTTCATCGGCCAATCTTCTCCTCCTGACGCCGATTCAATATGTGTCAAAATCTGGCGTCAACAGGATTAAAGAAAAGAGTTTCAAAGGAAAAGTTATATTTTACTCCGAAACTGGGGGGCATGTGTTGACGCCAGATTTTGACACGTGTTGAATCGGCGTCAGGAGGAGAAGATTGGCCGATGCAGCAGATCTGAATGCTACAGTGAGGAATCGGCCGATTGAGGTAACAGTTGAAAATCGGCCGATTGGTGGCGCAGCCTATGCCAACAGGATGGGATTATTCCAGAAGATCCTGGTTAAAAGATGGTCAATAGGGCACATTAAATCGGTCAAGGAGCAATTGAAGAGAATCCTGATTGGATCGGGGAACGGCGGCGGAAGATTCTGCGGGAGTCCGTTTCCTTTAAAAGTTCTTATAGATATAGTAGTTTTCCTGTTTTAAATAAGGTTGTAACAAGTCGTAATCGACCAGGAGTCCTAGTTTCAGGGTATAAATAGGAGTCGCTAAGGCTTTGCGATAAATCAACACATCAATCAACAAAATACTTCTACTTTTTACCAGTACTTTACTTTCAAGTCGGCGACTTCGCCAATATTTTCTTCTTCCACGAGTTCGTACGGATTGGCAGGGCTGTATCAACCTGATCTCCGACCAATTGGTAGGTTCCGCTTATCGAGTAATATCCGAGCTTTAACTACGGGCGCATCGCTGTGGTTTCGTTTGGATTTATTCACAAGTTATCGATATTTACTAGAATTGCAAGTTTTACCTGTTATTCTAGTATTATCACCAGTTATCCAGCTTGAGATCAGAGTAATCGGCTTCGTCATTGTTCTCCTTCGATTCATCGCCATACAGCCGATTAGATCTATTTCAAGTGTTGCTTCTATAGTAATTGTTTAGATTGCTCTAGCAGTTTTCTATACAATTACTATACGATCATCGGCTGACCCATAGCCGATCATCTCTACAGCAAATCGGCCGATTTGCCGCCTACGCGCTCCTCAGGACAGATCGGAAATCCAGCCGATCGACGCGCCTGGAATTTAATACTCTATTTCCTTGTCAATCAACAGGTCAGATTGACTGGCACGCCGCGCGAACCGCACCAGGGCGATAACCTGAACAGGAGCTAAGCAGATTCTCCCGGGTCGTGTGTCCGACGCTGAAGACCCATCGGCCGATTCCTATCCGGCCGATTTTAGCGCCAACAAAACTCAAAGATCATGTCCCCGCTGACGTCCAGAAGATCTAGGACCATATAAACGCCAACTGCTCCAGGTGGCCGCCAACTGAAAGGAGTCATGCACTCCCTCGCCCAGTCGCCCTTGAAGATGCTGCGGCGGGGATATCCCAACCACCTCTCGACAAGAGCCACCCACTCCCTCGTCAAGTCAAGGTTGAAGCCACCATGGAGGATCTGGAGGAAAAGAGCATCCGCCTCTTGATAGAATTAGGCCGGATCGAGAGGGAGATTAAGAAAAAGCGTGGTCAATAAATATGTTGGTACTTTTGTTCTAAGGGCAACTTGTACCGTTTCGGCCATGTACCCTGCTGTTCTGACCGAATAATAAATCGGTCAGACTAATCGAATGTTTCATCCTTAAGGCGATGTTATCTTTCCATCGGCTATATAGACAGGAGCTAATAGGAGTTGGCCACGTTGTCTTGATGCAACCTATCGTAAGTTATGCACCCACCCATATACTAGGATAGTACCTCTTCAGATATCTTCCATTTAAGGCTCTTGTGAATTCCTCCCCTTTGATAGTTTCTAGTATATATGTATTTCCCGGAGCATATCGGCCGATTTTATATGGCCCTTCCCAAGTGGGCGACCATTTACCGAATTTGGGATCCTTAGACCCTATCGGCAGCACCAACTTCCATACCAAATCTCCTTGGGAGAATTGTTTGACCTTGTCCTTCTTGTCGTACCACCTGGCCACCCTTTTCTTGTTTTCTTCAATGCTGACCAGGGCCCTTAATCGCTGACACGCCAAATCGTCGAGCCCTCCCTTCATGAGGAGGGAATAGTCATCGGCCGTCAACTGATCTTGAAGCGATGTGCGCCTTGACCCCGTCCTTAATTCCCAAGGCAATACTGACTCGTGACCACATACCAACTGATAAGGAGATATCTTAGTGGCCCTGTGGTAGGCCATCCTGTAAGCCCATAGAGATTCGGTTAAAGACAGGTGCCACTTCTTGGTTTGTTCCTCTATCTTCCTCTTGATCAACTTGATTATCCCCTTATTGGATGATTCGGCCTGGCCGTTGGCTTGAGCATAATACGGAGAAGAATTCAACAATTTAATCCCCATATCGGCGGTGAATTCTTCAAACTCTCCTGAGGTGAACATCGTTCCTTGATCAGTTGTGATGGTTTGAGGGATGCCGAACCGATAAACAATATGGTCCCTCACGAAATCGATTATAGCGGCCGATGTCACGGCCTTTAACGGAACTGCCTCCACCCATTTGGTAAAATAGTCAGTTGCTACTAATATAAACTTGTGCCCTTTGCTTGATGGAGGGTAAATCTATCCGATGAGGTCTATCCCCCAACCTCTAAACGACCATGGTTTGATTATTGGATTTATAGCCGAGGCTGGTGCGGGCTACACATTGCCAAACTTTTGACAGTCTTGACAACCTTTATAATATTTAAAACAATCTTCGAGAATCATCGGCCAATAATACCCGTTGTTTCTGATCATCCACTTTATCTTGTGAGCCCATTGATGAGCTCCGCATACGCCCTCGTGGATTTTTTCCATCAGGACCTTTGCTTCTTCCGTTCCCATGCATTTGAGTAGAACCCCATCAATCTTCCGGTAAAACAAATCATCTTCGAGCAACACATATTTCGTGGCCTGAAAACGCACTCGCCGATCCACTTTCTTGGATGGATCTTTCAAGTAATCGGCAATCTCCTTTCGCCAATCGTCGGCCGCAAGTTCCAGAGTCATGGCGCCTTGAATCGGCTGATACCCGAACGCGTGTTGGGCAAGCCTATTGGCCTCTTCATTGTAATTTCTAGGAATGTGCTCAATAACCCTAGATTTGAATTCCTTTAACAGTTGGAGGCAATCTTCGTAGTAAATCCTTAAGACATCATCTTTGCATTCAGATCTCCCCGTTAATTGATCCACAATGAGCATGGAATCTCCAAAAATTTCCACCGCATCGGCTTTGATTTCTCTTAACAATTGGATACCTTTTAGGACGGCTCGGTATTCCGCCTGGTTGTTGGTCGCGGATGCCTCTATCGGCAGAGAGAAATCATAACTTGCCCCCCGAGGCGATATGAAAATGATGCTGATTCCCGATCCGGCCCCACACGAGGAACCATCGAAGTATAGAGTCCATGGAACTGGTTCAACGACAGCGATTTCGGGTCCACAATGTTGAGCCACGAAATTGGCCATGACTTGACCCTTGACAGCTTTGGCCGATTCGTACCATAGGTCAAACTCTGATAGAGTCAGGATCCACTTTCCAATCCGTCCTTTCAAAATTGGCAATGATAGCATATATTTCACCACGTCATCCTTGCATACGACTATGCACTCTACCGATAACAAGTAGTGCCTGAGTTTGGTACACGAGAAATATAGACACAGGCACAACCGTTCCACCGGGGAATATCTCGTTTCAGCGTCCAAGAGTCTTCTGCTGACATAATATATTACCCATTCTTTTCCTTCGAACTCCTGTGCCAGCGCAGATCCGATAGCCCGCTCGTCGGCCGATAAGTATAGTTTGAACGGCTTGTCAGCCTGTGGCGGGACTAATACAGGTGGCGAAATTAGATATTGCTTGATGTCTTCTAATTCTTTGCGTTGTTCTTCTCCCCACATGAATTCCTGATCGGGTTTCAATTTCAACAAAGGAGTGAAAGCTTGAATACGCCCGGACAAGTTGGATATGAATCTTCTGATAAAGTTGACCTTGCCGATTAGGGACTGCAGCTCAGTTTTATTCTGCGGGGCCACAACCTTGTTGATGGCATCTATGGTCTTCCGGTTGACTTCTATCCTACACTCATGGACCATGAATCCTAGGAATTGTCCGGCCGACACACCGAATGGACACTTGTTCGGGTTCATTTTCAACCCATGCTTCCTTGTGCACTCCAACACCTCTCATAAATTGGCCAGATGTTTCTGATGACCTTTTGACTTGACCACAACATCGTCGATGTAGATTTCCACCAATACACCAATAAGCTTGTGAAAGATATAATTCATAGCCCGTTGGTATGTAGTGCCGGCATTCTTTAATCCAAAGGTCATTACCACCCACTCGAATAAACCGAGGTGGCCCAGACACCTGAAAGCCGTTTTCGAAATATCTTCTTCAGCCATTAATATTTGATTGTACCCAGCATTACCGTCCATGAAACTGATGACTTTATGTCCTGCGGCAGCATCTATCAAAACGTCGGCTGTCGGCATTGGATACCCGTCTATCGGTGTAGCCTGATTTCGGTTCCTGAAGTCGATGCATACGCGCAACTTTCCGTTTTTCTTGTATACGGGTACAATATTAGAAATCCACTCGGTTTAACGGCACTGCCGAATAAATCTCGCTTCAATCAATCTTGTAATCTCGGCTTTTATATCAGGTAGAATTTTAGGGTTGCATCGTCGTGCAGGCTGCTGATACGGCCGATATCCTGGTTTTATAGGCAACCGGTGTTCGACAATGGACCGGTCTAGACCGGGCATCTCATGGTATTCCCAAGCAAAACAATCTTTAAATTCTATTAATAAACTTGTCAATTTGCACTTGTACTCGGGATCCAAGCTAGCACTAATATACGTCGGCCTTGGCTTGCTACCATCTCCTAAATCCACCATCTCCAATGAATCGGCAGACGTAAATCCGTGCCCAAGCTTCCCGTCTTCTCGGACGAACTGATCCATCTAGTCTGAATCTTCAGAGCCGACTACTCGAATCGGCTGTAGGCCAAAATCGGACACTTTAAGGAAATCGGTGTCACAAGTTCTACCGGATATACACTTGACGTGTTCGCAGCTCCACTGTTGTGTATCGGCCGCAGAAACACTATAGGCGGAATCGGCGGTGACTATCTCGGTATTTTCGCCGACCCACTGTACGAGGCATTGGTGCATTGTAGACGGGACGCAGCAGTTCGCGTGTATCCAATCGCGACCGAGCAACATGTTGTAGGACCCTTTGCCATTAATTATAAAGAAGGTTTTGGGAAGGGTCTTACTGCCGATGGTGAGGTCGACGCAGAGTGCTCCGCGGGCGGGAGACACGTTGCCTTCGAAGTCTTTGAGCATCATGTCCGTCTTGGTCAGATCTTCGTCGCTTTTGCCCAACTTCCGGAACATGGCATACGGCATGATGTTGACTGCAGTGCCTCCGTCTACTAGTAGCCTGGTGACGGGTCATCCGTTAACGTGTCCTTTGAGGAACAGAGCCTTGAGATGTTGTCATTTTTCGTCTTCCGGTTTCTCAAAAGTGGCTGTCATTGGCTTCAAAACCAATTGCGCCATCTGCTCCTCCATCCTTGTTGCGTCGTCTCGATCGGCGGGCGCCATGAACTCCATCGGCAAGATGAACACCATGCTGACGTCAGCTGCCAATTCTTGATTGTCGCCTTCCTCATTGTTGTTTCTTTTGGGGTGCCAGACTCGAGACCTGTCATCTTTCTTATCCACCATCTGCCTCTACTCTTTCTCTTGTTGTTCCCATTGGCGCAGACGTTGGATCCTTCATTTTTGGGATTTGGACAGTCCATCAGGGCACCACCTGGGGTTCACCGGTTTGGCCGGCGGTTTGGCACGCTCCTAGTCTGGTTCCCGTCCTAGGGGGTTCTCATCTGACACCCTAGCATTGGCCATTAGCTGATCGTGTCACTGGCTCTGCCCCCCGGTCGCTTGTGCTGTTCGAGCCAGCCCCTTGGCCGATCATACCGGTCAACTCTGCCCCCCAGCCGATCATGCACTGAAAGGTGCTGATCCTCTTGTTCGCGCCAGTTTTTGCTGATCGGCTCTGATCCTCTGTCTCTGGAGCGTGACCTCTTAATCGGGCGATCGTTGCGATATGGTCCGCTGCACTTAGGGCAATTATCAGCTGATGGTAATCTGAGGTTATTTTCCCAACAGTGGATGAAGAACGGGCATCGCCAATGATCTTCGTGTCGGCGTATCATCTCTTCGTAGTGTCTCGAACTTTCCTGCTGCCGCTGATATTTGTTGAGCAAGAATTGGGAGGTGACGGGTCTAAGCGATCGCTCTGATCCTTCGCCCTCGTCTTCAACCCGTCTTTTCCCTTTGACATCGTCCATCGTAGCCTGATTTCTGAGGTCCATGGTGCCGCTTCTTTTAGCCGATTCCGACGTCAGCACCTTGGTTTGAAGCGCGTTTCTTCCCGTGTCAACCATGTTAGTAGGGAAAGGATGCTGATCAATTTTCATCGGCTTTACTGGTTTCGCCGGGACTTCGAATTTGAGTCTGCCTTGCTCAATGGCCGACTGTATCTGCTGACGGAAGATTTTGCACTCATTTGTGTCGTGAGACGTGGCATTGTGCCACTTGCAATATTTCATCTTTTTGAGCTGCTTGGCCGACGGAATGGTGTGGTAAGGTGAGAGCTTGATCTGCCCTTCTTGGAGAAGTAAGTCGTAGATTTCTTCGGCCTTTGACGTGTCAAAACCGAACGCTTCTGGTTCTTTCTTCCCGAAAGGGCATGATATCGGCTTCTTCCCTTTGACCCATTCTGCAAGGCCGATTTCCGCTTCCTCTTCAGATTCAGATCCCTCTAAATACGCCACCTTTTTCTGAAAATTCCTCCGCTGATCAAACGGACGTACTTCTTGACCGGCCAATCGGTGAACGATCTGACTTAAACTCTCAAACTCCTGTGAGGCGTACTTCTCCTTGACGTGTGGCAGGAGACCTTGGAAGGCGATATCAGCCAGCTGAGCGTCAGTCAGGGCTAGGGTATAGCATTTGTTTCTGACCTCTTTGAACCTCTGCACGTAATTAGTTACTGGTTCGTCGCTCCTCTGGCTGAGACTGGTTAGATCTGAAAGCTTCATCTCGTGGACTCCCGCGTAGAAGTACTTGTGGAATTGTTTCTCTAGATCGGCCCAAGTAACGATGGAATTGGGTGGTAGCGTAGTGAACCACTGGAGAGCCAACCCAGATAGAGACGACGAGAACAGACGCACCCGCAGAGCATCTTGTGTGGCGTCCTCCCCGCACAGGATGATGAATCTATTCACGCGCTCCACAGTTGAGGTGTCATCCAGCCCCGAAAACTTGGTGAAATCAGGAACTTTGTAACGATGGGGAAACGGCAGTAGATCGTAGGTAGGTGGGTATGGCGTTTTGTATGTATAGGTTTGTACCTTCGGCTTCAACCCGAATCGGTCTTGAATCACCTCCGCTATCCTTGCTGTCCAATCCACTTGCTGCTGATGAACAACTGGTTGGGGGATCGGCACATGTTGATGGATCGGCGGTGGGACGGCCGGGTGATTGATCAAAGCGTGTGGCGGATTTTGCGGCAGCGCGGCCGGCTGAGCTGTTGATAGCTGGTGGCGTAGCGAATCTGCCATCCCATCGTATAGCATCATCGGCGCCGTGCTTCTGAGTGTTCTTGCAGCATCTACTCCCCTGCCGATTTCTGACATGGCCGGTTGATATTGAGGGACCGTCGGCCGGATAGCCGATTGGAATGGTGCCTGGATCGGAGAGCCTCCATGACCGGCTGATTGGTCCAGAACAGCCGCAGTTGCTGGTGCCCCCCAATGCACTGAGTTTGAGGGCAGTGATTGCACGGAAGAAGTCTGGGCAGGCTGGGGCGGCGCTTGTGATTGAAAACATGGCGCACTGTTGTATCCTGAAGGCATTGAAGGCAATGAAGTGTTGTATCCTCCGTTTTGTGTTGATATCGGCTGAGGAGCCGAGTGAGACGTGCCTGGTAAGCTTCTGACTGGAGCTACAATAGGCGGGGCGTATGCTGGCCCCTGATATCCCTCAGCTACTCCGCTGACCAGAGAACTAATGACGGCATTGTATACCGTGTTGGTCATCACTGAGGATTGGTCGATGAAAGCCTGATAAACGGACTGTTGAATCATATCGGACATCTTGCCCGAGTCCTCAGCGATGGTGATTTGGTGGGGAGTTGGAAGAGGAGCTTTCTTGACAGT
Source organism: Panicum miliaceum (assembly GCA_032594955.1). NCBI lineage: Eukaryota > Viridiplantae > Streptophyta > Magnoliopsida > Poales > Poaceae > Panicum > Panicum miliaceum. The sequence goes on along the minus strand of CM064056.1, from coordinate 42,221,404 downwards.
CTCCCCGCTTCTGGTACGACTGAAAGATTGCAGGTATACCTTCTTGTAGTCTTCTAGGTGTCTTGCCAGTTCTTCTTTCTGGTCGTCCTTGAGATCTGCTTCCGTAACCTCGATGATGTTGTTTTCAGAAATTTCAGCGGCCTTTGACATGTTGGATATTGAGGTGGTCCCACCGGGCGAGCCAAAAGTGTGTTGGCGCTAAAAATCGGCCGATGACCTTCAGCATCGGACACACGACCTGGGAGAATCTGTTTAACTCCTGTTCGGGTGATCGCCCTGGTGCGGTTTGCGCGGCGTGCCAATCAATCTGACCTGTTGATTGACAAGGAAAGAAACGTATTAAATTTTTGGGGTCTCGATCGGCTAAAGTTCCAATCTGCCCCGAAAAGCGTATCAGCGAATCAGCCGATTTGCTATGAAGATGACCGGCTATAGATCAGCCGATAATCACGTAGCGATTGCAAAGAAACTACTGGAGCAAATTAAACAATCGCCACAGATGCAACACTTGAAATAGATCTAATCAGCTATATGACGATAAATAAGAAAAAATAATGACAAAGCCGACAGTTCGATCTCAAGCTGGATAACTGGTGATAAAACTAGACCAATAGATAAAACCTATAACTCTAGTAAATATCGATAACTGGTGAATAAATCTAAACGAAACAACAACGATACGCCCGAAGTTAAAGCTTAGATATTATTCGATAAACGGAACTTACCAATTGGCCGGAGATCGTGTCGATGCAGCCCTGCCAACCCGTACGAACTCGTGAAAGAAAAAGATGTATTGGAGAAGTCGCAGACATGAAAGTAAAGTACGATGAAAAAGTAGATTGTTTGTATTGATTGATGTGTCTCCTTTACAAAACCCTGACTTCTTCTATTTATACCCTAGGACTAAGACTCCTGATCTGTCACGATCCGTTACAAACTTGACTTAAATATAAAAACTACTATATCTATAAGACTCTTCTAAAGGAAACGGACTCCCGCAGGATCTTCTGCTGCCATCTCCTAGTCCAATTTGAACTCCTTCCATTGCTCCTCAACCGAGTCGGCGTCGCTCTATGACCAACGTCATGTCATTTTGACTGGGATCGTCTATCATCTTGACTCAATATCCCCTCTTGGGATTCCATTGGCTTCATCCTCCTTCTACAAATAATTTATCTGTTGGCGCAAGCCCATATTGGCCCAAACGCTCCCGCCTTTCAATCGGCCGACCCCCACCAACTCCATTCGCCAATCGCCCGAAACACTGCAACGCCAATCAGCCAATTCCTAACTTTAGCGCCAATCGGACGATTCCCAATTATAGCCTTTAAGTCTGATGCATCGGCCAATCTCCTCCTTCCCTGACGCTGATTCAACACGTGTCAAAATCTGCCGTCAACAGCAGCCGTTGCAAGTTCTTCCATCTCCTTCTCATGGCGTTGTTTGTCCCGAGCCATGGACTGGATCTTCGTCAGGTCCGTTGCGAGTTGCTTGTTAGCATCCTTCAGCTGGCGACTCACAGTCTTGTGCTCTTCGTCCAGATCTGAGTACTTCAGTTGAAGCTCTTCTAGGGCCTTCTTCAGCTGCTCCTTTTCTTCTGTAAGTTTGTATATATCACACTTCCAGTCAGTTAGCGCTCTTTCAATATGAGCATACTCTGGGACAAGCATACATATATACACCTCAGAAGAAAGATAGAGGCATAATACCACTCGGGTCGGGGGGAAAGACTACTTACTCTCCTTCTGGGCGGTCAAGTTCTTCACTTTCTTGAGGGTCAGATTGTGCTTTCATTGCTGATCAATAATCGCGTCCTCGTGCGCAGTCTTTAGGGCAGCCAGCTCTTGCTCAAGCCTGGCGTTCTTGTCCTTTTCGACCATCAGGCTATCCTCGGCTTCATGGGTACGCGGAAGCACATCCCCAATCCTGGACAGCAAGATTGATTTCTGCCTCGAACGCTTGACAAGGTCCTGCATGGAACAAGTCAGTACACTTCTATAACAACAACGTCAAAGGAGGTACACGACTACATACTTTTGTGTACTCAGTAAAGCGGCGTCCAAGCTCCATCATGAGCGTCATGATCTCCGGCTTCCCAAGGGGGTCATCCACGATCTCGTCGCGAGACAGCGAGATTTCCTCTTCCTGCCGCTCAGGTACTCGGGAGTCTTCCGGGACCTCCTCTTGACGCTGAGCTCGGGAACCCTCCGGGACCCCGTGCTGGCCTGGAGTACTCATGATCGCCTGCTTGCCGACCTGAGCACTATCTTCAGTATTCGCCCCGGGAATATTCCCAAGGGCTTCCTTTTCCGGTTGCGCCCCCGCATCTGCCGGGGGCTCAATATCTCTTCCTCCAGTACTCACTGGCACGTCCTTATCGATGGACAGCTCGGCGGTGCTCGCGGCGACAGGCTCCTTCGGCTGCGAGCTCGCGCTCGTGCCTGCCTGGATTGTACTAGAGGAAGCCGCGGCGAAATCTCCGACTTCCTGCAAAGATGTGTTAGTACTCAATAATAACACCAAATTACAAAGGAAAAAGAAGAACATCCTGGTTGCTAACCTTGGCGGCTTCCTGAGGGGGAGTGCTGTTGGCACGACCAGCCCTCATGGCGCGGTCTTGTTACCCGTCCGAGTTGAGAGTCGCGGACTAGTCGAGGGCGATGTCTGCCCCGACATCGGACTCCTCTCCCCAGTCAAATCAACTACCCTTTTGTGACACCTCAGGTGTTTAAATTACTAAACAAGTCTCTTTAGCATAATAAAATGCTTAACGAACTAAGAAAAATTTAAAGGAAATAAATTATGAGTTGGTTTTGCTTGGATTTGAAAGTATGTGTATATGTGCAAAAGTACATGTACTTTAATCAAACAAATTAAATAACTTTCACATCAAAGAAAATATGGCTATGAAATTGAATAGGCACACCATCAGTGACATGATAAACAAAAGTCTAGTTGAAGCCTAGGAGAGAATACAAATTTTTGCCTAGGAAATGACATGCCCTCCGAATCAAGCTTTTTGAGTTTTCAAATTAACATTCAAACTAGAACTCAAATGAACTTTGTCCTGAAACCAAACTTGTGCAACTTTTCATTTGAACAACTTTGATGTTCAGAGATTTTAGAGTTGCAACATAAAAATGGGAGATAATTTTGTTTTTACGACCAGACCCCTAAACTTCTGCAAATTCTTGTAGTCCAGTCCCTCCTCCCTCCCCTGTTTCACCCGACCGCCGCGCAGAGGCCCGGCCACCTGGCAGGGCATCCCTGCCGCTCGCGCCGTGCCAAGCCAATGCTTGGCCGCGCCCCTGCCGCACGCGTGCTCCCTCCCCCATGCCGTGAAGCCTGCCCGGCCCGAGCGTGCCACGCGCGCGACGTCGTCGCCCGCCCGCCCAATGGCCAGGCCGCGCCGTACCCGAGCTCCCGCCGCGTCTGTGGCAGAACCACCTGAATTAATCCGGCTCAAGTGTATTAACCATCACCATTAGGGCAATCAAGGTTAACCTTACACTTCAAACGGAGTAATCCACTGGTCTGTCGGGTAACCTCCCGATAAAACCACGGTAAAGCGGATCGAAGCCATACATACAAACGCTCATGCGAAGATGAGCCCAGAGAATACCACATTCCAGCAAATATTACAAAATTATCCTAGGCGAATATTACAAACCAAGTTTGAGTTTAGTAACCAAGTACTTCAGTGGTCATAACCAATAAGTTCTTCAGAGTTTAAGCTGCAGCGGAAATAAGATAACGAAAGCTACTCGACGATAAAGGATGTCTCGGTGAAGCCCGTACGAGACATCACTCGGCATTATCTCCATTGGCCGGGGGCGTATCCCATTCCACCGACCAACCAGGGGGAAGAGTACATGGCCAGGTCAAGCTAGCAATCATGTCTTCGAAGGTCTCACCTGAAAACAAGCCACAAGCAAGGCTGAGTATACTAATACTCAGCAAGGCTTACCTGACTAGTGGGGTATACTTAGCCGACTCCTAGACATGCGAGGCTTTTGGCTTGAGGGGTTTGTTTTGCCGAAAAGCATATACGAGTGGGTCCTTACTTTCAGATTTTAGCTCAAGATTCTAGTTTCATTAACCATTCTAGATAAGCAGCTATCCAATATCATTCATGGTGAAGCATTAACTTTCATCCAACAAGTTTATTCATCATCATTGTTCCTCTTCTTACTCTGTGGGTAAAAGTGGTTAAGCAGTCTCAATAGCCGTGAGAAACGGACGATTCGAATCGAATTTCTTAACCTTGCAAGGGAAACCTAAACACACGTCACGTGGTTACTCACAGAGTCACACGTGCAACTTTTCCCTTCAATTCCCGCTTCACGGAACAGGCCCACCGCCCTCGACTACACCTCCCCACAAACCTCGGTACGTCGGGCTGTGGCGGCCGATGCACCCGCCATTAGCTAGATGTGAACGAATTCAAGACAGTGGGGAGTATATTCCGGCCTCGGTTCAATCCAGTACTTAAGCTTACCGATTACCATATTCTCGGCATGTGGTTAGTACGTTCAAAGACTTAACCACCACTACCACACACTGCGGCCTTAGCATTTTTCACTAAACAGACGGGGCCTCAATCATCAACATAAAAATCGTACTATAGCCCCGTCCGTCGACCTTATGATGGCAGCATGTAGTAAACAATCAACTCCTAATTTCTCGCGAGTGACAGGAAATCACTCGACTTTTACCAAGTCCTATTAGCATAGCATTCTATCGAACCTTGCATCTAGTGTTCAGAGCATGGGTACCTAGGATCATGCAACTAAGTTTTCAATCAACTCCTATCAACTTAATGCACAAGTAAAGTAGAGTAATAAGTTGCATAAGTTTAGAAAATAGGGTTCATGCTCCAGGGCTTGCCTTCTTGTGAACAGTTAGCTTGGGGTTCTTCCGAACTTGGGCTCGGGTCTTCAAGAGCTTCAGTTAGATTTACTTGAGCTTCACGCTGCTCACTCTCGGACGCGGGTACCAGCTCGTACATTCCGTCGGCGAGAGTCGTCGATTCTATATGAATGCACCAATATAAGTTATAGTGAGGGTATATGACGATCATGTTCACTCACATCAAAGTTGTAGTTCACAAAATAGCGATTGGGTTGTGAGGTTACTTAGTTGAGATTTCTGTGGGCAATTGTTAATAGAGTAGAAAAGTACAATAAGTAACTTCGTTAAGCAAGGTGGGGTGGGTGTTCATGGGAACTCATGTTCCTCATGGAAACATGATTTAAGTGTAACTACTACAGAGAGTAGTTTCAGGTCATGAAATCTTGGATCTAGGCACATCAGGGAAAGATAAGTTTACTGTAAAATTTTTAGATATTTTCGTGCAGCAGATTAATTATGAAAAATATAACACATGGTGGCTGCTAGATTCTTGTTCTTTTTGTACAGAACAAATGGTGCAAAAACTGAGACTAAGATTTTTAAAGGGCTTTCATTTAATCATGCAGGAGCTACTGTAATTTTTATAGGATTTATTATGCAGTTTTCAGAGCATAGTAAATATGACATTACACACCTAGGTTATTCAAGAATTTATTATTACAGGAGCCTGCACAGGGTTTTTGTCCATGAAACTTTTTACACAGCACCTTCTAACACTGAATATCTTGTAGTAAATATATGAGAATTTTCCAAGCTAAGATACTATTTGCTTGATTTAATGTATGTTATTAGCACATAAATCAAATAAATAGTTTCCTGTGAGATAAAATGTCTCTAAATTTTTCTATGGCATTTAGGTACCATTACACTAGTGTAGAAAAAGTTCCATTAGGTGATTCATAACCTAACTGCAGGGACAATTAATTCTATCCAAACATGGTATGAACTAAGTTTAACAAACAAGTATAGCTAGAGATGGCTTTTGGTCCCGATCTTTTTACACAGTCCTAAACATCAAGCAACTAACTCACTGCCCAAAATTTAGGGTCAGCATTGATCTACAACAGTGGGTACAAAAGAAGTCCATTAAAATTTCCATTTAATGTAGAGCAAAATATATTGAGAATCTGAGAAACTTTACTACACAAAAGTTGTAGATTTTCTTCTAAGGATTCCAGAACAGTTTAGTTTGCATTTTTGTGATTTTTCTATGATTTTATACAAATTTTACAAGCTCACTGATTTGGTTAAAACTTTCTTTACAGAGGGGTCCCTGAAAACTAGCAGAAAACCCCCTGGGAAGATTTGGGTGATCGCAATGTGGTCCCTGGTCGCGATTCATGGCGGGGAACATCCTGTCTAGCCGAAATCCGGCGGGCTCAGTCGCCGGCGGCGAGGGCAAGGTGGGGGAGGAGCAAGAGGAGGTTGGGGGCTACCTTTGGGTGGGTTTTGTGCGAGTTGGAGCAAGAGTTTGGTTTGGGTGGAGGGGGGGCCGGGACGGCGGTTCCGCGTGGGGCGGTGGTGGCCGGCGGCGGAGGGTCTGCTGATGCACGACAATGGAGTCTGCCGGGAGTTCACGCGCGAGCAGTACGCTGGGTGTTGCCTTTGTAAGCGCTGGGAGAGGAAGGGGAGGGGGGTAGAGGCGCCGGGCAAGGTGGGCAGGAGGCTCGGGCACGGCCCGGGCAGCAGGGGCGCGCGGCATTGGCCGCCGTGGGCGGCGAGCAGTGGCGTGCGGGGCGGGGGGGGGGGGGGAGAAGAAGACGCGGCCGCGGTTGGGCGAGCGGGGGCGGTGCTGCAGGGCGCCGGGGGTTAGCTTGGCGCTTATTGCCGCGCAGGCATCGATTGCCAGGTGGCCGGCGGCTCTCGGGCAAGGGAGGCGGTGCAGCAGAGGAGGGGGAGGTGAGGGAGGGACCTATGTGCGAGAATTTGAAAGTTTCAAGGGGGCTGGTTGCAAACAGGACATTTTCTCCACTTTCTAATTTGAATTTCAAAAACTTTTGAACATGAAAGTTGTTCAGAATAAAATGTACTACAAGTTTGGTTTCAGGCAACACCTCATTTGGGTTGTGGTTTGAAAGTTAATTTAAAATTTCAAAGGTATTCATATGTGCCCAATTTAAATTTGAATTTCAACTTAACTTGTTCTAATTCCTTTCACCCTTTTATTAGTTGGTTAAGCATAGGGTTGGGCTAATGACGTTGCTTTAGAAATGTAATTTATCAGGGTTGTTACAGCCTTCCCCCCTTAACAAGAATCTCGCCACGAGATTCGGTAAATCTTAGTGTGGACATGGGTGCACATACGAGTGGTTGAGATAAGAAAACCAGGGAAATTTTGGTTTAGGTAGCTCTCGGTTTCCCAGGTGGCTTCTTCTTCAGTGTGATGATTCCATTGAACTTTATACATTTTAATCACTTTCCTCCTGGTCCCTCTTTCTTTTCGATCCAAAATTTTAACCGGGTGTTCGACATACGAGAGGTCGGGTTCTACCAATATTTCTTGTTGTTCCACAATCTCGGTAGGGACTCGAATACACTTCTTGAGTTGAGATACGTGGAAGACATCATGGGTGGCCGTGAGCTGAGGGGGGCAGTCGTAATTTGTAGGCTACGGGTCCGCAGTTCTCAATGATTTCGTAAGGACCAACATAACGGGGAGCTAGTTTGCCTTTGATTCCGAATCTTTGCACTCCCTTGGTGGGTGAAACTCGAAGATAGACATGATCGCCAACTTCGAATTTTAGGGGCTTTCTCCTTTTATCGGAATAGCTCTTTTGTCGGGCTTGTGCGGCTTTAAGATTTGCTTGTATTACTTTTACTTTCTCCTCTGCCTCGATTACCAGGTCGGGTCCAATTATTTTACGTTCTCCGGTTTGTGACCAGCTCAAAGGAGTTCGACACCTTCGTCCGTACAGGGCCTCAAATGGTGCCATTTTCAAACTCGTTTGATAGCTATTGTTGTACGAGAACTCTGCTAGGGGTAGGCATTTGTCCCAATTCTTGTCATAGTGAATGACGCAAGCTCTCAGCATGTCTTCAAGAATTTGGTTCACTCTTTCTATTTGTCCGTCAGTCTGAGGATGGTATGCTGAGCTGCGAATCAGTTTAGTACCAAGAGATGTTTGCAGTTGTTCCCAAAAACGTGCTACAAACTGAGTACCACGATCAGAAATAATTGTCTTAGGTATTCCATGTAGGCAAACAATACGATCGAGGTAAATCTCGGCATATTTCTTGGTAGAATAGGTGGTGTGTACCGGAAAGAAATGTGCCGTCTTTGTGAGTCTATCAACGATAACCCATATGGAATCATGTTTCTGGGAAGTGTTTGGTAGTCCAATGATGAAGTCCATACTTATGTCTTCCCACTTCCAGGATGGTATAGGTAACGGTTGAAGTGTACCGGCTACCTTCAAGTGGCTAGCTTTTACTCTCTGAGACATACGTAGCAATTTCTCTTTTCATTCTAGTCCACCAGAAGTTTTGCCTTAGGTCTTGATACATTTTGCTACTGCCGGGGTGGATAGAGAATTTGGAAAGATGTGCCTCATCGAGAATTTGCTTGCGGAGTTCATGATTCTTCGAAACGACTATGCGACTTTCGAACCATAAAACTCCCTTATGGTCCTGGCGGAAACATTTATACTTCTCCTCACCTAGAGAGAGTTTTTGTTTGATGATCTTAATTCCTTCATCATGCAGTTGTGCCATGACGATTTGGTCGTGAAGAGTGGGCTCAACTGAGATGTGATTTAGAGTGCCTTGGGAAACCATTTCCATGTTAAGCTTCCTCATTTCTGCACACAATGTCTCATTGTAGGATTCCATGGATAAGCAATGGCAATGGGACTTGTGGCTTAGTGCATCCGCGACTACGTTAGCCTTGCCGGGGTGATAGTGCACTTCAAGGTCATAATCCTTGATTAATTCTAGCCATCTTCGTTGTCTCATATTCAGATCGGCTTGTGTGAAGATATACTTGAGACTCTTATGATCTGTGTAGATGTTGCACTGTGTACCCATGAGATAGTGCCTCCATATTTTCAGAGCGTGAATGACAGCTGCAAGCTCGAGATCATGAGTGGGATAATTCTGCTCGTAGGGCCGAAGGGCTCGTGAGGCATATGCAATCACTCGATTCTCTTGCATAAGCACACATCCTAGACCAGTACCCGATGCGTCACAATACACATCGAACGACTTGGTATTATCGGGTTGAGCTAACACAGGTGCAGTAGTCAGATGCTCTCTGAGAGTGTGGAAAGCTTCTTCACATTTCTCATTCCATACAAACCTTACTTCCTTCTTTAACAGTTCAGTCATGGGCTTAGCAATTCGAGAGAAATCCGGGATGAAGCGACGGTAGTAACCGGCTAAGCCGAGAAAACTGCGAATCTGATGAATAGAGGTAGGGGGTTTCCAATCCATCACCTCTTGTACCTTGCTGGGGTCAACAGCTATGCCTTCGCTGAGATCGTGTGACCCAAGAACTTTACAGTATCCAACCAGAATTCACACTTAGAAAACTTAGCATAGAGCTGATGGTCTCTGAGTCGCTGAAGAACAGTGCGAAGATGCTTGGCATGCTCTTCCTCATCCTTGGAATAGATAAGGATGTCGTCGATGAACACTACATCGAATTTGTCAAGTTCGGGCATGAATACCGAATTCATGAGATACATGAAGTAGGCGGGGGCATTGGTGAGTCTGAAGGACATGACCAAGAATTCATATAGTCCATATCGTGTGGAAAAGGCAGTCTTAGGAATATCGCACGGGCGAATCTTGATCTGATGATATCCCGAACGAAGATCAATTTTTGAGAAGACTCTGGCTCCAGCTAATTGATCGAAGAGTACATCGATACGAGGAAGTGGGTATTTATTTTTAACAGTTACCGCATTGAGAGGTCGGTAGTCCACACATAGTCTTAAACTGTCATCCTTTTTCTTTACAAAAAGGGCCGGACATCCCCAAGGTGACGCGCTAGGGCGAATGAAACCTTTGTCCAGTAGTTCTTGGAGTTGAATTTTCAGCTCTGCCAATTCTTTAGGGGGCATCCTATATGGTCTTTTGGATATAGGTGCAGTGCCCGGTTGCAGTTCGATGATGAACTCAATATCCCTATCTGGTGGCATTCCGGGTAAGTCGTCCGGAAAGACATCGGCATACTCGCATACCACTGGAATATTCTCTAGGTTGATCCCTTCCATCACGAAAGCACAAGTTTGTGCACTCCCGTAACGGTAGGTAAAGGGTAGTGGCTCCGTGACTAGGTGAATTTATCTCAACGGCTCGGGAAGAAAGGTCCAGTGTGACTCCATGCATAGTCATCCAGTTCATTCCCAAAATAATATCCATGCCGTCAAGGGGTAAAAGGACAAGATCTGTTTTGATGACTTTACTTCCCAATTTTATCGGTACCAGCCTTATTATTTGGTTGGAAGCAATTTTTCCACCCGGTGTTGATATCAGATATGACCCTTTGGTGTGACAAACATTCAAGCCTACTTTTGCACCAAACTTTGCACTAATGAAACTGTGTGATGCACCAGAATCAAACAATATGACTGCAGGCTTGTTATGGATAGAGAATGTACCCGTCATCACTGGTGCTCCGTCAGGAAGTTCTGCAAGGGTGGTGAAGTTGATCCGTCCTTGTTTGACCTGGAGGGTCTGCTTCTTGCCTTTGTTCTTATTGTTCTGGTTAGAGTCCTGGCCCTGATTTGGCAGCCTGGGTTGAGGGCATTCGCGAGCGAAATGACCGGAACTCCCACACTTGAAACAACGATTGGTGATGCTCGGTCGAAGAAACTACTGAGTAGCGGGCCGGGGTCCAGTTTGTTGAGGCATAGGGGGTCGTACAACACCTGGTTGCTGCGGGGGCCTGATAATCCAACGCCCTGGCTGAGGGGCCTTCGGTGGAGCTGTAGGCGCAGCATTTCGCACCAAGCGATACCTCAGTGGCTGAGCACCCGAGGGTCCAGCTGGCGCCTTTCTCTTCTTTTCAGCACGATGAGCCTCAATACAGTCCTCTTGAGTGATGGCCATGTTGACTAGCTCATTATATGTATCGGCTTTGACAAGATTCAATCGTTCCTTGAGTTTAGTACTCAGACCTCGGCGGAAAGGATCACGCTTCTTGGCATCTGTGTCTGCGTGATATCCCGCGTATTGGCACAGGTTGTTGAAGGCTCGAGCATACTGAAGTACAGTGCGGTTACCCTGAGTGAGAGCTAAAAACTCATTTAGCTTTCTTTCCATGAGACCTTCGGGAATATGGTGTGCCCGGAACGCAGTCTTGAATTCATCCCAGGTGACAATGTGATCAGCGGGGAGCATAGCAAAATAGTGGTCCCACCATAGGTGAGCCGTTCCGCGAAGCTGCTGCGCGGCAAAGCGGGCCTTGTTGGCCTCTGAGCATGGGGCCACAAGTAGTGTGAACTTGGATTCGATGGTGCGAATCCATGCGTCTGTGTCCAAGGGTTCCTCTGTCTTATGGAACAAGGGAGGCTGGGTCCCCAGAAAATCCGTATATCCTGCAGCTTGGGGGTGGTGAGCATTTTGCCCACCCCGCTGGTGGTGTTGCTGTCCTTGCACCAGCTGACGCAGCAGCTCGGTTTGAGCGGCCATTACTTCAACCAAGCTGGGTGGTGGCGGCGGCTGTGGTTGTGATCCACTTGCGCTAGCACCAAAACCATCCGGGTTACCACGGGTTGCTCCAACCATCTGAAAAGGCGAATGTTCTTCATTAGCAACGTGATCCATATTGCTTCCATGATTCACAAAGATTTAACGCGGAATAGTAGACATCCGAAAGGTCATGGATAGAATCGTGGGCGTAAAACTGCCTGCCATTAGAAATTTATAACTCTTGGTAGGTTCATCCAAGATTTCTCATATTTTGGCAGGGGGTAGGGAATTTAGAGATGTACCACTTTGGTATTCAGCTAAGATGCTAAATCGATGGCTAGGATGGTCAAACGATTCACTCTTTGCTTCCCTATTTTGGCTGTTTTTCAGCAGAACAAGTTATAGTATCTGGCCTATAACTTAAACTTAGCAAGATCCAATGGGGTTGAAATTTTGTGAGAACCTAGATCACAGAATTTAGGACAAGTTTGGTATTCAACACTCAGCCCAGAAATGTAGAGAGACATGGGTAAAAATTCCGAAAAGTCTCAACGATTGTGGATTTCATCGTTTACCAACTTACAACGAAATCACCCAAGTTTATCGCCGTTCCTTACATGCTGAGGGTATCCACATGGTTCAGGTGTACCCATCACAAAAGAGTTACTCAACTCCTAGTTAGCCTATTACAACACTTGCCAAAAGTTAGGCTACCCTATCGAGGAGTATATGCAAAAGTCCTTCTAGGTCATCATCTAGAAGTCATCAAGGTCGTTGACGGATGACTCGCTGTGAGCACGAGAGTGAGCTCCCTTCTGAGGTGCCTGTGGTACCTCACCCTCGAAATCCATACCGGAGGCACTGTCAACCTCCTGTGGCTCCTCTTCATCTTCCTCCATGTCCTCCTCATGGGGATGGTCATTCTGATCCTGATGCCACTGGAGATGCTCAACAGCATCCTCAAACTCCAAGTGTAGATCATGGAGCTGCTCCTCCAAGTGTACTATCGTGGCTTCCCTCTCACCCATGAGAGTGTCCTGCTCCTAAATTTGGCCCTCAAGTTGGCCAATCTGAGCATCTCTGTCCTCAAGATCCTTACTGAGCTCCTTAATCTGCTCATCCCTGGTATCTGCCATCATGTGGTAGGCCTGTGCAAGATCAGTGAGCTGCTCAAGCGCCTGACTCTGGAGAGTCAGAAGTCGGTAGAGTGCATTCATGCACCGCACGGAGGTATCGATGGTCTCCTGGGCGTGAAAGTCCACCAAGTACTGTGAATGCTGCACCCTGTTGAGCCAAAAAGGGTCGTTGTCCTGGGCAGCAGGAAACAAACCAATGGGAGAGAGTGTGACAACCTCGGGACGCTGCACACAAAAAGTGGTGAGCGCCCTCATGGCTGCAATCTCCCAAGTATCGGCCAAACGGTGACCAACAGCCTCAATCTGCAAGGCGGGCCACTCCGGGTGTAGTGGGTGCGGAAAAATGGTCACGTTGACACGGCACTGGGTAACTCCATTCTCTGCAAACTCCAGTCCGGCGTAACGTGGGGGATTTGGATAGCCCACGGTGCTCAACACGTCCCACAAAATAGAGGGAAAGCCCTCCCAGTGGAGACACTGTGAGTGAACGCGTCCATCCTCATCCACCATCATGGCAACAGGCTCGGCCATCCGAACAAAAGATCAAATGGGTGAGGCCAAGAAAAAGTGTGAAAAGCCTAGGGACAGATTCTGTATAGAGTGCAAAAATAACCATAACTTCCACAGTTCATATCCAAAAATTCTCAAATTTCACCAGAACACTCCTAAGGTATTTGTGCACCACTTTTCTATTCAACACTTTGGCTGGATTAGGCTCTAAGATGGCTGTTCCCTTAAGGTCTCACTTCTCTGTCTACCCAGAATTTTCAGTGAATAGAGGGCTAGAGTTTCGTGCATCAGGGAAAATCTACCTGGCCAAAAGTTACCAAATTTTAACAGCAGATACCTGGGTAAATTTGGAACAAGTTTTGTGTTGTACTCTTTTGCAGAAAACCGTAGGAAGGGGGCCTAAAAATTTAAGGGGCAGAAGTGCTTATTCTGGACAGAAATCTGATATTCCATGGTTTCGGTTATTTCTTATTATCCATAAGTTCACAATTTTTAATTTTTTGAACAGGAGATAGAACACAAAATTTGGAACAATTCTTTCAACATGAACTTTACCAGAAAAGGTCATTTTCTCTGATCAATAAATCTCTCTTTTCGGTCATGGCAGATTTGTGACAGATTCGCTAGATAGTCCTTATGCAAAATCACGCTTAGATACGCAAGAACCTTACCACTCTTATTCAACGCATTTTCAATTTCAGATATGATCATGATGCATGCACATCCTATTCGTCCTCACATACGCCTCTCACTATAATAGCTAGTCGAGATTTTCTAACCGTTCTTTAACTTATCGTAATTGCGGTTAGTGTACCTGCAGAAGATTGATAGAGCACAAATATTTCATGAACCTTTCATGCCAGCACTCATGAAAGCGTCCGTATTCATTACCGTTTACTTATAGAAACGATATCTGTACAATTTCCGCCGTACAGACGACGTTAACATACGCTATCGAGATAGCGTATTCACGGGGGTACCGTCATGAGACGGGGGTATGAACAGCGATCGCCGTACCCTGCGCCAAACCTTCTACTCCCAATATATTCAACTAACAGTTGGCATATTGGCAGCACCTCAAGTAAGCCACTGCTTGAGGGCAGCGTTCGGTTCGCATCACCGATAGGAAGGCCAAGCTCTCTCAGTTGGCTGAGGATTCTTACCTTCTTACCTTAGCGATGAGTGCGTCGTTACAGAATTTAAGGTCGGTTGTGCATGAAAGTAAGTTTTGACAGAAAGTAATGTGCTGGAAGTCAGTGGATAATATATAGAAGTTAGATAGCCACCTAGTAACTTTCCCATAATCCCTTAGGGCTTTACGAACTAGGTACCATCCTTAACGCACCAACGTATTTCGCAACACATCCTTCTAGTCAAGTTTTAGGAAAACGAGTTTTTAAGGCTTGTCGCATTCTCTTTGCGTATGCATTTCGGCTCTGGTGCCAGCTGTTACCAGCTGTGGCACCAGCTACGGCTCTGATACCAGCTGTTGCAGAACCACCTGAATTAATCCGGCTCAAGTGTATTAACCATCACCATTAGGGCAATCGAGGTTAACCTTACACTTCAAACGGAGTAATCCACTGGTCTGTCGGGTAACCTCCCGATACAACCACGGTAAAGCGGATCGAAGCCATACATACAAACGCTCATGCGAAGATGAGCCCAGAGAATACCACATTCCAGCAAATATTACAAAATTATCCTAGGCGAATATTACAAACCAAGTTTGAGTTTAGTAACCAAGTACTTCAGTGGTCATAACCAATAAGTTCTTCAGAGTTTAAGTTGCAGCGGAAATAAGATAACGAAAGCTACTCGACGATACAGGATGTCTCGGTGAAGCCCGTACGAGACATCACTCGGCATTATCTCCATTGGCCGGGGGCGTATCCCATTCCACCGACCAACCAGGGGGAAGAGTACATGGCCAGGTCAAGCTAGCAATCATGTCTTCGAAGGTCTCACCTGAAAACAAGCCACAAGCAAGGCTGAGTATACTAATACTTAGCAAGGCTTACCCGACTAGTGGGGTATACTTAGCCGACTCCTAGACATGCGAGGCTTTTGGCTTGAGGGGTTTGTTTTGCCGAAAAGCATATACGAGTGGGTCCTTACTTTCAGATTTTAGCTCAAGATTCTAGTTTCATTAACCATTCTAGATAAGCAGCTATCCAATATCATTCATGGTGAAGCACTAACTTTCATCCAACAAGTTTATTCATCATCATTGTTCCTCTTCTTACTTTGTGGGTAAAAGTGGTTAAGCAGTCTCAATAGCCGTGAGAAACGGACGATTCGAATCGAATTTCTTAACCTTGCAAGGGAAACCTAAACACACGTCACGTGGTTACTCACAGAGTCACACGTGCAACTTTTCCCTTCAATTCCCGCTTCACGGAACAGGCCCACCGCCCTCGACTACACCTCCCCACAAACCTCGGTACGTCGGGCTGTGGCGGCCGATGCACCCACCATTAGCTAGATGTGAACGAATTCAAGACAGTGGGGAGTATATTCCGGCCTCGGTTCAATCCAGTACTTAAGCTTACCGATTACCATATTCTCGGCATGTGGTTAGTACGTTCAAAGACTTAACCACCACTACCACACACTGCGGCCTTAGCATTTTTCACTAAACAGACGGGGCCTCAATCATCAACATAAAAATCGTACTATAGCCCCGTCCGTCGACCTTATGATGGCAGCATGTAGTAAACAATCAACTCCTAATTTCTCGCGAGTGACAGGAAATCACTCGACTTTTACCGAGTCCTATTAGCATAGCATTCTATCGAACCTTGCATCTAGTGTTCAGAGCATGGGTACCTAGGATCATGCAACTAAGTTTTCAATCAACTCCTATCAACTTAATGCACAAGTAAAGTAGAGTAATAAGTTGCATAAGTTTAGAAAATAGGGTTCATGCTCCGGGGCTTGCCTTCTTGTGAACAGTTAGCTTGGGGTTCTTCCGAACTTGGGCTCAGGTCTTCAAGAGCTTCAGTTAGATTTACTTGAGCTTCTCGCTGCTCACTCTCGGACGCGGGTACCAGCTCGTACGTTCCGTCGGCGAGAGTCGTCGATTCTATATGAATGCACCAATAAAAGTTATAGTGAGGGTATATGACGATCATGTTCACTCACGTCAAAGTTGTAGTTCACAAAATAGCGATTGGGTTGTGAGGTTACTTAGTTGAGATTTCTGTGGGCAATTGTTAATAGAGTAGAAAAGTACAATAAGTAACTTCGTTAAGCAAGGTGGGGTGGGTGTTCATGGGAACTCATGTTCCTCATGGAAACATGATTTAAGTGTAACTACTACAGAGAGTAGTTTCTGGTCATGAAATCTTGGATCTAGGCACATCAGGGAAAGATAAGTTTACTGTAAAAGTTTCAGATATTTTCGTGCAGCAGATTAATTATGAAAAATATAACACATGGTGGCTGTTAGATTCTTGTTCTTTTTGTACAGAACAAATGGTGCAAAAACTGAGACTAAGATTTTTACAGGGCCTTCATTTAATCATGCAGGAGCTACTGTAATTTTTATAGGATTTATTATGCAGTTTTCAGAGCATAGTAAATATGACATTACACACCTAGGTTATTCAAGAATTTATTTTTACAGGAGCCTGCACAGAGTTTTTGTCCATGAAACTTTTAACACATCACCTTCTAACAATGAATATCTTCTAGTAAATATATGAGAATTTGCCAAGCTAAGATACTATTTTATTGATTTAATGTATGTTATTAGCACATAAATCAAATAAATAGGTTCCTGTGAGATAAAAAGTCTCTAAATTTTTCTATGGCATTTAGGTACCATTACACCAGTATAGAAAAAGTTCCATTAGGTGATTCATAACCTAACTGCAGGGACAATTAATTCTATCCAAACATGGTGTGAACTAAGTTTAACAAACAAGTATAGCTAGAGATGGCTTTTGGTCCCGATCCTTTTACACAGTCCTAAACATCAAGCAACTAACTCACTGCACAAAATTTAGGGTCAGCATTGATCTACAACAGTGGGTACAAAAGAAGTACATTAAAACTTCCATTTAATGAAGAGCAAAATATATTGAGAATCTGAGAAACTTTACGTCACAAAAGTTGTAGAGTTTCTTCTAAGGATTCCAGAACAGTTTAGTTTGCATTTTTGTGATTTTTCTATGATTTTATACAAATTTTACAAGCTCACTGATTTGGTTAAAACTTTCTTTACAGAGGGGTCCCTGAAAACTAGCAGAAAACCCCCTGGGAAGATTTGGGCGATCGCAATGTGGTCCCTGGTCGCGATTCATGGCGGGGAACATCCTGTCCGGCCGAAATCCGGTGGGCTCAGTCGCCGGCGGCGAGGGCAAGGTGGGGGAGGAGCGAGAGGAGGTTGGGGGCTACCTTGTGGGAGTTGGGGCGGCCGGGAAGGGGTGCCGCGGCGTGGAGCATCGGCTCCGTCGAGGTGCGGCCGGGATTCCGGCGAACTCCGGCGAGTTGGGCGGCGGGGCTCGGGCTGGGGAGCTTCAGTGCGTCGAGGGGGGTCCATTTCAGAGTTTGGTTTGGGTGGAGGGGGGGCCGGGACAGCGGTTCCGCGTGGGGCGGTGGTGGCCGGCGGCGGAGGGACTGCTGATGCACGACAATGGAGTCTGCCGGGAGTTCACGCGCGAGCAGTACGCTGGGTGTTGCCTTTGTAGGCGCTGGGAGAGGAAGGGGAGGGGGTAGAGGCGCCGGGCAAGGTGGGCAGGCGGCTCGGGCATGGCCCGGGCAGCAGGGGCGCGCGGCATTGGCCACCGTGGGGCGGCGAGCAGTGGCGTGCGGGGGGGGGGGGGGGGGGGGGGGAGAAGAAGACGCGGCCGCGGTTGGGCGAGCGGGGGGCGGTGCTGCAGGGCGCCGGGGGTTGGCTTGGCGCCTATTGCCGCGCAGGCATCGATTGCCAGGTGGCCGGCGGCTGTCGGGCAAGGGAGGCGGTGCAGCAGAGGAGGGGGAGGTGAGGGAGGGACCTATGTGCGAGAATTTGAAAGTTTCAAGGGGGCTGGTTGCAAACAGGACGTTTTCTCTACTTTCTAATTTGAATTTCAAAAACTTTTGAACATGAAAATTGTTCAGAATAAAAAGTTCTATAAGTTTGGTTTCAGGCAACACCTCATTTGGCTTGTGGTTTGAAAGTTAATTTAAAATTTCAAAGGAATTCATATGTGCCCAATTTAAATTTGAATTTCAACTTAACTTGTTCTAATTCCTTTCACCCTTTTATTAGTTGGTTAAGCATAGGGTTGGGCTAATGACGTTGCTTTAGAAATGTAATTTATCAGGGTTGTTACAGCGTCCCACCTATCGCCGCGCTCGCCGCCTGACCAGGCCGCTGCTGCAGCTGCTCGCCCAATCGCGTGCCGCGTGATCTCCCCTCCCCCACGCCAAATCCTCAGCGTCCAACCCCCTGGCCGCGCCCACCGCACACCACGCTGGCACTCTGCTTGCCGCCCACTGCGGCTAATGCCGTGCCGCCTGTGCCCGAGCCTCGCAGTCCAGCCCCGCCCCTCCTCCTACCTCTCTGTTGCCTAAAAAAGGCCGCACTGAGCCTCCTCGCGCGCCAAGACACTAGAACACCGCCGCCCCCTTCCATTGCTGCCGCCGTAAGGAGCTCACCGTGGGCTCACCTCTCCGACCACCCATTACCAGAGCTGAGCCTGCAAACACCACCACACCGCCCCACCGGAGCTCACTGCCCCGCCCATCGCCGCCCACCTCATCCAGAGTGCCACCAGCGCTGCCTCCACCGCCGCCCTACCCCACCTCGCCGTGGACAGCCCAGCTCCGACCCTCCGCCGCCCTAGCCAAGCCTCGGAACGGGTTACCCTCGACGCCGCGAAGCTCACCGACCCACCCCCGCAGGCTCTAGCTTGCCAGAGCATCATCACCGACGCGCCGTACCACCGCCGCTCTCCTGCTCCGCGCCGACGAGCCACCTCCGGCTATCCCCAACCCCGACCAAGGCCTCCACAAGGTAGCTCTTGCCTCCCTGGTTCTCCCCGACCCTTTTTCCCTCGCGGCCGACGAGCCCCCTCGCCGGAATTTGGCCGACCGCCATGCCAGCACCGCCTAGGGACCACATTGCAACGATTGAAATCTTTAAAAGGTTCTGCACGCAAGTTTCCAGGGGCATATCTGCAAACCAGTGTTTTAACTTTAGTTTCAAAAACAGCGAACTTGTAAAATCTATATAAAATCATAGAATAATTGGAAAAATACAAACTCAACTGTTCTGGAATCTTTAGAAGAAAATCTAGAACTTTTGTTACATGCTTTTCTTCAGATGTTTGATATATTTTGTTCTACATTAAATGGGAGGTTTCAAACACTTTATTTGTACCCACTGTTGTAGACCAGTGCTGAATCTGATCTTTGGAAAGTGGTTTAGTTTCTTGATGCGTAGGCCAATGTAAAAATCTCAAGACCAAAACCCATCTCTAGCTAAGCTTTTTGTTAGACTTTATTTTATGCCATAAAGGGATAGAACTAATTTTTCCCTGCTGTTATATGGTGATTCACATTATAAAACTTTTTTTGTGCTGTTATATTGGTACCTCGATGCCACAGAAAAAGTTTAGGACTTTTTACATTTCTGTAACCACTTATATAATTTTTGTAGTGGAGATGAGTTTCTTTGCTGAGAAAATATTCATCTATTTACTATAGGATACATTGGGTTAGAACATGCTTTATAAAAAGTTTCATACTCAGAAACCCTGTAAAACATCCTGTAGAAATTAATCTTTATTAAAATAGGTGTATCTTGTCCTATTTATTATGCTCTGTATCATGTACAATAAAATCTGAAAAATTTATAGCAACACATATATGGATAGATTAACACCCTGTAAAAGTTGTAGCATCAATACTTGCATGGTTTGTTCTATATAAAAATAACTAGGATCTAGCAGTGGATGTGTATTACATTTTTCATGATTATTTTGCTGCATAAAAATATCTAAAATTTTTACAGTGTTTTTGTCTCTGCATAATGTGCTCTAAATAAAAATGTCATCACCAGAAGTTACCTAGACCAGTGTTTATTCTTAATCCATGCTTGTACTTCGAAAATTAAGTTTCCAAATAATCACAACCCCCTTCTTGTTTAATGAAGTTAAGTAAATTAAGTTGTACTCTATTAACGGTTGCCCAAGAAAATCGTAACTTAGTAACTTCACAACCATATCTATGTTTTGTGGACTGCAAATTTATCGTGAAGGAAAATAATCGTCATAGACCATCACTACAACTTACACTTGTGCATTCATATAGAATCGACTACTCTCACTGACGAAATGTACGAGCTGGTGCCTGAGTCTGAGAGTGAGCAGCATGAAGCTCAAGTGAATCTAACTGAAGTTTTTGAAGACCCGAACCCGAGTTCAGAAGAGCCCAAGGCTAGCTTTGCTCATGAAGGCAAGCCCCGGAGCATGAACCCTACTTTTCTAAATTATGCAACTTATTACTCTATTTTACTTGTGCATTAAGTTTATAGGAGTTGAATGAAAACTTAGTTGCATGATCCTAGGTACCCATGCTCTGAACACTAGATGTAAGTTTCGATACAATGCTATGCTAATAGGACCCGGTAAAAGTCGAGTGATTTCCTGTCACTCGCGAGAATATAGGAGTTTAATGTTTACTACATGCTGCAATCATAAGGTCGACGGACGGGGCTATGGTGCGATGTTCATATTGATATTTGAGGCCCCGTCTGTTTAGTGAAAAATGCTAAGGCCGCGGTGTGTGGTAGTGGTGGTTAAGTCTTTGAATGTACTAACCACATGCCGAGAATATGGTAATCGATAAGCTTAAGTACCTGATCGGCCCGGCAAGTGGACGGCATCCTCACCCCTCGAACTTCGGTCCCATGTGCATATGGTCAGTGCACGAGTGGTCACGACCCGGCGCCGTTCCGTGGTGTGGAGCTCTTGTACTCTCGGAGGGTGGCCCCGATCCACAACCCGGAAAGAAAGGGGAAAAGTTGCACGTGTGACTCTGGGAGTAACCACGTGACGTGTGTTTAGGTCTGCCTTGCAAGGTTAAGAAATTCGATTCGAATCATCCGTTTCTCGCGGTATTGAGACTGCTTGACCCTTTTACCACATAGAGTAAGAAATGAAACGATGATGATGATTAATCTTGTTGGATGCAAATTAATTCTTTCACCATGCATGATCTTGGATAGTTGCTTACCTAGATTGGTTAAAGAAAAACTAGAATCTGGAGCTAAAAATGTGGAAGTAAGGACCTACTTGTATATGCTTTTCAGCAAAACAAACCCCTCAAGCCAAAAGCCTTGCATGTCTAGGAGTCGGCTAAGTATATTCCACTAGTCGGGTAAGCCTTGCTGAGTATTAGTATACTCAGCCTTGCTTGTGGCTTGTTTTCAGGTGATACTTTTTAGGACATGATTGCTAGTTTGACTTGGCCGTGTACTCTTCCTCCTGGTAGGTCGGTGGAATGGGATGCGTCCCCGGCCAATGATGATAATGCCGAGTGATGTCTCATATGGGCTTCATCGAGACATCATGTATCATCGAGTAGTTTATCATTATTTTTCCGCTGCAATGAACTCTAAAGAACTCGTTTACTTTTAAACTTTGAAGTACTTGTTTTACGAATTTGAACTTGGTCTGTAATACTAAGTTTATGTGGAACTCTGTAATGTAAAATTTGTGGAATGTTGTATTCTCTAGGCTCACCTTCGTGTGAGTACTTTGTATGTGTGGTTTCGATCGGCAAAACCGTGGTTGTATGGGGAGGTTACCCGACAGACCAATGGATTACTCCATTTGAAGTGGGAGTTAGCCCTGATTGCCCTCGCGGTGATGGTTAACGCACTTGAGCCGGATTAATTCAGGTGGTTCTGCCACACCTTTGCCTCGGGAGCTCGGGTTTCTCCTCAGTGTCACTAAAGGGAAAAATCAGCTAAGAACTCGCGGAACAAAGGCAAAATCAAACAAGTCAGAACAGAAGGCTACTTACGTCACTTCGTGACTGCTTGGTGTTGCTGCTGCTGCAGCAACGATCCGCTTGCGATTTGCTACCCGCTTCGTGCGCGGTGGCCTCGCAGCAACGTCACTCGCGCCTCTTGTGACGGGCGTGTATTGGGCTGGCTCCTCGAAGATGGGTTCAGGCGGGTCAGACCTGAACCGCTCCAAGTCGCCCTACAGACAAAAACAACTCAGCAAATGACTACTCAGCTCAAGAACACAGCAAAGGTACTTGGGTTAGTGCTTACCGGGTTTGGCGAGTAATCTTCTCCGAAGAGCCTCGGCACGTACGGCTCTGAGGTCACCCCCGTGAATAGACGGGTGACCTGGCGCATGACCTCCTCGGCGGAAGGCACATCCGGCGCCATCCGTGACGGGTCCTGAGTACCCTCGTAGTCAAAACCAAGGTGAACATGCTGCTGGAGAGGCTGGATGCGATGCTCGATAAATGAGTATGCCATAGACTCTCTAGTGACGCCCTGGTCCTTGAGGTGCTGGATCAGCTTCAGCAACTCGGGGATGTCGTGGGATTCCTCCTCCATTGGCTTCATCAGTCAACACTCCTAGCGCCGCGGCGGGTCATTATCCCGTCCGGGGAGGCTAGGCTTGTGGTTCCCGATGTA
Organism: Panicum miliaceum; assembly: GCA_032594955.1. Classification (NCBI taxonomy): domain Eukaryota; kingdom Viridiplantae; phylum Streptophyta; class Magnoliopsida; order Poales; family Poaceae; genus Panicum; species Panicum miliaceum. The sequence goes on along the minus strand of CM064056.1, from coordinate 42,198,565 downwards.
GAACCACTGAGCGTGCCACCCGGACAGGCTACTCGGGATTGAGAACTTGAGGTACAGCGCCTTCTCACGCAGCTGTACCCTGGCTCCCCCGACTAGTGCGGGGTTGTCCTCATCTGGCTGGGGCTTGAGGAGGAAGAGATGTCGAAAAAGATGAAAATACGGGCGAATTCCTAGGAATGCCTCGCAAAGATGCACAAAAATAGAACTGTGCAGAATCGAGTTGGGGGGAAGATGGTAATGCTTGATTTTGTAAAATCCAAGCAAACCGTGGAAGAAATCGGAAGATGGAAGGGCAAGGCCGCGATCGGCAGAAGGGGCGAACATTATGGTCTCACATGTGTTCTCCCAAGGCGATGAATCGGTGCCGTTGGACGACGCCCTCCTCTTGCAAGACCCGCTCGGCTACGAGCCGGAGCAAATCCCTCTGCTTGATCGTGGAGGCCCTCCACGACAACCCATTGACCGTCATCCTGGCGACCTTCGCCAACGGCGGCGATGATCCACCTTCTCCATCGGTCGAAATGTCACCTTCTTCCAGCGACCAGTGGCTTGCTTTCTTGGCACCATGGGTCGAAATGTCACCGGAATCTTCGTGCGCATGCCACGGAGAACTCACACAGGTGTGGGTGAAAATGGGAATCGAGGATTTGAGCTGTTCTAGGCTTGGATTGAGGTGGAGAAGTGCTCAGATTTGGGGTGGCAGCGGCTAGGGTTCTTGGCTAAAGTAGATCGGTTTATACCGCAGTGAAAACAGAGTAGGGTGAAAACCCTAAAGGGTACCGCGGGGTTATTTATAACCAGCAATTCCCCATTTTTCTTTTGGAAGCCGAAGAGTTTTTCTCAGGATAACGATTTGATTAAGAGGATTTTATGGGTTCTGTGCAACGGATAAGGGAAACTAGCCATTTTCTCTAGGATAGGCTCCCAAGAGTTCGGGCCTTTCCATTTCTGGTGCAATTTAACCCTAAAATTTTGCACAATTGAATTCAAAAACCTACATTCGATGCCACGACTCTTTAGATCCTTTTTTCCAAAACTAGAGAATTTGGATTAAAGGCTCGGGGGCTGCGGGGTACGTGTCATCAATGGCTTATTTTTCAAAAATTCTTTGAAGATACAGACCAAAGATTCAAGATTAATTTGACACTCAGCCTGATTCTTCGATTCAACTTAAGGCTCGGGGGCTACTCCATATGGAGTGCGAGTTCATCGCACCCCATATAAAAGAAGACTTGAAGACTACTCGGGGCTTGAGCACCTCACAGCCTCGATGCAGCCAAGGAAGTACTCGGAAGACACCTTCTCAAGGGGACTCAGCAGGGACCTGAAGACACCTTCCAGAAGTACTCGGAAGCCTACAGTACTTGACTGCAAAGAGCTCGGGGGCTTGTCAGACCTGGGGCAGCGGGACTGCTCACTTGGCGTACATATACATGTAGAATGGGATGGCGCATGGGCCATACCTTATCCTCATTGTAACTAGTCGTGTAGCACTAGGACTAGTCGGAGGTAAGGAAACTACCCGAGCCGTACTCAGGTAGGACTCCTCAGGCCATCCCGGCTAGGACTTCCATGTAACCCTGTCCCCCAGACTATATAATGGCGGGCAGGGACCCCTCCAAAGCATAACCAACAATCTCATAACCTCTAAGGCAATACAAACCACACAGGACGTAGGGTATTACGCTCTCGGCGACCCGAATCTGTCTAAACTTTGTGTTCCTTGCACCTTCGAGTTCCTGATCTCGACGACACCCTACCTACAACCTACCACCTCGGGGGTATCCCTCGATGGGCTTGGAGGTAAAACACCAACACTTACCATGACCAAACAAATGAACGCGAGAATTAAAGAGATGTACCTTATCTCCCGCTTTGAATTGCTTGATCTTGATACGCTTGTCATGCCATCATTTTGTCCGCTCCTTGTACAACTTGGAGTTGTGGTAGGCCTTCTCCCTCCAATTGTCAAATTCAGCTAATTTGATTTGTCGTTTCACTCCAGCTAATTGGAGGTCCATGTTCCACTTCTAGATCGCCCAATGGGACTTGAATTCTAACGCAACCGGTAGATGGCAGGTCTTGCCATAAACCAATTGGTATGGTGTCATACCTATCGGGGTCTTGAAAGCTGTTGGATAAGCCCAAAGTGCCTCGGGTAGTTTGCTTCTCCATCCCTTCCCCATAGCATTTATTGTCTTTTGCAGAATGTTCTTGATCTATTTGTTCGATGTTTCTCCTTGACCGCTTGTGTAGGGTGGTATGGAGATGCAACTCGGTGGTCTACTCCCAACTCGCTGAGGCACTTTCCTGAATGTCTTATCAATGAAGTGTGAGCCACCGTCACTGATCACGAGTCTTGGAACTCCAAAGCGAGGAAATATAATTTCCTAGAACATTTTCTTCAAGTTCTTTGAGTCAGCCGCAACACGGGGAAGTGCTTCAACCCATTTGGACACGTAGTCCACGGCCACCAAGATGTATTCGCACTGCTCTAATATCGGGAAAGGACCCATGAAGTCAATTCCCCAGACATCGAATATCTCCACTTGAAGGTTGCTCTTTAGTGGCATAGCATCTCGGGAGTTGTTGCATAGTTCAACTAAGGTCCGGTCAATGTCTTGCTTGCATAAGATATGGCATAATGTTGTTTGTCCTTGCATTGACCGAGCAATGCACCGACGGCATAATCACTTGCATCGCACATGATCTCGAACGGAAGACTCCAATTTGACGGTTGTATGATGGGTGCGGACACCAATGCCTTTTTGATGGTATAGAAGGCTACGAGGCAGTCTTCGTCGAAGTTGAATGGGGTCTCCTTAGCTAGGAGACTTGTCAGGGGTCTGGCAATAAGGGAGAAATCCTTGATGAACCTCCTATAGAAGCCAGCATGATCTAGAAAACTTCGAACTCCCTTGACATTTGTCGGGGGTGGTAACTGCTCGATGACTTTGATCTTGTCTCGATCCACTTCTATCCCTTTTTCTGACACTTTATGTCCAAAGACAATTCCTTCTCTGACCATGAAATGTCACTTCTCCCAATTGAGAACTAAGTGTGTTTCTTGGCACCTCTTGAGAACTTTATCCAAATTCTCAAGGCAATCTTCGAAGCTCTTGCCATAGACTGAGAAATCATCCATGAAGACTTCCATGATGTTCTTAATCAGATCAGAGAATATCGCCATCATACACCGTTGGAATGAAGCAGGTGCGTTGCAGAGACCAAACGACATTCACCTGTAAGCGAACGTGCCGTAGGGGCAGGTGAAGGTAGTCTTACTCTAGTCATCAGGGTGAATAGGAATCTGATGATAACCAGAATATTCACCGAGGTAATAGAAGAATGAGTGCTTCGCCAGTCGTTCAAGCATTTCGTCGATGAAGGGAAGGGGGAAGTGATCCTTCCGGGTAGCCTTGTTCATCTAGTAACTGTCCGCTGAGGTATGAGCTCATTTCTCTCATTTTGGACTACTGTCATGCCCCCCTTCTTTGGGACTACTTGAACTGGACTGACCCACTCACTGTCCTGCACGGGGTATATGATGCCCGCGTGCAGTAGCTTCAGAACCTCTTTCTTGACTACCTCCCTCATCGCATCATTTTGTTAGCTCTGATGTTCTCTGGACGGCTTATGGTCTGGTTCCATAGGGATGCAATGGGTGCATAGGTTGGGGCCAATGTTGCAAATAGCGGGCTATAAAGTTTAGCGGCAGCCTTCTCTAAAAGCTATAGAAAGCTATAGCGGGCTATAGCGAAAGCTAAATCCATTAGCAAAATGATAAAGTAATCATTAATCACATATAAAGTTATAAGCATTATTTGTCTAACACCACAAAATAAACTCTAATAAGTCTCTTAACTGCCTAGGGTGCCCATGCTACGTTGTCTAAGGTCCACACTAAGATCATTTAGTTGTATCGGTTTTTCTAACTACATCTTTGAGTGAATGACACCACTAAAATCTAATAGCAACTTGACATATAGCGCAACTAAATCTCGCAAAAGTAACTTTAGCGGACATTTAGCGGATATTTAGCACTGCTAAATCTCATAAATCCCCTTTAGCAGATGTAGCGGAAAAATGTTGCATGCCGTAGTGGTAGATCTCCTAAAAAGCTAATAGCGGGCTATAGCGGGCTATTTTCAACATTGGTTGGGGCTGATCCCCTTCAGGTCTTGTAGAGAGTACCCAATGATAGATCGGTACTTCTCCAGGACCGTTAAGAGCCGCCGAGTTTCACTCTCTGTCAGCTTATCACTGATGACAACTGGCGTGGCTTGATTATTGTGGAGGAATGCGTACTTCAACCCAGAAGGCAGCGGCTTCAACTCAGGCAGTGAAGGTTGCGGTTTCTCCTCTATATTGAGCTTATTCTGGCCGTCCGATTCTGTTTCTTGGGTAAAGTGTATGACATCATCTTCAATAATGGGCTGAGTGATCCCTTCTTGAATGATCTTCACTGATTCCACCACTTGGTCTTTGGCCTAGCTTTGGCAAATGTGTTGCACAAATGCACTAGGCTGATCAGGATGATATCTTTGCCAACCTTAACCTCGAGCCATGCTCGGTCTCTGTTTGGGTTGACAAGTGGCTCTATTGGTTGTCCAATCAAGACGAACTCTTCACCTTCCAGGATATCAAAGATATGGAAGTCCAGATACACCTTGTTGATCCCCATGCGAACGGGAATAACTTGGTGAATGCTTAAACATTCCATGATCTGGCCGTTGATCCACTTCAGGTGCTTAAGTGAGAAAGCCAGGGGTCCTTCTGGTGCTATGTGACGTGCCATGGCTTCGAACATCACATTCACCCCGACTTTCGGGTCGTAAGGAACTCTGAAATCTTCGTAGAGACGTATAATGCTGCTACTTGATTTGGCTTCCTCTCTCCATTCCTTGCTCATGACCGCAGTAAGGCCCTCAATCTGCGGGGTGGCTTCCAGAATGAACGCCTCAGATCCTAAGCACTTACACCTATGTTCTTTGGGCAACTTTGTTGAATTTCCCAACTCCATATACTCTTCTTTTGTGAAGAGATCAGGGAAGAACATAGGCATATCTTCAATGAGTGGCTCTGGATCGAAGGTCTTGAGTGGTTCGGTGGTTCCCTCTATGTATAATGGAGGTGGATAGGATACAGCTGAAATATGGTGTATCTGCTGCTTCTCTCTTGGCTGATCACTTGGTTCGGGTAGCTCGTCAAAGACTCCCGTGTACTGAGTACTGTTGAGGACTCTTTCCATAATTTCCTTTGCCTCAGACATGATTTTGTACATGATCGATCCCTCGGAGGTGCTATCTAGGAAATGTGCACTCTCCGGCTTCAACCCTTGAACAAAGTGTTGCATAAGCATTTCCTCTGGGATGTTGTGTGGTGGACCAGAGGTAGCTATCTGCAAGAATCTTGCCCAGGCTACTCTGAGTGACTCATTGCCTTGTCGGAAAGACAAAAGTTGGAGATGATGTGGCACTACTTTGGAGACAGGAAAGAAGAACAGGCTAAACTCGTCCTTCAATGCCATCCAATCTCCTCCAACTCTCCCTACTCTCCGGTGGTACCAACTCTTGGCTGCTCCCGTCAGAGAGAATGGAAATAGCTTCCACCGTAGTGTGTGTTGAGACATACCGGGTATAATGAGGAGAGAACAATTCTCCTCGAAATCCTGCAGGTGAGTGTAGGGACATTCGTCCTTTCTACCAGAAAAGGCCTAAGCACGAACCATGGCTATGAAACTAGGACGGATCTTGTAGCCATCAGTCAATATGGGGTGGCAAGATGGTGGCGATCTCGAGTACTTGCGGTACGGAACTGCCGGATAACTAGGAGCGAACTCCATGGGGCAGATGGTATGGGCGGAAAGGTGTACAGCTGAAAAGCTCTAAAACTAGTATTGCTACCGTTCCCCGACAACGGCACCAGAAAGCTTGTTGGCACTCCTTAGCCTTTACGAACTAATCCGATAGCGCACGGATACCGATGTAGCTTTCACCAGGTAGTTTACCTGGGATATCTAATCCAAGGAACTGCAGACGCAACCAAACCTAGAACTATTTAAGTGGACCCACCTAGAGAGAGGAGGTAAGAGGGTAGAGGGCTTAACTTCAGTTAGCCAACTCGTTACCCGGATAACTAGAAGCTATACTAACTTGATCTGCTTCGGCGGCTGGGGCGGAAGGACAACAGACTGAGGGAGAAATGGGGCTTAACTTCAGTTAGCCTTTCGCGTGGACTGTTGCTTTTTAGTTAAGCAACAATTTTGGACATGCATGTGGACCCTTTGATCCATATGTGAAGCCTTTCTGGACCTCGGATCAAACTGACTTCAAATGCAGAATGCATGATCCTTCTGGGTGTGTTTCTTGACTCCTGGATCAGTGATGTGGCCAGAGGAGGGAGAGCCAGGCCGCGCGGCCTAGGGTAGGCCGGCTGGCCTGGGATTTCTCCTATTTCGGCCAAAATTCGCACACTAAGTTCCTGAAATGATAAATGCAACAAAACTTGTGGAACTTGTTAGTGTGGTTAGTTTTACTTAGTTTTAACTTGTAAACCATGAAAACCGCAGGAATGTTGGCGGTAAAAATCATCGAAATCGATCACCAACATCGATCCAGCTCCTCCTGGTTGAGGGAGGTGCGCTGTCAGGGTCGATCTGCAACTGTGACGGTGTTGTCAGGGCTATGCTTTAGCTCCTGTTGCTTGGATGACTCGGGTCGGTCGTTATTCATGCCAGAATTGTGGTGAGGTGGTCGACTGTCAGGTCGTTGGCGATCATCGTGTTGCTGCTTGGGCCGGTCGTCGGAGTGATGCCGGTCCTTGTGGTGATGGTGCGCCTTCTCAGCATCTTCCATGTCGGCGTGGTTGTTGATGGCGACCATCATCTCGGAGACGGTCTTGGGGTTGCTTTCAAATATCTTGTGCCAAAGCTCAATGTTGTGCAGCCCTTGGTAGAAGTAGTGGATAACATCCCTGCCAGCTGTTGATGGAGCCAAGGTGGAGTCCCTCAAGCCAGTTGAGAGCCTCGCGGCTCATCATGACTGGGAAATCGGCCGCCATGATGTCATTGTTGCCGTTCGCCGCCCGGACGGTGATGGAGTAGGTGCGCAGCCACATCTTGGGGTCGAAGTCGCCACCGAACTTGTCTATGTCGACTTGCTGGAATGTGGATGGCCACGAGACTCTGCGGAGTCGGTTGGAGAAGGCGGAGAAGCCGTCCAAATCCCTGGTGATGTCATCGTCGTGGTTTATCGAAGTCTGCTGTGGTCGATGTGGACGCTGGTCGGTGTTGTCGGGGCAAGCCCGACCTCCCCGGTTGGCGCCAGGTAGACCGTACTCCTCGTCGTATCTGCGGAGGCGCTCCCGCTCGGCCTCCTCGCATTTGCGGTGTCAATCATTGATGATGGGTCAAACGTCGCGGTTACGGAGGTTGGAGCGCAGATCCGGCTGGTTGACCTCGTTGCCGTCGTGGTGGCGGGTTGTGGAGTGGTGAGAGCTGCTGGATTGGGCCCGTAGAGCTGAGTAGTCCTTCCTCAAGCGCTGAACTTAAGCAGCAGCAACGTGCAAACGGGTCCGGGCTCGTTCGAGCTCGGGTGAGTGGGGTAGAGTGTCCAGTAGCTCGAATGTAGTGGCTAGGTTGGCAGATGGGGTGGCGAAGATATTCTGGCCGTCGCACTCGAGGATGAAGTCGTCGTCGAGGTTCCGTGGAGTCCCTGGCACACAACGAGGTCCAACCCGCGGGTTACGACTATTGGCGTTGCGGAGGTCCTGCTCGGCTTGGTCGATGGTGGCCACATTGTTGCGTCGCTCTTGGCAGTTTTGGTTGCATTGGAGTCATTGACGCTTGGCCTCCTCGTCTTCTCCTTCGATAGATGCCTCCTCGGAGAAAACGACGGAGATCTCCCGCCGATCTAAAGAGAACCTCCTGGTAGAAGGCTTGTGGTCTTGAGACCGTGTCAGATCCGATCTGATCAACACTGGGTTGACTCAGGTCAGAAAGATGTAGCTTCTCCATCGAAGATTGGATCTGGTCCGAGTAGATGGAGGAGCTAGGGAAGAGTCCGAACGGGGCCTAATGGGCCGCGACGCGAGGAAGGTGGAGTGCCGACTCTGCGAGCCCGATGCACTCGGCGAGGGAGGCATCGACTCGGTCCAGGCCAGCGAGGATATCGTCAATGTTGACGCATGGACGACGGGAAATCCATGCAGGGTTTTGGGCCTCGTCCTGGATGGACAGGTCCTCCACTTGGTGTAGCATTGAGCTAGAGAGGGTCAGATCGGATCTGGAAGCCTGAGAGCTTTCTGTCTCAGGGACAGATGAGCTTAGCTATGAGCTCCTCGGAGTAGACATCTCGGTAAAGCTTCCAAAGATGATGGAGTGGTCGGCGGCGGCCTGGATCTGGAGCGTCACTTGCACGAATGATGATGACTAGGCCCAATCTTCCAAGAGGTAAGGATAAACTCGATAGGTGGAACGTCGACGTTGGCGATCCGGGCTTCTAATCAGTCACGATTCGAACCCCTGCAACCGTTACACCGCTGCTCCATTGATTATCAACCAAGGACAACTTGATTGACCTCGCCAAGAAGGCTTTTCCTGCAGACGAATCGAGAACGCAAGCAAGAAAGTATAAGCGCGCAATCTGAAATTGCAAATATGAGTGAAGCAAATCACAAAGAGAGTTTCAAGCACTCTGTTCTAAAGGACTAATCGACACAGCCGAGGAGAGCAAGAAAAGGGGCCCTGGATCAATGTATAAGGACTTGTTGCCACAGATACAATGATGCAATCTCTGTTTCTCGAAAGAAAACGCAAGAACTAAACAAAGCCCCCACCCTAATGTGCAGCGTCCTAGGGTTGGGGGTGACTGGGGGGGGGGGGGGGCACAACATGGGCTTTAGGCCCGACACGATACAAAGCCTGAAAAGGCCCAAAACAGTGGCACGGCACCTTGTCGTGGTTACATAGAATGATCGACAAATCTTCTAGAGCTGGGACCAAAACCAAAAGAAGCATCTCGTCGTTAGGTTTCCAACGCATCCAAGATCACCTCATTTGGACGCCGTATGAGGGAGATATCGCCGTTTAGGTGCAGGGCTATTGGCTGAATCCGAAACGAGCTCGCAGCCCAAGTTGGCGACGACTTGTAAGCCGGCTCATGCATGTCCAGCGTGGTGATGTCCTCATCATCCTCCCCTTCTTGAATTGGAGTTGTCCTTGACTCCATCCCACCATCAAACTTCTTCAAAAGGTTAGGGTGCAAAGCGCTATGCATCGGATCATTACAAAAAGGAGCGTGTGCACAAAGCATAGTACGACATGGTTCACCATCTAAATAATGTGCAGCATCCAAAGATGTAGCAGCAAGCAAAGCACCTTTCTTCAACTTAATTTCATTAGTTGGAACACTAGGTGGGTCTAAAACATTATTCTTCTTAGAATTTTCAGTAAGCATCTTGTCATGTTTCCTAATATCAGCAGGCGATAAAGGAAGCAATGTAATCTTTTTATTCTTATGCATGAGAGGATATGTATTTGTTCTACCATGATGTACAGCATTAGAATCATATTCCCATGGATGACCTAACAAAAGAGAGCATGCTTCCATTGGTACAACATCAAAATCAGCATGATCATGATAGGAACCAATAGAAAAATGCGCTCGAGCAGATTTAGTTACCTTTGCCTTACCACTATTATTTAACCATTGAAGATGATAAGGTTGGCGATGCGCACGTGTAGTCAAGCCAAGCTTCTTGACTAGATCTGAACTCACCAAATTATTGCAACTCCCACTATCAGTTATGGTGCAAACACGACAATCCTTCACGATTAGAAACATGTGGAACAAATTATGGCGTTGTATCTTCTCCGGTTCTTGTTCCACTTTAGTACTCAGCACACGCTGCACAAGAATATTCTTGTAACCCGCCGTTGCAGCAATGGAGTCAATAGCCTCAACCTCATCTTCTAATTCTGCAACAACGTCAGTAGCAAGGACTAATTCATCTTCAATATCACTAGAACTTACATATCCTCCATCGGCAGTAGCAATGTATGCACGTCGGCTTGGACAATCTTTCATGACATGTCCCATGCCCTTGCAGCGGTGGCACATAATGTTGGAGGAGCGGCTAGTGGAAGCACCAGGAGAATCATCCTTCTTCTGCGGTGGTGCCTGTAGTTTAGCAACAATACCTTTCTCTAGAGCACTAGCAGGTGGTGGCGGTGTTGCTGGCGGCTTAGCAACAGGCGCCTTGGGCTTCTCAACTTCAGAATGCTGCTGATACAACAATGCAATCTCTGTTTCTCAAAAGTAAACACAAGAACTAAACAAAACCCCCACCCTAATGTGCGGCGGCTACTGAGTTTATAACAGAAAAGGGGGCGTCCTAGGGTTGGGGATGATCGGGGGGGGGGGGGGGGGGGCGCCGACAACATGGGCTTTAGGCCCGACACGATACAAAGCCTGAAAAGGCCCAAAACAGGTAATGCAGCACATTCCCGTGGTCACACAGAATGATCCACGAATCTTCTGGAGCTGGGACCAGAACTAAAAGAAGCGTCTCATCGTCAGGTTTTCAACGCATCCAAGATCACCTCATTTGGACACCGTATGAGGGAGATATCGCCATTTCGGTGCAGGGCTGTCAGCTGAATCTGAAACGAACTCGCAGCCCAAGTTGGCGACGACTTTTAGCTCGTTGATGAGGCCGGCTCGTGCATGTCCAGCGTGGTGATGTCCTCATCAGTGGAGAGGAAGACGCCGGAGTTGGATGCCATCAAGCTCGCCAAGAGGACCCTGGAGATCCCCCTACCTGGCGCGCCAACTATCAGATTTGCACTCCGGCAAGTCTGCCTAGGGTAGCCCCAAGCAGTAGATTTGTAGGCGGGGTGGATCGAAGAGAGTCAGTGAGCTTGATGGTAACACGAGGACACAAGGACTTAAACAGGTTCGGGCTGCACGGAGCGTAATACCCTACGTCCTGTGTTCGGGGGTTTGTATTATGAGTAGCAACGGCTAGGGTTTCGGGAGTTGTAGGAATTGTCTTCTATGGGTACCCCCACGACCCCCTTATATATCCGAGTAGCTGTGGGTTACAAGTTAGGGTAAATCTACTTGGGTTTGTTACAAGGAATCCGATCGGTTGAGATACACAGGATCATGCCTATCCAGTTCGACCTAGATCCTAACCTCTGGAGGATCCTGCCCATCGTCCAGCCGAGTGCCTGTACGCCGGGTCGTTTATGCGGAGTCATTTAGCTGGGTAGCCGTCTCCACTCGGCAGGGAGGTACCTAGGTCTACCTTCGTCAATCGCCCTGCTGCAAGCATTGTCTCAGTTAGGTCCGATCCGACTGGTGGTGATGGTAGATTAATTGTCATCAGCTTGCTGATCCTATTTATGGTAATTTATTTATTCGGCGATTGCTCAGTTTATTAATTTAACAGCCGATATATGTTTTGAGTAATTATTCCTAGTATCGGCTATTGGTCGTCAGCTCTGAATATTGCAGTTCAATCATCTCGCCGACGAAACATCATATATTACTTGTCCAGGAGTTGTATCGGCTCAGCCTTGTGTTTTCATTAAATAGCCGATGCGACGTTGTTATATCCCTTGTCAATTGCAATTCAAATTGACTTGCACACCACGTATACCACGCACGCCGATTTGGATTCTACACTGGAGTTAAGCAAATCTCCCAGGTTCTCATGTGGGGCTGTGCAGAAGACCTACGTGCGGTTTTTTGCATCAACAAAGCTATAGACTATCACTCAAACAGGGGTAAGTCTTGATAAATATTATGAATAGGGATAATGTGACACACACACTCAAGCCAATCTCATGATAACGAATATCGAATAAACCTACGAGTAAGTAGGAGCATAGGCATACAACAAGGTCCTAATAGCATCTATTCATACAAGCAAGGGTTAGGCAAAGTACCTGATTAGTACTGCAGGTGCCGGGAAATTAGGGATATCAGGGAGAATGTCCCGTCCCGAAGTACATCCGAGACATTACATCTTTCAGAACTCATACACCATACCCGAACGTCGGGGAGTACACTAACCACAGCAATACTGCTGTAGCGGATGGACAAGGCTGTCACCACCTACTGTCTACCCCAGTCACACCATGGTGCACGGTCATATTCGAAGGATCCCATGTACCCGAGCACCACGCCCATGTACAAGGTCACTACCCTAGGGTCCCCGGGTCTCCCACCCTTCGGATGGACAAGTACAACGCTAAGGCAAGCCCAAAAGCACAACGAACCGATATCATTACCCAGATCATCTGGCCTAAGCATATACGTTGCATAACTTGTGAATAAGCAAGACATGCCATGATAAGCTAACAAGATAGCAAAGCAACCATGACTAAACTCTTCATGAATAGAATACTAACAAGTCAAATACAAGGTCATACCCAAGGCCGAGGATTGCTCACCGACCCTAAGGACGACTTGAATTCGCTAGGAGAAAGTACTAGCTTAGCTCCACTACCCTTAGGAATACAAGTCTTGAGAGTGAGAGAGGCTTCAAGTTGTGGTGTGTGTTGAATGAGGGGTGAGGGCCTCCTTTTATAGTCTCCAAGGACGGTTCTCGCCATCTCTTCATAAGGAAACCTTAGCCATGGGGCTTAACGTTGCACTCACCAATGAGCGGCGAGATTTTTATCGTTGCTCCGATGGCGTCAGCGACGACATTACTGCACCACAACCATCTCCGTTAAACGCTCCGAGTTCGCTGTTAAATACGAATTCGAAACGCCCAAAGATTGCGGAACGACTGTTAGGTCTCGGCCGGATATAAATCAATGCATTCGGCTCCTTCCTTATTCACTTGCTCTTGCTTTCTCCGCCACCACTCTTCTTTAGATCTCACCGGCGCTCTTCATTCCTTTTCATCCCACGCGAGCGCACTCGCCTCTTTGCTCCCACCGCATCCGTCGATGGCGAACGACACGTCAGCCCCTACTTCGCTGGTGGCCGTGGACATCGGTGACATCATGCCGCCACCGAGCGAATCTGGGTCGCCCAACACCCTGATGGAGGACGACATCAAGGACCTGGTGGAGCACGGCCTCCTCTCGGGAGAAGGAGATCTCCAGGTGGAAGTGCTGCTTCGGCGAGGAATTCCCCTCGGAGGACTGGACGGAGATGGTGGTCTTCTGATCCTTCTACGAGAAGGGGTTCGGCCTACCCATGGGAGCGTTCTTCCGTGGGCTGCTCCACTACTATGGGTTGGAGGTGACTCACCTAAAGCCCAACTCCATCGCCCAGATTGCGATCTTCATCCATATATGCGAGATCCTAGGCATCTCTATCCACTTCAACCTCTAGCGAGCGCTGTACCACCTAAAGGCGTACCTGAAGACCAAGGCGCCTAGCGTGGTCGGCGGCGCCACCTTCTCGCTCCGCCATGGGGCAAAGTACCTGGAGGTGACCCTGAAGGACAACAATAAGAGGTGGGAGGAGGAGTGGTTCGTCGTGGCAAACCTCGCTCCTGGTCTTCCGCCCCAAACAGACTTCCCTCCCATCATCAATGACAACTAGGAGGAGATGCCCTCGGAGGAGGAGATGGTCCAGGTGCGGGTCCTGATGGCCGAGCTGGCGGAGCTCAAGGCCAGGAAGTTGACCGAGGCCACGGTGGCCCTATCCTTCAGGAAGCGTCCGACCTAGCCGATCCAGGACAATGTCCATCCTGGTTCCGAGTACTCAGGCCGGGAGGACCCGACACGGATGCAGGTCCGCAAGGTCTCCCGTGAGGAGGCATCAAGCCGGGTCACCCACATCGTGAGCGGGGTGGTCCGGGACAAGGCCTGCCCAAAGGCGTACTACCTGAAGCGGCCTACCAGCTAGGTAATTATCGATTAGCAGATCCATTTTCTTCGGCTGAGTCATTGCTGTTTGTCCGGGTTGTTTTGTACATCCGAGTGCACCTTTTGGGTTGTGGCATGAACCTTGACTTTGCAGGAGAGGGTCCGGGAGTTCTGGTCCCCTGCGCCGCTATTGAAGGTGCAGCAGGGGAAGGTGGTGGAGCACCCCGCCGGGCTAGCAGAGCCGGCGGGCGAAGTTGTAGACTATTCCTCCGACTCCTCCATCGGGAGTGAGTCGGGGGTGGAAATTCTGGGGTCAACGGGCCCGGTGGTCAGAGCCGGGTCTGTGACAAGGAGGAGGCGCGCCGTGCGCAAGGTGCCCCTTTCCAAGGCGCCGAAGGGGAGGGCCCCGCCGAGGAGCGGGCAGGCCTCCGTGTCCGGGACGCCGGAGAGGGAGAAGGATGTCCCCAAAGACAAGGCCATCGACGGCCGTGGGGACGTCCCTGTGGCAGAACCACCTGAATTAATCCGGCTCAAGTGTATTAACCGTCACCATTAAGGCAATCTCGGTTAACCTTACACTTCAAACGGAGTAATCCACTGGTCTGTCGGGTATAACCTCCCGATACAACCACGGTAGAGCGGATCGAATGCCATACATACAAATGCTCATGCGAAGATGAGCCCAGAGAATACCACATTCCAGCAAATATTACAACATTATCATAAGTAAATATTACAGACCAAGTTTTGAGCTTAGAAATCAAGTACTTCGGTGATCATAAATAATAAGTTCTTCAGAGTTTAAGTTGCGGCGGAAAATAAAACAACGGAAGCTACTTCGACGATAAGGATGTCTCGATGAAGCCCGTACGAGACATCACTCGGCATTATCTCCGTTGGACGGGGGCGTATCCCATTCCACCGACCAACTAGGGGGAAGAGTGCAGGGCCAAGTCAAGCTAGCAATCATATCTTCGAAGGTCTCACCTGAAAACGAGCCACAAGCAAGGCTGAGTATACTAATACTCAGCAAGACTTACCCGAGTAGTGGGATCTACTCCACCGACTCTAGATATGCAAGGCTTTTGGCTCAGGGGTTTGTTTTGCCAAAAAGCATCTACAAGTGGGTCCTTACTTTCAACTTTTAGCTCAAGATTCTAGTTTCGTTAACCATTCTAGATAAGCAGCTATCCAAAAGCATACATGGTGAAGCATTAAATTTTCATCCAAACAGTTCATTCATCCTCATTGTTCCTCTTCTTACTCTGTGGGTAAAAATGGTTAAGCAGTCTCAATAGCCGTGAGAAACGGACGATTCGAATCGAATTTCTTAACCTTGCAAGGGAAACCTAAACACACGTCACGTGGTTACTCCCTAGAGTCACACGTGCAACTTTTCCCCTTTCTTTCCGGGTCGTGGATCGGGGCTACCCTCCGAGAGTACAAGAGCCCCACGCCACGGTTCGGCGCCGGGTCGTGACCACTCTCTGCACTCGCCATATGCACATGGGACCTAAGTTCAAAGGGTAGGATGCCGTCCCCTTGCCGGGCCAATCAGGTACTTAAGCTTACCAATTCCCATAATCTCGGCATGTGTTTAGTACGTTCAAAGACTTAACCATCACTACCACACCCTGCGGCCTTAGCATTTTTCCCTAGACAGACGGGCCTCAATCGTAACCATCGTTCCATAGCCCGTCCGTGTCCTTATGATTGCAGCGTGTAGTAGACATTCAACTCCTATTTTCTCGCGAGTGACAGGAAATCACTCGTCTTTTACCGGAGTCCTATTAGCACAGCATTCTATCGAACCTTACATCTAGTTTTCAAGCATGGGTTCCTAACATCATGCAACTAAGTTTTCATTCAACTCCTATAAACTTAATGCACAAGCAAAGAGTAATGAGTTGCATAATTAGGAAAGAAATAGGTTATGCTCCGGGGCTTGCCTTCACAGTTAGCTTGGGGCTCTTCCGAACTTGGGCTTGGGTCTTCAAGAGCTTCAGTTATATTCACTTGAGCTTCACGCTGCTCACTCTCGGACGCGGGCACCAGCTCGTAAGTTCCGTCGGCGAGAGTCGTCGATTCTACATGAATGCACAAGTTTAAGTCGTGGCAATGGTAATCGACATGATTTAAGTGTAATTAATACAGTGGATAGTTTCTGGTCATGAAACTCTGGATTTAGGCATATCAGGGAAATATATGCTTACTGTATAATTTTCAGACAATTTTATGTAACAGATTAATTATGAAAAATATATTACATAGTTGCTATTAGACTTTTGTTCTTTTTGTACAGGACAAATGGTGCCACAACTGAGTCTGAGATTTATACAGAGCTTTCATTTAAGCATGTAGGAGCTACTGTAATTTTTGTAGGATTTATTATGCAGTATTCAGAGCATACAAAATATGACATTACACACCTAGGTTATTCAAGGATTCATTTTTACAGGACCCTACACAGGGTTTTTGTCCATGGAACTTTTTACACAGCAACCTCTACCACAGTGTATCGCCTAGTAAAAATTTGAGAATTTTCCAAGCTAAGATACAGTTTTCTTGATTTAATGTATGTTATTAGCACATAAATCCAATAATTAGGTCACTTTGAGATAAAAAGTCTCCCAATTTTTCTCAGGCTTCTAGGTACCAATACATTAGCATAGAAAAAGTTTCATTGGGTGATTCAACACCTAACTGCAGGGATAAAATATATCTAGCCACTTAAGGTATGAAACAAAAGTGGTAGAGTTTGTTCTAAGGATTCCAGAACAGTCGAGTTTGCATTTTTCTGAATTTTCTACGAATTTATACGGATTTTCAAGTTCACTGAATTTGAATCTAGATTTGAAACTTTCTTTTACAACTAGGTCCTTGAATCTTACGCGCAGACCCTTCTAAAGATTTAAATTCTTGCAATTGGGTCCTCGGGTGGCTCGGGTACGGCGGCCGGCCCAAATTCCGGTGAGGGGTGAGGGTCGGGGAAGGTTCAGGGGTGCGAGGGCTACCTCGTGGGGGTGTTGTTCAGGTGGGGAACGGCCGGGAAGGGTTCGCCGGGGTTGGAGCAGAGGCGGCGGCGGCGCTGGCGCGCGTCGACGGCGGTGCTCCGGCGGGCTTGGGGCGGCCTGGTCCGGTCAACGAGCTTCGGTGGCGCGTGGGGAAGCTGCTCAGGGCCTTGGCTTGGACGGAGGAGGTCGGGGTCGAGCTGCCCACGGTGAGCAGGGGCGGCGGCGGCGGGTGGCAGCGCGGGTGGCGGCGCTCCGGTGGTTCTGGGCGGCGTTGGGCGGGTCGGCGAGCTTCAGTGGGGTGATGTAGTGGTGGCTGGAGGCTCGATTTGGGCGGTGGGCGGCGGTGGAGGGCTGTCCACGGGCGGGCGGCGCTCGGCGGCGGCAATGGCGACGGCGAGGGCGTTCTGGGTGCGTGGCTCGCGCGGGCGGCCGGGGCGCGGCTTTTATAGGGGCAGGAGGGAGTGTGGAGGGGCCTGGGCAACGCGCGGGGCGGAGGCACGGCACGGCGCGCACTGGCCACGACGGGCGGCAGCAGAACGCCGGCGCGGCGTGCGGCGAGCGGGCGCGGGTGACTGGCGGCCGGAGATTTGGCGTGGGCGCGAGGGGATAGTGTGGCGCGCGGAGTGGTGGAGCAGCTGCTGCAGCGGCTCGGGCGGAGGGCAGCGCAGCGACGGGCGGGGCGTGGGAGCCGGGGCGGCACGGCTCGGTGCGGCGGTTGGGCGCGACGGGCGGCGGGGCGGAACGCGGCAGCGGCGTGCGCACACGCGGGCGCTCACTGGGCAGCGCAGCGTGGGGAGGGGGCAAAGCCGCGCGTGGGGGAGAGGCAAGGCGGCCACTGGCCTGGCGCCTCGTGCCGGTCAGGCGTCGCTGCCCACCTGGCGTGCGGCGGTCGGGCGGGGAGGGGAGAGAAAGGGAGGGCGAGGGCCTGAATGCAAGAATTCGAAAAGTTTCAGGGGGCTGGGTGTAAACAGGGCGTTTTCTCCTCTTTCTAATTTGAATTTCAAAAACTTTTGAACACGAAAGTTGTTCAGAATAAAAAGTTCTACAAATTTGGTTTCAGGCAACATCTCATTTGGCTTATGGTTTGAAAGTTAAATTTAAAAGTTCAAAGGTGTCCAAATGTGCCCAATTTAAATTTGAATTTCAACTTCTCTCGTCCTAATTCTTTTCACCCTTTTATTAGTTGGTTAAGCATAGGGTTAGGCTACTGACATTGATTTTAGAAATAAAATTTTTCCAGGGTTGTCACAACCTTCCCCCCTTAACAAGAATCTCGCCCCGAGATTCGGTAATTCTTAGTGTGGGTGTGGGTGCACGTACCAGTGGTTGAGATAAGAAACCCAGGGAAATGTTGGTTTAGGTAACTCTCGGTTTCCCAGGTGGCTTCTTCTTCCGTGTGGTGATTCCATTGTACTTTATACATTCTAATCACTTTCCTCCTGGTCTCTCTCTCTTTTTGATCCAAAATCTTAACTGGGTGTTCGACATATGAGAGGTCGGGTTCCAACGATATTTCTTGTTGTTCCACAATCTCGGTAGGGACTCGAATACACTTCTTTAGTTGAGATACGTGGAAGACATCATGGGTGGCCGTGAGCTGAGGGGGCAGTCGTACTTTGTAGGCTACGGGTCCGCAGCTCTCAATGATTTCGTAAGGACCAACATAACGGGGAGCTAGTTTGCCTTTGATTCCAAATCTTCGCACTCCCTTGGTTGGTGAAACTCGAAGATAGACATGATCGCCAACTTCGAACTTTAGGGGCTTTCTCCTTTTGTCAGAATAGCTCTTTCGTCGAGCTTGTGCGGCTCTAAGATTTGCTTGTATTACCTTTACTTTCTTCTCTGCCTCGATTACCAGGTCGGGTCTAATTATTGTACGTTCTCCAGTTTGTGACCAGCTCAAAGGAGTTCGACACCTTCGTCCGTACAGGGCCTCAAATGGTGCCATTTTCAAACTCGTTTGATAGCTGTTGTTGTACGAGAACTCTGCTAGGGGTAGGCATTTGTCCCAATTCTTGTCATAGTGAATGACGCAAGCTCTCAGCATGTCTTCCAGAATTTGGTTTACTCTTTTCGTTTGTCCGTCAGTCTGAGGATGGTATGCTGAGCTGCGAATCAGTTTAGTACCAAGAGACGTTTGCAGTTGTTCCCAGAAGCGTGCTACAAACTGAGGACCACGATCGGAAATAATTGTCTTAGGTATTCCATGTAGGCAAACAATACGATCGAGGTAAATCTCGGCATATTTCTTGGTAGAATAGGTGGCGTGTACCGGAAGAAAATGTGCCGTCTTTGTGAGTCTATCCACGATAACCCATATGGAATCATGTTTCTGGGTAGTGTTTGGTAGTCCAACGATGAAGTCCATACTTATGTCTTCCCATTTCCATGATGGTATAGGTAACGGTTGTAGTGTACCGGCTACCTTCAAGTGGCTAGCTTTTACTCTCTGGCACGTGTCACATTCTGAGACATACGTAGCAATTTCTCTTTTCATTCTAGTCCACCCGAAGTTTTGCCTTAGGTCTTGATACATTTTGCTACTGCCGGGGTGGATAGAGAATTTGGAAAGGTGTGCCTCATCGAGAATTTGCTTGCGGAGTTCACGATCCTTTGGAACGACTATACGACTTTCGAACCATAGAACTCCCTTATGGTCCTGGCGGAAACACTTATACTTCTCCTCTCCTAGAGAGAGTTTTTTTTTTGATGATCTTAATTCCTTCATCCTGTAGTTGTGCCATGATGATTTTGTCGTGAAGAGTGGGCTCAACTGAGATGTGATCTAGAGTGCCTTGGGAAACCATTTCCATGTTAAGCTTCCTCATTTCTGCACACAATGTCTCATGGTAGGACTCCATGGGTAAGCAATGGCAATGGGACTTGCGGCTTAGTGCATCCGCGACTACATTAGCCTTGCCGGGGTGATAGTGCACTTCAAGGTCATAATCCTTGATTAATTCTAGCCATCTTCGTTGTCTCATATTCAGATCGGCTTGTGTGAAGATATACTTGAGACTCTTATGATCCGTGTAGATATTGCACTGTGTACCCATGAGATAGTGCCTCCATATCTTCAGAGCGTGAATGACGGTTGCAAGCTCAAGATCATGAGTGGGATAATTCTGTTCGTGGGGCCGAAGGGCTCGTGAGGCATATGCAATCACTCTATTCTCTTGCATAAGCACACATCCTAGACCAGTACCCGATGCGTCACAATACACATCAAACGACTTGGTATTATCGGGTTGAGCTAACACAGGTGCAGTAGTCAGATGCTCTCTGAGAGTGTGGAAAGCTTCTTCACATTTCTCATGCCATACAAACTTTACTTCCTTCTTTAACAGTTCAGTCATGGGCTTAGCAACTCGAGAGAAATCCGGGATGAAGCGGCGGTAGTAACCGGCTAAGCCGAGAAAACTACGAATCTGATGAACCGAGGTAGGGGGTTTCCAATCCATCACCTCTTGTACCTTGCTGGGGTCAACAGCTATGCCTTCGCTGGAGATCGTGTGACCTAAGAACTTTACAGTATCCAACCAGAATTCACACTTAGAAAACTTAGCATAGAGCTGATGGTCTCTGAGTCGCTGAAGAACAATGCGAAGGTGCTTGGCATGCTCTTCCTCATCCTTGGAATAGATAAGGATGTCGTCGATGAACACTACGACGAATTTGTCAAGTTCGGGCATGAATACCGAATTCATGAGATACATGAAATAGGCAGGGGCGTTGGTGAGTCCAAAGGACATGACCAAAAACTCATATAGTCCATATCGTGTGGAGAAGGCAGTCTTAGGAATATCGCACGGGCGAATCTTGATTTGATGATATCCCGAACGAAGATCAATCTTTGAGAAGACTCTGGCTCCAGCTAATTGATCGAAGAGTACATCAATGCGAGGAAGGGGGTATTTATTTTTAACAGTTACCGCATTGAGAGGTCGGTAGTCCACACATAATCTCAAACTGTCATCCTTCTTCTTTACGAATAGGGCTGGACATCCCCAAGGTGACGCGCTAGGGCGAATGAAACCTTTGTCCAGTAGTTCCTGGAGTTGAATTTTTAGCTCTGCCAACTCTTTAGGGGGCATCCTATATGATCTTTTGGATATAGGTGCAGTGCCTGGTTGTAGTTCAATGATGAACTCAATATCCCTATCCGGTGGCATTCCTGGTAAGTCATCCGGAAAGACATCGGCATACTCGTTGACGACAGGAATATCTTCTAGCTTAAGTCCTTCCACCTTGTAAGCACAGGAATTCGTGCAATCTAGGAATGGTAGGTAAAGGGTAGTGGCTCCGTCACTAGGTGAATTTATCTCAACGGCTCGGGAAGAAAGGTCCAGTGTGACTCCATGCATAGTCATCCAGTTCATTCCCAAAATAATATCCATGCCGTCAAGAGGTAAAAGGACAAGGTCTGTGTCGATGGTTTTACTACCCAACTTGACTGGTACTTGTGTGATCATTTGGTTTGAACCAATTTTACCACCCGGTGTTGATGTCATATATGACCCTTTGGTGTGACAAACATTCAAGCCTACTTTTGCACCGCATTTTGCACTTATGAAACTATGCGATGCACCAAAATCAAATAATATAACTGCAGGCTTGTTATGGATAGAGAATGTACCCGACATCACTGGGGCTCCTTCAGGTTGCTCTGCAAGCGTGGTGAAGTTAATCCATCCTTGCTTGACTTGCAGGGTTTGTCTCTTACCCCTGTTCTTGTTGTTCGGGTTGGATCCTTGACCTTGGTTGGGCGGCCCAGACTGAGGGCATTCTCGTGCGAAGTGGTTAGAACTCCCGCATTTGAAACATCGGTTCGCGGGGCTGGGTCGAAGAGATTGTTGCAGAGTGGGCGTCGGACCATTCTGTGGAGGCATCGGGGGTCGTACCATGCCTGGCTGCTGTGGGGGTCTGGCAATCCATCTCCCTGGTTGAGGGGCCCTAGGCGGAGCTGTGGGTGCGGCATTTTGCACGATGCGATATCTTGGTGGTTGGGCACTTGATGGTCCAGCGGGTGCCTTTCTCTTCTTCACTGCCCGGTGTGCCATGATACAGTCTTCCTGGGTAATGGCCATATTGACCAATTCGTTGTAGGTGTCAGCCCTGGCTAGGTTCAGACGTTCCTTAAGCTTGGTGTTCAGACCTCGGCGGAAACGATCACGCTTCTTGGCATCCGTATCAGCGTGATAGCCCGCATACTGGCATAGGTTGTTGAACGCCTGGGCGTACTGCAGTACGGTGCGGGTGCCCTGGGTGAGTGCCAGGAACTCGTTCAACTTCCTCTCCATGAGACCCTCGGGAATATGATGTGCTCGGAATGCGGTCTTGAACTCATCCCAGTCGACCACATGGTCAGCCAGGAGCATCACAGAATAGTGGTCCCACCACAGACGAGCGGTACCGCGAAGCTGTTGCGCGGCAAAACGAGCTTTGTTGGCCTTTTAGCATGGGGCCACGAGTAGTGTGAACTTGGATTCGATGGTGCAAATCCATGCATCTGCGTCCAGGGGTTCCTCGGTCTTATGGAACAAGGGCGGCTGGGTCCCTAGGAAATCCGTGTATCCTGCAGCTTGGGGTTGGTGAGCATTGTGCCCACCCCTCTGCTGGTGCTGTCCTTGCACGATCTGACGCAGCAGCTCGGTTTGAGCGGCCATCACTTCCACCAAACTGGGCAGGGGTGGTGGCGAATGTCGCGAGCGGCTGCCACCGGCACCAAAATCCTCAGGGTTGCCATGTGTTGATCCAACCATCTGAAACGTGAAAGGTTACCATTAGTAACGCGATCCATATCACTTCCTTGATTCATAAATGATTGGTGTAGTCATAGACTTCCGAAATCACAGCTAGAAGTATGGATAGAATCTCTGTTTGCTACGAGGAAAATCATAGCTTGCTGTGGGTCCATCTAAAACATCTCATACTCTGGCAGTAGTCAGAGAATTTAGGAATGCACCACTTTGGTATTTAACTTCGGCGCTAGAACTATAGCTAAGGTGGTCGAAAGGCTCGTCCTTTGCCTTACTGTCTTAGCTGTTTTTCAGCAGATTGATCGGTACTGTTTCGCCTATAACTTAAACTAGCGAGGTCCAATGATGCTGAATTTTTGTGAGAACCACGATCACAAAATTTAGCACAAGTTTGGTATTCAACACTCAGCCAAGAAATGCAAGGAGACATGGATAAAAATTCCGACAAGTCTCAGTGATTGTGGATTTCATCGTTTACCAACTTACAACGAAATCACCCAAGTTTATCGCCGTTCCTTACAAGTTGAGGGTATCCACATGGTTCAGGTGTACCCATCACAAAAGAGTTACTCAACTCCTAGTGAGCCTATTACAACACTTGCCAAAAGTTAGGCTACCCTATCGAGGAGTATGTGCAAAAGTCCTTCTAGGTCGTCATCTAGAAGTCATCCAAGTCATTGACGGAAGACTCGCTGTGAGCAGGAGAGTGAGCTCCCATCTGAGGTGCCTGTGGTACCTCACCCTCGAAATCCATACCGGAGATACCATCAATCTCCTGTGGCTCCTCCTCATCTTCCTCCATGTCCTCCTCATGGGGATGGTCATTCTGATCATGGTGCCACTGAATGTGCTCATTAGCATCCTCCAACTCAAGGCTCAGATCATGGAGCTGCTCCTCCAACTGTGCTATCGTGGAATCTCTCTCACCCATGAGAGTGTCCTGCTCCTGAATTTGGCCCTCAAGTTGGCCAATCTGAGCATCTCTGTCCTCAAGATCCTGACTGAGCTCCTTAATCTGCTCATCCCTGGTATCTGCCATCATGTGGTAGGCCTGAGCAAGATCAGTGAGCTGCTCAAGCGCCTGACCCTGGAGAGTCTGAAGTCGGTAGAGTGCACTCATGCACCGCACGGAGGTATGAATAGTTTCCTGGGCGTGAAAGTCTACCAAGTACTGTGCGTGCTGCACCCTGTTGAGCCAAAAGGGGTCGTTGTCCTGGGCAGCAGGAAACAATCCAATGGGAGCGAGTGTGACAACCTTGGGACGCTGCGCACAAAAAGTGGTGAGCGCCCTCATGGCTGCAAGCTCCCAAGTATCGGCCAAACGGCGACCAACAGCCTCAAGCTCCAAGGCGGGCCACTCCGGGTGTAACGGGTGCGGAAAAATAGTCACGTTGACACGGCACTGGGTAACTCCATTCTCTGCAAACTCCAGTCCGGCGTAACGTGGGGGAATTAGATAGACCGCGGTACGCAGAACATCCCACAAAATAGAGGCAAAGCCCTCCCAGTGGAGACACTGCGAGTGTACGCGTCCATCCTCATCCACCATCATAGCAACAGGCTCGGCCATCTGAACAAAAGATCAAATGGAGTGAGATAGCGAAAAACTGTGAACAGCACAAGGACAGATTCTGTATAGTGTGCAAAAATAACCATAACTTCCACAGTTCTAATCCAAAAATTCTCAAATTTCACCAGATCACTCCTAAGGTATTTGTGAACAACTTTGCTAGTCAACTCCAGAGCTAGATAGGTCTCTAAGATGGTATTTCTTTTCAGGTTTTACCTCTCTGTCTACCCAGAATTTTCAGTGAACAGAGGGCTAGAGTTTCGGGCACCAGGGAAAATCTACCCAGCCAAAATTTACCAAATTTTAACAGAAGCTTCCTGGGTACATTTGGAACAGGTTTTGTGTTGTGCTCTTTTGCAGAAAACCGCAGGAAGGGGGCCTAAAATTTTAAGGGGGCCGAAGTGCTTATTCGGGACAGATTTCTGACATTCCAAGGTTTCTGTTATTTCTTACTATCCATAAGTTCAGAATTTTTGATTTTTGAACAGGGGGTAGAACACGAAATTTGGAACAATTCTTTCAACATGAACTTCTCCAGAAAAGGTCATTTTCTTGGGTCAATAAATCGCTCTTTTCGGTCATGGCAGATTTGGGACAGGTTCGCTAGATAGTCCTTATGCAAAATCACGCTTAGATACGCAAGAACCTTACCACTCTCATACAACGTATTTTCACTTTCCGATATATATGGTTATAATGCATGCACATCCTATTCGTCCTCACAAAATAAAATAATCGCCAAATACTCTTGGTCTTACGAAGATAGTTTCGGTGGCATACACAATACGGCTCTCGCTATAATAGCTAGTCGAGTCTTTCTAACCGTTCCTTAACTTATCGTAATCGCGGTTAGTGTACCTGCAGAAGATTGACAAAGCATATATATTTCATGAACCTTTCATGCCAGCACTCATGAAAGCGTCCGTATTCATTACCATTTACTTATAGAAACGATATCTGTACAATTTCCGCCGTACAGACGACGTTAACATACGCTATCGAGATAGCGTATTCACGGGGGTACCGTCATGAGACGGGGGTATGAACAGCGATCGCCATACCCTGCGCCAAACCTTCTACTCCCAATATGTTCAACTAACAGTTGGCATATTGGCAGCACCTCAAGTAAGCCACTGCTTGAGGGCAGCGTTCGGTTCGCATCACCGACAGGAAGGCCAAGCTCTCTCAGTTGGCTGAGGATCCTTACCTTCTTACCTTAGCGATGAGTGCGTTGTTACAGAAATTAAGGTCGGTTGTGCATGAAAGTAAGTTTTGACAGAATGTAATGTGCTGGGAGTCAGTTGATAATATTTCATAAGTTAGATAGCCGCCTAATAACTTTCCCATAATCCCTTAGGGCTTTACGAACTACGCACCATCCTTAACGTACCAACGTATTTCGCAACACATCCTTCTAGTCAAGTTTTAGTAAATCGAGTTTTTAAGGCTTGTCGCATTCTCTGGTGTATGCATTTCGGCTCTGGTGCTAGCTGTTGCCAGCCGTGGCACCAACTACGGCTCTGATACCAGCTGTGGCAGAACCACCTGAATTAATCCGGCTCAAGTGTATTAACCGTCACCATTAAGGCAATCTCGGTTAACCTTACACTTCAAACGGAGTAATCCACTGGTCTGTCGGGTATAACCTCCTGATACAACCACGGTAGAGCGGATCGAATGCCATACATACAAATGCTCATGCGAAGATGAGCCCAGAGAATACCACATTCCAGCAAATATTACAACATTATCATAAGTAAATATTACAGATCAAGTTTTGAGCTTAGAAATCAAGTACTTCAGTGATCATAAATAATAAGTTCTTCAGAGTTTAAGTTGCGGCGGAAAATAAAACAACGGAAGCTACTTCGACGATAAGGATGTCTCGATGAAGCCCGTACGAGATATCACTCGGCATTATCTCCGTTGGACGGGGGCGTATCCCATTCCACCGACCAACCAGGGGGAAGGGTGCAGGGCCAAGTCAAGCTAGCAATCATATCTTCGAAGGTCTCACCTGAAAACGAGCCACAAGCAAGGCTGAGTATACTAATACTCAGCAAGACTTACCCGAGTAGTGGGATCTACTCCACCGACTCTAGATATGCAAGGCTTTTGGCTCAGGGGTTTGTTTTGCCGAAAAGCATCTACAAGTGGGTCCTTACTTTCAACTTTTAGCTCAAGATTCTAGTTTCGTTAACCATTCTAGATAAGCAGCTATCCAAAAGCATACATGGTGAAGCATTAAATTTTCATCCAAACAGTTCATTCATCCTCATTGTTCCTCTTCTTACTCTGTGGGTAAAAATGGTTAAGCAGTCTCAATAGCCGTGAGAAACGGACGATTCGAATCGAATTTCTTAACCTTGCAAGGGAAACCTAAACACACGTCACGTGGTTACTCCCTAGAGTCACACGTGCAACTTTTCCCCTTTCTTTCCGGGTCGTGGATCGGGGCTACCCTCCGAGAGTACAAGAGCCCCACGCCACGGTTCGGCGCCGGGTCGTGACCACTCTCTGCACTCGCCATATGCACATGGGACCGAAGTTCAAAGGGTAGGATGCCGTCCCCTTGCCGGGCCAATCAGGTACTTAAGCTTACCGATTCCCATAATCTCGGCATGTGTTTAGTACGTTCAAAGACTTAACCATCACTACCACACCCTGCGGCCTTAGCATTTTTTCCTAGACAGACGGGCCTCAATCGTAAGCATCGTTCCATAGCCCGTCCGTGTCCTTATGATTGCAGCGTGTAGTAGACATTCAACTCCTATTTTCTCGCGAGTGACAGGAAATCACTCGTCTTTTACCGGAGTCCTATTAGCACAGCATTCTATCGAACCTTACATCTAGTTTTCAAGCATGGGTTCCTAACATCATGCAACTAAGTTTTCATTCAACTCCTATAAACTTAATGCACAAGCAAAGAGTAATGAGTTGCATAATTAGGAAAGAAATAGGTTATGCTCCGGGGCTTGCCTTCACAGTTAGCTTGGGGCTCTTCCGAACTTGGGCTCGGGTCTTCAAGAGCTTCAGTTAGATTCACTTGAGCTTCACGCTGCTCACTCTCGGACGCGGGCACCAGCTCGTAAGTTCCGTCGGCGAGAGTCGTCGATTCTACATGAATGCACAAGTTTAAGTCGTGGCAATGGTAATCGACATGATTTAAGTGTAATTAATACAGTGGATAGTTTCTGGTCATGAAACTTTGGATTTAGGCATATCAGGGAAATATGTGCTTACTGTAAAATGTTCAGACAAATTTATGTAACAGATTAATTATAAAAAATATATTACATAGTTGGTATTAGACTTTTGTTCTTTTTTTACAGGACAAATGGTGCGACAACTAAGTCTGAGATTTTTACAGAGCTTTCATTTAAGCATGTAGGAGCTACTGTAATTTTTGTAGGATTTATTATGCAGTATTCAGAGCATACAAAATATGACATTACACACCTAGGTTATTCAAGGATTCATTTTTACAGGACCCTACACAAGGTTTTTGTCCATGGAACTTTTTACACAGCAACCTCTACCACAGTGTATCTCCTAGTAAATATTTGAGAATTTTCCAAGCTAATATACTGTTTTCTTGATTTAATGTATGTTATTAGCACATAAATCCAATAATTAGGTCACTTTGAGATAAAAAGTCTCCTAATTTTTCTCTGGCTTCTAGGTACCAATACATTAGTATAGAAAAAGTTTCATTGGGTGATTCACCACCTAACTGCAGGGATAAAATATATCTAGCCACTTAAGGTATGAAACTAAGTTTAATAAACAGTGTAGTTAGAGGTGGAATTTGGGCCTGATCATTTTACACAGTCCTAAACATCAATCAACTAACTTACTGCCCAAAACTTAGGGTCAGCATTGATCTATAACAGTGGGTACAAAATAAGTCCATTAAAGCTTCCATTTAATGTAGAGCAAAATATGTTGAGATTCTGAGAAACTTTTTGTAACAAAAGTGGTAGAGTTTGTTCTAAGGATTCCAGAACAGTCGAGTTTGCATTTTTCTGAATTTTTTACGAATTTATACGGATTTTACAAGTTCACTGAATTTGTATCTAGATTTGAAACTTTCTTTTACAACTAGGTCCTTGAATCTTACGCGCAGACCCTTCTAAAGATTTAAATTCTTGCAATTGGGTCCTCGAGCGGCTCGGGTACGGCGGCCGGCGGAAATTCCGTCGAGGGGCTCGCCGGCGGCGAGGGGTGAGGGTCGGGGAAGGTTCAGGGGTGCGAGGGCTACCTCGTGGGGGTGTTGTTCAGGTGGGGAACGGCCGGGAAGGGTTCGCCGGCGTTGGAGCAGAGGCGGCGGCGGCGGTGGCGCGCGTCGACGGCGGTGCTCCGGCGGGCTTGGCGCGGCCTGGTCCGGTCAGCGAGCTTCGGTGGCGCGTGGGGAAGCTGCTCAGGGCCTTGGCTTGGACGGAGGAGGTCGGGGTCGAGCTGCCCACGGTGAGCAAGGGCGGCGGCGGCGGCGGCAGCATGGGTGGTGGCGCTCCGGTGGTTCTGGGCGGCGTTGGGCGGGTCGGCGAGCTTCAGTGGGGTGATGTAGTGGTGGCTGGAGGCTCGATTTGGGCGGTGGGCGGCGGTGGAGGGCTGTCCACGGGCGGGCGGCGCTTGGCGGCGGCAATGGCGACGGCGAGGGCGTTCTGGGTGCGTGGCTCGCGCGGGCGGCCGGGGCGCGGCTTTTATAGGGGCAGGAGGGAGTGTGGAGGGGCCTGGGCAACGCGCGGGGCGGAGGCACGGCACGGCGCGCACTGGCCACGACGGGCGGCAGCAGAACACCGGCGCGGCGTGCGGCGAGCGGGCGCGGGTGACTGGCGGCCGGAGATTTGGCGTGGGCGCGAGGGGATAGTGTGGCGCGCAGAGTCGTGGAGCAGCTGCTGCAGCGGCTCGGGCGGAGGGCGGCGCAGCGACGGGCGGGGCGCGGGAGCCGGGGCGGCACGGCTCGGTGCGGCGGTTGGGCGCGACGGGCGGCGGGGCGGAAAGCGGCAGCGGCGTGCGCACGCGCGGGCACTCACTGGGCAGCGCGGCGTGGGGAGGGGGCAAAGCCGCGCGTGGGGGAGAGGCAAGGCGGCCACTGGCCCGGCGCCTCGCGCCGGTCAGGCGTCGCCGCCCACCTGGCGTGCGGCGGTCGGGCGGGGAGGGGAGAGAAAGGGAGGGCGAGGGCCTGAATGCAAGAATTCGAAAAGTTTCAGGGGGCTGGGTGTAAACAGGGCATTTTTTCCTCTTTCTAATTTGAATTCAAAAACTTTTGAACACGAAAGTTGTTCAGAATAAAAAGTTCTACAAATTTGGTTTCAGGCAACATCTCATTTGGCTTATGGTTTGAAAGTTAAATTTAAAAGTTCAAAGGTGTCCAAATGTGCCCAATTTAAATTTGAATTTCAACTTCTCTCGTCCTAATTCTTTTCACCCTTTTATTAGTTGGTTAAGCATAGGGTTAGGCTACTGACATTGATTTTAGAAATAAAATTTTTCCAAGGTTGTCACAGTCCCGGCCCCCAATGAGAGCGAAGCAGCCGACGGGCTGGCTTGGATGAGGCAGAGGGCCTCACCCATGTCGTTGGCACGAGGGCTGCTGATCGCGGTGTCGCTGAAGCCGAGCTTCAGTGCGCGCCGTAGTGAGAAGTAGGTCTTTGCCTTCCTACACTTCAAAGTTGTAAGTAGGGAATGCTCTTGTTAATTTTGGTGTCTTCACAGGAAGGCGTCACTCAGTGGCCCTAAGAGAAAGCTGGAGGAGTCCGCTGATAAGGCCAATCGGCTGAGGTGGCCAAGGGGGCAGCTCTGCCAGAGGAGCGGCCACTTGCCCGAGCCCGCTTGGATGGCCAAGGCGAGGTGTCGGTGAATAAGGAGGTGGAGGAGGGGGAAGCCTTGGGGTCGCCTCCCAGCATCATCGCAGAGTCGGTGGCACAGTCGCGGGCGGACGAGACAGGAGCGGCAATTGTGTCGGGCCAGGTCCCCACCATCGAGGCGTCACACGTCGCCTCGCCGCCGATTCGCCAGGCGCCAGTGCAGCAGCGCGGCACAGAGGCGAAGCCGAGGGCGGTCTGCGTGACCAAGGAGGAGCTCCTAATGGCTGCTCAACTGGCGGCCGAGTCGACGATGGTAAGCAGTCTTCTTTTGTAGAATATTTGGCTTTGAACCTGGGTGCTCTTATATAGTGTCGCCTGTTGTTGTAGGCTTTGGCCGAGCTGAGCCACTGTGCGGCCAAGCAGTTGAGGGCCGCGGGCGACCCAACTGACCGACTGAGGCAGCTGGAGGCCTGCATCGTCCAGCTGGAGGATCGCACGTGGGATCTGAAGCAGGGGGGGCTCCGAAGCCGACCGGGCGCACATCGAGGAGAGGTGCATTGAGTCTCTTTTATGGGTTCTGTTTAGCAAGCATAGAATTGTTGCCTGTGTGATGACGAGTGGACGTCGCACTTCACCTCCTCCAAGCCTCTTGCCGAGCGCATCATGACGATATTGACCTGTGAACTTGCAAGGCGTGAGAGATTATGAACTGGCCGAGGGCCATAAAACAATGTTTATATTGTTTGTAAATAAGTTATTATGTCATGGTGCTATGGTCCGAGTAGTTCATCAATGTAGCCGAGTAGTTAGGGTTGCCGCTCTACGATGTGCTCCATCCCAATATACTGAGAGCGGGTCATTGTGCATGTGATAGATTGGAGTGACGCAGAGCAGACCCAGGATGTACAGGTTAGTGTTTGAAAACCACTCGGCCTAGCTTTAGAGATGGACGTTGGGTTGCTTTTGGTGCGGCTGGATAAGTCGGCATGATCGAGTTGTAGCCTCTGAGTGTTTGGAACGACTCGAAAAAAAGGTTAGCAAAAAAAGGTCATTTTTAGAGGGCGAAATGCGAAGCCATTCATTTTTATTGACATTATACCAAGGGAAATAGGTACATAGCTAGAATTATCTTCTACGGATAGAAGCATTGAAGTTGTTCGATGTTCCATGCGTTTCCTACATCTATTCCATCTTCGTGCTGGAATCGTTACGTCCCTGGCACTACGATGCTGCTGATGATGAAGGGTCCTTCCGAGGGGGAAGATAGTTTGTGTGCGCCAGTGGTCGACTGGATTCATCGTAGGACCAGGTCACCAACGTTGGAGTCTCGTTCTTGGATGCTTCGATCATGGTAGCGCTGGAGCTACTATTCGTATCGAGCGTGTTGCAGAGATGCTGCTATGCGGTGCTCTTCAACCGAGTCGATGTCGAGGCGCCTGGTGGTTTCGACCTTACATTCCTTGTAGATCTGGATGCGCGGGGCACTGAAGGTAACATCACTCAGAAGACGGCCTCAGAACCATAGACCATGAAGAAGGGAGTATAGCCTGTGGCTCGGCTCTTTTGAGTGCGTCGACCCCAGATCACTTGGGGTAGTTCTTGGAGCCATTTGTGGCCGTACTTTTCAATCGGGTCGAAGATGCGAGCCTTGAGTCCTTGGAGGATCATAGCATTGGCACGCTCAACTTGGTCATTGCATAGGGGATGTCCCACGGAAGCGTAGTAGACGTCGATGCAGTTGTCCTGACAGTGGTCCCAAAACTCACTTCCACTGAAGGATGTTCCCAGGTCTGTGATAATGCGGTTGGGGACCCCGAATCGGCACGATATCTCCTGGATGAACTTGACTGCCTTAGCAGCCATAGTCACCGTTACTGGTTTTACCTCGATCCACTTGGTAAACTTGTCGATGTCGACGTAGATGTGGGTGAATCCACCAACGACAGTTTTGAGGGGGTCGATCGAGTCGAGGCCCCAGCATGCGAAGGGCCACGATGGCGGCATGGTGCGCAGGGCTGGAGCCGGGACATGTTGTTGTTTGGCGAAGAACTGGCACCCTGTACACTTTTTAACAATGTTGTGGGCATCTGCAAGGCCTGTGGGCAGTAGAAGCCCGATCGGAAAGCCTTGCCTACGAGCGTGGAGGCTCCGGCGTGGTTGCCGCAGGTGCCCGAGTGAATTTTGCTGAGAAGGTGCACACCATCTCGTTGGGAGATGCATTTGCACAGGGTCCCGGAGGATGACAACTGCTTGAACAGCTCATTGCCGATAACGACATAATTAGCTGCCCGTCTTGAGAGTTTTTCATGCTCTTTTCTGTCGGGGCACGACTTGTTGTTGACGAGGAAATCGATGAGCGGGGTTCTCCAGTTTGCCTCGATGACGAGTGCTTCCTGCTACAGAGCTAGTACTAGGTCCGGCTTGGTTGGGGGCTCATCCTCGATCTTTACCGTAGGGTTCTTTACAGCTTGGACGAAGATGCCAGTAGGCACGAGAGATCACTTAGAGCCGAGCTTGGAAAGGACATCGGCGGCGATGTTGTAGTCTCTGATGACGTGATGGAACTCGAGGCCTTAGAATTTGGCCTCGAGCTTCCTGACTTGCTTGCAGTACGCATCCATCTTCTCCTGGGAGCACTCCCAGTCTTTGTTCACTTGTTGGATGACCACCTTGGGGTCGCCATAAGCAAGGATTCGCTTGATGCGGGGTGAAGCAGCGATCTGGAGACCGTGTATGAGGGCTTCGTATTCGGCGGCATTGTTGGTGGCTTTGAAGAGTAGCTAGAGGACGTACTTTAACTACTCGCCTTTTTGGGATATGAGGAGGACTCCAGCGCCGGCACCGGCGAGGTTGAGGGCGCCGATGAAGTATGTCTTCCAGTGCTCGAGTCGTTGCTTGGGGGGTAGATCTTGTATCTCGGTCCACTCAGCAATGAAGTCGTCCAGGGCCTGTGACTTGATTGTGGACCGAGGGATGAACTCGATCGAGAGTGCGCCGAGCTCGACCGACCATTTGATGACTTGGCCGTTCGCGTCCCGGTTGTGGAGGATGTCACCGAGTGAGAAGGAGGACACGATCTTTATGCAGTGTGCTTGGAAGTAAGGGTGGAGCTTTCTCGACATGATGAGGATTGCGTAGAGGAGCTTCTGGACTTGTGGGTAGCGGGCGCTGGACTCGCTGAGTACTTCACTGATGAAGTATACTGGTTGTTGCACCTTGTAGGCGTGCCCTGGTTCGTCTCGCTTGACGACCAAGACTGTGCTGACCACATGAGTGGTAGCAGCGATTTACAGGAGAATGGTTTCTCCTGGATTTGGTGCTGTGGGCACTGGTGGCGTGGTGAGGAACTCCTTGAGGCTGTGGAATTCCTTGGAGGCTTCATCGTTCCACTTGAACTTGTCGGCCTTCCGGAGAAGGGCCGACCCTTATCGCCGAGTCAGGTGATGAACTGGCTCAGCGCTGCCATGCACCCGGTGAGCTTCATCAGTTCCTTTTTGCAGCGTGGTGCCTTCATGTTCCTGATGGTGTTGACTTTGATAGGGCTCAAATCGATTCCTCGTTTGCTGACGATGAAGTCGAGTAGTTTTTCGGAGGGTACTCCAAATATGCACTTTGTGGGGTTCAACTTCCATTTTAATTTCTGGAGATTTATGGAGATTTTAATTTCCAAAAATGCAGTTAGGTCAGTGATGAACTAGTCATCTGTCCTGGTTTTTTCCACTACGTCATCGACGTAGGCCTCGGCGTTGCACCCGATCTGCCCTGGAGGCATCTCTGAATGGCCTTTTGATAGGTAGCACTAGCGTTCTTTAGGCTGAACGTCATGGTGTTGTAGCAGTATGCCCCGAAGGGTGTGATGAATGAAGACTTCTCCTGATCAGACTCCTTAATGGCAATCTGGAGATAGCCTGAGTAGCAGTCAAGAAAAGATAGGTGGACTCAGCCAGCCGTAGAGTCGACGACATGGTCGATGCATGGAAGAGGGAAGGGATCTTTAGGGCAATGCTTGTTGAGATCAGTATAGTCAACACACATTCTCCATTCGCCATTTTTCTTTTTTCCAAGGACTGGCTTTTCCAGCCATGCAGGGTGTGCGACTTCCCTAATAAATCTTGCGGCTAAGAGACGAGTGACTTCTACCCTAATAGCCTCCTTCCAATCTTGAGCGAAGCGCCGGAGCTGCTGCTTGACGGGTCGAGCCTTCTCGTTGAGATCCAAGGAGTGCTCAACCTCCTCCCTCGGAACGTCTCACGTGTCAGAGGGCTTTCATGCGAAGATGTCCCAACTGGCGCAAAGGAAGGAGGTGAGCGCGTCTTCTATGTCGGGTCAAGCCCTGTGCCGATCAGGGCAGTCTTGTCTGGGTCGTTCTCCTTGAGGAGAACGGTCTTCATCTCGTGGACAGGATGGAACTGTGACTCAGAGGCTGAGTCATTAGGCGGGATGGAGAGATCCTCTGGGGAGATCTTCTTGGCCGACTCAGCCACAAGGAGGGTGTTCCTGGAGAGCTCTAGGGCGACCGAGAGGTTGATGTTCTCCATCTCACATGAGTTAGAGGTCTTCACATCACCGAAGATGGAGAGGACTCCATTCGGGGCTGGCATCTTGAGGACAAGATACGATGGTTCATCACGGCCATGAATTTAGTGTGGGCCAGCCTCCCCAAGATGGCATGGTAGGAGGTCTCGAACGAAGCCACCTCGTAGTGGATGTACTCTGTCCTGAAGTTGTCGTGGGTGCCGAAGGTGACTGGGAGGTTTACATGGCCGACCGGGGTAGAGTCAAAACTAGGGATGATGCCATAAAAGGCCTGGTCAGTGGGGATCAGGGTCGTCATGTCGTGGCCAATGCTCTCCATTGTTTTGGAGAAGATGATGTTGAGGCCGAGCTCTGGGAGGATCAAACCCGAGAGCGGCTCAGAGGACTAGGGTGGTCTACCGTATCCCGAGTAGGCCAAACTACCGTCCTCCACAGCCACAACCTTGGGTGCCGAGGGCTACCTTTGGAGCACCACGTCCAGCAGTGTCACCACCGCCACAAAACCGTCCTCTTGTTGTGCCATTTGGTCAGTAACCCTGTTACAACTGTGGCAAACCTAGGCACTTTGCTCGGGATCGCCGAGTTCCGAAGGCGGGCACTCTAGGAAAAAGCTCCACACCAGGATAGAATACAAGACTGAAGTTCACTAAAAAGAGATTCCTCAATCCACAAACTGGTCGCGTTAACTTCATGAACATAGAAGAGATACCCAAAGGGGAACCTGTGATGGCTAGTATGCTCACTCTCAACGAAAGCCCTGCAATTGTTCTGTTTGATTCTGGTGCATCACATATTTTTATTAGTCGAGCTTTTGTCCAAAGAAATATGATAGAAGTATGTTCAACAAAAACTCAGTACTCCATTAGTGCACCTGGGGAAATACAAACTACCAGTCATATAGCTAGAAATGTTACTTTAGATTTGAATGGTATCAAGATAAAAGTTACTCCATTGGTACTAGAGGATCAAGGCATAGATTTTATTTTGGGAATGAATTGGTTAAATCAAAATGGAGTGATGATGGACTTAGCCACTAGAAGTCTTTGTCTAAATACTCCAGATGGACACTTGATAGAAGTTCAGTTACCCATGCAACTTAAGATTGATAGGGTAGTGAACAAGTTGGAGGGAAATGCACTTTACGAAATTCCAGTAGTCTGTGAATATCCAGATCTGTTTCCGAATGATTTTCCAGGAATGCCTCCGGGCAAAGCGATAGAGTTCTCTATAGAACTAGAACCGGGCACCGCACCTATCTCTAGACGACCCTATCGCATGCCTCGTAATGAACTGGCAGAGCTTAAAAAGTAGTTGCAAGAGTTACTTGACAAAGGTTTTATTCAACCAAATTCATCACCTTGGGGTTGTCCAGCGCTATTTGTAAAAAAAGAAAGATGACACCTTGAGGTTATGTGTTGATTATCGGCCATTGAATGTTGTTACTATCAAGAACAAGTATCCGTTACCCAGAATTGACCTGATATTTGATCAGTTAGCTGGAGCAAAGGTTTGCTCAAAAATTGATCTTTGATCTGGATACCATCAGATTAAGATTAAACTGGAAGATGTTCCAAAAATGGCTTTCTCTACCAGATACGGATTGTATGAATAATTAGTTATGTCCTTTGGACAAACTAATGCTCCTGCAAATTTCATGTATCTGATGAATTCCATATTCACGCTGGAATTAGACAAATTTGTGGTGGTATTCATTGATGACATACTGATGTACTCCAAAAATGAAGAAGAACATGACCAACATCTACGAGTTGTCCTTGATCGACTCAGAGAGCACCAGGTATATGCCAAATTCAGTAAATGTGCCTTTTGGCTAAAGGAGGTAACATTTCTGGGGCATGTTTTGTCGATAGATGGTGTGGCAGTTGATCCCGGGAAGGTAAAGGATGTTTTAAATTGGAAACCTCCTACAACTATACATGAAGTTAGAAGCTTTCTCGGATTGGCTGGGTATTATCGTCGTTTTACCCAACTTCTCCAAGATAGCTAAACCAATAATAGAGTTGCTAAAAAAGGAAAATAAGTTTGTCTGTTTAGAAGAATGTCGGGAAGCTTTTGAAGCATTAAAGACATTATTGACTACAGCTCCAGTACTAGTGCAGCCTGATATTCAGAAGCCATTTGACGTATATTGCGATGCTTTCGGTATTGGACTTGGCCGTGTACTGATGCAAGAAGGCCGAGTCATCGCTTATGCTTCAAGGCAACTGAAAAAGCATGAAGAACACTACCCTACTCTTGATTTGGAGTTAGCGGCAGTGGTTCATGATTTAAAGATATGGAGGCACTATCTGCTGGGTAATCTATGCCATATATACATAGACCACAAGAGTCTCAAGTATATATTCACCCAGTCAGACTTGAACATGCGTCAAAGAAGATGGTTGGAACTTATAAAAGATTACAACCTTGAAGTGCATTACCTCCCAGGGAAAGCAAATGTTGTTGTTGATGCATTGAGCAGAAATCCGCAGTCATTGCATGATTGCTTAACCCTGGGAGAATACTCTTTGTCAGGAGTTGGAAAAGCTAAATATTCGATTTTTTAGTCCTGGTGCCAATTTCAATATTGAATTGATTCGCACTCTTAGGGAGCTAATTGTAGCAGCTCAGAAAGGAGATATTGGGATCAAGCATATAAAAAGAAGATTAGAATGGTGAATCTATGTGCTTCCGGCAAGACGAATCTGGAGTGGTGTACTTCAGAGACAGAATTGTAGTACCCAGAAACTTTGAGCTCCGAAAGAAAATCCTGGAGTGGTGTAGCAAGATGTACCAAGACTTGAAAACAAGATTTTGGTGGACTAGAATGAAAAGGGAAATAGCTCGGTATGTGTTAGAATGTGATATTTGCCAATGAGTGAAAGCCTTCCATCAAAAATCACCGGGGTTACTACAACCGTTGGCTATACCAACTGGAAGTGGGAAGATGTATCCATGGACTTCGTGGTAGGTCTACCTACGATGTCACAAGGTTATGATTCCATTTGGGCCATTGTTGATAGACTTACAAAGTCTGCTCATTTCATACCAGTGTGTGGCAGAACCACCTGAATTAATCCGGCTCAAGCGCGCTAACCATCACCACGAGGGCAATCAGGGCTAACTCGCACTTCAAACGGAATAATCCATTGGTCTGTTGGGTAACCTCCCGATACAACCACGGTTTTTGCCGATCGAAACCACACATACATGTACTCACACGAAGGTGAGCCAGAGGATAAAACATTCCACAAATTTTACATCATAGGGTTCATCATAAATTATTATTACAACTGAGTTCGAATTCGTAAAACAAGGTACTTCAGAGTTCAAAGTAATTGAGTTCTTCAGAGTTCAATGCAGCGGAAAATCAACGATAAACTACTCGACGATGCATGATGTCTCGATGATGCCCGTACGAGACATCACTCAGCATTATCATCGTTGGCTGGGGGCGCATCCCATTCCACCCACC
This sequence comes from Panicum miliaceum, assembly GCA_032594955.1. Classification (NCBI taxonomy): domain Eukaryota; kingdom Viridiplantae; phylum Streptophyta; class Magnoliopsida; order Poales; family Poaceae; genus Panicum; species Panicum miliaceum. The sequence goes on along the minus strand of CM064056.1, from coordinate 42,160,567 downwards.
AACCAGGAGGAAGGGTACACGGCCAAGTCAAACTAGCGATCATGTCCTCAAAAGTATCACCTGAAAACAAGCCACAAGCAAGGTTGAGTATACTAATACTCAGCAAGGCTTACCCGACTAGTGGAATATGCTTAGCCGACTCCTAGACATGCAAGGCTCTTGGCTTGAGGGGTTTGTTTTGCCGAAAAGCATATACAAGTAGGTCCTTACTTTCATATTTTAGCTCCAGATTCTAGTTTTCTTTAACCATTCTAGGTAAGCAACTATCCAATATCATACATGGTGAAAGAATTAATTTTTCATCCAACAAGATTAATCATCATCATTGTTCCTCTTCTTACTCTATGTGGTAAAAGGGTCAAGCAGTCACAATAACCACGAGAAACCGACGATTCGAATTGAATTTCTTAACCTTGCAAGGGAAACCTAAACACACGTCACGTGGTTACTCCCAGAGTCACACATGCAACTTTTCCATTCAATTCCCGCTTCACGAAACAGGCCAACCGCCCTCGACTACACGTCCCCATGGACCACGGACCCGACCGGGCCATGGCGGCACATGCACCCGCCATTAGCTAGATGTGAACGAATTCAAGACGGTGAGCAGTATATTCCGGCCTCGGTTCAATCCAGTACTTAAGCTTACTGATTACCATATTCTCGGCATGTGATTAGTACGTTCAAACGCTTAACCACCACTACCACACACTGCGGCCTTAGCATTTTTCACTAAACAGACGGGGCCTCAATCATCAATATAAACATCGTACCATAGCCACGTCCGTCGACCTTATGATTGCAGCATGTAGTAAACATTCAACTCCTATATTCTCGCGAGTGACAGGAAATCACTTGACTTTTACCGGAGTCCTATTAGCATGACATTCTATCGAACCTTATATCTAGTATTCAGAACATAGGAACCTAAGATCATGCAACTAAGTTTTCATTCAACTCCTATAAACTTAATGCACAAGTAAAATAGAGTAATAAGTTGCATAAGTTTAGAAAAATAGGGTTCATGCTCCGGGGCTTGCCTTCCTGAGCAAAGCTAGCTTTGGGCTCTTCCGAACTCGGGTTCGGATCTTCGAAAGCTTCAGTTAGATTCACTTGAGCTTCACGCTGCTCAATCTCAGACTCGGGCACCAGCTCGTACGTTCCATCAGCGAGAGTAGTCGATTCTATGTGAATGCACAAGTATGAGTTGTAGTGATGGTATATGACATTTATTTTCTTCACGATACAGTTGCAATCCACAAAACATAGATTTGGTTGTGAAGTTACTTAGTTAAGATTTCTTTGGGCAATCGTTAATAGAGTATAACTTAAACTAATTAACTCCATGAAACAAGAGGGGTTAGGGGGTTATGTTCTTTTGGAAACTAATTTTTCTAAGCACAACATGGATTAAACACAACTTCTGGACTAGGTAACTTCTGGTGTAGAAATTTTTATTTAGAGTACATTAAGAAGAGACAACAGCACTGTAAAAATTTCAGAAATTTCTATGCAGCAGATTAATTTTTAAAAAGGTAATACACAACCACTGCTAGAACATAGTTATTTTTATACAGGACAAACCATACAAGTATTGATGCCAAAACATTTGCAGGCGGTTAAACTGTCCACATATATGTTACTGTAAATTTTTTAGATTTTATAGTGCATGATACAGAGCATAATAAATAGGACAAGATACACCAATTTCTTTTAGGGATTAATTTCTACAGGATGTTTTACAGAGTTTCTGAGTATGAAACTTTTTATACAGCATGAGCTACTCTAACGTGGACCACATTAAAAAGTTGAACATTTTCCAAGCAAGGAAACTAATTATTTTTATTAGTGCATTTTTCCTACCACAAAATTATATAAATAGGTTACAGAAAGGAAAAAGGTTCTAAACTTTTTCTGTCGTATTTAGGCATCACTATAACAGTTCTGAATAAGTTTCACAACATGAATCACAATATAACAGCAGGTACAAATTCATACTATTATTTCATGGCATAAACAAGGTTTAAAAAAAGTTTAGCTAGAGATAGGTTCTGGTCCTAAACTTTTTACACCGGCCTATATATCAAGCAACTAATCTACTGTCCAAAAATCAGATTCATAACTGGTCTACAACAGTGGGTACAATTAAAGTCTATTAAACCTTCCATTTAATTTAGAGCAATATTTAGCAAGAAAATGAAGAAAAGCATGTAACAAAAGTTATAGATTTTCTTCTAGCAATTCCAGAACAGTTGAGTTTGTATTTTTCTAATTTTTCTAAGATTTTATAGGAATTTTACAATTTCGCTATTTTTGAATTCAAAGTTTAAACACAGGTTTACAGTTATGCCCCTAGAAAGTTGCGTGCAGACCCTTTTAAAGATTTCAATCATTGCAATTCGGTCCCTGGGCGGCGCTGGCACGGCGGCTGGCCAAATTCCGGCGAGGGGGCTCATCGGCGGCGAGGGGAAAAGGGTCAGGGAGATCCAGGGAGGTGAGAGCTACCTTGGGGTGGCCTTGGTCGGGGTTGGGGGTGGCCGAAAAGGGCTTGTCGGCGTGGAACAGGGGGCGGCGGCGGTGCGGAGCATCGACGACGGTGCTCCGGCGGGGTTGGGGCGGCGCTGGCAGGTCGGGAAGCTCCAGTGGGGTGATGTAGTCCCGTTCCGAGCCTTGGTTCGAGCAGAGGAGGGCCGGGGGTGGGGTGTCCACGGCGGTCAGGGACGGCGGCGGTGTCCACGGCGGAAGAGAACCAGCAGCTGTTTGAAGAAGGCAAGTGGATTTCACCCCTGCATATTCTATTTGATCCCAACAACAGCATGATAATTCACTTTACTTTATTGTTGCTTGCATAAACTTGATGGGTTACCTATACTAAGGACATACCTAGTCTTTTACCCCAAACCTTGAAACACCTGGGTTTACTATTTATGTTGGGTAGTCACGATTAGTTGCAAACTTTGGGATTGGTATTGGTTTACTTTTATGACAATGTTGATCACGTTCCATATTGTTGTTATACCGCGTAATTTCAAGATCAACTTTGTTTAATGGGAACATGGAGAACCACCCAAGTGAACAGTGCAACCACAAAATCATATGGCTCTGACCTTAGCCAATTAATTAGATGTGTAGTTTGCTGGTGGCCTTACCGAAAGGGCAAGGAGGGGGTCGGTGATAGGGGTCATAGCCCGGTCCTCTTGGGGTAGTTGCCTGTGCTAAGGAGCTGACCATTAGGGAGGTTTATGGACCACACTGCTACTGAAACTCTAGCGGGTTGACTAGCTCTCGACATGTCTTTGTAAAGGCTTCGTAGTGTACCCTCGCCACTCACCTCGGAAGTGTTTAAGGGCCTTGCAAAACCGGGCGACTCAGGGGAACACGATTTGTGGGTAAAGTGTACAACCTCTGCAGAGTGTAAAACTGTTATAACAGCTGTACTCACGGTTAAGAGTGGCTTGGACCCTCACATGATAATGAAACTTGAAGATTAATTAAATTGTGGTTCCTGGATTATGTTATTGTTGATGGTACCTTTATGATCTTGCTAAAGTGGGTTGGTATAAACTTAAACCTAGTTAATAGGTGCTTGCTAATAAATATTTGACCAAATAAAAGTGATCGTTGCTGCAAACCTTAGCCTATCCTTGATGGCCTTGCATTTTCACCCCACTTGCTGAGTACCAACCATAAGAGTACTCACCCTTGCACCCTGCTGTTCAGAAGAGAACCTTGAAGAGGTGATCTTCGACGACTTCAAGGAGTTCTAGGCCCTTCGTTCACCAGTCATCGCCTGTGGAAGACGGAGTTGTTGCAGACTTCGTATAGGGTATAACGGTTTATCGTTTAAAGATATTTGTATCTCTTTTATACGGAGTGTAATATGGTTAAATACTTTATTTAGTTACTTTTTGAGCATTTTCTTTGATATATTACACTTTCCGTCTACCATATGTGTGTGAACATGATCCTGGCGCACATATGAGATGCAACTGGTTCTTTCTAGAATCGGGTGTGACAGGATGGCACGGCGGAGGTGTGCCATTGGGCGCGGCGGGCGGCGAGCAAAGCCGGCGCGGCGTGCGGCGGGCGCGAGCAGAGGATTGGGTGTCATGGATTTGGCGTGGGGAGCGGAGGATCACGCGGCGCGCGGTTGGGCGAGCAGCTGCAGCAGCTGGCTTGCCGGGCGGCGAGCGCGGCGACTGGTGGGTACGGCGAGGGCTCGGGCACGGCGCGGCTTGTCCATTGGGCGCGGCGGCGGCGAGCAGAGGCGGCGACGGCGTCGCGCGCGTGGCGGGCACGGGCTGGGCAGGGACGCGGCGTGGGGAGCAGCGCGGCTGGTCGGGCGGGGCTGGCCGGCCATTGGCTTTTGTAGCGTGGGCGGCAGGCATCGCCGGCTAGGTGGCCAGCGGCGACGGCGCGACGGGCGGGGGGGTGTCGGGTGAAGCTGTGGCAGAACCACCTGAATTAATCCGGCTCAAGTGCATTAACCATCCCCATTAAGGCAATCTCGGTTAACCTTACACTTCAAACGGAGTAATCCACTGGTCTGTCGGGTATAACCTCCCGATACAACCACGGTAGAGCGGATTGAATGCCATACATACAAACGCTTATGCGACGATGAGCCCAGAGAATACCACATTCCAGCAAATATTACAACATTATCATAAGTGAATATTACAGGCCAAGTTTGAGTTTAGAAACCAAGTACTTCAGTGATCACTAAGAAGTTCTTCAGAGTTTAAGTTGCAGCGGAAAATAAAACAACGAAAGCTACTTCGACGATAAGGATGTCTCGATGAAGCCCGTACGAGACATCACTCGGCATTATCTCCGTTGGACGGGGGCGTATCCCATTCCACCGACCAACCAGGGGGAAGAGTGCAGGGCCAAGTCAAGCTAGCAATCATATCTTCGAAGGTCTCACTTGAAAACGAGCCACAAGCAAGGCTGAGTATACTAATACTCAGCAAGACTTACCCGAGTAGTGGAATCTACTCCACCGACTCTAGATATGCAAGGCTTTTTGGCTCAGGGGTTTGTTTTGCCGAAAAGCATCTACAAGTGGGTCCTTACTTTCAACTTTTTGCTCAAGATTCTAGTTTCATTAACCATTCTAGATAAGCAGCTATCCAATAGCATACATAGTGAAGCATTAAATTTTCATCCAACCAGTTCATTCATCCTCATTGTTCCTCTTCTTACTCTGTGGGTAAAAATGGTTAAGCAGTCTCAATAGCCGTGAGAAACGGACGATTCGAATCGAATTTCTTAACCTTGCAAGGGAAACCCAAACACACGTCACGTGGTTACTCCCTAGAGTCACACGTGCAACTTTTCCCCTTTCTTTCCGGGTCGTGGATCGGGGCTACCCTCCGAGAGTACAAGAGCCCCACGCCACGGTTCGGCGCCGGGTCGTGACCACTCTCTGCACTCGCCATATGCACATGGGACCGAAGTTCAAAGGGTAGGATGCCGTCCACTTGCCGGGCCAATCAGGTACTTAAGCTTACCGATTCCCATAATCTCGGCATGTGTTTAGTACGTTCAAAGACTTAACCATCACTACCACACACTGCGGCCTTAGCATTTTTTACTAGACAGACGGGCCTCAATCGTAAACATCGTACCATAGCCCGTCCGTTGTCCTTATGATTGCAGCGTGTAGTAAACATTCAACTCCTATTTTCTCGCGAGTGACAGGAAATCACTCGGCTTTTACCGGAGTCCTATTAGCACAGTATTCTATCGAACCTTACGTCTAGTTTTCAAGCATGGGTTCCTATCATCATGCAACTAGGTTTTCATTCAACTCCTATAAACTTAATGCACAAGCAGAGAGTAATGAGTTGCATAATTTAGGAAAGAGATGGGTTATGCTCCGGGGCTTGCCTTCGCAGTTAGCTTGGGGCTCTTCCGAACTTGGGCTCGGGTCTTCAAGAGCTTCAGTTAGATTTACTTGAGCTTCACGCTGCTCACTCTCGGACGCGGGCACCAGCTCGTAAGTTCCGTCGGCGAGAGTCGTCGATTCTACATGAATGCACAAGTTTAGGTCGTGGTGATGGTAAACGACATGATTTAAGTATATCTACTACAGTGGGTAGTTTATGGTCATGGAACTTTGGATTGAGGCACATCAAGGAAAGATGTGCTTACTGTAAAATGTTCAGACAATTTTATGTAACAGATTAATTATGAAAAATATATTACATAGTTGCTGTTAGATCCTTGTTCTTTTCGTACAGAACAATTGATGCAAAAACTGAGTCTAAGATTTTTACATGGCTCTCATATCATCGTGTAGGAGCTACTGTAAATTTTATAGGATTTATTATGCAGTTTTCAGAGCATAGAAAATATGACATTACTTTCCTAGGTTATTCAAGGATTTATTTTTACAGGATCATCCACAGGGTTTTTGTCCATGAACCTTTTTACACAGCAACCTCTACCAGAGTGTATCTCCTAGTAAAAATTTGAGAATTTTCCAAGCTAATATACTGTTTTCTTGATTTAATGCATGTTATTAGCACATAAATCAAATAATTAGGTTCCCATGAGATATAAAATCTCTAAATTTTCCTCTGGCATCTAGGTACCATTACGCCAGTACAGAAAAAGTTTCATTGGGTGATTCATAACCTAACTGCAGGGATAAAAATATTTAGCCACTTATGGTATGAAACTAAGTTTAATAAACAGTGTAGCTAGAGATGGAATTTGGGCCTGATCTTTTTACACAGTCCTAATCATCAAGCAACTAGCTTACTGCCCAAAATTTAGGGGCAGCACTGATTTACAACAGTGGGTACAAAATAAGTCCATTAAAGCTTCCATTTAATGTAGAGCAAAATATATTGAGAATCTGAGAAACTTTTTGTAACAAAAGTTGCAGAGTTTCTTCTAAGGATTCCATAACAGTTGCGTTTGCATTTTTCTGAACTTTCTACGATTTTATACGAATTTTACAAGTTCACTGAATCTGAATCTAGATTTGAAACTTTCTTTTACAACTGGGTCCTTGAATTTTACGTGCAGACCCTTCTAAAGATTTAAATTCTTGCAATTGGGTCCTCGGGCGGCTCGGGTACGGCGGCCGGCCGAAATTCCGGCGAGGGGCTCGCCGGCGGCGAGGGGTGAGGGGCGGGGAAGGTTCAGGGGTGCGAGGGCTACCTCGTGGGGGTCTTGTTCGGGTGGGGGACGGCCGGGAATGGCTCGCCGGCGTTGGAGCAGAGGCGGCGGCGGCGGCGGCACGCGTCGACGGCGGTGCTCCGGCGGGCTTGGGGCGGCCTGGTCCGGTCAGCGAGCTTCAGTGGCGCGTGGGGAAGCTGCTCAGGGGCTTGGCTTGGGCGGAGGAGGTCGGGGTCGAGCTGTCCACGGCGAGCAGGGGCGGCGGCGGCGGTGACAGCGCGGGCGGCGGTGCTCCGGTGGTTCTGGGCGGCGTTGGGCGGGTCGGCGAGCTTCGGTGTGGTGATGTAGTGGTGGCTGGCGCTTCAATTTGGGCAGGGGGCGGCTGTGGGAGGCTGTCCACGGGCGGGCGGCGCTCGGTGGCGGCAATGGCGGCGGCGAGGCGTTCTGGTGGCTGTGGCTCGCGCGGGCGGCCGGGGCATGGCTTTTATAGGGGCAGGAGGGGGTGTGGAGGTGCCTGGGCGACGCGCGGGGCGGAGGCACGGCACGGCGTGCACTGGCCACGGCAGGCGGCGTGCACTGTCCACGGCGGGCGGCGTGCACTGGCCACGGCGGGCGTGCACTGGCCACGGCGTGGCAGAGAGGAGATAGCGTGGCGCGCGGATTGGAGAAGGAGCTGCTGCAGCGGCTCGGGCGGAGGGCAGACGCAGCGACGGGCGGGGCGCGGTAGCCGGGGTGGCACGGCGGGGTGCGGCGGTTGGGCGCGGCGGGCGGCGAGGCTGGGCGCGGCACGGCGTGCGCACGCGCGGACGCTCACTGGGCAGCGCGACGGTGGGGAGGGGGCAAAGCCGCGCGTGGGGGAGAGGCGCGGCGGCCACTGGCCTGGCGCCTCGCGCCGGTCAGGCGTCGCCGGCCACCTGGCGGGCTGTCGGGCGGGGAGGGAGAGAGAGAGGGAGGGGCGAGGGCCTGAATGCAAGAATTTGAAAAGTTTCAGGGGGCTGGGTGCAAACAGGGCGTTTTCTCCTCTTTCTAATTTGAATTTCAAAAACTTTTGAACATGAAAGTTGTTCAGAATAAAAAGTTCTACAAGTTTGGTTTCAGGCAACATCTCATTTGGCTTATGGTTTGAAAGTTATTTTAAAAATTCAAAAGTATCCAAATGTGCCCAAATTCAATTTGAATTTCAACTTAACTCGTTCTAATTCTTTTCACCCTTTTATTAGTTGGTTAAGCATAGGGTTAGGCTAATGACATTGATTTTAGAAATTTAAATTTACCAGGGTTGTCACAGCTTTCCCCCCTTAACAAGAATCTCGCCCCGAGATTCGGTAAATCTTAGTGTGGACAGGGGTGCACGTACCAGTGGTTGAGATAAGAAACCCAGGGAAATTTTGGTTTAGGTAGCTCTCGGTTTCCCAGGTGGCTTCCTCTTCCGTGTGATGATTCCATTGAACTTTATACATTTTAATTACTTTCCTCCTGGTCCCTCTTTCCTTTTGATCCAGAATTTTAACTTGGTGTTCGACATACGAGAGGTCGGGTTCTAACGATATTTCTTGTTGTTCCACAATCTCAGTAGGGACTCGAATACACTTCTTGAGTTGAGATACGTGGAAGACATCATGGGTGGCCGCGAGCTGAGGGGGCAGTCGTAATTTGTAGGCTACGGGTCCGCAACTCTCAATGATTTCGTAAGGACCAACATAACGGGGAGCTAGTTTGCCTTTGATTCCGAATCTTTGCACTCCCTTGGTTGGCGAAACTCGAAGATAGACACGATCGCCAACTTCGAACTTTAGGGGCTTTCTCCTTTTGTCAGAATAGCTCTTTTGTCGGGCTTGTGCGGCTTTAAGATTTGCTTGTATTACTTTTACTTTCTCCTCTGCCTCGATTACCAGGTCGGGTCCAATTATTTTACGTTCTCCGGTTTGTGACCAGCTCAAAGGAGTTCGACACCTTCGTCCGTACAGGGCCTCAAATGGTGCCATTTTCAAACTCGTTTGATAGCTATTGTTATACGAGAACTCTGCTAGGGGTAGGCATTTGTCCCAATTCTTGTCATAGTGAATGACGCAAGCTCTCAGCATGTCTTCAAGAATTTGGTTTACTCTTTCCGTTTGTCCGTCAGTCTGAGGATGGTATGCTGAGCTGCGAATCAGTTTGGTACCAAGAGACGTTTGCAGTTGTTCCCAAAAGCGTGCTACAAACTGAGGACCACGATCGGAAATAATTATCTTAGGTATTCCATGTAGGCAAACAATACGATCGAGGTAAATCTCGGCATATTTCTTTGTAGAATAGGTGGTGTGTACCGGAAGAAAATGTGCCGTCTTTGTGAGTCTATCCACGATGACCCATATGGAATCATGTTTCTGGGAAGTGTTTGGCAGTCCCACGATGAAGTCCATACTTATGTCTTCCCATTTCCATGATGGTATAGGTAACGGTTGAAGTGTACCGGCTACTTTCAAGTGACTAGCCTTTACTCTCTGGCACGTGTCGCATTCTGAGACATACGTAGCAATTTCTCTTTTCATTCTAGTCCACCAGAAGTTTTGCCTTAGGTCTTGATACATTTTGCTACTGCCGAGGTGGATAGAGAATTTGGAAAGGTGTGCCTCATCGAGAATTTGCTCGCGGAGTTCACGATTCTTCGGAAGGACTATACGACTTTCGAACCATAGAACTCCCTTATAGTCCTGGCGGAAACATTTATACTTCTCCTCGCCTAGGGAGAGTTTTTGTTTGATGATCTTAATTCCTTCATCATGTAGTTGTGCCATGACGATTTGGTCGTGAAGAGTGGGCTCAACTGAGATGTGATTTAGAGTGCCTTGAGAAACCATTTCCATGTTAAGCTTCCTCATTTCGCACACAAGGTCTCGTTGTAGGACTCCATGGATAAGCAATGGCAATGGGACTTGCGGCTTAGTGCATCCGCGACTACATTAGCCTTGCCGGGGTGATAGTGCACTTCAAGGTCATAATCCTTGATTAATTCTAGCCATCTCCGTTGTCTCATATTCAGATCGGCTTGTGTGAAGATATACTTGAGACTCTTATGATCCGTGTAGATATTGCACTGTGTACCCATGAGATAGTGCCTCCATATTTTCAGAGCGTGAATGACCGCTGCAAGCTCAAGATCATGAGTGGGATAATTCTGCTCGTGGGGCCGAAGGGCTCGTGAGGCATATGCAATCACTCGATTCTCTTGCATAAGCACACATCCTAGACCAGTACCCGATGCGTCACAATACACATCGAACGACTTGGTATTATCGGGTTGAGCTAATACAGGTGCAGTAGTCAGATGCTCTCTAAGAGTGTGGAAAGCTTCTTCACATTTCTCATTCCATACAAACTTTACTTCCTTCTTTAACAGTTCAGTCATGGGCTTAGCAATTCGAGAGAAATCCGGGATGAAGCGACGGTAGTAACCGGCTAAGCCGAGAAAACTACGAATCTGATGAATAGAGGTAGGGGGTTTCCAATCCATCACCTCTTGTACCTTGCTGGGGTCAACAGCTATTCCTTCGCTCGAGATGGTGTGACCTAAGAACTTTACAGTATCCAACTAGAATTTACACTTAGAAAACTTAGCATAGAGCTGATGGTCTCTTAGACGCTGAAGAACAATGTGCAGGTGCTTAGCATGCTCTTCCTCATCCTTGGAATAGATAAGGATGTCGTCGATGAACATTACGACGAATTTGTCAAGCTCAGGGATGAATACCGAATTCATGAGATACATGAAATAGGCAGGGGCGTTTGTGAGTCCAAAGGACATGACCAAGAATTCATATAGTCCATATCGTGTGGAGAAGGCAGTCTTAGGAATATCGCACGGGCGAATCTTGATTTGATGATATCCCGAACGAAGATCAATCTTTGAGAAGACTCTGGCTCCAGCTAATTGATCGAAGAGTACATCGATACGGGGAAGTGGGTATTTATTTTTAACAGTTACCGCATTGAGAGGTCGGTAGTCCACACATAACCTCAAACTGTCATCCTTCTTCTTTACGAATAGGGCTGGACATCCCCAAGGTGACGCGCTAGGGCGAATGAAACCTTTGTCCAGTAGTTCTTGGAGTTGAATTTTCAGCTCTGCCAACTCTTTAGGGGGCATCCTATATGGTCTCTTGGATATAGGTGCAGTGCCTGGTTGTAGTTCAATGATGAACTCAATATCCCTATCTGGTGGCATTCCTGGTAAGTCGTCCGGAAAAACGTCGGCATACTCGTTTACCACAGGGATATCTTCTAGCTTAAGTCCTTCCATCTTGTAAGCACAGGAATTCGTGCAATCTAGGAATGGTAGGTAAAGGGTAGTGGCTCCATGACTAGGTGAATTTATCTCAACGGCTCGGGAAGAAAGGTCCAGCGTGACTCCATGCATAGTCATCCAGTTCATTCCCAAAATAATATCCATGCCGTCAAGAGGTAAAAGAACAAGGTCTGTGTCAATGGTTTTACTACCCAACTTGACTGGTACTTGTCTGATCATTTGGTTTGAAGCAATTTTACCACCCGGTGTTGATATCATATATGACCCTTTGGTGTGGCAAACATTCAAGCCTACTTTTGCACCGAATTTTGCACTTATGAAACTATGCGATGCACCAGAATCAAACAATATAACTGCAGGCTTGTTATGGATAGAGAATATACCCGACATCACTGGGGCTCCTTCCGGAAGCTCTGCAAGCGCGGTGAAGTTAATCCGTCCTTGCTTGACTTGCAGGGTCTGTCTCTTGCCCCTGTTCTTGTTGTTCGGGTTGGATCCCTGTCCTTGGTTGGGCGGTCCAGACTGAGGGCATTCTCGTGCGAAGTGGTTAGAACTCCCGCATTTGAAACATCAGTTCGCGGGGCTGGGTCGAAGAGATTGTTGCAGAGTGGGTGTCGGACCATTCTGTGGAGGCATCGGGGGTCGTACCATGCCTGGCTACTGTGGGGGCCTGATAATCCAACGCCCTGGCTGAGGGGCCTTTGGTGGAGCTGTGGGTGCGGCATTTTGCACAATGCGATACCTTGGTGGTTGAGCACTTGATGGTCCAGCGGGTGCCTTTCTCTTCTTCTCTGCCCGGTGTGCCATGATACAGTCTTCCTGGGTAATGGCCATATTGACCAATTCGTTGTAGGTGTCAGCCCTGGCTAGGTTCAGACGCTCCTTGAGCTTGGTATTCAGACCTCGGTGGAAACGATCACGCTTCTTGGCATCCATATCAGCGTGATAGCCCGCATACTGGCATAGGTTGTTGAACGCCTGGGCGTACTGCAGCACGGTGCGGGTGCCCTGGGTAAGTGCCAGGAACTCGTTCAACTTCCTCTCCATGAGACCCTCGGGGATATGATGTGCCCGGAATGGGGTCTTGAATTCTTCCCAGTCGACCACATGATCAGCCGGGAGCATCGCAAAATAGTGGTCCCACCACAGACGGGCGGTACCGCGAAGCTGTTGCACGGCAAAACGAGCTTTGTTGGCTTCTGAGCATGGGGCCACAAGTAATGTGAACTTGGATTCGATGGTGCGAATCCATGCATCTGCGTCCAGGGGTTCCTCGGTCTTATGGAACAAGGGCGGCTGGGTCCCTTGGAAATCTGTGTATCCTGCAACTTGGGGTTGGTGAGCATTGTGCCCACCCCTCTGCTGGTGCTGTCCTTGCACGATCTGACGCAGCAGCTCGGTTTGAGCGGCCATCACTTCCACCAAACTGGGCAGGGGTGGTGGCGATTGTCGCGATCTGCTGCCACCGGCACCAAAACCCTCGGGGTTGCCACGTGTTGATCCAACCATCTGAAACGTGAAAGGTTACCATTAGCAACGCGATCCATATTACTTCCTCGATTCATAAATGATTGGTGTAGTCATAGACTTTCGAAATCACAGCTAGAAGTATGGGCAGAATTTCTGTTTGCTACGAGAAAAATCATAGCTTGCTGTGGGTCCATCCAAAGTTTCTCATCTTTTGGCAGTGGATAGGGAATTTAGAGATGTACCACTTGGGTATTCAGCCAGGATGCTAAATCGATGGCTAGGATGGCCAAACGATTCACTCTTTGCTTCCCTATTTTGGCTGTTTTTCAGCAGAACAAGTTATAGTATCTCGCCTATAACTTAAACTAGCAAGATCCAATGTGGTTGAAATTTTGTGAGAACCTAGATCACAGAATTTAGGACAAGTTTGGTATTCAACACTCAGCCAAGAAATGTAAGGAGACATGGATAAAAATTCCGACAAGTCTCAGCGATTGTGGATTTCATCGTTTACCAACTTACAACGAAATCACCCAAGTTTATCGCCGTTCCTTACAAGCTGAGGGTATCCACATGGTTCAGGTGTACCCATCACAAAAGAGTTACTCAACTCCTAGTTAGCCTATTACAACACTTGCCAAAAGTTAGGCTACCCTATCGAGGAGTATGTGCAAAAGTCCTTCTAGGTCGTCATCTAGAAGTCATCCAGGTCGTTGACGGACGACTCGCTGTGAGTAGGAGAGTGAGCTCCCATTTGAGGTGCCTGTGGTACCTCACCCTCGAAATCCATACCGGAGATACCATCAATCTCCTGTGGCTCCTCCTCATCTTCCTCCATGTCCTCCTCATGGGGATGGTCATTCTGATCATGGTGCCACTGGATGTGCTCATTAGCATCCTCCAACTCAAGGCTCAGATCATGGACCTGCTCCTCCAAGTGTGCTATCGTGGCATCTCTCTCACCCATGAGAGTGTCCTGCTCCTGAATTTGGCCCTCAAGTTGGCCAATCTGAGCATCTCTGTCCTCAAGATCCTCACTGAGCTCCTTAATCTGCTCATCCCTGGTATCTGCCATCATGTGGTAGGCCTGAGCAAGATCTGTGAGCTGCTCAAGCGCCTGACTCTGGAGAGTCTGAAGTCGGTAGAGTGCACTCATGCACCGCACGGAGGTATGAATAGTTTCCTGGGCGTGAAAGTCTACCAAGTACTGTGCGTGCTGCACCCTGTTGAGCCAAAAGGGGTCGTTGTCCTGGGCAGCAGGAAACAAACCAATGGGAGTGAGGGTGACAACCTCGGGACGCTGCGCACAAAAAGTGGTGAGCGCCCTCATGGCTGCAAGCTCCCAAGTATCGGCCAAACGGCGACCAACAGCCTCAATCTCCAAGGCGGGCCACTCCGGGTGTAGCGAGTGCGGAAAGATAGTCACGTTGACACGGCACTGGGTAACTCCATTCTCTGCAAACTCCAGTCCGGCGTAACGTGGGGGAATTAGATAGCCCGCGGTACGCAGAACATCCCACAAAATAGAGGGAAAGCCCTCCCAGTGGAGACACTGCGAGTGTACGCGTCCATCCTCATCCACCATCATAGCAACAGGCTCGGCCATCTGAACAAAAGATCAAATGGAGTGAGATAGTGGGAAAACTGTGAACAGCACAGGGACAGATTCTGTATAGTGTGCAAAAACAACCATAACTTCCACAGTTCTCATCCAAAAATTCTCAATTTTTACCAGACTACTCCTAAGGTATTTGTGAACAACTTTGCTAGTCAACTCCAGAGCTAGATAGGTCTCTAAGATGGTCTTTTTTTTCAGGTTTTGCCTTACTGTCTACCCAGAAATTTTCAGTGAACAGTGGGCCAAAGTTTCGTGCACCAGGGAAAATCTACCCAGCCAAAATTTACCAAATTTTAACAGAAGCTACCTGGGTAAATTTGGAACAAGTTTTGTGTTGTATTCTTTTGCAGAAGACCGCAGGAAGGGGGCCTAAAAATTTAAGGGGGCAGAAGTGCTTATTCTGGACAGAAATCTGACATCCCATGGTTTCTGTTATTTCTTACTATCCATAAGTTCAGAATTTTTGATTTTTGAACAGGGGATAGAACACGAAATTTGGAACAATTCTTTCAACATGAACTTCACCAGAAAAGGTCATTTTCTTGGGTCAATAAATCGCTTTTTTCGGTCATGGCAGATTTGTGACAGATTCGCTAGATAGTCCTTATGCAAACCACGCTTAGATACGCAAGAACCTTACCACTCTCATACAACGTATTTTCAATTTCAGATATATATGGTCATGATGTATGCACGTCCTATTCGTCCTCACAAAATAAAATAAATGCCAAATACTTTTGGTCTTACGAAGATAGTCTCGGTGGCATACACAATACGGCTCTCACTATAATAGCTAGTCGAGCTTTTCTAACCGTTCTTTAACTTATCGTATTCGCGGTTAGTGTACCTGCAGAAGATTGATAAAGCATATATATTTAATGAACCTTTCATGCCAGCACTCATGAAAGCGTCCGTATTCATTACCGTTTACTTATAGAAACGATATCTGTACAATTTCCGCCGTACAGACGACGTTAACATACGCTATCGAGATAGCGTATTCACGGCGGTACCGTCATGAGACGGGGGTATGAACAGCGATCGCCATACCCTGCGCCAAACCTTCTACTCCCAATATATTCAACTAACAGTTGGCATATTGGCAGCACCTCAAGTAAGCCACTGCTTGAGGGCAGCGTTCGGTTCGCATCACCGACAGGAAGGCCAAGCTCTCTCAGTTGGCTGAGGATCCTTACCTTCTTACCTTAGCGATGAGTGCGTCGTTACAGAAATTAAGGTCGGTTGTGCCTGAAAGTAAGTTTTGACAGAAAGTAATGTGCTGGAAGTCAGTTGATAATATATATAGAAGTTAGATAGCCACCTAGTAACTTTCCCATAATCCCTTAGGGCTTTACGAACTAGGCACCATCCTTACCGCACCAACGTATTTCGCAACACATCCTTCTAGTCAAATTTTTAGGAAAAAGAGTTTTTAAGGCTTGTCGCATTCTCTGGCGTATGTATTTTGGCTCTGGTGTCAGCTGTTGCCAGCTGTGGCACCAGCTACGGCTCTGATACCAGCTGTGGCAGAACCACCTGAATTAATCCGGCTCAAGTGCATTAACCATCCCCATTAAGGCAATCTCGGTTAACCTTACACTTCAGACGGAGTAATCCACTGGTCTGTCGGGTATAACCTCCCGATACAACCACGGTAGAGCGGATCGAATGCCATACATACAAACGCTCATGCGACGATGAGCCCAGAGAATACCACATTCCAGCAAATATTACAACATTATCATAAGTGAATATTACAGGCCAAGGTTGAGTTTAGAAACCAAGTACTTCAGTGATCACTAAGAAGTTCTTCAGAGTTTAAGTTGCAGCGGAAAATAAAACAACGAAAGCTACTTCGACGATAAGGATGTCTCGATGAAGCCCGTACGAGACATCACCCAGCATTATCTCCGTTGGACGGGGGCGTATCCCATTCCACCGACCAACCAGGGGGAAGAGTGCAGGGCCAAGTCAAGCTAGCAATCATATCTTCGAAGGTCTCACCTGAAAACGAGCCACAAGCAAGGCTGAGTATACTAATACTCAGCAAGACTTACCCGAGTAGTGGAATCTACTCCACCGACTCTAGATATGCAAGGCTTTTTGGCTCAGGGGTTTGTTTTGCCGAAAAGCATCTACAAGTGGGTCCTTACTTTCATCTTTTAGCTCAAGATTCTAGTTTCATTAACCATTCTAGATAAGCAGCTATCCAATAGCATACATAGTGAAGCATTAAATTTTCATCCAACTAGTTCATTCATCCTCATTGTTCCTCTTCTTACTCTGTGGGTAAAAATGGTTAAGCAGTCTCAATAGCCGTGAGAAACGGACGATTCGAATCGAATTTCTTAACCTTGCAAGGGAAACCCAAACACACGTCACGTGGTTACTCCCTAGAGTCACACGTGCAACTTTTCCCCTTTCTTTCCGGGTCGTGGATCGGGGCTACCCTCCGAGAGTACAAGAGCCCCACGCCACGGTTCGGCGCCGGGTCGTGACCACTCTCTGCACTCGCCATATGCACATGGGACCGAAGTTCAAAGGGTAGGATGCCGTCCACTTGCCGGGCCAATCAGGTACTTAAGCTTACCGATTCCCATAATCTCGGCATGTGTTTAGTACGTTCAAAGACTTAACCATCACTACCACACACTGCGGCCTTAGCATTTTTCACTAGACAGACGGGCCTCAATCGTAAACATCGTACCATAGCCCGTCCGTTGTCCTTATGATTGCAGCGTGTAGTAAACATTCAACTCCTATTTTCTCGCGAGTGACAGGAAATCACTCGGCTTTTACCGGAGTCCTATTACCACAGCATTCTATCGAACCTTACGTCTAGTTTTCAAGCATGGGTTCCTAACATCATGCAACTAGGTTTTCATTCAACTCCTATAAACTTAATGCACAAGCAGAGAGTAATGAGTTGCATAATTTAGGAAAGAGATGGGTTATGCTCCGGGGCTTGCCTTCGCAGTTAGCTTGGGGCTCTTCCGAACTTGGGCTCGGGTCTTCAAGAGCTTCAGTTAGATTTACTTGAGCTTCACGCTGCTCACTCTCGGACGCGGGCACCAGCTCGTAAGTTCCGTCGGCGAGAGTCGTCGATTCTACATGAATGCACAAGTTTAGGTCGTGGTGATGGTAAACGACATGATTTAAGTATATCTACTACAGTGGGTAGTTTCTGGTCATGAAACTTTGGATTTAGGCACATCAGGGAAAGATGTGCTTACTGTAAAATGTTCAGACAATTTTATGTAACAGATTAATTATGAAAAATATATTACATAGTTGCTGTTAGATCCTTGTTCTTTTCGTACAGAACAATTGGTGCAAAAACTGAGTCTAAGATTTTTACATGGCTCTCATATCATCGTGTAGGAGCTACTGTAAATTTTATAGGATTTATTATGCAGTTTTCAGAGCATAGAAAATATGACATTACTTTCCTAGGTTATTCAAGGATTTATTTTTACAGGATCATCCATAGGGTTTTTGTCCATGAACCTTTTTACACAGCAACCTCTACCAGAGTGTATCTCCTAGTAAAAATTTGAGAATTTTCCAAGCTAAGATACTATTTTCTTGATTTAATGCATGTTATTAGCACATAAATCAAATAATTAGGTTCCCGTGAGATATAAAATCTTTAAATTTTCCTCTGGCATCTAGGTACCATTACACCAGTACAGAAAATCTCTAAATTTGGGCCTGATCTTTTTACACAGTCCTAATCATCAAGCAACTAGCTTACTGCCCAAAATTTAGGGGCAGCACTGATTTACAACAGTGGGTACAAAATAAGTCCATTAAAGCTTCCATTTAATGTAGAGCAAAATATATTGAGAATCTGAGAAACTTTTTGTAACAAAAGTTGCAGAGTTTCTTCTAAGGATTCCAGAACAGTTGCGTTTGCATTTTTCTGAATTTTCTACGATTTTATACGAATTTTACAAGTTCACTGAATCTGAATCTAGATTTGAAACTTTCTTTTACAACTGGGTCCTTGAATTTTACGTGCAGACCCTTCTAAAGATTTAAATTCTTGCAATTGGGTCCTCGGGCGGCTCGGGTACGGCGGCCGGCCGAAATTCCGGCGAGGGGCTCGCCGGCGGCGAGGCGTGAGGGGCGGGGAAGGTTCAGGGGTGCGAGGGCTACCTCGTGGGGGTCTTGTTCGGGTGGGGGACGGCCGGGAATGGCTCGCCGGCGTTGGAGCAGAGGCGGCGGCGGCGGCACGCGTCGACGGCGGTGCTCCGGCGGGCTTGGGGCGGCCTGGTCCGGTCAGCGAGCTTCAGTGGCGCGTGGGGAAGCTGCTCAGGAGCTTGGCTTGGGCGGAGGAGGTCGGGGTCGAGCTGTCCACGGCGAGCAGGGGCGGCGGCGGCGGTGATAGCGCGGGCGGCGGCGCTCCGGTGGTTCTGGGCGGCGTTGCGCGGGTCGGCGAGCTTCGGTGTGGTGATGTAGTGGTGGCTGGCGCTTCAATTTGGGCAGGGGGCGGCTGTGGGAGGCTGTCCACGGGCGGGCGGCGCTCGGTGGCGGCAATGGCGGCGGCGAGGCGTTCTGGTGGCTGTGGCTCGCGCGGGCGGCCGGGGCGTGGCTTCTATAGGGGCAGGAGGGGGTGTGGAGGTGCCTGGGCGACGCGCGGGGCGGAGGCACGGCACGGCGTGCACTGGCCACGGCGGGCGGCAGCAGGGCGCCGGCGCGGCGTGCGGCGAGCGGGCGTGAGCTACTGGTGGCCGGGGATTTGGCGTGGCAGAGAGGAGATAGCGTGGCGCGCGGATTGGAGAAGGAGCTGCTGCAGCGGCTCGGGCGGAGGGCAGACGCAACGACGGGCGGGGCGCGGGAGCCGGGGTGGCACGGCGCGGTGCGGCGGTTGGGCGCGGCAGGCGGCGAGGCTGGGCGCGGCACGGCGTGCGCACGCGCGGACGCTCACTGGGCAGCGCGGCGGTGGGGAGGGGGCAAAGCCGCGCATGGGGGAGAGGCGCGGCGGCCACTGGCCTGGCGCCTCGCGCCGGTCAGGCGTCGCCGGCCACCTGGCGGGCTGTCGGGCGGGGAGGGAGAGAGAGAGGGAGGGGCGAGGGCCTGAATGCAAGAATTTGAAAAGTTTCAGGGGGCTGGGTGCAAACAGGGCGTTTTCTCCTCTTTCTAATTTGTATTTCAAAAACTTTTGAACATGAAAGTTGTTCAGAATAAAAAGTTCTACAAGTTTGGTTTCAGGCAACATCTCATTTGGCTTATGGTTTGAAAGTTATTTTAAAAATTCAAAAGTATCCAAATGTGCCCAAATTCAATTTGAATTTCAACTTAACTCGTTCTAATTCTTTTCACCCTTTTATTAGTTGGTTAAGCATAGGTTTAGGCTAATGACATTGATTTTAGAAATGTAAATTTACCAGGGTTGTCACAGAAGCAGAGAGAGGGGAGGGACTGAAAGTAGAAATAGAAGAAAAGGCAGGGGCTGGTTTGCAAAGTCAAGTGTTTCTCAAATTTTTGTGTTGCAACTCAAAAATCTCTGAACATGAAAGTTGTTCAAAATGAAAAGTTACACAAGTTTTGTTTCAGGTCAAAGTTTATTTGATTTCTAGTTTAGAAGTTATTTTAAAAAAAACTCAGAAAGTATGATTAGGAGGGCACGTCATTTCCTGGGCAAAAATTTGTATTCCCTCCTAGGCTTCAACTAGACTTTTGTTTATCCTGCCATCAATGGTGTGCCTATTAAATTCAAAGCCATAAGTGCTTTGAGGTGAGAGTTATTTAATTTGTTTGATTAAAGTATATGTACTTATGCACATATACACATCTATTTTCAATTCAAAGCAAAACCAATTTATCATTCATTTCTTTTAAACTTTTCTTAGTTATTTATGCATCGTGTTAAGCTATGAGGCTTATTTCATAATTTAAATACCTAAGGTGTTACAGAGTGTAGACCACATACCGAATACCAAAATATGTGAATCTATATATCACCAGAATCATGGCATTACATGGAGTTCCCAAGACTATTACTTCTGATCGGGAACTCAGTTTGTCTCTTGCTTCTGGGAACAACTATAGTCCAGTTTGGGCACCACACTTATTAGAAGTTCAGCATATCACCCACAAACCGGAGGTCAGACTGAAAGAGTCAATCAGATCCTAGAAGACATGTTGAGAGCATGTGTTCTCACATTGTCGAAGAAATGGGATGATTGCTTGCCATTAGCTGAATTTTCTTACAGTAACACCTATCAGGCCAGCATTCAGATGGCACCTTTCGAGGCTCTTTATGGCCGAAGGTGCAGAACTCCTTTAAACTGGTCTAAGTCCAGAGAAAGAAATTATTTCGGACCTGACATGCTGGTAGAGATGGAAGAAAAAGTTCAAAAGATACATGCCATTCTGAAAGAAGCTCAATCCAGGCAAAAAAGTTACGCCGATAAAAGAAGATAACCAATAGCTTTCGAGGTTGGCGATTATGTATACTTGAAAGTGTCACCGGTGAAAGGAGTTCATCGATTCGGTGTTAAGGGGAAGTTAGCTCCTCGCTACATTGGCCCATAACGTATCTTAGAACAACATGGACCAGTGGCTTACCAGTTGGAGCTACCTATTAAATTGTCTATGATACATGATGTTTTTCATGTGTCTAAGCTGAAGAAGTGTATCCGAGTGCCGAAAGAAGTAATTGAAGATCCAGATCTTGAGATCGAGTCAGATCTCACCTATGAAGAAAAACCAATCAAGATTCTGGATCAGAAAACTTGTGATACTCGCACCAAAAGTATCACCTTTTATAAGGTACAATGAAATCATCATACTGAGGAAGAGGCTACTTGGGAACAAGAGTTCTTAAAAACAAAGTACCCCGAGCTATTTGAAACCTCGTGATACCAATTCATGATAAAGATATGTTTCCTCGAAATCTCGGGACGAGATTCTTTTAAGGGGGGTAGGCTGTGACAACTCACCCTTTTAATGAGTGGGATCGAACCTAAAGTGATCATAATTTGGAATTTTGTTGACTAAGTCAGTGTTGGGCAACATGAAGAAAAAAAATAATAGTGCAATGTATGAGCTTTGCAATGGAACCAAGTTGATGGGTTTGGAATGGTGATTTGATCATGTTTGAAAGCTCCCAAGTTTCAAGAAAAGAAGAATCGGGCAAGAACAGGAAGTTTTGCTAAGTCTGAAAAGCTGTGTAAATGACTAAATTTGGGCATGAATAAAATAGTGTTCTGTGTAAAATCTTTGGGTGACAAGTATCAAAATGGAGAGCTGAATGTTCATACTATACAAAGGTACCAATTGGTTCAGATAAAAAGGACAGGATGCTATTTAATTTTGGATGCAAATGCAGGCAAATGGAGTCAGGTTTCTGAAATTCTGAAAACAGCCTGAACCTGTTATTTTCAGAGGGATTTTCGGCCAGCTTAGAAGAAGAATTAGAGGATGTTCTTGAAAACAAAATTTAAGCCAATTGATAGGTCTACAACTTTTATTTTGGCCTATTTTGAAGTTCAGTAGTGAAATATGGAGAAACAGAGGCTTGAATATGGGGATTTAGTGCTGAATGGAACTCGATTCAGAAATTTCAGACTGCTACAGTAACCGATCGTCCTTATCTTCTCCCCAATGCCAGTGGACTGAATTCCCGGGTAAATTCAAAGGTTCCACGCATCACCTATGCATGGAATCCACACACAAGCAGGTAGGCTGGAGGTGGCGAATGGATCACGGTGAAAATTTCAAATAAATACTGCCAGGGGTGGATGGTCTTCTTCCTCGCGCCATTCTGTTCCCCATGCCCAAGCTCCACACCTCGCTGAAATTCTCCACCCTCAAACCATCTCCCTTCGATTCGTTGCACCCACACCGTCCCTGATCCAGCACGAACTCGTTTCGAGTGCTGCAGCTCATCTTTTTCCACCGCAGCCGCCGAGCATCGTCGCCCTTCTTCGTTCTGTACGCCGTCGTCTCGGGTCACCGGTGAGAGCCGTGCTAGGGCCTTTGTTTGGCAGGTCTGGATGGTGTTCTGGATATTGGGGGTGTGTACGGTGCTGTGGTTGCTGGTTGCCGGCCTGGAGGGGGTCTGGCGGGGCCAGAACGCCTCCTCGCCGCCGGGGCGTCACCTAGCCCGCGGTCGTCGTCGTGGGGGCCTTGCTGTCGGGGGTTTTGGCGAGGCAAAGGGAATCCCAGCAGGTTGTAGATGTCGAGGCGATGCTCCTCGTCCAGTAATTTTTGGTTTGGGGGCTAGGGAGTGGGTGGTTGCTGTGCGCCTGCCATGGCTGCCGCCGGCAACCATGTTCCCCACAGGGGAGTGTGCTGAGGAGGGGAGAATAGGGGCTGCGAGCGTGTGCCCGGGGGTGGGGGTGCTGGCTGCGCAGGTCTGGTCACCGGGAACCTCGCCGGCGGCGAGATCCAGGGCCGTCTAGAGCCTGCCCCATTGCACCAGGAAAAAGAAAGGAAGGAGGGGCCTCGGTGGGAGAAAAAAGAAAAGAAGAGGGGGCTGGGTGAAAGAAAGTAGAAGAGAAGAGAAAAAGAAAAGGGAGAGGGGGTTATGTGAAAGATAGATTTAATTAGCCTTTTAATCTTGTTCTTTGTGATAAAAGTTCTGTGTTTATCCAAAATTAGTGAAATAAATTTTTTTAGACTTCTAAAATTATTCTCTATGCTTTAAGAATATAAAAACCTTAGGTTTTGAATAAGGATTTCTATTTATTTAATTCATTTATTCATAAAGGGTTTTAAATAAATGTTTAAATCCTTATTCCTTTTGAAAATAAAAATTTGAATAATTCTTAAGTAGTTATTAGAAATAATTAGGAATACAACAAATAGGAATATAAGGTTTTTCTTAGGTAGATTAATTCAAGTAACCTTAATTAAATGTTTCAAGTTTTGTTTTAAGCTTAAACAATTAGGAGCAAAAGGTGGTTAGGGTTTATAGGTGTGTTTAGGTGTGGATTACAACTTTATAGAAATGTAAAGTTGTGATTCCATTCTTCAAAATGTTTGCATTCATATACTAACACTGCATATCATTACGAGTAGAATTTGAAGCCGCAGACATCAGCTTCGAGTACATTAAGCTACCGCCCGAGGGACCCACAGGAGAAGAGGAGGTGATCGTGGTTGAACCCGAGTTCCAAGACGAGATCCCACCTCCCGAATCAGATCAAGGCAAGCACCAGAGCATCTACACCTACTAATTTCCTAACTTATACTGGTATGTTATTTTATTGCATGTGAATGCTTAAGTCTAGGAGTTGTTTGAAACCCAATTGATGCATGTCCAACCTCCTTGACTTAAGGACATCTTTGCCACCTTTTCAACTAGTTTAGATCAAACCAAAGTGTCTAAAAGAAACATATACTAAAAGAAATAGAGAGTCAAGAAACTGTTCAGGGGTTCACTCTGATGAATCAAGAAATGCATTACAGTATGATGGTCGTTGAGTGCAGAGCGGAAAAGGAGTTCTGGCTCTGTCCTCACTTCCAAAGAAAGGAATAAGGAACTATGGTATGTTTAACCGTGGGTCAAGCTTTGAACGTACTGGTCAACCCTAATGGGACCAGTAAGCCCGGTAGCTTGGTTGACCTAAATACTTGAATCAAGTTGCACCCCACTCGACGTGGGAAGTTGGCAGGGTCGTAGCCTGAAACCCGTGTTGAGATCAGGCCCGACGGGGGGTCCTTCACGGGGGTGCAAACCCGGGTCTGGGTAAGCTTGGTTCAGGGTTTAGTATCCTCCTCGTGAAAGGTTGCCACGTATGGTTAACGCGAAACTATATGTGACGTGTGTCCAGGTATCTCCTGCAGGATGTATAATCGATTCGAATCGCCACACTTCTCGGATATGAATACCGTTTGATCTCTCTTAAACATCGTAACTAATTATGATATAACCAGTAATAAAGTTGTTGTTTGTGAACCTAGAGCTATCTTGATGCCTGTGCACTAGAGTTATTCTTGCGTATAATATCTTTGGGTAGGTCTTGTTTAGAAAATGACTATTTTTGGAGTCCAAGGTTTTAAACCAAAGAACCAGTCCACTTTAAATGGCCTTGCATGCTCCTTGATCCTATGTTTTTATATTCAGTTATTCGGTTAAGTCTTGCTAAGTACCTTTGTACTCAGTGTTTGTGCATGAAATGTTTTAACAGCGTCGCTGGAAGAGCCGTAGGAGTAAAGCCACAAGACTCAGAGAGTATGTTGAGTCCATACTCCTCTGAATGCTTTAAAACCTCTGTAGCGTCAGTTTGCACTAAGTTTGTTATTATATTGTAATAAGACTTCTCTAGTTTTATGATATATATTCAACGTCGGTGTGTAATATCTGAAGCTATATGTAAAGCAATCTTGTATGTATGTCAATGGCACTGTTGTATGGTGGAAAGATCGGGTGAAGCCCAACGGACTACCGGATTTGTTCTATTTTAGGAGTGTTGGCGGGATTATCTCTGTGGGGGATGATCAGATGCTCTTAAACTAGAATAAATTGGGCAGTTCCGCCACACAATGTGCGAGAGCTTACGGGGGATCAGAGTCCCATGTCGTTTCTCATCCAACATAAGGAAATTAGTCTCGATGAAAGACCTCTTGCTATGCAGCTATAACTGTCACGATTGTCACGTGTTGCTGATGGTGTTCCTCCCTATTGCAATCAGAGCGATCAAGCCAGTATACGTGAAGATGGTAATCACTTGGTTGTGTTATTTCTTCAAAAATATTTCTCAAAAGGTGATCGACGAAGATGAATTGCAGGATCTCCAAGAATTTATTAGGGAGACTTTGATGCAGCTCGAGATGTGCTTCCCTCCAGGATATTTTGATATAACAGAGCACCTAATGATTCACATGGTCGACCAGATACGTGCACTTGGTCCACTTTACCTACAAGAAATGTGGATGTATGAGCTTTTCATGTCCATTTTAAATCGGCACGTACTGAATCCTGCATACCCGGAGGGGTCCATGATAGAGGGATACAGTACCTAGGAAGTCATCGAGTGCTGCCTAGGTTACCTAAAGGATAAAGTAGGTATTGGTCTGCCTGTTCCACGCTTTTTGGGGAGATATGAAGGGGTTGGTATACTCGGGAAGAAAACTTTCATCGACAAGGATTTCAAAGGTGTGCAACAAGCACATTATAGCATCTTGCAGCATGTCACGATAATGACACCTTTAGTCAATGAACACTTCAGCTTGATTCGTGCAGAAAGTAATGGCCGCTCGGATGGTTGGATCATGAGAGAGCATAAGAGACGATTGACTGCTTGGTTGAAGGACTTGGATCTACCAGACGGGGAGACTGTGGAAGAACAAACTATTAAAAGATTGGTAGCTTTCCCATCTAGCCAGGTGACGTCATGGCAAGGGTATGATATTAATCGATATCTATTTTATACTGCCGCAAAGGACAAGAAGATTGTGTCTCGAATAGTGGTGTTCGTATTGAAGCCTTAGACGAGAGAGCGGACCAAAGTACCACATACTATGGCGTCATAGATGATATATGGAAAGTGCACTGTGGTTCCAATATACAACTCCCGGTATTACGGTGTCGCTAGGTCAAACACCAGAGAGGTGTTTAGGTGGACGGCTATGAGCTCATGATTGTTGACCTCAACAATCTCGGTTACAAAGATGACCTATGAGTACTTGCTTCACAGGTCACACAGGTAATGTACGTAGATGATCCCACAAAGAAGACAAAGCACGTTATCATCCCTGGAAAATAAGATATCATAGGAGTTCATGGTATCGATGATGTGGAAGAATATAATCAATATGATGAAATAAACCTCTTCAGAGACCTACCACAGAAGATGAGGATTATAGAAGCAAGCATAAGAAAAGACGACAGACAATGGCATGCAAGGACGCAGAATCGAGAATAGTTACCGCTTAAATATATGTAGCTAGTAATTTATTTTTGGATTCATGTAATCGTATCTCTAATATCTAGTGCATCCATGTATTTTGAATGAATTATTCTAAATGTTTTCATTATATATACTGAAATATGCTTGTTATTTTTCTAGTTTTATAAGTCACAATACGCTTAGGTTAACAATTTCACTGAATTAAAAATATGGTTTTCAATTATTTCATAAGTTCCATAAGTCACAATAGGATAACCGTAAAAATTTCAGATTTTTTAAACATATTTTGCTATATTCTTTGAATTAAATGAATTAAACGAAAGTTTCTCAGACGTCCGGATGTCCGAACGGCCGTCTGACAAGACGTCCGAACATCGGGGCTAGGCCATTCGGACGTCTGGGCCGTGCCGTTTTGGTTATTTTTTTGAAGCAAATGAACTTTGAGAATAAAATTAAAAATATATTTTAGGGGTGGGTGATGTTCCATCCCGCCCCTACAAATAATTTTCAATTTTATTCCAAAAATTCATTTAATACAAAAAATAGTACAACACATCAAAAACTGGAAAAAAATACAGCAAACATGTTTCAATTCATGTCATAATTAAAGTGTTAAAAACACAAAGTTATCCATGTGTAGTATGAGATAGTAGTGTTGTTAGATATACATTGTGGTTTCAACACCTTTAACCTTTATATACACTGAAATGTGGTTTTGAACAATATGCTTATGGTAAAAATTTCATATTTTTTATGTGTTTTGCTATTTTTTTGAATCATATAAATTTTTGGAATAAATAGGAGAAACATTTGTAGGGATGCGTGGGGCCCCCACCCGCCCTTATAAATGGTTTTACAAAATATTCCTAAAATTCATTTAATACAAAAAAATAGTACAACACATAAAAAAGTGAAATTTGTAACATAAGCATATTGTGACCTATAGAACTAGGAAAAAATACGGCAAACATGATTCAATACATGTAATAATTAAGAGTGTTAAAAACACAAAGTTATCCATGTGTAGTATGAGATAGTAGTGCGGTTAGCTATACATTGTGGTTTCAACACCTTTAACCTTTATATACACTGAAATGTGGTTTTGAAAATTTTATTATATTATACACGTCACAATATGCTTGTGGTAAAAATTTCACCTATTGTGATGTGTTTTGCTATTTTTTGTATCAACTGAATTTTCGGAATAAATAGGAAAATCATTTGTAGGGGGGTGGGGGCGTCACCCGCCCCTAGAAATGGATCCTCTATATAACCGAGTGGACTCTCGGGACTTAGCCAATTTTCAGCTCTTCGCGCAGGACGCCGGCAGGCTGCTGAAATTTTGAGTGGTTCCTCCCGAGCTCCAGAATCTCCCGGCGCTGCCGCCGCAGCTCCTTCCTCCAGCGCCACCGCTCCTCCATCCCGAGGTCAGGCATCCACGCTGATGACGACATGACACCTTCGGATACAACCATTGATTATAAGATGAGCTTATTCCTACTTTTGCATTGGTACAATTCACTTAGTTCCATATGTACATGTCATTATTTGCTTGAAGGTACAAATGTGTCTCAAAGTGCAAGTCCATCAAAGTTGAACTGTCAGCTTGTCGGCAGGCCAACATTGCTTCCTTGCGAAGGTTGTAAGTCATCAATCCCGAGTGCGATTGAGGTCAACGAGCATTTGATGGAAAGCTTGCTTGATAAGATTTCAAATAGATCTTGTCCCACTCCAATATCATGTGAGCAAGGTCTCCAAATCATCAAGACAAAATGTCGCTGTTTCTGCCAGGAGCTACGTCATCATGTTATTCATCCTTGGGTTCCTGGCCCAAGTTGGAGCACGCCCCAAGGAGATGGGAAACACACCAAGGAATCCCTTGAACATCCACTTCCCCTTGTCTACCTCCTTAGTAGGCCAACAAGGGCGTCCAAGTCAAGTCGGAGGCCCACAACATCCCGAGTTCGAGTCTGCCTCAGAGTCCAGAAGCAGCAAGCACTAAAATCGACGCCCAGGTCACATACGTAGTCCAAATTTGAAATTCTACATATCTATGAAAAGCTAAGGAGATAAGCTAAGGAAATTCTACATACCGGTCCCACCTCATTATCAGGTCTGAGTCATTAGGAATCGTTGAAATAAGTGGACATCCATAATCAATCAGGGTGCTGCGCCGCCGTCTTTTGGGCCATTGGCCCGTGTATCGTGTTAGAGCCCATTAAGGATGCGTCCAGGGGACTTGCACGCCCCTAACCCTTTATATTTAGTAGCCGTCGCCCTAGTTAGGGTTTAGGTTTTTCTTAGACTAATATGTCAAGAACAGCTTCGACGTCTTTGGTTTGTGAGACCCGAACTTTCTGAGATTAGTCATTCATCTGCAATTTGGTTGCATTCTTTCTAATTCTTGCTTGGGTTCTTCGATTTGCATGCAAGGATTAGCCTTCGTGGCGAGGTCAACCGGGCAGCGCATGGTTGATAACCAAGAGACGACGTGGTGCTTCGATTGCGGGCTCGGGTCTTGTTGATTGGAAGTCAGATCGTTTGTGTCGGGTTGTTGATCAATCGATAGTTATCCTCCTGACGGAAGATCGTGCACCCTCGCGTCCCCATCACGCGTCCGAGCCCTGGCGCCGCGGCCGCCGTGCTCCCCAGCTCCTCCTCCTCCCCGCGCCGCCCTCACCCCCGGCCGTGCGCCTGCCCGAGCTCCTCCTCCTCCCACTGCCGCCCTCGCCCCCGGCCGCGCGACCAGGCCGGCCTCCTCCGCTCCTCCTCCCCGGATCCGACACGGCCTCCCTGAATCTGCCCGTTCCGAGGTCAGTTGCCCGCGCCCGAGCTCCAGCACCACCGGCCGCCGCGCTCCCCGACTCCTCCTCCTCCTTGCGCCGCCCTCGCCCCTGGCCGCGCACCGGCTCGAGCTCCTCCTCCTCCCCGGATCCGGCCCGGGACCTCCTCCTTCTCCCCAAGCAGAGGTAAAGGCCGGTTGTTTTCTTGATTTTAGTTTTATTCTTTTTTTTCATTTTAACTCTAAATATGAATGTTCTGCAATATATTTATCAAGTATGTTTGTTAGCAAATAATTTAGTGAATCAATATTAGCAAGTGAATGAATGTAATTTCAGGTCCATGTGAATATAAATTGAATGTGAAATTTAAATATATAAATATAATTTGAATATGAATGTAACTTGAATGTGAAATTTGATAAGTGAGTGTGAGTATATGAATGTAGTTATTTATTTTTATCCATTGTAATATACATGTATATTAGTCAAATTTAATTTTCTATTTTAATGTAGTTTATTAATGTTTTATTAATTTGAATGTGAAATGTGAATGTTATTTTCATTATTGTAGTTATTTCTATTTTTCATTTGATGTCAAGTGAATGTGAATGTTATTTTGTATCCATTGTAATATTTTTATTCGTTGTAATATTAGCAAGTGAATGTGAATGTTATTTTTTATTATGAATGAAAAAAGATGTCAAATATGAAAGTATACATGTTATTCATTTAAGTGATGGTTAGTGAAGTTATGTTTGAGTTATGTTTGAATTATGTTTCAATTCATTTTAGTTCAAAATGAATATGAGAAGTGTATATTTCAGTGTACCATGATTTTTTATTTTTTTCTGTAAACGAATATTATTCATGTATATGAGGACTATTGGATGAAATTTTATTTGAATTTGATTTTTTAGTGAAATGTTAGTGACTTAGTGTAATTCATTTTAGTTCAACTCTGAATATGAGATAGTGTATATTTCAAGCATTTTATTTTTTGAAAAAGTTTTGATCTTAGTTTAATTTTGTATTATGAATGAATTATTGTGACACTCTAATGATGGAATATAAAGGATTGTTTTGTGCTTCTTTCCAAAAAGATGGATCAACCATCGTCATCATCCCCGCAAAGGGAGCATGCAACACCAGAAATCGACGAAATCGTGCGAATTGCATCCCAAGTGTCGTGGGACGACCTGGCCAACGTCAATGTGCAAACCGGTAACGATGATGCCGACGATGGTATGCAATCTGGGGACGACGATGATGCCGACGACTTGGAAAATGAAGGACCTAGGATTGGACACGGGGGTTGGGTAGACAGCGTGTGGCACGATCGGATAGATCCACATCCTACCGCTCCAAGCGAACACCATTCAAAGTCAGAGTTTGATTCGAACTACATTCCGAATCCAGTTCAGGTAATGACTACACGCGATTAATTACCATATAGCTTTTAGTATATGTTTTTCAAAGACTACGCGTAATGACTCTTCAAAATCCTATGATCCATGTAGGCGGCTCTGACAGGAAGGAGTAAACACCGACACCGACCCGCAAGCGCCACAGAGGAAGTGCTTCAATGCAATGATAGCTCAAGTCCGGAACCTCAACATACGACCTCTAGCAGCCAAAGCAAGAGAAAACGGGGTCAACGAGGAAGGAACCAGTACCCCGAAAGCCAATTGACGATCAATGCAGTTAACGCAGAGGCGAGCCCATAGAGTCTCCTGAGGTGCGTGCAAAGTTTTGGAACGCAATCAGTGATATTATCAGAACAAAGATGGTTTTGGATCCAACGATACCCGATTGGCTAACGGTTCCTGAGGGGAAGAAAGAAGCGATGTGGGCACTGTTGAGCAAAACATTTATTTTCCCATGAGGAACTTAGGAAAGAGTTAAGCATTATGCTAAGAAGATGTTGGGTGAAACTTTTCGCCGGTGGAAGAGTGATCTGAATACCAAGTATGTCCAGAAGGGCCGAGAGCCATTTGCAGATTACGGGGAAATAACACGGGCATAATGGGAGGAGTTTGTTCGGCAAAAGACTTCTGAAGAAGCTCTAGCCCTAAGCCAAAGGAATACAGAACTTGCACAGAGCAACATACATAGAGTTCATCTTGGGCCGGGTGGATATCAAAGGAAGGTCGATCAGTGGCGGCATGAAAGAGAGGCAGCAACAGCCGCCCGACCCTTTTGAAGGCTTAGAGGAACGTGGCCGGAGGTGGCTTCAAGCAAGGAAACCTAGTATAGTGGATGACAAGCCTATGTTTGACCAACCCGAAACTGAAGCCGTTGCACAAAAACTGTACGAACTTGCCGAGCTCCAGAAGCAAGGAATGTTCAAAGCCAAGAGGGAGAAGGATCTGTTCAGTACAACCATTGGGTCCAAAGAGCATGGAGGCCACGTCAAAGGCTTGTCCTCTAAGTTGACCATTAAGGATGGGTTCTGGCAGGACCGGGCTAGCTATAGGAAGCCTGATCGCTACAAGGAAGAATTGCAACAAGCGGTAGAGAAAGCCCTAGAAAGTAAGTTTAGGCAATATTTCCGGGCTGCAGTTGTAGAGGTGCAACAGTCTAGGCTATTATGGATTAACCCGTCACAAGAGGTGGGGCAACAACAGATGGTGATGATGCCCCCTCCTGGATTGAGCCAAGCGAATATGACAGGTACTTAGAGCAGTGTTGCATCTACCACAGCACAACCATACCCGGTAGATTGCATATCCGTGGCTACTCCCTGCTTGTTGCTATATCCAATCGGTAGAGGTAGGAAGACAAAGGAAGTTGCCAAGGCTCAGGTTTGTCCGGAAGGGGGGAAAACCGAGCCCGCCCCTATATGCATGCGTACAAGTGGAGCAACTCCTAAAATCAAGCTATGAGGATAACAAGATAGACATCCCCACTGTAGATGGAAAGAATTGTCTTGGACAATGCATCGGCTGTACCATTCTGTGGCAGAAATGAGATATCGTACTACTTGGTGCACAACTTATTGTTGCTCCGGATCATACCTCGCCAGCACCACCACCACAACAAGAGGGGGCAGCATCTGAGCATACTCCTCCGACTCTGCCGACTCTACCAGCCCCACCATCATCACTACCACCACAAGAGGAAGCAGCACTAGAGCATACTGTACCGGCACCGCCATCACCACCACCACCATGAGAGTTATCACCACCTCCCCCGCTATCACCACCGGCTCAGGTTGCCCGATCACGAGAGCCATCACCACTGGCTCAGGTTGCCCGATCACGAGAGCATACTCCACTGGCTCTAGCAGCGGATTCGCAGTAGCCTATTCCATGAGTGATACGGGCTTACAGGAAGCATCCAGAAGGGAAAGAGATTGCCGAGTTATGACATGCGGCAAACAAAAAGGACAAGTCCAAGTCTAAGTTAAACTCAAAGTCAAAGTCAAAGGATGAATCCAATTCTGGTTCCAGCAGACGATGAGGCTATTCCTTGCCCCGCAATGACATGGACTTCGAACAGGATGTTGGGGTTTGATACAATTCTAGATTTACCGGATTGTCCTAAAAGATTTGAGTACGGTAAACCACTTCTACCCGAATGGGCTACCACAGTAGTACCAAGTGAAATGCAGAGGATGCATAATTGGTACCTGAGGGCATGTAGACTTGGGCTCCATAACCTATGCGCTCCGTACCATCCTCAAGTATTCAAACTTCAAGGTAGACACATCTTGTATGTCATGTTCAATTTTCAAGACATCCACAACATGTTCCGCCTTGGTGAACTAGACATCAAATTGGTTAGACTCTGGTGCTATTTGCAAACAAATGGTGCCACTAATTTAGGTGAAAGGATGAGATATCTCGATCGTACAGCTATTTGCGAGAGCAGGCACGCTAGGCTAAGTAAGTGGGACGGCGATGATGATATGTTAGTTGTGTTTGCAACACCCCACGAAGAGCATGAGAAAAACGAATAGCATTTCACAAAGATGCCATGACGAAGGTTGCGGTCTACATAGGGGTAAATCTAATTTCAATATGAAATGAACCAGGTTTTCGGAACAAGAACCCGACTCTCTATATCATCGTGATAGTACCTGGATCAGTAGTTATCACATACTGAACTCATTTCAATTACATATCGCAGTCATACAACACGATAAATCATTACATCGGTTTATTTATTACATAATCCAAAGGATTGTAATACGAGTTTTCCAGGTACAAGCCCATTGGGCTAAGGGAAACAAACAGAAAATGGAAGAGGTAGCTAAGCTTCAGGGCATCCTTCATCTTGGTGTCTCTCATCCACAGGCAAACTCGAGCGTAGCACGGGCCTTCCTTGAATTATCCTTCAATGTTGGGGTTGCACTTCTGGTTGAATCCTGCATCTACCAACTATCCCCAAGGGGTGTGGGATAGGTTCACCATCCGTATGCAAGCTTTAAGTGGAATGCAAATGGTATAAAGTGTAGTCAAAGGATAAGGCTAGGTTTTTTTTCCTATGCAAGCAGCAAGCAGGTTTATCATCATCCAAAACACCTCAACACGGGCCATCCTGGCATCCCAGGCTCCCGGGTTACTCACACCTTCCACAACCACCAAGTCAGTGCGAGAACTCCCTCTCCTCGCACCTTAGCTGCCCTAGGCAAGAATATTATCACTAGAGGGAGGTGGAAGATAAGTAACACTAATCTATGAAAGTGAAGCCGGATCAAGAGTTGTACATGACCGATTACACGGCCATGCGTATAGTTTTTGCCCTGCAGGGGTTGTACACCTGGACCCACTCGAATTGAAGTGACTCCGAGACACCGGTCTACTGTCACGAAACTAGCGGCTACGGCCACCATCCTGCTTTCCTGGGTTTGGGATGCATCCTCCCGCAAGAGGTTGCCCCGAGACTGTGAAGCCTTCTACACCTGGACCATGCAAGATTCTGCTATTCAAGGGACGTGAGGTCAACACCTCCTCCACTTACATTGATACCCTATCCTCCTACAGGCTTGGTGCCACGCGTAGCTAGCATGGACCGGAAATGCCCTCATAACAGATAAGTGGTGTGCATGTTTGACATTGTTCCTTCTCCAGGTCCACTAACTCGGACCTTAAGTGCTGAAGCGAGTATCTTCCACAAATGATGTATTCGGCGCAATGGTCCGTCGATGGCACCCATTGCAGGTATGGCCCACCAACTCCTCATAAGCGTCCCGAAGGACCAAAACATCCCGTAGACATGTGCCTGCAACAAGCACTCCGTAGGACGTGCCCAACGCACAACCCAAGCCCTTGATCTGAAGATCAAGTTAGGTTCACTCGCCCCCGCTAGAATCCTATGCACCAGCTCCTCGGATGTGTATCTCCACTCACGCCAAGACTATATCACTATATCCCACACATACACATGCAACAGTAGTCAAAGCATCTCATATATATCCATTCAAGGTAATCATAGGAGTACAAGGAATCTAGGTAAAAAGATAGGCTATGCAGGTTCATCTCATTGTAACGTATCATGGAGCAATAGCGTATCTAGCAAGCAATGTCTAATAGGTATTCAAATCGTAGATGGGCGTGAACCTGGCGCAACGTCTGTATCTTCATCTTTGGCTTCCAAGTTGTGGTCGATGAAGTCGTCCAAGTCTTATGTAATCCTACATACGGATGCAAATAAATAACGACAATCTACTTGCAATTTAACTCCAAATAAGAACAATAAAGATCCAAATAATCTCCAAATTAGGAACACAAGGAATTCAGCTAGTTAGGGGCCACGTGTTAGCTCTAGGTAGGGCCACGCGCGGTTGATGATGTTAGTATAGGTCCTACTGATGTCATCATTGACCAAGTCAATGGTCAGAGTTGATGGTCAACGGAGTCAACTGGGTTAGCTGGGATCCACATATCAGCATGTGGACCCCATAGGTTAGGTGGGACCGGATTGTCATGTAGACATACGTCCGTGTTGACTAAGTCAACGGTCAGGGCCAGACAAGTGTCAAACTAACAGGTGGGTCCTACTCATCAACACAGTCAACGGTCAAACTGGGTCCACTCGCTAGTAGTGGGCCCTACATGTTAGCTGGGTCACGGGTCTGTTAGCAGAGCCCGCAAGTCAGTCAGTGGGCCCGCGATCATGCTAGGTCCACCAAACAGTTAGCGGTCAACAGTCAACTGGTCAAAGCTGCCAGGTGGGCTCCACTATCGGCCAGTGGGTCCCAAGGTCCTACGTGTCAGTCCACATGGCATCCTACGTGGACATGCCAAGTGGCAGGCTTTAGTTTAGTTAGCCCGGACCGGTCAAACGATCGAGTGTGTGGTTGGCCTGTGTGCGTGGGTGCGTGTGTCGGCGCGAGGTGGATGGTCTGGGGCTAAGTTCAGGGTGTTCGGTGGGCGTTCGAAG
Organism: Panicum miliaceum; assembly: GCA_032594955.1. Classification (NCBI taxonomy): domain Eukaryota; kingdom Viridiplantae; phylum Streptophyta; class Magnoliopsida; order Poales; family Poaceae; genus Panicum; species Panicum miliaceum. The sequence goes on along the minus strand of CM064056.1, from coordinate 42,125,029 downwards.
GCGCAAATGGCTTGACATCGTGCCCAAGAATGGCACGACTCTAGCATAGGCAAAGAGAACGGCACGACGGGCGAAGCTGAAGGTTTGGCTCTGCGTGTGCGCCACAGCGCGGTGGGTCAAGTTAGCTCCTTTCGGCGGTTCGGCTAGGCAGGGCGGATGTGTCGGCAAGGCAAGAGCGGCTGGGATACGTTTGTGTTCAAAAATAAGGCTGTGGCGAGCTCGTGGACGTGCGTCATGTGCTCGGCCGTACCGAGACATTGATTTGTGGCCGTGTGTGGACGCGTGCTTGTGAAAGGCAAGAAAACACCGAGAACACGAATAGGGCAAGGTAGGAGTACGTGCATGTGCTAGAGCAAGGGCTCAAGATAACAAGGCATGGCTAGAAGGTGCTCACGTGTTCAGGTTAGGCATGCTTGCTAGCTTTCGTGTATGGTGCTGTAGCACCTAGAAGCTAGCAGGACACTAAACAGACATGGAAGGAAAGCAAACCAGAGAGCTAGCATGCCAACGGAGTTCATGGAGTTGGCGGCAAGGCTGCAGCATACCTCGAAGCTAACGGCGATGACTTGGAATGGCGGCGCGTGTGCGTACCGGCAGTACCAGTTCGCGTGGCATGGTTCGGCTCGTGAACAAGGCATGTGCGAGTGCGTGCGCGGGCTCGTGGTCTAACCACGGCCGCGACATGGCCTCGTCGGTCCGCGGGCACCGGTGTTCCGGGCCACGGCGGCGACGGGGCTGCGGTTTGGATCGGCGGAGGCGGCACTTGCACAAAAAGGTTTGGCACGAAGGCCGGACAGCTAGGGCGATGGCGGCTGCGCAAGGCTCGGCTCGACGGAACTCGACTACGGCAACGTTGACATGGCTGAGGTATTTCATCGAACAGGTTGCAGGCGTCAAGGTAACAGCCTTGGTCCTGGCAAGCAGGGTCGCTCGGTGTCGTGGTTGCCGCTCATTCGTCACGGTGGTGTGTCCTCCATCATCAGCTCGAGCACGGTGACTGCAGTGGAGCAGGGGAGCATGAAGAGAGAGCACGCGGCTTGCCAATTGGACAAGGGAGGCAGAGCTCGTGGAAGGGAGCGGCGGCGGCGCCTGCTCTGCTTGCTTCTTGCGGTGGAGAAGAAAAACAAGGAGGAGAGAGAGACGGCTTGAGCTGCTGGCTGCCGTTCACTTGCGATGGAAAAAGGAGGCGTTAGTGCTAGCTTCTTGCTTGCTTAGTGTAGAGAAAAAAGAAAGAGCAGAGGAGAAGGAAGAGAACACAGTTAGCCTCCGGGTCGAACACTACACGGGCGTAGCCAGGGTCGTCACTCTTTTTGGGTGCTCCTCTCAAGCAGCTTCAGGCTTCGTCGTTGTGGCCGTCATAGGCTTGCTCGCAAGGTGTTTGACGTATGGTCAGAACAGCATGCTTCGCACAGAGTCGCAGCTTTGGAGTTCAAGTAAACAACAAGCGTGAGTGTAACTGTGTGCAGTGTGAGGATCAGCCGATCAGGAGCACAAACGTGGCGAGAGTGGCAGCTTGTGGCCGTGGTGCTTAGCGCCAGCGCTACTGCGCACAGGTCTGCTCGTGCGGCGGCTGTGACGACAAGGAAAGGCATGGCCTTCCAGTCTGCAAGGATACATGGGTGCGCGTGCGCGAGCTCATGGCGACGCCATGGCCGCGACACGGCCAGACCAGCCCGCTGGGCACCGGCGACCCGGGCCTGCGGCGGCGGCGGCATGGCTGCAATGCTCAAAAAATGTTGTAAGATTTGTTATGCTCAAACGATTTACGCCACTTTGGTAGGGCTGAATGCAATAGCTTCGGCAAAACTTGGGCAGGAGCCCTACCAAACGATGAAAAGCAAAATAGCTCCAGCGGATATGCTTCTTAAATTCTGATGAGAGGAGTTATTCGGTGGAGCGGGAGCCAAAACAAACTGGCTCCCACGGCTCCACCCCATTGCTTCCCATTTTTGACCATCCGAGGGGCTAGCTGGTGGCACGAGTAGAGGGAGGTGCGGGTGGAGGCGGCCGGAACAAGCAGATAGGGAGGAGAGAGAATAATGGGAAGGAAAAAATGAAAAGGAAAAGAAGTAGGAAGAAAAGTTAATAGATTGAAAAAAATAAGGTTATGTGGACATTTTACACTTTTTATATATTTTAAATAATTTAGAGAAGCTATTTTACCAAATATTTTTTCAACCAAACAATCAAAAAACGTTTCACCAGAAAAGCAACAGCGGAAACTCTTTTAGAGGAGCCAGAGCCCTATCAAATTAGTTGTGCAAAGAGTTGCAAGTAGAGCTAGTTTATTTGAGGTCTTGCAAATATGCATGACACAGGCAGTAGCCCCTAGTATATGATTTTGGCAGCCTGGGGTGGACATTGTTGCCTGGTCACGTAGCTCCCTTCCAGGCTCCATCCAAATAACCCCGTAACACGAGATGATGGGATCAGGGCATTTTTTTTTCAAACTACTGTCATTTCAAGTACAGCTGGAACAGGGAGTACTATCCCTAGCTACATCATAAATACACAGTTTAACTTGTTACTATCCAGGATACTACGTTCCACTCAGATTTCATATATGGAAGACAAGTTTATCAGCATTAACCTATAACCGATTCAAAAAGGTAATGTGTTGAGAAGAAGCTACTAAATAGAAAATCTAAAAGTAAATAAATCCAATCAGAGTCATGCATTTAAAAAAAAGAAGCAAGAAAAGCTATTACTATCATTTCTGTTAGAAATTTATGAAAATGAACAAATATTATACTCTTTTCAAATATGAGAAATGCCATGATTCTGCTCATTATTTGTACTATTCCCACTGTTTCACACTGAAAAATTTACCTCACAATCTATTTCCAACAGGGACATCATCCGTACTTTGTGTGGTGGAGCTGGTAGTGAAACCAAACACAACTAACTCACAAAAGGACTTTGGCCAAGAACTAGATTTAAACACATTCTTACAAATTCTAGCATAAATCCAAACATAAATATTCACACACATTATACATCATCATTTGGTTATAGGAGCCAAAGATATATGAGCTTTATTTGCACTAGATCATGCATGGTGCAAATGATATTAATTTCCGGAGCTAAGAAAAGTGAAAGTTGTGCTCATCGTTTGCCATATTTTTCTTTGAAATGAACCAGATATGAGAGCTACCGATTATATTAAAAAAAAAGAAATCTAAACTATACTGATCAAGGGTCAGATCTCATCTATATTATATACCACTAAGTAGTGGTATTGTGGACCATAAAAAAACTCCCTCCAAGAACTTGTTCGGTGCGGTTGATCAGCTTTTGGACGTACAGCACTACCGGGTGTGCAAAATGCAACAAACTAGCTGCGGCACGAGATGATGTTCCAATGCAAGAACAGATGCTAGGGAACAAAGACAGGTGAGGGTGCAGATGCGTTTTGTTATAGGCAGGGGGTTTGTATGCGAGTGGGATTTTCTAGGTCTCAGAATCTTTGTCGTGCTTTTGTGCCGTCTGCTGATCTGTGGAGGCAGCTAAATTTAGTGGTGGGTCTAGGTGCAAGATATATCCTCATCATGCCGCAACTTGTGATTATTCTATTATCTGGGTCATTCTCTGTGTCAGCAGTGTTTGACTGCTTGTTTGTCACTATTATAGAGTGGTGATCATCTGGTATTTGCTTGATGGTCGTAGAACAAATAAGGGAAGTGTGGCAGCCAAAACTCCATTTGTACGCAAAAGGGTGTGCATTCATTAATGCACCATTCAGGACAGTCTTAACTATTTGAAGCACTTTTTCTATGCGAGTGCTACAATTCCGCCAGACCAGTACACTACTACAGAACCTCAAATAGATTCACCCCTTTTGTCCCGCTTTGGTTGGGCCCGGGACTAAAGGAGGCATTAGTCCCGGGTACAACGGCTAGGAACTTTATCGGCACGGGCAAGGACCTTTAGTCCCGGTTGGAGCCAAACCGGAGCCACAAACCAGGACTAAAGGTACATCATTAGTCCCGGTTTGTGGCTCTATCCGGGATAAAAGGCGCACGGCACATTTAGTCCCTATTGGTGGCGCCACCAACAGGGACTAAATTTTCAGGCCTTTTTATTCCCTTCTACCTCCCTGCCCGAGAGCCATTCTCTGCTCTCCTCCCTCCTCGTGTTCTTGCTCTTAGCTCTCGGGTGAGGAGAGTTCATGCCTATTTTCTCCAAGATTTGTGAAGCTTTTTTATTTTTCCTCCATCCAAAGGTGAGAAACTTCATCCTCTCAAGTTCCATTGCTAATGGAGCTCATTTCATACCTTAGAAATAGAGATTTTTAAGCATATTTAGATATGGTACAATGTTCATATTTTTTCGATTCATACGCTATTTGAGCTCAAAGTTAGATAAGGTTTGCTTGTGTAGATGTGATTTACTTGTATTAGTTGATGGAAATGAGTATATTGAGTTGAATGTTTTATTTTTTGAATGAATATGAATATTTAGCAAAATAAATATGAATGAAAATGGTTGTAGTAGAATTTTTATTTTTGCAAAATGAGTATGTATATATGTGGATTTATTAGTGAAATGTGAATGTTTGAATGTGGTTTTTCAAATTGAAGTGAAAAAGGTGTATACATGGTATTTAATTTGTATTAAGAAGAAAATATTTTGATACTCTAATGATGTATTTATTTAGGCTCTTATTGAAACCATCGTGAAGTTAAAAAAATCTTTATTTCAGATATGTATATGTCGTTAACCTTGATCCTGCGGTGTTTATACGGACATTCGGGACCGATTGGGGTTCCTGAATTGCAGTATGAGGGGAGACTACGTGGAAAGGGCACACTAGGAAAAAAAATTATATATCTGTAAGGATGATTACTCGTTCAAACATGCCCATTATGTGGTACTTCAACAATCCTCCTTGGTGGATCCGTACATCATGGAATATAAGAACATTTTGCGCTCCAAACTCCCTGAAAAGTCAGAGGTCTGGATTACACATCGACACATCGATTGTTTTGCCGGTTGGTTGCGGAAGCATCTAATGCATAACATGGATATACCAGAATAGCTGGCATGGTTGGCTTGGGGACCATCTTGGCATATCCTAACATTTCAGGGGTATGAGATAAATGGGAACACATTCTAGACTTTGTATATTTTCCTTAGTGACTCGAAAAAAATTCTAGAAATTTGTATATGTACCTTAGTGACTAGAAAAAGTTCTAGACTTTGTATCTTTAACTTAGTGACTTGAAAATAAATTTAGAAATTTGTATATGTACCTTAGTAACTAGAGAAATTCTAGAAATTTGTATATTTTTGTGGATTTATTGCTTATTTCATATAAGATGGACCCGAGGGTGATGAAGAGAATCAGATGATGATGGACATGATTGCCGGTGGTGATGCTCATCATGTCGAAGAAGAAGTTGATCCCAGCAATACGAACATATACCTCAATGAAACCATTGACAAAATTGAGCAATCTGAGGATACTGCTGAGCAATAAACCCTAAATGTATATTTCTAACATTCCATTCTTATATACCTGTATATGAAATAATGTAGACAATAATGATTGTAAATGAGCATGAATAATATGTCTTTTATTGAATTTGTAGCCCTCGGCATCGGCGAGAAGAAGTAAACGAGGCCCGACCAAAAAGTTGGAAGGGCGATATATTATCACAGAAGTGGCACATGATGGCGAGCCAATAACTCCCGCCAATGCTGCAGTGAAGTACGTACGACAATGCGGATGTCTTGTGAGAGACAATATCCCGATCAACTTTAGGTTATGGAAATCCAACGATCCAAACGACGAGAGTGTGGTGCCTCAAAGAGAAAAGGAAATGGTTTGGCTTCATTTAAAGCAGCAGTTCACACTTCCAGCAGGATCCGAAGAATTAGTTAAGCAGTGGACTCTTAAGAAGATGGCCGAACAATTCCAGACCGTCAAGAAGAATTTGACCAATTCATATATCAAGTAGGGGAAAACGCCAGATTTTACTGGAGAACTAGAAAAGTTGAAGGACCACTGGGATGACTTTGTGGCATATAAGTGCTCAGATCTTGGTATTCAGTGGGTGGAAAGGAACAAAGAGAATGCATCAAAGAAAGTATATCACCACAAGCTAGGGCAAGGTGGCTACAAGAATGCAATCCCTAAATGGGAGAAGATGGAGCAAGATTTGATTGCTAGAGGTATCATACCTGCGACCATGAACTGGCCTGAACGTTCAAGGAATTGGTTTTATGGTCATAACGGAAGGTTGAACCTAGAGAACAGCGAGTGTATTTTTGGGGAAAAAATTCAAGAAGTAGCAAATAGGCTAATAGAGGCAATAGAAGCAGTAAGCTAGGGAGAATTCATGCCTGATAGAGAAAAGGATGAGTTGACTTACGCCCTTCAGAATCCAGAACATCCAGGTCGAACACGAGGCAAAGGCGTGCTTCCGTGGAAGTATGGTTTCAGTGACTACATCGACTCTTACAGAAGTCATCAAAGAAGGAAGAACGAGGATCAAGCGCGCTTTAGAAGGATTGAAGAACAATGGAAATCTCAAGATTCAAGAATGGCGGATCAGGTAAAACGACAAGTTGCCATAGCATTGAGCCAGCAATCTCAATCGGCTCAACAGCCTATCAATGAAGCTAATTTATCTCAATGAAGAAGCAGCTGCGCTTCCACGGAACATGCTGTCGACAATCTAGAACCCGCAGTTGAAATCGGTGAGCAACGCTTTCCTGTGGATGATATCACTCAACGGACACCATGTGAGCTGTAGATACATTTTAAGGGCTTAATCAACAGTTGCCTTTGTTACCGCTGTGCCAACCAAAGCAGGCGATGTGTACCATGGACAGCCGATTCTGGCTGGATACACTAGAGTGGGCGTAGAGGAGGTGTGCAAGGGTTATGAGATGCTCGAGCTCGACATTCCTGGAGGTGACGGGGAGAAGACACTAGTAGAGGCCATTCATGGTATTATCCTATGGGATAAGCGCAACATCATCCTCAAGGCTGTTGATCAGGCATCAAGGCCAGCATCTCCGATACCTCCTACAAGGTAATCCAGCCTGAGTCCACCATCTCCGCCAGCTGTAGCACAACATTCTCCTTCACCATCATCTCCTGGGCAGCCGACGTCTCATGCTTCACCTCCTCCTAGGCACATGTCTCCTCCATCAAATCCACCACTGCCACCACCGGCAAAGAAGCGAAAGGTACCGCCCAAGACTCAGTCATTTCATATAGAGCCTCCAAAGAAGAAGCAGTCGAAGAAGAAGCAACCTAAGGAGCCAGTGAAGCTACCGTGGGATCAAACTTTAGAGGAATGCGCTGCGGAAGCTCAAAGAGCGGTTGACGAGCTCTTCAAGAAGATGGAGCCAGAGAAGAAGACACCCATAGATCCAAATGATAAAGCTTTTTTTTTCTAAAAATGACGGATGCAAATCGACGTAAATTCATTCCACCGCCTTCAGACTACGACCGCTCGATTACCAAGTCATACGAGAAGAAGAAGAGATTTGCTGGGTCGTCGTCTGATGTTCCACGGCTCGAAACCCAAAAGAAGCAATCAATTGAACCGCTCGTGGTGCTACCAACAGTACAACAAGGGCTAATTGAGTTTCTAGCCAGCTCGCGTCTCTCGGCGGCTCATGTTGCAGGGTGTCAAATTGAATATCACCCCATAGTTCCTAGATGGACATTTGATTTGAAGAGAACCCTTGTTCCTCCAGAAATCATACCTGAGGTTCCAACGCAGTTGCGCATGTTACATGATCGGTACATGCTCGCGGCTTCCAAAGGCGAGATTTTGTGGGGTGTACTGATTAAAGATGACGATTACTTTCGTGGTGAGGATGTGATGTGGCTGTATTTCAAAGAATTATACCAACTGTACCATCAAGACGCCCTCGACATCAGTTTCATCAGCACCTTTATTCTGTAAGTGGTGTTCTTCAATTTTAATTACGTAATAAGCGAATCTTTTTACATGCCCTCAATCTATTCCTGCTTTTTTCTTTTGTATTATACGCGGGATGGAGATTCAAACTTGCAGAAAGAATGGCTACATTCATTTGGGGTTCATCGACCCAAAGGTTGTGAATTGCAAGACTCTACATAACAACCCTAAAGACACATACGAAAACTTATACAAGTTCCTACGCATTCAGCATTACAAGCAGAATATTTTGTTTTCTTACAACTTTAAGTGAGTGTTTCTGGCTGTGTAACGCCCTTTGCTTTTGTATAATTGAACTTTTTTAACCCTAACAAAATGTGGTTGTGTATAATCTTGCAGAAATCACCAGATACTACTTTGTATAATTCCTAATATGCGATTAGCGATTATTATGGACTCATTAAGGAAAAATCCAGAAGATTACAAGGACATGACCAAGATGTTGAAAAGGTAATTACCAATTACGATAATTCTTGACATGTGCTTAGTGATAAATATATTTATCTGTTTCTTGGTCATGCGTAGTGTTTGGAGAAATTTAAGTAAAAAATATACAAATGATTTCACAGGCGAACTTAGATTGAAGATAGACTTTCCGGTACGTACTTGGATGCTTGTTTGCACGCTTCATTTGTTTCATTATATTTTCATATGGACATCTAATGACTTGTTTTGTCTTAAAGTGTTTGAGGCAGGCATAGGGTAATAATTTATGCCCATACTATGTTTGCGAGTTCCTTCACAATCACGTAGGTCCTTACAAGATATATACTATTCGGGAAGCGGAAGTAATAAATAACATTTCCCAATATTTCAGCTAATTAATGTTACAAATTATTATAATTGGTATTGTTCACTTCTTAATAGGTATCAAGGATGCGGGATCAGCTCATTCCACATAAAAGAGTTTTGGCGATTCAAGAAGCCCTGGCAGGATTTATTAATGAACATGTCGTCAGTCCAGATGGTGAATTCTACTACGATGAGCACGTCCTTGATTCAAGTAATAAATATAGCATAGATGAATGATAGATAAAACTTTGATTCACTTGGTATGTATATGTATATATCTATATGTTTCACTTTGATTCACCCGGTGAATCCACTTTGGAACTGCAATCCACTTTGATTCACTCGGTGTGTGTGTGTGTGTGTGTATGTATTTCATACTAACCTCAAACAAGCGTGTCGGAGCGTATTGCAGTAATATAATAGACTTCTTAATTTCGAATATGAAAATATAATTGAAATAAAAAAGAAATAAATGGAATGGAAAATAGGAAAAAGAAAAAAAGAGAAGGGGACCTTTAGCCCCGGTTGGCTGCCCCTGCCACGTCGTGGCGCGGAGCACCTTTAGTCCCGGGTCCCTGACTTGGGACTAAAGGCCAAGGACTTTTATCCTGGATTGGTAGTCCCGGAATCAAGGGTTCTGTACTAGTGGTACAGTGCAAGAACATCTCGGGTGCTATCGTGTTACGTAGCACCAGAGTTGTATCTAGTTCACCTGTAGTTATATATATGAGTTCGTTCATGTGAGCTTCACCTGTCACACCCGATTCTAGAAAGAACCCAGATGCATCTCATGTGTGCGCCAGGATCATGTTCACACACACATGATAGACGGAAAAGTGTAATATATCAAAGACAATGCTCAATAAGTAACTAAATAAAGTATTTAACAATATTACACTCTGAATAAAAGAGACACAAAGGTCATTAAACGTTACACCGATATACCCTATACGAAGTCTACAACAACTCCGTGTTCCACAGGCGATGACTGGTGAACGCAAGGCCTAGAACTCCTCAAAGTCGTCGACGCTTTCCAGCTCAGTGTTGAGAGCGGCGGTGACTCGAGCAAGAGTGTTGAGGCGGTCTTCATCATCTCCACCCAGAGTAACCACAGTCTCCTCAGTTCCACTGATGCGGCGAGGGAGGTGGTGATACTCCGTGTTCTGAAGCTCCTGGCGGTGGATGTGGCAGATGGACCACAGATCTCTCCTAGCGGCGCTGCTGACGGGGGCGTCGTAAGTAGCGTGGGGCGTAGCGGAGTCGTGCGCTGTGAGAGTCCTCCGTCCTCTGGCACTCTCCGTATCCATCCTCATGTGGACGCGAGTGAGGTAGTAGTCGCCAAGCGCAGGGTCGATATAGTGGTGCGTGTGGTAGTGGGGTCTCACGTGGTTGCCCAACTCCTTCAGAACACCCTGCAGCACCAGAGACAAGAGACCGAGCTCTCTGTCCGAAGTGCGAACACAACAGAGTTGCCTCGTTCCTGGAGGATCATCACCCTGATCATCATTGTTGTCGTTGTCCTCGTCATCATCTCTTCCATCATCAATACCCTCGGAGTTACCCGGGCTTCCTCCAGTGGCGACCGGTGCTGGAGCGGGAGCTGAAGCACGGACAACTGGGGGTGGTGGTGGTGCCTCAACAACTGGTGATGCCGGCGGTGTGAACTGATTCCCTTCTTTATCAATCGCCATGATGCGGCCATCATCACCATCCACAAAGTAGTAGGCCTCCGCGGGTTCCTCCTCCATAGCTTCCTCCTCCTCAACATGGGCTGGAACTGGGGCGGGAGGAGCTGGCTCAGCTGGGGCAATGCGAACCTGACGACCTCCGGTGCGCTTGCGAGCAGTCTGGTAAGTCCTGGCCATCTGACAGAGCGGGAGTAAAACTCAGAATATATATCTTTTTTAAAGAAATAAAATAATAGAAGGTTTATGTCAACATAGTTTTTTATGCGGAAATATAAAATAAATACAAAGAAATTTTTGATGCTGACATGGCTTTCTAGAAGATAAATCCTTAATTTTGACCATTTCTAACTGGGCTAGCGTCCTACAGTCAACATAGCTTTGATACCACTTCTGTCACACTCGATTCTAGAAAGAACCAGATGCATCTCATGTGTGCGCCAGGATCATGTTCACACGCACATGATAGACGGAAAAGTGTAATATATCAAAGACAATGCTCAATAAGTAACTAAATAAAGTATTTAACAATATTACACTCCGAATAAAAGAGACACAAAGGTCTTTAAACGTTATACCGATATACCCTATACGAAGTCTGCAACAACTCCGTCTTCCACAGGCGATGACTGGTGAACGCAAGGCCTAGAACTCCTCAAAGTCGTTGAAGTTCTCCTCTTCAAAGTTCTCATCTGAACAGCAGGGGGAAAGAGTGAGTACTCTTATGGTTGGTACTCAGCAAGTGGGGTGAATATGCAAGGCCATCAAGGATAGGCTAAGGTTTGCAGCAGCGATCACTTTTAGTTGGTCAAGTATTTATTAGCGAGCACCTAATAACTAGGTTTAAGTTTATACCATCCCTCTTTAGCAAAAACATAAAGGTACCATCAACATAAACATAAACCACGAACCATAATTTAATTAATCTTCAAGTTTCATTATCATGTGAGGGTCCAAGCCACTCTTAACCGTGAGTACGACTGTTATAACAGTTTTACACTCTGCAGAGGTTGTACACTTTACCCACAAATCGTGTTCCCCTGAGTCGCCCGGGTTTGCAAGGCCCTTAAACACTTCCGAGGTGAGTGGCGAGGGTACACTACGAAGCCTTTACAAATACATGTTGAGAGCTAGGCAGCCCGCTAGAGTTTCAGTAGCAGTGTGGTCCATAAACCTCCCTAATGGTCAGCTCCTTAGCAAAGGCAGCTACCCAAGAGGACCGGGCTATGAACCCTATCACCGACCCCCTCCTTGCCCTTTCGGTAAGGCCACCAGCAAACTACACATCTAATTAATTGGCTAAGGTCAGAGCCATATGACTTTGTGGTTGCACTGTTCACTTGGGTGGTTCTCCATGTTCCCATTAATCAAAGTTGATCTTGAATTAATGCGGTATAACAACAATATGAATCGTGATCGACATTGTCATAATAGTAAACCAACAATCCCAAAGTTTGCAACTAAGCATGTCTACCCAACATAAATAGTAAACCTAGGTGTTTCAAGGTTTTGGGTAAAAGACTAGGTATGTCCTTAGTATTGGTATCCCATAAAGTTTATGCAAGCAACATTAAAGTAAAGTAAATTATCATGCTGTTGTTGGGATCAAATAGAATATGCAGGGGGGAAATCCACTTGCCTTCCTCAAACTGCTGTTGATTCTCTTCCTCGTAAGCCTGCTCTTGATTTTGCTCGAACGTCACGTTGTCTACGCGATCACACAAATAAGCATAAAAAAAATAAGAAACAATACAACAAAACGTACAAACAGAAAGTAAAAATATGATAAAGTTGTAGTTCATGATGCAAGGATCACGTGAGCGCAAGAATCGCTGAAATCGGAGTTGAAACGATGAAGATATGGCTAAAACAGTGATTCAGGGACCTAACTGCGAGAGTTTTGAACTTCCAGGGGTTAAATCTGAAGAAATTAGGGGCTAAAATATAATTAAACCTTAAACAGAGGGTCGGGGTGCAAATCTATAGGTTCTGGACGTCGGGTACTAATTCTAGAGAAGTCAGGGGTCGGAACAGAAAAAGAAAGGGCTCAACTCTAATTATTTTTCTACTGATCTGGACTGCGGGTTGATTCCTGGAAAACCTAGGGTCTTTTCTGCAAAGGTTCCAGGAACGGCTAGGGTTGGGCGAACCGGACGCGGCTCGGATCTGTTCTGGCCATTAGATCTAGATCGAGCGGCAGGAAAAGAGTCGGCTCGGGTTGACCCGGCGGAGATAGGGTCGGGCGAGTCGGACGGCTGCGCTGGGCGCCGGCGGTGAGCGAGTGCAGCGGCGGACAGCCGGAGTTCACCGAATCCGGTGTACCGAGGCTTGATTCAGGCTGGGGTTAGGCCGGGGAGAGAGTGGGCGACACAACGAAAGTGATGGTGGTCACAGGACGGCTGCGCGGCGACTGTAAACCGGCGGCCACGGCGGCAGGCGGAAACAGAGGTCCGGCGAGAAATCGGAGCTGCGACAGAGCGAGAGAGAGGGGGAAAACGGGTGTGGCTTGGTTCTCACCACTTTGCGGATCTTCGGCGAGAGTTGCAGGCGGCGGAGAAGCAGAGGAACGGCAAGTCGATGGAGGGGCGGCGACACGGGGCGGCGGCATTCCTCCGGTGTGCGGTTTCCAGCGGCGTGCGACGGTGTTGAGTAGGGTAAGGGATTGAAGATGGCTCTGGGTGCAAAGCGGGGCTCCGGCGGAGTTTTATAGGGGCGGAGAGGAGACGGAGCGGCCGGGAAAAGGGAAGGCGGACGGCGAAGGTAAGGGCGAAGCGCGTGCCGCGGCCAGTAAGGCAACCAGCGTCGCGGGGAAGGAAGGAGGAGACGCGGGCGACGACGCGGAGTCGATCTGGACTCGGGGTGAGGAAAAAGGAAAGGAGAGGGAGCACGGACGACGGCGCGGCGGCGCATTGGGCGTCGCGATGGAGAAAAGGAAAGAGGGGAGGAGCAGAGGAAGAAGAAAGGAAAGTGGAAGAGGGCGCCGACAGGTGGGACCCAGCTGTCGGTGGGAGAGGGTAAGGGAGAGTGATGCGATTTGGGCTGGCCAGTCTGGGCCGCGGGGGAAAGAAAAAGAAAAAGAAGAGAAGGATTGGGCCGGCCGAGTTGGGCCGCGGGAGAAGGTAAAAAAGAAAAGAAAGAGAAGGGAAGGGTTTGGGCCGACTGGGCTGAAAGAAAAGATTGGGAGAAGAAAAAGAAATAAAGATGCATGCATGATTTTTATTTTGTGGCTTTTATAAAAATATTTTTAAAATTTTATTTCCTATATTTTTGGGTGTTACAAAACCTACCCCATTTAAAGAGAATCTCGTCCTCGAGATTTGGAAAGATTAGGGAACAGCTGAGGGAATTCTGCAATCAGTTCATCTTCTCTTTCCCAAGTAGCCTCATCCTCTGAGTGGTGACTCCACTGTAGTTTGCACATTTTGATCACCTGGTTCCGAGTAACCCTCTGAGATGTTTCCATGATTCTAACCGGATGCTCTGCATAAGTCAAATCTTCTTGTACATTGAGTTCCTCCAGCGGTAACTGATCCTCAGGCACCCTCAAACATTTCTTTAGCTGTGATACGTGAAACACATCATGGACATCTGACAATCGTGCCGGTAACTCCAATTGATATGCCACTTTACCTTTCCTTTCCAGGATCTGAAAAGGACCAATATAACGCGGTGACAACTTTCCTTTCACTTTGAATCTACGTAAACCCCTGATGGGTGATACCTTCAAAAACACAAAATCTCCAACTTCAAATGTCAATTCCCTTCTTCGTGTGTCAGCATAACTTTTCTGTCGTGACTGAGCAGTCTTGAGATTATCCCGGATTATCTGGACTTGTCTATCCGCTTCTTGAAGAATCTCTGGTCCAAAAACCTGACTTTCTCGTGTCTGATTCCAATACAATGGTGTCCTGCATTTTCTCCCATATAATGCTTCAAACGGGGCCATCTTGAGACTTGCTTGATAACTCTTATTGTAAGAGAACTCTTCATATGGCAAGCTTTTATCCCAACTACCTCCATGCTTGAGGGCACATGCTCTCAACATATCCTCTAATACTTGATTCGTTCGCTCTGTCTGACCGTCTGTTTGTGGATGATATGCGGAACTGAAATTGAGCTTTGTATCCATGGATTCATGTAATTTCTGCCACGTGAACTGAGTACCTCGATCAGACACTATCTTCTTTGGAACACCATGCAAACACACAATCCGTGTCATGTACAGTTCTGCTAACTTGGCTCCAGTGTAGGTTGTTTTAACCGGGATGAAATGTGCGACTTTTGTCAATCTGTCCACAATAACCCATATCGAGTCGTAACCATCACGAGTACGGGGTAACCCTACAATGAAATCCATACCAATCTCTTCCCATTTCCATTCAGGTACTTTCAATGGTTGAAGTAAACCTGCTGGTCTCTGGTGTTCTACTTTCACCCTCTGGCACACATCACACAAAGCCACGTGAGTTGCTACGTTTCTTTTCAAACCATACCACCACTACCTTTACTTCAAGTCTTGATACATCTTGGTACTTCCAGGATGAATGGAATAAGCGGAATCATGTGCCTCCTTAAAAATGACTTCACAAAGGTGATCAATTTTCAGGTACACAGATCCTCTTTCTGAACCAAACAGTTCCTTGTTCATCTTCGGTGAAATCCGTAGTCTTGCCTAAACCAATTTGAATCTTGATCTCTTTGATCTTAGCATCTGTCAACTGCCCTTTTCTGATCTCTTGTTCTAATGTAGGTTCCGTCTCCATAGTCATTGCTTCCGCCTGTGTGACTATTCCCAGGTTCAAACGTGCCATCTCCCAACATAATTCCTGAGGCATCAATCGAGCAATCATCCTATTAGCTTGTCCTTTCCGGCTTAGGGCGTCTGCCACAACATTTGCCTTGCCAGGATGATACTGAATATCCAAATCATAGTCTTTGATTAATTCTAGCCATCTGCACTGTCTTAGGTTAAGATCCTGTTGCATGAAGATGTACTTCAGACTCTTATGGTCCGTGAAGATCTGACACTTTTTTCCAATCATGTAGTGCCTCCAAATCTTCAAAGCGTGCATGACGGCAGCCAATTCCAAGTCATGGGTAGGATAGTTCTGCTCATGCTTTCTCAACTGTCTTGAAGCATAGGCCACAACTTTGCCTTCTTGCATTAACACACATCCAAGACCCATCTGAGAAGCATCGCAATACACATCAAACCCTTTGTGGATATCCGGCATTATCAACACAGGAGCAGTGGTCAATCTTGTTTTCAGCTCTTCAAAATACTTCTGGCATGCAGTATCCCACTTAAACTCTTTCCCTGTTTCCAACAAAGAAGTCATGGGTTTCACAATCTTTGAGAATCCCTCAATAAATCTGTGGTAGTAACCTGCGAGTCCGAGGAAACTTCTGATTTCAGGCACAGACTTCGGTGGGTTCCAATTTAGAACATCCTGAACTTTACTCGGGTCTATTGCAATTCCTCCATCTGTGATAACATGTCCAAGGAAGAAAACTTTTCTCAACCAAAAGTCACATTTGCTCAGCTTGGCATATAACTGATTCTCTCGAAGTTTCTGTAACACTATCCTCAAGTGTTCTTCATGTTCTTCCTCGTTCTGTGAATACACCAAGATGTCATCAACGAACACAACCACAAACTTGTCAAGATATTCCATGAAAACCTTGTTCATCAGGTACATGAAGTACACTGTTGCGTTGGTCAATCCAAACGACATCACAGTGAACTCGTACATACCATATCTGGTAGTGAAGGCTGTCTTGGGTATATCCTCTGGTCGGATCCTTAACTGATGATAGCCTGATCTCAGATCAATCTTGGAGAAAACCTTGGCACCTCTCATCTGATCAAACAAATCTTCAATTCTAGGCAGTGGATACTTATTCTTGATCGTCACATCATTCAGCGACCTGTAGTCTACACACATCCTTCTGCTACCATCCTTCTTATCGACAAAGATCACGGGTGCTCCCCACGGGGACGAGCTAGGACGAATAAATCCCTTAGCTAATATTTCTTCTATTTGTTTCTTTAGTTCACTTAGATCCTTAACATCCATTCTATAGGGTCTTTTAGAGATAGGTGCAGTACCAGGTAAAAGATCAATACTAAACTCAATGTCACGAACAGGTGGCATACCTGGTAAATCCTCTGGAAAGACGTCGGGGTACTCACAAACAACTCTGATATCTTCTAGAGGCATTCCCTTCATTTGGTTTACTGTCCCAACTCCACTGGGTGAAGCCGATGCCACAAACTCTACTTTATCTCCTTGAGGGCTGGTTAAGAGCACTGATCTCTTGCGACACTGAATGACACCATCACATCCTGATAACCAATCCATTCCGAGGATCACATCAATACTGCTAGTCTTTAGAACTATTAGGTTGGCTAGGAATTCTACCCCCATAATATTCATGTTGACCCTCGGGCATGAGTGACTAGCTTTCAATTCTGTGCCCGGGGAACTTACTAGAAGTATTTGTTTCATAGGGCTCATTGGTAAATTATGTTTTGCAGTGAATTGCTCAGTAATGAATGAATGTGATGCTCCAGAGTCAAATAAAACTGATGCAGGTTCAGAATTAACAAGGAACGTACGGAGCACAACATCGGGAGCCTCTTCAGTTGTTTCTGCAGCCACATGATTCACCCTTCCGCGCACGTAGTTCTGTTGACCTCTGTTCCCCAGTGGTGTCTGGTTGCTGTTGCGCGGCTGCTACTGCTAAGGAGTCTGTCTCTGCCCACTGTTCCTCTGATTCTGAGGAGTCTGCATGTTACGCTTCAGGCAGTTGTTAGCGTAATGCCCCAGTTCTCCACATTTGAAACAGCCGTTGGGTTGGACCGGTGTGACTGGATTGTTCGTCCGCACTGGTGCACCTGTGGCATAGCCTGAACGGTACGGTTGCTGGTTGGAGTTGCACTGAGTCTGCTGGTTGAAGCGCTGAGGCTGCTGTGGAGTTCGTTGATTCTGTTGACTCTGCGGATATCCTCCGCCTTGTCCTCCAAAGCGCGACTGAAATCCCTGGGGTGTGCTGTAGCGGGGACAAGTGTTGCTGCTGGATTGTCCCTGGGACTGAAGTTTCCGGTTGTGTTCCCCAAGCTCCTTGCGCTTGCTCTCTAGACCAATGGCTTTGTTTAGCAGAGTATGGAAGTTTAGAAAGGTGTGACTGTGCAGCTGATAGTTGAGCGGCCCTATCAGACCTTCCAAGAAGCACTCCTGCCTCTTTGCGTCACTATCCACCTCGTGGGGTGCGTAACGAGACAACTGAGTGAATTTGTCTCGGTACTCGCTGACAGTCATGCTGCCTTGCTTCAGGGTCAGGAACTCCTTCTGCTTGAGCTTCATCAGTCCTGCTGGGATATGGTGGCCGCGGAAGTTGGTTCTGAACTCCTCCCAGGTGATGGTGTTGGCATTGGCGTGGGCAGCAGTGAAAGCATCCCACCAATCCGCGGCTGCACCTTCCAAACGTCCTGCAGCATATAGGACCCTTTCACGGTCGCTGCATTGCGTGATGTCCAGCTTCTTCGTGATGACCTTCAACCAGTCATCAGCATCCATGGGGTCCACCGAATGAGAAAAGGTAGGGGGGGTGGTGGCTCATGAATTCTCTATGTTTGTCTCTTGGTGGCTGGTTTTGCTGCAGTGCTTGCTGATTCTGCTGGGCTTGCATGTTCTGGATGGTGGCAGTGAGGTTCTGCAACACCTGCATCTGTGCTGCCAAGAATTGCTCCATTGTTGGGTTGGGTGGTGGTGGCAACTGACTCTGTCGGTTGACTACGTGAGCACGCCGAGTGCTAGGGATATTCTGTCCTCCACCTGTCCTGGTGTTTACCATCTGACCGTTAGGGAATAAACCCAGGATAAGATAGGTGTACTAGATATAGGTAGATAGAAGATAAGATATTAACAAAATATGGATTTATAAGGACTCCCACTTATATTAATGGATAGATTATAGCAAGCAATTCTCAAAGTTTCCAACCAATCACACAAAGACAATCATTTGTTCTCAAGCAAACATTATTACATCGTCGTCCTCTCAAGCAAAAATGGTTCTAACGAGAGAACTTTAAGAGATACTAGCCTAAGAGCCTAGATGCCTAGTCCTCGGGGTGAGTTATGGAGTCGGGTTCGCCGCGGCGAAGCTTCATTCAAGGCGGTGACAGGGCAGGGAAGCGGGGTTCATTCAGCTTTGGGGGTGGCGGCGCCCTTCCCTCGAGTCGGGCCTCGAGTATGCGGATCCTGTCATGGGCCTCCAGTAGCTTGTCCTGAGTATCGTCCAGCTCAGTGACGACGCTTTCCAGCTCAGTGTTGAGAGCGGCGGTGACTCGAGCAAGAGTGTCGAGGCGGTCTTCATCATCTCCACCCAGAGTAATCATAGTCTCCTTAGTTCCACTGATGCGGCGAGGGAGGTGGTGATACTCCATGTTCTGAAGCTCCTGGCGGTGGGTCTGGCAGATGGACCACAGATCTCTCCTGGCGGCGCTGCTGACGGCGGCGTCATAAGTAGCATGGGGCGTAGCGGAGTCGTGCGCTGTGAGAGTCCTCCGTCCTCTGGCACTCTCCGTATCCATCCTGATGTGGACGCGAGTGAGGTAGTAGTCGCCAAGCGCAGGGTCGATGTAGTGGTGCGTGTGGTAGTAGGGTCTCACGTGGTTGCCCAACTCCTGCAGAATACCCTGCACCACCAGAGACAAGAGACCGAGCTCTCTGTCCGAAGTGCGAACACAGCAGAGTTGCCTCGTTCCTGGAGGATCATCACCCTGATCTTCATTGTTGTCGTTGTCCTCGTCATCATCTCTTCCATCATCAATACCCTCGGAGTTACCCGGGCTTCCTCCAGCGGCGACCGGTGCTGGAGCGGGAGCTGAAGCAGGGACAGCTGGGGGTGGTGATGGTGCCTCAACAACTGATGATGCCGGCGGTGTGAACTGATTCCCTTCTTCATCAATCGCCATGATGCGGCAATCATCACCATCCACAAAGTAGTAGGCCTCCGCGGGTTCCTCCTCCTCAACAGGGGCTGGAACTGGGGCGGGAGGAGCTGGCTCAGCTGGGGCAATGCGAACCTGGCGACCCCCGATGCGCTTGCCAGCAGTCTGGTAAGTTTTGGCCATCTGACAGAGCGGGAGTAAAACTCAGAATATATATTTTTTTAAAGAAATAAAATAATAGAAGGTTTATGTCAACATAGGTTTTTATGTGGAAATATAAAATAAATACAAAGAAATTTTTGATGCTGACATGGCTTGCTAGAAGATAAATCCTTAATTTCGACCATTTCTAACTAGGCTAGCGTCCTACAGTCAACATAGCTCTGATACCACTTCTGTCACACTCGATTCTAGAAAGAACCAGATGCATCTCATGTGTGCCAGGATCATGTTCACACACACATGATAGACGGAAAAGTGTAATATATCAAAGACAATGCTCAATAAGTAACTAAATAAAGTATTTAACAATATTACACTCCGAATAAAAGAGACACAAAGGTCTTTAAATGTTACACCGATATACCCTATACGAAGTCTGCAACAACTCCGTCTTCCACAGGCGATGACTGGTGAATGCAAGGCCTAGAACTCCTCAAAGTCGTCAAAGTTCTCCTCTTCAAAGTTCTCTTCTGAACAGCAGGGGGAAAGGGTGAGTACTCTTATGGTTGGTACTCAGCAAGTGGGGTGAATATGCAAGGCCATCAAGGATAGGCTAAGGTTTGCAGCAGCGATCACTTTTAGTTGGTCAAGTATTTATTAGCGAGCACCTAATAACTAGGTTTAAGTTTATACCATCCCTCTTTAGCAAAAACATAAAGGTACCATCAACATAAACATAAACCACGAACCACAATTTAATTAATCTTCAAGTTTCATTATCATGTGAGGGTCCAAGCCACTCTTAACCGTGAGTACAGCTCTTATAACAGTTTTACACTCTGCAGAGGTTGTAAACTTTACCCACAAATCGTGTTCCCCTGAGTTGCCCGGGTTTGCAAGGCCCTTAAACACTTCCGAGGTGAGTGGCGAGGGTACACTACGAAGCCTTTACAAATACATGTCGAGAGCTAGGCAGCCCGCTAGAGTTTCAATAGCAGTGTGGTCCATAAACCTCCCTAATGGTCAGCTCCTTAGCAAAGGCAGCTACCCCAAGAGGACTGGGCTATGCCCCCTATCACCGACCCCCTCCTTGCCCTTTCGGTAAGGCCACCAGCAAACTGCACATCTAATTAATTGGCTAAGGTCAGAGCCATATGACTTTGTGGTTGCACTGTTCACTTGGGTGGTTCTCCATGTTCCCATTAATCAAAGTTGATCTTGAATTAACGCGGTATAACAACAATATGAATCGTGATCGACATTGTCATAAGAGTAAACCAACACCAATCCCAAAGTTTGCAACTAAGCGTGTCTACCCAACATAAATAGTAAACCCAGGTGTTTCAAGGTTTTGGGTAAAAGACTAGGTATGTCCTTAGTATTGGTATCCCATCAAGTTTATGCAAGCAACATTAAAGTAAAGTGAATTATCATGCTGTTGTTGGGATAAAATAGAATATGCAGGGGGGGAAATCCACTTGCCTTCCTCAAACTGCTGTTGATTCTCTTCCTCGTAAGCCTGCTCTTGATTTTGCTCGAATGTCATGTTGTCTACGCGATCACACAAACAAGCATACACAAACAAATAAGAAACAGTACAACAAACAGTACAAACAGAAAGTAAAAAGATGATAAAGTTGTAGTTCATGATGCAAGGATCGCGTGAGCGCAAGATCGCTGAAATCGGAGTTGAAACGATGAAGATATGGCTAAAACAGTGATTCAGGGATCTAACTGCGAGAGTTTTGAACTTCCAGGGGCAAAATCTGAAGAAATTAGGGGATAAAACATAATTAAACCTTAAACAGAGGGTCGGGGTGCAAAGCTATAGGTTCTGAAAGGCGGGTACTAATTCTAGAGAAGTCAGGGGTCGGAACAGAAAAAGAAAGAGCTCAACTCTAATTATTTTTCTACTGATCTGGATTGCGGGTTGATACCTGGTAAACCTAGGGGCTTTTCTGCAAAGGTTCCGGGAACGGCTAGGGTCGGGCGAATCTGGTCCGTTGGATCAGAATCGGGCGGCGGGGTAAGGGTCGGGCGAATCGGACGCGGCTCGGATCTGTTCTGGCCGTTAGATCTAGATCGAGCAGCAGAAAAAGGGTCGGCTCGGGTCGACCCGGCGGAGTTAGGGTCGGGCGAGTCGGATGGCTGCGCTGGGCGCCGGCGGCGAGTGAGTGCGGCGGCGGACGGCCGGAGTTCGCCGAATCCGGTGTTCCGAGGCTTGATTCAGGCTGGGGTTAGGCCGGGGAGAGAGTGGGCGACACGGCGAAAGTGATGGTGGTCACAGGACGGCAGCGCGGCGACTGTAAACCGGCGGCCACGGTGGCAGGCGGAAACAGAGGTCCGGCGAGAAATTGGAGCTGCGACAGAGCGAGAGAGAGGGGGAAAACGGGTGCGGCTTGGTGCTCACCACTTCGCGGATCTTCGGCGAGAGTTGTTGGCGGCGGAGAAGCAGAGGAACGGCAAGTTGACGGAGGGGCGGCGACACGGGGCGGCGGCATTCCTCCGGTGTGCGGTTTCCAGCAGCGTGCGACGGTGTTGAGTAGGGGAAGGGATTGAAGATGGCTCTGGGTGCAAAGCGGGGCTCCGGCGGGGTTTTATAGGGGCGGAGAGGAGACGGAGCGGCCGGGAAAAGGGAAGGCGGACGGCGAAGGTAAGGGCGAAGCGCGTGCCGCGGCCAGTAAGGCAACCAGCGTCGCGGGGAAGGAAGGAGGAGACGTGGGCGACGGCGCGGAGTCGATCTGGACTCGGGGTGAGGAAAAAGGAAAGGAGAGGGAGCGCGGACGACGGCGAGGCGGCGCGTCGGGCGTCGCGATGGAGAAAAGGAAAGAGGGGAGGAGCAGAGGAAGAAGAAAGGAAAGTGGAAGAGGGCGCCGATAGGTGGGACCCAGCTGTCGGTGGGAGAGGGTAAGGGAGAGTGATGCGATTTGGGCTGGCCAGTCTGGGCCGCGGGGGAAAGAAAAAGAAAAAGAAGAAGAGAAGGATTGGGCCGGCCGAGTTGGGCCGCGGGAGAAGGAAAACATGAAAAGAAAGAGAAGGGAAGGGTTTGGGCCGACTGGGCTGAAAGAAAAGAGTTGGAGAAGAAAAAGAAATAAAGATGCATGCACGATTTTTATTTTGTGGCTTTTATAAAAATATTTTTAAAATTTTATTTCCTATATTTTTGGGTGTTACATCACCTATGAAAAATCATAGTTAGAGAGTACTCTAAATAGGTAGTGTATTAGTCAATTGTTCATTGCAGCAACAATGTTTCTCAACCATTTGTTATATGAAACCTCAAAAAAGTTGGTGAGCATGTGCGTGTGGGCATTATCATTTCTGTTAACCTCGCCTCACCATAGATGTATTGGATGTAAAAATACCACTATAGAAATGATTTGTAGCAACATCCTTTTTCAACGGGCGGATCAAAATGTAACCCGTTCCTGCAAAAAGAGCGCGGTTACCGTAGCATCAGACCAGCCCCTGGAAATCAATCTTTAGGGATCAGCCATCACCCGCCCCTAAAAATGGGGCAAATAAAATTTTCACCCCTGAAAATGAGACGATGGCGTCACCTGCCCCTGAAAATTCAATTTTTAGGGACGAGTCACCTGCCCCTGGAAATTCATGACGCCATCAGCTGCCCTGAATGGAAAAGCAAGCTGATTAATCTCCAGCTCAAACTGGGAAATTTTTGCATTGTCAGTATGTGTGTGTGTGTCCTATTCTTGCCTTTCCGTGGCCGCGCTCCTGAGTCCAAAGGAAGAACACCAAACATAATTGCAGGATAGCAAACGAAGGGAAAAGATACTAACAGCAGCCAGCAGGAGGGTATCCTACCGCAGATATATATTTTTTATTGCTCAATAACTTGCTGCCACTAATATTATTCACTGACAATAAAAATAATTTGTTCTGCAAGCCTGTTAATTGCAGTTTCTTTGACTAGTTTGTCAATGTCACGCTGTGTCTTGAAGAAATAATCACAGCACACTTGAAACAAACTGTACAATTGTGTCATCCATTTACTTGTATAGTTGTACTCATTATTTAAAGACACTCCATCTCAAAGAACTATATTGAGAAGATCTCTTCATTTGTTATATTCATCTTCTATTCTCATCAGGGTGCTTACCACCTCCCTCATGGATGGCCTGGACTGGAAAGCTAATTGCGTGCAGGACATCGCCAGATCTAATAAGTCCAGTGCCTTTGCCTGCTCATCTTCGGGCCAGTACATGATCTCCTCATCCAGACAGTTCATCACGCTGCAGTGATCTGCAGACTTCAGCTTCAGAGTCATCCATGCCACAATGTCCACACCGTCGCCAAATGCAGGATCCACAGGCATCTTCCTGCACAGGAGTTCGAGTAGCACGACACCATAACTGTACACATCGCTCTTCTCGGTCAATCTTGTGTTGTATCCATGCTCTGGGAGTAAATGAAAACATAAGTTAACTTAAGAAAATGTGATGCTAGAATGTGAATTTGAAAGAAGGGATGTTACCTGGAGCAATGTAGCCGAGGGTGCCAACAACAACGGACACTGTTGCATCAGCATCCTCATCATCTACAATCTTCCCCATGCCAAAATCTGTGATCTTAGGCACCAAATCGGCATCCATCAGTATGTTGCTTGATTTGACATCCCTATGTACAATCATCGGCACACAATCATGGTGCAGATAGGATAACCCCTGCGCTGCACCAAGGGCGATCTGATGTCGGACATTCCAGTCGAGGGCCACTTGAGGTTTCCTTCCATGCAATAGCTCGAAAAGCGTTCCCTGAGGCATGTATTCTGAGAGAATGATGCCAAAGTTGCCACGGATGCAGTACCCCTCCATCTTGATGATGTTTCGGTGCTTTACTATGTTAAGAATCTTCATCTCAACAGGGAATTTGAATTGGGACAGATCAACTGTCTTGACTGCCCATTGCCTTCCAGGAGCAAACTCTGTTCGGTAGACCGTGCCATGCCGGCCTCTTCCAATCACATACTTCTCGCTCCAGTTGTCAGTGGCACGAAGGATGTCATCATAGGTCAAGTCTTCAGGTAACTCCTCTGTTGTGTCGAGGCCGCGCACTGAGACACGGTTCGACAATAAGCGCCGCGATCTCTTCACCATGTAGTGAATAGTACACAGCCCAGAAGCCATGACCACAAGAGCTGACACTAGCAATGCTACAATAATTCGTATATTCTTCCTTGTACGTTTCCCAGATTGAATCTTGGAGCAGGGTGCCTTCTCAGACTGTATGCACAATTGAGGATTCCCCAGAAACCCATTAAGTGATCGTTCTGCAAACTTAACCCAGGCATCAGGGAGCTGGCCGGATAGATCATTGAACGACACGTTCACAAAAGTAAGTGCAGCCATACTGCCCAGATGTGATGGAATTGGACCAGACAAAGAGTTCTTCGACAGGTCAAGCATTTCCAGCATCTGAAGGTTGCCGAGGCTACTTGGGATTTCGTTGCTCAACCTGTTGTTGCTAATGTTTACAATTTTGGAGATGGACTGAAGTTTACCTAAGCTCTCAGGGATGGGTCCTTCCAAATAATTGCCACCAAGCTGCAACTCAAGAAGGCCCTGCGTTGCGGTGAAGGAGTCTGGGATTTTTCCAGCAAGCTTATTTCCAGAAAGCAAAAGATTTTGCAGACTAACAAGTGTTATGATCTCTGAAGGTATACTCCCATTGAGAAGGTTATTTTGAAGATCCAAACGGACAAGCCTCTTACAATTTCCCAACTGATGCGGTACTGGTCCAGACAGCATGTTCGATGACAAGTTCAGATTCCCAAGAATTCTTAGAGCACCGAGCTCACATGGTATTGAGCCACAGAATTTGTTGCTAGATAGATCAAGCACTGTGAGGTTGCGCCATGAACCAAAAACACTTGGTATCCTCCCCTCAAAAAGATTGCCACTCAATTCCACAAATGACCACCCTTTGTTTGTCCCCAAATCTGAAGGTAATAAGCTCCCACCGAATAGATTGTTCCCTAGGCGGACCCTCCAGAGAGACTGGCACTTCAAAATCTCACTGGGAATAGCCCCAGTGAGTTGGTTGTGCCCAAGATCAAGAACAGCGAGCCGGCCTCCAGTGCAAAGACCAGGCGGGATTGCACCATGGAAGCGGTTACCAGTGAGATCAACCCGCACAAGTCCTAGCGTTGTGTTCAACCCCAGGGCTCCTGGGATCTCACCAGTGAAGTTGTTAGATGCCAAGATGAGCTCCCTCAGGTTCCTCATAAGAGTAATCTCTGCAGGAACCTCTCCAGTCAGGTTGTTGTAGGAGAGCACCAGCTCCTCCATGTAAGGCATTTGCCACAATGCCACCGGTACCTGCCCGTGGAGCCTGTTGCCAAACAGGGATAACACTTGTAACTTTGTAAGCTTGGTGATCTCTGGTGGTATAATCCCGGAAAGGCTATTGTTGTGGAGCTCAAGATGGGTCAATTCCTGGCATTCTCCTATTTCTGGTGGGATTGTGCCAGTGATGAAATTGTCCTTTATAGTGAACCATTGTAAGCTGACGAGATTGCCTATGGCTGCTGGAATTGAACCGGTGAACCGGTTCGAATGCATCCATAGAATTGTCAGAGACTTGCACTTCCAAATTGACTCAGGGACTGGTCCGGAGAACTCATTTGTTGACACCATCAGCTTCTCCAAATCGACAAGCTCACCAATGCTAGCCGGCAACTCGCCTGTGAAGAAATTGTTGCTGAGGAACAACTTTTGCAGGCTTGGCATGGAGGCAAAAAAGTCGGGAAGGGAACCCAAAATCTTGTTGTTGGATAGATATAATTTGGTCAGGTTGCCGCAGTTGCCGAGCCCGCGTGGAAGCTCACCGGCGATCTGGTTGCTGTCGACGTTGAGGAATTTCAGCACGCAATGCGCCGGGAAGTCCAGCATTGGCCCGGTGAGTTTGTTTGTGCTCAAGTCCAAGAGAGAGAGCTCCGGCAGCGCGGCGAGCTCCGGAGGGATGGCGCCGGAGAAGGAGTTGTTGCTGAGGTCGAGGTACTGTAGAGGCGACAAGCCACCAGCCGAGGGCGCTGGGATCTCTCCAGCGAGCACGTTGGAGCTGAGGTCGATGTGTTGGAGCTGGCGAGAGGAGAGCAGCTCCGGTGGAAGGGCGCCTGAGAGCCCGTTGCAGCCGAGGTGAAGCGCGGATAGGGCGGAGCACGCCGCGAGCGCGGGGGGAATAGAGCCCGTGAAGTTGTTCCTGCTCAGGTCGAGCGCGGCGAGCTCCGGGAGTGAGCAGAGCTGCGGCGTGGATGCCACGAGCTCCCCTGATAGCCCCACTCCGGAGAGGTTGAGCGCGGCTACCTCACCGGCCGCGGAGCAGGTGACTCCAAGAAACGCGCAATGCGGTCCTCCAGTCGAGTTGCCGCCGCGGCCATCGCTGGCGCTGGTATTCCACGATGGGAGGAGGAGGCGATGGGAGGCCGGCGGCAGGCCGGCGAGGAAGGAAAGTAGGATGTCGCCGGAGGTGTTCGACGCCGGCGGCGTAGCCGAGGTTGCGGGTGGGATTGCAATTGCAATTAGGAGTAGGAGGATGAGGAGAAGAGCCGTAGGGGAGGACACGCGCGACATGTGTCAGAAAGGAGCAGTGGCTTGACAGCCTTTATGTTTGACGGGTGCTTGGGTCTGCGAGCGAGTGGGATGCAGGTGGATGGGTAGTGAACTGGTGATCTTAAGGGCAACCGCAGTGGGAGACCTCCATGCCACAAATAAACGTCCCATCAACGCTAACTCTATTTCTAGCTTTGCATGCGCAGCGTATAAGCATAGCTGGTAAGACCCTTCATCCAAATATAAAATTGCTCCTCCCTTCATTTGAGTGACTCAGCCACCGCATCCATTCGGCGACTGAGACAGAACAGGTATGACTGTGCACGGAGGAAGAATATTTCACTTTACATTTTCATTTATAACTGGAAAACATCACAAATTACACTTAGATCTCATCTATATTATATACCAAAGTAGTGATATTGCGCACGATAAAAAAACTCCCTCCCAGAACTTGTTCGGTGCGGTTGATCAGCTTTTGGACGTACAACACTACCGGGCGTGCAAAATGCAACAAACTAGCTGCAGCACGAGATGATATTCCAAGAACATATGCTAGGGAACAAAGACAGGTGAGGGTGCAGATGCGTTTTGTTATAGGCAGGGGGTTTGTATGCGAGTGGGGTTTTCTAGGTCTCAGAATCTTTGTCGTGGCTTTGTGCCGTCTGCTGATCTGTGGAGGCAGCTAAATTTAGTGGTGGGTCTACAGGTGCAAGATATATCCTCATCATGCCGCAACTCGTGATTATTTTATTATGTGGGCCATTCTCTGTGTCAGCTGTGTTTGACTGCTTGCTTGACAGTATTATAGAGTGGTGATCATCTGATATTTGCTTGATGGTCCTAGACCAAATAAGGGAAGTGTGGCAGCCAAAACTCCATTTGTACGCAAAAGGGTGTGCATTCAATTTAATGCACCCTTCAGGACAGTCTTAACTATTTGAAGCAATTATTCTATGCGAGTGCTTACACAATTCCGCCAGACCAGTACAGTTCGAGAACATCTCGGGCGCTACTGTGTTACGTAGCACTAGAGGTGTATCTAGTTCACCTGTAGTTATATATATAAGTTCGTTCATGTGAGCTTCATCTGTGAAATATCAAACGCACATCGATAGTTAGAGAGTACTCTAAAGAGGTACTGTATTAGCTAGTCAATTGTTCATTGCAGCAATAATGTTTCTCAACCATTTCTTACATAAAACCTCTAAAAAGTTGGTGAGCATGTGCGTGTGGGCATTATCATTTCTGTCAACGTCACCTCACCATAGATGTAGTGGATGTCAAAAATTGCTGTTGGTAATCTGCACTACGTTACATGCCTCGGCTGCTGATCAACTTTTTTGGAAAGTTCTTGTGCACCAGTGCGCCTAAGCTATCCTATGACCACCAAAAGAATGTGCTGAGTGGTTCATCGATTATCACCGTCGTCGTCATGCAGCACTAGATAATTAGGACAAACGCAATCTGTTCGTAGAGGGTGCCAGAGGCAATGTATGGATGGGTTGGTGTTGTAGGTGATCATATGATTGAGCACATTGTTGAACACTGGTGTTGCAATGGCCGGGGGTGGTTGTGAAGGAGAGCCAATGCTCAAATACAATAGGCCTATTAGTAGTATTCTCGGGTATAAAGGGTCAGTAATCGCATGCAATAGTTATTAAAAATTTGTTCAGTAATTAGTTAGGTGTAGCTATATCTAGATCTAGGGTATAGAATAACCGAATATATGAACTATTAGCTGATACTAGTGTGAAGGCCAACATAGACATTCTTGAGGTCAGCTGTGTGCTCGCCAAATTAGAGGAGTTGGGAAAGGAAAACAAAAGAAATAATATGGGCCTTTTTTCAAGAGCTCGAGCTCTATTATTAATTCATAGGTTTTATATCTCTCACTAGTACATAAGCGGTTTGTGCTTGCGGTCAAATGAGATTTATTTTGGCGATTCGAGCTTCCGCCAGGAACTCGCTATAGCATCCGGTGTTTCGCACACCGGCTAGTGAATATACACCACGCTTCTCCGGAGCTCGATGGCTAGCACTCAAACATAGGGGTTTATACTGGTTGGGGCAGATGCCCTACGTCCGGTCTGGGGTCGAGTTCTGTCAGACCCGGGGCAGCGGAACTGCACACTTGGCGTACATATTCCTGTAGTAGGGGATAACGCATGGGCCATAACTTATCCATATTGTAACTAGTCGTATAGGGCTAGGACTAGTCGGACGTAAGAAAACTACCTGACAACGTACTCGGGTAGGACTCCTAAGACTGTCCCTGACTAGGACTTTCATGTAACCCTGTCCCCCAGACTATATAAGGGCGGGCAGGGACCCCTCCAAAATATCTCATAACCTATAAGGCAATACAAATCACACAAGACGTAGGGTATTACGCTCTCGGCGGCCCGATCATGTCTAAACTTTGTGTTCCTTGCATGTTTGAGTTCCTGATCTCGGCGACACCCTACCAAAAACCTACCACCTCGGGGGTATCCCTCGGTGGGCTTGGCGGTAAAACACCGACAGCTGGCGCGCCAGGTAGGGGTGTTCATCGAGCATCCACCGGAGAACTTGATGGCATCGTTCAACTTCACCAGAGCCATGCTCGACAAGGGCACGACTTTCGTCTTCGGCTCCTAGATCTGCATCACCAACGACTCAAGCGGCTTTGACAGCCACCTGGCTAGCACCATGGAGCCCGAAGCAACGAGTCGTTCGAGCGCACTCGACAAGTTCATCGATAGCCTCAACGAGATGCAGTCGTATCTCACCACGGAGATCAAAGAGAATTCCGTCCCCGACGCGTTTTCGACTCGTGTCCCAGCACGACTCTCCGGCTCGGATCCGACCCGATCTGGGGAAGAGCGTACTCGATTCTGCTTCGGACTACGCAACGCAGCTTCCACCTACGCGGAGGCCCTATGATCTAAGTCCCTCTCCGACTTGGAGGAGGACTTGGATCTCATACTCAAACTCGGAGACGAGGATGCCACCGCCATCCGGGAGGCTCCCGTTTTTGACGCCTACTCGGATTTAGATGACGAACCCGACTCATCCGTGGTCAGTCATCTGGGTTTGAGCATTACAACTACTGCACAGGGCAGATTCGTGTACTGGAAGGGCATGGAGTCCTCCGAACTACTCGATAATGACGCTCGCCTGGTAGCCACCATCCAGGAACTGCCCTTCCAACAAGGCAGACCACTTTCTCCCATCCGGGAGGAAGGATTTGGCTCCACGGCTTCAACCGTACTCGTCACTACCGACTACTCAGGCGACTACTCGCCAAAACGCGAGGTCTACCTAGCTCCACTCCGTGAGGTCAACGACGATGAGCCAGGAATCGAGTTCGGCAATGAACTCGAGAACGACATCTTAGGCGACGAAAACACTGCCGACGCTCCTGAAGATGAAGATGAAGAGCAGAAGCGACGTCGCCGCCTGATGAACTCCAAGTGGAACAAGTGTAGACGCAACGCTCACATATTTGTATCACTAACCTAGCTCCACAGTTGTTTTGGAGAATTCATGATTTCAGGGATACAAGTCCGAAATAAGAACGAATACACGAAGAAGACGCTTCCTTTGGCAGCTTTGCATTTATGAACGCTTTTACTCTGATAGGACGTGTCCCAGTATCTCTTTACCTCCTTCTCTCTATAAGTACGAGATCCCACACCATCTCCAGAGGCATATGCATTACCCATCTTCTCCCCCTCCAATAACTGGATCTTTATCCTCCCAAGCTGGACATCAAGATGTCTTCTTCATCTTCCTCCTCCTCTGTCAACCAGGTACGAACCCTCCTCTATTTCTCCCCTTGACATCTCAATCGCTCTGATGCTGGGTAGCTTTTTATCTCTCTTTAGCCAAAACGTCTCAGTCCCAGTTTGGAACGAGCGATCGAAGTTATGCATTCAGATGAACCACTGTCGCAGGCAGACGTAGATCTGATAAGAGCTCACTCTGAAGAACTTAAAGGTCATGTTCCTGCTGATGTCCAGAAGTACTGGGACCGTATAAACGCTCACTGCCCCAAGCGACTGCCAACTGAAAAGAGTACTCCACTCCCTCATCAAGTCGAGACTGAAGCCACCATGGAGAATCTGAAGGAGAAGACCACCCGCCTTCTGATAAAACTGGGCCGGATCGAGAGAGAAATCAAGAGAAAGCGTAATCAATAGATATATTGGTACTTTTTATTCTAAGGGCGACTTGTACCATGTCGGCCATGTACTCTGTTGTTTTCATCGAATAATGAATTGGTCAGACCAAACCAAAATGTTTCCTCCTTAAGGCGATGTCATTTTTACATCGGCTATGTAGACAAAAGCCGATAGGAGTCGGCCATGTTGTCTTGATGTATCTTACTGCAAGTTATGCATCTACCCAAATGCTTGGATAGTACCTCTTCAGATATCTTCCATTTAAAGCTCTTGGGAATTCTTCCCCTTCAATAGTTTCTAGAATATATGCATTTCCTGGAGCACACCGGCCGATTCTATACGGCCCTTCCCAAGTCGGCGACCATTTACCGAATTTGGGATCCTTAGACCCTATCGGCAGCACCAACTTCCATACCAAATCTCCTTGGGAGAATTGTTTAACTTTGACCTTTTTGTCATACCATCTGGCAACCCTTTTCTTGTTTTCTTTGATGCTAATCAGGGCCCTCAAACGCTGACCCGCCGAGTCATCGAGCTCATCCTTCATGAGGAAGGAATAGTCATCGGCCGTCAACTGATCTTGAAGCGATATACGCCTTGACCCCGTCCTTAATTCCCAAGGCAAGACTGCCTCGTGACCATATACCAGCTGATAAGGAGATATCTTAGTAGCTCCGTGGCAAGCCATCCTATAAGCCCATAGAGATTCAGCCAAAGACATGTGCCACTTTTTGGGTTGTTCCTCTATCTTCCTCTTGATCAACTTGACTATCCCCTTATTGGACGATTCGGCCTGGCCATTGGCTTGAGCATAGTACGGAGAAGAATTTAATAATTTAATCCCCATATCGGCGGTGAATTCTCCAAATTCTCCAGAGGTAAACATCGTTCCTTGATCAGTTGTGATAGTCTGAGGAATACCGAATCGATAAACAATATGGTTCTTAACGAACTCGATCATATCAGCCGATGTCACGTTTCTTAAAGGAACTGCCTCCACCCACTTAGTGAAATAATTGGTGGCTACCAATATAAACTTATGCCCTTTGCTCGATGGAGGGTGAATCTGTCCGATGAGATCTATTCCCCAACCTCTGAACGGCCACGGCTTGATTACTGGATTCATAGCCGAAGCTGGCGCGCGCTGCACATTGCCAAACTTCTGACAATCTTGGCATCCTTTATAATATTTGAAACAATCCTCAAGAATCGTTGGCCAGTAATACCCATTGTTTCTGATCATCCATTTCAACTTGTGAGCCGATTGATGGGCTCCACATACGCCTTCAGGGATTTCCCCCATCAGGACCTTTGCTTCTTCTGTTCCCAGGCATTTGAGAAGAACCCCATCAATCGTCCGGTAAAACAAATCGTCTTCAGGTAACACATATTTTGTGGCCTGGAAACGCACTCGCCGATCCACCTTCTGGGACGGATCCCTCAAGTAATCGGCAATCTCCTTTCGCCAATCATCGGCCACGAGCTCTAAAATCAAAGCTCCTTGAATCGGCCGATATCTGGACGCGTGTTGGGCCAGCCTCTTGGCCTCTTCATTATAATTTCTAGGGATATGCTCAATTATTGCAGACTTGAATTCCTTTAACAGCTGAAGGCAATCTTCATAGTAAATCCTTAAGATATCATCTTTGCATTCAGATTTCCCCATTAACTGATCTACGATGAGCATGGAATCCCCAAAAATTTTGACTGCATCAGCCTTGACTTCCCTTAATAATTGGACTCCCTTTAGGACGGCTCGGTATTCCACCTGGTTATTAGTTGCGGACGCTTCTATCGGCAGAGAGAAATCATAACTTGCCCCTCAAGGCGATACAAGAACGATGCCGATTCCCGATCCGGCCCCACACGAAGAACCATCGAAATACAGAGTCCATAGAACCAGTTCAACAGTAGCAATTTCCGGTCCACAATGTTGGGTTACGAAATCAGCCATGACACCTTTGACAGCTTTGGCCGATTCGTACCTTAAGTCAAACTCTGACAGAGCCAGGATCCATTTTTCAATCCGTCCATTCAAAATCGGCAGTGATAGAATATACTTCACCACATCATCTTTGCATACAACTATGCACTCTGCCGATAACAAATAGTGCCTGAGCTTGGTACACGAGAAGTATAAACACAGGCACAGCCGTTCCACCGGGGAATATCTTGTTTCGGCGTCCAGGAGTCTTCTGCTGACATAATATACCACCCGTTCTTTCCCTTCGAACTCCTGTACCAACGCCGATCCAATAGCTTGTTCATCAGCCGATAAGTATAATTTGAACGGCTTACCAGGCTGCGGCGGGACTAACACCGGAGGTGAAATCAGATATTGCTTGATATCTTCTAACGCTTTGTGTTGTTCTTCTCCCCACATGAATTCCTGGTCGGGCTCCAATTTCAACAAAAGGGTGAAAGCTCGAATACGCCCGGACAGGTTGGATATGAATCTTCTGATAAAATTGACCTTGCCGATGAGGGATTGCAGCTCAGTTTTATTCTGTGGGGCTACAACTTTGTTGATAGCGTCTATGGTCTTCCGGCTAACCTCTATCCCGCGCTCATGGACCATGAATCCTAAGAATTGCCCGGCCGATACACCGAATGCACACTTGTTCGGGTTCATTTTCAACCCATGCTTCCTTGTGCACTCCAGTACTTCTTGTAAATCGGCCAGATGTTCCTGATGACCTTTTGACTTGACCACAACATCATCGATGTAAATTTCCACCGATGCACCAATGAGCTTGTGAAAGATATAGTTCATGGCCCACTGATATGTAGCACTGGCGTTCTTTAACCCAAAGGTCATTACAACCCACTCGAATAGACCAAGGTGGCCCGGACACCTGAAAGCCGTTTTCGAAATATCTTCTTCAGCCATTAATATTTGATTGTACCCAGCATTACCATCCATGAAACTGATGACTTTGTGTCCTGCGGCGGCATCTATCAAGACATCGGCCGTCAGCATTGGATATCCATCCATTGGTGTGGCCTGATTTAGGTTCCTAAAATCGATGCATACGCGCAACTTTCCGTTCTTCTTATACATGGGCACAATATTAGAAATCCATTCGGCGTAACGGCACTGCCGAATAAATCCTGCTTTGATCAGTCTTGTGATCTCGGCCTTTATACCAGGTAGAATTTTGGGGTTGCACCGTCGTGCAGGCTGCTGATATGGCCGATATCCTGATTTTATAGGTAACCGGTGTTCAACAATGGACCGGTCTAGACCAGGCATCTCATGGTATTCCCAAGCAAAGCAATCCTTGAATTCTTTTAATAAACTTATCAGTTTACACTTATATCCAGGATCCAAGCTAGCACTAATATACGTCGGCCTTGGTTTGCTACCATCTCCCAAATCAACCATCTCTAATGAATCGGCCGACGTAAATCCATGCCCAAGCTTTCCGTCTTCTCGGACGAACTGATCCATCTATTCTGAATTTTTAGAGCCGACTGCTTGGATCGGCTGTAGAACGAAATCGGACACCTTCAGGAAATCAGTGTCCCAAGTCTTGCCGGATATACACCTGATGTGTTCACAGCTCCATTGTTGAGTGTCGGCCGCTGCGACGCTGTAGGCGGAATCGGCGGTGACTATCTCTGTACTGTCGCCGACCCATTGCACGAGGCATTGGTGCATTGTAGATGGGACACAGCAATTCGCATGTATCCAGTCGCGACCGAGCAACATGTTGTAGGACCCCTTACCATTAATAATGAAAAAGGTAGTAGGAATGGTCTTACTGCCGATGGTGAGGTCGACGCAGAGCGCTCCACGGGCGGGAGACACGTTGCCTTCGAAGTCCTTGAGCATCATGTCCGTCTTGGTCAGGTCTTCATCACTTTTGCCTAACTTCCGGAACATGGCATATGGCATGATGTTGACTGCGGCGCCTCCATCCACTAGTAGCCTGGTAACGGGTCGTCCGTTAACGTGCCCTTTGAGAAATAATGCCTTGAGATGTTGCCATTTTTCGTCTTCTAGTTTCTCAAAGGTGGCTGTCATCGGCTCTAATACCAATTGCGCCATCTGCTCTTCCATCCTTGTCGCCTTGTCTCGATCGGCAGGCGCCATGAACTCCATCGGCAATATGAACACCATGTTCACATCAGCTGCCGATTCTTGACTGTCCGCTTCCTTGCTGTTGTTTTTCTTGGGGCGCCAGACCCGAGACTTGACGTTTCTCTTTTCCAGCGCCTGCCTCTGCTCTTCTTCTTGTTGCTCACATTGGCGCAGGCGTTGGATTCTCTGCTTCTGAGATTTAGACAATCCTTCAGGGCACCATCTGGGGTTCACTGGTCTGGCCGACGATTTGGCGTGCTCCCAATCTGGTTCCCTTCCTAGGGGGTTTTCGTCCGACACCCTGTCATCAACCATCTCTTCCAGCCGATCGTGTACGCTGGTCCTACCCCTCAGTCGCTCCTGCTGGTTGATCCTGCCTTTCGACCGATGATACCGGTCAACTCTGCCCCCAGCCGATCATGCACTGAAAGGCGCCATCCTTCTCGTTCACGCCGATTTCTGCTGATCGGCTCTGTTTCTCTGTCTCTGGAGCGTGATCTTTTGAACGGATGATCGTTGCGGCTTAATCCGTTGCACTCAGGACAGTTATCGGCTGATGGCAATCGGAGGTCATTTTCCCAACAATGGATGAAGAACGGATATTGCCAATGATCCTCGTGTCGGCGTATCATCTTCTCGTGGCATCTTGACTCTTCCTGCTGCCGCCGATATTTGCTGAGCAAGAATTGGGAAGTGATGGGTCTATGTGATCGTCCCGATCCTTCGCCCTTGTCTTCAGCCCGCCTTTTCCCTTTGACTTCATCCACCATGACCTGCTTCCTGGGATCTACGGCGTCGCTTCTTCTTGCCGATTCCGACGTCAGCACCTTGGTTTGAAGTGAGTTTCTTCCCATGTCAACCATGTTGGCTAGGAAAGGATGCTGGTCAATCTTCGTTGGCTTCGCCGGCTTTGCCGTGGTTTCAAACTTGAGTCTTCCCTGCTCGATGGCCGACTGTATCTGCTGACGGAAGATCTTGCATTCATTTGTATCATGAGACGTGGCGTTGTGCCACTTGCAGTATTTCATCTTTTTGAGCTGATCGGCCGAAGGAATGGTATGGTATGGTGATAGCTTGATTTGCCCTTCCTGAAGCAGTAAGTCGAAAATCTTATCGGCCTTTGTCGTATCAAAGCCGAATGCTTCTGGTTCTTTCTTTCCAAAAGGGCACGATATTGGCTTCTTGCCTTTTACCCATTCTGCTAGGCCGATTTCTTCCTCTCCCTCCGATTCAGACCCTTCTAGATATGCCACCTTTTTCTAGAAATTCCTCCGCTGCTCAAATGGACGGACTTCCTGACCTACCAATCGGTGAACGATCTGGCTTAGGCTTTCAAATTCTTGTGAGGCATACCTTTCCTTGATTTGTGGCAAGAGGCCTTGGAAAGCGATATCGGCCAACTGGGCATCGGTCAGAGCCAGACTATAGCATTTGTTCCTGATTTCTCTGAACCTCTGTATGTATCCAGTTACTGGTTCATCGCTCCTCTGCCTGAGGCTGGTCAAATCTGAGAGCTTCATCTCAAGTACTCCTGCATAGAAGTACTTATGGAACTGCTTTTATAGATCGGCCCAAGTAACAATGGAATTAGGTGGTAAAGTGGTGAACCACTGGAAGGCCGATCCAGACAGAGACGATGAAAACAGACGCACCCTCAGAGCATCTTGCGTGGCGGCTTCCCCGCACTGGATGATGAATCTGTTAATGTGCTCCACGGTAGATGTGTCGTCCAGCCCCAAAAACTTGGTAAAATCAGGAACCTTGTACCGGTGGGGAAACGGCAGCAGGTCGTAGGCCGATGGGTATGGCGTCTTGTATGTATAAGTCTGCACTTTCGGCTTCAACCCGAATTGGTCCTGAATTACCTCCGCTATTCTTGCCGTCCAATCCACCTGCTGGTGATGAACAACCGTTCGAGGTGCCAGCATATGTTGGAGGATTGGCGGTGGTACGGCCGGGTGATGGATCGAAGCATGCGGCGAATTCTGTTGCGTCATGGCCGTCTGAGCAGTTGACAGTTGACAGTTGATGGCGAAGCGAATCCGCCGCCCCGTCGTACATCGTCATAGGCGCCGTGCTTCGGAGTGCCTCTACAGCGCCTGCCCCCCTGCCGATTTCTGACGGCGCTGGCTGATACTGAGGGACCGTCGGCCGGACGGCCGAATGGAACGGCGCCTGGATTGGATAGCTCCCATGTCCGGTTGATTGATCGGGAAAAGCCGTCGTTGCCGATGCCCCCCAGGGTACTGAGTTTGTGGGCAACGATTGCACAGAAGCAATCTGGACAGGCTGAAGTGGTGCTTGCGATGGGAAACATGGTGCACCGTTATACCTTGGAGACACTGGAGGCAATGGAGTGTTGTATCCCTCACGTTGCATCGACATCGGCTGAGGAGCCGAGTGGGACGTGCCTGGTGAGCTTTTTGCTGGAGGTGCAATAGGCGGGGCATACGCTGGCCCCTGATATCCTTGAGCTGCTCCGCTGACCAGAGAGCTGATGACGGCGTTATACACCATGTTGGTCATCACCGAGGATTGGTCGATGAAAGCCTGATAGACGGACTGTTGTATCATATCAGACATCTTGCCCGAATCCTCAGCAATGGTGATGTGGCGGGGAACTGGAAGAGGGGCTTTCTTGACTGCCTCCCCGCTTCTGGTACGACTGAAAGACTGTAGATACATCCTTTTGTAATCCTCCAGATGTTTTGCCAGTTCTTCTTTCTGGTCGTCCTTGAGATCTGCTTCTGTGACCTCAATGATGTTGTTTTCAGAGACTTCTGCGTTCTTTGACATATTGGATCTTGAGGTTTGTCCCACCAGGCGTGCCAAAAGTGTGTTGGCGCTAAAAATCGGCCAGGAATCGGCCGATGGTCTTCAGCGTCGGACACACGACCCGGGAGAATCTGCTTAGCTTCTGTTCGGGTTATTGCCCTGGTGCGGTTCTCGCGGCGTGCCAGTCAATCTGACCTGTTGATTGACAAGGAAATAAGAGTATTAAATTCCGGGCGTTCCGATCGGCTGGGGTTCCGATCTGTCCCGAAGAGCGCGTCGGCGAATCGGCCGATTTGCTATGAAGATGACCGGCTATGGATCAGCCGATAATCACGTAATAATTGCAAAGAAAACTGCTGGAGCGACTTAAACAATTATTACAGATGCAACACTTGAAATAGATCTAATCGGCTATATGACGATGAACGAGGAAGAGCGATGATAAAGCCGATAGTTCCAATCTCAAGCTGGATAACTGGTGATAATACTAGAACAACAGGTAAAACCTATAATTCTAGTAAATATCGATAACTGGTGAATAAATCCAAACGAAACCACAGCGATGCGCCCGAGGTTAAAGCTCAGATGTTATTCGATAAGCGGAACCTACCAATTGGCCGAAGATTGAGTCGATGCAGCCCTGCCAATCCGTACGAACTCGTGAAAGAAGAAAAAGTATTGGCGAAGTCGCCGACTTGAAAGTAAAGTACTATGAAAAAAGTAGATGTGTTTTGTTGATTGATTTGTTGTCCTTTACAAAGCCGTGACGACTCCTATTTATACTCTAGAACCAGGACTCCTGATCGATTGCGACTTGTTACAATCTTATTTTAAACAGAAAAACTGCTATATCTATAATATTTTTATAAAGGAAACGGACTCCCGCAGAATCTTCCGCCGCCGTCTCCTAATCCAATCAGGACTCTTTTCATTGCCTCTCGACCGAATCAGCATCGCTCCGTTGACCAACATTAGGCCACTTTTGACCGGGATCCTCTGTTGTGGTTCCAATAGTTTCACCCTCCCTATCTGTTGGTGCAAGTTGCATCGCCAATCGGCCGATTCCCAACTTTAGCCTCAATCGGCCGATTCCTCACTGTAGCCTTTAGATATGCCGCATTGGCCAATCTCTTCTCCTGACGCCGATTCAACACGTGTCAAAATCTGGCGTCAACAGTGATGGCCCTCGTAAAGTCCCACAACCCTGAAGCGGACCTGGATCCCGTGGGTGAGGGCGTCGCGGAGGACTGCACCGACGCCGAGTGGGACGCGCACTTCACCGCCGTTGGCCCCCTTGCCGAGCGCATCATGGGCCAAGTGAACATGTGAGAAATCGTTAGTAGAGCAGAAACATTATGGGGCCGAGTGTTGGCCAAAAAAAAATGTTTATTTTGCATGTAATTAATTATTACTTTCGTTAAGTCCCATAGCCGAGTAGTTTTCGGATTTGGCCGAGTGGTTAGGATGCCGACCCTATGGTCATCAGACATGTGATAGGCGTAGGTGACGCAGAGCGGTTCCATGATGCACCGGTTTGAGATCAGTTCACCACCCAGCGAGGTTAGTTTTTAAAGCGAACGATACTGGTGCGAGTTGGCATGGCCGAGTCGCAGCCCCCAAGCGTGCTGGACGAGTCGAAAGGGGCTATACCAGGTCATTTTTCAGTCGCGAATAAGAAGTAGTATATAGAAAGACAAAAAAGCGATGAAATGCTCTTATTATTATTTAGAAAGGTTGGGGTACATAGCTGCAAGCTCCTCTCAAGGGTAGAAGCGTCGAAGCTGTTCGATGTTCCATGGATTACCTACGTCTGTGCCTTCTTCTCTCTGCAGGAGATAGGTGCCAGGGGCGACGACTGCGCTGACGATGAAGGGACCTTCCCATGGGGAAGACAACTTGTGTGCGCCGGTAGTAGACTGGATGCGACGTAGGACCATGTCACCTATGTTGAAATCTCGCTCCTGCACGTTTCGGTCAAAGCTGCTGTTCGTAACGTGCGTGCTGCAAGGCAGTTGAGACGTAGTGTTCCTCGACTAGGTCGATGTCGTGGCGCCAAGTCGTTTCTGCTTCGCCTTCCTCGTAGGTTCGCCAACCGGGGAGGCCGGGCTCGCCACGACAACGCCCACCATCATCCACACCAACCCCTGTAGGCCCCAATCAACCTCGACGATGACATCACAGGGGACCTTGACGGTCTCTCCGCCCTCTCCAATCGGCTCCGCGGGGTCTCATGGTCATCCACGTTCAAGACAGTCGGCATCGACAAGTTTGACGGTGACTCCAAACCTAAGACATGGCTCCGCACCTACTCCATCGCCGTTCAAGCGGCGAGCGGCAACAACGACATCATGGCGGCCTACTTCCCAGTCATGATGAGTTGATAGGCCCTCAATTGGCTCGAGAGACTCCGCCCCGGCTCCATCAACAGCTGGCAGGACCTCTGCTCTGCCTTCATCAACCACTTCCAGGCTTCGTGCCCAGGTCCCAAAACCAGATGGGATCTGGGCAGCATCACCCAGCATCCCAATGAATCCCTGCGCAACTACAACAAAAGGTACTTAACCAACCATAACATGATTATGGATGTTGATGACACGGACGTCATCCACTACTTCCACCAAGGGCTGCACAACATCGAGCTTTGGCGCAAGATGTGGCAGAACCACCTGAATTAATCCGGCTCAAGTGTATTAACCATCACCATTAAGGCACTCCCGGTTAACCTTACACTTCAGACGGAGTAATCCACTGGTCTGTCGGGTATAACCTCTCGATACAACCACGGTGAACGGATCGAGCGCCATACATACAAATGCTCATGCGACGATGAGCCCAGAGAATACCACATTCCAGCAAATATTACAACATTAACATAAGTAAATATTACAGACCAAGTTCTGAGTTTAGAAAACAAGCACTTCAATTAACATAAATAAGTTCTTCAGAGTTAAGTTGCAGCGGAAATAAACAACGGAAACTACTCGACGATACAGGATGTCTCGATGAAGCCCGTACGAGACATCACTCGGCCTTATCTCCGTTGGACGGGGCTGCATCCCATTCCACCGACCAACCAGGGGGAAGAGTGCAGGGCCAAGTCAAGCTAGCAACCATGTCTTCGAAGGGCTCACCTGAAATCGAGTCACAAGCAAGACTGAGTATACTAATACTCAGCAAGACTTACCCGTGTAGTGGAAACTACTCCACCGACTCTAGACATGCCAGGCTTTTTGGCTCAAGGGTTTGTTTTGCCGAAAAGCATCTACAAGTGGGTCCTTACTTTCAACTTTTAGCTCAAGATTCTAGTTTCGTTAGCCAGTCTAGGTAAGCAGCTATCTAAAGCATACATGGTGAAGCATTAAATTTTCCATCCAACCAGTTCATTCATCATCATTGTTCCTCTTCTTACTCTGTGGGTAAAAATGGTTAAGCAGTCTCAATAGCCGTGAGAAACGGACGATTCGAATCGAATTTCTTAACCTTGCAAGGGAAACCCAAACACACGTCACGTGGTTACTCCCTAGAGTCACACGTGCAACTTTTCCCCTTTCTTTCCGGGTCGTGGATCGGGGCTACCCTCCGAGAGTACAAGAGCTCCACGCCACGGTTCGGCGCCGGGTCGTGACCACTCTCTGCACTCGCCATATGCACATGGGACCGAAGTTCAAAGGGTAGGATGCCGTCCCCTTGCCGGGCCAATCAGGTACTTAAGCTTACCGATTCCCATAATCTCGGCATGTGTTTAGTACGTTCAAAGACTTAACCATCACTACCACACCCTGCGGCCTTAGCATTTTTCACTAGACAGACGGGCCTCAATCGTAACCATCGTTACATAACCCGTCCGTGTCCTTATGATTGCAGCGTGTAGTAGTCATTCAACTCCTATTTTCTCGCGAGTGACAGGAAATCACTCGACTTTTACCGGAGTCCTATTAGCACAGCATTCTATCGATCCTTACATCTAATTTTCAAGCAAGGGTTCCTGACATCATGCAACTAAGTTTTCATCCAACTCCTATAAACTTAATGCACAAGCAAAGAGTAATGAGTTGCATAATTTCGGAAAGAATGGGTTATGCTCCGGGGCTTGCCTTCGCAGTTCGCTTGGGGATCTTCCGAACTTGGGCTCGGGTCTTCAAAAGCTTCAGTTAGATTTGCTTGAGCTTCATGCTGCTCACTCTCGGACGCGGGCACCAGCTCGTAAGTTCCGTCGGCGAGAGTCGTCGATTCTACATGAGTGCACAAGTTTAAGTTGTGGAAATAGCACTTGATTACGATTTGAGAGTAATTACTACAAGGGATAGTTTCTGGTTATGAAATTTTGGATTTAGGCACATCAAGGAAAGATGTGCTTACTGTAAAATTTTCAGCCAATTTTATGTAACAGATTAATTCTGAAAAAAATACAATTCATTGTTGCTGTTAGATACTTGTTCTTTTTGTACAGAACAATTGGTGCAACAAATGAGTCTAAGATTTTTACAGAGCTCTCACTTAAGCATGCAGAAGCTACTGTAATTTTTGTAGGATTTATCGTGCAGTATCCAGAGCATAGAAAATATGACAT
Source organism: Panicum miliaceum (assembly GCA_032594955.1). Classification (NCBI taxonomy): domain Eukaryota; kingdom Viridiplantae; phylum Streptophyta; class Magnoliopsida; order Poales; family Poaceae; genus Panicum; species Panicum miliaceum. The sequence continues at coordinate 42,082,328 of CM064056.1, read as the reverse complement.
TCTACACCTAGGCTTTTCAAAGATTCATTTTTACAGGACCCTACACAGGGTTTTTCTCCATGAAACTTTTTACACAGCAACCGCTACCATAGTTTATTTTCCAGTAAAAATTTGAGAATTTTCCAAGCTAGGATACTATTTTCTTGATTTAATGTATGTTATTAGCACATAAATCAAATAAGTGGGTTACTTTGAGATAAAATTCTCCTAATTTTTCTCTGGCTTCTAGGTACCAATACATTAGCATAGTAAAAGTTTCAATGGGTGACTCACCACCTAACTGCAGGGATAAAACATTCTATTTACACATGAATTAAAACTAAGTTTAACAAACAGTAGAGCTAGAGATGGAATTTGGGCCTGATCTTTTTACACAGTCCTAAACATCAAGCAACTAATTCACTGTCCAAAATTTAGGGTCAGCATTGCTCTAGAACAGTGGGTACAAAATAAGTCCATTAAAGCTTCTATTTAATGTAGAGAAAAATATTTTGAGATACTGAGAAAACTTTTGTAACAAAAGTGGTAGAGTTTGTTCTGAGGATTCCAGAACAGTTGAGTTTGCATTTTTCTGAACTTTCTACGATTTTATACGAATTTTACAAGTTCACTGAATTTGAATCTAGGTTTGAAACTTTCTTTTACAACTAGGTCCTTGAATCTTACGCTCAGACCCTTCTAAAGATTTAAATTCTTGCAATTGGGTCCTCGGGCGGCTCGGGTACGGCGGCCGGCCGAAATTCCGGCGAGGGGGCTCGCCGGCGGCGAGGGGCGAGGGTCGGGGAAGGTTCAGGGATGCGAGGGCTACCTTGCGGGGGTGTTGTTCAGGTGGGGGACGGCCGGGAAGGGCTCGCCGGCGTTGGAGCAGAGGCGGCGGCGGCGCGGCTCGCGTCGACGGCGGTGCTCCGGCGGGCCTGGGGCGGCGTGGTCCGGTCGGTGAGCTTCAGTGGCGCGTGGGGAAGCTACTCAGGGGCTCGGCTTGGACTGAGGGGGTCGGAGTCGTGCTGTCCACGGCGAGCAGGGGCGGCGGCGGCGACGGCAGCGCGGGCGGCGGCGCTCCGGTGGCTCTGGGTGGCGTTGGGTGGGTCGGCGAGCTGCGGTGGGGTGATGTAGTGGTGGCTGGGGGCTCAGTTTGGGCAGTGGGCGGCTGTGGAGAGCTGTCCACGGGCGGGCGGTGCTCGGCGGCGGCGATGGCGACGGCGAGGCGTTCTGGTGGCCGGGGGCTCGCGCGCGTGGCCGGGGTGGTGCTTTTATAGGGACAGGAGGGGGTGTGGAGGTGCCTGGGCGACGCGCGGGGCGGGGCACGGCAGCGGCGTGCACTGGGCGCGGCGGGCGGCGACAGAACGCCGACGCGGCGTGCGGCGAGCGGGCGCGGGCGACTGGGCGGCCGAGATTTTGGCGTGGGCGCGAGGAGATAGCGCGGCGTGCGGATTGGGGAGCAGCTGCTGCAGCGGCTCGGGCGGAGGGCAGGCGCGGCAGCTGGCGGGGCGCGGGGGCCGGGGCGGCACGGCGGAGCGCGGCCACTGGGCGGGCGGGCGGCGGCCTGGGCGCGGCAGCACGCGCGGGCGCGGACTGGCCGCGCGGCGTCGGGGCGGGGCAAAGCCGGCCGTGGCGGGGTGGTGCGGCGGCCACTGGCCTGGCGCTTCGCGCCGGTCAGGCGACGCCGGCCACCTGGCGCGCGGCGGGCGGGCGAGCGCGCGCGGCGCGGCAGAGGAGGGGGAGAAACGAGGGACCGAAGTGCAAAAATTCGAAAAACTTCAGGGGGCTGGGTGCAAACAGGGCGTTTTCTCCTCTTTCTGATTTGAATTTCAAAAACTTTTGAACACGAAAGTTGTTCAAAATAAAAAGTTCTACAACTTTGGTTTCAGGCAAAATTTCATTTGGCTTATGGTTTTAAAGTTAATTTAAAAATTTCAAATGTGTCCAAATGTGCCCAAATTAAATTTGAATTCCAACTGAACCCGTTTTAATTCTTTTCACCCTCTCATTAGTTGGTTTAAAACATAGAGTTAGGCTAATGTCATTGATTTTGGAATTGTAATTACCAGGGTTGTCACACAAGATGTTCGAGAGCAACCCCAAAACCGTCTCTGAGACGATGGTTGTCGTTAACAAGCACGCCGACATGGAGGACACTGAGAAGGCGCATCGTCACCATAAGGATGGACGTCACTCCGACGACCGGCCCAAACAGCGACACGACGATCGCCAACGACCCGACGGTCGACCACCTCGCCACAACTCTAGCACAATGACCGACCCGAGTCGTCCAAGCAGCAGGAGCGCAAGCGTGGTCCCGACAACACCGTCGCAATTGTAGATCGACCCCGACAGCGCACCTCCTTCAACCAGGAGGAGCTGGATCGACTCCTCGACGGCAAGTGCCCCTGGCACAAGGACTCCAACCACACAGAGCGGGAGTGTAATGCACTCCACAATAGTGTGGCTCAGGATGACCCCAAGCGCCCTCGCTGCGACGACCGTGACAAGCCCGGTAGCTCCAAAACCTCTAGGGGTCAAGGACGCCGGAACAACTCGCCCAGACGAGACCGGACAACCAAGGCGACAAGTCCCTAGTGAACATCCAGGAGGCGGACCAAGCGGTTAACTTCATCTATGGTGGCTCCAGAGCCCCAAGGTGCCGACGTCGCCTCAAGCTTGATCAGCATGAGGTCAACTCTGTGTTCCAACATCCAGTTGAACCCTTGCGCTGGTCCGAGGTCGCGATCACCTTTGATCGGCGTGACCACTGGATCCATCTACCTAGCCCTGGCTCCTATCCACTCATGGTCAGCTAGGTGGGCCTCTCCAAGGTGCTCGTTGACAGAGGCAGTGGATTCAACATCATCTTATCCAAGACACTGGAGAGCATGGGGCACGACATGACCTCCTTGGTCCCGACCCATGAGGCCGTCTACGGCATCATCCCCGGCTCGGGCTCGACCCCAGTCGGCCAAGTTTCTCTCCCGGTCACTTTCGGCACCCGGGAGAACTACAAAACAGAGCAAATCCACTTCGTGGTAGCTTCCTTCGAGACGTCATACCATGCAATCTTGGGGAGGCCCGCCCTCGCCAGATTCATGGCCATTCCACACCACATGTATCTTGTCCTCAAGATGCCTGCTCCCAACAGTGTGCTCTCCATCTACGGCGACCTGCAGACTTCCCACTCCTGTGAGACCGAGAACATAAATATCTCGGAGGCATTGGAGAGGACCAAGAATGATGTCATGATTGTTGAGTCGGCAAAGGCGATGCCTCCAGAGGACATCCCCATTCTGGCGAATGACTCGGCCACCGAGTCACAGTTGCAGCCCGGTTGCGCGATGAAGACCATCCTCCTCAGGTAGAACGACCCAGTAATGCGACACACGCAACCTGGCCAAACTCAAATAAAGAATAAACCAATAAACCTACGGGTTAGTGGGAGCATAGGCATACAACAGAGTCCTAATAGTATCTATTCAAGCAAGCAAGGGTCATGCAACATACATATGGTTAGGACTATAGGTGCCGGGAAATTAGGGATACCAGGGAGAATGTCCCGTCCCGGAGAACATCCGGACCGTTACATCTTTCAGAACTCCTACACCGTACCCGAACGTCGGGGAGTGCCCTAACCACGAAGCAGGTTCGTAGCGGACGGACAGGGCTGTCACCACCTGCCGTCTACCCTAGTCACACCATGGAGCACGGTCATATTCAAAGGATCCCGCATACCCGAGCACCACGCTCGTGTATGAAGTCACTACCCCAGCGCCCCCGGGTCTCCCACCCTTTGGATGGACAAGTAAGACGTTAAGGCAAGCCCGAAGGCACAACGAATCGATATCCTTACCCAGATCATCTGGCCTAATCATATATAAAGCACAACTAGTGTAGCACCAAGCCATAATATGATTAACTAGCAAAGCAGCATAACAATGCAAAGCACGATATACTTCTAGGATAGCAAAACAACCAAGGTTCAGCTCTGCATTAAGAATAGAGTACTGACTATTCGAATACAAAGCCATTACCAAGGCTGAGGACTGCTCTCCGGCCCTGAGGACGACTTGCTTCCCTAAGGGATGAGGCACTAGCCTAGCTCCACTACCCTAAGGAGTACAGGTCTCAAGTGTGTGTGTGAGAGAGAGGCTCAAGTGTGTTGTGTGTGGAATGAGGGGGTGAGGGGTCCCTTTTATAGCTTCCAAGGGCGGTTCCCGCCACCCCTCTACATGGAAACCTTATCATCTGGGCTGAGGATACTTGGCAGCGACTCCTCCCCAAGATGCACCTAGACGGGATGCAAGCCAGGGTCGGCCGACCCCTGGGTGGCACTCTCCAGGTGCTGCCTTCCCCTTCTACGCTGAGCAGTGGGCCCATGTGATGATACTCTATGATTGCTTTCATGGCGCACCCATTTGCTCTGTTATGCGGGTCCCTCTTGTAAGTGTGATGCAGCGGATGATATTCTGTGCATGCTTTTGTTGCGTATCCTTCGTGTTTTCTTCTTATTTCAGACTTGTATCCCTGAAATGGTTAGATAGACAATACATCTGTGGAACTAGGTTAGTGATACAATTATATGAGTAAGAGATATAGTTTTTCTTTGTTTGTGAGTATAGTTGACGGTCGGATTTTGCACTTAATGACCGTCAACAACACCCCCAAGCTAGCCTTTTGCTCATCCCGAGCAAAACAAGATTGTATGCTGTTGATCAGGAGTTGCTTCAATGTTGCATTTCCAACATATACCTTAGGCACAACAAAGTATCCTTTTCATGATTTTGAATAAGTTGGCCTTGTTCTTACCTCTTACCTTACTTCTGTGGGTCTTACAGTTCTACCTTATCATTGGCGATTGAGAGTCAGAACGGTTTTGTAGAGTGCTAATATTTCTTGCCCCTTTGCTCAACCGTCAATCCGGAGGTTTTTATAAGGTTTTTCAAAATAAATTCCAAAGATCCTCAAATGATCTCTCGGATCGCTCATTGTGTATGATTCCTCACCAAGGCTTTTTATTTTGCTTTTCTTCCTCAACCTATTTTCTAAAGGTTAAAATTTTGTGGAGCTGTAGGTATGGAGGATATGTAGGAACACTTGTTTCTTATATATTGCTAAGTCAAAAACTAGATCCAAAGGAGAGACAAGTCATAAACCTTGATCAAGAGGTGCAAGTGTGTGGATGTTTTTGGTGGATGGTGGATGAACTCCTTTTTTATGAACCATCTCTCCATTCAGTTTCTTCTTTTGAGCATGGGCTATCTTTTTTTTCTCTTTTTTTTTGACATGCCTTGTGAGCATGTGGCATACCTTCTTTGGGTATGCATCTTTTTCTTTTCTTTTTTTTGACATGCCTTTTGAGCATGTGGCATACCTTCTTTGGGTATGCATCTTTTTTTTATTATTTGTCTTTTGTATAGCCGATGCTCCTTTTTCTTATGGAACTTTGGAGAGAGTGGTCGTGAGGCTGTATGGAGTTTTTATTTGTGGATGAATGACATGCTTGCTCACTCCTTGTGTAGAAGCGTAGCATATGGTGGAGTGTGTACATGATCTTGATCATGGGAGTATGAAATGAATCTCACTAAGGGTCACAACAATTTGACAAAGCTCAATGAGAAAACAAGTTGCATATGTGGAAGGTTTATTTCGATCAACATATGGGTTTGGATAGGAGTTTCATATGTTTTTGTATTTTCAAAAATAAATACTTCGGAAATCATAGCAACTTTATTAACCATATCATGACTCACAACAACTTAGATTCGGATCATGCTTTTTGCTACCCACAAGTTTCAAGCTTAAGGTTTGAACATTTAGCCTACAAACTAAAAACTTAGGAAGAGCACTAAGTTGTAACTAGGCATAAGAAAGAAATTAACAGAGCAACTATTCACCATCTCAACAAGAAAACTACACCTTGCTTACTACACATAAGGAAGCAAGTAAATATTTTTGGTCCCTTTTTTTGGGTTTTGCAAATTTTTATTTGTTTTTAGTTTTGCAATTTTTTGTTTTCTTTCATGCATAAAGTTCTGGAAGCAATAAAGAAATTTAAGATACAAGATACCTCTCGTGGGGGTCCTCCCCCAAGCTAGCTTCAGGCTCACTGTTGTTAATCGGGGTTAAACCCTCTCCAACGGTAGTAAGTCCTCCACTCCTCCTGTTGCTGCAACTACCTCTGTTCCATGGCGTGAATCCTTTTGCCGGTGTACTGCTGTCATGCTTGGTTGGTTTCAATGTGTTGGTGCAGCGTATCCTCGATTTTGTTGGCCTGAACCCGCAGCTCGCCTAGCTGCTGGGTGATGGAGCCGAAGTCATGGCTAGAGGTCGTTCGTCATGCAAGGCTTGGGATCCTGCCGGAACTGGAGCTGGTGGATCGGCGGCTTGGAGCCTGCCGTGCCCACTCGTTGGTGCTTGCACTGTGCCAAGATGAACCACCCGCCTCATGGTGATATGAGGACTGAGGCTGCTGTGGCGGTGGTGCTGGTTGGGTTCCTCTCCTTGATCTGTTTCGTGTCATCCTGCCAGGCAAACCAGAAACACTATGTCTGCGTACCGCCTCTTCTGGGATGAGAGGGGCGGTTAGTGACTAGAAGTTATACAAATGATACCCCGCGTTTGGCAACGGGATTTCATTTGCATAGCCTAAGGAGAAGAAAATTAAAGAGTCATTCGAGCCTTTCTTGAGTGTGTGCCCATAAATCAAATAAGCTTCATCGATAAGAGTACGGGGATCCTCAATGAAAGGAATGGCATTCCCATCTAAGACCCCGAGATTCGAAGCGATGCGTGTAATCAAAGAAGTACACTCAACAGGACCCATCATCTTGAAATTCGAAAGCCATTGTGAAATCATTGCCTTTACGGGGGAGACTTTGATCTTGTTGACCATGGCATATAATATCATCAACTCATGATTGCGCATGGTTCGAACATCACCCTTGGAAAGAGAGTGATGGCTAACCATTTTTGCATCAACCGAAGAGTTGGATTTTGAATGTCATTGCACCGAGGTGCAAACTTGCCATGGACAACTTGACCCGAAATCAAACCCCAAAAATCATGACGATTAAAACCGCGGCAAGCTTTTTCAAGAGAAACCGGCAAGCGTTTGTTAAAACCGAGGTGGTGACTCAAATCCTTCCAAGTGATGTAGTAATCATGCCCAAAAAGTCAAAATGAAACACCGTCATCCACCTCTCGAAGAGTGCAAAGAAACTGGATGGTGAGGAGACGAGAACCATTCTCCTCAACGGGCACAAACCATCCCATCCCATCGCATGCCAAATAGTAGCAAAGTCCACGTCCATACCTGTTTTAGAGAGGAGGTCTGGGTCGAAAGCTTTGGTGTGGCCGAAGCTTCGATTCTTGAGGATAGCGTAGGATTGTCGTTCGCGGTCATTTCGCAAGTCGAGGTAGGGTGCGTCGTCGTCGTCCATCTCCATGTCCTCGGCTTGCAGTTTGGCTTGCGCTTCTTGTTCTTGTTCCTCTTCTTCGTAGTCCATCACGCTTGGGCTTGGCGTAGGTTCGGGAGTGTGGTGGGAGCTTGAGCCATCCCGAGAATGGGATGAGCTTCCTCCCGTCACCTTCTTCAACGCGCCATAAACCTTTCGCCTAATGCCCTTCATACTTGAACAAGAACACAGAACAACTTGAATTAGGTTACATTAGTGGAACGAAACATAAATTTTTACTCGAAGTTACTCCTCTAAGTATGTGGGATTTCATGCAGCAAAGAAATGAGAGAGAGAGGATTCTTGCACTTGAACTTGAGCTCAAAATTGAATGAAAACTGAGAGCAAAGTTTGCAAGAGTGTGAGAGGGAGTGAGTGAATGAGAGTTGAGTGTGTGAGCTCAACACCCACCCCTCAGCCTCTATTTAAAGAGCACGAGCTTCAAACGGTCAGGGAGGAGCAGGCCACAATGGCTAGTAGCCATTAGAGAAGGCTGACAGCCTGCAACAGTCATGTGGGGTCACCCGCCCCCCCAGTGGGCCTGCTGGCTGACAGCTAGGGCCCATAGGCTCCCCAACAGTCAAGTTTTTTGTATGTCTGGGTGCTGGGTCAAAACTTGGTCCGAGAAGTTATTCAAATTGTTTTTCAAGAGATTTTGGTGCTCGGAAATATTTTTAGATTTTTGTAAAAAGAAAGAAAAGGCTGAAAAATTCCAGCATGCAAGAAAAATTTGAGAAATCAAATATGCAATGGAAGAAATTCAAAAATGCAAATTTTGAAAAGTCAAATATGAGGTAAATACCATTCTACCTTTGGCAAGGGCTTGTCGTTTAGAGTCCGACAAGCAAGATTTTTCTCCGGCATTACTTACCATTTCTCATCCCGTCACGGAGAAGTTGATGAAGACGAACTTTCAACCTTTCGCCACATTTTCTTGGTCTTCTTTCTTTTGGTGGTCGAAGGTTCTTCTGGCTAGGGTTCTAGTGCTCCACAGAGCGGGCTTCCGTCATAAGCCTGCTGAATTATGAAGCGCTGCTCTTTCCTATATTGAAACTTAAAGAAAATGTTTTCCGTTCCGATGCGGAAATGGATGTCTCCCATCCCAACGTCTATCCTTGCCTTGACATCCCTTAAAAAGGGGCGCCCAAGGATGAGTTGTATACCCGTGTCGCTTTCCATGTCGAGGACGACGAAGTTGGTGAGGACAAAGGAGTTTTTGACTCGTACGAGCATGTTTTCGACTATCCCTTCGGAATATCGAATTGTAGAATCGGCGAGCTGCACGTACATGAGTGTCGGGGAAAGAGCAGGATATTGCAGTTGCTCAAATATCACCTTGGGCATGATGTTTATGCTTGCCCCAAGGTCAGAGAGGGCCCGGTTAGTGCTGATCGTAGATGGAGTAGTGAATCATTGGCACGCCTGGGTCTCCGTGCAGTGCTGCTGTCAGTCCTCCCCATGCATTTGTTTTGGCATGTGAGGCTCTACCTGCATGGATAGCACGTGGCATCCTCCGGGACGGGTTGCCCCATCCGGTAGACACCATTTTGGCATTTTCGACAGGAACTTTCGGTTGCCCCGGAATTTTCCCGTCATCCACAACAGGAACGGCAGCAGCTATTTGAGCTAACTGGATTTCTATCATTTTATTGAAACTTAATTGGTTCTTAAGAGCAGACAAAAGAGTTTCAACCTTTAAGTTTATGCTCTCAAGAGTTTTATCGTTGGCGGCAAGCTTTTTAGTTATATTTTCATTAATCTTAGCTTGGCCAAGAACAAGATCTTATATGGAGGGTTAGTTCGAATTGAAATTTGAATTGGTACGGTGGGCGTGCTTGGCCCCACCCTTGGCCTCCTTGTGGACGGTACCCGCTGCTGTTGTTGTTGATGTAGGCAGCATCTTCACGGGTCTCGGGGCAATTGTTCCCCGAGTGTCCATCATTGCCGCAGACCTCGCACATAGGGTACGAGTCTACGGCTTGAGCGTAGTTGTTCAAACGCTCTTTGTAGTGTGCCCGTTCATCTAGGCGCTTCAGTAGGAGGTCCATCTTTGCGGCGAGCATATCCGTCTCCTTGACGGTGTGCATTCCGCCTTTGGTTCGGGGTTGGGAACGCTCCTCGTTCCAACCCTAGCTGGCGACCATCTTTTCAATCAAGGTCGTGGCCTTGGTTATCGTGAGGTCCAGAAAGGCTCCTGCAGCAGCAGTGTCAAGGTGGGCTCTTGATGTTGTCATTAGCCCATTGTAGAAGCTTTGGAGTACGAGCCACTCGTCCATCCCATGATGAGGACAGGCGATTATGTACTCTTGGAGTCTCTCTCAAGCTTCTGGGATGGATTCCATCCCCGTTTGCTGGAAACTTGAAATTTTCCCTCGCAGGGCATTTGTTTTGCCCAGCGGGAAGAACTTAGCGAGGAAGGCCGTGGAACATTTGTCCCACATGCTGACGACTTCTGCATTTTGGTAGAACCACTATTTCGCCTTCCCTAGAAGGGAGAAGGGAAACAGGCGGAGCCTTATGGCGTCAGCAGCAACGCCCCGTATAGTCACGGTCTTGCAAAGCTCCTGAAAACTCTGGAGGTGGGCGTTGGCATCCTCGTTAGGCTTGCCACAAAACGGGCTAGCCTGCACCATGTTGATGAGGCTGGATTTCAGCTCGAAATTCACATCCCCAACATCAACGTTGGGTCCAGTCGCCACAATGGCGGCGGAGGGGACGGAAAAGTCACGGAGGGTCTTCTCAGCCATGGGTTCGGTTGTTGTTGATGGTGCTTGAGGAAGAACTGGTTCGCTTGCCGACAGAATGATCTGAGGAGGGATGACGCGAGGTCAGACCCTTCTCACGAGCTTCTCGGGATTTTCAACGAAGTTTGTCGGCAAGGAGAAACCAGTCATACACTACCCTATTTTCATCCAAGCAGGAGAAAACAAAAGCAACATTAGCCTGTATAAGCTACAGCTATAGAGCTTAGATACGACATCATGATCATGTATTAGTAAATCTTTTAATCAATGCCACTCCCCGGCAACGGCGCCAGAAATGCTTGTTGGCATTTCTTAGCGACACCACTAGGAACGAGGGTGTTAGTCCCATCCCTAACAGCGGCGCCAGGAAACACCGTGAGGTATGTCTTAACGATTACAGAATGAATCCGCAAGCGCATGGATATACCGTTGTAGAATTTCACACGGAGAGTATTCGGGTATCGTTATTTATATTTTCCCCAAGGAGGGCATGATGTAAAAGAGTTTACTTGGTACATAATCGAGATGGCATGATGTAAAATAGTTTACTTGGTACATAATCGAGGCGCAAGTGCTTCCATATGCATTTTTGAAGGGGGCCCTAAGAGAATAAACAGGTGACGCACCGAATCTGTGCGTGTCACTTTTCATATACAGGTGACGTGCAACAACCACTTGTCACCTTTATGCGCGTCACTATAGGGCGGTTCTTACATAGTGTTAAGTGCCGAGGCGAGTATCTTCCACAAATGACGTATCCGGCGCAACGGTCCATCATTGGCACCCATTACTGGTATGGCCCACCATCTCCTCCACCAACGTCCACCAAGGACCAAGAGTCCACAAAGGACTAAATGTCCACCAAGGACATGTGCTCGCAACAGGCACTCCGTAGGATGTGCCCAACGCACACCCCAAGCCCTTGATCCGAAGATCAAGTTAAGTTCACTCGCCTCCGCTAGATTACTATCCACTAGCTCCTCAAAAGAGTAACTCCACACACGCCAAGACTATATCACCCCACACATATACATGCAACGATAGCCAAAGCATCTCAAAATATATCCATTCAAGGTAAACATTGGAGTACAAGGAAACTAGATAAAAATATAGGCTATGCAGGTTCATCTCATTGTAACACATCATGGAGCAATGGCACATCTAGCAAGCAGTGCCTAACAGGTATTCAAATCAAAGATGGGCGTGAACCTAGTGGTTCTTCATAGTCTTCTGAGGTCTTCTGGGCGTTTGGGAAGTCCTCCTGGGTCTTTTGGTCGGAAGTCCTCCTAGGTCTTCGGGTCGTCCGATACGTCGGTCAACTCAGTCTCGTAGGCACCTAATCATAAATACGTATAAACGTAGGGACCAAAGAGAAAAAATGCACAAAGCTGCTCAAATAAGATCCAAATCACAACAAAACCTACTCTAATAGGTAGATCATGATTTTAGAAGAATTATGAAACTGGTTTCATATTTTTCGGAGGTCCGGTTAATTAATTATGAATTTTCTAAGTTTAAATCAATTTCTGAATTTAATAAATGATTATCGAAAAAGGAAAAACACACAGTCAGCCACGTGGTGGCTCCTGGATGTGCCACGTGTCATGCTGATGTCATGCTCATGACATCAGCATGACATCATTAGAGGGGTCAGGTCTACTGATGTCAGCAGTGGGCCCTGCTGATGTCATCGTTGACCGGTCAACGGTCATCAAGTCAAGGTGGGTCCTAAGGGTCAGTGGGGCCCATTGGTCTGCCTCAGCTTAAGGCTGACAACTGGGACCCACGGGTCAGGCTGGTAAAGGAAAAAGGAAAAGAGGTTGCCTTGGCTCCCGCTTCCTCCTCTCCTCACACGCCCTCTCCTCTCTCTCTCTGTGTCTCAGTGATCACTAGGTCCCTCGGGTCAGCGGCTCTCGCTCGTCACGGATGAGTGGGACCCGGGTGTCAATGGCCTGCCGGATCCGGCGTGTTGGGTCTGGGTGTGCGCGTGTGTGTGGGTTAGGTGTGAACTAGAGTGTGCGTACGTGCGTGTGCCCACAGGGTGTGGGCAAGGGTTCGTGTGCGCATGCCAGCAGGTCGGCGGCGACGAAGCCAAGGCAAGGGTCGGCGCGGCGCAGAGGCTCGAGCACGCGCGCGGGTGTCTGGCATCACAGACCCGCGGCGGTGGTGCTACAGCGGCGAGACGGGCAAATGGCGGTGTGGAGCAGGGCTAGGGCGGTGAGGTGAGGTGGCCAGTACAGCATGGCTTGGTCATCTGCCAAGTTGGGTGAGGGTCATGCCCATGCGCAAGCTCCTAGTACCCTGGGTTCGCCCGTGCCAGCGTCGCGCGCGAGGCGCCGGCGTTCCGGGTCCGCGACGCGGCACGGTGGTGGCAAGGGACGGTGACCAAGGCAAGGGCGACGGCGGTCTGCGGGTGCAAGAGCGGCGCGAGGTCAAGGATGGGGCTCCTGCACAAGAGATAGGATGGGGTTCCTAGAGCTAGCTACGGGATGGCTAATCGGCGAATCGCCGGCAGCAGGAAGAGGATCGAGAGCGGCAGCGGCACCTACCATGTGGTTCGAGGTCGAGAACGACAGCGCAGCGATGAGGCAATGCCATGATGAGGTGACGCGGTGTAGGGCGAGCAACAGCGTTGAGGTCGTCGTTCGGGCGTTGGCGTGGAGCCGAGGTACTGGTGGTCTGTCCTTCCCTTGCTCGCGCTTAGCTCCTCTCCAGCTTGATGGCGCCACATGGGCGGATTGGCATCGGTGTCAGCGGCGGCTCCCTCTCCTTCTCAGCTCTGGTTCCACCTCCTCCGCTGGCGGTGGTGGTGGCGGTGTAGGCACCGGCAGCCTCCTCGGCTCCTCCTCGTTCTCCTCCTCTTCACCCCTTCCTTCTCTTCTCGGGCAGCGGCGGCGGAATAAGGGATTTCTAATTTGGCGCTAGGGTTGCAGCAGCGACCGTGAAAGGACCTCAAGATGCCTAGAGGGGGGGTGAATAGGCAATCTGCAACTCAAAGACACTTTTTAAATTGTTAGTACCATAGGAAACCCGGACACTCCAGGTTAACGTCTGGAGAGTCCGGACTTCTGATCTGGAGTATCCGGGGTTCTTGCCCGAAGAGTCCGGACAAGAACACTCAACAGCAAAACTACAAAAATTAATGCTGGAAATTGAATAAAGTAAATTTGCAGGTACCTAGGTATGCTATAGAGTGTATGTCAATAGTTTGTTTCACCTAGAGACTAGTAAACTAGTAGATCGGCGTCAAACCCTAGAAATGAGATAGCACAAGCAAGAACCAAGGAAAACAAGTAACAAGCATACAAAGAGACAATGATTTGTTTCCTGAAGTTCACTCCCGAAAGAGCTACATCTCCAATGAAGAAGGGCTCAAGAAACGGCGTTCAAGAACCCCTATGCACCTCACCCAAGGGCGAGACCAACACTCAAGCCCGATGTCACTTACTATGGATTCCTCGGAGAGGAATGGCGAGTACAAACTTCTTGTGATGCTCACAACTTGCTTGAGCACTCACAAGCGACGCCTAGCCATCTAGGAGCTTGAAGCTCCAAGAGTAACAAACTCAAATCCACCAGCTTGACGAAGTTCTAGTGGTCAAAGAGAGGGAATGGATGCTCACTTGCACTGATCTTTCACTCAACAATGGAAGAAAGGGGGAGTGAGAGAGCTCTTTTGGTTTGTTGCTGTGCTGATTACGAAAATGAGGCAAGAGAGAGGTGAATGAAGGGATGAGGGGGTATTTATACTTCCTCACACAGAAACTAGCTGTTGGCTCGGGGTTACCCGGAGACTCCGAGTATACATCCGGATACTCCAGACCAGGTGTTCGGACATTCCAGACAGTAACCCGGACACTCCGGGTACAGCAGGAAATTCACTTAGTTTTACTCTCATGTGACTTTTGAGTGGTATTTGTGGCTCACAAGTGTTTCTAGGAATCTCTTGAGCACTATTTTCAAGTCAAGACCTGCAGAATCAAAGTCCCTCTTGATAGTACAGCGTTCCTATACTCAAATTATAAAAATAAAATTCTAATCTCCGAGTATCTTTCAACCACCGCTTTTCATTTCCTTTTGTGGGTCATGCTTCACCGTTTGGTTTACTTAATCAACTCAATCACCTGCACACATGCTAGATAACACAATTAAACCTATATGTGTTTTGTCATTAATTACCAAAACCCACTTACGGGCCTAGATATCTTTCAATCTCCCCCTTTTTGGTAATTGATGACAACCCACATGTACTTTATTTGATAACCAAAAACTGTAAATAGCTAGCGCATAAAGAGCTCCCCCTTAATGTATGCCAATGATCTTGAATATCAAATTGATGTCTCATATGTCAATAATGGCATTATTTAAGAGAAAAACAAGGAGACTATTTATACACACTACAATGGGGTGAGCAAGTGCCAAAACAATATGTGATGCATATGACATGATATACACTCAAATAAATCAGTGTTTGTTAGCCAAATCCGAAGAGTCCGGCCTACTGCCCGGAGTGTCTGGATATGAAACCCGGACTCTCCGGCCGTTAACCCAGAGTCTTCGGATCTGCTGAACAAACATAGAAAACAACAGCCAACACACATTCAAAAACAGAAACAAACTAACAAATAATGCTTAAAACAGCTGCAAATGCGACAACTAAGCAGTTTTTAAGCACAGAGTAGCACACATTACAAATTATTCTCACACCACATAGTCCTTACATGATAGATTGTTCAAACGAAATGATAAAGAAAGATTAAGTTCGATACAAGCCCAAATGAGTACATAAATGTCATTTTCACTCCCCATTTGTCATCAAATGCCAAAAAGGGAATGAAAAGAGCAAGACGCTTCTACCCATCATCTTGGGCGTCACCATCCGAAGTGTCTTAATCTTTATCGGAATCGGGTGCTCACGGTAGTTGAGAGGACCTACTTCTTTCGATCTCCTCTTCTTCATCAAATATTTCTTGGCCACGTGGAGGAGTGCGGCGAGAGTGAGTAGCGGAAGGACAACGCGGACAAGGAAGAGGAGCATGAGCAGCGACAACAGCGACCTCATCGGCGGCATCCCACTCGGTGAAGGGATCGTCAAACTCAGGCAGCTAATGATATGGATGATATGGAAGCCCCAAGTGACTCTTGATCTCAATGATATCGCGGTGGTTCTCATTCACTTCTTGAGACATGGACTTGCACATGCAAAAGATGCTCTTGAGTGCCCTCTTAATGAAAGAACCGCTGTGTCCACGGCGACACTAAGAGGAAGCCCTGGCATGAGATGGAACAGGATCAAATCTTGGATAGCGTGTGGCCCTGGCATGAAGTGGAGTCGCACGTGGTGCATCACCGGAGCAAGGACAAAGGTGAAGCGGCTCATGCTTGTAGTCCTTTGGGAAAGTGACCTTTGTAACCCTCTCAATCATATACATGATGTATGGAGCGGACGGAAGAAACTTGTTTGGATCACACATAGCTCCACGAAGCTCATTCCAAATGAAATCCATAATGTCAAACGGTCTTCCTCCGGGCATGGTGCGAGTGAGAAGGTTGCAAGCATAGTACCTAAGAGCTGTGGGATCACCATCGTTACCATCGATAGTAGCCCTGCAGAATTGATTCATCGTGTTGTAGAAAGGCTGCAGGGTACTAGCATTGCCTTTTTGAGCTAGGATAGGATTATAGAAGAGAGCCATCAACTGACTTGTCTTCAATTTTTTCTCAATGTGAATGCAATCTCTCTCTTCATCCTTGGACCCAAGAGCTAGGAGCCTAGAGAAGGTCATGTAGTCCACCTCATACTTGTGTCCCTCCGTTGTCCACACAAACGCAATCTTCCTTGCATCATAATATAAAGAGGAATGAAACTATGCAAGGATCTCCTCATTCCAATCATACCTAAAGCCCATGATGTCATAGAGTGTGAATTCCTTGCACTTGGCAATGGCTTCATTGAAGTAAAGGTCATCAAGGTTGTTAACGTAGGCCCAATCAACATATTTGCAAGGAACAATGGGTGCCTTGTCCTTGCGCAACACAATCGAGGAATAGAAATCTTGGTGTAACTTACACCAAAAACGTCGCTCCAAGCCCTCACACTTGTCATACTTGTACACCACTTCCTTTCTACCATTTCTGAACTGCAAAGCCGGGCACAATCTGTGGTCTAGCAAGCTTCGGAAACCTTGGATATTGCCTTTGATCGGGTGTGAACTCCACTTGCAGGCGAGGAGGTGTTTGAGGACATATTTCCCATGATACGCCCCTTCTTGATGGATTGGCACAAGATGGAGGAGGAACGGGCATGCTTCTCATGATGTAAGGAACTTGACGAGCTTGAGCACTACCCTCTGCAGGTTCTTTGCCGGGACGACGATGAGGATGCAGCTCCCGAGGAGGACTAGGAGGGGATTCTTCCTCCCTTAGAACATTGGGATCATGATGACGCTTTTGCCTCCGCTGTCCAGATGGCTCACCACGAGATGTCCCCATAGCGTAGATAAAAGATATGATGATTAGAAACTAAGGCTAAAGAGGATTGAAATGATATGAGGAATTTGAATCCACAAAATCCGTAGAGTCCGGGCCAGCGGCTGGATACTCCAGGCAAGCAGTTCGGAGTACCCGGGACAGAAGTCCGGAGTCTCCAGGAGTCGGGGCCCAAACCCTAAACTCTAAAGATTTGATGATAACTCATGAATCGACCATGGGAATCAAATGAAACTTAGACCTAGTGTTTCTAGCCAAGGTATGAGACAATGCCCCAAGGGATATCCAAAAACTCCTTCTTCATTGAGAGATCGGGCGATTTGAAGTTTGAATACCTTGAAGGATGAAGAACGCGCAGGAAACTTCAAATCCAAAGCCTCCCCGGAGTTTCTAGAGGGGAGGAGCACCTTCCTTCAAAGATTGACGAGGTTTTGACAGTGGGAAGGTAGAAATCGCCCCAATGGCGAGATTTGGCATGGGAGAGATGAAGGGGGCGGCGCCGGGGTGAAAAAGGGTGAAGATAACATTTTACCCCCCTCCCCCCCCCCCCCCCCCCCCCGCGGTATATATAGCAGAAAATTACCATCCGGAGTATCCGGCTCCCCCTAAAGATTTGCATATAGATGAAAGATAGATCTTGAAAAAGCTTAATTTTGAGGAAGATCTAGTGGTATAAGAGATTTACTATCTTGAGACTAGCCAACAATCAATCAAAGGGAACAATAGTCTCAAGTTAGCAAATTGTTGGCGTTTCATAGCGTCATCACTAGGATAGGTGTTTCCCAGCAACGGCGCCAGAAATATTGTGGGGTATTTCTTATGTTACAGAAGGATCCGCAAGCGCACAAAATACTAAAACCCATACCGAACACTCCTAGGCAAGACTCGGGAACCGAAGAAGAGCTACTTCACCTAAACTCCACTATCCTAAAGACTAAGCAAGAGAGGAACTTGAGAGAGAGAAACTTGAGATGTGTCTTCTATTGTAGCACCCCCCTTATATTTATAGGGGTGAGTGAGGGAGGTGTGCAGCAGCTCCACACGTGCAAATGACTTGAGCCTTGCCAAACTGACATTAGGAGCCAATGGGGAACCGTCACATCAAAGGAGGTAGGTCGGTGGCTTTCTCCTAGTTTGGCCGACCCCCCTAGCTCGGCCAAACCAGGCCCGGTTCAGACTGGGTCCAGGCTGCTCTGGGTGGCTGCCATGTGGGCCCTGGTCACTCCTGTGCATGACTGGGCGCCGTCCTAAGTCGATTGCATGCCCTGGTGGGCCCTTCAATCCATGGGAGTCCAAATGGCGCGCTCTGATTGGTCAATGTACTTGCCTTGGATTGAGGTGCTTGTTTAATTCTACTCAATTTCCAAACATTGCAAATTCTCTAAGGGGAATATGGAAACGATATTATTCTAGATAAATATGCAAGTTAAGTATGCTAGTCATCCCAATTTTCTAATCAAATTGGCACTCGAAATTGGTCTGTAGCGAGTGTCAACAAGAACCCCCAAGCTATCCTTTGCTCGTCCCGAGCAAAACAGGACAAATCAGGTTGTTGATCAGAAAATTGTTAGACTCATTACCTGCTGTCGTGTCAAGTCTTGAGGCATAGATGATCTCCTTAAGAATGAGTAATGTTGGCATGAGTACCTGGCCCTTGTTACCTTCATCATCTATGGAGCTTATGAGCTTCCCCTCATCTTGAGCTGTTGAGAGTTAGGACAGTCGATAGAGCAATACTTCCCTTCCCTTTGCTCAACAACCCATCTGGAGGTTTTCTTTTTTGCAAATAGTAAAACAAGACTAAGTTCCTTGAATGATTCACTCGGATCGCACAATGGTATATGTCGCTCCTTACCAAGGCACTTCTCCCTTCTCGTAACGAAAACTTTTGTGGAGCTCAAGGTACGGAATGGATGAAGCATACCTGCATTTCATGTATTGCCAAGACAAAGAGTAGATCCATGGAGAAAACAAGTCATATCCCAAGATCAAGAGGTGCATGTGTGTGGATGGATGAGAGATATGATTACTCCTTTTTAGTTTGCAATCTCTCTATCTTTAGACATGGCTATCCTCTTTTATTCTTTCTTTTCTTTTTTTTTTGGGTCATGCTTCTTGGGCATGCCATTTTTTCTCTCTCTTTTTTTGGGGATGACCAAGTCTAATTTCTTTTTTTCAGGGATAAACTGAGGAGAGATCACAAACTTCATGGAGCATTTATTTGGTGGATGGATGGATTTGCTAATTCCCAGTGTAGGAATGTCGCAATGAGTGTAAAATGTACGTGATCTTGATCAAGAGGATATGAAAAGCATCTCGCTAGGGTCATAACAATTTGACAAAGCTCAATGAAATATCAAGCAACATATGTGTACGGTTTTCAATGTATATAACATATGGATTTGGAACATCATTGAGGAACTTTTCTTTCCCTTTTAAACTTTTAAAACAAAAACTCCAGATATCATGATTCACTTAGGACAAGATTATAAAGCTTCATCTTCCATCTCTAAACTCACAACAACCTAGACTTTGATGAAGCATGTGCAACCCACAAGACGTTCGGGTTCATGGCACAAAGGTTTAAACGGCCAGCAAACTCAAACTTAGGGAACACCATGCTTTAGGACTAAGCAAGACAGGCAAGCAAGAGCATAACAATTATTCATCCTTTCAACTTTAGGAAGACTGAACAATCTTACCATACATATGGAAAAAGGGAAATTAAAGCTGGAAATATTTGTTTGGTTTTTAGAATTTTTATACCTTTATTGATAGCAGTAAAAGGATACAGTTCACTTGGTGGAGGAACTCCCCCAAGCTAGCTCTTGGTTTAAGGTCCGATGAGCAGGACCCTCTCCAGACCTGTTTAACTTGAGGTCCAATCGTCCATACCTCGAGAGGATGTCGAGGATGATGACATTTTATTCTTTCTCCACACCTTCTTGGTTTTCTTCTGGATTGTTGTCGGTGGTGTGGGAGTTGGATCTTCCGACGGGGGCCATGGTTCTGCCCACAACCCATTTCCTTCATGGTCTTGATAAATCAGGTAGATATTTTCTTCCTTGGTTTAGAACCTGAGTGTCATCTTCTTGCCCATGATTTGGAGATGAATCTTTCCTGTTTCGACATTTATCCGAGCCTGAGCATCCCTTAGGAAAGGCTGCCCAAGAATGAGTGGTATTCCTAGATCACCATCCATGTCCAAGACCACGAAGTCCGCAAGGATGAATGAATCCTTGACTCATACTAGGAGATTTCCATGATCCCTTTAGGGTACCAGATTGTCGAATCTGCGAGCTGCACACACATACAAGTTGGGGACAATGCAGGGTATCCAAGATTTTCGAATGTTACCTTGGGCATAATGTTAACACTTGCTCCAAGGTCGCAAAGAGCTTGTTCATAGTGACATTCATAAATGGAGCAACTGATCACCGGATATCTTGGATTCTCCACTCTTGGGGCAATCAACTCACCTCTTCGACCCCTTCTTGCATGTGCAAGTTGTTCTACATAGTTAGCTGAAGTTTTACCCCGCGATGGCTTACACCACTTTGTGGTTATCGCATTCACACTCTCCAGGGGAGCCTCGGGTTGCCCCTGGATCCTCCCTGTTTCTGCAGAAGGAACAGCAGCGGCCAACTAAGCTAGTTGAGTTTCAAGCATCTTGTTGAAGCTCAGCTGGTTCTTGAGTGTAGAGGAGATGCCATCCATCTTCGCTTGGATAGTCTCCAAGGTCTTGTCGTTAGCGGCAAGTTTCTTTTGGATTGCTTCGTTGGTCTTTGCTTGGCTTAAGACAAGATCCTTCAAGGAAGGTTGGTTAGGATTAAATGAATTTGAGTTACCATTACCTCCTTGGTAGTAGAGGCGCGACTGGTTCCACCCCTGACCTCCTTGTGGACAAAACCCCTTGTTGTTGTTCATGTACATGACTTCTTCCTGGGTTTCGGGGCAGTCGTTCCCAGGATGTCCGACATTCCAACAGACCTCGCAAGTCATACGAGAGTCTAAGGCTTCCAGTACCTGAGTTGGAGCCTTTTCTTGGGGGCGTTCATCAATCTTCTTGATAAGGAGGTCGATCTTAGCGGCGATCATGTATGACTTGGAGATTGGAGACATTCATCGTTCCAACCTTGGTTGGACACCATATTCTCGATCAAAGTTTTGGCCCTGTCAATGGTTAGCAAGAAGAAAGCACCACCTGCAGCAGCATCGACATGATCACGGGCTGTTGGAGTCAACCCGTTGTAGAAGTTCTGCAAAATGAGCCAAGCGTCCATCCCATGGTGAGGACTGTTGATGGTCCTTAAGTGCCAAATCCGACCGTCAACGATACTCTCAAACAAAGGGAAACCATACTTCTTACTCACATATTTGTATCACTAACCTAGCTCCACAGTTGTTTTGGCAGACTTATCATTTCAGGGATGCAAGTCCAAAATGAGAAGAAAACACCAAGAACACGTAGCAATACATACACAGAAGATCATCCGCTGCGACACACTTACAAGAAGGGCCCATTTGCGAGACCAAACCGATGTCAAATGGTGGAAAACACCCAAAGGATAAGATCTAGGCCCACCTACCAGTGTCACGACCAATGGCGGTGGCGAGAGGCGGCACAGGGGGGTCGGCCGCACCCTAGGGTCGGCCGCACCATTCCTTAAGCCCGTCCAGGTGCACTTTGGCGAGAAGATTCCCCTGATACCCTAAGATCGGTTGAAGATGTTTCCATACATAAAGATGGCGGGAACCGACCTCAAGAGCTATATAAGGAGGCCCTCACACTCATTTCAACACACCACCACTTGGAGCCATTCTCTCTACTCTCACCTGTGCCTTGTAATCCTAGGGTAGTGGAGCTAGGCTAGAATCTTCTATTAGCGAATCCAGTGGTCCTCGGGATCGGAGAGCAATCCTTGGTCCTTGGTATGGCTTTGTATTCAACTTGTCGGTATCTTATTCATATTATAGACCTAAGGCTTTGGTTGTTATGTTATCTTGATAGTCTATCATGCTTATTCCTGTTATGCTATCTTGGTAATGTGCCATGCCTTAGTTTGTTGCTTCATTAGTTATACTCTCTATATGCTTAGGCCAGATGATCTGGGTAAGGATAACAGTTCATCGTGCCTTCAGACTTGCCTTAGTGTTTTATTTGTCCATCCGAAGGGTGGGAGATCCGGGGACACTAAGGTAGTAACCTCATACACAAGCGTGGTGCTCGGGTATGCGGGATCCTCCGGATATGCTCGTGCTCCATGGTATTGCAGGGGTAGGCCGCAGAAGGTGACAGCTCTGTTGGTCCACCATGACGTTCCGTCATGCTTAGTGAAGTCCCCCACGTTCGGGTTCGGGGTAGGAGTTCATGCAAAGATGTAATGTCCTGGATCTACTCCGGGATGGGACATTCTCCCTGTTGTCCCTATTTTCCCGGCACCTGCGGTTCTAAGCATGTTTAGAGTGTAACCTTTGCTTGTATGAATAGATGTTATTAGAACTTTGTTGTATGCCTATGCTCCCACTAACCCGTAGGTTTATTAGTTTATTCTTTATCCTGAGTTGGCCCAGTGTGTGTGTCACTCTACCCTATTCATATTATTTATCTTGACTTACCCCTGTTTATGCTATAGTTTGTGGCTTATTCATGTGGCCTTGCTCACGTTCTAAGTAAAATCTTTTACATCATGCTCTCCTTTGGGAAATATAAATAACGATACCCGAATACTCACTGGGTGAAATGCTTCAGCGGTATATCCATGCGCTTGTGGATTCTTTTTGTAAACGTTAAGACATACCACTCACATTTCCAGCGTCGTTGCCTGGGACTCACAATCTTGGTGACGACGTTAAGAAATGTCAACGAGGACACGCTAGGATGTACTACTGAAGCTGTTCCCAAGCTTCAGTTATCGACTCATTGGACGCATGCTGGAAACTGGAAATCCTTCCCCGAAGAGTGTTGGTTTTACCCACCAAGAAGAATTTTGCGAGCAATGCCTTGGCACACTCATCCCAAGTAGTTAGTGCCCTTTTGTTGGTATAGAACCACTATTTTGCTTTCCCCAGAAGAGAAGACAAAAACAGATGGAGTCGGATTACATCCTTCATGACTCCCTTGATGACAAAAGTGTTGCACAGTTCTAGAAATTGTTGGAGATGTGCATTGGCATCCTCTTTGGCCTTGCCACAGAATGGGTTGGCCTGCACCATCGTAATTAGACCTGTCTTGATCTCAAAATTCTCAGCTTCAGTATTAACATTTGGCCCGATTGGGACATTTTCGGCCGAAGGACCTGAGAAGTCACGGAGAGCCTTATGAGCCATAGCCTTGGAAGTTGATGGCGCAATATTGACTGTTTCGCCTGTCGAGAGTGAAATCTAAGGAGGAATGACATGAGTACGAACTCTTCTCAAAAGTGACTCTGGATTCTGAGTGAAATTTTGCGGCATATCAAAACCAGTCATACACTACCCTGTCTTCACACAAATGAGAAAACAAAGCCAAGTTAGCCTGTTTAGACAATTGAACACCATTTCAGAATTTTGTCATCTACTTGATCTATTCTTTTAACTAGTACCTTCCCCGGCAACGGCGCCATAAATGCTTGTTGGTGTTTCATAGCGTCATCACTAGGATAGGTGTTTCCCAGCAATAGCGCAAGAAATGCCGTGGGGTATTTCTTTCGTTACAGAAAGATCCGCAAGCGCACGGAATATCGTTGTAGCATTTTACCTGTGAGTACGGGGTCGTATTTATATTTCCACAGGGAATGCAGCAGTTATTGGAATAGATTAGTATGTTGATTAGTTCTAGCATGGGTATTCACTTGAATAAACAAGGGTAAGATAATATATGCTAAAGAGGTAGTGTGACACACAAGTTACTCAAGCTCTATCTCTATGCAAAGCTTACAGGAAGGGAGAAAGGAAGAAGAAATTTAATCTAAGGACTTATGTACTCCTAACTAAGTATACATCTATACTAAGCACTCATACACATACATACGATTAGGATCGGGCTCTGGGCTCCCAAACACCACCGGGAGACCGCACAAGAAATGGCTAGGTAGCCACTAGTTCTTCACGGCTATTTTATGCACTTCCTACAGCTACTAAACGAATGGGGAGGGTTACGCTAGATGGACAGGGCTGTCACCACCTGCCGCCTACCTCATCTAACCATGGTATAGAGCCGTATCCAGCAACACTGATTAGCCCAGACACCACGTCTATGCTAATAAGCGATACTCTAATGCCCCGTGCGGAGCCCCACCCTCCGCATGGACAGACATCACATTAGAGCAAATATACGAATACTAGAACCAATGTCGTAGCCTAGATGTCTTACCAAGTCTAATCATGCAAGGTATAAGATCTAGATATAAACTAAGCATAGCACACACATCTGAATACACAGAACATATACTATACAAGTACACTAAACTAGAAGATAACTCTATTAAGGAATTCCGAATATTACAAAGGAGAGGAAGAGTAAAACCCATACCGAACACTCCTAGGCAAGACTCGGGAGCCGAAGAAGAGCTACTTCACCTAAACTCCACTATCTTAAAGACTAAGCAAGAGAGGAACTTGAGAGAGAGCAACTTGAGGTGTGTCTTCTATTGTAGCACCCCCCCCCCCTTATATTTATATGGGTGAGTGAGGGAGGTGTGCACCAGCTCCACGGCGTGCAAATGACTTGAGCCTTGCCAAACCGAAATTAGGAGCCAATGGGGAAGCGCCACGTCAAACGAGGTAGGTCGGTGGCTTTCTCCTGGTTCGGCCAGCCCCCTGGTTCGGCCGAACCATGCCTGGTTCAGACCGGGTCCAGGCTGCTCTGGGTGGCTGCCATGTGGGCCCTGGTCCCTCCTGTGCGTGAGTGGGCACCGTCCCAAGTCGATTGCATGCCCTGGTGGTCCCTTCAATCCATGGGAGTCCAAATGGCACGCTCTGATTGGTCGATGTCACTTGCCTTGGATTGAGGCGCTTGTTTAACACTTGAATTCTGCTCAATTTCCCTACATAGCAAATTCTCCAAGGGGAATCTAGATAAATATGCAAGTTAAGTATGCTAGTCATCCCAATTTTGTGATCAATTTGGCGCTCGAAATTGGTCTATAGCGAGCGTCAACACAAACGAAAATCCATTGTGTAATCAAATCTCACATATTTTGATCAAAATCATTTTGTTTTGAGAAAACGTTTAAACTAAAGTCACTCAAACATGCACAAGAGTTCAAGCTAAGTTACGAGAATCCAAAATATTTAGCCCACTCCTCAAAGTGCAAAACCTTTGCTCACATGATTTAAAATGATATCTCCTTTGGCTTCGTGGTCTCTCAAGAAGTGGTGTCTTATGTCAATGTGTTTGGTTTTTGAGTGGTTCACTAGGTTGTTTGCTAGTTTGATGGCACTCTCGTTATCACACAAGAGTGGGATTTTGCTAAACTTACAACCAAAGTCGCTCAATGTGAATCTCATCCAAAGTAGTTGCATGCAACAAGCACCGACAGCAACATACTCGGCTTCGGCAGTGGATAGGGCAATTGAGTTTTGTTTCTTCGAGCTCCAAGACACAAGAGACCCACCAAGAAATTGACAAGTCCCCAATGTACTCTTGCTATCTACTTTGCAATCGGCACAATCCGAATCGGAATAGCCAAGTAGATCGAAAGTGGAGCCCTTAGGATACCACAAGCCAAGGTATGGAGTGAAAACTAGATATCTTAAATTTCTTTTAACGGCCATGAGATGACATTCCTTAGGATTAGCTTGAAACTTTGCACACATGCACACACTAAGCATAATATCAGGCCTAGATGCACAAAGGTAAAGAAGAGATCCAATCATGGAGCGATATACCTTTTGATCCACGGCCTTGCCATCTTCATTAAGATCAAGATGTCCATTTGTTGGCATTGGGGTCTTGATGGGCTTGGCATTCTCCATATCAAACTTCTTCAACATGTCTTTAGTGTACTTGGTTTGACAAATGAAGGTGCCTTCCTTGAGTTGCTTGACTTGAAATCTAAGGAAGAAGGTCAACTCGCCCATCATGGACAACTCGAATCTCTTTGTCATAATCCTACTAAAATCCTCGCACCAAAATTGTTTAGTAGAACCAAATCTAAAGTCATCAACATATATTTGGCACACAAAGATATCTTTATCAACTTTGCGAGTAAAGAGAGTAGGATCGGCTTTGCCTATCTCAAAGCCTTTCCTTAAGAGAAAATCCTTAAGGTATTCATACCATGCTTTAGGAGCTTGCTTCAACCCATAGAGCGCTTTATGGAGCTTGTAGACGTGATTTGGAAATTTGGGATCATCAAAGCTTGGCGGTTGCTCAACATATACCAATTCGGAGATTGGTCCATTGAGAAATGCACTCTTCACATCCATTTGATATAGCTTGAAATCATGGTGAGTAGCATAGGCAAGCAAGATACTAATTGATTCAAGCCTAGCTACTAGAGCATATGTCTTACCAAAATCCAAACCTTCGATTTGTGTGAAGCCTTGAGCATCCAACCTTGCCTTGTTTCTTGTTACCATGCCATGTTCATCTTGTTTGTTTCGAAAGACCCACTTGGTTCCAATGACATTCTGCTTTGGTCTTTCTACTAAGGACCAGACTTCATTCCATGTGAAGTTGTTCAATTCTTCTTGCATTGCCATCACCCAATCCAGATCATCCAAGGCTTCATCTACCTTAAGAGGTTCCAAAGAAGAGATAAACGAGAAATGTTCACAAAAGGTAGCCAAACGAGAATGAGTGGTTACCCCTTTACTTATGCTTCCAAGTATGTTATCCATGGGATGACTCCGTAGAATGGTGTGATGAACTCTCGGGTGTGGATCTGGTGATTGATGTTGAATAGGTTCAGTTTCTTCTTCAGCTTGATGATGATCTTGATGTGTATTCGAAGATTAATCTTCAGAAGTCCGGATGGTCCGGTCCTCTGTCCGGATTGTCCGGACAGAAGACCCGGAGTCTCCGGACGGTTGCCCGGAGTGTCCGGGCTGCGTTGCGGAGTTTGTTGTGGATGACTCTTTAAACATCACTTCATCTTCATCATCTTGATCAGCTGGTTCTTGAGGCTTTATTTCACTTTTTGCTAGCTTCTTGATTGCTTTGCTTGGTGATTCTTCCATACCTACAACATTATCAACTTGCTCCCCTTGAGAGCCATTAGATTCATCAAATGTCACGTCACACACAACTTCAACACAATGGGTGGTTTTGTTGAAGACACGATAGCCATGAGCATTTGAAGCATAACCAAGAAGAAAACCTTCATCAACTTTAGATGCAAACTTAGAGTTCTTGGACTTCTTGTTGAGAATGAAGCACATACTTCCAAAAACTCTAAAGTAAGACACGTTAGGCTTTTTACCAAGTAGAAGCTCGTATGCTGTCTTGTTTAAGATCTTGTGTAGATAGAGGCAGTTGATGGCATGACACGCCGTGTTGATTGCATCTGCCCAAAATTGATCTGAGATCTTGTATTCATCAAGCATTGTTCTTGCGACCTCGATGAGAGTTCTATTCTTTCTCTCAAATATTCCATTTTGTTGAGGTGTATATAGAACCGAGAACTCATGACCAATTCCTTCTTCATCTAAATATGCTTCTATGTTGGTGTTCTTGAACTCGGTGCCATTATCACTTCTTACTCTTTTGATCTTGGTCTCGAATTCATTTTGTGTTCTTTTTGCAAACCTCTTGAATATTTCTTGTACTGCACTTTTGTCAAACAAAAAGAACACCCAAGTGAAGCAAGAATAATCATCAACAATGACTAAACCATATTTGTTACCGCCAATGCTTATGTAGGCCACCGGACCAAAAAGATCCATTTGTAGAAGTTCAAATGGCTTGACGGTGGTCACAATGCTCTTTGATGGATGAGGAATACCAACTTGCTTCCGGCTTGGCATGCACTACAAACACGATCTTTATCAAAAGAAACATTGGTTAGTCCTAGAATGTGATCCCCCTTTAGAAGCTTGTTGAGATTTTTCATCCCAACGTGAGCTAGTCGGCGATGCCATAACCAACCCAAGCTGGACTTTGCCACCAAACATGTGTCAAGTTGAGCATTCTCTTGTGAAAAATCCACTAGATAAAGCTTTCCCTTAAGCACACCCTTGAAAGTAACGGAGTCATCGCTTCTTCTAATGATGCTCACACCCTCGTTAGTGAACAAACAATTGAAGCCCGAATCACAAAGTTGTGAGATGGACAACAAATTGTAACCAAGTGACTCAACCAAAAGAACTTTTGAGAGTGAGAATTTTGAGTTTAAAACAATGTTATCGGTGCCAAGTACTTTTCCTTTGTCATTTCCGGCAAATGTTATGTAGTGATCTCCACTTGATGCTTTAAGTTGATTGAACATGCTTTCTTCTCTGTCATATGATTTGTACATCCACTATTGATCACCCATGTTGATCCACCGGAGGAGTAGCCCTACAAAACAAGATTACTCTTTTCTTTTAGGTACCCAACAATACTTAGGTCCTTGAATGTTAGTCACAAGCACCTTGGGCACCCACACATGGCTTTTCACCTTAGTGTTCCATGTGCGTTTACCCAAGAACTTAACAACCACTTTACCATGGTGGTTCCTAGTCAACACACAGTTTGCATAAAAGGATACATGAGAGGATGATCCTTGAGGCTTGGAATTGTTTGTGCTTGAGGTTTGGAACTTGTCTTGCTTTGATGAGGATGCAACAATCTTGGCACCCTCTTCACATGCAGTGCCTCCCTCAACAAACTTGACATGGCTAGACCTTTGTGTCTTACCATTTCCCTTGTGAATAGGATTAGTCATGTCTACAAGGCCACCTTTTGCTCCCATAGCAGCCGTCTTGTTCTTGACACATGGGATGGTATGTGGTGTGCCAACCTCATTCTTACCAAGTCCCTTACCTTTCTCAAAGCCATACTTGTTCATGTACTTTGATCCAAACCCTTTGGTATGCTTCTCAAACTCACCTATCTTTGATGAATGAGTTGACTTTAGGGCTTGCTCATGAAAAGGTTCTTCAACTTGCAATAGTTGAGTGAGTCTAGCAATCTGCTTCTTCATGGCATTCACTTAGCATGGTTAGTGCCACAAGTTTGAATATCAAAATTGTAACAACGTGCACAACCATTACTTGTTGATGGACTAGATGAGCTTAATGTCTCACTAGTCTTAGAAGAGCTTTCTAAAAGAATGTTGAATTGAACTTCATGTCCCTTGTGAATGGTTTGCAAGTTTGCTAAGCTTTCTTGAAGGTTTTCATTATCATTCTTCAAGTTGGCATTAGTGTCATTAACCAAAGACAATTCTTTAGTTAAATCATGCACTTTATTCATTGCACTAGTGAGTGACTCTTGCACCTCAAGAAAAAATGCCATCCTTGGCAATCAGTGAGTCCTCAAGCTTCTTGTTTTCCTCCCATTCATTGGTGAGGTCCTTCTCAAGAGCTTCGGATTTTTCTCTCTCAAGCCTAAGCAATTCTTCTTGTGATTCAAGAGTCTCATCTAAATAATCTAGTTTCATCATTAGTTTCATTATTCTTGTTGCGGCCTTTTTGCCATATTGTCTAACAAGGTTAGCAACTTCATCTTCCTCATCTAGTTCATCATCCGATGAGTTTGGAGATATTATCGTTAGGTTTTTCGCCATGAGGCACATCATTGGAGCTTGATCTTCATCATCAGTGAGATCTTCAAATAAACTTGTGGGATAAGGTGGAGAAGCTTCAAAAGCCATGGTTGCAACTTCTTCATTGTCAGAGTCACTTTCTTCATTGGAATCCCATTCTTGACCAAGATGAGCTTCACCGGCGGACTTCTTGTATCTTGGCTTGTCCCTTCTTGATGAACTCTCCTTGTTGTCCTTGTTCTTGTTCTTCTCTTCTGGACAATCCGCAATGAAATGCCTAATTTTCTTGCAACCGAAGCAAGGCTTGTTGGATCTTCTTCTAGAATCATATTTTTCCTTGCTCTTTCTAAAGTTACGAAAGTTACCCTTCCTCATGACTCTTCAAAAGTTCTTGATAAAGAAAGTCATTTGCTCATCATCTAATTCATCATCTTCCTCATTGCTTGAGTTTTCATTCTTTGAGGATGATTGAGTAACCTTTTCTTTGCCTTTGGATTGAGTTTGGAGAGCCAACCCACTGTTCTTGGCGGTTTGCTCTCGATGTTCGGCTAGGTCTTGATTGATTTTGACTCTTATCAATTGATCATGATGTGCTTCTATTCTTCAAAGAACATTCTCAGGGGTGAAGTGCTTGAATCCTCTTTCGGCCCTTATCAAACTAGGAAGAGTGACATCCCTAGCCATATAGACGGTCAAAAGCTTGTCCACAATCTCACGATCACCCCATTTGTCACCTTGAAGTGACTTGATTTGATTTGTGATCTTCTTCAAGCGGTTGTACCTCTCTTTGACGGAATCATCTTTCTTCATGGAGAATAAACTTAGTTCATCCTCCAAAGTCTTGATCCTTGATTCACGTACCTTTCTTGAGCCTTGATGATTCACTTGGAGTGTATCCCAAGCGTCCTTGGCGGTGCGGGCATCCTCAATCTTGTCAAATTCTTCGGAACTAACGGAGGTGTGAAGAATGTTCAATGTTTGATAGTTTCGTTGCATCACAAAAGCTTGAAGTGGTGTCGGTGTTTCATCTTCATCCGGGATATCACATCCAACTTCAACAACTTTCCAAAGATCCTTGTGAATAGCGCACAAGTATCCAAACATCTTTGTTCTCCATTGATTATAGCCCGTCCCATCAAACTAAGGAGGCTTCCCCATGTGAATTGAGGCGTTGTGATCGGTTGGGAGTTGAAATGTGTAATCATGACCAACTTGATGATAGCTTGCCTTCTTCATCTTTGATGTGCTAGTAGATCTTCCTTTGCGATCTGAGTCGGAATCACTTGACTCGATCACAATCATGGTGGTTGATTTCACTTTCTTCTTTTGCAATTGCCTTCTCTTATTCCACGCCTTACACTCTTCAAATGACAACTCTTCATCGGATGTCTCAATTTCATCTTTATCTTCATGTGTGTTGTTCTTTTCTTCTCTTTTGACCCACTTGTTGCTGTTGCTTTCTCATCATCGAGTTTGCCTCCCGAGGTGTTGTTCTTGCCCTCTTCATCCGTAGGATTGATTTGATTCTTAGGATCACTTGACATCTTGATTCTCCGAGCGGTTAAGCTCTAAGATGGAGAAACCCGCTCTGATACCAATTGAAAGGACCTCAAGATGCCTAGAGGGGGGTGAATAGGCGATCTGCAACTCAAAGATATTTTTTAAACTGTTAGTACCATAGGAAACCCGGACACTCCGGGTTTACATCCGGAGAGTCCGGACAAGAACACTCGACAGCAAAACTATAGAATTTAATGCTGAAAATTGAATCAAGTAAATTTGCAGGTACCTGGGTATCCTATAGAGTGTATGTCAACAGTTTGGTTCACCTAGAGAGTAGTAAACTGGTAGATCGGCGTCAAACCCTAGAAATGAGATAGCATAAACAAGAGCCAAGGAAAACAAGTAACAAGCATACAAAGAGATAATGATTTGTTTCCCGAAGTTCACTCCCGAAAGAGCTACGTCTCCGTTGAGGAAGGGCTCAACAAACGGCGTTCAAGAACCCCTATACTCCTCACCCAAGGGCGAGACCAATGCTCAAGCCCGAGGTCACTTACTATGGATTCCTCGGAGAGGAATGGCGAGTACAAACTTCTTGTGATGCTCACAACTTGCTTGAGCACTCACAAGTGACGCCTAGCCGCCTAGGAGCTTAAGGCTCCAAGAGTAACAAACTCGAATCCACCAGCTTGACGAAGTTCTAGTGCTCAGACAGATGGAATGGACGGTGACTTGCACTAATCTTTGCTCTTGCTTCACTCTCACTTAAATCCCCCAAAGGATTCACTCAAGAATGCAAGAAAGGGGGAGTGAGAGAGCTCTTTTAGCTTGTTGTTGTGCTGAGTACGATAATGAGGCAAGAGAGAGTTGAATGAAGGGGGTGACAGGGTATTTATACTTCCTCACACAGAAACTAGCCGTTGGCTCAGGGTTACCCGGAGATCCGGGTATATGTCCGGATACTCCGGACCAGGTGTCCGGACATTCCGGATAGTAACCCGGACACTCCGGGTAAAGTTCAGTTTTACTCTCATGTGACTTTTGAGCGGTATTTGTGGCTCACAAGTGTTTGTAGGAATATCTTGAGCACTATTTCCAAGTCAAGACCTGCAGAATCAAAGTCCCTCTTGATAATACGGCGTTCCTATACTCAAATTATAAAAATAAAATTCTAATCTCCGAGTATCTTTCAACCACCGCTTTTCATTTCCTTTTGAGGGTCTTGCTTCACCGTTTGGTTTTCTTAATCAACTCAGTCACCTGCACACATGCTAGATAACACAAATAAACCTATATGTGTTTTGTCATTAATTACCAAAACCCACTTAAGGGCCTAGATATCTTTCAGACCGGTTGAGGTTTAAGTAGACATCCAGCTAGGGTTTTGCAAGGGCACTGCTCGTGGACGGCCGGCAAACCTTGACGTGCGGGCTGAGACGCATGGCGTGCTGTTGGCGTTTTTTAGCGTCATCGCTAGGATAGGAGCTTTCCAGCAACGGCGACAGAAATGCCGTGGGGTATTTCTTACGTTACAGAAGGATCCCCAAGTCTCCATCCATGTCAAGGACTACGAAGTCCGTGGGGATAAACGAGTCCATGAATCCCTCAGGGTATTGGATCGTCGAATCTGCAAGCTGCACACACATAAAAGTCGGGGACAATGCCGGACATCCAAGATTTTTGAATGTTACCTTGGGCATAATGTTAACACTTTCTCCAAGGTCGCAAAGAGCTTGCTTGAAGTGATTGTCGTAGATGATACAACTAATCACCAGGTATCCTAGATCTTCCACTCTTGGTGCTATTAGTTCACCTCGCTGCATCCTGCGTGGGCGTGCAAGATTCCCTACATAGTTAGCAGTAGAAATGCCCTGCACTGGCTTACCCCCAACATGTGCTAATGGTGTTTACGCTTTCCAGGGGAGCCTCGGGTTGCCCCGGGATCTTTCTTGTCTCTGCAGAAGGAATAGTAGCGGCTAGCTGAGCTAGTTGAGTTTCAAGCATCTTGTTGAAGCTCAGCTGGTTCTTGAGTGTTGAGGAGATGTGATCCATCTTTGCTTGGATATTCTCTAAGGTCTTGTCATTAGTGGAAAGCTTCTTTTGAATCGCTTCATTGGTCTTTGCTTGGCTTAAGACAAGATCCCTCAAGGAAGGTTGGTTAGGATTAAATGAATTTGAATTACCATTACCTCCTTGGTAGTAGGGGCGCGACTGGTTCCACCCCTGACCTCCTTATGGATGAAACTTGTT
Organism: Panicum miliaceum; assembly: GCA_032594955.1. NCBI lineage: Eukaryota > Viridiplantae > Streptophyta > Magnoliopsida > Poales > Poaceae > Panicum > Panicum miliaceum. The sequence continues at coordinate 42,049,229 of CM064056.1, read as the reverse complement.
GTTGTTGTTCATGTACATGACCTCTTCCTGGGTTTCGGGGCAGTCGTTCCTCGAGTTTCCGACGTTCCCACAGACCTCGCAAGTCATACGAGAATCTAAGGCTTGAAGTACCTGAGTTGGAGCCTTTTCTTGGGGGCGTTCATCAATCTTCTTGATGAGGAGGTCAAGCTTAGTGGTGATCATGTCCGTCTCCTTGACGGAGTGCATGCCCCGCTGGCGATGTTGGAGACGTTCGTCATTCCAACCTTGGTTGGACACCATCTTCTCGATCAAAGTTTTGCCCTGTCAATGGTTAGCAAGAAGAAAGCACCACCTGCAGTAGCGTCTATATGATCACGGGTTGTTGGAGTCAGCCCGTTGTAGAAGTTCTGCAAAATGAGCCAAGCGTCCATCCCATCGTGAGGACACGCTAGGATGTACTCCTGAAGCCGCTCACAAGCTTCAGTTATTGACTCATTTGACGCCTGCTGAAAACTGGAAATCCTTCCACGAAGAGCGTTGGTTTTACCCAACGGGAAGAACTTCGCGAGGAATGCCTTGACGCACTCATCCCATGTAGTCACCGCACTTTTGTTGGTGTACAACCACTGTTTTGCCTTCCCCAGAAGAGAAAACGGAAACAAACGGAGTCGGATTGCATCCTTTTTGACTCCCTTGATGATAAAAGTGTTGCACAGTTCGAGGAACTATTGGAGATATGCATTGGCATCCTCATTGGCATTGCCACAGAATGGGCTGGCCTGCACCATCGTAATGAGACCCGTCTTGATCTCGAAATTCTCAGCTTCAACATTAACATTTGGCCCGATCGGGACATTGTCGGCCGAAGGAGCTGAGTAATCACGAAGAGTCTTCTAAGCCATAGCCTTGGAAGTTGATGGTGCGATATTGACTGTTTCACCTGTCGAGAGAGTAATCTGACGAGGAACGACGCGAGGTCGAACTCTTCTGAAAAGTGACTCCGGATTCTGAGTGAAATTTTGCGGCAGATTGAAACCAATCATACACTACCCTATCTTCACAAAAAAGAAAGAAGACAAAGCCAAGTTAGCATGTTTAGACAATTGAATACCATTTTAGAATTTCATCAACCACTTGATCTATTCTTTTAACCAGTGCCATCCCCGGCAAAGGCGCCAAAAATGTTTGTTGGCGTTTCATAGCGTCATCACTAGGATAGGTGTTTCCCAGCAACAGCGCCAGAAATGCCGTGGGGTATTTCTTACGTTATAGAAGGATCCGCAAGCGCACGGAATACTGTCGTAGCATTTTACCCGTGAGTACGGTGTTGTATTTATATTTCCGCAGGGAAGGCGGTGGTTATTGGAATAGATTAGTATGTTGATTAGTTCTTGCATGGATATTTTATTGAATAAATAGGGGTAAGATAATATATGGTAAAGAGGTAGTGTGACACACAAGTTACTCAAGTTCTATCTCTATGCAAAGCTTATAGGAAGGGAGAAAGGAAGAATAAAGCTAATCTAAAGACTTATGTACTTCTAACTAAGCATACAGTCTATACTAAGCACTCATACACATACACATGATTAGGAACGGGCTCTAGGCTCCCAGGCATCACTGGGAGACCGCACAAGATATGGCTAGGTGGCCACTAGATCTTCACGGCTATTTTATGCACCTCCTACAGCTACTACACGAACGGGGAGGGTTACGCTGGACGGATAGGGCTGTCACCACCTGTCGCCTACCTCATCTAACTATTGTATACAGCCGCATCCAGAAACACTGATTAGCCTAGACATCATGTCTACGCTAATAAGCGATACTCTAATGCCCCGCGCGGAGCCCCCACCCTTCGGATGGACAGACATCACACTAGAGCAAACATACGTATAGTGGAACCAACGCCGTAGCCTAGATGTCTTACCATGTCTAATCATGCAAGATATAAGACCTATATATAAACTAAGCATAGCACACACGTCTGAATACACAGAACATAAACTATACGAGTACGCTAAACTAGAAGATAACTCTATTAAGGAATTCCGAATATTACAAAGGAGAGGAAGAGTAAAACCCATACCAAACACTCCTAGGAAAGACTCGGGAACTGAAGAAGAGCTACTTCACCTAAACTCCACTATCCTAAAGACTAGGCAAGAGAGGAACTTGAGAGAGGTTGCAACTTGTGGTGTGTTCTATTGTAGCACCCCCCTCCTTATATTTATAGAGGTGAGTGGGGGGGTGTGCAAAAGTTCCTCGACGCCCAAATGACTGAAGCCTTGCCAAACCGACGTTAGGAGCCAATGAGGAAGCGCCACGTCAAAGGAGGTAAGTCGGTTCGCCCTTGCTGGGTCGGCCGACCTAGGGGTGTCGGCCGACTTGGGCCTGGCCCAGATCAGGTCCAGGTTGCTCTGGGTGGCTGCCATGTGGGCCCTGGTCGTTCCTGTGCATGAGTGGACGCTGTCCTAAGTCGGTTGCCTGCTTTGGTGGGCCCTTCAATCCATGGGAGTCCAAATGGCACACTCTAATTGGTCGACGTCACTTGCCTTGGATTGAGGTGCTTGTTTAACTCTTGAATTCTGCTCAGTTTCCCTACATTGAAAATTCTCCAAGGGGAATGTGGAAACGATATTATTCTAGATAAATATGCAAGTTAAGTATGCTAGTCATCCCAATTTTTTGGTCAAATTGACGCTCAAAATTGGTCCGTAGCGAGCATCAACACGTGCATCCGGCCGCGCGGTGCTAGGGCTTGTGAGAGTGCGCGGGCAATCAAGGTGGTTTGTGGGGCACGTGGGTGGCATGAGTTGCTGCAGGCGAGGCCGTTGGGCCCCTTTGTCACGGAGCGGGGGCGTATACAGCGCGGGCAGGTGAGCATAGCGGAGCAGAAAGCGAGGCGCGGCGCCAGCGTTGGATGGATGGGAGGAAGAGGAAATCTTACATTTGGGTCCGGGGTGTCAGTGACGGGAAGTGAGGCTGCGGAGCTGGGCTAGCTCATGAGCCGTGTGGAAGCAGGCCGCAGACAGGGCGTTGGCAGGTTGGCTCGGTCTTTGGCCGCTGGGGGGCTGCGGGGTTGACGCTGGGCGTCGTGGGCCGGGGCGAAGCGGCGCTGTGTAGGGCCAGCCGGGTTGGGTGTGTAGGCCTGGTTAGGGTTTAGGTTCTTGGTTCGGGCTACGTTGAGTTGGGTCCAGGGTAGGGTAGGCCGAGCTAGGGTTAGGGTTAGGTGGGGCTCGCGTAGGGTAGCTTGTTAGTTTTTATAGTCTTTGAATTCGAATTCGGATGGCACAACCCGAATTCAAATTCCACTCAATTCAATTAGGGAAGGAATTGAATCCAAATCGAATCCAAGATAAACAAGGTAGATTCAATAAAGTCCAACTAAATCCAAATGCAGCACACTAACAATAGTATCCTTAATTCAAATTAAATTTAAATTACTAGGAATTTGGTGTAGAAGAGAGGCCATTCTTACATTAATTCTAGCTTCTAGCACATTGCACAAAAAGTTTTTGAAAATCCATATTTTTTTGCATTTATAACATTCCGGGAAAATCTGGGATGTTACACTATACTAAGCAAGACAATGCGAATTGATCTAGCGAAGATAAGCTAATATCGATAACTCTTGAATAAATAGACTGAGAAAGAAGCGATACGCCGTCGATCAAAAGACCTAGTTACTCGGTAGACGCGGAACTTACCAGCAAGTCGGAGATCGAAGCGATGCAGGCCTGTGAACTAGAAAAACTCGTTGAAAAGAGAAAAAAAAAAGCTAAGAATAGGGTTTAGTGAAGTTGCTAACAAAAGAAAAGTAAACGGGTGTTGTATTGATTCGGATATCTGTTTACAAGCCCGAGGGCTGATATATATTGCCTTAGCTATGACTCTTTGTCGATTACGACATTACATTGCTTGACCAAAAAGAAAAAGACTCAAAAAGAAAAAGACTTCCTAAACGAACTAACAGTACACAACTCAAACTTCCTAAGATAACTTGCTGACGTCATCCATCAGCGATAATCTGCCCCATCGGCTTACGATGCTTCATCGGCCAGCTCCACCTTCACCATCGGCTTTCTCTCTCTTCCCTTGCATCGATCAGACACGTTCCAAAAAATGGTGTCAATAGAACCATGTGGATTCCTAGTAGGTCTAGTCCCGGATCCTTCGATGAAGGTGATGCCTTAGAGGGCCAGCTGCAGGAAGATGGGATATATAGCACCGAGGATAAGCCCCGCTACAACGACATGTGTCATATTCACTATTATGACCAAAGCCACGACCTCCACTACCACAACCAAAGCCACAACTTTCCATGTACCTAACAATTCATGAATTCACACAAACTCCAACAAATTCTAATGCAATAATTATAACAACAAATTCTAATGCAGTAATATAAGAATAATAATGATAAATTCTAATGCACTAATCACAGGAACATATTCTAATGCACTAATCACCACTAATGATTCCCCACAAAATCCATACAAATTCCTTAAGTTCCTTTACTAAACTAAAATTTTATAGAAATGTCATACAAATTCCATATATATTCCTAAAAGTTCTATATTCCTACAATAAACATATATTCCTATATTTTATTTATATTAAAATTAAAAACTGAAAAAAAGATCCTTACCCCGCGGCATTGGTGGTGTCGCGTGGAGAGGTGTTGCTAGTGGGGATCATAGAGGCGGCGGTGGGTCGGCGGTGCGGACCGGGTCGGAGGTGGTGGGTCTGAGGTGGTAGGTCGGAGGAGCGGCGCGGACATCGGAGGTGGACGTTGAAGCCAGGGAGTCAGAGGAGCGGAGGGGGTCGAAGGCGTGGTGGGGTTGGCGACACAGACATTGGAGGCGGCGGATCGGAGGCGAATGACGGCAGTGGAGGAGGCACGAGGAAGAGGCACATGGAGTGATTTCAGCAGCCTAGCTGTATCGTTTCGATTGCACAACAGGCTTTAAAAATTTTGCTTCGCTTCCCTGCTAATACATAGATTCATTTGTGCTTGCGAGCACATATATCACCCGCCAACACAACTTTTGGGCCGCCGTCTATGTACAAGTAATCCGCCTCACTCCCTCTAAAAGAACACATATGCGTGGTGTAGTGGTGAGGAGACACCTTAAAAGCTGTTAAACTGGGTTCAAATCCCCTTGGGCACAAGTATTTTTTAATTTTTTTTCTTACAATTGTCCGTGTAGTATTAGATATATATATATATATATTGAGTACCAATGGTGGTCAACCCTGGATGATGAGTGATTGACAACGTTGTGTGATTTGATGTATCTCTTGGTTCGTAATGTGCAGGCGTAGAATGCGACGTGGCGGTCGACGACATGTGGTGAAGGTTAAGCGAAATGTTCATGCCGATGGATCAAGGGTGGTGAAAGGTGAACGCGAGTAGGCTTGGACCGAGGAACTCGAGGAGTCCGGGCGAAGTAATGGGCGATCCACGTGGTGCACGGAAGAGCAAGAGTACATGGCGTGATGAAGACGGCGTCGGCTGAGTCAGGGAGGATGGCGATGGCAAGTTCGAGTAGGCTACCCGTGCGATCGGAGTGCGAAAGATTTGAAGGCATCGTGGCACTTGGCGGGAGGTCGGACATGCGTCACCATCGAGATTTTGACCGGTTTGACCTTAGAACCGGGGGTGAGTCGCGCCTTGCGGAGCGTGCAAGAAGATTTGACTAGTTTGGCCTCAAAACCGGGGGCGCGTCCGGATGGCGGTGATGGAGGGCACGTGGCGTCATCACGAAGCTTGCATCGAGGCGAAGCAAAGTCGTGAAGGCGACATGTCAGTCCGATGGTCCAATAAAAAGTTGAACAATTTTAACTCTAGAGGGTATTTGAGTTATGTGCTTCATGTAAGGGTATTTTGATCATTCGCCAAATGCCTATATTTACGTGGAGGGGCTGTTTGGGCAAGCCACCAAACCTCTTGTATCTCTTGTATCTCTTATTTGGAGGCTCTCTCATTTATTTTGTAAAAACTAGAGCTAGAGAGATATGGGTGAATCTTTAATCTTTTTACCATCTTAACTTTGTACTTAAGATTGGCTGGTCCGAACCTCGCAAAGGAATGCGAAGATAAGTTTGTGTCCTTTGCATCATCCCGAGATTTTTCTTTTTCTCTATTTTTGGGGGATTTTCGGATGATTTTTCGTTCGTCGAAATTTGCCGCGATTCGAGCCGGATTTCTTGAGGAGTTTTCTTGCTAGGATCGTCTTTAGCACTATTGATTCAATCCCCCACCCCAATCTCTCACGAACCGGCTCAGATTTTGAAGTTTTTCCCAAATTGCGTTCTTCGAAGAGGCGTTCGGATTTTCGCTCGATTCGCAGTGAATTCTTGGTGGTTTTGCGATCTCTTTCCTGGATCTATTAGAGCTTGTGTCCGTGCTTCTATAGCTCAAATCTTGTTCGGATTCGTTGCGTTTTGAAGGAGTATTTTGGAATCAAAGTTTGGACGTTTGCTTTTGTTCTTTGTTCTGTTCATCGACTTGAACTCCGGAGGGACGCAGCACGCGAGGTGCGGGACTCACGCAGCGGGCAGGCGGGCCTCGGCTCGTGTGGCGAGCACGCAGCCCGGCGACGGCGCGGAGGCTCACGCTGCCAGCTAGGCGAGCGGCGGCGCTCGCAGGCAGGCTCGGGGAGGCGGCGAGCAGCAACGCTCGCACCGTCGCACGCGTCGCGAGCACGCGCTGCAGCCCGGGCCGCAGGCGGCCCACGCGCGCACGCGGCCAGCAGGGGCTTCTTATCTATCTCGTGGAAGATGGACCATCCATCTTTAAAGCTCACTTTGGCCCAATTAGCTTAAGATATGGTGAAAATAGAAATTATTTCCTTAAACAATTTGATAGAATTGATTAAATATTTTTTAAAACATGTTCAATATTTGATACTCAAATGTTGAAATTGTGAAGATAAAATGTTGAAACTAGAATAACAAAATGTTGAAATGGCAAAATTGAAATGTTGAACTTCTTCTCTGCAGCTCCTTCTTCTCCGGCGAGCATCTTTCCCAGCGGGATTCTTCTCCGGCGCAGCACTGGGCAGCGCGGTGGCTCGGTGCGGCGCAGCACCGGTGGCGGGGCCGCAGGCGGCGGCGTGTGGCCTCGGGATGGTGGCGCGCGTCCATCGGGGCCGCGGGATGGCGGCGCGCGGCCGTTGTGGCCGCGGGACGGCAACCGGCGGCGGCGGCGGGTAGCGAGCGGGCAGAGCATAGGGAGGACAGCGGGCAGTGGGTTGGAGGAGTGAGAAGGAAGAAGGAGGTGGGGTTAGTGTTTGGGTGGGATCCAAAGCTTATAGTTGGTTTGCACGAATCTAAAATACTGGGAGGTGGGTAAGCCAAGATCTACCAGAAGATGGATAGGAAATCCGCGGCCAGCAGGCCGCTCGGCTTGGCCCAAGCGCAGCGTAGCGGGGCAGGCAGCCCACCAGCGGCTCGCTAGCAAGCCAGGGGCAGCAAGCCTCCGCACGGGCCAGAGCAGGCCATGTACTAGCAGGCCACCGAAACAGCCCAGGAGCTGGCGTTCCAGCCAGTGCGAGCAGGAGAAGGCCAGCAAGCTGCAGTAGTGCACAGCAGCAGGCAGGTAGCAGGCCAACAGCAAGCTAGGTTCTCGGTTTGCATTTCTCTCTCTTTCCACTCATCAATTAATTCCTGATCTATGTTTAGATTAGATTGTTAGTGCTGCTCTCTCTAATGTTGATTAATGTGCTGCGTGCTTTAATCTTTTGTTGATTAGTTTTTGTTCATGCTAATCTTGGTTAATCTTTGTATGCTTTGTAGTACTAATCTTTTTAGTGAGACTTGTGATCAGTCTTTTGTTAAGCTTTGCTTTCGTTTGATTTTGAGCTATACTCACATGCTTGATCAAGTGAACTTTTGTTGATAGTTTTGCTCGAGTGAATCGCTTTACATTGGCTTCCGCTGTGTATCGTGCTTTCAATGTTTTGGTTAATTGATGCTTCCACTTTACGCCGAACTTTGTGAACCATTCCTAAGGTGAGCTTGTCACTAGTTGACTCGTGTCATTTTGACGGTGTGTTGTGGAGTGGCAATCGGAACATATGCCTTGTTCTCGGATCGGCGAGAAGTTTTAAAGGCTTCATTCACTGCCCCCTCTCTGGTCGCCCGTTTAGGTCCTTCAATTTTGAGCTCGTATCAATTTAGCATATTTAATTTTTTGCAAAATATGAATTATTGTGAGGTAAATTGCACTAAAAGTAGTCTTATATGCCCCAATAGATTGCGTAGGATGTTTCCATGGTGGTGGTGGCTAGATTTGCATAAATGATCTATCGTAACAGTGTGACATGTGCCCTGTGTTCATGCTCTTACAATCTCTTGCGCGGAACGCTAGGATCGTGAAAGGATCTGTTGCCTTGTAGGACTGCAGCATTCGAAGGTCAAATCAAAGGTGGAGATTTAAATATGCTTTGAATGAGAACTGTGTTTTATATTCTATTCATGCTTGGAGCTACGGCTTATACAGTCTAGGCTTCCAGATTAGTTACCTCTTGTTTCTATCTATTATCCATATATGCTTACAATTAGATATGTTCTCTCCATCTGTTTCATCAAGCTGTGTCAGACCCATTTTCTGCAATGAAAGTGGCCAACTATATAGGAAACATGTCTACAAATTGAATAGAATGCCTCAAGCTAGTGTATCTAATCCTGACAAGATATTTACAAGTCAGATGTGGCAAGAATTGTTTACACAATCAGGAACAAAACTCAAAATGAGTTCAACATACCACCCTCATAGTGATGATCAAACTGAGAGGGTAAATCAACATACTACCCCTTGCAAGCTCTGCATTACCATCAGACAACTTGTCTGTGCAGCCGGAGTGGGTAAAGTAGTATTCAACTGCCAGTTAAGATCTACTGAATCCGGTGCGGACGAAGAAGCCCAATGTTCGTCTTAATGGGCCGGAGTGGGTAAAGTGGTATCCAGGCCCATGGCAAAAGAAGAAATGCATCAGTGTGGGGGTGGCAAGCGATGGAGGCACTCGATTAGTAATTGCGTGCTGTGTGCCGGGCCGGCATAGTCGCCGCTAGTGAAGCAACCTTACCTGAGCAGCCCAGGACCCGTGCGGTGCCGGCCTGGAACGGCCCAATTCCCAGCGCTTCCGCCTGCCGGCCGCACAGCAAGAAGCAGGTGCGAGCAGGGTCATAGGATCATGACCTGGGGTATATTCGCCGTAAGCGATTGTTGCACGCCAGGACAAATCCGTATCGATGTTCGAGCGAGCAAGTAATCGGTGCAAATTGTCCTTTTCCTTCTCCGTGCTTCACGCGAACTCATCAATTCAAATTTTGTATGCGTAACAACAGACAACCGACCAGTAATCTTGCACTGATCTCTGGTTGCTGGCCGGTTTATCAGCTCATCTCTCATGTGCTCGTCGTCAAGTAAAAAAAAGGATATTCTGGGTTCATCATTGCGTAGTTATTCCTCTGCGGGCTCATAACTTTAATAGACATAGGTGTTAGAGAATGATGGACAAATTCAGGCCACAGCTAATCAGTGCTCTCTCTAATTTGTTTATACTCTAGTCGCAGTAGTAATATTTTGTAAGTAAATTATAAATAAGTATACTTAATTTCTTTTATCTATTATTGCGGTAACTTTTAGTCTTTATCAGTCTATCCAGGCTGAAATCTCGAGTTAGTCCTTTGTGCTTGCAATTTTTAACTAAAAGTGACAGGCGATGTACTCATTGACAACCACACACATGTACTTAGTCACAAGATTTGTCGTCAGATGTATGTATTCTGACAAGATTTGTCGTCCAAGTCTCTCAGATGTATGTATTCTGTCAATGTGTTCGTGCCCATAAATGATTTCTTAGTAGTTAACCCAAATTACTAAAGTGATACACTCTCGGGTCATATAAGTATATATGTGCAAACAAAATTAGTGTCAACATCTACCACATTAAATGGTAAGTTTACTTGAGATATTTGGTTGGTAGATCTCAGTATCTCACAAGGCTTTCTTAAAAAAGAAATATCCCACACACCTTCCTGACCGAAGTGGCAAAGTCAAGAATAGTAGTATTTCCTGGGGCCCACCTTCTTTGAGATTCCAATCCTATTGAGCTATAAATACAGCCAGGTTTGCCGTTTGCCACTCGCCGAGAGCAACAGCACAGCCACTGCAGTGAGCAATGGCAGGCTCAGAGTCAGATCAGAGCGTTCACGTGCTCCTAGTCTGGTACCCGACCCAGGGCCACATCAACCCGCTGCTTCAGTTCGGGAAGCGGCTCGCCGCCCACCGCGGCGTCCGATGCACCCTGGTGGTGACCCGGTACGTCCTCGGCTCAGGCAAGCAGCCGCAGCCCGGCGCGGTCCACGTCGTCGCTTTCTCCGACGGCTGCGACCGCCGTGGCTACGACGAGGTCGGTGACGAGCGGGGCTACCTGGCGCGCCTCGAGTCGGCCGGTTCCGAGTCCCTTGGTGAGCTCCTCCGTACCGAGTCGGCGAAGGGCCGGCCCGTGCGCGCCGTGGTGTACGACACGCTCCTGCTGTGGGTGCCGCGAGTGGCGCGGCGGCACGGCGTTTCCTGCGCGGCCTTCTTCACCCATGCGTGCGCGGTGATCGTGGCGTACGCGCACGCATGGGCGGGGCAGCTTACCCTGCCAGTGGGGGATGCGCCGCCGGAGCTTCCAGGACTGCCGGTGACGCTTGGAACGGCCGATTTCCCGAAGGACCTGAGCGACCCGGACAGCCACTTGGTCTACCGCGACCTGATGCTGCAGCAGAGCCAGGAGCTCGAGGTGGCAGATCACGTTCTCATCAACTCCTTCCACGAGCTGCAGGTCGAGGTAATCGAGTGTCCCCTCTTGATTTGGAGTTTGGAATCTTGGGTATGGTGACTCATGGCATGTTGAAAAATTGACAGGAAGCGGAGTACATGGCGTTAACATGGGGCGCCATGACGGTTGGTCCAACAGTACCGTCGGCATACCTCGACAACTGCCTCGCCGACGACATAAGTTACGGCTTCCACCTGCACACCCCTATGGCGGCAGAAAGAAAGGCTTGGCTCGACGAGAGGCATGTGCGCTCTGTCGTATATGTCTCCTTTGGCAGCCTTGTCACCCTAGGCTCGGATCAGATGGCTGAGGTGGCTGAGGGACTCTACAACAGTGGCAAGGCCTTCTTGTGGGTTGTCAGGGCCTCGGAAACTTCAAAGGTGCCAATAGGCTTCACCGACAAGGTGAAGGCAAGAGGCCTTATAGTGACATGGAGCCCGCAGTTGGATGTGCTAGCGCACCAAGCCATTGGGTGCTTCGTGACGCACTGCGGATGGAACTCAACTGTTGAGGGAGTAGCTGCTGGTGTACCGATGGTGGCGATGCCACAGTGAGCAGACCAACCGACGAATGCCAAGTACATTGAGGACGTGTGGCGAGTCGGTGTTAGGGTGCGACCCGATGCGGAAGGAATGGTTCGGAAGCTGGAGCTGGAGAGGTGTGTGAGAGAGGTGATGGAAGGAGAGACGAGCAAGCAGTTTAGGTCGAATGCTCAGAGCTGGAGCGAGAAAGCAAAGAAGGCCATGGCTGAAAGGGGCAGCTCGGACAGTAACATGGTGGAGTTCCTTTCCAAACTTCGAACGAACAGATTTGCATACAAGCATGTGGTGTGAAGGCTGGAAAAGTTTTTGCCTTTGATGGGTTGAACGAGTTGCTCGTCCAACCTTAGCTTATCGATGTTCCATGTCAATCCTATCTGTACTGGATTTCACTGTATCACAAACAGAATGGTAGCGATTGCCTTAATAAAATAGGAAAAAAATATTTTCCACCAAGGAGCATCTAGGCTAAATTTATATTTTTCCTATACTAGGTATGTGCCCGTGCGTTGCCACAGGCAATGAAAATTATAATTTTATATCCAAATATTGTCAAGCATATTGAGACAATTGTTCCAAGCTTTCATAAACCATTTGATAAAATATAATCCACCATCGACAAAATAGTGAAAAGACCTGTTAGAATTTTCGAATAGTTTACACCTTACTCCTACTAATCATTTGATGACAATGCTAAAAGGAAGAAAAAACAGGAGGAAAAAACATCGCAGATTCTATTAGAGATGCAAAAAGATTACATAAATGGAACAAGCACCAAGAAGGATCTATCTCAAACTTAATAGGCAGAACATCCTTAGTAGCCCAACATAATTTATTCCATTTCTTACATGATTGTGGCATTTTACACGTAAGGAACAATAGGTTCAACCAAGACAGGGTATGTGCATGTATTTGCATGACAAGAATGATTTCCCCTTTGGTTATAAAGCGAACTGGTATAACCTTGTGAGTGACATGAATAAGAACAAAAAAAATGCTTGACAGATGTATGCCTACCATGGTAACCAATGTGATAGATGAATACCAAAAAATCATGCCATCAGAATTAAACATAGATTGAAAGGATCAACCAGGAAACTCACATATTTCCTAAATAATAAGAAGCCCTTTGAATACACATAAAAACAGTCGAAGATTTTAGATATGGCAAGCTGCTACCAGTTGAAAGCTATGCAAGATTTCCAAATACTGTTGAGTTAAAATACTGAAAATTCTATCATGGATTTCAAGGTTGTTTGTCTGTCAGGCTAGTATACCATTCGGGCCAAGACTAAACCAGAAGCCAACGCCATTCCAAACAAAACATGCAACCACACACAGTACTATTTCGCATTGAAATTTTGGCTTTGTCCTGTAGACATGTCTCAAACTGTCAAACGGGAGGTGGAACCTTTTTAATGCAATACCACACCTTCTTGAGGAAAATAATATAGACCATATTTGCAAAAGGGATATCAATTCAGAATCCAGTTATTCTTGTTGGCAACAAATTGAATCTAACGTCCTCACTCCTCATTATTGCTAACCAGTTAATAAAGCCTAAACACATCAGCTAGCTGCAGCCCCAAGTTGAGTGAGGCACGTCACAGGGCTGTTGGCAATGGCATCAACACAACAAATAGCTCAATTGTGCAGAAGCACTGCCTAAGGTTGATCTATGATGGTTTCATGTACAAAGCTGATGCCATGATATAGTCATGTCCCAAAGCAGGCATTCAAACGTTGAGGTTTCAGTCAACTGCAGCAATCACCAACCAGAGGAAACCTGACGCCGATCACAGGAACCAGGTCGCCATGGATCACGGTTGATTCTGTGGATCAGCACACGCGCTCCAACTGACATTAACCAGGCCGCATGTTGTCTGAATATTGCTCATCCAGAGCTCCTGGTAATATAAAGTTTAGAAATTTGAGACTGATATCAGCCTACCTCAATTTGGCTTCAAATTTGGATCTCTGACAACTCTCCCTCTCTTGTATCTTCCACCTTTTAAGTTTTTCCTTTGATATATGCAGCATCAGACACATAATAAGATTAACAAGTCAAATGTTAAGGATAATTCTTGATGACCACCGTGATTTTTTTTTGTGACCACCTGCTGCCCTGGAAGATTAAGAAAGTCATATTTCAGAGTTCTAGCACAAACAATGAAGTTGAAGAATAGTAGATCATGCAAAGGATCTTGATCCTTATCCAACAATAGATACTTCATTGCAGTGATAATGTCAAATGGACTTTTGGACAAGGCATCAATAGCATAAGGGTATCATGCATTTGGATCTCAAGCACCTCATTGAGTACATTGGCGTGACTATGACATGTTGAGGACAAGCATGGCCGTGAGGTCATCCACCCGATGAGCATGATGGTCTCATAGGAGATGACCACGTAAACACACACGATATCAGACATAGATGTATAATCAATGGAACAAAGTAAAGATTTTAGAGAATGATCTATGGGAGCCCTACATGAGACACAAGGGTTGTTCACATCTCACAGTCCTCCTCAGAACATAGAGGCTAAAACTTGCAAGCTTTAGAGCCTATAGATTCAGAGATGCGAAAATTTATCAATTTCTTGATTGTAGCTGCAGTTTTTTTATTCATATATTCAGAACCTCCAGTTTTTCATCCAACGACTACACCAAGATTTTTGACAACGGGAAATGATTTGGTAATTACCACATGAAAAATTCGAAGGGAAAAGACAGGACAAACCCGTTTGCTGCGTCCAAGAGCATCCGCTGTTCTTCGTGTTGATCGTCCGCCGAGGAGGGCAGAGAGTGTGGCTGCCGAGGTGAGGCGAGGTGAGCCGGCAGGCAATGCCGCCCCGCCGCGCGTCCCCTGCGGCCTCACAGCATGGCCGGCTGGTCACTCCTTAATGCGGAGCCAACGGCAGAGGCGCTGAGCTACGAGGAGTTGACAACGCCGGGGATGCGGGCCCCGCCCACCGTGAGCAGCTGTGAAACCTCCGCGTAGCGCCTGCTCGGCTCGGGCGCGGCGACAGCAAGGGGGAGGGCGACACACTTGAAGCTTCAGGTGATTCAGATGCAATTCAAACCCAACACGAACAGGACTGAACTTCCCTTAGCTTGTTGGCTTTCTTATTTTTCCACAGACATTATTAGAGTCCACTATCAGGCTTTGGATCAGAACCTGCATATTCTTATTGGTCTTGCTCCCCATCCTCTAAGCATAGAAGCACGAATCCTATTGATAGCAAGAGGAATGGCATCACCACCACCTGATTGTGACAGTGGTTTGTTCGTTAGCTTGCTCATTGTATATGTTGCTGTTGGCATGTAGTCATATAGATATCTAAGCTTCTGTTCAATCTGTTCAATAAAAACAAGAAAGGTTATTAGATGGGAGACAGCAGACAAAGCTATGCAGGTTTTAGATTACGTCTCCTTTTCACCATTGTTGGAAACCTTTCTTTTAAGAAAGAACTAAGAAAGGGCACTGAATAACATGGAGAATACGCATATCTGAAACTGAACCATGAGTCGAAAATTTGTGTGTTTATCATATCCATAAAAAGGATCCCGTAGAAACAAATTATTCTTGCACTCCATTTGGAGATTTGACAAACCACACTAATTAATGGAGGTAATTTTTCAATAAACATGATACCACGGACTGATTGCATTAGAAAAATAGATGCACTAAGTATATAGGTTGTGTTATTTATAACGCAGGGGCTGAGAGTGTACCCAATTCGTTTAATTAATCACATTATCGGAACCATACTATGTGATAAACATCCTTTGTTTCAGGTAGATACACTGCAGTACTCGCTCTTTTGTAGGAAACTGGGAATCAGGAGGTGGACAAGCTGGGAATACGACATAATACTTTTTAGTTGTGCTTATATATAAGTCTGCAAAGTGTGTGTATTAGTTGACATGAAATGTATTGTATTGGCCTCAAGACGCTGTTTGATTTTACTACGCATTGGCCAAGTGATCTGGTGGTGATGCAATTCCAAAATTGATCAATCTGACGATTTGACCGGCGGTGCATATATCTCTTGTGTTAAAAATATCTAACGTGATTGGCTGATCTGATCAGTACTGTCGCCTTGTGATTCCCTTAATTCTCTCCATATCCAAATCATGTGTGTCTGGGATGTTTGATGTAAGCCGATCCCCTCCTCTATCCTTGCTATTGCTTGTGTTTGGTAAAAATTGATTATTTAGTTCCCCATCTCAGATCATAGTGCAATTATGGTTTCGTATGTTGGTTTTCTGGTTGAATCCTGTCATGATCTATCTCATGTTGTGCTGACTGATATTGTTAAGAAAATAACTGAATTCTTGCCATAAGAATTTTCAACTCCTATCTCAAAGGGTGTTTGTGCTTATGCATCCTGATTCCTGAATGCAGCTAATCATATCTGAAAGGGGGAAGCTGTAGTTAACTTCATTTTCTTGAGATATCTAATGGATTTGATTTATCCGAGTTCTGATTGGAAAGACAAAGTTATACACGAAGGTATTCTATGGCCACATACCAAGTTGCGGGAAAGCTAAATATTTGCTTTCATAGATAATTAGGTATTGATACTAGGAAATTTATTTTGCCCGTAGCAATGCACGGGAACAATCCTAGTCTCTACAACTAATCTCTACAAATATTATTAAAAACACTAAAAGTAAGATCAATTTTTGGTGTAACAAATAAAACCCCGCTAAGTGAGTCCGCCCCTCCGTGCATCCGCCCCCCCGCGTCTGTCGTCCGCGTCTGCCCGCGCGATCCCGTCATCCCTCTTTTCGTCCGTCCTTGGCCAATCCTGGAGCGTCCGTTCGATCCCGTGCGATCTGAGCCTCCCACGCCCCTCCCCCACCCCGCACGCCTCCTGATCCCATCTCTTCCGCCCCGCCACCCTCTCCCTCGCTGCAGCACGCCGCCCTCCCCCACGCTCCCCTCGCTCGGTCCCTCCCCGTCGCCCCGTCGCAGCCCGCAAGCCGGTCCGCCGCCGCCGCACTCCCCTCACGTCGCCGCAGCCCGCGTGCCGGTCCGCGCCGCCGCCATCGCGTTGTCCAACCATCCCCGCCACATCGAGGTCCCGTTCTGTTGTCCCGCCGCGGTCCCGTTCCGTTGTCCCGCCACCGCGAGGAGTCCCTGTCCGCCCGCGCGAGGAGGCGGGTCCCCGGCACCGACTGCGACTTGTAGTTGCGGGTCCCCTAGCCCTTGCCATCGCCGCCTCCGCACGGCGCCCTCCCCGTCACATCCTCCTCTGAGACGATCTGTCACTGTGGTCTCCATGTAGGGTTACGGGGAGGCTACGCTAGGGCAAAATAAAATTTTTCTACCTCATAAACCAGGAACTACTGCTGTTATAGATCACGGGATTACCACTAGACGCGCAGGTGCGGAACTTCTGTAGCGCGACGGTGTAGTTTGTACGGTAGCCGGCAGTGCAGTTGCGAGACCTTCTCACGTGCGGCTCATCCTCGTGTAGCAGATGTAGCACCTCCAAGGTATCCACACGTACGGCGGCGGAAGCGTCACCATCCGGACTGCTAGGTCCGGAGAACGACGAAGGCACGGGTGTGGGAAACAGGCGGCAGCAGCAGGCGTGGAAAGTTAAGATTTCCATGTGCCCCGCCCCTGTTTATATAGACCCTCTTAGGCGCCCACTAATGGGCTCAACCGAAGCCCATTAGTGCACATAAGCCCAGACTAAATTGGATCAAATCCGTATTAGGCTTACAACCCATTAAGTGTGTGACCCTATGGGCTCACGCGTGAATAGACATGACCCGAGTACTCCTACTCGACCAATAATTGACAGCGGTCTCTAGCAAGACATGTCAACTCCTATGCGTGCGCAAAGATCAAATCAGACGAGCAATCACAATCTCATATACATGCTATTTCCTTTGCCTCACGATATTTGGTCTGGCTCCAAGCTGACCTCTCTTTCTTGATGTCATGTTCCTGAATCCTTGGTTAACACTTAACCCTAGCACGGCCATGCATTTCTTGATCTGATCACTCGAGGGGCCCAGAGATATCTCTCTCAAGTAGAGAGGGGCAAATCCCATCTTGACTGACCATGTCTCACAGCATGCTTCTTGACAAATCCGAGAACCACTTTTATTACTACCCAGTTACAGAGTAGCGTTTGATAGCTCCTAAGTAGGTCGGTTCACATCTTGATCACATGCAATAATCTCAGGTCTAAGCACATAGAGTGCACATTGTGTAATGAAAAATCACTATTTCTCGAGTTGGGTTAGTCCAGCCACATGTCATACATGCGCCCACATTATTAGTTGGACATCTCCATGTCTATGACTTGTGAAACATAGTCATCAACTAATAAATGTGCTAGTCTAATATTCATGTGTGTCCATACATGAACTCTGACGAGGAATAACTTTAGAATAGAGTCAAACAATTCACATAACTGCCAATCAATATAAGTTGCCTTTTTTTCATGGATATTCAATGAATACATATATAATACATCATGGATACAACAAAATATGATCATCTCTATGATTACATCTAGGGCATATTTCTAACAGTCTCCCACTTGCACTAGAGTCTAATCCATAAGGTATCTAATACCCATAGCTCTTATGTGCGCCTCATGCTTAGGCTGTGGAAGAGGCTTTGTCAACAGATCAGCAACATTCAAATCTGTGTGTATTTTGCATATCTTGATCTTACCCCATCTCACGAACTCTCGTATAAGATAAAATTTCTGCAGTACATGTTTGTTCTTCTGGTGATTCCTTGGCTCCTTAGCCTGTGCTATCGCCCCATTGTTGTCACGGTAGAGGTTCAATGGGCTAGACGCAATTGGAAACACACCAAGCTCAATGAGGAACTTCCTCAACCAAACACCTTCCTTCGCAGCTTCCGAAGCTGCAATGTACTCGGCTTCCGTCGTAGAGTCGGCCACCGTATCTTGCTTGGAACTCTTCCAACTCACAGCACCACCATTCAATGTGAATATAAAACCTGATTGCGACTTTGAATCATCTTTGTCGGTTTGGACGCTAGCATCAGTGTAACCCGTTACAGTGAGCTCATCCTCACCTCCATAGACTAGGAACACATCTTTAGTCCTTCTGAAGTACTTAAGGATATTTTTCACAGCTATCCAGTGACTCTCACCTGGATCAGACTGGTACCTGCTCGTAGCACTTAGAGCATATGAGACATCTGGGCATGTACTTATCATTGCGTACATGATTGAACCAATTGCCGAAGCGTATGGAACCTTGCTCATGCGATCCCGCTCATCAGTCGTCGAGAGACACTGAGTCTTGCTGAGATGCATACCATGTGATATAGGCAAGAACCCTTTCTTTGATTGTTCCATACTAAAATGTTTTAATACCTTGTCAATGTAAGTATCTTGGCTTAATCCTATTAGCCTCCTTGATCTATCTCTATAGATCTTTATGCCCAGAACATATGCGGCTTCCCCTAAGTCCTTCATAGAAAAACTATTTTTCAGTGAAGTCTTTACGGATTCCAGCATAGGAATATCATTCCCAATCAGCAGTATGTCATCCACGTATAGGATTAGAAATGCTACAGAGCTCCCACTTTCCTTCTTGTAAACACAAGCTTCTTCTTCGTTCTGACGAAAACCAAACCCTTTGACTACTTCATCAAAATGAATATTCCAACTCCGAGATGCTTGCTTCAACCAATAAATGGATTTCTGAAGTTTGCATACCTTTCCAGCATTGGTCGGATCGACAAAACCTTCGGGATGTATCATATACACGTCCTCATCCAGGTTTCCATTTAGGAAGGTTGTTTTGACATCCATCTGCCATATCTTATAATCGAAATACGCAGCTATTGCTAGAATGATTCGAATAGATTTAAGCATCGCTACGGGAGAGAATGTCTCGTCGTAGTCAACTCCTTGAACTTGTCTAAACCACTTTGCGACAAGTCGAGCTTTATAGATGTGAACATTTCCATCCACGTCTTTCTTCTTCTTATAGATCCATTTGCACTCTATGGCTTTAACACCATCAGGTGGGTCAACCAAGTTCCAAACTTGATTTTCTCCCATGGAGTCTATCTCGGATCTCATGGCACTCTGCCATTTCTCGGAATCTGGGTCCATCATCGCTTCTGTATATGTCGCAGGCTCATCATTGTCCAACAATAATATCTCGCGCGCTGCGCGGAGCCTTGCCGATCTTCGTGGCTGCGGTGGTTCTTCTCTTGCCACGGTTTCATCAACTTGTTCTGCTACATTAGCATCACTTGTTGAATCTTGCCCAATTGGCTCCTCTTGAACTTCTTCAAGATACACCTTCTATCCACTTTTCTCCTTCCTGAGAAACTCTTTCTCTAAGAAAACACCGTTCCGAGCGACAAACACTTTGCCCTCTGATCGGTTGTAGAAATAATACCCTAAAGTTTCCCTTGGATATCCCACGAATATGCACTTATCCGATTTGGGAGTTGACTTGTCCGACTGAAGTCGCTTGACAAAAACTTCACATCCCTAAATTTTCAGAAAAGACAAGCTGGGACTCTTCCCAGTCCACATCTCATATGGTATCTTAACTACGGATTTAGACGGTACCCTATTTAGTGTGAAAGTTGTTGTTTCTAGAGCGTAACCCCAAAATGATATCGGTAGGTCCGACTGGCTCATCATCGACCGAACCATGTCCAACAAAGTCAGATTACGTCGCTCGGACACACCATTTCTCTCAGGTGTTCTAGGCGGCGTGAGCTGTGGAATAATTCCGCAACTCTTCAGATGATTGCTAAAATCGTGGCTCAAAAACTCGCCTCCTCGATCAGATCACAAGGCCTTGATTTTCTTGCTACATTGATTTTCAACCTCATTCTGAAATTCCTTGAACTTTTCAAAGGTTTCAATTTCAGACTTATGCTTCATCAAATAGACATAGCCATATCTACTCAAATCATCAGTGAAAGTTATGAAGTATTGAAATCCTCCTCTGGCAGTCGTGCTCATTGGACCGCACACATCAGTATGTATGAGTTCCAATAAGTCCGATGCTCTTTCTGAAAAACCTGTGAATGGCGTCTTGGTCATCTTGCCTAGCAAACAAGCCTCACATGTCTCGTATGATTCAAAATCAAACGAAGTTAGAAGTCCTTCCGTATGGAGCTTCTTCCTGCGCTTCTCGCTTATATGACCGAGACCCCAATGCCACATGTAGGTAGGACTCAAATCGTTAGGCCGAGGCCTTTTAGCCCTTACATTACAGACAGGTGATTCATCAAGATTTAAAATAAATAACCCATTCACAATGGTCGCACAAGACACAAACATGCCAATCTTAGAGATCACACAACCATTATTTTCACTCGCAAATGTATAACCATCCTCCATCAAACATGAAGGAGACATAATGTTTCGATTCATACTTGGAACAAAATAACAATTATTCAACTCCATAATAAACCCTGACGGGAGGAGGAGTTGCATCGTCCCGACGGTCAAAGCAGCAACCCTTGCATTATTGTCCACGCGGAAATCAACTTCTCCTCTTTCCACGCTTCTAGTTCTTCTCATTCCCTGCATCAAATTGTAAATGTGAGCAACCAATCCGGTATGAAATACCCAAGAATTGACATAAGAATCAGCGAGAAATATTTCTGTAATATAAACAACAAGCGTACCTGAGTTGGAAGTACTCTTACATCCACGGTTCTTCAAAGAAACCAAGTACACCTTGCAGTTTCTCTTCCAGTGACCTTTCTCACCATAGTGATAGCACTTATTTTCTGTAGCTAGTCCAGGTTTAGCCTTGGGTACTGGGTTCGGCTTGGGGTTCTCAACCTTAGCGTTTCCCTTCTTCTTCCAGGAAGAACCTTTCTTCTTGAAGTTAGGCTTATTCTAGACAGCCATCACATGGCCGCCGTCCGTGCTCTTCTTTATGTCACTCTCTGATGTCTTGAGCATGCCGCACAGCTCATTCAAGCCCTTTTCAGCCCCCGTGCATGTGGTAGTTCGAGATGAAGTTCCCATAGCTCGGCGGTAAAGACGCAAGAATGAAATCAGTGGCCAACTCTTGGCCGAGTGAGAAGCCTAGCTCTCCAACCTCTGCGTGTAACCAACCATCTTGATCACATGCGGACCTACTACTGCACCCTCTGCTAGCTTGGTCTCATGGAAGGCCTTGGCGACATTGAAACTTTTAGTCCTGGCCTGTGTCTGAAACATGTCCTGAAGCGCCACGATCATATCGTGCACCTCATGGTTAGTCTCGAACTGCATCTGCAGCTCAGGTTCCATGCAAGCAAGCATAAGGCAACTCACTTCAAGGTTGTTGTCGCATGCTTTCTTGTAAGCATTCTTGACAGCAGCAGTTGCATCATCAACAGGTTCTTCTGGTAATGGGGTATCCAGAACATCTTCCTTTTTCTCAGCCCTGAGAATAATTCTCAGGTTACGGATCCAATCCGTATAGTTAGTCCCATTCAACTTGTCCTTCTCAAGGATGGAACGCAAAGTAAAAGATGCGGTGGTGCTGGGTGCCATTGATCTACAACAAAATAATAATGCAAAATACTAAGACAAACGTATCCAAGATAGAGTAAATTACATTAAACATTTTAATAGAATGTACTCCCACTAAAATCAATATCCCTCAATTGATACTTAGTGATTCAAGGCCCACAACTATCAAGTCGACTAGTGAGCTTTTGCATCACCGCTAGAAGATAGGTAGATCCAACTCTTTGCTAATCATATCGCATATGACTCTTGTTGTTGGGTGACATCTCTATGTCTCGGCTCCCAACCCTAATGCCCCAAAGTCCATAACCATTAAGATGACTTTGTTCAAGATAACCAACCCTTTATGTGTGTAAGTATCTGATACGAACTCATCTAGTCAAGGAAAACTAGTGGCACCCTAATTTCATAGACCCACCACCAGTTGTACAAGACCCATGATGAAGCAAGGTTTAGTTGGGAGGGCACATAAACTTAAATATTGCGAGGAATCAATCGAATTACTTCTACTGAATGCAAAAACCATATTATCGCATGTAGAAGTAAAACAATGAGGATAAACATTCACATAGAGACAAGGTATGGCCCATTATCACATGTTGATTCCATCACCATGCTTTTGTCCATCAAGATGATCTCCATCTCCTTGTTCCATGCTCCATGTTCCATGCTGGTCTTCCTCCAAGTGATGAATTCCTCCAAGAACTATAACTACCGCAATCTAGTTACATAGCCGGATTTGAATCATCATCACATGTTGGCATGCAGGCCTTTACATCAAATGCGGCAAATACATATGGCTCCTGCCGTATTACCTTACACATGACATGCAGATCATGGATCAGATACACACATGCATCACATACCCATATAGGCCATACCGATCACAAGATCCTGCAAAACAGAGTTAGGCGCACTATCATCAGCCAAACTTAAACTGCCAATAACTCCATCTTCCGGGCCAAATTTGGCAAATCTAAATTTAGCAAAACTGGAAAAGCGGGTTGATTTCATGTGTAAAATTTTCTGTAGATGAATTTTTATATAAAAATCGCCTCAATCCGAGTTTGTATGCAAAAGTTATGGCTATTTTACCGAACAACCTGTTTTTTGCAACTTTCTCAACCCGGTAGCAGATCCAACCTGCCACCATGTATCATATGCATCTGGCGATCCATCCTTGGTTTCGATTCGACCAATCTCATTGATCTCCTCCTGCTGTGACTGGGTTTATGTGTATCACTTAACTCCGATGGCGGATACCCGACCAATAGGAGTAGTTTGTTACACGACCATCGTAGCGACGACACGAAAATAGGATTAGGATTTCATCTATACCTCGATATCTCCATATGTACACATCCGAACTTATAACAAAGTAGCTACGGCTCTGATACCACTGTAGGGTTACGGGGAGGCTACGCTAGCGCAAAATAAAATTTTTCTACCCCATAAATCAGGAACTACTGCTGTTATAGATCACGGGATTACCACTAGACGCGCAGGTGCGAAACTTCTGTATCGCGTCGGTGTAGTTTGTACGGTAGCCGGAAGTGCAGTTGCGAGACCTTCTCACGTGCGTCTTGTCCTCGTGCAGCAGATGCAGCACCTCCAGGGTATCCACACGTACGACGGCGGAAGCGTCACGATCCAGACTGCTAGGTCTGCGAGAGCGACGAAGGCGCGGGCGTGGGAAACAGGCGGTAGCAGCAGGCGTGGAAAGTTAGGGTTTCCATGCGCCGCGCCCCTGTTTATATAGACCCTCTTAGGCGCCCACTAATGGGCTCAACCGAGGCCGATTAGTGCACCTAAGTCCAAACTGTCGGTGTTTTTATCGGCAAACCCACCGAGGGATACCCCCGAGGTGGTAGGTTATAGGTGGGATGTCGCCGAGATCAAAAACTCGATGGTGCAAGGAACACGAAACTTTTAGACAGGTTCGGGCCGTAGTATGTGTAATACCCTACGTCCTGTTGGTTTGTATTGCCTTGAGGTTATGAGGTATATTTTGGAGGGGTCCCTGCCCGCCCTTATATATCCCGGGGGGGGGGGGGGGGGCAGGGTTACATGGAAATCCTAGTCTGGTACGAGCTTAGAAGTCCTAACCGAATACTTTTGGGTAGTTTCCTTCTATACCGACTAGTTGTACTAGCTTCCAAGTACTTTTACATATTACATATGGATAAGGTATGGGACATGCCCCACCCCTTACTCTAGAACGTTCTACGCCACGCGTGCAGGCCCCGGTGCCTCGGGTCCGACAAGCCCCCGAGCTCTTCATAGCCGAGTACTGCAGGCTTCTAGTACTTCTAGAAGTCATCCTTCGGTTTCTGCTGAAACTTCATCTTGAAGGTGTCTTTCAAGTACTTTCCTTGGCTGCTCGAGGCTGTGAGGTGCTCTAGCCCCGAGTACTTTCAAGTCTTCTTTCTATGGGGTGCTTTTCGAATCGCACTCCATATGCAGTAGCCCTCGAGCCTTAGGTTGAATCGAAGAATTAGGCTGAGGGTCTCACTAGTCTTGAATCTTCACCTTATCTTCCAAACATTTTTGAAAAATAAGTCATTGATGACACGTGTCCCGCAGCCTCCGAGCATTGAATCCAAATCTCGAGATTTGGAAAAAGGATCCAAAACAACATGGCATACTAAACAGTGTTATGTACAAAATCCCTGTAAAAAATAATGAACATTAGTAGTGGCGCGATCTGACTTGATGATTTTTCCTGGAAATCAATTGGTTCAAAATTTGAAAAAACCCCTTTTTTCGGGAGCCTATCCCTGAAAAAATGGTTAATCAACTAAACTCCCCAAAACTCCTCCCATGACAACCGCTCAAAAATAAATCGCACTTTTTTAGGTAGAAAAACTCTTCGGCTTTCAAACAGTAGAGCTGGGCCACCCGATGGTTATTTAACCGCGTGGTGACTCTAGGGTTTTCACCCATTCGCTCTCTGCCTTAGCCATTTCGCCTTCTCACCCTCTTACGCCGACAGCCTTTTAGATCTAGGTTTAGCGTAGGTCATCAGAATCGCCTTCCCTCCACAGCCAACTAGTCGGAGATCCCATCTTGTTCATCCGTAAGTGTGCCCGCCCTCTGTCTTGGAGCCCCTGAGCGCATGCGCGTGAAGCGACTCGTGACTCGCGAGATGGGGAACAAGAAGCAGGCGAGCAAGACAAAGAAGGATGAGGCACCGACCGGCGACTGAGAAAGAAGTAAGTGTACCCGAGCTAATCTTCTGAATCTTGTCGCTCAAGGCCTTCTTCAATCGGAGGAAATGGTTCAGTGGAAACCTTCCTTCCGCCAGTATAGTCCACGAGAAGTTGTAGATCAAACGGTGTTGTTCGAACATTTCGTTGAAAGGGGGTTGGCCCTCCCCGCATCCGATTTCTTCTGCGGCCTTCTTTACCACTGGGGTATTCAGGTGCAAGCCCTACCTGGCACGCCAGGTGTCGATGTTTTTACCGCAAACCCACCAAGGGATACCCCCGAGGTGGTAGGTTGTAGGTGGGTTGTCGCCGAGATCAGGAACTCGATGGTGCAAGGAATACGAAGCCTTTAGACAGGTTCGGGCCGTAGTATGCGTAATACCCTACGTCCTGTTGGTTTGTATTGCCTTAAGGTAATGAGGTATATTTTGGAGGGGTCCCTGCCCGCCCTTATATATCCGGGGGGTAGGGTTACATGGAAATCCTAGTCTGGTACGAGCTTAGGAGTCCTAACCGAATACTTTCGGGTAGTTTCCTTCTATACCGACTAGTTGTACTAGCTTACGAGTACTTTTACATATGGATAAGGTATGGGACATGCCCCACCCCTTACTCTAGAACGTTCTATGCCACCCGTGCAGCCCCGATGCCCCGGGTCTGACACAGACTAATTTGGATCAAATCCATATTAGGCTTCCAGCCCCTTAAGTGTGTGACCCTATGGGCTCACGCGCGAACAGACATGGCCCGGGTACTCCTACTCGACCAATAATTGACAGCGGCCTCTAGCAAGACATGTCAACTCATATGTGTGTGCAAAGATCAAATCAGATGAGCCATCACAATCTCATATACATGCTATTCCCTTTGCCTCACGATATTTGGTCTGGCTCCAAGATGACCTCTCTTTCTCGATGCCGTGATCCAGAATCCTTGGTTAACACTTAACCCTAGCACGGCCATGCATTTTTTGATCCGATCACTTGAGGGGCCCAGAGATATCTCTCTCAACTAGAGAGGGGCAAATACCATCTTGACTGACCATGTCTCACAGCATGCTTCTTGACAAACCCGAGAACCACCTTTATTACTATCCAGTTACAGAGTAGCGTTTGATAGCTCCTAAGTAGGTCGGTTCGCATCTTGAGCACATGCGACAATCTCAGATCTAAGGACATAGCATACACATTGTGTAATGAGAAATCACTATTTCTCGAGTTGGGTCTGTCCATCCACATGTCATACATGCGCCCACATTATTAGCTTGACATCTCCATGTCTATAACTTGTGAAACATAGTCATCAACTAATACATGTGCTAGTCTAATATTCATGTGTATCCACATGAACTCCAACTAGGTACAACTTTAGAATAACCATACAAGTAAAGAGTCTCACAAATAATTCACATAACTACCCATCAATACAAGTTGCCTTTTTTCATGGATATTCAATGAACACATATATAATACATCATGGATACAACGAAAAGTGGTCATCTCTATGATTACCTTAGGGCATATTTCTAACACTCCGCCTCCCGCAAATGCCGGCGCCCTAGCCCTCACCATCGCCGCCTCCCCTAATCTGTCGTCCTGCAGTCGCCGTCGCGTCCTCGCTCCTCCGAGACAATCCGCACCGATCTGTTGCCGTCGTCACCGCCTCCCTCAAGCCATGTCGGCGCCGCGCCGCCACCACTCGCGTTCGGTGGAGGTCGAGGCCGTTGCTCGGCCGTTCACCCCGCGCCGCTGCTTGAGGTCCCTCTCGGACTACCGCTGCTATAGCCCCAGTCTCCAGCCGCAGACGCCTTCGAGGAGAAGTGAACAGATACATAGGGCGGCCATGATCCATGCGTTAGATCTTGCAGCGCAATCGTGGGAGTCTGGGCGTCCCTGCGACATGCATTCATAGCTTCTCCTTCAATCGTGCCCCCTCTAAGTACTTTAACTTCCATTGGATCTTGCATAGCCACCTTGCATCAATATTTGATGGGGATCTCAAAAAAAATTCTTGGACTTTTCTTTAATTCTCGTATGGTTTGCAGGTCCGGTGGAGTTGCCAGAAGCGCATAGATGATTTTTTTTTCTACGGTTGCTGGACATGGCTAGATGAGCAAAGATGTATCCTTTTCTTTTGATTAGGAATTTTATTCCATGTCACTAGAAAGGTTGGAATTGTGGAGAACCTTGACCTTCCCACATCTATAGGTTCCTGAAATATTATTGTTCTAATCAATTGAGAGTTTGGTTGATTCCCTGGATTTACACCGATGCAATGATATGCTGAGATTGTTCTCTTTTGTTCTATTATTATTTTCTAGCTATTCTTTGTAACTAGGAACTTTCCAACAATTACTCTTGTGTGCAACCTGCCTCATTGTTCATTCAAAATGCAGTCTTGATGCTTGGCTGGCTGGCTTCTCTTATGTGCGTGCTTGAACACTAAACATGCACTCAGACTGTGGCTTTTTTATAACTGCTATCATCCATTTAGAAAGAACTCGTTCCTTCTTTTTCTCTTTTCAAGATGTCTGATCCATATGCTGGCTTTTAATAAATGCATACCATTTTCCTTTGGTTAGTAGCCGAAGTTGATTGATTCATGACATTTCTAGGCTGCTATTTGTATTTTTGTAGACCATTATTTTCCTCTTAATTTTGTAAACATGGAGCAAGCATGAATACATGTCAGTGCTGTGGTGAGTTGGTGCTTCTGCTTCATATATTAATATCTTTTTGTACGTTTTAGCAAGTATATGTGCTGTCCGCAGTGCTTATGTAGGATTCTTTTTATTTTTTTAGACAGGATAAGGAAGTTTAGTGCTTTGAAGAGACTGTCAAGCCCAAGCAGTGCTTCCATCAGTCCATCATTTGTTCCTTAGGTAAATTTATTACTTGTCCATTATACTTGTCTGATAGTCTGAACTATTATAGCTTTAATTATTTTTCATATGAATCTTACGATCTGAAGGGACGGATGAAGATTTGGAAGACAACTTATTAGGACCTGACAGGAGTGAAGAAGCCAAAGCGGCATGAGCACAGTATGATCCACTTGCCTGTTCTGCTCTATTCAGAGGTCATGTCAATTGATTTCATATCCTTGATATCTCATTCTATTCTGACGCGGCACAACCATATCTATATCCAACAAGAAAATTGCACCATTTCGTTCTTATGAATTTCACAACCAAGGTCTCATGAATCCATTTGTGATCACAATCTGCTAGGAATTGCTATGCCTAAACAAGAAGCTATGCAGGAGTACATCACAGTTGTTCATGAGCTACTCCCTACCTGTGCTGAGAGGTAATATTTTGGGGAAATTTCAATTGCTCATATTTGTTTTCTGTAGAGATTTGGAATAGAGAAGAAATATGTTAGCAGGAGAGTGACCATCGATCTGCACCTTTTCTTTCCCCTTTCCTACAAATTTAGTATCAAGCTAAACATAGATATTGGAGTACAAATGCCAGAGGTACTAGCTACTTTTATGACTAGAGGTAGGAGGCTGTGAGCCTGCTTGACAACTCCGCATGCTTTTGACTTTTCAGAAACACAAGAGCACAAATGCATTAATGATCTAGAGTATGGTGTTACTATCCTGAGCACATATGAACCATATATCGAGTCGACCATAGTTTAGAAAAAAATTTACTGCCTCATATTTGGTTCAAGGTTCACTAATCCAGTTAATATGTACCTTCTTCTGTATTTTCTACAGATTTAAGGTGCATGCTTGGTAAAGAGGAGAACCGGGAAGGCTTGAATCTGAAGGCTGTGATTTTGCTATGATGATACAAGAATGGTGCCCAGGACCTTTTTGTAATGCAAGAGGAATGTGGCATGCATGGCCTGAGGTAAACAACTTCATATTGAAAGTTTCTTTTAGCAATTTGGCTCCATTTTTGGATATAAATGCACACATCCTGTCTTGGTTGTACCAAATATTCCTTCCATGAAAAATAAGTTGTAGCATAGGTTGCAAATAAGCTTGATATTGCCGATTATTGGATATATGTAGATTGTTGTGGTTAAACTATCATGATCTCCCAATGTAGAGGATATAGTCAAAATCGTTCACAGTTTTTCCAGTTCAAGGAAGAATATAAAAATAGTTGTATCATGTATTT
This sequence comes from Panicum miliaceum, assembly GCA_032594955.1. Classification (NCBI taxonomy): domain Eukaryota; kingdom Viridiplantae; phylum Streptophyta; class Magnoliopsida; order Poales; family Poaceae; genus Panicum; species Panicum miliaceum. The sequence goes on along the minus strand of CM064056.1, from coordinate 42,020,043 downwards.
ATTCACAGGCCCTCAATCTGCTTTTAGCACGTTTCTAATTATTTGTTTGCATATTTTGGAATACTACAATGAGCATGAATATTGTTCACCTCAAAAGTGTATGTCTATGCTGATGTATGTAGTTTAAAATATTCCATATGATGAAAACTGGAGCATGGCTGATAAACACACACTATATATATTTGTTAATTTCTTTATGTGAACTATTATGGTTGGTGTTACACTTTGGGGGTCTCCTATTTGAAATGCATGGATCACATATAATTTGCCTTACACTAAAATTATAACTTGATATAATGTTATGAAATTAATATTTATCTTTTGCCCGTTGCAACGCATGGGGACATACCTAGTCTCTACAACTAAAAAGACTAAAAGAGGGACAAAAATTTCGTGTAACAAATGAATCCCCTCCGTGAGTCCGCCTCCCCCCCCCCCCCTACCTGTGCGTCCACCTACGCCCTTTTTTTCTTCCTCCCGCGAGTCTGCGCACCCCTAACCCCTTGATCTGATCACACGTGCCGCCACCGCCACCGCCGCCGCCACCGTCATTCAGCTCGCGGCGCCGATGCCAGAACGCCTCCGCCGCACCTCAGTCGCGAGCGGAACCCCAGCAGCCGTCGCGCTCGTCCTCCAGGAACAAAGTACCGCCGGCCCGACTCCAGGAACAAAACACCACCGCCGCCTACAGGAATAGAGCACCGCCGCCGCCGCCGCGTGAGTACCTAAAATGGATTCCCCTCGACGTCCTCTTTCTTTTCCCCTAAATTCCGAGCTCTCTCATGCCCTAAATTCTGAGCTCTCTCATGCCCTAAATTCCTCGACATCCAGCAGCCATCGCGCTTGACCTCCTACCACCACTGTGAGTCCCTAAATTCTGAGCCATTCCGAGCCATCTCATTCCCTAATTCGCCCGAAATTAGAGCAGCAGTGCCGCCGGGCACCATGGGAGTCGCCAGCCACCATGGGAGTCTGATGCTCAAGTTTTAATTCTGCTGTTTCAGGACCCAGCGAAAATTCCATTGCATAGTAGAAACCTAGAAAACAAGATCATACTACGAATATGTGCAGTAGTATAAACACTAGCTCCCTTGAGCTCCTGCAACCTTGCCACAAATGCCACCTCAACATGGAGATGAATATTTACTGTTAACATTTTTTATAACAGCACAAGGTCATCATTTGAATGTTCAAAGTAGTGATAGATCCATACAAAAAAGTGGTTCAGTTTACAATGTGATAGGTGCTTACGTCATTTGATAATTGTTTTAAAATTTGTGGCAGCATAGAGATAAAATAAAAGTGGTGCTCTGAGGGGCCTTTAGAGTTTAGACCAGTTGAGATCCTACCATGGCTATATATGCATGTGTATTTTGTTGTGACTTCTTCCGCTCTTCACTTTTTTCTTTTATACATGCCTATAAAACGGTTTAATTCTACTGTTTAATATGGAGATATGTCCTGCTGAATAGAACACCGCATTTTGAATAGCCATGGTTATGGATTATATGAGCTGACATGTATTGAACCTTTATTTTAGTTGGAATCGAACTGAGATTTTTTAGAGTTGCATGTGAATATCAATGAGCCACAAAATATCATGTGAAACTCTTTCTCGCTACCTGTTATACGCTGATTTGATTTGCTATGTTTCAGTTTTATGCTCAGGGTGCCCGTGCGTCCCTCCGACTTCGGCTCAGTATTCTGAACAAGCGGTATTTCTCTGGTTGATGGAACCATCAGGATCAAATCATCCTAGGGTGCTGCTTGGGGACATCACAAACGGTATTACTCAAGGTGTTTCCTCTAAAGGAAGATATTATGGAGTTTGTTTTCAACGTTGGTGTAACCCATTCTAACCCTGTCATAATAGGTAACCAAGGCAACCATAGCTAGCAGACAGAAGATGGTGATCGTAATGCCCGTAAGATGCAGCGGGACAGGGAACGGTATGCATCGATGTCAACTGAACAGAGGGAAGAACGAAACAAGAAGCAACGTGAGAGACGTAAGGCCAATAAAAATCTAGACGAGCGCAATGCACATCTTGCTACACAGGACGAAGGTACTATTTGTCATGCAACTAGAACAGGTAAACGACACTGGCCTCATATTAAACGAAATAATTTTTAGACAAAAGATTTTGTAGATGGTGCCTTCAGTATGTCTGTTTGTCGTTTGTGCATGTATTTTGATACGATGGATGCCTTACATCCTAAATATTTTTTCAATTCTTCCATTCAGTCGTTCAGATCTCCCTCCTAAATATTTTTTCAATTCTTCCGTACATTCATTCAGATCTCCCCATGTTGAGCGATAGTATGGTGCCGCTTGGTGACATCAGAAACAATACCACTACAGGTCAATCATCGCGGATAACTTTTCCGTGTCTTTTTTTTTGTTTTAAAAGTGGTGTAACACCTTCTTGACAGGTAACCAAGACACCCATGTGTCACAGACAGAAGATGCTGAACGTAATGCACGTAAGAGGCAAAGGGATAGAGAACGGTATGCATCAATGTCAACTGAAAAGAGGGAAGAGCGAAACAGGAAGCAACATGAGAGGCGAGAGGCTAATAAACTACAGGCTGGCCTTACGGTTTCGGGTCACGATGAAGGTACTATTTCTTACCGTTGATATGCACGAGATTTACTTATCTGATTGATCATTTAATTTCACTTAGACGTATGTGTACCTATGAATGAAGATGAGAATAATGAATGGCTACATAGTGGAAATTGCGTTGAAAATAGTAGAGGCTGTAATGTGGTCGGTCCAAGTCCAGGTAAATTTGTAGTCAATTATAATACTTATCCACTTAGAGACCTGTAACATTGATAAAATAATTAATATAAATCTTAGGTGCTGGGAGGAACGAACCATCGCAGATCAAAACCTCCCTACTAATGATAGTAGTAAAAAGAGGGTGACGTCATGGAGGGCAGCATTGTCTCCTATGCATATGGATATGATAAATAAGAGGCGGCGTGATTCCTAAGTATCAAAGAAACTATTCAAGACGCCAGAAGAGAAGAAGGTGACAAGAATACAATCCAAAAGAGACTATAGAAATAGAAAGAAAGAAAACCGGGCGAGCAACTTACACCCTGACTCTATCGCAATGGCAAGCCCTCACTTTACACCGGAACTGGTGTTCCCTATTGGTGAGAAGATGTTAAGAGTATCAGAACAGATGGAGGAACAGATGGAGATCCAGGAAGTAAACAGCTATCCTATGGATATCCATTCAGCTGTTGAACAATCCCCTACAATCGAGACGCCCCTGATACCTGCAAACCGTACCATCCATAGGTAGTTTGTAACTCCTGGGACTAGGAGTTCTCGCCTAAAACAACGTAATCAAATGTTTGAAGCAACCATTAGCAATAATGCCAAACGTCCTGATGGCCATAATGACAATTGTACTGACCATCCGACACAGTCGTGTGTCATTGACAATGGTAATTATCCCACAATCATTACCCATCTTTTTCTATGCAGTTCTGTGTCTCACCCACCATTCATCTTCTACAGAATCCACTAGGTCTGCAACACATACTGATATGGACACTCAGACACAACCATCCGTTGTTGCCGAGCCTTATTCTATGCCTCCACCCCCCAAGCGAGACATGGAGGAAGACATGCCAAACGACAGTATATGTTTCACATGCTTTCTGGCTGCCTTTATTATTTCTACGTAAATTTTTCAGTAGCATATCTCATGTGCTTGTGTTACATCAGATGGCGATGAGAACATCATATTTGAGGAGGACGAAGAAGAGGATGAGGGGTACCTTTTTGCAGGACAAGGTACACCTCGCCGCATTTGTTTGAGTGCACATAACAATTTTTTCAACATATAACACCATTTATGTGCTCTGAATATTACTAGGTGATGATGATGATGTCGACGTGGAAGTCGACCTTGAGGTGGGCGATCAAGATGGCAATGAACCCGATGTACTGGATCCATTCGTTGCGATTTACGCCAATGTCCCTGATGTGACGCATGTGCTAAAGCCGGTGGAGAATTGCAAGCACTGCAATGCAAAAAAGTTCGAGTCGGAACCACCTGGATTATGCTGTCGTAGTGGAGATATTCATCTCTCCTCCCCTGACGCACCACAAGAACTCATGCGATTGTGGTGTAGCTCAGACGCTGATGCTAGGCACTTTCATGAGCATATCCGATATTTCAATGGGCACTTCTCCTCCACTTCTCTATACTGTCAGCTTGATAGTGCGACCACTGACACTCGACAGTGTGGTATCTACACATTCCGTGCGCATGGCCAGATTTACCACAACGTACGTAACTTTGGTGCAGAGGATAAACACGAGCCTACGCACCTCGAGCTTTACTTTTACGACGATGATCCGTCTCTTGATCATAGACTCAGCAAATGCCGTGAGAAGACTCAACAAAAGGATATGGAGGTCATTCAGACGCTGCAGAACATCATTCATGGCGTTAATCCCTACTCCGAGCATCTTAGGTCTATGGGGCATGTTGATAACCTTGAGGATTACCGTGTCGAGCTTAACCTAGACCAACACATAGACCAGCGAACCTATAATGTGCCTTTAACATCAGAGGTAGCTGCCGTTTGGATCGAGGGGAGTGAGCACCGGGGCCAATTTGATAACAGTGTTGTCCTCCAAGGGAAGGATATGTCATATCATGGCATCCGGTCGTATCATGGGTGCTATGATGCTCTCTCATACCCGTTATTCTTTCCAAGAGGTGAGCTCGGGTGGCACAACTGCATTCCAAAAGTTGGTGTGACTGAGGCTGAGGTCAACAAAGCTCGAGCGATCCGCAAGGCGCGTGCTCATGGTGGTGGCGATGATGATGCGGGTAACTTCATACTTCTTAATTAAAAGTGTCTTGAAAACACTAAACAAATCATGGTACTAACGGGGACAATATTTTTGTGTGTAGGTTCCGCCGGTAATAAATGTGTCTTGGTGCGTGATTACTATTGCTACAAGTTACAGATGCGGTCTGGGATTTTTAATCTAATACTATACGGCAAGCGTCTATTCCAGTAGTTTGCCGTCGACACCTACGTGAAGATTGAGAGCTCGCATCTAGACTTCATTCGCAACAACCAGGACACTGTGAGGGCTGACCTGTACCAAGGTTTGGTCGACAGTTGGCGTATAGGTGTGGAAGATGCGAAAGATGTTGGGAAGCGTAACGTGTTGTCGCCGACGTTCATCGGAGGCCCCCGTGATATGAGGCGTCGGTACATGGATGCGATGGCTCTGGTGCGGAAGTTTGGAAAACCGGATATCTTCCTCACCATGACGTGCAATCCAAATTGTGATGAAATCAAGAATGAGCTATACCCCCGAACAGTGCGCACAGGACCGTCCAGATCTTGTGGCTCGAGTGTTCAGCGCGAAGTTGGAGGTGCTGAAGAAGAGGTTGATGGAAAACGACATACCTGGGAAGGTCCATGCCTACGTATATGTCGTTGAGTTCCAGAAGAGGGGATTGCCGCATGCACACTGGTTGCTAATAATGAAAAGGAAGTACAAGATCACATGTCCTGAGCAATATGACCTCCTTATCTCTACAAAGCTACCAAACAAGAAGATGGTGACGAAGCATATGATGCATGGCTCATGCGGGGTGCTTAATCCTAGCTGTCCATGCACAAAGGGACGTACTTCATGCAAGAATCGTTATCAGCGGCCATTCTATGATTCAACGTCGCAAGGCAAGGATTCGTACCCGGTCTACAGGCGACGCGACGATGGTCGTAAGGAAATGATTCGAGGTCATACCCTGGACAATCAATGGGTTGTCCCATACAACCCGTACCTATTGCGTACTTTCAATTGCCACATAGATGTTGAGGCATGCAACAGCATTAAATCTGTGAAATATCTATTCAAGTACATATACAAGGGCCGCTGATAAAGTTTGGCAACCAAGGAAAAACACTAGGTCGGCAGACTCGTATCGGCTCATCCGATAGAGGGGAACGCTACTTTCTTCGGGTTCTCCTGGACCATGTTGCCGAGCCAACGTCATATAGGGACCTCAGGACTCTTGATGGTGTGCTCCTACCTTCGTTTCGTGAGGCTGCGGAGAGGCGAGGTCTAATAGAAGAAGACAATACACTCGATGATTGTCTTACTGAAAACAATTTGTTCCAGATGCCTTCCTCATTGCGTAGGCTATTCGCAACAATATTAGTATTCTGCGAGCCGAATGATGTGTCTGCGTTATGGACAAAACACCTCGATGCAATGTTAGAAGACTACAAGCATGACAATCCGAACCCGATACTGGTGGAGCAGATAGTTTTGATTGACATCAGGAAAATGTTGCAATCTATGGGGAAGGACATAAGGTCATTCCCTCTACCAGAAATTGACAATGCATATGACGACGCTAGGGGAGTCCCTCGTGAGATATTTGAGGAGGCTAACATTGATCAAAATCCTAAAGATCGGGGACTATGTGATTTACTAAATGAGGAGAAGAGGGCTGCCTACGATGAGATAATGTCCAAAGTCGACACCGAACAAGGCGGTTTGTTCTTTGTGGATGGACCTGGCGGCACTGGAAAGATATTTTTGTACATGGCACTTCTCGGAACTGTACGCAGCCAGAACAAGCTTGTTGTTGCTACAGCTACATCTTGTGTCGCAGCATCTATAATGCCTGGTGGGAGGACGGCCCACTCACGTTTCAAGATACCCTTTACTCTCCTGTTGTTGTAGCTTCATGAAACAGAGTGGTACCGCCAAACTGCTATAGCAAGCGTCTCTCATCATTTGGGACGAGGCGTCTATGACGAAGAGGCAAGCTGTGGAAGCGCTAGACAACAGCATGTGTGATATAATGGGACGACAGAATCTTCCGTTCGGTGGCAAGACGGTTGTCTTTGGTGGTGATTTCAGACAGGTCCTCCCTATTGTACGGAAAGCATCCAGGTCTCAGATAGTCGGTGCTTCTCTACGGAGGTCATATCTATGGGAATCCATGCGCCACCTTAAGCTCGTGCGAAACATGAGGGCCCAGAGTGACCCGTGGTTTGCGGAGTATCTTCTACTCATTGGCGGTGGCACGGAGGAAGTTAACGGGGATGGTGATGCACGTCTTCCTGACGATATATGTGTTCAGTACTCTGGGGATTCTGAGAAAGATCTTGATAGGTTGATTGACATCATCTTTCCAAACCTCAATGCAAACATGACAAACAAGGATTACATCACCTCCAGAGCGATTTTATCCACACGTAATGATTGGGTGGACAATATTAATATGAAGATGATCGGCATGTTCCACGGTGGTGAGATGGTGTACCATAGTTTTGACTCCGCGATTGATGATCCGCATAACTACTATCCGTTAGAGTTCCTTAACACATTGACGCCCAACGGACTGCCTCCACCTGTGCTAAAGCTAAAGATCGGATGTCCGGTAATATTGCTTAGGAATATCGACCCTGCGAACGGACTCTGCAATGGAACAAGGCTGGTGGTTCGAGGGTTCCAAAGAAATTCCATCAATGCTGAAATTGTGGTGGGATAGCATGCTGGAAAAAGGGTTTTCCTTCCTTGAATACCGTTGTGCTCCTCTGATGATGAGATGTTCCCATTCCAATTTAAGAGGAAGCAGTTTCCTATTAGGCTCAGCTTCGCCATGACGGTCAATAAGTCACAGAGCCAAACCATACCAAATGTGGGTGTGTACCTACCCGCCCCTGTGTTCTCGCATGGTCAGTTGTATGTTGCTATATCAAGAGCCACAACTAGGATAAACATCAAGATCCTCGCCCTCCCGCCCAACGCAGAGGTGGAGGAGGAAGATGCTAAAAGGAAGGAAAAGAAAATTGCTAAAAAGAAAGGGAAGGGCCAGGGTAATAAAAAAGAAAAAATCGATACCTGCAGTTGATGGCACGCATACAAAGAATATAGTATACAAGAAGGTTCTAACCTAGGTAAGGTAATATAATATTTATAACTTGTTAGTAATTTTTAATACACTTGTCATCGAAAAGTTCTAACTCATCAATTCCTTGTTTCCTACTTTTGGTAGGTTTACTCTGCTTTGGAAATTCATCATGCAGGAAATGTCATCATGTAGGAAACTCGTGGTTAGTGATTTTTTTTAAATATTCGTGGTACACGTGGTTAGTGATTTTTTTAAATATTCATGGTTATGAAATGTCATCATTTTTTAAAATAATCATGGTTGATGGCTACCAACAAAGTTGCCTTGTTCATTGTTGGCTTGAGAAGACAACTATTTTTTTACTTACAATGATTTGTGCATGATTGTTCATATGAAAATTAATTCTTATATATGGAGATAATTGATGCACGGAGATAGACTAACTAACCTCAGCGTTGTGGTAGCTTATGTGGTAGACTAAAACTAACTCATCAATTCTGAGCAAATAATCATGGTTGATGGCTACCAACAAAATTGCGTTCATTGTTGGCTTGAGATGACAACTGTTTTTTTACCTCTCGTGAAGTATTGGAGCGTTGTGGTAGACTAAAACTAAATCATCAATTCTGACCACCTTTTTTTCTCTGATTTGATTCTCTGTTTTATTCTGAGCACATTACCCAGCCTAGTACTCTGGCCTCCTGAGGGGGTAAAAGGGAACAATCTCTGATTTGATTCTCTATTTTATTCTGAGCACATTACCCAGCCTAGTACTCTAGCCTCCTGGGGGGGGTAAAAACATCAGGCTCGTCAACCCTAAGGAACCACCCACCCAACAAAATTGGGTTCATTGTTGGCTTGAGAAGACACTGTTTTTTTACATTTTTTTACATCTCGTGAAGTATTGGAGCGTTGGGGGGGGGGGATGGGGGGTAAAAGGGAACAACATCAGGCTCGTCAACCCTAGGAACCACCCAGGGCGACAGCCCTACCCAGCCCACATAGTAGACAGAGGATAGTACGGACTAGCTTTCGGAATTTCAAGGGCGCCATACGAGCCCAGCTATTTAACTAGTGCGGCGCCTCCTTGCTTTGGCGAGGTGGGATTAATCCCACCTTCAGCTGCGACCAGCGCCTGCAAGATGAAACCAGCGTTTTTGGGCCCCGATTCGTGCGAACGGCCCATGTGCAGCCAAGATGAAGCCAGCTTTTGTTTTGGGCCCGATTCGTGCGACAGTAAATAATCAAGAAAAAGAATAATAGATAAATCTTTAAGCTTTAACATGCGTATAGGAAATAAAATGTGATTACAATATGATTGTTTGTAACGTGTTTTCAACTAAGAATCTATCAAAATACTAGCTAAACATTTTATTTTCTTGTTGATGCCAATGTAGGACGGAACCACATCAGCGTCCTCATTGAATGGTCATGCAACATACGGGTTGTATCATCAACTGGATAATCATGCTTCTCCACGGTCACATCTCCACCATCTGTGATGCCCAGAAACGAGTGTAATAATTTCTTGACTTGTACAATGGGAGCGAGCTTATTCTCTTTCTCACGTGGGTGTAGAATTTTGATGGTGCGAGAATTAATACGCTTTTGTAGAACAAGCTTGTATCATCGACTATTTTTTGTTCAGACCCAAGTTCTCGCAATATGTGAACAAGCTTGTATCATCGACTCTTTTTTGTTCAGACCCAAGTTCTCGCACCTTTACAGCACGTTGACTTGCCGTCTTGTTGCCCCGGGACGGCCACCAGGCCGACCACGGCCGCCGCGGCGACCATACCGACACGACCATCACAGCGAGCACGGCCACCATGCCATCTCGTCGACCACAACACGGCCGCCGCGCCGAGCACCCCTACACGGCCGCCGCACCAACACCACGGCCACCGCGGTGGACGGTGGTGAGTACGGCCATCACTGCGAGCACCGCGAGCACGGCCACCACGGCGAGTTACCTACTCGCCGAGTACCGCATTTTGTTCCATCGAGCTTCTCTTTTGCCCATTCACTCCGCCGCACAACGAGGCCGCCAGAACGAGCGAATGCCAGAATCACGACCAATTATGGTAAGGCCGGTTACTTGAACTTGAATGTCATCTCTACATCATTACTCTTCGGCGTATTGTGTTGTGCCAAACACCATCTAACAGACATGGCTACTTGGCCATTGCTTTAATCAACGAAGGAGCGTTGTTTTACACCACCCATAGAGATAGGTTTGGAAAGTAGTTAGGCACCCAACCGAGTTTGAGAGATCACACAATTATGTCCCTGAAGTCTATATGGATGCCATTGTTCACGGGAGGAGAGTGGCTGCAGTTGATGATGAAAGGTTTGTATTTTCATGGCACATGGATGAGCATGACCAGTATCTCGTGGGAATATCGAAACCCGATTATCCTGAAATTGATTGGGGTATTCGTCTTGTATTTTATTTGGCTACGTCTCCTGCAAACGAGTTGATACTAATTTGTATTCATGGGAAAGACATGAGGTTACGATAGCCCTGAAAAAGGGTAGTGATCAGTGAGCATGATAGGATTGAGGTTACAGAGGACATCACCATCCATTCATATGATGTAGTTGGGAACATAAGGCACCGTATTCATAGGCTCGGTTATTCAGTTTTTGTTGGGATGAATCACCCTTTTTGTGGCATATGGAGAGGTATAAAGGTTAACCGTGTGTACGTGACCGATCTGCTTGACAAAGAAGTTGTAATGGTGGATATTGAAGATGGTGGACGTGTAGTAATACATAAGCATGATTATCTAGCTGACAACCTCGGCCGTCTACTACATGGTCATTCAATGAGGACCCCATTGTAGTTCGGTCCAACATTACCATCAAAGGATAAAAAGATATAAAGACATCTTCATTTTATTTCGAAATATGTAATTTATTTAAAACAATATGTTGTTAGATAAAGTCTTCATGCGAGCTACTTGATATATTTATAGGGAACATATTTATCACAATGTTAATATTTTTTTAAATAATTTGTAACTGGTACTTACTTTCGTGTTTAATAAATTTATTTTGCCCATAGCAATCGTACGAACACTGGTATATATAAGCAATAAAAAAACTAAAAGTAGTATCATTCATCGTGTAACAAATGAAACCCCCCGCGAGTCCGCCTCTACCGTGCATCCGCCTCCCTCCGTGACGCGAGCCTGCCTCCCCCTCATCCGCACGCGCACTCGCCTCTCCGTCCGCCGCCCCCAGCTCGCCCTCCCCCTCCTCTGCACGCGCGCTCGGCACCCCCTCCTCCGCAGCGCATCCGGGGCGCGTCGTCCCCCTCCTCCGCCCGCGCGCTCGGCACCCTCTCCTCCGCCGCGCATCCGGAGCCATGGCTCGCCTTCATCATCCTCTTCCTGCGGTCTGCGACCGCCGTCAGATGCGCCCCCCTTCTCCGCCGGGGCACGATCCGCGGGGCCCCGCGCTCGGCACCCCCGCCCTCCTCCGCCGCGCATCCGGGCCGCGAGCCGCGGGCGGCCTGTGTCGCCCTCTTCCCACGGCATCCCATCCCGCGAGCAGACCGCCGCCTCCTCCTTGCCGCCCGAGACAGCCTCGTCGTTGCTGCTGCAGCCGGATCTTGACAACCTTGAAGGGGGTGACAACGAGGAGCGCCTCTGCGCCGCCGTCGGGCGCCTAGGCCGGAAGCGAGGAGCGCTGCTATGGAGAGCGCGCCGGTGGTGGGGTCCCGGAGCCGGGAGGGATCTGGCGGAACACATACTTGAGCGTGAGGAGGTGCGCGGCCACGCCCTCGCGGGTGCCATCGTCACCACACCCGCCGGCTGCAGGCAGCACGCCTCCCAGGAACACGTAGCCCCCCATCTCCCCCTCAAGCGCGAGCATCCCTGAGGTATCTATTCCATCCTTTTTTTTTCCTTCGCCTGTTCTTCTCTATTTCCTCTTAGGGTTGGCGTTTTCCTCAGGACTCCCTTCCGTCGCTTCCGCCGTCGCCATCAATTCAGCTGGTATGTGTCCCTCATCTCCTCAGACCTCCTCACCCCTGTGTTCGCGGGGAGTTCAATTTGCGTTCGAGTTCGATTAATCGATAGACGAGCGTCTGTAATCTGACTTGTTTTATCTCGTTGCTGTGTTTGCTTCTAGATCCTGTAATTATTCATCGATGTTTTACATGATTCATTATGGGCGGAGGGTCGGTGCTTGGTGCTGATCCGTATGTAGCCGCTCTTAGCTAATCTGCGTTGCGTACACTGCCAAGTTGGCTTTCTCTACTTGAGGCAATGGTACTTACGCATTTTGCTAGGCGCCTACTCCCTCCGTCCTCCGTCCCACCCATGAAGAGTGCGATTCTAATCTTTTTCAGATAGATTAGTGGTGGCGTAAAAAGACTTGTACTCTCATTTGTTTGTCAAATACGGTTAGTTTTGGCATACAAATCAAATCTGACCATTTAATTAGGCAGGTAGTTGAGATCCACCTCTAGAATTGCACTTTTTATGAAATTTTTTTCAAACGCAGAATTGCACTCTTCATGGGATGGAGGGAGTAAGTGGTATGTTTTTTATTCTATTGCCCAGACATTTCTCATTCTAGCAGATAAGGTTTCATGGAGGGTCGAGCTGCTGCTGACATGCGATATACCAATTCTCCCGTCATTTTAGATCAATCAGCTGAACACGTCAGTCAGCTATCAAAGAGTCAAGCACTTCCTGTGGACAGTAATCAACTGCTGCATCTTAGAGCTGATATAGTGGCATGGTTCATGATAAGTTCTGCATCCTGCAATGGAATTTGTGCTTTGTGAATCGTCATGAATTCTACCTATTCTATTCTTGTACTACACAGGTCAGTGGCGGAGGACGAAATCAAATTGAGGTATGGTGAAATCAAATGCACGGCGTCTTCTTCCTTCTTCTAAGTTCAGATCAGAAGTAGAGTACAGTGAGCCATGGCGCCCATCACAGGTGAAGGGCTGTAGTATAGTGACACTGCTCCTAAATATGCAAGGCAATGATAGTATTTTTCATGGCCAGAAGATCTGACACGATCCAAGTAATAGTTCATGTAAATTGAGAGATGCAAGATCCGATAGGGTCGGAGATTTTCTTTGGCTTCTGGAATGTGGACTTTGGTTTGTTGATTGCTCATATAATGAGGATGAACTGATCAAACTGGAGTTGCATGTGTGCTGGAGGTAACAATGGAGGTAACAATGTTCGAGGGGTATCAGAACAAGAGGCGAATGACCAAGGCAACAAAAGATTGCTTTTCAGATAACCTGAACTAGAGTTCCTTGTATGTGCTATATTTCTTCTAAAGAATTGCCCTTATCATCTCCTCTGTTTACATTTGAACTCCGAATCGAATATTGTAATATGAGCACTCAAGATAAACGAGACAGGCCCAATTTTAGGTGTTGTAGGCACTGACTTGTGATTTGCTACAAACAACCCATCTGTATATATAAAAGTTATGTAAATTTTCAATTTGCTGTTCAATGATCATGAAAAAATTAATCTAATTTATGATTTTTGTTGTCCGTAGAAAACTTATCTGCATTCCAGGATTTCTTGTCACATCTATCTATTGCTTGTATTTCATAAACTTTGCACAGGTAAAATACTTTCAGCCCAAAAAAACTTGCCGCGCTGTGTCATGTCATCTTGCCATCCAAAGCTTAGAAAAAAAATGCTTAAGGGGTAGACTGGATGGCAAGATGTATACTCTCTACTGAGTGCAACTATTTGCCATATTTACAGAAAATATACAGGAAGATTATTGGTCTAGCTTACCACATTCTGTAGATAGCATAGCAGCTAAGTTGGTCATGTTCTTTGTAGAAAGATATCTGCAGTTAGTATCACCCATTTCCTTAGACTGGCAGGCTCAAAACGTTGAAGCCACGTAACTAGCGATCAAATTGTTTGGTCCAATATCCTATGTCATTTATCTTTTGCACGTGAAATGGAAATGGTTCAGCTTTTCTAACTTAGCTATGCTCATGCTCACAAGTCCGAATTAGTTAGTTCTAAACTGATTTATAATATGAATATTTTGTTGGACACAACATTTTTGAATATGAGATTTGGACCCAAACCTAGATTCTCTTATCTGCAGTTATGTTGACCGGTTTATGTACCTAACAATACTCCTGGTACTGCCGTCAAACTAACGTTCGCATGGACATATCAACATCAAAATAATTAATGCTCATCGATTAGTAGTAAATAAACGATGCTGCACAATGAGACACGTGAGTATTTTATAAAGGAACCATGCTGCACAATTCAGGAACTATATTTTTGAATCAAGCATTCTGGATTGTTAGTATTCGGATTGGAGTCGTTGAGTGCTATATGTAATGCCCTATGAACTTTTTTCTTAAGTCGGTAGCAACGTACGGGCACGAACTAGTTTTATATTAACTCTGAAATTGATTTGTAGGGGCCGGTGATACCACCACCCAGCCCTAAAGATGTTTTTCTATTTTATTCCAAAATTTTATTTAAATCTTTAAATATAGCAAAATAAATAAAAAAAGTAAAACTTCTACGCTATGGTTATTATGAACCATAGATTAAAAAAAACTATTCAATGTATATTTCGGTGTATATAAAGGTTCAGATTGTAGAAACCTCAAAGTATGACTTGACACTACTACAATAATGATTAACCGAGGCGGACAAAAACAATTAACCCAGGCGTTTTTCGCAACCGCTTCCGATCAAAAGTCATGGTAAATGACCTATTTTCCGAGGCGATATGCTGCCCGCCTCGGTTAATCAAATAAAAAAATAAAAAAAAAGCCCATCGACAAGACCGACGAGCCCATCCACGGGCCCGCCAAGCCCATCGCCTCGTCCCGCTGCCCGCCGCCGCGCGTAGCCACCGGATCCAGCCTCCCCGGCCGCACCGCCGCCGGATCTGCGCCGCCGCCGCACCCCGCCGCCGCACAAGCCCGCAAGATCCGGGCTCCTCCTCGCCGGATCCAGCCGCGCCACCACCTCCCAGAGCTACTCGAGCGCTACCGGCCGTCACTACTAGAAATCGGCGCATCCGTGACAAAATTCCGCGTGGGGTTTCCAACTTCGTCACAGAACATGCCACTTTTATGGCGAAACTCGAGTTTCGTCACATTTCATCGGCGGTAGCCCTCAACCCCTACTCAACTATGACGAAAGTAAAACGAGCGTCACATAACAGCATGTCGTATCGTCACAGAAAGGGTGCGCCATCAAGTCCAAGTATCTGTGTCAACTCGGGTCCACTGTAGAGGTGTGACCCGGGCGTCCAGGTGTACGAGGGCAGGCCCAGTTGGCCGACATGGCTAACATGTGTACGTGGAGGCCCACGTGTTAGGGTTGAGGGTCAAATATGTGAACGCGGGGTCCACTACGGAGGTGGGATCCGGCCGTCCACATGTACGTGTGCGGAACTAGCTGGCTGACGTGGCTAACAAGTGTATCTATGGGTCCCGGTTGATAGGTCCAGCATGTCTACCAGGCAACCTCGTGTCAGGGTTGTGGGTCAAATATATGAACACGGGGTCCACTGCAGAGGTGGGACCAGGCCGCCCACGTGTATGTGTGCGGGCCTAGCTGGCCGACGTGGATAACACATGTATCTGTGGGTCCCGGTTGACAGGTCTAGCATATCTACCAGGCAGCCACGTGAGCTGGGTTCGACCCGAAGGCCCACGTGTTAGGGTTGCGGGTCAAATATACGAACGCGGGGTCCACTCCAGAGGTGGGACTAGACCGTCCACGTGTACGTGTGTGGATCCAGCTGGCCGACGTGGCTAAAACGTGTATCTGTGGGTCCTGGTTGACAGGTCCAGCATGTCTGCTAGGCAGCCACGTGTGCTGGGTGGGACCCGAAGGCCCACGTGTCAGGGTTGTGGGTCAAATATGTGAGTGCGGGGTCCACTGCAGAGGTGGGATCAGGCCATCTACGTGTACGTGTACGTGTGCGGGGCTAGCTAATAAGGCCTAGGCTTGTTTCAAAGTCGGGCCATCTGGCCCAGGTTTGAGTGAGGAACCAGGATCCACTCGATCCGGCCCAGGAAGAGAAAAAGGCCCACTGTGAAAATAGGTGTGCCAAAGGAGCCATAAAAAGGAAGGCCTAGCTGGCCGACATGGCTAACACGTATATCTGTGGATCCCGGTTGATAGGTCCAGCATGTCTACCAGGCAGCCACGTGTGCTGAGTGGGACCCTAAGCCCCACGTGTCAAGGTTGTGGGTCAAATATGTGAACGCGGGGTCCACTGCAGAGGTAGGACCAGGCCGTCCACGTGTACGTGTGCGGGGCCAGCTAATAAGGCCTGGACCTATTTCAAAGTCGGGCCATCTGGCCCAGGTTTGAGTATGGAACTAGGATCCACTCGGTCCGAACCAGGAAGAGAAAAAGGCCCGCTGCGAAAAAGGGAAGGCCCATACGGTTACTGTTCCCGCGCACCTTCCCGAGACTGTTGCCATCCCGAAGAGGGGAATTGAAGAAATATTGAAGACGGGATTTCAAGATCAAACTTCTGCCTTCCCCTTGATCTACTGTAGGCCTACTCCCTTCGCCATTGCGCTCTCTTCCTCCTTCCAAAAAACCCTCGTCTCTTTGCCTATGGCGCCTGCGAGATCCCTCACCGACCTTCCAGAAGAGATCCACATCGACGTCGCCGCCCGCATCGCGGCATCATCCAGCTTCCCCATGGCCGATCTCCGTCGCCTTAGGGGGGCTTGCTCTGTCGTGCGAGACAGGGTGTGTGGCGCGCCGCAGCCTCAACCTGAGGTGGGCGCTGCTGCAGTCGGACGACGCGAAGACTCACTTCATCAAGGGGATGAGGGTCGTGTTCCGAGAGCACGACGAGGCTCTTCATGTGCCACTGGACGAGCTAGAACAGGCTGCCCGCGGGGGCCACAAGCTGGCGGCGTACATGCTCGCTATGCTCCTATGGCGAGCAAATAGTGGCGCCGAGGCCGATCTCCGGGCCAAGGAGCTCCTGGCCGAGGTGGTGGATGACGACCCGATGCTCGCCGTCTGGAACGACCACGGGCTTGCGCGTCCAGTCGAGGAAGCCTTCGACACACTGTGGATGGAGGTATGGCCTAACGTCGACCAGCAAGTCCCCGTGCCTAGCCCAGTGCCTCGCGTGGATGTTCACCAGTGTGCGTCCCCATTCTGGGAGCCGGTTGGATGGGTGCAGTGCTGGTGCGGCGTGCCCGCTGGCCACGATGGATGGTACCAGTGGTCGTACTTCTGCAGCGAGGAATGCAGGATCCAGAGCCTGTGCGAGGACATCTTCCGCGTTCTCGGGGATCATCCTTAGGTCGATCAGCTTCCTCTTCGTGCAGGCGTGAACAGTCCATGCCAAGAAGATGACTAGAGAAGACTAGAAAAGGGAAGTGATTACTGAGAAGTCCTATTTTGCCAAGAGCATAAACTCTTGCAATTGGCCTCAAACTGTATTTTGTATGGCCTACTTATGTCATGTAATGGGCAACAAACCAACTTGTAATGGCCCAAAGTTTGAGACATTCAGTGTACTGGGGCAAAGGCCAAAAACTATCGGTCATGGCCAGATGGTGCCCCAGTTTGTTTTGTATGCAATGGACACAATATAATGTGTTGTTAGCTATTTCTATTTCATCCTGTTATGCAGTGTACAAAATGTCTATATAATGTGTTATGCAGTGTACAAGTATATATATGTATTGCTTTTTTGTTGCTTTTCCTTCCTGATGTCCAGGGACCTTGTGAGCAATATGATCAATGAACATGTTATGTTACCCTCAAAAAAATACAACAAACTTTCTCAATTTTCCACAACTATATAAATAGTCTTTGATAAGAGACCAAACTGATCACACCATAAGCAAATGACACAAGAGCATATATAAGTTAGCATAATTAACAAGGTAGCATATACATACACATCTAGCTACTTGCATTGTTCTTAACATACCACAGTACTGCCATAGATCTGGTTGTTCATTACACAAAATAAAAGCAAAAGATCAAAGCTAAAAGACTAGCCAACTCAGCCTTTGTTGTTGTCATTTTCGCTGTCGGTGTACCACTCTTGCTCGATCAGCTTCCGCTTGACAGCAACGTGAAGCTCCTCGGCCTTCTTTCGGATCTGATATATATTTTAGAAGGGGTTCGATCGGTTAGCGTGTGTGGAAAAGATAAACTGCACTGTTCATGCCAATTGCAGTACATACTTAAAGGGTAGGAAAATCACCTCTTTATTAGATAGGGTAGGAACATCGTCGTCGTCATCGCTGGCAAGACTGATGATCATCGAACATGCCATCCTTGGGAAAACAATATTATACTTTTCCCCTGCATGCTTTATTATTACAAGCAAAACAAGGTCATAATGCAATTACATAGAACATATCCACCATGACAGTTACATATTTCTATATATATATAGCACATTTTACTCCATTGTATTTATATTACACACACATATATATATCCTTGTGCACATAATATCTTCATCTATCATTACTTATCTCAAACTGTGAACCCCAATATGTTGTGGTCGCATTGCTCACCTTCTTCCTGTGAAAGCCGGCGAAATCGATTTTTTCAGAGCTTGCTGGAAAGTCTGCCGAGTTGTACTGCACGTCTGGCTCAGACTTGGTGGGCGAATCATCGGTGAAGATGTGGCGGCTCCGGCGGCCCCGGCGCCGACGGTTGAATGGTGGCCCCTATATATCATGAGATTGTTATATTTGGGACAAATTTTGAACGCTTAGGATAGATATGTTTCGGGACGGAGGGAGTATATGATTATATTCTTCTATCATTAAAGTGTACCAAAATATGGACCAAACCTTTCTACATTTAGTTGGAATCTGATTGCAACAGAAAATTAAATGTCAATCTAACAAAAGTGAATCTTTATCTACTGAAGAGTCTGGCTCAATGAGTCATTGCCGTGCGATGCTGATGAGGTGGCGGCACCTTTGAGCTTCATGTCCGCGTCGACCATGGCGGGCGTCGCATCGATGGCTGGTGCTGCATCATCTCGTTGGTTCTTGCGGGCGGCGGCGAGTTTTTCAAAGCCCTGTGGTACGTCTTCTACTCCGAGCTTGTCGGCCGCGTCGTCGACGAGCGAGGTGGGTGGCGCATTGATGACTGGCGGGCTGCTCCCCGCGGTAGATGATGGGCCGAGCCGCCTCACCGACGGCCTAGAGGTCGTCGCTAGGCTTTGCGACAACGCATCTTGTGCATCATGCGCCTGTTTGCGGCTCGCCATTGTCACAATGAAGGTGGGCGAGAAGGATGCGGGTGGCGATGGGAGGTTGAAGAAGGCGATGCGGGCGGCGATGGAAGAAAACCCCAGCTTTGATGGGACAGTTTGGGGGAAGAAGGAAAAAAGGCACCAGTGCGGTTCAACTTCTCAAGGAAGAAAGTGGAGACTCAGTAGTTGTTTCCAGCCAGCAGCCACTGACATATCGGGCCAACAAGCCATGGCCCACAAGCAAGTGACAAGACGCGCCGACTAGCTGGCGTGCGTTCCCCTCACGTGGGCCGATGCGCTGACCAGGAGGCGCCTTCTCCTCGGGTGTCTTCTTTTAGATTGACATGCGGGTCCCACCTGTCGGGGCCCGGCGCACCTCCCGGGATGCGGCGCCGCCTGAACCTCCTGTCGACGGGAGAGGCAATGGAGAAAAACCCTGAGGCAAAGGGGTGGTTCCACCCAACAGCCACTGACATATTGGGCCAACAAGCATTGGTCCACAAGCAAGTGACGTGACGCATTGTCTATGCCGCTGGATCCGGCCAAGGAAGAGGAAAAGGCCTGCTGGATCTTCCCCGATCTTCTTCCTCTCCTATCGCTGGAAAGGTTGCGACGGTTCCTGTACCGCGCACCTTCCCAACGAGGTTGCCATCCCCCCGAGACACGGCATCGCCTGAACTTCCTAGCAAGTGGCAACACATTCAAGATCTCGACCAAGAACTCGAACTGTAGTTCAGCTCGGCCCCTCCAGCGCTAGGGCTTGCCGCCATCCACGCGCTGCTCTACCTATCCACCGCTCCGGCTCGCCGTCATCCACACGCAGCTACGCCTATCCCGCTCTCCGGCTCGCCGCCGTCCATGTGCCACAGCTCCATCCACGCCCTCAGGCATGACCTTGTCTCGTGCTCCTGCTTCCACAACGTCATCGACGCCGCCGGCACTCATGGCGGAAAGGCAGCCCCGGTTGTCGCTGGCGGATCTCCCTTCCGATGTGGCCATTTAGATCGCGGGCCACCTCGCTGCGATCTCGGAGCGGCCAATGGACGACCTCCGCACATTTCGAGCGACTTGCCGCCGCATGCACCTTGTGTGCCGCAACCCTGAAGTCGGCTAGCACATCAACGTAGAGGGGTTGAACGACATGGGGTGGCACACCCCCGATGCCTACCACACCTTTGTTGCTCGCCTGGCCCAACTCGGCAATCTGGAGGCCAGCTTCATTCATGGAGTCAATGTCTTCTTCCGTGGACCTGTGATCACGCCCCTGGCAGTCCTCGACGAGAATCTCGAGTGCGCCACCGCGGGCGGCCATGAATTGGCGGCCTATGTGGCCGCCATCCTCCTGTACATGGCCAATGGCGGCGCCAGCGTCGACGCTACTGCTAGGCAGTACATGAGATAGGTGGCCATGGCTGTGGACAACATATGGATGTGGCCGGCGGGGGTCCGTGACAACATGTTTAGGGAGTGTTTCAGGATTCGCCGGAGTGCCGCGCATGTGGTCTGGAGAAGGTGGCGGCGCAGGTCCATTCGCGTGGCGCCGACACCGTCATGAGCCGATCTTCCGTGCGCAGGCGAGGATTGCGGAGTGGCTCTAGAATGGTCATGGAGACAGTATTACAGCGAGGATTGCCAGATGCGTGGCGAAATTAAGTGGTTCTTGCGGCTAGTTTTAGAGTGAAGTAGTGTAGTGTATGTATTGCTTTAATTTTCTGCTGCTCTTGCTTCATGAGGTCCAAGGATCTTGTGGCCAATGTAAATATATATGTATGATTAATGAACATCTTATGCTACTATAATTAGTACTGTAACTTGCTATTGCTTCAGGCATTGCCAATGGGAGAAAAACCCCGATTTTGATGGGACAGATTGGGGGAAATGCGCCGCATCCTCAAGGAAGAAATTGGGGACACGACAGTTGTTTCCATCGAACAGCCACTGACATATATGGCCCACAAACCATGGCCCACCTGTCAGTGAGAACACATCGACTAGGTATTTCATTTTTATAAGTTGAGGTATGACATGGGTGACATCAACAAACTCCACTCGCCACTCTCCACTCTCGATCTTTTTGAGCAAAAATCTCACGGGTGAGCACACCATGCAATCCCTTGGCGCGAAGACAGTTGCTGTTCCCGTGCAACTTCCCGCTCCATCTCGCCGACGCCCACGCGCCCGGCGTTCCGCGACATCGTCGCTTGCGGAGCTCCCGACCAACCTAGCCATTAAGATTGCGGGCCGCCTTGCGGCCACCTCGGAGCGGCCAATGGACGACCTCCGCGCGCTTCGAGCCACTTGCCGCCGCATGCTCCGCGTGTGCGGCGAACCCAAAGTCGGCCGGTGCGTCGCACTAGGGCGGTTCGCCGACGACATGTCGTGGGGCGACCCCGTTGGCTACGCCACACTCATTGGTCACCTGACCAAAGTCGGCAACCCGGAGGCGTGCTTCCTAACCGGGATGGAAGTCGCATTCTAAAAAGGCACGCCCTTGGCCCCAGGATGCACAATCTGGCGGCCTATGTGGCTGCCATCCTCCTCTATAGGGCCAATGACGGCGCCGTGAGCGACGACGCTGTGAGGCGGTACATGAAATAGGTCGAGGGCGAGGAAGAAGCGATGGTGGCATTGGCGGCGGGCCGCGGGGATGGCGGACCTCAGTTTCGCAACGACGGGTGTTTGCGCTGGCTCGAGGAGGCCACGGAGCGCATCTGGCGAACGCATTGGCGCAGGATCTTGGACCCGCCGGAGCCGATGGCGGCGCCGGTGCTGCGCGGCGATCTTCGGTGTGCAGGCAGCATGTGCGGCAGTCCTATCAATCCATGGGATCCTCAAGGATTGACCAAGTATTGTAGCGAGGATTGTAGGATTTAAGGTGAAGTCGAAATTCTCCACAGGGGATTTCGCTCCTACTAGGTTGCTAGGACTGGTTGCGCATGCGCCTCTAATTTTTGTTGCTTTTGTGTTCGTTTAGCTCTAGAGTGAGCGAGTGTAGTACTCCTAGGTGGTATTGCTTTTCTCTTGCTTTTGCTTCAGGAGATCCTTGTTGCAATGTAAATACAAGTATGGTTAATGAAGATCTTATCTTTCCCTCAAATTAAAGTACAAACTCCTATTATTACATGAATTAATCCAATAACATAACAGTAATCATCATAAAAAATTCAGCATTATTATTACATGAATTAATCCAATAGCAAGCAATCAACAACACCACACACACATGGCCAGAGGCAATGCAAACTCCTATAGATCATCATCATCGTCTTCGGCTACATAATGTATACCATTCATATTGTCGTCACTATCACTACAGTACTTGTTGACGCTCGCTACGGACCAATTTTGAGCATCAATTTGACCCGAAAAGTGGGATGACTACAATGCTTAACCTGCATATTTAACCCAAATAATATCATTTCCACATTTCCCTTGGAGATTTTGCAATGTAGGGATTTGGGCAGGAAATGCAGGTAAAACAAGCTCCAGGATTCATGCCACAAGACGCCAATATATCGGAGCGCGCTGACTAACAAAGAGTAGGTATTTAATTACCAAATTCTATATGCGTTGGTGAATATGTGTATGCAGTTGAAGCAAACCAGGAAACACACCTCAAGAGCAAGGCAACACACTTCAACCCAAGGGAACACCCCTTCGACCAATCAGAGCGCACCGTTCGGCGTCACATAGATTGAAGGGCCCACCAGAGCATGCAATCGACATAGGGATGCGCCAACTCACTAACCAGGGACCATAGGGCCCACTTACCAGCCTCTTGCCCGAAGATGAGGCGGGTCGGAGCCAAACCTGGGTCGGCCGACCCAGGTAGGTCGGCCGAACCAAGCGGGCCACAACTGACTTACCTCTTTGACGTGTGACTTCCTAATTGGGTGACAAGGTCGGTTCCTGGTGATAGCCCCTCGTTTGCCGGCTGGAGCACCCCTTGGATGCCCCTATAAATATAAGGGGAGGGGCTCCTAAAGAGGACACAACTTACCTTCACCTCCTCCCTCACTTTTGGAGTTTGGAGCTTCTCTTTAGAGGCTAGTGCTGCTTAGGTAGTGCTTAGGAGTTAGTGAGAGAGTGAGGGGGAGTCGGGGAGGTGCCGGTGGGCCCACCGGCGCTCTTCTCCATCTTGTACCTCGACGGATGCTTATCAATCATAGTAAGTTTTCGTGACTTCCTTTGTGCTTTAGTTTCTTAGTTAAGTTTAGAGCTAGTTCCCCTTAGTTGTTTGCCAGATCAATAGTTCGCTAGTGTAGTGGATGCCTCTAGAATAGGAACGATTCTAGAGTTAGTAAGGAACGGTGTAGACGTGGTGTCTATATCAGTCCTTACCTATTGGTTGTGGTATATCCCATGGTTAGATGAGGTAGGTAGCAGGTGGTGACAACCCTATCTATCCAGCGGAACCCTCCCCGTTCAGGTATCTCCTAGTGCCGTATTACTGGAACTCACCAGTCTTATTCTGTGGGAAGTCAGTAGCCCGGCGCGAACGACTAGGATAGTTCTATCTTACCTTTGATTCTTAGCCTTAGGAATCCTCTCTACTCCTTTCCTCTAGCGGGTTTAGTGTCCTTGGATGAACCCGAACCTTGGAGAATATACACACATTCCTCAGTGGATATTGCTCTATTTAGTGAATCATTGCTGACCCAGTTCATACAGATTTAGACATCGGGAGCATGGGCAACGTATATTGCTCTGTTTAGTGAACTGTTGCTTAAAAAATTCCATGAATTGCTCGACTCCATGGATGTAAAAAGGTGTGAATTTTCTTACACTAGATATCCATGTTCTGTCCATGGATATTGAAAGTTCCTAAACAAGGCAGGTAGCTGATAAACAACCATTCAACATGTGTGCAAGACGAAATTCAACACTAGCAGACCAAACTATAATCATATTGGACAAATTGATGGTTGCGGAAGTGGGTACTTACTTCCAGTAGGCCGGATTGGTACCGCCGAATTGAGGAGGACTCCGCGACGCACGCCTGCACAGCGAACATGCGGACTAGCGGCGGCAAGGAAAGGGCAAGCACGGGGATGTCTCCGCCCAAGGCGCCGGGGACACCAGGACACCTCCCCGGCATCATCAATCGGGATCCGCCAGCCGCCGCAGCCGGCGCAGCCGCTGAGTAGGAATGGTGGGGGGGGGGGGGGGGAGGTTTGGATTGGGTTTGGACGACCAACAAGTGAATGGCTGGTGGGGACGACCATGTACGTCAACCAAACGACCATTCGTTGACTGCAAATCGTGGCCATTGCGTTACGATCCAACGCTTCACAATCGTCCGAGATGCTCAATTTGAACTACGTCTACCAACAATAAGATTCAAAATAATACAGAAAAATAATATTCAGGGACATATATACTATTATAGCCTAAGTCCAAGATATGGAAACAAAATTCAACTGTTTCATATGGATAATTCAAGCTCCTAAGTCTAAGGTAGTACAAAAAAATAATAATATCAAAAGTTTGTCAAGAAATTCTACAAACTAACACAACAACACATTTTAGGACCATAAGCCTGAGAAAAAAATTCAAATAGTTTATCAAAGTCGGGCCATACATTGTTCACAAATAAATACATCTCCCACATAGTTTCCTAGAACTTAACTCAAACTTTCAAGTTTGCATAGCTCACAATACTTTTCACATCATATACGCCTCAAATTTTGACACAAACTCATATTGACCTTACGATTAGAGAATGTGAAGTTATATTTGCAATTCTCATGCAATATCATTTTTTTCCTACTTTGGTGTATAAAACTATGTGCTAAGTAAAAGATATAAGAAATAGAAACTAACTAGAATACAGACACCACTAAATGGTAGAGTGTGATTTTAGATGAAACTAGGAAAAAGAGAAAGATGGACTATTTACAAGCTCTTATGCGTCTCAGTTAATCACGCGGCTCCTGGTCAGCGCGTTGCATCGCTTGCTTGTGGGCCCCGTATGTCAGTAGCTGTAGGGTGGAAACAAATGCCGTGTCCCCAGTTTCTTCCTTGACAAGCCGAACCGACGTGTGGTCGGTGCAACACGTCACTTGCTTGGGTGGAAACAACTGCCGTGTCCCAACTTCCTTGAGAAGCCGAACCAACCCTTTGCCTTCATCCTTGAGGACACGCGACGCATTTCCCCCAATCCGTCCCATCAAAATCGGGATTTTTCTCCCATCAGCGCTGTTGGCGTTTCGTACCGTCATCACTAGGATAGGTGTTCCCAGCAACGGCGCTAGAAATGCCATGGGGTATTTCTTATGTTACAGAAGGATCCGCAAGCGCACGGAATACCATTGTAGCATTTTAACCGTGAGTACGGGGTCATATTTATATTTCCGCAGGGAAGGCGGCAGTTATTGGAATAGATTAGTGTGTTGATTGGTTCTAGCATGGATATTCTATTGAATAAATAGGGGTCAGATAATATATGGTAAATAGGTAGTGTGACACACAAGTTACTCAACTTCTAACTCTATGCAAAGCTTACAGGAAGGGAGGAAGGAAGAAGAAAGCTAATCTAAGGACTTATGTACTCCTAACTAAGTATACAATCTATACTAGGCACTCACATACATCCACATGATTAGTAACGGGCTCTAGGCTCCCAGGCATCACCGGGAGACCGCACAGGATATGGCTAGGTGGCCACTAGATCCTCACGGCTATTTTATGCACCTCCTACAGCTACTACACGAACGGGGAGGGTTACGCTGGACGGACAGGACTGTCACCACCTGCTGCCTACCTCATCTAACCATGGTATAGAGCCGCATCCAGCAACACTGATTAGCCCAGACACCACGTCTACACTAATAAGCGATACTCTAGTTCCCCGCGCGGAGCCCCCACCCTTCGGATGGACAGACATCACACTAGAGTAAACATGTGAATACTGGAACCAATGCCATAGCCTAGATATCTTACCATGTCTAATCATGCAAGATATTAGACCTAGATATAAACTAAGTATAACACACACATCTGAATACACAGAACATATACTATACGAGTACATGTTGACGTTTCCTAGCGTCACGAAATAAATCCGCAAGCGCACGGATGACGTTGTAGCTTTCACCTAGGAGTATTCCAAGGGTATCGTATCCACTGAGGAACGTGTGTGTATTCTCTAAGGTTCAGGTTCGTCCAAGGACACCGCACCACGTAGAGGCAAGGGTCAGAGAGGATTCCTAAGGCTAAGAATCAAAGATAAGATAGAACTATCCTAGTCGTTCGCGTCGGGCTACTAGCTTCCCCCAGGATAAAACTGGTGAGCTCCAGTACTGCGACACTAGGATATACCCGAACGGGGAGGGTTCCGCTGGATATACAGGGCTGTCATCACCTGCTACCTACCTCATCTAACCATGGGATATACCACAACCAATAGGTAAGTCTAGTCTAGACACCACGTCTGCACTATCGTTACTAGTATCTACAAACTAGAACTACTCACTAAACTAGTGAACTGTTGATCCGGCAAACAACTAGGGGGAACTATGTCACAACCTGAAATTATTGGATTTCAGGATGTGATTAAAAAAAATATAATAATAAAGCAATGATTTTCTCATAATTATATAAAAATTTCAACATTTATTTTCTTTACAGAGAATTTAGTATAGGAAAAATAAATAATTGTCTTTCTGAATTAAATAAAATCGTTCTATGTATATTGCATTCATGTCGTTGCATTGGTTTTTGTTTGTTTGCGTGTTTGAGTTTGAAAAATAAAAATACCCAAAAATTGCCCTAAAATCTTTTTTTTCTCTCTTCCCTATCTCTTTTGGCCCACCCCATCTTTCTCTCTCTCTTTCCCTTCTTCCAGCCCGGCCCAAATCTTTCTCTCCTCCTCTTCTATTTTTTTCTCCCCGCGGCCCAACTCAACCTGGCCCGACCCACCTCCCCTTCTCCCTCTCTTTTCCTTCACTCGCTCGGCCCAAACCGCACACCGGCCCAGTTTCCTCCACAGCCCGATCCGCCTTCCCCCTCCTCCCTCCTGCCGCTGACGAACGGGACCCACCCGTCAGCGCCATCTTCTTCCTCCAGCAGCGCCGCCGACAAGACCTCGCCGCGAATCCCGCCGCCCGTGCCGGCCCAACCCGCCTCACTCTCCCTCACCTCTCTCTCACCGACGCGCTGGACCCACCTGTCGGCGCCCTCTCTTACTTTCCTTTCTTCCTCCTCCCGCGCCTCCCTCCCCTTTCCTTTTCTTCCTCACCCCAAATCCAGTTCGCGCCTGTCGCCCGCGCCTCCTCCTTTCCTTCCCCGTGACGCATGGAACCGTCAAAGGAATAAGAAAAGTCGTGGAACGCTGGAGCTAGAATTGGAGAGACAATATAAAGATATCAAGACCCCAGGAATATGTCAATGTTGTGAGCATTATGGTCAGCCATGTCTTCAAGAAAATGCTAGCCTAATGACAACTGAAGCCAGACAATGTTACTATTTAGATATTAATAAGGATTTATCTACCCAAGAGACTTACCAAGAGGGAGTTACCCAATATCAAGGTGACACTCATACTATGAACCTTGCGGATTGGAGTATTTCTTTCAAGGAATTTCAGCTTAGTAGAATCAAGCAAAGCAAGAAACAAGCAAGCAAAGAAAGCCAAGAGAAGATGGAGTTACCAGAACCATTGGTACATAGCAGTACTCAACCCTGTTCCAACCAACTACAACCTAAAGTTGTTCAACCTCCGCATGACAACTCTATCAAGAAGAATCCTGATGCCTAGATTGCTTCACGAAGAGCTATGGTGGAGCAGAAAGGAAGCCCGAATGGATATGTTAAAGGAGTGTGCTTCAAATGTGGTGAAGAAGATCACTATGTTAATAAATGTCCAACAAAGCGTAAGGTGACTAGGTCATGTGATGCTGGATTATATTGCCTCAAGTGTGGAGAAGACGGACATCTTGCCAGTTGGTGTGCAAAAGAGGATGATAATCAACCCCTGGACCAAAGTCCTAATGGCCCAGCACTCAGTCAGATGTCATCAGTTTGCCTCCTTAGCAGGATAGATGATCAGGAAACCTCAGCTAGATAAGAATGCCATCAATCACCAATGCCCATTTCTCATACCACATCGAGTCGCCAAGATACCAAAGCAAGTAAAACTTAGGCTGAGAAGAATTGAGGATATCTTGGAAGGAGACAGTCAAGCCAAGGAAAAGCGATCATGGAATCAATCCAGCTCTAATCAAATCACTTTATCAATATATGAAGAAGGTTCTTCAAAAGATGGGCCAACGAAGCTGAGGAAGGAATGGATAGTTAAAGGTGGAATTAGACTAAGTATCCAAGAAGTGTTTTATGTGGTAGTGGAGCATTAACAAGTGTGATCGAGGAGCTATTGTAAGAATGAACGATGTGGAAGAAAGTTGGATGCCACTCACCTAAACCTTTGTCTCTTGCTAGCCTTTGCGAATCTCGGGATGAAAGTTGGATGCCACTCACCTAAACCTTTGTCTCTTGCTAGCCTTTGCGAATCTCAGGACGAGATTCCTTTTAAGGGGGGTAGTGTTGTCACACCCTGAAATTATTGGATTTCAGGATGTGATTTAAAAAAAAATAATAATAAACAAATGATTTTGTCATAATTATATAAAAATTTCAACATTTATTTTCTATACAGAGAATTTAGTCTAGGAAAAATAAATAAATGTCTTTCTGAATTAAATAAAATGGTTCTATGTATGTTGCATTCATGTCGTTGCATTGGTTTTTGTTTGTTTGCGTGTTTGAGTTTGCAAAATAAAAATACCCAAAAACTACCCTAAAATCTTTTTTTTCTCTCTTCCCTATCTGTTTTGGCCCACCCAATCTTTCTCTCTCTCTTTCCCTTCTTCCAGCCCGGCCCAAATCTTTCTCTCCTCCTCTTCTATTTTTTTCTCCCCACGGCCCAACTCAGCCCAACCCGACCCACCTCCCCTTCTCCCTCTCTTTTCCTTCACTCGCTCGGCCCAAACCGCACACCGGCCTAGTTTCCTCCACAGCCCGATCCGCCTTCCCCCTCCTCCCTCCTGCCGCTGACGGATGGGACCCACCCGTCAGCGCCATCTTCTTCCTCCAGCTGTGCTGCCGCCCAGACCTCGCCGCGAATCCCGCCGCCCATGCCGGCCCAACCCGCCTCACTCTCCCTCACCTCTCTCTCACCGACGCGCTGGACCCACCTGTCGGCGCCCTCTCTTACTTTCCTTTCTTCCTCCTCCCGCGCCTCCCTCCCCTTTCCTTTTCTTCCTCACCCCGAATCCAGTTCGCGCCCGTTGCCCGCGCCTCCTCCTTTCCTTCCCCGCGAAGCTGGCCTGCCATAATGGCCGCGGTACGCGCCCCGGGCGACCCGCCCCTTTCCTTCGCGGGCGACCGCTGCAATTCCGCCCGCGTCAATCCCGACCGCTGCGTGAGCCGCCACCTTCCTTTCCCCGGCCGCTCCGCCTCCTCTCCTCCCCTTTAAAACCCGCGCCCGAACCCCGGCTCCTCTCCTTCCACGCCTGCTTCACCGCACGCCCGAGCCCCGCTGCTCAGCACTGCGTGACACCCGAGTCGAGCTCTCCGTCGCCACCGCGCCGTCGACCCGCCGTCCCGCTGTTTCTCCAACGCCTACAACCCTCACCGTAGTTCCGCGAGGTGGTGAGCACCAAGCCACCCCTGTTTCCCCCTGTCTCTTGCTCTGTCGCGGCCCCAATTGCTCGCCGGAGCCCTGGCTCCGCCCGCTGCCGTGGCCGCCGGTCTACGGCCGCCGTACGGCCGTCCCGTGACCCCCACCACTTTCGCCATGCTGCCCTCTCCCTCCCTGGCCTAATCCCAGCCTGAACCGAGCCCGGGAGCACCGGATTCGGTGTACTCCGGTGGTCCGCCGCCACCCCCGCTCGTCGCCGGCGCCCAGCGCCGCCTGCCAACCCAAGCCGAGCCACCCCAACAAACCCCTGCCGCCTGATCTAGATCCAACGGCCAGAACGGATCTGAGCCGCACCCGAGCCACCAAGCCACGCCCGAGCCGAGACACATGGCCACAGCCATCGGATCGTGATCCAACGGATCAGATCCGCCCGACTGAGCCAAACCCTAGCCGCCTCAGGAACTCTTGCAGAAAAGCCCCTAGGTTATCCAGAAATCAACCCGCGGTCCAGCCCTGTTTAAAAGTAATTAGATTCAGCTCCTTTCTTTTTTGTTTAGGCCCCTGACCTTTTTAGAATTAGAACCCGCCGTCTAGGACCTCCAGTTTTGCACCCAGGGCCCTCTGTTTAAGGTTTAATTATATTTTAGCCCCTGATTTCTTCAGATTTAGCCCCTAGAAGTTCAGTTTCTTCGCAGACAAATCCCTGGAACCTTGTTTTAGCCCTATCTTCGTCGTTTTAGATCCGTTTCAACTCGTTCTTGTTGCGTTAGTATTCTAAAACCCTAAGCTATCGTTTAGTCATGTCGTTGTGCCTTAGTTCCTGTTTTTAATATAGATTTAATTTGATTAAAGTTCTCTCACCTAGTTTTTCTAATTAAAATCCACCTAGGTCTTTACCTCTGGTTTTTCATAACTAATGTTAATTTAATTAATACCAACTCAAATGTGTTCTAAATATAATTTGTTTAGTTGAACACGAAATATAAAGTTATGCGTTTAGATGCTCTTACAAGTTTCTTTCTAATTAATTGTTAATTAGTGTAATTTGTACATAGACAATCATAAATAAAATATGACTAAGTTCTACTCCACTTTTATAAATAAAAATATAATATAAGTTAATTATAATCAAGGATATTTTGTTTTGAATATCTTTTACATTTTTTTCCAATTAAAATAAATAAAATTTGAGTTCTTTTGTTTCTTTTATAATACCAATTTTTCGTTAGTTGTGTCTTTTCAACCCTAGCTCCGTTTTCCGCGTTTCTTGCGCTTTTGTAACCGTAGCAGCGAGCCTTATCCTTTAGCACGCTCTTTTAAAAGCTTTTATTTTGTGATTGGTGTATTGTTCTTAGCTGTACTTGTTTGTTGTTTTGTATGTTTGTGCTTGATGTTTGCTTCGAGTAGAATGATTGCTCTTGAAGCTTGAAGATCAAGTTTTCCAAGTAAGCAAGAGCTGAAGAGCAGTAAGAGTAGCTTTTCGTTGGAAAAAGGCAAGTGACCCTAACCATCCTTCTATCTATGCTTTACAAGAATACCATGTATTAATTGGAACGTGGAGAACCACCCAGGAAAATAGTACAACCACGAGGACCATATAGCTCTGGTCTTAGCTAAATAATTAGAGACTCTAGTTTGAAGCAGCCTTACCGAAAGGGCAAGGAGGGGGTCGGTGATTAGGGTATAGCCCGGTCCTCTTGGGGTAGCAGCCTTTTCTAAGGTGCGGACCATTAGGGAGGGTTATGGTTCACGCCGCTACCGAAACTCTAGCGGACTACTTCTTATTAGGGAATCTTTGTAAAGGCCTCGTAGCATCCCTATGCAATCACACCTCGGAAGTGTGGTATTGTGCCTAGCTAGGACAGCATGGTTGGGTCCAAAGTTCTTTTGAACTTTTACGCGACTTGTGGTGAAAGTGTACAACCTCTGCAGAGTGTCTAAAACTGATATATCAGCCGTGCTCACGGTTAAGAGCGGCCTGGACCCTCACATGATTAATAAACTTAAAGATGGATTTAAATCGTTACTCTGGTTATATCTTGTGGCCTTGCTGAGTACCAACCATAAGTGTAGTCACCCTTGCTAACCGCTGCTCACAAGAAGAAGGTGTGAAGGCTACTGAAGATGATTAAGAGTTCTAGGCCTACGCAACCCCCAATCGTTTGCCTGTTGTGACAACCCTGGTAAAATTACATTTCTAAAATCAACGTCATTAGCCTAAACCTATGCTTAACCAACTAATAAAAGGGTGAAAAGGATTAGAACGAGTTAAGTTGAAAGTCAAATTTAATTTGGGCACATTTGGATACTTTTGAATTTTTAAATTAACTTTCAAACCATAAGCCAAATGAGATGTTGCCTGAAACCAAACTTGTAGAACTTTTTATTCTGAATAACTTTCATGTTCAGAAGTTTTTGAAATTCAAATTAGAAAGAGGAGAAAACGCCCTGTTTGCGCCCAGCCCCCTGAAACTTTTTGAATTTTTGCATTCAGGCCCCTCGCTCCCTCCCTCTCTCTCCCCACCCCGCCCGACCGCCGCGCGCCAGGTGGCCGGCGACGCCTGACCAGCGCGAGGCGCCAGGCCAGTGGCCGCCGCGCCACTCCCCCACGCCCGGCTTGCCCCCTCCCCACGCCGCACTGCCGAGTACCCGCCCGCGCGTGCGCACGCCGCTGCCGCGCCCCGCCTCGCCGCCCGCCGCGCCCAACCGCCGCGACGCGCCGTGCCACCCCGGCTCCCGCGCCCCGCCCGTCGCTGCGTCTGCCCTCCGCCCGAGCCGCTGCAGCAGCCCCTTCCCCACTCCGCGCGCCACACTATCTCCTCTCTGCCACGCCAAATCTCTGCCCGCCAGTACCTCGCGCCCGCCCGCCGCGCGCCGCGCCGGCGTTCTGCTGCCGCCCGCCGTGGCCAGTGCCACGCCGTGCCGTGCCTCCGCCCCGCGCGTCGCCCAGACACCCCTCCACTCCCTCCTGCCCCTATAAAAGCCCCGCCCGGCCGCCCGCGCGAGCCCCAGCAACCAGAACGCCTCGCCGTCGCCATTGCCGCCGCGGAGCGCCGCCCGCCCGTGGACAGCCCTCCACCGCCGCCCACTGCCCAAATTGGAGTGACAGCCACCACTACATCATCCCCCTGAAGCTCGCCGACCCGCCCAACACCGCCCAGAACCGCTGGAGCGCCACCGCCACTCCTGCTCGCCGTGGGCAGCTCGACCCCGACCTCCTCCGTCCAAGCCAAGCCCCTGAGCAGCTTCCCCGCGCGCCACTGAAGCTCGCTGACTGGACCAGGCCGCCCCAAGCCCGCCGGAGCACCGCCGTCGACGCGCGCCACCGCCGCCGCCGCCTCTGCTCCAACGCCGGCGAGCTATTCCCGGCCGTCCCCCACCTGAACAACACCCCCACGAGGTAGCCCTCGCACCCCTGAACCTTCCCCGACCCTCACCCCTCGCCGCCGGCGAGCCCCTCGCCGGAATTTCGGCCGGCCGCCGTACCCGAGCCGCCCGAGGACCCAATTGCAAGAATTTAAATCTTTAGAAGGGTCTGCGTGTAAGATTCAAGGGCCCAGTTGTAAAAGAAAGTTTCAAATCTAGATTCAAATTCAGTGAACTTGTAAAATTCTTATAAAATCGTAGAAAATTCAGAAAAATGCAAACTCCACTGTTCTGGAATTCTTAGAATAAACTCTACAACTTTTGTTACAAAAAGTTGCTCAGATTCTCCACACATTTTGCTCTACCTTAAATGGAAGCTTTAATAAACTTATTTCGTACCCACTGTTGTAGATCAATACTGACCCTAAAAATTGGACAGTGAGTTAGTTGCTTAAAGTTTAGGACTGTGTAAAAAGATCAGGCCAAAAATCCATCTCTAGCTGCACTGTTTATTAAACTTAGTTTCATACCATGTTTAGGTAGAATATTTTTATCCCTGCTGTTAGGTTATGAATCACCTGATGAAACTTTTTCTATGCTGGTGTAATGGTACCTAGATGCCAGAGGAAAATTGGGAGACTTTATATCTCGCAGGAACCTAATTATTTGATTTATGTGCTAATAACATACATTAAATAAAGGAAATAGTATCTTAGCTTGGAAAACTCTCAAATTTTTACTAGGAGATACACTATGGTAGAGGTTGCTGTGTAAAAAGTTTCATAGACAAAAACCCTGTGTAGGATCCTGTAAAAATAAATCCTTGAATAACCTAGGTGTTTAATGTCATATTTTCTATGCCCTGAAAACTGCATAATAAATCCTAAAAAAATTACAGTAGCTCCCGCATGCTCAAATGAAAGCTCTGTAAAAATCTTAGACTGAGTTGTTGCACCATTTGTCCTGTACAAAAAGAACAAAAGTCTAACAGCAACTATGTAATATATTTTTCATAATTAATCTGTTACATAAAATTGTCTGAAAATTTTACAGTAAGCACATCTTTCCCCGATGTGCCTAAATCCAAACTTTCATGACCAGAAACTATCCACTATAGTAATTACACTTAAATCATGTCGATTACCATTACCACGACTTAAACTTGTGCATTCATGTAGAATCGACGACTCTCGCCAACGGAACTTACGAGCTGGTGCCCGCGTCCGAGAGTGAGCAGCGTGAAGCTCAAGTGAATCTAACTGAAGCTCTTGAAGACCCGCGCCCAAGTTCGGAAGAGCCCCAAGCTAACTGTGAAGGCAAGCCCCGGAGCATAACCCATTTCTTCCTAAATTATGCAACTCATTACTCTCTGCTTGTGCATTAAGTTTATAGGAGTTGAATGAAAACTTGTTGCATGATGTTAGGAACCCATGCTTGAAAACTAGATGTAAGGTTCGATAGAATGCTGTGCTAATAGGACTCCGGTAAAAGCCGAGTGATTTCCTGTCACTCGCGAGAAAATAGGAGTTGAATGTTTACTACACGCTGCAATCATAAGGACACGGACGGGCTATGGAACGATGGTTACGATTGAGGCCCGTCTGTCTAGTGAAAAATGCTAAGGCTGCAGTGTGTGGTAGTGATGGTTAAGTCTTTGAATGTACTAAACACATGCCGAGATTATGGGAATCGGTAAGCTTAAGTACCTGATTGGCCCAGCAAGTGGACAGCAACCTACCCTTTGAACTTCGGTCCCATGTGCATATGGCGAGTGCAGAGAGTGGTCACGACCCGGCGCCGAACCGTGGCGTGGGGCTCCTGTACTCTCGGAGGGTAGCCTCGATCCACAACCCGGAAAGAAAGGGGAAAAGTTGCACGTGTAACTCTAGGGAGTAACCACGTGACGTGTGTTTGGGTTTTCCCTTGCAAGGTTAAGAAATTCGATTCGAATCGTCCGTTTCTCACGGCTATTGAGACTGCTTAACCATTTTTACCCACAGAGTAAGAAGAGGAACAATGAGGATGAATGAACTGGTTGGATGAAAATTTAGTGCTTCACCATGTATGCTTTTAGATAGCGGCTTATCTAGAATGGTTAATGAAACTAGAATCTTGAGCTAAAAGTTGAAAGTAAGGACCCACTTGTAGACGCTTTTCGGCAAAACAAACCCCTGAGCCAAAAAGCCTTGCATGTCTAGAGTCGGTGGAGTAGATTCCACTACGCGGGTAAGTCTTGCTGAGTATTAGTATACTCAGCCTTGCTTGTGGCTCGTTTTCAGGTGAGACCTTCGAAGACATGATTGCTAGCTTGACTTGGCCCTGCACTCTTCCCCCTGGTTGGTCGGTGGAATGGGATACGCCCCCGTCCAACGGAGATAATGTCGAGTGATGTCTCATACGGGCTTCATCGAGACATCCCTATCGTCGAGTAGCTTTCGTTGTTTTATTTTCCGCTGCAACTTAAACTCTGAAGAACCTCTTAGTATGATCATTGAAGTACTTGGTTTCTAAACTCAAAACTTGGTATGTAATATTTACTTATGCTAATGTTGTAATATTGCTGGAATGTGGTATTCTCTGGGCTCATCGTCGCATGAGCATTTGTATGTATGGCATTCGATCCGCCCTACCGTGGTTGTATCGGGAGGTTATACCCGACAGACCAGTGGATTACTCCGTTTGAAGTGTAAGGTTAACCGAGATTGCCTTAATGGTGATGGTTAATACACTTGAGCCGGATTAATTCAGGTGGTTCTGCCACACCTGTGAAGTTTGGAGCCTTTGTTTCCATGTTAAGCGCATATCTCTGATAGTCTTGTAAGTCCTTATTTATGTTTCTTACGTGATACTGTTGCTATTATTCACTGATGATGTCACTATATGTATGAAACTTGATCCTGGCATACATATAGATATGCATTCAGTTTTGTCCTTAAACCGGGTGTGACAAACTAGCTCTAACTTAACTAAGAAACTAAAGCACAGAGAAAGTCACAAACACTTACTATGATTGATAAGCATTCGTCGAGGTACAAGATGGAGAAGAGCGCCGGTGGGCCCACCGGCTCCTCCCCGACTCCCCCTCACTCTCTCCCTAATTCCTAAGCACTACCTAGGCAGCACTAAGCCTCTAAGGAGAGCTCCAACTCCAAAAGTGAGAGAGGAGAGAATGGAATGGTGTGTCCCTATTCTTACCCCCTCCCCTTGTATTTATAGGGGTGAACAGGGGGTGTCTCGGCAAGCAAACTCGCGAACTCAGGCAGAACCGACCTTGGGAAGGCTTCAGGAGGCGCCACGTGGAAGCTGGTAAGTCGGTTCGCCTTTACTGGGTCGGCCGACTCGGCCGACCTGCGCCTAGCTCAGATCGGGTCCAGCTTCGCCTGGGTGACTGGTAAGTGGGCCCTATGATCCCTGGTTGATGAGTTGGCGTGGCCCTACGTCGGTTGCAAGCTCCGGTGGGCCCTTTGATCCGTGTGGCTCCGAACGGTGTGTTCTGATTGGTCGGAGTGGTGTTCCCATGGATTGAAGTGTGTTGCCTTGCTCTTGAGGTGTGTTTCCTAGTTTGCTTGAGCTGCATACACATATTCACCAATGCATATAGAATTTGGTAATTAAATACCTACTCTTTGTGGTGTCTTCTATTGTAGCACCCCCTCGTGTTTATAGAGGTGAGTGAGGGGGGAGTGCAACTGCTCCTTGGCATCCATTTGCTCGAAGCCTTGCCAAACCGACCTAAGGGATCAATGAGGAGCTGCCACGTCGAAGGAGATAAGTCGGTTCTCCCCTGGTGGGTCGGCCGAGCAGGGCCTGGCTCGGCCCATGTCCAGCTTCCTCTAGGTGGCTGCCCTGTGGGCCCTGGTTGCTCCTGTGCGTGAGTGGGGTCTGTCCAAGGTCGGTTGCACGCTTTGGTGGGCCCTTCAATCCATGGGACTTCAAGTGGCGTGCTCTGATTGGTCGACGTCACTTGCCTTGGATTGAGGTGCTTGTTTACACTTGAATTCTGCTCAATTTCCCTACATTGAAAATTCTCCAAGGGGAATGTGGAAACGATATTATTCTAGATAAATATGCAAGTTAAGTATGCTAGTCATCCTAACTTTCTGATCAAATTGATGTTCGAAATTGGTCCGTATCAAGCATCAACAAGAACCCCCAGGCTGTCCTTTGCTCGTCCCGAGCAAAATAGGACAAATCATTGATCAAAAAATTGTTAGACTCATTACCTGCTATCGTGTTAAGTCTGAGGCATAGATGATCTCCTTGGGAATGAGTAATGTTGGCACGAGTACCTGGCCCTTGTTACCTTCACCATCTATGGGGCTTATGAGCTTCTCCTCGTCTTGAGCTGTTGAGAGATAGAACAGTCGATAGAGCAGTACTTACCTTCCCTTTGTTCAACAATGCATCTGGAGGTTTTCTTTTTGGAAATATTTAAACAAGACTAAGTTCCTCGAATGATTCACTCAGGTCGCTCAATGGTGTATGAATCCTTACCAAGGCACTTCTCCTTTCTCATAACAAAAGCTTTTGTGGAGCTCAAGATATGGAATGGATGAAGCATACCTGCATTTCATATATTGCCAAAACAAAGAGTGGATCCATGGAGAAAACAAGTCATATCCCATGATCAAGAGGTGCATGTGTGTGGATGGATGAGAGGTATGATTACTCCTTTTTGGTTTGTGATCTCTCTCATCTTTATTTTTTTTGTATTTTCCTTTAGACATGGCTATCCCCTTTTATTCTTTCTTTTCTCCTTTTTTTGGGTCATGCTTCTTTGGCATGCCATGTTTTCTCTTTTTCTCTTCTTTTTTTTCTTGGATGACCAAGTCTAATTCTTTTTCAGGGATAACATGAGGAGAGACCACAGACTTCATGGAGCATTTATTTGGTGGGTGGATGGATTTGCTAATTCCCAGTGTAGGAATGTCACAGTGGGTGTAACGTGTGCGTGATCTGACTATATTAGACATGACACACATGTAAAAGATTTGCACAAAATCTATTCACAACTCCATCATGTTCACCATGCAAACTAAGATACAAACATCAAATAACAGAAATTAGCTCCCGTGTGAACTTAGCACATGTGCGATCCACAACGATGACACGGAGAGGCATCACTTGCTTCTTTCTTCACTATGGCCGCAGCCTGGGGCGCGTCTCGATCACATCCTGCTGACGGTGTACGTTACCGGGCCATTCATGCATCACGTCCAGAGGTCGAACTCATGACGGATGCGGCACTCCGCGCTGCAGTACTGAATGATGAATCTCCTAGTAGCCCCCCAGCGCCTGCATTTCGCCCGTGTGTAGACGTGGGGATCCTCGACGAGCAGCGCTGCGTCGCCTCCATTCCGCCGTGCGGAGGTCCTGCCGGACCAAGCCGCGCAGCCGCGGCAGGCCGTGGTTCTCTCACCGGCCGTCAGGGAGCGACGGGCCGCCGCTATTTCCATGGAGCAACGCCAGCGCTTCGGGGTCCTTTGGGTTCCAACGGTACCACAGCATCGCCAAGAAGTAAGCAGCACCGGAGTCCCCAGCGTCAACGGCTTGGTTGACGAGCGCCAACCCGACGGCGGGATCCTACCGTATCATCATCCTCTCCATCCCCTTGTAGAATATGGCCTCCAGATTATCGGCGAGGTGCAAGCACTGCTCGAAGCACAACCTGACGTCACGCCTTAAATGATGGTAGTGGTCACGAAGCTCACAAAAATAGGCGCCGGAGCACCTTGTGGAGTCGCAGATGCGGCGGAAGCGGACGCAGACCTGACGAAGCATCAAGTATGTATAGACGCTCCCATCCTCAATGCAGTGAAGGATGATCCGTCTGATCAGATCCTCTAGCAGCAGCATCATTAGCTAGAACGTCGCCGCACTGAGGTCTCCAATCGCTTCTAGTTCTGCGCTCGATTCTTCTCAGTGACGACGAGGCCAAGCTGCGCCTGACGATTCGCCTGGTTCCATTATTTCGTGGCATGGCGATGGGAGAAGAAGGCGATGCGGCGGCCGGCGAGGGGGAGGAGAAGAAGAAAACCGCGGTGTGTGATGGGATATTTTGGGGGAAGTGGGCACATATAGGTGATAAAAGGTAACTGCAGGGGAACTCGGTCACTTACATGTGGGGCCAGGTGAAAAGGCTTCCTCCATTGACAGTTACCCCTTTCGTTTAGCCCTCCTCTGGTGGCGAAGCGGCTTCCATCATCGACTCTGGAGGAGCTGCCGCTCGATTTGGTGATCAAGACGCGGGCCACCTCGCTGCAACCTCGAGATGTTTGGATTCTAGGTTTAATTTGCTTGCATTGTATGCTTTAATTTGGATCTATGCTGAGTTAATAATCCCAATTGTGCGTAACTGTTTTCGTTCGTAGTAACAATTGAACTCCAATTAATTAAGACGAGTACATTCATTAAAACATATATATATACATAAACAGCACATGTGGAGTTCCAAAACCCGATCGATCGAGTTCCTAAACTGCAAGCTAAGCTAGGACGACGAAGATGACAGACACTAATAATTAAGCTACGACATGAAACTACTAAAATTAGAGTAGCTCCTGTGTGGAATTTAGCACACGTGGAGCGGTAATCGACGACGACGACACATGCCGTGGTGGCGAGGCTCGGTGCGCAGGCAGTCACCGCGTTCCACATTCCCGGTGACCAGCGCATGCAGCACGCGGCTCGCACACATCCACCCCTCATTCCCGGCTAGGACGCGGTGGCGGCTGTACTTTTTGTTCTCAGCCCTCAGGGCCAAGGAGTTGGCCTTCCCCACGACGTGGTCCCTTACCTCATTCGGCCTGGTCCACCGTTGCCTCAAGCCGGGGCAGACAGGGCACCTATAGATGCCGTCAGTGCGGCAGTAGATGCGCAGATCGAAGCCACGGGGGACTGGTTTGATGTAGCCATGGTTCTGGTCGTCGGACTCGTCCGTCTCCGTCTGGGTGTCGGAGTCGGCATCATCGTCGGAGTCGTAGAAGGCCACAGGAAGGGTGAACGAGTCCATCTCCGTCTAGGTGTCAGAGTCGTGGAAGGCCGCAGGAAGGGTGTCGGAGTCGTAGAAGAAGGCCGTAGGAAGGGTGAACGAGTCCGTCTCCGTCTGGGTGTCAGAGTCGTAGTTGGGCACATGAAGGGTGACCGTCAACGATGAGGGCACGGGGGTGGAGGAGGAAGGCGCCACCACCACCGGAGGAAGCTGGGAACACCCTCGGGAGCCCTCAGCGCCTCCGCAGCCTACATCCGCGGGCGACGGCGGGTTGAGTTCACCGGCGTCAGAGCGCGATGAGAAACCGCCATGGGACGATGACATCGAGGTAGGGTCACTCCATGCGCGGTGGGGAGCCGGAGGCGTGGGCAGAGGGGGAGAGGCAGCGTGACCCGGCGGCGGAGGCCTCAGCCGACGAGTAGCCGGTTCGCTTCATGGCGTCGGACAGGGAGGCGATCGACTAGCGACTGGTCTTGTGGAAGCGGAACTGGCGACTGGCGAGGATGCCGATGGTGGAGGAAATGGCGATTAAATAAAGGACTTCGTCGGCTTCCTTAGGAAGGAAGGCTTCCCTTCCTTCCTAAGGAAGCCGATGGTGGAAGTTATGGCCGCCGACGCCGGTCATTGATGCCAACCGGTGCTCCTTAAAGACCGTGCGAGGAAGAACAAGAGCCGGGATGGCAACCGACGGTGGCTGTGGCATCTGCATCCTCGATGGGAAGATGAATGGCTATGATGAATTGGGCTTCACTAGAAAATGGCCCATGATAAGTTTTCAGCCCATCTAGCACAGACGTTCTTCATAGTTACCATTACAAGAAATTTGAAAAGTATGGTCAAATTGAACTACGTCTGCCACCAATAAGATTCAATAAAAATATAGAAAAAATATATTCAGGGACATATATACTATTACGGCTTAAGTACGAGATATGGAAACAAAATTCAACTGTCTCGTATGGATAATTCAAACTGCTAAGTCTAAGGTAGTACAAAAAAAATAATAATATCAAAAGTTTGTCAAAAAATTCTACAAACTAATACATCAACACATTTTAGGACCATAAGCTTGAGGAAAAAAAACCAAATGGTTTTAACAAAGCCGGGCCATACATTGTTCACAAATGAATACATCTCCCACATAGTTCCCTAGAACTTAACTCAAACTCTCAAGTTTGCATAGCTCACAATACTTTTGACATCATATACACCTCAAATTTTAAACTCATATTGACCTTACAATTAGAGAATGTAAAGTTATATTTGCAATTCTCATGCAATATCATTTTGTTTTTTTCTACTTTGGTGTATAAAACAATGTGCTATAAAAGATCTAAGAAATAGAAACTAACTAGAATAAAGACACCACAAAATGGTAGAGTGTGATTTTATATAAAACTAGGAAAAAGAATAATCAAATTTGGTGTTCTTATGAGGGAGAAATACTAGTTACAAGTTTTAATTCCAGATTAAAAAGAGAAAGGTGGACTATTTACAAGCTCTTATGCCTCTCAGCCAATCACGCGTTACTATGTGGAGCAGCAGGTGATGCCCGCCTGTGTACCGCCAGGGTGGCACGTGTCCATTTCCTTATTCTACTATAACGTAGAAAAGCCATGACCTTCACAAGCGTGCAGTCGGTCTGATGGTTGGGAAAGCCCACCACAAGCCTGAGGTCTCCAGTTCGATTCATTTTTTGGACCTATTTTTTACTGACAAATTTACTTACTCAATTTTTCACCACAGTATTTGTGATGGAAAAAAATGACAAATTAACTCAATTTTTCACAAGAGTATTCACGATGGAGTAAAAACATTACATATTTGTGAAACATCTACAATCACAACTGGTTCACCAAAGATAAGGAACAACATCCCAAATTTATAGATAGGAACTTCCCAAATTCATACATCACACTAGCATCTACCAATTCCACATCACCAAAATAACATCACAGTTATTGTCAATGACTACCCATCCACATCACTCCTTTACATTTCCACAAGTGCCCTCTGCCTTTTTTTCTTTCGATTTCCAAATCCAAAGTTCATCTTCAAGTACAGCAATTTTGGCTTGCGCTTTTGCAAGCATCTTGCTCTTCTCATATAGTTCATCACCTATCTCGTGCATGCGCTTCCTCATGAACTTCAATTCGTCAAAGGATTCGTTGGAGTCGTCGTGGCCGCGCGGAGAAGTTGTTGATGCATGCAGACATCTTGCCTCGGACGACGCCTTCTTCGGTGGCCGGCCACGGGCCCGCATATGTGGCGGCGAGGCGACGCAGGCCGTATTTGTCTTCGGCAGGCATCCGCGTCGACCCTTGGCCGACGACGCGTGGGAGGAGGGCGACTTTGCCGTCGGCGAATGACCACGGGGGCGCTTGGCCGGGGGGGGGGGGGGGGGGGGGGGGGAGGAGGCCGACGAGGGCGAGTCTGCCTTCGGCGGGCGACCACGAGGACGCTTGACCGGCGGCGAAGCTGAGGAGGGCCTGTCTGCCTTTTGCGGGCGACCAAGGGGGCGCTTGGCCAGCGGCGAGGCCGAGGGGCGCGACTCAGCCTTCAGGGGGCGACCACGGGGGCGTTTGGCCAGCACCGGCAGATCTGCCACCTTGGGGAAACCCATGCCCGAGTCAGAGTCGTTGTCGCTGATTAGCTTGATGGGGATCATTCCGCTCGCCTTGTTTGCCAGAGTCGAAAGAGGAAGGGAGGAGTAGGCAGGGAAAGGGGGAGACGCTCAGGGATATTTAAGTAATTTCCATCCATTCAGTATTTCACTCTCACAATGCGTTGAAGCCTAGGTTGTTGATGTGTCTCCGCACATCCCACGCCAAAGGACCCTTCTCTTTATACCTTATCCTTTAGGCAGACGTGGCTCACTGCTGCTTATCTGCTCGCCGCCTGCCATTGCCACCGAAATCTGGCCCGTCTGACCGCCTTCCATTGCTACGGCGTGGAAGGATGTCGCATGTTGTAGAGTCCTCATCCGAAACAAGGCAAAAACCCTCGCTTGTTGGGGAGGAGACTAGCTTGCCCATGATGATGTGCCGGACCTGCATGAGGGCAAGGATGCGTGAGGCCTGATTGAGGAAAGAGAATGAGAACATCGGTCGGGTGTATTTTAAATGCCCGGTTAGTGGATTTAGCTTTGATTTGATTTTTGTGCTTTCAGATCTGTGATAGGGTTTAAGCAAGGGTATCTTGTTTATTCAGTGGTGTGGCTACTTCACATGGCAGAGGCGTTACTTGAATGATTTGATTAAAGAAAAGATGGTCCACCTACGTTTTGTTGATGAAGAAGAGATTCAAGAAGTTCAATCCATGGAGCACATTCATACTGTTGGGAGCCCTGCAGCAGGTGGTGCCATGCTGAAGAGCAACGGATTGGAAGCAAAGCTGGAGAAATTGACCGAAGCTATGATTTTCTTCTGTCTGTTGGCTGTAGCCCTTGTTGCCATGGGAGTTGGTTATGCGTTGAGGTAGAATGTAGGCGTGAGTAATTTTTTGTTAGGTGATGAGCGCAAATGCTTCCATATGCATCTGTGTGTGATGAACACTACTGACTTTGATATGTATGTTTCCACATTCATGGCAAAAGCTAGAGTGAAAAGAACCATGGCATTTTCAAAAAAGATTGCATTTCCATAGAAAGAGAATGACACAGAGCAACGATTGGATCGAGCTTCATTTTAGATTCACTTTACAAAAAGAATCAAGTCATTTTGATGTTGTACGAGGGATAAAGACAAATCCAAATTTCAAATCGGAGATTAAAAAGAGAAAGAGTCTTGTTCACAAGAAATGGGCGTGACATTCATAACGCATTCTAAGAAGACCGATATGTGGGGTCCATGCGTCAGAGGGGACATCACGCTCCGAAATTTTCACCTGGCGCCAACTCTACCGCCGAAGCCGAAAATTTTTTGCTCGAAATGTCCCTTGTACCCCTCAAGCAAAAGCCACACCGCTCCGGGCGGTAACCAAACTCTAAAGGGTATTTGTGACAATCTCGCTCACGCGCCCCATATCCTCTACACCATTTCGAGTTTTCGATCCATTCTCCACCTCTCGCCTTTCCGCTCAATCTCTCTCACCTTTCCCCTCTGCGCCGGCACTCGACCCCTCTGCTCCACTTGAGCCCACTGTGCTGGAGCTTCAACCCCGTCGACGACACTGCACGCAC
Organism: Panicum miliaceum; assembly: GCA_032594955.1. Taxonomy (NCBI): domain Eukaryota; kingdom Viridiplantae; phylum Streptophyta; class Magnoliopsida; order Poales; family Poaceae; genus Panicum; species Panicum miliaceum. The sequence continues at coordinate 41,975,707 of CM064056.1, read as the reverse complement.
CGGAGCTGCTTCCCCGTCGGCCGCTACCGCCGCACCGGAGCTGCTTCCCCGTCAGCCGCTACCGCCGCAGTGGATCTGCTTCCCTGTCCGCCAATACCGCTGCACCAGAGCTGCTTCCCTGTCGGCCGCTCCCGCTGCACCGGATCTGCTTCTCCGTCGGCCACTACCGCCGCACCGGAGCTGCTTCCCCGTCGGCCACTACCGCCGCACCGGAGCTGCTTCCCCGTCGGCCACTACCACCGCACCGGAGCTGCTTCCACTTCGGCCACTACCGCCGCACGGGATCTGCTTCCCCGTCCGCAACTACCGCTGCACTGGATCTGCTACCCCTTCACGACGCCCGTCAACGTCGACGACGACCGCAGCATCGTAGCAGCCGCACCATCTTTGACGCACAGCTACCCCGATGATTCACAATGGTCGAAAGTCGAGGCCAAGCAGCAAGAGGTATGCAAAATCCATCTACCTTTTGTGTCATTCTAGGTAGGGACACGGTTCGGGATTGCAGATTCGAGTGGCTCTGCATTCTACTTCCAACTTCCAAGCATAAATATGTAATCAACCTAGCTCCCTAACACTTCAAATCTGTTTCACATATGTTAGAACCTACACAAAGTGAACGGGATTGCCGTGAATACCAAATGCAACGGCGCGCCCGCATCAGGAGAATTACAGAGTATTAGCATAGAATAGATTGTCTGCTATATAAGCATCTCTTAATGCATTTCCTGGAAAAAAACCTACTTCAAACGGTCTGTGGTTCTAGGTAGGGACACATTCATCCACGATTCGGGATTGGAGGTTCTAGCATGCTCCCTAAAACTTAAAATCTGTTTCACACATGTTAGAACCTACACATCGTGAATCGGTTGTGTCGGTGTTTTACCGGCAAACCCACCGAGGGATACCCCCGAGGTGGTAGGTTGTAGGTAGGGTGTCGCCGATATCAGGAACTCGATGGTGCAAGGAACACAAGGGTTTAGACAGGTCCGGGCCGCAGTATACGTAATATCCTACATCTTGTATGGTTTGTATTGCCTTGGAGGTTATGGGATATGCCTTGGAGGGGTCCCTGCCCGCCCTTATATATCCCGGGGGGTAGGGTTACATGGAAATCCTAGTCTGGTACGAGCTTAGAAGTCCTAACCGAGTACTCTCAGGTAGTTTCCTTCTGTACTGACTAGTTGTACTAGCTTACGAGTACTCTACATATGGATAAGGTATGGGACATGCCCCACCCCTTACTCTAGAATGTTCTACGCCACGCGTGCAGTCCTGTTGCCCTGAGTCTGACAAGCCCCCGAGCTCTTCATAGCCGAGTACTGCAGGCTTTGAGTACTTCTGGAAGTCATCCTTCGGTTTCTGCTGAAACTCCATCTTGAAGATGTCTTTCGAGTACTTTCCTTGGCTGCTCGAGGTTGTGAGGTGCTCTAGCCCCGAGTACTTTCAAGTTTTTTCTTTCTATGGGGTGCGATGCAAATCGCACTCCATATGGATTAGCCCGCAAGCCTTAGGTTGAATCGAAGAATCAGGCTGGGGGTCTCACTAATCTCGAATCTTCATCTTATCTTCCAAATTTTTTGAAAAATAAGCCATCGATGACACGTGTCCCGCAGCCCCCGAGCCTTGAATCCAAATCCCGCAGCCCTTTAGGATTCAACCTTTCAGATGCCAGGCCTCACGGTGCAGCAACCTGAAATTGGCTGAGCCAGGAAAATAGCCGATGTAATGAAAAATTAGTTCGGCTTGAAGCCCAAAGAACCGACATTCATGTACCAGAAACCTTACACTGAAGCTTATGATGAGATTCCTCTGTCTCACTGGTATAGGCTACAAGATTTCACCAAATTCTCTAGGCAAGATGGTATGTCGACTGTTGAGCACATCAGCATATTTATGATACAATGCGGGGAAGCGTCAGCACCTAATGCACTGAAGATCCGCCTGTTCCCGCTATCTCTCTCTGGATTGGCCTTTGCCTGGTTTGCTTCGCTACAAGCAAACTCTATAATAACTTGGGCCGATCTCGAGATGCAGTTTCACAAGTACTTCTTTACCAAAGTACAAGCGATGAAGATTGCAGACTTGACTGCGGTTCCTCAGAGAAATGATGAACTTGTCCCGGACTACATCTAGAGGTTCAGGGATATCAGGAGCCGTTGTTTCAGTTTGTCCCTCAATGATGGCCAATTAGTTGAATTGGCCTTTCAGGGACTCTTTCCACACATCAAGGAGAAATTTTCTTCATAAGAGTTTGAAAGCCTGAGCCATCTAGCGTCTAGGCTTGCAAATGTTGGCGTTCGGGCTCATGATCCAAGAAAGAACCTATTCTAGAAGAAAGTCAACTTTGTTGGGGATTCTTCTGACTCAGAGAGCAAGGACAAGATCGGCGTAGTAGAATGGGTCAAATGCAAAAAGTCGGTCTCGTGCCCATTCGCAAAGAAGGAAGTCGAGAGCTACGGGTTCGACGTCAGAAAGGCTAAAAGGATCTTTGATTTGTTACTTCAAGAGGGTCAGCTTAAATTACCCTCCAACCATGTGATCCCATCAGCCAATGAATTAAAAGGGCAAAAGTACTGCAAGTGGCATCATTCTGTAACTCACAACACCAATGATTGCAAGACTTTCCGAAGAGAAATCCAAACGGCCATCGAGCAGAGAAGAATAAGTTCGATAATGTCGATAGGCCGATGAAGATTGACAGACATCCCTTCCCGACCAACGTGCTTGACATGGGAACTCAGGAGGTCGATGGAAAGATGAGGGCATCTAACTCTAATCATTCCAAGGGAAGAGGCACCGTGGATCCAGGAGCCCAGATATCGGACGATGAAAGGGGAACCAAGGCCGATAAGAACAAGGAGAGAAGGTTTCAGAAGGCCACGCAGGGCTGTCACGTCTCGCATGCTTCTCAACAAATATCAGCGCCAGCAAGACAGAGAAAGACGTCATCAGGAGGAGAAGGACAGGCGTGATGCAGACCATTGGCGGTGCCCGTTCTTTGCTTTCTGTTGAAACGAGGGTCTACGACTGCCGTAGGCCGACGACTGTCCTGAATGCCGATACGACTTCAAGAGGCAGCGCTATGATGACAGAGATCATCGACCAATCTTCAGTGATAGGCGCGATAGAAACCGCGTATCTGTTCACGATCGGTTAGGGGCCCGTGTTGAGGAGCAGGCTTCGATCGAAGAGGAAGCCGAGGCGCAAGTACCCGATGAAGAACATTTCAATCGATCGGCCAAATATCATGATGGCTTCCAATACGATCCGAAAAAGTACCTAGATTGGTGCATCCGAGGTTTGACCCGCTCCCAGAAGAGAAGGGTTCAGAGGCTCTGTCACAGGGAGCAGGAAGAAGAGCGTGACTATGAGATGAAATCAGTTAAGTCTCAAGCATGGCGTGTCAAGCAGAAGACCGATGAAACTACCCCGTCAGCATCGGTCAATATGGTCTTCATGTTGCCCATGGAGTTTAAGGCATCAGTGCATGATGATGATGGACCAGCAGTAGCGCAACTTGCACTTGATCTAGTCCAAGCTTCGTTTGACAAGCCAGAGGAGAAAGAACGATGACACCTGAGCCTCTGTATGTTAAGGGATATCTTGATGGCAGGCCAACGACAAAGATTTTGGTTGATGGAGGGGTTGCTGTCAATGTCATGCCATACGTTGTCTTCCGAAAGCTTGGGTTCAGCGAAGAAGATATGATCAGAACTAACATGATCCTCAAAAGTTATGAAGGGAAGACCTTACCTACTCGGGGGGCAATTGATGTTGAATTGATGATTGGGAGCAAGGCCTTGCCTACTACTTTCTTCCTCGTCGATGGTAAGGGATCATATAATTTGCTCTTTGGCCGAGATTGGATTCATGCCAATTGCTGCATACCTTCCATGATGCATCAATGTCTCATCCAAAGGTTGAAAGATGATCGGTTAAAGTGGTGCTTATGGATTCGTTGCTTAGCGTTGCATCGGCCAATCCGCCAGTTTGGGGTTTTGATGGTGTAGAATGCATCTCTGGCAAGATGTGGGAAAGTGATTTCCTGAAGATGGTCGATTTTGGGCATGACCCGATTCAAAGTGATGGCCTTGAAGACTCTACTTTGTAAGGTTTCCATCGGCTTAGGAAAAGTAACACGAAAAGATTCCGACCGATGGAACGATGCTGTAAAAGTTGATCATACTAATGATATGATCGGATTAAAATGGCCGACACGATATGTGTCGCCCTTAGTGCAAAAATACACACCACCGATGTTATTCGTATCGTTGTGTAGAGTATAAATTGGTGTAATCATGAAGCAGATGAGTCTTTATCGGTTGTATTTTAGATCATTTCCAATTAATGGAGTTCTTCGGCTGATATTTGGAACTGTGCATATCTTATGGGGTTCATCAACAGGTCTATGATGTGATCGGCTAAAAATGCTATATTGATGGCCGTTGCAGTGTGCACAATATACTGATGAAAAAGAAATGCCCAAAAGATTCAGTTGAAAGCAGAGAGAACTGAAGAAAGAAGAACTTTTAAGCAGAGTCATGCCAGGATTATATGTTACATGTCTTCTCGTCATCATAAAAGACTCTATAGATTACACTCTCAGCGCTAATTCCGTCACTGATGGCTACTACAGCTCTGTCGAGGTAATCAACGAGCTCCTAGAAATCTGCAAGATGATTCCCTTCAGGGGAAATAGGTTGCAGATTGTGAAGGTCACGGCCAAGGCAGGTTTGGACCGTCGCTAGAGCTGTTGCTGCTCCCTGGTGGACACCGTGGCTGGCGACCTCTCGGATGCGGTTGGGGAGGTCGTGTTGGCGATCAACGAGCAGTGTGCCCCTGGCATTAACCTCATTTGCAGCGTGGTTTGCCGCCATCTGAAGGGCTTGCAGTTGGGCCTCCAGGGCTTGAGGAAAGGATTGAAAGGTGAGAAAATAGAAGATCAGCAGATGGAAAATCATGGTCAAAGAAGGGAATACCTGCTACTCTAGCGTCGGATTGTGCCAGCATCTCTCGGATGGTGGCCGTCTCCCTCCTTGCAGCTGTTAGAGCAGTACGGGATGCGAGGAGAGAAGATTCTAACTTGCCGATGTGAGGATACACTGTGGGTCGGGAGCCACTAGAAGTGTTGGGTGCAGGAGGAGTCGATGGTGCACCCAACGGGTTGCCGCAGGCTGGGCTGGTATGGCTCTGAAATTGACAGGAAATCAGCAAATGCGATAAGCAATAAGGAGAGACAAGCGGGTCTTCTTACCCTTGACGAATGAGCTCAGTGCGCAGCCGTCGGCTTGGGCCTGGAGTATCTTCTGCAGAGCGCTTGTTGCTGGCCATTGGAGTAGATTGCCTGGGCAAGAAAAGAAGTGAAGCTGAAGAAGAAGAAGGCAAGATTGGGTTTTTTGCTCTTGGGGCTTGCCAAGGTTCTCGGTTTATACAGATGGTCTGGGAAGTCACGGCGCCGGACGGCTGCAGTTAAAGGGAAAGTGGAGGAGTCAAAGACGTGCTTCGGTCGTCTTCTTGAGAATCGAGGGGGTGAAGTTATTTGATAAGATGGAATGGTTTATGGGGCTGGCCGTTCGTACTCCTCATCGAAGATGCCATTTTGAAGGGTTTGGAAAGTCAATGGTGGAACAATATTTGCTTGATGACTAGCGCAGTTCGAATATTAGACACAATGTATACCCATGATGCTACAACATTAAAAGCAAGGGTCAATCTGACTGGAATTTCGGAACAAAATCCTTGTATTCCGAAATTGGAGGGCATGTATTCATATCGTTTTTTGGTACGAGTTGGGTCAAAGGCGAAAGGTAAAGGGGGAGGCCGATATGAAGAAGGACAACTAATTATGACAGATGAAAATGACCGATGCCAATGAAAGGTGGCCGATTACTTGGAGGTGGCATCGTAGTCGATAGTATGGGATTAAAGCTGCTGGCATACGTCAGCAAGATATCGTGTGGGGTTGGAGTCATAGTCTATTTTAGAAAATTTATTTTCTTTTTTGTCAAGTAATGGAAGTCGTGATCAGCCGGGAGTCATAGTTTAGGTAATAAATAGCTACCCTCGGGCATGTATCAGAGAAATCCAATCAATACACAAACCCTTTTACACATTTTTTTCATCTTTTCTTTTTCTTTTCAGCGACTTTGCCAAACCCTAGTTGCAGTAGATTTTCTTTTTACGAGTTCTTTCTGGTCTGCGGGGCTTCATCGACTTTGATCTCGGGCTTGCTGGTAAGTTTCGTGTTGAACGACACAGATAGGCTCAAGGTTGACGGCGCATCGCTTCTTCCTCTATCTTGTTTTGTTCAAGTTAACAAGTAATGTTTGCTAACAAGTTATTAATATCAGCTCTTTCTTGTTAGATTAATCTGCTTAGTTTAGCTTATTTTTTCTGTTATCACCAAGTTATCGATATTTTCTAGTCTTGAAAGGGTTAGATTTATTTAATCTTGTTTTGTTTAGCTTTTATCACAAGCTATCCAGCTTAGATCTAAAATACCGTCGGCCAATGTACAGTCTATCTGTTGCACGTTGCTCGGCCGATAGGGTTTGGATCTAGGTGTTGTTTACCCAGGCTTTATTAACTCGCTTAATATTGCCTCTACCATCAAATCGGCTAAGTTACCAGCCGATTGCTCTACTGTCGTATCGGACGTCTGGCCGATACCCGTACAGGACGATTCGGAATCCCAGCCGATACGTTCCGAGTATTTAACTGTTTCTTATTCCTTGTCAAGTGCAGGTCAAATTGACTGGCATGCTCTGCACCACCACGCAGCTGATTTGGAGCCTGCACAGGAGCGAAGCAGATCTTCCAGGTCCTCGCATGTGATCGGCGTGGAAGGCCGATCGTCGGATTTTGCGTCAACACCTGCTCCGCCGGCGTGGGTCCTGCTCCGCCGCGAGATCCACCGCCCTGGGGAGCGGAGGCGCGGCCCTGCTCCGGCGCGGGCGTAGCTTCGCCAGCCACCGAGCGGGCGTGCTGCTCCGCCGGCCACCGAGCGGGTGCATGGCCCTGCTTCGCCGCGAGCCCCCGACGCCGCTGCTCCTTCACGCCTTGCCAGTGAGAGGAAGAAGAAGGGGTTGACGAGCCGGGTCCGCTCGTCAGCGAGAGAGTGAGAGAGTTGAGTGGGGAGGGTTGTGGATGACACGTGGGTTCCTTAACAGTTTTCTCAAAAGCCACAGCTGCTCAGCCGAACGAGCTTTTTTAAAAGTCACGGCCCACAGGCTACAACAGTTTTTCTAAAAATCACAGCCCATAAAGTTTTTCCAAAAGTCGCAGCCCAACCAAACGCACCCTTATATTGATCACATGTCACATTTAATCCTAACTTCAATCTATAATTATATGTGACAAGTTATCTATGAAACTGTGCAATCAAACTGTGCATAAGAGTAGCTGCTAAAATTGTAGAATGATACTGTGCATTGAGATTGACCTTAGCAACTCAACGTGCACCGGGGGCGCGGTGACTCTTCGCAAGAGTGAATATAGGTGCGCGTGTTTGCCTTTTACAGTTTTACCTTTTCAATATGCATCGGCGCACGGACGTTCCTGCCGCGTCAAGCACGTTGTTTTGCTTCTCGGCCCATGGACCGCCAGGCCTGCCTTCCCCTCCATCCCTGTGTGTTTGTCTGTCTCTCTCTCTGTGGCTGCGCCAAGCGTAGTGTGTTGTTGGGGGTTTCGTTGCGCGCGGCTTCCCGACGCCACCGCCCAACAACGTGGCGGGCCCCACCCGCCGTCTCAAGCAGCGGGCGACGCGGCGGACGCGACGCCGGGCCGCTCTCAAATCCGACGGAATCGCCCCGCACGGTTCCGACCCGACGAGGGCTCATAAATACGCCCGCGGCCGCCGCGGCCCGGCGACCTGTAGCCAGCAGCCAACTGTTCCGTCGGATCCCAGCGGCGGCGCCGGCCTCCCCGAGTCCTCCTCGTACGGCCGTCGTCCTCCCCCGGTCCGCGTGAGATGAGGTGGGGCGCCGCCGCTGCCGCCGTGTCCGCCGTGGCCACCGCCGCCGCGTCCGCCGCGTGCCCCTCCACCACGGTACGCTCTCGCCCGCCAGCTGTTTCCCCGTAGGTCCCGGTGGCATTCTTCCGGTCGGGTAGCTGTGATCTATGGCACCCTGCCTTCATCGCCCGCCATTTCCACCGTGCCGTGCCGCACTGCGGGGGCTGTGATCTGTGGTCCAGGTCGCCGGAGCATTTGGTAGCTCTAGCCTGTATATAGCTGACGTCGCTGTTCACCATGTGCTTGTTGTTGGTTAACAAAAGGCTAATCAGAAAAGAATATGCTACTGCTTGTTACTCTAATTAAACTATTGTGGGTGGCCGGTGCTACGATTTCTTTTTCTGCCTGTTGAAGTTTCAATTCTTGGTGGCCGGTGGCTGTTCATCTGTCGATGGCGTGCCTTTTGCTATAGGAACGAACGGTTCAGCTCACGAGCGCAGTACCCTACCGCGTCGCCGAATTGGGTGATACAGTAGCAGAACTGGCAAGGCCGGGCGCCTGGCACAGATCCTCGGTGTTTCACCAAAGTAGTTCTTGTTTCGAGCGGCTGGCGAAAATCGTGCCCATTAATTCCAGATTCAGCACTCGCGCAGTCGCACCTGCCACTGCCAACGACGCGATGCATGATCCCCAACAGATTCACAAGGATCTGTGGTGCTGCAGTTTTTTTTAAGATTAAGGAAAACATTCAAAGTTGAATGTCTACGATCAAACTACTACAAACACAGCACTCAGGTTGCCAGCAAAAGCCAACCATAATAAAAAAAAACGGACATTCCGCAGAAGAAAAACTAGATGCTTTTAAGCTTTTATTATGCTCCTGAAATTCCATCCAAATTTACTGAAAAACTGTATGACAGCGCTCTCTATTGCACGACACCTCCATGCTTTTAAGCTTTTATTATGCTCCTGAAATTTTATCCAAATTTACTGGAAAACTGTATAACAACGCTCTGCACTGTCCGACAGCTCTTCTCTAGGGATTTCTCCTCTTCTACTTACTAAAGCACCGATTAAATTTTTCCTATGTCTACCCAGAATTGTGCACCCCACTGAGATGACTTAGACATTGTGCACACGTCCAATTGTACCCAGGAAGACACAACCATTAAAATCAACGCTTTGAATCCATCCCCTGATGCTTCAACTCACGATCGACGGCCAGAATCGTCAGGATCATGCGGCTTCAACGCGACCCCCGCACCCCCGCATCCCTCCCGCGCGCGTCGCGCAGCAGCGCCCGCGGTTCGAATCCATCTCCCCTCTCTTTTTCCTTCTTTTTTTTCCCCAGTCCCCGCGTTGCCCCAACCTGCCAACACAGGGGCGACTCGACGCCGCCGCCGCCCCCTCGCCACCGTAAACCGCCTCCTGCGGCTGCCGCCGCGGCCCGCCCAGCTGCCGGCGGTCGCGGCGGCTGGTCAGCTGTGCCGAAGTCGGACAGCTCTCCTCTTCCCTCCCTACGCTCTCTCCCTCAACCCCGAAACCTAGGTCGTCTTCTCCACCGCCGTTTTGGGTCGCCGGAGGCTGCCGGGGTCCGGATCCACCCTCTCCCTCCCCGGATCTACGACTCCCTTGGCCGGATCTGCCTCGACGCAGCGTTCCTCCGTTGCCGCCGCCGCCGCGTCGGGGTCGGCCTCCGGCACATCCGACGCCGAGGGGGAATCCAAGACGGCGAGGAGGCGAAGAGGCGGAGACGGAGGTGCACGGAGGAGGCGGTCGCGCCACGGGAGGCGAAGGGGAGCGCGGCAGGGCCCGAGGACGCCGAGAGGAGGCCCGCCCGCGGCGGAGGAGCAGGTGCTGGCCAGGGCGGATGACGGCGGCGGGCGGCGGCGGCGCCATGGCGAGAGATTCCGGCGGGACATCTCTTGCGCCGCTCGCTTGGCGGCCGGCCTGCTGGACCCCGAGGAGCGGTCGGAGGAGGACGAGGATGACGAAGTGGGCGCCTGCGCGAGCAACGCGAGCAGCTGGACCTGCTGGGTCAGGAGCTGTGGCGGGGCCTGGACCGCGGGCGGCGCGGTGACGGGCACCACAGCGGTAGCCCCGCGCGTCGGCGTCCGGGCGGTGCATGAGCGTGCGGTGCGCAGCTTGTTCTTGGAGCTTGCGGTTCTGGAATCAATAGAAGACGTTGGCGTCGTCGACCGGGCCGTACTCCTGCAGGTGCATGCGGATGCGTGGGATCTCGGCACGCGGCGGGTTGACCATGCCGGAGTTGAAGATGGCCTCCAGATTCCGGATCTGCTCCGGCCTCAGTTTCCACCACCGCAGGCACAAATCGCAGGCACAAAGATCAATCAAGGCAAGCAATTCCCTCTCGATCTTGGTCCCTCACAGCAAAACCCTACCTAGAACTACCAGCACGCAAGGCAGCTAGGCTGCAACTAGAAGCGGACCAGAGAATAGGATTGCATCCGTTGCCTGCATGGCATTAGAAATCGGATTAACATGTTTGGGCTCTCTGCTATGGGGCTGCTCATCTGCTCAACTTGTGTTCGATGAAATGCTCCTTAGGGGATAAGAAGATAAGAAACTTGATTTCGTGCAATCATGTGAAATCAAATCTTCTTGATCTAGGTCACCAATGTGGTTAACATTTTACCTTAATTACAATAGTGTGCTTATTGGTTCATGCACTAGCCGTTGTTTGCTTCTTCTAGGTCTTCTTATTTTTACACGGGTATGGTGCAGGTTTGTGACTATGTTTCCCTTTATGCAACCTTCTTGTTGGTGGCGTGATGGTGCATTTATTGGAAGAAAAATGCTCAGCTTTTGAATCAAACGGAAGCATGTGTAACATATCATGTTGGTTTTTTGTTCTTACTTGTATGGTGTATGTGTTATTTAGCTAGGAATTTTAGTTGAAAGCATCAATTTATTGGAAGAAAAATGCTCAGCTTTTCAAGTTTAGGAATTTTAGTGACTAATCTTGGGAGGGGTTTTGGTTTGTTGCTCGTTTCGTGATGAATACTTGAGCTTTTCGCAATATTCTTCTTGGATATTCTGGGCCTTATAGTTGTGCATCTACATTTCAAATTTCATTTGGATCCATGGAGTATTGAGGGAGTAATTTTGATTCGAATTTTCGGATCTTCTATTCTTCTCCTTCCTTTGTTTCTCTGTTCGTGCGCAGGAGAGTTCGAGCGGAGAACATAGCTGAGGAGCACGCGACGCAGGCGCACAGGAGCGGGGCAGGCGGCCCCGGCCTGCTGCGGCCGGTGCAGCTACCTCATCAGCGCAAGGCAGCGGCGGCCGGCCAGGCAGCGACCGAGAAGCGATGAGGGAGTGACAGCCTCTGCTTGATTGGTCAGTCATGGACTCATGGTGAACATACTGAAGAGGAAAACCATGGGGATAAGAAATTTCTGATAAGTCAGTAGGTATGGCATATTTTATAGCTCTTTGATTTCTGTCTTGTAGCAGTTTCTTCGTGTGCTTCTAACAGAGGAGTCACCTGAAGGTGTTCAGATTCTAGAATTCAGAAAATCAATTTACCTAAATATTTCTTCGCAAACAGAATTCGTAGTTTTCTCTTTTTGCCTCCCCGTAGCCTTGTGTTTCTTTCTGCCCTTGTTGGTACGGGCACTGCTTGTGATTGTGTTGGCCATTACTGGCATGTAGGTTCGGCAATTGAACTAATCTTCAAATATTGGTCATTCTTTTAGAGCTTAACTGGTTACTCTTAACTTCTTGCATTTAGGACATGCTGAAGAAACAAGTTTTCTTTCTCCCTTCGGTTTAAAATTGTTCTTACAAATTGGGCGTGGCTCGTGAAGGAGAATGCCATTGCTACTTTGGGTCTGGCTAGCAGTGTGGTCTCAAATGTTAGTGTCTTGTTCCTTTTGCTACCTATGGAGTGTTCTGTTACTTCAATTTGCTTCCTGCAGCTATGAGCTAGACACCAAGTGCTGTCATAGAGTTGTGCAGATGTTTTCTCCTCCTGATGCAATGGCCTTTTCCTGAGGTGTCTTACAAGGGTGCCGCTGCTTTTGTGTCGTGCAGATAGCTCTTCTGCCATCTGCTCAAGTAACGATAGGAGATGTGGCTCATGGATGGTGAAGGTTTGGCTTCCACATCATTCACGTTCGTGGTGAGCTCTTCCTCTCAATTCTCTATCTCAAATATTTCTGCCTCTTCCTGTATCTATTACCCACTTTGGATGTCTGTGTTGAGATCTTGGATATTTGCGATCAAGTTTGTGCAGCAGTGGTAGTTGCGAGAGGCTAAGTAAGAAAGAAGTAGAAGAATGCAGGATTCCTCCTCAAGCATTAAGAGTTCCATGCCAAGATCCTTTGCTACGATATGTCCACTGCCACATGTTTGTCGAAAACTCGACATGCCTAAGAGAAGAGCACAGGAAGGAGCCTATGACGTGAGAGCTGCTCTCTGCTTAGATGGACCAGCCAATAACTTAAATGTATTTTTCTTGCATGGGAGGTGTCAAGGCGTGTAAAATTAAAGAATATTAAATATAAATTGTTTGAATGTTAGCTTGACATGAAATACGATATTTCATATTTTGTAACCTCCCAAGAAATATACATCATTTTCTGGTTGTTTTGGCAAGCACTACTTGCTGCCTTTTTTGGCTCCATGTCGTTGTATAATCAATATAATAACTCTATGCTACATCTTGTTTGTGTGAAATATATATTTCTTAGTTTGAACTAGGGATGATGTGTTGTTTTTGTATGTCTTAAATTTATCCGTAGCGTTAGCACGGGCATGTTTACTAGTCCTCTTTAAACAGCTAGCGCTAACACCTTGTTCAACACCTTGTTCAGTGAACCCCTCTGGAAATAATACAAATTAGGGATATTTTTACAAAATAATATTTTCTACCACTACTACAAAAAATGATTTATCACGATCTTTTCTTCAAGTCGTGAGATGAATCTATTCAAAGCCGCTATGCACACTGTTAGCTCCTGGACGTCCTTGATCATTGTCGGAGCCTTCATGTCAATGATGGCGGTGATCTTCTCAGGGTTAGCTTCAATTCCCCTGTGACTGATGATGAACCCGAGTAGTTTTCCTGACGGTACGCCAAACACACACTTAGTCGGGTTGAGTTTCCATTGGTACTTCCGGAGGTTGTTGAATGTTTTCTCCAGGTCTGCAATTAGGTCCTCGGGAATTCTGGTCTTAATGACCACGTCATCCACATAGGCTTCCACATTGCGGTGTAGCTGGTCTGCAAAACACATTTGTATTGCCCGCTGGTACGTAGCCCCCGCGTTCTTCAGCCCAAAGGATATAGTCTTGTAAGCATAAGTCCCAAAGGGCGTGATGAAAGCGGTCTTGATTTGATCTTCTTCCTTGAGGGCAATCTGATGGTGGCCCAAGTAGCAGTCAAGGAAGCAGAGGAGTACACAGCCGGCGGTGGAGTCAATTACTTGATCAATGCGCGGTAGCCCAAAGTGATCTTTCGGACAGTGCTTGTTGAGATCGGTATAATCGACACACATTCTCCATTCATTATTATTCTTCTTTTTTACAAGGACAGGGTTGGCAACCCACTCTGGGTGGTACATGTTGACGTTTCCTAGCGTCACGAAATAAATCCGCAAGTGCACGAATGACGTTGTAGCTTTCACCCAGGAGTATTCCAAGGGTATCGTATCCACTGAGGAACGTGTGTATATTCTCTAAGGTTCAGGTTCATCCAAGGACACCGCACCAGTTAGAGGCAAGGGTCAAAGGGGATTCCTAAGGCTAAGAATCAAAGATAAGATAAAACTATCCTAGTCGTTCACATCGGGCTACTGGTTTCCCCCAGAATAAGACTGGTGAGCTCCAGTACTGTGGCACTGGGATATACCCGAACGGGAAGGGTTCCGCTGGATAGATAGGGCTGTCACCACCTGCTACCTACCTCATCTAACCATGGGATATACCACAACCAACAGGTAAGTCTAGTCTAGACAACACATCTACACTATCGTTACTAACTCTAGCCTTAGCTACAAACTAGAGTTACCCACTAAACTAGTGAACTATTGATCCGGCAAACAACTAGGGGAAACTAGATCTAAATTAACTAAGAAACTAGAGCATAAAGAAAATCACGAACACTTACTATGATTGATAAGCATCCATCGAGGTACAAGATGAGGAAGAGCGCCAGTGGCCGACCGGCACCTTCCCGACTTCCCCTCACTCTCTCCCTAACTCCTAAGCACTACCTAGGCAGCACTAAACCTCTAAAGAGAGGCTCCAAACTCCAAAAGTCAGAGAGGATGGAGAGGTGAGTTGTGTCCTGTTTAGAAGCCCCTCCCCTCATATATATAGGGGTGAATAAGGGGTTCTACGGCCGGGAATTGAGGTGCTCGCACTTGGAACCGCCATTGAGATCCAATGAGGGAGCTACACGTGGCAGAGGTAAGTCGGTGGCCTTGGTACTGGTTCGGCCGACCTGGTTGGGTCGGCCGACCCAGCCTAGTCACCAACCGAACTAAGCTTCCTCTAAGAGGCTGGCAGGTGGGCCCTTTGGTCTTGGGCAGGTGAGTTGGCACTGTCCTATGTTGTTTACATGCTCTGGTGGGCCCTTTGATCCATGTGACACCGAATGCTTGCGCCTGATTGGTCGGAGTGGTGTTGCCTTGGATCGCGAGTGTGTTGCCTTGCTCTTTGAGGTGTGTTTCCTGAATTGCTTGAGTTGCATACACATATTCACGAACACATATATAATTTGGTAATTAAACACCTACTCTTTATTGGTCGGCACGCTCAATATGTTGGCGTCTTGTGGCATGAATCCCGGAGCTTGTTTTACCTTCATTTTCTGCCCAATTTCCTACATTGCAAAATCTCAAAGGGAAATGTGGAGATGATATTATTCAGGGTAAATATGCAAGTAGAGTGTGTATGTCATCCTCATTTTTGGGTCAAATTGACACTCAAAATTAGTCCGTAGCGAGCGTCAATCAGACCCCCATACTTCCTCTTTGCTCGTCCTCGATCAAAGCTTGGGACTAAGATGGACCACCACTTCCTTTTGATATGATACCTGCATATAGATTATTCTAAACTTCACCCTTACCTGTGAATCTTGATGTGTCTACCATAATAGTTTGGGAAGTTGAAGAGCGGAACGGTATTGACTCGGGTCTCCTCCACTTCTTTGCTGCATGACTGGGTGTTTGAAAGATTTTTGAAAAGACCAATCATAGCTTTACTCCTCTATAGGATCTCTCAAGTCACTCAGTGTCTATATATCCTCACCAAGGCATTGCCTCTTTTCAGCCTACTTCTAAAGATAGCTTATGTGGAGCTCATGGTAGGAGATTGGAAGCATGCACTTGTTTCACATATATTGCAAAATTAAAGATTGGATCCATGGAGATGAGACATCATACAAGCTGATCAAGATTGTGCAAGTGTATGGAAGGTGGATGATGAAAGATGAAAGACTCCTTTTATGAAACTCTCTCTCCTTTATTTTGAAGACTTGAGGACATGGCTATTATTTTTTTTCTTGGACCTTCACGTGTCCAATTTTCTTCTCTTTCCTTTTTTTTTCAACTCTTGGACCATTAGGTGTCCAGATTTTTTTTTCTTTTTTTTTTCATATAGCCCATGCCTCTTTCAAGGAGTACTGGAGAGAGAGATCATTACACATGGAGTTTTATTTTGTGGATGGATGGAATGGGGTGGCTAACTTCCAGTGTAGAAGTTTAGCATGTGGAGTGTACGTGATCTTGATCAGACAAGTATGAAAAGACATCTCACTAGGGTCACAAAATTTGATGAAGCTCAATGCAACAACAAGGCACATATGTATAAGGTTTTATTCATGAAGATTGACATATGGCTTTGGTAGGACAAACACTGGGAGTTTGTAAAGCTATGATAGAGTTTTCTTTATAAAATAAAATTCCCAGGCATAAAAGCAGAGAAAGCAAGGGTTCCTTCATCAAACCATATCTCACTTTTCAACAACTTAACAATTATGGGTTCCCGAAGATATGATTCACAAGCTCAAGTTTAGCAGGGAATAAAATATATGCAAGCCAATCAAACTTGAAGTATGCGATCAGCGAGCACTAGTGAGTTTAATTTTAGTGTTTAGCAGTGAATTTTTTTTAAACTCATGGATCAGGGAGACTGAGGGGTAGAGTGCACAAACTGTCGCGATGGGTTATAAACCTTTCGCGTCCTGGTTCTTTCGGTCTTGTGCATCTATCTATGGGAGATCTCGTATGTATGCGCGTCAGAACTCTAAGAGATTTCCTCGACACTTGTTCTTGCACCTGATGCTTTATTGAAAACAAAGAGGTGGAAATAAAATAATGGCTCTACCGGTTTTAAGAACCAGGGAACCCTAAAATTTATGGAACTAAAAATTTAATCTCACCATGAGACTTGCTCAAGCAAGGTAGGATTAAGATTGCATCAACATGAGCAAAAGAGGGTATACTCACAGTAGAACCTTGAGGGGTAATATGTACCTCCTTCCTATGTTGCACATCATGAATCCAACGCCTTGGCTTATCTTCCCATTGGAATTAAGCTCAATGATTTACCCTTTGGATTTGAACATTTTCCTGCAGGGGTTAGTCCACATATACAACTGATATCTATACAAGTATTAACTCTGAGGTTCATCAATCAAACTTGACACCACGCCTAGTTTGATTGAAGGAGACTTTTGAACCTAAGCACCATGCTTTAAAAAGTCTATGAGTGTAGCTTGAGCACACACTCAAACCAGAGCATACGAGCACAGATAAAGGAAGCATGAAAGCATGATCAAGCTTTTATTTAAAGAGAGAAAAGCATGAGCTTGAAACTGGTGATCCTCGGGCTACCTCCCGGAAGGGCTTTGTTTAAAGTCAACAGCAGGACATACCTGGAGGTGCTTACCTTGGCGTTTTGTTGATGAGAACATAATTGCTGCCGTGGTAACTCCTCTTTTTTTTGTTTTCTTTTATGGGTCAAGATACGAGAATCAACACCATCTCCAAACCATGATAAAATTTGCATGACAAGAACTTACTTCGGGTACTCACATACCTCCCCCATGCTTGAAGTTTGCATTGCTGAGCAACACAACTCAAGTGTGTGGAGTTCAAGCTTCCCTTCATAATGTTTCCTCACTAAGGGTTATCATGGTATTGTAGTTGGTGTAGCTCTCATGTTCTTAGGCATCACCTATCCTTCATCCTCTTTAATCTCCACCTGAAATGGTTAGCGACCAAAAATACCCGAAGGAAAAGTTTTATCCTAGAACTTGCTCTTGCTTTTATTTGAAAAGGGAAAATCAAATGATAATCTGGGTTATCTCCCGGCAGTGCTTTGTTTATGGTCAAAAGCTCGACCATGGGAACTTCCTCTTGCAGCTATCACTGGTGATGTCGTTCCCCTCTCACCACCAATTGTTGATGTTTCATGAAGCTTTTAGCTGCAAGGTTAGCACCACAGAGCCTCCACAAAATTTTCAATGCTTGTGATAAACATATGCATCTACAACCAACCTTCTGAAGATTTTGCAAAAGAGGACCTTAAGGTGGTTGTAGTCCTCGTGCGTGCTTAGGGCACAAAGCATGCCTGATTCTGGAGATGTACTAAATGAGCATGGTTCCTGTGGTATTTCAAGAATGAAGTTTCCATGCTCATTTATGTAATCCTTCTTTTTAGACTCCAGAGTCGGCGCCTCACCACATTCCACGACCCATGAGATCTCCATCTCTAGAGATTCATCGTGAGAGATTGTAGTTGAATCTCGATGGTGGTCGAGAACAACGTACTCCGGGCCAACGGGAGGAGGCTCACGCTCGTTCGAGGGTGATGATGATCATTCGTCTTCACAAAGGTGAAGACATTCTTCCGAATCATACTCTTCGAAAGTCGCGGATTTTGCAACTTCAAAGAGAACGGGTTCAAATGATACGAACGGAGATGTATGCACCATCTGCTCGAGCGGGTTTTGCTTGGGATGAAACTTCACCGTTGGATTTTCTAAATAAGAGGTAGTGGTGGCTGTTGGCGTTTCATAGCGTCATCACCAAGTATGAACATAAAATCCAATCCCCGGCAACAGCGCCAGAAATGCGGTGGGGTATTTCTTACGTTACAGAAGGATCCGCAAGCGCACGGAATACTGTTGTAGCATTTTACCCGTGAGTACGGGGTCGTATTTATATTTCCGTAGGGAAGGCGGTGGTTATTGGAATAGATTAGTGTGTTGATTAGTTCTAGTATGGATATTCTATTGGATAAACAAGGGTAAGATAATATATGGTAAAGAGGTAGTGTGACACACAAGTTACTCAAGTTCTACTCTATGCAAAGCTTACAGGAAGGGAGAAAGGAAGAAAAAAGCTAATCTAAGGACTTATGTACTCCCAACTAAGCATACAGTCTATACTAAGCACTCACATACATACACATTATTAGGAACGGGCTCTAGGCTCCCAGGCATCACCGGGAGACCGCATAGGATATTGCTAGGTGGCCACTGGATCCTCACGGCTATTTTATGCACCTCCTACAGCTACTACACGAACGGGGAGGGTTACGCTGGACGGACAGGGCTGTCACCACCTGCCGCCTACCTCATCTAACCATGGTATAGAGCCGCATTCAAACATAACCGATAACCCGGACACCACGTCCGTGCTAAGGATTATTGCTCTAGCCTTACGTTGAGACTAGAAGCACCCCGACTAGGGGAGATGAAACCGATGTTGTAGCCTAGATGTGTTACCACATCTAAACATGTAAGATACATGACACAAGCACGACTATGAAAGGATCACATACTAAACATGAGCATATGAACCAAACACAAGCTAAGATAAGGAACTAAACTTTATTACTAAACTCCAAACCATACATAAAGAGAAAGATACAAGACCATACCAAACTCTTCATGAATACTAGAAGACCTTGAAGAACTACACTTCACCAACACTCCACTACCCTAGAGAGCTTTACAAAGGAGGACATGCTACATCTTGGTGTGTCTCATTTAGAAGGAACCCCTCTTGTATTTATAGGCAGGGAACAACAGCTTCTGCCCAGTCGAAATAGCTCGGCGCGCCTGGAACCGACCTTGAGTAGACATGTGAGGGCGCCACATGGAAGATGAAGTCGGTTGGAGCCCTGGCTGGGCCGGCCGACCTACATAGGTCGGCCGAACCAGGCCTGGCCCTTTGGTTGAGTCGCTCTCTAGTGTGCCTTGATGCTCCTGGTTGATGATAGGCGTGGAATTAAGTCGGTTTACTTCAGGTGTGGGCCCTCCAATCCATGCGATGCGCGTGTGGCGGCGTATGTTTGGTTGAACCTTATTTCCTTGGATTGATGAGGTGTTATTTTCCGTTATTTTTAGTGCAAATCCTTCAATCATAAAATTCTCCAAGGGTTTGCGGAAAGTGTACATTTATTAGCAGAATGTGTATAAGAAATGCAAGTTCATCCTTATTTTGTGATCAAATTGACGCTCATTTTTAGTCCGTAGCGAGCGTCAACAAGATCCCCCATACCGCCCTTTGCTCGTCCCGAGCAAAGTTGGGCATAAGTTGTTGATTAGGAGTTACTGCAATATCCCATCTCTTCGTTATACCATAATTGCAATGAAATATTCTACCTTGCTTTGAATAAGTTGGCTATTATTTTGCTCACCCATTTTACCTTACTCTTCATGGGGCTTTTTGCTTTCTCCTTGTCTTGGGCTGTTGGAGGGTAGAACAATTCATAAAGCACCACTTACCCATTCCTTGCTCAACCTTACATCCGGAAGTTTTTCAAAAGATTTTGCAAAGAAAACATAGTTCCTCAAATGATGCTGTCAAATCGCTCAATGTGTATGAATCCTCACCAAGGCTTGATGCTGCCTTTCTTTTCAACCTACTTCTACAAAGGTTTACGTGGAGCTCACGGTAAGGAAAATGAGAGGGTATACTTGCATCAAATATTTTGCAAAGTCAAAAACCGGACCCAAAGAGTAACAAGTCATATAACCTTGATCAAGAAGTGCATGTGTGTGGTAAAATGGATAGTATGTGGAAATGGGAATATTTTTCTTGTGTGCTCCCCTCCCCTTTATTTTATTTTTGACATGGGCATTTGCAATTCTTTCTTCTCTTTTCTTTTCTTTTCTTTTTGCATAGCCCAAGTCTTTTTCTTGAAAGAACACTTGGAGAGAGAGACCACACATTTTTTTTGGAACATAAATATTTATGGTATGTGGATGAATGTTTTGATTGCTAATTCCCGGTGTAGGAATTTAGCATATGAAGGTGGCGTGTACGTGTTCTTGATCAAGAGAGTGTGAAAAGAAACTCGAAAGGTCACAACAATTTGACAAAGCTCAAAATGACAACAAGTAGCATGTGTATATGATGGCTCAAATATGGGTAACATGCATATGGCTTTGGTAAGAATTTCTCATCATTGAGGAACTTTTCATTTTATCATTTCAAAAGATAGAAATTCTGGACGTAAAATTTTGCTTAGAACAAGTTTGTAGCAGCTCTAATTCATCATATCATGCCTCACAACAGCCTAGACTCAGATCATGCATTCGCAACCCATGAAATTTCAGGTTCAAGGCAAACTTTTTAAACCAACTAGCCCAAAACTTGGAGAAAACAAAGCTGCAACTAGGCATAAAGAGAAGATAAAGATTGAGCAACTATTCATCATTTCAACATGGACGAACTAAAATATTCTTATCGCACATTGGAAAGCAAAGATAACTAAGCAAATCTTTTTGTTCTTTTTATCATATTCAGATTTTTTTTTTCAATGCAGATGAGAAATGCAACTAAGATACATGTTACCTTCCGGGGGCTCCTCCCCCAAGCTAGCTCATGGCCCATATCCGGGAAAGCGTCCTTGGGCGTCGGGGTAGCGCCCTTGGGAACGGAGGTATGCGAGGCGCTCTTCTCGTTCTTGCTGCAGTATGTCGATGGCGGTGCCTAGCTACCGGTCAGTTCGATGATGCCATTCGGTGGTGTTGGTGATGTGTTGGTTGACGGAGCTCTCGAAACATTGTTGTCGTTGGTCCATGTCGTCAACCTGCAAGCTAAAGTTGTTTACCTGGTGGCTGAGCTTATGATAACCTCGAGCCGAGAATGACCGCCGAGCGGCGTAGAGCGGGGGCATGACACTTGAGCTGGAGCCACCACTGTGATCATAGTAGCCTCCTGCAGCTTGTGCCCACTCTTCACTGTTGGCACTCTGCCAACTACAGCCTCCTGCTTGTTGCTGGGCGGCTTGCTCCCAACCGGGTGCATATCCGGATGTGGATCCGGATGCGCCCCCAGTTGGAACGTATCCTCCAGCATATCCATGATATGCATATGGTGGTGCTGGCATGTCCATCGCGGCATTTCGCGACCTGCTCTGTGTCATTCTACCTGACACGCTGCTCCTGCGAGCTGCTTCTTGTGGCTGCAATGTCAATGTTAAACTCCGGGACTTATACAAATGAAACCGCGGGTTAGGGAGCGGGATTTCATTTGTATAGCCCGGGAAAAAGAAAACCAAAGAGTCATCTGGAGCATGTTTAAGCGTGTGCCCATAAACCAAATAATTTTCATCAATCATCAAACGCGGAGAGCTGATATACGAAATAGGAGCCCAACTCAAAACATTCAGCCCTCCTGCAATGCGAATGACCAAACATGTACACTCTATTGGTCCAACCATCTGAAAATTCTCAAGCCATTGCCGGATCATTTCTTTCACCGGGGAGATTTTTATTTTGTTTACCATGGCATAGAGAACACGAAATTCATCATTACGAACGGTACGCACATCATCCTTGGGAAACATGTTATTGCAACCCACTTATGCATCAAACGCAAGGTCGGGTGCTGTATGTCATTACATCTCAGTTTTCCAATGGTGGTGGCGCCCGAAATGGATTGCCAAAAACTTTGTTTCTCAAAACCACGAGTGGCTGCCTCAACATCAAGACTGCAGCGATGATGAAAACCCAAAAGCATGCTAAGATCTTTCCAAGAAACCGAATATTCTTGATGAAAAAGTCGAAAAGAAATCCCAGCTTCCTCCTCAACAAGAGTGCAAAGAAATTGGATGGTCAAATTGTGAGACCCTTCTTCAAAAAATTTGCAAAATCGGTCCACCCCCACGGCCTTCTAAATGCTAGCAAAATCAGCGTTCATACCTATTTTTTGCAGGAGGTCGGGGTCGAAGATTCTTGTGTGACGGAACTTCCTCCGCCTCAGCATGTTGTAGGCTTGGAACTCGCGATCGCTTTAGATGTTGAGGTGCGAATCATCGTGTTCTTCTTCATCCTCCTCGGGCTGCTGCCCTTGACCTTGCACCTCGGTTTGTTCCTCTTGGGTCTCTTGCTGCTGCGTCTCCGTCTCTTCACTGTCTCTCATGGGGCTCGGCACGTGGCTGCTTGATTGGCGCGAACTGGAGCCACCATGAGAGCGGCCCGACTTCGAGCCTGTTGCCTTCTTGAGCATGCCCATCACCTTCTTGCCGAAGCCCTTCATACCTGCAATCCACAACAAGGAACAACACACGAACAACTTGAAACGGGTTATGCGAGTGTTAGCGAAAAAATGTTAGCCATCCGAGAGTTAGTAGTCCTTGCGGGGCTTGGTCGCCGCCACAACAATCGTCCTTGTGGGTGATAACACTCCACAAAATTGTTCTTGTCGGCGAGAACGCACCACAAAATCATTCTTGCGGGGTAGTAGTACCACCACAACACGTTCTTGCAGCATCAAAAGAAGGCAACACGAAATGCAAGTGGAGAGAACAAAGGGGGAAATATTTTTTTCTTTTTCTTATGGAACTAAAGCAAGAACATGAGCATTACGATAGGGGGAGAAAGAATTCTGAGGGCACTCAGCTGCAGCTTGGTTTGGGGCAAGGAGGAGAGGTGCTGTGCACCGGTTTTTATAGAGGGGCGTCACCCCTAGGCCGGCCGACCTGGCCTGGCCGGCTGACCCCAACTCGGGCCCAAAACTGGTCAACTTTCATGAATTGATTCAATGCCTGCCATAAGCTCCAAAATTGGTTGAATGGCTGCAGTTTTAGGCTGGAGCAGGTCTAGGAGTGCCCCAAATGCACTTGTACATGAAAATGATCCAAGTTCATGCATGCACTAGCCTCCAAATGCTCATGGCAGAATTTTTCACCCAAAAATGCCCTTGTTTGTTGCCCCGAATCCCAAGTTTAGGAAGGGTTCAATTGCAAAAGTTGAGGAATTCAAAAATGCAAGGGGTTGAATGCAAAATGATGCAAATGCTCATGCGAAATTCGAATTGAAAATCTGAAAATTCAAACATGCAATGAGTGGAATCAAATATGAGATAACTACCGATTCACCTATCGGCGAGGATTCAAAATTTTAAGTCCTTCACACAAGACATTTTATTTCCTGTCGAATTGAAATTTTGAATTGAAATTTAATTTTACCTTCAACGGAAATTACCTGAGGTACCGCTCATTTTATACCTTCGATGATTTACCTCAGAGCGGTATTCTTTGGATCTTCGGGGATGTCTTCTCGCTTTTCTCTCTCAGGATAAAGAATTTATTTGATATGTGATCATCCCATACTGACGACCCTGAGGAGTGAATGGAATTCTACTCCATGAATTTTGTTGCACCGTGATGATGTGTCTTGATTATTTAATTAATTCAATCTCCTCTGCCGGTGGTGATCCGTCAACAACGGTGGAAATGAAATCTGAGTAAAAACCAAGATCCTTTGTTGAGGCTTGATGATGCAATGGGGATTGAGTCAATTGCCAAGAGTTGAACTTCTTCAAATTAATCATTCCATTTTGAAGTCGACTTGGATTCGTCGTGGATTTTCCGGCGAGTTGAAATCAATCAAACACTACCCTGTCTTCACATAAAGAGAAAACAGCATGGAAGGCGGTGGTTCAAATGGATTTATTAAGCTTTGGTGAATATCATGGTTCAAATATCCAGTGTCTAAATAGGGGTAATTGATAATATGATTGAGAGGTAGTGTGACACAAGATCACCCATCCTTAGGAAAGAATGACTAGGATCAGAGCAAGGTGGAAGAAAGCTTTCAAGGGCATACAAAGGATAATTCTTATCTAAGCAACCATAGAACATAATCATGAACACATACATATTCACATGCTTAGGATCGGGCTCTAGGCTCCCAGGCATCACCGGGAGATCGCATAGGATATGGCTAGGTGGCCACTAGATCCTCACGGCTATTTTATGCACCTCCTACAGCTACTACACGAACGGGAAGGGTTATGCTGGACGGACAGGGCTGTCACCACCTGCCGCCTACCTCATCTAACCATGGTATAGAGCCGCATTCAAACATAACCGATAACCCGGACACCACGTTCGTGCTAAGGATTATTGCTCTAGCCTTACGTTGAGACTAGAAGCACCCCGACTAGGGGAGATGAAACCGATGCTGTAGCCTAGATGTGTTACCACATCTAAACATGTAAGATACATGACACAAGCACGACTATGAAAGGATCACATACTAAACATGAGCATATGAACCAAACACAAGCTAAGATAAGGAACTAAACTTTATTACTAAACTCCAAACCATACATAAAGAGAAAGATACAAGACCATACCAAACTCTTCATGAATACTAGAAGACCTTGAAGAACTACACTTCACCAACACTCCACTACCCTAGAGAGCTTTACAAAGGAGGAGAGGCTACATCTTCGTGTGTCTCATTTAGAAGGAACCCCTCTTGTATTTATAGGCAGGGAACAACAGCTTCTGCCCGTGGAAATAGCTCGGCGCGCCTGGAACCGACCTTGAGGAGACATATGAGGGCGCCACGTGGAAGATGAAGTCGGTTGGAGCCCTGGCTGGGCCGGCCAACCTACGTAGGTCGGCCGAACCAGGCCTGGCTAGAACCAGCTTCCCCTTTGGTTGAGTTGCTGCCTGGTGGGCCTTGATGCTCCTGGTTGATGATAGGCGTGGAATTAAGTCGGTTTGCTTCAGGTGTGGGCCCTCCAATCCATGTGAAGCGCGTGTGGCGGCGTATGTTTGGTTGAAGCTTGTTTCCTTGGATTGATGAGGTGTTCTTTTCCTTTATTTTCAATGCAAATCCTTTAATCATAAAATTCTCCAAGGGTTTGCGGAAAGTGTACATTCATTAGCAGAATGTGTATAAGAAATGCAAGTTTATCCTTATTTTGTGATCAATTGACGCTCATTTTTTGTGCATAGCAAGCGTCAATAGTGGAAAAGGTGATGAGGAGCACTACCGTGCCAAGGGGTGTAGTAGCGTTCCCAGGTACGATGCCGTAGAAGGGAACCTTGCTGGGGGTGAGCCGGTCGATGAAGTTCGCCCCCATGCTCCTCAGAGTACTCGCAAAGATGGGGTTGAGGCCACTGCCCCCATCGATGAGTACTTTGGTGAGTCTGACGTCCGTGATGACTGGATCCAGGAAGAGCGGAAGTTTTCCCGGCTCAGAAAAATTAGTCCACTATTCAGCCCTGGAGAACAAGATGGGGACCTCCAACCACCGGAGGGGTCATGGTACCCCGGGTTCAACGGACATGATCTCGCGGCGATGAAGCTTCTGAGTCCTTTTGGAGGCAAATCCCGATTCCCCACCAAAGATGACATTGACGATATTGGTCACGTCCGGGAAGTCGGCGGCGTCTGTCTTGTTCTTCGGGTCTTCGTCATTCTTGTCCTTCTTCTTCTTCTTGTCGCCCTTCTCTAAGGGCGGAGCATTGAGGGACTTCCGGAGTTGATAGCACTCGGAAGTCGCATGATTCGAGTGTGGGTGCCACGGGCTTTGCTTCTACATGAGCTTGTCGAACTCCTCTTGCAGATTAGATGTCTTCTTGCCTCGCGGGGCGCAATTGATGGCCACTAGAGATCGTCTGGCTTGCATTTTTGGGAAGATCCCGAGTAGTCCCACTGACTTCTGTCGTTGTGGTGATCATTGCTACGCTTGTTGTTGTTGTAGTTGTTGCCGCACTTCGAGAACCGATCGCGTTCTTGCTCCTCTTGGTCCGCCCAAGTCTGCATCATGTCGTGGAGGGCAGCAACAGTCTTGGGGCAGTTGCGGCCGAAGTCGCGGAACAGAGCTTGGTCGGTGTGGCCGTTGTGGAAGCAATCGATGACATCGCTCTCCGAGATGTTGGCGATCGTGGCTCGGGTGTCGAAGAAGCGGCGAGTGTACGAGCGCAGGAGCTTGTTCCTTTCTTGTTTGCATTGGGATAGGTCGTGACGAGTACCTGCCCTTGCAATTGCCCCCTGCAAGTTGTTGATTAAGATGTTCCACAGTTGCTCCCAGGAGTCGATGGAGTTCTTTGTGAGGCTCTCCATCCACGTGAGTGGGGCGGTTTCCAGGGCCATCGGGAAGTAGAGGACCTTGGTGGTGTTGGTGCCGCCTGCGACTTCAATGGCGATGGAGTAGCATCGGACCCACTGCTGAGGAGATTGCTTACCGTCATACTTGGTGATGCCGACTGGTTTGAATCCGCCCAGGTACTTATAGTTGTCGAAGCGGGAGGAAAACGCAGGAAAGCGATCGTTGTCGTCCCGTGCGGTGTTTCCCTCAGCTCCGGCGTGTTCCCTCCTCCGGTTCTCAATGACGGACCAGGCGTCACGCCCAAGATTGATCTTGTCATGGAGATCGCCCATGGGCAGCTTCTCGAGTTCCGAGCGGCGGTAGTTGTGGACGGACCCCTCTGGATGGGGTACATGGGTTGCCGGGCGGCTTCCCTGAGGAGCTGCAGGGTGGCTTCCTTGCGGACCATCTCCGTAGCTTCTGTGTTGGTTGTTGGTGGGAGGAACTTGTCGCCTGGGGTGACCCCCGGGTGTTCTGCTGGCTTGGCTGTCGCCGGCTCCCTCGGTTCTCCCACGCGAGAGAGATGACATGGGCTGCTGTTGGTTGATCTAGAGCAATGCCCGTTGTGCCATGCGAACGACTGTCTGGACTAGGGGATCAGCATTGCCGGCGAGTACCGCTGTGATGGTGGTGTTGTTGGCCTGAGGAGTGTTGAACCCGGCGTCCTGCGCTGTTGCGAACTCAGCATCGAGGTCACATTGTATACGTGTGCGCTGCTCGAGGGCATCCCTTCTGCGCTTGGCACGCTTCCAGTTGCGCAGTCTGCGAGCCTCAGGGGTCTCGTTGGTAGCATCTGCAGTGTTTTCATCATCCGAGATCTGCTAAGGCCTCTCATTGTGGTGCCTGTCGCTGATCTCGTCGGATTCTGCTATGAAGATGTGGCGGTGTGAGGAGATGTCGTCGGAGCTATAGTCAAGGAGTACAGTTCCACCTGGGGTGGCTACGAGTGGTCTGCCCTCTTGAAAAGGCAGAGAATCAAGATGGGCGACTAGTCTTACATCGTCTTCGAGTAGTTCGGAGGGTTTTATGCCCTTCGAGTACACGAAGCGGCCCTTCGGGGTGGAGGTTATAACCAGGCCCTGGCCACCCAAGTAGGGTTCGGCCTCGGGATCGGAGTTCGAGTCGTAATCATCAAAGATAGGGGCCTCCCGACATGCGGTGGCGTCCTTCTCCCCGAGCCCGAGTAGTTCGTCCAAGTCCTTCTCCAATGCGGAGTAGAATTCGGACTTTATGGCCTCCTGGTATGCAGAGGCCGCGGTGTGCAAACCAAACGGGAATCGGTCATGTTGCCTCCCAGATGGAGTCGAGTCCGATCCGGGGAAGCTTGATGCAGCACGAGTCGGAGTTGCGTAAAAAACATACAGCTTCTTGATCTCCCTGGCGAGGTCAGGGAGCAGCACCTTGGCGAGATTGTCGATGAACTTGTCGAGATCGCTACTTGGAGTTGTTGCAGGTGCCTCTAGCTTGTTGTCGATGAGGTGCCGACGGAAGTCGCCTGCACCGTCAGAGACGCAGACCCAGGAGCCGAAGAGGAAAGTTGTGCCCGCTGGGGGCACGGTACTGGTGAAGCTGAAAGTTGCCATCGAATTCGCCGGTGGATCTTCGATGAGCTCCCCTACCTGGTGCGCCAGCTGTTAGTGTTTTACCGGAAAGCCTACCTAGGGATACCCTAAGGTAGTAGACTTGTGGTTAGGGTCTCGCCGAGATTAGGAACTCGATGGTGCAAGGAACACAAGTATTTAGACAGGTTCGGGCTGCAATATGCGTAATACCCTACGTCCTGTATGGTTTGTATTGCCTTGAGGTTATGTGTTATGTTCTGGAGGGGTCCTTGCCCGCCCTTATATATCCTGGGGGGACAGGGTTACATGGAAGTCCTAGCCCCGTACAAGCTTAAGAGTCCTACCGGAGTACTTTCGGGTAGTTTCCTTCTATATATTGGCTAGTTGTACTCGTGTTCGTGTACTTTATAGTATGGATAAGGTATGGGATATGCCCCACCCCTTACTCTAGAATGTTCTATGCCATGCGTGTAGTCCCGTGACCCCGGGTCTGACAACCTCTGAGGCGGGCAGGAACATGAACTGCCTCGGTTAATGTTTTGTATAACCGAAGCGGTTAAAAAATACCTCGCAAAATCGATTAACCGAGACGGTCTCCATTAAAATTACCGCCTCGGTTAATAGTTCTATTTTCGGAGGCGAACCACTTATAACGGTCCGCCTCGGTTAATAGCCAAGCCCAGGTGAGGCCCATTTGAGCCTGTTGGCGCTAAAATCGGCCAGACAAAAATCGGCCGATGGTCTTCAGCGTCGGACACACGACCCGGGAGAATCTGCTTAGCTCCTGTTTGGGTTATCGCCCTGGTGCGGTTCGCGCGGCGTGCCAGTCAATCTGACCTGTTGATTGACAAGGAAATAAAGTATTAAATTCCAGGCGCTCTGATCGGCTGGAGTTCCGATCTGTCCTGAAGAGCGCGTCGGCGGCGAATCGGCCGATTTGCTGTAAAGATGATCGGCTATGGATCAGCCGATAATCACGTAATAATTGTAAAGAAGACTGTTGGAGCGATCTAAACAATTAGTACGGATGCAACACTTGAAACAGATCTAATCGGCTATAAGATGATAAATCGAAGAAGGACGATGACGAAGCCGATTACTCTGATCTCAAGCTGGATAACTGGTGATAATACTAGAATAACAGGTAAAACTTGCAATTCTAGTAAATATCGATAACTGGTGAATAAATCCAAACGAAACCACAGCGATACGCCGGTAGTTAAAGCTCGGATATTACTCAATAAGCGGAACCTACCAATTGGCCGGAGATCAAGTTGATGCAGCCCTGCCAATCCGTACGAACTCGTGAAAGAAGAAAAGTATTGGCGAAGTCGCCGACTTGAAAGTAAATTGCTGGAAAAAGTAGAAGTATTGTTGTTGATTGATGTGTTGATATCTTTTGCAAGACCCTGACGACTGCTATTTATACCCTAAGACTAGGACTCCTGGTCGGTTACGACTTGTTACAACCTTATTTAAAAAAGGGGAAAACTACTATATCTATAATATTTTTTAAAGGAAACGGACTCCCGCAGAATCTTCTGCCGCCGTCCCCTAATCCAATCAGGATTCTTTTCAATTGCTCCTTGACCGACTTAGCGTTGTTCTGTTGACCAACTTTTGACCAGGACCCTCTGAAATAGTCCCATCCTGTTGGCGCAAGCTGCATCACCAATCGGCTGATTTCCCACTGTTACCTTAATCGGCCGATTCCTTACTGTAGCCTTCAGATCTGCTGCATCGGCCAACCTTCTCCTCCTGACGCCGATTTAACACGTGTCAAAATCTGGTGTCAACACATGCCCCCCAGTTTCGGAGTAAAACATAACTTTTTCTTCGAAACTCTTTCTTTAATCCTTTCCTCCGAAACGGGCGCAGTAAAAATCTCCTTCCGTTCCGCGGCACAATGATTGCAATTTCCTCGGACCGAGCGCGCGAAAGGACCGCTCCCCTGGAACTCGTGTAGACGGCGCGGCAAGAATACTGTTTTTACCCTTACCTTCTCGGTTTTCCTTAAATGCTGGCCTTCTCCGCCTACTTTTCCCCACAAATCTAGCATTCTCATCCAGCGAACCACTGTTCGTCTTCCTCTAAGCTCTCTCGATCTCCAAACGTTTCCCCCCTTCCGGCGATCTCATCCGCGACCTGCTCCAACCTTCCAATGGCGTCACCATCGGCGACCGCTCCATCCACAGAAGCTCTATTGGCGACCCCTTCAGCGGCGGCGGCCCAATCGGCGGCTCCTCTGGCAGCCCCATCGGCGACGATGATCTCCATCCCAGAGGTAAATGCTTGAAATTTTTCCCTTTTCGTTTTTCTACTGCTTCAGTATTTTCCGGATCTCTTCTCAGTTTCTTCCCCTTTTCTCCCTTTTTAGGCACTTAGTCACCGAATCACCATCCCCCTCTCAGAATCCCCTGACCTTATCTGCTTAGGCCCTATGGGGAACCCCGATCCAGCTGACTTGATCAGTTTAGAGACTCACATAGTTCCTTTCAAGCAATCGCCCATGAACCTAGATCAGTGGGTGGGTACTTTTAGATCCTGGCCAAATGAAACCCCCGGCTGGAGAGAATGGTAGCAGAGAATAGCCAGATCTAGGAAGGTTCAGTGGGAGGAACAAAAAATCAGCCAGTGCATAGACCTATCTCTGTCTCAGATGGAAAGAAATGAACCTCTGGTCATGGCAGCTTCTTATTTTTGGTCCGATGCACTTAATGCGTTCCTTTTTGGACATGGACCCATGACCCCGACTTTGGCCGATGTTCTGTTGTTGACCGGCCTCGATGTCTCCTCCACCGATACCCCTTTCAACTATCTGTTTAAACCATCACATCGGCTAGAGACCAAAGGAATCGGCGGGTGGAAGGGGTATATTAGCAAAAATATGAAGACCGGGATAGTTTCAGAGAGGGAGCATACTGCTTTTCTGATGATGTGGCTAGAAAAGCACTTTTTCTGTGGCAGAGCAGTTGGACCCTTGTCAAACACCCAAGCTTTAGCGGAGGCTTTGTCACAAGGATCGGCCATCCCCCTTGGAAAACATTTGCTGGGATCGGCCTATCACCTGATGCACCAAATCGGCACCAAGCTGTCGAAGGGGGAGCCGATTGGGAACCCTGGCGGTCCCTGGTGGTTCGTCACCCTCTGGCTCAATTTATACATGAGCAAGGTCTCTCAGCAACGGATAGAGACCAAAACTTTTCCTAACATTGAGTCAGAGGAGAATCCATCCGTCCGACGGCGCTGCAGATCCTTTGGAGAAGCAGCATCGGCCTTCCCCGGCTGCCAGTTTACTGCTACCCGCACAACTGAGTACTTCAGATGCTTTTATAACGGCCTTAGTGAAGAGACCGTCAGCTGGCATCCGTATCAAGCAGTGGAGCCAATTTTTGAATTACCCATAAGCTACGACTTTTCCACCGATACTTTTGACAGGGAGCTTATGGATGTCTTGATCAAGCCAGGGATTCTGCCAGCCAATTTCTTCTCAGGAAAGGATTCTCCCACCTATGAGTTCTACAATCCATCGGCTGCGGCAAGGCAACTGGGTTTTGGCCAACTGCCGATTCGGGTCTACTTCACCGGACAATCGGCTGTGCGATCTAGTACCAGATTCCAGCACTATTGATCTGAATAATTGGTCAGTTTCCTCTTTTGCCACCCAACAATTTAAATTATGGTGGGCAGAATGGAAGCAATACCTTTTCTGCAAATCTCCATCAATTTATTGCAACATTCTGGATCCAGAAAATATTGACCCAAATGCAGCGGTATGCCCTTTCTCCCAGCCGATTCCAATACTATTTCTTTCCATACTCTCATCTTGTTATTAACCCACATTCATCTTCTCAGTCTGAAAGCCAGGTCCTTCCGATGTGGAGCCGAAGCGGCAGGCCGATAGATAATCACCATCCATATACGCCATATCCACTTATCAGTTTCCATGCTCCAACTATAAAGGATATCTGTACTGGCCGATCGAAGCGAGCACCGAAAAGGCCAACCTCGAAGATAACCAGCCGTCGAGTGCGAGCCCGCATCGGATCAGCCGATCAGACGGCGATAGCATCGGGCGAGACTCCAATCCCTTTACCCTTGCCGGTTGCCGAGATAGCCGATCCTCAAGTCACCGCCGAAGTTGGGGCAGCTGCAGCATCACTACTAGTAGAAGCTGTTCAGGTAATCTTACTTATCTCATATATTCTTCAAATCTTCCACTGACATTAACTCTCTCCCTCTACCAGGCTGCACAAGCTATTCCACCGCAGTCTCCGCAGCAATCGGCTACGTCCCAAGTGGAAGCTGAAACTCCAGCAGCTCCTCTCGTCGAGGTAAATGATCTCTTACCTTGACTTCTTAATTTTCAGAGAACTTAACCAATCCTGATGCAGGCCGATTTGGGTACGCTAGCTACAACCCCACAACAGACATCGGCCGGGAGATCCACAGAGGCATGGCAAATTTCTCACACCATCTTATTTCAATTTCCCATAACATACTTACAGGATCTGTTTTCCATGTCTTTTCAGGATGCCGGCCCAAGCAGAGCACTAATAATTGTTGAATCTTCTTCCTCTGACGAGCCGATTGCACCAGCCCCTGAGACAAGGGAGACACTTCCACCGGCGCAAGTAAGAGAAATTCGTTTTAAGGAGGTAACAAACTTACCATTGGAATCGGCCGATTCTCCTTTACTGCTTGCCAACCCCTCTCTTTATTTTCCACAGGAGCAAGATACCCCGAACAACAGCATTTTCTCCTTTGCTGTCTCTTTGCCTGATGACGAAGAAATCGCTTCACACCCAATTTCGTCGAGCTCTGCCTCCAATGATGTCCGCGCCAAGCTTGAAAACATGCGCGTTCTCCTTCAAGATGACATCGGCCGATTGGTAGAAGACGCTTTGCCGATTCGACGACTTTTCAACGATATCAAGGGTCGAATCCCGGAAGAAACAGCAGAAAACTTGGCGCATGCTGCTTACATAGAGCATATGCAGATTCCAGTTTCCAGGGCGCTGCGTCACATGGCCGATCGCGCCTAGATGGCAAAAGCCCGGGAAGAGGTCGATTCATACAAGCACCGGACTCAAGAGGTACACCAAAAGATCAACTTCCTCAAAAGCTGCCGCCCGGACATCGTCGGCACGATAGATCGGCTAAAACGGAGAAGAGCAAAGCTGGCCAAGGAGATGGAGCAGATAACCAAAGAGATTGCCACTGAAGAAAAGAAACTTCAAGAACTCCCATCCATCATCAGTGAGCTAAAGCAAGAGAGACAGCACTTGGCCCGTGAAATGATAAGGCTTCATCGCCGTGTGTCAGAAGTTCCAGGATCGGCCGATGACGACCAGAGAGTACTAGACTCGGCCGATCAAATTAGACGACAAACTATTGCAGCCATAGATGCTTTTCTTGGGTTGTAAAGAATACTGTAAACATTTATTGCTCCTTCAATGTTACTGCGCCGATTTGGTCTCGAACTGTTTCTTTGGTCAGCTTTGCATTTATGTATGCTTTTACCCCGATAGGACGTGTCTCACCATCCATCTACCTCTCTTTCCTTTATAAGTAGACCCTTCACCATCTCCAGAGGCATACGCATTACTTATCTTCTCCTTCCCTCTTTACTGTCCCAAATTGAACGGCAAGATGTCTTCTTCATCCTCTTCATCTTCCTCTTGATTAGTTTGATTATCCCCTTATTGGACGATTCTGCTTGGCCATTGGCTTGAGCATAATATGGAGAAGAATTTAATAATTTAATCCCCATATCGGCGGCAAACTCTCCGAATTCTCCAGAAGTAAACATTGTTCCTTGGTCAGTTGTGATGGGAATACCAAATCGATAGATAATATGGCTTCTAACAAATTCAATCATATCGGCCGATGTCACGTTCCTTAAAGGAACTGCCTCCACCCACTTAGTAAAATAATCTGTAGCTACCAATATGAACTTATGCCCTTTGTTTGATGGAGGGTGAATCTGTCCGATGAGATCTATTCCCCAACCTCTAAACAGCCACGGCTTGATTATTGGATTCATAGTCGATGCTGGCGCGCGCTGTACATTATCAAACTTCTGACAGTCTTGGCATCCTTTGTAATACTTGAAACAATCTTCAAGAATAGTTGGCCAATAATACCCATTGTTCTGGATCATCCATTTCATTTTGTGAGCCGATTGATGAGCTCCACACACGCCCTCATGGATTTCTCCCATCAGAACCTTTGCCTCTTCTGTCTCCAGGCACTTAAGAAGAACTCCATCAATCGTCCGGTAAAATAAATCATCCTCAAGCAACACATATTTTGTGGCTTGAAAACGTATTCGCCGATCCACTTTTTGGGATGGATCTTTCAAGTAATCGGCAATTTCCTTTCGCCAGTCATCGGCCGCGAGCCCTAGCATCATCGCTCCCTGAATCGGCCGATAGCCGGAGGCATGTTGGGCCAGCCTGTTGGCCTCTTCATTATAATTTCTGGGGATATGCTCAATTATTGCAGACTTGAACTCTTTTAAAAGCTGAAGGCAATCTTCAAAATAAATCCTTAAGATATCATCCTTGCACTCAGATCGCCCCGTCAATTGATCCACAATGAGCATGGAATCCCCAAAAATTTCAACTGCATCAGCTTTGACTTCCCTTAATAATTGGATGCCCTTCAGCACGGCTCGATATTCCGCCTGAATATTAGTTGCGGAAGCTTCTATCGGCAGAGAGAAATTATAACTTGCCCCCCGAGGCGACACGAGAACAATGCCGATTCCTGATCCGACCCCACACGAAGAACCATCAAAATATAGAGCCCATGGAACCGGTTCAACGGCGGCAATTTCTGGTCCACAATGCTGAGCTACGAAATCGGCCATGACTTGACCTTTGATAGCTTTGGCCGATTCGTACCTTAAGTCGAATTCTGACAGAGCCAGGATCCATTTTCCAATCCGCCCTTTCAAAATCGGCAATGATAGCATATACTTCACCACATCATCCTTGCATACAACTATGCATTCTGCCGATAGCAAATAGTGCCTAAGCTTGGTGCACGAGAAGTATAAACACAAGCACAGCCGCTCCACTGGGGAATATCTTGTTTCGGTGTCTAAGAGTCTTCTGCTGACGTAATATACCACTCGTTCTTTTCCTTCGAAGTCCTGTACCAACGCCGATCCAATAGCCTGTTCATCAGCCGATAAATATAATTTGAACGGCTTACCAGGCTGTGGTGGGACCAACACCGGAGGTGAAACTAGATATTGCTTGATATCTTCCAATGCTTTGCGTTGTTCTTCTCCCCATATGAATTCCTGGTCGGGCTTTAATTTCAACAGAGAAGTAAAAGCCTGAATACGTCCTGACAGGTTGGATATGAATCTTCTGATAAAATTGACCTTGCCGATGAGGGACTGTAGCTCAGTTTTATTTTGTGGGACCACAACTTTGTTGATGGCGTCTATAGTCTTGCGGTTGACTTCTATACCGCGCTCATGAACCATGAATCCTAAGAATTGTCCAGCCGATACACCAAATGCACACTTGTTTGGGTTCATCTTCAACCCATGCTTCCTTGTGCACTCCAGTACTTCTTGTAAATCGGCCAGATGTTCTTGGTGACCTTTTGACTTGACCACGACGTCATCTATATAAATTTCCACCGATGTACCAATGAGCTTGTGGAAGATGTAATTCATGGCCCGCTGATACGTAGCACTGGCGTTCTTCAACCCAAAAGTCATCACAACCCATTCAAATAAACCAAGATGACCTGGACACCTGAAAGCCGTTTTCGAGATATCTTCTTCGGCCATTAATATCTGATTGTACCCTGCATTCCCATCCATGAAACTTATGACTTTGTGTCCTGCGGCAGCATCTATCAAGATATCGGCCGTTGGCATCGGATATCCATCCATTGGTGTAGCCTGATTTAAGTTCCTGAAGAAGATGCATACGCGCAACTTTCCATTCTTTTTGTATATAGGCACAATATTAGAAATCCATTCGGCGTAGCGGCACTGCCAAATAAATCCTGCTTCAATTAACTTTGTAATATCGGCCTTTATATCAGGTAGAATCTTGGGGTTACACCGCCGTGCAGGTTGCTGATATGGCCGATATCCTGATTTTATAGGTAACCGGTGTTCAACAATGGACCGGTCTAGACGTGGCATCTAATGATATTCCCAAGCAAAGCAATCCTTGAATTCTTTTAATAAATTTATCAGTTTACACTTATACTCAGGATCCAAATTAGCACTAATATACGTCGGCCTTGATTTGCTGCTATCTCCCAAATTTACCATCTCCAATAAATCAGCCGACGTAAATCCATGCCCAAGCTTCCCGTCTTCTCGGACGAGCTGATCCATCTATTCTGAATCTTCGGAGCCGACTGCTTGGATCGGCTGTAGACCGAAATCGGACACTTTCAGGAAGTCAGTGTCCCAAGTCCTGCCAGATATATATTTGACGTGTTCGCAGCTCCACTGTTGCGTGTCGGCCGCTGCAACACTGTAGGCGGAATCGGCAGTGACTATCTCTGTGTTGTCGCCGACCCATTGCACGAGGCATTGATGCATTGTAGATGGGACACAGCAGTTTGCATGTATCCAGTCGCAACCAAGCAGCATGTTGTAGGATCCCTTGCCATTAATAACGAAAAAAGTGGTAGGAAGGGTCTTACTGCCGATGGTGAGGTCGACGCAGAACGCTCCACGGGCGGGAGACACGTTGCCTTCAAAATCCTTCAGCATCATGTCCGTCTTGGTGAGGTCTTCATCGCCCTTGCCTAGCTTGCGGAACATGGCATACGACATGATGTTAACTGCGGCACCTCCATCTACTAGTAATGTGGTGACGGGTCGTCCGTTAACATAGCCTTTGAGAAACAGCACTTTAAGATGTTGCCGTTTTTCTTCTTCTGGTTTCTCAAAAGTAGCCGTCATCGGCTCTAACACCAGTTGTGCCATTTGTTCTTCCATTCTTCCTGCTTTGTCTCGATCGTCAGGCGCCATGAATTCCATCGGCAATACGAACACCATGTTGATTTCGGCTGCTGATTCTTGATCGTTTGCTTCCTGATCATTTTTCTTTGGGCGCCACACCCGAGACTTAACATTTCTTTTCTCTAGCACCTGCCTCTGTTCTTCCTCTTGATGCTCCCACTGGCGCAGGCGTTGGATCCTCCGTTTCTGGGATCTGGATAGGCCATCGGGACACCACCTGGGATTTACTGGTTTGGCCGATGATCTGGCGTGTTTCCAATCTGGTTCTCTTCCTAGGGGATTTTCATCTGACACCCTATCATCAGCCATCTCTTCCAGCCGATCGTGCACGCTGACTCTGCCCCCCAATCCATCTTGTTGGTTGGTCCTGCCTTTTGACTGGTGGTACTGGTCAACTCTGCCCCCAGCCGATCATGCACCGAAACGTGTTGTTCCTCTCGTCCGCGCCGATTTCTGCTGATCGGCTCTGATTCTCTGTCCCTAGAGTGTGGCCTCGGGCGATCGTTGCAACTCAATCCATTACACTCCGGACAGTTATCGGCAGACGGCAATCTGATGTCGTTCTCCCAGCAATGGATGAAGAACGGGCATTGCTAGTGATCTTCATGCCGGCGTATCATCTCGTCGTGGTATCTTGATTGTTCTTGCTGCTGCCGATATTTGCTAAGCAAGAACAGGGAGGTGACGGGTTTGCGTGGTCGTTCTGGCCCCCGCCTGTTCCTTTTGATTTCTTCCGTCGTGATCTGCCTCCTGGGATCTACGGCGCCGCCCCTTCTTGCCAATTCTGACGTCAGCACCTTGGTTTGGCGTGAATTTCCTGCAGTGTCAACCATGTTGGCCGGGAAGGGATGCTGATCTATCTTCATCGGCTTTGCCGATTTAGCTGGGGTTTCAAATTTAAGCCTCCCCTGTTGCATTCATTTGTATCATGAGAAGTGGCATTGTGCCACTTGCAGTATTTCATCTTCTTGAGTTGATCGGCCGAAGGGATGGTGTGATGATGAGATAGCTTAATCTGTCCTTCCTGGAGTAATAAATCGAAAATTTTATCGGCTTTTGAGGTGTCAAAGCCGAAAGTCTCTGGCCCTTTCTTTCCGAAAGGGCATGATATCGGTTTTTTGCCTTTCACCCATTCTGCCAGGCCGATTTCCTCCTCCCCATCGGATTCAAACCCTTCTAGGTATGCCACTTTCTTTTGGAAATTCCTCCGCTGTTCAAACGAACGGACTTCCTATCCTGACAATCGGTGAACGATCTGGCTTAGGCTTTCAAACTCTTGTGCAGCATATCTTTCTTTGATTTGTGGCAGGAGGCCTTGGAAAGCGATATCGGCCAACTGTGCATCGGTCAGAGCCAGACTATAGCATTTGTTCCTGACTTCTCTGAACCTCTGTATATATCCCATTACTGGTTCATCGCTCCTTTGCCTGAGGCTGGTCAAATCTGAGAGTTTCATCTCGTGTACTCCTGCGTAGAAGTACTTGTGGAACTGCTTTTCCAAATCAGCCCACGTAACAATAGAATTTGGTGGCAAGGTGGTGAACCACTGGAAGACCGATCCGGACAGAGACGATGAAAACAAACGCACCCTCAGAGCATCTTGTGTGGCAGCCTCCCCGCACTGGATGATGAATCGGTTGATGTACTCTACAGTGGATGTATCATCCGTCCCCGAAAAATTGGTGAAATCGGGAACTTTGTAGCGGTGTGGGAACGCCAGCAAGTCATAGGCCGATGGGTATGGCGCCTTGTAGGTGTAAGTTTGCACTTTTGGCTTCAATCCAATTTGGTCCTTGATCACTTCTGCTATTCTTGCCGTCCAGTCCACCTGCTGCTGATGAACGACTGTTCGCGGCGCGGGCATGTGTTGAAGAGCTGGCACGGCTGGGTGATGAATCGAAGCATGCGGCGAATTTTGCTGAGCAGCTGATAGTTGATGGCGAAGTGAATCCGCCGCCCCATCGTATGTCATCATTGGTGCCGCGCCTCTGAATGCTTCTACAGCGCTTGCCCCCCTGCCGATTTCTGATGTGATTGGCTGATACTGAGGGACCGTCGGCCGGACGGCCGATTGGTGAGACACCTGCGTTGGATAGCTTCCATGCCCGGTTGATGGATCGGGGAAAGCCGTTGTCGCTGATATCCCCCAGGGTACTGAGCTTGTAGGCAGCGATTGTACAGAAGCGATCTGGACGGGTTGAAACGGTGTCTGTGACGGGTAACTTGGTGCACCCCTATACCTTGGAGACGCTGGAGGCAACGGAGTATTGTACCCCTCGCGTTGCGACAATATCGGCTGAGGAGCCGATTGGGATGTGCATGGTAAGCTTCTAACTGGCAGCGTGATTGGCGGGGCATACGCTGGTCCCTGATAGCCTTGGACTGCTCCGCTGGCCAGAGAGCTGATGACGGCGTTATACACCGTGTTGGTCATCACTGAGGATTGGTCAATGAATGCCTGATAAACGGACTGTTGGATCATATCGGACATCTTGCCCGAGTCCTCAGCAATGGTGATGTGGCGGGGAACTGGAATAGGAGCCTTCTTGACAGCCTCCCCGCTTCTGGTGCGACTGAACGACTGCAGATACATCTTCTTATAATCTTCTAGATGTTTAGCTAGTTCTTCCCTTTGGTCGTCCTTGAGATCCGCTTTTGTGACCTCGATGATGTTGCTATCGGAGATTTCTGCGTTCTTCGACATATCAGATCTTGAATTGCTCCCACTGGGCGTGCCAAAAGTGTGTTGGCGCTAAAATCGGCCACACAAAAATCGGCCGATGGTCTTCAGCGTCGGACACAAAAATCTGCTTAGCTCCTGTTCGGGTTATCGCCCTGGTGCGGTTCGCGCGGCGTGCCAGTCAATCTGAACCTGTTGATTGACAAGGAAATAAAGTATTAAATTCCAGGCGCTCTGATCGGCTGGAGTTCCGATCTGTCCTGAAGAGCGCGTCGGCGGCGAATCGGCCGATTTGCTGTAAAGATGATCGGCTATGGATCAGCCGATAATCACGTAATAATTGTAAAGAAGACTGTTGGAGCGATCTAAACAATTAGTACGGATGCAACACTTGAAACAGATCTAATCGGCTATAAGATGATAAATCGAAGAAGGACGATGACGAAGCCGATTACTCTGATCTCAAGCTGGATAACTGGTGATAATACCTGAATAACAGGTAAAACTTGCAATTCTAGTAAATATCGATAATTGGTGAATAAATCCAAACGAAACCACAGCGATGCGCCGGTAGTTAAAGCTCGGATATTACTCAATAAGCGGAACCTACCAATTGGCCGGAGATCAAGTTGATGCAGCCCTGCCAATCCGTACGAACTCGTGAAAGAAGAAAAGTATTGGCGAAGTCGCCGACTTGAAAGTAAATTGCTGGAAAAAGTAGAAGTATTGTTGTTGATTGATGTGTTGATATCTTTTGCAAGACCCTGACGACTGCTATTTATACCCTAAGACTAGGACTCCTGGTCGGTTACGACTTGTTACAACCTTATTTGAAAAACGGGAAAACTACTATATCTATAATATTTTTTAAAGGAAACGGACTCCCGCAGAATCTTCCGCCGCCGTCCCCTAATCCAATCAGGATTCTTTTCAATTGCTCCTTGACCGACTTAGCGTTGTTCTGTTGACCAACTTTTGACCAGGATCCTCCGAAATAGTCACATCCTGTTGGCGCAAGCTGCATCACCAATCGGCCGATTTCCCACTGTTACCTCAATCGGCCGATTCCTTACTGTAGCCTTCAGATCTGCTGCATCGGCAACCTTTTCCTCCTGATGCCGATTTAACACGTGTCAAAATCTGGCGTCAACAGAGCCCACATGCTGAGAAGACAATATAAACAAGCAAACCCTAACCCTAACTCTCCCTCCCCTCCTCTCTCTCTATCCCCCCAGACTTAGCCGCCGCCGCCCCCGCCATCCCCTCCTCCTCCTGCCCCACGCGGCCTCGCCCTCCCCTCCTGCTCCGACCCCGCACGGCCTCGCCCTCCTCCCCTCCTCGCAGGCGGCCGCGGCAGGCGTAGGCGAGATGACCAGCGTCTGGTGCGCGCGGAGGCAACACCGGCCCGCGAGCCGCGGGCGGAGGTAGCGCAACTGGCAAGCGGCGGCCGGTTCGAGCGCGGAGGCAATTCAGGCCACGAGCCGCGGACAGATGCGAGGCAAGCGGCGGCAGGTGCAGGCGCAGAGGCGACGCCGACCAGCGAACTGCGGGCCGAAACGGCGCGACTGGCGTGCGGCGACCGACGCGGGCTGCAGACGGAGGCAAGGCGAGCGGAGGCTGGCGAGCCGGAGGCGAGCATGCCGGCGAGCGCGGAGGCACAAACGCTGTGGGGCGAGCGGCGGGGCGGCCGGATCCGGTCGCGGCGCAGTCGAACGCAGCGCGGCCAGGCGTGGCGGCGGCGGCGGACCCGTGGATGGGCACGGCTCTTTTTTAATTTTTTATTTGATTAACCTAGGCGGACAGCAAACCGCCTCGGAAAATAGGTCATTTACCGTGACCTTGGTTCCGAGGCGGTTGTGAAAAACGCCTCGGTTAATAGTTTTTGCCCGCCTCGGTTAATAATTATTGTACTATTGTACTCAACCAAATAGCCCACCAAAGAGCCGATGCACCTAGGAGAATAAACGTCATCTCTTATGGGGTGTTGCAGGTAGACTAGGGATTCTATTATATTGGAAAGCACGATAAAGCTCCCTTCCAAATCATACTGCCGCTGGTTGAAACTATTTTGATGCCTGGTAGATTGTTTGAATAGAAATTTGGGGGATCCGATCGAGCTCTGGATACATACCACACCTGGTGTAATTCCGTGGTTCACTACCGGCCCCAGCTGCTGGATGGCGGTGAACTTGGTGGCATGGCACGGGCACCTCGTCACCACCGGCTGCGGGAGGTTAAGGACACAAGAACGTGGCGAGAACCGGATCGTACCATCTTGCTCCTGTTTTGCTATAACGTCGAGCTTCCGGTGGACGCAAAATGCCCAAGGCAAAGCAAATCCCAGCGAGAGCCAGTGGCAGGCACAACACTCAACGAAGTCGACATCTCCGGACTGAATCCAAAATCAAATAGACATCGGGTCCGGGATTTAGGCCATATGTGAAATAGAAAAGATTCTTTGTCTTGCTCAGATCTCCAAGGTTTGGAAGACATACGGCTAAAAAGAAAAGGTTTGGGATCAACAGGAACCAAAGAAACAACAAAGAGCCAAAGGCAACTGACGTGGCCCAGGGGCAACTCGTGCCGACCACGCAAGCTCCAGTGTGAACGAGAATAGATTCCGCCTCCAGGACCCGTGATCTCGTTCGTGTACACTGTTCGACCACGTACGCACCAATCCCACCACTCCTAGTGGCAGCCAATTGTTTATCGCTTGCCGCGTCTCGTAAAAAAATATAGCTGCCCATCTAAATCCGTCATGAGTTAACTTTTTTGACGTTGACCGTTGTGATCTAAAATTTTATATAGATCGGCAACATAACATTAACACTACTAGATTCATTACAAAAATATGTTTGCAATACATAATTTTTGTCACTCAGTACAAGAAAGGTCTTGTGAACATGACACATTGACACCATAATATCTGCAATGGATCACTTCAAGGCAATGCGTCCAATATTTATGTGGGCTTGCATAATCCCTACGGTTTTGGAGGCGTAAGGTAAACTGATATTTTGTTTCTTATTTTCCTGATCCTATATTTTGTAATTCACTGTTTCTAATTTCTCTGCCCCCAAAGGCTACTGCCTCCATTTTATAATATGTGTCTGGTCCGCAAATTATGAGGCACAATTGATAAAGTGCTGTTTTCACAAGATTGGTTATTCTTGGTCCCTATGACATATATGAAATATTGTCCTAGCCTTTGCGCCTGCAAAATGCTCATAAACCTAGTTGCTATAGAAGAAATCTGAAAAAAAAAAAGAAATGGCAAGAGGACAAGATATTGAAACTAAATGTGACATCGTGAAGTTCGAAACCCACACATATGACCCAAAATGTTGAATTTAATTTTGATAAACTTATGTTAAAATGGAAAATCTAAATGACACCAAATCCCTAATGATTTTCCAGCTCACATGAGAAGCATAGTTGCTGAAAAAAGGAAAAAAAACAAAGGAGAGGTACATTAACTATAACCAAAGGGAAAATAAAGTAAGAAACGGTGGCTTCGTGTCAATTGGTGGTGTTCTAGCATCCTTAGGCCGGACAGTCCGCCGCACATCTTTTAAGCGCCACCAGAAACATCAATGTTTACATCAATGTTTCTGGACCAACTCTCTGTTATCTGGTGGACCGTCCGCCCATGAGTCATGGACTGTCCGCCCTTGACTTTCAGCACACCACCAGAGAACACAAGGTTCTGGTGCCCCTGAGCAAAGGTTGCTGGACTGTCCGCCACACCAGGCCGGACTGTCCGTGCCAGCGTATTAGCACACAACCAAGTTACCATCTCTCAAACAAAGTTAGCCCTCATGTATGCAATGTAATTGTTTGAGCAAAATGGCACTATAGAGCAGTCAAGCAAAGGCACATTGACCCCTCTTGATAGTACGGCTATTTATCCTATTAATCCGGTCATTTCACATCCTCTAATCACCTTATGACCGACAAAAATAGAAAAACCCTATCGTATACCTTTGCCTTGAGCGTATCCATTCAACATCAACTCCAAGTGTCTTCATAACAACAATTTTAGCTTATTTTTTTGGACTAACCTATACTCATTTCTTCTCAAAGAAATTGTTAGTCCACTAATGTTGTCATTGATTACCAAAACTCGAATTAGGGGCCTAGATGCTTTCAATCTCCCCCTTTTTGGTAATTGATGACAACACTTCAAAGGAGTGATATAAAATGGTTCAAGCCAACATTATACACAAGGCATAAGGTAGACTTGAGATTGAACTCCAGTTTTACTTACCCATTTTCTTGCAAAATTCAGAAATATGTATGGATAAATTTGCATATAAGATTTGAAGAATACCATGGACACTAATACATGATTTGAAATTTTTTGACGGAGTTTCCCCTACAAAGTGGA
Source organism: Panicum miliaceum (assembly GCA_032594955.1). Classification (NCBI taxonomy): domain Eukaryota; kingdom Viridiplantae; phylum Streptophyta; class Magnoliopsida; order Poales; family Poaceae; genus Panicum; species Panicum miliaceum. Next base: position 41,931,734 of record CM064056.1, on the reverse strand, counting down.
ATTCGAGGCATATAGGATAGACAAGATAATATAGAATTTAAGTTCACATGGTTAGCACAACCTCAAATAGCCACAAGAACTAGAACATCCACAAGATAAGATAATCCAACATAGTTCACCACAATATTACAAACCATGTTCTAGTTCAAAACAACCAAGTGCATGCAAGCGAATGAGAAACATGCAATGAAATCCAACACATGAAAGGTTCGACACACAGAACGTAAAGTTCATGCAGATATAGCAAATAAAATACGAGAGCTCCCCCTAAATAGATCACTCCAAGTTTCTTCAAGCTCTTCTCCCCCTTTGGCATCAAGTACCAAAAACTAATCATCCATCGGTGGTGGAGGCGGTGGTGGAGGATAGAAGGGCTGATGTGGATAAAACTGAGGAGGTGGCACTGGAGCAAGATAAACTGAGTAGAAATGATCTGTGAAGCCCGTGAATGCTGCATTGAAAGTGTCAAAATCATGCTGGAGCCTCTCCTGCCTCTCAACAAGCCCCTGGTGCTGCTCTGAAATAGGCAAGTCATCAAAACGAGAGTCCAAAGCTGCAATGTCATCGTGCAAACTCTGCTAAACATTCTGCAGACTGGACATAAGCGGCTGATACACCTGAGTATGAATGTGCTTCCCAAAAGCCTGAAATCCTGTATTCATGTGTGCCTGAAACTGCTGACCCATGTTCTGAAACCCAAATTCAGCTGTTGGTTCATCTGAGCTGCCAAGCCATCAAACTGAGTACTAATGCCCTACTGCGTGGTGGCAAAATATGGATCAAAATAGCCAACTGGAGGAACCCACTGAGGTTGCACAGGAGGTGGAGGTGGCATGGCTTGCTGATCAACATTCTGAGCTGCATCCCCTTCGTTTTCACTATCTTAACCTCAACATTAGGGAAAAGAGTCAAAGGCCTCTCAAGAAATCCTATGTAATTTTTGAAGGGCTTGAAAGCTGAATGCTTAGCCTCACAGATGCCTCTAAACCGAGTCTTAGCCTTGATCAAAGACATGATATATGGGGCAAAGTATATGTTCATCTCAAGGTTGAGCCTCAAATCTGCCAACTGATCCATGATAATAGCAATGATATCCACTTTTTGACCATGCATCACATGAGAAATCAAATTACAATAAAGACCTCTAACTTAATCCTGCTTTCCACTCTTAGGCATGAAAATGGCTCTAGCATTTTTGTTGATCACAGCTGGATGATGCCTGAGACCTTGAGTACCACCAAAGATACGAGGAATACCAAGACGTGCAGGCTCATAAAATGCAGGATATTCATCCTCATCAAGTGGATTTTCAGCCATCATGTTAATGCTATGTTCATCCTTGAGAAAATCATAGTTCAACTCATTTACAGCAGCAAATTCAGCAAATGTGGCCTGAAACATCCTCTTTTCAGTCATCCAAGTTAAAGTTTCTTCGACTGTATCAATATCTATTGTAGCATAGAATTGTCGTATGACAGTTTCATTCCAATCACATCTATGCTGAAAGAAATTCATAAGACCCATTTGCTCAAATCTATCAAGTAATCCACTCATGACCGGTTGAGCTCCCATGTACCCTAGGTCTATGGTTTGATGCTTAAAGACTATTTTCCTCACCATATGACCAAAGAAGGCATCTTGTTGTACCTGAGTGTGAAAGTAGGGGATGTTGGTGTCTCTAGTAAGGCTATACTGATTCACAGATCTTGCACTTGAATATTCTTCAACTGTCCATGCTCTTCCTGGAAAGTTAAATGCAATGAGATCAAGAATATCATCCTCATCACTGCCATCATCTTCTTCCATGTCAGAGTCATCACCAACACCACCAACTGATGATTCAGCTGCAAACTCACTAGGGTTCGGCTCATAATCATCATCATTTGGATCATCATCATTCCTTTGTCTCTTGGAAGCACCCATCTTCCTAATTTTTGATGGAACACTCTTGAAGATCTTGCTTGGGGGCCTGAGAGCAGATAAGAGCACAATAATCATCAATCGTATCAATTCAAAGTCACTAAGTATCAATAGCCTTTTCTGCCAAAATCAGTGACCGTCGGACCATCCGCGTGTGAGGGGCGGACCGTCCGCCAGTCACTGTGCAGGCGTGACATGCACAGTATCGGCCCTAAATTGATCCATGCAAATCTTGAGTTTGAGTTCAAATTAGCCAACCAAATTTTAACTAGAGCATCTCCTCATCACTAGCAATAAGTTCCACCAACCAATTTCATGAATCCATGGCCCAAAAATAGATCACAACATGAAACCCTAGCATCCTCCATTGATGAAATCCATCAACATGAGATGCAGAATCAATGAAATACCAATCGGCCATGGTGGAGGAACTCGCGGAGTGTCCGGGGATGTGCTCGGACCGTTCGGGAACCACGCCAAACGTCCTCCCCCTTGGAAGGTCCTTTTCCCCATGCAAGGGAGAAAGAGAGAGCTTTGGAGGACTTGTGGTCGGTTTGATGGAGGAAGAAAAAGATGGGTGGAAGATAAGGTTCGGCTTCCTGGGCCCACTTGAAATCCCGCGGGCGCACACCGCCTGCGGTCTACTGGCGGACCGTCCACCAGTATGTTTTGCTGCATAGACAGAATGAGCTCGCTTCTGGCAATTTCTGACACAACACCTGTGGACCGTCCGCGGACCGTCCGCCGTACAATTCTTTGGACCTGTCCGATCGGAACTAGTTCTGACTGTTTCAGCCCACTGACTGCGGACCGTCCGCCTCTGACCCGCCATACACTGTCCAAACTACCCAGAAATTCTGTGATATATCTCCAAGTTGAATTTGAAATAGGGATGCTCATGAACAATTTCAAAGCTTCCAACAACAGTATCCAGGCATATGAACAAGTGCTAGAAACATGTTAGGAGAAGAAAATTCGAGAAATCCAATGAGATCAACATTAAATCATAAATAACTCAAAAATGCACCAAAATTGCTAGAGAATCATGCTCAAGTATGCACAAAAGAGATGCATGACACATGTACTATATTTCAAGCCACATTTGAGAATTCAATGAAATTTAGCCCATTTCTCAACTTGCAAAACCGATTTTCATCCAATACCTTTGTGAATATGTCCGCCAATTGATCATCGGTCCTAATTCCATCAATCTTGATATCCCCCTTGTTCACATGATCTCTAAGAAAATGATGTCGAATATCAATATGCTTGGTTCTTGAATGTTGAACCGGATTAGTTGCAATTTTCACAGCACTTTCATTATCACATAACAAGAGAATTTTCTCACATTTCACACCAAAATCAAGAAGAGTTTGCTTCATCCATAATAATTGAGCACGACAACTTCCGGGTGAAATATATTCCGCTTCAGCGGTTGAGAGAGCAACTGAATTTTATTTCTTTGAAGACCAAGAAACAAGAGATCTTCCAAGAAATTGACAACCACCGGAAGTGCTTTTTCTATACACGTTGCAATCGGCATAATCCGAATCCGAATAACCAACCAAATCAAAATGAGCACCCTTGGGATACCATAAGCCAATATTTGGAGTTAATTTCAAGTATCTCAATATACATTTAACAGTGGTCAAATGACATTCTCTAGGAGCAGCTTGAAATATAGCACACATGCAAACACTAAACATAATATTGGGGCTAGATGCGGTAAGATAAAGCAAACTACCAATCATGGACCTATAAGGCTTTAGGTCAACCGGGTTACCTTCCTCATCAAGATTAAGATGTCCATTTGTAGCCATAGAAGTCTTAATTGGTTTGGCATCTTCCATACCAAATTTCTTCAATAAGTCCTTCACATATTTAGATTGGCACACAAATATGCCTCCCTCGAGTTGCTTGATTTGAAGTCCAAGAAAGAAACTTACTTCACCGATCATGGACATCTCAAATTCCCTAGACATCATCTCACCAAATTCCTCACAAAAACTTTGATTAGTAGAACCAAAGATAATATCATCAACATAAATTTGGCAAATAAACAAATCTTTTCCAATAGACTTAGTGAACAATGTAGTGTCAACCTTCCCAATTTTGAAGCCCTTAGAAATGAGAAAATCTCTTAGTCTCTCATACCAAGCCCGAGGAGCTTGCTTAAGACCATAGAGAGCTTTTGACAACTTGTATACATGATTCGGCTTCTTTGGATCATCAAAACCGGGGGGTTGTTCAACATACACTAGTTCACTAATTCTACCATTTAAGAAAGCACTTTTTACATCCATTTGATAAAGTTTTATGTTATGAGAGCATGCATAAGCTAGCAGAATTCTAATTGCTTCAAGTCTAGCTACGGGAGCAAAAGTTTCACCGACATCCAAACCTTCGACTTGAGTGAAGCCTTGAGCTACCAATCTTGCCTTGTTTCTCACAACAATACCATCTTCATTTTGCTTGTTTCTAAAGACCCATTTTGTACCAATCACATTATAATTTCTGGGCCTTGGTACCAATTCCCAAACTTCATTCCGGGTGAAGTTATTCAATTCTTCATGCATAGCATTCACGCAATACAGATCTCTTAGTGCTTCATCTACATGATTAGGCTCAAGAGAAGATACAAAAGAATAATGTTTACAAAATGAAGCAATACGAGATCGAGTTTGAACACCCTTACTAATGTCACCCATGATTTGATCCATTGGGTGATCTTTTGCAATGGCATGATGAACTCTTGGTGGAACAATAGGATCTTGAGTTGATGTTGTAGGGTTACGGGGACGCTACGCTAGCGCAAAACAAAATTTTTCTACCCCATAAATAGGAATGATGCTATTATAGATCACGGAATTACCACTAGACGCGCGGGTGCGGAACTTCTGTAGCGCGTCGGTGTAGTTTGTACGGTAGCCGGCAGTGCAGTTGCGAGACCTTTTCACGTGCAGCTCGTCCTCGTGCAGTAGATGCAGCACCTCCAAGGTATCCACATGTACGGCGGTGGAAGTGTCACGATCCAGACTGCTAGGTCCGCGAGGGCGACGAAGGCGCGGGCGTGGGAAATAGGCGGCGGCAGCAGGCGTGGAGAGTTAGGGTTTCCATGCGTCCCGCCCCTGTTTATATAGACCCCCTTAGGCGCCCACTAATGGGCTCAACCGAGGCCTATTAGTGCACCTAAGCCCAGACTAATTTTGGATCAAATACGCATTAGGCTTCCAGCACCTTAAGTGTGTGACCCTATGGGCTCACGCGCGAATAGACATGGCCCGAGTACTCCTACTCGACCAATAATTGACAGCAGCCTTTAGCAAGACGTGTCAACTCCTATGCATGCGCAAAGGTCAAATCAGACAAGCCATCACAATCTCATATACATGCTATTCCCTTTGCTTCACGATATTTGGTCTAGCTCCAAGCTGACCTCACTTTCTCGATGCTGTGATCTCGAATCTTTGGTTAACTCTTAACCCTAGCACGGCCATGCATTTCTTGATCAGATCACTCGAGGGACCTAGAGATAGCTCTCTCAAGTAGAGAGGGGCAAATCTCATCTTGACTGACCATGTCTCACAGTATGCTTCTTGACAATCCCGAGAACCACCTTTATAACTACTCAGTCACGGAGTAGCGTTTGATAGCTCCTAAGTAGGTCGGTTCACATCTTGAGCACATGCGACAATCTCAGGTCTAAGGACATAGCGTACACATTGTGTAATGAGAAATCACTATTTCTCGAGTTGGGTCTATCCAGCCACATGTCATACATGCGCCCACATTATTAGTTTGACATCTCCATATCTATGACTTGTGAAACATAGGCCCTGTTTGGCATGACTCCAACTTCGGGTGGAGCTGCTCCACTCCAGAACTCCAAGTGGAGCCAGCTCTGGGTGGAGTTGGAGCTGTCTGATGAGGGTGTTTGGCTGGAAGGGTGTCTCCCGCTCCAGAAAAGAGGAATTTGAGGGTAGATTGCCTTTCTTACCCCTGGTTCGACCTGAACTACTTATCACAAATATGAAATGAAAGTACATGCAGTGAAGTTCAAAATTACATGTTCCAAAATTTCAAAATTTCAAAATATGTTCATAGTTCCAAAATAAGGTCGTTACAATAATCATTGCACTAATTCCATGCTAGAGCGATGGATGTAGCCATACTATCACGAAAGGTGTCCATAGTCACAAAGCTTGATTCCGAAGTTGATCCATCGGAGGCATGTTGAGACACGGCATACTTGTTGTATCTTTCCAGAATAGTAGATCTCAGGTCAAAAGTGGTAGATCTCAGGTCAAAAGTATTTGGAAACTGTAAACTACCCTGTAACAAATTTTAGTTTGCTTTTTTCTGAATTCTCTATGATTTTATAATAACTTTACAAGTTCAAATATTCAAACCACAATACACAGTTTTAATCTTACGAACAAGCCCCTGATTTTTGCACTAAAGACCTTGAAAAGAGCTCGAGGCTTGCAATGTGGCCCCTAAGCATGGCTGTAGCATTGGAGGCCAAAATCCGGCGAGGGGAGGGCCAGAGGAGGGCCGACGGCGGGGTAGGGTGGCACGGCAGGCAGAGAGGCCGGGCGGAGCCGGCGCGCCCGGCGGCGCCGCGCAGGCCCCCACGCGTGCGGCCCGCGGCGAACGGCAGCATGGCGGCGACGGCGTGGCTTGGGAACGGGCGCGGAAACGACGCGAACGCGACCGAACGTGGAGAGCACGAGCTTTAGGAGGTCGCTTACACCCGATTTGAGAAACTCGGTGGCCCAAACTGTGGCCGGAGGGTGGAGGTCGCCGGTGAGGGGCGGAGGTGTTGTCAATGGCGGTCTGATGGTAGGGATCTTCGATCCCCGGCCATGAAGGTCGCAACTTAGGGGGATAGGCGGGGGGAAAAGGAGATAGGAAGGTGGTGGAGGTGTGGATGGCGGCGATTTGAAGATGGGGAAAGGAGTGGGGCGAATTTGGCCGGGAAGCGTAGCTGGCTCGGCTCGACCTGCTCTGCCCGAGGAGGAAGAAGGGAGGGAAAAAGGAAGAGGGAGAGGAAGGGGTTGGCGGCGTGTAACACCCAAAATATAGGAGTTGAAACTTCTAAAAGTATTTTCATAAAAATCATAAATTAAAATTGTGCATGCATCTTTATTTCTTTTCTCCTCCTATTTCTTTCTTACAGCCAGCCCAATCCTTCTTCTCTTCTTCTTCTTTTTCTTTTCCCGCGGCCCACTCAGTGGCTGATTCCCTCAGCCGACCCTTGCTTTCACCGACAGCTAGGACCCACCTGTCGGCGCCTTCTTCTTCTCTCTTCTTTCCTTACCCAGAGTCCAGAACGACTCCGTGCTGTCGTTCGTGTCCCGTTCTCTTTCTTTCTTCTTACCCGAGTCCTGATCGACTCTGCAGCACCGCCTTCCTAATCCCGGCCGATCCGCCCCTATAAAACCCCGCCAAAGCCCCGCCTTGCAACCAGAGCCAAGCTCAAATCTTTTCCCCTGCACAACATCGTCGTACGCCGCTGGAAGTTGCATCAGAGGAACGCCGCCGACCCGTGTCGCCGATTCTCCGTCGACTCGCCGATCTGCAGCTTCCCTGCTGTCTTCAACTCTTGCCAGAGCTCCGCAAGTTGGTGAGCATCAAGCCGCACTAGATTCCCCTCTCTCTCTTGCTCCGCCGCCAACCAGATTTCTCGCCGGACCCCTGTTTCCGCCCACCGCCGTGGTTGCCAGTTCACAGCCGCCGCACAGCCAACCCGTACCCAGCCTCACCTTCACCGTACCGCCCACTCACTCCCCGGCATGAACCCAGCTTGAATTGAGCCCCGGAACACCAGATTTGGTGAAGCTCCAGCCGTCCACCGCCGCAATCGCTCGCCGCCGATGCCCAGTAAAACTCCGCTTCGCCCGACCCCTTTTTGTTCCATCGAGCCGACCCTTCCTCTGCCGCTCGATCTAGATCTGACGGCCAGAATCAATCTTCACTTTACACGGCCGATTTACCCGACCTTTTCCTTACTCAGCCGATTTACCTGACCCACTCTTCTTACCGCCGATTCGCCCGACCCTTACCCCGCCGATTCGTTCGATCCGCCGCCGATTCTGATCCAACGGACCAGATTCACCCGACCCTAGCCGTTCCTGAAACTTTTGCAGGAAGATCCCTAAGTTTTCCAGGAATTAACCCGCAGTCCAGATCAGTAGAAAATAATTAGAGTTGAGCCCTTTCTTCTTATATTCCGACTCGTGACTTTTCTAGAATTAGAACCCGCCGTCCAGAACCTATAGTTTTGCACCCCGACCCTCTGTTTAAGGTTTAATTATGCTTTAGCCCCTGAATTCTTCAGATCTAGCCTCGGGAGACTTAAAACTCTAGCAGTTAGGTCCTCAGATCACTGTTTTAACCATATCTTCATCGTTCCAACTCCGATTTCAGCGATTCTTGAGCCCACACGATCTTTGCATCATGAACTGCAACTTTAGTATCTTCTTACCTTCTGTTTGTACTGTTTGTTGTATTGTTTCTTATTTGTTTGTGTATGCTTGTTTGTGTGATCGCGTAGACAACGTGACGTTCGAGCCAAATCAAGAGCAAGCTTGCGAGGAAGAGAATCAGCAGCTGTTTGAAGAAGGCAAGTGGATTTCCCCCTCTGCATATTCTATTTGAGCCCAACAACAGCATGATAATTCACTTTACTTTATTGTTGCTTGCATAAACTTGATGGGATTACCTATGATAAGGATATACCTAGTCTTTTACCCCAAACCTTGAAACACCTGGGTTTACTACTTTGTTGGGTAGTTACGCTTAGTTGAAAACTCTGGGATTGGTATTTGGTTTACTCTTTTTGCAACGTTGAAAACGTTTTGTGGTTTTATCGCGTAATTTCAAGATCAACTTTGTTTAATGGGAACATGGAGAACCACCCAAGTGAACAGTGCAACCACAAAGTCATATGGCTCTGACCTTAGCCAATTAATTAGATGTGTAGTTTGCTGGTGGCCTTACCGAAAGGGCAAGGAGGGGGTCGGTGATAGGGGTCATAGCCCGGTCCTCTTGGGGTAGCTGCCTTTGCTAAGGAGCTGACCATTAGGGAGGTTTATGGACCACGCCGCTACTGAAACTCTAGCGGGCTGCCTAGCTTTCGACATGTCTTTGTAAAGGCTTCGTAGTGTACCCTCGCCACTCACCTCGGAAGTGTTTAAGGGCCTTGCAAACCCGGGCGACTCAAGGAAACACGATTTGTGGGTAAAGTGTACAACCTCTGCAGAGTGTAAAACTGTTATAACAGCCGTACTCACGGTTAAGAGTGGCTTGGACCCTCACATGATAATTTAAACTTGAAGATTAATTAAACTGTGGTTCGTGGTTAATAATTGAGTTGATGGTATCTTTACGTTTTTACTAAAGTGGGTTGGTATAAACTTAAACCTAGTTAATAGATGCTTGTTAATAAATACTTGACCAACTAAAAGCAACCGCTGCTGCAAACCCTAGCCTATCCTTGATGGCCTTGCATATTCACCCCACTTGCTGAGTACCAACCATAAGAGTACTCACCCTTGCCCCCTGCTGTTCAGAAGAGAACTTTGAAGAGGAGACCTTCGACGACTTCGAGGAGTTCTAGGTCCTGCGTTCACCAGTCATCGTCTGTGGAAGACGGAGTTGTTGCAGACTTCGTATAGGGTGTAACGGTTTATCGTTAAAGATATTTGTGTCTCTTTTATACGGAGTGTAATATTGTTAAATACTTTATTTAGTTACTTTTGAGCATTGTCTTTGATATATTACACTTTCCGACTACCATATGTGTGTTAACGAGATCCTGGCGCACATATGAGATGCATCTGATTCTTTCTAGAATCGGATGTGACAGAAGTGGTATCAGAGCTATGTTGACTGTAGGACGCTAGCCTAGATAGAAATGGTCGAAATTAAGGATTTATCTTCTAGAAAGCCATATCAGCATTTCCTGTTCTATTTCCACCTAAAAACCTATGTTTACATAAAACCTTCAATCACTTTCCTTCATAAAAGAAAAATATCCTGAACTTTACTCCCACTCTGCCAGATGGTCAGAATTTACCAAACTGCTCGCAAACGCACTGGAGGTGGCCAAGTTCGCATTGCCCCAGCTGAACCAACTTCTCCTACCCCAGTCTCAGCCCCTGTTGAAGAGGAGGAAGCTACGGGGGAAGAACCCGAGGAAGTCTATTATTTCGTGGATGGTGAAGATGGTCGCATCATGGCAATTGATGAAGAAGGAAATCAGTTCACCCCACCGGCATCACCAGTCATTGAGAGATCGCCACTACCCCCAATTGTCCCTACCCCAGCCCCCTCCCCAGCACCGGACGTCGCTGAAGGAAGCCCGAGTAACTTCGCAGATATTAGAAGAGACGAGGACGAGGTCAACAACAACGATGAAAACAACGATGATCAGAGTGATGAAACTCCAGGGATGAGACAACTTTGCTGTGTTCGCACTTCGGACAGAGAACCCGGCCACTTGTCTTTGGTGCTACAAGGTGTTCTTCAAGAGTTGGGCAACCGCGTGAGACCTCACTACCACACGCACCACTACACCGACCCCGCGCTCGGCGACTACTACCTCTCTCGCGTCCACATCAGAATGGAAAGTGCCAGAGGCCTGAGGACTCTCACAGCACACGACTCCACCACACCCCACTCTACATATGACGCCGCCGTTAGCAGTGCCACCAGGAGAGCTCTATGGTCCATCTGCCATACCTACCGCCAGGAGCTGCAGAACACGGAGTATCGCCACCTTCCTCGCCGCCTCAGTGGAACTGAAGAGACTATGATTACTCTGGGGGAAGATGATGAAGACCGCCTCAACACTCTTGCTCGAGTCACCGCCGCTCTCAACACTGAGCTGGAAAGCGTCATCACTGAGCTGCACGATACTCAGGACAAGCTACTAGAGGCCCATGAAAAGATCCGCATGATGGAAGCTCGACTTGAGGGAAGAGTGCCGCCACCCCCACAGATGGATGAACCCCATTTCCCCGCTTTGTCACCACCCCGCAAGAAGCTTCGTCATGGCCAACCCGGCTCCATAACTCGCCCCGAGGAATAGGCACTTAGGCTCTTAGGCTAGTATCTCTTAAAGCTCTCGTTAGAATCATTTTCACTTGAGAGGACGACGATGTAATGATTGCTTGAGAACAAATGTTTGCTTTGAGTGCTATAAGAATTGCTTGATATAACATATCCATTAATATCAGTTGGAGTCTTATAAATCCATATTTTTGTTAAGATATTATCTTCTGTCTACCTATATCTAGTACACCTGTCTTATCCTGGGTTTATTCCCTAACGGTCAGATGGTGAACACCAAGACAGGTGGAGGACAAAATATCCCTAGCTCTAGGCGTGCTCGCGTAGTCAATCGACAAAGTCAGTTGCCAACACAGCCCAATCCAACAATGGAGCAATTCTTGGCAGCACAGATGCAGGTGTTGCAGAACCTCACTGCCACCATCCAGAACATACAAGCTCAGCAGAATCAGCAAGCACCGCAGCAAAACCCGCCACCAAGAAACAAACACAGAGAATTCATGAGCCACCACCCTCCTACCTTTTCTCACTCTGTGGACCCCTTGGACGCTGATGATTGGTTGAAGGTCATCACTAAGAAGCTGGACATCACACAATGCAGTGATCGTGAAAGGGTCCTGTATGCTGCAGGACGTCTGGAAGGTGCAGCCGCTGATTGGTGGGATGCTTTCACTGCTGCCCACACCAACGCCAACGCTATCACCTGGGAGGAGTTCAGAACCAATTTTCGCAGCCACCATATTCCAGCAGGACTAATGAAGCTCAAGCAGAAGGAGTTCCTGAACCTGAAGCAAGGTAGCATGACTGTCAGTGAGTACCGGGATAAATTCACTCAGTTGTCTCGTTACGCGCCCCATGAGGTGGATAGTGACGCAAAGAGGCAGGAGCGCTTCTTGGAAGGACTGATAGGGCCACTCAACTATCAGCTGCATAGTCACACTTTCCCAAACTTCCAAACTCTGCTAGACAAAGCCATTGGTTTGGAGAGCAAGCGCAAGGAGCTTGGAGAACATAAGCGAAAACTTCAGTCCCAAGGACAATCCAGCAGCAACACCCGACCCCGCTACAACACACCCCAAGGATATCAGCCACGCTTTGGAGGACAAGGTGGAGGATATCAGCAGAGTCAACAGAATCAACGAACTCCACAGCAGCCTCAACGTTACAACCAGCAGACTCAGCGCAACTCCAACCCGCAACCGTACCATCCAGGCTATGCCACAGGTGCACCAGTGCGGTCCAACAATCCAGTCACCCCGGTCCAACCTAACGGGTGTTTCAAATGTGGAGAACTGGGTCATTACGCTAACAACTGCCCGAAGCGTAATGTGCAAACCCCTCAGAATCAGAGGAACAGTGGACAAAGGCAGACTCCTCAGCAGCAGCAGCAGCGCAACAGCAACCAGACACCACTGGGCAACAAAGGACAACAGAACTGCGTGCGCGGAAAGGTGAATCATGTGGCTGCAGAAACAGCTGAAGAGGCTCCCGACGTTGTGCTCGGTACGTTCCTTGTCAATTCTGAACCTGCATCAGTTTTATTTGATTCTGGAGCATCACATTCATTCATTACTGAGCAATTTGCTGCAAAACATAATTTACTAATGAGCCCTATGAAGCAAATATTACTAGTAAGCTCCCCGGGCAAGGAATTGAAAGCCCGCCACTTATGCCCAAGGGTCAGCTTGAATATTATGGGGATAGAATTCCTAGCCAATCTAATAGTCCTAAAGACTAACGGCATCGATGTGATCCTTGGAATGGATTGGTTATCAGGATGTGATGGTGTTATTCAGTGCCGCAAGAGATCAGTGCTCTTGACCAGCCCTCAAGGAGATAAAATAGAGTTTGTGGCATCAGCTTTGCCCAGTGCAGTTGGGATAGTGAACCAAATGAAGGGAATGCCTCTGGAAGATATCAGAGTTATCAGTGAGTATCCCGACATTTTCCCGGAAGATTTACCAGGTATGCCACCTGTTCGTGACATTGAGTTCAGTATTGATCTTTTACCTGGTACAGCACCTATCTCTAAAAGACCCTATAGAATGGATGTTAAGGATCTAAGTGAACTAAAGAAACAAATAGAAGAAATGTTAGTTAAGGGATTTATCCGTCCTAGCTCATCCCCGTGGGGAGCACCCGTGATCTTTGTCGATAAGAAGGATGGCAGCAGAAGGATGTGTGTAGACTACAGGTCGCTGAACGATATGACAATCAAGAATAAGTATCCACTGCCCCGGATTGAAGATTTGTTCGATCAGATGAGAGGTGCCAAGGTTTTCTCCAAGATTGATCTGAGATCAGGATATCATCAGCTAAGGATCCGACCGGAGGATATACCCAAGACAGCCTTCACTACCAGATATGGTCTGTACGAGTTTACTGTGATGTCGTTTGGATTGACCAACGCTCCAGCATACTTCATGTACCTGATGAACAACGTTTTCATGGAATACCTTGACAAGTTTGTGGTTGTGTTCATTGATGACATCTTGGTGTATTCGCAGAACGGGAAAGAACATGAAGAGCATTAGAGGATAGTGTTACAGAAACTTCGAGGGGTCCTCTTGGGGTAGCTGCCTTTGCTAAGGAGCTGACCATTAGGGAGGTTTATGGACCACGCCGCTACTGAAACTCTAGCGGGCTGCCTAGCTTTCGACATGTCTTTGTAAAGGCTTCGTAGTGTACCCTCGCCACTCACCTCGGAAGTGTTTAAGGGCCTTGCAAACCCGGGCGACTCAAGGAAACACGATTTGTGGGTAAAGTGTACAACCTCTGCAGAGTGTAAAACTGTTATAACAGTCGTACTCATGGTTAAGAGTGGCTTGGACCCTCACATGATAATTTAAACTTGAAGATTAATTAAACTGTGGTTCGTGGTTAATACTTGAGTTGATGGTATCTTTACGTTTTTACTAAAGTGGGTTGGTATAAACTTAAACCTAGTTAATAGATGCTTGTTAATAAATACTTGACCAACTAAAAGCAACCGCTGCTGCAAACCCTAGCCTATCCTTGATGGCCTTGCATATTCACCCCACTTGCTGAGTACCAACCATAAGAGTACTCACCCTTGCCCCCTGCTGTTCAGAAGAGAACTTTGAAGAGGAGATCTTCGACGACTTCGAGGAGTTCTAGGTCCTGCGTTCACTAGTCATCGCCTGTGGAAGACGGAGTTGTTGCAGACTTCGTATAGGGTGTAACGGTTTATCGTTAAAGACATTTGTGTCTCTTTTATACGGAGTGTAATATTGTTAAATACTTTATTTAGTTACTTTTGAGCATTGTCTTTGATATATTACACTTTCCGTCTACCATATGTGTGTGAACGAGATCCTGGCGCACATATGAGATGCATCTGATTCTTTCTAGAATCGGGTGTGACACGGCGGTGGCGAGCGAGGGTGGGAGGCGAGGGCAGCGGGAGCGGGACGGCGGTAGTTTCGGCAGCAGATACGAATGTGGGAGCTCGATGGCGAGGTGGAGGCGCGGCAGCAATGGTGGTCGGCAGAGAGGCAGCGTGGAGGATAGGGCACGAGGCGGGGCAGCGGTAGCGCGTCGGAGGCGCAGGCGAGGCGTCCGTCGGCCCGCGGAGAGGCATCGCGGGGAAGGCGGGAGGGCAGGGAAAGGGGGCCGGCGAAGGATCTAGGACGGGCGGCGACTAGGCGGTAGGGCGGCGGCGGTGGGAGGAGAAACAGAGGAGAGGGGCGCGTTCGGGAGGGGAGAAATAAAAGAAAAGGAACCGTTTTTCTGTGTAATCGATGGCAGTGGTGGGTAATTACCCACGAACTCCACGAGGAGGTTCAAAAGTGGGGGTTTTGGAGCACCAAAAGAGGTGCTCCAAAACTCCACCCCCATTTGCACTACAGCTCCATGGAGTTTTGGAGTTGGGGTGTTTGGCTATTTTTTTTGCTGGAGTCGCTGGAGTTGTGGAGTGGAGCTATGCCAAACAGGCCCATAGTCATCAATTAATACATGTGCTAGTCTAATATTGATGTGTCTCCATACATGAACTCCAACTAGGAACAACTTTAGAATAACCATACAAGTAAAGAGTCTCACAAACAATTCACATAACTATCAATCAATACAAATTGCCTTTTCATGGATATTCAATGAACACATGTATAATACATCATGGATACAACGAAATATGATCATCTCTATGATTACCTCTAGGGTATATTTCTAACAGATGTAGATGGTGAGGTAGAAGATCCCAGTTGATCTTGAACTTGAGAATTATCATCATGACTATCTTGATCAATTGGTTGGGCTAGTTCATTTGAAGTAGAGTTAGAAGGATTCACTCTAATAGGGATAGAAGGACCACCTTCTTCCTCATCTTCTTCTCTTGGTCTAACATCTCCAATTGACACATTCTTGATTGCATTTCTCAAACCATCACTTCTCACATCATTTAGATTTTCTTGTTCTTCATGTGACCCATTGGTTTCATCAAACTCAACATCATATGTTTCAACAACATCACCAATGGACTTGTTATAAACTCGATAAGCCTTGCTACAAGGTGAATACCCAAGAAGAAATCCTTCATCACACTTGCTTTGGAACTTTGATAGCCAAGTTCCTTTCTTGAGAATATAGCATTTGCAACCAAAAACCTGAAAATATGAGATGTTTGGCTTTCTTCCAATTAGTAGCTCATATGGAGTTTTGTTGAAGAATCTATGACAATATAGCCTATTTGAAGCATGACAAGCGGTGTTAATAGCCTTAGCCCAAAAACTATCCGAGAAATTATATTCCGAGAGCATTGATCTTGTCATGTCAATCAAAGTTCTATTCTTCCTCTCAACAAGACCATTTTGTTCCGGTGTATATGTAGCTGAAAACTCATGCATCATTCCCTTCTCATCATAATATTCTTCAACTCTTGTATTTTTGAACTCACATCCATTGTCACTTCTCACTTTCTTCACCTTAAGATCAAATTCATTTTCAGCCCTTATTATGAATTTCTTGAAGATGTCACATGTATTGGCTTTATCATGAAGAAAGAAAACCCAAGTGTATCTTGAGTAGTCATCCACAATCACAAGACAATAAATATTTCCTCCAATGCTTCTATATGTAGTTTGACCAAATAAATCCATATGTAATAATTCCAATGGTCTTGATGTCGACATAACACTTTTAGAGGGATGTGAACTAGGAACTTGTTTTCCGGCTTGACAAGCACTACATAATTTATCTTTCTCAAATTTCACATCTTTCAACTCAACAACCAAATCATGTTTCAAAAGCCGGTTGAGTTGTCTCATACCAACATGAGCAAGCCTTCTATGCCATAACCAACCCATAGATGATTTTGAGAATAAGCAAGTTATCAAGTTGGCATTGCTAGAATTGAAATCCACAAGATATAAACTTCCATGTCTAAAGCCCTTGAATATGCAATCATTTCCATTAAAGCTAGTTACTTCAACACTATTACTAGTGAAAGTGCACTTGTAACCATGATCGCAAAGTTGAGCAACCGATAAAAGATTGAATTTTACCGAACCAACTAGCAAAACATCCGAGAGAGAGTGATCATTTGAGATAGCAATTTAACCCAATCCCTTCACTTCACCTCTACTGTTATCTCCAAAAATGATATCAACGTATCCAACAACTTCATCATCAAGAGAGGGGAACATATTTGAGTCACCAGTCATGTGTTGAGTGCACCCACTATCAAGCACCCAATGTCGTCCTCCAGACTTGTAATTCACCTACAAAAGGAAATTAGCTCTTTTAGGTACCCAAACTTTCTTGGGTCCTTGAATGTTAGTGACCAAAGCTTTAGGAACCCAAATGGCATTCTTTTTAGCACCATCTGTAGGTAATCCAACAAATTTTGCACAAACATTTCCCTTAGAATTTTTAGTAAGAACATATCTAGGATCAAAGGATATAGCTTTCTTGTTTGTGCAGTTTTTCTCATCATGCCCAACATTTCTGCATTTTTCACAAAAAAGGAATGCCACTATTCTTCACAAAGATGGTCTTGGTTTGAACAAAAGCTGCCTACCCTTTCTTGGGAATATAACCAAAACCTTGTCAGTTGATTGTGAATTTTTGATTTGCCCAACAATAATTGAATTGAGCCCTTTTGTCATAACACTTTATCTCATTTGTTAAGCATGCAACTTCCTTCTTCAATAGTTCATTTTCCAAGAGAAGTGACTTATCACAAGATTCATTACTTAAGCAAGATAAATCACTAGAGATACAAGATGGGTTAGTAGAGCTAGAAGCACAATAAGTTTTATCAAGTAAATCAAAACTAACACCCACACTCAATTTTGCTTTGCTTTCATGAACAAGTAAGGTGTTGTGAGCTTCCTCAAGCTTCTCATGAGTTTCTTTTAGATTCTGATGAGAGGTCTTTAGCTCCTTATAGGATGCTTGAATAGAACTAAATTTCAACTTCAAGTCCTTCAACTTTGCCTTTTCCTTACTCATGAACTCATCGGCATCATTGAGCATGTCAACAAGATCATCATAAGTAAGTTCATCAAGATCACCATCTTCTGATACCTTTGCACCACCTCTTGCCATAAGGCAATGTGGTGTGGAGAAGAGTGATGGAGCCTCCTTGATGGCAATTCCGGCAACTCCCTTGGGTGGCTTGTTGTGACAACCCGAATCTCTGTATCGTCATGATAGTCCCTGGATCAGTAATTATCACGTACAGAACTCATCTCAGTCGAATATCATAGGCATACATCGCATAAGTTCAAACATGAAGTTAATTATTACATAATCCAAAGGATTGTATTACGAGCTTTTCAGTACAAGGCCATTGGGCTAAAGGGAAACAAATAGAAAATGGAAGCGGTAGCTAATCTTCTGGGCCATCCTTCATCTTGGCGAAGCACTCCTCCACAGGCATCTTGAGCGAAGCACGAGTCATCCTTGATTCTTCCGTCGACATCGGGATCGCGAATCGGGTCAAACCATGCATCTACTAACTATCCCCAAGGAGTGGGATAGGTTCACGTCACCATCCATATGCAGGCTTTAAGTGGATGCAAAAGGTATATAGAATAGCCAACGGGTAAGACTGAGGTTTTCCTATGCAAGCAGCATCATAAGAATATCACCAACATCCAAACTCCGAACACGGGCCATTCCGGCATCCCGGACTCCCGATTCAACACACACTTTCCAAACTCACCAAGTCGATGCGAGAACTCCCTCTCCTCGCACCTCAACGGCCCCAGGCAGGAATATCATCACTAGAGGGAGGTAGAAATATGAGTAACACTACTCTATGAAAGTGAAGCCGGATCCAGAGATGTCCATGACCGAGGATGCGGCTATACGTATAGTTTTAACTCCCTAGAGCTTGTACACTTGTACCCACTCGAGATGCAAATCGGTTGCAAGCCTATTGAGACACATCTCACAAACATGACTCCCTAGCTAGTATGGTACCATCCTGCTTTTCATGATTTGGGTGCTTCCTCCCGCAAGAGGTTGCCCCGGGACTATGAATCTCTAACCTGGCCAACTGGTCTCAAAAGTCTCAAAGGCTTGGATCGGAAACCCCGATCGGGATGTACTACCAGGATAGATAAACAAACAAGGCTCAGCTCTGCATTAAGAATAGAGTACTGACTATTCGAATACAAAGCCATTACCAAGGCCAAGGAATTCTTCTCCGACCCTGAGTACGACTTGCTTCGCTAAGAGAGAAGGTACTAGCCTAGCTCCACTACCCTAAGGAGTAAAGTCTTGCAAGAGGGAGAGAGAGGCTTCAAGTGTTGTGTGTGTGGAATGAGGGGGGTGAGGGGCCCCTTTTATAGCTCCAAGGGTCGGTTCCCACCATCTCTTCATATGGAAACATTAGCCAGGCGAATCAGGAGACTTGGCGTCGACTCCACCTCAAAGGGCACCTGGACTGGAATCCATCCCGGTTCGGCCGACCTTGGGGGTCGGCCGACCCCCAGGTGAGCCTCCCCCGGCTCTGCCTTCTCTGGTACACTGAGCAGTGGGCCCTTGTGAGGTTTCCATATGTTTGCTTGCTTGACGTGCCCGTTTGCTCTGACATGTGGGTCCCTCTTGTAAGTGAGTTGCAGCATGTGATCTTCTGTGTATGTTTTGCTGCGTATCCATCGTGTTTTCTTCTTATTTCAGACTTGTATCCCTGAAATGATTAAAGTGAGAAAACAATTGTGGAACTAGGTTAGTGATAAAATTATGCGAGTAAGAGGTATAGTTTTCCTTTGATTGTGAGTATAGTTGACGGCCGGATTTTGCACTTAACAACCGTCAAAAACACCCCCAAGCTAGCCTTTTGCTCGTCCCGAGCAAAATAAGGCTTTTATGTTGTTGATCAGGAGTTGCTTCAATGTTGCATTTCCAACATATACTTAGGCACAACAGAATGTTCTTGCCATGATTTTGAATAAGTTGGCCTTGTTCTTTCCTCTTACCTTAGTTCTGTGGGGCTTATAGCTTCACCTCACCTTTGGCGATTGAGAGTCAGAAAAGTTTTGTATAGTGCTAATATTTCTTACCCCTTTGCTCAACCGTCAATCCGGAGGTTTTTATAAGGTTTTCAAAAGAAATTTCAGAGTTCCTCAAATGATCTCTCGGATCACTCTTTTGTGTAAGATTCCTCACCAAGGATTTTTATTTTGCCTTTCTTCCTCACCCTATCTATAAAGGTCAAAATTTGTGGAGTTGTAGGTATGGAAGGATATGAAGGCACACTTGTTTCTCATGTATTGCTAAGTTGAAAACCGGATCCCAAGGAGAGACAAGTCATAAACCTTGATCAAGAAGTGCAAGTGTGTCGATATTTTTGGTGGATGGTGGATGAACTCCCTTTTATGAACCATCTCTCCATTTATTTCCTTCTTTTCAGCATGGGCTACCTTCTTCTTTTTCTCTTTTTCTCTTTTTTCTTTTTTCATGCCTTGCCTTGTGAGCATGTGACATACCTTCTTTGGGTATGCATCTTTTTCTTTTCACTTTTTCTTTTGTATAGCCCATACTCCTTTTTCTTATGTAATTTTGGAGAGAGTGGTCATGAGGCAATATAGAGTTTTTATTTGTGGATGATATGAATGGAATGCTTGCTCACTTCTTGTGTAGAAGCGTAGCATATGGTGGAGTGTGTACGTGATCTTGATCATGGGAGTATGAAATGAATCTCACCAAGGGTCACAACAATTTGACAAAGCTCAATGAGATAACAAGTTGTATATGTGGAAGGTTTTCAGTAGGAACAACATATGGCTTTGGATAGGAATTTCAAATCATTGAGGAACTTTGTTTGTTTTTGTATTGTTGAAAATAAATACTCCAAAAATCAAGCATCACTTAGAAGAAGATTATAGCAACTCTATTTAACCATATCATAGCTCGCAACAACTTAGATTTGGATCATACTTTTTGCTACCCACAAGTTTCAAGCTCAAGGTTTGAACATTAGCCAACAAACTCAAAACTTAGGAAGAGCACTAAGTTGTAACTAGGCATATGAAAGAGATTAACAGAGCAACTATTCATCATTTCAACAAGAAAAATTACTCCATCCTTACTACACATAAGGAAGCAAGTAAATATTTTTGGTCTTTTTGGGTTTTGCCAATTTTTGTTTCCTTTCATGCATAAGGTTTGAAAGCGGTAAACAAATTTAAGATACAAGATACCTCGCGTGGGGATCCTCCCCCAAGCTAGCTTCAGGCTCACTGCTACTGGTCAGGGTTAAACCCTCTCCAACGGTAGTAAGCCCTCCACTCCTCCTGCTGTTGCAGCTGCCTCTGCTCCATGGCGTGGATCCTCTCGCCGGTGTACTGCTGCCATGCTTGGCTGGTTTCAACGTGTTGGTGCAGCGTATCCTCGATGTTGTTGGCCTGAACCCGCAGCTCGCCTAGCTGCTGGTTGATGGAGCCGAAGTCGTGGCTAGAAGTCGTTCATCGTGCAAGGTTCAGGATCCCACTGGAACTAGAGCTGGTGGATCGGCGGCTTGGAGCCTGTCGTGCCCACTCGTCAGTTCTAGCGTTGTGCTAGGATGAACCACCCGCCTCATGGTGATATGAAGATTGAGGTTGCTGTGGCGGTGGTGTTGGCTCAGTTCCTCTTCTTGACCTGTTTCGCGTCATCCTTCCAGGCAAACCAGAAACACTATGTCTGCGTGCCGCCTCTTCTAGGATGAGAGGGGTGGTTAGTGACTGGCAGTTATACAAATGATACCCCGCGTTTGGCAACGGGATTTCATTTGCATAGCCCAAGGAGAAGAAAATCAAAGAGTTATTCGGGCCTTTCTTGAGTGTGTGTCCATAAATCAAATAAGCTTCATCGATAAGAGCACGGGGATCCTCAATGAAGGGAATGGCATTCCCATCTAAGACCCCGAGACTTGAAGCGATACGTGTAATCAAAGAAGTACACTCAATAGGACCCATCATCTTGAAATTCGAAAGCCATTGCGAAATAATTGCCTTTACAGGGAGACTTTGATCTTGTTGACCATGGCATATAATATCATCAACTCATGATTGCGCACGGGTCGAACATCATCTCTAGAAAAGAGAGTGATGGCTAACCATTTGTGCATCAACCGAAGAGTTGGATTTTGAATGTCATTGCACCGAGGTGCAAACTTGCCATGGACAACTTGACCCGAAACCAATCCCCAAAAAATAGGACAATTAAAACTGTGGCAAGCTTTCTCAAGAGAAACCGACAAGCGTTTGTTAAAATCGAGGTGGTGACTCAAATCTTTCCAAGTGATGTAGTAATCATGCCCAAAAAGTCGAAATGAAACACCGTCATCCACCTCTCGAAGAGTGCAAAGAAACTGGATGGTGAGGAGTCGAGAACCGTTCTCCTCAACGAGTGCAAAACCATCCCATCCAATCACATGCCAAAGAGTAGCAAAGTCTACGTCCATACCTGTTTTGGCGAGGAGGTCCGGGTCAAAAGCTTTGGTGTGGCTGAAGCTTTGATTCTTTAGCATGGCGTAGGCTTGACTTTCGCGGTCATCTCGCAAGTCGAGGTAGGGTGCGTCATCATCATCCATCTCCATGTCCTCGGCTTGTGGTTCGGCTTGCGCTTCTTGTTCTTCTTTGTAGTCCATCATGCTCGGGCTCGGCGTAGGTTCGGGAGTGTGGTGGGAACTTGAGCCACCCTGAGAATGGGCGAGCTTCCTCCTGTCACCTTCTTCAATGCACCGGAGACCTTTCGCCTAATGCCCTTCTTGCTTGAACAAGAACACAAAGAACAACTCGAATCGGGTTACGTTAGTGAAATGAAACAAAAATTCTTACCCGAAGTTGTTCCTCCAAAAATGTGGGCTTTCTTGCAGCAAAGAAATGAGAGAGAGAGAGTTCTTGCACTTGAACTTGAGCACAAAACCAAATGAAACTCGAGAGAAAATGTTTGAGAGAGTGAGAGAGAGTGAAGAAGTGAAGTGTGAGTGAAACACACCCCTCCTCAGGCTTCATTTATAGAGCAATGGCCGGGAGCATATGGGCAACGGGCAGCATACAACGGCTAGTGAATGTTGGAGGTGGTGGGGTCCAGGAGCCATTGCTCCTGGATCGGCCAACCTGTCAGTGGACCCACCTTTGCTGCCCTTTCTCGTGTGCTTCCCAACGGCTATATGGAGGATAGCTGTGGGATGCTTCAGCCAGAATTTGCCTTAAAAATATGTTCAAAGGTATTTTTCAAAAGGTTTTGATTCTCAGAAATATTTTTAGGTTTTTGTAAAAAGAAAGTAAAGGCTAGAAAAAATTCCAGCATGCAAGAAAAATTTTGAAAATCAAATATGCAGTGGAAAAATTCAAAATAAAGTAAAAAGGTAAATTTTGGAAAAATCAAATATGGGGTAAATACCAGTTTACCTTTGGCAAGGGCTTGTCGTTGAGTCCGACAGGCAAGACTTTTCTCCGGCGTTACTTACCTCTTGTCATCTTGTCTCGGAGAAGTAGATGGAGACGGGCTTTCCACCTTCCGCCACGCCTTCTTAGGTTCCTTCTCTCTTGCCTGTGTTGGCGGTGGAGTTTCGGGAAGTGGTTCTCCCCAAATACCACTCCTACCGTACCCTTGGTGGATTGCGAATCGTTGCTCCTTCCTGTATAAAAATTCGAAAAATATGTTGTCGCTCCCGATGCGGAACTGGATTTCTCCAGTCCATACATCGATCTTCGCTCTAGCGTCCCTCAAGAAGGGTCGTCCAAGAATAAGTTCTATGCCCACATCACCTTCCATGTCTAGGACAACAAAGTCGGCTAGGACGAAGGAGTTCCTGACCCGTATGAGCATGTTTTTGACTATTCCCTCAGGATGTAGTATCGTAGAATCTGCAAGCTGTACAAGAATACGGGTTGGGGAAAGAGCAGGATATTATAGTTGTTCGAAGATTACCTTGGGCATAATATTTACGCTTGCCCCAAGGTCGCAGAAGGCTCGTTCGTAGAAACGATCATAAATGGAACAGCTGATTATGGGCACCCCTGGATCTCCATGCAGTTTTGCTGTTAGCCCTCCCCACGCGTTCATTCGGGGTCGCGTGATTTTTCCTGCACGGTTAATGCGTGGTGCCCTCCGAAATGAGTTCCCCCATCCGGTGGACACCATGCTAACATTTTCAATGGGAGCCTCGGGTTGCCCCGGGATCTTCCCATCATTGACAGCAGGAACAGCAGCTGCTATTTGGGCTAACTGAGATTCGACTGTTTTATTAAAACAACAACAACATAGCCTTTTGTCCCAAGCAAGTTGGGGTAGGCTAGAGATGAAACCCATAAGAAAACAAAGATCACGGATCTTCAGGTACGTGGATGGCGAGTCTCCAAGCGCTCCTATCCAAATCTACCTCTTTGGAGATATTCCACTCCTTAAGGTCTCTCTTCACCGACTCGTCCCAAGTCAGTTTAGGTCTACCTCTACCTCGCTTTACATTTTCGGCCTGCTTTAGAACCCCACTACGCACCGGCGCCTCAGGGGATCTCCGTTGGACATGTCCAAACCATCTCAATCGATGTTGGGTAAGTTTCTCCTCAATTGGTGCCACCCCCACTCTGTCCCGAATAACTTCGTTCCGGACTCTATCCCTTCGTGTGTGCCCGCAAAACCACCGCAACATCCGCATCTCTACTACACTCAGTTGTTGGACATGTCGTCTTTTTGTAGGCCAACATTCAGCATTGTATAACATCGCCGGACGAATTGCTGTCCTATTTTAAGAGCGGAAGAAAGAGTTTCAACTTTCATATTTATGCTCTCAAGAATTTTATCATTGGAAGCAAGCTTTTTACTTAAATTTTCATTAATTTTAGCTTGGCCAAGAAGGAGATCTTTTATGGAAGGTTGGTTCGAATTATAATTCGAATTGTAATTGGAGTTGTAATTGTTACCTCCCTGATAAGGTGGACGCGATTGGTTCCACCCTTGACCTCCCTGTGGACGGTACCCGTTACTGTTGTTGTTGATGAAGGCGGTGTCTTTGACGGGTCTGGGGGCAGTTGTTCCCCGAGTGTCCACCATTTCCGCATACTTCACATGCGGAGTTGATAGCTTGGGCGTAGTTGTTCATGTGATCCTTGTACTGCGCTCGTTCGCCTTGGCGCTTCAGAAGGAGGTCTAGCTTCGTGGCGAGCATATCCATCTCTTTGACGGTGTGCATTCCACCTTTGGTCTTGGGGTGGAGTCATTCTTCATTCCACCCTTGGTTGGAGACCATTTTCTCGACCAATGCTTTAGCTTTTGTAATGGTGAGGTCGAGGAAAGCTCCTCCGACAGCAACATCGATGTGGGCTCTCGAAGTTGGAGTTAGTCCATTGTAGAAATTCTGGAGTACGAGCCACTCGTCCATCCCATGATGAGGACAGGCGAGTATGTACTCTTGAGTCTCTCCCATGCTTCTGGGATTGACTCCATTGCTGTCTGCTGGAAACTTGAAATTTTTTCGCGCAAGGCATTTATTTTGCCCAGCGGGAAGAACTTAGCAAGGAATGCCATGGAACATTTGTCCCATGTGCTGACGGTTTCTTTATTCTAATAAAACCACTATTTCGCCTTCCGTAAAAGAGAGAAGGGAAACAAACGGAACCTTATGGCGTCAGCAGCAACGCCCCGTATGGTTACGGTCTTGCAAAGCTCCAGGAAACTCTGGAGGTGGGCGTTGGCATCCTCATTAGGCTTGCCACAAAACGGGCTAGCCTGCACCATGTTGATGAGGCTGGATTTCAGCTCGAAATTCACATCCCCAACATCAATGTTGGGTCCCGTTGCCACATTGGCAGCGGAGGGGACGGAAAAGTCGTGGAGAGTCTTCACAGCCATGGGTTCGGTTGTTATTGATGGTGCTTGAAGGACTGGTTCGCTTGTCAACAGAACGATCTAAGGAGGGACGACGCGAGGTCGGACCCTTCTCACGAGCTTCTCGAGATTTTCAACGAAGTTTGCCGGCAAGGAGAAACCATTCATACACTACCTTGTTTTCATCCAAGCAGGAGAAAACAAAAGCAACATTAGCTTGTATAAGCTACAACTATAGAGCTTAGACATGACATCATGATCATGTATTAGTAAATCTTTTAATCAATGCCACTCCCCGACAACGGTGCCAGAAATGCTTGTTGAGATTTCTTAACATCGTCACCAGAATTGTTAGTCCCCGGCAACAGCGCCAGAAATATCGTGTGGTATGTCTTAACGATTACAGAATTAATCCGCAAGCGCACGGATATACCGTTGTAGCATTTCACCCGGAGAGTATTTCGGTATCGTTATTTATATTTTACCAAAGGAGGGCATGATGTAAAAGAGTTTACTTGGTACATAATCAAGATGGCATGAACAAGATATAGACTATAAAAATACAGGGATAAGTTATGATAAAGATATGAATGAGGGTAATGCGACACACACGCTCAAGCCAACTCTGGATAAAGAATAAACGAATAAACCTAAGGTTAGTGGGAGCATAGGCATACAACAAGTCCTAATAGTATCTATTCAGGCAAGCAAGGGTCATACAACATACATATGGTTAGGACTACAGGTGCCGGCAAATTAGGGATACCAGGGAGAATGTCCCGTCCCGGAGAACATCCGGGCCGTTACAGAACGTCGAGGAGTACACTAACCACGAAGCAGCTTCATAGCGGACGGATAGGGCGGTCTCCACCTGTCGTCTACCCCAGTCACACCGTGGAGCATGGCCATATCCGAAGGATCCCGCATACCCAAACACCACGCTCGAGTATGAGGTCACTACCCTAGCGCCCCCGGGTCTCCCACCCTTCGAATGGACAAGTAAGACGCTAAGGCAAGCCCGAAGGCAAAACGAACCGATATCCTTACCCAGATCATCTGGCCTAATCATATATAAAGCATAACGAATGAAGCACCAAGCCAAGACATGATTAGCTAGCAAGGCAGCATAACAAGACAAGTCATGATGTACTACAAGGATAGATAAACAAACAAGACTCAGCTCTGCATTAAGAATAGAGTACTAACTATTCGAATACAAAGCCATTATCAAGGCCGAGGAATGCTTCTCCGACCCTAAGGACGACTTTCTTCGCTAAGAGAGAAGGTACTAGCCTAGCTCCACTACCCTAAGGAGTACAAGTCTTGCGAGAGGAAGAGAGAGGCTTCAAGTGTTGTGTGTGTGTGGAATGAGGGGGGTGAGGGGCCCCTCTTATAGCTCCAAGGGTTGATTCCCGCCATCTCTTCATATGGAAACATTAGTCAGGCGAATCAGGAGACTTGGCGTCGACTCCACCTCAAAGGGCACCTGGACTGGAATCCATCCAGGGTCGGCCGACCTTGGTCGGCCGACCCCCAGGTGAGCCTTCCCCAGCTCTGCCTTCTCTGGTACACGGAGCAGTGGGCCCTTGTGAGGTTTCCATATGTTTGCTTGCTTGACGCGCCCGTTTGCTCTGACATGTGAGTCCCTCTTGTAAGTGAGTTGCAACATGTGATCTTCTGTGTATGTTTTGTTGCGTATCCATCGTGTTTTCTTCTTATTTCAGACTTGTATCCCTGAAATGATTAAAGTGACAAAACAAATGTGGAACTAGGTTAGTGATAAAATTATGCGAGTAAGAGGTATAGTTTTCCTTTGATTGTGAGTATAGTTGACGATCGGATTTTACACTTCACGACCGACAACACCCCCGCTAAAGTCCTAATCACCAACTCCTCAAAAGTGTATCTCCACTCACGCCAAGACTATATCACCATATCCCACACATACACATGCAAGCATAGCGAGGCATCTCAATTATATGTAATAATGTGTAGGATAACAAGGAGTTTAGGTAATAAAAGGGGCCATGCAGGTTCATCTTATCATAGAAATAAAGTAAAGCATAGCATAACTAGCAAGCAATGCATAATGGGTGTTCAAATCGTAGATGGGCATGAACCTGGTGGTTCTTCGTTGTTCTTCCGGGGTCTTCTGGTCGTCTGAGTCGTCCTTCGGGGTCTTCTGGTCGTCCAGGAAGTCCTCCGGGGTCTTCGGGTTGTTCGAGACGTTGGATACTTTCTCCCCACAGGGACCTAATCGTAAATACATATAAATACAGGAGGCAAAGTACAAAAATGCACAAAACTGCACAAATAAGATCCAACACACAACAAAACCTATTCTAATGGGTAGAGCATGATTTTAGAAGAATTATGAAACTGGTTTCATAATTTTTGGAGGTCCGGTTAATTTATTATGAATTTTCTAAGGTTAAATCATTTTCTAAAAATAATAAATGGTTTGCATAAAATAAAAGCACACAGTCAGCCACGTGGCAGCATCAGGGAGTGCCACGTGTCATGCTAACATCAGCAGGGCTCCGGGTAAGCTGACGTCTACGTTGCCCAAGCTGACATCAGTGTTGACTCGATCAACGTTCGGATCAATGGTTCAACGGGTCAACGGTCCGCGTCGAGGTGGGGTTGACTGGTCGGTGACTGGGTCTTACTGACAGGTGGGACCCACGTGTCAGTTTAGTTAAACATAAAAAAGGAAAAAGGAAAATAGGAGCAGGTTGGGTTCATGGGCTGAAAGTGACATGGTCGGCTTGGTCCGGCCCAAGGCGATCGGCTTGGCTCGGGTAAGGCTCACAGGCCGGCTCGGGGTCTAGGGCGGGCCTGGATCGAGTCGGCTTGGCCCACAGCTTCACGAAGGTCGGGCAGTGTCGTGGACCGCCTTGGCGCTGGCCCACCCAACTCCTCCCTTCCTCCTCCTTCTCTCTGCTTTTTCCACTGACAGCATGGGCCAACGCATCGGTCTCCTCTACCCGCTGACAGTTGGGGTCCGCTCGTCGGCCTCCTCTTCCTTTCTCTCCAGGCACTGGTCGGTGGGGTCTGCCTGTCAACCTAAGGACGGATCCAATGTGGCGGATTGATCCCGTGGGGTCTCCGCGTGTGTGCGTCTGTGTGCGAGAGCTAGGGGTGAGGCCGTGAGGGTGCGCGGGAGGTGTTTGTCGGATGACCGTAGCGGTCTGGCCACGTTGCGAACGCGACATCATGGCCATGTCCGCGTGGTGACCGCGCCTGGGCAAGGCAGGGCGCGTCAAGGGAGGTGGCTACGGCGGCGCGGGCTTGGAGGCGAGCCCGGGCGGCGCGCGCGGGTCCAGGCGTTCCTGGGCCACGGCGGCGGGTAAGATCTGTAAGGTGGCGGTGCGGTGGTGTAACAGAGGCGGGCGACAAGGTTAGGGCAGCGTGCGCGGCGAGGTCGGCAAGGCGCGTGGGCTCTCGGTGCTCCGGGGCCACGGAAGGGTAAGGACGAGGCGAGGAAACACGGCAAAACGACGGCGCTTCTCCGGCGATGCGGGACGGCGGTGGCAAGCAAGGCAACAGCGAGGTAAAGCGGAACTCGGCCGGTCGGGGACGGGTGTGCGCTCACGCGCGCGGGTCACTGGCGACCCAGGACCGCGGCGGGCCACGTCGTGCGCGCGAGACCCCGGCATCCCGGGCTCGCGGCACGTCGCGGCGGCGAGGGGTGAACGGCGGCGTGCTGGCGACGGGCTCCTGCACAAAGGGGCGGCGCTACGGCCGGACAGAGAGAACAAGGGGGTTCCTAAGGCTCTACTGTGGAGGGCTCATCGGCACGC
Source organism: Panicum miliaceum (assembly GCA_032594955.1). Lineage (NCBI taxonomy): Eukaryota > Viridiplantae > Streptophyta > Magnoliopsida > Poales > Poaceae > Panicum > Panicum miliaceum. The sequence continues at coordinate 41,902,650 of CM064056.1, read as the reverse complement.
TGGCCGGCAGCAAGGGAGGTCGACGGGAGGGGCAGCGGACCTACCGTGCGGCTCGAGGGAGGCGGTGCAGCGGGGTGCCGATGCTGTGGCGAGACGGGGTTGTGCAGTGCCGAGCCACTGCGTCGGTGTCGCCGATCGGACGCAGGCGCGGCGAAGCTCCGGTGGCGTCCCTCCTCTTGGCGAACGGTGGCCCGGCTCCTCTACTTCTTCCTCCCTCTTCGGTCCTGGTGCGGCTCCACCTCGGGGCAGATCCTCCTCCTTGTCGTGGCCGTAGTGGAGTCCCCCGATTGCCCTCTCGTTCCTTCTCTCTCTTTCCCTCTTCTTCTTCTTGGGCTCCCTCTTCCGCTTCTCTTCTCCCTTCACTGGCAGTGGCGGCCACGAGGGGAAACCCTAATTGGCCCTAGGGTTTGCGGCGGCGGCTGATTGGGAGCTCATATAGGGCGCCCCAGGGCTCGATTCGGCGCGGACGCCGAAGATTGGCCAGCGTCCGGAACAGGACACGCGGCGAGCATCCGGCCGCGCAGTGCTAGGGTTCGCGGGCGCGCGGCGCGGGGGAATAGGGCACTGCGTTCCGCGGCGGGCTGCGCGGGGGTAGGGGTGACGCAGGCGAGAGCAGAGAGGCCGTTGGGGCCTCTTGTCCGGTAGCGGGGGCGGTGCGGCGCGCGTGGAGGTGCGGCGCGAGCGTGAGGGTGTCGGGAGGAAGGGGAAAGCTGGTCCGTGGGACCGGCTCGTCAGTGGCAGGGTTGACGGGGTGAGGGCGGCGTGGTGCTGGGCTGTCTGCCCTGTGGGCCGCGAGCGGATCGGCGGGTCGGGCTGAGGCGGTAGCAGGCCGTGCGAGGGTGCTGGCGGCTGGCCCGAGCGGGGCAGGCGCGCAGGGTGTTTAGCAGGCCAGCTCGACCAACTGGGCTGGCTGGGCTAGTGCTAGGTCTTCCAGCCAGCTGGGTTGGTTTAGGGGTAGGTTGGGTTTTGGGCCCAGTTTGGTGTTTAGGTTAGGGTAGTTAGAAGGGTGGTTAGTTGGTTTAGAATTTAACTTGATTGGCCCTAACCATGTTAAGTTCCACACAAGAAAACTCAAACAAAAAGGGTGAATCCAAATCGAAATTAAGTAAACAAGGTAGATTCGAATACAATCCAGATAACTCCAAATATAACTCCAAATATACTCACACTAGCATTTAGTTCCTTAATTCAATTCAAAGTTTTAATTTCTAGGAATTTTGGAGAGGATGAGAAGTTAACCTTACATTATTCTAACTACAAACACTTCCACACAAAATTTTTTTGAAATTCACGAGTTTTGCGTCTTATAAGATTCCGGGAAAATCCGGGATGTTACACTTGTCATCATCATCATCTGAATCGGAGCTTGCATCGGAATCCCACTCTACATAGTAGGCTTGGCCATTTCTTTTCTTCTTGAGAAATTTCTTTTTCTTCTTGTCATCATTTTTCTTGTCCTTCTTATTCTTGTCATCTTTCTTGTTAGCACAATTGATGATGATATGACCCAATTCACCACACTCAAAGCATCTCTTGTTACTAAAAGGATTTCTTCTTTGATGATTGCCCTTTGTTGCCATAATTCTTCTTCTTCATGAATCTTCTAAATCTTCTTACAAATAGAGTCATTTCCTCATCCGACTCATCCCCATTGCAATTATCATCACTATCTTCTTTTGCACTTTGTGCCTTGAAAGCCACACTCTTTTTCTTGCAAGGTCACAATGGTTTCATATCTCTCTAGAAGGGATCTAAGAAACTTGTGAGAGAAATCCACATCCAGCACCTCAAAACCAAGTCCCTTGAGCTCATTGACAATGTCATTTAACTGGTTGAATATCTCGGGCACACTTTCATCCTTCTTCATGGCAAATTTACTAAATTTTTCTTTTAGCACATACATCTTTGCCTCCTTTATGGTTGATATGCCCTCATGAATTTCCATAAGTTTCTTCCAAATTTCATTTGCGGTCTTGAGATTCTTGACCCGGTTGAACTCACTCACATCTAGAGCACTAAATAAAACATTTATCGCTTGATCGTTGAGAAGATCATTTTCTTCATCAAGAGGTGTTAAGTTCTTCTCATTAAGAATAACAAATCCATCATTCACAATCCTCCATATCTTTCTACTCATAGCCTTGAGATGAGTTGTCATTCTACTCTTTCAATAATCATAATTATTCCCATCAAAGAACGGTGGCTTCACAATATGAATACCATTATCACTAGTTATTATCCTTACTCCGTGATGATTAAATCCTCACTAAAAGGAGTCCTCAGCTCTGATATCATTTGTAGGATCAAGGATACCAACTAGAGGGGGGTGAATAGGCGGTTTCAACTAAAAATACAAACACTAAGCCAATTTAAATAGTAACGCAAGAGAGCTCCTATTTCTAGTGAGACCTATTACTAGTGGGGTTTTGCAACCTAGGATGACAAGTAGCAAATCAAATTCTAGTAATGTAAAGAGTTCAAAGTAAATTGCAAGAATAAATTGAGCAAAGAGCTCAAAGTAAATTTCAAGAATAAATTGAGTAAAGATATAACCGAACACGAGACAAGAATTTTTCCCGTGGTGTCAATGACTTGCCGGTCATACTTAATCCACGTCAAGGTGGACTCAAACCTTTCAACCGCTCCTCTATCAAGAACCACTCCTGATCTTGAGTTGGCTTGAAACAATGAGCCTCTCCAAACCTCGATTCCACTAGAGTTGCTCTTCACCACTCCGGCGAGGCGAGCACAAGAACCTCTCACAACCAATCCGTGGCACCTTCACAATCTTCTTGAAGGGCTTAACGAATTCACCTTCTCCAAGCCATCTAGGAGGCGGCAACCTCCAAGAGTAACAAGTTGACGATGCTTGCTTGAAGACTCCCTAGTGCCAGAAAGCTCAAACTCTTGGTGCAATGCACTAGGAGGTTCTCACACTCTTTAGAATGCAATCCCAAAGCAAAGTGAGTGAGAGAGAGGAGGGAGCTGGCTCTAGTATGTCAAGAAAGCTTTTCCAAGTGCCAAGAGAATCTCCAGGGCCGGGCCATGGGGTATATATAGCCACCCCCTCGAAATCTAGCTGTTACCTTCAAAACCCGTGAAAACAGAGATATCGCGGACCGTCCGCCTCACATAAACCGGACAGTCTGCCATTCAAAACCAACGGCTAGAACAGCAATGATTGTGTGTCAGAGATGACCGTTGAAGCCCTGGCGGACTGTCCACCCACAACAAGAGGACCATCCGCAGTACAACACCCCGAAGCACACAAAATATCTAAAGTTTCTATCGAGTTTAAGAATTAGCCGCCGGACGGTCCACGCCCTCAGGCCAGACAGTCCGCCGCACATCTTTTAAGCGCCTCTGTTATCTGGCGGACCGTCCGCCCATGAGGGCCGGACTGTCCACCCATGACTTTCAGCGCACCACCAGAGAACACAAGGTTCTGGTGCCCCTTAGCAAAGGTTGTCGGACCGTCCGCCACACCAGGACGGACTTCCCGCGACAGCGTGTTAGCACACAACCAAATTACCATCTCTCAAACAAAGTTAGCCCTCATGCATGCAATTCAATTGTTTGAGCAAAATGGTACTATAGAGCAGTCAAGCAAAGGCACATCAACCCCTCTTGATAGTACAACTATTTATCCTATTAATCCGGTCATTTCACATCATCTAATCACCTTATGACCGGCAAAAATAGAAAAGCCCTATCATATACCTTTGCCTTGAGCGTATCCATCCAACATCATCTCCAAGTGTCTTCATAACACCAATTTTAGCTCATCTTTCTTGGACCAACTTATACTCATTTCTTCTCAAAGAAATTGTTAGTCCACCAATATAGTCGTTGATTACCAAAACTCGAATTAGGGGCCTAGATTCTTTCAGCACGGCACGAACGCAAGGGCCGTGTCGTGCCTACAACTTTCGACACGATGGGTTGTGCGGCACAACCTTTATTTTGGGTCATGCCTAGACCGACACGACACGAAAATATCATGTCGACCTATGTGTAGCCCATTATTCTAACATCAATCAATTTATGCTACTTTCTAATTAAAAATATGTTGCCGCAAAAATCAGATGGTGAATCTTACGGAGCATGACATATTAAGGTCTGGGAGCTTTGCTTATCTCCAATGCAGGTCCTGCGAATTATGTTCGCGGCGTGCCAGTCAATTTGATCTGCAATTGACAAGAAAAAGAAATTTAATCGATAAATAACCAGGAATACATCGGCTATGATTCTAAATAGTTTCAAAAAAAGCGTATTGGCCTCATCATCTGATATGTGATCCATACATTGGCTACAAAGCTTATCTTTGTCGAAGCAGGATTAATAATAAAATCTTCATAATTAAACACAAATTCTTAATCGTACCAAATTTACCATCACCATTAGTCGGATCGGACTCAACCGAACCGAGTAAAATTAACCTATGCATCTAACTATATCGAAAACCATGTCATTGTTGTTGACAATAACAAAACTAATTAAATTATAAGATTTGATCTAACGTTATTATTCAAGGATTAGATCTAACTAAGACAACTTGAGATAGAACAAATGAATTGGCCGACCAGTTCATCCGGAACAAGTAACAAGATTGATGATAACTAGATCATTTAGTGTGGATCAATGAAGAGATTGGCTATCAGATTGCTGCGTAAAAATTAGATAAAAACCGATAGTTCTTTTGACCGACACTAGATAAATTGTAAAATCTATTAAGAACTTAGCAAGAGAGCAAATGATGCAGCTTTATAAGAACTTGATAGAGATCGATAACTGGTAGATAAACTAGAAGAAACTACAGCGATTCGCCAGTAATTAAAGTCTAGAAAATCTGATAAAATGAGCTTACCAGCAAGCCGGAGATCAGTTTGATGCAACCCTACTTGATGAAAAATTCATCGAGAAACAACTCTACTCCTACTTCTAGGGTTTATGGCGAAGTGCCGAAAAGAGTTGTATTGAATTGATGATTGTTCTTTCCAAAATCCTAAGGTCTGTTATTTATACCTGAGGCTAAGACTCCTAACTTATCATGACTTAACAAACTTGTACTGAAAGAAAATAACTAAATCTACTAAATTTACAATGTTTCCACACAGAACATTGGACTGGTAAAAAATCTTTTGATATCACCTTTCCGTCCGAATCATAGCCATTTGCCATAACATCTTTGACTAAGTTCTTGACCACACCTTGACCACGCTAGCGATAGCTTTGACCAAGTCTTCAAGTATCTCGGACCGAAACAGCTATCGGCCTTCCAAAAATGCTCTATCGGCTTTACTTCCACCTACCAAAATTATACTTGCAAAATTCTGATGTCAACACAACCATTATTTAAGAAAGGATTCATTAAAAAAGGTTGACAGTTGTCTTCCACATAGAGAAATCTCTTCATGTGTAGCGATGAGTACCAAACACACGAGCATCCATGATAACTGGAAAATATATTGAGGGTCGTGCATGAGTTGGCACAATGAAGATGTGCCGACCTACCATGAGCCGTACTTGGACATAGTAAAAAGATTACCATATTGTTAATGACGTGCCTCGTGTGTCTAGGAGTCTAGACCCAACATAGCATGAGGTATGAGGGCTGGGCCGGCATGGCCCGAGTCCATCTCTAGATAGGAAAGGGCACCGCAGCACGCATGAGGAAGGATTGAGTAAAGGCACGGGCAAGAAATGTTGATGGTACATACATGTAGTGAAAAGGGATGACGTTTTCATTTTTAACAAAGTCATACGAGGGCGGACAGGCACGTAAGATGAGGGAGCTATCAGTCGAATGGTATCGGAAGAGTTCTTCTGTCATTAAATATTATGAAATTTATGGAGTGTAATAAAATCTGTATTTCTCAAGTTAAAAGCATCAAACCTTCTGAGTTTTTTCCTTAGGCAAAATAGCTGATTTGATCCCTCAATTTTTGCTTCAGGCTCAAATTCGTCCCTCAAATATAAAATTAGCTAATCTAGTTCTCAAACTTTCTATCATGGCTCACTTTCATCCCTAGTCCTATGTGACATGCCATGTCAACAATGGGTGACCAAAAATGAGTCAATAGATATAAATAAACTATTTAATGTTTGATTTTTCGTCACCTTTGATGTCTCGTAGAAAAATATAGTTCAATAGTCAATTAGAATGCACAAATAAATAAAAGTGTAAATTTATATTCGTAGACATAAGATCAACAATAACTTATATTTGCTATATCAATAAATTATGGGTATAATATAGCACTTAAATTGATACATGGGTTACACTTGGTAACATACCAACAACTTTACATGCACTTTGGGATGACTTGGCATGCCACGTAGCCGTGCATGCCACGTCACAGTAGAGTTGAAATTGGGCTTAAATGAAAAGCTTGAGGACTAAATTGATTTTTTGGTAGTTGAAGGATGAATTTGAATCTTTGAAGAAAGTTAAGAGATGACATTGCCTATTTTACCTTTGTCTTGGGAGGAAACCTTCCGAGTTTGATTCACACAGACAAACTCATGGCGTACAACCGTGAAAAGGTAGGTAGCTCATATTAGGAATATTAGGAACATGTATGACGAAATATCTTACAACAACTTCCAGTATCTTTTACACCATTATTTTAGGGGTATCTTTTACACCATTTAGGGTGGATCAATCGGAGCGATTATTTATTGCTATCTTTTACACTATTTTTTTGAGGGGCATCTTTTACCCCATTTAGGATGGATCAATCGGGGGCGATCATTTATTGCTTCAGGTGATGGAACAGCGCAACATCACCTGAAGGCATGCCTCCTCCGTGAATAGCCCAACGCGGCCCATCTCCTCCGCCATCTTCTCACCGCTGGCCCACCCGCCCAACCCAATAAGCTCGCGTCGTACAATATTTCCTCTGCTCGCCCCCACGGCGCTCTCCTCCTCTGAATCTGCCGGACCCTCACCGTGACGCCGTTGCCCCCCTCCACCACCCATTGGGGATCCTCCACCACCCGCGGCTGGTGGCGTCTCGCCGTTGTGCCACCCCGTCAACAACCCATCACCACCGCCGGCGGCCTCCATCCCAAGACCCTCTCCCTATACCCCTATCCTCGCCGGAGAAGTTCCGCCCCGCCAGCTCGAACCCCGAAGCCCCAGACCCTAGTAACTCAAGCCCCGAAGTCCGAACCGCAAAGAAGCGAGTGGTGGTGCGAGGAAGAGGGAGGAGAAATGACAACGGCGAGATGGAGGAAGATAACTGCAAAAGACCGAAATGGTCGCCGATGTGATTCAGGCGATACATTGCGCGCGCAATGTATAGCCACAGCCGGATCAATCCGGATGGGAATTTGCTCCAACCAACTCCCTGCAACGTCACAAAGCAATTCGTGCCCCCACGTTTGAGGATAACTCCACCCAAAACACTTGGATTGCCATAGCGTGTGCCAGAGATGCAAGATGACGAAGTTCATCCCGTGCACATGGTCCCAATCCTATCTATTTCTTTGCATAGATAAAGAAGAAGAAAGAAGAAACAAACCTGGTATATTCGTGATGCCTACGTGGTCGCTATCTCACAAAAGGAACGAAAAGCACATCCAACCAAACCAGAAAATTTTAAAAAGGTTTCCAAAAGAGAAAAAAGGCCCAGTAATAAATCGACAAATTTGCACAGAAGGGACAGCGACGTCGAGTGCATGGTTCCTGTCGTGCTCACACTGACGAAAAAAAGAAAGAAATTAAAATAATCTTTTCTTTAATACTTGGGTGATGTCATGTCTATCGCTACGCAAGCGCTTGCGTGAAGGCTGAATGGAACCGCACTGCTGCTGCGGCTGGGAATTGGAATCCATTGCGCCTTGCCACCTTCCCCGGCTCGGCCTGCTTTCTTCCCACGCGACTGCTCGCAGCCATTCGAAATTCTTTTCCCTCCTTTTGTTTCTTCAGCTCCTCCCTTGCAACATGGAGAGTAGATTGTCCATCCTGTATAATTGACCTTAACCATTAATGACCTTGCTTTTCAACAAGGTAGATTTGTGCAGGTACTGGTCTTATTCAGATACAAAATACAATCTAAATGCGTATCAATATGTATTGGTTAAAATGGGGGCAATTGCCTAGTTTGGATCAAAGGGTGGATCAGCCTACAACAAACCCCATGAAACACCAGTCACATAAACACACCAGTCATTGACATTGAGCTAGGTTAGCGTTTGGAAGAAAATTAATTTTTGGCCCACAAGTTATGTTTCTCAAAAAATTCTCTATAGAAACGTTTCTTCTTCGAGAAAATTATTCTGATTGTGCAGTTGCGCCCGCAAAACTGATTTTCCTAATCTCTAGTAGAATCCAAAAATACATTTAATGTTCCATGTCCGAATCTTGAATCATCTGGTATAAATCTTTTGATTCTCTTCTGAATCGGTTCCCGTTCTAGGGATTCTTCAAACCGTTCCTCTCCAGAAATAAGAGAATCCCTATCAAACGAGATTCTTTATGTAGAACTTATCTCGATCACCAGATGAATATCCAATATGACATTTTGACTCGCGTCTCTTCACTCCTCTATGACCCACCACAGTTTACTTTTTTTCTTCACCGTACCCTGATTCTTTTTTGAATATCCCCAATTCTTATCGTGGAAAATCGAAGCCATGACCATGTACGCAGTACGTCACGCGGTTGTGCAAGTCAAATGATATCTCGCATCCTCCCCCGAGCAACAAGTAGGCGCATGTCATTCATGTGCAGCAGAGAGCATGGTGGTGGCGTCCGGTCCCTCCCATGGTCCGGGTCCGGCACCTTGTCAGCGCCTCGTCAACGGGACGATGGATGGACCCGGCGACGAGAGAGCCTCGGCTACTGGCCAATCCGCCGTCGCTTCCCATCTCAGCAGTCAGCACCACACGCGACGCGATCCACGGCGTCGGATCGAAAACATCACGCGATTCATCCCGTCCCTCGCCCGCGCCACTCGTTGGCGGGTCGCCACTCAAACCGGCGGGCCCCACCGCCCAGCCCGCCGACGCGAAATTCCAATCCAGTTAAACCGCGCGCCCCAAGTCCGGGCCCACCCGCGCTCCTGCTCCGCGCAGCTCGGCCCCCATATATACGCGACCCCACGCCGCCGCTCCCTCCGTCCCACCCAACCCAACTCGTCGGCAGCAAGCAAGCCCCGCGCGTTCACACCTGACCGACCGACCGACCCTTCTCGGCGAGGTTAGCTTCCCCGGCTCCCCGCCCGCCGCCGGCGCGTAGCAGCAGGAGAGATGAACTGGGGGCTGGCAGCCGCCGTGGCGTCCGCCGCTGCCGTCGCGGCCGCGTCCGGCGCCGAGCTCCTCGCCTGCGACTGCGACGCCGCCGCGCCACCGGCCGTCGGGAGGTGCGACGGCCTGCTCCTCTCGCGGCAGCACCACGACGACGAGGCCCGCGAGGTGCGTCTGCGTCTCCTCTCCCGCAGGATCAAAGATTCCTTTCTTTCCCTTTTTTTCCGCAACACCCCCTCCCCCTCCCCCCCCCCCCCCCCCCCCCCCCCCCCCCCCCGCGATCTCGAATCTCCCCTTTTCCTTGGGCCTCGGTTGGGGGGGATCGTGTTGGAATACCAGCGATCGATCGACTAATCGTTGCGGTTGTTGTCCTGCCTCAGGGGTCGGCGTCGTCGGCGTCGACGGAGAAGCCTCGCGGCGGAGGCGGCAACAGGTTCGCGCCGCGGTTCGACGGGCTGCGCTTCATCGAGACGCTCGTCACGGCGCACCGCTGAAAAACGATGCATCGTCCGGTGGTAATTCTCGCCATGATTCGGCGATCGATTGTTGGTGGCGCTTAGGCCTCCCAGTTTTGTTAGGACAGATTCGGCTTCCCTTTCCCTTCTCCTTCGGTTGTCTTTTGTGTCCATCAATCCGTGCGTGTCTGTGTTTGAGAGCGAGAGGATGAAGACTATAAGCGGCATGTAAATTTGAGCACATACTCTTAATACTATGTTCCATAATTATTCATCACCTGATTTGTTTGTTTGGACAAGCATGGTTGATTGATTGATTCACCCCATGGCATCTTGGAACATTCCCCACCCTCTTTCCCAACTGCCTCATTTTTCTATTCTTCCCCGTCCATTCCACTTATACAATACAAACACAACATGGATACCCAGTACTTATGAGATCTTTCAATAAAAAAGAAATTACTGAACTGACCCTTTCACATGCCATCTTGTTAAAACTTTCATTTGGGTGCAACTTGCCAAATTCCCACTTCACATGGTGAAATGGATTGCTGAATATGCATGTGGTTTGGAAAAACAAACAGCTAGTGCTTTGTCCTGAGCAAGATTAAGATTTGTGATGGTACCTGTGGATTGTGATCCGATGATGGCGAAGGTAGGGGTGGGAAGGCATGTTATGTGGCAGCTTGCTGTCCATGTTACCATGTTGGTGTTGCCCTCCGTGTTTGCTTCATCCATTCCACATCATCTTTGCTTGATTTTTTTTCCCCATTTGGTACTTTCTTGCTGTCCGCTCAGAACCGTCTGATTAAGATCCAGCGGACAAGATTGGGGCTGGTCGGAAAGTCCAGGCTGTTGACGTCACCTCACCCTGAACGCCTGTCTGCAGTTGACATTTACCAAATTGAAATTCAGTTCAGTCCCCTAAGACTTTCATGCACCATCGATCCATCTCTCTTGGCGGCAGGCCGGCAGCCATTGACATTTTTGGATGCATTACTGTGGCAGCAGGTACTAAAGGGTCATGTTACTTGCAAGGGGAAGGAAATTAATAGCAAGTACTAAATGGCAGCAGCTATTCCAAGCAGCATGATTCAACAAAAAGAGGTTGCAGTAGGCAGTAGAGAACATCATGCGGAAGAAAATTGTTGCCTTGGGGTGTCACTTCAGCCTGAGATGATAACAAAACCTACTAGTTTGGGACCGCAGTCATGAGGATTTGGTTCAACCATCATTCTATCAATCACTTGAGCTCACTGTTCCAAACTACTCCAGATTCTGAAGTCTCTATTTGCTGTCCTTTTTGTGATGCAAAAGTAGTTCATTATGTAGACCTGGTCCAGGGCACAGTGCTCATGGATATCTCAAACCAGAAAACGGTGCATGCTTGGTTCAGGTGTGAGTAAACCTAAAATAATGACTGAATCTCAGGTGTGAGTGCTCACGGATATCTCAACCCAGAAACCGGTGCATGCTTGGCTCAAGTGTGAGTAAGGTTCATATTTTATTTTTGACCTCAGGAGCTTACACTTTGAAATGATGACCAATCCAGATTCAAAGACTATCAGAACAATTGGCCTATTTCATACAAAGAAGATCAGCTGAGTGTGCATCTCCTTGCAAAAACATTTAGACAAAGCTCTTCGAGGTCCCCTGTATTGGGGATATTTCTGCTCCGAGTTCTGGTATACCATAACTTCATCTGTAGTTACATGTTAGATTGCAACAGTCCACTACGTGTCATCTGTTTTTTTTTTTAATTCAGGCCATAGCCCCCCGCCTCCAGGGCACTGGAACCATGAGGAAGCCATCCTGCTTCAGGCACCAGCAATTCGGAAGCACTTGCTTTGCCTCACATCCATGTTAACCCAGATGATTCAGCCTGCAACGTACCATCAGCATTCATTGTCATCTGCCCTATTCTCAATCAGTTTCCGATCTCCTGGCTTTGCGCTACTTGATGTCTAACCAGAAGTCCTTGCGCAAGTGTCCAACTCTTGTGTCTGTATCTCATGCACTGTATAGATAGGGATCCCTTTCCACTGTGTCTGCCATATTAGTAACCCCAATAGCTTTTCTGCAATTCTTCTCATCAACAAAACCAAAGTATCTTTGGGTCGGATGCGAGACAGAGATAGTCCATACCTTCGCTTAAGGTTTGTGATCATCAGAGAACAGTACCATGGAGGCCACTTTGTGCTCTTCCTTGTCATTTGCTAACAAAAAGTAAACTGACAGGATAACAAATTCCTGCATTTCTCATATGATCAAGCCAAAAAAATCCTCCACCCCGTTGCAAACAAGAAGCTATATCAACCACAAAAACAAAAGGAAATTACTGAACTGACCTTTTCACATGCCATCTTGCTAAACATTCATTTGGGTGCAGCTTGCCAAATCCTCACTTCACATGGTGAAACGAATTGCTGAATATGCATGTGGTTTGGAATAAACAAACAGGTAGTGCTTTGTCCTGAGAAAGATTAAGATTTGTGATGGTACCTGTGGATGTTGATCCAATGACGATGATGGCGAAGGTAGGGGTGGGAAGGCATGTTATGTGGCAGCTTGCTGTCCATGTTACCATGTTGGTGTTGCCCTCTGTGTTTGCTTCATCCACTCCACATCATCTTTGCTTGATTTTTTTCCCCATTTGGTATTATCTCACTGTCGGCTCAGAACCATCTGATTAAGATCCAGCAAACGAGATTGGGACTGGTCGGGAAGTCCAGGCTGTTGACATCGAGGATTGCCTCCTGCCTCACCCTCCTGTCTGCAGTTGGCATTACCAAATTGAAATTCAGTTCAGTTCCCCAAGACTTTCATGCACCATCGATCCTTCTATCTCTTGGCGGCAGCCATTGGCATTTTGGATGCATTATTGTGGCAGCAAGTACTAAGGGATGACCACAGTGCTTGCTACTTGCAAGGGGAAGGAAATTAGTAGCCGTGCGTTTTCCTACAAATGGCAGCTGCTATTCCAAGCAGCATATTGATTCAACAAAAAGAGGTTGCAGTATGGAATTAGACAACATTGGGCGAAATAATGACTGAACCTCAGGTGTGAGTGCTCATATTTTATTTTTGACCTCAGGAGATTACACTTTGAAATGATGACCTCAGCAACCAAACCAAATCATCTTTGGGCGGATGTAAGACAGAGATAGACCATACCCTTTGCTTAAGGGTTTGTGATCATCAGAAAACAGTACCGTGGAGCCCTCTGTATGCTGCTCCTCTTTTTGTCACTTGCTAACAAAAAGTAAATTGACAGGATTACTACTTCCTGCATTTCTCATATCAAGCCAAAAAAATAATCTGCCTGTTGCAACCAAGAAGCTATGTCAACCACAAATCAGAAGCCTGACTTTTCATTGCACTAATTACTTCCTGGGACCACAAGCTCATTAGCTCTCTGAGCAGTAACATCATCAGGGAGGCCCAAGAGTTTGCAGCCTGGTACAAGTTTATTATCCATTAATCACTGCAAATATCAACTTAGATACTGCCACCAACATATCAGGTGAGCTTCATGTTTTGCTAATCTCAAGGAAGGTGTGTTGGGAATGCTTACTTCAGAGAGACAATCAGAGAAATTCCTTGCAACAAATCTGTTTCAAAAGCAGTTTTCATACCGATCATAACTCCTTTGATGTGCAACTGCATCTGCAAAAAACAATTAGAAGAAGGATTACAATATCAATAAGCGATGAACAAGAAAGGCATGACTAACTGCAACGAACAGATAATACTATTGATCTAGCAAGCGGGAATAACATATCAACAGAAACTTATAAAAAAGGATATCAAACAGAAAACGTAGCAAGAGGATTGCACCGGAAAATTTGGTATTTAGATCAAATTTCAGTTAAGTCCTACAATTTCAGATTCGAATTTCTGCTATCTAAAAATGACCTAATGAGATAAAGACTGGATGTTAAAGAAAAAAGAGAATTGATGAAACAAGAAGCAAAACCAAAAGAAATAAACACTAGTACAGTACTCCAGCCATTTAAAAATATAAGGTGTCTTCTGACTTTGCAGCCAAATCTAGACTTTGACTAAATGTTTATAACAAGTTCAAACTAAAGGAAAGTATATTCAAATGTGAATCCAATATTTATACGATGTAAGGCTAATTGTGATTTGAAAATTGCAAGGTTTGAATCATGGATTCATGCATTATTAAAAAAGAAATAGAGGAATAAATTTGACAAACATCATTATAAAAGTTGACAGCACTATGAAAAAATTTCACACTTCTAGAACTTAAAATTTAGCCCAAGGCTTCTGAAAAGACAAATGCTTTTGGTGATGCTTCTGTTGAGCACATAAGCAGCGCTGGTCAAAAGCAATTTGCCTATATCAAATGATTACTGGTAACATAACTTTAAACCACATCTGTTAAGTTGCTGGATACGATAAAGTAGACTAGGAACAAAAAAATCAGGAACAAACATGCATCAACATAACTACACATACACAAGCAATTTTGATGGCAGACTTGTAGTAGAAGATGCATCTAGAGGACCAGTAATATGGAGTGTGACCCTAATATCTCCTATTTAGTGTTGCAGAACACCCTTTGTACTCTGTATATCAAAAACCTGTTTTGAGTTTGATCTTATGATTCGCCATGGTGCCTATATCTTGCATTTCTAAAATGAGTTTATGATTTTTTTTCCAAACATTATCTGCAACTTTCAGGGTATTTTTACAGTATATGAGCTGAAATTAATAAAATGGTTGCTGTTATGCTTTCTGTTCTAAAAAATAAAACCATGCAAGATAAATGCTGTTTTGTGATTTCCCTTCATGATTTCCTGTGGTTGCTAAGTGCTAACAGGGGAATGATATGTTAATGTGAAAATCGTGGCTATGAAATACTTTGCAGGAGAAGTCCTCATTGATTAACTCAATGGTCAGTACATAAGAAATTTGATGAAGCAGATAGCACTAGGAGCGCAGGTACTACCCTATTTTTCAATTCTCTCACCTTGAAAGCTGAACATTAACCTTCTGGCAAGTCTGCGACAGCTCCTTCACCTCCAGTTGATCTCAATTCTGGACACATCCTGTATGCTTGTCAGCTTGAACTTATGCTCTACCCTGCTGCAATCCTCCACAACAATGTGGCATGTATATGCAGAGCCACCAAATAGATACCCTCCTCACAGGTCAGGGGGACAGGGGCTTTGACTTCTGTTGAGGAGGAACAATGAAAAGGGGCTCTCCATGTAGCAAATATCTCACCTTTCTTTTCATCACGGGCCACAAATCCAATGACTGCTACAGGCTGTGCCATGACTGTTCAACAAAGAACCCATCAATATTGATTTTCATCCAATCTGTGTCCCTCCACTGCTCGTACTGCACGTGCCAGCCCCAGCGTCCAGATAACTGCATCCAATGTTCCTGCATTTCTCTTCCACCCTGCTAATTTCATACTCTTCTAATTTGATGTTCCATAGTTTTCTCGGATGATGAACAATGAATTTGATCTCAGTAGGAGCTATACAAACCTTGGACTGATGACATGTTGATTAGTGCAATATATTATGGCAGATTTGTCAAAATCCCCACAGAAGCAGGCAAAACCACAGGAGGGCCAGACCAAGAAATATTGATAAACTATTTTCCATCCAGAATTTATTTGTGTTTTAGAGTGCAAAATCTAGCAACCATTTTAGGATTTCAAAGCCTCGTTAAACACTTCTGAGGAACCATAAAATGTTCCATTTAGCTGGCCTAAAAAAGGGATGGGAGGAAACCGGGATTCCTTCCCTACAAAACTTAGATGGGACAAGAAATTGATAGCCTAGTTGAGCAATTCTTAAGGAAATTTTTCATCTATAATTCCATTCTACCATTTGAGGTGTACTTTTCATCTATACCACCAGCCTCTCAATGACATGTAGGGCCAGACCCCACATGTCATTGATTAGCCTGGTAGTGCCCCCTCAAATGGTGGTATCAATGAAATTTCCTGTGCTTGGATGATGTGTAAAATTCACCTTTGTTTAGATAACTTCACAGTAACAATGAAAAATCAATAAGCACTTGAATAATAGCAGGGCACTTGACCGGGAATAGATAAAGGAAAACAACCACCTAGCCTATTCCCAAGAACAGGCCCTGCAGCTTCCTGGCTCTAGCGGCACACCATAAGGTGTCTTCTTCCTTGACTACCCACACAACTTTGTTCACGTTTGGGGAGACGTCATTAAGGACACAATAATTATGATGCTTCCACAACTCCCATGAAACAAGGATGATCAGCCAACTAAGCCCCTTCCGTTAATGTTTATCAACTTCCTAGACGGAGCTACTCCACCAGCTAGAAAAAACTGCACCTTCAGAGTTGGGGCGCAATCCTCCCAAGGCCAGCCCACAGAAGAACGCTGAACAAAACTTGCCGAGAAACAACATTGGAGACAAGAATGTGCTGTACGGTCTCCTCTGTCTGATCACAAAGGGGACAACCATATAACATAGAGAATGAGGACGATTAGCACAGTAGAGGGATTGTAGGGATATATCTGCAATAGCTTTACACATTATTCAGAGTACATGTGTCTTCATAGTACTGGATCAGTAGTTCAGTACTGTCCAAAGACTATAGGGTGCATTAATTCTTTCTTGTTTTAAGTAAAGTGTTTAGCTATGTCACATGTCGTTGGATAAGCTAGGGAACTGTAAAAGTCTATACACTAGCAAAATGGTAAGTTTTACACGCGACTGGGTGGTAGCATGGTTTCTTTTGCTTAATAAGTAGGTTTATTTTGTTACAGTACACGACAAACTAAAACCGAAGAGACACTGTCCAAATCTTATTTGAGGTGTACACAACCAATCAACAAGGTGTTCAAACTTTTGATTCACATTTGTCTATCACTCGACATATCTTTTTTTAAAAGGAAAAGTCCGGTTTTCACCCCCAAACTATCACAAAAGTCTGATTTTCAACCTTAAACTACAAAACAATGTTCAAAAAGGCGCTAGGCGGTGACCACCGCCTAGAGCCTAGGCGAGCCTAGAGGAGCCTAGGCGTTTCAAGGCGATTTGCTAGGCGGTGCTATACATGTAGATATTTCTTGCCATACACATCAACTATCTCTAAAAGAAAAGGAAAATCAGAGAATAATGGGCTTAAAGTTAGATAGAAAGCCCATAAGCAGCACAACCCAAATCTCAACCATAACTTATTCATATGCTCCCCCTACCCTGCCTCCTCCTCCACCCGTCTCCTCTGCTGCACAGGGCGCCGCCACCCTCCCGCCCCTGCTTCCTCCATTGCACAGGACGTCATCGCCCACCCGCCCGCCCATGCCGCCTCCTCCTCCTCCTCCTCCGCCACCTGCTCTGCCTCAGCCTCCTCCGCCGCCGTCCAGCGCATAAGCACGCCGCCGCCACCTCCTCCTCTCAAGTTCTCACCTCCTCCGATGCCGCTTTCGCTTGATGTCCCTTCCTCCCTCGCCAGCGCATGGCATCCCCGCCTCCCCCACGCGTCCCTGCCTGGCGGATCTGCGCGGCAGCGGCCATCCTTTCGGCGCCGATGAGCTGGCGCCGCCTAGGGGACCGCCTACCCCCATAGGCCAGGCGGGACCCCCTCGCCTAGAGCTTAAGCGCGCCTAGGTGGCCGCCTAATTCCGCCTTCTTGAACATTGCTACAAAACCGGATAAGAAAGGCCATCCAACCGTCGAAACCGGGCAAATTTAGCTCTTAAGGTGGTTTTGAAGGCGGTTTTGTATTTTAAAAAAATAAAAATTTCTAATTAGATCTAAAAAATTAAAACTAATTCATTGTAAATCAGGAAAGTATGAAATTAGTACCAAACTTTTTCTAAAAATGTAACCTATCTATTTTTTCTCTATTTGAATCTTATTTATTCAAAAATAATAGGCAAAACTACAAGCAAACAAATACTGTGAACATAAAAAAATTGGATTCGAATAACTGACAAGGATAGTGCCAATAGATAGGTTATAATTTTAGAGAAATTTTGGTACCCATTTCATATTTTTTTAATTTATAATAAATTACTTACGAATTTTGTACTTTAAATTTGAATACTTTTAATTTTCACAAAATGAAAAACCACCTTCGAAACCAGCCTAAGGACCAAATTTGCCTGGTTTTGACAGTTGGATGGCCTTCCTTATCCGGTTTTATAGTTTAAGGTTGAAAATCAGACTTTTGCGATAGTTCGAGGGTGTAAACCGGACTTTTTCCTTTTTTAATACCCGCTTCACCAAAAAATTGTATGTGTGGCAGCACACAGCAGCATGCATGGGCAATGGTTTCACAACATTACATAAGGGTTTCAACACTTATTCCTTACTCAAGCAAATAACAAGGATGAGTGCAAGCAATTAAGCCTTACCTTGTTCGTCCATAGCAAGTGCTAAGACAAGCTCGGCACAAACCAAGTGCAAGCATGCATCCATGGGCCAGGCAGCTCCTCGGCGCGGCCATCCTCCATGCTAAACCTGTAGATGCAAGACCTCTTGTCCCTCTCCAGCTTGAAGAAATAGATGCAATCCCCTTTAAAGCCAGGGAAATCGGCTGCGCTGAACGAGAATCCCTGGAACAGCCCAATAAACAACATCCTATCACCAATGCTCCTCATTTGAACCCAATGCGGTTGTCGCGGCTGGTCCTCTTTCTCAGTTTCCATCTCTAGCCGGTACACCTCCAACCCGGCACCACAATACTCCAGTAACTCTCCATGCCCGTCCTTGGCGAAGTACCGTATTACGCACAGCAGCTCATGCCCGGACGGCACAAAGGCCGTGCACTTGAAGGCATCCCTGCGCAGAGGCGCTGCAGGTGGCGGCGGCGGCGGCGGCACGGCGCCGACCACGGCCAACGTGACCGCGTCGAAGACCGTGACTTGCCCTTGGTCGTCGCATACGAATAGCTTCCCGTTGTGGTACATGTTCTCGGCGACGAGGTCCGGCACCGGCACCTCCGTCCAGCCATCCCTATCCACAGGCTTCGTTGTGGGTTCACCCCCAGCCATGAAATCGAAGTGGAAAAAGAGCTTCCTGGCGTTGTACAGCACCACCGGCGCCGGGGAGTCGCCATCGGAGGAGGCGGGGACGAGGTAGCCCTGGATGACGGGGCTGGAGGCTGGGAAAGGGGAGTCGGGTAGGGGGAGCCGAGTGCCGGTGAGGGGATTGAGCAGGAGGAGGTGGTGGGTGGTGTCGGAAAGGAGGAGGTGGGAGCGGGTGGGGCCGAGGAGGCGGTGGGAGGACGAGGGGGCGGGGACGGAACGGGCGGCGCCGGAGGGGAGGGAAAAGAAGGAAAGGGAGGCGGTGGGATGGACGGGCCCCGCGGGGCGGGCGAGAAGCCAGGGGAGGAAGGGAGGAGGGGGCGAGAATGCGGCGGCGGAGCGCCAGGAGCGGCAGACTGCGCGGAGGCGGAGGAAGTCGAGCGGGTCGTGAGGGTGGCCGGCGACGAGGCGGACCAGGTCGCCGGGAAGGGTTGACCGGTCCATGCAATCCGGACTAGCGAGTGTACGGAGACAGTGTGCAATTTCAATGTAAAGCGACGGAGAAATTTACACTGAATTATAAATTTTCGTCTAATAAGATGATAGCATCTCAAGGGAGAAATTTTCATATTTGACATAAAATTCGCAGACCGCATGTCTTTTAACCCTCAATTCGCAAGTTCAATTCGCAAGTCTTCTAACATTTAACCCTCCGTATGCGAATTCTTTTAATTTCAAAAATTTCTTCTTCTTTTCTCTATTCTCTCACTTTCTTTTCGTTTTCATTTTACAGGCAAAGGAATGGACCGATTTGTCCCTAAATCTTATCACAACGATTGGATCCAATTCCAATCCATTTAACCCCATCCTGGTGGTCTCTCGTTCGTCTCCCCTCTATCGCTCCTCCACTGACTTCCTAGTTGCTTCAAATCCTGACGATCTGCGTGGCAATCTGCTCCCGCGCTGTGGCCTTGTAGTCGAACACGCACTTGTGCGCGTCCAAGTAGCGGCGCGAGCCGTAGAAGCAGAATGGACCATGGCCTGCGCGCGTCCAGCTGTTCGATGCGGCCGACCATGGCCGCCGTGTCCACCATGCTCGACGGCCGCATGGACGCAGGTGAGTCCCCGGCGGAGCTCCTCCGGTACCTCAGGATGTACGGCCGCAGCCTCGTCGACCTGCGGCTCACCGGTGGATGGACCAAGGGAAGGCCAAGGGCTCCGACACGACCGCCGGAGTGAGCAGTAGCTCTCGGGGCCCAGATGACCGTGACACCAATCAAACTTAAGGGCCGGTGGACGAGCATGATCCCTGCGTCATGGGTGCGGCCTCCGATGCTGTCGAGGACCGGCGGGAGGAGACACCAGCGGAAGCCGACGGCCGAGGGCCGGTGGGAGGGGAGGAGGAGCGGCGGCGGTGATGGAGAAGAAGCCAGCGATGCAAGCGAGAGGGGAAAGGCAGTCGGGCTGGGTGAATGTTTTGATCGATTGGGTCAGAGGCAAAACAGTCAGTTCACGTGTGTTATAAAATAAAAATAAAAATAAATTTTAAAATTAAGAAAAGAAGAAAAAATTCTCTAAATTGAAACAATTCGCAAGCGCATGGTTATATTTTGAATGACTTGCGAATCGAGTGTTAAAAGAAGTGAGGTGCACGAATTCAATGTCAAACATCGAAATTTCTCCTCCAAGAGAGCCCAAAACTTCCCCCCAATAATCTGATTTTGGACGTGATCAACAAAATCAAGCTCCAATATAAGTTCCAATAAATATCTGCCAATATTTCTACGCCCAAAACATCCTTATTTGTAGCCAGATTTGGGTGTCTCCCCGTGCTCCCAATCGTGGGTGCCGACGTTGACGGGCCGTTGGTCCCCACGGGCCATGGCCGAGGCTTGCCAGGGGTCACCAAAGTGGGCCATGAGCTTTGAGGCAACACAACGCCGTCGAGGAGCTGCGCGAATGGCTGCTCGTCGTGGACTACATGGAGCTCGTCGAGGAGGTCGGAAGGCTGTTCTCGCCGATGCCGCTTGACTCGAGGTGCCTCTCGTGGGTGAGCGACCTGAGCCTGTTCCTCCAATCCGCTGGCACCGGCACCCGAGCGCCGGCCGGCCAGGTGTTCAACGTCGTTCACCGAGCCCACGCAGCAGTCTCGTCATCGGCCAATTCTATTTACCGCGCGCGCGGAAGCGCGACGAGCTATCGCAGAAGCGGTCACGCTCGCTATCCGCCAGCTCCGTCGGGCTGTACTGTTTCTTTCTTTTCACGTTGGTAGCCCAGTTTACAGTATACTTTAGCAGCCCGGTTACACTTGACTGGCCCACGTACTAAACTCCAACGCAGGACCTGCCATCATCATGCAAACTATTGTCCTAATCAAATTTTGATTATACTGTTATACACTTATACCTAGAATTGTAAAATTAGATCACACTTTAACTATGTATGAATTGTTTTCTTGGAACATTTGTATTTGTTCTCGAATATTTGTTCTAGAACAATTTTTTCTTCAAACATTTTGTTTTGTTACTGTACATTTGGAATATTTTATTTTGTTCTCGGAACATCAGCCGTGTTATTTTAAACAATTTGATATCTTTATTCGGAACAATTTTGTGCTTAGAACCGTTCCGAACAATTTTTAATTTTTAAGGTGTTCTCTCGTAGTTTTACCATCAAATTGTTTTAAATAGAAAATTATTCAAATGTATTCAAGTATGGTATTCTTTTGAAGATCTCGTTACAATAAACTCAGTATTACAATCAAAATTTAAGTTAAATGTTCAACGTGCAAACTATGTTTGTTTTTTAAATTTTGATTGCACGTGTTGCATCCTGTACACCACTTAACACGTGGGCCGAGCAGCCCAGCCGGCCTTCTGCGATGCCACCGTGCGCTCTCGCGCGAGGCGTGAATAGACACCCCCTCCTCATCCGGGTGAGGAACAATAGCGGAGAAACTTGAGCAACCTCTCCAGCCTCGGGTAACGATGGCCTCGTAGCCTTGTCCACCTGCGCTGGTGCGTCCACGGCGAGTCGGCAACCTCGCCCAGTGCTAAGCTCCCGAGCCGGTCGTTCATGTCATTAGATTTCTTTTAAGGTAAATTTGCTACTGGACACTCTTCGATGTTAATATTTGCTGATGGACACTACTCAATTCTATCTTTACCAATAAAACTCTTCAAATTTACATATTTGCTATAAGACACTAGATGTATTATAATATTCATTTTCTAATTAAAGGAGTAACAGAATTAAGAAAAGACCAAACTACCGCTAATCTCTTATCCTATTGAGAGAATTCCCTATTTGACACCACTAAAATGATGTATTCCTTCCTTGGTCTTTTTTTTCCCCAAACTTCCCTATTTGACACCAGATCTTAATTTCTTCCCTAATATGGCACTAAACTTCGTCTTCTGCGCTTGCCTCCTTTTGTGAGTCTCCTCTCTTGTTCTTCTTGTTTCTCTTGTTTGTTGTTGGGGTCGTCTGCTACTTGCTTGGTGGTGCTCTATTTTCGCCTTAATAGCCTCTGCGTATTAAGATTTGTAATGGACGTATTGCTTCCCTCTTAATGAAATACGTGCTTAGTCACGTTTGCGAAAAAATGGTTCATGCCCATGTAGAGGACCACCAAAGAAAAAGGCTAAGAAAACCAAGATAGCTCATTCCTGTATTATGCCTTGGGAGGATGAAGCACCTGCAGCCTCTATATCTTTTCCACCACGGTTAGCAATTTCACACCTAGTCGTAGTGAACATGGCAGCTATGTTTGAACTCAGCAGCTTTCTTTTCTCACATTAGCCAAACCCTGGATGCTACAACTAACATAAAGGACAAACATAACAACTCTAGTTCTAGAGCATCAAAAAGGTAATATAAACTAGTTCAAAAATTTAGTTTAGATTCAATAATATTTTTTCACTAAGTTCCTTCTTCTTGAACATAGCAAAGCATAGAGATTAACGAAAAAATGAAAGAATTACAACTCCAATTCTGTAGCGTCAAAGAGGTAACAAACAATTAAAATTGATGCTGCCTGTTATTTCTTATTTTTTCTCTCTACAATTGATGTTGCTCATTATTTTTTTCTCTAAAGTTGTTGCTATCTCAAATAGATCAGGATCTAGCTCAAATCAACCTGAGCCTCTTTCAATTGAGTTTCTTGGATCCATAGATCAAACAACTGTCAATGTAAAGGCAAAACTAAAAGGAAAACAAAATGCGAAAAAGAAAACAAGCATTCCTCTGAACATACTTGACAGTCCTGCAATGGGCACAAGAAGCAAGAAAATAGATCCAAGCAGCCCTGCAATGAGCACAAGAAGCAAAAGAAGGATTAGCTTGTGATCTTCCTCTGGCACTTGATGTATTTCTTACAATATGTTCTCTTTCTATGATGTATGTGTGAATTGAAATGTAAGTGTGAACTTGAAAGTGCATCTAGGCCCCTAAGTGGGTTTTGGTGGTTTGAATGGCAAAACGATTAAAGGACTAACTTGTGTTTAAGATTGTGAGCAGGTTTTTATTCTAATGTTCACAACATGATGTTGTTTCATATATTGATGAATATGATATGGCTCACAATAATGATATCAAATAAGCATGTGATCTCATGATGAATATTGGATGGTCAATGACAAGCAAAGCTTGGTCAACAAATGAAGAGATCATTTGGAAAGAAACAATAATATACAAATGGACATTGCAAGGCTTCATGTGTACATGTTTAAAAGACAAGAGCATATGTTTACATGATGGTCTTATCAGTGGAAGCTTGCAATATATGTGACATTCTTTATCAATCAAGAACTAGCATTTGAATAAAAAGATTCAAGTGGGAACTCATTATTGATGTGCAAAGCTTAACTCAATGAGGCAAGGGTAAGTTGTGAAGAAACCAACCGAGATGACTAGAGCAAGGGACTAAGCAAGCTTTGGTTAAGCGACGGCTTGAGACCATGTGCGTATTGCTAGGGTGAAGTGGCTAGTATCCGTGGGGTTCTCGAAGTATCATACCTAAGTCTCAAATAGAGGAGCAACGCAATGCATCATATATATTATGGTTGATAAAATGGAGTGACTTAAGGATTCAAGTGCACTTTTTCATGAATGATGGAAAACCCTAAGTCACTGGCTCAAGTATGGATGTGCTCAAGATGATAAGCAATGTTGAGAGTCCCAAGAAAGAAAAAGGCAAGGTATGTCAAAATTGAAGTGACACAAAGTTCAAGTGGTTGAATTAGATTTCATATTTTATCTTGAGTATAGGTATGCCGTACTATCAAGAGGGATGCAACATTGGTTGATGGACAACACCTGAAGTGCTCATAGGTCTACCTAAGTGAGAAGCCTAGAGAGAAGAAAACTTTGGGTCTGCTCTGGCTCAAACCGGTCAGACCGGTTTGAGTGACTGGTCTGAGCGCTAACGGCTGGTAGGTTCAAACCGACCGGTCTGACCGGTTTGCCCCTGATAGAGCAACGGCTAGTTTTTGAGAGTGGGGTATTTATACCCCTCAGCCCTCTCCTTCGAGGGCTGCTGGTTCTTTTACATTCATGAGCTCCCCAAAGCCTTTCTAATGACCAACAAGCTCTCCCCAACCACTCTTTGTGAGTTGTGCTAACTAGATTACATATCCTAGTGTTGGGTTGAGAGAGAGATCTTATGTGAGCAATAGAGAGCTGCATAGAGCATTCCATAGCTTGAGCACTTGTGGTTAAAGTCGAAGCAACTCGTGAAGCATTTGTTACTCTTGGAGGCGAAGCCTCCTAGACGGCTAGGAGTCGCCGGCTAGCTCCCAAGGTGTGGTGAGCAGTGACAAGTTTGTAAGGGCTGTGATCTTGCCCCCTTGGTGGAAAGTATCAACTTAGTGAAGTGAGGATTGGTTGGAATAGACCAAGCTCAAGGGACCGAGTTGAAAAAGACTCAAGCTCAATGAGCTCCTCAACGGAGATGTAGGATTCACTGTGGTGGATCTGAACTTCGGGAAACAAATCCTTGTGTCTCCGTTTGGTTTGTTTTGATATCTCACTCTCTAACATTTACTTGTAAATTCCGCATCAATCTACTTGGGTGTGTTGCTTCTCTGTGCAGTGACTTGTTAGAAGTACTTGAAATCATCTGCAGAAGCTTTACACCAAGTTTGGTATGTGTTAGAGCTCGAGAAGGGAAGTAACTCTGATTTTGTGTGCTTTCTGTTGCAGACCGGTCTGACCGGTCATTTCAACCGGTCTGACCGGTTGAATACTTGGTAGCCAGTTCTTAGTGTTGAACCGGTCTGTCCGGTCCTCCTGACCGGTCTGACCGGTCAGTGGGTTGACAGTTGCAATCAAGTTTTGTAATTTGCAGAAACGCCTATTCGCCTCCCCCCTCTAGGCGACATCAAGGTCCTATCAATTTTTATCAGATCTTGAACTCACATTCAAGCTTAACCGCTGTGAAAAAAAGATGTCAACGTCATGTGAGGTATCATTTGAGCAACTAGCTCTAGATGGCTCAAATTACACTTCTTGGTCCATTGATGTTCTCAATACTCTTAAGATTATGGGTCCTACTGCAGAGCATATTGTAGCTGCAAGCTTCCTTCCTATAGATTGGTCCTATATCACTCTAGAGGAGTTGGATCGCACACAACTCAATGCTTGTATCGTTAATTTTTTGCATAGTACTCTATGTGAAGAACTGTAGGACATCATATTCAAGAATAAAGACATTTGCAGAGATGCACATCTCATTTGGGATATACTTTAAAAACTATATGAGTTGCCTAAATGCGATGATCAAGAGCAAACAGAGGAAGAGCCTCTTGAGGAGTGCTCAACATCTTCAGCAACTAACACTGATCCTCAAGTGTCATCTCCAAATGAAGAAGAAGGTCCAGGGAATCTTGACTTGGTTCCTCAGCAGGAACTGGTCAGACCGGTTGATCCAACCGGTCAGATTGGTCTCAGCAGAGGGACTGAACTCGTGTTTGTCATGGGGTGTCAAGAGTCAAGCCAAGCTTCATCTCCTCCAGGATCACCTATATCAAATGTGTGCTTAATGACTAAGAAGAAAAAGAAGAAGGCCAAGAAAGGAAGAAGCCAAAAGATCGAGGTACCTAGTTTCACTAGAGCTCCTCAAGTCCGAACATTCCTCCTTGGTCTGTAAGTACAATTCATTGGCAAAAGATTATGCTTGTGCTACTCAATCTTTATCTTGTGTAGCCTCTTAGAGAAAGCCTATGAAATGCTCACCGACCGACTTGACAAGCTCACTAGTGAGCATATGTGTCACACCCGGTTTAAGGACAAAACCAAATGCATACCTATATGTATGCCAGGATCAAGTTTCATACATATAGTGACATCATCAGTGAATAACGGCAACAGTATCACGTAAAGAAACATAAATAAGGACTTACAAGACTATCAGAGATATACGCTTAACATGGAAACGAAGGCTCCAAACTTCACAGGCAAACGACTGGGGGTTGCGTATGCCTAGAACTCTTCATCATCTTTAGTAGCCTTCACACCTTCTTCTTCTGAGCAACGGTTAGCAAGGGTGAGTACACTTATGGTTGGTACTCAGCAAGGCCACAAGAAATAACCAGAGTAACGATTTAAATCCATCTTTAAGTTTATTAATCATGCGAGGGTCCAAGCTGCTCTTAACCGTGAGCACGGCTGCTATAATAGTTTTACACTCTGCAGAGGTTGTACACTTTCCCCACAAGTCGCGTAAAAGTTCAGAAGAACTTTGGACCCAACCATGCTGTGCTAGCTAGGCACAATACCACACTTTCGAGGTGTGGTTGCATAGGGATGCTACGAGGCCTTTACAAAGATTCCCTAACTTGTGACAATCCGCTAAGGTTTCAGGCCGCAGTGGTCATAACCCTCCCTAATTGTCAGTACCTTAGCAAAGGCTACTACCCCAAGAGGACCGAGCTATACCCCATCTTACGTACTCCCCTCTTGCCCTTTCGGTAAGATCATCACAAGACAGAGTTTCTAATTATTTAGCCAAGACCAGAGCCATATAGTATTGTGGTTGCACTGTTTTCTTGGGTGGTTCTCCATGTTCCAATTAATTCATAGTATTCTTATAATAAAGCATAGGTAGAAGGATGGTTAGGGTCACTTGTCTTTTTTTCCAACGAAAAGCTACTCTTACTGCCCTTCAGCTCTTGCTTACTTGGAAAACTTGATCTTCAAGCTTCAACAGCGATCATTCTACTCGAAGCAAACATCGAGCACAAACATACAAAACAACAAACAAGTACAGCTAAGAACAATACACCAATCACAAAACAAAAGCTTTTAAAAGAGCGTGCTAAAGGATAAGGCTCACTGCTACGGTTACAAGAGCACAAGAAACACAGAAAAACGGAGCTAGGGTTGAAAAGACACAATTATCGGAAAATTGGTACTATAAAAGAAACAAAAGAACTATGAGTTTTATTTATTTTAATTGGAAACAAATGTAAAAGATATTCAAAACAAAATATCCTTGACTATAATTAACTTATATTATATTTTTATTTATAAAAGCGGAGTAGAACTTAGTCATATTTTATTTATAATTGTCTATGTACAAATTACACTAATTAACAATTAATTAGAAAGAAACTTGTGAGAGCATCTAAACGCATAACTTTATATTTGGTGTTCAACTAAACAAATTATATTTAGAACACATTTAAGTTGGTATTAATTAAATTAACATTAGTTATGAAAAACCGGAGGTAAAGACCTAGGTGGATTTTAATTAGAAAAACTAGGTGAGAGAACTTTAATCAAATTAAATCTATATTAAAAATAGGAACTAAGGCACAACGACACGACTAAATGATAGCTTTGGGGTTTAGAAGACTAACGCAACAAGAACGAGTTGAAACGGATCTAAAACGACGAAGATAGGGCTAAAACAAGGTTCCAGGGATTTGTCTGCGAAGAAACTGAACTTCCAGGGGCTAAATCTGAAGAAATCAGGGGCTAAAACACAATTAAACCCTAAATAGAGGGCCCTGGGTGCAAAACTAGAGGTCTTGGACGGCGGGTTCTAATTCTAAAAAGGTCAGGGGCCTAAACAGAAAAGAAAGGACCTGATTCTAATTACTTTTGGATAACCTAGGGGCTTTTCTGCAAGAGTTTCAGAGGCGGCTAGGGTTTGGCTCAGTCGGGCGGATCTGATCCGTTGGATCACGATCCGACGGCTGTGGCCGTGTGGCTCGGCTCGAGCGTGGCTTGGCGGCTCGTGCGCGACTTAGATCTGTTCTGTCCGTTGGATCTAGATCGGGCGGCAGGGGTTTGTTGGGGTGGCTCGGCTTGGGCTGGCAGGCGGCGCTGGGCGCCGGTGACGAGCGGGGGCGGCGGCGGACCACCGGAGTACACCGAATCCGGTGCTCCGGGGCTCGGTTCAGGCCGGGATTAGGCCGGGGAGGGAGAGGGTGCACGGTGAAGGCAGTGGGGGCCACGGGACGGCCGTGCGGCGGCCGGAGACCGGCGGACCACGGTGGCGGGCGGAGACAGAGCTCCGGCGAGCAATCGCGGGGCCAAGAGAGCGAGAGGGAGGGGGAAAACAGGAGCGGCGTGGTGCTTACTTCCTCGCGATTGTCTTGCGAGGGTTGAAGACGGCGGAGTCGAGGCGAAATGGCGGGTCGAGGACGAGGTGCGGCACGGGCGGAGATGTTCGCTCCGGCGAGGAAATGCCGGCGTGGAGCGACGGCATGAAGGGGAAGGAGTGGACGACGACGGTGCTAGGTCCAAGGCGGGGCTCCGGCGACGGTCGCAGTCGACGGAGAGGCGGTGAGACGGCGGGTCGACGATGCGGCGGCGACGACGGGCTCGGGCTCAGGAAAAATGGCGGCGCAGAGCGGCGGGGTAGTCGGGCGTGCGGTGAAATCGGAGTGGAAGGGGAGCGCTGGCGCTCGGGCTCGAATTTTATATGGCGAGGGAGCGGGGCGGTGCGATTGGGGGACGGGGGGGGGGGGGGGGGGGGGCGGCGGCTCTCGCGACGGCCAGGGATAGCGGCCATGATTGCCGCGGGTGTAATGGGGCCTGGTCGCCCGAGGAAGCGCGTGCCGCGGCCATTATGGCAGGCGGCGTCGCGGAAAGGAAGGGGGGCGGAGACGCGGGCGACGGGCGACGGCGATGGCGACGAGCGCGGGCGGGTCTGGTGTCACGGCAGGAAAGGAAAGAGAGGAGCAGGAGGAAGAAGAAAGGAAGGTGGGGGGAAGAGACTGACAAGTGGGACCCAGCTGGCGGTGAGAGAGGGAGAGCACTGCGGGCTGGGCCGGCGGTGCGGTTTTGGGCCGCGGGGAGAGAAAAAGGAAAAGGAGAAGAGAGAGAGGTTTGGGCTGGGCTGATAGAAAAGAGGAGGGGGTTCTGGGCTAGGCTGAAAGACAAGAGGAGGGGGTTCTGGGCTGGGCTGAAAGAGGGGAATGAGAGAGAGAAAGATGGGATGAGCCAAAAGAGATAGGGAAGAGAGAAAAAAAAGATTTTAGGGTAGTTTTTGCGTATTTTTATTTTGCAATCTCAAACACGCAAACACACAAAAACCAATGCAACGACATGAATGCAACATACATAGAACCATTTTATTTAATTGAGATAGACAATCATTTATTTTTCCTATACTAAATTCTCTGTAAAGAAAATAAATGTTGAAATTTTTATATAATTATGAGAAAATCATTGCTTTATTATTATTTTTTTCTAATCACATCCTGAAATCCAATAATTTTAGGGTGTGACAACACTACCCCCCTTAAAAGGAATCTCGTCCCGAGATTCGCAAAGGCTAGCAAGAGACAAAGGTTTAGGTGAGTGGCATCCAACTTTCTTCCACATTGTTCATTCTTAAAATAGCTCCTCGATCACACTTGTTAATGCTCCACTACCACATAAAACACTTCTTGGATACTTAGTCTAATTCCACCTTTAACTATCCATTCCTTCCTCAGCTTCGTTGGCCCATCTTTTGAAGAACCTTCTTCATATATTGATAAAGTGATTTGAATAGAGCTGGATTGATTCCATGATCGCTTTTCCTTGGCTTGACTGTCTCCTTCCAAGATGTCCTCAATTCTTCTCAGCATAACCTTTGCTTGCTTTGGTATCTTGGCGACTCGATGTGGTATGAGAAATGGGCATTGGGGATTGATGGCATTCTTGTCTAGCTGAGGTATGCTGATCATCTATCCTGCTAAGGAGGCAAATTGATGTCATCTGACTGAGTGCAGGGCTATTAGGACTTTGGTCCAGGGGTTGATTATCATTTTCTTTTGCACACCAACTGGGAAGATGTCCGTCTTCTCCACACTCGAGGCAATATAATCCAGCATCACACGATCTAGTCACCTTACACTTTGTTGGACATTTATTAACATAGTGATCTTCTTCACCACATTTGAAGTACACTCCTTTAACATATCCATTCGGGCTTCCTTTCTGCTCCACCATAGCTCTTCGTGAAGCAATCTAGGCATCAGGATTCTTCTTGATAGAGTTGTCATGCGGAGGTTGAACAACTTTAGGTTGTAGTTGGTTGGAACAGGGTTGATTACTGCTATGTACCAATGGTTCTGGTAACTCCATCTTCTCTTGGCTTTCTTCGCTTGCTTGTTTCTTGCGTTGCTTGATTCTATTAGGCTGAAATTCCTTGAAAGAAATACTCCAATCCTCAAGGTTCATAGTCTGAGTACCATTTTATTTAATTCAGAAAGACAATCATTTATTTTTCCTATACTAAATTCTCTGTAAAGAAAATAGATGTTGAAATTTTTATATAATTATGAGAAAATCATCGCTTTATTATTATTTTTTTTCTAATCACATCCTGAAATCCAATAATTTTAGGGTGTGACAATATGACTTTGCAAGCTACTCACAAAGGACTTGAATATTGTCATGAGAAGCTTGTGGAATCATATGCAGCACTAGACATTGGTCACGAGGTTGTTGTAACATCGGTAAAAACTATTGAACCTCTCTCACACACTTGCACATGCTCACATGTTGAATATGTTATCTTGTGATAAATCTTGTTGCTCCCAAGCAACCAAATCTTGTGTTGAGCATGTTGTTGTAGAATCTTGTGATGACCTCATCATGCAAGAAAATGATGAACTCAAGCAAGAAGTTGAAAAGCGCAAATTGGAATTGGCCAAGTTGAAGAGCAAAGGACAAGTGCAACCTTCTCAAGATAACTGTGATATCATGGTGAAGAAGCTTGAGAGGGGATCAAATGTCACTTCCTCAGCTCTCTGTTGACGTTTGCTAGCGTCACGAAATAAATCCGCAAGCGCACGGATACCGCTGTAGCTTTCACCCAGGAGTATTCCAAGAGTATCGTATCCACTGAGGAACGTGTGTATATTCTCTAAGGTTCAGATTCGTCCAAGGACACCGCCCCAGTTAGAGGCAAGGAGTAGAGACAATTCCTAAGGCTGAGAATCAAAGGTAAGATAGAACTATCCTAGTTGTTCACGTCGGACTACTGGCTTCCCCCAGAATAAGACTGGTGAGCTCCAGTACTGCGGTATTGGGATATACCCAAACGGGGAGGGTTCCGCTAGATAGACAGTGCTGTCACCACCTTCTACCTACCTCATCTAACCATGGGATATACTACAACCAATAGGTAAATACTATTCTAGACACCACGTCTACACCGTACCTTACTAACTCTAGAATCGTTTCTATTCTAGAGGCATCCACTACACTAGCGAACTATTGATCCGGCAAACGACTAAGGGGAGCTAGCTCTACACTTAACTAAGAAACTAAAGCACAAAGGAAGTCACGAACACTTACTATGATTGATAAGCATCCGTCGAGGTACAAGATGGAGAAGAGCGCTGGTGTGCACACCGGCTCCTCCCCGACTCCCCCTCACTCTCTCCCTAATTCCTAAGCACTACCTAAGCAGCACTAGCCTCTAAATAGAAGCTCCAAACTCCAAAAGTGAGAGGGGATGCAGAGGTGAGTTGTGTCTCCTTTAGAAGCCCCTCCCCTCATATATATAGGGGTGAACCAGGGGGCTCCCGGCTGGTAATCTCGTGAAGCCTCACGAAACCGACCTTAGGAATGCGTCTGGAGTCGCCATGTGGAAGCTGGAGGCGAGGGGGCCCACCCCTAGTTCGGCCAACCTAGTGGGTCGGCCGACCCCTGGCCACCACCTTTGGCCAGGAGACTGGTATGTGGGCCCTTAAGGAGGTTCCAGGTGAGTCACGTAGAATTGAGGCGGTTTGGTGCTGCATGCGGGCCCATGGATCCGCGTGCTTGCGCCTGATTCGTCGGAGAGGTGTTCCCTTGGATTGAAGTGTGTTGCCTTGCTCTTGGAGTGTGTTTGCTCCTTTGCTTGAGCTGCATACACATATTGATGAGGACATCAACACCAACGATACATCCACTCCGACACAAGTACCTATTGCTGGTCCTATTACTCGTGCTCGTGTGCATCAACTTAATCATCAGGTGAGTTCAAATCTAAGCTCATGTACATCATGTTTAGACCATGGAGACCTGTGTACTCTTGTTTTGCTTAGGAACCAAGGAGGCGACCGAAAGGGAAACAGATTCGCGCAGGCTAGATTCGGACTGCAGAACAGTACCAACTTGTGACGGACACCACGGTTGCATATAAACTCGGATTGGGGCGTTCAAGTACTTCGTGGAAATCTTATGAAGTCTTATTTCAAACGGATCCGGCCTCATATCCATATCTATTACGAGTCGGCCGCAATCGTAAAATTAATACAGAGTCCTTTTCTGCACATGGTGTTGCGTCACCCTGTTTTGGCCCAATGGGCCGTGTATCAAGTTGAGTCCATTACGGACGCGTCCTAGGGTTGGAATACGACCCCAACACCCCTGTGGTCGTCCTCCCACGTACTTATACCCCTTAGCCGCCACCAAGGATGCTTGGGTTTTGTTTAGATCAAGTTTAGCCTTCGCTACTTTCTTGCAAGCGCGCGTGCTGGATCAGCCGCCCGTCTTCTTGTCTTCGGAACCCCACCATTATTGAGATTGCGTGTGAAACCTTCATTTACATCTAGTAAATTCAGTACTTGTCATAATTGTTCTTGCTAGTTCTTTGATTGCTTGCAGGACGGGTGCCCTAGTGGCCGGGTGCCACGCTCCACAAGATCGCGACAGGCATTGGAGGGGGTGTATCGGTTGCTAAGGCGCAGCTTGGAAGGCTGTAGTCGGGCCGTGAACGTCACCTCCATCGACCAATCGAGTTATCCACGCCTCTCATCGAAAGATCGGGAATCAAACCCTAGCGGGTCGCCATTAGTTGGTAATCAGAGCAAGGTTTATCGGTGAGAGACTTCTAATTCTTCGCTATTTTATTTTTCCTATAGTCCAGAAAAGCCAAAAAAAAATAGTAGATTAGTTTACCTTCAATCCTATAAACTCGTTTGAGCCTTTGCTAGCAGTGCTTAGTTAGGGCTTGTTGAACTTTCGGTTGCATCGGTTGCATCGAGTTGCTGGTCTTAGTTTTAATTCTTTTGAGTTTCGAGTTCTTGTCACGTTCTAGTCACAACCATGCGCTACCATACATACTCTGTGTTGGCGGAATCCGAGTCCATATTCGTGTTCAAGTCCGAGTTAGATTCTGTGTTGGTTTGTGACCGAATCGCACACGGTGCTGTGATTCGAGTAGGGATCGGTTTCCGAGTCCGAATTGGTTATTGCGCCGTGTTATAAAATTCCATTGCTATTCGTACTTGTACTGCATATTTTGTAGCACTCCAGAAAGGCAGAAGTAGTCTCGGCTTACTCAAACCGCAACTTTGCACGAATACATATAGTCTCGGCTTATTCCAAAGAGAGAAAGAAGTTTTTTTACCGGAATACCCCTACCCTTTCGGGAAAAGTTTGTGTGCTGTGTGGCTCTTTTGAAGTCTTTTAGGTTATATAATCAGTTTTGTGGATCCCCTAAAAAAAAAGAAAAGAAAAAAAAAGAAAGGAAAAAAAAGAAAAAAAAAGAGAAGAAGAAGAAAAAGAAGGGAAGAAAAAGGGGTTGTTCTTTGTGCATCTTTTTTGTTCTTCGGTGGTGTCTCGTGACTTCATTTGTGTCCAGGCTCGCGTCTCTAGCACGGTCTAGGCTAGGACCAGCATAGTGCCGCCGTTGAACGATTCTTCAGCTTGCTTTTGTAACTAACGTGGTGCTAGTTCATCCTTGCTTCAGCCCACCTATAGCCCCACATATCCGACTACAGCTTGACAGGTCCTGTTGTTGCGACACCGATACACTTCATCCCACGGTTGCAGACTTGTTGGTTGCCGTCCCCTCCTGTTGAGCAAGGGTAAGAATTGGTAAGAGCTTGTGTAACAGGTTGAGAGTGAGCGCCTTGCAGTAGCTACATCCCATTAGTTGTAGGATCTTATTTCTTCACCTATTTTCGTGTTTCCTTTGTTCATCTAACCATGACAGGATCAGAGGGTGATGGGAGTTTAGGTCACTCTCCTCGTACAAAGGGAATCATACAACATTTTGAAAATAAGATGAGGAGGCATGTAGATGGGCTTGCTGAAGATATGCTGGTGTCAAATGATAAGATTGGGCAATTGGAGGCCACGCAGCTTGCCATCAACACCAAGCTTACAAGGCTGGAGACGTCGGTCGCTCATATTGACCAAAGCCTTGCTGCTCTTTTGAGGCGTTTTGATGAGATGCATGCCAGAACTGAAAATGGGCATGAGGGAGAAAACAAGAAGGATGAGCGTGTCGAGGATAATTGGGTTGATTATGTCGCTGATACTGAACTAGATGACCAAGATGCTCCTAGTCGCCGACGACTGCGAACTAATTAGAGAGGTATGGGTGGACATCGACGACATGAGGTACATAATAATGATGATGCTTTCAGTAAAATAAAATTTA
The DNA here is from genome assembly GCA_032594955.1 of Panicum miliaceum. NCBI lineage: Eukaryota > Viridiplantae > Streptophyta > Magnoliopsida > Poales > Poaceae > Panicum > Panicum miliaceum. Next base: position 41,868,070 of record CM064056.1, on the reverse strand, counting down.
AGATACCTTGTTTCGATGGAAAATACGATCCTGATGCATACATTACTTGGGAAATTGCTGTTGATCAAAAGTTTGCATGTCATGAATTTCCTGAGAATATACGTGTTAGGGCTGCTACTAGTGAATTTACTGATTTTGCCTCTGTTTGGTGGATAGAACATGCTAAGAAAAATCCTAATAATATTCCACAAACCTGGGATGCTTTGAAACGGGTCATCCGGGCTAGATTTGTTCCTTCTTACTATGCGCGTGATCTGTTACATAGATTGCAACAATTGAGACAGGGTAATAAAAGTGTAGAAGAATACTATCAGGAATTACAAATGGGTGTGTTGCGTTGTAATTTAGTGGAGGATGAGGAACCTGCTATGGCTAGATTTTTAGGAGGTTTGAACCGAGAAATTTAGGACATTCTTGCTTATAAAGATTATACTAACGTAACCCGTTTGTTTCATCTTGCTTGTAAAGCTGAAAGGAAAGTGCTGGGACGACGTGCTAGTACAAGAACTAATATTTCTGCAGGAAAACCTTCATCATGGCAGCCGCGCACATCTACTTCATTGACCGGACGAGCTCCTGCACCTTCTACATTCCCGAGTCGGTCGACAATACCCGCTCCATCCAACGATAAGACACGTGCTCCCCCGACAAATTCAGCAACCACGACTGTCCAGAAACCAGCCACGAGTGCATCTTCGGTTGCCTCCACGGGAAGGACAAGAGATGTTCAGTGCCATCGATGCAAGGGCTTTGGACACGTGCAACATGACTGCCCTAACAAGCGCGTTTTGGTGGTCAAAGGAGATGGTGGGTATTCCTCTGCTAGTGATTTTGATGAAGATACACTTGCTTTGCTTGCTGCCGACCATGCAGGTACTGAGGAACAACCAGAAGAGCAGATTGGTGCAGAGGATGCAGATCATTATGAGAGCCTCATTGTGCAGCGTGTACTTAGTGCACAAATGGAAAAGGCAGAGCAAAATCAACGGCATACACTGTTCCAAACAAAGTGTGTTATTAAAGAGCATTTGTGCCATTTGATAATTGATGGAGGTAGCTACAACAACTTGGCTAGCAGCGATATGGTCGAAAAGCTTGCCCTTACAACAAAACCGCACCCACATCCATATCACATTCGGTGGCTCAACAATAGTGGTAAGGTCAAGGTAACAAGATTGGTACGAATTAATTTCGCTATTGGTTCATATCATGATGTTGTTGAATGCAATGTTGTGCCTATGGAAGCTTGTCATATTCTGCTAGGTAGACCATGGCAATTTGATACCGATAGCATGCATCATGGTAGATCAAATCAATATTCTCTTATACATCATGATAAGAAAATCGTTTTGCTTCCTATGTCACCTGAATCTATTGTGCGTGATGATGTTGCTAAAGCTAAGAGAACTAAAACTGAGATCGATAAGAATGCCAAATCTGTTAGTAGCAGGAAAGATGAGATAAGATTGAAAGGACATTGCTTGCTTGCTACTAAGTCTGATATTAATGAATTGATTGCTTCCACTTCTGTTGCCTATGCTTTGGTGTGCAAGGATGCTTTGATTTCAGTTCACGATATGCAGCATTCTTTGCCCCCGGCTGTTGCTAACCTTTTGCAGGAGTATTCTGATGTGTTCCCAAGTGAGATACCAGTGGGGCTGCCACCAATACGAGGGATTGAGCACCAAATTGACCTTATTCCTGGTGCCTCGTTGCCAAACCGTGCGCCATACAGGACAAATCCGGAAGAAACTAAAGAAATTCAGCGACAAGTGCAAGAACTACTTGACAAAGGTTATGTGCGTGAGTTTCTTAGTCCTTGTGCTGTTCCGGTTATTTTAGTGCCTAAAAAGGATGGAACATGGCGTATGTGTGTTGATTGTAGGGCTATTAATAATATCACAATTCGATATCGACACCCTATCCCACGTTTGGATGATATGCTTGATGAATTGAGTGGTGCTGTTGTGTTTTCCAAAGTTGATTTGCGTAGTGGGTACCACCAGATTCGTATGAAATTGGGAGATGAATGGAAAACTGCTTTCAAAACTAAGTTTGGGTTATATGAGTGGTTAGTCATGCCTTTTGGGTTAACTAATGCACCTAGTACTTTCATGAGATTAATGAACGAGGTTCTGCGTGCTTTCATTGGGAAATTTGTTATTGTCTACTTTGATGATATATTGATTTACAACAAATCTTTCGATGAACATCTTGATCACTTACGTGCTGTTTTTAATGCTTTACGAGATGCACGTTTATTTGGTAACCTTGAGAAGTGCACCTTTTGCACCGATCGAGTGTCTTTTCTTGGCTATGTCGTGACTCCACAGGTAATCGAGGTTGATCAAGCCAAGGTGGAAGCTATACAGGGATGGCCTATACCGAAGGCTATCACGCAAGTGCAGAGTTTCCTAGGACTTGCTGGTTTCTATCGTCATTTTGTGAAGGACTTCAACACCATTGCCGCGCCTTTGAATGAGCTTACAAAGAAGGGAGTGCCTTTTAGTTGGGGTAAAACACAAGAGAACTCCTTCAACACGCTGAAAGATAAGTTGACACATGCACCTCTCCTCCAACTCCCTGATTTTAATAAAACCTTTGAGCTTGAATGTGATGCTAGTGGCATTGGTTTGGGTGGTGTTTTGTTACAAGAAGGCAAACCTGTTGCTTATTTCAGTGAAAAATTGAGCGGGCCTGTTCTGAATTATTCTACTTATGATAAGGAATTGTATGCTCTTGTTCGCACATTAGAAACATGGTATTATCCATGGACCAAAGAGTTTGTTATTCATTCAGATCATGAATCTTTAAAACATATTCGTAGTCAAGGAAAATTGAACCGTAGACATGCTAAGTGGGTTGAATTTATTGAATCTTTTCCTTTTGTTATTAAGCACAAGAAAGGGAAAGAAAATATAATTGCTGATGCATTGTCTAGGAGATACACCTTGCTGAACCAACTTGATTACAAAATATTTGGATTGGAAATGATTAAAGATCAATATGTTAATGATGCTGATTTTAAAGATGTGTTGCTGCATTGTAAAGAGGGGAAGGGATGGAACAAATTCATCGTTAGTGATGGGTTTGTCTTTAGAGCTAACGAGCTATGCATTCCAGCTAGCTCCGTTCGCTTGTTATTGTTGCAGGAAGCGCATCGAGGTGGCTTAATGGGGCATTTTGGAGCAAAGAAAACGGAAGATATACTTGCTGGTCATTTCTTTTGGCCAAAGATGAGAAGAGATGTGGAGAGATTTGTTGCTCGCTGCACGACATGTCAAAAGGCTAAATCACGATTGAATCCACACGGTTTGTATTTGCCTCTACCTGTTCCTAGTGCTCCTTGGGAAGATATTTCTATGGATTTTGTGTTAGGATTGCCTAGGACTAGGAAGGGACGTGATAGTGTGTTTGTGGTTGTTGATAGATTTTCTAAGATGGCCCATTTCATACCATGTCATAAAACTGATGATGCTACTCACATTGTTGATTTGTTCTTTCGGAAAATTGTTCGTTTGCATGGTGTGCCCAACACAATTGTTTCTGATCGTGATGCTAAATTTCTTAGTTATTTTTGGAAGACTTTATGGGCTAAATTGGGAACTAAGTTATTGTTTTCTACTACATGTCATCCGCAAACTGATGGTCAAACTGAAGTGGTTAATAGAACTTTGTCTACTATGTTAAGGGCTGTTTTAAAGAAGAACATGAAGATGTGGGAAGATTGTTTGCCTCATATTGAATTCGCTTATAATCGATCGCTGCATTCTACTACAAAGATGTGCCCATTTCAGATTGTATATGGTTTCTTGCCTCGTGCTCCTATTGATTTAATGCCTTTGCCATTTTCTGAAAAACCGAATTTTGATGCTACTAAGCATGTCGAATTGATGTTAAAACTGAATGAAACAACTAAAGAAAACATAGAGCGTATGAATGCTAAATACAAGATTGCTGGTGATAAAGGTAGGAAGGAACTAAAGTTTGAACCTGGAGATTTAGTTTGGCTGCATTTGAGAAAGGAAAGGTTTCCTGAATTGAGAAAATCTAAATTGCTACCTCGGGTTGATGGACCATTTAAAGTGTTAGAGAAAGTCAATGATAATGCATATAAGCTCGATCTGCCTGCGGATTTTAGGGTTAGTCCCACATTTAACATTGCAGATTTGAAGCCATATTTGGGAGAGGAAGATGAGCTTGAGTTGAGGACGACTCAAATGCAAGAAGGGGAGGATGATGAGGACATCAACACTAACGATACATCCACTCCGACACAAGTACCTATTGCTGGTCCTATTACTTGTGCTCGTGCGCATCAACTTAATCATCAGGTGAGTTCAAATCTAAGCTCATGTACATCATGTTTAGACCATGGAGACCCGTGTACTCTTGTTTTGCTTAGGAACCAAGGAGGCGACCGAAAGGGAAACGGATTCGCGCAGGCTGGATTCGGACTGCAGAACAGTACCAACTTGTGATGGACACCACGGTCGCATATAAACTTGGATTAGGGCATTCAAGTACTTCGTGGAAAGCTTATGAAGTCTTCTTTCAAACGGATCTGGCCTCATATCCATATCTATTACGAGTCGGCCGCAATCGTAAAATTAATACAGAGTCCTTTTGTGCACACGGTGCTACGTCACCCTATTTTGGCCCAATGGGCCGTGTATCAAGTTGAGTCCATTACGGACGCGTCCTAGGGTTGGAGTACGACCCCAGCACCCCTGTGGTCGTCCTCCCACGTACTTATACCCCTTAGCCGCCACCAAGGATGCTTGGGTTTTGTTTAGATCAAGTTTAGCCTTCGCTATTTGCTTGCAAGCGCGCATGCTGGATCAGCCGCCCGTCTTCTTGTCTTCGGAACCCCACCATTATTGAGATTGCATGTGAAACCTTCATTTACATCTAGTAAATTCAGTACTTGTCATACTTGTTCTTGCTAGTTCTTCGATTGCTTGCAGGACGAGTGCCGTAGTGGCCGGGTGCCGCGCTCCACAAGATCGTGACAGCCATTGGAGGGGTGTATCGGTTGCTAAGGCGCAGCTTGGAAGGCTGTAGTCGGGCCGTGAACGTCGCCTCCATCGACCAATCGAGTTATCCACGCCTCTCATCGAAAGATCGGGAATCAAACCCTAGCGGGTCGCCATTACATATTCACCAACACATGTGGAGTTTGATAATTAAACACCTGCTCTTTGTTGGTCGGCGCGCTCTGATCGGTCGACATTTTGTGGCTTGGATCCTGGAGCTTGTTTTACCTGCATTTCTTGTCCAAATCCCTATATTGCAAAATCTCCAAGAGAAATGTGGAAATGATATTATTTGGGTTAAATACGCAGGTTAAGCACGGTAGTCATCCCACTTTTCGGGTCAAATTGGCGCTCAAAATTGGTCTGTAGCGAGCGTCAACAAGATCCCCCACACTTCCTCTTTGCTCGTCCTCGAGCAAAGCTCAGGACTAAGATGGAACACCACTTCCTTTTAATATGATACTTGCATATAGATTATTCTAAACTTCACCCTTACCTATGAATCTTGATGTGTCTACCATAATAGTTTGGGAAGTTCAAGAGTAGAACGGTGTTGACTTCAGTCTCCTTCACTTCTCTGCTGTATGACTGGGGTTTTGAAAGACTTTTTAAAAGACCAACCATAGCTTTACTCCTCCATAGGATCTCTCAAGTCACTCAGTGTGTATATATCCTCATTAAGGTATTGCCTCTTTTCAGCCTACTTCTAAACATAACTTATGTCGGTGTTTTACCGTCAAGCCCACCAAGGGATACCCCCGAGGTGGTAGGTTGTAGGTTGGGTGTCACCGAGATCAGGAACTCGAAGGTGCAAGGAACACAAAGTTTAGACAGGTTCGGGCCGCCGAGAGCGTAATACCCTACGTCCCGTGTGGTTTGTATTGCCTTAGAGATTATGCGTATGCACGTTCTGCTTTGGAGGGGTCCCTGCCCGCCCTTATATAGTCTGGGGGGACTGGGTTACATGGAAGTCCTAGTCGGGGACGGCCTGAGGAGTGCTACCAGAGTACGTTGTCGGGTAGTTTCCATACGTCCGACTAGTCCTAGCTCTATACGACTAGTTACAATGAGGATAAGGTATGGCCCATGCGCCATCCCTTACCACAAGAATATGTACGCCAAGTGTGCAGTCCCGCTGCCCCGGGTCTGACAAGCCCCCGAGCTTTTCGTAGCCGAGTATTGCAGGCTTCCGAGTACTTCTGGAAGGTGTCTTCAGGTCCCTGCTGAGTCCTCTTGAGAAGGTGTCTTCCGAGTACTTCCTTGGCTGCATCGAGGCTGTGAGGTGCTCAAGCCTCGAGTAGTTGTCATGTCGTCTTTTATATGGGGTGCGATGAACTCGCACTCCATATGGAGTAGCCCCCGAGCCTTTGGTGGAATCGAAGAAACAGGCTGAGGGTCAAATTAGTCTTGAATCTTTGGTCTGTATCTTCCAAGAATTTTTTGAAAAATAAGCCATCGATGACGCGTATCCCGCAGCCCCTGAGCCTTTAATCCAAATTCCCAGGTTTGCAAAAAAGGATCTAAAGAGTCGTGGCATGGAATATATGTTTTTGAATCCAATTTGATGATTTTTAGGGTTAAATTGCACTACAAGTTGAAAGGTCCGAATTCTCGGGACCCTATCCCTAAGAAACGGCTAGTTTCCATTATCCGTTGCACAGAAACCCGTAAATACCTCTCAAAATCGAATCGTTATCCCGAGAAAACTCTTCGGCTTCCAATGGAAAAATGGGGAGTCGCTGGTTATGAATAACCCCGCGTTAGCCCTTAGGGTTTTTACCCCACCCTGTTTTCACTGCAGTAAAAATAGATCTGTTTGGCCGAGAACCCTAGCCACCGACGGCACTCCAAAATTGACCACCTCTCCGCCCGAATCCAAGCCAAGGTTAGCCTGAATCCCTGATCCCCGTCCTCATCCACAGCCACGCGGGTTCCTCGTGGCATGCGCACGAAAACCCCAGTGACATTTCGACCAAGGATGCCGAAGAAGTCAACCACCGGTCGTGGAAGGAAGAGGGAGGGCGAAGGAGAAGGTGGATCGCCGCCGTCTACGGAAGTCTCCAAGACGGCGGCGAAAGTCGCCAAGAGTCGTACTTCAATCTTTTCCGCCACCTCTTCCACCTCAAACCCCAGCCGGATGAGGACAATCCCGCTCTAGTCGGGGGTGCCGGGGTGCAGCTGCGTGACATGGCGCTGTATCTCGAGTACACGACCCCGAGTAGCATGTCCGGGTGGCACGCGCAGTGGTTCTACATCGGGAACCACGAGCTTGGCCTCTCCGGACGGGACAACTCCCTGCCCCAGCGCGAGGTGTGACAACCCTGGTAAAATTTCATTTCTAAAATCAAGGTCAGCAGCCTAACCCTATGCTTAACCAACTAATAAAAGGGTGAAAAGAATTAGAACGAGTTAAGTTGAAATTCAAATTGAATTTGGGCACATTTGGATACTTTTGAATTTTTAAAATTAACTTTCAAACCATAATCCAAATGAGATGTTGCCTGAAATCAAACTTGTAGAACTTTTTATTCTGAACAACTTTCGTGTTAAAAAGTTTTTGAAATTCAAATTAGAAAGAGGAGAAAACGCCCTGTTTGCGCCCAGCCCCCTGAAACTTTTCGAATTTTTGCATTCAGGCCCCTCGCTCCCTCCCTCCCTCTCCCCTCCCCGCCCGACCGCCGCGCGCCAGGTGGCCGGCGACGCCTGACCGGCGCGAGGCGCCAGGCCAGTGGCCGCCGCGCCACTCCCCCACGCCCGGCTTTGCCCCCTCCCCACGCCGCGCTGCCCAGTACCCGCCCGCGGGTGCGCACGCCGCTGCCGCGCCCCGCCTCGCCGCCCGCCGCGCCCAACCGCCGCGACGCGCCGTGCCACCCCGGCTCCCGCGCCCCGCCCGTCGCTGCGTCTGCCCTCCGCCCGAGCCGCTGCAGCAGCCCCTTCCCCACTCCGCGCGCCACACTATCTCCTCTCTGCCACGCCAAATCTCCGCCCGCCAGTAGCTCGCGCCCGCCCGCCGCGCGCCGCGCCGGCGTTCTGCTGCCGCCCGCCGTGGCCAGTGCCGCGCCGTGCCGTGCCTCCGCCCCGCGCGTCGCCCAGACACCCCTCCACTCCCTCCTGCCCCTATAAAAGCCACGCCCGGCCGCCCGCGCGAGCCCCAGCAACCAGAACGCCTCACCGTCGCCATTGCCGCCGCCGAGCGCCGCCCGCCCGTGGACAGCCCTCCACCGCCACCCACTGCCCAAATTGGAGTGACAGCCACCACTACATCATCCCCCTGAAGCTCGCCGACCCGCCCAACACCGCCCAGAACCGCCGGAGCGCCGCCGCCCGCACTGCCGCCGCCGCCGCCGCTCCTGCTCGCCGTGGGCAGCTCGACCCCGACCTCCTCTGTCCAAGCCAAGCCCCTGAGCAGCTTCCCCGCGCGCCACTGAAGCTCGCTGACCGCACCAGGCCGCCCCAAGCCCGTCGGAGCACCGCCGTCGACGCGCGCCACCGCGGCCACCGCCTCTGCTCCAACGCCGGCGAGCTATTCCCGGCCGTCCCCCACCTGAACAACACCCCCACGAGGTAGCCCTCGCACCCCTGAACCTTCCCCGACCCTCACCCCTCGCCGCCGGCGAGCCCCTCGCCGGAATTTCGGCCGGCCGCCGTACCCGAGCCGCCCGAGGACCCAATTGCAAGAATTTAAATCTTTAGAAGGGTCTGCGCGTAAGATTCAAGGACCCAGTTGTAAAAGAAAGTTTCAAATCTAGATTCAAATTCAGTGAACTTGTAAAATTCGTATAAAATGCAAACTCAACTGTTCTGGAATCCATAGAATAAACTCTACAACTTTTGTTACAAAAAGTTTCTCAGATTCTCCACACATTTTGCTCTACCTTAAATGGAAGCTTTAATGAACTTATTTTGTACCCACTGTTGTAGATCAATACTGACCCTAAAAATTGGACAGTGAGTTAGTTGCTTAAAGTTTAGGACTGTGTAAAAAGATCAGGCCCAAATTCCACCTCTAGCTGCACTGTTTATTAAACTTAGTTACATACCTTAAGTGGCTACATATTTTTATCCCTGCTGTTAGGTTATGAATCACCTAATGAAACTTTTTCTATGCTGGTGTAATGGTACCTAGATGCCAGAGAAAAATTGGGAGACTTTATATCTCACAGGAACCTAATTATTTGATTTATGTGCTAATAACATACATTAAATCAAGGAAACAGTATCTTAGCTTGCAAAATTCTCAAATTTTTACTAGGAGATACACTGTGGTAGAGGTTGCTGTGTAAAAAGTTTCATAGACAAAAACCCTGTGTAGGACCCTGTAAAAAAATAAATCCTTGAATAACCTAGGTGTGTAATGTCATATTTTCTATGCCCTGAAAACTGCATAATAAATCCTACAAAAATTACAGTAGCTCTTGCATGCTTACATGAAAGCTCTGTAAAAATCTTAGACTCAGTTGTTACACCATTTGTTCTGTACAAAAAGAACAAAGATCTAACAGCCACTATGTAATATATTTTTCATAATTAATCTGCTACATGAAATTGTCTAAAAATTTTACGGTAAGCATATATTTCCCTGATGTGCCTAAATCCAAAGTTTCATGACCAGAAACTATCCACTATAGTAATTACACTTAAATCATGTCGATTACCATTACCACGACTTAAACTTGTGCATTCATGTAGAATCGACGACTCTCGCCGACGGAACTTACGAGCTGGTGCCCGCGTCCGAGAGTGAGCAGTGTGAAGCTCAAGTGAATCTAACTGAAGCTTTTGAAGACCCGAGCCCATGTTCGGAAGAGCCCCAAGCTAACTGTGAAGGCAAGCCCCGGAGCATAACCCATTTCTTCCTAAATTATGCAACTCATTACTCTCTGCTTGTGCATTAAGTTTATAGGAGTTGAATGAAAACTTAGTTGCATGATGTTAGGAACCCATGCTTGAAAACTAGACGTAAGGTTCGATAGAATGCTGTGCTAATAGGACTCCGGTAAAAGCCGAGTGATTTCCTGTCACTCGCGAGAAAATAGGAGTTGAATGTTTACTACACGCTGCAATCATAAGGACACGGACGGGCTATGGAACGATGGTTACGATTGAGGCCCGTCTGTCTAGTGAAAAATGCTAAGGCCGCAGTGTGTGGTAGTGATGGTTAAGTCTTTGAACGTACTAAACACATGCCGAGATTATGGGAATCGGTAAGCTTAAGTACCTGATTGGCCCGGCAAGTGGACAGCAACCTACCCTTTGAACTTCGGTCCCATGTGCATATGGCGAGTGCAGAGAGTGGTCACGACCCGGTGCCGAACCGTGGCGTGGGGCTCCTGTACTCTCGGAGGGTAGCCTCGATCCACAACCCGGAAAGAAAGGGGAAAAGTTGCACGTGTGACTCTAGGGAGTAGCCACGTGACGTGTGTTTGGGTTTTCCCTTGCAAGGTTAAGAAATTCGATTCGAATCGTCCGTTTCTCACGGCTATTGAGACTGCTTAACCATTTTTACCCACAAAGTAAGAAGAGGAACAATGAGGATGAATGAACTGGTTGGATGAAAATTTAATGCTTCACCATGTATGCTTTTAGATAGCGGCTTATCTAGAATGGTTAATGAAACTAGAATCTTGAGCTAAAAGTTGAAAGTAAGGACCCACTTGTAGACGCTTTTCGGCAAAACAAACCCCTGAGCCAAAAAGCCTTGCATGTCTAGAGTCGGTGGAGTAGATTCCACTACGCGGGTAAGTCTTGCTGAGTATTAGTATACTCAGCCTTGCTTGTGGCTCGTTTTCAGGTGAGACCTTCGAAGACATGATTGCTAGCTTGACTTGGCCCTGCACTCTTCCCCCTGGTTGGTCGGTGGAATGGGATACGCCCCCGTCCAACGGAGATAATGTCGAGTGATGTCTCGTACGGGCTTCATCGAGACATCCCTATCGTCGAGTAGCTTTCGTTGTTTTATTTTCCGCTGCAACTTAAACTCTGAAGAACCTCTTAGTATGATCATTGAAGTACTTGGTTTCTAAACTCAAAACTTGGTCTGTAATATTTACTTATGCTAATGTTGTAATATTGTTGGAATGTGGTATTCTCTGGGCTCATCGTCGCATGAGCATTTGTATGTATGGCATTCGATCCGCCCTACCGTGGTTGTATCGGGAGGTTATACCCGACAGACCAGTGGATTACTCCGTTTGAAGTGTAAGGTTAACCGAGATTGCCTTAATGGTGATGGTTAATACACTTGAGCCGGATTAATTCAGGTGGTTCTGCCACAGCTGGTATCAGAGCCGTAGCTGGTGCCACAGCTGGCAACAGCTGGCGCCAGAGCCAAAATACATACGCCAGAGAATGCGACAAGCCTTAAAAACTCGTTTACTAAAACTTGACTAGAAGGATGTGTTGCGAAATACGTTGGTGCATTAAGGATGGTGCCTAGTTCGTAAAGCCCTAAGGGATTATGGGAAAGTTACTAGGTGGCTATCTAACTGCTATATATATTATCAACTGACTTCCAGCACATTACTTTCTGTCAAAACTTACTTTCATGCACAACCGACCTTAATTTCTGTAACGACGCACTCATCGCTGAGGTAAGAAGGTAAGGATCCTCAGCCAACTGAGGGAGCTTGGCCTTCCTGTATGTGATGCGAACCGAACGCTGCCCTCAAGCAGTGGCTTACTTGAGGTGCTGCCAATATGCCAACTGTTCGTTGAACATATTGGGAGTAGAAGGTTTGGCGCAGGGTATGGCGATCGCTGTTCATACCCCCGTCTCATGACAGTACCCCCGTGAATACGCTATCTCGATAGCGTATGTTAACGTCGTCTGTACGGCGGAAATTGTACAGATATCGTTTCTATATGTAAACGGTAATGAATACGGACGCTTTCATGAGTGCTGGCATGAAAGGTTCATGAAATATATATATGCTTTGTCAATCTTCTGCAGGTACACTAACCGCGATTACGATAAGTTAAGGAACGATTAGAGAGACTCGACTAGCTATTATAGCGAGAGCCGTATTGTGTATGCCACCGAGACTATCTTCGTAAGACCAAAAGTATTTGGCAGTTATTTTATTTTGTGAGGATGAATAGGACGTGCATGCATTATAATCATATATATCGGAAAGTGAAAATACGTTGTATGAGAGTGGTAAGGTCCTTGCGTATCTAAGCATGGCTTGCATAAGGACTATCTAGCGAATCTGTCAGAAATCTGCCATATCCGAAAAGAGCGATTTATTGACCAAAGAAAATGACCTGTTCTGGTAAAGTTCATGTTGAAATAATTGTTCCAAATTTTGTGTTCTATCTTCTGTTCAAAAATCAAAAATTCTGAACTTCTGGATAATAAGAAATAACAGAAACCTTGGAACGTCAGAATTCTGTCCAGAATAAGCATTTCTGCCTCTTAAAATTTTAGGCCCCCTTCCTGCGGTTTTCTGCAAAAGAGCACAACACAAAACTTGTTCCAAATTTACCCAGGTAGCTTCTGTTAAAATTTGGTAAATTTTGGCTGGGTAGATTTTCCCTGGTGCACGAAACTCTAGCCCTCTATTCACTGAAAATTCTGGGTAGACAGAGAGGTAAAACCTGAAAAGAAAGACCATCTTAGAGACCTATCTAGCTCTGGAGTTGACTAGCAAAGTTGTTCACAAATACCTTAGGAGTGATCTGGTGAAATTTGAGAATTTTTGGATTAGAACTGTGGAAGTTATGGTTATTTTTGCATACTATACAGAATCTGTCCTTGTGCTGTTCACAGTTCTTCGCTATCTCACTCCATTTGATCTTTTGTTCAGATGGCCGAGCCTGTTGCTATGATGGTGGATGAGGATGGGCGCGTACACTCGTAGTGTCTCCACTGGGAGGGCTTCCCCTCTATTTTGTGGGATGTTCTGCGTACCGCGGGCTATCTAATTCCCCCACGTTACGCCGGACTGAAGTTTGCAGAGAATGGAGTTACCCAGTGCCGTGTCAACGTAACTGTCTCTCCACACCCGCTACACCCGGAGTGGCCCGCCTTGGAGCTTGAGGCTGTTGGTCTCCGTTTGGCCGATACTTGGGAGCTTGCAGCCATGAGGGCGCTCACCACTTTTTGTGCGCAGCGTCCCGAGGTTGTCACACTCACTCCCATTGGTTTGTTTCCTGTTGCCCAGGACAACGACCCCTTTTGGCTCAACAGGGTGCAACACGCACAGTACTTGGTAGACTTTCATGCCCAAGAAACTATTCATACCTCCGTGCGGTGCATGAGTGCACTCTACCGACTTCAGACTCTCCAGAGTCAGGCGCTTGATCAGCTCACTAATCTTGCTCAGGCCTACCACATGATGGCAGATACCAGGCAGATTAAGGAGCTCAGTCAGGATCTTGAGGACAAAGATGCTCAGATTGGCCAACTTGAAGGCCAAATTCAGGAGCAGGACACTCTCATGGGTGAGAGAGATGCCACGATAACACAGTTGGAGGAGCAGCTCCATGATCTGAGCCTTGAGTTGGAGGATGCTAATGAGCACATTCAGTGGCACCATGATCAGAATGACCATCCCCATGAGGAGGACATGGAGGAAGATGAGGAGGAGCCACAGGAGATTGATGGTATCTCCGGTATGGATTTCGAGGGTGAGGTACCACAGGCACCTCAGATGGGAGCTCACTCTCCTGCTCACAGCGAGTCGTCCGTCAACGACTTGGATGACTTCTAGATGATGACCTAGGAGGACTTTTGCACATACTCCTCGATAGGGTAGCCTAACTTTTGGCAAGTGTTGTAATAGGCTAACTAAGAGTTGAGTAACTCTTTTGTAATGGGTACACCTGAACCATGTGGATACCCTCAGCATGTAAGGAACGGCGATAAACTTGGGTGATTTCGTTGTAAGTTGGTAAACGATGAAATCCGCAATCGCTGAGACTTGTCGGAATTTTTATCCATGTCTCCTTACATTTCTTGGCTGAGTGTTGAATACCGAATTTGTGCTAAATTCTGTGATCTAGGTTCTCACAAAATTTCAACCCCATTGGATCTTGCTAGCTTAAGTTATAGGCGAAACACTACCCATCGATCTGCTGAAAAACAGCTAAGACAGTAAGGCAAAGGACGAGCCTTTCGACCACCTTAGCTATAGTTCTAGCGCCGAAGTTAAATACCAAAGTGGTGCATTCCTAAATTCTCTGACTACTGCCAAAGTATGAGATGTTTTAGATGGACCCACAGCAAGCTATGATTTTTCTCGTAGCAAACAGAGATTCTGTCCATACTTCTAGCTGTGATTTCGGAAGTCTTTGACTACACCAATCATTTATGAATCGAGGAAGTATTATGGATCGCGTTGCTAATGGTAACCTTTCACATTTCAGATGGTTGGATCAACACGTGGCAACCCCGAGGGTTTTGGTGCCGGTGGCAGCCGCTCGCGACAATCGCCACCACCCCCGCCCAGTTTGGTGGAAGTGATGGCCGCTCAAACCGAGCTGCTGCGTCAGATCGTGCAAGGACAGCACCAGCAGAGGGGTGGACACAATGCTCACCAACCCCAAGCTGCAGGATACACGGATTTCCTGGGGACCCAGCCGCCCTTGTTCCATAAGACCGAGGAACCCCTGGACGCAGATGCATGGATTCGCACCATTGAATCCAAGTTCACGCTACTTGTGGCCCCATGCTCAGAGGCCAACAAAGCTCGTTTTGCCGCGCAACAGCTTCGCGGTACCGCTCGTCTGTGGTGGGACCACTATTTTGCTATGCTCCCCGCTGATGACACGGTCACCTGGGATGAATTCAAGACCGCATTCCGGGCACATCATATTCCCGAGGGTCTCATGGAGAGGAAGCTGAACGAGTTTCTGGCACTCACCCAGGGCACTCGCACCGTGCTGCAGTACGCCTAGGCATTCAACAACTTATGCCAGTATGCGGGCTATCACGCTGATACGGATGCCAAGAAGCGTGATCGTTTCCGCCGAGGTCTGAATACCAAGCTTAAGGAACGTCTGAACCTAGCCAGGGCTGACACCTACAACGAATTGGTCAATATGGCCATTACCCAGGAAGACTGTATCATGGCACACCGGGCAGAGAAGAAGAGAAAGGCACCCGCTGGACCTTCAAGTGCTCAGCCACCAAGGTATCGCATCGTGCAACATGCCGCACCTACAGCTCCGCCAAGGGCCCCTCAGCCAGGGTGTTGGATTATCAGGCCCCCACAGCAGCCAGGCACGGTACGACCCCCGATGCCTCCACAGAACGGTCCGAGGCCCACTCTGCAACAATCTCTTCGACCCAGCCCCGCGAACCGATGTTTCAAATGCAGGAGTTCTAACCACTTCGCACGGGAATGCCCTCAGTCTGGACCGCCCAACCATGGACAGGGATCCAACCCGAACAACAAGAACAGGGGCAAGAGACAGACCCTGCAAGTCAAGCAAGGACGGATTAACTTCACCACGCTTGCAGAGCTTCCTGAAGGAGCCCCAGTGATGTCGGGTACATTCTCTATCCATAACAAGCCTGCAGTTATATTGTTTGATTCTGGTGCATCGCATAGTTTCATAAGTGAAAAATTCGGTGCAAAAGTAGGCTTGGATGTTTGTCACACAAAAGGGTCATATATGATATTAACACCGGGTGGTAAAATTGCTTCGAATCAAATGATCAGACAAGTACCAGTCAAGTTGGGTAGTAAAACCATCAACACAAACTTGATTCTTTTACCCCTTGACGGCATGGATCTTATTTTGGGCATGAATTGGATGGTTTTGCACAAAGTCACACTAGACCCCTCGTCCCGAGTTGTGAAAATAGATTCACCTAGTCACGGAGCCACCACCCTTTACCTACCATTCCTAGATTGCACGAATAACTGTGCTTACAATATGGAAGGACTTAAGCTAGAAGATATTCCTGTGGTCAACGAGTATGCCGATGTTTTTCCGGATGACTTACCAGGAATGCCACCAGATAGGGACATTGAGTTCATCATTGAACTACAACCAGGCACTGCACCTATATCCAAAAGACCATATAGGATGCCCCCTAAAGAGCTGGCAGAGCTAAAAATTCAACTCCAAGAACTACTGGACAAAGGTTTCATTCGCCCTAGCGCGTCACCTTGGGGATATCCAGCCCTATTCGTAAAGAAGAAGGATGACAGTTTGAGGTTATGTGTGGACTACCGACCTCTCAATGTGGTAACTGTTAAAAATAAATACCCACTTCCCCGTATCGATGTACTCTTCGATCAATTAGCTGGAGCTAGAGTCTTCTCAAAGATTGATCTTCGTTCGGGATATCATCAAATCAAGATTTGCCCGTGCGATATTCCTAAGACTGCCTTCTCCACACGATATGGACTATATGAATTCTTGGTCATGTCCTTTGGACTCACAAACGCCCCTGCCTATTTCATGTATCTCATGAATTCGGTATTCATGCCCGAACTTGACAAATTCGTCGTAGTGTTCATCGACGACATCCTTATCTATTCCAAGGATGAGGAAGAGCATGCTAAGCACCTGCGCATTGTTCTTCAGCGTCTAAGAGACCATCAGCTCTATGCTAAGTTTTCGAAGTGTGAATTCTAGTTGGATACTGTAAAGTTCTTAGGTCACACGATCTCCAGCGAAGGCATAGCTGTTGACCCCAGCAAGGTACAGGAGGTGATGGATTGGAAACCCCCTACCTCCGTTCATCAGATTCACAATTTTCTCGGCTTAGCCGGTTACTACCGTCGCTTCATCCCGGATTTCTCTCGAATTGCTAAGCCCATGACGGAACTATTGAAGAAGGAAGTAAAGTTTGTATGGAATGAGAAATGTGAAGAAGCTTTCCACACTCTCAGAGAGCATCTGACTACTGCACCTGTGTTAGCTCAACCCGATAATACCAAGTCGTTTGATGTGTATTGTGACGCATCAGGTACTGGTCTAGGATGTGTGCTTATGCAAGAGAATCGAGTGATTGCATATGCCTCACGAGCCCTTCGGCCCCACGAACAGAATTATCCCACTCATGATCTTGAGCTTGCAGCTGTCATTCACGCTCTGAAAATATGGAGGCACTATCTCATGGGTACACAGTGCAATATCTACACGGATCATAAGAGTCTCAAGTACATCTTCACACAAGCCGATCTGAATATGAGACAACGAAGATGGTTAGAATTAATCAAGGATTATGACCTTGAAGTGCACTATCACCCCGGCAAGGCTAACGTAGTCGCGGATGCACTAAGCCGCAAGTCCCATTGCCATTGCTTATCCATGGAGTCCTACCATGAGACATTGTGTGCAGAAATGAGGAAGCTTAACATGGAAATGGTTTCCCAAGGCACTCTAGATCACATCTCAGTTGAGCCCACTCTTCACGACCAAATCGTCATGGCACAACTACATGATGAAGGGATTAAGATCATCAAACAAAAACTCTCTCTAGGAGAGGAGAAGTATAAGTGTTTCCGCCAGGACCATAAGGGAGTTCTATGGTTCGAAAGTCGTATAGTCGTTCCGAAGAATCGTGAACTCCGCTAGCAAATTCTCGATGAGGCACACCTTTCCAAATTCTCTATCCACCCCGGCAGTAGCAAAATGTATCAAGACCTAAGGCAAAACGTCTGGTGGACTAGAATGAAAAGAGAAATTGCTACGTATGTCTCAGAATGTGACACGTGCCAGAGAGTAAAAGCTAGCCACTTGAAGGTAGCCGGTACACTACAACCGTTACCTATACCATCCTGGAAATGGGAAGACATAAGTATGGACTTCATCGTTGGACTACCAAACACTTCCCAGAAACATGATTCCATATGGGTTATCGTGGATAGACTCACAAAGACGACACACTTTCTTCCGGTACACACCACCTATTCTACCAAGAAATATGCCGAGATTTACCTCGATCGTATTGTTTGCCTACATGGAATACCTAAGACAATTATTTCCGATCGTGGTCCTCATTTTGTAGCACGCTTTTGGGAACAACTGCAAACGTCTCTTGGCACAAAACTGATTCGCAGCTCAGCATACCATCCTCAGACTGACGGACAAACGGAAAGAGTAAACCAAATTCTTGAAGACATGCTGAGAGCTTGCGTCATTCACTATGACAAGAATTGGGACAAATGCCTAGCCCTAGCAGAGTTCTCGTACAACAATAGCTATCAAACGAGTTTGAAGATGGCACCATTCGAGGCCCTGTATGGACGAAGGTGTCGAACTCCTTTGAGCTGGTCACAAACCGGAGAACGCAAAATAATTGGACCCGACCTGGTAATCGAGGCAGAGGAGAAAGTAAAAGTAATACAAGCAAATCTTAAAGCCGCACAAGCCCGACAAAAGAGCTATTCTGACAAAAGGAGAAAGCCCCTAAAGTTCAAAGTTGGCGATCATGTCTATCTTCGAGTTTCACCCACCAAGGGAGTGCAAAGATTCGGAATCAAAGGCAAACTAGCTCCCCGTTATATTGGTCCTTACGAAATCATTGAGAGCTGCGGACCCGTAGCCTACAAATTACGACTGCCCCCTCAGCTCACGGCCACCCATGATGTCTTCCACGTATCTCAACTCAAGAAGTGTATTCGAGTCCCTACCGAGATTGTGGAACAACAGGAAATATCGTTGGAACCCGACCTCTCGTATGTCGAACACCCAGTTAAAATTCTGGATCAAAAAGAAAGAGAGACCAGGAGGAAAGTGATTAGAATGTATAAAGTACAATGGAATCACCACACGGAAGAAGAAGCCACCTGGGAAACCGAGAGCTACCTAAACCAAAATTTCCCTGGGTTTCTTATCTCAACCACTGGTATGTGCACCCACGCCCACACTAAGAATTACCGAATCTCGGGGCGAGATTGTTGTTAAGGGGGGAAGGCTGTGACAACCCTGGTAAAATTTCATTTCTAAAATCAAGGTCAGTAGCCTAACCCTATGCTTAACCAACTAATAAAAGGGTGAAAAGAATTAGAACGAGTTAAGTTGAAATTCAAATTGAATTTGGGCACATTTGGATACTTTTGAATTTTTAAAATTAACTTTCAAACCATAATCCAAATGAGATGTTGCCTGAAACCAAACTTGTAGAACTTTATATTTTGAACAACTTTCATGTTAAAAAGTTTTTGAAATTCAAATTAGAAAGAGGAGAAAACGCCCTGTTTGCGCCCAGCCCCCTGAAACTTTTTGAATTTTTGCATTCAGGCCCCTCGCTCCCTCCCTCTCTCTCCCCTCCCCGCCCGACCGCCGCGCGCCAGGTGGCCGGCGACGCCTGACCGGCGCGAGGCGCCAGGCCAGTGGCCGCCGCGCCACTCCCCCACGCCCGGCTTTGCCCCCTCCCCACGCCACGCTGCCCAGTACCCCGCCCGCGCGTGCGCACGCCGCTGCCGCGCCCCGCCTCGCCGCCCGCCGCGCCCAACCGCCGCGACGCGCCGTGCCACCCCAGCTCCCGCGCCCCGCCCGTCGCTGTGTCTGCCCTCCGCCCGAGCCGCTGCAGCAGCCCCTTCCCCACTCCGCGCGCCACACTATCTCCTCTCTGCCACGCCAAATCTCCGCCCGCCAGTAGCTCGCGCCCGCCCGCCGCGCGCCGCGGCGGCGTTCTGCTGCCGCCCGCCATGGCCAGTGCCGCGCCGTGCCGTGCCTCCACCCCGCGCGTCGCCCAGACACCCCTCCACTCCCTCCTGCCCCTATAAAAGCCCCGCCCAGCCGCCCGCGCGAGCCCCAGCAACCAGAACGCCTCGCCGTCGCCATTGCCGCCACCGAGCGCCGCCCGCCCGTGGACAGCCCTCCACCGCCGCCCACTGCCCAAATTGGAGTGACAGCCACCACTACATCATCCCCCTGAAGCTCGCCGACCCGCCCAACACCGCCCAGAACCGCCGGAGCGCCGCCGCCCGCACTGCCGCCACCGCCGCCGCTCCTGCTCGCCGTGGGCAGCTCGACCCCGACCTCCTCTGTCCAAGCCAAGCCCCTGAGCAGCTTCCCCGCGCGCCACTGAAGCTCGCTGACCGGACCAGGCCGCCCCAAGCCCGCCGGAGCACTGCCGTCGACGCGCGCCACCGCCGCCGCCGCCTCTGCTCCAACGCCGGCGAGCTATTCCCGGCCGTCCCCCACCTGAACAACACCCCCACGAGGTAGCCCTCGCACCCCTGAACCTTCCCCGACCCTCACCCCTCGCCGCCGGCGAGCCCCTCGCCGGAATTTCGGCCGGCCGCCGTACCCGAGCCGCCCGAGGACCCAATTGCAAGAATTTAAATCTTTAGAAGGGTCTGCGCGTAAGATTCAAGGACCCAGTTGTAAAAGAAAGTTTCAAATCTAGATTCAAATTCAGTGAACTTGTAAAATTCGTATAAAATGCAAACTCAACTGTTCTGGAATCCATAGAATAAACTCTACAACTTTTGTTACAAAAAGTTTCTCAGATTCTCCACACATTTTGCTCTACCTTAAATGGAAGCTTTAATGAACTTATTTTGTACCCACTGTTGTAGATCAATATTGACCCTAAAAATTGGACAGTGAGTTAGTTGCTTAAAGTTTAGGACTGTGTAAAAAGATCAGGCCCAAATTCCACCTCTAGCTGCACTGTTTATTAAACTTAGTTTCATACCTTAAGTGGCTACATATTTTTATCCCTGCTGTTAGGTTATGAATCACCTAATGAAACTTTTTCTATGCTGGTGTAATGGTACCTAGATGCCAGAGAAAAATTGGGAGACTTTATATCTCACAGGAACCTAATTATTTGATTTATGTGCTAATAACATACATTAAATCAAGGAAACAGTATCTTAGCTTGCAAAATTCTCAAATGTTTACTAGGAGATACACTGTGGTAGCGGTTGCTGTGTAAAAAGTTTCATAGACAAAAACCCTGTGTAGGACCCTGTAAAAAAATAAATCCTTGAATAACCTAGGTGTGTAATGTCATATTTTCTATGCCCTGAAAAATGCATAATAAATCCTACAAAACTTACAGTAGCTCCTGCATGCTTACATGAAAGCTCTGTAAAAATCTTAGACTCAGTTGTTACACCATTTGTTCTGTACAAAAAGAACAAAGATCTAACAGCCACTATGTAATATATTTTTCATAATTAATCTGCTACATGAAATTGTCTGAAAATTTTACAGTAAGCACATATTTCCCTGATGTGCCTAAATCCAAAGTTTCATGACCAGAAACTATCCACTATAGTAATTACACTTAAATCATGTCGATTACCATTACCACGACTTAAACTTGTGCATTCATGTAGAATCGACGACTCTCGCCGACGGAACTTACGAGCTGGTGCCCGCGTCCGAGAGTGAGCAGCGTGAAGCTCAAGTGAATCTAACTGAAGCTCTTGAAGACCCGAGCCCAAGTTCGGAAGAGCCCCAAGCTAACTGTGAAGGCAAGCCCCGGAGCATAACCCATTTCTTCCTAAATTATGCAACTCATTACTCTCTGCTTGTGCATTAAGTTTATAGGAGTTGAATGAAAACTTAGTTGCATGATGTTAGGAACCCATGCTTGAAAACTAGACGTAAGGTTCGATAGAATGCTGTGCTAATAGGACTCCGGTAAAAGCCGAGTGATTTCCTGTCACTCGCGAGAAAATAGGAGTTGAATGTTTACTACACGCTGCAATCATAAGGACACGGACGGGCTATGGAACGATGGTTACGATTGAGGCCCGTCTGTCTAGTGAAAAATGCTAAGGCCGCAGTGTGTGGTAGTGATGGTTAAGTCTTTGAACGTAGTAAACACATGCCGAGATTATGGGAATCGGTAAGCTTAAGTACCTGATTGGCCCGGCAAGTGGACAGCAACCAACCCTTTGAACTTCGGTCCCATGTGCATATGGCGAGTGCAGAGAGTGGTCACGACCCGGCACCGAACCGTGGCGTGGGGCTCCTGTACTCTCGGAGGGTAGCCTCGATTCACAACCCGGAAAGAAAGGGGAAAAGTTGCACGTGTGACTCTAGGGAGTAACCACGTGAGGTGTGTTTGGGTTTTCCCTTGCAAGGTTAAGAAATTGGATTCGAATCGTCCGTTTCTCACGGCTATTGAGACTGCTTAACTATTTTTACCCACAGAGTAAGAAGAGGAACAATGAGGATGAATGAACTGGTTGGATGAAAATTTAATGCTTCACCATGTATGCTTTTAGATAGCGGCTTATCTAGAATGGTTAATGAAACTAGAATCTTGAGCTAAAAGTTGAAAGTAAGGACCCACTTGTAGACGCTTTTCGGCAAAACAAACCCCTGAGCCAAAAAGCCTTGCATGTCTAGAGTCGGTGGAGTAGATTCCACTACGCGGGTAAGTCTTGCTGAGTATTAGTATACTCAGCCTTGCTTGTGGCTCGTTTTCAGGTGAGACCTTCGAAGACATGATTGCTAGCTTGACTTGGCCCTGCACTCTTCCCCCTAGTTGGTCGGTGGAATGGGATACGCCCCCGTCCAACGGAGATAATGTCGAGTGATGTCTCGTACGGGCTTCATCGAGACATCCCTATCGTCGAGTAGCTTTCGTTGTTTTATTTTCCGCTGCAACTTAAACTCTGAAGAACCTCTTAGTATGATCATTGAAGTACTTGGTTTCTAAACTCAAAACTTGGACTGTAATATTTACTTATGCTAATGTTGTAATATTGCTGGAATGTGGTATTCTCTGGGCTCATCGTCGCATGAGCATTTGTATGTATGGCATTCGATCCGCCCTACCGTGGTTGTATCGGGAGGTTATACCCGACAGACCAGTGGATTACTCCGTTTGAAGTGTAAGGTTAACCGAGATTGCCTTAATGGTGATGGTTAATACACTTGAGTCGGATTAATTCAGGTGGTTCTGCCACACCAGGAGTGCTGGCTGAAGAAGCCGACGGAGGAGGAACGCCGCGACTTCCCCAAGTTGATGCAGCGGATCAAGGTCCTGAAGGCCAAGGGTGTCACTGGGGAGTCTGTGGCGTACTCATTCATCGAGGTGCGCATCCAGCCCCTCCAGCAACGCGTTCACCTCGGGTTCGAGTACGAAGGTATTCGAGACCCATCGCGGATGGCCAGGGATGTGCCATTCGTTGAAGAAATCATGCACTGGGTCACCCGCCTGTTCACGGGGGTGAACTCGGAGCCTTTCATCCCAAGATTGTTCAGCGTAGCCTACTCGCCGAATCCGGTAAGTGTTTACTCGAGTACCTTTGGATGTAATCTTGTTGATGGAGTTGTTGTTTGACAGTTTGCTTTTGTCTGCAGGGCGACGTAGAGCGGCTCAGGTCTGATTCGCCTGAGCTAGTTTTTGAAGAGCCAGCCCAAGACCCACCTGCCGCGAGAGACGCGGGCGACACTGCAGCCAATCCATCGCGCACAAAGCGAGTGGCTACGCGGAAGCAGAGAGCCGCAGTGGCAGCGACAACACCAAGCAGTCGCCAGGCGATGTAATTTGTTTACCACTCCTTAGCTATTGATCTTGCCAATCTTCTACGAGTACTTAGTTAATTTGCTCCTGTAGTGGTACTAAGGAGAACCCCGAGCCCCCGAGGCAAGGGTAGTCGATGTGACTGGGGAGAGGAGACCGGCATCGGGGCGATCACCGCCCGCGAGTATCCCGCCGTTCTCAACTTGTACCGGAAACAAGACCGCGCCACGAGGGCTGGTCGTGCCAACAACACTCCCCTCTGGAAGCCCGCGAGGTTAGTAACTAGAAGTATCGTGTTGTAGCTTCTTGTGTTAATGCTAAATACTAACACATCTGATTCAGGAAGTCGGAGATTCCCAAGCCGGCGACCTCCAGTATCGGCCAGGTGGGCACGAGTGCGGACTCGTTGCCGGAAGACCCTGCAGCCACGAGTACTGCCGAGCCTCCAATCATCGAGGATGTGTCAGCGGATACCGGAGGAAGAGATTTTGAGCCTCTGGCAGATGCAGAGGCAGAACCGGAGACAGAAGCCCCCGGGAGTACTCTTGGGGCAAACCTTGAAGATGGTGCTCAGATCGTTCAGTAGGCGATCGCGAGTACCCCGGATCAGCAGGAGGTCCCAGGAAGTTCCCGGGCATAGTATGGCCTGGAAAGTTATCGGGCTCGACAACAGGAGGAGATCCCAGAGGACTCCCGGGTTCTAGAGCAGCAGGGGGAAGAAATCCCTCCTCCTCGCGCCGAGCTCTTCGAGGACCCGTTGGTGGAGCTGGA
Source organism: Panicum miliaceum (assembly GCA_032594955.1). Taxonomy (NCBI): domain Eukaryota; kingdom Viridiplantae; phylum Streptophyta; class Magnoliopsida; order Poales; family Poaceae; genus Panicum; species Panicum miliaceum. Next base: position 41,843,863 of record CM064056.1, on the reverse strand, counting down.
GACCGTCACGCTCATGATGGAGCTGGGATGTCGTTTCACCAACTACACCAAGGTATGTAGTCGAGTACTTCCTCTAGCGTTGATGTTCTATTGTAGAGGTATACTGACTTGTTGACTTGCTCTGTATAGAGCCTCGTTGAGCGCTCCAGGGAGAAATCAGCCCTGTTGATTCGGATTGGGGACGTGTTGCCACGTACCCACGATGCGGAGGACAACCTAGAGGCTGAGAAGGCCAAGAACCTCAAGCTCCAGGAACTCGAGGCCCTGAAGACCTCGGATCGGGATGCCATGATAGATCAGCAGTGGAAGCACAACCTTGCGGTCCGGAAGGTCAAGGATTTGACCGCTCAAAAAGAGAGTAAGTAGTTTGTTCCTCTGACCTGAGTAGTGTTATCTCTCTGTCCTTCTTCTGAGTTGTATATATGTACTTTTTCCCAGAGTATACTCGTATTGAAAGAGCATTAACTGACTGGAAGTGTGATATATATGAACTTACAGAGGAAAAGGAATAGCTGCAGAAGGCACTGCTCAAGTACTCGGATCTGGACGAGGAGCACAAGACCGTGACTCGCCAGTTGATAGATGATGACAAACAGCTCGTGGAGAATATGCGGATGATCCAGTCGCTGAACCGCGACAAGGGGCGTCAACAGAAGGAGCTGGATCAGCTTGGGACCGTAGCGTTCCAATTGTGTGAGTTTGTGCACCACGTGACAGATGGGCGCTCCTTGGTGCAGCGACTAGTCGATTTTCCGACAAGCATTGCCGGGTATGCGTTTGGCACTGCCAAGGTTGTGCTAACACATACCTTGGCAGTGGTGAAATCGTATTTCCCAGGCATGGACGTTAGTCCGTTTGCGGAAGGCGTCTCTAGGGAGTGCACCAAGGAGCAGTTCAACGAGTACCGTGCCGAAGTGCAAGATGTTGCTCATCAAATAGTCGATGACCTTCCGCTCTTTTGAGCCATGATGAACTCTGTATGTTTTGTATGAAAAGAAATAGTTGCTCGTGTAATATATTAATGCTTTGTTTGATCATTGTTTGCTACGCTCGACTTGTGAAGTGGTGTGTTGAAACGTAATCGTTAAGCACTTTAGTACGTTAGTTCCAGTGTGTAGTCACCCTGAAGGCATCGCTTCAGTTGGCGAACTGTGTACAAGATTTGTGCTTTTGTACAGAGTTGCGTTCGTAGAACCTTGGTGTATAGGTGTAATAACGCCTTCGACTTTACCTTGTAAGACCTTGCCCCATAGCTTGATTAAGCTGTAAAGGGAGGTAGTCGGAAAGAACATCTGACCCGTTCGAGGGTATAGCCCGAGAGGCTTTGGTTTGGTTAATCGTGATGAAAGCTACTCGTGGCGTAGCCCCCGAGTATTTCCGAGGATTAGTGAGAAGTAGCGTATTGACATAACTCGTGGCGACAGCCCCCGAGTTTACTCAATGTTGCTAAAGAAGATAAAAATATAGTAGTCGTTTGTGGAGTTGAAACAACCATGTATTTTTATACTGAGCTGCGCTGCAGCTGACAGGTCTGACACAAGTTTCTTATGCATAGAAATGGCGTAGGTGCTCGATGTTCCAAGAATTTGGAACCTTTAGGTCGTCAGGGTATTGTAGTCGATACGACACTGGGCTGGTTACCTTCGTGATGGTGAGGGGTCCTTCCCATCTAGAGTTGAGCTTGTGAAGCCCACTCATCTTGGATGCGGCGTAAGACCAGGTTCCCAACGTTGAAGGATCTTTCTTGGACGTTGCGGTCATGATACCGTCGAACGCCTTGTAGGTATCTTGCTGATCGGAGTAGGGCATTGCATCTGACTTCTTCAGCGCAGTCAAGTTCCAAGTGCCTTGCTTCGTCGGCTTCTCCTTCCTCATACATCTCCAATCTGGGAGAGTTCCACATGATATCTACTAGGAGGATAGCTTCTGACCCATAGACGAGAAAGAAAGGTGACTGTCCTGTGGCTTTACTCGATTGAGTGCGAAGCCCCAAGACAACTGTGGGTAACTCGTCGATCCACTTGCCTCCCTTTTTGTTGTTCTCGTCGTAGAGTCTTTTCTTGAGTCCATCAAGAATCAAGCCGTTGGCGCGCTCCACCTGACCATTGGCCCTAGGGTGGGCTACCAAGACGTACTTGATCTCGATGCCGCTTCGTTCGCAGAACTCCCAGAACTCGTGTGAGGTGAAGTTTGATCCCAGATCAGTAATGATCGTATGAGGGAAACCAAAATGGTGAAGTATGTCACAGATGAAGGTGACTACTCTGTCGGCCATCAGGGTTGTAATAGGCTTGTACTCGATCCACTTGGTGAACTTGTCGATGGCCACCAAGACGTGGGTAAAGCTTCCTCGTGCTGTTGTCAGTGGAATGATCATGTCAAGGCCCCAACAGCCAAATGGCCAAGATGGTGGTATGGCGATCAGCTTGTGCGCAGGGACATGAGCTTGTTTACCGAAGAATTGGTAGTTGGTGCATCGACGAACGAGGTCTTCGGCATCTGCCAAAGCCGTAGGCCAATAGAACCCATACCTGAAGGTCTTCCCGACTAGTGTACGGGAGGCTGCAAGATTGCCGCACGTGCCCTCATGGATTTCCTCTAGGATTTCTCGCCCTTCTGCTGTAGTAACGCACTTCATGAGTACCCCCGATGCTGATCCACGTTTGTAGAGCTTATCTCCCACCAGAACGTAACCCTTGCTGCGCCTGACTAGTCGAATAGCCTCAGCGCTCTTGGGTCGAGGTGGGGAGGTAGCTTCTTCTTCTTGATCAAGTCGATGAACTGGGAGCGCCAGTCCACGTCAATCATCAGGACCTCTCGACTAGACTCCACAGGGCCTTGGTCGATGGTGCCTGGCTCTATTCTTGGAATAGAGGGGTGGTGGAGCTCATGGACAAAGACTCCCGCCGGAACTTTGGCTCGCTTAGAGCCTAGCTTCGAGAGTATGTCTGCCCCATCATTGTTATCGCGGAGTACATGATGGATCTCGAGATCCGAGAACTTGTTCTCAAGCTTACGAATTTCTGCAACGTACGCGTCCATGGTTTCTTTGTTGGTGTCTCACTCCTTGTTGCATTGTTGGACCACCAGTAAAGAGTCGCCAAAGACGAGTAGTCGCTTGATGCCAAGGGAGACAGCCAGGCGTAGCCCGTGGAGTAGTGCCTCATACTCGGCCTCATTGTTGGAGACCTTAAATAGTATTTGAAATACGTATTTAAGTTGCTCACAAGTCGGACTGATGAAGAGTACTCCTGTGTCACCGCCTTCGAGCTTGAGGGAGCCATCGAAGTACATTACCCAATGCTCTGGCTGGTCAGCTGGAGTTGGTACTTGGTTTTCTTGCCACTCTACCAAGAAATCGACTAGAGGTTGCGACTTGATGGCAGTACGTGGCTTGAAGTCGATGTTGAGAGCCCCCAGTTCCACTGCCCACTTGGAGATACGCCCAGTGGCGTCCTGATTGTGATGTATATCCACCAACGGGAAGTCAGTGACAACTGAGATTTTGTACTCGTCGAAGTAGTGGCGAAGCTTTCTGGAGGTGATGGGTATCGCGTAGAGAAGTTTCTAAATCGAAGGGTAATGAACCTTTGACTCAGAAAGGATTTCGCTAACGAAATACACTGCCCGCTGCACACCGAAGGCATGGCCCTCATCGTTTCGTTCCACCACAGTGATCGTGCTGACTACGTGAGTAGTCGCAGCGATGTAAAGTAGCAGGTTCTCACCTGGGTTTGGAGCCGTGAGGATGGGGGGCAATTGGAGGTGAGCCTTGAGGTCCTCCAATGCCTGCACCGCTTCCTCGGTCCAAACAAAATTGTCTTGCCGCTTGAGGAGCTTCAAAAAGGGTAGACCCCGTTGTCCAAGTCGGGAGATGAATCTGTTTAGTGCCACCATACAGCCGGCGAGCTTCTGCACATCTTTGATCTTCTGTGGAGCCCCCATGCTTGTGATGGCAGTTATCTTCTCAGGGTTAGCCTCAATGCCTCGGTGACTGATGATGAAACCGAGGAGTTTCCCTTAGGGTACGCCGAAGACGCACTTAGTCGGGTTGAGCTTCCACTGAAATCTTCGTAGACTGTTGAAAGTTTCCTCGAGATCAGAGATGAACTCTTCGGGATTTCTGGTTTTAATAACCACGTCATCCACGTAGGCTTCAACATTGTGGTGTAGTTGGTCAGCGAGGCATAGCTGTATGGCTCGGTGGTATGTTGCACCCGTGTTCGTCAGCCCAAACAACATAGTCGTGTATGCGTGGGCACCGAACGGGGTAATGAAGGCAGTCTTGATCTGGTCTTCTTCCTTGAGGGAAATCTGATGATAACCCGAGTAGCAGTCAAAGAAGGAGAGCAGGATGCAGCCGGCGGTGGAGTCAATAACGTGATCGATGCGGGGAAGCACGAAAGGGTCTTTCAGGCAGTGCCTATTGAGATCGGTATAATCGACACACATCCTCCATTCATTATTATTCTTTTTTAGAACAAGTACAGGGTTGGCTAGCCACTCTGTGTGGTACACCTCTTTGATGAAACCAGCCGTGAGTAGTTTAGCTAGCTCTTGTTTGATGGCCTACCTCTTTTCTGGAGAGAAATGACGTAGTCGTTGCTTCGTTGGAGTGGCCTTGGGATCAACTTTCAGAGTATGCTCGATCAATTCCTTGGGCACACCTGGCATATCCGCTGGTTTCCAAGCAAAAATGTCTCTATTGGCCCTAAGAAAGTTGACGAGCGCGAATTCCTATTTGTTGTCCATGTTTTCGCCGATCAGGGCGGTCTTGGATGAGTCACCCTCCTGGAGCAGGATGGTCTTGATGCCGACGTCGGGGTTCGGCTTGAACCTCGACTGGCTTGGCCTCTTGTTTGCCACCTCCAGCTCTGTCTCGGAGAGTTGCTGTGCGGCCGCGAGTACTTCGGATGAAGGCTCTGGCACGCGCGCTGATGAAACATACTTGATCGCCTCCTGGTCGTCGTCATAGGACTTCTCGACATCACCGCGGAGGGAGAGTACACCATTGGTACCTGGCATTTTTAAGACCAAGTAGATGTAATGGGGTACCGCCATGAACTTGGCCAAAGCGGGACTGCCAAGGATGGCGTGGTACGAAGATTCAAAGTTGGCGACTTTGAACTTGATGTACTCCGTACGGAAATTTTCAGCCGTCCCGAAGGTAACTGGCAGAGTGACCGAGCCGATCGGTGTAGCTGTGTTACCCGGGACAATCCCGTAGAACGGAGCTTTGCTGGGGGTGAGCATATTGCCGATGTCCATCTTCATTTTCTTCAAAGTACTCGGGAAGAGTAGGTTCAATCCGCTTCCCCCATCGATGAGTACCCGGGTCAGTGTAGAGCCGGCGAATACCGGGTCCAGTACGAGCAGAAGTTTTCCCGGCTCGGAGAAGCTGGTCCACTGATCCTCTTTGGAAAAAGAGATCGGGACCTCGCTGTGTCTCAAAGGACGCGGCACAGCTGGCTCGACTGCCAAGATCTCGCGCCAAAACAGCTTCTGCGCGTGCTTGGTGAGAATACCGTCGTCGCCTCCGAAGATGATGTTGACGGTGTTAGTCGGATATTGGAAACCTGGAGGTCTTGACTTGTTGGTGCCCTCGTCCGCCTTGTCCTTGTCCTTCTCCTTCTCCTCGTCAACAGGAGGAGATGGTGCATTGAGGCTTTTGCGGAGGATGGTGCACTGGAACATAGTGTGCTTGGCTTTCGGGTGCATCGAACACTGCTTGTGGAGGATCTTTTCGTACTGATCCTGAAGCTTGCTCGACTTCTTGCTACGAGGGTTGCGCTCGACGTTGGCCATTTGATCCTCCGGCTTCCGCTTGCGAGCGGCGCCCGGGTTGTTGTACTGGCCCTTGTCAGAGCGGTTGTTGTTTTTGCCCTTGTCGTTTTTGCGCTTGGGGAAGCGTTTGTTCTCCTCGTCTTCTTGACCGCTCATCGCTGCATCATGTCGTGGAGCTCGAGTACAGTAGTAGGGAGGTTCCTCCCGAACTCACGGTACATCTGCTTTGTGGCCAGTCCGTTGCGGAAGTAGCGGATGACCTCCTCATCGGCGATGCTGGCAATGGCGGCGCGTGTATGACCTTAGGGTCTCGTTCTCCTCCTGCTTGACCTACGACAAGCCATGACGAGTACCTGCCGGGATCATGGAGCCCTGGAAGTTGTCGACGAAGACCTGCTTCAAGGCCTCCTAGGAGTTGATGGAGTTTGGTCGGAGGGATTCGAGCCATGTGAGTGGTGCTGATTCTAGGGCCATCGGGAAGTAGAGGGATTTAGTCGAATTAGAGCCCCCACATACTTCGATGGCCATAGAATAGCATCGCAGCCACTGCCACAGGTCTTTTTTCCCGTCGTACTTCGGGATGTTCATAGGCTTGAAGTCCCTCGGGTACTCGCGGTTAGTGATGTTTTTCGTGAAGGCCGGGAAACGATCACTATCGTCGCGAGCAGCATTCTCCAACCGCTCGCGCTGCCTATTGGTGATGATGGAGCGCACGTTGCTGTTGCTATTGATGTGCTGCCTTAAGTCGCCAAGAGGTGAAGGAAGCTGGTTACCCTGGTGGCCTTGGCCTCCCGCGGGTTACCCCCCACCCCTTGGCCTATGGCGTTGTTGCTGAACCTCCTGTTCAGCTTGTGGGTTGTTACGGGGGTTGGGATGACCCGCGATGGCACGACTGACTTGGGGTGCAGAGCTGCCATGACGTTCCGACCTGGAACAGGTGTTCTGGACGGATTTCGGCGGGTCCATCTTGTCGAGCTGGACTGCGGCTTGCTTGACAAGTCGCATGATCCGCTGAGTTGCGGCCATTTGGGGGATTTGTTGCAGGAGCAGGGAAGCTCCGTAGATGTTACCCATGCGGGTATCAAATTCTTCGCCAGCTGCTGCGTCAAAATCCCCGTGCAGGTTTCTACGCAATTGCCGGTTGCGGGCGCGCTCTTGAGCATTGTGTCTGCGCTTGTTTCTCCTGGCGTTCTTCCACCTGCGTACCCGCCTTTGCTCCTCAGCTTTGTCCTGGGGAGCGTCAGCGGTGTCCTGGTTGGCGGAGATCTCGTCCTCGAGCTTGTTGTCGAACTTGATGCCCAGCTCGTCGTCCCCGAGGTCGTGGATGGAAGCCCTGTAGACTTTGCGCTCCAGCGAGTAGTCACCAGAGTAGTCGGTGGCCAGGACAGTCGAAGTGGAGGTCCTGGACATCTCTTCCTGGATAGGATAAAGAGGTCTTCCCTTTTGAAAAGGTAGTATCTGGATGGTGGCTACTAAGCGGGCGTCATCATTGTTGACGGTCCTTAAGTCAGAAATCCGACCGTCATCTCCTGCATCATTGTTATCAAAATAATTACCAAACATAGTTATAGAGTTTAACTCTAAACATTTCCAAAAGCTTTGGTGAGTTATGATTTGCAGGCACCCACAAGTAAAACACAAAGGAAACACAAGTGAACGTGGAAGAAACACACAGAAGATCCCGTCCTGCGTCTTGCTTACAAAAAGGGCCCACTTGGCAGAGCAAACCGACGTAACTCTATGGGAAACCATGAGAACCAAGCAAGGGGTCTACCTATCAGTCTCCTAGAGGAAGGAGGGCCTGGGTAAACTAGATTGAAGACCGTTACACCTCCGTTCCCTGAGAAAATACGATACCCTGAATACTCTCCGGGTGAAGTGCTACAACAGTATCTTCCGTGCGCTTGCGGATATCTCTGTGAACGTTAAGAAATACCAACAAGCATTTCTGGCACCGTTGCCGGGGAACGGTTGCTGCAATTGTCCTCGAACCTAGTTGCCCATGTCTCCTTTCTTTTACCTTTCTCTTTCTTTTACCCTTATACCATGGAACACCTTTCTATCCACCAACTTTCTGCTCCCAAGGGCGAGTTCTTAGAGCCACCACAATCTTCCAAGCCCATCACAGCTTCTGTCTATGAACTCCGTCCTGGCTTCATAGCCATGGTTCGGGAACAACCCTTCTCTGGTTTTGATGATGAAAATTCCTACCACCACCTACGAGAGTTCGAGCAATTGTGCTCGTGCCTAACCATTGCTGGTATGGCACAAGAAACACTACGGTGGAAGTTGTTTCCTTTCTCCCTTGCTGAGAGAGCGAAGCAATGGTACGCCCATAACGTAGGGAAGGTAAATGGAGAGTGGGGTGAACTAAGGGACAAGTTCTGCTTGCATTCGTCCCTATTTCTCATATTGCTTCCCTACGAAAAGAGATCCTCAACTTTCGTCAGGATGAGAAGGAATCCCTAGGTGCAGCCTGGACCAGGTTCTCCAAGGTAAATGGAGAGTGGGGTGAACTAAGGGACAAGTTCTGCTTGCATTCGTCCCTATTTCTCATATTGCTTCCCTACGAAAAGAGATCCTCAACTTTCGTCAGGATGAGAAGGAATCCCTAGGTGCAGCCTGGACCAGGTTCTCCCAGCTAACCCATGCTGGCCCAGACTTGTCTATTGCCGACCACGTGTTGCTTCAACACTTTTGGCTAGGGCTTAGCAAGGAGTCTGCCCTACAACTTAACACTGCCGCCGGAGGATCTTTCACGCACAAAACCACAGCTGAAGGAGAAGTCCTTCTAGAACACATCCTAGAAAACACCTCCTTCACTGAGTCCCTCCCGGTAGTACAACCCTCAAGCCATGAGGAAGTCCCGCTGGTTGAGTCTACATCCTTACTTCTTACCATCCTAGACTCACCCATGGAACCTTTGCCCGAACCAGGAACCATGGAGGGAGAAGAAATTCAACCTCCAAAATTCCCTTTTGAATTCGAGGATGATTTATTCAATGATTTCAGAAATACCTCGAATTACTTCTACTAGAAAAGACCCCCAGTTTCAGTTGGTCCTACTGAACCTCTCGATAAGGCTTTCGTTAAAGAGACGGTCAGGGACCTAACCGCTGTTATGAGCAGCGAATGGCTACAAGATGGAGAATTATCCTCCAAACCACTGCAGATCATCACCCCCTCTTTAACCATTCAATGCTTTATCCAAGGAACTTTGGGGAAAGCCTTTTATAATCCCACGGTTGGGGCTAATATCATGTCTACTTCCTATGCGTTTACGCATTTGGGAGAACACCCTCTTGTCCCAACCACGAAAACCCTCAGGAATAAGCTAGGATCCATCCTAGAGGGAATTGGGATAATCCGTGATGTACTTTTACGTCATGATAAAATCGAGGTCACCCTTGATTTTCATGTTTTCGATGTCTATGACTTCGACATTTTAATCGGGCACCCCTTTGAGAAACTGTTCCTAGAAGCTCCCACACTAGGAACCCTCGATATAAAACTCGGGAGAGACACCTTTTCGATTCCGATTTCTCGAGCCAAGATCTCTTTAGCAGAAACTCTCCCCCAGTTAGAACCAATTGAGGAAGTAATGGCCGTTTCACCCTTTCAACCTGCTGAGGCATCCCTTGAAAAAGATGCTGAACTCTTCATCCAAGAAGAGGATGTTTTAGGAGAAACTCTTGATCTTCCAAGTCACGAACGGCCAGCACAACCACCAATCGAGTTAAAACCCCTTCCTTTTGGCCTTCGCTATGCTTTCTTGAATGGTGACACAGAGTCTCCCATCATCATTAGCGATAGACTTTCTGGTAATGAGACGACCAAGTTGTTAGCCGTTCTAGAAAAGCATAGGCCTATTTTTGGTTACTTGCTCTAGGACCTTAAGGGAATCAGCCCTACCCTCTGCACTCATCGCATCCCTACATATCCGTCTAGCACACCTTCTATGGAGCCACAGCGTAGGCTTAATAATGCGATGAGAGAATTCATCAAGAAGGAGGTTCTCAAGCTTTTGCACGCTGGGATAATCTATCCTATGCCTCATATCGAGTGGGTAAGCCCCGTTCAGGTAGTGCCGAAAAAGGGAGGAATGACGGTCATTGAAAATAGTAAAAATGAGATGATCCCACAACGAACCGTCACGGGGTGGAGGATGTGCATAGATTACCGTAAGCTCAACTCGGCAACAAAGAAAGATTACTTCCTGCTGCCCTTCATTGACGAAATGTTAGAACGGCTAGCTAAGCACTCTTTCTTTCATTTCCTTGATGGGTATTCGGGTTATCACCAAATTCCCATCCACCCCGACGATCAAAGCAAAACCACTTTTACTTGCCCTTATGGAACGTATGCTTACCGAAGGATGTCGTTCGGCCTTTGCAATGCACCCGCATCATTCCAAAGGTGCATGACGTCAATTTTCTCTGACATGATCGAGGAGATTATGGAGGTCTTCATGGATGATTTCTCCGTTTACGGGAAAACCTTTGATCATTATCTTGAGAATTTGGACAGGGTTTTGCAACGATGCCAAGAGAAGGACCTGGTGCTAAACTGGGAAAAGTGCAATTTCATGGTCCGAGAAGGTATTGTGCTCGGGCACCTTGTGTCCGAGAGAGGAATTGAGGTGGACAGAGCTAAGATTGAAGTCATAGAAAAACTTCCACCTCCGGTAAACGTGAAAGGGATTCGTAGCTTCCTAGGTCACGCAGGTTTCTACCGACGGTTCATTAAGGACTTCTCTTAGATTGCTAGACCTCTCACGAACCTTTTAGCTAAGGATGCGCCTTTTGAGTTTACCGATGAGTTTTTGAAATCTTTTCATATCTTAAAAGAAGCACTCATTTCAGCTCCAATCATTCAACCCCCTGATTGGACGCTCCCTTTCAAAATAATGTGTGATGCAAGTGACTATGCTGTTGGGGCGGTCCTTGGCCAAACCAAAGATAAAAAGCATCATGCAATTGCCTATGCAAGTAAAGCTTTGTCTGAGCTCAATTAAACTATGCAACCACTCAAAAAGAGCTCCTTGTTGTTATCTTTGCAATTGATAAGTTTAGATCTTACTTGGTTGGAGCAAAAGTAATTATTTTTACCGATCATGCTGCGTTGAAATACTTTCTCACCAAGAAAGATGCTAAACCTCGCTTGCTAAGATGGATCTTGCTACTCCAAGAGTTTGATCTAGAAATTAAAGATAAGAAAGGAGTAGAAAATACTGTTGCCGATCACTTGTCGCGTATGCCTGTCACTAACACGCAGGAACTGCCCATCAATGACTTCCTACGCGATGACATGCTGCTAAAGGTAACAGACTCGAACCCGTGGTATGCAAACATCATGAATTTTATGGTTTCAGGGTACGTACCACGAGAGAAAACAAGAAAAAGTTGTTGTATGAGAGCAGACGCCACCTATGGGATGAACCGTACCTCTACAGGGTATGCTCCGATGGTCTGCTCCGAAGATGTGTTCCGACGGCTGAAGGATACCAAATAATCGAGAAGTGCCACACCACACCATATGGAGGCCACTTTGGTGTATTTCGCACTCAGGCGAAAATATGGCAAAGTGGATTCTATTGGCCATTGATGTATGATGATACTCGACAGTTCATCCAACGATGCCGCAAGTGCCAGATGCATGGCGGCATCACCACTTGCAATGAAATGCCCCTCAACTACAACCTTCAAGTCGAGATATTCAATGTGTGGGGCATCGACTTCTTGGGACCATTCCCAAAGTCCAAAGACTGCGAGTACATCCTGGTCGCCATCGACTACGTGTCCAAGTGGGTGGAAGCACTACCATGCAGAGTAGCGGATGCCAAGCATGCCCTCAAGATGTTCCATGAAGTCATCTTCCCTCGCTTTGGAACTCCCAAGATGGTCATAGGTGATGGAGGGTCGCATTTCACCGACAAGACCTTCCGGAGCTTTTTGAGAGAGCTTGGGGCACAACATAACATCGTAACTCCATACCATCCACAGACCAGCGGCCAAGCAGAAACATCCAATAAGCAAATCAAGAACATTCTGCAGAAGACAGTGAATGAAATGGGGAAAGGATGGAAGAATAAGCTACCTGATGCACTTTGTGCATATAGAATAGCTTACAAAACCCCCATAGGCATGTCACCGCACCAGCTGGTTTACTGAAAAACCTGTCATCTACCAGTTGAGCTAGAACACAAGGCTCACTGGGCTATCCGAACATGGAACATGGATAGTAAGACGGCAGGGAGAAATAGAAAGATATAATTATCCCAGCTGGAAGAGTGGAGAGAAAAAGCCTACCACGGTGCCAAAACATACAATGACAGAACAAAGAGATGGCACGACAAGAGGATCAGACCTAAGGAATTCAAAGCTGGAGACAAGGTGCTACTGTTTAATTCCAGGGTCAAGCTCTTCGGGCACGGAAACTACGCAGCAAATGGATAGGACCATACACCGTCGTCAACACATCTCCACATGGGGCCAAGGTAAATGGTCATCGTTTAAAAGTTTTCCTTACGCTTTCTAATCTAAATGTAGTAGATATCATACAATTGGTCTATTTTTAAAATTTTCATCTTCTGGACCAAAATTCCATCTTCCCTTCATTATAATTTACCCTCATCAAAGAAATAAAAAATAATTAATCAATAAAAATTTGAACTCTTCGGGATTCAAAACCGAAAGAGTTTTCTCTCCACTTGTGTCTTTTGTTTTGTTGGAATAAAAATAGGTACAAAAATGAGTGTGGGGGAGATCTCTGGAGCTTACCAAGTGCACACATATTCAAGATCCCCCACAAGCATGGTGCACTGATCAGTGGAAAGCAACACGCTGAAGCCCAGGGTCTGAAGGCCCACCTGTGGGTTGACCAAACCCATGGTTCGGTTGAACCAAGGCAGGGCCCACAGAACCCCAAGCTTCCTTCAACACACTGGTTTGTACTTCAAACTTGCACACCTCCCTCCTCAAACTAATTTCAAGTTCGAAACCAAATTCAATTTTTAAAATAAAAAAGGGGGCTTGATCACTCCATGTGCTTCATGATAACCATGCATACACTTTATTCCTTATCTTTCACCTTGTGTTTGTGAACAAAAATTTTTTTTATAGGGAACCCATGCTATCTAATGATTGACTTTTGTGACATGGTTTGATGAATGGAACCTGTTTCTTCCTTGCAAAGGACTTGGGATTTCTTTTATCACAAAAAAAAATCCTCAATAGCATGGCTCCTCAATTGTTTAAGAAATTCCTATCCAAAGCCATATGTTGATCTTATTGCAAACCTTCCACTTATGCAACTTGTTTTCTCATTGAGCTTTGTCAAATTGTTGCGGCCCTTTGAAAGATGCATTTCATACTCCCATGATCAAGATCACGTACACGTTTCCACCATACGCTATGCTTCTACGCTAGAAGTAAGCTCACACCCCATCCATCCATCCACAAAATAAAACTCCATGTCTTGCCATGACACTTCTCTCCAAAGTTGCCTTCAAAAGAAAAAAAAAGGATATGGGCTATGCATAAAGAAATAAACATGCTCAAGGAAGCATGAAAGAAAGAAAAAAAGAAAAGATGAATACCCAAAGAAGGTATGCCACATGCCCACATCACATGACAAAAAAAGGGGAAGAGAAGAAAAGATAGCCCATATCCTCAAAAAAAACAAGAAAAGGAGAGAATTGGTTCATGAAAAAGGAGTTCATACACCATCCACCAAAAAAACATATCCACACACATGCACATCTTGATCAAGGTTTATGACTTGTTTCTCCTTTGGATCTAATCATTGACTCAGCAAAACATGAGAAACAAGTATGCCTTCAACTTTTCCTACCCTGAGCTCCACATAAGCCTGAAAAAGAAGGCATCACATTGCCTTGGTGAGGAATGCAAACATCAAGAGAGATCCGAGAGAACAATTTGAGGAGCTAGGCTATACTTGATTTTGAAAATAAACAAAACCCAAGTTTCTTAGCAAGGAAGGCTAAGGGACTTGAAGTCTAAACCGTTCCAAACTTCAATTATCAAGATTAGTTTGGTAGACACTCATAAAGTTCACAGGTACAGGAAAAGCTTGGAATAACTTGTATGCAGGTTACATTCAAAGGAGTTGCATCCACCTTAGTCCTTCAACCTTTACTCGAGGACGAGCAAAGGGCTAAGTGTGGGGGTGTTGTTAACGGTCCTTAAGTCAGAAATCTGACCGTCAACTCTTGCATCATTCTTATCAAAATAATCACCAAACATAGTTATAGGGTTTAACTCTAAACATTTCCACAACCTTTGGTGAGTTATGATTTGCAGGCACCCACAAGTAAAACACAAAGAAAAACACAAGTGAATGCGGAAGAAACACACAGAAGATCCTGTCCTGCGTCTTGCTTACAAAAAGGGCCCACTTGGCAGAGCAAACCGACGTAACTCTATGGGAAACCTTGAGAACCAGGCAAGGGGTCCACCTATCAGTCTCCCAGAGAAAGGAGGGCCTGGGGGGGTGCCATCTGGGGTCGGCCGACCCCAGGGGTCACCCAAACCTAGACGGGCTCCTGTCCAGGTGCCCTTTGGCGGGAGATTCATCCTTATCTTCCTTAAGGCGGTGCCCAGTGTTTCCATATTTATGGATGGCAGGAACCGACCCTTCGAGGCTATAAAAGGAGGCCTCCACCCCCTTCACAACACACACCATTTGGAGGAGAAGAAGAAGAGAAGTGAGGACTCCACCTTTAGAGCTACTTTAGAGTAGGATAGGGAGTGCGTGAGGAGAAGCTCAGGAGGAGAGCCGGAGTTGTTGGCCTCCCTCTACTTGTACCTCGATGGATACGAGCCTCTTTTGAGTAAGTATTCGGGTTCGTCTATGGTGGTGAGTACTTATCAAGGTTAAGCTTTTGTTATCATTCTCTTGCGGGTTCATCGTTCGTCCTCGGATGTTTGCTTCTAGCCTAAAGACTTGAGTCTTAAGACAGAGTCGGGCCAGGGTTAGAAGTAGTGACCGATAGCGTAGACGTGGTGTCTAGGCTTGAGGTCGCCTTTGTTTCCTACCCTTCCCTACGGTCTGAGAGGTAGGCGGCAGGTGGTGACAGCCCTGTCCGTCCTTCGTATCCCCCACATTCCGGTTGGGCGTAGAGCTAATAGCCGGATACACTTGGCAGACTAGGTGAAAGCTGGTGCCTGAAGCAAGCGAGTGAGAGCTAGGTTTATCTCTGTTAAGTATCTCTATCCTTAGTCAACCACACTACCCAGGGCCATCCTATCTTCTTCCTTCCCTTGGGTAAACTAGCTAGAAGACCATTACACCTCCGTTCCCTGAGAAAATACGATACCCTGAATACTCTCCGGGTGAAGTGCTACAATGGTGTCTTCCGTGCGCTTGCTGATTTACCTGTGAATGTTAAGAAATACCAACAATCATCGAGTAGTTCGGAGGGCTCCATGCCCTTCCAGTACACGAATCTGTCCTGCGTGGTAGTCGTAATGCTCAAACCCAGATGACTGACTGCGGAGGAGTCGGGCTTGACATCTCAATCCGAGTAGGCGTCAAAAACGGGAGCCTCCCGGCTAGCGGTGGCGTCCTCGTCTCTGAGCTTGAGTAGGAGATCTAAGTCCGCTTCCGAGTCGGAGAGGGACCTAGACCATAGGGCCTCCCCAAAGGAGGAAGCCGCATTGCGTAGTCCAAAACAGTATCGGGTACGCTCTTCCCCAGATCGGATCGGATCCGAGCCGGAGAGTCGTGTTGGAACACGAGTCGAAAACGCGTCGATGACGGAATTCTCCTCGGTCTCCAAGGTGAGAAGCAAACGCATCTCGTCGAAATTGTCGATGAACTCGTCGAGTCCGCTCGAACAGCTCGAGTCTTTAGGCTCCGTGGTGTTGGCCAGGTGGCTTTCGATGTCGCCCGAGCCGTTGGCGATGCAGATCCAAGAGCCGAAGATGAAAGTTGTGCCCTTGTCGAGCAAAGCGCTGGTGAAGTTGAAGGATGCCATCATGTTCTCTGGTGGATGCTCGATGAATGCCCCTACCTGGCACGCCAGCTGTTGGTGTTTTACCGTCAAGCCCCCCGAGGGATACCACCAAGGTGGTAGGTTGTAGTAGGTAGGGTGTCGCCGAGATCAGGAACTCGAAGGTGCAAGGAACACAAAGTTTAGACAGGTTCGGGCCACCGAGAGCGTAATACCCTATGTCCTGTGTGGTTTGTATTGCCTTAGAGATTATGCGTATGCACGTTCTGCTTTGGAGGGGTCCCTGCTCGCCTTTATATAGTCTGGGGGGACAGGGTTACATGGAAGTCCTAGTCGGGGATGACCTGAGGAGTCCTACCCGAGTACGTTGTCGGGTAGTTTTCTTACGTCCGACTAGTCCTAGCTCTATACGACTAGTTACAATGAGGATAAGGTATGGCCCATACGCCATCCCTTACCACAAGAATATGTACGCCAAGTGTGTAGTCCCGCTGTCCCGAGTCTGACAGCTTATGTGGAGCTCATGGTAGGAGATTGGAAGCATGCACTTATTTCACATATATTGCAAATCAAAAATTGGATCCATGGAGATGACACATCATATGAGCCGATCAAGATCGTGCGAGTGTATGGCCATGTATTTTTTATCGATCAAGTGGATGATGAAAATGAAAGACTCCTTTTTATGAAACTCTCTCTCATTTATTTGGAAGACATGAAGACATGGCCATGTATTTTTTTTCCTGGACCTTCATGTGTCCAATTTTCTTCTATATATATTTATTTTTTTTCAACACTTGGACCATCATGTGTCCAGATCTTCTTTTTTCTCTTTTTTTTTCATATAGCCCATGCCTCTTTCATGGAGTACTGGAGAGCGAGATCATTACACACAGAGTTTTATTTTGTGGATGGATGGAGTGGAACGGCTAACTTACAGTGTAGAAGTTTAGTATGTGGAGTGTACGTGATCTTGATCAAACAAGTATGAAAAGACATCTCACTAGGGTCACAAAATTTTGATGAAGCTCAATGCAATAACAAGGCACATATGTATAAGGGTTCATTCATGAAGATCGACATATGGCTTTGGTAGGACAAATACAGGGAGTTTGTAAAGCTATGAAGGGGTTTTCTTTTTAAAATAAAATTCCCAGACATAAAAGTAGAGAAAGCAAGGGTTCCTTCATCAAACCATATCTCACTTTTCAGCAAATTAACAATTATGGGTTCCCTAAGATATGATTCACAAGCTCAAGTTTAGCAAGGAATAAAATATATGCAAGCCAATCAAACTTGAGGTATTCGATCAGCGAGCACTAGTGAGTTTAATTTTAGTGTTTAGCAGTGAATTTTTTTAAAACTCATGGATCAGGGAGATTGAGGGGTAGAGTGCACAAACCGTCGCGATGGGTTATAAACCTTTCGTGTCCTGGTTCTTTCAGTCTTGTGCATCTATCTATGGGAGATCTCGTATGTATGCGCGTCAGAACTCTAAGAGATTTCCCCGACACTTGTTCTTGCACCTGGTGCTTTATTGAAAACAAAGAGGTGGAAATAAAATAATGGCTCTACCGGTTTTAAGAACTAGGGAACCCTAAAATTTATGGAACTAAATTTAATCTCACCATGAGACTTGCTCAAGCAAGGTAGGATTAAGATTGCATCAACATGAGCAAAAGAGGGTATACTCACAGTAGAACCTTGAGGGGTAATATGTACCTCCTTCCTATGTTGCACATCATGAATCCAACGCCTTGGCTTATCTTCCCATTGGAATTAAGCTCAATGATTTACCCTTTGGATTTGAACATTTTCCTGCAGGGGTTAGTCCACATATACAACTGATATCTATACAAGTATTAACTCTGAGGTTCATCAATCAAACTTGACACCACGCCTAGTTTAATTGAAGGAGACTTTTGAACCTAAGCACCATGCTTTAAAAAGTCTATGAGTGTAGCTTGAGCACACACTCAAACCAGAGCATACGAGCACAGATAAAGGAAGCATGAAAGCATGAAAGCATGATCAAGCTTTTATTTAAAGAGAGAAAAGCATGAGCTTGAAACTGGTGATCCTCGGGCTACCTCCCGGAAGGGCTTTGTTTAAAGTCAACAGCAGGACATACCTGGAGGTGCTTACCTTGGCGTTTTGTTGATGAGAACATAATTGCTGCCGTGGTAACTCCTCTTTTTTTGTTTTCTTTTATGGGGCAAGATACGAGAACCAACACCATCTCCAAACCATGATAAAATTTGCATGACAAGAACTTACTTCGGGTACTCACATACCTCTTCCACGCTTGAAGTTTGCATTGCTGAGCAACACAAATCAAGTGTGTGGAGTTCAAGCTTCCCTTCATAATGTTTCCTCCATAAGGGTTATCATGGTATTGTAGTTGGTGTAGCTCTCATGTTCTTAGGCCTCACCTATCCTTCATCCTCTTTAATCTCCACCTGAAATGGTTAGCGCCCAAAAATACCCGAAGGAAAAGTTTTATCCTAGAACATGCTCTTGGTTTTATTTGAAAAGGGAAAATCAAATGATAATCCGGGTTATCTCCCGGCAGTGCTTTGTTTATGGTCAAAAGCTCGACCATGGGAACTTCCTCTTGCAGCTATCACTGGTGATGTCGTTCCCCTCTCACCACCAATTGTTGATGTTTCATGAAGCTTTTAGCTGCAAGGTTAGCACCACAGAGCCTCCACAAAATTTGCAATGCTTGTGATAAACATATACATCTACAACCAACCTTCTGAAGATTTTGCAAAAGAGGACCTTAAGGTGGTTGTAGTCCTCGTGCGTGCTTAGGGCACAAAGCATGCCTGATTCTGGAGATGTACTAAATGAGCATGGTTCCTGTGGTATTTCAAGAATGAAGTTTCCATGCTCATTTATGTAATCCTTCTTTTTAGACTCCAGAGTCGGCGCCTCACCACATTCCAAGGCCCATGAGATCTCCATCTCTAGAGATTCATCGTGAGAGATTGTAGTTGATCTCGATGGTGGTCGAGAACAACGTACTCCGGGCCAACGGGAGGAGGCTCACGCTCGTTCGAGGGTGATGATGATCATTCGTCTTCACAAAGGTGAAGACATTCTTCCGAATCATACTCTTCGAAAGTCGCGGATTTTGCAACTTCAAAGAGAACGGGTTCAAATGATACGAACGGAGATGTATGCACCATCTGCTCAAGCGGGTTTTGCTTGGGATGAAACTTCACCGTTGGATTTTCTAAATAAGAGGTAGTGGTGGCTCTTGGCGTTTCATAGCGTCATCACCAAGTATGAACATAAAATCCAATCCCCGGCAACAGCGCCAGAAATGCCGTGGGGTATTTTTTATGTTACAGAAGGATCCACAAGTGCATGGAATACTGTTGTAGCATTTTACCCGTGAGTACGGGGTCATATTTATATTTCCGTAGGGAAGGCGGCGGTTATTGGAATAGATTAGTGTGTTGATTAGTTCTAGCATGGATATTCTATTGGATAAACAAGGGTAAGATAATATATGGTAAAGAGGTAGTGTGACACACAAGTTACTCAAGTTCTACTCTATGCAAAGCTTACAGGAAGGGAGAAAGGAAGAAAAAAGCTAATCTAAGGACTTATGTACTCCTAACTAAGCATACAGTCTATACTAAGCACTCACATACATACACATTATTAGGAACGGGCTCTAGGCTCCCAGGCATCACCGGGAGACCGCATAGGATATGGCTAGGTGGCCACTGGATCCTCACGGCTATTTTATGCACCTCCTACAGCTACTACACGAACGGGGAGGGTTACGCTGGACGGACAGGGCTGTCACCACCTGCCGCCTACCTCATCTACCTCATCTAACTTACTTCGGGTACTCACATACCTCCCCCACGCTTGAGTATGCGACTAGCGAGCACCATTGAGTTTAATTTTTATGGTTAGCATAGAATTTCATTTAAACTCATGGATCACGGAGATCTGAGGGGTAGAGTACACAAACCATCGCGATGTGGTATAGGCCTTTTGCGTGCTGGTTCTTTCGGTCTTGTGCATCTGTATGTGGGAGATCTCGAATGTATGTACGTCAAAACTCCAAGAGATCTCCCCCACACTTGTTCTTGTACCTTGTGCTTATTCAAAAATAAAAAGGGTGGAAACAAAATAATGGCTCTATCGGTTTTAAGAACCAGGGAACCCTAACGTTTATTGGAACTAAAATTTTAATCTCACCATGAGACTTACTCAAGCAAGGCAGAATTAATGTTTCATCAACATGAGCAAAAGAGGATATACTCACGGTGGACCCTCGAGGGGTTCTATGTACCTCCCTTCTATGTTGTGCAACATGAATTCGACATCTTGGCTTATCTTCCCATTTGATTTAGGCTCGACGACTTACCCATTTGGATTTGAATATTTTCCTACAGGGGTTAGTCCGCATATACAACCAAGATCTATACAAGCATTGACTCTGAGGTTCATTAATCAAACTTGACACCATGTCTAATTTGATTAAAGAAGACCTTTTAACCTAAGCATCATGCTTAATTTGAAAAGGTCTATGAATGCAGATCGATCATACACTCAAACCAGAGCAACCGAGCATAGACAAAGGTAGCATGAAGGCATGATTAAGCTTTATTCAAAGAGGGAAAAGCATGAGCTTGAAACTGGTAATCCTCGGGCTACCTCCTGGAAGGGCTTTGTTTAGAGTCAAAAGCAGGACATACCTGGAGTTGCTTCCCATGCCGTTTTGTTGACTAAGAACAGAATTGCCGTCGTGGTAACTCCTCTTCTCTTTTTTTTATTTTTTTATTGTGCAAGATGCAAAAACGAACACTATCTCCAAACCAAGATAAGAGTTGGCATGAAAGGAACTTACTTGGGATCTCACATACCTCCTCCACACTTGGAGTTTGCACTGCTGGGCAACACAACTCAAGTGTGTGGAGTTCAAGGTTCCCTTCATAATCGTTCCCTCACCAAGAATTACCATGGTGTTGTAGTTGGTGTAGCTCTCATGTTCGTAGGTGTCGCCTGTCCGTCGTTCTCTTTGATCTCCACCTGAAATGGTTAGTGACAAAGAATACCCGAAGGAAAACTATATCCTAGAACAAGATCTTGCTTTTTATTAAAGGGAAATAAAATGATAATCCGGGTTATCTCCCGGTAGTGCTTTGTTTATGGTCAGAAGCTCGACCATGGGAACTTCCTCTTGCAGCTATCATTGGTGATGTCATTCCCCTCTCACCACCAATTGTTGATGTTTCATGAAGCTTTAGCTGCAAGGTTAGCGCCACAGAGCATCCACAAAATTTGCAATGCTTATGATAAACATATGCATCTACAACCAACCTTCTGAAGATTTTGCAAAAGAGGACCTTAAGGTGGTTGTTGTCCTCGTGCGTGCTCGGGGCACAAAGCATGCCTGACTCTGGAGAGTTATTGAACGAGCATTGTCCTTGGGGTATTTCAAGAATAAAGCTCATATGCTCATCTATGGAATCCTTCTTTTCGGACTCCAGAGTCGGCGCCTCACAGCATACCATGGCCCATGGGTTCTCCATCTCAAGAGATTCATCGTGAAAGATCGAAGTTGTATCTCGATCATGGTCTAGAACAACGTACTCCGGGCCAGCGGAAAGAGGCTCAAACTCGATCGAGGGTGATGATGATCGTTCATCTTCACAAAGTGAAGAATTTCTTCCGAGTCGTACTCTTTGGAAGTCGCGGATTTTGCAACCTCAAAGAGAACGTGTTCGTATGATACGAATGGAGATGTATGCATCATCTTCTTGAGCGCGTCTCACTTGGGAAATGGCTTCGCCTTAGGATTTTCTAAACAGGGTGTAGTGATGGCAGAAGTGGTTTCCCTAAGCTTTTCATCTAGGCTCCCTTGAGATGCTTCAAGACGTTTTTCCAAAGGGTAGCCTAGGAGCAGATCAAGATCAAGGATATCAAAGATATGAAAGTCTAGGTTGACCTCGATCTTGTCTATTGAGAGCATCACGACACTTGCGACCCCCCGACATTCAAAGATGTGTCCAAAGGGACAACTCTTGATGAGCTTGTCGGATGGTCTTAGCGTAACATCGCCCAAAAGCGTGTACGCTAAGTGCCATGACATGATGTTAACCTCCATAAGGGGGTTAAGATGGGCATCTACGGTAATTTCCCTTATAGAGCAGGGGATGACCGTGGAGGGTGAACTAATCCAAATTGCTTCAGAAAAGTGTCTCACATCACCCGACCATTCCTCCTTCATGACCTCCTCGAGAAATACTTCATTAAGAGGATCAGGAGGAGGAAGAGGTACTGTAGGCCCGAGGGAAGGTTCTGTCAAGGGATGTTGAGATTGATCTGTATGGACAGATGAAGGTTCCTCCCCTAAGGGATTTGAGGTGTTTTTGGGATTTCTAGATGAATCATCCTCAAATTGAGAAGAGAACATCGAAGGTTGAATTTCTTCTCCCTTCAATGTTCCTGGTTTGGGCGAGGCTTCTATTGTGACAACCCTGGTAATTACATTTCCAAAATAAATGTCATTAGCCTAACTCTATGTTTAAACCAACTAATGAAAGGATGGAAAGAGTTAAAACGAGTTCAGTTGGAATTCAAATTTAATTTGAGCACATTTGGTTACTTTTGAACTTTTAAATTTAACTTTCAAACCATAAGCCAAATGAGATTTTGCCTGAAACCAAAGTTGTAGAACTTTTTATTTTGAACAACTTTCGTGTTCAAAAGTTTTTGAAATTCAAATCAGAAAGAGGAGAAAACGCCCTGTTTGCACCCAGCCCCCTGAAACTTTTCGAATTCTTGCATCCAGGCCCCTCGCCCCCCCCCCCCCCCCCCCCCTCTCTCCTCCGTGCCCGACCGCCGCGCGCCAGGTGGCCGGCGTCGCCTGACCGGCGCGAAGCGCCAGGCCAGTGGCCGCCGCACCACCCCGCCACGGCCGGCTTTGCCCCGCCCCCATGCTGCGCGGCCAGTAAACGCCCGCGCGTGCACGCGACGCAGCCGCGTCCAGCCCCGCCGCACGGCCGCCCAGTCGCCTCGCTCCGCCGTGCCGCCCCGGCCCCCGCGCCCCGCCAGTCGCCGCGCCCGCCCTCCGCCCGAGCCGCTGCCGCTGCTGCTCCACCACTCCGCGCCCCGCGCTATCCCACCGCGCCCACGCCATATCTCCGGCCGCCCAGTCACCGCGCCCGCACGCCGCACGCCGCGCCGGCGTTCCGCTGCCGCCCGCCGTGGCCAGTGCGCGCCGTGCCGTGCCTCCGCCCCGCGCGCTGCCCAGGCCCCTCCGCTCCCCCTCCGGCCCCTATAAAAGCCCCGCCCGGCCACGCGCGCGAGCCCCAGCGCCCAGAACGCACTCGCCGTCGCCATTGCCGCCGCCGAGCGCCGCCCGCCCGTGGACAGCCCTCCGCCGCCGCCCACCGCCCAAACTAAAGCTTCAGCCACCACTACATCATCCCCCTGAAGCTCGCCGACCCGCCCAACGCCGCCCAGAGCCACCGGAGCGCCGCCGCCCGCGCTGCCGCCGCCGTCGCCGCCCCTGCTCGCCGTGGACAGCACGACCCCGACCCCCTCCGTCCAAGCCGAGCCCCTGTGCAGCTTCCCCACGCGCTACTGAAGCTCGCCGACCGGACCACACCGCCCCAAGCCCGCCGGAGCACCGCCGTCGACGCGTGCCGCGCCGCCGCCGCCTCTGCTCCAACGCCGGCGAGCCCTTCCCGGCCGTCCCCCACCTGAACAACACCCCCACAAGGTAGCCCTCGCACCCCTGAACCTTCCCCGACCCTCGCCCCTCGCCGCCGGCAAGCCCCCTCGCCGGAATTTCGGCCGGCCGCCGTACCCGAGCCGCCCGAGGACCCAATTGCAAGAATTTAAATCTTTAGAAGGGTCTGCGCGTAAGATTCAAGGACCTAGTTGTAAAAGAAAGTTTCAAATCTAGATTCAAATTCAGTGAACTTGTAAAATTCGAATAAAATCGTAGAAAATTCAGAAAAATGCAAACTCAACTGTTCTGGAATCCTTAGAACAAACTCTACCACTTTTGTTACAAAAGGTTTCTCAGAATCCCAACATATTTTGCTCTACATTAAATAGAAACTTTAATGGACTTATTTTGTACCCACTGTTGTAGGACAATTCTGACCCTAAATTTTGGGCAGTAAGTTAGTTGCTTAATGTTTAGGATTGTGTAAAAAGATCAGGCCCAAATTTCATCTCTAGCTTTACTGTTTATTAGACTTAGTTTCATATCATGTTTAAGTAGAATGTTTTATCCCTGCAGTTAGGTGGTGAATCACCTAATGAAACTTTTTCTATGCTAATGTATTGGTACCTAGAAGCCAGAGAAAAATTAGGAGACTTTTTATCTCAAAGTAACCTACTTATTTGATTTATGTGCTAATAACATACATTAAATCAAGAAAATAGTATCTTAGCTTTGAAAATTCTCAAATTTTTACTGGGAGATACACTATGGTAGTGGTTGCTGTGTAAAAAGTTCCAGGGACAAACACCCTGTGTAGGGTCCTATAAAAATGAATCCTTGAATAGCCTAGGTGTAGAATGTCATATTTTCTATGCTCTGAATGCTGAATGATAAATCCTACAAAAATTAAAGTAGCTTCTGCATGCTTAAGTGAAAGCTCTGTAAAAATCTTAGACTCATTTGTTGCACCAATTGTTCTGTACAAAAAGAAGAAGAAGGATCTAACAGCCACTATGTAATGTATTTTTCATAATTAATCTGTTACATAAAATTGGCTGAAAATTTTACAGTAAGCGCATCTTTCCCTGATGTGCCTAAATCCAAAATTTCATGACCAGAAACTATCCATTGTAGTAATTACTCTCAAATCGTAATCAAGTGTCATTTCCACGACTTAAACTTGTGCATTCATGTAGAATCGACGACTCTCGCCGACGGAACTTACGAGTTGGTGCCCGCGTCCGAGAGTGAGCAGCGTGAAGCTCAAGCAAATCTAACTGAAGCTCTTGAAGACCCGAGCCCAAGTTCGGAAGAGCCCCAAGCGAACTGCGAAGGCAAGCCCCGGAGCATAACCCATTCTTTCCGAAACTATGCAACTCATTACTTTTTGCTTGTGCATTAAGTTTATAGGAGTTGGATGAAAACTTAGTTGCATGATATCAGGAATCCTTGCTTGAAAACTAGACGTAAGGTTCGATAGAATGCTGTGCTAATAGGACTCCGGTAAAAGTCGAGTGATTTCCTGTCACTCGCGAGAAAATAGGAGTTGAATGACTACTACACGCTGCAATCATAAGGACACAGACGGGCTATGAAACGATGGTTACGATTGAGGCCCGTCTGTCTAGTGAAAAATGCTAAGGCCGCAGGGTGTGGTAGTGATGGTTAAGTCTTTGAACGTACTAAACACATGCCGAGATTATGGGAATCGGTAAGCTTAAGTACCTGATTGGCCCGGCAAGGGGACGGCATCCTACCCTTTGAACTTCGGTCCCATGTGCATATGGCGAGTGCAGAGAGTGGTCACGACCCGGCGCCGAACCGTGGCGTGGGGCTCTTGTACTCTCGGAGGGTAGCCCCGATCCACGACCCGGAAAGAAAGGGGAAAAGTTGCACGTGTGACTCTAGGGAGTAACCACGTGACGTGTGTTTGGGTTTCCCTTGCAAGGTTAAGAAATTCGATTCGAATCGTCCGTTTCTCACGGCTATTGAGACTGCTTAACCATTTTTACCCACAGAGTAAGAAGAGGAACAATGATGATGAATGAACTGGTTGGATGAAAAATTTAATGCTTCACCATGTATGCTTTAGATAGCTGCTTATCTAGACTGGCTAACGAAACTAGAATCTTGAGCTAAAAGTTGAAAGTAAGGACCCACTTGTAGATGCTTTTCGGCAAAACAAACCCCTGAGCCAAAAAGCCTTGCATGTCTAGAGTCGGTGGAGTAGATTCCACTACACGGGTAAGTCTTGCTGAGTATTAGTATACTCAGTCTTGCTTGTGACTCGCTTTCAGGTGAGACTTTCGAAGATATGATTGCTAGCTTGACTTGGCCCTGCACTCTTCCCCCTAGTTGGTCGGTGGAATGGGATGCGCCCCCGTCCAACGGAGATAAGGCCGAGTGATGTCTCGTACGGGCTTCATCGAGACATCCTGTATCGTCGAGTAGCTGCCGTTGTTTATTTCCGCTGCAACTTAAACTCTGAAGAACTTATTTATGATGATTGAAATACTTGGTTTCTAAACTCAAAACTTGGTCTGTAATATTCACTTATACTAATGCTGTAATATTTGCTGGAATGTGGTATTCTCTGGGCTCATCGTCGCATGAGCGTTTGTATGTATGGCGCTCGATCCGTTCATCGTGGTTGTATCGGGAGGTTACACCCGACAGGCCAGTGGATTACTCCGTTTGAAGTGTAAGGTTAACCGAGAATGCCTTAATGGTGATGGTTAATACACTTGAGCCGGATTAATTCAGGTGGTTCTGCCACATCTATGGCTGAATCTGAGGATGTGGAAGATGAAGGATTGGATTCAGCAACTAGAGGATCCTCTTGGCTCGACTTGTGTTCGTCTTGGAGAGGTTTGGGCCTGGGTTGAGCACATTCCATGATGCTAGCTAGGAAAGTCCATCGCTCCTCCGGAGATGTACTAGACATAAGTAGAAATGACCCTCTAGAGACAACGTCGAGATAATAGGCGGAGCCCTTATCGAGACCTTCATAAAACTAGTGGAGCAACTGGGGCATGAATATCGATAAGGTAGGTCCAAACGCCACTAATCAAGCAAATCTAAACCAAGCTGCACCTACGGATTCCCTCTCATCCTGTTGGAAATTATGGATATCCTTGTGTAGAGCAATGATGTGGGACATCGGGAAGAACTCAAGGCAAAACTTGTCTCTAAGCTCATCCCAGCTGTCATTCATGCTGCCTACAGCATACGTGTACCATTGTTCGGCCTTTCCTATAAGGGAGTAAGGGAACAATTTCCACTTGAGGGTATCCTGTGTCATGCTTGGAGAGCTACACAATAAACATAGCTGCTGGAAATCCAACAGATGGCGGTATGGGTTTTCATTTTCTAACCCAGAAAAGGAAAATTTCCGAACCAGAGTGATAAGGTCAGGAAGGAATTCACAGTCAGATGTGAGTATTATACGTGTAGATGGTGGTGGCTCTAAGAATTCCCCCCTTGGGGTAGAGAGCTGTTGAAAGGATAGCTGCTCCATGGGTAGCAGGGGTAAAGGTAGAATCAAAGAAATGAAAAAGGTACAAGGGCGAACAAGGTCCGAAGAGAATATAGCAACCGTTCCCCGGCAACGGCGCCAGAATGCTTGTTGACGTTTCTTAGCCTCACGAAATAAATCCGCAAGCGCACGAATACCGCTGTAGCTTTCACCCAGGAGTATTCCAAGAGTATCGTATCTACTGAGGAACGTGTGTATATTCTCTAAGGTTCAGGTTCGTCCAAGGACACCACACCAGTTAGAGGCAAGGAGTAGAGAGGATTCCTAAGGCTGAGAATCAAAGGTAAGATAGAACTATCCTAGTTGTTCACGTCGGGCTACTGACTTCCCCCAGAATAAGACTGGTGAGCTCCAGTACTGCGGCACTAGGATATACCCGAACGGGGAAGGTTCCGCTGGATAGACAGGGCTGTCACCACGTGCTACCTACCTCATCTAACCATGGGATATACCACAACCAATAGGTAAAGACTGATCTAGACACCACGTCTACACTGTTCCTTACTAACTCTAGAATCGTTCCTATTCTAGAGGCATCCACTACACTAGCGAACTATTGATCCGGCAAACAACTATGGGGAGCTAGCTCTACACTTAACTAAGAAACTAAAGCACAAAGGAAGTCACGAACACTTACTATGATTGATAAGCATCCGTTGAGGTACAAGATGGAGAAGAGCGCCAGTGTGCACACCGGCTCCTCCCCGACTCCCCCTCACTCTCTCCCTAATTCCTAAGCACTACCTATGCAGCACTAGCCTCTAAAGAGAAGCTCCAAACTCTAAAAGTGAGAGAGGATGGAGAGGTGAGTTGTGTCTCCTTTAGAAGCCCCTCCCCTCATATATATAGGGGTGAACCAGGGGGCTCCCGGCCGGTAATCTCGTGAAGCCTCGCGAAATTGGTCTTAGGAATGCGTTTGGAGTCACCACGTGGAAGTTGGAGGCGATGGGGCCCACCCCCAGTTCGGCCGACCTAGTGGGTCGGCCGACCCCTGGCCACCGTCTTTGACTACCGCCTTTGGCCAGGAGACTGGTATGTGGGCCCTTAAGGCGGTTCCAGGTGAGTCACGTAGAATTGAGGCGGTTTGGTGTTGCACGTGGGCCCATGGATCCGCGTGCTTGCGCCTGATTGGTTGGAGAGGTGTTCGCTTGGATTGAAGTGTGTTGCCTTGCTCTTGGAGTGTGTTTCCTCCTTTGCTTGAGCTGCATACAGATATTCACCAACACATGTGGAGTTTGATAATTAAACACCTGCTCTTTGTTGGTCGGTGCGCTCCGATCGGTCGCCATTTTGTGGCTTGGATCCTAGAGCTTTTTTTACCTGCATTTCTTGCCCAAATCCCTATATTGCAAAATCTCCAAGGGAAATGTAAAAATGATATTATTTGGGTTAAATACGAAGGTTAAGCATGGCAGTCATTCCACTTTTTGGGTCAAATTGACGCTCAAAATTGGTCTGTAGCAAGCGTCAACACTCTCCAACAAGATCAAATCAAGAAAAGAAAGATTCAGCCAAAGGAAGAATGTCTTGTTCAAGTCAAGCAATCAAACTTGAGACATAACTCTCCTATGTGTCCTATGGAATTAAAGAACAAGACAGAGCTGTCAAGAAGGGAAAGATACCAAGCTAAGGCAAGGGTAAGCTTCAGATGCAAAGAAAAGGGTCAGCTAATTACAACAGGCCCAATTCCTCAAAGTGAGGTGGACTCTGGCCGAACCGGTCAGACCGGTTGGGCTAGATCGGTCAGACCAGTTGGTGCCTAGGGAGCCCAACCTCACCCCTGCAAGAGCGAGCAAGAGTCAAAACCTTTCATGAAGCCTGTTGTGAAGCAAGTACAAGATGCTAAGGTCAATAAAGAGACTAGAAGAGTCAAACATCGCACTTGCTACACATGTAGAGAGAAGGGACATGTCGGTAAGGATTGTCCTAAAGGTAACTTGGCAAAATCAATGCTCGTCCATTATGATTTTACTAAGCTTGGGAAGGATAAAATTGGTACTTGTGCTTTTAGAGTGATTGATACTCCTCAAACTAGCATAAGGGCCATTTGGGTTCCCAAGCACCTTGTGACTAACATTATCAGACCCAACAAGATTTGGGTACCAAAAGGCTCGTGCTAAGCTTGCAGGACAATGGAGATGCATTGGAAACTTGGTTGGTGAAATAAAGCAACATCACTTAAGTAACAACCAAGCAAAGCTACATTGATGAGATCATTCTTCCAATGATATCTCGATAACTTGTGCTAACTGTCACACCAGAGTCACTTTCAGTTCTTGGTGAACAAGAGTGTATCACAATTCTTGGAATTGTGATATACTTGGAAGTGATTTTGGTTAAAATTCTAGTTATCCATCTCTTTGTGCCATATGATGCTTTTAGTGTCTCTCTAGTAGAGAAATGTCTTGTTTTGAAGTGTAGAAAGAAAATCCTTGGTAAAGACCTTTCACAAGACAAGATACATAACACATCACCTAAGTCAGCCTACCTCTGCCAAACCGGTCTGACCGGTTTGGCAGACCGGTTTGACCGGTCTACGCCCTTCACGCTTGCCGGACGGGCCGAGCATGCGCCTGAGGAGCTCGCAATCTTTGAGCTCGTGCTTGACGGGGTAGCCATGGTTGGTTGTTGATGTTTCCTAGCGTCACAAAATAAATTCGCAAGCGCACGGATGACATTGTAGCTTTCACCCATGAGTATTCCAAGGGTATCGTATCCACTGAGGAACGTGTGTATATTCTCTAAGGTTCGGGTTCATCCAAGGACACCACACCGGTTAGAGGCAAGGAGTAGAGAGGATTCTTAAGGCTAAGAGTCAAAGGTAAGATAGAACTATCCTAGTTGTTCGCGTTGGGCTATTGGCTTCCCCCAAGATAAAACTGGTGAGCTCCAATACTACGGCACTGGGATATACCCGAACGGGGAGGGTTCCGCTGGATAGACAGGGCTATCACCACCTGCTACCTACCTCATCTAACCATGGGATATACCACAACCAACAAGTAAGATCTGATCTAGACACCACGTCTATATCATTCCTTACTAACTCTAGAATCGTACTTATCCTAGAAGCATCCACTACACTAGTGAACTATTGATCCAGCAAACAACTAGGTGGAGCTAGATCTAACTTAACTAAGAAACTAAAGCACAAAGGAAGTCACAAACACTTACTATGATTGATAAGCATCCGTTGAGGTACAAGCTGGAGAAGAGCGCCGGTGGGAACACCGACTCCTCCCCAACCCCCCCTCACTCTCTCCCTAACTCCTAAGCACTACCTAGGCAGCACTAAGCCTCTAAGAAGAGCTCCAAACTCCAAAAGTGAGAGAGGAGGTGAAGGTGAGTTGTGTTCTCTTTAGGAGCCCCTCCCCTTATATTTATAGGGGCATCCAAGGGGTGCTCCAGCCGGCAAACGAGGGGCTATCACCAGGAACTGACCTTGTCATCCAATGAGGAAGTGACACGTCGAAGAGGTAAGTCGGTTGTGGCTGGCCTGGTTCGGCCGACCTACCTGGGTCGGCCGACCCAGGTTTGGCTCCGACCGGCCTCATCTTCGGGCAAGAGGCTGGTAAGTGGGCCCTATGGTCCCTGGTGAGTGAGTTGGCGCATCCCTACGTCGGTTGCATGCTCTGGTGGGCCCTTCAATCCGTGTGACGCCGAACGGCGCGCTCTGATTGGTCGGAGGGGTGTTCCCTTGGATTGAAGTGTGTTGCCTTGCTCTTTGAGGTGTGTTTCCTGGTTTGCTTGAGCTGCATACACATATTCACCAACGCATATAGAATTTGGTAACTAAATACCTACTCTTTGTTGGTCAGCGCGCTCCGATATGTTGGCGTCTTGTGGCATGAATTCTGGAGCTTGTTTTACCTGCATTTCCTGCCCAAATCCCTACATTGCAAAATTTCCAAGGGAAATGTGGAAATGATATTATTTGGGTTAAATACGCAGGTTAAGCATGGTAGTCATCCCACTTTTTGGGTCAAATTGACACTCAAAATTGGTCCGTAGCGAGCGTCAAGATTGGTGCACGGCTTCTCTAGCATCTGCTCAAAGTGGTCGTTGCCGCTTTTCTGCTTGGCTGGGCGGTCGGCGGCTGTGATAAGGTTGGGGTTCGGCCGGCGCTGATTCCCCTTCTTCTTGTTCCTGATTTTGTATTAAAAGGGTGAGAAAAGATTACTTGTGCAAATCTTGGAGTTTGATCCCACTCATGGCACAATTTTGGGTACATACAAAAGGACAGTGAGCACTCTAAGCACAAATTTCAATATTGAATATTATTTGTGTGCTTTGACCTAGTTTGTGAATAAGCATTCCCATGTCTTTTAATTAGATAAAATGCTTTGCTTAAAAGATATTAAAAATCTTGAGCACTGATTTAGGGGGAGCTTATTCTCAAACTTGTGTCACCTTGGGACTAACAATTTCTTCAAGTGAATGTGTAGTCTCATGAGAGAAATTTAAGAACTCTCAAACCGGAGTATGCTATGATTTAACCAAATGTGAAAATGGTAACCTGTCCATATCCATTCTTTACTTTTGTTACTAACTTTTGCATAGCTACTCTGCATGATATAGTTCAAATTCCTTGAGTTGGACTTAATTGACCAAGTTAGTGGATGTGAACTTGCCTTCCACAGATCCTTACATGTGCACTGATAATTAAGGAATTAGCCTATATTGTGAGGTTTCATCTTTAATGATCCTAATTCTTCCTACAACAAAAGGGGTCACTAGAGTGAAACTAGAAGCTTGTGCAATTAACCTTGTTTGCTCTCTTTTGTGTTGTGGTTTAAATGGAAATATCAAATGAGAGCAACTGAACTTTATTTCCTATAATTTTGCACAATGGTCACAACTAAACGGCAAAGGTATGTGCTCGCGAACTTATATTTTCACCTTTGTGCATCTAGGCCACTTTGTCGTGCTAGTGTGTGCATCTTCATGCTTTGTGTGGCATAGGATAGTTTATTTAAAACTGCTCTTGCATGATAGCATGTGTGAGTGCCTAGGTAGTGTTTGGTTGTTGGTCTTTGTTGCCCAATTGATCCACTTGTGACTATAGTTATCTTTGATTGTTTGTTGGCTAGTCACAAGTGGTGAAATTAACTCAAGTCCATAAATCCAAATCTATCTCTCTCTTATTCTTGGAAGTATCAAGAAAAGCTTGAATATTGGACTTTGCTTACCTATCATCATTCCTTTCCAATACAAAGATCTTCCAAGTGAAATACCTATTGGAAATTCATTCCTATCCAAAACCTAACTGATCCTAACTGTTTGGGCAACCGGTCTGACCGGTCACTCCTGGCAGTTACCCATTTTACCCCTCCCGTGAGTGAAACAGTGAAAACCTTATCCTTTCACCCTTCATCGACACCCTTTCATCCACTTTCACCGTGGACGCCCCTCTCCCAAGCTTCAAGCCCCTCCATTGGCGATTTGAGGTTTCAACCAAGGAAAAGGGGATTCCTTTGGGTGATTTGAAGCTCTTCACTGATCTGACCGGGTTCCCAAGCCGGTCATTCATCTTTCTCATCGAAATCTTAGTCTAAAGGTACTCTATGGCTTGCTTCTCTTCGATCTACTCACCTAAGCCATAGATTCATTTTTTCCTTGGTAGAACATCTTCTGCAACATCATAGAACCTATCTGCTAGGAGATCGTTCAATTTCGTTGGCTACATTGGACGGATTCAAAATCTAGGGTTGCACTGGGTCGACCGGTCTGACCGGTCTGCCCAGTGGAGCCCTAGATTATGTACTCGTGCAATGTGATCAACACATATTGTCCTAGGATTACCCTTAGCCCATATATGGTCTTCATGTCAAACCCTAGCTGCTAGATTAGCAAAGGTTGGAGAGTTTAGGTCCAATCTGTGTGAGACCGGTCTGACCAGTCACCCTGACCGGTCTGACCTGTCTGGCATAGAAAGGCTCTAAGTTTTCTGAATTTTTAATCTTATCAATTCCCAATCATATCCAATCTTTCCTATAGTTTACCCTATATTGTGAACCCAGGATCAGCAGCAGAATGCCAAATCAATGCGAGAGAAGGACAAAGTGCCGCCTCGATTCATCACAAGTTGATCCAAATGAGGGTGATTCAAGCCATGAAGTCAGTGGCAGAACTATGAGATCAAGAGGGCAGAAAAGGGCACCATCAGGTGACATTGAAGGGGGAAGCAACAACAGCTCTAGTAACTCAAGTGATGATGAGGTTGAAGATGAAACCTTTAGAGTTGAGCACAGGACAGGCAAGGGTCCAGCAGAGGGTGATAGTGAGGATGAAGAAGAAGGTGTTGGTGGTGCTGATGGTAGTGATGATGATGAAGGTGATGACAGCGAGGATGAGGATGCAGATGATGCTGAACCACCTGTTATCAATAGGCCACGATATCCTTTTGGGAGAGCCCCAACAAATTATTTTGGAGATGGCATGACTGAAACAGTGAAGAGATTAAGAAGGGAGGATCCATATAGTGAGCCTAAGACAACAAGAGATGCTAGGTTTTGGACTCCATTTCAACAGGATTTCTACACCATAGCCATTCTAAAGAAGTCCAAGATCACACATGAGGCACAGTATGTGGATAGGGAGCATATGGCTAGAAAGAATGATCCTATCTTTGATCAAGTGATAGCTGCTTGTGCTGAACAAAGAATCAAGCATCTCATGGGATTCAAGCACAGATGTAATAGGGAGATCATTGCACAATTTTATGCTACAGTGTACTTTGGGTACTATCAGAATGAGAGAGCCATGTTTTGGATGACGGAGGAGGAAAGATATCACATCACTTTTCCAGCTTTTGTCTCTCTATTCCGTCTTGGAAATGATGACATTAACTTTCCAAAGCTTCATGATTGTTGGCGGTCGATTTCGATGATTTTTACCGCCAACATTTCTCTGGTTTTCATGGTTTATAAGTCAAAACTGAGTTTAACCTAACCACACTAACAAGTTCCACAAGTTTTGCTACATTTATCATTTCAGGAACTTAGTGTGCGAATTTGGGATGAAATGGGAGAAATCCTAGGCCAGCCGGCCAGTCCTGGATCCGTCACTGTAGGCAAGAAACTAATATCGGGTGTCAAATAGGGAAGTTTAGAGGAAAAACCAAAGAAGGAAGAGCTCATTTTACTGGTGTCAAATATTCTCTCTATCCTATTCATCCTATCCCTCCCTTCCCTTCCACCCACCCGGCCACCCGTTCCCAACCCACTGACAGCCAACCCATTCCCCACCTGCGACATGCTGCAACACCGCACCCGCAGCCCAAGCGATGGCGCCGCTAGCCCTAAATTCCACCAAAATCGGGTCTACTAGTGTAGTTCCGCCAAACCCTCACACAAATCAGTTCTGTGCCCCACCCAATCTCAGGAATCGGATGTCGTTGCCTATTGGCCCCTCGAATCGGTGCCCCTGCTCCTAGACGCCAGCACCGCCGCGACCTGCCCTGTGCTTGCCGTAGTGTCCAACGCCGACCACCTCATGCCCTGCAGGAGCAGCCTAGTGCCGTCCTATCTGGTGCTCATCCAACCGCATATGTTGTTCGCCCCCCGTCTGAATCACTGCGCCATGAATTGAATGACTGTCACCATCAACATTATGGTGAAACATTTGTACATCGTGGATTCGCCAAAGAATTGTTGCTGTTTTGTTGAGTTGTGATCCAAATTCATCTACACGTATAAAGGCCAACTTCGGACGTAGCGAAGCGGAGGCCCATCACAAGAGGCTTGGGCCCGTCGCAGAACAAAGAGGACTTGTGGACCTCCAGTCCGTTATATTGAGGCATGTAATATGGTTCATTATACTTTGAGTTGTGCAGCATAGGTGGAGAATAATCATGAGCCGGCCACATATTCTGAAGCTATTGATTCAGGTGATCGTGAGAAGTGGATCTCAGCTATGCAGGAGGATATAGTCTCTCGAGAAGAATGGCATGTGGGAGATTGTGCGATTACCTAAACAGAAGAAGGATGTCTGTTGCAAATGGATCTTCAAGAGAAAGGAGGGTTTATCTCCTAGTGAGCCTCCACGTTTTAAAGCAAGGTTAGTTGCAAAAGGTTTCAGTCAGATTCCGGGTGTTGATTACAATGATGTGTTCTCTCCAGTTGTAAAGCATAGTTCTATCCGTACATTCTTCAGTATTATTGCTATGTGATCTTGAGCTTGAGCAGTTAGATGTGAAGACTGCATTTTTCAATGGAGAGCTAGAGGAAGAGATATACATGGACCAGCCAGAAGGGTTCATAGTACCTGGTAAGGAGGATCATGTTTGCAAATTGAAAAGAACCTTATATGGTTTGAAACAGTCTCCTCGTCAGTGGTATAGAAGGTTTGATTCATTTATGTTGTCACATGGCTTTAAGAGATCTGATTATGATAGCTGTGCATACATCAAGCTTTTTAATGGATCACCTATATACTTACCGTTATATGTTGACGACATGCTGATCGCTGCCAAGAGCAGGGAAGAAATCACTACATTGAAGAAATTGTTGAGTAGTGAGTTCGACATGAAGGATCTTGGTGCTGCTAAGAAAATCCTAGGTATGAAAATCACTAGAGACCGAAAATCTGGTTTATTGTTTCTTAGTCAGCAAA
Organism: Panicum miliaceum; assembly: GCA_032594955.1. Classification (NCBI taxonomy): domain Eukaryota; kingdom Viridiplantae; phylum Streptophyta; class Magnoliopsida; order Poales; family Poaceae; genus Panicum; species Panicum miliaceum. Next base: position 41,808,253 of record CM064056.1, on the reverse strand, counting down.
GTTACATTAAGAAGGTTCTTCAGCATTTCAACATGCATGATGGAAAGCCTGTTAGTACTCCTATTGCACCTCACTTTAAATTATCAGCTACACAACATGCTAGTACAGATGTGGATGTTGAATACATGTCAAGGGTTCCGTATTCTAGTGTTGTTGGCTCTTTGATGTATGCTATGGTCTGCTCTTGTCCAGATTTATCTCATGCTAAGAGTTTGGTTAGTAGATACATGGCTAATCCTGATAAAGAACACTGGAAGGCTGTTCAGTGGATTTTCAGGTACCTCAGAGGCACAGCAGATGCTTGTTTGAAGTTTAGAAGGACTGATAAGGGACTTATTGGCTATGTTGATTCAGATTATGCTACTGATTTGGATAAGCGAAGGTCACTCACAGGTTATGTGTTTACTGTTGGTAGTTGTGCTGTAAGTTGGAAGACAACATTGCAGCTTATTGTTGCCATGTCTACCACTGAAGCAGAATACATGGCTATTGCTAAAGCTTGTAAGGAGTCAGTTTGGCTGAGAGGATTGATTGCTGAGCTTTGTGGAGATGATTCTTGCATCAACCTATTTTGTGACAGTCAAAGGGCCATATATCTTACTAAAGATCAGATGTTCCATGAGAGGACAAAGCATATTCATATCAAGTACCATTATGTGCGTGATGTGATCGCACAAGGTAAGCTAAAGGTATGCAATATAAGCACTTATGATAATCCTGCTGATATGATGACAAAAGTCAATTCCTGTTGCTAAGTTTGAGCTATGCTCAAGCTTAGTTGGTATAATTGTTTAGCCCAAGAGGCTATTTGGCGTCGATAGTATTTTCTTTGTTGTGTTCAGGGTGAAGGTTTTCATTTATGCTGCAAGAAGGAATTTTTCTCAAGGTGGAGTTTGTTGAGTTGTGATACAAATTCATCTACACGTATAAAGGCCGACTTCGGACGTAGCGAAGCGGAGGCCCGTCGCCAAAGGCTTGCACTCGGGGACACTTGGGGGGTGCGGGGGGCGAAGCCTCCCCGCGGTGTGGATCGTATGCCTTTTAGGGTTACACCTTTATATATACTTTTTGTAAGCCACCATTCGGGATAAGAGAGAGATCAGTTGTAAATCCCCGGCATTTGTAACCGCACTTGATATAGTGAAGATTTGCTGGCTGGCGCCCGTGGTTTTTTCCCTTCTGTGTTGGAAGACTTTTCCACATTAAATCCTCATGTCCTCTGCTTTGATCTGTGTTTCTTCATCATTTATTTCTCATCCGTTTTGTAACATGTTTTACTTGTATGTGTCGCAGAACCAACTGAAATAATCCGGCTCAAGTGCGCTAACCATCACCACGAGGGCAAACAGAGCTAACTCGCACTTCAAACGGAATAATCCATTGGTCTGTCGGGTAACCTCCCGATACAACCATGGTTTTTGCCGATCGAAACCACACATACATGTACTCACATGAAGGTGAGCCCAGAGGATACAACATTCCATAAATTTTACATCACAGGTTCATCACAAATTATTATTACAACGGAGTTCAAATTTGTAAAACAAGGTACTTCAGAGTTCAGAGTAATTGAGTTCTTCAGAGTTCAATGCAGCGGAAAAATAACGATAAACTACTTGACAATACAGGATGCCTCGATGAAGCCCGTATGAGACATCACTCGGCCTTATCATCGTTGGCCGGGGGCGTATCCCACTCCACCGAGCAACCAAGAGGAAGGGTACAAGGCCAAGTCAAACTAGCAATCATATCTTCGAAAGTTTCACCTGAAAATAAGCCACAAGCAAGGCTGAGTGTACTAATACTCAGCAAGGCTTACCCAACTAGTGGAATATACTTAGCCGACTCCTAGACATGCAAGGCTTTTGGCTTGAGGGTTTGTTTTGCTGAAAAGCATATACAAGTAGGTCCTTACTTTCAAATTTTAGCTCCAGATTCTAGTTTTCTTTAACCATTCTAGGTAAGCAACTATCCAATATCATACATGGTGGAAGAATTAATTTTTCATCCAACAAGATTAATCATCATCATTGTTCCTCTTCTTACTCTATGTAGTAAAAGGGTCAAGCAGTATCAATAACCGCGAGAAACAGACGATTCGAATCGAATTTCTTAACCTTGCAAGGGAAACCTAAACACACGTCACGTGGTTACTCCCAGAGTCACACGTGCAACTTTTTCCTTCAATTCCCGCTTCACGGAACAGGCCCACCGCCCTCGACTACACGTCCCCATGGACCCGGCCATGGCGGCACATGCACCCGCCATTAGCTAGATGTGAACGAATTCAAGACGGTGGGGAGTATATTCCGGCCTCGGTTCAATCCGGTACTTAAGCTTACCGATTACCATATTCTCGGCATGTGGTTAGTACGTTCAAAAACTTAACCACCACTACCACACACTGCGGCCTTAGCATTTTTCACTAAACAGACGGGGCCTCAATCATCAACATAAACATCGTACCATAGCCACGTCCGTCGACCTTATGATTGCAGCATGTAGTAAACATTCAACTCCTAAATTCCCGCGAGTGACAGGAAATCACTCGGCCTTTACCGGAGTCCTATTAGCATAGCATTCTATCAAACCTTACATCTAGTGTTCAGAGCATGGGTACCTAGGATCATGCGACTAAGTTTTCATTCAACTCCTATAAACTTAATGCACAAGTAAAGTAGAGTAATAAGTTGCATAAGTTTAGGAAAATAGGGTTCATGCTCCGGGGCTTGCCTTCTTGGGTAAAGCTAGCCTGGGGCTCATCCGAACTCGGGTTCGGGTCTTCGAAAGCTTCAGTTAGATTTACTTGAGCTTCACGTTGCTCACTCTCGGACGCAGGCACCAGCTCGTACGTTCCGTCGGCGAGAGTAGTCGATTCTATATGAATGCACAAGTGTAAGTTATAGTGATGGTATATGACGATTATTTTCCTTCACGATAAAGTTGCAGTCCATAAAACATCGATTTGGTTGTGAAATTACTTAGTTAAGATTTCTTTGGGCAATTGTTAATAGAGTATAACTTAAATTATTAACTTCATTAAACAAGAAGGGGTTGTGTTATATTGGAAACTTAATTTTCTAAGCACAACATGGATTAAACACAACTTCTGGACTAGGTAACTTCTGGTGATGAAATTTTTATTTAGAGCACATTATGCAGAGACAAAAGCACTGTAAAAATTTCAGACATTTTCACTCAGCAGAATAATTATGAAAAAAGTAATACATAGCCACTGCTAGAACCTAGTTATTTTTATACAGGACAAACCATGCAAATATTGACACCAAAAATTTTACAGGGGATTTACCTATCCATATATGTGTTACTGTAAATTTTTCAGATTTTATTGTGCAAGATACAAGGCATAATAAATAGGACAAGATACACTTATTTTAATAAAGATTAATTTCTACAGGATGTTTTACAGGATTTCTGTGTATGAAACGTTTTATACAGCAAGAGCTACTCTAAAGTGTTCCTCAATAAAAAGATAAACATTTTCCAAGCATAGAAACTAATTATTTGAATTAGTGCATTTTCCTACCACAAAATTATATAAATAGGTTACAGAAAGGAAAAAGGTTCTAAACTTTTTCTGTGGTATTTAGGCATCAATATAACAGCTCTAGAATAGTTTCACCACAAGAATCACAATATAACAGCTGTTACAATTTAGTTTTATTATTTCATGGCATAAACAAGGTTTAACAAAAAGTTTAGTTAGAGATGGGTTCTGGTTCTAATATTTCTACACTGGCCTACAAATCAAGTAACTAAACTACTGTCCAAAAGTCAGGTTTAGCCTTTGTCTACAACAGTGGGTACAATTAAAGTCTGTTAAACCTTCCATTTTATTTATAGCAAGATTTAGCAAGCAACTGAAGAAAAGCATGTAACAAAAGTTGTATATTTTCATCTAAAGATTCCAGAACAGTTGAGTTTGTATTTTTTCGATTTTTCTATGATTTTATATGAATTTTACAAGTTTGTTGTTTTTGAATTCAAGTTTAAACACAGGTTTACAGATATGCCCCTGAAAACTTGCGTGCAGGCCCCTGGGAAGATTGCAATTAAAGCAATGTGGTCCCTGGCGGCGCTAGCATGGCGGCCGGCCAGATTCCGGCGAGGGGGCTCGTCGGCGGCGAGGGGAAACGGGTCGTGGAGATCCAGGGAGGTGAGAGCTACCTTGGGATGGCCTTGGTCGGGGTTGGGGGTGGCCGGAGGTGGCTCGTCGGCGCGGAGCAGAGGGGCGGCGGCGGGGCGGAGCGTCGGCGACGGTGCTCCGGCGAGGAGGGGAGAGCGTGGGCTGGTCGATGAGCTTCGCGGCGTCGAGGGAAACCCGTTTCGAGGCTTGGCTTGGACGGAGGAGCTTCGGAGTGGGCTGTCCACGGAGCAGCAGAGGAGCGGCGGCGGTGCTGGCGGTGCTCCGGCGGTCGAGCTGGCCGGGGAAGAGGCCGGTGAGCTTCAGTGGAGGGAGGGCAAGCTCGCTGGGCGATGGGTTTGGGCAGTGGGAGGCTGGGAAGTGGGGCTCCACGGGCGGGTGGTGCACGGCGGCGGTAATGGTGGCGGCGGCGGCGTTCTGGTGTCTGGGCGCGCGAGGGGGGGGGGGGCACAGTGCGGTCTTATGTAGGCAGCAGAGAGGCGGGAGGAGGGCGGGACTAGACTGCGAGGCGCGGGCGCGGGCGGCACGACGGGGGCGCGTTACTGGTTGTGGTGGGCGGCGAGCAGAGCCGGCGCGGCGTGCGGCGGGCGCGGGCAGGGGATTGGGCGCTGAAGATTTGGCGTGTGGAGCGGGAGATCACGCGACGCACGGGTTGGGCGAGGAGCTACAACAGCTGGCTTGCCGGGCGGCGAGCGCGGCGACTGGCGGGACGCGGCGGAGGCACGGGCACGACGCGGCTTGTCCATTGGGCGCGGCGGGCGACGAGCAGAGGCGCGCGTCGCCGGCGCGCGCGTGGCGTGCGCGGACTGGGGAGGAGCGCGGCGTGGGGAGAAGCGCAGCGCGGGGAGAAGCGCGGCGTGCGGGCGCGGCCAGGCATTGGCTTGGCGCCTAGCGCCGTCAGGCATCGCCGGCCAAGTGGCCTGCGGCGACTGCACGGCGGGCGGAGGGTCGGGCGAAGCGAGGGTCGGGTGGAGCCGAGGGGTCGGGCGAAGCGAAGGGTCGGGCGAAGCCGATGGGTCGGGCGAACGACGGGTCGTGCGAGCATTTGGTCGGGCGAGCGTAGGGTCGGGCGAGCGTAGAAGAAGGGTCTGCAGTGGAAATAGAAGAAAAGGCAGGGGCTAGTTTGCAAATCCAAGTGTTTCTCAAATTTTTGTGTTGCAACTCAAAAATCCTTGAACATGAAAGTTGTTCAAAATAAAAAGTTACACAAGTTTTTTTTAGGCCAAAGTTCATTTGAGTTCTAGTTTAGAAGTTATTTTAAAAACTCAAAAAGTATAATTCGGAGGGCACGTCACTTCCTGGGCAAAACTTTGCATTCACTCGTAGGCTTCAACTAGACTTTTGTTTAACATGTCAATAATGACGTGCTTATTCAATTTTATAGCCATGTTTGCATCGATGTGAAAGTTATTTAATTTGTTTGATTTAAAGTACATGTACTTATGCACATATACACAACTATTTTCAATTTAAAGCAAAACCAATTTATAACTCATTTCACTGAAACTTTTCTTAATTATTTATGCATCGTGTTAAGCTAATAAGACTTATTTTATAAATTAAACACCTGAGGTGTTACAGTATGGCTTTTGAACCTTATCATGGTTGTCCTCGACATGTACGTATATTGAGCCTTGTAATGGCTCTGAGCCAGAGGTGGGCCCAGGATTTGGAACGAGATCCTCTAACATTTTTCTCAGTACGCTAGGGGGGCGGGCTCTGGTTTAGGAAATTGTTTTTCTTATCCTTTTCCTATGTTTCACACACCACCCTACTGTGTGTTCAAGGGTGTGTGACTTGCCTTTCTGGTTCGTCAGTTGTTTGCTAAGTTATTCGTGGAACCACATCAGTGTTCCCTGGTTGTTTTCTTGTGTTTGATTCGGATGTCCGGTGGAACTCCAGCTCAGCTCATGCTTCGGATGAATTATATACTGGCAAGTACAGTAAAATAGTGCAGAGATTACCCTAAACAAGACTCTTTGGAGCAGATCCGCAGAGATTAGCCGTCATGGCATGGCACGCACGCGGTGAGCACGACTGCAGCTGCAGGCTGCTGCAGTGCAAGAGAGATCCAGGTTGATTTGTACTCGTACAGGTCAGTCAGTGCACAGGTACATCATCATCAGTAACCGGGACGATCCGCGGTACAGGAGGACAGGGCCATCGGGATTCAAAAGGAGAAAGCAGCGGCCGCAGACAGGAGACAACGCACGTGACGGGCCATCTCATCCCAAAGATTCAGCCTTTGCGAAGCCGCGCCTCTTCGTCGGCAACTTACACCTCAATAAACTAAACTAAACTATTCTCCGCAGTAGACGGATGACCGTTGTCCGGATCCAAAGTTAAAAAAAGATAAGTACTAGCAGTAGCTTTCTTAGAGCAATTCCAACAAATTTTCTATATCTTTCCTCGTTGTTAGAAATAAAAATTTTGATGAAAAAGTGCTCTCCAACAGATTCTTTAAGTGGTTATCCAAATATCGCCATACTTTATTCTGCATTTCTCGCTAGCCAAAAATAGATAATGAAAATGACTTTCTAAAGTGTACACAAGATATAGAAAAACTGTTGGAGAGTGAAAACATATAGAAATAATTTTTGTATCCAAATAATAATTTAGAGAATGAAATTTAGAAATACTCTTGGAGATACTCTTACATTGCAGCTACATGCTAAAGCTGCGTTTCTTTTATCACTATTATACACTCTTGGAGTAACGGGTCCATTTTCCTGCTGACGAGCAAGCAAAAAGGCACAGCATCAGAGCATTTATTCCTTCAGTTCAGTTCAGGCCAGACCTCAAAAGCATTAGCATTCTTTTTCATGCTAATGTTTCAAACAAAAAGGGTGGCAGTGGCAAGGTTTCTATATTATGCTAATAATGTCTTCTTTTCTATTAAGCTAGTTTGCAAAGTTATCTTAAATCGCACCTTTTACCAGAAGTACAAAAAAATTTGCCTCATAGCTGATAAGCAAAAGGCACAGTATCGATTCCATTGCTTTAGTTGAGCCTACATAAAAAACTCCTTCCCTTTTTTCTGATTTGTCAAGGGTTCAGAAGCTCTTTAGAGTATCCCTCTTTCTAATACTAAAAAATATTTTCTTTAATTGTAGGTGCTACAGAAAATTACCAATCCAAACTCAAATACCAATTTTTTAATCATCAAAATACACCTCCATCTTAGTAGCATGCTGCAACAACTATTATAAAAGTACGCAAAAGTAGTTACATGGAGCTGTTTAAAAAAACTGGTAATACATGTTCTTCATATGGCCATTTTTATGAGACGGTACCAAGCCACTTGTAAACAATTCCAAGTGGAATACTTCATTCCACTCGTATTAATACTCTCACCTGAAGAAAAAAATCTAAATCTCAAAACAACAAACATTAAAAAGAGAACTAGTTTAATGGCTCCGACCAAACGCATTAGCTTACCGCCAACTACAAGGGCACCTCAATTACAACAACATGGGAGTGAAGAACAAGAAAAAAAGAAATTGAGGTACAGTACATCACCATGACCAATGCCTTTGTCTACAGCAACAGCAGTTCTTCACAACTATGGCCCTACCAACCACAGACTCCATTAGAAACCAGAGGCTTCCATCCATTCAAGCACATCGCTTGATCTGCTCACAGCCACAAATGCATCACCAGGACAGCTACACATGCTGCCACAGCTGCCTGTGTCCATCTCCACCAACCCTAGCAAGAGCAAGCACAAGCACAGACAAGGGGCAACACCTCAGCAGATGAGAAAAACTTGGGGCAAAGTTCCAATTGGAAGGACATCAGACAGATAGGCCACTGGAGAATTGCTCTCCACTTTCATGATTACAGGGTATCTCTGATTGATCGCTCAGCAAACAAGTTCTGCTATTCAGTTTGCGATTACCTATTTATCTGCGGTCCCGTGTTTCAGAGACTGTTAATGGCTGTGCTTTCACAGGAATACCAGAGAGAATCATGTGGATAGCGATGCAAAGTGTCGCATCTAATCACCTTGCTTGAGACCATATTCATTCTCTGTTTGGTCGTAACAGAATAAGTATGCAAAATCCCACATTACTGTTTTGAAGTCAAGTTTTCAATCACGCAATGTTGTAGCTTGTGGAATGTTCCTTTATGTCATTCTCTAGTGCTACGTGAAGCATTAGTCAGAACGCGATCTTGTCAAATTTGCTCAAACTTTTTCTTAAAACAATATTGCACTAAAACGAAGTCAATATCATCCTAATGCAAGAACCTTTCCAACGAATACAAAATTAGCCTTTTTCTTAAAATGATTCATCATCATACCAGACACAAGCATGCCAAAACTATGGTTAGCAAGAAAACGTATAGCAACGCAGAGCTTACCATTGTCGCCTTGCCGGCGGCCGAGATGCTGTAGTATCCGCCGTTTTCCGATCCGTAGCCGTGGCCATTGTACACGCCGCCGCCGGCAATGCCGCCGCCGGAGGAGGAGCTGGTGTTGTCCTGCGGCAGGCGGTAGGAGAGCTCGTACGCCGGCGTGCCGTCGGGCTTGAAGAGGCCGTAGTTGCGCTCGGAGGTCGGCCCGGGCTTCATGTTCTCGTTGAAGAGCGCGAACATGTAGACGCGCAGCGGTACCGACGGCCGCAGCGGCGTGCCCTTCCCCTGGGCCACGAGCCGCATCACGTTGCCGTTGTACCTCGCGGCGTTCTGCGGCGTGGCGCCGGTCTCGTTGGCGTCGCCCGCCGACGGCCACCCGGTCTCGGACACGCGCACCTCCACGCCCCGCGCCGCCGCGCTGTTGGCCGCCGCGATGGCGTGGTACACGGCGTCCACCTGCGCGGCGAGCATGTTGGTGTAGTGCAGCCCGGACCCCGGGTCGGCGACGCCGGCGTGGCCGGGCTCCAGCAGCGCGTACTCGAGCTCCACGCCGGTGGGCTCCCCGGCGTAGGCGAAGTAGGGGTACGCATTGACGAGGAACGGCGAGCCCGCGCGCGCGTGGAAGTCGAGGATGGGGCAGAGCACCGGGAGGAGGTCCTTGCGGAGGTAGGCCGACGAGGGCGGGTACGACGTCGCCAGCACGCCGAGGTTGTGCGCGGTGGTGACGGCGATCTGCTTGTCAAGGCCGGCCTGCGCGAGCGCGTCGTGGAGGCACTGCATCGCGGGGAGGAGGTACCTAGACAGCGAGGAGCTGTTGGCGCCGGTGAGCACCTCGTTGCCGACGGTGAGGAAGGCGATCTTGGTGGCCGGGAGCGCGGGGGCAATGTTGGAGCGGACCCAGGAGGCGGCGCCGGTGGGGGTGGACACCGCCGCGAGGCACTCGTCCGGGACGCCGACGACAAGCTCGACGCCCGTGTTGGCGAAGGCGCGGATGGTGGCGGGGTCGGCGTCGTAGAGGCGGACGCGGCCGACGCCGAGGGAGGCGAGGATCCGCGGCACGGAGGTGGCCGGCGGGAGGTTGTTGCCAACGCGGCCGTAGCTGATGCCCAGCAGCGCCGAGGACGTGGCCTCCGGGGTGGATGGGAGCAGGAGGAGCAGGGCTGGCAGGAGAGGGAGGAGCGCCGCCATTGCGCGTGAGGGCATTGTGGGCGCAGAGAGGCAGAGAGGAGCTCGAGCTTTAGCTTGGAGCGAGCGAGTGGGCGAGTGGGGAGAGTGAGAGCGTGCGAGTGAGCTGGTGGGATTTGGCTTGGAGCGATTGGGGCTTGGTCATTGGTGGGAGGCAATAGAGTGATAGAGTCAATTTTTCTTCGAGTGGAGGAGGCAATAGAGTCTGACTAGTCGCAAGACATCGGCTGCGGCTGCGGCTGCGGGCCGACCACCCACTCTGTTTTTCCTGGCTAGAGCCAGACAAATTACTTACTACACTCGTAATGCCATTTTGATCAGTGGGCTTGCATTCTAAACAATTGGGCCTGACTGCGGGCAAACAGGCAGGGTTGAATGGACCTTCATTTGTTTGATTGGAGAACATTTGGTGATACCGCGGATTATGGTGCAACTTTGCTAAACAAAAGTAATACATAAACTGGTGCATAAAAGATCCATCCAGGGCTAGTTTCATCAAATTTCATAGTCTTGGAAACATATCGAAAGCTCTCTCCCGCTCGCGTCGCCTCCCGCGCGGCGACCGAGCGGGCCTCAAACCCTAGCCGCCGCAACGCCCATCGCCGCCCCCTCCCGCCGCGCCGCCGCCCGAGCGGGCCGCCGGAAGCCCATGGTGAAGGCAGCGGTGGGGCCCTCCCCCTTCTTCTCCGGCGGCTCAGGGCGGGCGCGGCCGCCCGGCCCCCCGGTGCTCCCTTGTCAGCGGCGGGCATTTTCGCGGCGGCGGAGGCAGGGGCCCCTAGATCCGGCGTCGCCCCGGCCGGATCTGGTGGCTGCGCGACACGGGCGCGCGGATATGCGTGCACTATTGGAAATGAAGGCATCCGTGACGAACGATTTTCATCACTGTAAACCCGAAATATGTAATAGAAGGTTTTCCGTGATGAATTTATGACGAATTTGCGTTCATCTTAGAAGCCGCGTCCTATTAGGTCTACCGTGACGAACTTCCAAAAAATATCACAGAACTATTTTTTTCTGTGACGAAGAAACGTTCGTCACGGAAGCATATTTTGCTTCAGTGATGAGTCACGAAACATCACCAAAAGCCGATTCCACATGTTCCAGTTCACGCTGTCAGCTGACATGGCGCCGTCCACGTTGTCGGTTGACGTGTCATCTATGCTGGCAGCTGACATGGCAATGTCCACGTTGGCTATTGACGTGTCATCCACGCTGTCAAGTGACGTGTCAGGCGTCACGTGCCGCAAAGGGGGACCAACAAATGACGACCTTGCATGACGCCACGTTTCACTATTTGGTCAGCCCACGTGTCGCTATATGGTCCGCCTAGGTGTCACTATCATGGCATCCCACTTGTCCTCGCCTCAGGTCGACAGGTGTCACTATTCGGACAGCCCACATGTCACTATTTGTTCCGCCCACGTGTCACTCTGCAGGCAGCCACGTGTCCCCGCCTCAGGGCAACACGTGTCATTATTTTGCCAGCCCACGTGTTCTCACCTAAGGTGGACACGTGCATCCTTGCGACAGCGGCATGTGCCATTCCAGGACGTTGCCACGTTTCATTACTAGACGGAGCCAAGTGTCCTCTTCTCGTTTGTGCACGTGTCGCCTTGCAGCTTGGCCACGTGGCCTTGACCGATTCAGCCACGTGCCTCTTTCCTATGTGTGCACGTGTTGTTGTGCTGCTCGTCCACATGACCTTCTCCTGTTCGCCAACGTGACAGTTTTAAGGATGACCACGTGTCCTTTCCTTATTCTACTAAGTTTCGGCTTCCTATTTGCCCACGTGTCCTCCCGCGCTTGTGCCAATTGTCCTTCTCCTGTTTGTCCATGTGTCCTTTCCTGGCTGGCCAACGTTTCGTTTCCAGGTTCTTCCACGTGTCGGTGCCCTAGCTGTCCACGTGGTCGTTTTTGGCTGACCCACGTGCTGTTTTCCTATTATGCCATGTGTCGGTGCCCTATTTGTCCACGTGTCATTTTCCTGTTGCGGCACGTGGCGTTCCCATATGGATCCTGTTGGCGCTAAAATCGGCCGGATAGGAATCGGCCGATGGTCTTCAGCATCGGGCACACGACCCGGGAGAATCTGCTTAGCTCCTGTTCGGGTCATCGCCCTGGTGCGGTTCGCGCGGCGTGCCAGTCAATCTGACCTGTTGATTGACAAGGAAATAAAGTATTAAATTCCAGGCGCTTCGATCGGCTGGAGTTCCGATCTGTCCTGAGGAGCGCGTCGGTGGCGAATCGGCCGATTTGCTGTAGAGATGATCGGCTATGGGCCAGCCGATAATCGCGTAGTAATTGTAAAGAAAACTGCTGGAGCGATCTAAACAATTACTACAGAGGCAACACTTGAAATAGATCTAATCGGCTGTAAGATGATAAATCGAAGAGGAACAATGACGAAGCCGATTATCCCGATCTCAAGCTGGATAACTGGTGATAATACTAGAATAACAGGTAAAACTTGCAATTCTAGTAAATATCGATAACTGGTGAATAAATCCAAACGAAACCACAGCGATGCGCCCGTAGTTAAAGCTCGGATATTACTCGATAAGCGGAACCTACCAATTGGCCGGAGATCAAGTTGATGCAGCCCTGCCAATCCGTACGAACTCGTGAAAGAAGAAAAATATTGGCGAAGTCACCGACTTAAAAGTAAATTGCTGAAAAAGTAGAAGTATTGTTGTTGATTGATGTGTTCTTTTTTCTGCAAAGCCCTGACGACTCCTATTTATACCCTAAAACTAGGACTCCTGGTCGATTACGACTCGTTACAACCTTATTTAAAAATAGGAAAACTACTATATCTATAATATCTTTTAAAAAGGAAACGGACTCCCGCAGAATCTTCTGCCGCCGTCTCCTAATCCAATCAGGACTTTTTCAGTTGCTTCCCGACCGACTTAGCGTCGCTCTGTTGACCAACTTTTGACCGGGACCCTCCGAAGTAGTCCCATCCTGTTGGCGCAAGCTGCATCACCCATCGGCCGATTTCCAACTGTTACCTCAATCGGCCGATTCTTTACTGTAGCCTTCAGATCTGCCGCATCGGCCAATCTTCTCCTCCTGACGCCGATTCAACACGTGTCAAAATCTGGCGTCAACACATGCCCCCCAGTTTCGGAGTAAAACATAACTTTTACTTCGAAACTCTTTTCTTTAATCTTTCCTTCGAAACGAGCGCAGTAAAAATCTCCTTTCGTTTAAAGCTCTTGTGAACTCTTGCCCTTCGATATATGCATTTCCCGGAGCACATCGGCCGATTCTATACGGCCTTTCCCAGGTGGGCGACCATTTACCGAATTTGGGATCCTTAGACCCTATCGGCAACACTAACTCCCATACCAAATCTCCTTGGGAGAATTGTTTAATCTTGACCTTCTTATCATATCACTTGGCCACCCTTTTTCTTGACATTAGTTGCCGATTCTTGATTTTCAACCTCCTTGCCGTTATTTTGCTTGGGGCACCAGACCCGACGCTTGACGTTTCTCTTTTCCAGCGCCTGCCTCTGCTCTTCTTCTTGTTGTTCCCATCGGCGCAGGCGTTGGATCCTCCGTTTCTGCGATTTGGATAATCCACCAGGGCACCACCTGGGGTTTATTGGTTTGGCCGATGATTTGGGGTGCTCCCAATCTGATTCCCTTCCTAGGGAGTTTTCATCTGACGAAGCCGACCGTGTACGCTGACTCTGCTCCTCAGTCGATCCTGCCTTTCGACCGATCATACCGGTCAGCTTTGCCCTCCAACCGAACATGCACTAAAAGGCGCCGACCCTCTTGTTCGCGCCAGTTTCTGCCGATCGGCTCTGATCTTCTATCTCTGGAGCGCGATTTTTTGAGCGGGCGATCGCCGCAACTTGACCCGCTGCACTCAGGGCAATTATCGGCTGATGGCAATCCGAGGTCATTTTCCCAGCAATGAATAAAAAACGGACATCGCCAATGATCTTTGTGTCGGCGTATCATCTCATCGTGGTGTCTCATCCTTTCCTGCTGTCGCCGATATTTGCTGAGTAAGAATTGGGAAGTGAGGGGTCTACACGATCGCTCTGATCCTTCGCCTTCATCTTCCGTCCGTCTTTTCCCTTTAACACCGTCCACCATGACCTGCTTTCTGGGATCCACGGCGGCGCTCCTTCTCGCCGATTCTGACGTCAGCACCTTGGTTTGAAGTGAATTTTTTCCCGTGTCAACCATGTTGGCCGGGAAAGGATGCTGATCTATCTTCGTCGGTTTTGCCGGTTTAGCCGGGGTTTCGAACTTGAGCCTTCCCTGCTCGATGGCCGATTGTATCTGTTGACGAAAGATTTTGCATTCATTCGTATCATGAGACGTGGCGTTGTGCCACTTGCAGTACTTCATCTTCTTGAGCTGATCGGCCGAAGGGATGGCATGATACTGAGATAGCTTGATCTGCCCTTCTTGGAATAATAAGTCGAAAATCTTATCGGCCTTTGATGTGTCAAAGCCGAATGTCTCTGGTTCTTTCCTTCCAAAAGGGCACGATATTGGTTTCTTCCCTTTGACCCATTCTACTAGGCCGATTTCTCCTCCTTCCTCAGATTCAGACCCTTCCAAATCCCTCTGCTGATCAAACAGGCATACCTCCTGACCGGCCAACCGGTGAACGATCTGACTTAAGCTTTCAAATTCTTGTGAGGCGTACCTCTCCTTGATATGCGGCAGGAGGCCTTGGAAGGCGATATCGGCCAACTGTGCATCGGTCAGAGCCAGACTGTAGCATTTGTTCCTGACTTCTCTGAACCTCTGTATATATCCCATCACTGGTTCACCGCTCCTCTGCCTGAGGCTGGTCAAATCCGAGAGCTTCATCTCGTGTACTCCTGCATAGAAGTACTTGTGGAACTGTTTCTCCAGATCGGCCCACGTAACAATAGAATTTGGCGGCAAGGTGGTGAACCACTGGAAGGCCGATCCGGACAGAGACGACGAAAACAAACGCACCCTCAGAGCATCTTGCGTGGCAGCCTCCCCGCACTGGATGATGAATCGGTTGATATGCTCCACAGTGGATGTATCGTCCGTCCCTGAAAACTTGGTGAAATCAGGAACTTTGTAGCGGTGTGGGAACGGCAGTAAGTCATAGGCCGATGGATATGGCGTCTTGTAGGTGTAAGTTTGCACTTTTGGCTTCAATCCAAACTGATCCTGGATTATTTCTGCTATTCTTGCTGTCCAGTCCACCTGCTGCTGATGAACAGCTATTCGCGGTGCGGGCATGTGCTGAAGAGCTGGCACGGCTGGGTGATGAATCGGCGAATTTTGCTGAGCAACCGATAGTTGATGGCGAAGTGAATCTACCCCCCTATCGTATGTCATCGTTGGCGCCGCGCCTCTGAATGCTTCTACAGCGCTTGCCCCCCTGCCAATTTCTGATGAGATCGGCTGATACTGGGGGACCGTCGGCCGGGCGGCCGATTAGTGTGGCACCTGGATTGAATAACTCCCATACCCGTTCGTTGGCTCGGGAAAATACGTCGTCGCCGATGTTCCCCAAGGTGCTGAGCTTGTGGGCAGCGATTGCACAGAAGCAATCTGGACGGGTTGAAGGGGTGTTTGTGATGGGAGACATGGTGCACCGCTGTATGTTGGAGACGCTGGGGGAAATGGAGAGTTGTACCCCTCGCGTTGCGTCAATATCGGCTGAGGAGCCGATTGGGACGTGTATGGTAAGCTTCTGGCTGGCAGAGTGGTTGGCGAGGCATATGCTGGTCCCTGATAGCCTTGGACTGCTCTGCTGGCCAGAGAGCTGACGACGGCGTTATACACCATGTTGGTCATCACTGAGGATTGGTCGATGAATGCCTGATAAACGGATTGTTGGATCATCTCTGACATCTTGCCCGAGTCCTCAGCAATGGTGATGTGGCAGGGAGCTAGAATAGGAGCCTTCTTGACCGCCTCCCCGCTTCTGGTACGACACAACGACTGGAGGTACATCTTCTTGTAATCTTCTAGATGTTTGGCCAATTCTTCCCTCTGGTCGTCCTTGAGATCCGCTTCTGTGACCTCAATGATGTTGCTGTCGGAGATTTCTGCGTTCTTCGACATATCAGATCTTGGATTGCTCCCACTGGGCATGCCAAAAGTGTGTTGGCGCTAAAATCGGCCGGATAGGAATCGGCCGATGGTCTTCAGCGTCGGGCACACGACCCGGGAGAATCTGCTTAGCTCCTGTTCGGGTTATCGCCCTGGTGCGGTTCGCGCGGCGTGCCGGTCAATCTGACCTGTTGATTGACAAGGAAATAAAGTATTAAATTCCAGGCGCTTCGATCGGCTGGAGTTCCGATCTGTCCTGAGGAGCGCGTCGGCGGCGAATCGGCCGATGTGCTGTAGAGATGATCGGCTATGGGCCAGCCGATAATCGCGTAGTAATTGTAAAGAAAACTGCTGTAGCGATCTAAATAATTACTACAGAGGCCGATTATCCCGATCTCAAGCTGGATAATTGGTGATAATACTAGAATAACAGGTAAAACTTGCAATTCTAGTAAATATCGATAACTGGTGAATAAATCCAAACGAAACCACAGCGATGCGCCCGTAGTTAAAGCTCGGATATCACTCGATAAGCGGAACCTACCAATTGGCCGGAGATCAAGTTGATGCAGCCCTGCCAATCCGTACGAACTCGTGAAAGAAGAAAAATATTGGCGAAGTCGCCGACTTGAAAGTAAATTGCTGAAAAAGTAGAAGTATTGTTGTTGATTGATGTGTTCTTTTTTCTGCAAAGCCCTGACGACTCCTATTTATACCCTAAAACTAGGACTCCTGGTCGATTACGACTCGTTACAATCTTATTTAAAAACAGGAAAACTACTATATCTATAATATCTTTTAAAAAGGAAACGGACTCCCGTAGAATCTTCCGCCGCCGTCTCCTAATCCAATCAGGACTTTTTTAGTTGCTTCCCGACCGACTTAGCGTCGCTCTGTTGACCAACTTTTGACCGGGACCCTCCGAAGTAGTCCCATCCTGTTGGCGCAAGCTGCATCACCCATCGGCCGATTTCCAACTGTTACCTCAATCGGCCGATTCTTTACTGTAGCCTTCAGATCTGCCGCATCGGCCAATCTTCTCCTCCTGACGCCGATTCAACACGTGTCAAAATCTGGCATCAACAGATTCATTTCGTCACATCACCATTTTCGTCACAGAATTATTTCGTCATAGAACCATTTCCGTCACAGAACTATTTCGTCACAGAACCATTTTCATTACAGCACCATTTTCGTCACAGAACTATTTCGTCATAGAATCATTTTCGTCACAACACCATTTTCGTCACAGAACTATTTCATCACAGAACCATTATATATTATACATCAGAATTGTTCCACAAATAATTTCATTACATGACCACAATTGGCGGTGCACTGTTCAGAATCACATTATGACATAAATGGGAATGTCCAGGGTCACTACAGTTCCACACACATAGGATCAGAGCTGAAGAGAGGTACCAAGGTTGCTTTGGGCCTGGATGAACTGCGAAAGGAGGCGATGGCTATCTTCCTGTTGCTTATTTAGCTCCTCATACTGCCTTTGGGTTCTGTCCAACGCTTCATGTGCTGCTTCAGTCTCCCTCTGTAGTGCATCACTCTTCCTCAGTAGATCATCACTGTTCCTCTAGAGTTCTTCCACTTTTTCATGCAGAACAGATGAACCCTGTCTTTCAGCATCAAGTTCTTCATGAAGCAAAGCTTCAAAAGGTGACCGACGCCTTGACCTCGAGGAGGGATCGGCTATACCAGCATTCTTCAGGAAAGTGCTATTGGAGCAGGCCTGGGAGAGGGCCTTGGAGACAACCTCAACACTAGGCAATCTTGACTGCCGATCAGCAATAGCGTTTGCCTATATAGTTTCCATTAACATCTACAAAAAGGTAAAGATGAACTATTAGCCTACTGATTATATTGGATAAACAATCTAGAAAAAGGAACATTAAACAAACTGGGAACAAAGGCAGATTGGATAACTGGTACTAACAATTGTTAACAAACCTCAGAAATACAGGCAGCCATGCACGTTAACAATATATGATGTGACATGTACAGAGTGTTGGAAAAAGAAGGACAAAACTCTTGCTGAAGGAATGTACGGGGACTTACAACTGCATCTCTAGCCGCGACACTCAAACTGTTCTTGCTGCTGGTATGGCAGACCATGAAGGCTAACATGGCATCCACTTCAGTGGGTTTGGCATCTTCATCAACTTGGAGCTCTACAACCTCAGTGACTTCAGTGGGTTCGGCATTGTTGCTCTTGTTCTGGTGCTGATGATGTTCCAAATGCATGAATCAAACTTAAAGAATAATGGGACTTGCCACGAGAGACAGACGGAAGTGAAACAATAATGGAAAGTAGAAGAATGAAGAGGTTACATTCGAAGCGTGTTGACACTTACATATGAATGCAACTGCGCAACGTAGCAGCGTGATCCTGTTGTTGAAGGTAACAAGACTCTGCCCCGGTTTAGCTTGTTCTTCTTAGAAACCTTCTACATGAGATGTATGTGTTAGTCTCCATCATAAGTTTACACCGCTGTGCATCAATCATGTTGGAGACAGGAAAGCACACGAAGTGAAATTACCCTGTGGTGTGCTTTTGACCACTTGTCAACAAGTCGGCACCACTGTGCATCAGTCATGCTAGAGACAGGAGAGGTTGTGCAGATCTCATTTGCAGCGATGCCAACAAAGTATTTCTGCTTCAACTTATACCGCATCTGCCATATGGATTTCTGGAATACACTGCTACAATCATCTGTTGTTGGCTGCTGCCTAGTGTCAATTGCTAACCTTCCTTGGTGATTATAATCCAAATCAGACTTACATGTAAGAGTTGAATGTACAACAGCGACTAGTAGGTAGGCACTCACAGATAGCCTTCTCATGCCACCATCAAAAAGTTCATGTTGTTCTTTGTATTCTTTCCAATGGGTCAAGATAGGAACTTGAGACCTAACAACAACACCAGCCTCTGATGAAAACTTGGGGCAGCTTGCGCCGGAACATGGGGCCTTTTCTTCCCCTCAAGAACAGAGATGTGCATCCTTGTCCCCATAGCTTTGTTCATCCTGTCAAGCAAAACTCCCCATGTTGCTTCCCTCGCCTTCCTCCGGCCACCTCTGTGTAGGTGCTGCAGAGATTTCATTTAAATTATCATCATTCATCAAATATGAAACCATGAGTGCTAAAAAGCTTCAGGGTCAACGAACCAACCTTCATCTTCAATGATGGCATTACCCTCATCTTAACATCGTGCCTAGTATCTGAAAGGACTTGAACAACCATTAAAGTGCTCATTATAGGTAGTGTTTTTTGGTACTGCTGGAGATTCTTCCTGCACAGCATTGTCACCACCGCAACTGTTTTCTGCAATTGGCTGCAACCCTTCATGCACTGGCCGTTGAGGTGCTCCTGCAATGTCCAACCTTTTTCGTATCCTTGATGAAGATTTCCGCGTGACATGTGTTGGTGGGATTGACCTCACCCTCTTGGATTGTCTTCCTCCAAGACCCAGGGCAACACTTGTTGTCCCCACCTCCTACGCCCAGGGCCCTGTAGATTTCCAAAGGCATAACTTGTAAGCATGTCAATAAATTAGAAGCACTTGTAAGGAGTGGAAATATGTAGTCACTGCATTGGAAAAAAATATTGCTGCTTGTAACCATAGGAAATATCTAGTTCACGCATCCCCCGCCCCACAGCCCAATACAGAAGATGCACCTCATTTCGTAGGGGTGTCCGCTCCTCCTCTAAGTCTGTATCATCATCTCCATTGTCGGGCTCTTCTTGAGGGATGTAATCTGCATCACTGCTAGACCTTCTCCCCTTGCTGCCTTCACTACAATCCTTTAAAGTTGTTTTTCTTCCAGTACTAAGAGCTGCTCTTAATTCAGGCAATCCACTCGCCTTCAATACTCTATTATTCTCCCTGATGTTGGCATCCCGTGCCATTTCATAAGCACGGTCAATCGGTTCACGATGTGTAGGTTCTAACATGTTTGAAACAGATTTAAAGCGTTAGGGAGCATGCTAGAACTTCCAATCCCGAACTGTGGATGAATATGTCCCTACCTAGAACCACAGACCGTTTGAAGTAGGTTTTTCCAGGAAAGGCATTAAGAGATGCATTTATAGCAGACAATCTATTCTACGCTAATACTCTGTAATTCTCCTGATGCGGGCGTGCCATTGCATTTCGTATTCATGGCAATCCCATTCACTTTGTGTAGGTTCTAACATGTGTGAAACAGATTTGAAGTGTTAGGGAGCTAGGTTGATTACATATTTATGCTTGGAAGTTGGAAGTAGAATGCAGAGCCACTAGAATCTGCAATCCCGAACCGTGTCCCTACCTAGAATGACACAAAAGGTAGATGGATTTTGCATACCTCTTGCTGCTTGGCCTCGGGTTTTGACCATTGTGAATTGTCGAGGTAGCTACGCGTCAAAGATGGTGTGGCTGCTACAATGTTGTAGTCGTCGTCGACGTTGACGGGCGTCGTCGAAGGGGTAGCAGATCTGGTGCGGCGGTTGTTGCGGACAGGGAAGCAGATCCCGTTTCACGGTAGTGGCTGAAGTGGAAGCAGCTCCGGTGTGGCGGTAGTAGCCGACGGGGAAGCAGCTCCAGTGCGGCGGTAGTGGCGGACGAGGAAGCAGATACGGTGCGGCGGTAGAGGCAGACGGGGATGGAGATCTGGTGCGGCAGTAGCGGCCGTCGGGGAAGCAACTCCGGTGCGGCGGTAGTGGCAGACGGGGAAGCAGCTCCAGTGCGGCGGTAGTGGCGGACGGGGAAGCAGCTACGGTGCGTGCAGTATCGTCGACGAGGTTGAAGCTCCAGCGCGGTGGTCTCTGGTGGAGCAGAGGGGTTGAGTGCCGGCGCAGAGGGGAAAGGCGAGAGAGATTGAGCGGAAAGGCGAGAGGTGGAGAATGGATCGAAAACTCGAAAAGGGGCAGAGGATATGGGGCGCCTGAGCGAGATTGTCACAAATACCCTTTTGAGTTTAGTTCCCGTCGAAGCGGTGTGGCTTTTGCTTGAGGGGTACAAGGGACATTTCAAGCGAAAAGTTTTCGGCTTTGGCGGCAGAGTTGCCGCATCCATCAATTTCGGAGCGTGGTGTCCCCTCTGATGCATGGACCACACATGTTGGTCTTCTTAGAATGCGTTATGAATTCCGTGCCCATTTCTTGTGAACAGACTCTTTCTCTTTTTAATCTCCGATTTGAAATTTGGATTTGTCTTAATGACTTGATTCTTTTTGTAAAGTGAATCTAAAATGAAGCTCGATCCAATCGTTGCTCTGTGTCACTCTCTTTCTATGGAAATGCACTCTTTTTCGAAAATGCCATGGTTCTTTTCACTCTAGCTTTTGCCATGAATGTGGAAACATACACATCAAAGTCAGTAGTGTTCATCACACACAGATGCATATGGAAGCACTTGCGCTCATCACCTAACAGAAGATTACTCACGCCTACATTCTACCTCAACGCATAACCAACTCCCATGGCAACAAGGGCTACAGCCAGCAGACAGAAGAAAATCTTAGATTGGGTTAATTTCTCCAGCTTTGCTTCCAATCCGTTGCTCTTAAGCATGGCACCACCTGCTGCAGGGCTCCCAGCAGCATGAATTTGCTACATGGATTGAACTACTTGAATCTCTTCTTCATCAACAAAACGTAGGTGGACCATCTTTTCTTTAATCAAATCATTCAAGTAACCCCTCTACCATGTGAAGTAGCCACACCACTGAATAAACAAGAAACCCTTGCTTAAACCCTATCACAGATCTGAAAGCACCAAAACCAAATCAATGCTAAATCCACTAACCGGACATTTAAAATACACCCGACCGACGTTCTCATTCTCTTTCCTCGATCTGGCCTCACGCATCCTTGCCCTCTTGCAGGTTCGGCACATCATCATTGGCAAGCCAGTCTCCTCCCCAACAAGCGAGGGCATTTGCTTTCTTCCAGATGAGGACTCTGCAACATGCGACATCTTTCCACGCTGGTGGCAATGGCGGGCGGTCAGACTGGCCAGATTCCAGTGGCAATGGCAGGCGGCGAGCAGAGAAGCAGCAGTGAGCCGCGTCTGCCTAAAGGATAAGGCAGGGATAGAAGGGTCCTTTGGCGTGGGATGTGCCAAGACACGTCAACAACCTAGGCATAAACGCATTGTGAGAGTGAAATACTGAATGGATGGAAATTACTTAAATATCCCTGAGCGTCTCCCCCTTTCCCTGCATACTCCTCCCTTCCTCTTTCAACTGCGGCAAACAAGGCGAGCGGAATGATCCCCATCGAGCTAACCAGCGACAACGACTCCGACTCGGGCATGGGTTTCCCCAAGGTGGCAAATCTGTCGATGCCGGCCAAACGCCCCCATGGACGCCCCCTGAAGGCTGAGTCGCGCCCCTCGTCCTCGCCATCGGCCAAGCGCCCCCTTTGTCGCCCGCCGAAGGCAGACAGGACCTTCTCGGCCTCACCACCAGTCAAGCGTCCCCGTAGTCGCCCGCTGAAGGCATACTCGCCCTCGTCGGCCTCCCCGCCGGCCAAGTGCCCTCGTGGTCAGCCGCCGACGGCAAAGTCGCCGTCCTCCCACGCGCCGCTGGCCAAAGGTCGACGCGGACGCCCGCCGAAGACAAATGCGGCTTGCGTCGCCTCGCCGCCGTATAAGTGGGCCCGCGGCCAGCCACCGAACAAGGCGTCGTCCGAGGCCAAGATGTCTGCATGCATCGACGACTTCTCCACCAGCCACGATGACTCCAACAAATCCTTTGACGAATTGGAGTTCATGAGGGAGCGCATGCACGAGATAGGTGATAAACTATACGAGAAGAGCAAGACGCTTGCAAAAGCACAAGCCAAGATTGCTGCACTTGAAGATGAACTTGGGATTTGGAAATCGAAAGCAAAAAAAAGGCAGAGGGCACTTGTGGAAATGCAAAGGAGTGATGTGGATGGGTAGTCACTAACAATAACTGTCATGTTATTTTGGTGATGTGGAATTGGTAGATGCTAGTGTGATGTATGAATTTAGGAAGTTCCTATCTATGAATTTAGGTTGGTCGGGAGCTCCGCCAGCGATGACCGGTGCTGCCGCCTCACCTCCATTAGTGTGCTGGCGTCGTCGACGATGTCGCGGAATGCCGAGCGTGTGGGCATCGACGAGACGGAGCAGGAAGTTGCACGGGAACAGCAACCGTCTTCACACCAAGGGATTGCATGGTGTGCTCACCCGTGAGATTTTTGCTCAAAAAGATTGAGAGTGGAGAGTGGCGAGTGTAGTTTGTCGATGTCATCCATGTCGTACCTCAACTTATATAAATGAAATACCTAGTCGATGTGTCCTCACCGGCAGGAGGGCCATGGTTTGTGGGCCACATATGTCAGTGGCTGTTCGGTGGAAACAACTGTCGTGTCCGCAATTCTTCCTTGAGGACACGCGACGCATTTCCCTCAATTCATCCCATCAAAACCGGGGGTTTTCTCCCATTGGCAATGCTTGAAGCAATAGCAAGTTAAAGTACTAATTAAAGTAGCATAAGATGTCCATTAATCATACATATATATTTACATTGGCCACAAGATCCTTGGACCTCATGAAGCAAAAGCAGCAGGAAATTAAAGAAATACATACACTACACTTCTTCAATCTAAAATTAGCCACAAGAACCACTTCATTTCACCACACATCCGACAATCCTCACTGCAATACTGTCTCCATGACCATTCTAGAGCCACTCCGCAATCCTCGCCTGTGCACGGAAGATCGGCTCGCGGCGGTGCCGGCGCCACGCGAATGGACCTGCACCGCCACCTTCTCTAGACCACATGCGTGGCCTCGCCGCCAGTCAAGCGTCCCCGTGGTCGCCCGCTGAAGGCATACTCGCCCTCGTCGGCCTCCCCGCCGGTCAAGCGCCCTCGTGGTCAGCCGCCGATGGCAAAGTCGCCGTCCTCCCACGCGCCGCTGGCCAAAGGTCGACGCGGACGCCCGCCGAAGACAAATGCGGCCTGCGTCGCCTCACCGCCTCATAAGTGGGCCCGCGGCCAGCCACCGAAGAAGGTGCCGTCCGAGGCCAAGATGTCTGCATGCATCGACGACTTCTCCACCGGCCACGACGACTCCAACAAATCCTTTGACGAATTGGACTTCATGAGGGAGCGCATGCACGAGATAGGTGATAAACTATACGCGAAGAGCAAGACGCTTGCAAAAGCACAAGCCAAGATTGCTGCACTTGAAGATGAACTTGGGATTTGGAAATCGAAAGCCAAAAAAGGCAGAGGGCACTTGTGGAAATGCAAAGGAGTGATGTGGATGGGTAG
The DNA here is from genome assembly GCA_032594955.1 of Panicum miliaceum. NCBI lineage: Eukaryota > Viridiplantae > Streptophyta > Magnoliopsida > Poales > Poaceae > Panicum > Panicum miliaceum. The sequence goes on along the minus strand of CM064056.1, from coordinate 41,784,176 downwards.
TCACTGACAATAACTGTCATGTTATTTTGGTGATGTGGAATTGGTAGATGCTAGTGTGATGTATGAATTTAGGAAGTTCCTATCTATGAATTTAGGTTGGTCGGGAGCTCCGCCAGCGACGACCGGTGCTGCCGCCTCACCTCCATTAGTGTGCTGGCGTCGTCGACGATGTCGCGGAATGCCGAGCGTGTGGGCATCGACGAGACGGAGCAGGAAGTTGCACGGGAACAGCAACCGTCTTCGCACCAAGGGATTGCATGTTGTGCTCACCCGTGAGAGTTTTTCTCAAAAAGATTGAGAGTGGAGAGTGGCGAGTGTAGTTTGTCGATGTCATCCATGTCGTACCTCAACTTATATAAATGAAATACCTAGTCAATGTGTTCTCACCGACAGGAGGGCCATGGTTTGTGGGCCACATATGCCAGTGGCTGTTCGGTGGAAAGAACTGTCGTGTCCCCAATTTCTTCCTTGAGGACACGCGACGCATTTCCCTCAATCTATCCCATCAAAATCGGGGGTTTTCTCCCATTGGCAATGCTTGAAGCAATAGCAAGTTACAGTACTAATTAAAGTAGCATAAGATGTTCATTAATCATACATATATATTTACATTGGCCACAAGATCCTTGGACCTCATGAAGCAAAAGCAGCAGGAAATTAAGGAAATACATACACTACACTTCTTCAATCTAGAATTAGCCACAAGAACCACTTCATTTCACCACACATCCGACAATCCTCGCTGCAATACTGTCTCCATGACCATTCTAGAGCCACTCCGCAATCCTCGCCTGTGCACGGAAGATCGGCTCGCGGCAGTGCCGGCGCCACGCGAATGGACCTGCACCGCCACCTTCTCTAGACCACATGCGTGGCCCTCCGGTGAATCCTGAAACACTCCCTGAACATGTCATCGCGGACCCCCGCTGGCCGCGGCCATGTGTTGTCAACAACCATCGCCGCCTGTCCCATGTACTGCCTAGCAGTAGCGTCGACACCGGCGCCATAATTGGCCATGTACAGGAGGACGGCGGCCACATAGGCCGCCACTTCATAGCCGTCCGCGGCAGTGCGCTCGATATTCTCATCAAGGACTGCCAGGTGCGTGATCATAGGTCCACAGAAGACAACATTCACCCCATGAATGAAGCTGGCCTCCAGATTGCCGAGTTGAGCCAGGCGAGCAACAAAGGTTTGGTAGGCATCGGGGGTGTGCCACGCCATGTCGGTCAACCCTGCTACGTTGATGCGCCAGGCGACTTCAGGGTTGCGGCACACAAGGTGCATGCGGCGGCAGGTTGCTCGAAGCGCGCGGAGGTCGTCCATTGGCCACTCCGAGGTCGCAGCGAGGTGGCCTTCGATCTGAATGGCCACATCGGTAGGGAGATCAGCTATCAGCGACAACCGGGGATGCATGGCCGCCATGAGTGCTGGCGGCGTCGATGACGTCGCGGAAGCAGGAGCGCGAGACAAGGTCACGCCTGAGGGCGTGGATGGAGCTGCGGCACGTGGATGGCGGCGAGCCGGAGAGCGGGATAGGCGTAGCGGTGTGTGGATGACGGCGAGCCAGAGCGGTGGATAGGTCGCGTGGACTGCGATGAGCCCTAGTGCTCGAGGGGGGCGAGCTAAGCTACAATTCGAGTTCTTGGTCGAGATCTTGAATGCTTTGCCACTTGAGTGCATTGCCACTTGCTTGGAAGTTCAGGCGATGCCGTGTCTTGGGGGGATGGAAACCTCGTTGGGAAGGTGCACGGTACAGGAATCGTCGCAGCCTTTCCAGCGATTGGAGAGGAAAAAGATCGGGGAAGATCTAGCGGGCTTTTTCCTCTTCCTGGGCCGGATCCAGCGGCATAGTCAATGCGTCGCGTCACTTCCTTGTGGGCCATTGCTTGTTGGCCCGATAGGTCAGTGGCTGTTGGGTGGAACCACCCCTTTGCCTTGGGGTTTTTCTCCATTGCCTCTCCCGTCGACAGGAGGTCCAGGCGGCGCCGCACCCCGGGAGGTGCGCCGGGCCCTAACAAGTGGGACCCACATGTCAATCTAATAGTAGACACCCGAGGAAAAGGCGCCTCCTGGTCAGCGCGTCGGCCTACGCGAGGGGAAGGCGCGCCTCCTGGTCGGCGCATCTCGTCACTTGCTTGTGGGCCATGGCTTGTTGGCTTGATATGTTAGTGGCTGCTGGCTGAAAAAAACTGCCGAGTCCCCACTTTCTTCCTTGAGAAGCCGAACCGCACCGGGGCCTTTTTGCCTTCTTCCCCCAAACTGTCCCATCAAAGGTGGGGTTTTCTTCCATCGCCGCCCACATCTCCTTCTTCAACCTCCCATCGCCGCCCGCATCCATCTCTCCCACCTTCATTGCGACAATGGCGAGCCGCAAACAGGCGCGTGATGCACAAGATGAGTTGTCGCAAAGACCAGCGATGACCTCTAGGCCGTCAGTGAGGCGGCGCGGCTCATCATCCACCACGGGGAGCAGCCCGCCAGTCATCAATGCCCCGCCCGCCTCGCTTGTCGACGACGTGGCCGACAAGCTCGGAATAGAAGACGTGCCACCGGCTTTGAAAAACTCACTGCCGCCCACAGGAACCAACGGGATGATGCAGCGCCAGCCATCGATGCGGTGCCCGCCATAGTATCAACACTCTGGTCATTGAAGTCCTGAGGAGACTCTGGTCAATGAGCGCCAACCACAGACCGTTTGAAGTTGGTTTTTTCTAGGAAAGGCATTAAGAGATGCTTTTATAGCAGACAATCTATTCTACGCTAATACTCTGTAATTCTCCTGATGCGGGCATGCCGTTGCATTTCGTATTCACGACAATCCTGTTCACTTTGTGTAGGTTCTAACATGTGTGAAATAGATTTGAAGAGTTAGGGAGCTAGGTTGATTACATATTTATGCTTGGAAGTTGGAAGTAGAATGCAGAGCCACTAGAATCTGCAATCCTGAACTGTGTCCCTACCTAAAATGACACGGAAGGTAGATGGATTTTGCATACCTCTTGCTGCTTGGCCTCGGGTTTCGACCATTGTGAATTGTCGGGGTAGCTGCGCGTCGAAGATGGTGCGACTGCTACGATGCTGCGGTCGTCGTCGTCGTTGACGGGCATCGTCGAAGGGGTAGCAGATCCGATGCGGCGGTAGTTGCGGGCGAGGAAGCAGATCTCGTGTGGCGGTAGTGGCTGCAGTGGAAGCAGCTCCGGTGCGGCGGTAGTGGCCGACGGGGAAGCAGCTTCGGTGCGGCGGTAGTGGCAGACGCGCAAGCAGCTCCGGTGCGGCGGTAGTGGCAGACGGGGAAGCAGCTCCGGTGCGGCCGTAGTGGCGGACGGGCAAGCAGATCCGGTGCGGCGGTAGTGGCCGACGGGGACGCAGCTCCGGTGCGGCGGTAGTGGCGGACGGGGAAGCAGATCCGGTGCGGCGGTAGTGGCCGACGGGGAAGCAGCTCCGGTGCTGCGGTAGTGGCGGACGGGGAAGCAGATCCGGTGCGGCGGTAGTGGCGGACGGGGAAGCAGATCCGGTGCAGCGGTAGCGGCCGACGGGGAAGAAACTCCAGTAAGGCGGTAGTGGCCGCGGGGAAGCAGCTCCGGTGCAGCGGTCATGGCAGAAGGGGAAGCAGATCTGGTGTGGCGGTAGTGGCCGACGGGGAAGCAGCTCCGGTGCGCTCAGCGTCGTCGACGGGGTTGAATCTCCAGCGCGGTGGTCTCCGGTGGAGCAGAGGGGTCGAGTGCCAGCGTAGAGGGGAAAGGCGAGAGAGATTGAGCGGAAAGGTGAGAGGTGGAGAATGGATCGAAAACTCGAAAAGGGGCAGAGGATATGAGGCGCGCGAGCAAGATTGTCACAAATACCCTTTAGAGTTTGGTTACCGCCGGAGCGGTGTGGCTTTTGCTTGAGGGGCACAAGGGACATTTCGAGCGAAAAGTTTTCGGCTTCGGCGGCAGAGTTGGCGCCAGGTGAAAATTTCAGAGCGTGGTGTCCCCTCTAACGCATGGACCCCACATGTCAGTCTTCTTAGAATGCGTTATGAATGTCGCGCCCATTTCTTGAGAACAAGACTCTTTCTCTTATTAATCTCCAATTTGAAATTTGGATTTGTCTTTCTCCCTCGTACAACATCGAAATGACTTGATTCTTTTTGTAAAGTGAATCTAAAATGAAGCTCGATCCAATCGTTGCTCTTTGTCACTCTCTTTCTATGGAAATGCACTCTTTTTTGAAAATTCCATGGTTCTTTTCACTCTAGCTTTTGCCATGAATGTGGAAACATACACATCAAAGTCAGTAGTGTTCATCACACATAGATGCATATCGATGCACTTGCGCTCATCACCTAACAGAATATTACTCACGCCTACATTCTACCTCAACGCATAACTAACTCCCATGGCAACAAGGACTACAGCCAGCAGACAGAAGAAAATCATAGCTTGGGTCAATTTCTCCAGCTTTGCTTCCAATCCGTTGCTCTTCAGCATGGCACCACCTGCTGCAGGGCTCCCAACAGCCCTTTGCCATTTGAAGTAGCCACACCACTCCCAATAGCTTGGACTTCTTGAATCTCTTCTTCATCAACAAAACGTGGGTGGACCATTGTGACAACCCTGGTGATTAAAATTTCAAAATCAATGTCATTAGCCTAACTCTATGTTTTAAACCAACTAATGAGAGGGTGGAAAGAATTTAAAACGGGTTCAGTTGGAATTCAAATTAAATTTGGGCACATTTGGACACAATTGAAACTTTTAAAAATAACTTTGAAACCATAAGCCAAATGAAATTTTGCCTGAAACCAAAGTTGTAGAACTTTTTATTTTGAGCAACTTTCGTGTTCAAAAGTTTTTGAAATTCAAATCAGAAAGAGGAGAAAACGCCCTGTTTGCACCCAGCCCCCTGAACTTTTTCGAATTTTTGCATTCCAGTCCCTCTGCTCTGCCGCGCCGCGCGCACGCGCCCGCCCGCCGCGCGCCAGGTGGCCGGCGTCGCCTGACCGGCGCGGAGCGCCAGGCCAGTGGCCGCCGCACCACCCCGCCACGGCCGGCTTTGCCCCGCCCCGACGCCGCGCGCCCAGTCCCCGCCCGCGCGTGCGCTGCCGCGCCCAGGCCGCCGCCCGCTCGCCCAGTGGCCGCGCTCCGCCGTGCCGCCCCGGCCCCCGCGCCCCGCCAGTCGCCGCGCCTGCCCTCCACCCGAGCCGCTGCCGCTGCTGCCTCCCCACTCCGCGCCCGGCACTATCTCACCGCGCCCACGCCACAATCGCGGCCGCCCAGTCACCGCGCCCGCTCGCCGCACGCCGCGCCGGCGTTCTGCCGCCGCCCGCCGCGCCCAGTGCACGCCGCTGCCGTGCCCCGCCCCGCGCGTCACCCAGGCATCTCCACGCCCCCTCCTGTCCCTACAAAAACGCCACCCCGACCGCCCGCGCGAAGCCCCGCCACCAGAACGCCTCGCCGCGCCATCGCCGCCGCCGAGCACCACCCGCCCGTGGGCAGCCCTCCACAGCCGCCCACTGCCCAAACCAAGCACCCAGCCACCACTACATCACCCCACCGCAGCTCACCGACCCACCCAACGCCACCCAGAGCCACCGGAGCGCCGCCGCCCGCGCTGCCGTCGCCGCCGCCGCCCCTGCTCGCCGTGGACAGCACGACCCCGACCCCCTCCGTCCAAGCCGAGCCCCGGAGTAGCTTCCCCATGCACCAGTGAAGCTCACCGACCGGACCACGCCGCCCCAAGCCCGCCGGAGCACCGCCGTCGACGCGAGCCGCGCCGCCGCCGCCTCTGCTCCAACGCCGGCGAGCCCTTCCCGGCCGTCCCCCACCTGGACAACACCCCCACAAGGTAGCCCTCGCACCCCTGAACCTTCCCCGACCCCCGCCCCTCGCCGCCGGCGAGCCCCCTCGCCGGAATTTCGGCCGGCCGCCGCACCCGAGCCGCCGAGGACCCAATTGCAAGGATTTAAATCTTTAGAAGGGTCTGAGCGTAAGATTCAAGGACCTAGTTGTAAAAGAAAATTTCAAACCTAGATTCAAATTCAGTGAACTTGTAAAATTCGTATAAAATCGTAGAAAATTCAGAAAAATGCAAACTCAACTGTTCTGGAATCCTCAGAACAAACTCTACCACTTTTGTTACAAAAGTTTTCTCAGAATCTCAAAATATTTTGCTCTACATTAAATAGAAGCTTTAATGGACATATTTTATACCCACTGTTCTAGAACAATGCTGACCCTAAATTTTGGGCAGTGAACTAGTTGCTGGATGATTAGGACTGTGTAAAAAGATCAGGCACAAATTTCATCTCTAGATTTACTGTTTGTTAAACTTAGTTTTAATTCATGTGTAAGTAAAATGTTTTATCCCTGTAGTTAGGTGGTGAGTCACCCATTGAAATTTTTCCTATGATAATGTATTGGTACCTAGAAGCCAGAGAAAAATTAGGAGACTTTTTATCTCACAGTAACCTATTTATTTGAATTATGTGCTAATAACATACATTAAGTCAAGAAAATAGTATCTTAGCTTGGAAAATCCCCAAATTATTACTGGGAGTTACACTAGGGTAGAGGTTGCTGTGTAAAAAGTTTCATGGACAAAAACCCTATGTAGGGTCCTGTAAAAAAATGAATCTTTAAAAAGCCTAGGTGTAGAATGTCATATTTTCTATGCTCTGAATACTGCATAATAAATCCTACAAAAATTACAGTAGCTTCTGCATGCTTAAGTGAAAGCTCTGTAAAAATCTTAGACTCATTTGTTACACCAGTTGTTCTGTACAAAAAGAACAAGTGTCTAACAGCAACAATGAAATCTATTTTTCGGAATTAATCTGTTACATAAAATTGGCTGAAAATTTTACAGTAAGCACACCTTTCCTTGATGTGCCTAAATCCAAAATTTCATGACCAGAAATTATCCCTTGTAGTAATGACTCTCAAATCGTAATCAAGTGCTATTTCCACAACTTAAACTGTGCACTCATGTAGAATCGACGACTCTCGCCGACGGAACCTACGAGCTGGTGCCCGCGTCCGAGAGTGAACAGCGCGAAGCTCAAGCAAATCTAACTGAAGCTTTTGAAGACCCGAGCCCAAGTTCGGAAGATCCCCAAGCGAACTGCGAAGGCAAGCCCCGGAGCATAACCCATTCTTTCCGAAATTATGCAACTCTTTACTCCTTGCTTGTGCATTAAGTTTATAGGAGTTGGATGAAAACTTAGTTGCATGATGTCAGGAACCCTTGCGTGAAAACTAGAGGTAAGGTTCGATAGAATGCTGTGCTAATAGGACTCCGGTAAAAGTCGAGTGATTTCCTGTCACTCGCGAGAAAATAGGAGTTGAATGACTACTACACGCTGCAATCATAAGGACACGGACGGGTTATGTAACGATGGTTACGATTGAGGCCCGTCTGTCTAGTGAAAAATGCTAAGGCCGCAGGGTGTGGTAGTGATGGTTAAGTCTTTGAACGTACTAAACACATGCCGAGATTATGGGAATCGGTAAGCTTAAGTACCTGATTGGCCCGGCAAGGGGACGGCATCCTACCCTTTGAACTTCGGTCCCATGTGCATATGGCGAGTGCAGAGAGTGGTCACGACCCGGCGCCGAACCGTGGCGTGGGGCTCTTGTACTCTCGGAGGGTAGCCCCGATCCACGACCCGGAAAGAAAGGGGAAAAGTTGCACGTGTGACTCTAGGGAGTAACCACGTGACGTGTGTTTGGGTTTCCCTTGCAAGGTTAAGAAATTCGATTCGAATCGTCCGTTTCTCACGGCTATTGAGACTGCTTAACCATTTTTACCCACAGAGTAAGAAGAGGAACAAAGATGATGAATGAACTGGTTGGATGGAAAGTTTAATGCTTCACCATGTATGCTTTAGATAGCTGCTTACCTAGACTGGCTAACGAAACTAGAACCTTGAGCTAAAAGTTGAAAGTAAGGACCCACTTGTAGATGCTTTTCGGCAAAACAAACCCCTGAGCCAAAAAGCCTTGCATATCTAGAGTCGGTGGAGTAGTTCCCACTACACGGGTAAGTCTTGCTGAGTATTAGTATACTCAGTCTTGCTTGTGACTCGTTTTCAGGTGAGCCCTTTGAAGACATGATTGCTAGCTTGACTTGGCCCTGCACTCTTCCCCCTGGTTGGTCGGTGGAATGGGATGCGCCCCCGTCCAACGGAGATAAGGCCGAGTGATGTCTCGTACGGGCTTCATCGAGACATCCTGTATCGTCGAGTAGTTTCCGTTGTTTATTTCCGCTGCAATTTAACTCTGAAGAACTTATTTATGTTAATTGAAGTACTTGTTTTCTAAACTCAGGACTAGGTCTGTAATATTGACTTATGCAAATGATGTAATACTTGCTGGAATGTGGTATTCTCTGGGCTCATCGTCGCATGAGCATTTGTATGTACGGCGCTCGATCCGTTCACCGTGGTTGTATCGGGAGGTTATACCCGACAGACCAGTGGATTACTCCGTTTGAAGTGTAAGGTTAACCGAGGATGCCTTAATGGTGATGGTTAATACACTTGAGCCGGATTAATTCAGGTGGTTCTGCCACAGCTGGTATCAGAGCCGTAGCTGGTGCCACAGCTGGCAACAGCGGACACCAGAGCCGGAATACATACGCCAGAGAATGCTACAAGCCTTAAAAACTCATTTTACTAAAACTTGACTAGAAGGTTGTGTTGCGAAATGCGTTGGTACGTTAAGGATGGTGCCTAGTTTGTAAAGCCCTAAGGGATTATGGGAAAGTTACTAGGTGGCTATCTAACTTCTATATATATTATCAACTGACTTCCAGCACATTATTTTCTGTCAAAACTTACTTTCATGCACAACCGACCCTAAATTCTGTAACGACGCACTCGTCGCTAAGGTAAGAAGGTAAGGATCCTCAGCCAACTGAGGGAGCTTGGCCTTCCTGTCGGTGATGCGAACCGAACGCTGCCCTCAAGCAGTGGCTTACTTGAGGTGCTGCCAATATGCCAACTGTTAGTTGAACATATTGGGAGTAGAAGGTTCGGCGCAGGGTATGGCGATCGCTGTTCATACCCCCGTCTCATGACGGTACCCCCGTGAATACGCTATCTCGATAGCGTATGTTAACGTCGTCTGTACGGCGGAAATTGTACAGATATCGTTTCTATAAGTAAACGGTAATGAATGCGGACGCTTTCATGAGTGCTGGCATGAAAGGTTCATGATATATAAATGCTTGTCGATTTTCTGCAGGTACACTAACCGCGATTACGATAAGTTAAGGAACGATTAGAAAGACTCGACTAGCTATTATAGCGAGAGCCGTATTGTGTAAGCCACCGAAACTATCTTCGTAAGACCAAAGCTATTTGGCGATTATTTTATTTTGTGAGGACGAATAGGACGTGCATACATCATGAACATGTGTATCTGAAATCAAAAATGCGATGTATGAGAGTGGTAGGGTTCTTGCGTATCTAAAGCATGGTTGCATAAGGATTATCTAGAGAAACTGTCCCAAATCTGCCACGACAGAAAAGAGCGAATTATTGACCAAAGAAAATGACCCTTTCTGATAAAGTTCATGTTGAAGAAATTGTTCCAAATCTTGTGCCCTATCTTCTGTTCAAAAATGAAAAATTCTGAACTTATGGATAATAAGAAATAACAGAAACCTTGGAGCGTCAGATTTCTGTCCAGAATAAGCACTTCTGCCTCTTAAATTTTTAGGCCCCCCTTCCCGCGGTTTTCTGCAAAAGAGCACAACACGAAACTTGTTCCAAATTCACCCAGGAAGCTTCTGTTAAAATTTGGTAAATTTTGGCTGGGTAGATTTTCCCTGGTGCATGAAACTCTAGCCTTCTGTTCACTGAAAATTCTGGGTAGACAGTAAGGTAAAACCTGAAAAGAAAGACCATCTTGGAGACCCAATTAGCTCTGGAGTTGACTAGAAAAGTTGTTCACAAATACCTTAGGAGTGACCTGGGGAAATTTGAGAATTTTTGGACGAGAACTGTGGGAGTTATGATTATTTTTGCACACTATACAGAATCTGTCCTTGTGCTGCTCACAGTTTTCGCTATCTCACTCCATTTGATCTTTTGTTCAGATGGCCGAGCCTGTTGAGATGATGGTGAATGAGGATGGACGCGTGCACTCGCAGTGTCTCCACTGGGAGGGCTTTCCCTCTATTTTGTGGGATGTTCTGCGTACCGCGGGCTATCTAATTCCCCCACGTTACGCCGGACTGGAGTTTGCAGAAAATGGAGTTACCCAGTGCCGTGTCAACGTGACTATCTTTCCGCACCCGCTACACCCGGAGTGGCCCGCCTTGGAGCTTGAGGCTGTTGGTCGCCGTTTGGCCGATACTTGGGAGCTTGCAGCCATGAGGGCGCTCACCACATTTTGTGCGCAGCGTCCCGAGGTTGTCACACTCACTCCCATTGGATTGTTTCCTGCTGCCCAGGACAACGACCCCTTTTGGCTCAACAGGGTGCAGCACGCACAGTATTTGGTAGACTTCCATGCCCAGGAGACTATCCATACCTCCGTGCGGTGCATGAGTGCACTCTACCGACTTCAGACTCTCCAGAGTCAGGCACTCGAGCAGCTCACTGATCTTGCTCAGGCCTACCATATGATGGCAGATACCAGGGATGAGCAGATAAAGGAGCTCAGTCAGGATCTTGAGGACAGAGATGCTCAGATTGGCCAACTTGAGGGCCAAATCCAGGAGCAGGACACTCTCATGGGTGAGAGAGATACCACGATAGCACAGTTGGAGGAGCAGCTCCATGATCTGAACCTTGAGTTGGAGGATGCTAATGAGCATATTCAGTGGCATCATGATCAGAATGACCATCCCCATGAGGACGACATGGAGGAGGATGAGGAGGAGCCACAGGAGATTGATGGTATCTCAGGTATGGATTTCGAGGGTGAGGTACCACAGGCACCTCAGATGGGAGCCCACTCTCCGGCTCACAGCGAGTCGTCTGTCAACGACTTGGATGATTTCTAGAGGACGACCTAGGAGGACTTTTGCACATACTCCTCGATAGGGTAGCCTAACTTTTGGCAAGTGTTGTAATAGGCTAACTAGGAGTTGAGTAACTCTTTTGTGTTGGGTACACCTGAACCATGTGGATACCCTCAGCCTGTAAGGAACGGCGATAAAACTTGGTGATTTCGTTGTAAGTTGGTAAACGACGGAATCCACAATCGCTGAGACTTGTCGGAATTTTCACCCATGTCTCCTTGCATTTCTTGGCTGAGTGTGAATACCAGACTTATGCTAAATTTTGTGATCTAGGTTCTCACAAAAATTCAGCATCATCGGACCTTGCTAGTTTAAGATATAGGCGAAACAGTACCGATCAATCTGCTGAAAAACAGCTAAGACAGCAAGGCAAAGGAAGAGCCTTTCGACCACCTTAGCCATAGTTCTAGCACCGAAGTAAATACCAAAGTGGTGCGGTCCTAAATTCTCTGACTACCACAAATGTTTGAGATGTTTTGGATGGACCCACAGCAGGCTATGATTTTTCTCGTAGCAAACAGAGATTTTGTTCATACTTCTGGCTCAGACTTCGGAAGTCTATGACTACCCCATTTATTTATGAAGTCAAGGAAGTAATATGGATCGCGTTGCTAATGGTAACCTTTCACGTTTCAGATGGTTGGATCAACACGTGGCAACCCCGAGGGTTTTGGTGCCGGTGGCAGCCGCTCGCGACAATCGCCACCACCCCCGCCCAGTTTGGTGGAAGTGATGGCCGCTCAAACCGAGCTGCTACGTCAGATTGTGCAAGGGCAACACCAGCAGAGGGGTGGGCACCATGCTCACCAACCACAAGCTGCAGGATACACGGATTTCCTAGGGACCCAGCCTCCATTGTTCCATAAGACCGAGGAACCCCTGGACGCAGATGCATGGATTCGCACCATAGAATCCAAGTTCACACTACTTGTGGCCCCATGCTCAGAGGCCAACAAGGCTCGTTTTGCCGCGCAACAGCTTCGCGGTACCGCTCGACTGTGGTGGGATCACTATTTTGCGATGCTCCCGGCTGATCATGTGGTCGACTGGAACGAATTCAAGACCGCGTTCCGGGCACATCATATTCCCGAGGGTCTCTTGGAGAGGAAGTTGAATGAGTTTCTGGAACTTACCCAGGGCACCCGCACCGTGTTACAGTACGCCCAGGCGTTCAACAACCTATGCCAGTATGCGGGGTATCACGCTGATATGGATGCCAAGAAGCGTGATCGTTTCCGCCGAGGTCTGAATACCAAGCTCAAGGAACGTCTGAACTTAGCCAGGGCGGACACCTACAACGAGTTGGTCAATATGGCCATTACCCAGGAGGACTGTATCATGGCACACCGGGCAGAGAAGAAGAGAAAGGCACCCGCAGGACCATCAAGTGCCCAACCACCAAGGTATCGCATCGTGCAAAATACCGCACCCACAGCTCCACCAAGGGCCCCGCAGCCAGGAAGATGGATTGCCAGACCCCCACAGCAGCCAGGCATGGTACGACCCCCGATGCCTCCACAGAATGGTCCGAGGCCCATTCTTCAGCAGTCTCTTCGACCTAGCCCCGCAAATCGCTGTTTCAAGTGCGGGAGTTCCAGCCACTTCGCGCGAGAATGCCCTCAGCCTGGACAGCCCAACCAAGGTCAAGGATCCAACCCGAACGCCAAGAACAGGGGCAAGAGACAAACCCTGCAAGTCAAGCAAGGACGGATTAACTTCACCACGCTTGCAGAGCTTCCTGAAGGAGCCCCAGTGATGTCGGGTACATTCTCTATCCATAACAAGCCTGCAGTTATATTATTTGATTCTGGTGCATCGCATAGTTTCATAAGTGCAAAATTCGGTGCAAAAGTAGGCTTGGATGTTTGTCACACAAAAGGGTCATACATGATATCAACACCGGGTGGTAAAATTGCTTCAAACCAAATGGTCAGACAAGTACCAGTCAAATTGGGTAGTAAAACCATCGACACGGACCTTGTCCTTTTACCCCTTGACGGCATGGACATTATTTTGGGAATGAACTGGATGGCTATGCATGGAGTCACACTGGACCTTTCTTCCCGAGCCGTTGAGATAAATTCACCTAGTCACGGAGCCACTACCCTTTACCTACCATTCATAGATTGCACGAATTCCTGTGCTTATAAGATGGAAGGACTTAAGCTAGATGAGATTCTTGTGGTGAACGAGTATGCCGATGTTTTCCCGGATGACTTACCAGGAATGCCACCGGATAGGGATATTGAGTTCGTTATTGAACTACAACCAGGCACTGCACCTATATCCAAAAGACCATATAGGATGCCCCCTAAAGAATTGGCCGAGTTGAAACTTCAACTCCAGGAACTACTGGACAAAGGTTTTATTCGCCCTAGCGCGTCACCTTGGGGATGTCCAGCCCTATTCGTAAAGAAGAAGGATGACAGTTTGAGATTATGTGTGGACTACCGACCTCTCAATGCGGTAACAGTTAAAAATAAATACCCACTTCCTCGCATCGATGTACTCTTCGATCAATTAGCTGGAGCCAGAGTCTTCTCAAAGATTGATCTTCGCTCGGGATATCATCAGATCAAGATTCGCCCGTGCGACATTCCTAAGACTGCCTTCTCCACACGATATGGACTATATGAATTCTTGGTCATGTCCTTTGGACTCACCAATGCCCCTGCCTACTTCATGTATCTCATGAATTCGGTATTCATGCCCGAACTTGACAAATTCGTCGTAGTGTTCATCGACGACATTCTTATCTATTCCAAGGATGAGGAAGAGCATGCCAAGCACCTTCGCATTGTTCTTCAGCGACTCAAGGACCATCAGCTCTATGCTAAGTTTTCTAAGTGTGAATTCTGGTTGGATACTGTAAAGTTCTTAGGTCACACGATCTCCAGCGAAGGCATAGCTGTAGACCCCAGCAAGGTACAAGAGGTGATGGATTGGAAACCCCCTACCTCTGTTCATCAGATTCGCAGTTTTCTCGGCTTAGCCGGTTACTACCGTCGCTTCATCCCGGATTTCTCTCGAATTGCTAAGCCCATGACGGAACTATTGAAGAAGGAAGTAAAGTTTGTATGGAATGAGAAGTGTGAGGAAGCCTTCCATACTCTCAGAGAGCATCTGACCACTGCACCTGTGTTAGCTCAACCCGATAATACCAAGTCATTCGATGTGTATTGTGACGCATCAGGTACTGGTCTAGGATGTGTGCTTATGCAAGAGAATCGAGTGATTGCATATGCCTCACGAGCCCTTCGGCCCCACGAACAGAATTATCCCACGCATGACCTTGAGCTTGCAGCCGTCATTCACGCTCTGAAGATATGGAGACACTATCTCATGGGTACACAGTGCAATATCTACACGGATCATAAGAGCCTCAAGTACATCTTCACACAAGCCGATCTGAATATGAGACAACGAAGATGGCTAGAATTAATCAAAGATTATGACCTGGAAGTACACTATCACCCCGGTAAGGCTAATGTAGTCGCGGATGCACTAAGCCGCAAGTCCCATTGCCATTGCTTATCCATGGAGTCCTACCATGAGACATTATGTGCAGACATGAGGAAGCTGAATATGGAAATGGTTTCCCAAGGCACTCTAGATCACATCTCAGTTGAGCCCACTCTTCACGACCAAATCGTCATGGCACAACTACATGATGAAGGAATAAAGATCATCAAACAAAAACTCTCTCTAGGTGAGGAGAAGTATAAGTGTTTCCGCCAGGACCATAAGGGAGTTCTACGGTTCGAAGGTCGTATAGTCGTTCCGAAGAATCGTGAACTCCGCAAGCAAATTCTTGATGAGGCACACCTCTCCAAATTCTCTATCCACCCCGGCAGTAGCAAAATGTATCAGGACCTAAGGCAAAACTTCTGGTGGACTAGAATGAGAAGGGAAATTGCTACGTATGTCTCGGAATGTGACACGTGCCAGAGAGTAAAAGCTAGCCACTTAAAGGTAGCCGGTACACTTCAACCGATACCTATACCATCATGGAAATGGGAAGACATAAGTATGGACTTCATCGTTGGACTACCAAACACGTCCCAGAGACATGATTCCATATGGGTTATCGTTGATAGACTCACGAAGACGGCACATTTTCTTCCGATACACACCACCTATTCTACCAAGAAATATGCCGATATTTACCTCGATCGTATTGTTTGCCTGCATGGAATACCTAAGACAATCATTTCCGATCGTGGTCCCCAGTTTGTAGCACGCTTTTGGGAACATCTGCAAACGTCTCTTGGCACAAAGCTGATTCGCAGCTCAGCATACCATCCTCAGACCGATGGACAAACAGAAAGAGTAAACCAAATTCTTGAAGACATGCTGAGAGCTTGTGTCATTCATTATGACAAGAATTGGGACAAATGCCTACCCCTGGCAGAGTTCTCTTACAACAACAGCTACCAAACGAGTTTGAAAATGGCACCATTTGAGGCCCTGTACGGACGAAGGTGTCGAACCCCTTTAAGCTGGTCACAAACCGGAGAACGTAAAATAATTGGACCCGACCTGGTAATCGAGGCAGAGGAGAAAGTAAAAGTGATACAAGCAAATCTTAAAGCCGCACAAGCCCGACAAAAGAGCTATGCTGACAAAAGGAGAAAGCCTCTAAAGTTCGAAGTTGGCGATCAGGTCTATCTTCGAGTTTCACCAACCAAAGGAGTGCGAAGATTTGGGATCAAAGGCAAACTAGCTCCCCGTTATATTGGTCCTTACGAAATCATGGAGAGCCGCGGACCCGTAGCCTACAAATTACGACTGCCCCCTCAGCTCACGGCCACCCATGATGTCTTCCACGTGTCTCAACTCAAGAAGTGTATTCGAGTCCCTACCGAGATTGTGGAACAACAAGAAATATCGTTGGAACCCGACCTCTCGTATGTCGAGCACCCAGTTAAGGTTTTGGATCAAAAAGAAAGAGAGACCAGGAGGAAAGTGATTAGAATGTATAAAATACAATGGAATCGCCACACGGAAGAAGAAGCCACCTGGGAAACGGAAAGCTACCTGAACCAACATTTCCCTGGGTTTCTTGCCTCAACCACTGGTATGTGCACCCACGCCCACACTAAGAACTACCGAATCTCGGGGCGAGATTCTTGTTAAGGGGGGAAGGCTGTGACAACCCTGGTGATTAAAATTTCAAAATCAATGTCATTAGCCTAACTCTATGTTTTAAACCAACTAATGAGAGGGTGGAAAGAATTTAAAACGGGTTCAGTTGGAATTCAAATTAAATTTGGGCACATTTGGACACAATTGAAACTTTTAAAAATAACTTTGAAACCATAAGCCAAATGAAATTTTGCCTGAAACCAAAGTTGTAGAACTTTTTATTTTGAGCAACTTTCGTGTTCAAAAGTTTTTGAAATTCAAATCAGAAAGAGGAGAAAACGCCCTGTTTGCACCCAGCCCCCTGAACTTTTTCGAATTTTTGCATTCCAGTCCCTCTGCTCTGCCGCGCCGCGCGCACGCGCCCGCCCGCCGCGCGCCAGGTGGCCGGCGTCGCCTGACCGGCGCGGAGCGCCAGGCCAGTGGCCGCCGCACCACCCTGCCACGGCCGGCTTTGCCCCGCCCCGACGCCGCGCGCCCAGTCCCCGCCCGCGCGTGCGCTGCCGCGCCCAGGCCGCCGCCCGCTCGCCCAGTGGCCGCGCTCCGCCGTGCCGCCCCGGCCCCCGCGCCCCGCCAGTCGCCGCGCCTGCCCTCCGCCCGAGCCGCTGCCGCTGCTGCCTCCCCACTCCGCGCCCGGCACTATCTCACCGCGCCCACGCCACAATCGCGGCCGCCCAGTCACCGCGCCCGCTCGCCGCACGCCGCGCCGGCGTTCTGCCGCCGCCCGCCGCGCCCAGTGCACGCCGCTGCCGTGCCCCGCCCCGCGCGTCACCCAGGCATCTCCACGCCCCCTCCTGTCCCTACAAAAACGCCACCCCGACCGCCCGCGCGAAGCCCCGCCACCAGAACGCCTCGCCGCGCCATCGCCGCCGCCGAGCACCACCCGCCCGTGGGCAGCCCTCCACAGCCGCCCACTGCCCAAACCAAGCACCCAGCCACCACTACATCACCCCACCGCAGCTCACCGACCCACCCAACGCCACCCAGAGCCACCGGAGCGCCGCCGCCCGCGCTGCCGTCGCCGCCGCCGCCCCTGCTCGCCGTGGACAGCACGACCCCGACCCCCTCCGTCCAAGCCGAGCCCCGGAGTAGCTTCCCCATGCACCAGTGAAGCTCACCGACCGGACCACGCCGCCCCAAGCCCGCCGGAGCACCGCCGTCGACGCGAGCCGCGCCGCCGCCGCCTCTGCTCCAACGCCGGCGAGCCCTTCCCGGCCGTCCCCCACCTGGACAACACCCCCACAAGGTAGCCCTCGCACCCCTGAACCTTCCCCGACCCCCGCCCCTCGCCGCCGGCGAGCCCCCTCGCCGGAATTTCGGCCGGCCGCCGCACCCGAGCCACCGAGGACCCAATTGCAAGGATTTAAATCTTTAGAAGGGTCTGAGCGTAAGATTCAAGGACCTAGTTGTAAAAGAAAATTTCAAACCTAGATTCAAATTCAGTGAACTTGTAAAATTCGTATAAAATCGTAGAAAATTCAGAAAAATGCAAACTCAACTGTTCTGGAATCCTCAGAACAAACTCTACCACTTTTGTTACAAAAATTTTCTCAGAATCTCAAAATATTTTGCTCTACATTAAATAGAAGCTTTAATGGACATATTTTATACCCACTGTTCTAGAACAATGCTGACCCTAAATTTTGGGCAGTGAACTAGTTGCTGGATGATTAGGACTGTGTAAAAAGATCAGGCACAAATTTCATCTCTAGATTTACTGTTTGTTAAACTTAGTTTTAATTCATGTGTAAGTAAAATGTTTTATCCCTGTAGTTAGGTGGTGAGTCACCCATTGAAATTTTTCCTATGCTAATGTATTGGTACCTAGAAGCCAGAGAAAAATTAGGAGACTTTTTATCTCACAGTAACCTATTTATTTGAATTATGTGCTAATAACATACATTAAGTCAAGAAAATAGTATCTTAGCTTGGAAAATCCCCAAATTATTAATGGGAGTTACACTAGGGTAGAGGTTGCTGTGTAAAAAGTTTCATGGACAAAAACCCTATGTAGGGTCCTGTAAAAAAATGAATCTTTAAAAAGCCTAGGTGTAGAATGTCATATTTTCTATGCTCTGAATACTGCATAATAAATCCTACAAAAATTACAGTAGCTTCTGCATGCTTAAGTGAAAGCTCTGTAAAAATCTTAGACTCATTTGTTACACCAGTTGTTCTGTACAAAAAGAACAAGTGTCTAACAGCAACAATGAAATCTATTTTTCGGAATTAATCTGTTACATAAAATTGGCTGAAAATTTTACAGTAAGCACACCTTTCCTTGATGTGCCTAAATCCAAAATTTCATGACCAGAAATTATCCCTTGTAGTAATGACTCTCAAATCGTAATCAAGTGCTATTTCCACAACTTAAACTGTGCACTCATGTAGAATCGACGACTCTCGCCGACGGAACCTACGAGCTGGTGCCCGCGTCCGAGAGTGAACAGCGCGAAGCTCAAGCAAATCTAACTGAAGCTTTTAAAGACCCGAGCCCAAGTTCGGAAGATCCCCAAGCGAACTGCGAAGGCAAGCCCCGGAGCATAACCCATTCTTTCCGAAATTATGCAACTCTTTACTCCTTGCTTGTGCATTAAGTTTATAGGAGTTGGATGAAAACTTAGTTGCATGATGTCAGGAACCCTTGCGTGAAAACTAGAGGTAAGGTTCGATAGAATGCTGTGCTAATAGGACTCCGGTAAAAGTCGAGTGATTTCCTGTCACTCGCGAGAAAATAGGAGTTGAATGACTACTACACGCTGCAATCATAAGGACACGGACGGGTTATGTAACGATGGTTACGATTGAGGCCCGTCTGTCTAGTGAAAAATGCTAAGGCCGCAGGGTGTGGTAGTGATGGTTAAGTCTTTGAACGTACTAAACACATGCCGAGATTATGGGAATCGGTAAGCTTAAGTACCTGATTGGCCCGGCAAGGGGACGGCATCCTACCCTTTGAACTTCGGTCCCATGTGCATATGGCGAGTGCAGAGAGTGGTCACGACCCGGCGCCGAACCGTGGCGTGGGGCTCTTGTACTCTCGGAGGGTAGCCCCGATCCACGACCCGGAAAGAAAGGGGAAAAGTTGCACGTGTGACTCTAGGGAGTAACCACGTGACGTGTGTTTGGGTTTCCCTTGCAAGGTTAAGAAATTCGATTCGAATCGTCCGTTTCTCACGGCTATTGAGACTGCTTAACCATTTTTACCCACAGAGTAAGAAGAGGAACAAAGATGATGAATGAACTGGTTGGATGGAAAGTTTAATGCTTCACCATGTATGCTTTAGATAGCTGCTTACCTAGACTGGCTAACGAAACTAGAACCTTGAGCTAAAAGTTGAAAGTAAGGACCCACTTGTAGATGCTTTTCGGCAAAACAAACCCCTGAGCCAAAAAGCCTTGCATATCTAGAGTCGGTGGAGTAGTTCCCACTACACGGGTAAGTCTTGCTGAGTATTAGTATACTCAGTCTTGCTTGTGACTCGTTTTCAGGTGAGCCCTTTGAAGACATGATTGCTAGCTTGACTTGGCCCTGCACTCTTCCCCCTGGTTGGTCGGTGGAATGGGATGCGCCCCCGTCCAACGGAGATAAGGCCGAGTGATGTCTCGTACGGGCTTCATCGAGACATCCTGTATCGTCGAGTAGTTTCCGTTGTTTATTTCCGCTGCAATTTAACTCTGAAGAACTTATTTATGTTAATTGAAGTACTTGTTTTCTAAACTCAGGACTAGGTCTGTAATATTGACTTATGCAAATGATGTAATACTTGCTGGAATGTGGTATTCTCTGGGCTCATCGTCGCATGAGCATTTGTATGTACGGCGCTCGATCCGTTCACCGTGGTTGTATCGGGAGGTTATACCCGACAGACCAGTGGATTACTCCGTTTGAAGTGTAAGGTTAACCGAGGATGCCTTAATGGTGATGGTTAATACACTTGAGCCGGATTAATTCAGGTGGTTCTGCCACAACCATCTTTTCTTTAATCAAATCATTCAAGTAACCCCTCTGCCATGTGAAGTAGCCACACCACTGAATAAACAAGAAACCCTTGCTTAAACCCTATCATAGATCTGAAAGCACATAAACCAAATCAAAGCTAAATCCACTAACTCGGCATTTAAAATACACCCGACCGATGTTCTCCTTCTCTTTCCTCGATCTGGCCTCACGCATCCTTGCCCTCTTGCAGGTTCGGGACATCATCATTGGCAAGCCAGTCTCCTCCCCAACAAGCGAGGGCATTTGCCTCCTTCCGGATGAGGACTCTGCAACATGCGACATCCTTCCGTGCTGGTGGCAATGTCGGGCGCTCAGACGGGCCAGATTCTGGCAACAATGGCGGGCGGCGAGCAGAGAAGCAGTAGTGAGCCGCGTCTACCTAAAGGATAAGGCAGGGACAGAAGGGTCCTTTGGCGTGGGATGTGCCGAGACACGTCAACAACCTAGGCTTAAACGCATTGTGAGCGTGAAATACTGAATGGATGGAAATTACTTAAATATCCCTGAGCGTCTCCCCCTTTCCCTGCCTACTCCTCCCTTCCTCTTTCGACTCTGGCAAATAAGGCGAGCAGATTGATCCCCATCGAGCTAACCAGCGACAACGACTCCGACTCGGGCATGGGTTTCCCCAAGGTGGCAATTCTTCCGGTGCCGGCCAAGCGCCCCCATGGTCGCCCCAAGAAGGCTGAGTCGTGCCCGTCGGCCTCGCCGCCGACCAAGCGCCCCCGTGGTCGCCCACCGAAGGCAGACAGGCCCTCCTCGGCCTCGCTGTCAGTCAAGCGTCCCCGTGGTCACCCGCTGAAGGCAGACTCACCCTCATCAGCCTCCCCGCCGGCCAAGCGCCCCCGTGGTCAGCCGCCGATGGCAAAGTCGCCCTTCTCCCATGCGCTGCCAGCCGGTTGATGCGGACGCCTGCCGAAGACAAATGCGGCCTGCATCGCCTTGCCGCCGCATAAGCGGGCCCATGACCGGCCACCGAAGAAGGCGCCGTCCGAGGCCAAGATGTCTACATGCATCCACAACTTCTTCGCCAGCCACGATGACTCCGACGAATCCTTTAACGAATTGGAGTTCATGAGGAAGCGCATGCACAAGATAGGTGATGAGCTATACGAGAAGAGCAAGATGCTTGCAAAAGTGCAAGCCAAGATTGCTTCACTTGAAGATGAACTTGGGATTTGGAAATCGAAAGCAAAAGAAAGGCAGAGGGCACTTGTGGAAATGCAAAGGAATGATGTGGATGGCTAGTCACTGACAATAACTGTGATGTTACTTTGGTGATGTGGAATTGGTAGATGCTAGTGTGATGTATGAATTTGGGAAGTTTTTATCTATGAATTTGGGATGTTGTTCCTTATCTTTGATGAACCAATTGTGATTGTACTCGATGTTTCGCAAATATGTAATGTTTTTACTCCATCACGAATACTCTGGTGGAAAATTGAGTTAATTTGTCATTTTATTCCGTCACAAATACTGTGGTGCAAAATTGAGTAAGTAAATTTGTCAGCAAAAAATAGGTCCAACAAAAGAATCGAACTGGAGACCTCAGACTTGTGGTGGGCTTTCCCAACCACTGGACCGATTGCACGCTTGTGAAGGTGATGGCTCTTTTATGTTATAGTAAAATAAGGAAATGGACATGTGCCACCCAGGCGGTGCAGAGGCGGGCTTCACCTGCTACTCCACGTGGTAACACGTGATTGGCTGAGAGGCATAAGAGCTCATAAATAGTCCATCTTTATCTTTTTAATCTGGAATTAAAACTTGTAACTAGTATTTCTCCCTCATAAGAACTCCGAATTTGATGATTTTTTTCCTAGTTTTATATAAAATCACACTCTACCATTTTGTTGTGTCTTTATTCTAGTTAGTTTCTATTTCTTAGATCTTTTACATAGCACATAGTTTTATACACCAAAGTAGAAAAAAACAAAATGATATTGCATGAGAATTGCAAATAGTACTTCACATTCTCTAATTGTTATGTCAATATGAGTTTGTGTCAAAATTTGAGGTGTGTATGATGTCAAAAGTATTGTGAGCTATGCAAACTTGAAAGTTTGAGTTAAGTTCTAAGGAACTATGTGGAAGATGTATTCATTTGTGAACAATGTATGGCCCGGCTTTGTTAAAACCATTTGATTTTTTTTCCTGAGGCTTATGGTCCTAAAATGTGTTGATGTGTTAGATTGTAGAATTTCCTGACAAACTTTTGATACTATTATTTTTTTTGTATTATCTTAGACTTAGTAGTTTGAATTATCCATACAAAACAGTTGAATTTTGTTTCCATATCTCGTGCTTAGGCTATAATAGTATATATGTCCCTGAATATATTTTTTCTGTATTTTTTGAATCTTATTCGTAGCAGATGTAGTTCAATTTGAGAATACTTTTCAAATTTCTTGTAACGTTAACTATGAAGAACATCTGTGTTATATGGGCTGAAAACTTATCGTGGGCCATTTTCTAGTCAAGCCCGATTCATCATAGTCGTTCATCTTCCCATCGACGATGCAGATGCCACAGCCACCGTCGTTTGCCGTCCCGGCTCCTTTTCTTCCTCACACAGTCTTCGAGGAGCGCCGGTTTGCATCAATGACCGGCGTCGGCGGCCATAACTTCCACCATCGGCTTCCTTAGAAAGGAAGGGAAGCCTTCCTTCCTAAGGAAGCCGAGGAAGTCCTTTATTTAATCGCCATTTCCCCTACCATTGGCGTCCTCACCAGTCGCTAGTTCCACTTCCACTAGACCAGTCGCGAGTCGATCTCCTGCCTGTCCGAAGCCATGAAATGAACTGGCTACTCCTCAGCCGGGGCCTCCGCCGTCGGGTTGCAACACCTCTTCCCCTCTGCCCACGCCTCCAGCTCCCCGCCGCGCATGGAGCGACCCTACGGCGCATCGGCGTCGTCTTCGCGTGGCGGTTTCTCGTTGCGCTCCGACACCGGCGAACTCAACCCACTGTCGCTCGCGGATGTAGGCTGCGGAGGTGCTGGGGTCTCCCCAGGGTGTTCCCAGCTTCCTCCGGCGGTGCTGGCGCCTTCCTCCTCCACCCGCGTGCCCTCATCGTTGTCGCAACCCTCGTCGTTGATGGTCACCCTTCCTGCGCCCGTCTACGACTCTGACATCCAGACAGAGATGGACTCGTTCACCCTTCCTGCGGCCTTCTTCTACGACTCCAACACCCTTCCTACGACATTCTATGACTCCGACACCTAGACGGAGACGGACTCATTCACCCTTCCTGCGGCCTTCTACGACTCCGACACCGACTCCAACGCCAACTCCGACACCCAGACGGAGACGGACGAGTCCGACGACCAGAACCATGGCTACATCAAACCAGCCCCCCGCGGCTCCGCTCTGCACGTCTACCGCCGTGTCGACAGCATCTAAAGGTGCCCTATCTACCCCGGCTTGAGGCAACAGTGGACTAGGCCGAATGAGGTCAGGGACTACATCGTGGGGAAGGTCAATTCCTTGGCCCTGAGGGCTGAGAACAAGAAGAAGTACAGTCTCCACCGCGTCCTGGCCCGAAACGAGGGGTGGATGTGAGCGAGCCGCATGCTGCATGCACTGGTCACCGGGAACATGGAACGCGGTGACTACCTGTGCACCAAGCCTCGCCACCGCGACATGTGTCGTCATCGTTGTCGATTACCGCTCCACATGTGCTAAGTTCACACAGGAGCTACTCTAATTTCAGCAGTTTGATGTTGTAGCTTAATTATTAGTGTCTGTCATCTTCGTCGTCCTAGCTTAGCTTACAGTTTAGGAACTCGATTGATCGGGTTTTGGAACTCAATTGTTACTATGAACGAAAATAGTTATGCATGATTGGGATTGTTAACTCGGCATAGATCCAAATTAAAGCATACAATGCAAGCAAATTAAACCTAAAATCCAAACATCTCGAGGTTGCGGCGAGGTGGCCCGCGATCTTAATCGCCAATAAGTCGAGCGACAGCTCCTCTAGAGTTGACGATGGAAGCCGCTTCGCCACCAGAAAAGGGCTAAACGAAAGGGATAACTGTCGATGGAGGAAGCCTTTTTGCCTGGCCCCATGTGTAAGTGACCGACTTCCCCTGCAATTACCTTTTTATCACCTATATGTGCCCACTTCCCCAAAAATATCCCAACACCGCAGTTTTATTCTTCCCCTCCCCCCCCCCCCCCCCCCGGCCGGCCGCCGCATTGCCTTCTTCTATCATCGCCGTGCCACGAAATAATGGAACCAGGCGAATCGTCAGGCGCATCTTGGACTCGTCATCACGGAGAAGAATCGGGTGAAGAACTAGACGCGATGGGAGATCCCAGTGCCATGACGTTCTTCCTGATGCTGCTGCTGCCAGAGGATCTGATCACACGGATCATCCTTCACTGCATTGAGGATGGGAGCGTCTATACGTACTTGATGCTTCATTAGGTCTGCGTCCGCTTCCGCTGCATCCGCGACCCCACCGAGGTGCTCCGGCGCTTGTCGTTCCGTGAGCTTTGTGACCACTGGCGGAAATTAACGCGCGACGTCAGGTTGCGCTTCGATCAGTACTTGCACCTCGCTGATAATCCGGAGGTCATATGCCAGAGGGGATGGAGAGATTGATGACGCGAAAGGATCCCGCCGTCGGGCTGGCGCTCGTCAACCAAGCCGTTGACGCTGGGGACTCCGGCGCTGCTTACTTCTTGGCGATGCTGCAGTACTGTAGGAACCCGGCGGACCCCAAAGCGCTGGCGCTGCTCCATGGAATCAGCGGCGGCCCATAGCTCCTGATGGCCGATGGGAGAACCACGGCCTGCTGCGGCTGCGCGGCTTGGTCCGGTAGGACCTCCACAGCATTGCGTTCCGGAACCGGCTTCCTGACCGCGACGCGGCACTGCTCATCGAGGATCCCCACGTTTGCACATGGGCGGAATGCAGGCGTTGGGGGCTAGGAGATTCATCATCCGGTACTGCAGCGCGGAGTGCCACATCAGTCATGAGTTCGACCTTTGGACACTGCGCATGAACGGCTCGGTAGCGTACGCCGTCAGTAGGATGTGATCGAGACGCGCCCTGGTTGTGGCCGGAGTGAAGAAAGAAGCAAGTGATGCCTCGCCGTGTTGTTGTTGTGGATCGCACACGTGTGCTAAGTTCACACGGGAGCTAATTTCTGTTATTTTATGTTTGTATCTTAGTTTGCATGGTGAACATGATGGAGTTGTGAATAGATTTTCTACAAATCTTTTACATGTGTGTCATCTCTAATATAGTCAGATGTGCCATCGCTAAGCAAATTAAAGGAGAACAAAGCAAGGAAGGAAAGAAGCAAATGTTGGTTATTTTGATCTAATGATTGGTTTTGATAGTGTTCATTTTTAATTTGAACAATGTATCCCAATTATTTAAAATTATGGAGTGAATTTTTTTTGGGGTGGATGTATTAAATAACCGGAGCGCGGTGCACGATCCCCTCGACTTCCACGAGGAGAGGAAAAGGTACGAACCGTTTAGTGCGGCGCACGACAGTTCCGCGAGGAGAGGAAAAGGTGACCATCGTGCATTGTGCGCGTCTCAGAGGATTCTGGGGCGTTGGATCCTAACGCAATGGCCACGATCCCCAGTCAACGAATGGTATTTTGGTTGACCCATATGTCCTTAGCCAACCAAAGGCCAGCATGTCCTCTCTGACCCATGGACCCCACATGTCGGCGATGCGGGCGGCGATGGAAAAAAACCCCAGCATTGGTGGAAGTACTGTAACTTTTGCCGATGGGAGAAAACCCCTGATTTTGATGGGACGGATTAGGGGAAATGTGCCGCGTGTCCTCAAGGAAGAAGGCAAAGGGGTGGTTTGGTTTCTCAAGGAAGAAAGTTGGGACACGACAGTTATTTCCACCCAACAGCCACTGACATACCGGGCCAACAAGCCTTGGCCCACAAGCAAGTGACGCGATGCGCCGACCACGTGTCGGTTCGGCTTGTCAAGGAAGAAACTGGGGACACGGCAGTTGTTCCACCCTACAGCCAATGACATATGGGGCCCACAAGCAAGCGACGCGACGCACTGACTAGAAGCCTCGTGATTGGCTGAGACTATCAGACCCGGGGCAACGGGACTGCACGCGTGGTGCAGAACATTCTAGAGTAAGGGGTGGGGCATGTCCCATACGTTATCCATACCGTAAAGTACTCGTATGTAAGTACAACTAGTCAGTACAAAAGGAAACTACCCGAGAATACTTAGTTAGGACTCCTAAGCTCGTACCAGACTAGGATTTCCATGTAACCCTGTCCCCCCAGGATATATAAGGGCGGGCGGGGACCCCTCCAAAGTACAATGTGCATACACATAACCTCCAAGGCAATACAAACCATACAAGACGTAGGGTATTACACATACTGCGGCCCGAACCTGTCTAAACCCTTGTGTTCCTTGCACCATCGAGTTCCTGATCTCGGCGACACCCTGACCATAAGTCTACTACCTTAGGGTATCCCTAGGTAGGCTTGCTGGTAAAACACCGACAGTTGACGCGCCAGGTAGGGGTGCTCATCGAAGATCCACTAGTGAATTCGATGGCAACTTTAAGTTTCACCAGCGTCGTGCCCCAGAGGGCACAACTTTCATCTTCGGCTCCTTGGTCTGTGTCTCTGATGGCACAGACAACTTCCGTCAGCACCTCATCAACAACAAGTCGGAGGCATCTGTAGCAACACCAAACAACGTTCTCGACGAGTTCGTTGACAACCTCGAGGAGATGCTGCTCCCTGACCTCGCCAGGGAGATCGGGAAGCTGTCCATTTTTTACGCGACTCCGACTCGTGCTGCATCAAGCTTCCTCGGATCGGACTCGACTCCATCTGAGGAGGAGTGTGATGGATTCCCCTTCGGTTTATGCAATACGACCATTGTTTATCAGGAGGCCATGAAGTCCGAATTCTACTCCGCATTGGAGAAGGATCTGGACGAACTACTCAAGCTCGGGGACAAGGATGCCACCGCATGCTGGGAGGCCCCTATCTTCGACGAATACAACTCGGACTTCGATCCCAAGGTTGAACCCTTGGCCAGGGCTTGGTTATAACCTCCACACCGGAGGGTTGCTTCGTGTATTGGAAGGGCATGAAACCCTCGGAACTACTCAGAGACGACGAAAGATTGGTCGCTCACCTTGACTCCCTGCCTTTCCAAGAGGGCATACCACTCGGTGAGACCACCTCCGGCGGAAGTGTACTCGTAGACTACAGCTTCGACGATCCATCCACACACCGCGACATCTTCATGGCGGAATCCGACGAGTACAGCGATAGGCACCGCAATGAAAGGCTTGAGCAAGATCTCTGAGGATGAGCACACGGAAGATGACGCCAACGAGTCTGAACAAGACCGTGAGGCCCGAAGGCTGTGCAATAGGAAACGTGCCAAGCGCATAAGGGATGCCAACAATCTGCGCGCACGGATTCAACGTGACGTCGACGCTGAGTTCGCAGCAGCACAGGACGTCGGGTTCAACACTCCCGCCGCCAACATTGCCGGTATTATCGCAGTGTTAGCTGGCATCCCCGACCCGCAAGTCCAGACTGCCGTTCGAATAGTGCAGCGGGCACTGCTGCAGATCAACCAGTAGAACCCGATGCCATCGGTCTCCCATGGAAGGGGCGAGGGCGAGGGAGAAAGCCAAGTCAGCAGAACACCAGGGGGCCACCCTAGGTGACAAGCTGCACCCTCCAACAACCAGCAGGGAAGTCGTGGTCCACAAGGAAGCTGTCCCGCAGTAAGCCAACCAGCGACCCACGCACCACATCCGGAAGGCTCCGTTCGCAACTACCGCCACTCGGAGCTCGAAAAGCTTCCAACGGGCGACCTCCACGACAAGATCAACATGGGCCGCGATGCTCGCTCCATCATCAACAATCGGAGGAAGGAACGCGCCGGAGCCGAGGGAAACACTACACAGGACGACAACGATCGCTTCCCCGCTTTCTCCTCCCGCTTTGACAACTACAAGTACCCGGAGGGATTCAAACCCATCGGCATCACCAAGTACGATGGTAAGCAATCTCCTCAACAGTGGATACGATGCTACTCCACCGCCATTGAAGTCGCAGGCGGCACCAACACCACCAAGGTCGTCTACTTCCCGATGTCCCTGGAGACCGCCCCACTCACTTGGCTGGAGAGCCTAACCTAGAACTCCATCGACTCCTGGGAGCAACTACGGAATGTCTTCATCGACAACTTTCAGGGGGCGATTGCTCGAGCAGGTACTCGACACGACCTGTCCCAATGAAAGCAAGAAAGGAACGAGCTCCTGCGCTCGTACACCCGCCGCTTCTTCGATACCCAAGCGACGATCGCCAACATCTCGGAGAGCAACGTCACCGACTAGGCTCTGTTCCGCAACTTCGATCGCAACCGCCCCAAGACTGTTGCTGCCCTCCGCGACATGATGCAGACCTGGGCAGACCAAGAGGAGCAGGAGCGTGATTAGTTCTTGAAACGCAGCAACGACTACAGCAAGCGTAACAACGACCACCGCAACGATAGAAGCCAGCGGGACTACTCGGGATCCTCCTGAAAGCACAAGCAAGACGATCTTGTTGTGGCTATCAATCGCACCCCGCGAGGCAAGAAGCCATCCAATCTGCAAGAGGAGTTTGACTAACTCATGTAGAAATAATGCCCATGGCACCCACACTCAAAGCACTCTGCTTTCGAGTGCTACCAGCTTCAGAAGTCCCTCAACGTCCTGCCCATGCAGAAGGGCGACAAGAAGAAGAAGAAGGACAAGGACGATGAAGATCCGAAGAACAAGACAGGCGCCGGCGAATTCCCGGACTAATCCAAGGTGGTCAACGTCATCTTCGGTGGCGAGTTAGGATTTGTCTCCAAAAGGACTCAGAAGCTGCACCGCCGTGAGATCATGTCCATTGAGCCGCGGTACCACGACCCCTCCGGTGGTCGGAGGTCCCCATCTCGTTCTTCAGGGCTGATCAGTTGATGAGCTTTTCTGAGCTGGGCAAACTCCCGCTCGTCCTAGAGTCGGTGGTCGCAGATGTCCGGCTCACAAAAGTACTCATCAACGGGGGCAGTGGCCTCAACATCATCTTTGCGAGTACTCTAAGGAAGATGGGGGCAAATTTCATCGACATGCTTACCCCCAGCAAGGTTCCCTTCTACGGCATCGTGCATGGGAACGCAGCTACGCCGCTTGGTACGGTGGTGCTTCCCGTCACCTTTGGGACAAGGGAAAACTACCGTACCGAGTACCTCAAGTTCGAAGTGGCCAACTTCGAAACCTCCTACAACGCCATTCTGGGCAGACCGGCAACGGCTAAATTCATGGCCGTACCGCACTACGTTTACTTACTCCTGAAGATGCCAGGAAAGAGTAGGGTTCTCACCTTCCACAGCGACCTGGAGAAGTCCTACAACTGCGCCCAGAAGGCCATCGAGTACGCCTCGACAACGCGTGTACCAGATACTTCAGGAGAAGTACTCGCGGTTGCACAACAGCTCTCCGAAACAAGGCTAGAAATTCCAACAAAGAAGGCGAACTACTCGAAGCTGCAGCCCACCGGAGAACTCTCTTTGAAGTCCATCCAGCTGTATGAAGGAGACTCGTCCAAGAAAGCTCTGATCGGGTCACAGCTCCAACCGAGACATATTCGCGTGGAAGGCAGCGGATATGCTAGGGGTGCCCAAGGAACTGATCGAGCATAGTTTGAAAGTAGATCCTGATGCTACCCCCAAAAAGCAGCGTCTCCGTCGCTCGGGATAAGAGGGAAGCAATAAAAAAGGAGTTGGTCAAACTACTCGCAGCTGGTTTCATCAAGGAGGTGTACCACCCAGAGTGGGTTGCCAACCCTGTCCTTGTAAAAAAGAAGAATAATAATGAATGGAGAATGTGTTGATTATACCGATCTCAACAAGCACTACCCGAAGGACCACTTTGGGCTACCGCGCATTGATCAAGTAATCGACTCCACTGTCGGCTGTGTACTCCTCTGTTTCCTTGACTGCTACTCGGGCTACCATCAGATTGCCCTCAAGGAAGAAGATCAAATCGAGACCGCCTACATCATGCCCTTCGGGACTTATGCCTACATGACTATGTCCTTTGGGCTGAAGAACGCGGGAGCTACGTACCAACGGGAAATTCAAATGTGCTTTGCAGACCAACTACACCGCAATGTTGAGGCCTATGTGGATGATGTGGTCGTTAAGACCAGAATTCCCGAGGACCTAATTGCGGACCTGGAGGAAACATTCAGTAGCCTCTGAAAGTTCCAATGGAAACTCAACCCGACCAAGTGCGTTTTCGGCGTACCATCCAGGAAACTACTCGGGTTCATCATCAGTCATAGAGGGATTGAAGCTAACCCAGAGAAGATTATCGCCATCACCGACATGAAGGCTCCAGCAACGATCAAGGACGTGCAGAAGCTAGCAGGGTGCATGGCGGCCTTAAACAGATTCATCTCACGACTTGGAGAACGGGGCCTTCCCTTCTTCAAGCTCTTGAAGCAGAAAGACAAGTTCCACTGGACGGAGGAAGCTGAGCAGCTTTGCAGGACCTCAAGGAACACCTGCAGTCACCTCCTATTCTCACAGCACCACGTCCAGGGGAGTGTCGGTGTTTCACCGGCAAGCCCACCGAGGGATACCCCCGAGGTTGTAGGTTGTAGGTAGGGTGTCGCCAAGATCAGGAACTCGATGGTGCAAGGAACACAAGGGTTTAGTGTGGCAGAACCACCTGAATTAATCCGGCTCGAGTGCGCTAACCATCCCTAGGAGGGCAATCAGGGCTAACTCGCACTTCAAACGGAATAATCCATTTGTCTGTCGGGTAACCTCCTGATACAACCACGGTTTTTGCCGATCGAAACCACACATACATGTACTCACACGAAGGTGAGCCCAAAGTATACAATATTCCACAAATTTTACACCATAGGGTTCATCACAAATTATTATTACAATGGAGTTCAAATTCGTAAAACAAGGTACTCAGAGTTCAAAATAATTGAGTTCTTCAGAGTTCAATGCAGCGAAAAAATAACGATAAACTACTCGACGACATAGGATGTCTCGATGAAGCCCGTATGAGATATCACTCAGCATTATCGCCGTTGGCCGGGGGCGTATCCCATTCCACCGACCAACCAGGAGGAAGGGTACACGGCCAAGTCAAACTACCAATCATGTCCTCAAAAGTTTCACCTGAAAATAAGCCACTAGCAAGGCTAAGTATACTAATACTCAGCAAGGCTTACCCGACTAGTGGAATATACTTAGCCGACTCCTAGACATGCAAGGCTTTTGGCTTGAGGGGCTTGTTTTGCCAAAAAGCATATATAAGTAGGTCCTTACTTTCAAATTTTAGCTCCAAGTTCTAGTTTTCTTTAACCATTCTAGGTAAGCAACTATCCAATATCATACATGGTGAAAGAATTAATTTTTCATCCAACAAGATTAATCATCATCATTGTTCCTCTTCTTACTCTATGTGGTAAAAGGGTCAAGCAGTCCCAATAACCGCGAGAAACGGACGACTCGAATCGAATTTCTTAACCTTGCAAGGGAAACCTAAACACACGTCACGTGGTTACTCCCAAAGTCACACGTGCAACTTTTCCCCTTTCTTCCTGGGTTATGGATCAGGGCTACCATCCGAGACTACAGAGCCCGGCTCTGTACCCACCATGTGCGCGCATGGAACCGAAGTTGAGATGGTGGGATGGTGTCCACTTGCCGGTCCGATTAGGTACTTAAGCTTATCGATTACCCTATTCTCGGCATGTGGCTAGTACGTTCAAAGACTTAACCACCACTACCACACACTGCGGCCTTAGCATTTTTCACTAAACAGACGGGGCCTCAATCATCAACATAAACATCGTACCATAGTCCCGTCCGTTGACCTTATGATTGCAGCATGTAGTAAGCATTCAACCCCTATATTCTCGCGACTGACAGGAAATCACTCGACTTTTACCGGAGTCCTATTAGCATAGCTGTTGGCGCTAAAATCGGCTGGATAGGAATCGGCCGATGGGTCTTCAGCGTCGGACACACGACCCGGGAGAATCTGCTTAGCTCCTGTTCGGGTTATCACCCTGGTGCGGTTCGCGCGGCGTGCCAGTCAATCTGACCTGTTGATTGATAAGGAAATAGAGTATCAAATTCCAGGCGCGTCGATCGGCTGGATTTCCGATCTGTCCTGAGGAGCGCGTCGGCGGCAAATCGGCCGATTTGCTGTAGAGATGATCGGCTATGGGTCAGCCGATGATCGTATAGTAATTGTAAAGAGAACTGCTGGAGCAATCTAAACAATTACTATAGAAACAACACTTGAAACAGATCTAATCGGTTGTATGGCGATGGGTTGAAGGAGAACAATGATGAAGCCGATTACCCTGATCTCAAGCTGGATAACTGGTGATAATACTAGAAGAACAGGTAAAACTTGCAATTCTAGTAAATATCGATAACTTGTGAATAAATCCAAACGAAACCACAGCGATGCGCCCGTAGTTAAAGCTCGGATATTACTCGATAAGCGGAACCTACCAATTGGCCGGAGATCAGTTTGATGCAGCCCTGCCAATCCGTACGAACTCGTGGAAGAAGAAAACATTGGCGAAGTCGCCGACTTGAAAGTAAAGTACTGGAAAAAGTAGAAGTGTTTTGTTGATTGATTTGATTGTTCTTCGCAAAGCCCTAGCGACTCCTACTTATACCCTGAAAACTAGGACTCCTAGTCGATTACGACTTGTTACATCCTTATTTAAAACAAGAAAAATACTATATCTACAATAACTTTTAAAGGAAACGGACTCCCGCAGAATCTTCCGCCGCCGTTCCTTAATCCAATCAGGATCCCCTTCAATTTCTCTCTGACCGACTTGGCGTGCCCTGTTGACCAGCTTTTGACCAGGATCTTCTGGAATAATCCTACTGTCGGTATGGGCTGTGCTACCAATCGGCCGATTTTCAACTGTTACCTCGATCGGCCGATTCCTTACTGTAGCTTTCAGATCTGCTTCATCGGCCAATCTTCTCTTCCTGACGCCGATTCAATACGTGTCAAAATCTGGCGTCAACACATGCCCCCCAGTTTCGGAGTAAAATATAACTTTTCCTTCGAAACTCTTTTCTTTAACCTTCTTCTCCGAAACGGGCGTAGTAAAAATCTCCTTCCGTTCCGCGGCACAATGATTGCAACTTCCTCGAACCAAGCGCGCGAAACGACCGCTCCCCTGGAACTCGTGTAGACGGTGCGGTAAAAATACCATCTTTGCCCTTGCCCCTTTTATCTCTCTTAAGTACTGGTTTTCTCCGCCTCTCCTCCTCCACGAATCCAGCATCTTTTCTGCCGCATTACTGTTCATCTTCCTCCAAGTTCTTTCGATTTCCAAGCGCCCCCCCTTCTCCGGCGACCTCGTCCGCAGCTTGCTCCGACCCCAATGGCGTCTCCGTCAGCGACCACCCCATCTACAGAGGCTCCATCGGCTGCTCCTTTGGTGGCGGCGGCCCAATCGGCAGCTTCTCCAGCAGCGTCATCGGCGATGATGGCTTCCATCCCAGAGGTAAATGTTCAAAACATCTCTTCCTTTTCGCCTTGATGCTTCAATATTTTCCGGTCCCTCTCTTAGTTTCTTCCCTTTTCCCCTTTCTTTTTAGGCCCTTAGGCACAGGATCACCATTCCTCTCTCAGAGTCTCCTGACCTGATCTGTCTAGGCCCTATGGGGAGTCCTGATCCAACGGATCTAATCAGTTTAGAAACTCACAGAATCCCCTTTAAGCAGTCACCCATGGATTTAGATCACTGGGTAGGCGCATTCGGATCCTGGCCGAACGAAACACCCGGGTGGAGAGAGTGGTACCAGAGGGTAGCCGGGTCTTGGAAAGTCCAATGGGAAGAACTTAAAATCGGCCAGTGCATAGATTTGTCCCTGTCTCAGATGGAAAAGAACGAACCTTTGGTTATGGCAGCCTCTTACTTCTGGTCCGATGCACTTAACGCATTCCTTTTTGGACACGGACCCATGACCCCGACCTTGGCCGATGTCTTGCTGCTGACCGGCCTAGATGTTTCCTCCGCCGATACCCCCTTCAATTACCTGTTCAAGCCATCTCATCGACTAGACACCAAAGGAATCGGCGGGTGGAAAGGATACATCAGTAAGAACATGAAGACAGGAACAGTCTCACAGAGAGAGCACACCGCCTTCTTGATGATGTGGCTGGAGAAACACCTCTTCTGTGGCAGAGCGGTCGGCCCCTCTTCCAACACTCAAGCTTTGGCAGAGTCTCTCGCACAAGGATCGGCCGTTCCCCTCGGTAAACATTTGCTGGGATCGGCATACCATATGATGCATCAAATCGGCGCCAAGCTGTCGAAAGGAGAGCCGATAGGGAATCCAAGCGGTCCTTGGTGGTTCATCACCCTCTGGCTCAATCTACACATGAGCAAGGTCTCTCAGCAGAGGATAGAGACAAAGACCTTCCCCAACATTGAGTCAGAGGAGAATCCATCGGTCCGTCGCCGCTGCAGATCTGTTGGAGAGGCGGCATCGGCCTTTCCCGGCTGCCAGTTCACCGCTACCCACGTAGCTGAATATTTCAGATGCTTCTATAATGGACTTAGCGAGGAGATGATCACCTGGTACCCATATCAAACCGCGGAGCCGATTTTTGAATTGCCTGTATGCTTCGACTTCTCCACCCACACATTTGACAGAGAGTTGATGGATGTCTTGATTAAGCCGGGAATTCTACCGGCTAACTTCTTCTCGGGAAAGGACTCACCCACTTATGAGTTCTACTGCCCGTCAGCTGCAGCAAGGCAACTAGGTTTTGGCCAATTGCCGATTCGAGTCTATTTCGCCGGCCAAGCAAAATTCAGAGACGGATTAACTTCAAGTCTTGACTACAGCCGATTATGCGATTTAGTACCCGACTCCAGCACTATTGACTTGAACGGCTGGTCAGTTGCCTCTTTTGCCACCCAACAGTATAAATTATGGTGGGCAGAATGGAAGCAGCATCTTTTCTGTAAATCCCCATCAATTTACTGTAATCTTCTGGACCCAGAGAACATCGACCCAAATGCTGCGGTATGTCCTTTTCTTCTCAGCCGATTTCAATGTTGCATTATCATTTCGCTGTTAACTTGTGTTTACTTCTTCAGTCTGAAAGCCATGCTCCCCCAACACGGAGCCGAAGCGGCCGGCCGATCGATAGCCTTCATCAATACACAGTGTACCCACTCATCGGCTTCCATGCTCCATCTATCAGAGATATTTCCACCGGTCGATCAAGACAAGCGCCCAAAAGACCAACACCGAAGATATCCAGCCGTCGGATGCGGGCTCGCATTGAATCGGCCGGTCAGACAACAATAGCATCGGCTGAAGTCTCCCGTATCGGATCGGCTAGCCAGATGGCAGCAGCATCGGCCGAGACTCCCCGTGTTGGATCGGCTGATCAGATGGGAGTGATACGTGCCGAGACCCCAGATCCTTCACCTCCACCAGTGGCCGAGACGGCTGATCCCCAAGTCGCCGCTGAAGCCGGGGCTGCTGCAGCATCGCTCTTAGTAGAAGCTGTCCAGGTAACTTTATTTATCTCATGTATCCTCCAAGTCTTCTACTGACATCAATTTCATCCCTTTGCCAGGCTGCACAGGTTGTCCCACCACAATCTCCATGACTATCGGCCGCGTCTCAAGTAGGGACTGAGGCTACAACAGCTCCTGTTGCCGAGGTATATGATTTCTTACCCGGCATCCTCAATATTCAGGAAACTTAACCAATTTCGACGCAGGTCGACTTGGGTACGCCGATTGTAACTCCACAGCAGGAATCAGCCGGAGAACCCGCAGAGGCATGGCAAATTCCCATTACCATCTTATCTCATTTTCCCATAGTATTCTCACGAGCATTTATATCTTTCTCAGGAAGTTGGCCCAAGCGGAGCACCAATAATGATCGAATCTTCTTCTTCTGGCGAACCCAGTGCACCAATCCCTGAAACAAGGGAAATACTTCCACCGGCGCAGGCAAGAGAGATTCGTTTCAAAGAGGTAACAATCTTACCATCAGAATCGGCCGATTTCCTTTCACTACTTGCTTACCCTTTGCTTCGTTCCCTTACAGGAGCAAGATTCTCCCAACAATAGTATCTTTTCTTTCGCTGTCTCCTTGGCCGATGAAGAAGAAATCGCCTCACACGCGGTTCCACCGAGTTCTGCCTCCGACGATGTCCGCTCTAAGCTCGAGAGCATCCGTACTCTCCTCCAAGGTGACATCGGCCGATTGGTGAAAGATGCATCGCCGATCCGACAACTTTTCAATGAGGTCGCAGATCACCTTCCGGATGAAGTGTCGGAGGACTTGGGGTATGCTGCCTATATAGAGGGCATGCGGATTCCTGTCTCGCGGGCGCTGCAACGTATGGCCGATCGCTCTCAGATGGCTAAAATTCAGGAGGAGGTTGACTCGTACAAGCACCAGACCCAGGAAATACATCACAAAATCAACTTCGTCGAGAACTGCCGTCCGGACATCGTTGGCACAATGGATCGGTTGAAACAGAGGAGAGCAGAACTAGCCAAGGAGATGGAACAGATAACCAAAGATATAGCCGCTGAGGAGAAAAAGCTCCAAGAACTCCCCACCATGATCAGTGAGCTAAAGCAAAAAAGACAGCATCTGGCTCGCGAAACAATAAGACTCCGTCGCCGTGCGTCAGAAGTACCAGGATCGGCCGAAAATGATCAGAGGATAGTAGAATCGGCCGATCAAATTAGACGACGAGCGATTGGAGCTATAGATACTTTCCTTGGGCTGTAAACAATATGTTAAACATTACTGTTCCTTTGATGTCACTGTGCCGATTCGGTTTTGAACTACTTCATGTAATCCGTAATTTCCACTCAATAATGAATCCCAATATTTCTTTCACCAGATGTGTAGCCAGAAGACTGATGAGAAATCGGTCATGTCAACTTGACATATTTTCTTTTGTGCTCAGAATCCCAATCGGTACCAACGTATGTCGGCCTTGATCTGATGCTATTTCTCAAATTTCCCATCTCTAATGAATCGGCCGACGTGAACCCATGCCCCAGTTTCTCATCTTTTCGAACGAGTTGAATCTTCAGAGCCGACTGCTTGGATCGGCTGTAGACAGAAATCGGACACTTTCAGGAAGTCAGTGTCCCAAGTCCTGCCAGATATACACTTGACGTGCTCGCAGCTCCACTGTTGTGTGTCGGCCGCTGCAACGTTGTAGGCAGAATCGGCAGCTACTACCTCTGTACTGTCGCCGATCCATTGCACAAGGCATTGATGCATAGTAGATGGGACACAGCAGTTTGCATGTATCCAATCGCGACCAAGCAGCATATTATAGGACCCTTTGCCATTAATGACGAAGAAAGTAGTAGGGAGGGTCTTACTGCCGATGGTGAGGTCGACGCAGAATGCTCCGCGGGCGGGTGACACGTTGCCTTCGAAATCTTTCAGCATCATGTCCGTCTCGGTGAGGTCGTCATCCCCCTTGCCCAGCTTGCGGAACATGGCATACGGCATGATGTTGACTGCCGCGCCTCCATCTACCAGTAGTCTGGTGACGGGTCTTCCGTTGACATACCCTTTGAGAAACAGCGCCTTAAGATGCTGTCGTTTTTCCTCTTCTGGTTTCTCAAACGTAGCCGTCATCGGCTCTAATACCAGTTGTGCCATTTGCTCTTCCTCTGTTTTTGTCGTTTTGTCCCGATCGCTTGGCGCCATGAACTCCATCGGCAGTATGAAAACCATATCAATCTCGGCTGCCGATTCTTGGTTATCCGTTTCTTGATCGCTTTTCTTTGGGCGCCAAATTCGAGATTTCACATTCCTCCTTTCTGGCACTTGTCTCTGTTCTTTTTCTTGATGTTCCCACTGGCGTAGGCGTTGGATCCTTCGCTTCTGGGATCTGGATAGGCCATCAGGACACCACCTGGGATTCACTGGCTTGGTCGATGATCTGACGTGTTCCCAATCTGGTTCCCTTCCTAGGGGGTCTTCATCTGACGCCCTATCATCGGCTATCTCTTCCAGCCGATCTTGTGCGCTGATCCTGCCCCCCAGTCCATCTTGCTGGCTGATCTTGTTTTTTGACCTGTTGCACTGGTCAACTCTGCCCCCCAGCCGATCATGCACCGAAATGCGCCGTTCTTCGCGCCGATTTCTGTTGATCGGATCTGATCCTCTGTCCCTAGAGTGTGCCTTCGGGCGATCGTTGCGGTTTGATCCGTTGCACTCCGGACAGTTATCGGCAGATGGCAACCTGATATCGTTCTCCCAGCAGTGGATGAAGAAGGGACACTGCCGGTGATCTTCACGCCGGCGTATCATCTCTTCCTGGTGTTGTGCTTGTTCTTGCTGCCGCCGATATTTACTGAGTAGAAATTGGGAGGTGACAGGCCTGTGCGGTCGTTCTGGCCCTCGCCTATTCCTTCTGATTTCTTCCGTTGTGATCTGCCTCCTGAGGTCGACAGCGCCACCTCTTCTCGCCGATTCTGACATCAGCACCTTGGTTTGACTTGAGTCTCCTTCAGCATTGACCGTGTTGGCCGGGAAGGGATGTTGATCTATCTTCATCGGCTTTGCTGATTGGCTGGGAGTTTCAAACTTGAGCCGCCCCTGTTCAATGGCCGATTGTATCTGCTGGCGGAAGACTTTACATTCATTGGTGTCATGAGAAGTAGCGTTGTGCCACTTGCAGTACTTCATC
Organism: Panicum miliaceum; assembly: GCA_032594955.1. Taxonomy (NCBI): domain Eukaryota; kingdom Viridiplantae; phylum Streptophyta; class Magnoliopsida; order Poales; family Poaceae; genus Panicum; species Panicum miliaceum. Next base: position 41,745,247 of record CM064056.1, on the reverse strand, counting down.
TTCTTAAGTTGATCGGCCGTAGGGATGGTGTGATGCTGCGACAGTTTGATTTGCCCCTCCTGAAGCAGCAGATCAAAAATTTTACCGGCCTTTGACGTGTCAAAGCCGAATGTCTCTGGCTCCTTCTTGCCAAAGGGGCAGGATATCGGTTTTTTCCCTTTTACCCATTCTGCCAGGCCGATTTCTTCCTCTGCATCGGATTCGGATCCTTCCAAGTATGCCACCTTCTTTTGGAAATTCCTCCGCTGTTCGAACGGTCGGACCTCCTGCCCTGATAATCGGTGGACGATCTGACTCAGGCTCTCAAACTCTTGGGCAGCGTATCTCTCTCTGATTGGCGGTAAGAGGCCTTGGAAAGCGATATCGGCCAACTGCGCATCGGTTAGGGCTAGACTGTAGCACTTGTTCTTGATCTCTCTGAACCTCTGTATGTACCCTGTCACAGGTTCATCGCTCCTCTGCCTGAGGCTGGTTAAATCCGAAATCTTCATCTCGTGTACTCCTGCATAGAAGTACTTGTGGAATTGTTTCTCCAGATCGGTCCAAGTGATGATAGAATTTGGTGGTAAAGTGGTGAACCACTGGAAGGCCGATCCGGACAGAGATGATGAAAATAACCGTACCCTCAGAGCGTCTTGCGTAGCAGCTTCTCCGCACTGGATGATGAATCTGTTGATATGCTCCACAGTGGATGTGTCATCCGTCCCTGAGAACTTGGTGAAATCAGGAACCTTGTAACGGTGCGGGAACGGCAACGAGTCATAGGCCGATGGATACGGCGTTTTGTAAGTATAAGTTTGAACTTTCGGCTTCAGCCCAAACTGATCTTGGATTACTTCTACTATCTTTGCCATCCAGTCCACCTGCTGCTGATGAACAGTTGTTCGCGGCGCGGGCACGTGTTGAAGGGCTGGTTCGGCCAGGTGATGAATCGGCGAAATTTGCTGAGCGGCCGATAACTGCTGGCAAAACGCGTCCGTGCCCCCTTCGTACGTCGTTGCTGGCGCCGTGCCTCCGAATGCTTCCACAGTGCTTGCCCCCCTGCCGATTTCTGGTAAAATCGGCTGGTACTGAGAGACCGTCGGCCGGGCAGCCGATTGGTACGGCACCTGAAGTGGATAAGTGCCATGCCCGTTCACTGGCTTGGGGAAATACGCCGTGGCTGATGCCCCCCAAGGCACTGAGCTCGTAGGTAGTGCTTGCACAGAGGCCATTTGAACGGGTTGAAGCGGCGCTCGCGATGGGAGACATGGTGCACCGCTGCATCTTGGAGACGCCGGAAGTGGTGGAGAGCTGTATCCCTCGCGCTGCGTCAATATCGGCTGAGAAGCCGATTGGGATGTGTACGGTAAGCTTCTGGCCGGCAGGGTAGTCGGAGGAGCATATGCCGGTCCCTGATAACCTTGGACGGCTCCGCTAGCCAGAGAGTTGACGACGGCGTTGTACACCGTGTTGCTCATCACCGAGGATTGGTCAATGAATGCTTGATACACGGACTGTTGAATCATCTCTGACATCTTGCCTGAGTCCTCAGCAATGGTGATGTGGCGAGGTGCTGGAATAGGAGCCTTCCTAACTGCTTCCCCGCTTCTGGTACGACTGAACGACTGGAGGTATATCTTCTTGTAATCTTCTAGATGTTTGGCCAATTCCTCCCTCTGGTCGTCCTTGAGATCAGCTTCTGTGACCCCAATGATGTTGCTGTCAGAGATTTCTGCGTTGTTCGACATATCAGGTCTTGGATGGTCCCACTGGGCGTGCCAAAAGTGTGTTGGCGCTAAAATCGGCCGGATAGGAATCGGCCGATGGGTCTTCAGCGTCGGACACACGACCCGGGAGAATCTGCTTAGCTCCTGTTCGGGTTATCGCCCTGGTGCGGTTCGCGCGGCGTGCCAGTCAATCTGACCTGTTGATTGACAAGGAAATAGAGTACAAAATTCCAGGCGCGTCGATCGGCTGGATTTCTGATCTGTCCTGAGGAGCGCGTCGGCGGCAAATCGGCCGATTTGCTGTAGAGATGATCGACTATGGGTCAGCCGATGATCGTATAGTAATTGTAAAGAGAACTGCTGGAGCAATCTAAACAATTACTATAGAAACAACACTTGAAACAGATCTAATCGGCTGTATGGCGATGGGTTGAAGGAGAATAATGACGAAGCCGATTACCCTGATCTCAAGCTGGATAACTGGTGATAATACTAGAAGAACAGGTAAAACTTGCAATTCTAGTAAATATCGATAACTTGTGAATAAATCCAAACGAAACCACAGCGATGCGCCCGTAGTTAAAGCTCGGATATTACTCGATAAGCGGAACCTACCAATTGGCCGGAGATCAGGTTGATGCAGCCCTGCCAATCCGTACGAACTCATGGAAGAAGAAAATATTGGCGAAGTCGCCGACTTGAAAGTAAAGTACTGGTAAAAAGTAGAAGTATTTTGTTGATTGATTTGATTGTTCTTCGCAAAGCCCTAGCGACTCCTACTTATACCCTGAAAACTAGGACTCCTGGTCGATTACGACTTGTTACATCCTTATTTAAAACAAGAAAACTACTATATCTACAATAACTTTTAAAGGAAACGGACTCCCGCAGAATCTTCCGCCGCCGTTCCTTAATCCAATCAGGATCCCCTTCAATTTCTCTCTGACCGACTTGGCGTGCCCTGTTGACCAGGTTTTGACCAGGATCTTTTGGAATAATCCTACTGTCGGTATGGGCTGTGCTACCAATCGGCCGATTTTCAACTGTTACCTCGATCGGCCGATTCCTTACTGTAGCTTTCAGATCTGCTTCATCGGCCAATCTTCTCTTCCTGACGCCGATTCAATACGTGTCAAAATCTGGCGTCAACAATAGCATTCTATCAAACCTTACATCTAGTGTTCAGAGCATGGGTACCTAGGATCATGCAACTAAATTTCCATTCAACTCCTACAAACTTAATGCACAAGTAAAGTAGAGTAATAAGTTGCATAAGTTTAGAAAAATAGGGTTCATGCACCGGGGCTTGCCTTCTTGGGTAAAGTTAGCCTGGGGCTCGTCCGAACTTGGGCTCGGGTCTTCGAAAGCTTCAGTTAGATTTACTTGAGCTTCACGCTGCTCACTCTCGGACGCGGGCACCAGCTCGTATGTTCCGTCGGCGAGAGTAGTCGATTCTATATGAATGCACAAGTGTAAGTTATAGTGATGGTATATGACGATTATTTTCCTTCACAATAAAGTTGCAGTCGACAAAACATCGATTTGGTTGTGAAGTTACTTAGTTAAGATTTCTTTGGGCAATTGTTAATAGAGTATAACTTAAACTCTTAACTTCATTAAACAAGAAGGGGTTGTGTTGTATTGGAAACTTAATTGTCTAACCACAACATGGATTAAACACAACTTCTGGATTAGGTAACTTCTGGTGATGAAACTTTTTTTTAGAGTACAATATGTAGAGGCAAAAGCACTGTAAAAATTTCAAAAATTTTCACGCAGCAGAATAATTATGAAAAATGTAATACACAGCCACTGCTAGAACCTAGTTATTTTTATACAGAACAAACCATTCAAGTATTGACACCAAAAAAATTTATAGGTGATTAATCTATCCATATAAGTTTTACTGTAAATTTTTCAGATTTTACTGTGCAAGATACAAAGAATAATAAAAAAGACAAAATACACCTATTTTAGTAAAGATTAATTTCTACAGGATATTTTACAAGGTTTCTGTGTATGAAACTTTTTATACGGCAAGAGCTACTCTAAATTGTCCCATAGTAAATAGTTTAACATTTTCCAAGCGCAGAAACTAATGATTTGAATTAGTGCATTAGTCCTACCACAAAATTATATAAATAGATTACAGAAAGGAAAAAGGTTCTAAACTTTTTCTGTGGTATTTAGGCATCAATATAATAGCTTTGGAAAAGTTTCACCACATGAAACACAATATAACAACAGTTAAAAATTAGTTTTATTATTGCATGGCATAAACAAGGTTTAACAAAAAGTTTAGTTAGAGATGGGTTCTGGTTCTAATATTTTTACACTGGCCTACAAGTCAAGCAACCAAACTGCTGTCAAAAACTCAGGTTCAACCTTTGTTGACAACATGGGGTAATATTAAAGTCCACTAAACTTTCCATTTAATTTAGAGCAAGATTTAGCAAGCAACTCAAGAAATGCATGTAACAAAAGTTGTAGAGTTTCATCTAAAGATTCCAGAACATTTGAGTTTGTAATTTTCTGATTTTTCTACGACTTTATTTGAATTTTACAAGTTCGCTATTTTTGAATTCAAAGTTTAAACACAGGTTTACAGATATGCCCCTAGAAACTTGCGTGCAGGCCCCTGGGAAGATTGCAATCAAAGCAATATGGTCCCTGGGTGGCGCTGGCATGGTGGCCGGTCAGATTACGGCGAGGGGGCTCGTCGGCGGCGAGGAAAAAGGGTCGTGGAGATCCAGGGAGGTGAGAGCTACCTTGGGGTGGCCTTGATCGGGGTTGGGAGTGGCCGGAGGTGGCTCGTTGGCGCGGAGCAGAGGGGTGGCGGCGGGGCGGAGCGTCGGCGACGGTGCTCCGGCGAGGAGGGGAGAGCGTGGGCTGGTCGATGAGCTTCGTGGCGTCGAGGGGAACCCGTTTCGAGGCTTGGCTTGGACGGAGGGGCTTCGGAGTGAGCTGTCCACGGAGCAGCAGGGGAGCGGCAACAGCGCGGCGGTGCTGGCGGTGCTCCGGCGGTCGAGCTTGCCGGGAAAAAGGTCGGTGAGCTTCAGTGGAGGGAGGGCAAGCTTGCTGGGCGATGGGTTTGGGCAGTGGGAGGCTGGGGAGTGGGGCTCCACGGGCGGGTGGTGCACGGCGGCGGTAATGGTGGCGGCGGCGATGTTCTGGTGTCTGGGCGCGCGAGGGGGACTCAGTGCGGTCTTAAGTAGACAGCAGAGAGGCGAGAGGAGGGGCGGGACTGGACTGTGAGACGCGGGCGCGAGCGGCACGACGGGAGCGCGTGACTGGCCACGGTGGGCGGCGAGCAGAGCCGGCGCGGCGTGCGGCGGGCGAGGGTAGGGGATTGGGCACTGAAGATTTGGCGTGTGGAGCTGGAGATCACACGGCGCGCGGGTTGGGCGAGGAGCTGCAGCAGTTGTCTTGCCGGGCGGCAAGCGCGGCGACTGGCGGGACGCGGCGGAGGCACGGGCACGGCGCGGCTTGTCCATTGGGAGTGGCGGACGGCAAGCAGAGGCGCGTGTCGCCGGCGCGCGCGTGGCGTGCGCGGATTGGGGAGGAGCGCGGCGTGCGGGCGCGGCCGGGCATTGGCTTGGCGCCTAGCGCTGTCAGGCATTGCCGGCCAAGTGGCCTGCGGCGATTGCCGGCGGCGGAGGGTCGTGCGAAGTGAGTGGTCGGGCGAAGCCGAGGGTCGGGCGAAGCGAAGGGTCGAGCGAAGCGAAAGGGTCGGGCGAAGCGAAAGGGTCGGGCGAAGCCGAGGGTCGGGCGAGTGAAAGGGTCGGGCGAACGACGGGTCGGGCGAGCGATGGGTCAGGCGAGCGGAGAAGAAGGGTCTGCAGTGGAAATAGAAGAAAAGGCAGGGGCTAGTTTGCAAATACAAGTGTTTCTCAAATTTTTGTGTTGCAAGTCAAAAATCCTTGAACATGAAAGTTGTTCAAAATGAAAAGTTACACAAGTTTTGTTTCAGGCCAAAGTTCTTTTGAGTTCTAGTTTAGAAGTTATTTTAAAAACTCAAAAAGGGTAAATCGGAGGGCTCATCATTTCCTGGGCAAAACTTAGCATTCACTCCTAGGCTTGAACTAGACTTTTGTTTAACATTTCAATAACGATATGCCTATTCATTTTTTTAGCCATGTTTGCATCGATGTGAAAGTTATTTAATTTGTTTGATTAAAGTACATGTACTTATGCACATATACACAACTAGTTTCAATTCAAAGCCAAACCAATTTATAATTCGTTTCCTTTAAATTTTTCTTAGTTAGTTAAGCATATTGTTACGCTAATGAGGCTTATTTCGTCATTTAACGCCTGAGGTGTTACATTTAGACAGGTTCGGGCCGCAGTATGCGTAATACCCTACGTCCTGTATGGTTTGTATTGCCTTGGGGGTTATGAGATATCTTTTGGAGGGGTCCCTGCCCGCCCTTATATACCCTGGGAGGGGGGGCAGGGTTACATGGAAATTCTAGTATGGTACGAGCTTAGGAGTCCTAACCGAGTACTCTCGGGTAGTTTACCTTCTGTACCAACTAGTCGTACTAGCTTACGAGTACTTTACATATGGATAAGGTATGGGACATGCCCCACCCCTTACTCTAGAATGTTCTACGCCACGCATGCAGTCCCGTTGCCCCGGGTCTGACAAGCCTCCGAGCTCTTCATAGTCGAGTACTGCAGGCTTCGAGTACATCTGGAAGTCATCCTTCGGTTTCTGCTGAAACTCCATCTTGAAGGTGTCTTTCGAGTACTTTCCTTGGCTGCTCGAAGCTGTGAGGTGCTCTAGCCCCGAGTACTTTCAAGTCTTCTTTCTATGGGGTGCGATGCAAATCGCACTCCATATGGGGTAGCCCCCAAGCCTTAGGTTGAATCGAAGAATCAGGCTGAGGGTCTCACTAGTCTTGAATCTTCATCTTATCTTCCAAATTTTTGAAAAATAAGCCATCGATGACACGTGTCCCGCAGCCCCCGAGCCTCGAATCCAAATCCTGAGGTTTGGAAAAAAGGATCCAAAAGAACGTGGCATACTGAACAGTGTTATGTACAAAATTTGTGTAAAAAATAATGTATGCAAGTGTTAGTGTGATCTGCCTTGATGGTTTTCCCTGGAAATCAATTGGTTCAAAATTCGAAAAACCCCTTTTTTGGGAGTCTATCCCTGAAAAAATGGTTAATCAAATAAACTTCCCAAAACTCTTCCCAGAATAACCGCTCAAAAAACAAATCACACATTTTTAGGGGAGATAACTCTTCGGCTTCCAAACAGTAGATTTGGGCCTCCCACTGGCTATTTAACCGCGCGGTGACTCTAGGGCTTTTACCCCTTCAGTCTCTGCCTTAGCCATTTCGTCTTCTCGCCCTCCTGTGCTGCCAGCCACTTAGATCTAAGGTTCGCGCAGCTCTTTGGGGTCGCCTCCCCCCCCCCCAACCAAACTAGTCGGAGATCCCATCCCGTTCATCCGCGAGTGTGCGCGCCCCCCTCTCTTGAAGCCCCCGAGTGTATGCGCATGAAGCGGCTCATGACATTCAAGATGGGGAACAAGAAACCGGTGAACAAGGGGAAAAAAGATGATTCACCAACCGGCGACTGGGAGAGAAGTGCTCCCGTGCTAACCTCATTAACTTGGTCGGGCAAGGGCTTCTTCAATCGGAGGAAATGGTCCAATGGAGACCCTCTTTCGTCAGCTTTATGCACAAGAAGATGCAGATCAGACCGTCCTTTTCGAACATTTTGTTGAAAGGGGATTGGCCCTCCCCGCCTCTGATTTCCGCGACCTGCTTCATCACTAGGGTATTCAGGTCCATCACCTGAACCCTAACTCCATTGTTCATCTCTCAATCTTTGTCCAGTTTTGTGAAGCTTTTCTGGGCATCGAGCCCCATTTCGATCTTTTTTGCTATTTCTTTCACCTCCTCCAACAACCCTTTGAAGATAGACAGTATCTGGTTGGCGGAGCTGGGATCCAGTTCAAGCAGAGCAAGGGAAAGGAGTACATCTATTACTCACTTCCCACAAACCACTCGGGCTGGAGATCTTTGTGGTTCTACATCGGCAACCATTCACCTGCACTGCCCGAGAGGACTCCAGGGAAGGCAGTGTGCAGACCCAAGTGGACTGAGAAGCTGAACCCCAATCAGATGATGCAAGTCACCGAACTGCTCCAGCTGATCAAGGAGCATAAAGATGCTGGTGTGACCGTGTTGATGCCAGATTTTGACACGTGTTGAATCGGCGTCAGAAGAGGAAGAGATTTGCCGATGCGGCAGATCTAAAGGTTATAGTGAGGAATCGGCCGATTGAGGCTACAGTTGGGAATCGGCGGATTGGCGATTGCGCCAAACAGATAGGGAGGGTGAAACCATTGGAACCACAAGAGAGGATCCCGGTAAAAAGTGGCCTGATGTTGGTCAACGGAACGATGCCGACTCAGTCGAGAAGCAATGGAAAGAATCCTGATTGGATTAGGAGATGGCGGCAGAAGATTCTGCGGGAGTCCGTTTCCTTTATAAAATATTATAGATATAGTAGTTTTCTGTTTAAATCAAGTTTGTAACAAGTCGTAATCGATTAGGAGTCCTGGTCCTAGGGTATAAATAGGAGTTGTCATGGCTTTGTCAAAAGAGAATCAATCAATCACCAATACAATCTACTTTTTCATAGCACTTTACTTTCAAGTCGGCGACTTCGCCATTACTTTTTCTTCTTTCACGAGTTCATACAGATTGGCAGGGCTGCATCGACTCGATCTCCGGCCAATTGGTAGGTTCCACTTATCGAATAACATCTGAGCTTTAACCTCGAGCGCATCGCTGTGGTTTCGTTTGGATTTATTCACCAGTTATCGATACTTATTAGAACTATAGGTTTTACCTGTTGTTCTAGTATTATCACCAGTTATCCAGCTTGAGATTGAAACTATCGGCTTTATCATCGCTTTTCCTCGTTCATTGTCATACAGCCGATTAGATCTATTTCAAGTGTTGCATCTGTAATAATTGTTTAAGTTGCTCCGGCAGTTTTCTTTGCAATTATTACGTGATCATCGGCTGATCCATAGCCGGTCATCTTCACAGCAAATCGACCGATTCGCCGACACGCTCTTTTGGGACAGATCGGAACCTCTGCCGATCGGAACGCCCAGAATTTAATACTCTTATTTCCTTGTAAATCAACAGGTCAGATTGACTGGCATGCCGCGCGAACCGCACCAGGGCGATAACCTGAATAGGAGCTAAGCAGATTCTCCCGGGTCGTGTGTCCGACGCTGAAGGTCATCGGCCGATTCCTGGCCGATTTTTAGCGCCAACAGACTGAAGTGTTTATCCTGGCCACCATGTATAAAAGGCGAATCATGTCGCTGCAGAAGAGGTGTCAATTTGGGTTCGAGTACATAGGAAGTAACGACCCATCTCGCATGACTGCAGAACTCCTCCCTACGCAGACGGCCCTAAACCGTGTTCAACAAGTACTACTCGATACGAACACGGTCCCATATGTCCCGACGTTGTTCAGCGCAGCCAATCCACCAAAGCCGATGAGTAGTCTTTTGTCGAGTACTTGTAGTACCTTGTAGATGCGAATTATTACTAACTGTCGATCTTGTGCTGTATTGTTTTGCAGGGACATGTGGAGTTGTATCGTTGCCCTGCTCCAAATCCCGATGCGCCTCGAGCTGATTGTAACAAGCCTCATTCGCTTAACAAGATGCATAAATAACTAAGAAAAGTTTAAAAGAAACGAATTATACTTTGGTTTTGCATTTGATTTTAAATTTCTGTGTATATATGCATCAATATATGTGCTTTACTCAAATAAATTGAATAACTTTCACATCAATGCAGATATGGATACGAAATTGAATAGGCACATCATTGATGGCAGGATAAACAAAAGTCTAGTTGAAGCCAAGGAGAGAATACAAAATTTTGCCCATAAAATGCCGTGCCCTCCGAATCATAAATTTTTGAGTCTTCAATTTAACTCTCAAACTAGAGCTCAAATGAACTTTGGCCTGAAACAAAACTTGTGGAATTTTGATTTTGAACAATTCTCATGTTCAGAGATTTTTGAGTTGCAACACAAAAATCTGAGAAACACTTGACTTTGAAAACTAGCCCCTGCCTTTTCTTCTATTTCCACTTCCAGTCCCTCCCCTCTCCCCTTCTTGGCCCGCCCGCCGCGCAGTCGCCGCTGGCCACCTGGCCGGCGATGCCTGCCGCCCATGCCGCGATAAGCCAATGGCCGGCTGAGCCCCGCCCGACCAGCTGCGCTGCTCCCCACGCCGCGTGCCTGCCAGCCCGTGCGTGCCACGCGCGCGACACCATCGCCGCCTCTGCTCGCCACCGCGGCGCCCAATGGCCAGTTGCACCTCGCCCGAGCCTCCGCCGCGCCCCGCCAGTCGCCGCACTCGCCGCCCGGCATGGCAGCTGCTGCAGCTGCTCGCCCAACCGCGCGCCGTGAGATCTTCCGCTCCCCCACGCCAAATCTCCGACGCCCAATCCCCTGCTCGCGCCCGCCGCTCGCCGCGCCGAGCCTCTAGCCGCCGCCCAGGCGCCCAATGGCACGCCCCCGTCATGCCGTCCTGGCCCCAGCTTCGCCCGGCCCTCTCCCTCCCTCCTGTCCCTATAAAAGCCGCCTCGAGCTCTGTTCGCGTGCCCAGCCACCAGGACGCTGCCATCGTCGCCATTACCGCCGTCGTGCCCAGCTCACCGTGGAGCTCACCCCTCCGGCATCTACCGCCCAAGCTGAGCTCCCAACCACCACCACAGCATGCCATTGACGCTCACTGCCCCGCCCATCGTCGCCCAGAACCGCCGGAGCACCGTTGCCAGCGCTGCCTCCACCGCCGCCGCCCCTGACCGCCGTGGACACCCCACCTCCGGCCCTCCTCCGCCCGATCCAAGGCTCGGAACGGGACTACATCACCCCACCGGAGCGTCCCGACCCGCCAGCGCTGCCCCAACCCCGCCAGAGCACCGTCGCCGACGCGCCGCACCGCCGAGGCCCCCCTGCTCCACGCCGACTAGCCCCTTCCGGCCACCCCCAACCCCGACCAAGGCCCCACAAGGTAGCTCTTGCTTCCCTGGATCTCCCCGACCCTTTTACCCTCGCCGCTGACGAGCCCCCTCGCCAGAATTTGGCCGGCCGCCGTGCCAGCGCCGCCCAAGAACCCAATTGCAACGATTGAAATCTTTAGAAGGGTCTGCACGCAAGTTTCCAGGGGCATATCTGCAAACCTGTGTTTAAACTTTAAATTCAAAAATAGTGAATTGCAAAATTCATATAAAATCATAGAAAAATCAAAAAAATACAAAATCAGCTGTTCTGGAATCGTTAGAAGAAAATATACAACAGTTCTTACATGCACTTTCTCAGTTTCTTAATAAATCTTGCTCTAAATTAAATGGAAGGTTTAATAGACTTTAATTGTACCCACTGTTGTAGACAAAGATTGAACCTGAATTTTGGACTGTAGTTTAGTTACCTTATGTGTAGGCCTGTGTAAAAATATTAGGACCAGAACCCATCTCTAGCTAAACTTTTCGTTAAACTTGTTTTATGCCATAGAGAGATAAATCAAATTAATCCTGCTGTTATAGTGCGATTTATGTGGAGAAACTTTTTATGTGCTGTTGTATGGACGTCTAGATCCCACAAAAATAACTAGAGACTTTTTACCTGTCTCTAGCCACTTCTATAATTTTGTGGTGGGAAAAATGCACTAAATAAAAATAATTAGTTTCTTTGCTTGGAAAATGTTCACCTTTTTACTAGGGGATACCTTGGATTAGTTTATGCTGTATAAAAAGTTTCATACACAAAAACAATGTAGAACATCCTGTTGAAATTAATCTTTATTAACATAAGTGTAGCTTGTCCTATTTATTATGCTTTGTATCATGCACAATAAAATCTGAACAATTTACAGTAACATATATGTGGATAGGTTAACCCCCTGTAAAATGTTTGGCATCAATACTTGCATGGTTTGTTCTGTATAAAAATAACTAGGATCTAGCAGTGGCTGTGTATTACATTTTTCATGATTATTCTGCTGCATGAAAATGTCTGAAATTTTTACAGTGCTGTTGTCTCTGCATAATGTACTCTAAATAAAAATTTCATCACCAAAAGTTACCTAGTCCAAAAGTTGTGTTTAATCCATGTTGTGCTTAGAAAAATTTGTTTCCAAAAGAACATAACCCCCAACCCCTCTTGTTTCATTGAGTTAATTAGTTTAATTTATACTCTATTAACGATTGCCCAAGAAATCGTAACTAAGTAACTTTACAACCAAATCCATATTTTTGTGGACTGCAACTTTATCGTGAAGAAAATAAATATCATGTATCATCACTACAACTTACACTTGTGCATTCATATAGAATCGACTACTCTCGCTGACGGAACGTACGAGTTGGTGCCCGAGTCCGAGAGTGAGCAGCGTGAAGCTCAAGTGAATCTAACTGAAGCTTTCGAAGACCTGAACCCGAGTTCGGACAAGCCCCAAGCTAACTTTACCCAAGAAGGCAAGCCCCGGAGCATGAACCCTATTTTCTAAATTATGCCACTTATTACTCTATTTTACTTGTGCATTAAGTTTATAGGAGTTGAATGAAAACTTAGTTGCATGAACTTAGGTTCCTATGATCTGAACACTAGATATAAGGTTCGATAGAATGCTATGCTAATAGAACTCCGGTAAAAGCCGAGTGATTTCCTGTCACTCGCGAGAATATAGGAGTTGAATGTTTACTACAAACTGCAATCATAAGGTCGACGGACGGGGCTATGATGCGATGCTTATGTTGATGATTGAGGCCCCGTCTGTTTAGTGAAAAATGCTAAGGCCGCAGTGTGTGGTAGTGGTGGTTATGTCTTTGAACGTACGAACCACATGCCGAGAATATGGTAATCGGTAAGCTTAAGTACTGGATTGAACCGAGGCCGGAATATACTCCCCACCGTCTTGAATTCGTTCACATCTAGCTAATGGCGGGTGCATGTGCCACCATGGCCCGGCTGGGTCCGTGGTCCATGGGGACGTGTAGTCAAGAGCGGTGGGCCTGTTCCGTGAAGCGGGAATTGAAGGGAAAAGTTGCACGTGTGACTCCGGGAGTAACCACGTGACATGTGTTTAGGTTTCCCTTGCAAGGTTAAGAAATTCGATTCGAATCATCCGTTTCTCGCGGTTATTGAGACTGCTTGACCCTTTTACCACATAGAGTAAGAAATTGAACAATGATGATGATTAATCTTGTTGGATGCAAAATTAATTCTTTCACCATGTATGATATTGGATAGTTGCTTACCTAGAATGGTTAAAGAAAACTAGAATCTGGAGCTAAAATTTGAAAGTAAGAACCTACTTGTATATGCTTTTCGGCAAAACAAACCCCTCAAGCCAAAAAGCCTTGCATGTCTAGGAGTCGGCTAAGTATATTCCACTAGTCGGGTAAGCCTTGCTGAGTATTAGTATACTCAGCCTTGCTTGTGGCTTGTTTTCAGGTGAGATTTTCGAGGATATGATCGCTAGTTTGACTTGGCCGTGTACCCTTCCTCCTGGTTGGTTGGTGGAATGGGATGCGCCCCCGGCCAACGATGATAATGCCGAGTGATGTCTCGTACGGGCTTCATCGAGACATCATGTATCGTCGAGTAGTTTATCGTTGATTTTCCGCTGCATTGAACTCTGAAGAACTCAATTACTTTGAACTCTGAAGTACCTTGTTTTATGAATTTGAACTTAGTTTGTAATAATAAATTTATGTTGAACCCTGTGATGTAAAATTTATGGAATGCTGTATCCTCTGTGCTCACCTTCGTGTGAGTACTTTGTATGTGTGCTTTCGATCGGCAAAACCGTGGTTGTATCGGGAGGTTACCCGACAGACCAGTGGATTACTCCGTTTGAAGTGCGAGTTAGTCCTGATTGCCCTTGTGGTGATGGTTAGCGCACTTGAGCCGGATTAATCCAGGTGGTTCTGCCACACTGATCATCTCAAGCCGAGTGCGTTTCAGATGCTCAAGACCAGACGTTTAGATCATGATCCGGTAACTGATGAAGAGCTGACAGATTCTGACGATGATGTTCCTCTAGCAGACTTGCTGAAGAAATCGGGCAAGGAGTCGAGTAGTAGCCTGGAGGTGCCAAGCCACCCAACCAAGGCGCGAGCAGCAGTGAGGAAGCGCAAGCTGGTCCTTGGTGGGAATTCGGACGATAACCCCAGGTAAGTTCTGTTCTCGACTACTTCCCTTGTCAATTTTTAACATTTTTTGTTGATATTTCTCTACTTTGTCTTCAGCCCACCCGCCTCCCCCCTGTCCAAGCGTTCCAAGGACGGGGAAAGTTGAGGCCCTGTTGGGGATGATGCCGCACCGGAATCTGATTTCCAGCCTGGTGCCGCGGACCCTTCAGCTGTTGACATTTCGCTGAGCCCGAGTGGTTCTATCCCAGCGAGCACCTCGCAGGTTCCGCCAAAGGAAACTGCTGGCGGGTCGGGGAAAGGAACTGCTCAAGGGCCCCAGCTGGCCGACCTCAAGAAGATGGTGACCAAGTGGTCCTCCACGTAAGTCTCGAGTACCTGTACCTGTACTTTTTGTGATTCATCTTGTTGAGTAGTTGACATGTGTCTTCTTTTCAGCCCTTCCTCTCCTTTGAGCTTGGGGGACCCTGAAGAAGTCACTGCTACCCAAGCCCCCAAGCAAGGAAAGGACTCGGATGTTGCAGCATTGGATGCAGGTGCCCCTCCTCCTCCTCCTCCGTCTCCTCCGGCAGCCATTGTCGATGCGGAGAAAGAAGTAGCGCCGGATGGAGCTAGTGCGGGGCGAATGGGGTTAAACCCGCCAGTACCAGAACTCCGTGAAGGTGAGCCTATCGTGCCTCCTCTACCCCCGGGTACTATTCTGCCCAAGGCAACGCTAGTAGCCATGGGTTGAGTGGCAGGCCAGCTGCCCAAAAAGTTAGGCACCCAGGATGTTAATGTCGCGGGTGCTTCAGACCCTAACACCAGCATCGCCCAGATCACATGCACATCAGGCCCTGGTGCTGGGGATATAGGCGCCGCGGTACATCAGAGCCCAGCGCGGAGGTGGCGGATTACCTGATCGAGGACCCTTATCTCGCCAAGGAGAAAAGGGAACATATACTTGATATCTTCAAGGATTTGTACGAGTTTACCACAATAAGTATCCACCTTCTTCGAGTAGTTTTCACTTTCTCTGTTTTTGTGTAATGAGTACTAACTGCTGCTTGTATGTTGTAGAATCTGATGGACCGGTCCTAGGAGAAGTCGGATAAGCTCAAGCTCCTTCAGGATGGCCACCTCCATCTGCAAGAGAAGGACCGCAGGATCTCGGAAGAGGTTCTCAAGAACCCGGAACTGCAGAAGAAACTCGAGCAGCTGGAGGCCGAGCGGGTTCGAGAGGTTTCGGTCGTTAAGAAAGATGTTGACAATCTTAAGAAGGAAATGACCCAGCTTGTCGAGAAGAACAAGAAGACTTCCAAGGCGCACAAAGGTGAGTTGCTGCCTTGTCTTGTTGTCCTTTAATTGGTATGTTGTTTGAGTAGTTTCTGAGAACTTCCTCGAATACTTATTCTTTTCCTTGCACGCAGAACTGAAATCCACATTGCAAAAGAAAGAAAATTTAATTATAGATCTGAAGAATCTTGTTTACCGTGGCGCAGATGACGTCGAGCGCTTGTAGAAGATCCTTAAGGATACAAATGTCCAATACAAGGAGGCTTTGCAGCAAATTAAGAACATGCACGCTGACAAGTAGCAGATGGAGAAAGAACTCGAAGACTTCAAGTCTGTTGCACAAGCTGTCGTGGAGATGCTGGATTTCTGCGCCGAGGGTGAAGCTGGAGAGCAATCCTTGCTAGAGAAGCTTCGAGCGACTCCCCAAAAGGTTGCCAGCTACATCGCGGAGGCCACTAGGATATATATTTCACAGGAGCTCGCACTGGTGAAGTCGTACTGGCCCAAGGCGAAACTGGAACCACTCGCCGAAGGCATGGCGGCCGACTGCTCTGTGGAGCAATTCACGAAGTATCGTGAAGAAGTCGTGCCCATTGCCGACAAGATCGCCGAAAGCCTGGAGCAAGATGGTTAGATGTAGCAGGAACAATGTTGTGATATCAAAACATTTGTGCTACTTGTTTCATATGTATATAAATTTGCCTAATTGATCTTTTCATCAGCGTGTATCTTTTTGCAATGTATGCTGGTATGATCGTAGGACTTAGAAAGTTTGGAGACGTTTGGGTTAAGCTACTCCAAGAGCATCAGCTTGGATGTAGTCAATAACTTGACGCTCCAAAAAAGTGCTCGTAGAGCAGAGGACTTAGCTTGGATTTACCCGGTCGAACGGTACACGAAGCTAGCTTGTAGGCTTAGGAGCCCAAGCGGTTTTAGTTGTCATCCTGCGTGTTGGCAGAGAATAACTTAACCGAGTTATGGGCTTGATAACCCCTTCGGCGGGTACCTTAACGCTCTCTATCGAGTAGTCGTAGCAATGGCCGAAATAAAAGGAGCACGTTAAGTACTCGAATACACTGCCTCATGGGCTGTACTAGCTGCAAGTACTCATGACGGAGCCCCCAAGTATAAGTAAGCTAAGTACAAGGACTTGTGGCGAAGCCCCCGAGTATAAGTACTCGTGGCGAAGCCCCCGAGTTTAATTAGGCGAAAAAATGTAATAACTCGTGGCGAAGCCCCTGAGTTAAAACATGCACGAAAGTAGTCGAATTACGGCGAAATCAACTCTTTATTCATAATAACACTGACATACAGCTGGCGAAATTGTTTGCAACTTCTACTAGGCGTAGAATTTTTGGAAATTCTCTATGTTCGAGGAGTTAGGAACTTCCTGGCCATCATGGTACTGGAGGCGATATGACCCTGGTCTTGTTACTGCTGACACGATGAGGGGACCCTCCCACCGGGAATTGAGCTTGTGTAGGCCAGTCTCATCCTGAATGCGGCGGAGGACCAAGTCACCGATGTTAAACGACCGCTCGCGTACATTGCGATCGTGATAGCGCCGGATGCCCTGCAGATAGCGGGCTGACTGAATAGGGCACTGCATTTGGCTTCGTCAAGTGTATCCAGTTCCAGCTGCCTAGCTTCATCCGCTTCTCCTTTATCATATATCTCCATTCTGGGAGAGAGCCACATGATGTCTACAGGGAGTATAGCTTCTGACCCATAAACGAGGAAAAATAGTGTATGTCCTGTGGCTTTCGACGGCTGAGTTCGAAGCCCCTAGATGACATGAGGCAGTTCATATATCCACTTGCCACCCTTTTTTCTATTCTCCTCATAGAGTCTCTTCTTTAGGCCATCCAGAATCAAGCCATTTGCTCTCTCGACTTGTCCGCTGGCCCTTGGGTGCGCGACTGACACGTACTTCACTTCAATCGCGTTGTTTTCACAGAATTCTCAGAACTGATTTGCAGCAAAGTTGGTACCCAAGTCTGTGATGATGGCGTTGCGGTAGCCAAAGCAGTACATGATGTCCAAGATAAAGTTGACCGCCCTGTCTGGAGTGAGCTTGGTGATCGGCTTGTACTCGATCCACTTGGTAAACTTGTCGATGGCCACCAACACATGTGTGAAGCTTCCTGGACATTGCGGTGTAGTTGGTCACGACATTGCGGTGTAGTTGGTCTGCAAAACACATTTGTATCGCCCGCTGGTATGTAGCCCCCGCGTTCTTCAGCCCGAAGGACATAGTCTTGTAGGCATAAGTCCCAAAGGGCGTGATGAAGGAGGTCTTGATTTGATCTTCTTCCTTGAGGGCAATCTGATGGTAGCCCGAGTAGCAGTCAAGGAAGCAGAGTAGTACGCAGCCGGCGGTGGAGTCGATTACTTGATCAATGCGCGTTAGCCCAAACGGATCCTTCGGGCAGTGCTTGTAGAGATCGGTATAATCAACGCACATTCTCCATTCATTATTATTCTTCTTTTTTACAAGGAGAGGATTGGTGATCCACTCTAGGTGGTACACCTCTTTGATGAAACCAGCCGCGAGTAGTTTAGCCAACTCCTTTTTGATTGCTTCCCTCTTATCCTAGGCGAATCTACGGAGACGCTGCTTTTTAGGGGTAGCATCAGGATCTACCTTTAAACTATGCTCGATCATATCCTTGGGCACACCTGGCATATCCACTGGTTTCCACGCGAATATGTCTCGGTTAGCCCTAAGAAAATTGATGAGCGCGCTTTCCTATTTGGGGTCGAGTTGTGACCCAATCAGAGCTATCTTGGACGAGTCTCCCTCCTGGAGCTGGATGGTCTTCAGTACGAGTTTGCCAGCGGGCTGTACCTTCGAGTGGTTAGCCTTCTTCTGGGGAACCTCCACGTCCACTTCGGAGAGCTTCTCCGCAACCGCGAGTACTTCTCCTAAAGTATCTGGTACACGGGTAGTCGAGGTGTACTCGATGGCCTTCTGGTCGCAGTCGTAGGACTTCTCCAGATCGCCACGGAAGGTGAGGACACTGTTCTTTCCTAGCATCTTCAAGAGTAAGTACACGTAGTGTGGTACGGCCATGAACTTGGCCATTGCCGGTCTACCCAGTATGGCATTGTACGAAGTTTCAAAGTTGGCTACTTCGAACTTGATGTACTCGGTACGGTAGTTTTTCCTCGTCCCAAAGGTCACGGGGAGCACCACCGTGCCAAGCGGCGTAGCTGCGTTCCCCGGCATGATGCTGTAGAAGGGAACCTTGCTGGGAGTGAGCTTGTCAAAAAAGCTCACCCCCATCTTCCTTAAAGTACTCGCGAAGATGATGTTGAGTCCACTGCCTCCGTCGATGAGTACTTTCGCGAGATTGACATCCGCGACCACAGGGTCTAGGACTAGTGGAAGTTTGCCTGGCTCAAAAAAGTTTGTCCACTGATCCACCCTGGAGAATGAGATGGGGACCTCCGACCACCGAAAGGGTTGTGGTACCCCAGGCGCGATAGACAAGATCTCGCGGTGGTGAAGCTTCTGAAATCCTCTTGGAGACAAACCCCAATTTGCCACCGAAGATGAAATTCACCACCTTGGATATGTCCGGGAAATCCCCAGCATTTGTCTTGTTCTCCGGGTCCTCGTTGTCTTTGTCCTTCTTCTTGTCCTTCTCGCCCTTATCCAAAGGCGGAGCGTTGAGGGATCTCCGGTGCAGGTAGCACTCGAAAGCAGCGTGCTTTGAGTGTGGGTGCCACGGGCACTGCTTCTATAGGAGTTTGTCAAATTCCTCTTGCAGATTGTTGTTGTTATTGTTCTTGCCTCGCGGGGCGCGGTTGATAGCCGCGACAAGATCGTCTGGCTTGCGCTTCCGGGAAGATCCTAGGTAGTCACACTGGCTTCTGTCGTTGCGGTGGTCGTTGTTGCGCTTCGAGTAGTCATTGCCGCACTTCGAGAACCGGTCGCACTCCTGCTCCTCTTGGTCCGTCCAGGTCTGCATCATGTCGCACAGGGCAGCAACGGTCTTGGGATGGTTGCAGCCGAAGTCGCGGAACAGAGCTTGGTCGGTGAGGCCGTTGTGGAAGCAGTCAATGACATCGCTCTCTGAGATGTTAGTGATCGTGGCCCGAGTGTCGAAGAAGCGACGGGTGTACGAGCATATGAGCTTGTTCCTTTCTTGCTTCCACTGGGACAGGTCATGTCGAGTACCTGCCCGTATAATCGTCCCCTAGAAGTTGTCGATGAAGATGCCGCGCAGTTGCTCCCAGGAGACGATGGAGTTCTTGGTGAGGCTCTCTAGCCATGTGAGTGGAGCGATCTCCAAGACCATCGGGAAGTAGGCGACCTTGGTGGTGTTGGTCCCGCCTGCAACTTCAATGGCTGTAGAGTAGATGCGTACCCGCTGCTGAGGGGATTGCTTACCATCGTACTTGGTGATGCCGATAGGTTTGAATCCCTCCGAATACTTATAGTTGTCGAAGCAGGAGGAGAAGGCGGGGAATCAATCATTGTCATCCCGTGCAGCGTTCCCCTCGGCTCCGGCACGTTCCCTCCTCCGGTTGTCGATGATGGAGCGGGCATCAATCTTGGCCTTGATCTTTTCGTGGAGGTTGCCTGTTGGCAGCTTCTCGAGCTCTGAGCGGTGGTAAGTGCCAACGGATGCTTGGGGAGCTTGGCGGCTTCCTTGGGGAGCAGCAGGACGGCTCCCCTGCTAGTGGTTGTTGGATGGAGCAGCTTGGCACCTGGGGTGGCCCTCAGGTGTTCTGCTAGCTTGGCTTTCACCCTGGCCCTCACGCCTTTGTGAGACTGAGGGCATCGGGTTTTGCTGGTTGATCTGGATGACTGCTTTCTGGGCCAAGCGCAGGGCTGTCTGGACTTGCAGGTCGGGGTTGCCTGCTAGCACCGCGGTTATAGCGGCGATGTTAGCGACAGGAGTGTTGAAGCCCACATCTTGTGCTGCCATGAATTTTGGTTCGAGGTTGCGTTGGGCGTGGTTGCGGCGTGCATTGGGGTCCCTTCTGCGCTTGGCACGCTTCCTGTTGCGTAGCTGACGAGCGGCACGCTCTTCTACAGTCTCATCAGCGTGATCCATGGTGTGTTCATCCTCCGATATCTGCTCTGGCACTTCGTTGCGGTGCCTGTCGCTGTACTCGTCGGATTCCACCTTGAAGACGTGGCGGTGGATGGATGGGTCGTCGGAGCTGTAGTCCACGAGTACAGTTCCACATGGGGTACAGTCACCGAGTGGTCTACCCTCTTGAAAAGGCAGGGAATCAAGGTGAGCGACTAGTCTTTCTTCGTCTCCGAGTAGTTTGGAGGGTTTCATGCCCTTCTAGTACACGAAGCGACCCTCCAGGGTGGAGGTTATAACCAATCCCTGGCCACCCGAGTAGGGTTCGGCCTCGGGATTGGAGTCCGAGTCATAGTCGTCGAAGATAGGGGCCTCCTGACATGCGGTGGCGTCCTTCTTCCCAAGCTCAAGTAGTTCGTCTAGGTCCTTCTCCAATGCGGAGTAGAATTCGGACTTGGTTGTGACAACCCTGGTAATTACAAATCCAAAATCAATGACATAAGCCTAACTCCATGTGTTAAACCAACTAATGAGAGGGTGGAAAGAATTTAAAACGGGTTCAGTTGGAATTCAAATTAAATTTGGGCACATTTGGACACAATTGAAACTTTTAAAATAACTTTAAAACCATAAGCCAAATGAAATTCTGCCTGAAACCAAAGTTGTAGAACTTTTTATTTTGAGCAACTTTCGTGTTCAAAAGTTTTTGAAATTCAAATCAGAAAGAGGAGAAAACGCCCTGTTTGCACCCAGCCCCCTGAACTTTTTCGAATTTTTGCATTTCGGTCCCTGCGTTTCCCCCTCTGCTCTGCCGCGCCGCGCGCCAGGTGGCCGGCGTCGCCTGACCGGCGCGAAGCGCCAGGCCAGTGGCCGCCGCACCACCCCGCCACGGCCGGCTTTGCCCCGCCCCGACGCCGCGCGGCAAGTCCCCGCCCGCGCGTGCGCTGCCGCGCCCAGGCCGCCGCCCGCCCGGCCAGTCTCCGCGCTCCGCCGTGCCGCCCCGGCCCCCGCGCCCCACCAGTCGCCGCGCCTGCCCTCCGCCCGAGCCGCTGCAGCAGCTGCTCCCCACTCCGCGCCCGGCACTATCTCCTCGCGCCCACGCCACAATCGCGGCCGCCCAGTCGCCGCGCCCGCTCGCCGCACGCCGCGCCGGCGTTCTGCCGCCGCCCGCCGCGCCCAGTGCACGCCGCTGCCGTGCCCCGCCCCGCGCGTCGCCCAGGCATCTCCACGCTCCCTCCTGACCCTATAAAAGCCCCGCCCCGACCGCCCGCGCGAGCCCCCGGCCACCAGAACACCTCGCCGCGCCATCGCCGCCGCCGAGCACCACCCGCTCGTGGGCAGCCCTCCACAGCCGCCCACTGCCCAAACTGAGCGCCCAACCACCACTACATCACCCCACCGCAGCTCGCCGACCCACCCAACACCACCCAGAGCCACCGGAGCGCCGCCGCCCGCGCTGCCGTCGCCGCCGCCGCCCCTGCTCGCCGTGGACAGCACGACACCGACCCCCTCCGTCCAAGCCGAGCCTCTGGGAAGCTTCCCCATGCGCCACTGAAGCTCACCGACCGGACCACGCCGCCCCAAGCCCACCGGAGCACCGCCGTCGACGCGAGCCGCGCCGCCGCCGCCTCTGCTCCAACGCCGGCGAGCCCTTCCCGGCCGTCCCCCACCTGAACAACACCCCCACAAGGTAGCCCTCGCACCCCTGAACCTTCCCCGACCCCCGCCCCTCGCCGCCGGCGAGCCCCCTCGCCGGAATTTCGGCCGGCCGCCGCACCCGAGCCGCCGAGGACCCAATTGCAAGGATTTAAATCTTTAGAAGGGTCTGAGCGTAAGATTCAAGGACCTAGTTGTAAAAGAAAATTTCAAACCTAGATTCAAATTCAGTGAACTTGTAAAATTCGTATAAAATCGTAGAAAATTCAGAAAAATGCAAACTCAACTGTTCTGGAATCCTAAGAACAAACTCTACCACTTTTGTTACAAAAATTTTCTCAGAATCTCAAAATATTTTGCTCTACATTAAATAGAAGCTTTAATGGACATATTTTATACCCACTGTTCTAGAACAATGCTGACCCTAAATTTTGGGCAGTGAACTAGTTGCTGGATGATTAGGACTGTGTAAAAAGATCAGGCCCAAATTCCATCTCTAGATTTACTGTTTGTTAAACTTAGTTTTAATTCATGTGTAAGTAAAATGTTTTATCCCTGCAGTTAGGTGGTGAGTCACCCATTGAAATTTTTCCTATGCTAATGTATTGGTACCTAGAAGCCAGAGAAAAATTAGGAGACTTTTTATCTCACAGTAACCTATTTATTTGAATTATGTGCTAATAACATACATTAAGTCAAGAAAATAGTATCTTAGCTTGGAAAATCCCCAAATTATTACTGGGAGTTACACTAGGGTAGGGGTTGCTGTGTAAAAAGTTTCATGGACAAAAACCCTATGTAGGGTCCTGTAAAAATGAATCTTTAAAAAGCCTAGGTGTAGAATGTCATATTTTCTATGCTCTGAATACTGCATAATAAATCCTACAAAAATTACAGTAGCTTCTGCATGCTTAAGTGAAAGCTCTGTAAAAATCTTAGACTCATTTGTTACACCAGTTGTTCTGTACAAAAAGAACAAGTGTCTAACAGCAACAATGAAATCTATTTTTCGGAATTAATCTGTTACATAAAATTGGCTGAAAATTTTACAGTAAGCACACCTTTCCTTGATGTGCCTAAATCCAAAATTTCATGACCAGAAATTATCCCTTGTAGTAATGACTCTCAAATCGTAATCAAGTGCTATTTCCACGACTTAAACTGTGCACTCATGTAGAATCGACGACTCTCGCCGACGGAACCTACGAGCTGGTGCCCGCGTCCGAGAGTGAGCAGCGTGAAGCTCAAGCAAATCTAACTGAAGCTTTTGAAGACCCGAGCCCAAGTTCGGAAGATCCCCAAGCGAACTGCGAAGGCAAGCCCCGGAGCATAACCCATTCTTTCCGAAATTATGCAACTCTTTACTCCTTGCTGTGCATTAAGTTTATAGGAGTTGGATGAAAACTTAGTTGCATGATGTCAGGGACCCTTGCGTGAAAACTAGATGTAAGGTTCGATAGAATGCTGTGCTAATAGGACTCCGGTAAAAGTCGAGTGATTTCCTGTCACTCGCGAGAAAATAGGAGTTGAATGACTACTACACGCTGCAATCATAAGGACACGGACGGGTTATGTAACGATGGTTACGATTGAGGCCCGTCTGTCTAGTGAAAAATGCTAAGGCCGCAGGGTGTGGTAGTGATGGTTAAGTCTTTGAACGTACTAAACACATGCCGAGATTATGGGAATCGGTAAGCTTAAGTACCTGATTGGCCCGGCAAGGGGACGGCA
Source organism: Panicum miliaceum (assembly GCA_032594955.1). NCBI lineage: Eukaryota > Viridiplantae > Streptophyta > Magnoliopsida > Poales > Poaceae > Panicum > Panicum miliaceum. Next base: position 41,721,621 of record CM064056.1, on the reverse strand, counting down.
TCCTACCCTTTGAACTTCGGTCCCATGTGCATATGGCGAGTGCAGAGAGTGGTCACGACCCGGCGCCGAACCGTGGCGTGGAGCTCTTGTACTCTCGGAGGGTAGCCCCGATCCACGACCCGGAAAGAAAGGGGAAAAGTTGCACGTGTGACTCTAGGGAGTAACCACGTGACGTGTGTTTGGGTTTCCCTTGCAAGGTTAAGAAATTCGATTCGAATCGTCCGTTTCTCACGGCTATTGAGACTGCTTAACCATTTTTACCCACAGAGTAAGAAGAGGAACAATGATGATGAATGAACTGGTTGGATGGAAAATTTAATGCTTCACCATGTGTGCTTTAGATAGCTGCTTACCTAGACTGGCTAACGAAACTAGAATCTTGAGCTAAAAGTTGAAAATAAGGACCCACTTGTAGATGCTTTTCGGCAAAACAAACCCCTGAGCCAAAAAAGCCTTGCATGTCTAGAGTCGGTGGAGTAGATTCCACTACTCGGGTAAGTCTTGCTGAGTATTAGTATACTCAGCCTTGCTTGTGACTCGTTTTCAGGTGAGCCCTTTGAAGACATGATTGCTAGCTTGACTTGGCCCTGCACTCTTCCCCCTGGTTGGTCGGTGGAATGGGATGCGCCCCCGTCCAACGGAGATAAGGCCGAGTGATGTCTCGTACGGGCTTCATCGAGACATCCTGTATCGTCGAGTAGTTTCCGTTATTTATTTCCGCTGCAATTTAACTCTGAAGAACTTATTCATGTTAATTGAAGTACTTGTTTTCTAAACTCAGAATTAGGTCTGTAATATTTACTTATGCTAATGATGTAATATTTGCTGGAATGTGGTATTCTCTGGGCTCATCGTCGCATGAGCATTTGTATGTACGGCGCTCGATCCGTTCACCGTGGTTGTATCGGGAGGTTATACCCGACAGACCAGTGGATTACTCCGTTTGAAGTGTAAGGTTAACCGAGGATGCCTTAATGGTGATGGTTAATACACTTGAGCCGGATTAATTCAGGTGGTTCTGCCACAGCTGGTATCAGAGCCGTAGCTGGTGCCACAGCTGGCAACAGCGGACACCAGAGCCGAAATACATACGCCAGAGAATGCTACAAACCTTAAAAACTCATTTTTCTAAAACTTGACTAGAAGGTTGTGTTGCGAAATGCGTTGGTACGTTAAGGATGGTGCCTAGTTCGTAAAGCCCTAAGGGATTATGGGAAAGTTACTAGGTGGCTATCTAACTTCTATATATAGTATCAACTGACTTCCAGCACATTACTTTCTGTCAAAACTTACTTTCATGCACAACCAACCTTAAATTCTGTAACGACGCACTCGTCGCTAAGGTAAGAAGGTAAGGATCCTCAGCCAACTGAGGGAGCTTGGCCTTCCTGTCGGTGATGCGAACCGAACGCTGCCCTCAAGCAGTGGCTTACTTGAGGTGCTGCCAATATGCCAACTGTTAGTTGAACATATTGGGAGTAGAAGGTTTGGCGCAGGGTATGGCGATCGCTGTTCATACCCCCGTCTCATGACGGTACCCCCGTGAATACGCTATCTCGATAGCGTATGTTAACGTCGTCTGTACGGCGGGAATTGTACAGATATCGTTTCTATAAGTAAACGGTAATGAATACGGACGCTTTCATGAGTGCTGGCATGAAAGGTTCATGATATATAAATGCTTGTCGATTTTCTGCAGGTACACTAACCGCGATTACGATAAGTTAAGGAACGATTAGAAAGACTCGACTAGCTATTATAGCAAGAGCCGTATTGTGTAAGCCACCGAAACTATCTTCGTAAGACCAAAGCTATTTGGCGTTTATTTTATTTTGTGAGGACGAATAGGACGTGCATACATCATGAACATGTGTATCTGAAATCAAAAATGCGATGTATGAGAGTGGTAGGGTTCTTGCGTATCTAAAGCATGGTTGCATAAGGATTATCTAGAGAAACTGTCCCAAATCTGCCATGACAGAAAAGAGCGAATTATTGACCAAAGAAAATGACCATTTCTGATAAAGTTCATGTTGAAGAAATTGTTCCAAATCTTGTGCCCTATCTTCTGTTCAAAAATGAAAAATTCTGAACTTATGGATAATAAGAAATAACAGAAACCTTGGAGCGTCAGATTTCTGTCCGGAATAAGCACTTCTGCCCCTTAAATTTTTAGGCCCCCTTCCTGCGGTTTTCTGCAAAAAAGCACAACACGAAACTTGTTCCAAATTCACCCAGGAAGCTTCTGTTAAAATTTGGTAAATTTTGGCTGGGTAGATTTTCCCTGGTGCACGAAACTCTAGCCCTCTGTTCACTGAAAATTCTGGGTAGACAGTAAGGTAAAACCTGAAAAGAAAGACCATCTTAGAGACCCAATTAGCTCTGGAGTTGACTAGAAAAGTTGTTCACAAATACCTTAGGAGTGACCTGGTGAAATTTGAGAATTTTTGGACGAGAACTGTGGGAGTTATGATTATTTTTGCACACCATACAGAATCTGTCCTTGTGCTGCTCACAGTTTTCGCTATCTCACTCCATTTGATCTTTTGTTCAGATGGCCGAGCCTGTTGAGATGATGGTGAATGAGGATGGACGCGTGCACTCGCAGTGCCTCCACTGGGAGGGCTTTCCCTCTATTTTGTGGGATGTTCTGCGTACCGCGGGCTATCTAATTCCCCCACGTTACGCCGGACTGGAGTTTGCAGAAAATGGAGTTACCCAGTGCCGTGTCAACGTGACTATCTTTCCGCACCCGCTACACCCGGAGTGGCCCGCCTTGGAGCTTGAGGCTATTGGTCGCCGTTTGGCCGATACTTGGGAGCTTGCAGCCATGAGGGCGCTCACCACATTTTGTGCGCAGCGTCCCGAGGTTGTCACACTCACTCCCATTGGATTGTTTCCTGCTGCCCAGGACAACGACCCCTTTTGGCTCAACAGGGTGCAGCACGCACAGTATTTGGTAGACTTCCATGCCCAGGAGACTATCCATACCTCCGTGCGGTGCATGAGTGCACTCTACCGGCTTCAGACTCTCCAGAGTCAGGCACTCGAGCAGCTCACTGATCTTGCTCAGGCCTACCATATGATGGCAGATACCAGGGATGAGCAGATAAAGGAGCTCAGTCAGGATCTTGAGGACAGAGATGCTCAGATTGGCCAACTTGAGGGCCAAATCCAGGAGCAGGACACTCTCATGGGTGAGAGAGATACCACGATAGCACAGTTGGAGGAGCAGCTCCATGATCTGAACCTTGAGTTGGAGGATGCTAATGAGCATATTCAGTGGCATCATGATCAGAATGACCATCCCCATGAGGACGACATGGAGGAGGATGAGGAGGAGCCACAGGAGATTGATGGTATCTCAGGTATGGATTTCGAGGGTGAGGTACCACAGGCACCTCAGATGGGAGCCCACTCTCCGGCTCACAGCGAGTCGTCTGTCAACGACTTGGATGATTTCTAGAGGACGACCTACGAGGACTTTTGCACATACTCCTCGATAGGGTAGCCTAACTTTTGGCAAGTGTTGTAATAGGCTAACTAGGAGTTGAGTAACTCTTTTGTGTTGGGTACACCTGAACCATGTGGATACCCTCAGCCTGTAAGGAACGGCGATAAAACTTGGTGATTTCGTTGTAAGTTGGTAAACGACGGAATCCACAATCGCTGAGACTTGTCGGAATTTTTACCCATGTCTCCTTGCATTTCTTGTCTGAGTGTTGAATACCAGACTTATGCTAAATTTTGTGATCTAGGTTCTCACAAAAATTCAGCATCATCGGACCTTGCTAGTTTAAGATATAGGCGAAACAGTACCGATCAATCTGCTGAAAAACAGCTAAGACAGCAAGGCAAAGGAAGAGCTTTTCGACCACCTTAGCCATAGTTCTAGCACCAAAGTTAAATACCAAAGTGGTGCATTCCTAAATTCTCTGACTACTGCCAATGTTGAGATGTTTTGGATGGACCCACAGCAGGCTATGATTTTTCTCGTAGCAAACAGAGATTCTGTCCATACTTCTAGCTCAAACTTCGGAAGTCTATGACTACACCAATTATTTATGAATCAAGGAAGTAATATGGATCGCGTTGCTAATGGTAACCTTTCACGTTTCAGATGGTTGGATCAACACGTGGCAACCCCGAGGGTTTTGGTGCCGGTGGCAGCCGCTCGCGACAATCGCCACCACCCCCGCCCAGTTTGGTGGAAGTGATGGCCGCTCAAACCGAGCTGCTACGTCAGATTGTGCAAGGGCAACACCAGCAGAGGGGTGGGCACAATGCTCACCAACCACAAGCTGCAGGATACACGGATTTCCTAGGGACCCAGCCTCCATTGTTCCATAAGACCGAGGAACCCCTGGACGCAGATGCATGGATTCGCACCATAGAATCCAAGTTCACACTACTTGTGGCCCCATGCTCAGAGGCCAACAAGGCTCGTTTTGCCGCGCAACAGCTTCGCGGTACCGCTCGACTGTGGTGGGACCACTATTTTGCGATGCTCCCGGCTGATCATGTGGTCGACTGGAACGAATTCAAGACCGCGTTCCGGGCACATCATATTCCCGAGGGTCTCTTGGAGAGGAAGTTGAATGAGTTTCTGGCACTTACCCAGGGCACCCGCACCGTGTTACAGTACGCCCAGGCGTTCAACAACCTATGCCAGTATGCGGGGTATCACGCTGATACGGATGCCAAGAAGCGTGATCGTTTCCGCCGAGGTCTGAATACCAAGCTCAAGGAACGTCTGAACTTAGCCAGGGCGGACACCTACAACGAGTTGGTCAATATGGCCATTACCCAGGAGGACTGTATCATGGCACACCGGGCAGAGAAGAAGAGAAAGGCACCCGCAGGACCATCAAGTGCCCAACCACCAAGGTATCGCATCGTGCAAAATACCGCACCCACAGCTCCACCAAGGGCCCCGCAGCCAGGAAGATGGATTGCCAGACCCCCACAGCAGCCAGGCCTGGTACGACCCCCGATGCCTCCGCAGAATGGTCCGAGGCCCATTCTCCAGCAGTCTCTTCGACCTAGCCCCATGAATCGCTGTTTCAAGTGCGGGAGTTCCAGCCACTTCGCGCGAGAATGCCCTCAGCCTGGACAGCCCAACCAAGGTCAAGGATCCAACCCGAACGCCAAGAACAGGGGCAAGAGACAAACCCTGCAAGTCAAGCAAGGACGGATTAACTTCACCACGCTTGCAGAGCTTCCTGAAGGAGCCCCAGTGATGTCGGGTACATTCTCTATCCATAACAAGCCTGCAGTTATATTATTTGATTCTGGTGCATCGCATAGTTTCATAAGTGCAAAATTCGGTGCAAAAGTAGGCTTGGATGTTTGTCACACAAAAGGGTCATATATGATATCAACACCGGGTGGTAAAATTGCTTCAAACCAAATGGTCAGACAAGTACCAGTCAAATTGGGTAGTAAAACCATCGACACGGACCTTGTCCTTTTACCCCTTGACGGCATGGACATTATTTTGGGAATGAACTGGATGGCTATGCATGGAGTCACACTGGACCTTTCTTCCCGAGCCGTTGAGATAAATTCACCTAGTCACGGAGCCACTACCCTTTACCTACCATTCATAGATTGCACGAATTCCTGTGCTTATAAGATGGAAGGACTTAAGCTAGATGAGATTCTTGTGGTGAACGAGTATGCCGATGTTTTCCCAGATGACTTACCAGGAATGCCACCGGATAGGGATATTGAGTTCGTTATTGAACTACAACCAGGCACTGCACCTATATCCAAAAGACCATATAGGATGCCCCCTAAAGAATTGGCCGAGTTGAAACTTCAACTCCAGGAACTACTGGACAAAGGTTTTATTCGCCCTAGCGCGTCACCTTGGGGATGTCCAGCCCTATTCGTAAAGAAGAAGGATGACAGTTTGAGATTATGTGTGGACTACCGACCTCTCAATGCGGTAACAGTTAAAAATAAATACCCACTTCCTCGCATCGATGTGCTCTTCGATCAATTAGCTGGAGCCAGAGTCTTCTCAAAAATTGATCTTCGCTCGGGATATCATCAGATCAAGATTCGCCCGTGCGATATTCCTAAGACTGCCTTCTCCACACGATATGGACTATATGAATTCTTGGTCATGTCCTTTGGACTCACCAATGCCCCTGCCTACTTCATGTATCTAATGAATTCGGTATTCATGCCCGAACTTGACAAATTCGTCGTAGTGTTCATCGACGACATTCTTATCTATTCAAAGGATGAGGAAGAGCATGCCAAGCACCTTCGCATTGTTCTTCAGCGACTCAGAGACCATCAGCTCTATGCTAAGTTTTCTAAGTGTGAATTCTGGTTGGATACTGTAAAGTTCTTAGGTCACACGATCTCCAGCGAAGGCATAGCTGTTGACCCCAGCAAAGTACAAGAGGTGATGGATTGGAAACCCCCTACCTCTGTTCATCAGATTCGCAGTTTTCTCGGCTTAGCCGGTTACTACCGTTGCTTCATCCCGGATTTCTCTCGAATTGCTAAGCCCATGACTGAACTGTTAAAGAAGGAAGTAAAGTTTGTATGGGACGAGAAGTGTGAGGAAGCCTTCCACACTCTCAGAGAGCATCTGACTACTGCACCTGTGTTAGCTCAACCCGATAATACCAAGCCATTCGATGTGTATTGTGACGCATCAGGTACTGGTCTAGGATGTGTGCTTATGCAAGAGAATCGAGTGATTGCCTATGCCTCACGAGCCCTTCGGCCCCACGAACAGAATTATCCCACGCATGACCTTGAGCTCGCAGCCGTCATTCACGCTCTGAAGATATGGAGGCACTATCTCATGGGTACACAGTGCAATATCTACACGGATCATAAGAGTCTCAAGTACATCTTCACACAAGCCGATCTGAATATGAGACAACGAAGATGGCTAGAATTAATCGAAGATTATGACCTTGAAGTGCACTATCACCCCGGTAAGGCTAATGTAGTCGCGGATGCACTAAGCCGCAAGTCCCATTGCCATTGCTTATCCATGGAGTCCTACCATGAGACATTATGTGCAGACATGAGGAAGCTTAACTTTGAAATGGTTTCCCAAGGTACTCTAAATCACATCTCAGTTGAGCCCACTCTTCACGACCAAATCGTCATGGCACAACTACATGATGAAGGAATCAAGATCATCAAACAAAAACTCTCTCTAGGTGAGGAGAAGTATAAGTGTTTCCGCCAGGACCATAAGGGAGTTCTATGGTTCGAAAGTCGTATAGTCGTTCCGAAGAATCGTGAACTCCGCAAGCAAATTCTTGATGAGGCACACCTTTCCAAATTCTCTATCCACCCCGGCAGTAGCAAAATGTATCAAGACCTAAGGCAAAACTTCTGGTGGACTAGAATGAAAAGAGAAATTGCTACGTATGTCTCGGAATGTGACACGTGCCAGAGAGTAAAAGCTAGCCACTTGAAGGTAGCCGGTACACTGCAACCGTTACCTAGACCATCATGGAAATGGGAAGACATAAGTATGGACTTCATCGTTGGACTACCAAACACTTCCCAGAAACATGATTCCATATGGGTTATCATTGATAGACTCACAAAGACGGCACATTTTCTTCCGGTACACACCACCTATTCTACCAAGAAATATGCCGAGATTTACCTCGATCGTATTGTTTGCCTGCATGGAATACCTAAGACAATTATCTCCGATCGTGGTCCTCAGTTTGTAGCACGCTTTTGGGAACAACTGCAAACGTCTCTTGGCACTAAGCTGATTCGCAGCTCAGCATACCATCCTCAGACCGATGGACAAACAGAAAGAGTAAACCAAATTCTTGAAGACATGCTGAGAGCTTGTGTCATTCATTATGACAAGAATTGGGACAAATGCCTACCCCTGGCAGAGTTCTCATACAACAACAGCTACCAAACGAGTTTGAAAATGGCACCATTTGAGGCCCTGTACGGACGAAGGTGTCGAACCCCTTTGAGCTGGTCACAAACCGGAGAACGTAAAATAATTGGACCCGACCTAGTAATCGAGGCAGAGGAGAAAGTAAAAGTAATACAAGAAAATCTTAAAGCCGCACAAGCCCGACAAAAGAGCTATGCTGACAAAAGGAGAAAGCCTCTAAAGTTCGAAGTTGGCGATCATGTCTATCTTCGAGTTTCACCAACCAAGGGAGTGCGAAGATTTGGGATCAAAGGCAAACTAGCTCCCCGTTATATTGGTCCTTACGAAATCATGGAGAGCCGCGGACCCGTAGCCTACAAATTACGACTGCCCCCTCAGCTCACGGCCACCCATGATGTCTTCCACGTATCTCAACTCAAGAAGTGTATTCGAGTCCCTACCGAGATTGTGGAACAACAAGAAATATCGTTGGAACCCGACCTCTCGTATGTCGAACACCCAGTTAAGGTTTTGGATCAAAAAGAAAGAGAGACCAGGAGGAAAGTGATTAGAATGTATAAAATACAATGGAATCGCCACACGGAAGAAGAAGCCACCTGGGAAACGGAAAGCTACCTGAACCAACATTTCCCTGGGTTTCTTGCCTCAACCACTGGTATGTGCACCCACGCCCACACTAAGAACTACCGAATCTCGGGGCGAGATTCTTGTTAAGGGGGGAAGGCTGTGACAACCCTGGTAATTACAAATCCAAAATCAATGACATAAGCCTAACTCCATGTGTTAAACCAACTAATGAGAGGGTGGAAAGAATTTAAAACGGGTTCAGTTGGAATTCAAATTAAATTTGGGCACATTTGGACACAATTGAAACTTTTAAAATAACTTTAAAACCATAAGCCAAATGAAATTCTGCCTGAAACCAAAGTTGTAGAACTTTTTATTTTGAGCAACTTTCGTGTTCAAAAGTTTTTGAAATTCAAATCAGAAAGAGGAGAAAACGCCCTGTTTGCACCCAGCCCCCTGAACTTTTTCGAATTTTTGCATTTCGGTCCCTGCGTTTCCCCCTCTGCTCTGCCGCGCCGCGCGCGCTCGCCCGCCCGCCGCGCGCCAGGTGGCCGGCGTCGCCTGACCGGCGCGAAGCGCCAGGCCAGTGGCCGCCGCACCACCCCGCCACGGCCGGCTTTGCCCCGCCCCGACGCCGCGCGGCCAGTCCCCGCCCGCGCGTGCGCTGCCGCGCCCAGGCCGCCGCCCGCCCGGCCAGTCTCCGCGCTCCGCCGTGCCGCCCCGGCCCCCGCGCCCCACCAGTCGCCGCGCCTGCCCTCCGCCCGAGCCGCTGCAGCAGCTGCTCCCCACTCCGCGCCCGGCACTATCTCCTCGCGCCCACGCCACAATCGCGGCCGCCCAGTCGCCGCGCCCGCTCGCCGCACGCCGCGCCGGCGTTCTGCCGCCGCCCGCCGCGCCCAGTGCACGCCGCTGCCGTGCCCCGCCCCGCGCGTCGCCCAGGCATCTCCACGCTCCCTCCTGACCCTATAAAAACCCCGCCCCGACCGCCCGCGCGAGCCCCCGGCCACCAGAACACCTCGCCGCGCCATCGCCGCCGCCGAGCACCACCCGCTCGTGGGCAGCCCTCCACAGCCGCCCACTGCCCAAACTGAGCGCCCAACCACCACTACATCACCCCACCGCAGCTCGCCGACCCACCCAACACCACCCAGAGCCACCGGAGCGCCGCCGCCCGCGCTGCCGTCGCCGCCGCCGCCCCTGCTCGCCGTGGACAGCACGACACCGACCCCCTCCGTCCAAGCCGAGCCTCTGGGAAGCTTCCCCATGCGCCACTGAAGCTCACCGACCGGACCACGCCGCCCCAAGCCCGCCGGAGCACCGCCGTCGACGCGAGCCGCGCCGCCGCCGCCTCTGCTCCAACGCCGGCGAGCCCTTCCCGGCCGTCCCCCACCTGAACAACACCCCCACAAGGTAGCCCTCGCACCCCTGAACCTTCCCCGACCCCCGCCCCTCGCCGCCGGCGAGCCCCCTCGCCGGAATTTCGGCCGGCCGCCGCACCCGAGCCGCCGAGGACCCAATTGCAAGGATTTAAATCTTTAGAAGGGTCTGAGCGTAAGATTCAAGGACCTAGTTGTAAAAGAAAATTTCAAACCTAGATTCAAATTCAGTGAAATTGTAAAATTCGTATAAAATCGTAGAAAATTCAGAAAAATGCAAACTCAACTGTTCTGGAATCCTAAGAACAAACTCTACCACTTTTGTTACAAAAATTTTCTCAGAATCTCAAAATATTTTGCTCTACATTAAATAGAAGCTTTAATGGACATATTTTATACCCACTGTTCTAGAACAATGCTGACCCTAAATTTCGGGCAGTGAACTAGTTGCTGGATGATTAGGACTGTGTAAAAAGATCAGGCCCAAATTCCATCTCTAGATTTACTGTTTGTTAAACTTAGTTTTAATTCATGTGTAAGTAAAATGTTTTATCCCTGCAGTTAGGTGGTGAGTCACCCATTGAAATTTTTCCTATGCTAATGTATTGGTACCTAGAAGCCAGAGAAAAATTAGGAGACTTTTTATCTCACAGTAACCTATTTATTTGAATTATGTGCTAATAACATACATTAAGTCAAGAAAATAGTATCTTAGCTTGGAAAATCCCCAAATTATTACTGGGAGTTACACTAGGGTAGGGGTTGCTGTGTAAAAAGTTTCATGGACAAAAACCCTATGTAGGGTCCTGTAAAAATGAATCTTTAAAAAGCCTAGGTGTAGAATGTCATATTTTCTATGCTCTGCATACTGCATAATAAATCCTACAAAAATTACAGTAGCTTCTGCATGCTTAAGTGAAAGCTCTGTAAAAATCTTAGACTCATTTGTTACACCAGTTGTTCTGTACAAAAAGAACAAGTGTCTAACAGCAACAATGAAATCTATTTTTCGGAATTAATCTGTTACATAAAATTGGCTGAAAATTTTACAGTAAGCACACCTTTCCTTGATGTGCCTAAATCCAAAATTTCATGACCAGAAATTATCCCTTGTAGTAATGACTCTCAAATCGTAATCAAGTGCTATTTCCACGACTTAAACTGTGCACTCATGTAGAATCGACGACTCTCGCCGACGGAACCTACGAGCTGGTGCCCGCGTCCGAGAGTGAGCAGCGTGAAGCTCAAGCAAATCTAACTGAAGCTTTTGAAGACCCGAGCCCAAGTTCGGAAGATCCCCAAGCGAACTGCGAAGGCAAGCCCCGGAGCATAACCCATTCTTTCCGAAATTATGCAACTCTTTACTCCTTGCTGTGCATTAAGTTTATAGGAGTTGGATGAAAACTTAGTTGCATGATGTCAGGGACCCTTGCGTGAAAACTAGATGTAAGGTTCGATAGAATGCTGTGCTAATAGGACTCCGGTAAAAGTCGAGTGATTTCCTGTCACTCGCGAGAAAATAGGAGTTGAATGACTACTACACGCTGCAATCATAAGGACACGGACGGGTTATGTAACGATGGTTACGATTGAGGCCCGTCTGTCTAGTGAAAAATGCTAAGGCCGCAGGGTGTGGTAGTGATGGTTAAGTCTTTGAACGTACTAAACACATGCCGAGATTATGGGAATCGGTAAGCTTAAGTACCTGATTGGCCCGGCAAGGGGACGGCATCCTACCCTTTGAACTTCGGTCCCATGTGCATATGGCGAGTGCAGAGAGTGGTCACGACCCGGCGCCGAACCGTGGCGTGGAGCTCTTGTACTCTCGGAGGGTAGCCCCGATCCACGACCCGGAAAGAAAGGGGAAAAGTTGCACGTGTGACTCTAGGGAGTAACCACGTGACGTGTGTTTGGGTTTCCCTTGCAAGGTTAAGAAATTCGATTCGAATCGTCCGTTTCTCACGGCTATTGAGACTGCTTAACCATTTTTACCCACAGAGTAAGAAGAGGAACAATGATGATGAATGAACTGGTTGGATGGAAAATTTAATGCTTCACCATGTGTGCTTTAGATAGCTGCTTACCTAGACTGGCTAACGAAACTAGAATCTTGAGCTAAAAGTTGAAAATAAGGACCCACTTGTAGATGCTTTTCGGCAAAACAAACCCCTGAGCCAAAAAAGCCTTGCATGTCTAGAGTCGGTGGAGTAGATTCCACTACTCGGGTAAGTCTTGCTGAGTATTAGTATACTCAGCCTTGCTTGTGACTCGTTTTCAGGTGAGCCCTTTGAAGACATGATTGCTAGCTTGACTTGGCCCTGCACTCTTCCCCCTGGTTGGTCGGTGGAATGGGATGCGCCCCCGTCCAACGGAGATAAGGCCGAGTGATGTCTCGTACGGGCTTCATCGAGACATCCTGTATCGTCGAGTAGTTTCCGTTATTTATTTCCGCTGCAATTTAACTCTGAAGAACTTATTCATGTTAATTGAAGTACTTGTTTTCTAAACTCAGAATTAGGTCTGTAATATTTACTTATGCTAATGATGTAATATTTGCTGGAATGTGGTATTCTCTGGGCTCATCGTCGCATGAGCATTTGTATGTACGGCGCTCGATCCGTTCACCGTGGTTGTATCGGGAGGTTATACCCGACAGACCAGTGGATTACTCCGTTTGAAGTGTAAGGTTAACCGAGGATGCCTTAATGGTGATGGTTAATACACTTGAGCCGGATTAATTCAGGTGGTTCTGCCACATTGGTGGCCTCCTGCTAGACATTGGCCGCGTTGCGCAAACCGAACGGGAATCGGTCACGCATTACCCAAGATGGAGTCAAGTCCGATCCGGGGAAGCCTGGTGCAGCACGAGTCGGAGTCGCGTCGAAAACGGACAACTTCTCGATCTCCTTGGCGAGGTTAGGGAGCAACACCTCACCGAGATTGTCAACAAGCTCGTCGAGGTCGCAGCTGGAGGTTGCCGCACATACCTCTGGCTTGTTGTCGATAAGGTGCCGACGGAAGTCGCCTGTGCCGTCGGAGACACGGACCTAGGAGCTGAAGATGAAGGTTGTGCCCACAGGGAGCACGGCGCTGGTGAAGTTGAACGTCACCATCGAATTCTCTGGTGGATCTTTGACGAACACCCCTACCTGGCGCGCCAGCTGTCGGTGTTTTACCGGCAAGCCCACCGAGGGATAACCCCGAGGTGGTAGGTTGTAGGTAGGGTGTCGCCAAGATCAAGAACTCGGTGGTGCAAGGAAGGGTTTGGACAGGCTCGGGCCGCAGTATGCGTAATACCCTACGTCCTGTATGGTTTTTATTGCCTTGGGGGTTATGAGATATCTTTTGGAGGGGTCCCTGCCCGCCCTTATATATCCCGGGGGGGGCAGGGTTACATGGAAATCCTAGTCTGGTACATGCTTAGGAGTCCTAACCGAGTACTCTCGGGTAGTTTTCCTTCTGTACCGACTAGTCGTACTAGCTTACGAGTACTTTACATATGGATAAGGTATGGGACATGCCCCACCCCTTACTCTAGAATGTTCTACACCACGCGTGCAGTCCCGTTGCCCCGGGTCTGACAGGGAGAACCTACTGATCCACATTGCAGCAACTACTCATGTGATCAGCACAGCAATTGTGGTGGAGCAAAACGAGGAAGGCCATGCATTTGGCATGCAGAGGCCAGTCTATTTCATCAGCAAAGTACTCTCTGAATCGAAGGTACGCTATCCTTCAATTCAGAAACTACTCTACGCAATACTGATAACATCAAGGAAGCTTCGCCACTATATTGAGGAGTACAAGATCTCAGTTGTTACTGATTTTTCGTTGGCGGATATACTCCACAACCGGGATGCCACTGGCCGTATATCCAAGTGGGCAGTAGAACTGGTGGCTCTTTCAATCAACTTCAAGCCAAGGATAGCCATCAAATCCCAAGCATTGGTCGATTTCATGGCTGAGTGGCGGGAAAATCAAGTACCAACCCCAGCTCGAGCTTTGATGGCTCGCTCAAGCTCGAGGGTGGCGGGGCAGGAGTACTTTTCATCTCTCCAAAAGGTGAACAACTCAAGTACGTCGTACAAATCCGTTGGAAGGTGTCCAACAACGAGGCCGAGTACGAAGCGCTACTACACGGTCTCCACCTGGCAGTCTCACTGGGCATGAAACGACTACTCGTGTACGGCGACTTGCTGCTAATCGTGCAACAAGTCAACAAAGAGTGCGATTGCACAAAGGAGGAGATGGACGCATATGTTATGGAGGTGCGCAAGCTGGAGAATAAATTTACTGGCCTAGAGATTCATCACGTTGTGACAACCCTAATAATTTACATTTCTAAATCAATGTCAGTAGCCTAACCCTATGCTTAACCAACTAATAAAAGGGTGAAAAGAATTAGAACGAGTTAAGTTGAAATTCAAATTGAATTTGGGCACATTTGGATACTTTTGAATTTTTAAATTAACTTTCAAACCATAAGCCAAATGAGATGTTGCCTGAAACAAAACTTGTAGAACTTTTTGTTCTGAACAACTTTCATGTTCAAAAGTTTTTGAAATTCAAATTAGAAAGAGGAGAAAACGCCCTGTTTGCACCCAGCCCCCTGAAGTTTTTCAAATTCTTGCAATCAGGCCCCTCGCCCCCCCCCCCCCCCCCCTCTCTCTCCTCCCCGCCCGACCGCGCGCCAGGTGGCCGGCGACGCCTGACCGGCGCGAGGCGCCAGGCCAGTGGCCGCCGCGCCACTCCCCCACGCCCGCCCAAATTCCATCTCTAGCTACACTATTTATTAAACTTAGTTTCATACCTTAAGTGGCTACATATTTTTATCCCTGCAGTTAGGTTATGAATCACCTAATGAAACTTTTTCTGTACTAGTTTAATGGTACATAGATGCCAGAGAAAAATTGGGAGAATTTATAGCTCACAGGAACCTAATTATTTGATTTATGTGCTAATAACATACATTAAATCAAGAAAATAGTATCTTAGCTTGGAAAATTCTCAAATTTTTACTAGGAGATACACTGTGGTAGAGGTTGCTGTGTAAAAAGTTCCATGGACAAAAACCCTATGTAGGGTCCTGTAAAAATGAATCCTTGAATAACCTAGGTGTGTAATGTCATATTTTCTATGCTCTGAATACTGCATAATAAATCCTACAAAAATTACAGTAGCTCCAGCATGCTTAAATGAAAGCTCTGTAAAAATCTTAGACTCAGTTGTTGCACCAGTTGTCCTTTACAAAAAGAACAAAAGTCTAACAGCAACTATGTAATATATTTTTCATAATTAATCTGTTACATAAAATTGTCTGAAACTTTTACAGTAAGCACATCTTTCCCCGATGTGCCAAAATCCAAAATTTCATGACCAGAAACTATCTACTGTAGTAATTACAATTAAATCATGTCAATTACCATTACCACGACTTAAACTTGTGCATTCATGTAGAATCGACGACTCTCGCCGACGGAACTTACGAGCTGGTGCCCGCGTCCGAAAGTGAGCAGCGTGAAGCTCAAGTGAATTTAACTGAAGCTCTTGAAGACCCGAGCCCAAGTTCGGAAGAGCCCCAAGCTAACTGCGAAGGCAAGCCCCGGAGCATAACCCATTTCTTTCCTAAATTATGCAACTCATTACTCTCTGCTTGTGCATTAAGTTTATAGGAGTTGAATGAAAACTTAGTTGCATGATGTTAGGAACCCATGCTTGAAAACTAGATGTAAGGTTCGATAGAATGCTGTGCTAACAGGACTCCGGTAAAAGCCAAGTGATTTCCTGTCACTCGCGAGAAAATAGGAGTTGAATGTTTACTACACGCTGCAATCATAAGGACACGGACGGGCTATGGAACGATGGTTACGATTGAGGCCCGTCTGTCTAGTGAAAAATGCTAAGGCCGCAGGGTGTGGTAGTGATGGTTAAGTCTTTGAGTACTAAACACATGCCGAGATTATGGGAATCGGTAAGCTTAAGTACCTGATTGGTCCGGCAAGGGGACGGCATCCTACCCTTTGAACTTCGGTCCCATGTGCATATGGCGAGTGCAGAGAGTGGTCACGACCCGGCGCCGAACCGTGGCGTGGGGCTCTTGTACTCTCGGAGGGTAGCCCCGATTCACGACCCGGAAAGAAAGGGGAAAAGTTGCACGTGTGACTCTAGGGAGTAACCACGTGACGTGTGTTTGGGTTTCCCTTGCAAGGTTAAGAAATTCGATTCGAATCATCCGTTTCTCACGGCTATTGAGACTGCTTAACCATTTTTACCCACAGAGTAAGAAGAGGAACAATGAGGATGAATGAGCTGGTTGGATGAAAATTTAATGCTTCACCATGTATGCTTTTGGATAGCTGCTTATCTAGAATGGTTAACGAAACTAGAAGCTTGAGCTAAAAATTGAAAGTAAGGACCCACTTGTAGAAGCTTTTCGGCAAAACAAACCCCTGAGCATATCTAGAGTCGGTGGAGTAGATTCCACTACTCGGGTAAGTCTTGCTGAGTATTAGTATACTCAGCCTTGCTTGTGGCTCGTTTTCAGGTGAGACCTTCGAAGATATGATTGCTAGCTTGACTTGGCCCTGCACTCTTCCCCCTGGTTGGTCGGTGGAATGGGATACGCCCCCGTCCAACGGAGATAATGCCGAGTGATGTCTCGTACGGGCTTCATCGAGACATCCTTATCGTCGAGTAGCTTTCGTTGTTTTATTTTCCGCTGCAACTTAAACTCTGAAGAACATCTTAGTATGATCATTGAAGTATTTGGTTTCTAAACTCCAAACTTTGTCTGTAATATTTACTTATGTTAATGTTGTAATATTTGCTGGAATGTGGTATTCTCTGGGCCCATCGTCGCATGAGCATTTGTATGTATGGCATTCGATCCGCCCTACCGTGGTTGTATCGGAGGTTATACCCGACAGACCAGTGGATTACTCCGTTTGAAGTGTAAGGTTAACCGAGATTTCCTTAATGGTGATGGTTAATACACTTGAGCCGGATTAATTCAGGTGGTTCTGCCACAGCTGGTATCAGAGCCGTAGCTGGTGCCACAGCTGGCAACAGCTGGCGCCAGAGCCGAAATGCATACGCCAGAGAATGCAACAAGCCTTAAAAACTTATTTTTATAAAACTTGACTAGAAGGATGTGTTGCGAAATACGTTGGTACGTTAAGGATGGTGCCTAGTTCGTAAAGCCCTAAGGGATTATGGGAAAGTTACTAGGTGGCTATCTAACTTATATATATTATCCACTGACTTCCAGCACATTACTTTCTGTCAAAACTTACTTTCATGCACAACCGACCTTAAATTCTGTAACGACGCACTCATCGCTAAGGTAAGAAGGTAAGAATCCTCAGCCAACTGAGAGAGCTTGGCCTTCCTGTCGGTGATGCGAACCGAACGCTGCCCTCAAGCAGTGGCTTACGTGAGGTGCTGCCAATATGCCAACTGTTCGTTGAACATATTGGGAGTAGAAGGTTTGGCGCAGGGTATGGCGATCGCTGTTCATACCCCCGTCTCATGACGGTACCCCCCGTGAATACGCTATCTCGATAGCGTATGTTAACGTCGTCTGTACGGCGGAAATTGTACAGATATCGTTTCTATAAGTAAACGGTAATGAATACGGACGCTTTCATGAGTGCTGGCATGAAAGGTTCTTGAAATATATGTATATGCTTTGTCAATCTTCTGCAGGTACACTAACCGCGATTATGATAAGTTAAGGAACGATTAGAAAAACTCGACTAGCTATTATAGCGAGAGCCGTATTGTGTATGCCACCGAGACTATCTTCGTAAGACCAAAAGTATTTGGCAGTTATTTTATTTTGTGAGAACGAATAGGACGTGCATGCATTATAACCATATATATCGGAAAGTGAAAATACGTTGTATGAGAGTGGTAAGGTTCTTGCGTATCTAAGCGTGGTTTGCATAAGGACTATCTAGCGAATCTGTCAGAAATCTGCCATGACCGAAAAGAGCGATTTATTGACCAAAGAAAATGACCTGTTCTGGAAAAGTTCATGTTGAAAGAATTGTTCCAAATTTTGTGTTCTATCTTCTGTTCAAAAATCAAAAATTCTGAACTTCTGGATAATAAGAAATAACAGAAACCTTGGAACGTCAGAATTCTGTCCAGAATAAGCACTTCTGCCTCTTAAAATTTTAGGCCTTCTTCCTGCGGTTTTCTGCAAACGAGCACAACACAAAACCTGTTCCAAATTTACCCAGGAAGCTTCGGTTAAAATTTGGTAAATTTTGGCTGGGCAGATTTTCCCTGGTGCACGAAACTCTAGCCCTCTGTTCACTGAAAATTCTGGGTAGACAGAGAGGTAAAACCTGAAAAGAAAGACCATCTTAGAGACCTATCTAGCTCTGGAGTTGACTAGAAAAATTGTTCACAAATACCTTAGGAGTGATCCGGTGAAATTTGAGAATTTTTGGATTAGAACTGTGGAAGTTATGGTTATTTTTGCACACTATACAGAATCTGTCCTTGTGCTGTTCACAGTTTTTCGCTATCTCACTCCATTTGACCTTTTGTTCAGATGGCCGAGCCTGCTGCCATGATGGTGGATGAGGATGGACGCGTTCACTCACAGTGTCTCCACTGGGAGAGCTTTCCCTCTATTTTGTGGAACGTGTTGAGCACCGTGGGCTATCTAATTCCCCCACGTTACGCCGGACTGGAGTTTGCAGAGAATGGAGTTACCCAGTGCCGTGTCAACGTGACCATTTTTCCGCACCCACTACACCCGGAGTGGCCCGCCTTGGAGATCGAGGCTGTTGGTCGCCGTTTGGCCGATACTTAGGAGCTCACTCTCCTGCTCACAGCGAGTCGTCCGTCAACGACTTGGATGACTTCTAGATGATGACCTAGAAGGACCTTTGCACATACTCCTCGATAGGGTAGCCTGACTTTCGGCCAGTGTTGTAATAGGCTAACTAGGAGTTGAGTAACTCTTTTGTGATGGGTACACCTGAACCATGTGGATACCCTCAGCATGTAAGGAACAACGATAAACTTGGATGATTTCGTTGTAAGTTGGTAAAACGATGAAATCCACAATCGCTGAAACTTGTCGGGAATTTTATCCATGTCTCCTTACATTTCTGAGCCGTGAGTTGAATACCAAACCTGTCAGGAATTCTGTGATCTAGGATCTCACAAAATTTCAACCCTATTGGATCTTGCTAGTTTGAGTTATAGACCAGGTACTATAACTCGTTCTGCTGAAAAACAGCCAAAACAGGGAAGCAAAGAGTGAACCGTTTGACCATCCTAGCCATCGATTTAGCATCTTGGCTGAATACCAAAGTGGTACATCTTTAAACTCCCTATCCACTGCCAAAATATGAGAAACTTTGGATGAACCTACCAGGAGTTACAAAATTCTTATGGCAGACAGTTTTTATGCCCATGATTCCATCCATGACCTTTTAGAAGTCTACTATTCCGTGTTCGATCTTTTTGAGTCATGAAAGCAATATGGATCACGTTGCTAATGAAGAACATTCGCCTTTTCAGATGGTTGGAGCAACCCGTGGTAACCCGGATGGTTTTGGTGCTAGCGCAAGTGGATCACAACCACAGCCGCCGCCACCACCCAGTTTGGTGGAAGTAATGGCCGTTCAAACCGAGTTGCTTCGTCAGCTTGTCAAGGGGCAGGAAGCGATTTTTCAATGCCTGCAGCAGCAACACCATCAAGGGGATGGGTGCAATGTCCACCATCCTCAGGTTGCTGGCTATCCAGAGCTCAATAACAAGCTGCTGGACACAAGAGACGTTTACCCAGACTCCCTATTGCCCCCATCACAACTTCTGATGAAACTTAAGGATCACCAAGTAAAGTGTCGGACTCTCAAGCCTGACCCATGCAGCATAGACTTGACTGGATGGGAAATTACCTGCACAGAATTCATCCCACGGGGCCGACGTCAAGTTAGCAAAACTACTGACGCCGGCACAGTCCTTCGAACACAAACTCGCTCACCTGTTCCAGAAAAGATAGACCCTGCAAAATGCACCACACCCAAGGGAGGTTCATTAGGTATGCCAGTAGCGATATCTTCAGGTAACAAACAACCCGGTCGTCCAAGTGACAAAAACCGTTGCTTCAATTGTAGCAGTGCTAACCATTTTGCTCGAGAATGCCCTCAGCCTAGGCAGCCAAGGCAGGGCCAAGGTTCTAGCCAAACCCATCAGAACAAGCGTAAAAGACAGAGGAACAAGAGCAAAGGACAGATTGATCAGCTTGAAGCGCTCCCTAAAGGTGCACCCTTAATAACACGCACATCCTCTATTTAATAACAAGCCTGCAGTTATATTATTTGATTCTGGTGCATCGCATAGTTTCATAAGTGCAAAATTCGGTGCAAAAGTAGGCTTGGATGTTTGTCACACAAAAGGGTCATATATGATATCAACACCGGGTGGTAAAATTTCTTCAAACCAAATGGTCAGACAAGTACCAGTCAAGTTGGGTAGTAAAACCATCGACACAGACCTTGTTCTTTTACCCCTTGACAGCATGGATATTATTTTGGGAATGAACTGGATGACTATGCATGGAGTCACGCTGGACCTTTCTTCCCAAGCCGTTGAGATAAATTCACCTAGTCACGGAGCCACTACCCTTTACCTACCATTCATAGATTGTACGAATTCCTGTGCTTACAAGATGGAAGGACTTAAGCTAGAGGATATTCCTGTGGTAAATGAGTATGCCGATGTCTTTCCGGACGACTTACCCGGAATGCCACCAGACAGGGATATTGAGTTCATCATTGAACTACAACCAGGCACTGAACCTATATCCACGAGACCATATAGGATGCCCCCTAAAGAATTGGCAGAGCTGAAAATTCAACTCCAAGAACTGCTGGACAAAGGTTTCATTCGCCCTAGCGCGTCACCTTGGGGATGTCCAGCCCTATTCGTAAAGAAGAAGGATGACAGTTTGAGGTTATGCGTTGACTACCGACCTCTCAATGCGGTAACTGTTAAGAATAAATACCCACTTCCCCGTATCGATGTACTCTTCGATCAATTAGCTGGAGCCAGAGTCTTCTCAAAGATTGATCTTCGTTTGGGATATCATCAAATCAAGATTCGCCCGTGCGATATTCCTAAGACTGCCTTCTCCACACGATATGGATTATATGAATTCTTGGTCATGTCCTTTGGACTCACCAATGCCCCTGCCTACTTCATGTATCTCATGAATTCGGTATTCATGCCCGAACTTGACAAATTCGTCGTAGTGTTCATCGACGACATCCTTATCTATTCCAAGGATGAGGAAGAGCATGCTAAGCACCTGCGCATTGTTCTTCAGCGTCTAAGAGACCATTAGCTCTATGCTAAGTTTTCGAAGTGTGAATTCTGGTTGGATACTATAAAGTTCTTAGGTCACACAATCTCCAGCGAAGGCATAGCTGTTGACCCCAGCAAGGTACAAGAGGTGATGGATTGGAAACCCCCTACCTCCGTTCATCAGATTCGCAGTTTTCTCGGCTTAGCCGGTTACTACCGCCGCTTCATCCCGGATTTCTCTCGAATTGCTAAGCCCATGACTGAACTGTTAAAGAAGGAAGTAAAGTTTGTATGGAATGAGAAATGTGAAGAAGCTTTCCACACTCTCAGAGAGCATCTGACTACTGCACCTGTGTTAGCTCAACCCGATAATACCAAGTCATTCGATGTGTATTGTGACGCATCAGGTACTGGTCTAGGATGTGTACTTATGCAAGAGAATCGAGTGATTGCATACGCCTCACGAGCCCTTCGGCCCCACGAACAGAATTATCCCACTCATGATCTTGAGCTTGCAGCCGTCATTCACGCTCTGAAGATATGGAGGCACTATCTCATCGGTACACAGTGCAATATCTACACGGATCATAAAAGTCTCAAGTATATCTTCACACAAACCGATCTGAATATGAGACAACGGAGATGGCTAGAATTAATCAAGGATTATGACCTTGAAGTGCACTATCACCCCGGCAAGGCTAATGTAGTCGCGGATGCACTAAGTCGCAAGTCCCATTGCCATTGCTTATCCATGGAGTCCTACCATGAGACATTGTGTGCAGAAATGAGGAAGCTTAACATGGAAATGGTTTCCCAGGGCACTCTAGATCACATCTCAGTTGAGCCCACTCTTCACGACCAAATCGTCATGGCACAACTACATGATGAAGGAATTAAGATCATCAAACAAAAACTCTCTCTAGGAGAGGAGAAGTATAAATGTTTCCGCCAGGACCATAAGGGAGTTCTATGGTTCGAAAGTCGTATAGTCGTTCCGAAGAATCGTGAACTCCGCAAGCAAATTCTTGATGAGGCACACCTTTCCAAATTCTCTATCCACCCCGGCAGTAGCAAAATGTATCAGGACCTAAGGCAAAACTTCTGGTGGACTAGAATGAAAAGAGAAATTGCTACGTATGTCTCAAAATGTGACACGTGCCAGAGAGTGAAAGCTAGCCACTTGAAGGTAGCCGGTACACTACAACCGTTACCTATACCATCCTGGAAATGGGAAGACATAAGTATGGACTTCATCGTTGGACTACCAAACACTTCCCAGAAACATGATTCCATATGGGTTATCGTTGATAGATTCACAAAGACGGCACATTTTCTTCCGGTACACACCACCTATTCTACCAAGAAATATGCCGAGATTTACCTCGATCGTATTGTTTGCCTACATGGAATACCTAAGACAATTATTTCCGATCGTGGTCCTCAGTTTGTAGCACGCTTTTGGGAACAACTACAAACGTCTCTTGGCACTAAACTGATTCGCAGCTCAGCATACCATCCTCAGACTGACGGACAAACGGAAAGAGTAAACCAAATTCTTGAAGACATCCTGAGAGCTTGCGTCATTCTCTATGATAAGAATTGGGACAAATGCCCAGCCCTAGCAGAGTTCTCGTACAACAATAGCTATCAAACGAGTTTGAAGATGGCACCATTCGAGGCCCTGTACGGACGAAGGTGTCGAACTCCTTTGAGCTGGTCACAAACCGGAGAACGTAAAATAATTGGACCCGACCTGGTAATCGAGGCAGAGGAGAAAGTAAAAGTAATACAAGCAAATCTTAAAGCCGCACAAGCTTGACAAAAGAGCTATTCTGACAAAAGGAGAAAGCCCCTAAAGTTCGAAGTTGGCGATCATGTCTATCTTCGAGTTTCGCCAACCAAGGGAGTGCAAAGATTCCGAATCAAAGGCAGACTAGCTCCCCGTTATGTTGGTCCTTACGAAATCATTGAGAGCTGCGGACCCGTAGCCTACAAATTACAACTGCCCCCTCAGCTCACGGCCACCCATGATGTCTTCCACGTATCTCAACTCAAGAAGTGTATTCGAGTCCCTACCGAGATTGTGGAACAACAAGAAATATCGTTGGAACCCGACCTCTCGTATGTCGAACACCCAGTTAAAATTCTGGATCAAAAGGAAAGAGAGACCAGGAGGAAAGTGATTAGAATGTATAAAGTACAATGGAATCCCCACACGGAAGAAGAAGCCACCTGGGAAACCGAGAGCTACCTAAACCAAAATTTCCCTTGGTTTCTTATCTCAACCACTGGTATGTGCACCCACGCCCACACTAAGAATTACCGAATCTCGGGGCGAGATTCTTGTTAAGGGGGGAAGGCTGTGACAACCCTAATAATTTACATTTCTAAATCAATGTCAGTAGCCTAACCCTATGCTTAACCAACTAATAAAAGGGTGAAAAGAATTAGAACGAGTTAAGTTGAAATTCAAATTGAATTTGGGCACATTTGGATACTTTTGAATTTTTAAATTAACATTCAAACCATAAGCCAAATGAGATGTTGCCTGAAACCAAACTTGTAGAACTTTTTATTCTGAACAACTTTCATGTTCAAAAGTTTTTGAAATTCAAATTAGAAAGAGGAGAAAACGCCCTGTTTGCACCCAGCCCCCTGAAGTTTTTCAAATTCTTGCAATCAGGCCCCTCCCCCCCCCCCCCCCCCCCCCTCTCTCTCCTCCCCGCCCGACCGCGCGCCAGGTGGCCGGCGACGCCTGACCGGCGCGAGGCGCCAGGCCAGTGGCCGCCGCGCCACTCCTCCACGCCCGGCTTTGCCCCCTCCCCACGCCGCGCTGCCCAGTGGGCGTCCGCGCGTGCGCACGCCGCTGCCGCGCCCCGCCTCGCCGCCCGCCGCGCCCAACCGCCGCGACGCACCGTGCCACCCCGGCTCCCACGCCCCGCCCGTCGCTGCGTCTGCCCTCCGCCCGAGCCGCTGCAGCAGCCCCTTCCCCACTCCGCGCGCCACACTATCTCCTCCCTGCCACGCAAAATCCCGGCCGCCCAGTAGCTCGCGCCCGCTCGCTGCACGCCGCGCCGGCGCCCTGCTGCCGCCCGCCGTGGCCAGTGCCGCGCCGTTGCCGTGCCTCAGCCCCGCGCATCGCCCAGACACCCCCACTCCCTCCTACCCCTATAAAAGCCGCGCCCCCGGCCGCCCGCGCGAGCCCCAGCAACCAGAACGCCTCGCCGTCGCCATTGCCGCCGCCGAGCGCCGCCCGCCCGTGGACAGCCCTCCACCGCCGCCCACTGCCCAAATTGAGCCTCCAGCCACCACTACATCACCACACCGAAGCTCGCCGACCCACCCAACGCCGTCCAGGACCACCGGAGCACCGCCGCCCGCACTATCACCACCGCCGCCGCCCCTGCTCGCCGTGGGCAGCTCGACCCCGACCTCCTTCGTCCAAGCCAAGCCCCTGAGCAGCTCCCCCACGCGCCACTGAAGCAAGCAGACCGGACCAGGCCGCCCCAAGCCCACCGGAGCACCGCCGTCGACGCGTGCCGCGCCGCCGCCGCCTCTGCTCCAACGCCGGCGAGCTATTCCCGGCCATCCCCCACCTGAACAACACCCCCACGAGGTAGCCCTCGCACCCCTGAACCTTCCCCGACCCTCAGCCCTCGCCGCCGGCGAGCCCCTCGCCGGAATTTCGGCCGGCCGCCGTACCCGAGCCGCCCGAGGACCCAATTGCAAGAATTTAAATCTTTAGAAGGGTCTGCGCGTAAGATTCAAGGACCCAGTTGTAAAAGAAAGTTTCAAATCTAGATTCAAATTCAGTGAACTTGTAAAATTCATATAAAATCGTAGAAAATTCAGAAAAATGCAAACTCAACTGTTCTGGAATCCTTAGAAGAAACTCTACAACTTTTGTTACGAAATGTTTCTCAGGTTCCCAACATATTTTTCTCTACATTAAATGGAAGCTTTAATGGACTTATTTTGTACCCATTGTTGTAGATCAGTACTGACCCTAAATTTTGGGCAGTAAGCTAGTTGCTTGATGTTTAGGACTGTGTAAAAGGATCAGGCCCAAATTCCATCTCTAGCTACACTGTTTATTAAACTTAGTTTCATACCTTAAGTGGCTACATATTTTTATCCCTGCAGTTAGGTTATGAATCACCTAATGAAACTTTTTCTGTACTGGCGTAATGGTACATAGATGCCAGAGAAAAATTTGGAGAATTTATATCTCAAAGGAACCTAATTATTTGATTTATGTGCTAATAACATACATTAAATCAAGACAATAGTATCTTAGCTTGGAAAATTCTGAAATTTTTACTAGGAGATACAGTGTGGTAGAGGCTGCTGTGGAAAAAGTTCCATGGTCAAAAACCCTGTGTAGGATCCTGTAAAAATGAATCCTTGAATAACCTAGGTGTGTAATGTCATATTTTCTATGCTCTGAATACTGCATAATAAATCCTACAAAAATGACAGTAGCTCCTGCATGCTTAAGTGAAAGATCTGTAGAAATCTTAGACTCAGTTGTTGCACCAGTTGTCCTGTACAAAAAGAACAAAAGTCTAACAGCAACTATGTAATATATTTTTCATAATTAATCTGTTACATAAAATTGTCTGAAAATTTTACAGTAAGCACATCTTTCCCCGATGTGCCGAAATCCAAAATTTCATGACCAGAAACTATTTACTGTAGTAATTACAATTAAATCATGTCAATTACCATTACCACGACTTAAACTTGTGCATTCATGTAGAATCGACGACTCTCGCCGACGGAACTTACGAGCTGGTGCCCGCGTCCGAAAGTGAGCAGCGTGAAGCTCAAGTGAATTTAACTGAAGCTCTTGAAGACCCGAGCCCATGTTCGGAAGAGCCCCAAGCTAACTGCGAAGGCAAGCCCCGGAGCATAACCCATTTCTTTCCTAAATTATGCAACTCATTACTCTCTGCTTGTGCATTAAGTGTATAGGAGTTGAATGAAAACTTAGTTGCATGATGTTAGGAACCCATGCTTGAAAACTAGATGTAAGGTTTGATAGAATGCTGTGCTAACAGGACTCCGGTAAAAGCCGAGTGATTTCCTGTCACTCGCGAGAAAATAGGAGTTGAATGTTTACTACACGCTGCAATCATAAGGACACGGACGGGCTATGGAACGATGGTTACGATTGAGGCCCGTCTGTCTAGTGAAAAATGCTAAGGCCGCAGGGTGTGGTAGTGATGGTTAAGTCTTTGAATGTACTAAACACATGCCGAGATTATGGGAATCGGTAAGCTTAAGTACCTGATTGGCCCGGCAAGGGGACGGCATCCTACCCTTTAAACTTCGGTCCCATGTGCATATGGCGAGTGCAGAGAGTGGTCACGACCCGGCGCCGAACCATGGCGTGGGGCTCTTGTACTCTCGGAGGGTAGCCCCGATCCACGACCCGGAAAGAAAGGGGAAAAGTTGCACGTGTGACTCTAGGGAGTAACCACGTGACGTGTGTTTGGGTTTCCCTTGCAAGGTTAAGAAATTCGATTCGAATCGTCCGTTTCTCACGGCTATTGAGACTGCTTAACCATTTTTACCCACAGAGTAA
Source organism: Panicum miliaceum (assembly GCA_032594955.1). Taxonomy (NCBI): domain Eukaryota; kingdom Viridiplantae; phylum Streptophyta; class Magnoliopsida; order Poales; family Poaceae; genus Panicum; species Panicum miliaceum. The sequence continues at coordinate 41,694,857 of CM064056.1, read as the reverse complement.
GAAGAGGAACAATGAGGATGAATGAACTGGTTGGATGAAAATTTAATGCTTCACCATGTATGCTTTTGGATAGCTGCTTATCTAGAATGGTTAACGAAACTAGAAGCTTGAGCTAAAAATTGAAAGTAAGGACCCACTTGTAGAAGCTTTTCGGCAAAACAAACCCCTGAGCCAAAAGCCTTGCATATCTAGAGTCGGTGGAGTAGATTCCACTACTCGGGTAAGTCTTGCTGAGTATTAGTATACTCAGCCTTGCTTGTGGCTCGTTTTCAGGTGAGACCTTCGAAGATATGATTGCTAGCTTGACTTGGCCCTGCACTCTTCCCCCTGGTTGGTCGGTGGAATGGGATACGCCCCCGTCCAACGGAGATAATGCCGAGTGATGTCTCGTACGGGCTTCATCGAGACATCCTTATCGTCGAGTAGCTTTCGTTGTTTTATTTTCCGCTGCAACTTAAACTCTGAAGAACGTCTTAGTATGATCATTGAAGTATTTGGTTTCTAAACTCCAAACTTGGTCTGTATTATTTACTTATGTTAATGTTGTAATATTTGCTGGAATGTGGTATTCTCTGGGCCCATCGTCGCATGAGCATTTGTATGTATGGCATTCGATCCGCCCTACCGTGGTTGTATCGGGAGGTTATACCCGACAGACCAGTGGATTACTCCGTTTGAAGTGTAAGGTTAACCAAGATTTCCTTAATGGTGATGGTTAATACACTTGAGGCGGATTAATTCAGGTGGTTCTGCCACACACGTCATCCGGGACAACAATGTTGGAGCAGATGTACTCTCCAAGCTTGGATCCACTCAAGCCCAAGTCCCAGCTGGAGTATTTGTCTAGGAACTTAAAGAACCGTCGATCAAGACCACAAATCAAGCAACCACCTGTTTGGGACCCTCGGACCCCAGCCAGGAGGTCATGATGTCGGAGGTCGACTAGCGGGGAACTTTCATCGAATTCATCAGGGAAAAGAAGCTACCCCTTGGGGTGACAAAGAAAAGTAATGTGAACGAGGGTTCCCGATCTTCCGAAAGGTTCTGATAACTCTCGATTTGGTGGAGTCGCGACACGAATCGATCCGGCTTCCGTCAACACGTCCCGAAACCCCGCAATCGTAGCACCACGTCTCCTCAGGTTATCGACCGGCGAATACATGGTCGACCTCGCCAAGAAGGCTAATCCCTGCCTGCGAATCGAAGAACACAAGCAAGAACAAGGAAGATTGCAAACCAATTGCAGATGGATGATTAGCTCACGAGTTGGGGTCAAACAAGCCGAGTACGGCGAAACTGTTCTTGATAGAATAATCTAAGTAAAACCCAGATCCTAACGAGGGCGGCGCCTACTGATATATAGGGTTTAGGGTCGTGTCCAAGTACCTGGACGCAACCCTAAAGGACTCGACGACGATACACGGCCCAAAGGCCAAAATACGGTGACGCAGCACCGGGACAGATTCTGGACGCCAACTTCCTCGGACGATTCCTGACGACTCATAATGAATTTGGGCCTCAAACCAACTCCATTGGAAGCTCTATCAAATTGTCTTTCCACCCGTATGTAGATTGTCGAAATCGGACTTCGGATGCGGCCTGGGCGTCCAATTCAAGTCAAACTGCTCCTGGACTCCGAGGTGGACTCGAAGTTGAGTTGTATTGGGCCTCCACGTAGCTTGGACGTCCCTTGCTGTCCCTCCACGACTCCATGCTCCTCTCCATGTGTCATCTTATCTTCTCCTTGGTTTCTAATCACAATATAAACATTAGGTAGCAAACTATTCTCGAAACTATTAAGAGAAACACTTAGGAGCGAGCTCACCTCTAAATTTAATTGTCGCGCGCGAGCTCTTGTGATTGGATCTTGAATGGTTTGGATGTCCAGCGAAGAAGCCTCGTGTATATCCGTAGGAGTGATGTCCTCATCAAAAAGCCTAGAAGTAATACGCATCATGAGGCGTAGCAAAGGGCTTGTCATTGTCGGGGATAAGCCCTACAAGTGTGGAGCAAGCTCAAGAGTACTAAAGAAGTGTGTTCCAAGGGAATGGGGGCGCAATATACTACTCGAGATACATGAGGGTACATGCGGAAACCATGCAGCGTCCAAGACATTGGTGGGGAGGGCCTACAGGGCAGGCTATTGGTGGCCAATAGCAGTTTCCGACGCCGAGGATCTCATACGAAAGTGCCAAAAGTGCCAATTTTTTGGCGAACAGTCTCACGTCCCGGCGCACAACCTCATCACCATACCGCCCTCATGGCCCTTCGCATGCTGGAGCCTCGACATGATTAGACCTCTGACTACAGCTCCAGGAAGCTTTACACATGTATTGGTGGCCATCAACAAGTTTACTAAGTGGATCGAGTACAAGCCGATTACAAAGCTCACTCCAGACAGGGCAGTCGACTTCATCTCGGATATTATGTACCATTTTGGCTACCCCAACACCATCATCACAGATCTGAGCTCAAACTTAACAGCAAACCAGTTCTGGGAATTCTGTGAAAACAACTCGATTGAAGTGAAGTACGTGTCAGTCGCACACCCAAGGGCCAATGGACAAGTCAAGCGGGCCAACAGCTTGATTCTGAATGGCCTATAGAAGAGACTCTATGATGAGAACAACAAAAAGGGTGGCAAGTGGATATACGAGTTGCATCATGTTGTCTGGGGGCTTCGAACTCAACCATCGAAAGCCACAGGACATACCCCTTTTTTCCTTGTCTACTGGTCCGAAGCTATACTCCCACCAGATCTTTTGTGGCTCTCTCCCAGAGTCAAGATGTATGACGAAGGGGAGGTGGAAGAAGCTCGGCAACTGGAACTGGATACTGTTGATGAAGCCAGATGCAGTGCCCTCGTTCAGGCAGCCCATTATCTGCAAGGCATCCGGCGCTATCACAATCGCAATGTGCGAGAGCGGTCGTTCAATATCGGTGATTTTGTCCTTCGCCGTATTCAGGATGAAACTGGGCTACACAAGCTTAATTCACGGTGGGAGGCTCCTTTCATCGTATCGGAAGTTACAAGATCAGGGTCATATCGCCTGCAATACCCTGATGGCCAGGAAGTTCCCAACTCCTGGAACATAGAGAATCTCCAAAAATTCTACGCCTAGTAGAAGCTGTAAAAGCAATTCTTCAGCTGCATGTCAGCATTTTTATAAATTATAGAATTGATTTCGCCTTAATTCGACTACTTTCTGCATGTTTTAACTCGGGGGCTCTGCCACGAGTGCTTATATCCTTTCGCCTACATTAAACTTGGGGGCTTCGCCACGAGTTTACATGTTTTCTCAACTACTTATGCTCGGGGGCTCCGCCACGAGTACTTGTACTTAGCTCGTTTATACTTGGGGGCTCCGCCACGAGTACTTATGTCTATTACAATCTATAAGGCAGAGCACTCGACGTACTCTCACAGTTCCGGCCGCTGCTACGACTACTCGAGAGAGAGCGTTAAAGCACCCGCCGAAGGGGTCACCAAGCCCATCACACGGCCAAGTTATTTCCCTGCTACAAGCGGGACGTTAACAACTTAACCGTTCAGGCTAGCCTAGCTTACCGAATGATCGGGTAAATCCAGGGTAAGTCCTTTTGCTCTACGTGCACTTTTACGGAACGTCAAGTTATTGACTACATCCAAGCCGATGCTCTTGGAGTAGCTTAACCCAAACGTCTCCAACTACTCTAAGTCCTACGATCGTACCGGCAAACATCATACAAAGATATACGTTGAAAAAAGATCAATTAGGCAAATTTATATACATATCAACAAGTGGCATAAGTACACATTGTTTTTGCTGCTAACCATCCTGCTCATGGCTCTCAGCTATTTTGTCAGCAAGGGGCTCGACTTCTTCATGGAACTTCATGAATTGCTCGATAGAGTAGTGCCCACCATGCCTTCAGCGAGTGGTTCTAGTTTCGCTTTGGGCTAGTACGACTTCACCAACGTGAGTGCCTGAGTTATGTAGGTCCTGGCGGCCTCCGAGATGTAGCTGGCAACCTTTTGAGGAGTCTCACGAAGGTTCTCTAACAAAGACAGCTCGCCAGCATCACATTCAGTCGGAAACTCCACCATCTCCACAACAGCCTGTGCGGAAGTCTTGAATTCTTCGAGTTCTTGTTGGATGACATCCTTTTCTTCAAGCATATTTTTGATCTGCTGCATGGCATCGCGGAATTGGACGCTTGTATCTTCATGGACCTTCTCAAGACGCTCGACGTCATCTGCGCCACGGTAAACAAGGTTCTTCAGATCTATAATCATATTTTCTTTCTTTTGCAAAGTGGATTTCAGTTCTGTGTGCAAGAGAAAAGAAGCAGTATTTGAGAAGTTTCAGAAACTACTTGAACAAACAACGAAACAAAGACAACAAGACAAGGCAACAAGTTACCTTTGTACGCTTTGGAGATTTTCTTGTTCTTTTCAACAAGCTTGGCTTTCTCCTTCTCAAGTTTCTGGATTTCACTTTTAAGCCGCCAAGTTTCTTGAGTGCACAATTTCTTTAACTGTGCGAGCTCATTGCGGAGGTCAATCCTCTTCCGGATTTCTTCGTGAATGGCTTCATCCTTCTCAGCCAACTTACGATGGCTGTCCTCAATGAATTTAAGCTTCTCAGACTTCTCCTGGGATTGGTCCATCAGGTTCTACAAAGCAGAGTATATCAATTATCACCACTAAAAGAGAAACAGGGGGTGAAGAAAACTACTCGAGAAAGACAAAAAAATACGGTGGTGAACTCGTACAAGTCCTTGAAGACCCCTTTGATTTGTTTTTTCTTGTCCGCGGTCAGATAAGGGTCATCAATCAAGTCTGCCGCGATGGTGTGCTGCCAACCATACGGCGCCACCAGCAGGTCTTCCTTCTCCGATGAAGCAGTGTTGGGTTCAGAAGTACCCGCGGCGCCAGCATCTCCTGCACCAGGGTCAGCATTACCCGCGGCACTAGCATCTCTCGCGCAGGACTCCTTGGGGTTTCGCCTACCACTTCATCACTTGCATTCACTAGTCGAGCTATTGGAAGTTTGGCGCTGGGAGACGGAGGAGGCAGGATGGGCTCACATTCGGATAGTTTTGATGCAATGGTCTCCACCTCTACTTCTTTCTCCGCCTCGACACTGGTGGCTGGAGAGGGGGGAAGAGAAGGAGGAGCAGCGCTGGTCTCCAACGCTGCAGCATCTGTGTCCTTTCCAGACTCGGGGGCTTGGGCAGCCGGGGCATCGTCAGGCTCCCCCAAGCCTGGGGCATCGTCAGGCTCCCCCAAGCCAAGACTCAACAAGATGAATTACAAAACAGTACAAGTTTAAGTATTCGAGACTTACATGGAGGATCTCTTGGTGACCACTTTCTTCAATTTTAGAAGCTAGGGCCCCCGAGCACTCGACTTCCCCGAGCTGTCAGCAGGCTCCTTTGATTGAGCCTCCGGGGCACTCATCAGGATCGGGTCGCTAGGGCTCGGCATAACGTCAACAGCAGAAGGGTCCGCTGCACCAGGCTGGACGTCGACTACTGGTGCAGCATCATCCCCAGAAGGGCCTGACTTTCCCCTGTCCTTGGAATGCTTGGACAGGGGGGAGGCGGGCGGACTGCAAACAGAACAGAGGAAAACTTAGCAAAGAACATCAAAGCTGCAACAAGGAAGGTACTTGAGTACATTTCTTACCTCGGGTTGTCATCTGACAATTCACAAGGGTGAGTTTCTGCTTCCTCACACCCACCCCCGGCTTGGTTGGGTGGGTCGGAATCTCCATGCTGCTACTCACTTCCTTGCCGAACTTCTTCAAGATAGCTGCCAGAGGAAGATCGTTGTCAGAATCCATCATTTCTTCATCAGTTAAGGGGTCACAATCTAAACGACTGGTCTTGAGCATCTGGAATGCACTTGGCTTGAGGTGATTCGCCCGAGGCAAGTCAGGATTTGGAGCAGGACAATGGTACAGCTCAGTGTGCCCCTGCAGAAAATAACGACAAGAAGTCAATATCCAGTGATACTTCAAAAGTTCTGCAAGTAGTCGGCAGACAAATTACTCACCGGTTCCGGCGGATTCACCACACTGAACAGCTTCGGGACATAAGGAACTGTGTTCGCATCGAGTAGTACTCGGCGAACATGGTCCAGAGCCGTCAGCGAAGGAAGAACCTCTGCGGAAAGGCGAGATGGATCATTACTCCCTAAGTACTCGAATCCAAATCTACACCTCTTCTGCAGGGGCATGATACGCCTCTTTTACATGGTAGCCATGACGAACACGCCGGTTACACCTAACTCCTTCTGCTTTCTAATCAGTTTGAGCAGTTCATTGACTTGCAGCATCTGGTTGGAATTCAACTTTTCATTCCACTCAGGCCTCCACACTGCTTTCCCTGGAGTTCTCTTGGGCAGTGCGGGTGGATGATTTCAAATGTAGAACCACAGGGACCTCCAACCCGAGTGGTTTGTGGGGAGCGCTTACTTGATATACTCCTTTCCCTTCCCTTGCTTGAATTGAAGTCCGGCTCCGCCAACAAGGTACTGCTTCTCCTCAGATGGTTGTTGGCGGAGATGGAAGAAGTAGCGGAACAGATCAAAATGTGGCTCGATGCCAAAGAAAGCTTCGCAAAAATGAATAAAAATGGAGAGGTGGACAATAGAGTTAGGGTTCAAATGATGGATCTGAATACCCTAATGATAAAGAAGGCCGCGAAAGAAATCAGATGCGGGGAGGGCCAATCCCCTTTTGACAAAGTGCTCGATGATGACAATCTGATCTACATCTTCTTGCGGAACAAACTAGCGGAAGGAAGGTTTCCATTGAACCATTTCCTCCAATTGAAGAAGACCTTGAGCAACTAAGTTAAGAAGGTCAGCACGGGTGCACTTACTTCTCTCCCAATCGCCGGTGGTCGACTCCTCCTTCCCTTTGGACGTCGGTTTCTTGTTGCCCATCTTGAATGTCACGAGCTGCTTCACTCGCATACGCTCGGGGGCTTCGAGAGAGGGGCGCAAGGACTCGCTGATGGTGTGGATGGATTTTCCAGCTAGTTTGGCTGGGGATGGAGGACGAGCTCAGCAGGGTTCTCAAACCCTAGATATAATAGTGGCTAGCGGCACATGAGGGTGAGAGAGCGAAATGGCTAAGGCAGAAAGTGAAAGGGTAAAAACCCTAGAGTCACTACGTGGTTAAATAGCCAGCGGGTAGGCCCGGATTTACTGTTCGGAAGCCGAAGAGTTTTCTCCCATAAAAAAGTGCGTGATTTGTTTTGAGCGGTTATTTGGGAAGAGTTTTGGGGAGTTTATTTGATTAACCATTTTTCAGGGACCTTATCCCGAAAAAAGGGGTTATTCAAATTTTGAACCAATTAATTTCCGAAATAAACCATCAAGGAAGATTACGCATTCTCTACACACATTTGCACATAAAACTGTTCAGTATGCCATGTTGTTTTGGATCCTTTTTTCCAATCCTTGGGATTTGGATTGAAGGCTCGAGGGCTGAGGCACACGTGTCATCGATGGCTTGATTTTCAAGAAGTTTGGAAGATAAGAAAAGAAGATTCAAGACTAGTGGGACCCTCAGCCTGATTCTTCGATTCAACCTAAGGCTCGGGGGGCTACTCCATATGGAGTGCGATTTGCATCGCACCCCATAGAAAGAAAAGACTTGACAGTACTCGGCGCTAGAGCACCTCACAGCCTCGAGCAGCCAAGGAAAGTACTTAGAAGACATCTTCAAGATGGAGTTTCAGCAGAAACCGAAGGATGACTTCAAGAAGTACTCGAAGCCTGCAGTACTCGGCTATGAAGAGCTCGGGGGCTTGTTAGACCCGGGGCAACGGGACTGCACGCGTGGCGTAGAACATTCTAGAGTAAGGGGTGGGGCATGTCTCATACCTTATCCATACTGTAAAGTACTTGTATGTAAGTATAACTAGTCGGTACAGAAGAAAACTACCCGAGAGTACGCAGTTAGGACTCCTAAGCTCGTACCAGACTAGGATTTCCATATAACTCTGTCCCCCCAGAATATATAAGGGCGGGCAGGGACCCCTCCAAAGCACAGCGTGCATACGCATAACCTCCAAGGCAATACAAACCATACAGGACGTAGGGTATTACGCATATTGCGGCCCGAACCTGTCTAAACCCTTGTGTTCCTTGCACCATCGAGTTCCTGATCTCGGCGACACCCTGACCACAAGTCTACTACCTTAGGGTATCCCTATGTAGGTTTGCCGGTAAAACACCGACAGAGACACATAAGAGCTTGTAAATAGTCCATCTTTCTCTTTTTCCTAGTTTCATCTAAAATCACACTCTACCATTTAGTAGTGTCTGTATTCTAGTTAGTTTCTATTTCTTATATCTTTTACCTAGCACATAGTTTTATACACCAAAGTAGGAAAAAAACAAAATGATATTGCATGAGAATTGAAAATATAACTTCACATTCTCTAATTGTAAGGTCAATATGAGTTTGTGTCAAAATTTGAGGTGTATATGATATGAAAAGTATTGTGAGCTATGCAAACTTGAAAGTTTGAGTTAAGTTCTAGGAAACTATGTGGGAGATGTATTCATTTGTGAACAGTGTATGGCCCGGCTTTGTTAAAACTATTTGAATTTTTTTCTCGGGCTTATGGACCTAAAATGTGTTGCAGTATTAGTTTGTAGAATTTCTTGACAAACTTTTGATATTATTAATTTTTTTGTACTACCTTAGACTTAGGAGTTTGAATTATCCATTTGAAACAGTTGAATTTTGTTTCCATATCTCAGACATAGGCTATAATAGTATATATGTCCATGAATATATTTTTTCTGTATTTTTTTGAATCTTATTGGTGGTAGACGTCGTTCAAATTGAGCATCTTGGAGGATTCTGAACCGTTGGATCGTAACGCAATGGTCACGATTCCTAGTCAACGAATGGTCGTTTGGTGGACGTACAGGGTCGTCCCCACCAGCAAGTCACTTGTTGGTCGTCCAAACCCAATCCAACCCCCCCCCCCCCCCATTCCTACTCAACGGCTGCGCCGGCAGCGGTGGCTGGCAGATCCCGATTGACGACGTCGGGGAGGTGTCCTGGTGTCCCCGGCGCCTTGGGCGGAGACATCCCCGTGCTTTCCCTTTCCTTGCCGCCGCTAGTCCGCACGTTCCCTATGCAGGCGTGCATCGCAGAGTCCTCCTCGATCCGGCGGTACCAATCCGGCCTACTGGAAGTAAGTAACCACTTCTGCAACCATCAATTTGTCCAACATGATTATAGTTTGGTCTGCTAGTGTTGAATTTTGTCTTGCACACATGTCGAATGGTTGTTTAGCAGGTACCTGCCTTGTTTAGGAACTTTCAATATCGGTGGACAGAACATGGATATCTAGTGTGAGAAAATTCACACCTTCTTACATCCATGGAATCGATCAATTCATGGAATTTGTTAAGCAATGATTCACTGAACAGAGCAATATACGTTGCCCATGCTCCCAATGTTTAAATCTGTATGAATTGGGTCAGCATGAGGTCCATGACCACCTTCTTCTGTTTGGGATGTCAGCTACATATACAAGGTGGACTCATCATGGGGAATCTGCAAATGCTGCACCTATTGATGAGTTTTCAGAGCAGGTGCACGAACATGAATATGACTATGGGCTTGACTTTCAAGAGGATGAATTTGACCATTATGATGGGATTGATGTGGTTGAGGAAGCCAATAATGATAATGAAGAAATGCCAGACCTGGAGATGATATCAGAATTGTACACAGCTGCGGAGGAGGATGGACAACAGCCAAAATTTACGAGAGTTCTCCAAGATTTGAAGCGGACTCTTTGCCTAGGATCTAGGCACTCAAGATTCTCCTTTGTTGTGAGGCTGCTTCGTATCAAGTAGTGTTATCGAATCAGCAATACAGCATTCAACGGAATATTGAAGCTGATGTCCTTATCATTCCCTCGGTCCGAATTACCATCTACATATGATGAGGCAAGGAAGTATCTTCGTGAACTGGGCCTTGGATACGACACGATCCATGTGTGCTATAATAACTGTGTGCTGTTCAGGAATGATTATGCCAAATTGGATGTCAGCCCAAAATGCAAGGAATCTAGATGGGAGGACAAGGATGGCTGCAGGCGTGTGCCTCGTAAGGTTTTGAGGCATTTCCTACTAATCCCAAGGTTGAAGAGGATGTTTGCTTCAAGCCGAACAACTAACGACATCCAGTGGCACAAGATGAAGCGGGCATCGGTTGATGGCCAAATGAGCCATCCAGCTGATGGGATGGCATGGAGTCACCTCGACGTCAAGTATCCAGAGTTTGCAGATGATGCAAGGATCCTGAGACTTGTCGTCGCTACTGACGGTTTCAATCCATTTGGCAACTTTAGCACGACATATAGCATGCGGCCAGTGCTTGTTATGCCCTTAAATCTTCCACCATGGCAATGTGCCAATCCTTCTAACTGCTTCATGTCTTTACTGATCCCAGGTCCAAAATCGCTAGGAAAGGATTTTGATTTATTCTTGGAGCCTCTTATAGAAGAACTTCTTCAGCTCTGGAGTGGTGTCAGTACATACGATGCTATCAGGTGCTTAAAGTTCAATCTGCGAGCAGCTGTGCTTTGGAGCATAAATGACTATCCAGCATTAAGCACCCTGTCAAGTCGAACTACAAAAGGTTATTATGCATGTATTCATTGTGACAAAAACCCATTGTCACGGCCAATAAGGAATAAGTTATGCTACATTGGTCACCGTCGTTACCTTGACATGGCACATCCTTGGGGGAGAAACAAACCTTTATTTGATGGGATGATAGAGAAGGATGAGGCTGCAGGAAAGTTCAGTGTAGAAGAGGTCGCTGAGCTACTAGAAAGGGTCAGGAATGTCAACCCAGGTTTACATAATAATGCACCAAAAAAGAGGAAGAGTGGAGAGGATGGAGAGCGAGTAATTTATAACCGCAAAGCTGGGTGGTGGAAGCTGCCATAATGGAAATTCCTGTTGCTGCCCCACAATCTTGATGTGATGCACATAGAGAAGAATATATGTGACAACCTCCTTGGCACATTGCCGAAACTGGAGGGGAAGACAAAGAACACACTGAATGCTAGGCTAGATTTGGCCGATATGGGCATAAGATCTCATTTGCACTCTTACCAGGATGGTAACGTGGTAAAAACTCCACATGCTTCCTATGTGTTGAAACCTGCACAATGAAGTGCATTTTGTAAGTTCCTCACAGGTGTCAAGTTTCCAGAAGGATATGCAGCTAACCAAGGAAGATACGTTGCTCCTAATGGTTCGGAGCTCCAAGGCCGGATGAAAACACATTCTTGTCATGTCCTTCTACAAAGAATCATACCTGCTGGCTTAAGAGGCCTCGTGCATCCTGATGTATATGAAGCAGTTGCAGAGCTTGGGAACTTCATTCGGGAGCTGTGTACTAGAAATATGAGGACAGTAGTCGTCCAACGCCTAAAAAAAGAGATCCCACTGATCCTATGCAAGCTTGAGAAGATCTTCCATCCTGCCTTCTTTGATGTGATGGTGCACCTGGTAGTCCATCTACCTGATGAGGCACTGCTTAGAGGCTCTATACAGTATGGCTGGATGTATCCGATTGAACGGTGGCTTGGCACATTGAAGAATTTTGTAAGGAATAGGGCTAGGCCTGAAGGATCAATTGCTAAAGCCTACATAGAAAGTGAAGTCTTGAAATTTTGTTCTATGTACACCGACGATGTCGACACAAGTCCTGAATTTGAAGGGCCATTAGATGGTGACATCTCTGTATTCATGCATGGTGCTCTACTTGTTGGCACAGATCGAATGAAATACATCCCTGACAATCTCATGGATAGACTAATTTGGTTTGTACTGAATAACTATGAAGAATTTGAGCCTTATGTGAAGTACGTATATGTTCTACTCTATCCTTATGTATTATGTATATGTTGACCGCTGTTGATTCTTAATAATGTTTAAGCTTTGTCATACAACATGCACAAGGAAATGTTGTTGCAACAAGGCGTACGTGATATCGATGTCCAGAAAAGGCAACCGAAAGAATTTGCTAAATGGTTTGAGGATCATGTAAGTTAATTAATGACATGCTATCATTTTGGAAGTCACTGACATCACACTAGACTCAACTACTTTATACGCTTGGTTGTAGATTAAGAAGCTGCTTAGACAGGATCCTAATTAGGTCAGCAACGGATTGGTTGCACTATCTCGTTCTCCTGATCTCCGTGTCAAGATCTGTTCAGCTTGCACTGTCAATGGAGTACGCTACAGCACTGCTGACTGTGAGAAACACCAAAAGACACAAAATAGTGGTGTCATGACCAAGGGGACAGATAGAGGCAAAGAAATTGAATTTTATGTTGTACTCAAAGAGGTAATTGAGTTGCAATACAACTCTAATCTGGAATATCGTCGAACAGTGGTTCTATTTTCAATGCGATTGGAACAATTAAAGGGGCAAGACTGTAGGCATTAGAGACGGTGAACATTTCAAGTCCATTAACATCAACTCGATTTGGTACAAGTCTGATCCGTTTATTTTCACAACACAAGCCACAAAGATATTTTATTTGCAGGATAATGATTTAGGCAAAGATTGGCGAGTTGTGCAGAAAATTGAGCAGAGGGGCATGTATAACGTTCCTTAAATGGATGTTGACATACTTCAAGATTATTACTGTTCCGATACGGAGCATGCAGTGCGTGAAGGGGATGCAGAGGCTGAGGATGTGCACCAGGAAGAGCATGATGCAGTAGACACAGTCATTGAAGCTAATTTAGCAGAACTTGTAAAAGACAAGACTGCCGGTCAGGCAGAAGATGAGGATGAAGATGCTTGGAGTACTGTAGTGACAGTGACGACAATGTGAACGGCGTACACGATGTAGCCGAAGACGATGACAATGATCTATAGGAGTTTGCATTGCCTCCGGCCATGTGTGTGGTGTTGTTGATTGCTTGCCTGTTATTAGATTAATTCATTTAATAATAATGCTGAATTTTTTATGATGATTACTGTTGTGTTATTGGATTAATTCATGTAATAATAATGCTGAATTCTGTAATAATAGGAGTTTGTACTTTAATTTGAGGGAAACATAAGATCTTCATTAACTATACTTGTATTTACATTGCAACAAGGACCTCCTGAAGAAAAAGCAAGAGAAAAGCAATACCATCTAGGAGTACTACACTCACTCACTTTAGAGCTAAATGAACACAAAAGCAACCAAAATCAGAGGCGCATGCGCAGCCAGTCCTAGCAACCTAGTAGGAGCGAAATCCCGTGCGGAGAATTTCGACTTCACCTTGAATCCTACAGTCCTCGCTGCAATACTTGGTCAATCCTTGAGACTCCCATGGATTGACAGGACTGCCGCACATGCCGCCTGCGCACGAAAGATCGCCTCGCGGCACCAGCGCCGCCGCCGGCTCCGGCGGATCCAAGATCCGGCGCCAAAGCGTTCGCCGGATGCGCTCCATGGCCTCCTAGCGCCAGCGCAAACACCCGTCGTTGCGAAACTGAGGTCCGCCAACCCCGCAGCCTGCTGCCGACGCCGCCACCGCTTCTTCCTCGCCCTCGACCTATCTCATGTACCGCCTCGCAGCGTCGTTGCTCACGGCGCCATCATTGGCCCTGTAGAGGAGGATGGTAGCCACATAGGCCGCACGATTGTGCCCGAACTCAGCGGCGCGTTGGAGCTCCACGGTGCATACCGGGGCCAAGGGCGTGCCTTTATGGAACGTGACTTCCATCCCGGTTATGAAGCACGCCTCCGGGTTGCCGACATTAGTCAGGTGACCAACGAGTGTGGCGTAGCCAACGGGGTCGTCCCACGACATATCGTCGGCGAACCGCATTAGTGCGATGCGCTGGCCGACTTCGGGTTCGCCGCACACGCGGAGCTTGCGGTGGCAGGTGGCCCAAAGCGCACAGAGGTCGTCCATTGGCCACTCCGAGGTGGCCGCAAGGCGGCCTGCGATCTTAATGGCTAGGTCGATCGGGAGCTCCGCCAACGACGACCGGTGCCGCCGCCTCGCCTCCATTAGTGTGCCGGCGTCATCGACGACGTCGCGGAACGCCAGGCGCGTGGGTGTCGGCGAGACAGAGTGGGAAGTTGCGCGGGAACGGCAACCGTCTTCGCACCAAGGGATTGCACGGTGTGCTCACCCATGAGATTTTTGCTCAAAAGGATTGGAAGTGGAGAGTGGCGAGTGGAGTTTGTCAATGTCATCCATGTCGTACCACAACTTATATAAATGAAATATCTAGTCAATGTGTTCTCGCCGACAGGTGGGCCATGGTTTGTGGGCCACATATGTCAGTGGCTATTCGGTGGAAACAACTGTTGTGTCCCCAATTTCTTCCTTGAGGACACGCGGCGCATTTCCCCCAATCTGTCCCATCAAAATCGAGGTTTTTCTCTCATTGGCAATGCCTGAAGCAATAGCAAGTTACAGTACTAATTAAAGTAGCATAAGATGTTCATTAATCATACATATACATTTACATTGGCCACAAGATCTTTGGACCTCATGAAGCAAAAGCAGCAAAAAATTAAAGCAATACATACACTACACTTCTTCAATCTAAAATTAGCCACAAGAACCACTTCATTTCGCCACGCATCCGGCAATCCTCGCTGCAACACTGTCTCCATGACCATTCTAGAGCCACTCCGCAATCCTCGCCTGCGCACGGAAGATCGGCTCACGACGATGCCGGCGCCACGCGAATGGACCTGCGCCGCCACCTTCCCAAGAACACATGCGCGGTACTCCGGCGAATCCTGAAACACTCCCTGAACATGTCGTCACGGACCCCCGCCGGCCACGGCCATGTGTTGTCCACGACCATGGTCGCCTATCTGAACTACCGCCTAGTAGTAGTGTCAACGCCAGCGCCGCCATTGGCCATGCACAGGAGGACGGCGGCCACATAGGCCGCAACTTCGTGGCCGCCCACGGTGGCGCGCTCGATATTCTCATCGAGGACTGCCAGGGGCGTGATCACAAGTCCATGGAAGACGACATTCACCACATGAATGAAGCTGGCCTCTAGATTGCTGAGTTGAGCCAAGCGAGCAACAAAGGTGTGGTAGGCATCGGGGGTGTGCCACACCATGTCGGTCAACCCCGCTACATTGATGTGTTGGCCGACTTCAGGGTTGCAGCACACGAGGTCCATGCAGCGGCAGGTCACTCGAAGCATGCTGAGGTTGTCCATTGGCCGCTCCGAGGTCGTAGTGAGGTGGCCTGCGATCTGAATGGCCACATCTATAGGAAGATCTGCCATCAGCGACAACCAGGGCTGCCTTGCCGCCATGAGTGCCGGCAGCGTCAACGACATCGTGAAAGCAGGAGTGTGAGACAAGGTCACGCCCGAGTGTGGATGGAGCTGCGGCAAGGGGACGGCGGCGAGCCGGAGAGCGGGATAGGCGTAGCGGCATGTGGACGACGGCGAGCCAGAGCGGTGGATAGGTAGAGCGGCGCGTGGACGGCACCGAGCCGGAGTGCTGGATAGGTGGA
Source organism: Panicum miliaceum (assembly GCA_032594955.1). Taxonomy (NCBI): domain Eukaryota; kingdom Viridiplantae; phylum Streptophyta; class Magnoliopsida; order Poales; family Poaceae; genus Panicum; species Panicum miliaceum. The sequence continues at coordinate 41,679,313 of CM064056.1, read as the reverse complement.
GCGCGCAACGCGTGGACGGTGGCGAGCCCTAGCGCTGGAGGCCGAGCTAAGCTACAGGTCGAGTTCTTGGTCGAGATCTTGAACACGTTGCCAGTTGCTAGGAAGTTCAGGCAATGCCACTTGAGTGCGTTGCCACTTGCTAGGAATGCTCGAGGAGAGGGACGCCACCGCATGTCGGGAGGCCCCTATCCCGAGGCCGAACCCTACTTGATGGGCCAAGGCTTGTTTATAACCTCCACCCCGAAGGTTCGCCTCGTGTACTGGAAGGGCCTGAAACCCACCGAACTACTTGGAGACGACGAAAGATTGGTCTCTCACCTTGACTCCCTGCCTTTTCAAGAGGGCAGACCACTCGGTGAGACCACCTACGGCGGAACTGTACTCGTTGACTACAGCTCCGACGATCCATCCACACACCGCCACGTCTTCATGGTGGAATCCGACGAGTACAGCGACAGGCACCGTAATGATAGGCCTGAGCAGATTTCTGAGGATGAGCACACTGCAGATGCTGCCAACGAGTCCGCTCAGGATCGTGAGGCTCGCAGGCTACGCAACAGGAAGCGTGCCAAGCGCAGAAGAGATGCCAACGATCGGCGCGCACGTATCCAACGCGACCTCGACGCTGAGTTCGCAGCGGCGCAGGATGCTGGGTATCCAACGCGACTAGATACTTAAGGAGAAGACTCATGGTTGCGCAACAGCTCTCCGAGGTAGAGCTGGAAATTCCCAAGAAAAAGGCGAACCACTCGAAGTTGAAGCCCACTGGAGAACTCGCCCTGAAGACCATCCAGCTGCACGAGGGAGATTCGTCCAAGACAGCCCTGATCGGGTCGCAGCTTGACCCTAAATAGGAAAGCGTGCTCATCAGTTTCCTTAGGGCCAACCAAGATATGCTAGGGGTGCCCAAGGAACTGATCGAGCATAGTTTGAAAGTAGATCCTGGTGCTACCCTTAAAAAGCAGCGTCTCCATAGATTCGCTCAAGATAAAAGGGAAGCAATCAAAAAGGAGTTGGCCAAACTACTCGCGGCTGGTTTCATCAAAGAGGTGTACCACCCAGAGTGGGTTGCCAACCCTGTCCTTGTTAAAAAGAAGAATAACAATGAATAGAGAATGTGTGTTGATTATACTGATCTCAACAAGCACTGCCCGAAGGACCACTTTGGGCTACCTCAAATTGATCAAGTAATCGACTCCACTGCCAGCTGCGTACTCCTATGCTTCCTTGACTGCTACTCGGGCTACCATCAGATCGCCCTCAAAGAAGAAGACCAAATCAAGACCGCCTTCATCACGCCCTTCGGGACTTATGCCTACAAGACTATGTCCTTTGGGCTGAAGAACGTGGGAGCTACGTACCTGCGGGCAATTCAAATGTGTTTCGCAGACCAACTACACCGCAATGTGGAAGCCTATGTGGATGACGTGGTCGTTAAGACCAGAATTCCTGAGAACCTAATTGCGGACCTGGAGAAAACGTTCAACAGCCTTCAGAAGTTCTAATGGAAGCTCAACCTGACTAAGTGCGTCTTTAACGTACCATCAGGGCAACTACTCAGGTTCATCATCAGTCATAGGGGGATTGAAGCTAACCCGGAAAAGATCAGTGCCATCACTGACATGAAGGCTCCAGCAATGATCAAAGATGCACATAAGCTAACAGGGTGCATGGCGGCCTTGAACGGATTCATCTCATGACTTGGAGAACGGGGTCTTCCCTTCTTCAAGCTCCTGAAGTAGAAAGACAAGTTCCATTGGATGGAGGAAGCTGAGCAGGCATTGCAGGACCTCAAGCTACACCTGCAGTCGCCTCCTATACTCATAGCACCACGTCCAGGACAGAACCTGCTAATGTACATTGCAGCAACTACTCATGTGATCAGCACTGCAATTGTGGTGGAGCGCAACGAGGAAGGCATGCATTTGGCTTGCAGAGGCCAGTCTATTTAATTAGCGAGGTACTCTCTGAGTCGAAGGTCCGTTATCCTTCAATTCAGAAACTACTCTATGCCATACACATCACGTCCAGGAAGCTCCGCCACTACTTCGACGAATACAAGATCTCAAATGTTACTGATTTCCTGTTGGCGGATATACTCCACAACCGGGATGTCATTGGTCGTATATCAAGTGGGCAGTAGAACTGGGTGCTCTCTCTATCAACTTCAAGCCAAGGACAACCATCAAATCCCAAGCACTGGTTGATTTCATGGCCGAGTGGCGGGAGAATCAAGTTCCAACTCTTGCCAACCGCCCAGAGCATTGGACGATGTACTTCGACAGATCACTCAAGCTTGAGGGCGGCGGGGCTAGAGTACTTTTCATCTCTCCAAAGGGCGAACAACTAAAGCATGTCTTACAAATCCTTTGGAAGGTGTCCAACAATGAGGCCGAGTACGAAGCGCTACTACACGGGCTCCGCCTGGCAATCTCCCTGGGTATCAAACCACTACTTGTGTACGGCGATTCTCTACTGGTTGTGCGTCAAGTCAACAAAGAGTGGGACTGCACAAAGGAGGAGATGGACGCATACGTCATGGAAGTGCGCAAGCTGGAGAACAAATTTGCTGGCCTAGAGATTCACCATGTCGTCTGGGATAACAACGTTGGAGAAGATGTACTCTCCAAGCTCGGATCTCCTCGGGCCCAAGTCCCAGCAGGAGTCTTTGTCCAAGAACTCAAAGAACCGTCGATCAAGACCACGCCACAGGTTACCACCGGCTCGGGACCCTTGGATTCCAGTCGGGAGGTCATGGTGACGGAGTTTGATTAGTGGGGTACCTACATCAACTTCATCAAGAAAAATAAACTACCTCCTGGGGTAACAAAGAAGAGCGTGGAAGCAATACGCATCATGAGGCGCAGTAAAGGCCTTGTGATAGTGGGAGATTTACTCCACAAACGTTGAGCAAGCTCTAGAGTACTAATGAAGTGTGTTCCAAGGGCCTGGAGCCACAATATGCTATTTGAAATACATGAGGGAACTTGTGGCAACCACGCAACATCCAAGACACTAGTCGGCAAAGCTTATAGGGTAGGTTTTTGGTGGCCAACAGCAGTTTCTGACGCCGAAGACCTCATACGCAAATGCCAGAAGTGCCATTTTTTTGGCAAACAGTCTCATGTTCCGGCGCACAACCTCATTACCATACCGCCCTCCTGACCATTTGCCTGCTGGAGCCTCGACATGATTGGACCTCTGACTACAGCTCCAGGAAGCTTTACACATGTGTTGGTAGCCATCGACAAGTTTACCAAGTGGATCGAATACAAGCCGATTACCAAGCTCACTCTTGACAGGGCAGTAGACTTCATCTCAGACATCATGTACCATTTTTGCTATCCCAACACAATCATCACAGATCCAGTATCAAATTTCACTGCAAATCAGTTTTGGGAATTCAGTGAAAACAACGCAATTGAAGTGAAGTATGTGTCAGTGGCACATCCAAGGGCCAATGGGCAAGTCGAGAGGGCAAACAGCTTAATTCTGGATGGCCTAAAGAAGAGACTCTATGACGAGAACAGCAAAAAGGGCGGCAAGTGGATTTATGAATTGCCTCATGTCGTCTGGGGGCTTCGAACTCAACCATCGAAAGCCACAGGACATACTCCTTTCTTTCTTGTCTACGGGTCAGAAGCTATTCTCCCAGCAGACATCATGTAGCGCTCTCCCAGAGTCGAGATGTACGAAAAAGGAGAGGCGGACGAAGCAAGGCAGCTGGAATAGGACTCAATTGACGAAGCCAGATGCAGTGCCATTGTCCAATTATCCCGCTATATGCAGGCCATCCGACGCTATCATGATCGCAATGTGCGGGAACGGTCTTTCAACATTGGTGATCTGGTCCATCGCCGTATCCAGAATGAAACTAGGCTTCACAAGCTTCATTCACAGTGGGAAGGCCCCTTCATCATGTCGGAAGTTACAAGACCAGGGTCATATCACCTACAGTACCCTGATGGCCAGGAAGTTCCTATCTCTTGGAACATAGAGAATCTCTGGAAATTCTACGCCTAGTAGAAGTTGTAAAACAGCTCGCCAGCTGCATGTCAGCGTTATTATAATTAAAGAGTTGATTTCGCTGTAATTCGACTACTTTATGCTTGTTTTAACTCGGAGGCTCTGCCACAAGTTCTTACATTCTCCACCTACGTTAAACTCGGGGGCTCCACCATGAGTTTACACGTCCCTTCGACTACTTATACTCGGGGGCTTCGCCACGAGTACTTGTACTTAGCTCGCTTACACTCGGGGGCTGCGCCACGAATACTTGCGTCTAGTACAGCCCATGAGACAAAGCACTTGAGTACTTCTTATACTCCTATAATTCCAGCCACTGCTACGACTACTCGAAAGAGAGCATTAAAGCATTAGTTGAAGGGGTCACCAAGCCCATCACACGGTTGAGTTATTCCTTGCTACACGCAGGATGTTGACAACTACACCGTTTAGGCTTCTAAGCCCAAAGGCTAACATAGCGTACCACACGATCGGGTAAATCCAGGCTAAGTCCTTTTGCTCCACGAGCACTTTCATGGAGCAACAAGTTATTGACTACATCCAAGCCGATGCTCTTGGAGTAGCTTAACCCAAACATCTCTGATTACTCCAAAGTCCTACGATCATACCAGCAAACATCACATAAAGATACATGCTGAAGAAAGATCAGTAGGCAAATTTATACATATATTCACAGACAGCATAAGAAGAATCCATGACACATTGTTCTTGCTGCAACTAACCCTCTTGCTCCAGGCTCTCAGCTATTTTATCAGCAATAGGCTCGACTTCTTCATGATATTTTGTGAATTGCTCAACACAGCAGTCAGCCGCCATGCCTTCGTCGAGTGGTTCGAGCTGCGCCTTGGGCCAGAAGGATTTCACCAGTGCAAGCGCTTGAGCGATATATGTTCTAGTGGCCTCTGAGATTTAGCTGGCGACCTTCTGGGGAATTACGCGAAGCTTCTCCAACAAAGTCTGCTCGCCAGCATCACCTTCAGTTGGAAACTCCACCATCTCCATGACAGCCTGTGCAGCGGCTTTGAATTCTTCGAGTTCTTTTTGGATGAGATCTTTCTCCACAAGCATAGTCTTGATCTGTTGCATGGCGTCACGGAATTGTACATCTGTATCCTGGAGGATCTTCTCGAGACGCTCGACATCATCTACGCCATGGTAAACAAGATTCTTCAGATCTATTTCATGTTCTCTTTCTTTTGCAAAGTGCATTTGAGTTCTGCGCGCATAAGACAAGAGGAAGTACTCGAGGAGTTTCAGAAAAACTACTCGAACTACAACAAGTAAAGACAACAAGACAAGACGGCAAGTTACCTTTGTGAGCCATGGCAATCTTCTTGTTCTTCTCAATGAGCTCAGTTTTCTCCTTCTCAAGATTCTTGATATCGTTCATGAGGAGTCACGTTTCCCGAGTCCGCTCACTTTTCAGCTTCTCAAGATCATTCCGCAGTTCAACATTCTTGTAAATTCCCTCGTTGATTTTGCGGTCCTTTGCTTGCAATTGGTGATGGTCATCCTCAATAAATTTAAGTTTCTCGGATTTCTTCTGGGAGCGGTCCATCAGATTCTACAAGACACAAGCAGCAGTCAGTATTTATCACACCAAAATAGAGGAGGCAGAAACTACTCGAGGAAGATGGATACTTATTGTGGTGAACTCATATAAGTCCTTGAAGACGCTCTGAAGATATTTCCTCTTCTCCTTCGTCAGATAAGGATCTTCAATTAAGTTAAGCTTGATCGTGTGCTGCCAACCGTATGGCGTCATGATCAACTCCTCTTTCTTCACCGCATCAGCGCTGGGCTCTGAAGTACTCGCGGCGTCGGCATCTCCTGTGCCAAGGCCTTTCATGCCCGCGGCCTGGGCGGTGCTGGTGACAGTGTCAGCAGCACCTGCAGCACTGACATCTCCTGCGCCGGACTCCTTGGGCAGCTCGCCTGCCACTCCACTTGCAGTCACTAATCTAGCCTCGGGCAGATTGGTGCTGGGAGATGGAGGAGGCATGATGGGATCACCTACGGGTAATTCGGGCGCCAGGATCTCCACCTCCACACGCTCCGGTTCCACTTGCTCCGACTCGGCTTCTTTCTCCGCCTCGATGTTGGTGGCCGGAGGAGGAGGAGGAGGTGCAGCACTAGGCTACAACACTGCAACATCCACATCTTTCCCAGACTCGGGGGCTTGGGCAGCCGGGGCATCGCCAGGCTCTCCCAAGCTCAGAGCAGAGGAAGGTCTAGACAAAGTACAATCATATCAACTACTCGACAAAAGGAGATACAAATGTACAAATTCAAGTATTCGAGACTTACATGGAGGATCTCTTGGTTACCACCTTCTTGAGTTGGATAAGCCGGGGCCCACGAGTACCCAACTTCCCTGAGCCGCTAGCAGGTTTCTTCGCTTAAGCCTCCGAGGCGCTCGCTGGGGTCGGGTTGCTTGAGCTCAGTGCTACGTCAACAACGGAAGGGTCCACCGCACCAGGGTGGACGTTGATTTTCAGTGCTACACCATCCCAAGCAGAGCCTGTCTTTTCCCCATCCTTGGATCGCTTGGACAGGGGGGAGGGGGGAGGACTGAAGACAGAATAACAACAATTCAGCAACACACATCAGAGTCAACAAAGGAAAGTACTCGAGGTTCTAGTTTTACCTTGGGTTGTCGTCTGACAAGCCGGCGATGGAGTGACTGCGTTTCCTTACACACACCCGTGGCTTGGTCGGGTGGCTTAGAATCTCCATGTTGTTGGCTAACTCCTTGATAGATTTCTTCAAGAACACTGCAAGAGGAATACAGTCATCAAAACCGACATCTCTTCATCAGTTACAGGATCGAGATCAAGGCGGCTGATCTTGGGCCTCTGGAACGCACCTAGCTTGAGATGCTCTGGCCGAGGAACGTCAGGATCTGGAGCAGCACACCGGAATAAATTAGTGTGCCCCTACGCAGTTACAAAAACAAGCTAACAATCGTGATAACTTACAGATGCAAGTACTCTAAAAACTTGACAAAGATACTACTCGTACAGGTTTCGGTGGATTTTTTGCGCTGAAAAGCGTCGAGACATAAGGAACCGTGTTCACATCGAGTAGTGCTCGGCGAACACGGTCAATGGCCGTCTCCGAAGGAAGAATTTCTGAAGAAAGCGGAGAAGGGTCGTTACTTCCTAAGTACTCGAACCCGAACCGGCATCTCTTCTGTAATGGCATGATACGTCGTTTATACATAGAGGCCAGAACGGAGGCGCTGGTTACCCCAGTCTCCTTGTGCGCTGCAATCAGATCGAGCAGTTCTCTAACTTGGATCATCTGGTTTTCATTTAACTTCTCGTTCCATTCGCCCCTCAACACTGCCTTCCTGGAGTCCTCTCTGGCAGTGCGGGATTATGGTTTCCAATGTAAAACCACAAGGGCCTCCAGCTCGAGTGGTTCCCCTTCCCCTGCTTGAACCGGATCCCGGCTCCGCCAACTATGTATTGCCTCTCCTTTGAAGGTTGCTGACGGAGATGAAAGAAATAACAGAAAATATTGAAATGTGGCTCGATGCCAAGAAAAGTTTCGCAGAAATGAACAAAAATGGAGAGACGAGCAATGGAATTGGGGTTCAGGTGATGGATCTGAATACCCAGTGGAAAAGGAGGCCGCGGAGAAAATCAGAGGAAGGAAGGGCCAATCCCCTTTCGACAAAATGCTCGAAGATAACAATTTGATCTACATCTTCTTGTAGAAAAAAACTGACGGAAGGAAGGCTTCCAATTAACCATTTCCTCCGATTGAAGAAGGCCCTGAGCAACCAAGTTGAGAAGGTCAGCACGGGTGCACTTACTTCTCTCCCAGTCGCTGGAAGTTGTCTCCTCCTTCTTCCCCTTGCCCGATTGCTTCTTGTTGCCCATCTTGAATGTCACGAGCCGCTTCACTCGCATATGCTCGGGGGCTTCAAGAGAAGGGCGCGAGCACTCACAGAAGGCGAGGTCGGATCCTCCGACTAGTTTGGGTGGGGATGGAGGATGAGCTTGATGGGGCCCTCAAACCCTAGATCTAAAGCAACTGGCGGCGCAGGAGTGGGAGAAAGCGAAATGGCTAAGGCAGAAAGTGAAAAGGTAAAAACCCTAGAATCATCGTGCGGTTAAATAACCAGCGGGTAGGCTAGATCTAGTGTTTGGAAGCCGAAGAGTTTTCCTCCCTAAAAAAGAGTGTGATTTGTTTTTGAGCAGTTATTTGGGAAGAGTTTTGAGAAGTTTATTTGATTAACCATTTTTTCATGGACCATATCCCAAGAAAAGGGGTTCTCGAATTTTGAACCAATTAATTTCCAAGCTTTACCATCAAGGCAGATAACACACCATATACACAAACTTTATACATACATTTTATACACAACACTGTTCAGTATGACACGTTCTTTTCGGGATTTGGATTCAAGGCTCGGGGGCTGCGGGACACGTGTCATCGATGGCTTATTTTTCAAAAATATTTGAAAAATAAGGAAAGAAGATTCAAAACTAGTGAGACCCTCAGCCTGATTCTTTGATTCAACCTAAGGCTCGGGGGCTACTCCATATGGAGTGCGATTTGTATCGCACCCCATAGAAAGAAAGGATTTGAAAGTACTCGGGGCTAGAGCACCTCACAATTTCAAGCAGCCAACGAAAGTACTTGAAAGAAATCTTCAAGACGGATTTTTAGCAGAAACCGAAGGATGACTTCAAGAAGTACTCGAAGCCTGCAGTACTCGGCTATGAAGAGCTCGGGGGCTTGTCAGACCCAGGGAAACGGGACTGCACGCTTGGCGTAGAACATTCTAGATTAAGGGGTGGGGCATGTCCCATACCTTATCCATACTGTAAAGTACTCATACGCAAGTACAACTAGTCGGTACAGAAGGAAACTACCCGACAATAATCGGTTAGGACTCCTAAGCTCGTACCAGACTAGGATTTCCATGTAACCCTGTCCCCCCAGATATATAAGGGCGGGCAGGGACCCCTCCAAAACATAACGCGTAACCTCAAGGCAATACAAACCATACAGGACGTAGGGCATTATCCATACTGCGGCCCAGACCTATCTAAACCCTTGTGTTACTTGCACCATCGAGTTCTTGATCTCGGCGACACCCTGACCACAAGTCTACTACCTTAGGGTATCCCTAAGTAGGCTTGCCGGTGAAACACCGACAAACACTGCGTTCACATATTTGACCCACAACCCTGACACGTGAGGCTTAGCGTCCCACTCAGCACACGTGGCTTCCTAGTAGATATGCTGGACCTATCAACCGAGACCCACAGATACATGTGTTAGCCACGTCGATCAGCTGGGCCTTCCGTTTTATGGCTCCTTCAGCACACCTATTTTTACAGCGGGTCTTTTTCTCTTCCTGGGCCGGATCGAGTGGATCCTGGTTCCTCACTCAAACCTGGGCCAGATGGCCTGACTTTGAAATAGGCCTAGGCTTATTAGCTGGTCCCGCACACGCACACGTGCACGGCCTGGTCCCACCTCTGCAGTGGACCGCGCGTTCACATATTTGACCCACAACCCTGACACGTGGGCCTTCGGGTCCCACCCAGCACACGTGGCTGCCTGGCAAACATGCTGGACCTGTCAACCGGGACCCACAGATACACTTGTTAACCACATCGGCCAGCTGGGCCCGCACACGTACACGTGGACGGCCTGGTCCCACCTCTGCAGTGGACCCCGCGTACACATATTTGACCCGCAACCCTGACACGTGGGCCTTCGGGTCCAACCCAGCACCGTGGCTGCCTGGTAGACATGCTAGACCTGTCAACCGGGACCCACAGATACATGTGTTATCCACGTCGGCCAACTAGGCCCGCACACGTACACGTGGTCGACCTGGTCCCACCTCTGCAGTGGACCCCGCATTCACATATTTGACCCACAACCCTGACACGTGGGCCTTTGGGTCCCACTCAGCACACGTGGCTGCGTGGTAGACATGCTGGATCTGTCAACCGGGACCCACAGATACACTTGTTAGCCACGTTGGCCAGCTGGGTCCGCACAACTACACGTGGACGGCCGGATCCCACCTCCGCAGTGGACCCCGCGTTCACATATTTGACCCTCAACCCTGACACGTGGGCCTCCAGGTACATGTGTTAGCCACGTCGGCCAACTGGGCCCGCCCTCGTACACCTGGACGCCCGGGTCACACCTCTACAGTGGACCCGAGTTGACACAGATACTTGGACTTGATGGCGCACCCTTTCTGTGATGATACGACATGCTATTCTGTGACGCTCGTTTTACTTTCATCACAGTTGAGTAGGGGCTGAGGGCTGCCGCGGATGAAATGTGAAGAAACTCAGGTTTCGTCATAAAAGGGGCATGTTCTGTGATGAAGTTGGAAACATCACGCGGAATTTCATCACGGATGCGCCGATTTCTAGTAGTGGTGGGGGGGCGTTGGGCAGCGGCGGCCGGCGCAGGTCGATGGCGGCGGTGGCGGCGGCCGGCGCAGGTCGACGGCGGCGGCGGCGGCGGCCGGTGTGGGATGGCGCAGGGGGCGGCTGTGGCCGGCGCGGTGGCGTCGGCGGTGACTGCGGTCGGGTGCCGCCGGCTCCGCCAGTTCCAGGCCATGCGGCCGGGGATGGTGGGGCCGGGGGCGATTCTGCGCACAGGCGACGGGATCTGAGGTGAGGTGAATGGTGCTCCCCTTCTCCTCCTCGACGGCGATGCTGGTCCGGCGCCGCCTTGGTGGTGGGACTGGGGGCTGGCTGGTGCATGCTGGTGGCGCCGAGGTGGTGCTTCGGGCTGTGCCGGGCTTCTTCCGGTGGAGGCGATGAGGAGGCGAGAAGGAGCGGGCTACGGGCTTGGCCAAGAACGTGCGGCAGGCATGGTGCTGAGTCGGGCGAAAGCCTTCACCGACGCTTTTGTCGATGGCGATGGTGGCGGCGCCCTTGTGGCGTCGTTCTCCCTGCTGGGGGCACCATTGTGAGGCACCATGTTCCTACTGCACAAGGCTCTTTAGGGTGAAAACCCTATCCATCTATGGACGTGCGACGCCGGAGCCATTGGCGTCGTGCCCTCGTTGGAGGCACCGCATCTGGAGACCTGCCTTGGCTAGGCAGTGGTGGTGGTTGGTTGGTGGTGTTGCCCGCGCGCAGCGGTAGAGGAGGTGTGCATGGTCCGTGTTGGCAGGGAGGTGCAGAGGACCCATGGGTGCTGGAGGTCTTGAGTTGGCGCACATGGTGCAGTGGTGATCCCGGTGATGGCTGGGCGGATGTTGTGTTGCTTTCAGAGCGGTTTCAGATATCTGAGTCCTTGGCAGAGGAGTGTGAAGCAGTGGGAGAGGCGAGGCCCCCACGTAGAGTGGCCAGGATCAGTGATTTTCATCGGCACTGCGACGGGAGTGTTCTGCTGAAGCACCACTGGAGCAGGGGGATCAACGATCGTGTGTGTGCGGCTTGAGGGTGATAGTCCTTTGGTGGAGGAGTTCGAGTTGCCGCTCAGGCTTGCAGCGGGCCGCGGCATTCGGCATGGCACAGCGTTGGAGACGACGGTGCGGTTTGCGGTGGTTTACTTTCAGCTCCTCTTCCAGGTTGTGGTGGTGTAGCGTTATGTTGTGTGCGTTGTTTGTGCGGTGGTGGTGTTCGCTTCGGTGCGTGATGTACAATTGCTTTCTTCTTAAATGATAGAGCAGTGCTCCTGCTATCTTTTAAAAAAAAAGATTCATCCAAAAATAGGAACGGATAGATCATAAAACCATATATCATTACACAAATTTGGAGGTTCATCAAAAAATGTTTAAGAAAAAATAAAAAGGGAGAAATCAATACTTGAATAGTTACGGGCTGCTGATCTCTCTACTGTGACAATTGCAACCGGAACTATTGAAGTGAATAGCATCTGCGTCAAGCTGACCTTTTGGAGAAGTTACAGGCTACGGCTGTGGCATGCAGGCGTAGAGGGTGGCATTTTTGCCGTAATATTTGCGAACTTAAGGGACAATTGTGTGTACTCATTCATGCGTGGACAGGGAAGGAGCCAGCTGGGGAAGAGTTATTTTTAGAGCCCATTTTGGAGAGCTCCGGCCGGCTCCAGCTCGTGGCAAAACAATGTAGCAACACTGTTTACTGAAGCTGGTTTTCTCCCTCCTCCCCCTTCCTCTCGCATAGACGAACGAGGAGTGGCTCCACCGGCTCCAGCTCCTCTGACGACACAGTAGTTTTCTCCCTCCTCCCCCCTTCCTCTCGCATAGACGAACGAGGAGTGGCTCCACCGGCTCCGGCTCCTCTGACGACACAGTGCTGCTGTCAGGAGCAGCCGGAGCCCTCCCGAAGCCCGGCCAAACGGCCTCTTAGGCTTCGCCTGTGTAGTACCATTTCAGCTCCGGCTTCAGATGTCGAAGCCGTTCTGCAAATGGGTGTTTGGTAGGACTTCAGGTGAAGCCAATGATGGAGCTGTTGGAAAAGTCCTACCAAAGAAATCCTAATTTTCTTTGTCTCTAAGCATTGGAACGTGTTTGAAGTTTGATCCGCCCGCTGGAACCTGCTCTTGTACTGAGCATAATGCAATCCCCACGTGAAAGTACTTCTACTCCCGTCCTCGTATAACATGTCTCCATTCTATTAGCAACACTATGTCACTTGATCATCTCTCTTAGACTCATAGCAAAATTCATTCAAGCCTGACCACCCATGGAACTATGGGAGGCTCCAGAATTAATTGATCTTCCCATTACTATGGATTTTAATTTGTCCCCAAGTGCCCATACGAGACCACCACTTGAACATTACCACATTTATCTTATGTATACAGTAATGTACTCCTTCCTAGTTAATTGCGGCGAGAGGGGCTCTCTGGGTTTCTGGAGTCATCGATCCTAACAGGCTCTGCTTCCCATTTCCATTTAGGTCAAGCTTCGTCGGTGTTCTGCTATCCCAGAATGTCTTCACCAGATCCTCAAGAGGGGGGGTTACCAACTCCCCGATCGATTCGCTGCTCGGAATCTTAATCTCACGCCTTATCGGTGTTGAACAAGTCACTTCATCCACCTGATTCATAAACACAGAGAGCTCGTTATTAGAAAAGTAAGGGACCATCATGTTGGACAAAGTAAACAAACTACTATAATATATGTGCGGATATATAAGGCAAACAGGCTAATATTGCTGACCGTATAATCATCTCCTAGAGATGTGTCGGCATTCCCTGTGATTACTGTTGTCTTCTCACAGTGACCACGTTGCAAGTCATGGAGTTCTGCTCTGGATGTCATCGTGATAGATTTCACATTCTCACAAATGCCATGGTCCAACTTTAATGAATCTGACAAAACAAAATGAATAAGCATATATAGAAAATTTGCGACAAAAGAGGCAACACAGTAGAAATAGTACCGTCAATAGAACAAAGGAGATGTTTGCTTGAAACATTGTTATCTTCAAATCCAGCCATGACAGCAGATGAAAATCTTGCATTAAGTTGGTTGCTCTCCTCGGTTCCATCACTTCATAAAAAAGTAGTATGTGCATGTTTAGCAATACAGCAATTTCAAGTTGCTTCTCTTGAAACAATTTATTAAACAACAGAACCGTTTAGATTGTTAGTATTAATTACCTTATGAGTGAACTGGTGGCTTCTGCATGGCTTCTTGCAAGGGCCAATACTGAATTTTGAGCAGTACTCCATTGTCCTGAGCACGATTCTACCTTTGTCTTGCTGTAGAATAAATCATATGTGTGATGTGTTGGTTGGCATGTTTGAAGATTCTGATGAAAACAACAATTTAACTGTCAAAACAGACTCTTACCATTGCTCAAGATTCTCTGCCAAGAAGCACCTCTTCTTTTCAATAGACGATACGTTTTGCTGGAATGCCTCTTCAGCTCTCTGCATGTAGGCTTCCCATTGCTCTTTCATAGAAGATGTGAAATGTTGAAGCTTGGTAGTTTCAGTTTGTAATTTGTCAGAACGCTCAGAAGAAGTCCTATTGAGGCTGCATATATCATCTCGAACCTAGTGAAATGGCACACATATCAAACTCATATCAGTAGCTGGTTTTCAGCAGTTAACAAGTAGAGGGATGATTCTCTTTGAAGAAATTTGACTAGTATGATCCAGTAACAATATGCAAATATGTATTGGCTTATGGCCACAAGTTTGAGAAGGAATTGAACACATGAAGAAAAATCATGCTAATACTGTGGAGCAGAATATGCATACCACATTTTTCTTTCTAGCATTTGATTCTGCCAGTAACCCTGCTACCTTCTCCATCAAGTACTTCTCTTCATCAGCAGCAACAACCTGAATCAATTTCATGTCATCAGATAACGAATCGTAAAAAGGTCTTTACATACTAGTGAGAAACCTATGAAGTATGTGACTGCAACAGAAGATTACCTCAAACTTCTTCTGAAGCTGGAAGAGTTGCTTCTGATGTGCCATCTGTGATTCTTCCAAAACCCTCTTGAGCTCCAAAGCATGAGAGTCTATTGTTCTGAAGAAGTTCATTGTAGTTGCAGAAACAGACTTCATTCTCTCTAAGTTTCTGGAGAGTTCCTGTATGAGTTCAATTTTTTTTCTTAAAACTACTGAAATCAACAGTAGAGAATAGTAAACGTGTAAAAAGCAAGCATTGTGATTAATGATGAACCTCATGCTGCTGCTCAATAAATGTACCAAAGTTCATTTCTTGCTGAGAAAGCCCATTTTGAAGTTCAATGAGTAATTGGTCAGCATCAACCAACATGCCCTTCATGCACTGCACCAAGGATTATTAATATGTGTTCACAAAATAATTTTGAAGGGAATAACAATCATGATGGTCAGCACAATGTAAGAGAATGACTGGATAATTAAGTACACTTACATCCTCAAGGCCAGATGTGTGTGTGATAACTTGCGAATTAAGGTTTTCAAAGCTCAACTGAGATTTGTGCTTGAGTTCATTTGCAAAACCATGCAATTCTACTATCCTAGAATCGACGGTCTCTTTGAGCTTTCTTACATGCTCTTGAAGTCCTCCATCAACCTAAGAAAATGTGGCAAGTTTAAACATGTAGAAATAGAGATTACTCTGATGACCGCATGTTCGCTTGTTAATGTACCTTGCCCTTTGAGGAAAGAAAAGATTTCATCTCTTCTTCGAGTGAGTTTAGTAGGCTCTCCTGTTGATAGACTGAGGTTGAGACTGTTTTATGCAAGAGACTCATGTCTTGAGTTAGCTGAGAATGGAAATGTTGAACTATACTTCTATTTGCATCTTCAATCTTTTCCTTCCTTTCTGAAAATCGATGACATGCATGCATGTAAATCACAATATCTAAATTGACAAGGCAAGGAATGGGAAATGGAGACAAACCTAGTTTTGAAAATAACCCATATAGATCGCCTGCTGTATTCTCCAGCTCAGATCGAAGTGTTTGTGCTTCACCAACAAGAACTTTTTCTGAAGAGATTAAACAACGAAGAACTAGTAAGTATAATAACTTCAGACAAAAGCCTGAACATATTCTGGAACTACAAAAGAATATCGTGCAACTATCTCTAGGCAAACTGGAATGAAACAAATAGTGTGCATTTTATTACTCACAAGCATTCTCTATATGGCAAGCTAGAGAGCCGAATGTTTAATTGAGCTTAAAACATACCTTATTTCGTATGCACACTAATACAGAAATCAATTGTCTTTATTATGATAAGATTCAACCTTGATGAGACAAATTCTAACCTGATTTAAGAAGATTTTCTATCAGATACTGCTTCTCCTTAATTGTGCCATTTGCCTGCATGTATCTCTCTTCAAGATCAGCTAGGGTGCACTCAGTTTCTTTCATCTTTTTCTGCATAACCATGAGACATTGTAAATAAATACAATCATCATCAAATATTAAACCATCAGAGAACAATAATAGAAGAAAACACATGTACCTGTAATCTCTGAATTTTATCACTTAGATCTGCACTCAGAAGTTTCTGAGATTCATAGAGTCCTTGAAGTTCATCTAATTGCTGTTACAAGTACAGATTTCGAACTGTAGCATTAGTTTTTCAGCAAGCTGCACCATTCTCCAACAGAACTAAAGGTATACCTTATCTTTTGATTCCAAAACAAGCTCCAAACGATCCAATTTCTCCGAAATAGCCTGAAAATTTTCTGAGTCACATACTGCAGAAGAATATGCAGAACCTAGTGTGCGCATAAGTGATACAGAGTGTAATACCTTCTTTTCAGCTTCATCTGCTAAGTATTGTTCCCTCGGAATATAAACACCATTTTTCTCCCTCGCAGCAAATAGTTCTGTTCAAAAGGGGGAATAAATTTAGTAATATAGCAACTCGAAGTATGTGTCTTTCAGAAGATTTTAAAATTAATGGACAAGAAGATTAAAGAGAATGATTGCAGATTTTAGTGTATCTATAAGGAAGATCCAAAATCTAGAAACATCCTGTCTAGGCCTAGCATTTATGCCATCCGTGATCACTGCATTTGGGGATGTGCCAAGCAATTCAATGACATGGATATTCACGTATATTTAACTGGGTAGGTGATTATTTTGTTGACAGTGTTCAGGTACGTGGAGTGAGAATTCTGAACCAGAAGAGTTAAATAAGACAGAATGAAGCATTCACTAAATTTGGTGGATTGGACAGTAAGAAAACATTCATCCAGCAGTGACCATGTTTCGCAGAATCAGATATTCTTCAATTCATCATTATTTCAAGAGGGTCAGATTAACTTTTGCACATGCTTATATAGGAAATGGCCGTCTTGTAATTTTCTGAAGTTCTCAACATCAAGCAATGATGAACGCTTGTAAGAAGAGAAGGATACCTTGCTTGATACGGTCCATCTCAAAGTACAAATCTCTAATGAGCGCAGATTTCATCATCTTCTGATTGACCTGAAAATCATGGGCATGTTACTAAAATTCAATTACCGAAAATAAAGGATTGCTTTGCTATTAATGTTAATTTGACATATCAAAGAAAAGCACAACCTCTGGCTTATTCTTGATATGTTTTGCACGATGTGCATAATCCAGCGTGCTTAGTGTCTCCTCAAGGCAGTGTACCGAAGGTGCAATGGTTGCTATGATGCAAGTCTTTGTCTTCCCTCCCAAGGAATCTCTTAACAATCTTGTTAACTTGCTATCCCTGCATGAATAAGACCCAAATATCAGATGACTGAACAGCTTCACAAGGAACCATCAGAAAAGCTAATGATAGCTCGACCTGTATGGTATGTGTCCGGAGTGCTCGACGAGAGTATTAATGACACGCCCAAGTGTAAGCAAACTCTTGTTGATTTCTCCTGCTTCGCGTGCCCGCCCCTGCAAAACAGATGCCAACAGTGCAAGTATTTCTCACTAGTGGTACTTGATCATGGTATTTAGGCAAGGAGAGGAAAAGAAAATAACCAAACTTACATCTCTAGCACCAGACCTAGATATGTTTTCAGAGCCAGCAAGGTCAACGAGATTAAGCTTTCCACACTTGATCATTTCCTCGCCCTCAGGTGTGCATTCCTTAATGTGGATGGTGATAGAGAAAATAGAGTGTGAGCGACTGCTTTGCTTGTTGAGGAGAGTTTCAGCAGTTTTTCTCTTTGCAGAGCCTCTGTCCAGTATCCTGTAGATCTCGGCAGCTGAAGAAACTAGCTCTTCCTCGAGTCCCCTAACAAGGACTCCTCCCTTACCATCCTCCATGAGTGCCATAGGCTTCTTGGATTTGTCGTCAGAGAATTTAGATTCCTCTGGAGCGAGAAGGTCAGTGAGTTCTTCATTATACAACTCAAGAAAAGAAACCTTCATGCTGTACTCAGCGCTCTGAGCCTCGAGGATATCAAATATGCACTTGACAGCCCTTGGAATGACACCAGCATCAGATGGCAAGTCACCATTCTAGAGAAATGCAGGTGGAGTTATATATGTACTCAATTGAAGCAACAAATTGTATCAGGAACATGTTTGAGATGTGAATATAATAATAGTTACCAGTGCTTTGCCCCCTCCTCCTTCCATGGTGTATGTTTTGCCAGTTCCGGTCTGGCCATATGCAAATATTGTGCAGTTGTAACCGTCCAAAACCTCATTGACAAGCGGCACAACAGCATGGTTGAAGACATCCTGCTGTTGAGACTTTGGTCCAAACACCTGTGTGTATTTATCATGAGCTGATTAAGCTAATGCCGTATGTAGGAAACAAAGAGAGTGAAGTAAAAGACCGAGAGGGAGACAGTTTGCATGAATAACAAGTAGTGTTAGCGGTGACCTTGTCGAATACAAAAGTGCGATCAATCTGCTTGTTTGCAATGTTCTGGGCAACGGAAACCTCTCGCCTCTGGTCATTGCATGTGATGACCACGGGGGTGCCTGTGCGTCTTTCCTCCTCTCTCAATGGCCTATTCGATGCAGTGAGTGAGGTTGAATTGATGAGCAAGTAGTGAGTGAGATTAACGATAAAGCGGAGCAATGAACAGTAGCAATGGGGCTTGCATAGCATTGGTGGCATCACAGACAAGATAATATACATACTAGTCGATCCTTGATCCTGCCTAGAACACTAACGAATGCATTATCAATTAGGAACCGGTGGGTGAACCGATATTGAAATAACGTATGGGCAGTTACCTGCATCTGAGGAGGACCTGGACGTTGACGCTTCCGGACCCGGGCCCCTTGGAGGTGGCGGCGGCGGCTTTGGGGGTGGAGGATTCTTGCTGCTGGGTGGCCTGGGCGGCGTTGTTGTAGAGCAGAGCGGTGCGATCCCGGTCCCGATGCCTTGGGGTGGGCTTGTGGGCGGAGGAGCTCCTCAGCGTGTGGGAGGGGGACGGGGACATGGAGACGTAGTCGACGGCTGCTCCTCCTCGACGAGGGGTGGAGGCGGAGGCGGAGGCGGAGGACTCCATGGACTCGTCGGCGGAGGGGAGGGAAGGCGAGGACGGCCGGCCGATCGATCGAATCGGAGATGGTAAATGGGGGATTGGTTTGATTTTGAATGGGGGGAGCGTCGCAAAGACAGAAGAGGGTACGGTGGCCGGCCGCCGGCACGACGAATAAATGGGACTTTCTTCTTGGTGGGCCTCGGATTCCAAATTTCCAACGGACCGGACCGGACCCACTTGGTTGGGTTCCGTTGCATTCCAAAAAGTTTGAACTTCCCGACCGTTGTTGCACGCAGCGGAGCTTCTGGTCGCAACTCCCCTCCGTTCTGGAATATAATAAAGGTTCAAAATTTATACCTAAATGTAAGGCATCCTATAATATTTTAAAAACTAATTATTCTCAACCTACCATAAAATCAGCAAATGGCAATCAAATAAGGTACTCCCCGTCCAAAAAATAAATCATCCTAGAAATTCTAGAACAAATTAACAACGAGTAAAATGACCATGTTTGCCTTTATTTATTTCTCATATTTAGCACTATTTGATTCTTGCATGCACATGCATTTTCTAAATAGGGTAAGATGACTTATTTTTTGGGATAAATTTTGAATCCTAGAGTCACTTATTTTTTGGAACAGAGGGAGTGTTAAATAGGGATACATGCGTCCTTTCCTCATCTTCTTAATCTATTTTAAAAATATTTGAATGATTTCAGGACGGAAGGAGTATTTATTTACAGTATTATGCAAGCATGCTTCTTAATTACTGGAGTAATTACCTAGCAGCTTAGCTTAGCCCTGCCACATAATCATGTTAAGAAACTGTTTTTATCATGTTGGTGCACACCTCCATTTAATGTGAACAAGCCTATTTGGAATATTACGAAGAGAGAATTTCACATAGCCCTCGTATGTAGCTCCAATGCCAAACACCAATAGATCAATACTTCCTTCGTCTTAAACTATTAGTCATTTTGATTTTTTTAGATATATATTTTTTGTTATATATCCATATAATTTGGGACGAAGGGAGTACTAAGAAAAATTCCTCTAGATGGCGCGCATATGGCACCCTGCAATACCAAATATATTGTTTTCCACCATATAATTTTTAAGGGCTCCATCAAGAAATTGATCCCGACCAATTTTCATGAGGCAATAAAATTAATTTGCTCCTCTTTAATCAAATCTTCCATACACTCGTGCTTTGCCAAGTCCACAAGACCCTATCTCCGCTATTCCAGAAGACCCATTTGATGTGGAATTTAGCTTAGATGGCACTACCTCCATTTCAAATTATAATCTATTTTAGCTTTTCTATATGCATATATTTTGCTAGCACCTAGATGTGCACTATGTCTAGATATATAGTAATCTAAAAAAACTAAAACAAATTGGAATTTGGGACAGAGGGATTATTATAAGTTTTTCAAAAGTCGCCCCCTTGTTCAATTTCCTAGAATTTGATTTTTTTCCCCTCCGGGATGTAGCAATTAAATCACTACAAAATCTGATCATACCTGAGGTAGGTCCTTCCATGGCACTCGCTTGAAATGTGAGTAGGTCCTTTGAATGAACAAGTACATTGTGAGAGAAGTGAAAGTGCATCTAGGCCCCTACTGGGTTTTGGAGAATTGAATGATATCACAATTAAAGAACTAATGATCTTGTTGAGTATATGAGCAGGAATTGATTATCATATTAATGGATTGCATGTGATGAAAGATATTGAACGCAAAAGATAAAAAAGCTCATATGATAAGATTTGTGACTAGGCTACGGTTAAAGAGATGATATTGACAAGCAATAAATACTATATGGTTTGAGTCACGCGTTTGGTGATAACTACTTGTTCTTATATCTAAATGAAGCTTGTTAATAAGGTTATAGCACTAGGAAGGAATCTCATGTGAAGGAATGGACTTTCTATCAAGAGAAGACAAAAGTTGCAAAAGAATTATGAAGAAGGTTTTCACAATTGATTTAAATGTGATACAAGCTTTTATGGAGCTATATGTGACCCAAGTATGAAGAGTTGGAATTCGGGATAGTGTTTTGAGGAACTAAGCTTGGAGAAGGGCAATTGGTTTTGTGCCGAGGAACCAACGCTAGGGTGAAGAAACTTTCTTTGGATTCAACTTGATGAATCTTGGTCATGCATGGTGTTCATCTGAGCAAGTGTCAATCATTCGAAGAATTACATAGTGAGTTGAACTAGAAGTGGATTTCATTCAAAGACGAAGGTTCAAGTCACTAGCTCAAGGTTGAAGTGCTCACTTCAAAGAGACAAAGATGGATGCAACTCTCAGATGGACATATTGAAAAAGTATGGCGTGGTTCATGTTGATGAAGCTCAAGTGTATGACATTGCTTTTATATTTGAAGTATAGGAATATCGTACTATCAAGAGGGATGCATCACAAGGTGTCTTGACTATATCTCAGTGCTCAACTAACCCATGTGAGTTATTGAGAGACACAAAAGTCACACGTACACATTTCTTGGGTTTGCTAGAGCAAACCTGGTGGCACCGGTTTTGGGAAACCGGTGGCACCGGTCTTGTGTCAGCCGTCTCAACGGCTAGTTGGTTTGAATCTCGGTGGCTCCGGTTTGGAAAACAGTGGCACCGGTTTCTACTGGATCTGTAACGGCTAGTTTTTGGGAGTCGGGTATTTATACCCCTCGACCCCCTTAGTGGCATGCTGCTATTCCGGAGGTTGCTGGTGTGCTTCCTTGCTATTCCTTGCTAAGCCAAAGCCATTCTTGCTCTCCCCAACCCCTCTTTGTGAGATCTTTGTGTTGGGTAGTAGAGAGAGAGAAGCTATAGTGAGTAGTTTGAGAGCACTCAAATCCTTGAGCATTGTTGTACGTCATCAAGCCCGAGTGAAGCGTTTGTTACTCTTGGAGGTGTGCCTCCTAGACGACTAGGTGTCTCCTGTGGGCTACCAAGGTGTGGTGAGCTGCAGGACAGCTTGTGAAGGTCGTGCTTCACCTCCGAAAGGGAAGAAGTAAACTAGTGAAGTGGGGAAGTGGTCCGGTGTGACCCAACTCGTTGGAATGGAGTTGGAAAAGACTCGTATCCTAAAGAGTTCCTCAACAAAGAGTAGGATTCACTGTGCCTTTGTGACAGCTTTGGTAGCAAGCAGTGAATCTGAACTTCGGTGAAACAAATCTTGTGTCTCCCCGCTAGTTTGACTCTCTTTGTGCATAAATTACAATTGAGGTGAAGTTGCTCGATATTGTAGTGCTTGTGTTTTTGAGTACAGGAACTTGGAGATATATCTGAGGAAGTAAATTCAATCATCATCTCCAAATTTGGTTTGTTTACTAGCATCCTAGCCTCACATCCTTTTTGAGGGGTCACTGCTTTGCCAAATTCGGTGGCACCGGTTTTGGTGGCAGTGCTTTCATAAGTTCATACTCGGAGACTCTGGACAAGATCTCCGGATACTCCGGACCCAAAAGACCAAAGTATCTGGACATATTTCTAGAGTATCCGGACACCTGTGTTACTAACTGTGGCATAACCACCTGAATTAATCCGGCTCAAGCGTGCTAACCATCACCACGAGGGCAATCAGGGCTAACTCGCACTTCAAACGGAATAATCCATTGGTCTGTCGAGTGACCTCTCGATGCAACCACGGTTTTTGCCGATCGAAACCACACATACAAGTACTCACACGAAGGTGAGCCTAGAGGATACAACATTCCACAAATTTTACATCACAAGTTCATCATAAATTATTATTACAACTGAGTTCAAATTCGTAAAACAAGGTACTTTAGAGTTCAAAGTAATTGAGTTCTTCAGAGTTCAGTGCAGCGGAAAAATAACGATAAACTACTCGACGATACATGATGTCTCGATGAAGCCCGTATGAGACATCACTCGGCATTATCATCATTGGCCGGGGACGCATCCCATTCCACCGACCAACCAGAAGGAAGAGTACACGGTCAAGTCAAACTAGCGATCATGTCCTCAAACGTATCACCTGAAAACAAGCCACAAGTAAGGCTGAGTATACTAATACTCAGCAAGGCTTACCCGACTAGTGGAATATACTTAGCCGACTCCTAGACATGCAAGGCTTTTTGGCTTGAGGGGTTTGTTTTGCCGAAAAGCATATACAAGTAGTTCCTTACTTTCAAATTTTAGAGCTCCAGATTCTAATTTTCTTTAACCATTGTAGGTAAGCAACTATCCAATATCATACATGGTGGAAGAATTAATTTGCATCCAACAAGATTAATCATCATCATTGTTCCTCTTCTAACTCTATGTGGTAAAAGGGTCAAGCAGTCTCAATAACCGCGAGAAACGGATGATTCGAATCAAATTTCTTAATCTTGCAAGGGAAACCTAAACACACGTCACATGGTTACTCCCAGAGTCACACGTGCAACCTTTCCCCTTTCTTCCCGGGCTGTGGATCAGGGCCACCATCCGAGACTACAGAGCCCGGCTCTGTACGCACCATGTGCGCGCATGGAACCGAAGTTGAGAGGGTGGGATGTTGTCCACTTGCCGGTCCGATTAGGTACTTAAGCTTACCGATTACCATATCCTCGGCATGTGGTTAGTACGTTTAAAGACTTAACCACCACTACCACACACTGCGGCCTTAGCATTTTTCACTAAACAGACGGGACATCAATCATCAACTTGAACATCGCACCATAGCCCCGTCCATCGACCTTATGATTGCAGCATGTAGTAAACATTCAACTCCTATATTCTCGCGAGTGACAGGAAATCACTCGACTTTTACCGGGTCCTATTAGCATAGCATTCTATCGAACCTTATATCTAGTGTTCAGAGCATGGGTATCTAGGATCATGCAACTAAGTTTTCATTCAACTCCTATAAACTTAATGCACAAGTAAAAATAGAGTAATAAGTTGCATAATTTGGAAAATAGGGTTCATGCTCCGGGGCTTGCCTTCTTGGGTAAAGTTAGTTTGGGGCTTGTCCGAACTCGGGTTCGGGTCTTCGAAAGCTTCAGTTAGATTCACTTGAGCTTCACGCTGCTCACTCTCAGACGCGGGCACCAGCTTGTACGTTCCGTCGGCGAGAGTAGTCGATTCTATATGAATGCACAAGTGTAAGTCGTAGTGATGGTATGATATTTATTTTCTTCACGATAAAATTGCAGTCCCCAAAACATATGTTTTGTTGTAAAGGTACTTAGCTATGATTTCTTGGGCAATCGTTAATAGAGTATAACTTAAATTACTTAACTTCATTAAACAAGAAGGGGGTTGTGTTGTATTGGAAATTTAATTTTCAAAGTACAAGCATGGATTAAGCACAAACATTGATCTAGGTAACATCTAGTCATGAAATTTTTATTCAGAGTACATTATGTAGAGATAAGACTACTGTAAAAATTTCAGACATTTTCATGCAGCAGAATAATTATGAAAAATATAATACACAGCTACTACTAGAACCTAGTTATTTTTATACAGAACAAACCATGCAAGTGATGGTGTCAAAAATTTTACAAGGTGTTAATCTGTCCATGTATATGCTACTGTAAATTTTTCAGATTTTAGTGTGCATGATACAAAGCATAAGAATTAAAACAATATACACCTATTTTATTAAAGATTAATTTATACAGGATGTTCTATAGGGTTTCTTTGCATCAACCTTTTTATACAGCATGGGTTACTCTAAGGTGTTCCATAGTAAAAAGATGAAAAATTTTCAGGCACAGAAACTAATTGTTTGAATTAGTGCATTTTTTTCCACCACAAACTCATATAAATAGGTTACAGAAAGGAAAAGGTCCTAAACTTTTTCTGTGGCATTCAGGCATCAAAATAATAGCTCTGGAATAGTTTCACCACATGAATCAAAATATAACAGCAGGTAAAATTAGTTTTATCAATTTATGGCATAAAAAAAAGTTTAACAAAAAGTTTGGCTATAAGTGGGTTCTGGTCCTGATCTTCTTACACTAGCCTACATATCAAGAAACTAATCTACTGCCCAAAATCCAGGTTCAACCTTTATCTACAACAGTGGGTGCAATTAAAGTCTATTAAATCTTCCATTTATTTTAGAGCAAGATTTAACAAGAAACTGAAGAAACGCATATAACAAAAGTTGTAGATTTTCTTCTGAATATTTCAGAACAGTTGAGTTTGTATTTTTCTGATTTTTCTGTGATTTTATATGAATTTTCCAAGTTTGCTGTTTTTGAATTTAAAGTTTAAACCCAGGTTTGCAGATATGCCCCTGGAAACTTGCGTTCCAACCCTTTTAAAGATTTCAATCATTGCAGTTGTGTCCCTGGGCGGCGCTGGCACGGCGGCCGGCCAAATTCCGGCGAGGGGGCTCGTCGGCGGCGAGGGGAAAAGGGTCGGGGAGATCCAGGGAGGTGAGAGCTACCTTGGGGTGGCCTTGGTCGGGGTTGGGGGTGGCCGGAGGTGGCTCGTCGGCGCGGAGCAGAGGGGCAGCGGCGGTGCGGGCGTCGGTGACGGTGCTCCGGCGAGGAGGGGAGGGCGTGGGCTGGTCGATGAGCTTCGCGACGTCGAGGGGAACCCGTTCCGAGGTTTGGCTCGAACGGAGGAGCGTCGGAGTGGGCTACCCACGGAGCAGAAGGGGAGCGGCGGCGGCGTTCTGGTGGGTTGAGGCGCACGCAAGTGGCCTTGTGTCGCCTTTTATAGGCCGCAGGAGGGAGGGAGAGGGCCGGGCGACGCTGGGGAGGGGCTGCATGATGGGGGCGCCTTACATGTCGCGGTGGGCAGTGAGTAGTGCCGGCGCGGCGTGCGGCAGGCGCGGGCAAGGGATTGGGCGCCGGGGATTTGGCGTAGGGAAGGGGGAGATCACGCGGGCGCGGGTTGGGCGAGGAGCCGCAGCAGCTGGCTTGCCGGGCGGCGAGCGCGGCGACTGGCGGGACGCGGCGGGGACTCGGGCACGGCGCGAACTGGCCATTGGGCGCGGCGGGCGGTGAGCAGAGGCGCGCGTCGCCGGCGTGCGCGTGGCGTGCGCGGACTGGCAGGGTCGCGGCGTGGGGATGAGCGCGTGCGAGCGGGGCGCGGCCAAGCATTGGCTTGGCGCCTAGCGCCGGTCAGGCATCGCCAGCCAAGTGGCCAGCGGCGACTGCGCGGCGGGCGGAGGGTCGGGCGGAGCGGAGAAAGAAGGGTCTGAAATGAAAAATAGAGAAAAAGGCAGGGGCTGGTTTGCAAGGTCAAGTGTTACTCAAATTTTTGTGTTGCAACTCAAAAATCTTTGAACATAAAAGTTGTTCAAAATGAAAAGTTACACAAGTTTTGTTTGCGGCCAAAGTTCATTTGAGTTTTAGTTTAGAAGTTATTTTAAAAACTCAAAAAGTAGGATTCGGAGGGCACGTCATTTTCTGGGCAAAAATTTGCATTCTCTCCTAGCCTTCAACTAGACTTTTTTTTATCATGTCAATAACAATGTGCCTATTCAATTTTGTAGCCATGTTTGCATCGATGTGAAAGTTATTTAATTTGTTTGATTAACGTACATGTACTTATGCACATATACACATCTATTTTCAATTCAAAGCAAAACCAATTTATAATTCATTTCTTTTAAACTTTTCTTAGTTATTTATGCATCGTGTTAAGTTAATGAGGCTTATTTCGTAATTTAAACACCTGAGGTGTTACACTAACAGTTTGAAAAGTGTTAAGTTTCAGGTTATGCCTATTCACCCCCTCTAGGCGACATCAAGGTCCTTTCAAGAAGTCATTAGTACACAACGATCCAGCAAGCTTTAAAGGTTTTTATTATCAGCAGATATACCTGAGGTGCAATAAACTCTTCAAGTAGCAAACCAAGACCTCGTCACAGACATGGCATTGAGAGTTGTCGGATTGGAAGCTGAACTGAACACATTGCAGTTATGTATTATTCCAGCAAGAAGAGAATAAGAAGATGCAGCATCAGACTAACAATGAGCTCTAAACCCATAGTGGTCGGTCGCATCTGCAGCTGTCTTGAAAGTTTGTATTGTTACTTGAATGCTCTGTACCTGATCACACTTGACTCCAACTAATAACACCTCTATGGCACTTTGATGGTAGAGTGAAAAACACTATCAAGACAGATGATCTTGGTTCTTTTTCTGGACGAGCGAATGAAACTCTTTACCCTCCATGTTTCTAATTTCAGACGAATAGGGTACTGGATAAGATCTTAAGCATGGATGTCTAAGCTGGAGTTGTGCCTAACTATCAATATTTACAGACCCATCCCTGGGCATGTGCAGGTTGTGCGACCGTACATGCCCCCACCTGCTGGAGGCCCCAAATTGACCAACCACTATAGGTTATGCAGACCCAAGCAAGGCGCGTTTGGCAGCGCTATGCTCCATGCCAGTCAAGCAGAGCGTTGCCAAACGGCCTCACGCTACTCCGCTCCACCCTCGAATCCACATGAATTGATTCCATTTTCCAACTCAAGGTGGGGAGCGAAAAAATCCTGCTCCCCCCACTACTCTCCCGATTCTCCCTCTCTATCCTGTAGGTGCTGCCGTTCTCCAATCGGATGCCCCTCTCCAACCGTTCTTCCCCGCTTTGATGTTGTCTGCCCCCTCTCTCTTAGCTTGGCGTCCAGCTCATCTCGTCTCCCTGCTCGTCGTGCCTCGCTAGACTCAATTTGGCGGGCGTTCGAGCACGATTCATGGGAGGAGAGATCGATTCAATGGCGGCCAAGTTCAATTCATGGGAGGGGATCTCGATTCGTAGGAGGAGGAGCTCCATTTCATTGGAGGAGAGCGCGAGGAGGGCAGACCTACAGTCGCCTGGATTCCAACTTTGCTGTCAAGCTAGAGTTGGAGCCGAGGGAGAACCACTGCCAAAGTGCTAAGAAATGGTCTAAAATGGGTGCTGGAATGGCAGGGAGCGAGAGCGGCTGGAAGCTGGAGCTGGAGCGGGTCGAGTTGGTTTGGAGCATCACCAAACAGGCCCTATAATATGTGTCCAATACTAAATGGGCCTCAAAGTTGTTGTAGGCCCAAGACAATCGGCATGAAGTTTGGAAATTCCTATACACATCCTAAGAAAGATTTGAGCTCATGTATCTTCCATTTTACAAGATTCGTACCACCTTACATCAACGAGCGAGATTGAGAGTGCGTTGCGGAGCAGGTACTGACACCTGCAGGTTGCGGTTCTCATTATTAATTGGGCTGATTTTATGTACAACTCATCATACATGCTCTTCAAGTGACAAGACATGGATTTGTAGCACATGTAATATATCCTCTGCCACACAGCCAATGTTATCATACACGCTAAACGATAAATAGTCAGTCACACTTTATTTACTGTTTAAATGGTTTAGACGGCGTTAAAATGGTCTAAACGGTTTTGTACTGTATCGCTAAAATATACATATTTGTGCATTAAAAAATCCAGTACTCAAATAAATCACATATTTGTGTAGGTAAAACAATAAAATATTTTAATAAAATACATATTTATGCACGTAACAAATCAAATATATATTTATGCATGTAAAAATTCAAGTATACATATTAATGTTTGTAAAATATACATATTTATGCAGGTAACGAATTAAGTATATATATCACAAATATGTAAAAAATCAAGTGTATGCATATTCTAATGCCTAAACGGCCCGCTTAGGCCGTCCAGACCCGTTTCAGACCGTCCCGTGCAGCCCGTTTAAGCCGTTTTGACCGTTCACCGTTTAGCCGACCGTTTAAGATCTAAACAAGACAAATACCCTTTGTTTACCGTTTAATTTCCATTTAGACGGCCGTTTCAAAAGGCGGTAAATCACCATGTTTTCAAAAGTTACCCTAAGAACATAACTTTGAATATTTATAGCCGATTCCACCATCCGAATCAATGATATTTCATGAAATCAACCACTGAAGTAATACTCTGAATCAGGCTTGATGATTATTTTAGTTTAATATTTTTCGACAATAACAAAACATTAGATAATTTTGCAATTTGATGATTATGTAAGGAAAATGAAAAAAATATCGGTCTTAATTGCGTAGTGACTACACCCGAAGTTTTTGCAAATAACATTATATGAATGGAAAATAGCAGAAGTAGCCATTTTTTTGATGTTTTTATCATTTTGATCCGACACAGCTAGCCCTTCTACCACGAAAATAATATGATTTGTTTGTTGATAGGTGGTAATTGTTATAGTCTGCATTAACTATTTTGAGAAACTAAAGAAAAATTATAACAAGTACATTAGCAATCTCTGACTTCAAAACTTGAAATTACATGAGTGAAAGGCACATTATGCTACATGGTGTCACCATTAACCTTTGAACTAAGTAATGGCATGTACCAGTGCAAGTGTGATCATGCACCATTCTAAAACCCTAGCATGCCTTAGGTAATTTAAATAGCTAGGGGTACAACCTAACTCGGTTGTCTAATAATATTGGGAGCAGAGGTCCAGCCTCGTTGTATCTAGACCCTCCACCAAAGTACTTGGAGGGTCCAACACCTCCACCGGAGGAAGGTGGAGACAGAGGAGGTTGATTCTTCTTCGTATGGTAAGGACACTTGCACCATACATCACGACACAGTGAGTCTGGATCGAGGCTCGCCACCCATGGGTATGTGTTTGTTGCTGCTACGTCGCCTTCAAGGCTCTCGACCTTCCTTTCTAGATCAAAGATCTTGCACTTGAGGTAGTGGATGTACTCTTGGGTGTGTTCGAAATTGTTAGGATCCACCCATCTTGCGTAGTAGCGGTTTTCTTCATCGTGGTAAGACTAAGCAAGTTTTTTTATTAGCATATTAAATGTAGGACGAAAATGTAAACTAGGAACTCATCTCACCAACCAAGCACCTGAAAAAGCATCGTCCACCATCACCATAGCCATCATACACCTGGACGACGCAAAGTTTATGGCACTTAGGCCATACATCCATGTTGTCATCATCGTAGGGCCTCACTATGGCCAAGGAACTCATGGCATTTGGCAAGAGGGAACTCCGGCATAAGTGCATCATACTCATCAAGTCCAAATGATTCCGACCATGTGATGGTAGGGAGTGGACGTGGCGCTCCTCCATCCCTCTTCTCACGCCCTCTCTCTATTGGTGCGGCCATTGTTTGTGCTCCGGTTGAGTGGTGATGAATGGGATACAAGGAATGACAAATATATAGACTAGTAGAAGCGCTCCATTATAGTCCACAAGCATTGTGCAGTCACATCTTCCTGTGCAGCCTACCAATAGCATGGAATTCTTTGAAAAGGCTGAGACAACCGGGAGGGGAGGATGATGAGGCCATTAATACCAACGATACATCCACGCCTACATAAGTACTAATTTTTGGTCCTATTACTCGAGCTTGTTCTCGTCAATTCAACTATCAGGTGAGCCATTCTTGAGTTTATGTCCATCTTATTTAGACAATGAAAACACATGCACTCTTGTTTTGCTTAGGAATATAATGACTTGTGACAGTCGCCACGACTTTCAATCAGATCTGACCTCATGTCCATACCTATTTGGAGTCGGCTGCAATGGTCAATTTAATACGGAGACCTTTTCTGCCCATGGTGTTGTGTCACTTATTTTGGTCCAATGAAGTGTGTATCAAGTTTGGATCTATTAGGGACGCGTTCTAGGTTTGAGCATAACCCGAACACCCTTGTGGTCATCCTCCTAGGTCTATATTCTCCTTAGTCATCACATGAACACTTGGATTTTGTTTATATGCGAGTATAGCTTTTGCTACTTCCTTGTAAGCACGCGTGCCGGATCAGCCGCCCATCTACTTGTCTTCGGAATCCCTCCCCACCATAATTGAGATTCAATTTGAGTCCTTCATTTACATCTCGTAATTCAGTATATGTTTTAGTTGTTCTTGCTAGTTCTTCGATTGCTTGCAAGATAAGTGCCCTAGTGGTCAGGTGTCGTGCACCACAAGATCGCGGCGACTGTTGGAGGTGGTGTATCGATTGCTAAGGCGCAGCGTACTTGGATGGCTGTAGTCAGGCTGTGAACGTCGTCTTCATCCCCAAATTGAGCTATCCACCTTTCTCTCATCGAAAGATCGGGATTCAACCCCACGAGTTCACATCAATAGTGAAGAACGTCCTACTGAGAGAGAAGCGGCGAAGGCAAAACACAAAGGGAAGTGGAAGGCGGAACAAGTTATGGATGATATTGTCCTCCTTGGAGATAACATAATCAAAATAATTGAAATTATGCAAGAGCGTAGAAAGGAGTGTGAAAAAGTGACAGAGGTGGAACTTGAGTTCTCAAGGTTTAACCTGAAAGCTGCAAAGGCGCAAAAGGAAGCAAGGCTGATCGAAGCTTACAATTCTTTGCTGGTTGGAGATACAAGTCATATGTCCGAAGAAGCGAAGGCTAGCCGAGAGAAGACATTGTAGAGGATGGAGAAGAAGCTATTTGGTACGGATGATGAAGTATGAGGTTAGTGTTGGACATAATAATTGTGTACGTGTTATTTTTCTATGAACATCAACAATTCATGATATGTTTTGTTAGGGGGATTGGAGGAAGATGCTGATGGTTTTGCTGGTGGCCTGTACGCTAGCCTGATTTCAGTGTGAAGGCTTTGCTGGTGGCCTGTTATTTTGGTCATTTTTCATTTAAGTGTTAACGCTGATGTCTCGGTATGTGAAACTGATACTATTTGGACTTGTAAATGAAACATTGCCGCCTTTCCTAGGGTGGAGAAACTGATCCATATTTTGTTGTTTTGGTCATTTATCAATATTTGCATGTTTGTTGTGATGGGCAATGTTGAACTGATCCATATCTGTGTGAATGCTGGTGGTTTGCAATGTGAAACTGGTCCATATTGCATCTGTGTGAATGCTATATTGTTTTACAAAGTGTTACATAGTTCACATGGCATATTTGATCCTAACACCAATCAATTACAGATTGTCTATGCAACCGTGCAATGAAAGTGTACTGAGGGAGGTGATTTCATTTCGGTGTCAAGCTAACGTGGCTCTCTTGGTAATTGTACGATGACAATATACACATCTTGACTAAGCCCAGCAACCAATCACCACCGACTATAGAACTAGCAGAAGGTCCAGATTAAAATTATACAAAAATTAACATAATTGGAAGTATTTCTCTCCTTGCAACGTGCGGACGAGCACCGTGCACGCTTGAGGCTGTACGTCTCTCGCGGTATTCTTCACCTGCAAAACACGCCAACCTGCGTGCCACGCGACGCCGTCCAGAGTTCGGATCCAATCCGTCAGAGGAGGCAGAGCATCCCAGCCACCTCGCCCGTACGCAGCGTAGCGCCGCACCCCACCGCACGCCTCCCCGGCTCCGCGCGCGTCCAGGGTGTGACTCCAGAATGGTCCCGTGCGGGGAGGACACGAACCCACACCGCCACGTGGGCCACTGGTACCCCACGGTCCCCGCTTGTCGGTGGCACGTACAAGCCTCCCCGCACGAGCGACGAGAGCCGAGGAGACAGACGGGGCTACCTATTCAAACGCGGTTCTCACACACAGCTCCAAATAAAAATCGCCGTATTTCTTCCACCATTTTCCCCGTCATTTTCTTTTCTTGGTTTCTTCCTCCCTCCCTCCCCTCTCCCACCTCCCTCGTCGTCCTCCCGAATTAAAACGCTCGACCGGCCAAAGCCGGACCAAACCCTAGGTCCCGATTCGTCGCCTCGCCCGCGCTGCTCGGGTTCAATCGGGCTGGGCGCGGTGTCGGATCGGCGGCGGGATGACGATCCCGAGCGCGGAGGGCTTCCTCCAGGCCTCGAGCTGCCTCCCGTGCACGGCGGAGGAGGAGCGGGAGCTCGTCGCCGCGCTCAGCAGGGAGGCCGAGGAGAATGTCAAGGACGGGGATCTCCGCTACCTCGTCTCGCAGAGGTCGGTGCCGTCCGATTTCCTCCTTACCTTTTTTTTTAATCCTGCAATAAGCTGAGCGCCCCTGCCGTGCGAGGCTAGCGATTTGGGACTTTAGCTGGAAGTGGGGATCCGAGGCGTACAGTTTTGTGGGAGGCGCGGGCTCGTGGTTAATTGAATCTAGAACTATTTGGGGCCAGCGTTGTATAATGACCAAATCCGGCGGCAGTATTTTTGATATATATTCTAACATCTCGGAAATCCGGGCCGTTTGGGTGATGATGGTTGGTCATCTGGCCAAAATTCTTTAGGTGTCTGGAACAGGAGGGTGAGGAACTGGCTGGGCATGGTCTTAACACGGGATCATCCAACAGGCAACTTAGATTGGTACCAGGCGATGGACTGCTATCATATTGGAAGGGATGCCAATAGTTTGGATAGAATTTAATCGTGTTATTGTAATGTTACAGAAGTAGGTGGATATATTGTAATTATGGAATGGAGATCATAAGTAGTCTAGTCGACTCACCCACTGATTTTTAGGCATTTTTTCTCAGGTGGATGTACATTGTCTATTCATCTCCTTAATTTCCACACATTGTTTTGATTTTTTGCTTCCTAATGATTCAATCAGGAACATCGGCAAGATTTCAAACTAAAGCAATCAGAATTTACATGCACGCAAGGAACTCTACCTATAAATTGAATGTTAACTATTTTGAACTACTCTTGTATACTGGAGGAGTATGCTAATGAAGAGGAAGCCTAGGTGGACGACTCAGATGCCCATCTAAGGTTTTATGCCCCCCATCTAAGTTGACCTGATACCATGGTTATGATGACCTGGAGATACGGTGTTTCCCGAAAACTGTGATGGTACTGTAAACTGAAGTATTAGGGATATCGAGATTTGCATCCCTGTCTAAGACACATATAATGTTATTGTCTTTGAAACTGCCCCCTGGCTTTAGTAATTCTTTGTCTCAAAACAGTTTTAAAAATGCTGTCATCAAACTATGAAGAACTCACCAGCCGCTTTAAAATTCTTGCAAAAGATATGGTTGTGTTGTCTGCAAATGTCCTGTCTTCATTGCACTTTGTAGTTGTCATTTCTTTTTGAAGTCCTAATGTTGAAAAGTATTCCAATTTTTATTCGAAATTGCTGAATTACATCTTATGTAAATGTGGCAGCTGGTGGATGGAGTGGCAACGTTACGTGGGCTTAGTCAGTTGCGATGAGAATGGCACTGAGCAGCTTCCTCAGGCTACGGATAGACCCGGACAGATTGATAACTCAAAGCTTGTTTCAGCAGAAACAATCAGTGGTAGTGAAGAGCCAGAGCTTCAAAGGACCTTGAGAGAAGGGGAGGACTACACTTTGGTGCCACAACAAGTTTGGCAGAAGCTATTTCAATGGTATTTAATCTATTTGTGTTTGCTTGTTTTTGGTCGCTCACGTTCCCTAAACTGTACACAGTAGTGGAAAATTGGTCCACCAATTGGCCTGTTTTGTTAGCAATTAGGTTTTCCACGTGGATTGCTTCTTTATGTCTACAACATAATGTGATAGCTGCACTATAACAAGATTTAGTTCCTAGACACTTTTCCTTTGATTATGCCTGTATGATCCATTTGTCTGTCATGGTTAAAGCTTTATTATTATGTTAAGAATATTTGTGATTCCTAATGTATTTGATTTTTTCTTTCTTTTATTAGAATCATACTTGTGTGCATCTGTTTGGACTTAGGAGCAGTATCTAACATTTGCACTGCAACTTTTGGATGGACTACCATCTATTGCAGTCACTCATTTGAGAAATAATTAGTTTCTGTGCGATAGATTATTTTGTTGTGTATTCTTTGGTATCATATATTCCTCTACTCATTGAACATACCAATACTTGCAGGTACAAAGGTGGACCAGAAATCCCCAGAAAAGTAATTTTTGATAGCCCAACTGGCAAGGGTTACATGGTGGATGTCTATCCTCTCTGTCTAAAATTAATTGATGGAAGAGACAATTCTGAACAGAATATCAGAATAAGTAGAAAGGTACACTCAACACAAAATTATCCACCTATAATAATGAAATTGTTCTGATATATTTTCAGTTTATGATGCATGCCAGGTAAAGTGAATGAAGAGTTCCTATTAACCATACAGTTGCATAGACAGCGCCAAATACCTTATTTGCTGTATTTGGTATCATTAGCTTTTTATTCACTTAACTAGTTTGGGATGTTGAACTGGTTGGCTGTGGGTGAATGAAAATGTCTGAAACCATACATGGAATGTTCAGACTAGCACTGGGTTTTGCAGTTACTCTCATAATCAGATTGGAAATATGCAAATTGTTCATTGCTTTGAGTAATAGTGCACATAAAGATAAAGTTATCTTGGTAGTTCTGTTGGAATTCCCAAGTTTAATTATTACCAGGCTAGACAAATTTGTTTGTTCTATAATTGATTTATTTTTAGCATCTGTTTGTTGATGTTTTCAGGCCAAAATTCATGAGCTTTACTCAGTGGTTTGCTCACTCATGTCAGTGGAGCAGTCTGAGGTACAAGCATTATCATCTGTTGAATTTGATCCATTGTGCCATTTGTCAGTAAACCTTATGCTTATGGTTAGTGTCTTTGCCTTTTTTGTTTCAATGTTTCAGATTGTCATATGGGACTATTACCAAAAGTCAAAGAGCAAGAAGTTGACTAATCTCAATGAGACACTAGATGAAGCTCAAATTACCATGGACCAGGAGGTATGGTTCAATCTTTGTTTACCTTTCTTGGGGGATGAGATGTTTCAATATTGCTTTTGAAATCTCCACCAAGACAGAGCATTGTTTCTTGTTTTGCTGTTACTTTTGAAAGGAACATAGCAATGTTCCTTTCTTGTCATCGTTTTCTCTTGCAGTCTGTTTTCATGCCATCTGTCATAGGTGAAACTGGATTTATAATTGATATTTTTGGTTCATTCCTGCCAAACATTTTGTGACAGGCGTTTAGTTGGTTGCCGCAACTATAGCTTGCCCAACTTTCTCATTGTTAGGGCCCATGCATCAATGATCCAAACTTGTGCCTAACTTTTCCTTAGTTGTGGCTGTCATTTTTGCCAGCACAAAAAGTGTAGTAGTGGCAGCATTAGGCACGGACCTGTGATATGATAGCTATTAAGTTTCGTTGTGCTGTACCCAGAATGAACTTGTGTTGGATGCATCTCTCGCCCCACCAAAAAATATGTGCTGGATGCAAACCAGCTTGTATATTTGTGGTACTAATGCTAGTGTCTTACTCAACTTTTATTTTATCCATATTGATGGTGATTGCTAAGTTCTAACTGTTCCTTCTCGCCTTATGCTTGCAGATCCTCTTGGGGATGAAGCTAGATGAGAGCAGTTCAGGTTTTAGTTCAAGATCCACAAATAATGAATTGGCACTAATTCCTTTAGGACCTTCGACATCATCATTATCAATTGCTGGAGGGCCCACCATTTCAAATGGTTTTTCATCTGGAATTGGTTCTAGTTTTTCCCAAGATAATAGCTTCAGTCCTTTACTAAAGGACTCAGCAGATGGTTACAGGAGTTTCAGCAATGGAACTAAAGATGATACTCACGGATTGAGTGGTTTACATAACTTGGGTAATACATGCTTCATGAATAGTGCCATACAATCCTTGGTTCACACACCTCCCTTGGTAGAGTACTTTTTGGAGGACTATACTCGTGAGATAAACACAGAAAATCCACTAGGGCTCCAGGTGTTCATTCTTATCCTGAACATAATTAAAGAAAGTTTATTTGCATGATGAAGTTTTGCTAATATTTGAGGATTTGGTTACGCACAGGGTGAACTTGCAGTAGCATTTGGAGAGCTACTTAGAAAACTTTGGTCATCTGGTCGAACTTCTGTTGCTCCACGTGCATTTAAATCAAAACTTTCTCGTTTTGCCCCGCAGTTCAGTGGATATAATCAGCATGATTCTCAGGTTGGTCTTATTAAGCAGGAATTGATTTCAACTCAGAGGATGTATAAAAAATTATTTTGTGTTCATGTATGGGATTTGAGTATTTAAGTTGTGCATATTTCTTCTAGCTAGTACACAGCTGTGTTACAGCTATCAGATATCTTCTGCTACTTTTGAAGAAAGTGCATCCCACTTCCATTTGAACTGAATCCATTTGGCCAGACACCCGGGTGGTAATGGCCCTAGTGCTCTCTTCACAATCCAACTTGACCCCTATGTAATTTTTGCTTAAAATTCTATAAAATAAGAGTCTTGCCCTTAGATTATCTAGGCTAAATTTTTAGGCCCTTTACCACCCCTAGGTCAGACCAGAGTGTGTTTTCTGAATAACACCATAGCTCTATCATTTTTGGTTATCTCATTTATGAAAAATTGACCATCTAATTTCCTTATGTCTCGAAGTCTTTGCAATATATTCTCAATTCCCTTTTTTTGCCCTATCCCGTTGCCTGCCTTCATTTCTTTCTTTCATTCTGTATAGGTAAGTGGCATTGCTTGCTGATATAAATCTTTTACCCCTACTGTACGATGGTCGCTTAGTTATTCAACTTCAACACTTTGGGCTTGTTCAATGATTTTCCCTGTTTTTCAGGCGTATTATGATGCTTTGCACCACGTATTATGATTGGAGTGTCATAGCATGCTCACTATTGGAGTTAGCCTTGCAATTTTGCATTATTTTTGGCACTCAGATATCCTTCTTTTTCAGCGTGTTAGCGCCTTCACGTGTTTAGCTGTTACTCTGTCCGAATGCCTTTGCATAACTTTTCCGTCGATGTGAATTTTATTTTTTTTCGTGACCACACTTTATTTAATTTTAAAATGTGTTCCCTCATGATACTGTATTGCCCTACCTTTCCTACAGGAGCTACTTGCATTTCTGTTGGATGGACTGCATGAAGATCTCAACCGTGTCAAAAAGAAACCATATATTGAGGCAAAGGATGCTGATGGCCGTCCAGATGATGAATTTGGTGAAGAATGCTGGAATTACCATAAAGCTCGAAATGACTCAATAATTGTAGATAAGTTTCAAGTAAGTTAAATTGTTTCCTCTTTGCTACATGTTGTACCTATTATCTGTTATTCCATCTAGGAGTTGCGAATCTCCCTTTGTCATTGTTTTGTTAGATTACATTTTCTCGTTTGCAATCAATGTCAACCGAATGCGCACTTTGGTCATCAAGAGAAACTCAAAAGTTGAGAATTCAAGTAAAAAAATAGAAAAGAAAAGAGGCACTTTTGAACAAAAAGATTCCAGAAAAACTATGCACTGGCAAATTGAGGAGGATACATAGTTCTTAATCTGTATTCGTTTTGTTCTTTTTCTGTAGTTATATTGATACATTGGTATTTTCTTGAGGGAATGCAAAAATGTATATTTACTTAATCTTGAACTTAATGTTCAAGAGTGAGTACTGAGTCTCTGTTCGTTTTGCTGGTTACCTATATGTCCATTGATATATTGGTATTTTCTTTAATTTCTAAACTGTATTTTTGCTAACCTTTCTTTAGGAAAGCATTATGGCTATTTAATGTCCAAATTTGACCAAAGAAGCCTTCATTGATCTATTCTTTGGTCAATCCTTTTGCAATTGAAACTATCAATTTGATAATCTGGCTTATTATGTTGGTTGATAATCCGGCTCTGTTTCTGTGCTAAATCTGTCAACTGTTGGTTCATGTTGCAGGGCCAATACAAGTCTACATTGGTGTGCCCAGTTTGTAACAAAATCTCTGTTACCTTCGACCCATTTATGTACTTGTCACTACCATTGCCATCAACAGTTACTAGAATGATTACTGTAACTGTATTCAGTGGTACTGGAGATGCTCTTCCAATGCCTTTCACCGTGACAGTACAGAAAAATGGAAATTGCCGAGATCTTACCAAAGCTCTTGCTGACGTTTGCTGCTTAAAAAGTTCTGAGACATTGTTACTTGCAGAGGTACAAACATGTATCTGCCTTTCTTGTGCAGTTATCCTATATCTTTTGCGTGCAACTGAGCAGCTGATACTTTTATTTTTTAGGTGTATGAGCGTCGGATCTACCGCTACCTTACAAATCCAATTGAGGGACTTCACAATATAAAAGATGAAGATATACTTGTTGCATATAGGCTCCCAGTTGGTCATGAAAAACTTTTGAGGTTGGAGATCCTTCACCGTAGGGCAGACAGGTGAGTTTATGCATCCCCCCATGGTTTCCAATTCAAGACAATATAGGGTGGTAGTTTCTCCTTTAAGTTCTATTGATTTATTTATTTTAGATTCTTTCATTATGTTTTTTTTGTGATTGATGGCTAGCAATTCAGTGCGTCCATAGACCACAGAATGCACCAGATGATTAGACTTATCTTTATGCCATGTTGTTTGATGGGTTGTTATTAGTATCCAAATCTGTTCTTATATGTTGATATTCTTTTGATAATTCACCCAGATGTGCTGCTGAGCCCCAGTTTAATATCAACCGGAAGCTCATTGGGTGCCCCCTTGTGACTTGTATTCCTAATGACTCTACTGGAAAATCTGACATTTATGCGGCTGTCTCTGCTGTTCTTGTTCCATTGGTACGAGCAAAAGCACATGGCCCTGATGTGTCTGCAGTCAAGTTGAATGGCAACGGGCCAAGTCTGGATGGTATTGTACTGACGGATAATGGCACCACCTGCGACGAGGGTCTCTCTACATCAACTGGGGATGATAATGCAGTTGGTGAACATTTACCTTTTCAGCTTTCCTTGACTGATGAAAAAGGTAGTGTGAGAAATGCTATAAACACGGATTCTAATCGTGTTTTAGGAATAGTTATGAGGGTTTTGATGGATTGGTCTGATAGAGAGCATGAGATGTACAATATTGATTACATGGATGAACTTCCTGAAGTCTTCAAGCCTGGTTTTTTGTCAAAGAAGACTCGGCAAGAAGCAGTGAATTTATTTTCATGCTTGGATGCCTTTCTGAAGGAGGAACCTCTGGGGCCTGATGATATGTGGTTAGTAATTTTCCTTTTCTTTGTTAATTGAGATGCCCTCATTTGAAACGAGCCTTTTATTTGTATCTGATGGTTTTTGATGCTGTGGTGCCTATTTAAGGTATTGCCCTGGCTGCAAGGAACACAGGCAAGCTAGCAAGAAACTGGACTTGTGGAGGCTGCCCGAGATATTGGTAGTTCACTTGAAAAGGTTCTCATACAGCCGCTATATGAAGAACAAGCTTGATACTTTTGTGAACTTTCCAATCCATGACCTCAATATGAGCAAGTATGTGAAGCAGATGTCAAGAGGTGATCGGCAGCCCATGTATGAACTCTATGCGGTGATCAATCATTATGGTGGTCTGGGTGGTGGACACTACTCTGCATACGCCAAGGTATTTGCATTTTCATGTCGCTGTTATATTATATTTGTATATGTTTGCATTGTTGTGTATGTGCGTGCTTGTTTAGCTTCCTGAAGTTGTCTCTCCTGTCACTTGCAGCTAGTAGAAGAGGATAACTGGTATCATTTTGATGATAGTCATGTCTCCTCTGTTAATGAGGATGCGATCAGAACGTCTGCAGCATATGTGCTTTTCTACCGACGTGTTGGAGGTTCAAGTACAGTAGCAAATGGCGTTCCAGTCGACATTGAAATGGTTGATTCACTGGAGACATAGCTCCCCAAATCAAAGCAAATGTCAGTACAATATTGTGGATGGAAATATGGAGCTCAGAATATTGCTCGAATTTGCATGTTTGAACAGTACAGAGTATTGCTGTATGGTTCAATCGAGCTGTCGAAGGATGTTTTGAGGGCGTAGCAGAGATGAGAGATCAATTTAGCATGGTAGCATGGATGGATCTGCAGCCCTGCGATATGACCAATTAGGGTTCCTGATTTCTTCTATTACCCAACCCTTTTGAGTAGGAACTGATCTTGGCAGGTAAATCGAGAATACGTTGACGGTGACGTGTTTGCCAATGCGATCTTTTTGCTGATATGCAGATGTAGCTCTTGGGTCTACTATTATTATTGCTGTAGTGTAGCCAAGGGATTGCAAACTGGGAAGAAAAAAGGATGTAAAAATGCTTCATATTCTTTTTGTTACAGCTGTGCTACGGCCAAATTTTGATTCCGATTGCCTCTATTAGACTGCCCCATCCTCATCAGCGCCTGGTGAGTGTATGATTCTGTGTGCAATCGATTCTCGGTAATCTCATGTTTGGAGCCATTCAATGGTTCATGTCCATAGATATTGTAGCTGATGTTAGCCCATCATATAGGTTCCACGTGGCCAATTTTAATTTGGGCAGAAGTCCATGGCCGTACATATCTGTTTCTCCACGGTTAATATAACCTGGATGAGAAAAGTAACATAATCGAAATACGAGCGTTTTGTGACGTCGTGTGGGCCAGCAGAGCAACTCAATATACATCATCATTGAAACGGGGTGCATGTCGCTGCTACTCTTGAGACAAGTGAACGTATAGGAATGGGCAGGCAAACTTTGCAGGAGTAATCGTTATCGAGATTCGTAATCAGACTTTGCATACCACTTCGTCGGTTTGCTTTTGAACTCTCCATTATTTCTACTAGCAAATATACCCGTGCGTTGCATGGGAAACTATATAAATATATTAATTAGTATAACATATATAAATTATATATATTATACACCATATATCTATTTTATAATAATATAGTACGTGTCAGCCGAGAACTTCATTCTTTTACTCACCAAATGCTAATTTTAAAATAGTTTCGGACCCATAACTCAATATACAGTCATCCGGATTCAACATAAGGTCACCCCGATTCCGATTATGACTCCGATTGACGGACCAAAGAATCATTACTTACTTTAGTAATAGTAGAGATAGAGATTATACTTTTTTCCATCCTAAATTACTAGTTATTTTGGCTTTTTCGAGGTACATAATTTTTGCTATGCATATATATATATATATTTATGTCTAGGTGTATAGCAAAGTTTATGAATGTAGAAAAAACTAAAATGACTAATAATTTAGGACTGTTACAACTAGGAGGATGGATACGGCTCTAAATTTGTATTAACACCCTTACTTCGGGGCACATGCCAAGCCTCCTGTGCACAAATGTTTTCAGATTCCTCAGCATGCTAGAGCAATTTTCTCTGCCAATTGTTTGTTGGTTCGTGTGTGAAAACCTGACCCGCATGTTTGGGGCCAACTGATTCTTGTTGAGAAAGAATAATATTTCACCCATTGCTAATTATAGATTATTTTGACTTTTCTAGATTTATAATTTTTATTACGTATTTAGACATAATATTTGTCTAAGTGCATAGCAAATATTACATATCTAGAAAAACTAAAATGACTTATAATTTGAAATGGAGAGAGTGAGAGTACGAGTTTAGAAGATGATCATCCTTTTCCCAATAGTCGATGAAGGCTCCACTCTATCTAAATGGTGTCTCATTTATTACATTAATTTCTAAAAACTAGATCAACCTAAAGCAAGATGGTTTCGCTCAAACTCGGTGGGCTATCGAATGATATTCAGGCTCATGTTACTCAAATCCCCGAAAATGTTAGTCAACTTGCTGTCGACCGAAACAGCATCACTGTCGAACTGCTATCACGCTGTCGTTTTCTAGAATTTTCACAGGGTCATCTTATCGTCCTTGCTTAGTATTTGTTTTGGGTCCTGCCAATGCCGTGAGTGTACTAGCATTTCCACGCCATTGACTCTTGAAAGAATTGTTTACTTTTAAACCAACCACATACAATTTCGGAATGCAGTACGAGCTCACGCTACAAATCAGCATTACTGCAATTTTTAAACTGTTCAGATGAGTATGTTCAAAGGTTATATAATCAGAGGACTTTTATGGCGCACAATACGACCATACACTACTATATAAAAAGGACTCGTATGTAAATATCGGATGATCGAGATTTTTCTGTACCCCTGAAATATTGATTAGTAGTACGAGGTAGTATATCTAAGGAGTAAATAATTTATGATATTATCTCCCTTTTATTCTTTTATCTTTCTCTTATCATTCTTTTATTTTCATTTCTTCCCAATCTTCCATTCGTACTCTCTTTCATTCCCCTGTATGCAACTTGCCCGGCGCTTAGGGTTTCCAGGTTCCGCGCTCGCCGTCGCCACCGCTCGCCGCCGCCGCTCGCCACCGTGAAGTCGGCCCCGCACGCCGCCGGGGAGTTGACCTGCGCACGCCCCGCCGCTCGCCACCGGGGAATCGGATCGGGCCCCAGGTCGGCCGTCGACTCCTTGGCGGCGGCGCCACCCCGCGACCCGTGGTCTCCGGCGGGAATGGCGGCGTTCGGCTCGCGGATCCGTGAAATCGGCCCCGCACACCGCCGCCTATCGCCGCCGGGTGAGGGTGAGGGTGAGATCCGGGGCCCCAGAGCCACCGCCGGCGGCCGCCATGAACCCGACGCGGCCCGCGCAGGCGTCGTTCCGTGCCGCCGTTGAGAGCGCGCGCCGCCACGCCGCCCCTTCCTCCTCCGCCACCGCGGCGAGTAGCATCGGCAGCTGCGCCGCCGGCCCCTCAACGGGTCGATCGCGGCCACGTCCGCGCGCGCTGCCACGCCGTCGTTCCTCCTCCGCCACCGCGGTGAGCAGCAGCGTGAGCAGCGGCGCCGGTCCCCTCGACAGGTCGATCGCGGTCACGTCCACGAGTGCCGCCGGCCTCAGGTTGGACGAGGGCGCCGCGGCCCTGGACCCGGACGGCCGTACTGCCCCGCCGGCCTCGTGTTGACGAGGGTGCTGCAGCCGCGATGCACCTGCGCGCGGTGGTGGCCTGGTGGCCAGGCCGTTGGCCTTGGCACCGCTGCCCCTGCGTCCTGATTGCTGCCTCCTTGCCACAACCAAGGTGAATTTCTGATCATACGCATATATCTGTCATTTTTGCTATGTTGCACTTGAAATTGAACTTGTGATTGGCGTATAGGAGTACTAAAATGCATTAATGATGTAATCTCAGGACCAAGATAAATATTTCTTAGGTGCTCAAGATTTCTAGTCTTTTGTTCAATTGCTATACAGGTTGATCGAGTCTATGTTAGCTCCCCAAATGTAGTAGCAGTTCTTGACCACGAGAAGAAACTCTCATTAGTAAGATATTGTGTGAAACCTTTTTGAAGCCTTTTGCCATTCCAGTGCTCCATGTACTTGAGGCACTGCAGACCCTCATTTAGGGGGAAACTCAACTTTGCAATCAGCTAAAGAAAGAGGTATTTCCTGTCAGATATATAATGCAGAGCTCACAGGGTCTTCTTATGTTAGTAATGTTGAGCCATCATCCATCACTTTCTATTTTTTTAGATTGCCATGATCAAGAGGCTGGAGGAGGATAGTTCCGACCTCGCTGGCCATGCCTGATGCGAAGCAGGTAAATTTATTGAACTCCTTTAGCTGGAAGTCATGATTAATTTTGTTCTTGTGTAGAATGTCTTTAATTTGCATCTGAATTTCTTGTGCCACACACATGCAGCTGCTCTGAAACGGATGACTGCTAGCACACACAAGCTGTGTTT
The DNA here is from genome assembly GCA_032594955.1 of Panicum miliaceum. NCBI lineage: Eukaryota > Viridiplantae > Streptophyta > Magnoliopsida > Poales > Poaceae > Panicum > Panicum miliaceum. The sequence continues at coordinate 41,635,017 of CM064056.1, read as the reverse complement.
GGTAGGTGATTGAGGATGCATTTGCACAAAAGCCATTGGATGAGGCCACTGCAATCGTGGTGATCAGCATGCTCCCTGTAACCATCCCATACAAGATCGTTCTGTTCAGAACTTCATATGAACTCTGGCATGCAGGCTCATCGTCATCCTACTAACAGCACTGGATTAAACAGCTTTTGCATCTTCGTTTTAGATAGTGTAATGTGATATCAAGAGAGAGAAAGATGCAACGGTTCTTTAAAATGAGATTTTTATTAATCTCTGGTGGCCAAGATTTGTGCCAGATTTTTTGTTGGTCAGATGCCAGACTTATTTTATATTTGACTTATTGTTTGTGAGTTGGAACTAGGAATTCACCTTCTTACTGTGTGTGTGTCTAATTCTAACAGAAGATGTGTCTGTCATCTCAACTGTGTGCTGCAGACTCTTAAAGAGTACAAATGGAACGGAATCTCTAAACTAAAGGCCGTATAGTAGTGACGAGACAAAGTTATGATAATTCAAATGGCTCAAGAGGATAATTAGAACATGAGTTAACACAATTTGGAGTCAAGCAATCCCAAGAATTTAGTTAATATAATGATGGGGCAATTTACTATGAAATGGTTACAATATTTCAATTGACTCGAGACCATAATCAGAATGGGGAGTTACCACTATTTTGCAACAAAAGGTTCGGAAGAACAGAACTGTAATGTCTGTAAAGAATTACAACTGGTACATATGTGCTTGCAACATCTTAAAAATTCTCATGCTTTTAGCAGAATGGATAATAAAAAAACTATTACATATGTTCTGCAACGCTTGCAGAAGAGCAGCTCGGACACCTAAACTGAGGCACATTTTGCTGCATGCAGTCAATAGAATTGGGCCTTTTATCCGGTGCCGGCGCCAAGGAGATGTCATCTCCTAAATGATCATCATGAAAGGAACAACTGTAAATAATAAGTAAGAACTTTATAGAGCTTTCTTAATCCTAAGAAATCTGTAAGGATAACTCTATTTACTGCAAGCAAACATATCACCGGCTAACTGGCACTATTAGATAACTCTTAGCTCCTATTGACTATAACAGCTCATCTGTCCAAGAAATCTGAAAAATCAAACGAATTTACGGCTCCAGAACAGAAACAGAGAAAAACAGAGCTTGACACCTTGCTGGCAGCATCTATGACATGCAAGATGAAGAACCTACAAAGAAATGTCATTTCGCCACTGTGAGATCCAATAAGCACATGTGGCTAATCAGATATTTGAAACAGAAAAATAGCTTCAGGAGATTTTCGTCTAAGGCAATATCAGAATTGGATTCATGAGCGTACGAGAAAACAGAAAAGACCTGCATAATGCAACATCTCTTCGCATCTCTAGTTCCAATTGAACCCTTTTCTTGCTCCGTCTGCTGACCTGCACAGACTACAGTGAAACGAACAACGATGGTCGGCCTGTGCAGGACTTCAACTTCGCTGGAATCGTGACTCGTGAGATAAGATTACAAGGCAGCGATGGATGAGCAACGAGAGCGCAGCTAGCAGCTTCCCGTATCTGGACAACCTGCAGCCACGGTGAGGATGCCAGCGTTTGCACAGGCGCACCGCCGTCCCTATCATATGCGAATGCACACGGCCACGGACGACCAACATCTAATCCTCGTGCCGAGATCAACCGATCGAAGCTCGGTGGGAACCACCGCTTGAGCGGCACCGCGCACGTGCCGGCTGGAAAGCTCTTGCTCCGCCGCGCTCCATGGTGACCGTCGCGAGGAGAGGCGGCGCGGCCTGGATCGGAGAAGGGGCAGACGGAGAGGGGATGGGGGCTAAAATGCAAAAAGATCTGAAATTCTCCTTAATTTATATTAAGTTATTAATGATAATTTTACCCCTTTGTTACATCTTCCGACTTATGCATGCAAATGACAAGACATTTATTATCCTAATAAAAAAATTCGCACTTGAGGGAGGATGTATTGTTCAATAAACACAGCAGACTGACAAGACATTTAATATTCTTATTATAAAGGGGAAAGCTAAATTACACTCCAGTGTTTCATCTTCTCCTCACACTCGATTTTTTTTTTCATATCCTCTTCCCCTTCTTCTTTACCTCCGGTGAGCTTTAGGGGTTGGGGGTTTCGGGGGTTGGAGCTTACCGGTGTACGGCGGACCTAGAGGGAGCTCCGGGCGGCAGGTAGCGGGCGGTGGTGGTGGGAGAGACGGCGGCGATGGACCCCCGGTTGGGTGGTGGAGGAGGCGGGGGCGTCGATGGACCCCCCCGGTTGGGTGGTGGAGGAGGTAGGGGCGTCGAGCTCCCCAACCAGTTCGCGTCGGCGGTGATGGAGGGCGGCAGCGGAGGCGGCGGTATGCCGCCGGAGCCCGGCGGGGAGCCGGTGGCGCGCGGGGGCGAGCGCACGAGCGGCGTGTCCGGCGGGCGTCGGGGTCGGGGCTGCGTGGGATGAATGGATGAGGAAGATGATAAGGTAGAGAGAGGTAGATTTCATCCGCGCCGTCCATTTGATAATCAAGGGTCAAAAAAATCGAGTGTGGTGAGGGGTTGGAACGCTCGCGCATGCCATAGATTCACACTTGAGGGAAGATGTATTATGAGATGAACATTGTAACGATGGCACAAAGTAGGTGCTATATAAGATGTATTATAAATATATGAACGGATATTGCTGATGCTACATTTGTTTTATAATTTTTTTGGAGTTGGAGTCAGACATGGATAGGGTTCAAATACAGATACAGATGCAGACTGTGTCAGTTATGAATATGAAACCAGTTGAACGAGGACAATCACGAATATTTCTTTAGGCATTGAGTAAAAGAAACAACAATCATATATATCACACATGCTCTAATCAGTCGGCCACTAGATAAGTCTAAACTCAAAATTAATTGTGCTTAAAGAAGCAGAATATCTTTGTGCCTTATATTGATGCTCAAATACACAGTATTCTAATATATTATGTAGAAAAATTGATAGATGTTCGTATAGGGCCCTAGCAAAGAACCAATCATTGAACCCTTTTGTTTTTCTAATTAAGTTAAACTTGTCATGAGAACCACTAAAATATAAAAACTTCATGATTTCTGCCTCACATCCTAATTTTTTTCTCAAATTCAAACTTTTATATATTAAAAAGTTACATTAACTTGACCATTTGTATTTTTTATTGATTTACATTTTTTGAAATATTTACTGGAATTGGAATTTAGTCATATATAGTTTCTAATTTGAACATATAAATACTTTATGCGAAAATAAAACTCTGCTTCATTCATTCTCTTGGGCCTAAAATAGGCTTGCAAGCTAGGTCAATTGGATATATGATACATCTATTTGAATCTGATATCTGACTTAACTATTCGGATTTCTAATAATCAGATATCCAACCCGGGTACATTTGCCCTTCTTATATTTGAATCCAGCACATTTAATAACTGAAACAATATCCAGATATGTAGAAAATTGCTCTAAATCAGTATCTGACCCTCTTTGATCGGTTGGGTGGTCAAGGAAGAATATCAGCATCCTTTGCACCCTTGGACACATGTAATGTTAGTATATGATGGATGTGTACCAAAATAATAACAAAAATCATCACAAGATCAAATCTTGGCGTCAGCATAATCCAATTAAAACATTGGGGTTGTTATGGTTTCGTCTCTTCCTATTAGTTTTCCTTTGATGATTGTCTGTGCTTAAAAGTTCAATGCATCTCATAACATTTACACATTCTCTATTTCTATTACTTGCCTATAAAAATGGATTCTATTTTATTCTCTTCTTTCATCAACGATGTTAATAATAAGGGGAAAAAGAAATCAAGCCTTTCAAGTCAGTGCAAGCTGGTTTCAAATTTCGAGCTATGTAATGTGTCATGTCATCACCGGGTCCCAGCTTAAAACTAGTCGAGATTGAGCAACAGAGAGTGCATCGCATCAATGAAATCTGGACGCATGTCGCCGTCGTTGCCGGTCTTGCGTCGTCGACGACGACCCTTCCAGAAAGGCCGCGCCATTTACTACATGCTGCCAGCCGGCAGCGGCAAGAAAGAACACTGATGGGAGGGAGCCCCTACATAGGATCAGTAACGGAGCCGTTCGTGGCGGGGAGGAGCAGCACGTCATGGCAGCGTCGAAATCCACACGCAGCTCAGCAGCCTGCTGCTCCAGCGTAGGTACGCGTCGCAGCTGCCATTGCCATAGCCGCTGAAAAAAGGTTTGGGTTGTTGCCTTGTTGGTTCTGAAGATCCATGGGCACGCAAGGCATGGGAAACAAATACGAAATTTATTGTGTACACTGAGCTAACAAGAAAGAATAACACGAGAACACAGAGCATACTCAAATCGACCGACCGACAATGAAAAAAATACAAGTGCAAGTTGCAATAATAATTAGCCTTCCATGGAATCGATCTGTGTGACGTGTGCGCTACAGGTCCACAAATGTGTTTATATACTACTAAGGCACCTACCTACAATATACTAGCAAGCTATCCACGTACGTAGTGCCCACCAGTGAAATGGACGGATATCTGTCTACATTCAACTTCGTTCACCATTTTGTTTTTCTGCCATCCATATGCGATCATCAACAGTCAGTTGCTTTAACAAGCTATTGCACCGCATATATAACAGATAATTAAGCTCTACTTGACATTTGGCAAGAAGATAGTAAGAAAAGACAAGCAACGATGTAGGTTATATATACTTAGCTGCTGATCAATTTGTGCTTTTGTACGGGCTAGTAATTTTTATAGGTAGGGGAATAAATCTTTTGCAATAACTGCTCATGAATGTTATTCATTTGTGATGTTATAATACAACAGAGATGTATGGCTATTATTGGTATTGGAGGTCTGAACCTGTATAAATTAATGTCTTGTATATATTACTTGGATCAGAGTAATTAATAGGCGAAGCAAGAATCCCTACCCTCGATCCAGTATAAGTATAGCGTAAATTACTCCAACTCAAATCCTTGTAAACTAAAATATTCAACTTGCTCTGACTAAGACCGCTTGTCTGCACTCGCTATCCGTATGCTACCATGTTCCCTTTTCTATAATGTCACGCACAGCCATACTACGCCGGCCCTCTTTAGAAGATGTTTTGGATCATGTCGTTACTGATGTTATCTTCCTTGGGGGATAAAAATAATAAGAAAGAGAAGTGAGGCTATGGCTAATGATGTTATTTTACAGGTAGCTGATTATATCCATTAGCAACTAAAATATCGTTAGCATCGCCATATCATTGACACTCCACAGACTTGTTTAGTTCCGAAGACAACACTATTGCAGGCAGCTAGCTCCCAATTTGAGCGGATATATATGCCACGAAGTCAAAAGCAACATCGTTGAGAAATTAATCTGTGCAGTTCAGATGCATCTGTGTTCCCTGTGCAGGGGTCATTTTCACGTGGAGATCAGCTGACACAGGCATTTCCTTTTTTTTATTTTCATTTCCAACTGAGAGACGATATACATTGCGCTAGATGCAATGTTTAAAGTAGACAAAAATGACAAGACTCCACTGTGGATCCAAGACTGTGTCACCTGTCTAATTTTAAGATTGGGCCAGTTTGATACCGTTGCTGCAAAAATCGGCCGATGACCTTCACGAAACGAGATATGGTAAGGTCTAGCAACTCTGCTTATCTCTAGTGTAGGTCCTGATTGTTAAACGAAGATGGAAATGGAAGGAAAACGGATGATTGATTGTTTATACTGTACAATGGTTACATATATATTACATCCTAAAAGGCAGTTGCTTGCCGGAGAGACAAGTCCAAAAGGTGCCTATCTATGAAAGGGTGTCTATTAGGAAAGATGTCTATTGATCACTAATTAACTAATTCTAATTAATCCTAACACTCGCCCTTGATCAATTGACTTCTGTAGGCACCGTTATTTGTTCATCGGTTAACGTCTTGAAACCTTGAAAAAACCCTGTGGGAAAAAATCAAAGTGTATCGATATACCTGTATCGATATACCAGGGAAAACTCCTTAAAACCCAGTGGGAAAACTAAGGAGAAATACCATGATATATGTGTATAATTCTAATGTTAATAGACCCTCTAGGTGACCCTAAAGACTTGATCTGAAAACAATTTGATCAGAGATCAATATGTCATATATAGCATCTTCGAAAAATCCTTTTAGGGAAAAATAGATAATATGATATTTACCATGTGTTAATATTACCTCATTAAAAAATTTATACAAGAAATCTCCAGAAGAGTAAAACTCATATAAAGAAAAGAGCGTAGTATGATATCTGAAGTAAGTTATATTTAGAGAGATTCTCTCCCTGATTCTTGCAAATCTCGAAGCTTTCTCATACCAATTCCTTCAACACATTTATGGAATGTGGAGTATGGTAGAGACTTTGTGAATACATCTGCTAGATTATCACACGATTTAGTTTGCAAGATTTCTATCTCTCCATTCTTTTGGAGTTCATGGGGTAAAACAACTTGGGAATAATATTCATATTACTTTTAATATAACCTAACACCATTTGAGTAACACATTCTGAATTATCCTCAAAGATAATTGTTGGTGTCTCAAGTGCACCAATACTACATGACTGAGTTATGTGGTTTATTACTCTGGGAGACCATACGCATTCGCGTGATACCTCATATAAAGCAATTATTTCAGAGTGACTGGTAGAAGTAGACACCAATATCTGCTTTGATGACTTCCAAGATATTACTGTTCCACCTTGCAAGAATACAAAGCCATTTTGTGATCTGCCGTTGTGGGGATCTGATAAATAACCAACATCTGTGTATCCTAACAGAATTGGATCTTGATTTTTTCTATAGAATAATCCAAGATCTCTAGTGCCATTGAGACATCTCATTATAGTTTTGACTCCAACCCAATGATGCTTGGTAGGAGCAGCACTATGTCTTGCTAGCAAATTTACTGCGAATGCAATATCCGATCGGGTGCTGTTAGCAAGATACATTAGGGCTCCAACAACACTAAGATATGGGTAATGTGGTCCCAATATCTCTTCTTCTTCTTCTTCCCGTGGTCTAAAAGGATCCTTCTTAATATCTACAGATCTTACTACCATCGGGGTTTTTGTTGGATACGATTTGTCCATGTTGAATTTCTCCAACACTTTCTGGACATAGGCAGCTTGGTATACAAATATACCTGTATCAGAGTTCTCAAGTTGTAAACCTAAGCAGAATTTGGTTTGACCCAAATCTTTCATTTCAAACTCTGTCTTTAAATGATGACGTGCTTCATTAATATCGGGTTCGTTACCAATGATGTTGAGATCATCAACGTACACCGATATGATGCAAAATCCTATTGATGATTTTTTAATGAAAACACACGGGCAGTCATCATTATTTGTGTATCCCTTCAACTTAAGGAATTCACTTAACCGATTGTACCACATTCGGCCCGACTGCTTTAAGCCATATAATGACTTTTGCAACTTGACACAATACATGTTGCGATTTGCCTTAGGATTTGGTATATTGATTCCATCAGGAACTTTTATGTATGTGTTAGAATCCAATGACCCATACAAGTATGCAATCACTACGTCCATCAACTGCATAGATAGACGATTTTGTACTTCCAGCGATATTAAATATTGGAACGTTATTCCGATCATTACCGGAGAGTAAGTTTCGTTGAAATCAACGCCAGGTCTTTGCGTAAAACCTTGTGCCACCAGCCTTGCTTTATATCTCACCACTTTATTGTTTTCATTCCTTTTATGAACGAAAATCCATTTGTATCCTATAGGGAAGATACCAGGAGGTGTTGGCATTACTGCCGAAAACACTTCTCTTTTATAAAGCGAGGCAATCTCTGTTTCAATTGCTACCTTCCACTTATCCCAGTCAGAGGTTTCTTACACTCTGTCATAGACTTAGGATCTGAATCGATTTGAAGGATATTTGCAAGTTGCTCAGAGAAACAACAATCGACTATTATGGACTTACGATCATAGGACTCTCCAGTCTCTACGAAATTTATAGCCATTTCTTCTACCCTTAAAGATTCATCATGACTTCCCGAAATAATGGATCTAGGGTCTTCCGATGTTCCAGCGTCATTGTTTATGGCCATAACTGAGCTGGATTGGATCATATCTATCCACAGGATATTGTATGCTTTTAGGTGTCTTTCAAACAGAGGGTGAGTTGTATTTCCTGTCTTCTTTTGCTTGGCAGCAATAACATCTTGCTTCTTTGAAGTGCTTTTCCCCCTCTTTTTACCAAGTTGGGGATGAGTGGTTTTATTAGGTACCTCCACTCTTTCGGGCACATTCCTTGCAGGATGGAGAGACTTTGTGACACCTTTATAATAAGAGAAAGCGTATGGCAGATTGTTTGCAATATTTTGCAAATCAATATTTTTTTGGACTTGTAATTCACATTTTGAAGTACATGGATTAGAGAATGAAATGCCTTCAGTATTCCAGTTAATTTCCTGGCATTCTTTTTGGTACAATTCTCCCCGTAATGCCGGAAAATGATCCTCATTAAAAATACAATCAGCGAACCGGGCAGTAAATAGATCCCCAGTAAGAGGTTCTAAATACTTAATGATCGACGGAGAGGAATATCCCACATAGATCCCCAGTTTCCTGTGAGGGCCCATCGAGGTCCGCTGAGGTGGTGAGATGGGTACGTACACAGCACACCCAAACTTACGCAAATGGAAAATACTTGGAGGATTCCCACATACTAATTGTAATGGGGAGGTTTGGTGATATGCAGTTGGTCTTAGTTGGATCAAGTCAGCAGCATGCAGAACTGTATGACCCCAACAAGATGCAGGAAATTTACAATTCATTAACAAAGGTCTTGCAATGAGCTTAATTCTTTTAATCAATGATTCAGCCAAACCATTTTGGGTATGTACATATGGAATAGAATGCTAAACCTGAATTCCCAATGCCATACAATAGTTATTAAAAGCATGGGATGAGAATTTAGCAGCATTGTTCATTCAGATAGATTGAATTTGATGGTCAGGATAATGTACCTTCAACTTGATAAGTTGGGCCATTATTTTGCAAAGGCATGGTTACGTGTCAATAAAAGAGACACATGAGACCATCTAGTAGATGCATCTATCAATACCATAAAGTACCTGAACATCCCCGATAATGGTTGGATCGGATCACAAATATCTCCTTGAATCCTTTCAAGGAATTTGAGTGGTTCAGCTCAAATTTTAAGATATGATGATCTTAAAATTAATTTTCCAGTTGTACAAGCAGTGCAAAAAAAATCTTTATTCTGGAGAAACTTTGCGTTTTCCATATCGTGACCAATGGAATTGCTAATAATTTTCCTCATCATCCCTATTTTAAGGTGCCCAAGTCGATCATGCCAGTTCCGGAATGTATCGACGTTCTGGAAAATTATTTTATAAGCAACATGTTCTATGGGTTTTATGTATGTAAAGTACAATCCAGTTGGGAGTGAAGAAATCTTTTCGCAGATTTGTTTGCCAAATCCCGTAAGTTTAGTAAAGAGGAGAAATTCCTCTTTATTGTGTCCTCATGTGTTTCCACATGCAAACCATTCTTACGGATGTCTCTATAACTTAGAATGGTATGAATCGAATCAGGATACAACAAGGCATCCTCCAACATAATTTGTGTACCCATAGGGAGAGTAATAGTGGCTCGACCTAACCCAACTATTAACGCATCTCGACCAGCAATAGTCATAACATTTCCTTCTCTTTTCTTAAGAGTATGGAAATATTTTATCTCTCTAAGTATAGAGTTTGTGGTACATGAGTCCACAAGGCATAATTCTTCCTCCTTTGGATTGATATCAACAGACATCTATATACATCTATATGTAAAATAATAATTTAATTTAATATGATAGTGTAACTTATGGAAGTATACATACAATATATTTAATACCAAGTATGAGAGTATGATATTACAATATATATATGAGTGCGTATAAATTAATAATATAAAAATAAGTGTGCATAACTCTCAAGCATACTAAATAATACAATTCAAACAGCTATGTACGACTTAGACTCATTACAACATATAACTAATGTGATATCAATGTTGGACCGAGATTAGTTCAAATCTCCAAACATGTCTCCAGAATCAAATTCTAGGAGCATGTTGTCCGTTGATGGAAGCTGCTCTTCAATGTTAAGAGCTTTGTTGTTCATTGGTTCCATTGGAGCCTTGTTTGAACAATCCTTTCCCTTGACAAGCTCAGATGCAAGATTGAAGTGTGCCACATATCTTGTGTCTCCTTCTGGCTTGCTCTCTTTTAATGACTTTTGGTATAAAGCATCCAAATGATTTGGAGTACAACAGTTCTTAGCGAAATGCGAGAAATCACCACATCTATGACACTTGCTGTCATTTTTGGGTCTCGCATTGTCTCTTTTCCTCTTGTATGAATTAGGCTTTTACTTCCTATTGTGTGTATCTTTACCAGCTTTGTTCTTTGGAGGTGGTCCATTGAACTTGTTCCTAGTATTATTCTGTACATTGTGAACTTTAGGTAAAGGCGCCAAGCCAACAGGCGCTTATGATGATTCTTCAGAAGAAGTTCATCATATTTTTCTGCCTAACACAATGTATGAATAAGCTCGGAGTAAACCTTGTAATTTTTAGCTCTGTATTGGTGTTGCAATACTCGATCAGACGGAAGCATAGTAGAGAGTGTTTTCTTTATCTTATCTGCACCCGTTGGCTCTTTCTCGCAAAACTTCAATTTAGAGAAAATTCTATGAACAACGTGGTTATAGTCTGCCACAGATTTAAAATCTTGGAGACGTAAATGGTTCCATTCATGGTTAGCCTCAGGCCAAATAAGTTCTTTTTGCTGTTCATAACGCTCTTTAAGAGCGTTCCATAATTCACGAGGATTTTCAATCATAAGGTATTCAGCTTTAAGGTCCTTATGAATATAAAACCGTAGCATAGCCAAAGCAAAATAGATATGCTTATCTGGCGGGATAACCCCGGCTTGGGGTTTCTGAATTGTTGCCGAAAGACTACGAGATGCAAGTGCTATCTTGATATGAGAAGCCCATGTAGGGTAATTATTGCCATCCAATGCGAGTTCGTCGAACTCCTTAGTGGCCATGGTCCTTGGGAAGACGGCGACGCCGATGAACTCCTCCTCGCGTGTCCCTGGTTCTCCATTCCCCTCTCCTATCAGCCTCATTGGTTCGAGCGTGCGTGTGCCTGATAACGTGTTAAATGAAAATGGAAATGGAAAGAAAACTGATGATTGATTGTTTGTATTATACAATGGTTACATATATATTACAGCCCAAAGGGCAGTTGCTTGCCGGAGAGACAAGTCCAAAAGGTGCCTATCTATGAAAGGGTGTCTATTAGGAAAGGTGTCTATTGTTCACTAATTCATTAATTCTAATTAATCCTAACACTGATCTCGAGGTTCGTGATGTGCTAATCAATTTAACAGTAATTGATACGGAAATAAAATTTAATCAGTAAATTAAAAGAAACACATCTCTTTGACCGAATCTCTGACTGCTTTGACAAGAACTTTCCATCGGATTCTCTTAGGACTCTCCATCGGCTTCCTTTCGTCCTGTTGGCCTTCCATAAATATATTTGCATTTTAGTGTTATAACAGTTACAACATTAAATTCAGTAATCCATCTGATATTCTTGTTCTGAACAACGTGACTCTATTAATTGTATGCTATCTCGTGTTTATGCTGATGTGGACATCAAAACTAACGATACATCCACGCCTACACAAGTACCTATTTCTGGTCCTATTACACGTGCCCGTGCTCGTCAACTTAATCATCAGTTGAGTTCACTTTTGAGTTTATGTCCATAATATTTAGACCATGGAGACGCGTGCACTCTTATTTTTATTAGGAACCAAGGAGGCGACCGAAAGGAAAACGGATTCGCGCAGGCTGAATTCGGACTGTAGAACAGCACCAACTTGTGACGGTCACCACGGTCGCATATGGACTCGGATTGGGGCTTTCAAGTACTTCGTGGAAAGATTATGAAGTCTTCTTTCCAACGGATGCGGGATCAAGTCTATCTCTGCTCCGAGTCGGTCAGAATCGTCGATTTGTTGCCAATACCTTTTCTGCTCATGGTGCTGTGTCGCCTTATTTTGGCCCAATGGGCCGTGTATCAAGTTGAGTCCATTACGGACGCGTGCTAGGGTTAGAGTCCGACCCCAGCACCCCTATGGTCATCCTCCCACGTCCTTATACCCCTTAGCCGCCACCAAGAACACTTGGATTTTTGTTTAGATTAAGTTTAGACTTTGCTACTTGCTTGGGAGCGCGCGTGCTGGATCAGCCGCCCGTCTTCTTGTCTTCGGAACCCCACATCATTGCAGATTGAGTTTGAAACCTTCATCCACATCTAGTATATTCAATACTTGTTTACTTGTTCTTGCTGGTTCTTCAATTACTTGCAGGACGAGTGCCCTAGTGGCCAGGTGTCGCGCTCCACAAGATCGCGGCGGCCACTGGAGGTGGTGTATCGGTTGCTAAGGCGCAGCGTCCTTGGAAGGCTGTAGTCGGGCCGTGAACGTCGCCTCTATTCTCAAATCCAGTTATCCCCCGCCTCTCATCGAAAAATCGGGAACAAACCCTAGCGGGTTCACATCAGTTGGTAATCAGAGTAAGGTTTATCGGTGAGAGACTTCCAATCCTTTTCTGTTTTTATTTTCGTATAGTCCAAAAAGCCCAAAAAAATTAGTAAATTAGTTTACCTGCAATCCTATAAACTCTTTGAGCCTTTGCTAGTACTGCTTAGTTAGGGCTTGTTGAGTATTTGGTTGCATTGGTTGCGTCGTGTTGCTAGTCTTAGTTTAGTTCTTTAGAGTTTCGAGTTCTTGTCACCTCCTTTTATCTCAGAGTTTCAATTCAGCACTGGAAGAAAACTATCATTATTTCTATGTCCGGTCTCCGATTTGCGAGTTTTAATACAATCTAGAAAACTTAACTCGTGATCTTTCCAACGGATCGGACCTGGGTCACAAACTCCATCTGAGCGCTCCAGAATCGACTTGGAGATTTATGCGTCTGGCTGCGTGAAACAAGTTTCGTCAATCTGAGTCGGTAGTAGCTATATGCAGTAATCCTGTTGCGTTGGTTTTCAAACAAAGGATTTTAGTCCCCTAAAAAAAAGAATAAAAAGAAGAAAACAAAGTGAAAAAAATAGATAAAAAAATAAAAGAAACAAAAAAGAAGAAAGGGGTTGATCCATCTTTTGTGTTCCTGCTGTTTCGGTTGGTGCTTTGTGACTTCATTTGTGTCCAGGCTCGCGCCTCTAGCGTGGTCTAGGCTAGGACCAACATAGTACCACCGTTGAACAATTATTCAGCTTCTTTTGTGACTAACGTGGTGGTAGTATTTCCCCTTGATCAGCCCACCTACAGCTCCACATATTCAACTACAGTTTGACAGGTCCAGTTGCTGCGGCACCGATACGCTCCCTTCCAGGTGCTTGACTTGTTGGTTGCCAACCCCCTCCTGTTGAGTAAGGTAAGAATTGGTAAGAGCTTGTATAATAGGTTGAGAGAGAGCGCCTCATAGTGGTTACATCTTAGTAGCTATAGGGGTTTGTTCTACTTCACTTGTTCCCTGTTTGTTCTTGTGCTTCTACCATGGCAGGTTCAGGGGATGAGGATGATGGGGGTGGTCCACTTACGCCTCGTACCAAGGGCATCATGCAACATTTAAAAAAACAAGTGAGGGAGTACACCAAAGGAATTGATACTGACTTGCAGGTGCTAAATGAGAAGATTGTTGTCCTAGAGGGTGGACAGATTTCCACCAACAACAAGCTTGCAGGGTTGGAGACGTCGATCAGTCGTGTTGACAAAAGTGTTGCTGCTCTTCTACGACGTTTTGATGAGCTGCATACTAAAGCCCCCGATGGGCGTGATGAAGATAACAAGAAAGATGAGCATGTCGAGGATAATTGGGGTGATTATGTTGCTGATACTGAACAAGACGATCAAGACGCTCACAACCGCCGACAGCTATGTACTAATCGTAGAGGTATGGGAGGACATCGCCGACATGAGGTATACAATAATGATAATGCTTTCACTAAGATTAAATTTAAGATACATCCTTTTGATGGTAAATATGATCCCGATGCATACATTACTTGGAAGATTGCTGTTGATCAAAAGTTTGCATGTCATGAATTTCCTGAAAGCACACATGTTAGGGCTGCTACTAGTGAGTTTACCGATTTTGCTTCTGTTTGGTGGATAGAACATGGCAAGAAAAATCCTAATAACATGCCACAAATATGGGATGCTTTAAAACGGGTCACGCGGGCTAGATTTGTTCCTTCTTATTATGCACATGATATGCTAAATAAATTGCAGCAATTGAGACAGGGTGCTAAGAGTGTAGAAGAATATTATCAGGAATTACAAATGGGTATGCTGCGTTGTAATTTAGAGGAGGGTGAGGAACCTGCGATGGCTAGATTTTTGGGTGGTTTAAACCGAGAAATTCACGACATCTTTGCTTATAAAGATTATACTAACGTGACCCGTTTGTTTCATCTTGCTTGTAAAGCTGAAAGGGAAGTGCAGGGGCGACGGGCTAGTGCCAAGACTAATGTTTCTGCAACAAAATCTACATCATGGCAGCAGCGCACGACTACTTCTCTGATTGGACGTGCACCTCCCCCAACTCCCTCGCCTGGTCGACCAGCACCATCGCCTTCCTCCAGTGACAAACCACGTAGTTCTCCCACAAATTCAACAATCAAATCTGTCCAGAAATAAGCTACTAGTGCTTCTACGATTGCCTCCACGGGTAGAACAAGAGATCTTCAGTGCCATCGTTGCAAGGTCTTTGGGCACGTGCAGCGTGACTGTCCTAGCAAGCGTGTTTTGGTGGTCAAAGAAGATGGTGGGTATTCTTCTGCTAGCAATTTTGATGAAGATACACTTGCTTTTTTTGCAGCTGACCATGCAGGTAGTGATGAACGACCGGAAGAGCAATTTGGCGTAGAGCATGCCGAGCATTATGAGAGCCTCATTGTGCAGCATGTGCTTAGTGCACAACATCACATTGTTTCAAACAAAGTGTGTCATTAAAGAGCGTTCTTGTCGTATGATCATTGATGGAGGTAGCTGCAACAACTTGGCTAGCAGCGATATGGTGGAGAAACTTGCACTTACCACCAAACCGCACCCGCACCCCTATCACATTCGATGGCTAAACAATAGTGGTAAGGAAAATGTAACTATACTGGTGCGAATTAATTTTGCTATTGGATTATATCATGATGTTGTTGAATGTGATGTTGTGCCTATGGAAGCTTGTAATATTCTGCTAGGTAGGCCATGGCAATTCGATATAGATTCTATGCATCATGGTAGATCAAATCAATATTCTCTCTTACACCATGATAAGAAAATTGTGTTGCTGCCCATGTCCCCTGAAGCTATTTTGCATGATGATATTGCTAAAGCTGCAAAAACTAAAAGTGAGAGCCATAAAAATACCAAATTTGTTACTGAAAAGAAAGATGAAATAAGATTGAAAGAACATTGCTTGCTTGTGACTAAATCTGATATTAATGAATTGATTTCTTCCACTTCTATTGCCTATGCTTTGGTATGCAAAGATGCTTTAATTTCAATTTAGGATAGGCAGCATTCTTTGCCTCTTGTGACGGTCACCACGGTCGCATATGGACTCGGATTGGGGCTTTCAGGTATTTCGTGGAAAGCTTATGAAGTCTTCTTTCCAACGGATGCGGCATCAAGTCTATCTCTGCTCGGAGTCGGTCAGAATCGTCGATTTGTTGCCGATACCTTTTCTGCTCACGGTGCTGTGTCGCCTTATTTTGGTCCAATAGGCCGTGTATCATGTTGAGTCCATTATGGACGCGTCCTAGGGTTGGAGTATGACCCCAGCACTCCTTGGTCATCCTCCCACGTCCTTATACCCCTTAGCCGCCACCAAGAACACTTGAGTTTTTGTTTAGATTAAGTTTAGCCTTTGCTACTTGCTTGGGAGCGCGCGTGCTGGATCAGCGGCCCGTCTTCTTATCTTCGGAACCCCACATCATTGCAGATTGAGTTTGAAATTCATCCACATCTAGTATATTCAGTACTTGTTTACTTGTTCTTGCTGATTCTTCGATTGCTTGCAGGACGAGTGCCCTAGTGGCCGGGTGTCGTGCTCCACAAGATCGCGGCAACCATTGGAGGTGGTGTATCGGTTGCTAAGGTGCAGCGTCCTTGGAAGGCTGTAGTCTGGCCGTGAACGTCGCCTCCATCCTCAAATCAAATCGAGTTATTCCCCACCTCTTATCGAAAGATCGGGAAAAAACGTTCCCATCATATGCAGTAGGTCCTCGTGGACCGAGGCAAAAAAGGAGTGGAATCTTACAGAATAAAATACGGTAGACACAAAATTTGTTAAAAGATTTCGGATGGCTAGAGTGGTTACGGCTGCTGGAGGGCAGACACCTTGAGACCCCCGTCGTTTTGTCTTCACCCCTGTAGTCCATGCCACGATGTCTATGAGCCCATGAATGAACGCGACGACATGGTTGATCTGCTTGATTGGTGCCGGACGGGAGGTTTTCCAGTGCTTACGTGATGGGCTGGCTGGTGGCTGCCTGCAGGCTTCAAGATCCAGAAGCCACGCCGGCCGGCAACGATGATAAGCGCCGCCGCGTGATGGAGTCAATCCGCGGCCGGAGGCGGCGTGTCTTGGCAGCGCCGAGTCCACAAGATCCAGGTTTTCAGGGTCACCCGGCCCTGATCGTACGTGTCCGTGCCCTGTGTCAGCAATGGTTTACATCTCACTTACTGCGTGACATGCTCGTTTCAGCTTACACACAAGCTGCTTCTCAAATGCACTCTGAATCCTTGAGCTCGCCTAGAGTTGCTTCTGGGCATTATGAGATAGATAACAGGAAAAAGTAGAAGCATTGTTTGTAATGGGTGGAGGGGAAGAAGAACAGCACTGCAACAGCAGAACATAGCAGCGGATGGGACGCGAGTGGACGCTGTGGAAACAGATTGGGGCGACAGGGTAACTATCAGTGCATTCTAGCGAAAATGATGGATAGGATTTCGTTGATGCCGTCAATTAACTGCACGCATGGCGAAAACGATGGGTAGGAGTTCTCTGATGCCATCAATTAATTGCAGAAAGCGGCCTATATATAAACGTAACATATTTTCTCCGTCGTGAAATATAAAATATTTTAGTTTCTCCTAGGTTAAACTATTTTATGTTTAACAAACTCACAGGGAAGAGCATAAACATTTAATTTGTCCCAAGTAAATTAAGAAAATATATTTCATAATACTTATTTAATTTGATATCATAATTATTATAGCTCTTTAGTACAAATCAAAATGTCTTGTATTTTAGGATGAAGGGAATACATGATTTAAACACGTCCATTCTTAAATTTTACCTTTTACTTTTTAGATGTAGACATCTACGTACATGTAGGAATATTTTCTCCTATGAGAGCACATATCACGCTGAAGCGCATCTAGGCCGATAGATGCTTATGGTAAGTTTCGGTGATTAATGACAACCGTATATGACTAACGTATATTTTGAAGGAATTATTGTTTTATGGATATGTCACATATGAAATATTAAAGGAGACCTGTCAGACCCGGAGGGATGGGACTGCACGTGTGGCGTAGAACATTCTAGAGTAAGGGGTGGGGCATGTCCCATACCTTATCCATATGTAGAGTACTAGTATAACTAGTAGGTACAGAAGGAAACTACTCGAGAGTACTCGATTAGGACTTCTAAGCTCGTACCAGACTAGGATTTCCATGTAACCCTGCCCCCCGGGATATACAAGGGCGGGCAGGGACCCCTTCAAAGCACAAAGTGCATAACGCATAACCCCAAGGCAATACAAACCATACAAGACGTAGGGTATTACGCATACTGCGGCCCGAACCTGTCTAAACCTTTGTGTTCCTTGCACCATCGAGTTTCTGATCTCGGCGACACCCTAACCACAAGTCTACTACCTTAGGGTATCCCTAGGTAGGCTTGCCGGTAAAACACCGATAGCTGGCGCGCCAGGTAAGGGTGTTCATCGAAGATCCACCAGAGAATTCGATGGCGACATTCAACATCACCAGCGCCGTGCTCCCTGTGGGCACAACCTTCATCTTCGGCTCCTGGGTCTGTGTCTCCGATGGCACAGGCGACTTCCGTCGGCACCTTGTCGACGACAAGCCGGAGGCACGTGCGGCAACCTCCAGCAGCGACCTCGACAAATTTGTTGACAATCTCGGCGAGGTGTTGCTCCCTGACCTCGCCAGGGAGATCGAGAAGCTGTCCGTTTTCGACGCGACTCCGACTCGTGCTGCACCAGGCTTCCTCGGATCAGACTCGACTCCATTTGGGGGAATGCCTGACCGATTCCCGTTCGGTTTGCGCAACGCGGCCACTGTCTACCAAGAGGCCACCAAGTCCGAATTCTACTCCGCATTGGAGAAAGACCTGGACGAACTACTCGAGCTTGGGGAGAAGGACGCCACCGCATGTCGGGAGGGCCCTATCTTCAACCACTACGACTCGGACTCCGATCCCAAGGCCGAACCCTACTCGGGTGGCCAGGGATTGGTTATAACCTCCACCACGGAGGGTCGCTTCGTGTACTAGAAGCGCATGAAACCCTCCGAACTACTCGGAGACGATGAAAGACTAGTCGCTCACCTTGATTCCTTGTCTTTTCAAGAGGGTAGACCACTCGGTGAGTGTACCCCCAGTTGAACTGTACTCGTGGACTACAGCTCCGACGACCCATCCATCCACCGCCACGTCTTCATGGCGGAATCCGACGAGTACAGCGACAGGCACCGCAACGAAGTGCTAGAGCAGATATCGGAGGATGAACACACCGCGGATCACGCCAATGAGACTGCGGAAGAGCGTGCTGCTCGCCGGCTACGCAACAGGAAGCGTGCCAAGTGCAGAAGGGACGCCAATGCATGCCGCAACCGCGCCCAACGCAACCTCGAAGTAGAATTCGCGGCAGCACAAGATGCGGGCTTCAACACTCCTGTCGCTAACATCGCCACTATAACCGCGGTGCTAGCAGGCAACCCCGACCCGCAAGTCCAGATAGTCTTGCGCTTAGCTCGGAAAGCACTCATGCAGATCAATCAGCAAAACCCGATGCCCTCGGTCTCACAAAGGCGCGAGGGCTAGGGTAAAAGCCAAGCCAGCAAAACACCTGGGGGCCATCCCAGGCGCCAAGCTGCTCCATCCAACAACCACCAACAGGGGAGTCGCCCTACTGACCCGCAGGGGAGCCTCCCCGCCGCCCCGCAAGGGAGTCGCCCTGCTGCTCCCCAAGGAAGCCGCCAAGCTCCTCAAGCATCCGTTGGCAACTACCACCGCTCAGAGCTCGAGAAGCTGCCAACATGCGACCTCCGCGACAAGATCAAGGCCGGGATTGATGCCCGCTCCATCATCGACAACCGAAGGAGGGAACGTGCCAGAGCCGAGGGGAACGCTGCGCGAGATGACAATGATCGATTTCCCGCCTTCTCCCCCCGCTTCGACAACTACAAGTACCCGGAAGGATTCAAACCTATCAGCATCACCAAGTACGATGGTAAGCAATCCCCTCAGCAGTGGGTACGCATCTACTCGACAACCATTGAAGTTGCAGGCGGGACCAACACCACCAAGGTCGCCTAGTTCCCAATGGTCTTGGAGACTGCTCCACTCACATGGTTGGAGAGCCTCACCAAGAACTCCATCGACTCCTGGGAGCAACTGCGCGATATCTTTATCGACAACTTGCAGGGGGCGATTACACGGGCAGGTACTCGACATGACCTGTCCCAGTGCAAGAAAGAAAGGAACGAGCTCCTACGCTCGAACACACGCCGCTTCTTCGACACCAGGGCCACGATCACCAACATCTCGGAGAGCGACGTCATCGACTGCTTCCACAACAGCCTCACCGACCAGGTTCTGTTCCGCGACTTCGGGCGCAACGTCCCAAGACCGTTGCTGCTCTCCGCGATATGATGCAGACCTGGGCGGACCAAGAGGAGCAGGAGCGCGATCGGTTCTCGAAGCGCAGCAATGACTACTCGAAGCGCAACAACGACCACCGCAACGACAGAGGCCAGCAGGACTACTCGGGATCCTCCCGAAAGCGCAAGCCAGACGATCTTGCCGCGGCCATCAACCGCGCCCCGCGAGGCAAGAAGAATAACAACAACAATCTGCAAGAGGAATTCGACAAACTCCTACAGAAGTAGTGCCCGTGGCACCCACACTCAAAGTACGCTGCTTTCGAGTGCTACTAGCTCCGGAGATCCCTCAACGCTCCGCCCTTGGATAAGGGTGACAAGAAGAAGAAGAAGGACAAGGACGAGGAGGACCCGGAGAGCAAGACAGATGCTGGGGATTTCCCGAACGTATCCAAGGTGGTCAACATCATCTTTGGTGGCGAATCGGGGTTTGTCTCCAAGAGGACTTAGAAGCTTCACCGCCGCGAGATCTTGTCCATCGAGCCTGGGGTACCACGACCCCTTCGGTGGTTGGAGGTCCCCATCTCGTTCTCCAGGGCGGATCAGTGGACGAACTTTTCTGAGCCAAGCAAGCTCCCACTAGTCCTAGACCCTATGGTCGTGGACGTCAGGCTCGCGAAGGTACTCATCGACGGAGGCAGCGGACTCAACATCATCTTCGCGAGTACTATAAGGAAGATGGGGGCGAGCTTCTTTGAAAAGCTCACTCCCAGCAAGGTTCCCTTCTACGGCATCGTGCCGGGGAATGCAGCTACACCGCTGGGCACGGTGGTGCTTCCCGTTAGCTTTGGGATGAGGGAAAACTACCGTACCGAGTACATCAAGTTCGAAGTGGCCAACATGTCAATGAAATGCGTGTCAAGTACTCGAACATGAAGATCAAGGACCTTTCTAGTGTCACAAGGAGATGAATGATACTTGATTTAGATCAGGTTTTATAGCTTTTAGTAGCTGACCATACTATTAAGGGGGGTTCTCGAGTTAGTAGCTTGACCTAATGAGAGTTGGCCTAGAAAACATGCACTATATAACAACTCAAAGAAGCCAAGGCAACACTTGGAAGCAGGAGACACTTGAAGAAAAGATCAACTTCAAGTCAAGTGATCAAGTCAAAAATGAAGTCAACAGGTCGGTTAAACCGACACCATCAATTTTTCAAGCGTCGGTGCAATTGGGATTAGCAAGATGGTCAAGTGATGTGAACTCAATACTGGTCGGTTAAACCGAGAGTGCCTCTCCTAAGGCGCCGGTGCAATGTGTAGTTGCATTAGAGAGATTGGGGATTTGACCCAGAAATGCTCTTCACGATTGGTTAAATCGACACAGATAGCGTCGGTGCATTGACAATTGCATCAGAGAGTTTTGGAATCCAGACTCTGGAAAAGTGTTCACAACCGGTTAAACCAACGGCTCCTAATATAAGCATGCGTGTCGAACATGTACAAAACAACCTCTCTATAAAATCTGGCATGCTATCTTATTGTGCCCGACAGGTGAGATTGGTCGATCCATCTGTTTCCTCCCGCTTGGCATGCATCAGTGTGATCCTCATCATTCATACATGCGGAATCACTAGTACAAAGTACCCCATCACCGCCCGGTCAAAAACGGCATCACCACCGGTTTGGTGATCCGTTGGATTTAAGTCGGTGGTGATGGGAAGGATATTACCGCCGGTTCTAGATTCGGCAGTGATGCCATTTTCAGAAAAATAAAAAAAATAAAAAATAACCGCTCTGCACCGTCCGCTGGTGCCGTGTTGTCCCTGCCCTGGAGTGGGGGAGGGGAGTGGTTGCGGCCACCTCGATGCCGTCCGTCGGCAGAGGGGGAGGAGAGTGGCCGCGGTTCTGTCTCGACGCCGCCCGTCCTCACCTCGGGCCATGGCCGCCTCGACGCCGCTCGTCGGGAGAAGGGGGCGGGGGGGCGGGGGGGGGGGGGGGGGGGGGGGAGGGGGGCGGGAGGGGAGGATCGGCAGGGGAGGTGGCGGCACGAAAGGGGAGGAGAGGGGTGGCGAGGGATGTGGTGGCGTGGGAGTGGAGGGAAGGAGCAGCTGGGGTAGAGAAGGGGTAGAGCCGCAGGGGAAAGAGAGGAAATATGAGAGGAATGAGATGAAGAGGAGGGAGAGTGTTAGAAAAAAAATATGAGAATGGGGAGTTACCTCATCGCTGCTGGGTCGTAATACGAATCGGCGGTAATGCCTGTCGAACTTATTACCGCTGGTTCATAATACACCCTGACGGTATTACCCGCTATCATAGTTGGTGATGGGATGTTTAGGATGTATTGTTTAATGCGTACGGTTTGCCAAGCTATGCCGCCTCTGCAGTCTGCACAGATAAGCTTGACCGCAGAAGAAGATAAAACACACACAAGCGGCCATGCTAATGCATAAAAAAACACCGACATGGCTGCATTCTACACAAGTCCAGTTTTTTGTACATTGACTTCTTGAACGGATGACATACATTGTTGAACATGAACAGACATATGGCAGTTTAGTCAACCAAGAAATTAGTGGATTAATTTCAGTGCCCCTGCTGTCATCTGCCAAGAATTTGGGTCCCGTCCTACTTCCTCGTGTATTCAATTGTTCATTTTTTTAGCATCTCCATATTAAATGGGCCCTACGGCATCGAGTACAAGTGAATAACCGTTGTAGCTAGTAAGTATGCCCCTAGAATCCGTTGGCTTTAATACCATATTAAGTTTTATGTACCGAGTAACTCGATAAAGGCTTAATGCTTTTCAATTTTCAACACAGTTTGCACGACATGCAAGAAGCTTAGGGTGTCTTCTTCATACGGATATGGCAACCGGCCAACTTGCCGGATATGCAAGAAGCTTATGCACCTAAATTATAGCACGGTGCTAAATTATTCCATTATGCTATGCTCATAATCTGATTTTCGGTTTGACCACAGGAGAGTTGCTTTTAATTTAGTTAATCCAGCGTGCCCTGGCAACCTACATGGAGCAGCCTCAAACACACATAAATTATGGCAGGCTATTGTACTATTCGAACCTATTTGAAAGCAAACTCTTACCATCTCTCTGTTCACTATGTGCGTGGCCTATTAGCCTCGGTACCAAACATTCCATATTGTTTATCCACTGAGGATATCGATGAAATATTTATTGCAATTTTCCCACACCTTACCCCAAATTATATGTTTCTATACAAAAGAATTTGTTGTATTATGGCGTTTAATAGGGGTGAGGACAGTCATTTTCGCATTGTATACCAATTGTCTACCATAGAATAAGTATTCTCACACATTATATACCATTGTGGAACCTTGATTTAGACTTCCATTTTCATTAGTCCATAAAATTTGCGAACATTCTATAAACTTGGAAAAATATATGAAATGATATTTAGAGGAAATGTAACATTTTTGAAAGGTGGTTCACATAAGGAACAATCTATGAAAATGTCAATTCCACATATAGTTCCTTATGGTAACCACTATGAAAATCGTTCCACTTGTACAAATGATTTTTTTTGCAAGCAACCGCTTTGCGAAAGTGCCATTTGCACATGCATCTTATAAATTTTGTTCCATTTCCATAGGCAGTCCAAGATAAACATAGTAAAATATATGATTTATCTTGAAAATACTTTCATATTTCTATACATATTTTATTAATATATTCTATAAAAACAATGCTCAAAGTCACATGTTGATGACCTTTTCAAAATTAAGTATTTTAATTCAAAAGAGTATAAAATATGTTTAAAATGGATTCAGATATCCTTGAATATAAACGAGGTCTTTTGAACATCTAAATTTGAACTTCATATGATACCTTCACCGGTAAATTAAATTTTCCATTTTTCAACTAAAGGAAAAAATAGTGATGAACAAAAAGCATATAAAAATATTATTTTAAATAAGCATCAAGTTAATATTATTTTGATACTATTATTGAAAATTTAGAATAAATCAACAATCCAAGAAAATTCTGAGTTAATATTTAATCAAATATCAAGTTAGATGAATAAAAAACATTATTAATTAGCCTTCTATTTTTGGATAGCAACACATTTAGCAAAGTGTTGCTATAAGATGTCCTTTTTTATATTCGGATATGGATGTTATCTATACACGTGAGAATTCTCTGTTCCCCATCCATATCCATGTTTAAAAATGAATGCTGATATTTTTATTTTCATTTTTATTATGTCGGGTGTGAAATCAGATATTATGGATTATCCACATCTAATTTTTATCCCTGCCCATTAAGGCGAGTCCGGCAAAGTTCCACCTTTGGAGGACACATACATTACATCACATCCTGCGACTGGAAGAAGGCCAAGTAGGCCAAGATGACAAAGACGGAGAACAGTTTCACATGATACTTGATACATGCGCATCATGGCTGCACTCTGGTCTCTGACGAGTGGGCCCCACCAAATCGTGCAACACGTCTTTGATGGAGAAGCAGGAGCAACGGCTTTTAGAGGCTAAACTCGGCCCACATTTACTACTCGTCAATGGAAATTCCGTCGCTCAAAGTAAATTAATCCCTTGCTTATTGGATGCTGCTAAGTAAACCGAAAAGGATGGCGCACCTTTTGTTTTGTGTGGTCTTCAATTCACGACCATGATCGAGATTCAAGCAGAGTGTCTATAGACACATTTAGCATAGCGGAAGTACTAGCGTCCGGACATCCGATCCATCGATAGCTCCATCGCTCTACCGTAACATGAAAAGTAGCAGCTGCAATAGTGGAAGTCACCGTGTGCAACATTCAAAAATTAAATACATTTTCGCAATCCAATCCTGGAAAAAATTCCCACCACAATATTTGCACCATATTTTTTACGACATTCATCAAAAGCAAAAGGAGAAATATTGCAGCATCCAAAAATTATAATTGTAACATCTTCAAAGAATAATTGCAACATCAATATCTACCACGAGGTACCTATTGCAACATTCGAAAAACTCTACTGCAACGTCACATTAACCTATTGCAACGTGACCACCCCACTACTCTCCTGCCTCGTGCGCAGCCTCGCTGCACGCCGCGCCGCGCCGCGCCTTGCCGCTGCTGCGCCGTCCACGCGGACCCACGCCGCCACCGCCGCAAGCCCCTTTGCTGCTCCTCGCATGCTCCGTGCCTGCTCCGCTCCTCGTGCCATTGGGCCCTGGCCGCCTACGCGCAGCCGCAGCGGCGCTCTGGCCCCGTGCACGGCCTCCTGGTCTGCGCCGCGCCGCCGCTCCCGCTCCCTGGCCCGCGATAGCAGATCCGCGCCGCGGCTGCCCCCTGCGCTGGGCCTACACCCGCGCAGCCTCGGCTCCTGCGTGGGGAGGAGAGGCGAGGAGGGAGGGCACCCCCGGGCTGGTGGGCATGCGCGCCGGCGCCGGGCCGCGCCCCCCGACGCTCGAGCCCGCACTGGGGCCGGCGCGGCTCGCCCCCTGGCGGGGGAGCGGCGGCCGGAGGCCGGAGCAGCTCTAGCAGGGGGGTGGGGGGGGGAGGAGGAAGATGGTGGATGAAGGAGAAATGAAACGGAAGGGAGGAGGAAGGAGGAAGATGGGTGGGGGAGAGAAAGGAAGGCAATGGATGAATGGATAGGGCCGTCCGATGGATCCGATCCTCTATCCTGGTATTACCGTTAGCATAAATAATGAAGGCGTATGCCATGAGTTAAAACATAATTATGACGATGAATATTTGTTAGCTATGTAAAAAATAAAAGCTGATTTTTGCCTTCTACTAGCTAGTAAACAAAATGAGGAGATT
This sequence comes from Panicum miliaceum, assembly GCA_032594955.1. NCBI lineage: Eukaryota > Viridiplantae > Streptophyta > Magnoliopsida > Poales > Poaceae > Panicum > Panicum miliaceum. Next base: position 41,609,193 of record CM064056.1, on the reverse strand, counting down.
CAATGCCCGAGCTCCCTTTTTGGCCTCGCAAGAAAACAAAATGACAAGAGTAGAAAAAGATAGTAATATAATAGCATCATTCTTCTTCCCGTGTGCCTTGCCTCTCTGCCTGCATAAACAGTCCAACAAGCCGGCCTTTGCCGCCTTACTTTGTCTCGCTCGCCGCCTCACTTGCCTCTCTGCCTGCATAAACAGTCCAACAAGCCGGCCTTTGCCTTACTTTCTCACCCTCACTAGCACCATTTGTTTTCCTCTCTCTGAAGAGAAGAGCAGCGAGGGTGAGAACCAAGAAGGCATCCATCCAAGGCGCCATGGCGTCCAACGGCAACGGCAGCTTGGCGAACGGCGCCTCCACCCGGGGAAAGCCCATCAAATGCAAAGGTTGCGTTGGCTGCAGCTAGCCTCTTCTTCTTAATTTTTTTTTCCCACTCTTCTTCTTCTTTCTTCTCCCTGCTCTTAATTCCGCACCGCACCGGCTCGATCATCGGCCATGAACGCACGAGCGGCTGATCGTATTTGTTGCGTGCAGCTGCGGTGGCGTGGGGGCCCGGCGAGCCCCTGGCGATGGAGGAGGTGGAGGTGGCGCCGCCGGGGCGGCTGGAGGTGCGCGTCAAGCTGCTCTTCACCTCCATCTGCCACACCGACCTCAGCTTCTTGAAAGGAGAGGTGTGCATGATGTCTGCCTCGACTTGTCGGTGGCATGATTCTTTACTTGATCGCTTGACTAATCTCTATTTGTTTGTGCTTCCGGCCGGCCATGTGGATGGGCTGCCATCGATGCTGCATATAAATGGACGCCATGATATAGAACGAGCTGCAGCGAAAGTTTCCCCGGATCCTCGGCCATGAGGCAGCCGGGTGCGTACTGTTCAATTCGTCCCCCCTCCCCTCGATCTCAATCTCTTTCCATGTTCTCTTATCCTTAACTTCTCTCAAGATATCTCCCAAATAAACATGATCGAATTTAATTATTTAATACATATATAAGCCATCGAGTGCCTTTGTACTACCTGATATATACTCAGTGTGATCGACCTTATGAATGGGTCATTTTGTAGCTCAAGCTGCTAATGGTTCGGGGTGGAACCGGTTGGAATGGTTTGGATTTTACATTGGTTCTACTTCAATTTGGTGGAAATTGATTGCTCTAGCAATCAGTTCGGTTTAGTTTGGTTTCATAAGAGAACCGATTTGATTTGGTTTGGGATGCTAATAGCGCCAAGTGACTAGATCTATACGTGGACCCCACGTCAAGAGTCGGATCTTGAAAATAAAATCTCGTGTTCACACCATAAAACTTTATCGAAATTGACTAAAATTTATTGTAGATGACTCAGTATGACTAGCAGCTACTTTGTGCAAAACAGTATGGCTACACCTACAGGTGGGCCCCACATCATGAGCCGGACCTTGAAAATAAAACCTCGCGTTCACACCATAAAATTTTATCAAAATTGATTGGAATTTGTTGTAGATGACTCAGTATGACTGGCAGCTACTCTGTGCAAAGCAGTATGACTAGACCTACATGTGAGCCCCACGTCAAGAATCGGACCCTAGAAATAAAATATCGCGTTAACACTATAAAATTTTGTTGAAATTGATTGATATTTGTTGGAGATGATTCAGTATGGCTGGTAGCTACTCCGTGTAAAGCAGTGTAGCTAGAAGTGCACGTGAGCCTTACGTCAAGAGTCGGACCTTTGAAATAAAACTCGAGTTCACACTATAAAATTTTATCAAAAATTACTGAAATTTGTTGGAGATAACTTAGTATGACAGATAGCTATTCCGTGCAAAGCAGTGTGGCTAGACCTACACGTGGGCCCCACATCAAGAGCGGAGCAACTGAATTTATGTATTCTATATAGCCTTCTGCGCGTAGGAATTAAAAGTACCACCAGCAGCAGGCTCCTGCACTGGTTGCAGGTCTCCACCTTCCACTCTACCTGTGATGGTGTGGTGTGGTTTGGTTTTCTTATGCTATGGTGTGGTCTGAAGTGGTTTATGTCAGCATTTTTAATTAAAATAGTTTGGTGCGGGTTTGGGGTTTGGTTTGGCTCTCAGACCATTGGCAGCTTGATTTGTAGTGATATATATATATATATATCCATTTTTTTTCAATACCCATTACATTGACTTGGACTTGAAGTCGGGGTTCATTTTTCAGCTTTTCATGTTGAAATCCGAGGATACGGGTCTTCAAGGTTAAGTTTAATTTAATTTATCTAGAATTTAGAAATATAGTTCGGGCTTTTCTGTAAAGTGCCATGAACTGTATGCTGACATTCTAGGCAGCAGAAAGTTCCTGGTCAAACGGTGATCAGCGCCAGCATGCACTACTTCGAAAACATGTACCTAGCATTTTACACAGTAACTAATGATAAAAAACTTTACCTTGCATATATTGTTAACACGGATCGGATTGGATCTTCCCTTACCATTCTATGTTTACAAAAAACACTCAGAAAAGACTGCTGGATCCTCACGTTTAATTTGCATCTTGGCGACAAGAGAGATCTTTTTTATTTCCCATGATAGCCTGGATGGGTGATGCAAGGGTACTGTTAGGCCAACCATGCATGGGCTGCATGTATATACACCAACTTAATTTGTGGCAACTAGGTGCTGTTTGGTTACGGGGAATAAAAGTTTTAGTCCTATCACATCGAATGTTTGGACACCAATTAGAAGTATTAAATATAGGTTAATTACAAAATTAATTGCATAAATGGAGGCTAACTGTCAAGATGAATCCATTAAACTTAATTAAACCATGATTTGATAATGTTGTGCTACAGTAAATATGTGCTAACTATGAATTAATTAGTCTTAATGAGTTCGTCTTGATAATTAGCTGCGACTTCTGCAATTAGTTTTGCAATTAGCTCTTATTTAGTTCATCTAATCGATGTTAAAAGAGAGGACTAAAATAAGTTCCTATTCATCCAAACACCCACTAACTGGGCGTTCGCATATGGAGACGAAGAACCTGTTTGTTAGCAACTAAATGCTCACATGCCTAGCTTTCATGCATCGATCTGCTTTGGCTTTAATCTACCGACAAATCTTGTTAGCCATGCATGCACTGCTGTACAAGTTCGCTAGTGATAACAAAAGATCTTTTAGAGATGAATCTCTGACCTCTTAATGAAATACATACTTAGGCACGTTCTTAAAAAAAAAACTCCTACTCCGAGTACTGTTTTCCTGTGATGAATCAAACATTTGGATGAATATATAATAGGGCAACAAAATATGAAATGTTTTGATTGAATAATACCATCTACTATAATTTTTGGTTGGAGGCAATGATTCAGTGGAGATCACAAGTAACACGGCACGATCATAGTTGGCCCTAGAAGATTGGACGACACTAACTAGCACAAGTCGCTAGCAACAATTCATCGATCCACTTGTGCGCAATTAAAAGCGACATCTTCCTGACGTGCCCCTGACGGCGACATGTATGTATGCAACTTGTGTCCAGAGTGGTGGAGAGCGTGGGCGATGGAGTGGAGAATCTCGCCGCCGGCGACCATGTGGTCCCCATCTTCAACGGCGAGTGCGGGGCGTGCGCCTACTGCGAGTCCGGCAAGACAAACCTGTGCGGGACCTACCGCGTCAACCCTTTCAAGAGCACCATGGCCTCCGACGGCGGCACGAGGTTCTCCGTCGTGGACGGGTCCGGCGAGCGCCGGCCGGTGTACCACTTCCTCAACACCTCCACCTTCGCCGAGTACACCGTGCTGGACGCGGCCTGCGCCGTCAAGGTCCACCCGAAGGCCCCGCTCGACAAGATGTGCCTGCTCAGCTGCGGCATCTCCACAGGTAAAGAACCTGCATCTTCCTGTTCTCCGTTAGACGTTTCTGTTTGGTTTGGTTAATTTGGTTGGGAGCGAGCTTGGATGGTCGGTCAAAGTGGGACGTACATTCTGGCGATCGCGGTGCCAGGCCAACTCTGTCTGATGTTGCTGAACCAAGGCATGTGCCTAGCCCGGACCTACCACCATCCTGTGTGTTACTAGTCATGGGAAGGCTGTGTTCAGAGTCTTTGTACCTTCGTTTCATAGCATAGGTTCTCGCGCCTCTAGAGGGTTTAAACCCTTGTAAAACATTGACAACCAATCGTACACATTTTGGTCCCAAAAGTAACAATTGATACATCGCTATTGACTTTTTGGAAGCAACTATAAGTCTATAACCAGACTTTTTATACCAACTAGTTACGTAGGTATCATTCATCAACACTCGGTTGCGTAAGATTTGCCAATATCTTTTTTCTTGTACCCTGGATATAATTTTGCAACTTTTTGCAATAGAGAAACAAAGGAAGACCTTAGACTAGTTTTGCTTGGATCACTTTATTTGGAAGAAAGTGTAATTGTGACGGTCATTATCTCTCACTTCTAGTAGTTTCCACCTCACTAAAACTGCCGTCTGTATGAGCCGCGCTTGGATAATGGAAACGTTTTTTTCTTCGCGAGATGAAATCGTTCCGTGGTATAGCCGCACTTCAGTGATCTCATGCATGGCCATGGGTTTATCTTTTTTTTTGGGTAAAATAGGAATTCTACAGGATTTTTGTTCCATGTGAACTGACCATTCTCGTACCACATGTCTGCCTTTTCCCGAAACTTCAATCAGTTAGTGATCATTCAAATAACTGTTTGACTTGAGATATGTCTTGTTTGACATCAGGTGTGGGGGCTGCATGGAACACTGCAAACATTTCCACGGGGTCCACCGTTGCAGTATTCGGGCTTGGTGCTGTTGGTCTCGCGGTCAGTAAAATTTGAATATTCCCCCTAAACTTTAAAAGAAGTATGCCTATACCTAGGTTACCATGTTAAATTATTTACTAGGTTGCTGAGGGTGCCAGACTACGTGGGGCGGCTCGGATAATCGGTGTTGATATAAATTCCGAAAAGTTCACCAAAGGTGTGTTCTTAGCCCCATTTTTCCCTTCTCTCTGTGTGTGTGTGTGTATTGTATATTTGTTACTCTTCTCGAGCCATTTTCACATCGTTGTCAAGTTACAAAACAAATTTTCTTTTCATCACGTAAGCATGCCCTTGACACTTCCTTCAAGTCCAAAGTGCACTGTAATTGACATGGATTAGATTCATCATGCGCATATAATTGTTCTTTTGTTTTTCTTTGGTTGTGGAATTGATAGAAGAAGAATCATGTAAACAAAATTTGGAGCCGTAACCTGCCACACCAATTGGTAGCAAAATATATAAAAGCATTCTGCTTCCAAAGCAAAGCAAAATAAAATAAAATTGAGCAGAGTTGCTTAATAAAGTGGAAAGACGCATTTGTGGCAAACATACCTTGTCGATTTCTAGGACGACGAATATAATGTGTCACTTCACCGGTGATGCCACCAGAGTAGAACAGAACAACTCAAGCGTTGTCACGAGGTTGACAGCACGGTCTCAATCTGCATTGATATGTTGATTTGTAAGGGCATCCTCAACCCTCCATGTAAGATGGTTTTCATAGCATTAATTATGCTGCTACATAGCATTTTTAGCTTATGTGGCACCATAATAAATGAGAGAGAGAGTGGAGAAAGTAAGAAACTGGGTCTCATGTAAAATCCAGTGTTAACACGTAAACCAATACGCTAGACACTACAAGTTGTGCATAGGGAGTGAGGTGATGTCTTCATAATTAATGAAGAGCAAATATGATTGGTGTAGAGGAGAGAGTGAGTTTAATAGAAATTCGCACCAAGACATCATGGGTTGTAGAGTATGGTTTCTAAGTTTAGTGTCTTAATGATATGGCACCATAGACACTACTCATAAACACTATGGTTTGGGATTGTGCTAAGAGGTACATTTGGCATCCAGGAACCAAGTGATTGTTTACCAATCAATTATTGCTCAATTAGTTCCATGAACATTTTGACTTTTTATATGTAAGTGCCACTACTCAGGTACACTTTTAGGGAATTGGGAGAACTCAGCTAATGAGTTGTGCCTGAAATATTACTTAACACAGTCCACTGGCACCTGAGTAGAAACCTCGAACATGCATGGATAATCTTACTGCTAATATAACCAGGATAGCTAGCCTGAAAAACAGAGAAATCTTTATAAAAACCTCAGCATTCAGAGAATTTTAATTGAAAATACTGAGTTCCACAAAAAAATACTGAGGAAATGGAAAAGTATCAAAAGTTTATTGATGATCTGACAATATTTTTTTCAGTTCTTTTCATTCTAAGAATGAATCTCGAAAGAGGAAGTTTCCTTTTCGAACTTAGAATTTGTATGCTGGATTAGACGCCAACAGAAAAATTCTCCTGCAAAACCCTAAAATGCGAAGATTAAAAACTTGCCAGCAGCATGCATATGGATGATGTTTTCTGACTGGAAAAAATGTCAATACTAATTAAGCAGAAAGCAATACATAATTTGCAACTTGTCAATTTATTCTATTCTCAACTACTACCTCCTGTCAGCAAAGCTTTTCCCTGCCTTTAATGTCAACTTATCATCATGACTGGAGGTAGTACCAGGTTTGTTGAAACTGAGGAAAATCACGAGCCGTCTTTTTAGTTTTGTAGTACTTTTGTTCAGCTTGGCGTGTGGGCTACCATACGTGAACTGCCTTTCCGGTTGAAAGTTTCCATGTATTTTGTCTGCCAGGCAACAAAAGGACACAGGAAGTTATGGTAAAGGAGCTCACAAACGAAGCCAAATTAAAGAAAACAATCAAATATGTATTTCAACTTTTGAAAAATTAATTAAAGTTCATCATCAGTTCGTTTTTCCTTGGTACTGCTTTTGTTTATAGCGAATTATGCAAGTTTTTAACTGATGAAATCTCGAACTTTGATGTATGTTACCCATTAGCAGAATAATGTAATTGAAATTTGCCAAATTCGTTGAAGCGCTGTCTTGCTGAACCCTCCTTTTTTTGTTTGAAACCGTGTACACTTTCTTGATCAGTATTGTAAAAATTGTAATGTTTTCTGTTGAACAACGCATAGGAGAATTGCACGTAACCTCATTAGCAGGAAGCTTCCCGACTTCTTAATTCTTATTAAAGTCAACATGTGTCCAGTGCATGCATTACTGCATTTCATTTTTTGTCAACATCTAGTACATTTCAATATAAAAAACATAAAGGACAAATAAAGTTGCAGTGTTGAAACATCTGTTTAAGGTTTTCAGTAACCCCTACCCTGAAATATAAAATCTCTTTAATTGCAATGCGCACGAGAACATTGCAGCTATACGAGTCTAGCCGTGAAAAATGCAGTTTTCTCCTTTGAAAAACTGCTAAATGTGATGTAAACACTACAACAGTCAGCAGAGATACTCAGTCTGCCCTTTTAGGGCCCTTTGGTAGCTTCTTGAGGAGCTTCAAAAACAGCTTCTTGTGAAGCTATGTCAAAGGGATAAATGCAGTAGCTTCTCCCATGAAGCAACCCATAAACCTCCCAGGAAAGTGATCTACACGGAGAAGCTACAAAACTGGGACTTCAGTTGCTTCAGTTTCAGCTTCAGCTTCATAAGAGAAAGAAACAATTTTAGGTGAAACTGAAGGTATACCAAACAGGCCCTTGCTACTGAACTTTTGATAAACGAGCTTAACATACGTACAAGAAGGTGTTTTGGAAAAACATGTTTTTAAAATCTTAACACTGATTTCAAATGTCGCTTCAGGAAAAGAGATGGGCGTCACTGATTTCATCGACTCCAAGGCCTGTGACAAGCGGGTCCATGAGGTTCATACGCCTTTTTATTTCTTTCGCAGCGAAAATCTATACCAACCTTGTTATCAGTAGCTGTACACAGTATGCTGTTTAAGCAGAGGACTGAATTGATGAAACTGCAGGTAATCAGGGAGATGACGGATGGGGGTGTCGACTACAGCTTCGAGTGTACCGGAATCAATGATGTGCTGCGAGAGGCATTCCTGTCCACGCATGATGTAAGTTTTTTTTTAGGAAACCATGATGTAAGTTGTGCTAGCTTGTTCTACGTATCCTTTATCTAAAAAAAAACTCTTTCTGAAAAATCATGTATGCGGATATGTATGCAGGGTTGGGGCCTGACGGTGGTACTGGGGATCCATGCGACACCAAAGATGATGCCGTTGCACCCAATGGAACTCTTCGACGGCCGTCGGATCACCGGCTGCGTCTTCGGCGACTTCAAGGGCAAGTCCCAGCTGCCTGACATCGTCGACAAGTGCATGAATGGGGTATGCTTACTCACTGCATCTTCTGCTGTATAATTGCGTTTCTACTTTTCCTTTTTTGTTTATCTTCCCTCACAGGAACAATGATATTTTTCATTTGTGAGGAAAATACAATTTTTGATGAATTAAAGAGGTGCCAAAGCAAGTCTGACTGAATGGTAACTTGATGTCTTGTTATTTTAACAGAAGCTGAACTTAAACTTTGATGGGTTCATAACACACAAGATGCCTTTCTCGGACATCAACAAGGCCTTACAGCTTCTGGAGGAAGGCAAGTCCCTTAGGTGCGTGCTCCATCTCTGATGGAGAGCTTAGCCTTGTTTATTAGGTTATTACAAAAATAAATGTAGATTATTTTAGCCCAAGGGGCTGTACCGAAAAACTCGTACTACAATTATTTAGATTATGTAATAATTAAACCTATTTAATATTTTATCGAGTTGTGTGACTGTGATATGTAGTTGAAATGAGTTCTGTATGTGATAGCTACTGATCCAGGGACTATCATGATGATACAGAGAGAGTCGGGTTCTCATCTCGAAAACCCGGTTCGTTTCACTTTCCCTTCAGTCTCCCCTCATGGCGTGACATTGGGACCCAAATCGGACTAAGATCTTCAATAAAATCAACACAAAACTCAATGACCTCCTCTGTTCTATAGCCTTTAGCGATGCATCCTTCTAGGCGAGAACGATTGCAAACATACTTCTTTAGGACTGCTATGAACCTTTCGAAACGGAACATATTGTGTAGTAATATAGGTCCCAGAATGACTATATCTTTCACAATGTGAACAAGGAGATGTGTCATAATATTAAAGAACGAAGGTGGAAACAAGAACCATGTCATTTTGTAGCTTTATTAGATTGTTTGGATCAATTGTCTTCTGTGAAATTTTATTGAGGAAGGCACATAGCTTCACGATCGCCAATCTTACATTCTCTAGTAGAATATCCCTCACTGCAACCGGAAGCAACTGTGTCATCAAGATGTGGCAGTCATGAGATTTAAGGTTTGTGTATTTCTTCTCTTTCATATTTATTCTTCCCTGTATATTCGAGGAATAACCTGACGGGACCTTCATACTGTTCAAGCAATCAAACATGCTTTCCTTCTCCTCTTTGCTTAGAGTGTAGCTAGCAAGATACAAGTAGTGTTATCCATTGTCTCTCTTTTTAGGATGTAGGTCTTCTCGTTGTTTCATTTCTTTCAGGTCACGTCTTGCTTCAATCGTATCTTTTGCCTGCCCATACACACCTAGGAAACCTAGCATGTTCACACAAAGATTCTTCGTCGGGTGCATCACGTCAATTGCGTTGTGTACCTCCAAGACTTTTCAATAAGGTAGCTCACACAATATAGACTTCTTCTTCCACATTGGTGTGTGACCGTTTTATCATTTGAAACCTGTTGGCTACCACAGCCCTTTCCAAACACTACATACACATCCTTTATCGTTGAGAAAAAACGCTTCTCATCATGGAACATAGGCTTAGCATGAGTGTCTGGTTCCCCTTTAAGATATTTCCCTTTCCGTCTTAAGGGGTGATTGAGGGGAAGAAATCGATGATGGCCCATATACACGACCTTCCGATAATTTTTCAAATAAAAGCTGTCGGTTTTATCTAGACAGTAGGTGCAGGCCGGGTATCCCTTGTTCGACTGTCCCGACAAGTTGCTAAGTGTAGGCCAATCATTGATGGTTATGAAAAGCAATGCTCGGAGGTTGAAAATCTCCTATTTGTACTCATCCCACACATGTAAACCTTCTTCCTTCCACAATAGTAAGAGTTCATCAGCCAACGGTCTTAGGTACACGTCAATGTCGTTGCCAGGTTGTTTTGGGCCTTGGATAAGAACCGACATCATGATGTACTTCCGCTTCATGCATAGCCAAGAAGGAAGATTGAACATACATAGAGTCACAAGCCATGTACTGTGATTGCTGCCTCACTTGCCGAATGGACTCATTCCGTCCGTACTTAAACCAAATCTTATATTCCTTGCATCCTTCTCAAAATCTGGGAATTCTCTGTTAATGTTTCTCCACTGGGACCCATCTGCAGGGTGTCTCAGCAACCGATCTTGCTTACGATCTTCTTTGTGCCACCGCATCAACTTAGCATGTGCCTTGTTTCTGAATAAGCGTTTCAAACATGGTATTATAGGGAACTACCACATAACTTTAGTAGGGATTTTTTTCTTAACTGGTCCGTCTACATCACCAGTATCATTTTGCCTGATCTTATACCGCTTTGCCTCGCAAACACGACAAGCATCCAGTTTCTCATATTCATCGCCACGATAGAGGATACAATCATTAGGGCATGCATGAATCTTCTGTACTTCCAATCCAAGAGGGCAAACAACTTTTTTTCTTCGTATGTTGTCGAGGGCAGTCTGTTACCCTCGGGAAGCATGTTCTTTAAGAGTCCTTGTAGCTCCTCAAAACCCTTATCAGTAATACCATTTGCTACCTTCCACTGCAGCAATTCCAGTGTGGTACCCAACAGTTTGTGCCCCTGTTTGTAATCTAGATAAAACAACTTTCTGTGGTCCTCCAACATCTTGTCAATATTCTTTGACTCCTTCATAGTTTCACTGTCTTCCTATGCATCTAGCAACACCTGACCTAGTTCGTCATGTGGTTGCTCTTCCGCGGCATTTTCTTCAGCCTCGACCATTGGTTCATCATCAAAGGCACCCGGTTCGTATAAGTGAGCCAAGTCTGGAATGTTGTTATCATCATCATCATCTTCATCACCTTCCATCAGAACTCCAGGTTCACCGTGCTTGGTCCAAAGAGTATAGTTATCCATGAAATCATTTTCAATAAGGTGGACGTGTAGAGTGCCTCTTCTAGAGAATTCCTTGTTGTTGCTACAAATGAGGCATGGACAACACATGAAACCTTTCGATGATCTGTGAGCCTTAGCCGCATCTAGAAAAGACTTTTGGGCATTAATCCACGCCATGATACACCGGTCGCCATATGTCAATTGTTGGTCCATCTGCAATCATATTTAAGGAAATATAAATGCACTATTTTTTACAGAAAAATTAAACTAATTTCAGTACACTTATTCTCAAATAAATGTAAATAATAGAATAAATTCTTACAATTATAATGAAAATATACCCATGCTCACTAACTATATTCAAATTATATCTTTGCATTCACATTCAACTTCACATTTCAAATTCACTATTTTTAAACCCTATTTTTTTGACACTCTTCAGTTTGAGGCGAACACTCATCGTCCCACGCCATATGGGAGCCAATCATGGTCCAGAACATTTATTCAGGCTCCATATACAAAAACCATCGAAAAGAAAAAGAATCTTTGTTTAGGATATATATATGTCGTCAACCTTGACCCTGCGGTGATGACACTACCATTAGGGGCTAACATTGATATCCGTGACACGGTGCGGTACAAGAACGTGATGAAGGAGTATGGCCTTGGTCCTAATGGTGGCATCCTCACCTCGCTCAAAGGTGAGGATTTCTTCATCGGGATCAAGACCATACTCCTTCATCATGTCCCTATACCACGTCGTATCGCGGACATCAATTTTATCCCCCAACAGTAGTACCAACTCCGCATGGTCAAGGTTGACGACATAAACATATCCGAAACAAAGATTGTTTTTAAATTCACGATGGTTTCAATGGGAGTCTAAATAAATACATCATTAGAGTGTCAAAATAAGTCCTTCATAATACAAAATAAATACCAAGTATACATATTTTTAGCACTTTCAATAATTATTGAATTTGACATTTCACATAAACATTCACACATTCAATAAATATTAGTAAAACTAACCATAAAATCTAGGATGTGGCAATCTATCACACAAATACCCTTTCTTAAAATTTATCTATAAAACATGTATAAATACAAAAACTCTTGATTTTCCCTCATTCAAAAAATTGTAAATTTCTCTAGCTAACAATGTATGGCTTCTATGTACCGCAAATGAATGTACAAATTAACATTCATATATTTCTCTAACTATAAAGCATGAAAGGAAGCATAAAGACCATCAAAGAGGAGAGGATGAAGTTGATAACCTTTTGAGCACTTGGATGAGTGAAATCCTCACAAAACTTAGTAGAAATGGAAATGGGCAGCACCTCCTCTCTAAGACGCCATGGAGAGGAGAGGAAGGAAGCCCGAGGTCTCGGTCAAATGGTTTGGCTCAGGCTCGGAGTGGAAGAAGGCCGGTGATATAATGAAGGAAAATTAGTACCGGCTGGAAGCTCCAGCCGGTACTAGATCTCTCCACTTAGTACCTCCAGCCGGTACTAAGTGTCATGGGCTCCATTTAGTACTGGATCCACCAGCCGGTACTAAAGTATCGCTAGCCGTTGCCCCCCGGCATTGGTGGTGCACTTTTAGTACTGGCTGGTGGCTGCAGCAGATACTAAAGGGCTCCCCGAGGCACTATTCTTGCGGCCCGATACTAAATGCAGGCGTTAGTACCGCCTCAATTTCCGGCCTGTGCTAACACTTGGGATGAATGCTCACTTCTCTTGCAATGTTAAGTTATTACAAAAAATAAATGTAGATTCCTTTTTTCACCGGTGTTGAGTTGTATAACAGATGTAGGACACATGTGCATCAGTGTTATTTCTCTTGTAAAAAAAGGGTGCGATTTGAGACAATTGTTCAGGAGTACATAATATTTATCATATCTGATATCTTATCCAGCTTGTTTCTTTTGTATATATATGTGTGTCGTAGCATCTCCAGTTATCTCCACTCAAAGGTGGGATTTTCTGTCATTCCTGATTATTGCAGACCCCTCTCTCTGTTATCTTTCATCATCCTGGGGACTCATTGGCGCGAGAACTTGAGCTAGCAATCTTGGCAGGCATTTCCAAAAAAGAAAAAAGGACCTTGGAAGGCCTTCTCCTGCTACGCGGATGATATGGGTGTTGCCTGCACTAACATTGCGTGGATATCGTAACACAAAAAGAGATTATTGGGCCATTGTGTAAGGAAAATGGTCATAGTTAATGGGAATAAAAAGTTTCTGAGTTCATATTTGTAGGATTTCTAGATCCCATGGATGAAGATAAATCATAGCAAAGATGCCAAAAATAAGTGGTCCAAATCATATCAAATGCAAGTCATAGTAAAAATCTAGAGATAGAATATTTTTAGACTATCTAAATGACAGCTGAGATGGATCAATGTATCCCTCAGAATAGCATGGTCCGGATTAATGTTCTGTGCAGGAAGTCAAGAACTCAGTAGCACCAGATGATCCGGTACTCTGAAGTTGAGCATCAGTGTAATGCATAGTTGGTCTGGTGATTTACTCAGTGGTGACAGAAGGTTTGGGGAAAAGTTTCCATCAGTACTGGATGATCCGCTACTACAGGTGGTAGCATCGGTGCAAGTACCGGTGATTACTCAAAGAGGAAGTTTGGCGACAGAAGGTTTCAAGAGAAAAACTCTTTAGTGCCGGATGAACCGACGCGCGTCGGAACAATAATGCAAGCAAAATAAGATGTGGGCAGAGAGGGACAGACGACTATATGGCTAAAAAAGGTACTGGATGGTCCTATACCCACCTAATCAAAGTATCGATTCATCCGATACTGCTGCACTTTTCTTGGCCGAGCAACAACCCTTTGGAGTTGTTGGGCTATTTATACCCCCTCTACTCGCCCAATTGAAGTTGTTGGAGTCTAAAGGAACCTCATACACATTGAAGAAATACACATTGAAGAAGACATCCAAGCCACCTTAGTGCTTAAAGATCACATCTAATACCTTTAGCACATGTTTATGTGAGTGTTAGTGCTAGGTTAGGCTTAGAGAAAGTGAGAGAGCAAGGTGTATCTACCTTGTGTTCGGTTCTAGAGTGAATGGCCCCTTGGAGTTTTAGTGGATCGCCGGTAAGTCTTCGACCCTCTGTGAAGCGGTAACAACGACCATGTGCGGGGGTCGGGGAGACCCCTCCTTTGTGGGAAGCTCTGTACATAGTGAAGACGACGTCAAGGTGATCGGTGCAAGGGGTGGTGAGCATTGTCTTTGTGGCAAGATCCTCATATACTTGGCAATTGCCTTCGTGGCGAGACAAGATATGAAGAGACTTGGTGACCGAGAGTTTATCCTTGGTGGAGCTCCAATGTGGACTGGGGTGGCTTTTGCTCACCGATACCACAGGAAAAAATCAACATGCCGAGTTTGAATTTACCAAATCCACTCCTTTACGTTTCCGCATTTTTTACTTGCAATTCATGTGCCTTTACTTCCTTAGAGTAGTATCTTTTTAGGATTGACTTTAGGTTGCAAAACTCTTATTGAGTGGGTTGGAAAACACTAGATAAACCGTAGTTGCACATCTAAATAGCATGTTCTAGTTTATATTGTATGCAATTTTGATGAAACCATATTTTAAGGTTTTAATTTCCATAATTCACCCCTTCCACTTCTTAGGCTACAAGCATCATTTCCTTTCACATTGACATGGACTAGGTCTATGCCTGTGCTTTGTCATGGGCATTCAAAGTTTTCAATAGGTAGGAGGAGCCTGAAGAAATGTGATGTTTTGAAATTACCAGACACTACAATCTTCGTGATCTTAACAATACATTGTTTGGGAGCATACTAAGATACATAAGCATCAATTTTACATAACGGTGTTGAAACAAGTATTAACAAAGAACACCATAATGCATAATTCAAGCATATAGTTCAAATTAAAGGAAGTCCACTTGGATCATGATAATTAAGTTCACCGCAACTCTCTATTTAAAGTTCTTTTGCCAATGGTGTGGTTAAGATATTCTGGTACGATTACAATCATCATAAATCACCATAAATTCTCATTGTATGTGCCTTAATCCGTGTGCAATGGGAGGCAACCTGGATATAAGTATATCAACTTGTAAGGCCGCTTCCAACGGCGGTGATGATATCACCGCAAGCGTGGAACTGAGAAATAATAAAAAAAAAGAAAACAAGTTTCGTTCCCCTCGATCCCTGCATCACCTCTGCCATCTCAGCACAAGCCAGAGATATCGTTGTCCATTGGACACGGCTTAATAAAAAACACTATTGTTAGGTGATTGTTACCTAGAACATTCATATATATTACACGTTGAACTTGCACCTTCATTTGTTTCTTTTATCTCAGAGCCACATGCCAATGAACTCACTGCAAGAATAATTGAAAGAAGTGTTCTTGAGTTATGATTTGAATAAATGTTCCACCATTTTTTGCTACAAGTAGACCTTCGAATCTGAAGTCTAAAAGAACCTCAATTAGTATTTCCTACAACATCAAAATTCTAGTCATGACAAGAGCATACATGCTCGTCATCTTTAACACCTTTGAACATCATGAGATTTATCGAAATGCATTTAAATGGGTCTTTATTTTTGGATAGCATGTACTCAGAAAAGTTTTATGATTTTGGAAACCATCTTATGGTAAACAACTTTGGTGACTTTCTAGGAAGATTTTTTAATTAAAATCTATGATGGCTATGATGCCAGATTCAAGGAGAATGGATTACTATTGATTTATATCATTTACTTAAAACTTACAAGATTTTTGTAAAACCATGGCGAGGGTAAAAAAACTCACCTGATAACTTAAACAAAGCATTTTGTGAAGAGTTTTATTTTAAATCTACAATGGCTATGGTACCAGATCCATACAAAATGGATTGTAATTTATAGCATCTATTGAAGAAATTTGAAAATTTGTAGAAGTATCTATCTGTTTTGTTTTGTATCGACCAGATGGGTCTAGGAAAAATTGGATGATGGCAACCGGGGGGGTGGGGGTGGGGGGGGGGGGGTTATAGACTTTCAACGCTGGTTTGTGAGTAAGTGGCTGCAGTGGTCGTTGGAACTAACGATGATAAGTGAACAGTAAACCTCCCCCCTTTCTAAATTGAAAATCTACCTAGTCGCACGAAAAAATTTATAACTTTTTCATACGAAATGATTATAGAACTCAATGAGATCTAAAATATTATAGTTGACAACATTTTCGTTGAAATTATTTATATGCAAATATATATTTGATATAAATTATTAGACCAATCAATTGATCTTATTAGACCAATCAATCGTTCTTATTAGACCAATGAAACGATCAAACCCAATCATCACCGCCTGGTCATGGCTAAAACCAGCAGTGTTGACCGGACCTATCACCGCTGACTCTAACCGAACGCCCCCCTCAAACCAGCGGTGAAGGGATTTGGAACCGGCAGTGATGGGGGTGGTTATAGTAGTGTTAATTGGTTCTTTGCTTGAGGTTTGAATTTGGAGCTAATGCAAATTCAAATGTAGAAGACAGTTAGTAACCTAAACGTAACCCTAACTTTTGGGCCCTAACAAAACCCCTAACCCGCTAACAAACCAACTTGAACCTAACACCTGAGGCAGCCCAGCCAGCACCCGCACCGGCTCCACCCGCGCCGTGGCCCCGTCCAAGTACTACCGACCGGCCCACATCACCCCGACTGGCCCATAACCGCTCCGCCCTTATCCTTTCGGCTGTCTGCATCACTGGCAAGTGGGACTAGAGCACTGATATTGTTCTTCTAGGTGGTTTCAATCTTACCTGTATCTGTATCAACAAAAAATGGTTATCACTATCTTAGCCTCCGAAGCAATCCTCTTAAATGAAGTAATTCAGCTCTTGGGCTCATCGAGATCTCTTTAGTTGACAGAGCTTACAATTGGTCAAACCATCACTATCGCACATGCTCGTTTGCCTTGACCACATCTTCATTAATATTGGTAGGGATGATTCCTTCCATATTACTTCCCTCTCCATTCTCACTCACTTCACCTTGAATCATGTTCCCTTGGTGGTATCCATCTACACCTCCATGATTTTACTTTGATAATTTATGGCTTTGCTCAACTCCTTCAGAACCATGGTTTGCATAGTGTGGGGCTCCACCTCATCATATGAACCGTTAACTCCTTTCTATTTGTGGCTCGTCCTGCCTTAGATAGTGTCATGTTGGGCCAAGAACTATCCCTTCCTGCCTCAATGGGAGAATGACATCGATCAAGGTGCTATTCTCAACACTACATCTTCTGGAGGAATGCTGACCTCTCTCCACAGTGGAGTTAGCCCTCTTACAATGTCTGGTCCGTGGGCTCGAAGACATATTGGTTGAAAAGCTATCCTTTTGATACTAGAGCTTTCAGGTCAAATTGACCATTGAAATTGATGAGAACAATCATTTCTTTTATACCTCGGCCTCCAAAGTTGCCGGTGCTACACAATCCAACCTCTTCAACGTGCTAGGATCGAACACACTGCTCATGCCACACTAAAGCCTCCATCCTTCATGATTTCTAATCTTTTCTCCTCGGCTCCTATTTCACATCCTCCTGGTCACACTACTAGAAAAAGACCTTATAGCACCGGGTGATGAGGGTCTTACGTACCGGTTTGCTAACCGGTACTGCGAAGCTGAGACTAAAAGTCTCGACCTTCATCACCGGTAAAATAATCGGTACCTAAGGCTCCTCTTTAGTACTGGGTGATGCTTTCACCCAGTACAAAGCCTTTTGCGCTAAAAAAATATATTAAACCTGGGAAGAGGCCCACACACGCGCACTCCACAAGTCACAAGTCACGCGATTTATTCACGCAAAATACGCGCGCGTGCGGTGGCCAGGATTCGAAACCGCGACCTCTCTTACCATCTCACATACACAACAACTGTGATTGGGAGGGAGATGCTTTTCTTTTGAAGTAACCCGCGGAGGACCCTTAGGTACCGGGTGGTAACACCAACCGGTACCTAAGGCTAGATAAAGGTACTAAAGGTACCGGTTGGTGTTACCACTTGGTAACTAAAGGTCCAGGACCTTTTCCATCCATCTCAAAAGTACTGGGAGGAAGATGACCCTGTACTTTCAACATACTATACTAAGAATGTAAAGGCACACAAATTGTAACATATTATACTAAGAATGTAAAGGCACACAAATTGTAATATGAAATGCGGAAGCTTAAGAATAAAGAATGAGTGGAAGCAAACTCTCGACACAAAGATTTATCCCGTGGTTCGTTTAGGCACAAAGCCACTTGTTGAAGCACTCACAGGGAGTATTGCTTCCCGACAACCAAGTCTCTTACTGGACTCTTCTTGACTCGCCACCAAGGCTATATCAAGTCACCACGGTCACCTTGATCTCGCTTTCCACTAAGGAGCTTCTCCAGCAAGGAAGGGGTCTCCACGTCCCACGCACAAAGCCGTCGACGTCGCTCCACACCAAGCTGGAGGGTCGTAGACTTGCCGGCGAGCCACCAATGCTCCAAGGGGCCGGCACACCGAGATACAACTTATGGTTCACTTCTAGAACCAGCACACAAGGCACACGCCTTGCTCTCATACTCAAACTTGAGCTAATCCTAGCACTCTCACTTACAAAGCTTGTGCTAAACCTATGGATGTGATCAATATGCTCTTGGGTGGCTTGGAGAACTTCTTCAATATTTCTTGGGCTTCTCTTGGATTCCAGCAACCTCAAATGACCCAGGGTGAGACCTTATATAGGCTAGAGATCCTCTACTAGCCGTTACATGCTTTTACCCTGAAAAACACGTTAGCGTCGGTTCATCCGACCATATGCGTCGGTTCAACCGGTCACTCACGGCTCCGAGATAGCCGTTGGACATCTGACAACTTGCTTGCTGCTGTCATGGATGCGCTGATGACTTTTTCTTGACCGTCGATTCATCTGTTAGTCCGTAGCATCTATTACACCGACGGGACGTCGGTTCAACCGGTCCTTAAGATCTTGGCTTGAAAACCCTTCTGGAGGTACTGAGTAATGCACTGACGAATGACCGACGCTTTGTATTTGCATGGCGTCGGTTCAACCGGTGCCTCTAGCACTTCTCCACATGGTAACAATGCTTTTTTCTCATTGCACCAATGCTTTATATCCTTATACCGTCGGTTTAACCGACGCTTGGGTCGGTTCAACCGGTCCTCACACGATTCAACTTTATGATGCTTTGTATTTTGGTCATAACTTTCTACTCCGAACTCCGATTTTGATGATCTTATACTCTATGGAAAGATTGTAAGATTCTTTACAAGATCCACTAGGATAACAACTCATTAGATCACATTTTGAGCGTCGGTTTATTGCCAAAAGACCGACACTACGTCGGTTCATCCGGTCGCCTCTTTTCTCTCTTTGCTGCCTTCGTGTTTTGCTCATAACTTTTCACTCGGGACTCCGATTTTCATGATCTTGAACTCTATGGAAAGCTTGTGAAATTCTCTAAAAGATTCTCGAAAAAGATATCCCATTTGATCAATCAAAATATAAATATTCATAGGATACTTCCAATTCATTCCTCTCATTGTCTCGACTTTGGTGGTTCCCTTTGTGTTGCATCTTTGGAACCTATTAAACCCTACAAGTATTTATTCTTGACACACATGTTAGTCCCAATGACTATGTTATCACTCAATCATCAAAATCATAATATGGACTAATGGGGCCATTTTCCTTACAGTAACCTAACACCACGTGCAACTTGCTAAGACAATACAAGATCCAACTGGACGTAGGGCTTCTACCTGATTTTGAAGGCCTGAATCAGTATAAACCTTTGCACCCAACACGGGTACCCAACAAACCAAATATCTGCCGACCTAATCCCTTAACACCTCTATTTTGATGTCCCAAGTCTTGTAATGTCTCATTCCATATCTCTTGTAACCTATCCTCGCTATAACGATAGTTTCCTGTCATTAAGTTGTAAACTTTTTTGTCAATAAAAAAGGGTAGGTGGGGCCTTTCCCCGTGTGAGTTGTTTGAGAAATAAAAGTTCGTGGAGACGATCTCATGTAGTCATCTTCAACAATAGCACATTCCATGATATTCATATTCACTAGTGTGCTAACACTAAATGAGTAGGAGCCTAGGGTTTAATGGTGTTTAATAATTAGGCAATTATAGTATTAAATTCTGAATATAAACTATAAATATATAGAACAAATTCCAACATGCAATTATCTAATGTAGGAAGTAGAAACAACATAACCATGATCTCAGAAAACATGATTAAAGATTAGATCTGGACACGGCGCAAGTACTAAGAGTTTGTCGATGGAGGCACAATGGCTGGTGTAGTTTTGACGACATTGACAGGGTTGATGACAACACATCGCAAGAGCTGGCGTTGAAGACGACCGGCCCCTGTGGTGCACGAGTTGACCGAAACACGTACCGTGGTGAAGATCTTGAGTAGTTGTGTAGAGTGCTGCCCAAAAATCTTATTAGCCTTGTTTTGATGGAGGATCATAAAGTCGGAGGGTTCTGGAGATATGATGTCCCATTTCTCTGTGCACGTTGGCGCTCGGGGTGGAGCAGACTACTATGACGGTGCAACAACAAGAGGCAAAGCCCTAACTCAAAAAGATTAGTTTCTGCTAGCGGCCATCAGGTCGTAAATATATGGAATCCACCCGATTTCTCGTGTTGCGATCTAAAACAATTCAGTTTTCTTATCTCGCATACTTGTAGGCCAAGTATTAAAAAAATAAAACAATAAAAGGAAGCCACGCCTTTAGTCCCACCTTTCTTCTCCCTGCAGGGGATCGTATTCAAATAGGTACCATGTGGCGTGGTGTTTTCTTCTCTCCGAATATCCCCATAGACATAGGTTTGGTGGAGCTGAGAATAACTCTATATCTATGTTGATCATCCTCCATCTCCACTAGTAATGTAGCACTGGTCCGATGTTTCGATAGGTATGATAGATTCGATTTGGTGGAGACTCGACATGGGTGATCTGGGCTTCTAATCAGACATGATTCGAAGTCCTGCAATCGTTACACCGCTGCTCTGTTGGTTATCAACCAAGCACAACTTGATTGATCTCGTTGAGAAGGCATTTCCTACAAGTGAATCGAAGCACACAAGCAAGACTGTAAACATGCAATCTGAAATTGCAGATGTGTATGAAGCAAATATGAGGAAGGGGTTCAAGCTCTGATCACAAAAGAACTAATCATCACAGTGGTGTAGAACAAGAACAGGGATCCTGATTCATTCATAGCAAAAGAACTCGATGTCACAGTTACAATGAAGATGACTATTTCTCGATGGGAAACTAGCACTAAATAAAATCCAAACCCTAATGAGTGACTGCTACTGAGTTTACACCAGAAAGAGGGGCGTCCTAGGGTTGGGGGGGGGGGGGGGGCAACATGGGCTTAAAACCCGACACGATACAAAGGCCGACTTGGCCCAAAACAGGTGACGCAACACCTTATTGTGGTCACATAGAATTATCCACAACACTTTTGGAGCTATGACCAGAACCAAAAGTAGCGTCTCGTGATCAGGTTTCCAAAGCATCCAAGATCACCTTATTTGGATGCCGTATGAGGAAATATTGTCATTTTGGTGCAGGGTTGTCGGCTGAATCCGAACCGAACTCGCAGTCCAATTTGGCGACGACTTGTAGCTTAGTGACGAGGCCGGCTTGTGTGTGTCTAGCATGATGATGTCCTCATCAACTAGCAAAGTGGGACCAAAGACTTGCACTACTTCTATCACTTCCTCATGCACACATCAGCCTTTAAGATTTATTTGGAATTTATGAAATAATAGATGGTCCAAGCTCATATTCCAGCAAATGGTCGTAGGCTCAAGCGGTGGAGGTGGCCGGCTAAGATTTTGATAAATTAACACGCCCACCGTTCACATGGTGCCTACTGAGAGTAGCTACGTTAGATATCAGCTACGTTGAATCCGTCAAAGTTTGCATGTTTTACGTCCATATTTATAAGCACATTAATGGGTCCACGTCTGATTTTTTACCACACAAGAGAACAAAATAAAGGTACATAATAACAGATAAATGGAAGAATATATATCTGCCTTGGTCAGCTCTCCTCCGGGCCGCCTCCGCTCCCCTATATCTCTCCTTGGCTATATAAATAATCCAGTACGCCAGCCTCTACCTCACTAGAGCTAAGAACTCCATCTTGTCTCTCCAAAAGAAGGGTCAGAGAGAGAGAGAGAGATGGACGGCATCGTGGCAGCAGCAGCGGCCAACGGCAACGGCAGCTCAGCGAACGCGGTGCGGGCACCCGAGGGAAGCCCATCAAATGCAAAGATGCTGTTGCCTGCATCTGCTTCTCCCTCCTTAATTTCTGCTGTTCCTTGTCTTTGCTCTTTTGCGCGCCGGCGGCGGCTTGATCGGTTACGCACGCAACGCAAATCATGGCTGGCTGAGCATGGTTGCCGTGCTCGTGCAGCGGCCGTGGCGTGGGGCCCTGGTGAGCCGCTGGCGATGGAGGAGGTGGAGGTAGCGCCGCCGGGGCGCCTGGGTGCGCGTCAAGGTGCTCTTCACCTCCATCTGCCACACCGACCTCAGCGCCTGGAAGGGAGAGGTACGCATACGCACCATGTCTTTGTGCAGCTACAGATATATTTCATATATGTATATTATTCCTACGTATCCATGTGCAGCATAATTATTGAGCATTAATCTTATTAATCAATTAATCATTCATTCATTCATGTTTTGGGGGATGGCTGTCTGATGGTGATTTGATTGATCACTCAGCTAATCTGTTTATTTGTTCTGAAATGCATGTGACGGTGCTGTTTATGATGCTGCGTGGACGTGATAGAACGAGCTGCACCGCAAGTTTCCTCGCATCTTCGGCCACGAGGCAGCCGGGTGCGTAATCCTACTCTTTGGTTTTTTTCTTTTATTAGGCCTTACAATCTGATGATGGAGTGCCTTTGGTATGTTCTTATGGGTGTTACTGAAGATATCTTTTAATATTCTGAATACCGCTACGTTGACTTTATACTCGTGGTTTGATCTCAAGTGTTCACAAGTAGCTTTCATGGGTTAATTTGTTTGAAAGTTTCAATCTCGTTTGGGGATTTCCCGTAAAAAAAGTGCCCTGAATTGTTGGCTTCCTAAGCATGAATTTCTGGGTCAAATTGTCGTTTCAGCGCCTCCATGGACCCTGCACTTCGGAACGTGTCCCAAGCAGTTTGCATATAATTGAGGAGACTTCGACCTTAGTTCTCACAAGGCTGAACGCTCCCTCAGTTATAGATCTATTATTCATATTTTTTGGTAAAAACATTCTCCAGAAAGCAACGACTTTTCCTGCATATTCTTGAAAAAATGTTTTAGAAAGGTCCTTCCTCGAAAATTTGTGTTCTTTGGGAACTCCTGTTCTTGACTGGAAACTCTGGTTTCATTCGAGAATGTATGAACCAACAGTTTAACAGATACTAATCCATGTCTTGCAATGAGTTTGCAGTAAATATGAACACATATTTTGATGCTACGGATAGCTCATTGCTAGCTAAATCGGTTTGTGTACAAATATTTTTTAAGTAAAAACAGAAATATTTTACCTTTGTTCTTGACAAAACCCAGATCGATTAGACCAATCATGGAGAGCATATATAATATATAGGCAATCAGTTGGGCATTGGCAGATGGAGGCGTCAAACGACCTGTCTCGGATCTTGCAAACGCCACCGATGAGCAGCTCTGTTCACATGCCTCTGTGTTTTGGGACCCCCATATAGGCCTCAAATTTCTTATTTGTACTGACTTTTCTGCCTAAACACACAAACATTTGCATATTTGAAAACTATGATTATTAAAAATTTGCGTATATAAAAGCACTATGATTGCAGTGATGGTCGAAGATTGGATCACTAAAACTTGAAAACGGTATCTTTTAATACATCTGACCAAGTGACTACTTACAGAGTGGTGGAGAGCGTGGGCGGAGAAGACCTTGTTCCTGGAGACCATGTAGTCCCCATCTTCACCGAGGAATGCAGGGAATGCGTCTACTGCGAGTCTGACAAGACAAACCTCTGCGGAACCTACCGTGTGAACCCTTTCAAGAGCACCATGGTCTCCGACAATGGCACGAGGTTCTCCGTGGTGGACCGGTCGGGCGTGCGCCGGCCGGTCTACCACTTCCTTAACACGTCCACCTTCACCGAGTACACCGTGCTCGACGCGGCCTGCGCTGTCAAGATCAACCCCAAGGCTCCGCTGGAGAGGATGTACCTCCTCAGCTGCGGCATCTCCACAGGTAAAGGATCCACTTGAACTTGACTACTACATCCATGCTAATGCAATGGAGCTTGACTAGTCTGACATGTGAATGAACTGGCTAGAATTCAATTGGATTGAGTATGGTCTGGGCTTGTTTGCCATCATACATGTTTGGTTCGGTTTGATTGATTTTGGAGGTTGCGGTTGCTGTGCCCCCACCAGCCTGAGTATGGTCTTCTGATGCTGAACCCAGGCATGTGCTCTGACCAGGCACACCAACCGATGCATCGTCCTGTATATTAGTCCTGCAAACTTTAACAACCAGCAGGTGAAACTGCTTATACATCTTGATCCAAACATCTCAGCAAACTATAGCCATGCTTTTAGTTTTAGTCACTAGCTAGTTATGTATATAGGTAGTCCTGGAATCTTTCTTGTTTTGGACCACAGACCAAATGAAACGAAGACCTTAGACCAGTTTTAAATTACAAAGTCACTGTATTTGGTAACTCGCGCTTTCTCTACCTCACAAGTATGCATATCGCTTGGAAAATGAAGATAGTTTACTTGTGAGATGAAATTGTTTTCGTCGTGCAAGGTGGCTGCTTAGGGCCATAATTTACTCCGAAGATGTCTGCAGGTGGACACAGATGCAAGGTGCAGTGTACATGAATTTTTAATGAACAGACAACAGTTCTTGTGGATGTAATGAACTAGTTATATAGAAGCTGGTCACCTTTTCTCTCTGTTTTCATCTCTTTATTTTACTAAGAACTTATTTAGTCTGAATGATTATTTAGTTATAATTTCAATTTTGAGTGTTTTGTCTTTGGTGTCAGGGGTGGGAGCAGCGTGGAACACTGCCAACGTCTCCAAGGGATCAACGGTCGCAGTATTCGCCCTTGGTGCTGTTGGTCTTGCGGTCAGTCAAATCAAATATTTTGCCCAACTTACAAAAGAATTAACTTCACTAAACTCCCAGTCTACCGATTATCGTAAATATTGTTCGACTATTTTCTAGGTTGCCGAGGGTGCCAGGCTACGAGGGGCAGCTCGGATCTTCGGTGTTGACATAAACCCTGAAAAGTTTATCAAAGGTGTGTATTTAGCCATACCTTTTCCTATTTTTTCTCTCTCTATTGTTACTCTCCTTTAGCCATTCTCACATCTTAGTCAAGTTACGAAACAAAATGTAATTTCGAGAGCATGATTTTTTTTGGCCGATCACATCACATCATCACGTGAGCATGATTTGACACTTTGGGTCAATCCCCACGCGTACATAACAAGTTCAATTTTTTATATTGTTCTCCCGAATTCTTAGTAAAATAAGCACATGATTCTTTGTTTTCTCCCGAATTAAAACAAGCACCAGAAGCTTGCAAAGAAAAAACTTGGATCTGTGAATTGACATGCAAATTAAACAATCCACTGGTTCCAACTTATTACTCTTCCTCCAAACAAATTTGTTGACCAATAGTTTATTTTGCTTTTGTTTTCTCAACAGAATCTTATCTTTTTCTCATGTACATAAGGGCATTACAAAGAAATGGACAATAACAGTTTGAAGCGCATCTAGGCCGATAGATGCATATGGTAAGTTTCAGTGATTAATGACAACCGTACGTGACTAACGTGTGTTTTGAAGGAATTATCGTCTAACGGATATGTCACGTATGAATATGAAAGGAGACCCCTCAATTCTCAATGAAATGCGTGTCAAGTACTCCAACATGAAGATCAAGTACCTTTCTTGTCAAGTGTCACAAAGAGATGAAGGACACTTGATTTAGATTAGGTTTTATAGGTTTTAGTAGTTGATAGGGTTCTCGAGTTAGTAGCTCGACCTAGTGAGAGGTCGAGCTACTAACTCGAGAACCCTCTTAATAGTACGGTCAACTATTAAAAGCTATAAAACATAATCTAAATCAAGTGTCCTTCATCTCCTTGTGACACTTGACACTAGAAAGGTCCTTGATCTTCATGTTCGAGTACTTGACACATATTTCATTGAGAATTGAGGGGTCTCCTTTCATATTTCAAATGTGACATATCCGTTAGACGATAATTCCTTCAAAACACACGTTAGTCACATATGATTGTCATTAATCACCGAAACTTACCATTTGCATCTATCGGCCTATTTGCACTTCAATCTCCCCTTTTTGGTGATTGATGACAACACGAAGTAGAGATAGCAAAAAATATGAAATTGAAAGCGCAAGACAACAACACATGCAAGAGGATAAACAGAGAACTGAACAAGCAGACATTACTGAAATGAAATCCACATGTAGGGACATGTCAACACACTATCATACACAAAAGCCACATGTAGGAGTCAAATCACGCCACAAACCACCCTGCTCCCCCTATCTCTACTCCCCCTATCTATCTCCCCTTTGGCAACAAAGCACCAAAAAGGCGAGAGCTAAGAAACTAGTCCTGGCTGGAGAGGAAGGAGAAGCGACCGTCCTGGGTGCGGTGATGAAGTGGTCGGCGTCGTTGTCGTCAGAAGAGTCATCCTCGGAGAGAGTGGGCTCAACAAGAATAGTTGCCGGAGCAGCTGAAGGAGAAAGAGCTGAAGACGCAGCTGGCTCCAAGACAACACTCACGTACTCCATCACCGTAGCAAGAGAAGCTGAGAGTGAAGTGACAATAACGGAGTCAGTCGACGCGGGACGAATGACCACAGGACGAATCGGCTGAGCTGAAGGTGGTGTGGTGTCGAAACGGAGAGACATGACCGGCAAGGACTGAGCTAGTGAAGCAGACCAACGTGACTGAACTGTGCCCTGCTGAAGCTGCTCGAGGAACTGCTGGTGCTCTAGAAACTGTGCACTCTGTTGCTCGTTCATCGGACCCTGCTGAGGCACTGGCGAGGCAAACACCCCTGTCTGTAGAAGTGGTGACATCGGAAACGACGCCAGGGGTGTCTGTATATATCCACCGGCAGGAGGAGGACGGCTCGTCGGGTCGTACCGGAGCTGCTCGGTGGTCGGAATCTGTGGCTCAGGCAGCCCCATGTGACGGTACACGGTCCCAAAGCAGCCTGAGAAGAATGTGAAACATCTGCTGTTGTAGCTGCTGCTGCTGGATGAACTGCTGCCTCATAGCCTCCTGCTGCACCCGTATCTCCTGTATAATCAAGTCCCGTCGCTCAGCCTGGCGAGCCATCTGTGCCTGCATTTGTCCCTGCTGCTGTGTCAACGACTGTAAGATCTGAGAAAGGGTGTTGGGAGTGGTAACCTCGGCAACAGTGACAACAGGAGGAGCTGGAGGAGAGGTGCACGAGCTGGTGTGGCAGCTGACGGTCCGGCCTCATCGTCGTGAGTGGCTCGAGGAGCGGGAAAGGTGGGAATGTAGTTGTCGTCGTCCTCTGAGTCCTCAGAGTCAGTGGCAAGGTAAGCCGGTAAACATGCCTTTGCTGCTGCAAGTGCCTCGACCTCCTGTGCTAGAGGGTCTGCTGCTGCCTCTGCTCGCTGCTCCA
Organism: Panicum miliaceum; assembly: GCA_032594955.1. Taxonomy (NCBI): domain Eukaryota; kingdom Viridiplantae; phylum Streptophyta; class Magnoliopsida; order Poales; family Poaceae; genus Panicum; species Panicum miliaceum. Next base: position 41,581,403 of record CM064056.1, on the reverse strand, counting down.
AAATCTCCTAAGCACGACGCTCGCCTCTCGGGCCATGATGATTGTCGTCAGGAGTAGTGGGACGGTAGGTCTTGAACTGAGACCTCGAAAGCTCCAGCTCTGCCATGTGCTCGTTCTGGTGTAAAGTTTCAAGCAAATAGCTGATCCAGTGCGGAAACGGCTGCTGTCAGTGAACTGTCATCCCGTCCATAATTGCATCCTCTATCTCACAAATAAACAGATCAATAATATCAAAATCTCAGCCCGTGAGGATGTAAATCAGTAGCCACTGCTGCAACGCTACGAGTCCCTCGTTGTAGCCCTGCGTGAACAACAGACTCCTCCTCAAAGCTAAGTGTATAGTGCTGGCAACTGGAGTGAGCCTATCTGGAGTCCGTGGAGTGCCCGGCAAGAACAGCTGCACAAACAACACACTGACCTCCTCGTGTGGTGGAAAGACTGAGTCGTGAGCACGACGAGGAGCCTCAGCGTCACCATAAGCCAGCCGGTGAAGTGAGACAGGGTCCGGTGGGAGTTGAAGACCCAAGTGCCTGGCCAAGCTGACTCGCCCAATCCTGAACTGTCCTCCCTCAAACATGAAACGAATGTAGTTCCTATCACCCTCAACGTACACTGTGGCGTAGAAGACCCGTGTCCACTCTCGGACATACCGTGCTCTCTCACTAAGCAGTGGAACCAGTCCAGGGTACCTCTGAAAGAAAGGGAGTATCGGAACTCCACTCGCTGCCACTCGAAGAGAAGCCCAGTCGAGAAGGCGGTGCTCACTGAACTTCACTCCAGTGCGAAGGTAGGACTGGTAAAAGCTCTCCTAGAGTGCAGTCCAAAAATGAGGGTCAACTCTGTCCTCCCTGCGACTGGGCCACCAGACGTCCTCCAGAACTGAGTGAAGCCTCCGGACCTTGAACGAAGGAAGTTCACGAAGGTCCCTCAACGACACTGGTGTCACTGCTGCCTGTGTACCTCGAAGTCTGTGTGCCTCTGTGTCAGAGTCGTCGGAGCTGTCAGACTGCTGCTGCTGAGCACGGCCTCCAGGCCTCTGACTGCCCCTACCTTGAGTTCGAGCTCCAGAACGAGGAGGAGGTGGTGGAACTGCCCCAGCTGAAGCCTGCGTACGCCCTGAGCGGCATAGCGGAATGGTGCCCTGAGCGGCAACTTTCGCTGAACTTGTGGCTGACCCTGCTGTTGCTGACTCCCCCTTTCCCTCTGCCAGTGACTCACGGATACGAAGAGCACGCTGCGGCTGACCCTGTGTGTCAGGCACTGCACGGACTCGGTCCAGCTCGCGTTCCTCGCGAGTCTGCTTCCGCTTTGGCGGAACGACCTCCTTACCCTTCCCCTTTTTATCTTTGCCCATCTGTCATAGAGTAATAGGTGGAAGATAATAGAATGAGATAGAGCTATATAAAACAGTACGAGAATCATACACTAGAGATAAGAGTTTTCCTAAGCAAAGCATGGATAAGATTGAGCCTAGAGGTGCAATACTAGTGGATGTACTGCTCTTCTTCAAGTGTCACATTGATTTGATTTGAAACAGGTGTTCAAGTGTGTGGCAAGATGTGCAAGACATTGAGTGAAGGCCCTAGATGCTAGCAAGAAGATAGATGCAAAATAAAAGATGTGCGTGCTAGAATCATGTAGGAACCATTGCAGAGATATAAGAAAAGGGAGTGAGGCTCACCACTGCAAAACAGGAAGGAAAGGAGAAGAAACTCCTCTCAAGCAAGTAGTCGAACACGTTGGGAGCGCCTAGGGTAAGGTGAACAGGGGAGCTCGGGCCGGCGAGGTGCAGCGGCTAGGAAGGCTGGAATGGCGGCGCTGCGTGGGTTGCGGTGGCGATGCAGACTTGGGCGGCGTGGGCTCCGGCGAGCGTGGGTGGCGGCACGCGGTGGTGCAGCGTGGTGGCGCGGCGAAGGGCGCGTGCGTGGTGGTCCGGCGAGCGCGCAGAAGAGCGGCGGTGCACGGGTGCGGGGGTGCAGCGAGGTGGCGCTGCGGCGGCGCGGCGTACGGGCAACGGCGCTCGAGAGGAGAGGAGGAGGCGCGTGGATGAGGAAGAAAGAACTGACGAGGCAGGCCCACGAAAGTATAAGAGATAGATCTGACAGCGCGGGCCCGCAAACCCAAAGCAACCTGTTGAACCGACACGTTTCAAACTCCAAGTGTCGATGAAAGAGACGGTGAAAGTTGACTGGATATGGGAAATTTGAAATTGGTCAACACAGCGGCGTCGGTTGAACCGACACTAGGATATTTGAACGGGTCGGTCTAAAAGGAATTGCTACGGCTGGGCTTAGACTTTGATGGACCGGTTCAACCGACTGGGGTATTGAACAGGGGTCGGATTAACCGGTTGAACTGAGTTTTTCAAGCTGAACTACTTGCGGTGCAATTGGAATTAGTATGCTGATCATGTTAGGAAAATCTCTTCACAGTCGGTTGAACCGACGGGTCTTATTTTATGGCGTCGGTGCAATGTCAGGTGCATCAGAGAGTTTGGTAACTTCACTCAGAAAGGGTCTTCACGGTTGGTCTTCACGGTTGGTTAAACTGACACTAAGTGCGTCGGTGCATTAACCTTAGCATCAGAGAGCTATGCATCTTTAGCCCAGAATTACTCTTCACGGTCGGTTAAACCGGCAGTGTCATCATAAGCGTCGGTGCAACAGTCAGTTAAATGACATCAGCCAATAGTACAGTTTCAGAACAGTGACGGCTACTATTTGGACTTAGAGGGGTCGGTTAAACCGACGCATGGTGTCAGTTAAACCGACGCCATGTACCTTTTTAGGAAAAGTACAAGTAACGGCTATGGGCTCTTCTCTAGCCTATATATACCCCTCCCTTGGGTCTTTTGGACTGCCTTTGAAACCCTGAAGACCTGAGGCCACCCCAGAGCTGATTAGATACACTTGAAGCCATGAGAAGAAGAGATTGAGCTTGTAAATTGATCCAAACACAAAGAAGCATCCATTCTTGAGTAGCAAGTGTGCTTGAGCTTAGGGCCAACTTAGTGTGGGTCAAGTGATGTCTTGAGAGCTTGTTACTCTTGGTGTTTGACGACACCTAGACGGTCTTGGTGATCAGTTGCTCTTGGTGAGCTCTTGGAGTTTGTGGGAGCCCCAAGAAGAGAAAGTTGTACACGGTGTGAAACTCGTCGTTCCAAAGATGGAGAAGGAGCATTCTTAGTGAAGCACTTGCGTTCTTGGTGATGAAGGGAGCCATACCCTTTGTGGGTGCTCCAACGTGGATTAGGGGGGAGTGTCAACTCCTCGATACCACGGGAAAAATTGGGTTATCTCGTGTCTCACTTTTACATTCAAGCATTTACATTGCTCTTCTTATTGCTATCCTTGCATGATTGCTTGTTTATACAACTAATATGATTATATGCTAGTATGCTTTCTTGACTAGAACAATTCTTGCTAGTGTGATCTTGAAACTAGGAAGTATGAACATGTTAGTGTGTTTTTCTATCTAAGGCTGCTCAATTTAGTGTCCTCTAGTTGCTAGGATCAAAACTTGTAGATTGGGCAATACTAGTGTAGGTTAAGGATTCGATAGAATTTGAAAAAGTCCCAATTCAACCCCCTTATCGGGTCTCGATCCTTTCACAGTTCCGTGTTTCTGAGGTAAAATAACATTAAAAAACACATTTTAATCAGAGTTGCTTACCTAGAAGGCAAACAATTGTAACCTGAAAGAAACACAACTTTCTTTTCTTGATATTGTCAATAAAGTAGACAAATGTATCCGTGGAGAACACACCTAGTTTGTTAATTTCAATGAATGACCATGTCATTTTCCCTATGATGCCACTAGGAGCAGAACAGAACAACTTTGGTTCTGTCACTTGGTTGACAGCCCGCACAATAAGGCTCAGTCTGCATTCATCTATTGACTTGTAAGAGCTACATTTGGTATCCTGCAACAAAGTATCTTTGGCCAGCTATGATGTTGGAAAGAAAAGAATATATATGAAGAGCTGAGCTAATGAATTGTGCTTAAATTACCTCTTAACACAATCCATTGTGAACCTATAAGATCTCGCACATTAATAAATAGGCTTATTTGTAAGCTGGATAACATGACCTGAAAAATTGAAAAAATAGAAAACTTTAATCAAACAAACTGAAAAAATTGGAAATAACCTGACTTCATCAACGATAAGAAATAAGATGTCAATATAGTTGTTTTCTTTCTAGCAACAAGGCAGACTAGATGCCAGTGTAACCAATATTTTCTCTTGAAAAATGCGAGGATTTGGAAAGGTTGCCATCACGGTATGCTTTGATCTTTTCTATATAATTCTTCTTCAAGTGAAAAAAATTATTCAAACCGTGATGCCAGACTTGTAAACTAATACAAATAATTCAAGCTCGTGCATTATTTGATCAATTAGGTTGAACTACTCTTTTTTTTTAAATCGAGGTAACCGATGCAAATAGTTAGTTCCCATGGGTTTTGGTGTCAAGAGTGTCCCATGCGTGTGCTGAGAAGTTAGGGTACTTAACATTTTTGTCGGAGCACATGAAGGGCATAACAAGTTGCTGGATAAGTACATTGCTACACGTCAGCAGTCACATAGGTCGTCTCATGCAAGTCCATGTAGAATTTTTGATTAGGTGGTGGAGAGAGAGGGAGGAGAGAGAACAAGGTGGTTGTTTCGCGATACAACCGCTTCAAAGGCTAAAATTTAGGACTATGAGACCACTTCCTCACCATTGTACGAGTTGTTGTTGCCATGCAACTCATAATATTTCTTTTTTCTTTCATAAATTATGAAATTATGTATTTACTATGAGACAACTTATAAGATAACCCATTGTATGTATTATCTGTTACATCGTCTCAAGGTGACATAGAAATGCATGAGACCGCCTATTAGACTAAACCAAAATCTCCGTTTAGCCATAAAAGGTATCTAAGAAAGGGAAATCTCTGTCTCAAGATTTGCAATGACCCCTTTTGAAGAATTAAATTCCCGAAATTGTCATTCATTCAGGTAAAAAATCATTAACCTGTTCCTCCTCGGAACGGTTTTGTGATTGATGTAAAATTTCAACAGAATAATCTAAAACCCTTATATATGTTAGTTGTCAATTAGCACAAAGGAGAGAAAAATGTCACTGGTCCGCCCCTATTTGCCAATTAATTGGAGGCTTCGACCCTCACTCGCCAAATTTTCATCTTCTTCTTGTGTGCCATTTCATTAAGTGGAAGTTTGTATATTGCTCATGCGGTAAAGAAAGTGTGGTGGGTGCATTGCATTTTAATTTTGGCAAAGTTACTGCATTTCTCTATCAAGTTGGAAGGGGGAACCTCTAGTTTCAGGCTTTCAGTTTTGCTTTGTAAAATTAAATATTTCAACTTGTGTTACTGTCGGTTGGTTACCATCTGCATTTCTAATAGTTGTTCTCAACCGGTACTAGTTACCTATTTTCTAGTAGTGTATTAAAATGGTAAATACTAGAAGGTAGGACATACTCACAATTTCTCTGAAAATATTGCTGACTTGTGATGATCCCCACACCACAGTAGACATTAGCGTATTTGAAATGTGAAAGATCTGAGTTCTGACAGAAGTATTTATGAATCACTAACAACTTCAACAACACGAAATGTGATTCACATCACTACTGAGCAAAATGTGCTTGTGCAGGCAAAGAGATGGGGGTCACTGACTTCATCAACTCCAAGGCCTGTGGCAAACCTGTTCATGAGGTACACACATTAATATTTCAGCAGACGCAGCAGCGGACCAGCGGTATCAGCAGGGCTGAATTGATGTATGTGCAGGTGATCAGGGAGATGACCGATGGAGGTGTCGACTACAGCTTCGAGTGCACCGGGATCAATGATGTGCTCCGAGAGGCCTTCGTTTCCACGCATGATGTACGTTGTACACATTCTCTCTCCGGCAGGCTTGCAATGGCTTTGGTCCAGCACATTTGGCCCAATCAGGCCCACCACTATTAGTCTGAACTCTGAAGTCTGATGAAACTCTGGTGTACGCAGGGCTGGGGCCTGACGGTGGCGCTGGGGATCCATGCGACGCCCAAGATGATGCCGCTGCACCCAATGGAGCTCTTCGATGGCCGCCGGATCACCGGCTGCGTCTTCGGCGACTTCAAGGGAAAGTCCCAGCTGCCGGACCTCGTCGACAAGTGCATCAACGGGGTACCACTCTCCCTGCACCTATCGCATGCTCTGCCGTGAAATCGTGCCTGCACCACCGTTTTTTCCCAAAATCTTATTTTTGATCTTCGATGGCTTGTCAGGAGGTTAATATCAACTTCGATGGCTTCATAACGCACAAGATGCCCTTTTCCGACATCAACAAGGCTTTCCAGTTGTTGGAGGAAGGGTCGCTGAGGTGCCAGCTCAATCTCTGATTAGGGAGATGGATTTCAGGATTAGTGTTGATTCGAGTGCAATAATGATAAAAGTAGAGAAATGGTTTTCCAGTGTTCAGTTGTATAATTCCCATGTGCATGTATGTATTATAAAATGAATGGGACTTCTTTGAAGAACAAAAGGACAACTATTATCCAGAATAAAATAGCACTAATGTTGGCATTAGTATCTCAAGTCCCGATTTTGAACATGTCAATCTTCTGGCCAACCACTTTGGTAGAACCTTTTCAAGTATCTCCCATGGAGAGCTCTCGGTAAAAATTCACCTTGTAATATTTCCAACAAATAAGAATTCCTAGAATTTTCATACTTGGAAACCACTTTGTCTGGAGCTTCCCAACTTGGAAACCAATTCCAGATCATACTTATTATCATTTGATCTGATTGGTAGAATTTTCATCCATATTAACTCTCCGACTTTGAATATTTTTTCCTTGACCTTCTTCGTATAAACCTTCGGTATCCTTATATTGTTCCTTTTAATGAGTTTAGTGTCAGACCCGGGGCTACGAGACTGCTGACGTCATGTAGATTTCCTAGGATAACGGATGGGGCATGGCCCACTCCCTACGCCGGATGTAACTACTCGTACAGAGTTAGCATTAGTCGATATAAGAAAACTACCCAAATTGTACTCGGTTAGGCTTCCTGCGCAAGTATCAGGCTAGGATTTCCATGTAACCCAGTCCCCCCAAACTATATAAGGGCTGGCAGGGACCCCCTCAAAATATACCAGCACCTCATCGAACCCTAAGGCAATACAATCCAATACACATGACGTAGGGTATTACGCTCTCGACGGTCCGAACCTGTCTAAACATTGTGTTCCTTGCACCTTCATATTCCTGATCTCGGCGACACTCTACCTACCTTCGTGTTCCTGATCTCGGCGACACTCTACCTACAATCACCACCTCGGGGGTATTCCTCGGTGGGCTTGGCGGTAAAGCACCGACATCTGGCGTGCCAGGTAGGGGTGATCATCGACGATCACCGAGCGAACTCGATGGCATCCTCCAAGCCTAACGACGTTGCCCTCCCCAACGGCACGACCTTCACTTTCGGCTCTTATATCTGCGTCTCCAACGGCTCAGGTGGTTTTGACAACCACCTGACCACATCCCAGGAGCCCGAGGCATCAGCTTTGACTCCAACCCGCGGCGTTGGCGAACTCACCGATGGTCTCGGCGGGCTTCATCTCTCCGATCAGATCGGAAACTACGCAAGCCATGTCAAGGCGAACCCTCGCCCAAGGATCAAACTAGATGATCTGATCTCGCAGATCGATCGTGTGGACTCCAACCTCGACCAATGTATCAAGATTAAGGAGTGCACTCTCCAAGGCCAAGCTCCGCCGGCTTCGACTACTCCGCACAACCCATCATCGCCATCCTGCCGCCGCTCTCCTCCCGGCGACATTTTCAATGGGATTGATCGCGCCGGTGTTGACGCTCGCTACGGACCAATTTTGAGCGTCAATTTGATCAGAAAATTGGGATAACTAGCATACTTAACTTGCATATTTATCTAGAATAATATCGTTTCCACATCCCCCTTGGAGAATTTGCAATGCAGGGAAATTGAGCAGAAATCAAGTGTAAACAAACAGTTCAATCCAAGTCAAATGACGTCGACCAATCAGGGCGCGTTGTTCAGCCTCCCATGGATCAAAGGGCCCACAAACAGGCACAACCGACCTAGGACAGACTCGACTCACCCATTGGAGTGATCAAGACCCATGTGTCAGCACCACAGAAAAAGCTGGAGGAGGTGGGCGCCTAACCTGGTTCGGCCGAACCAGGTGGGTCGGCCGAACCAGGCCAGGCCCCATCGACCTTCCTCTTCCACGTGGAGCTCTCCCATTGGTCCTCCATGTCGGTTCAGGGTGCTAGGGGGTGAAGGGGCGCCGAGAAGCTGCTGCACACCCACCTCACCCACCTCTATAAATATGAGGGGGGTGCTACTAAATGAGACACACCACAAGTTGAAGCCTCTCTCAAGTTCCTCTCTTGCTTAGTCTTTAGAATAGTGGAGTTTAGGTGAAGTAGCTCTTCTTCGGTTCCCGAGTCTTGCCTAGGAGTGTTCGGTATGGGTTTTAATCTTCCTCTCCTTTGTAATATTCGGAATTCCTTAATTGAGTTATCTTCTAGTTTAGTGTACTCGTATAGTATATGTTCTGTGTATTCAGACTTGTATGCTATGCTTAGGTTATATCTAGGACTTATATCTTGCATGATTAGATGTGGTAAGACATCTAGGCTACGACATCGGTTCCAGTATTCGCATGTTTGCTTTGTGATGTCTGTCCATCCGAAGGGTGGGGGCTCCACGCGGGGCATTAGAGTATCGCTTATTAGTGTAGACGTGGTGTCTGGGCTAATCAGTGTTGCTGGATGCGGCTCTATACCATGGTTAGATGAGGTAGGCGGCAGGTGATGATAGCCCTGTCCATCCAGCGTAATCCTCCCCGTTCGTGTAGTAGCTGTAGGAGGTGCATAAAATAGCCGTGAGGATCTAGTGGCCACCTAGCCATATCCTGTGCGGTCTCCCAGTGATGCCTGGGAGCCTAGAGCCCATTCCTAATCATGTGTATGTATTTGAGTGTCTAGTATAGACTGTATGCTTAGTTAGGAGTACATAAGTCCTTAGATTAGTTTTCTTCTTCCTTTCTCCCTTCCTGTCACACTACCTCTTTACCATATATATTATCTTACCCCTATTTATTCAATAGAATATCCATGCTAGAACTAATCAACACACTAATCTATTCCAATAACCACCGCCTTCCCTACGGAAATATAAATACGACCCCGTACTCACGGATAAAATGCTACAACGGTATTCTGTGCGCTTGCGGATCCTTCTGTAACGTAAGAAATACCCCACGGCATTTCTGGCGCTGTTGCCGAGGAATGGATTTTATGTCCATACTTGTTGACTGCGTTATGAAATGCCAACAGTCGACAAGGGCATTGTAAGCAGCATCAACCTGGCAGCTCTATAAGGGCCTTGAACCGCAAGTTCGACGATTTTCTTAGCAAGCTTGAACCGCCACCGCCATGCCCCGCTTGGCTTGAGGCGGTTCCCAAAAAGTCTGTCTACAAATTAGAGGAGGATTTTGATCTCCTACTCCAACTCGGAGTAGGGTACAGAACCGCACGTCAAAACTCGACCACCCTCGACTTCAACTTGGACTCGACTACCCCGCCCACGTCCATAACGACCGACCGGCCTCGTATGGGGAGGGGCACCAACTCGATCAGACAGACATGGATGTCGAAAGGGCTTTAAACCCTCCGAGTTCCCTGAGATACACCTATGTCGATCCGCCGCCGACCCCGAAGAGCTTCCGTTCTAGGAAGGCAAACCCCTGGACCCATCCGACGACAAAGACGGCCGTGACACGCAGAACGCCAAGCGCTTCGCCTCCGATCGCGAGATGTTCATGATCTACATTGGCATCGACAGCAAGATCCTAGAGTGCGTTCAACTCGATGATTACCTCCTCGACGATGTTAACAAAGCCGATGACGTAACTATCACCATCAAGGCTCCGGGGGACATCGAGATGAAAGACTCGGATGATACTCAGAAGGAGCAACGTAAACTCACTAACTCAAAGCGCGCAGAACAGAGGCGTCGCGTGCCCAAGATGAACCGGCAAGGCGGTAGAAACCTCCACGACTCGTTTACAGGCGATCTCCGCACGATCATCAACATCGGCCGAGACACCCGTAATGTGATCGTCGCCAGATAGAAGGAGCGCGAAGAGATAGAGGCTTACAACCCTACTCGATATGAGATTTCCCTCAACTACATGGAGACTACTCGCAAGTGCAAGCTAGAAGCCAGCGAGTACTCTAACCAGAAGAAACAGAAGAACCCCAAAGTAGAGGGACTACCAAAAAAGGTCGTTTTCGGTCAATGTTGCCTCCACCAGAAGAGCAAACACACGATGTTTGCATGCAAAACTCTACCAATCATCCTAGGAGCACCACCCCTCGACGAGAAGCCAGCTGATGACCTCCACATAAATTAGTACCTAATCTTAAGCGTGTACTCGATAGGTTTTTTGGACAACCATCATTCTATGAACGAGCGGTCTAGTAGTTCTAAAAATACTCTCTCTACCACTTAGTCAAAGTCAAGATTTATGTACTCCGCGACTTATCAAATTCAGGCAATATATATCTACATTTACTCATTGGTGACTCCTCCTGACGATGACCCACAACAGCGACAGCGATTCTCCCAGCAAAGGCTACGTCTATCGTTTCCTTGAATCTGTAGTATCTACAAGATCAACCCGAAGGGGACTTGTTCTCAAAATTTCATCAAGAGTCGCTCAGTTTGTCCTCAACTAGCGCAATGAACGCTCACTAATAGGCACGTTGCGCCATAAATTTCATCAAGAGTCGCTCGGTTAGTCCTCGATTAGTGCAATGAATGCTCGATGATAAGCGCGTTGCGCCAAAAAATTCATTCACTTGGTTAGTCCTCGACTAGCGCAACGAGCGCTCGCTGATAGACACGTTGTGCCACAAATTTTATGAAGAGTCGCTCGGTTAGTCCTTGACTAGCGCAACGAACGCTCACTGATAGGCTCGTTGCACCACAAATTTCATCAAGACTCGCTCGGTTAGTCCTCGACTAGCGCAACGAATGCTTGCTGATAGGCGCGTTGCGCCACAAACTTCATCAAGAGTTGCTCGGTTAGTCCTTGACTAGCAATGAACGCTCGCGGATAGGCACATTGCGACAAAGTTTATCAGTACGACCTAGGTTGGCTAGTCCTCGACTAGTTCAGCGACCATGACCTTTGCGTCGGGACTAAGGACAAAAATGCTTCGACGACCTTAGGGCATCACCTCGCATGGTTCCTCGACGGGATTAACTCATTGCAATGTCTTACGCCTATTGGCTATGACAAAGTTGTCTGCCTTCAAAGTGAACCGTGTTCTAATACACACACACAAATTCAAGTGCAGATGACTACTCGGTCAATATTTACAAACAATTATGACCATTGTTTCATACATAGAGCCCCTGGCCTATTCCTGCTCCAAGTTGTTGATAATTTTCTCTGCAGTCGGCCTCACCTCCTCCAGATATTCTTGGAATTTCTCATCGGAGCAATCTACGGCCACCCCCTTAGCAAGGATCTCCACGCGGGCGGTAGGGCGGAAGGATTTCAGGAGCCCAAGCACATGTGTCACATACAATTTGGTGGTCTTTGTGACGTAGGCAGCAATTTTCTGTGGAGCCTCACGAATACGCTCCAACAGAGATTGGTCCTCGGCCACATCAGCTTTTGGAGGGCCCACCATGTTAACGACTTCATGCTGTTGACAAGTTGCACATCTGCATCTTTAAAACACTTGCCCAGCTTCTCAACATCATCTGAACGATGGTACATCAAATTCTTCACGTCTGTCAGCAATTCTTCTTTCAATTTTAATAGGTTTTTGAGTTCTGCGGAAAAGAAGGTGAGAAGAAGTACTCGTACAAGACATAAAGAAACTACTCGACTACATTGAACCAAGGCCAACAGGAGATTACCTTGATGCACCTGCGTTGAGCTTTGTTTTGGGCCTGGAGATCCTCAACCTTTTTATTCAGGGCCTGGTACTCTTGAGCGTGCTCTTGTTTTAGTGCATCCAAGCTGCGCTCGAGCTCAAGAATTGGCTTATTTTTTTGCTTCCAATTGGCGGGCCTCATCCTCGAGGGCTTTTAGTCTATCAGACTTGATCTTGGAACTACTAGCCAAGGTCTATAAAAAAATTACGAAAGGCGCTGCTAGCTTTTTCTCCAAAAAACCTCTAGAAGATATGTGGATTTGGGAACTTACCATCGAGAATGAGTACAACTCCTTGAAGGTAGACTCAAAAGTGGATTGCGCATTCTCCGCTAGCATCGGGTCCTCTAGCAAGTTGTCCGCTAGGTCGGAAGGTGCCGTTGGAAAGCTTCCAGGAAGAGCTCCCTGGAGATCACCCGTTGGCCTCCTTGCAGTGTCCGCTGGAGATTGCAGGGCCTCTGCACGATCGGTTATCACACATTCTCACCTACAAACAGATGGAAAAGAAATCGAATATGGAAAGAATTGAGTCTTGAATACCTATTGACGACTCGGGGACTAGATGCTCATCGCCAGCCTGATCATCACCACCGAGATTCACATCGGATGATGCCTCCCCGTGGATGGATAGATTGGTGGCGGTGGCAGCTCCCACTTTCCCCTCGCTCGCCGTTCCCTGTGGCTTGGGGGTTGGGGGAGGTGAGCCAATTTCTGGCCCATCAAGGCCTGGTGCGGAGGCAGAGCTACAAACAAAGGCAATCAGATTCAAATCTGTAGAACTACTGTACAAGACTAAAACTACTCGAGTACTTACAGGGAGGACTTCTTTACGATGGTTTTCTTGAGCTTGAGTACTATGGGCTTGTTAACCCTAGAAGCACTCGCTCTCTTTGCCACAAAGGGCACCACCTGCGTTTTTGCGTTTTCTGGAGCAGCTCCCGCTCTAGCTGCTTCCTTTGTTTCTGCAGGCGGCGGCGGCGCCGGCGGTGCATCCGCAGCACTTTTCATCGTCGAGTCCGCTACGGTTGACGAGGCCGTAGCATCATCCCCAGCAGATCGTTTCCCCTCCCCGTCTTTGAGCTTTTGGGGACCGAGGAGGCAGTAGGACTACAAAATCCACTCAAAAACAAATCAAGTCAAGAAAATAGAGCAAAGAAGATAAGTATCACAACAAGTCGAAGATCAATTTACCTGCTACCTGTTGGCACTCGCGCACGGATACTGATGTAGCTTTCACCAGGGAGTTTACCTGGGATATCGAATCCAAGGAACGGCAGACGCAACCAATCCAAGAACTATTCAACCGGACCCAACTAGATAGAGGAGGTAAGAGGGTAGAGGGCTTAACTTCAGTTAGCCAACTCGTTACCCAAATAACTAGAAGCCATACTAACTTGATCTGCATCGGCGGCTGGGGCCGAAGGACCACAGACTGAGGGAGAAATGGGGGTCCAACTCGGCCAACGATCTACTGCTATGAAAACACCCGAACGTGGTGGACTACAAGGGACGGATAGGGCTGTCACCACCTGCCGCCTACCACATCAGTTCCGTGGGGTGGAACACAACCCAGGATAACTATCAAGCTTAAGCACTACGCTTCAACTATCCAGCTACTGAATTCCGCCTCACGTTAAGGCAAGAAGAAACCCCAAATAGCCAGGCCTGCTGAACCACGCAGACAAGGGATCCCGCAGATCAAAGAAGTAAACTAACTAGGTACTGAAAGTAAAGAGAAGAACTAGCGAGACACTGAATGTAAACGAGGAACTTACTTTGATAGTATTCCCCTGAGGTGGATACAAAGTGGAGAAGGACCACGAGAAAACCCCGGCTCCTTTCCTAGCTCGGCACTTGCACAAGTTCTCACCTCACACTCTCCCTATTCTATACTCAAACTGAAGCTACTAAGAATCTCACTTCTCTCTTGGATGGTATGTCTTACAAATGAGAAATGGAGCTCTATTTATAGCAGCTAGAGGTCGGTAACCGGTGAAAGGTGTCAAGACCACGCGACCTTGGTGGTTGCTTAACTTCCACGTGAAGGCTGGACACCTGAGGATGACATGTGGGGCCGGCTGGCCTCCCCTAGGCCGGCCGGCCTGGGGATGGTGCCACTTGGCATCGCCTTTCGCGTGGACATCCCTGATCGCTTTCTGAGGTTGGTAACTGTTGCTTTTTAGTTAAGCAACTGTTTTGGACATGCATGTGGGCCCTTTGATCCGTGTGTGGAGCCTTTCGGGTCCTCAGATCAAACCGACTTCAAGTGCATGATCCCTAATCCTCCTAGGTGTGTTTCTTGACTCCTAGATCAATGGCGTGGCTAGAGGGGGCACAGCCAGGCCGGCAGGCCTAGGGTAGGCCAGCTGGCCTGGGATTTCTCCCATTTCGGCCCAATTTCGCACACTAAGTTCCTGAAATGATAAATGCAACAAAACTTTGTGGAACTTGTTAGTGTGGTTAGTTTTAATTCAGTTTTGACTTGTAAACCATGAAAACCGGAGAAATGTTGGCGGTAAAAATCATCGAAATCGACCACCAACACACCCCCACGCCTAGACTTTTGCTCGTCCGGAGCAAAATAATTAAAATAGAACCCGGGGACTAAGCAAGTCTAGGGTCATGATCCTCAAAGAATTTTGAATATATTTCGAAGCTGTTCCTCATACCTTGGATTCCAGGTGGCTAATGCCTTTTTTCCACCTATTGATCTCCAGAACAAGTCATTGTGAAACTGAATTCCCCTTATTCTTGGTACCAGGAGAAATTTTTTTGGAACTTCGAGGCATACTCTTGTTCACTCAAGGCACTCACTCGCTTAGGGCGAGGTACAGATCTTTGGACAGCTCGGGTAGGGTTTCATGGCACATTCTGTATCTCCCCTGTTGCGAGTTCAAATATTTTGTCTTAGAGAAACCATGTGTCCTGAGAGACTTCGTCACGTGCATGTGTCAACTGATTGTCCTTTGGTGGTAAGCACTCGAGCGTCGTCCATCTCCCCTTTTCTCCCTTTTTTTTGACTCGAGTCGGATGGCTTTCCTGACTCGGTTTGTTTTCTTTCAGGGGGATGGCGAGCTGCTTGAGGATCACACTCTTTTGGGACTTCCAGACTTTGAACGTGTACGTGAGTGACTTCGAGTTTCAGTGTGCACAACAGCTCTCATGAGGCGAAAAGATTTGATCAAGCTCAAGGGTACAAAAAGGCAATGTGGGGCTTAAAAGATTTTGTCAAATATATATGGCTTTGGATGGGAATTGATAAGGCCAAGAGTTGCCTCTTTTTTCAGATGAATTCTCCAAGACTTTGAACTCAGAAAATCAATGTTTGCAAATCGGTATATCATAGGAATCAATAAGCAGAAGATTAGGCAATCCTAATCAAACAGTTCCAAGGGTTTGAGTACTTTGCAAACGAAATAAAATTCAATCATTCTTTGATTTCCATGCAAGGAATTCATCTCTTCCTGTTTGGAATACAAATTTGAACCAAAGGCAGGAAGGACTAAGGTATAGAGATTGCAAACCGTCGTGACGAGGAGGTACCGCGCTGGTGGCTGCCAGGTGGGGCCGGCCAGCCTAGTAGAGGTTGGCCGGCCTGGCTCTGTGGCCCCTGCCCGAGGGGCAAATCCCACAGGTTCAGGCTCGGTTTCAACGTGACGGTGCATTGTGCCCTTTTTGCACTTTTGTTGTACTTTCAGGCCGGCCGGCCTGGTTCAAGCGGCCCGGCTCAGGTTCGGGTTGAATCGTGCTCGTTTTCGCGCAGTGGGTTTGTAACATTCTGGAACCTGCGAATCTTGATGAACTTCAACGAAATTTTTAGTCTAGGGGTGTGTGGTTGACACACAAGTTTGCATCAACCACACGAGACAAGGCATGATTCAAAGTTAAAATTCCTTTCTATTTAAATTCAAAGTGGGGTGCTGCAAGGAATACAAATGATTGAAATAAAAATTGAAAGGAAAGAAATAAATGGAAGCACCTAAAACCTAACCTAAAACTCTAATCTAGCCTAGTCCTTAAGTTTTAGCTCAAGCACCGCGACCTGCTCCCTTAGTGCTCGGATCTCTGAGGACTCCTTCTCTCCACTGCACTCGTCATCCCCAAAGTAGTCCTCGTTGTTTGGGCTGTGACGTGGGGTCCTCGGCTCCACCATCTGTAGGCATAAGACCTGCACTCCATGTTCAATCGATGATGAAAGAACAATGTTTGTGCCCACCATCTTGTTGGATGGCGTGCGCGCATCCGAGCGCACGAGGGGATCTGATCCTGGAACCTTGGGGAAGGTCCCCGCGAGATGAGGCGGCGTCCGGAGCAGAGATAGGGCCAGCCAGCCGCCCCTAGGCCAGCCAGCTGCGGGAGAAGTGGCTCTGCCAGCATCACCGGCTCAAAAATTCGGGCGCCACTTGGAGGGCCTCGGTTGTGTGTGGACTTTGAAGGTCTAGTGGGTGAGGTGACTGGTTTGATCACCGACTTTAGTGTTTTGGGGGGAAGATGGCGAGGCCATGGACGCGATATCGCGAAAGCTCAAGTTCAGGAGGTGGATGAAGGCGAAAGGCTTTGAAATGAAGTTGAACTGGAGCCTTTCAGTATAAAAAGAGGGTTTCGAGATCGGATCCCCCAAAATTCCCGAAGAGGAGAACGGATAAGGGGTTTCAAAATTCGAAACGATGCGAATGGACTCAGAGCCAAGCCGGCCGGTCTGGTCGGCCCCACCTTGTTAGGTGTGGGCTTCGAGCTTCGCGAAGGTTCTCCTCTCCTCGTGCACTCCTGCTTTTCTAAGGGATTTGGCTAGAAAAGGTGGAAAGAAAAGAAAATAAAGAAAGAAAAAGGATCTAACCTAGGATACGGCCTCTTTATGGTCCGACTATGACCATAGACGAGATCTATAGCTCGGATAACTCGTAGACGTCTATTTCTTCGAGTTCCGGTATTTTGGGCTCGAGAAATATTTTCAATCTCTGGCCATTGGCCTTGAAAACATTTCCGTCATCATCCTGGAGGGTTATAGCGCCGTGATCGGCCATGTTTATAACTAGATAAGGACCTTCCCACTCACTCCTAAGCTTACCATGACCAAACAAACGAACACGAGAATTAAAGAAAAGTACCTTATCTCCCGCTTTGAATTGCTTGATCTTGATTCGCTTGTCATGCCATCTTTTTGTTCGTTCCTTGTACAACTTGGAGCTGTGGAGGCCTTCTCCCTCCATTCATCCAATTCAGCTAATTGATTTTGTCATTTCACTCCAGCTGATTGGAGATCCATGTTCCACTTCTTGATCGCCCAATGGGACTTGAATTCTAGCTCAACCGGCAGATGGCAAGTCTTGCCATAAACCAATTGGTATGGTGTCATACCTATCGGGGTCTTGAAAGCTGTTCTATAAGCCCATAGTGCCTCGGGTAATTTGCTCCTCCATCCCTTCCCCACAACATTTACTGTCTTCTGCAGAATGTTCTTGATCTGGTTGTTCGATGTTTCTGCTTGACCGCTTGTCTGAGGGTGGTACGGAGTTGCAACCCGGTGGTCTACTCCCAACTCGCTGAGGCACTTCCTGAATGTCTTATCAATGAAGTGTGTGCCACCATCACTGATCACGACTCTTGGAACTCCGAAGCGAGGAAATATAATTTCCTGGAACATTTTCTTCTTCAAGTCGGCCGCAACGCAGGGAAGTGCTTCAACCCATTTGGACACATAGTCCACAGCCACCAAGATGTATTCGCACTGCTCTGATATCGGGAAGGGACCCATGAAGTCAATTCCCTAGACATCGAATATCTCCACTTGAAGGTTGCTCTTCAGTGGCATAGGATCTCTGGAGTTGATGTTCCCGTGCTTCTGACATCTTGGGCATCACCGCACAAATTCTTTTCCGTCTCCATACATGGTTGGCCAGAAGTATCCACTCTGCCAAACCTTAGCATGGGTCCGGAATGCTCCGTAATGCCCTCCATAAGGTGAGAAGTGGTAAAGCTCGAGAATCTTGCGGGTCTTACATAGTGGGATGCAGTGGCGGAGTAAACCATCAGCACAGACCTTGAAGAGATAGGGGTCATCCCTTAGGTGATACATGCTGAGGTGGACCAGTCTTTTCTATCTTCTCCTGGAGGTATATATCCGGCCACCATGAAATTCACTAAGTTGGCATACCATGGGCTGGATGTAGAGACCTTCAGGAGAGTGTCATCTCTCAAGTAATCGTTGATCGGTAGATCTGATCCCTTGAATTGCATTCTTGAGAGATGGTCCGCCACACAATTGTCTGCTCCTTTCTTATCTCTAATTTCCATATCAAATTCTTGTAGGAGCAGAATCCAACGGATGAGTCATGGCTTTTCATCCTTCTTGGTAAGGAGGTACTTCAGCGCAGCATGATCTGTATATACTATCACCTTAGCACCGACCAAGTAGGATCTGAACTTATCAATGGCGAACACCACCACCAAAAGTTCCTTCCCCGTTGTTGCGTAGTTTAACTGAGGTCCGATCAATGTCTTTTGCATAAGATATGGCATAATGTTGTTTATCCTTGCATTGACCGAGCATTGCGCTGACGGCGTAGTCACTTGCATCGCACATGATCTCGAATGGAAGACTCCAATTCGGCGGTTGTATGATGGGCGCGGACAGCAGTGCCTTTTTGAGGGTATAGAAGGCTACGAGGCAGACTTTGTCGAAGTTGAATGGGATCTCCTTAGCTAGGAGACTTGTCAGAAGCCTGGCAATATGGGAGAAATCCTTGATGAACATCCTATAGAAGCCAGCATGACCTAGAAAACTCTGATCTCCCTTGACATTTGTCGGGGGTGGTAACTGCTCGATGACTTCGATCTTGGCTCGATCCACTTCTATCCCTTTTTCTGACACTTTATGTCCAAGGACAATTCCTTCTCTGACCATAAAATGGTACTTCTCAAGGCAATCTTCGAAGCTCTTGCCATAGAGTGAGAAATCATCCATGAAGACTTCCATGATGTTCTCATCAGATCAGAGAATATCGCCATCATACACCGTTGGAATGAAGCAGGTGCGTTGCAAAGACCAAATGACATTCGCCTGTAAGCGAACATGCCGTAGGGGTAGGTGAAGGTAGTCTTACTCTGGTCATCAGGGTGAATAGGAATCTGATGATAACCAGAATATCCATCGAGGGAGTAGAAGAATGAGTGCTTGGCCAGCCATTCAAGCATTTCGTCGATGAAGAGAAGGGGGAAGTGATCCTTCCGGGTAGCCTTGTTTAACATCCGGTAATCGATGCACATCCTCCATCCAGTAACTGTCCTCTGAGGTATGAGCTCATTTCTCTCATTTTGGACTACTGTCATGCCCCTCTTCTTTGGGACTACTTGAACTGGACTGACCCACTCACTGTCTTGCACAGGGTAGATGATGCCCGCGTGCGGTAGCTTCAGAACCTCTTTCTTGACTACCTCCCTCATTGCATCATTTAGTCATCTCTAATGTTCTCTGGATGGCTTATGGTCTGGTTCCATAGGGATGCGATGGGTGCATAGATTGGGGCTGATCCCCTTCAGGTCTTGCAGAGAGTACCCAATGACAGATCTGTACTTATCCAGGACCGTTAAGAGCCGCCGAGTTTCACTCTCTGTCAGCTTATCACTGATGACAACTGACGTGGCACGATTTTTGTGTTGGAATGTGTACTTTAACCCAGAAGGCAGCGGCTTCAACTCAGGTAGTGAAGGTTGCGGTTTCTCCTCTACACTGAGCTTACTCTGGCCGTCCGGTTCTGTTTCCTGGGTAAAGTGTATGACATCATCTTCAATAATGGGCTAAGTGATCCCTTCTTGAATGATCTTCATTGATTCCTCCACTGGGTCTTTCTCCGGCCTAGCTTCGGCAAATGTGTTGCACGAACACACTAGGCTGATCGGGATGAAATCTTTGCCAACCTTAACCTTGAGCCGTGCTCGGTCTCTTTTTTTGTTGACAAGTGGCTCTATTGGCTGTCCAATCAAGACGAACTCTTCACCTTCTAGGATATCGAAGATATGGACGTCCAGGAACACCTTGTTGATCCCCATGCGAACGGGAATAACTCGGTAGATGCCTAGCCATTCCATGATCTGGCCGTCGATCCACTTCAGATGCTTACGCAAGAAAGCCATGGGTCCTTCTGGTGCTATGTGACGTGCCATGGCATTGGACATCACATTCACCCCGACTTTCGGGTCGTAAGGAACTTCTCATTGGACAGTGTCCCCAATAGCACAGAGGAGCACTTTGAAATCTTCGTAGAGTCGTATAATGCTGCTACTTGATTCGGCTTCCTCTGTCCATTCCTTGCTCATGACCGCAGTAAGGCCCTCAATCTGCGGGGTGGCTTCCGAAACGAACGCCTCAGATCCTGAGCACTTACACCCGTGTTCTTTGGGCAACTTTGTTGAATTGCCCAACTCCATATACTCTTCTTCTGTGAAGAGATCAGGGATGAACTTAGGCATATCTTCGATGAGCGGCTCTGAATCGAAGGCCTTGGGTGGTTTGGTGATTTTCTCTATGTATGGTGGAGGTGGATAGGATGCAGCTTCTCTCTGGGCTGATCACATGGTTTGGGTAACTCATCAAAGACTCCCGTGTACTGAGGACTGTTAAGGACTCTTTCCAGAATTTCCTTTGCCTCAGACACTATCTTGTAGATGATCGATCCCTCGGAGACGCTATCCAGAAACTGTGCACTCTCCGGCTTCAACCCTTGAACGAAGTGAACATTTCCTCTGGAACGTTGTGTGGTGGACCAGAGGTGGCTAAATGCAAGAATTTTGCCCAGGCTACTCCAAGTGACTCATCGCCTTGCCGGAATGACAAAAGTTGGAGGCGATGCGGTATCACTTTGGAGACAGGATAGAAGAACAGACTAAACTTGTCCTTCAATGCAATCCAATCTCCTCCAACTCTCCCTGCTCTCCGGTGGTACCAACTCTTGGCTGCTCCCGTCAGAGAGAACAGAAATAGCTTCCACCGTAGTGTGTGTTGAGACATACTGGGTATAATGAGGAGAGAACAATTCTCCTCAAAATCCTACAGGTGAGCATAGGGGCACTTGTCCTTTCTACCGGAAAAGGACTGAGCTCAAACCATGGCTACAAAATTGGGACGGATCTCGTAGCCATTAGTTAATATGGGGTGGAAAGATGGTGGCGGTTCCAAGTACTCGCGGTACGGACCTGCCGGATAACTAGGAGCGAACTCCATGGGGTAGATGGTATGGGCGGAAAGGTGTACGGCTGAAAAAGCTCTAAACTAGTATTGCTACCGTTCCCCGGCAACGGCGCCAGAAAGCTTGTTGGCACTCCTTAGCCTTTAGGAACTGATCCGCAAGCGCACGGATACCGATGTAGCTTTCACCTGGAGTTTACCTGGGATATCGAATCCAAGTAACAGCAGACGCAACCAATCCTAGAACTATTCAACCGGACCCAACTAGATAGAGGAGGTAAGAGGGTAGAGGGCTTAACTTTAGTTAGCCAACTCGTTACCCAGATAACTAGAAGCCATACTAACTTGATCTGCTTCAGCGGCTGGGGTGGAAGAACCACAGACTGAGGGAGAAATGGGGGATCCAACTCGGCCAACGATCTACTGCTATGAAAACACCCGAACGTGGTGGACTACAAGGGACGGACAGGGCTGTCACCACCTGCCGCCTACCACATCAGTTCCGTGGGGTCGAACACAACCCAAGATAACTATCAAACCTAAGCACCACACTTCAACTATCCAGCTACTGACTTCCGCCTCACGTTAAGGCAAGAAGAAACTCCAAATGGCCAGGCCTGCTGAACCACCCAGACAAGGGATCCCATAGATCAAAGAAGTAAACTAACTAGGTACTGAAAGTAAAGAGAAGAACTAGCGAGACACTGAATATAAACGAGGAACTTACTTTGATAATATTCCCCTAAGGTGGATACAAAGTGGAGAAGGACCACAAGAAAACCCTAGCTTTTTTCCTAGCTCGGCACTTGCACAAGCTCTCACTTCACACTCTCCCTATTCTACACTCGAACTGAAGCTACTAAGAATCTCACTTCTCTCTTGGATGGTGTGTCTTACAAATGAGAAATGGAGCTCTATTTATAGCAGCTAGAGGTCGATAACCGGTGAAAGGCGTCAAGACCACGCGACCATGGCGGTTGCTTAACTTCCACACGAAGGCTGGACACCTGAGGATGACATGTGGGGCCGGCTGGCCTCCCCTAGGTCGGCCAGCCTGGGGATGGTGCCACTTGGCATTGCCTTTCGCGTGGACATCCCTGATCGCTTTCTAAGGTCGGTAACTGTTGCTTTTTAGTTAAGCAACGGTTTTGGACATGCATATGGGCCCTTTGATCCGTGTGTGGAGCCTTTCGGGTCCTCGGATCAAACCGACTTCAAGTGCATGATTCCTGATCCTCTTGGGTGTGTTTCTTGACTCCTAGATCAATGGCGTGGCCAGAGGAGGCACAGCCAGGCCGACTGGCCTAGGGTAGGCCAGCCGGCCTGGGATTTCTCTCATTTCGGCCCAATTTTGCACACTAAGTTCCTGAAATGATAAATGCAACAAAACTTGTGGAACTTGTTAGTGTGGTTAGTTTTAACTCAGTTTTGACTTGTAAACCATGAAAACCGGAGAAATGTTGGCGGTAAAAAGCATCAAAATCGACCGCCAACACTACCCTCATCATCATCAATGAAAATTATGACGGCCCTTCATTTCCTGGCACTCACGCGTTTCTACCTAGGTATGTTGGTCAAAGGGTCATCACCAGCAGCACATGAAGTGGTTAGGGCGGCACCTTTGCTGAACGCTTCCTGCGGTTCTATCTTGATAATATCATCATCAGTTGGAGTCTCTTCATCCTCAGAATTGGAGATAAGCTCTTGAGGCTTCAGATACGCACTGAGCGTCATGTGGTCTGGCCTTGTCATCTCAAGCAATGGAGGTGAGCTCCGATACACATTCACATGCCCCTTACAGATCAACAAGATCATCAGAAAACAACCACCAACATCAACAAAACTAGTCGAGTGTTTTGGATACTTACTTCCTTGGGCGCATTCCTGGCGGAGAATAGCTGGGGGACGTACGGCACGGCCACCACATCTAGCAGCACTTTTTGAGTATGCATCAGCACTTCGCTTGCCGCTAGCTCTTCTGCACACATACGGGAGGGATCTTCAGGTCCAAGGTAGTCGAAACCAAAGCGACCCTCTTCTGGAAATGCAGTGCTCGATTTCCGACACACCTGTCACCCCCATCAACTTCAACGCCTCTATCATCTTTAGCAATTCATTAACCTAGTCCATGTCTCCGCAGTTGAGATCTTTCTTTCACTCGGCGCGCGGAACGGGCACTTTCCTAGTCAAAGGAGGACGAGATGGCTTATGATTTCCAATATAAAACCAATGTTCCTTCCATCTCGAGACACTGCTATGGAATTGATATTGGAGATATTTATCTTTCAGTTTTAGTTTCAGCTGGATCCCAGCACCCCCAACTACACAAGTATGGTTGTATGATGGCTAGGGTTTCACGCGGAAACGATACTGGAAAAGATTCCAGTGGGGTTCAGTCCCAAGGAAGGCCATACAAAGATGAGTAAAAATAGCAAGATGCGCGATGGAATTGGGATTCAGATGATGGAGCTCTAACCCATAGGTGTAAAGAAGGCCACCAAGAAAATTGGAAGTAGGGAGGGCCAATCCCCTTTTGATAAAACTAGTGAAAAGAACAACTCCATCTACTTCTGGAGTAGGAAAAAGCTCACCAATAGTAGGACGCCACTGAATGACATCCTGGCCATGAAGAAGACCTTGGGAAACAAGATTAAGGAAATCATGCCTCGAGCATTTACTTTTGGACCAGTCCGCAGATGCAACTTGGGTCTGACTCGCTTTGTCGCCACCCTTCGCAGTAGATTTCTTGTGACCCATTCTTGACTGCACGAGTCTCTTCACTCGCATATGCTCAGGGGCTCAAGAAAGGGAATGAGCGCGCACAGATTTGGTGGAACAAAATATGAGGAGGCAATGACTAACTGATGTAGATCTGAAAATGGTGGCGGCTGGGAAGCAGAGGAAGCAGAAGAAGGTGAATGGCCAAGGCAGTATGCAATTGAAAGTGAAAGCATGAAAAAACCCTAAGTCATTGCGGGGTTATATAGATGAACCTAGTGAACCCAAGGTTACTGTGCAGAAGTGGAATAGCTATCTTCGGTAAAAGATTTGTTTCATGTGGTAAATGGGGAATTTTTGGAAAGTTATCGATTTAAGTCGCCTTTTCCGGGATCTCTTTCTGGAAAAGTGGCATTTAATGAATTTCTTTACAAATCATTCTTGCAAACCATCAAGACAAGTTCTGGATTTATGCCATGACTTTTGATCCTTTTTTCCAAAATCTGGGAATTTGGATTAAAGGCTCGGGGGCTGTTGGACACGTGTCATCAAGAGATTAATTTTCGAAAATCCTCGGAAGATAAGGAAAGAACATTCAAGACAGATTTTGACCCTCTGTCTGATTCTTCAATTCAACCTAAGGCTTGGGGGCTACTCCATATGGAGTGCGAGCTCTTCGCACTCCATATAAAAGAAGACTTGAAAGACTACTTGGGCCTTGAGCACCTCATAGCCTCGATGCAGCTAAGAAAAGTACTCGAAGACACCTTCAAAGATGGAGTTCAAGAAAAAGTACTCGAAGACGCCTTTAGAAGTACTCGAAGCCTGCAGTACTCGACTACGAAGAGCTCGGAGGCTTGTCAGACCCGGGTCTACGGGACTGTTGACATCATGTAGATTTCCTAGGACAAGGGATGGGGCATGGCCTACTCCCTACGTCGGATGTAACTACTTGTACGGTGTTAGGACTAGTCGATATAAGGAAACTACCCGAGTTGTACTCGGTTAGGCTTCGTGCGCAAGTATCAGGCTAGAATTTCCATGTAACCCTATCCCCCCAGACTATACAAAGGCGGCCAGGGACCCCCTCGAAACATACCAATACCTCATCAAACCCTAAGATAATACAATCCACCACACGGGACGTAGGGTATTACGTACTCTCTCAGCGGCCCGAACCTATCTAAACATTGTGTTCCTTGCACCTTCGAGTTCCTGATCTCGGCGACACCCTACCTACAATCTACCACCTCAGGGGGCTTGGCAGTAAAACACCGACACTTAGATTATGCATGCTCTTATTGACTTCAAAGTCTGGTCCAATGGCGGAGATGATATAGATTTTTAAGATTTACTTATATTTTAATAATTATAACAGTCAACTTTATTAGGAAACATAACAGATCTGATGGCTATTGTTGTTTTGAATATTAGAGTCCATTGAATTGATAGACAATGTTTTTGTTTTATCAGAATTTCTTTGAGTCATCTCTCGTTAATAGCATGTCACCTAAAAATTAATGTGTGGAGACTCTAAAAGTTTTCTCCTCTTTTAGTAATAGTATGATTGAGTAAGAAGAATGGACACAGGGAAGCAATAGGACCATTCCAGCATTGCAGTATAAGAAAAATAACGCCATTAGACCATTATTGTGATTTAAGTGATTGAGTGACAATATAGTCATTGTGACTAACATACTTGTGAGCGCACATTTATGGACTTTTTTGTCCGATGGGTGAAGTCCAAATCATAACAAGACCGTCCAAAATAAATGATCCAAAACATAGCATGTGCAAGTCATAATAAAATTCTAGAGATAGAATAATTTTAGGGCATCCAAATAATAGCAAATCATGTCCAAAGTATCGGATGATCCGATGGCCTCAAGATTACAAACAACAGATCAATGCTCTACCCAGGAAGCAAAGACTCAATTAGTACCACATGATCCGGCTCTTCGCAGTAGCATCCAGAAGCCTTAAGGGAGATTTTTCATAAAAAAGTGGTCTGGTACGATACCCAGGTTAGAGGCAGCGGACTATGTACTAGAACATTACTTAGAGGGTATGTTTCAGTCCAGAAGATTTTGTAATTAAGAAATTGTTTCAGCCACGTATGAACCGATTGGGTACTATATAGCAAGCAACGGATCAAGCATTGGATCAATGACGCAAGCAAAAAGGCTTTGAGCAAAGGGCGCCATGGCTGCGTGGCTGAAAGGGGGTACCGGATGAACCCATACCTGCCATGATAGTGCATCGGTTCATCCGGTGCTACTACACTTTTCATAGTCCATTTTATGAAGTTGTTGGACTATTTATACCCCATCTACTTGCCCATTTGGGGTTGCTAGAGTCTACAGAAAGCTCATACACACTGAGCCATCATGGTGCTAAGTGATAATATCCAAGGCTTTAGCACATGCTTATAGGGTGTTAATCCTACGTTATGCCTATAGAGAAGGACCGAGGAAGGTGTTGCTAAATTGTAAGCTTGGTACACCGGCCCTTTAGAGTCTTAATATCTTGTTAGTAAGTTATCGACCCTCCAGCTTGGTGTGAAGCAGCGATGATGACCGTGTACGAGGAATGAGGAGACCCCTTTCTTGGTAGAGAAGCTTTGTAGTGAATGAAAGGAATCAGTGCTCGTAATGTAAGAGAAGGAGGGGGTGAATTAGGCACTTTCTAAAACCTTAACCTATGACTCAACTTGATTGCACGAAACATAAACTAGAACATGCTATCTTAATGCGCAACTAGGGTTCTTCCAGTGACAAAACCTCATCCCAAAGAGTTTTGCAACCTACAGCCAATCCTATCAAGATACTACTATATGAAAGTAAAGGCACAAAAGTTGCAATATGAAATGCGGAAGCTTAAAGATGGGGATGAGGGGAAGCAAACTCTTAACACACGGATTTATCCCGTGGTATTGGTAGGCACTAAGTCACCCCTAGTCCACGTTGTTGAAGCACTCACTAAGAGTATTGCTTCCTAGTCACCAAGTCTCTTCCGGGACTCTTT
The DNA here is from genome assembly GCA_032594955.1 of Panicum miliaceum. Lineage (NCBI taxonomy): Eukaryota > Viridiplantae > Streptophyta > Magnoliopsida > Poales > Poaceae > Panicum > Panicum miliaceum. The sequence continues at coordinate 41,554,488 of CM064056.1, read as the reverse complement.
TTGACTCGACACGAAGGCTTAGCCACCAAGGCTCTCGCCATGTTTGTGGTCACCTTGTTGTCATCTCTACTAAGGAGCTTCTCCATGAAAGAACGGGGTCTCCACATCCCCCACACAAAGTCATTGTCGCCGCTGCACGCCAAGCCGGAGGGTCGATGTCTTGCCGGCGAGCCACCAGGACTCCAAGGGGCTAACACACAAAGGTACAAGCTTGAGGTTCACTCAAGAACCAGCACATGGTCACAACACCTTGCTCCCACACTCTCTAGAGCTAGCCTAGCACTACACCTCACAGAGCTTGTGCTAAATATAAGGATTTGATACATAAGCTCTTTGGTTGGCTTGGAGAACTTCCGCAGAGTTTATGTAGCTTCTCATGAACTCCAGCATCCTCAAATGACCTGGGGTGAGGCCTTATATATGCTAGAGATCCACTCCAAGCCATTACAAGTTTTTCAGCCAAAAAGCTAAAGAATCAGTTAAACCAGTCAAGGATTTGATACACCAGGACTCCAAGGGGCCAACACACAAAGGTACAAGCTTGAGGTTCACTCAAGAACCAGCACATGGTCACAACACCTTGCTCCCACACTCTCTCTAGAGCTAGCCTAGCACTACACCTCACAGAGCTTGTGCTAAATATAAGGATTTGACACATAAGCTCTTTGGTTGGCTTGGAGAACTTCAGCAGAGTTTATGTAGCTTCTCATGAACTCCAGCATCCTCAAATGACCTGGGGTGAGGCCTTATATATGCTAGAGATCTACTCCTAGCCATTACAAGCTTTCCAGCCAAAAAGCTTAAAGAGTCAGTTAAACCAGTCGTGATTGTCAGTTTAACCGGTCACTCTGTGTTTACATGATAGCTGTTGACCTTCAACGTCTTCTCCCACTGACGTCATTGCACCGACGGTACCGACGCATTGCACCGATGGGTGTCCGTTCATCCGGTGCTGAAGACTTTGCTTCCCAAGCCCTTCTGTTGCTTGATATGCTCTGTGAGTAATCACAGCATGATTGCACCAACACCTTCATTTGCACCCGTCGGTTTAACCGGTGCCACTGTGATTTCATTGCTTGATCGCCATGTCATTTTCCCATTGCACCGACGCCTTCCTTTGTAAGGAATATGGTCCCATTTAGGCCATATTTATTGTGATTTTGGTGATTGAGTGACAACATGATCTTTGGGACTAACATGTTGTCAAGTAAATATCATTAGATCCTTAGGATGAAGTGTCAAGACCCAGCAAAGCAAAGAAACCAAGAAAGAACTCAAAGAGAGATTGAATTGGATGAGTTCAGCGGGAAACAATAGGGTCGAATGAATCGACGCCCTACATAGAGCAAGCGTCAGTGCATTGTCTATGAATTGAAGGTCAATGACAGTTGCACCGGTTAAACCGAAGGTGAAAAGTGAAGCATTGGTGCATACATATGTACATTACTTAGTACCGCTACAAAAGGGTTTGATGTCAAGTCTTCAAAACTGGATGAACCGACACATGATCGCATGAAGTGTCGATTGAACCAACGGTGCAAATACAAGCGTCGGTTCATTTTTTCTAGTATTACTCAGTACCATATTGACGCTGCAGAAGGGAAGTCCTTCGGGACCGGTTGAACCGACGATGCAAGAAAGAGCATCGGTGCAAGCGTCGCTGGACTGACGTCAATAGAAGAGAGACGTGTGTTGGTATTTCTTAACTCTCACAGAATAATCCGCAAGCGTACGGAGATACTGCTGTAGCACTTCACCCGCGAGTATTCAAGGGTATCGTATTTTCCATGAGGAACGGAGGTACTAGCCTTCTAACTAGTTCATCTGCCAAGGACCTCTGGTTATTAGCTCTACTCCAACCCCGGACGTGGGGGAATGCACTAACAACGAAGCAACTTCGTAGTGGATGGACAAAGCTGTCACCACCTGCCGTCTACCTTGCAATACCGTCGGGCTCGCAGCATAAAAAGATAATCTAGAGCCTGGACACCACGTCTACGCTATCGACTACTGCTCTACCGCCGATCAGTGTTACCCGTCTTTATCAAGGGCCCTCTACCAGAGCATCCGTTACAAGAACGTTCGATAATCTCGTAAGCAAATAAAGAATAAAACTTACTTAACTAAGATACTCACCACAATAGGAGATCACGAATACTTACTTAGAAAGGAAGCATATGTCGAGATACAAGCTGGAGAAGAGCGCTGATAGGCCGGCACCCCTCCGAACTACCCCTCACTCTCTCCCAATTTTTCTAAGCACTACGGAGGTAGGGCTTCGCCTTGGAGTGGAGCTTTGCTCTTCTTGTTGTGTGTTTAATGGGCGCTCTCCTCCTTATATAGCCCTCCAAGGGTGGATCCTTGGGTGAACTTCCGAGATGGTACCATTTGGGGCTGTTGTGGGCAGTGCAGTGGGAGTCTGCGGGCGAAAGATGGACTTGTTTGGGCCCAGTAGGGGGTCGGCCAACACCAACTGGCAGCCCCTCAGGCCTGGCTTCCTCTGGACAACTTATAGGTGGGCCATGGTGTTGATCCTTTGTGTTCCCCAGAAGTTTTGTTGGTTTGGTACATCATTTGGCCCTTGGATCCTTGTGTCTGCCTCTGAGTTTGTTAGAAGTGTGTTTTCTCTTGGACTTGGGGGTTGAATTACTTTGGATTGTGGCCCTCCAATTCTTGTGCCCTCATACAATACTTTGAAGTGTACTTTTACCTTTGTTTAAGCACCATTTTCCTCCATATGCAGACATGGTTTCGTGAAAACAGTGATTCACCAAAACTTGTGGAAATGATTAGTATTAAACTCCTATCTCTAGTTTGGTGTTAGTTTTGACACTGTTCTTTGCAAGAGTTGATAGTTAGATATGGTACTTAAGGACCGTCAACAACACCCCCATACTTAGTCCTTTGCTCGTCTTTGAGTAAAGGTTTGAGGACTAAGGTAGTCCATCTCCTCAACTAGTTTGATACCTGCATACAAGTTATTCCAAGCCTCACCTTTACTTATAAACTTTAAAGTGTCTACCATGCCATCTTGGGTAATTGAGGAATGGAACGGATTAGAGTCAGGTCCACCTTACTTCACCTGCTCAGATAACTTGGATTTTTTGAAAAAATTTCAAAATAAACATAGACTTGCTCCACGAGTGATTCTCTCATATCGCTCAATGTGTTTGGTTCCTCACCAAGGCGTTGTTTTGCCTCTTTTCATCCTACTTCTAATAAGGATTTTGTGGAGTTTAAGGCATGGAATGAAAAGGAGGCATACTTGCATTGCATATGTTGCAAAGTCAAAAACCGGACCTATGGAGATGCGAATCATACACTTTGATCAAGATGTGCATGTGTGTGGAACTGTGGATATTTTTGGGTGATGGTGTATAAACTCATTTTTCATGAACCAATTTTCTCCTTCCTTTTCTTTCTTTTGGGATATGGGCTATCATCATTTCTTTTTTTTTTTACATGCCTTGTGAGCATGTGGCATACCTTCTTTGGGTATGCATCTTTTCTTTTTTTTCTCGCTCCTCTTTTTTTCTTTTTATTTCATCCTGCTTTTTTGAGCATGTACCTTGTTTCTTTTTGCATAGCCCATATCCTTTTTATCGTGATAGGGACATTGGAGAGAATTGTCATGGCCTGATATAGAGTTTTTATTTCGTGGAATGAAATGGATGGATGGGTGGAGTATTTTGGCGCAACTTCCAATGTAGAAGTCAGCATGTATGAGCGGAGTGTACGTGATCTAGATTATGAGAGTATGAACAGATTCTTACAAGGTTCACAAACAATTTGACAAAGCTCAATGCAAAATCAAGTAGCATATGCGTAAGGTTTTTTTAAAAAAATCAACATATGGCTTTGGTAGGAATTTAGCATCACTGAGGACTCAATTTATTTTTTTGAATTTTTGAAAGATAAAGTCCCAAGTACTTTGCAGAGAGGAGCAAGGTTGCTTTCATCATACCATATCGCATCCATCAACTACTTAGATGACATGCTTTTCCTATGATAGATTTTTTATAAGTAATAGGAATATGAGCAAGGAATAAAGAATATGCAAGCCAACCATGGAAAAGGCATGTTCAACATGAGGAGATTGGCAAGGTCCATTTTGTTTAATTTTAGTGTTCGAAATGAAATTTGTTTAAACTCAAGCATTAGGGAGCTTGAGGGTACTGTTGCGCAAACCATCGTTGAAGACGAAGAAGAGGAAGCTGAGGGGAGTCAGAGGCGGTTTGGTTAAACCAACGGTTCAGCCATCCCTCTCTAGATCCCATGTGTCCTATTCTTCAATGTGTTGGACCGTTTGATGTTGCACAACATGTTGGGGGAGACCTCGAATGAATGGTCATTGAGCTTGAGAGCTCTCCCCAACACTTATTATTGTTCCTATTTTTATTTGACAAAGGAAAGAAAGGTGGAAACAAAAACTCTACCGGTTTGAATACCGGGGAGCTCAAATCTTTTATTGAAACCAATTTTTGTTTTTTTGGGTGTATGAAATGTTAAAGCGCCTAACTTTCCTTTTATTTATTATTTATTTATTTCTATATTTTATATATATTTTTTCATTATGGCAAGAAGGCATGATGGGTAACTTAGCAGGGTGGAGACATGGATCGAGGATGCTCGAGGTCTTTGGGATACTGAACTTACGGATCTCTCCAAGCATAGAACAAAATGCAAAGTTAAGATAAACGAAACAAAGTCTTGCATATTCTCTTCTTGGTTCCTCTGGAATTTTTCTTTTTGTAGAAGCAAGGAGCATTTGTAGTGGTATTGGAGTGATTGTACATTGCTCCTTGGTTGCCATCTTATTCCTTGCAAGAAGTTAGTGGACAACGAATGCTCGAGAGAATTTTGAAAAGATTTTACTTTTGCCTCGATATTGTTGCTCACATCCATGCTTAAAAAAAATCAAGTTCAAAGATTCAATCAACATGGATCCCAAATTGCTTGCCATTATTTTATTTATATTTTTTGAGAGATATTATTTTATTTTAAAAATATTTGTTTTATTATTGTTCACCAAATTTTTATCTCTTCAGCATAACTTAAACAAGGCCAAGATAAAAACTGCATGTACACAACAAAGGGGTGTTTCACAATATACTCATAGTGAACCTCGAGAGGTGATCTGTGCCTCTCTTGCATGTCGTGCAACCTTTGTTGAAGTGCGTCCCGGGCCTTGGTTTATCTCCCATACGACATGAACTTGAGGACTTACCCATTAATTTTGAAAATTCTCCTGCAGGGGTTAGTCCATAAAAGATATGCATCCATTGTTTATGAAACTAATAAATCTAAAGCTCATTAACCAAAATTTGACACCATGTCTAGTTTTGATTAAAGGAGGCCATTTTAACCTAACCACCATGCTTAATTTAAAAAGCCTATGGAAGCATTCTGCAGATACATCCAAACCAGAGCATACAAACGCAAACAAAGGAAGCATGATTTTGCATGATTAAGCTCAGTTCATATGGAGATAAAAGTGAGCAAGGGATTGGTGAATGTTACCTTCATATACCTGAGTATTCGTACCAGCAGCGTATGAGGATGGATGATCTAAAATTGTTCCAGCGGTGGCCTGGTCACATATGATGGTCGACTGTTCCTCTGTCTCGGTGTGGACTGTAGCGGAGGTGGGCACTATGATCACAATAACTCGGGCGAGTGGTGCTTATGCCTCTTGTGTGGAAGCCATGTTCTTTAAAGGCATGAACCGTTGACACAATGCTTTATGATTGGAGACGCTAGTACGTCTCCTTTCATGCATGAGAGCAAGTGCCAATAGGAGTGAAGCAGCAAATGCCTAGAAAGGAAGAGGAGCATTCCTCTTGCATGTACGTGTGTACGGGCTGCTCGAGCAAAGGTAAGCAAAGCTGGGAATGGGTGAGGATTTGCTAGCGTAAGAAAGAGCAAGGCAGGGTGGAACTAGGCGACAAAATGATATCGATCAGGGTGCAATGCCATGGCGTGGAGGTACGGGTAAAGTCGCCTCTGATCCATGAGGAGCATGCTGGCTCGCTCTCACTCTCATCTCGTTCCTATTTTTCTTTTCAAGATTCTTTTTGTCTCTTTATTCTCTCTTTCTTTTTTTAATTTATCATTTTTTCTCTTTCTTTCTTTTTTCATCTCTCTTTTTTTCTTTTTTTTTCATATGTCTCTCTTTTTAACTTACCTCTTCTCTTTTTTTCATTCCCTTTTTTTATCTCTTTTTTTATCTTCCCTCTTCTTTTTTTTCTTTTTTTTCATAAGCAAGCCAGAGATGACATCTTCTTTAAACCAGGATTCCTCTTGGGATGATTGGAACTCACAGCGAGTTGCTCACTGATATCCCCCACACTTTAACTCTTGCGTGTCGGGACACCAAGAGTCAAGTGTGCGGTGTCGGTGTTTCCTTCGGAGTCTGTTCAATCACTAAAGAGGATCGAGTGCATAGCTGGTGTAGCTCCCATGTTCTCAGGCCTTGCATGCTCCTTGTTCTTTTCAATCTCAACCTAAAATGGTTAGCAACCAAAAATACCCGAAGGTGCATACTATCCTAAGAACATGTTCTTGCTTTTATTGAAAGAGAGGAAGCTTTATTGGAAAGAGAAATGAAAGTGCGGGCAATCTCCCGGCAGTGCTTCGTTTATGGTCACAAGCTTGACTGTGGGGGAATTCATCTTGCAGCCATCAATGGTGATGTAGTTCTCTGCCGCACCACCATTTATTGATCCAAGCTGCAAGGTTAGTGCCACAATGTGCCCATGAAATCTACAATGCTTGTGATAAACATATGCGTCCACAACCATCCTTCAAAACATGTTGCTAGGGAGGACTTTAGGATGGTTGTAGTCCTCGGGTTTCAAAACATGTTGCTAGGGAGGACTTTAGGATGGTTGTAGTCCTCGTGTAAGCTCAGGGCACAAAGTGTGGCTAACTCTAGAAAGGCATTGTGCGATCATTGTTCTTGAGGTGCTTCAAGAGTGAGGTTCCCATGCTCATCTAGGGAATCCTTTTCTTCGGATTCTAGAGTCAGTTCCTCACAAATCTCCGTTGTCCATGAGTTCTCTATCTCAAGAGAGTCATCGTGGTGGACCGATGTTGATTCTCGATCATGGTCGAAAACAACAAAGAGGCCAATAGGAAGAGGCTCAAACTTGATGGAGAGTGGTGATGGTCATTCATTCATAGGAAGGTCTTCCGAGTCTTCTTCATTGAGGACAGAGGGTTCTGAACCCTTGAGTAAAGTTGGCTTAGATGACATGAACGGAGATACACGCATCATAGTCTCGAGCGGGTTTTGCTTAGGATGAGGCTTAGCCATAGGATTTTCCAAGGAAGAGGTGGCAAAAGTGGTTTTCTTATGTTTTTTGTCTAGGCTCCCTTGAGATGTACAAAAAAGGTCTACTGACGGGAAGCCTAGCAAAAGACCGAACTCGATGATAGGAAAGATATGGACATCTAGGTGCACCTCGGTTCCATCTATGAAGATTGGCATGACTGTTGCGATCCCACGACATTCAAAGATAAGTCCAGAAGGACCTATGAAAAGTCTGTTGGTCAAGGAAAGAGGAATGTCACCCAAGAGAGTTACTGCTAGAAATTGGGGCATGATACTAGCCTCGACAGTGGGGTCATGAAGGGCTTCTATGACATTTCCCTTTATAGAACAAGATATGGTCGTGGAAGGAGAACGAATCTGAATTTCTTCAGATTAGCGCTTTACTTCCATTAACAATTCTTTTGGTGGTTCCTTTTTAGGGAGAGCCTTCTCAGGAAGATTGGAAGAATGAGATAGAGAAGGTGTCGTAGCCTTTTCGTGCCAAGAGTGGTTTGAGGTGTTTCCAAAATCATCGAATTCGATAGGGAATTCTGAAGGATAGAGTACTACACCTTCCTCCGGTGCTCGAGGTTTGAGTGAGGGCTCAACAGACGAATCTATGGATGGAGAAGGCATGGGGTTGGATTCGGCTGATGAGAGGCTCTCATGGTGCAACTTGGACTCCTGCTGGGGCTCGCAAGGATAGGCGAGAAAAGAAAAGTTTCCTAAGATGTGATCTAGGATCTTCATTCCTTCCGTTGGAGTTTTATGTGCAAATGAACCTCCAGTGATAATGTCGAGATGTGGAGTCCATGTCTAAACCCGTGTAAAAGATGTGCAAGGCTATATCACCGGGTAAAGAGAAGTCCGAGCTTGATGCTAAAACGGTTTTGAATCTCGCCCACGCTGCACTTATGGACTCCTTCTCTAATTGTTCAAATGCGGGAATGTCACTCCGTGGAAAAGGTGCGGGGATAAAGGAGGGAACGAGTGACAAAAGTCATCCCAGAGCTTTCCCCAATCACCATTCACTCTTCCCACGTTGTGGGCGTACCATTGCTCCTCCCTCTCTGTGAGAGAGAAAGGAAACAACTTTCACCTCAAGGTTTCCTGTGTTATGCCTGGAATAACCAGACACGAACATAGTTCCTCGAATTCTCGCAGATGATTGTCAGGATCTTCATCTTCGGCTCCGGAGAAGGGTTGTTCCCAAACCAAGGCAATATGATAAGGGCGGAGTTCGAAGCCAGAAGCTGTGGTGGGCTTAAAAGAGGGTTGTGGCTCTAAGAACTCACCCTAAGTGGTTGGAAGGTATGAACAAGTATAACCTTTCATGGATAGTGGGGGTGAAGGTAGAGGTAAAGAAAATCAAAAGATATATATTTTTTAAGAGATATATACAGAGGATAAACTGGGTAGCAGGGGTGAAGGTAGAGGTAAGAAAAAGCAGATAATATGATATTTTTTCATTATAAATATACGAGGACGAACTAGGTTCGAAGGCAATACAGCAACCGTTCCCCGGCAACGGCGCCAGAAATGCTTGTTGGCATTTCTTAGCGTCACCACTAGGAACGGGAGTGTTAGGCCCATCCCCGGCAACGGTGCTAGAAATGCTTATTGGTATTTCTTAACTCTCACAGAATAATCTGCAAGCGTACGGATATACCGCTATAGCACTTCACCCGTGAGTATTCAAGGGTATCGTATTTTCCACAAGGAACGGAGGTACTAGCCTTCTAACTGGTTCATCCAAGGACAAACAAGAGATAGGTTGGCGAGGATAGAGAGGATTCCTATGGTTTTAGAGTTCTTAGAGAAGATAAGCTAAACCTATACTTGCTTACTTTGGGCACTGGTCTGACCTTGGTCTGCCAAGGACCTCGGGTTATTAGCTCTACTCCAAACCTGGACGTGGGGGAATGCACTAACCACGAAGCAGCTTCATAGCAGATGGACAATAGCATGGGGCTCCCAGCATACAAAGGTAATCTTGAGCCTAGACACCACGTCTACGCTGTCGACTACTGCTCTAGCATCGATCAGGGTTACCCATCTTTATCAGGGGCCCTCTACCAGAGCATCCGTTACAAGAACGTATGATGATACCATAAGCAAATAAAGAATAAAACTTACTTAATTAAGAGACTCACCACCATAGGAGATCATGAATACTTACTTAGAAAGGAAGCATCTGTCGAGGTACAAGCTGGAGAAGAGTGCCGACAGGCCGGCGCCCCTCTGAACTACCCCTCACTCTCTCCCTATTTTCTAAGCACTACGGAGGTAGGGCTTCGCCTTGGAGTGGAGCTTTGGCACCCGCTCGGGCCTGGCTTCCTGTGGACAACTTATAGGTGGGCCCTGGTGTCGATCCTTTGTGTTCCCCTGAAGTTTTGTTGGTTTGGTATGTCATTTAGCCCTTGGATCCTTGTGTCTGCCTCTGAGTTTGTTAGAAGTGTGTTTTCTCTTGGACTTGGGGGTTGAATTACTTTGGGTTGTAGCCCTCCTATTCCTGTGCTCTCATACAATGCTTTGAAGTGTACTTTTACCTTTGTTTAAGCACCATTTTCCTCCATATGCAGACATGGTTTCCTGAAAATAGTGATTCACCAAAACTAGTGGAAATGATTAGTATTAAACTCCTATATGTTTAGTGTTAGTTTTGTCACTGTTCTTTGCAAGAGTTGACAGTCAGATATTGCACTTAACGACCGTCAACAGAGTGCTAGGCTAGCTCAAGTTTGAGTGTACGAGAGCAAGGTGTTGTGCCTTGTGTACTGGTTCTTGAGTGAACCACAAGTTGTATCATGGTGTGCCGGCCCCTTGGAGCATTAGTGGCTCATCGGCAAGTCTTCGACCCTCCGGCTTGGTGTGGAGCGGCGACGACGGCTTTATGCAGGGGACGTGGAGACCCCCTTCCTTGGTGGAGAAGCTCCTTAGTGGAAAGCGGGATCAAGGTGATCGTAGTGACTTGACATAGCCTTGGTGGTGAGTCAAGAAGAGTCCCGGAAGACACTTGGTTGCCGGGAAGCAATACTCTTTGTGAGTGCTTCAACAATGTGGAGTACGATTGGCTTTGTGCCTAACCGAACCACAGGATAAATCTTCGTGTCGAGAGTTTGCTTCCCTTCATCCCTACCTTTAAGCTTCCGCATTTCCTATTGCAATCTTGAGTGCCTTTACATTCTTAGTGTAGTATCTTGCTAGGATTGGCTATAGGTTGCAAAACTCTTTTGGGATGAGGGTTTCACACTAGAAGAACCATAGTTGCACAACTAGTTGGTATATTTTAGCTTATGTTTTGTGCAAACTAGATTGAACCGTAGGTTGAAGTTTTAAGTTTGCCTAATTCACCCCCCTCCCATTCTTAGGCTACAAGCATTTATTCCTTACAAGTGGTATCAGAGCTGGGGCTCGCTTCTTTCACAAAGAAATGCCAATTCAATTGGCAAATTGTGAAAACTGGCTCATTGAAATGGTTAGGCTTCACCGCCTAGTGAGTTAGCTCATCGGGGAAGGGATGGATACCCTAGGACCGGATCCACGATTCGATGCCACGGGCTTCAAATGATGAAAGGTTCTAATGCAAGCCTATCTCCAAGCATGGGGTCTAAATGTTTGGAGAGTTGTGAGTGAGGGCATGAAAAACAAGGGTAGCCAAGAAAGATAATATGATATTATTGCAAAAAGTATAATATTATCTTCCCTTAGTGATGATGTATTCAATAGAGTTTTTGCTAGTGAAAATTCCTTTGAGCTATGCAAGGCTATCAATGAGAACCATGAGGGCACAAAGGATGTGGCAAATGAAAGATATCATATTCTCATTGATAATCTTAATAGCTTTAAGGAATTAAATCATGAAGATGCATCATCCATGTACTCACGTTTGAGTGTTCTTGTGAATGAGATTAATTCTCTTGAGGTCAAGAAAATTGAAGAAACGGAACTCATTCGCAAGATCCTTCACTCACTCCGAAGGCCGGACTATGATTTGGTGACCACAATTCTATATGAGAAAGAGCTCTCAACGATGACCCCAAATCAAGTCCTCAATAAGGTGATCGCCCATGATTTTCGCAATGACATCAAGACAAGAGAGCCACCTTCTTCACCAACACATAGCGCTCTTGTATGCAAGCAAGTCAAGATGTTGAAGAAGTTGGCCATCAAAGGAAGCTCAAGTGAGGAAGAAGAAGAGGAAGCAAGCACAAGCTCCTCAAATGATGAAAAAGAAGAGATGAACCCCAAGCTTTTCAAGCAAGACAAGATCATAAACAAAAGCTTGAAGAAAATCAATATGGTGGGGTACATGGTCTTCCTCAAAGATGGGCCACATCACCAACTCACAAAGGTTGAGAAGATCAAGTTCAAGATAGAGAAGAAGCAAAAGAAGAAGGAGAAGAAGCCCAAGCATGAAGCTCTTGTTGCATTTGGAGAATGGGTGAGTGGTGGTGAAGAATCAAGCACAAGTTCAAGTGATGAAGAGTCACCCAAGAAAGTCACCACCGGCTTCAACATTGGCGGATCATCATAAAAAATGTCCTTCATGGCAAAAGGTATGAAAGCGATGTAAGTGATGATGAATCCGACTCTCCTTCCTTTGAAGAACTTCTTGACTTGATTCATGAACAACAAGGAGTCACAAAAAGACAAGGTAAAGAAATTAAACAACTTAATGCTCTTAATGATCTTGATGCTTCACTTGCTACAAATTATGATGATTTGTCGTGCAAATTCAAATTTCTTAGCAAGGAGCATGAAGAGCTCAAACTAAAAATTGAGAGCATTAAGAACGAAACTAATGACTATGAAAATGGAGCAATCTATTCCTTGTGCAATTCCTATCTTCAAAATAGATGCTTCAACCTCTTGCATTGATTTAATTGATGAATCTTGCTCTAATCCTTGCAATGAGAAATGCTTTGATAAAGTTTTTGTAGAAACATGTGATGATCTCATTGCTAAGGAAAATGAAGAGCTTAAGCAAGAAGTAGAAAGGCTCATGAAGGACTTGGCAAGATTGAAGGGCAAGAACATTGTCCAACCTTCTCAAGATAACCGTGAAGACATGGTGAAGAAGCTTGATAAGGGTGCAACCGTGACATGCTTCAATTGCCATCAAGAAGGCCACAAGTCCTACAAGTGTCCTCAACTCAAGAAGAAGCTTCCGGATGAGAAGAACAAGAAAAATGCCACCATCAAGAGTTATCTCATCTACACCAAGCCCAACCGAAGAAACAAGAGCAAGGGCACCACCTATATTATCAAGAAGAAGAACAATGGCATGGTGGTTTCCCATAAGGTTGGGAAGAAGGAATGGAGTTGGAGCCGCTCCATTTGGGTGCCCAAGGAAGTCATCAACAATATGAAGGGGCCTCAGATGGTGTGGGTTCCAAAGGAGATTGGAAGCCCAAGGATTGGCTTTGTGGAATTTGGAGGCTTGGCTAACAAGTGATGAGAAGAATCAAGCCAAGAAGTCAAGCTCACAACTTGGACATTTGTTTCCCAAGTCCCCTATAAGGTAACGGTAGCTAGATTTCAATTCAAGCATCATGTAGCTCCATTACTTTTGCTAGGTTGTATACATGTGTTGCATTTCCTAGTGTTATCTACATATGGTGGGTTGCTTGTGTCTTGCTCTAACCCATGAGCAACCTACATGGTTTGATAAGTGTGTAGAAAGACTACACGTTGTTCGCTTTCATGGTACATGGACTTCATGAGGTATGTGTTTCATTTGGGTATCATCAACACAAGCTACAGAGTAAGCTTCCCATTGTTGTCAATAACAATGTGCATACATTTGATTGGTGATTCAAACACTAAATGCACACATTTAGGGGGAGCTCATCCTATGGTTTGTGATTTTGGAGACTAACAATTTTGTAAGCTCATCTTATGTAGTCTCAATGGCGTCTCGGTGAAAACCACACTTAGAGAAAGTTATTCACTCTCAATGTGAACTAACAACTCTATGAGTGTGATTAGAGTAATTATTGTGCTTTCATGCATATTGAGTCATGCTCTATCGAACTTAAATTTCCATGTCTAAGCTCATAGGCTATGTGCTCATACATTAGATCACCTTGGTGTACCGAGTGCCCAACTCCCATCTACTTTGAAGTAGTACTTTCAAATGATACACTCAAGGTAACTAACAATCCAGGAAGGTATGCTAGGTTTAAACTCTTTCAATTGGTTTTATTGTCAAATCCTTATTCTTTAAAGTTACCTCCATGCATGATATGATCTAAGCTATCCTACTCATTTCTTCAAGTGGTGCATATGATTTTCACTTTATCTTGTTGTGCACACACATTTATGGAAAGCTTAGCTCATGTCATGCTAGTTTCATGATTTTGTGATCCACCTTAATGAGCTTCAAAATGGTATCTTCATTGATATCATCATTTTGGGTCATGATTCATGGAACTAACTCCCTAGGTTACTAACTTTTCCCATGAGCTACATTGCTTTGCTAGATCCTTTTAGGTGTGTTAAACACCTTTTTAGGTGATTTGATTCCAAAGGGGAGAGATGTCAAAGCAAGCAAGCATTGTGTGAAGGTGAAAGGGGGAGAAATGGTGAATCAAGGCACACATGCTTGGAAAAATGGAATCAAGGCAAATATTGTCACACCCGGTTTAAGGACAAAACCGAATGCATAACTATATGTATGCCAGGATCAAGTTCCATACATATAGTGACATCATCAGTGAATAACAGCAACAGTATCACGTAAAGAAACATAAATAAGGACTTACAAGACTATCAGAGATATGCGCTTAACATGGAAACGAAGGCTCCAAACTTCACAGGCAAACGACTGGGGATTGCGTACGCCTAGAACTCTTCATCATCTTCAGTAGGCTTGACACCTTTTTCTTCTGAGCAGCAGTTAGCAAGGGTGAGTACACTTATGGTTGGTACTCAGCAAGGCCGCAAGAAATAACCAGAGTAACGATTTAAATCCATCTTTAAGTTTATTAATCATGTGAGGGTCCAGGCCGCTCTTGACCGTGAGCACGGCTGATATATCAGTTTTAGACACTCTGCAGAGGTTGTACACTTTCACCACAAGTCGCGTAAAAGTTCAAATGAACTTTGGACCCAACCATGCTGTGCTAGCTAGGCACAATACCACACTTCCAAGGTGTGATTGCATAGGTACGCTACGAGGCCTTTACAAAGATTCCCTAATAAGAAGTAGTCCGCTAGAGTTTCAGTAGCAGTGTGGTCCACAAACCTCCCTAATGGTCAGCTCCTTAACAAAGGCAGCTACCCCAAGAGGACCGAGCTATGACCCCTATAACCGACCCCCTCCTTGCCCTTTCGGTAAGACCGCTTCAAACTAGAGTCTCTAATTAATTAGCCAAGACCAGAGCCATATAGTCCTCGTGGTTGTACTGTTTTCCTGGGTGGTTCTCCATGTTCCATTTAATACATGGTATCAATGAAAAGCTACTCTTACTGCTCTTCAGTTCTTTCTCACTTGGAAAACTTGATCTTCAAGCTTCAACGGCGATCATTCTATTCGAAGCAAACATCGAGCACAAACATACAAAACAACAAACAAGTACAGCTAAGAAACAATACACCAATCACAAAACAAAAGCTTTTAAAAGAGCGTGCTAAAGGATAAGGCTCGCTGCTACGATTACAAGAGCACAAGAAACACGGAAAACGGAGCTAGGGTTGAAAAGACACAGCTATCAAAAGATTGGTATTATAAAAGAAACAAAAGAACTATGAGCTTTATTTATTTTATTTGGAAAACAAATGTAAAAGATATTCAAAACAAAATATCCTTGATTATAATTAACTTATATTATATTTTTATTTATAAAAGCGGAGTAGAACTTAGTCATATTTTATTTATGATTGTCTATGTACAAATTACACTAATTAACAATTAATTAGAAAGAAACTTGTGAGAGCATCTAAACGCGTAACATTATATTTGGTGTTCAACTAAACAAATTATATTTAGAACATATTTGAGTTGGTATTAATCAGATTAACATTAGTTATGAAAAACCGGAGGTAAAGACCTAGGTAGATTTTAATTAGAAAAAAACTAGGTGAGAGATTTTTAATCAAATTAAATCTATTTTTAATTAAAAGACAGGAACTAAAGCACAACGACATGACTAAATGGTAGCTTAGGGTTTTGGAAGACTTAACGCTACAAGAACGAGTCGAAACGGAGCTAAAACGACGGAGGTAGGGCTAAAACAAGGCTCCAGGGACTTATCTGCGAAGAAACTGAACTTCCAGGGGCTAAATCTGAAGAAATCAGGGGCTAAAACATAATTAAACCTTAAACAGAGGGTCGGGGTGCAAAACTAGAGGTCCTGGACGGCGGGTACTAATTCTTTAAAGGTCAGGGGTCGGGACAGAAAAACAAAGGGCTCAACTCTAATTATTTTTGTACTGATCTGGACTGGGGGTTGATTTCTGGAAAGCCTAGGGACTTTTCTGCAAAAGTTCCGGGGTCAGCTAGGTTTGGCTCAGTCGGGCGGATCTGGTCCGTTGGATCACGATCAGATGGCAGGGTAAGGGTCGGGCGAATCGAACGCGGCTCGGATCTGTTCTGACCGTTATATCTAGATCGGGCGGCATGGTGAGGGTCGGGCGAAGGCAGCGTTTCGCGCGTGGCTCAGATTCGTTCTGGCCGTGAGATCCAAATCGGGCGGTGGAACGAGGGTCGGCTCGACTGAATAAAACGGGTCGGGCGAATCGGAGCTGCGCTGGGCGCCGGCGGCGAGCAAGAGCGGCGGCGGACGGCCGGAGCTTCACCGAATCCAGTGTTCTAGGGCTTAGTTCAAGCCGGGTTTATGCCGGGGAGAGAGTGGGCGACACGGCAAAGGTGTTGGTGGTCACGGAACGGCTGTGCGGCGACCGTAGACTGGCGGCCACGGCGGCAGGCGGAAATAGAGGTCCGGCGAGGAATCGGGTTTGCGGCGGAGCGAGAGAGAGGGAGAAAACGGGTGCGGCTTGGTGCTCACCACTTCGCAGATCTCCGGCGAGAGTTGCAGGCGGCGGAGAAGCAGAGGAACGGCGAGTCGACGGAGGGGCGGCGTCACGGGGCGGCGGCGTTCCTCCGGTGTGCGAACTCCAGCGGCGTGCGATGGTGTGGAGTAGAGTAAGGGATTGAGGACAGCTCTGGGTGCGAAGCGGGGCTCCGGCGTGGGTTTTATAGGGGCGGAGAGGAGACGGAACGGCCGGGAAAAAGGGAAGGCGGCGGGCGGCGAAGGAAAGAGCGGACGCGTACCGCGGCCAATAAGGCATCCAGCGTCGCGGGGAAGGAAAGAGGAGATGCGGGCGACGGCGCGGAGTCGATCCGGACTCAGGGTGAGGAAGGAAAAAGGAAGGGGAGGGAGCGCGGCGGCGCGTATGGCGTCGCGGCGGAGAAAAGGAAAGAAGGGAGCAGTGCGGAGGAAGAAGAAAGGAAAGAAGAGAAGGGGAAACTGACGAGTGGGGCCAGCGCGTCAGTGGAAGAGGGGTGAGGGAAGGTAAGGCGTTTGGGCTGACGGAGTCGGGCCGCGGGGTTGGGCCGCAGAGAGAGGAAAAAGAAGAAGAGAAGAAGGATTGGGCCGACTGGACTGGGCCGCGAGGGAAAAGAAAGAGAGGAGAGGTTTTGGGCCGGGCTGGAAGAAGGGAAAGAGAGAGAGAAAGATGGGATGAGCCAAAAGAGATAGGAAAGAGAGAGAAAAGATTTTAGGGTAGTTTTTTGGGTATTTTTATTTTGCAAACTCAAACACGCAAACAAACAAAAACCAATGCAACGACATGAATGCAACATACATAAAACCATTTTATTTAATTCTGAAAGACAATTATTTATTTTTCCTATACTAGATTTTCTGTAAAGAAAATAAATGTTGAAATTTTTATATAATTATGAGAAAATCATTGCTTTATTATTATTATTATTTTAAATCACATCCTAAAATCCATTAATTTTAGGGTGTGACAAATATGTGGGAGAAGTAAGGTTTCAAGTGGTTTACCGAAAAGGGAGAAGTCAAAGGGGGAAGATCCAAGGACTAAGGGGGAGGTCAAGTCTAAGATTGGATGGTGGTAAGCATCCAAGCAAGTGTAAGTGGTTCAATTTATTAATTCTTGCAAATTTATGCTTGCTTTGATTGTGTTGTCATCAATCACCAAAAAGCGGGAGATTGTAAGGAATATGGTCCCATTTAGGCCATATTTATTGTGATTTTGGTGATTGAGTTACAACATGATCTTTGGGACTAACATGTTGTCAAGTAAATATCATTAGATCCTTAGGATAAAGTGCCAAGACCCAGCAAAGCAAAAAAAAACCAAGAAAGAACTCAAAGAGAGATTGAATTGGATGAGTTCAGCGGGAAACAATAGGGTCGGATGAACCGACGCCCTACAGAGAGCAAGTGTCGGTGCATTGTATATGTATTAAAGGTCAATGACAGTTGCACCGGTTGAACCGACGGTGAAAAGTGAAGCGTCGGTGCATACATATGTACATTACTCAGAACCGCTGCAAAAGGGTTTGAAGTCAAGTCTTCAGGACCGGATGAACCGACACATGATCGGATGAAGCGTTGGTTGAACCGATGGTGCAAATACAAGCGTCGATGCATTTGTGCTAGTATAACTCAGTACCATATTGAAGCTGTAGAAGGGAAGTCCTTCAGGACCGGTTGAACCGACAGTACAAGAAAGAGCGTCGGTGCAATGACGTCAGTAGAAGAGAGATGTTGGAAGTTCAATGGCTAGGAGACAGACATAGTCTGACCGGATGAACCAACGCCTGTGACCGGATCATTCGATGCCTACGTGCTTTTCTGGGTAAAAGTATGTAACGGCTAGTTGAGTTTCTCTACCCTATATAAGGCCTCACCCCGGGTCATTTCAGGTGGCTGGAGTCTTGAGGAACCCCATACACACCAGAGAACATCTCCAAGCCACCCAAGAGCATATTGATTACATCTATAGTTTAGCACAAGCTTTGTGAGTGAGAGTGCTAGGCTAGCTCAAGTTTGAGTGTGAGAGCAAGGTGTTGTGCCTTGTGTACTGGTTCTTGAGTGAACCACAAGTTGTATCTTGGTGTGCTGGCTTGGTGTGGAGCGGCGACGACGGCTTTGTGCGGGGGACGTGGAGATCAAGGTGACCGTGGTGACTTGATATAGCCTTGGTGGCGAGTCAAGAAGAGTCCCAGAAGAGACTTGGTTGTTGGCAAGCAATATTCTTTGTGAGTGCTTCAACAATGTGGAGTAGGATTGGCTTTGTGCCTAACCGAACCACGGGATAAATCTTCATGTCGAGAGTTTGCTTCCCTTCATCCCCTACCTTTAAGCTTTCATATTTCCTATTGCAATCTTGAATGTCTTTACATTCTTAGTGTAGTATCTTGCTAGAACTGGCTATAGGTTGCAAAACTCTTTTGGGATGAGGGTTTCACACTAGAAGAACCATAGTTGCACATCTAGTTAGCATGTTTTAGCTTATATTTTGTGCAAATTAGATTGAGTCGTAGGTTAAGGTTTTAATTTTGCCTAATACACCCCCTCCCCCTTTTAGGCTACGAGCACCGATTCGTTACATCCTTCTTGTATCATTGGTTCAACCAGTGCTACTGACTTGATCATAGTAGCTAGTTTATCTGATCAGCTAATTTTAGCTGCACCTTGTCTAAATCATATCATACTTGTCCAATTCGTCGTTGCGATCATTTGGACACCACTAAAATATTCTATCTCTGTTTTTGCACTATGACTTGGGTGTCTTGGATGCGATTTGGACTATCTTGTATGCGAATTGGACTTCATCCATGGGACCTAGAAATCCTACAAATGTGATCTCACAAACTTGTTAGTCCCATTGATTATATTGTCACACAATCACCAAAATCACAATTATGGCCTAATGGGCCATGTTTCTTACTGTGAAGACGATAACAAGGTGACCAGTGGAAGGGAGTGGTGAGCCTTGCCTTTGTGGCAAGCATATCATCCAGCTTGGCAAGAGCCTTAGCGGCGAGGCCAAGACCTTGACCGGGAGAGACTTGGTGACCGGTAAATCCTTGGTGGAACTCCAACATGGACTAGGGGTGACAATTTTCTATGGATACCACGGGATAAAATCATTGTGCTGAGTTTGCATCTCTCTAAACCCCTTTTTTGTGTTTCCACATTTCATACTTGCAACTTGTGTGCCTTACTTTCTTATAGTAGCTCTTTCTAGGATTAGTTCTAGGTTGCGAACCCTTTTGGGGATCGTTTGAACATTAGTTAAACTATAATTGCACGTCTAGATAGATTGATCTAGTTTAAATTTTGTGCATAGTAGTGGAAGTCACAGGTTAAGATTTTTAGATTGCCTAATTCACCCCCTTCCCCTATTAGGCTATGAGCACTAATTCCATTCAAGGATTACTAAAACGTATTTTGAAGTGTCAACTTGTTGTTACCAAGAAAACTAGAAATAAATTTGTTCTGGTGGGAAACCAGCATAAAGTTCCAAAAGCTCTATGGTTGGTCTATGTTCTTCCTTATTTTCTAACTTAGCGAACCCAAAAATTTAAATTGTGTACATTTTTACAAACCTTGCAAAAATTGTTTTGCTAAGGAAGCAAAACAATTAAGGAAGCAAATTTGTGGTCAAGGAAGCAAGGAATCAACCAAACTGGAATCTGTTTTTTCGTGCTGGACCAAGCTCGCGTATAGCAATCAGATTTTGTGGTCACCTTCAGTCTAGACCACATAATAGCAAGCAAAAAGAAATTCCATGCATCACCCTGGTCTTGTTCTTTTCTCTGCCTTAGCTTGCAACTACAAGATTGGCATAATTTGCACCATGGCAAATCCCTTCATGACAAAGCAAGGCAGAAACCACTTTATTCCTCTGATTCATGAACCAAGCAAAGGTAACCTTGTCAGCTTCTCTCTCTCTCTCTCTCTCTCTCTCTCTCTCTCTCTCTCTCTCTCTCTCTCTCTCTCTCTCTCTCTCTCTCTCTCTCTCTCTCTCTAGTATGTATCTATAAAGCCCCTCACAGTCTTCTCCACCTCACCACACTACATTCTTACAGTCTCCTTCCCGATCTCAGTCGAGAGCTAGAGAGTTACTCGAATCAAGGAAGTGCAATGTCGACGGTCACTTCCTGCACCCTTCTGAGTGTGACGGCTGTGCGGCCGGCAATTTCCTCCGGCAGGCAGCTTCAGTCCGGAAGACCAGCAGCGGTGGCTTCCCTTTCTTCCCAATGGAGGTCCCGGCCCCTTTCTGTGTGTCGTGCAATCAGCCCAAAAGGGGAGCACAACCCAAAGACGGATTTGCATCCGTTTAATATCCCTGCATTTGGTAAGCTAGCCGATGTAATTTTTTCTTTTTCATGTGAATATATATACTGCATTTTAATTAGCTGTGTGTATTTCAGTTCAAAGCTACAAGATCAATGAATGCACATGTAAAATATATCACGCATCAGCTGCAAACACATCCATTCTTTCTAAAAATTTCAAAGTAATTCCATCGCCATTTGGAAATACTTATCTTAATATCCATATGCACACCAAAAATTGTTTATATCGGCCTTCTTATCATCAACCACTCCATTCTGATGCTGTGTGTTGTATAAAGTTCTGGTGCACCCGGTGTCACCGCGTGAGGAACGGTGGCAGGTGGAGGAGGAGCCCGGCAAGGTGAACCTGTGGTTCGAGGTGCCTGGGCAGTCCAGGGAGGACCTCGCCGTGGAGATCGACGAGGACGTGCTCATCATCAAGAAGAAGATCCATGTCGCCGGTGGGGACGTGGGCCAGCGGAACACTGGCGGCGGCGGCGCCACGGATTATCGTCCCCAGGGCAACAATAGAAGGAGCACGGCAGCCGCCGGCGCCGAAGCAGGCAAGGAGGCGGCACAGGATGGCGAGGTGGTCTACGCGCGGCTGCTCCTCCCGGCGGGATACAGCAAGGAGGGAGTGGAGGCCGAGCTCAAGTCCGGAGTGCTGAGGGTCAGCATCGCCAAGATCAAGGAGCAGGCGCGCAGGAAGATCAGCGTCGACATCGTCGTCAAGTAGAAGCGCGCATGTGCCTTACGTGCCATGCATGCATGAAGGAGTGCTTTTGATCTGTCCAAGAGGCTCATCATGAATTAATACGTACTGTATATGTACAGCGGTCGGCTCATGTACTCGATCGCGTCAAGCATACGTTCGTGTTGGCTTTCTGTTCCCAAATACCTCAATCAATAAAATGAGCGTTCGTTGTTGTTTACGCAATTACACTCTGCGGTCATGACGTACGCAAAGCAGTATGCTAAACATGATTTAGAAAAAGATTAACTTGTCATGATCAGGAACATACATTAGGTGCTATTTAATTATTCTACGCCCAACCAAAGTTGATGAACCGTGATCTTCAACTCTTGATGCCATATATATGTTCAGATTTACTGATAGCAGAAATTCTTTCAGCGTGCATGCATGGCAAAAATAATGTTCTACATAGTTTTGTAACTTTTTGGAGTACAGACTACAGAGTAATACTAATTTCATTTACTAAACAATTCATTTTGGAGTTGTTCATCATCGGGAGTCTCCACGTTACTTCTTTCGATTGGGAAACAGAAGTTTCTATGGCACCCCATCACCGTTGGACCCATTAATGAAGTATATCATTTTAGATCATGATCTGGATCCAAGATGTGATGGTTAATAGGCCTAATTATAAATGAGGTCTCTAAACTTAATTGGGTCTCATACAGTTTTCTTTTCTTATTGTGGGCTCAAGTGAGGCCCCAGTCCTGCGCATGCCAACATCTCCAAGTTGCTTGCATTCAGTTGGCTGGCCTTGGTCTTCAAAAGGATGGTACAAGTTCTCTGGAAAAGAATGACATACAGGGCCAAAGTGATTATTATGTTTTACTGAATGAGATTTTCTTCTAAGATTTATCCCCTCATCTTTGGGCCCTTGATTTATATCTCATAGGCATATGGGAAATATATGAATATATTTATTTGTTTGGCTAGTGTCATAATAAGATTAAAAGGGGCCACATAAGGTCTAGCCAAATGGACCTCATATATATGACAAACTTGAGAATATCCCTGCAGTGTACACTCATAGATATATAGTGCTTCCATACTAATTACGACTCAAGTGTTTCATAAAAAGGCTCCAACTCTTAATGAAACGACGAAAATATCCGATGATCATCAAAAGTCGGCCTTCCCAATCAGTAAGATGAACACTGCATGTGGTTTCCTTGGTTCATATTTATCTGTCGGGTGTCTTCCTCTTTCTAGTGGTTCTCATTTGCCGCAGTTTTGTGGTGCGAGAGCCAAACTTGATTTGGTGAAATGATGTACTGTGCCATGATACCACAGGAATAAGTATCGAGTATACAACAAAGCCAAATGCAGCAAGAAAAGAGTATAGAAATTAAAAGGCAACATAATTAATGAGAAGCACGAATGGATCGGAACGAATCAGGGATCTCCCTACTCTGAAGCAAACGGGACAAAGCAAAAGAAGCGAAGAAAATACCAGAGTCATTTTTGTCGCACCACCCTGCAAGATTGGTATCCATCCACCTGACCTCTGAAGCATCCAAGCTTTTCGTATACAAAATTTAAAGTGGGCGGCCTCCCGCGCCTCTTTATTCCCTCCCAAACCGACCAAGCAAAGGTGCCCAAACGACGCCGCGAGCGTCTCTCAATTCTCACCATCTGCTCTCCCTATCAGAGTCTATATAAACGCTTCTTTCATACCACACAGGAGCACTAAAAAAACTGCCTCCACCTAGACCAGAATTAGCATGCACTAAGATCTCTCTCTCCATTCCTCACTGGCGGCATAGATGTCGACAATTATGGGATCTTACACAGCCGCAGTGAGCCGATCGCCGGTTCTGCCAGCTACCTCTCTTGTGCTAGCCCGTGGTTCTTGGAAGCCTGCAGTGGCGGCATTCCGACCTTGTGCCGGCGTTAAGTGCCGGCGACCACTTACGGTGACCTGTGCGCTCCCGGAGAAAGAACGGCCACCGGCGTTCAGCATCCCGCCCACCGGTGAGTACATTCCGTTTTGTTCACTGGCCTTGATCATCACGGTCAGTAGCAAACATTTGTTACCTGCCTGTAAATTATCATGCAACCGTAAGTAATGCACCCGTACTTACACGCAAGACCGTACCATGCGTTACTACAGCTCTGCTGTGCCCCGTGCCGCCGCCGGACGGGAAGGAGCGGTGGGACATCAAGGAAGAGGAGGACCGCGTCACGCTGTGGCTCCAGGTGCCCGGGCTGTCGGTGAGCGACATCGAGGTGACCACCGGCGAGGACGTCCTGGAGATCAAGCGGAAGGTCACGGCCCAGCAGCCCGCGGCGGCCGTGGACGCGCACGGCGTGGGCGCCTTCCACATCCGGCTGCTCATGACCAAGGAGTACGACGGTACCAGGGTCACGGCCGACCTCAAGGCCGGCATGCTGGAGGTCACCGTTCCCAAGAACCCGCAACGCGGAAGCGAACGCGTCGAGCTGGGAAAGCCTGTGCCCCGGGGAAAAGAGGGCACGAACACGAAGAAAGCTTCGGAGGAAACGAAACCGGACCAAACCCCGGGAAAACAAAGGACAGGGGGTCTGGCTGGCTGAGGGCTGTGCAGTCTCTGTTGGCCCCCGTTTCCTTTTGCGTTGAAATAAGTCCCTGGTTTTTAGTGCCCGATCGATGGAATGACGGAGAGAGACTCAAGCCAGCAATCGGCTTAGATCACTGGCCCGGAGCGAGCTCTTGGCGCTGTTTGTCGTTTCTTGTGTGCAGTGTATCTTGAAGAACATTTCTCTATTTCTTTACCAGAATCGTTTCCTTTACTAGTAACATGTACGTGCAGCACGAAGTTATGTAACTTAAGTTTTATATCCATGTAACACGCATAGTAGTACCGAAACTTTTATTCAATAGACGTAAATGGCAAGCCACATCATTAGTCTGAACATATTATTGAATCAAAGTTTAAACTCGTTGGAAACTTTGGCCATCAAACCGTGCAACTCTGGAATATGATGTTTCAGGAAGCATCGATATATGTGATCTTGCATCATTTCAGATTGCTTCATCAACTTCTACGAATAAGGTAGGGCATTTTGTCTCTCCAATCTGGCCCAGCTACTGCACCGCTGGCAAGGGCCGCATCCACGATCTTCGCCCCACATGTTGCCGCATGGAAGACGCGTTATGGTCCATGCCATGTTGCCCACTGCCTGACACGTTATCACAAATTAACTATGACAAATCTATCTCCCATCTAGCTAATTCATGGTAACCTTAGCTTGCTGTTTAGTGCGAGGACGTCTTAACCACGCTGGCTGTTGGCAGGCCACGATGTATTCGTCTGGTTAGGGCACCCGCAACAATTATAGAGAGTAGGTCCTTGTAACATTGTCCTCGTTAG
Organism: Panicum miliaceum; assembly: GCA_032594955.1. NCBI lineage: Eukaryota > Viridiplantae > Streptophyta > Magnoliopsida > Poales > Poaceae > Panicum > Panicum miliaceum. The sequence continues at coordinate 41,529,748 of CM064056.1, read as the reverse complement.
CTATAGAGAGCAGTATAGATGATTCATCCCACGGAGTATCTCTAAACACGTACTTAAAAAATTTGGGGACCCCACACATTGGAATTTTTAATTACAGGTTCCTCTCTCGGACTCTCATCTATTATCAACCACTACCCCCGATCTCTTCATCCTCTTGCAGCGGCCCGTGGAGGATCAGCTCAAGAGTAGTAGCTAGCGGCGAATCCCTGAAGGCTGCATGCACCGGCGGCTAGCCACGCCCCTCCCCCACACACCCCAGGACCTGCGACCGCGCCACGCACGTCCCCTCGCGTCGAGGCAGCGTCTGGCCCGCGGGCCACAGCGCCGCTCATTGCTCCTCCGAGCCCGCGTCAGCCGCTGCTCGTCTCACCTTACTGTGTCGTGCGCCGGACTGTCCGTCCTCCACGCCTGCGTCCGTCCTCCACGCCCCTGCGACGACGAGCGCCGGACCGCCGGTGGCCACGCCCATTTATCCTTGTCTCCACTTGCGACTCGCTAGCCCGGGCTCTCCTTGCCTCCGCGCATCGGCGACCATGCCCTCACTCCGCCCCATCCCCGTCACCGCGTCGACCCACTGCGGCAGGCCAGCTCCGTCCCGCCACATTGTCCCGTCGCGGTGATTCCGCTCCGCCTCGGCCGCGTCGACCCGACGCGGCGTCCTTGCTCAACTCCGGCTATGGCCCTGCTCCGCCCTGGCAGCGTCGCCCCGTGGCAGTGGCCCGGCTGCACCCTGGCCGCTTCCCCCCTGGCAGCGGGCGAACTCTAGCTGCTGCCGCATCGCCCGCGTGGGCAGCGCACGCTCCGCCTGACTGCCTCGCCTCGTCCCCTCTGTCCCTCCCATTTCTCCGGCTCTCCATGGCGGTGTGGACAGTAGCGTGGCCGGAATACACGCAAAATTCTGGGCAGTGTTGGGACATGTAACTTCACCACAATTGGTACTATAACAAGGCAGAAGACTTGTAGGATCTACAACACTTATGTTCATGCATTGTGATGGTGCTTCTTGCTCAATATTTTTCAGACTTGCATGATGTGGAACTGCAGTAGGATCCTTCCACTCTGCACTGAAAGGATCAGCCCCAAAATGGGAAAGTGGTCCACCATTTTTACAACTTGGTAGACAATGTTCCACAACTTGCATAGTGGCTTCTTCTACCTCCACTTGTGTGACATGTGCAGCAGATTTTTCTTCTTTATCTTGCTCAGAGTTGAGATCACCGCTGATAGGAATATTGCAACTTCTTTCTCATCATTTCCCTTATCAACTTGGGACACAGAGTTGTCTTCTTGCTGCACAACAAAGTTCTTGGAGTTGAATTGTTGATCTTCACCGCTTTTAGCACTAGAATCAACTTGAGAAAATTTTGGAACAACATGTCCTCTGTTCTTGCATGGAGTTGATGCTTGCTTATCTCCAACAACAGAGGATATAGCTTAGCACATAAGACTTGGCACAAACTAATGCACCTTTTGATCTTGTCTTGCTGCACTTTTATAATTTTATTCTCCTCTCTAATTGCATAACTGATCATAATTGCATGCACATTTCTGAAATATTTCTCTCACTAGCAGGGGCAATATTTGGATTTAGACCTCTCTTGAAGTATGTCATTGCATTCATATTATCAAGACATTTGCTCAATGCAAGAAAGAAGATAGCTCATCATAATATGCTTCAACAGATTTACTACCTTGCTTCACACGCTGCAAATGACGACGCAAAATCAGCCCATATTCTCTTCGAACAAATTCTTTTCTCATGGTCTTCAAATCTTTTCAATTCTTGATGAAGCGCTTATGTGGATATTGTTTCTACCAATCAAGAGCATAATCTTCAAACTCAAGTGTAGCTCGTGATATCTTCTTAGATTCTGAAAAGTCTTGAACTTTAAGTTTAATCTCCATTTGTTCTTGCCAATCAAGAAATTTCTCTGGATCAAGATGAGTGTATCTTCATCATGTCATGGTTATTATATATGCGAAGTAGCAAGCTTATATGTGATATAGGATATTATGTGGAACTCTCAAGTTTACCTTCTTTTACCAACCAAAGCTCTTATGATCCCTACAAAACTCAGAAGCAATCCGGGTGGTAAAGATTAGTGATAATAGAGCGAATACAAGACCAGCAAACTAGACCAGCAAACCGTACATGATGGTTTTTATGTGGAGCTTGGTAAGGGATAATACACAAGGAGCAATCTGAATTCTAGTTGTTGTAAAGCTAAGTAGCAATCCAAACTAGAGAACAATGACTAGTGCTGATCACAAGATATGAAATACTAAGGGATAATACAAAAGGAGCAACTTTCTCTTCTTTTTAACTTACTTTTTTTATAGTACTAAGACAAGATCAGATATAATACTTGCACAATTTAAAAATAGAAACATATGCAACCAACAGCTATGTTGTTAGGATAAAAGTTTACTCAAAGGATATAATCGGTTTACTCTTTTTTGTGTGGGAACTTTCAGTGATATGAGGCATAAAAGGACACACAACGGATGATATGATTAGCAACTAAACAAATACTCTAATGGACTAAAACTTAACCAAACACACTAGATAAACAGATTGAAACAAAAGACTATGATAGAATTTTTTTGGCTTTATAGTGGATAGAACGAAGATAAAAGTATATGTAGCTAAGGGTAAAGAATCCTACCATGGCAACTCGGCTCTTGATACTAAATGATGAGACTCGGTCCCGATCTTCATGACTTAGGATCTTGAACAAAATAATTAGCTGAAATCTCAGCCAAGATAACTAGCTGCAAACAGTCGGATAACCAGTGCAACCTGACAACACGCACAAGAAGCCAACCACAGTCTCTATACGTCAACCTGAATCAAGGATTCGCCCAATCACACTCTCAAAGAACCAACCTACACAGTCCGCACTTGAAGTAGCAGGAGCTTGGATTGGGTGCCGATGAAGTGGCTGCTTCTATAATCCCAAAGAAAATCACAAGAACAAAGGGATAGAGATCTAAATTTGTTAGCACATAGCTGAACAAAGGGGTTGTATTTGATTCATTAAAAGTCCCAACAGCCAGAAATGGAATCAAAGAGTACGTTTCTGAACTTTGAAACTCGCCTTTGCTAGTTGGTTGATCTGATCGGACCATCTCCATGTAAAGTGTTGTTCTTCTCTTCATATGTAAAACTAAGCACAACCAATGTAAAATATTGAGGTAGTATAAAATTATCATATATATTGAAGTTAGTTTCAGCTAGGAGTGAAGTCACCTGTTGCTATAGCTTCTTAGCTCCACTATGTGTGATCGGTCCAATATTCACTTGTCCACTTGCTTGGGTGATATCTTTCATATCATATTCTTAGTTTATATGCAATGGTGCATGGTTGGTTGAGATAACCTCATCACTACACCGCGTCGCCGCGCGCTGGCTTCGGTCATCCGTGGTGTCCGCGGGCCCGCTTCGCTCCTCCGCCGACCGGCCTCGCCGCCGGCGAGAACCGCATGCTGGCTGAGTTGCTCGCCATGGCCCCCGTGCTGGCCATGGCATGGCCTTGAACAGCCAGGCCACCTCTGACCAGTGGGGCCAGCTGGTATGAGGCAGTTAGGGATTAGGATTTTCTGATTTTTGTTTTATTTCTGCTAAAACTTGTAAAATGCATAACAAATCGAGAAAAAATGCTAAAAGATGCTAAAAATGCAAAACTAGTTTTGTTTGATTGGTTCGATCCTGATCTAGGGAGGAAAAATGTTCATGCTTGTCATAACAATTTAGCTAGCTTGCATAAAAAACATATTAATAGGTTTGATGCTATATTAATTCCTGGAAAAATTGTTATGCAAATATTTGAACCTCGTAGCTCAGTTAGGATATGAGAGTTTATGTATGGAACCTTTTCATTTTATTTTATGCTTGCACACATGAAAGGGTGCCTACAGTAAATTATTTCTTAGGGAACTATAGGTATTTTTGTGTAGTTGAATTAATTACGGAATAAAGAAAATACTTCACACAAATGAGTGAAATAGTCCGATCATCATCATTAGAATCAATGTCGTGTTTCTTTGTGTGTGGCTGCTCGGTTACAAATCTTAGAATTATATTTACTCAATGCATCGCACGTTTGCATTCGTGTAGAAACCGAAGCTAACAACATGGTGTATGAGCTGGTGGCTGAATCGTAGGAGCAACAGGTAGCACCAGAGCAGCAAGACCCTGCCCAAGGCCCGGTTGATCCTAGCACTAAGCAGCAGCCGGAAGGCAAATCCCGGAACATAACCTATTATTTTAAATTATGAAATATTATATATCTATTTATTGTGCATTAAATTTTTCTAGGATTCGATTGAAAACCTAAATTAATTACAAAACATGAACTACAGTTGTTAACTATAGCCTACGCTTTAAGGAGTATAACGAACGCAAAAAAAAACACAACTAAAACGGAGCTTGAACCGCGAATCTAGGTGGGTTAAAGAAGGTCTTAGGGACGTGCGTGCAATTAGCTGGTGTTGGTATTTCTTACGGTCACGTATAAATCTGCAAGCGTGCGAATACAGTTGTATTATTTTAGCTGCAACTGGGAATAGCCCTCGGCGCGAGCGGCCAGGCCCAGGCATGCGTGCAAGGGCGCTAGCTTTATAGGCATAGGGAACGAGGATGGCCGGCTGAGGAGGCGTCGTGGCATGGCCGGCTGCAGGTAGGCCGGATTGGATCCGAGAGCGTAGCTTAGCCCATTAGGATAGGGACGACCTGGATGTAGAGGGTGGGAAGAGTTGGGCCCAAACGGCTTGGGTCGGGGTGAAGCTGATTGGGGGGTTCACGGTTAGATTTTATTCATTTTGGCCATACTTTTCCAATCCAAAAGTAATTTCGTAAGAAATTTTAGATAATATTTTTAATCATGACAGAATCCCATAAAATTCTAACAATTCCAGATAAAAGTATCCCGTAGATAGTTTGGGACATAAGGAGGAGCTCGTGAAAAGATTTCTAGAAGCTTACAAAAGTTGAATTTTGTTCTAGATAATTGAGAACAAATACCATCAAAATCTGAAAAATTCTCGGAAAAACTAAAAGATGGATAAACGCAGTCTAAACGACATTCACATCCTATAGTCAAATATTTTGGGATGTGACAAATGGCATGCAAGAGATCTATGATGATCTCGCTAGGTTAGCAATTTTGCTGATGTGGCATGTAATTTAATGCCCATAAAACTTCCTATTGATACTAGTCTTATGCTGTAGACTTGCCAAATAGTTTTGTGGAGTGTACTTGAAAGAGAAGTGATCTGGTACTCGCATTCCAAATGCTAGTCATTTTATTAGACTGCACAAGTATACAGTAGATGCAATTTTTATGCCCTTGTTAATTAAACACTATCAAATGGCCTCTAAATCCACCCTCATAACTGTAATCACAATCGGTGGAAAACAATGGCAAGTTAATATAGAGAAAAAAGTTTACGAGGTGACTTGTACAAATTAAGAGCGACAGACAGGGCACTCACATATCACTTGCTCTGGCATTGGTAGGATGATCATTCCGTCCAAAATAGTGAAAGCCGAAAGTTAACTGACCAGTCCGACTTCTCTTTGGTTGGTGCGTTTATCCCTGGATTAATTATATTAGTGGATATATATATGGCTGGATGCGTCATCAATTGATTGATCATAAGAGCTGCACCATTCCACGTTTTTAATTTGGAGATCACGCAAGTACTACAAGTCAAGTGGCTACCGTCATGGCTTTAGACGCACTGCACGTCCTTGTCGCCGCCATCCTCGATTGAAATTCGTACGTGCAGAAATGCACTGCAAGTCTGCACGAGTAATATACTAGTGCTACCGTCACCATGCATTGAAGTTTTAATGCTGGCGGGCAGATAACATATACTTCAAGTATTTTCAAGGTTATGGTCGTTTCTTTACATCTACATTTAAACATGTTCAAAAATATAAAGGATATATGCAAAGGAGTATTTGAATTTGTTATTCTCATCAGTGACTTGGGCATTTTTGATATGGCTCTATAGATCATTGTTCATCCTTGGAAGTGACCGCGATTCACCGAGTTGTGCGTAGGCAACTCTAAAACATCGACAAATTTGTTTTTGATTGGTAGATCTAGCCAAATCCATTCATTTTCACTGTTTGACATAGCGTACGGTCACATGTCATTATTATTTTTGCATTGAAATATAGTCAAGTAATGTATTAGTTTATAGATTTAATTATCAGTAATGCAAATGTGGGAATAGACTCATAAAGTTAGTGCCACATCGGTTATAGCTTCTGTAGTCCTGTTCTCGGCTGCCAAGTCGTTGCCGGGGCTTTTCTGATATGCATGATCGCATTAAACTTCATTTCCAGGCAGGGACTTGGCTCATCAACACATCAGAGCCAGAGTTCAACACACCCATTCCAAAATCAGCTAAATTAAAGAATCGGCCACCTTATTACAATTTCTATTACAGATAAGAGACATTACAAGCACAAAATCCGCGTAATGTCCCTAATATGGTACACCAGGCAACTAATAGGACTTCGATCTATTGCTGCTGAACTGAGGGCTGATGCAAGCACTGATGCGTCTGTCTCCAAAATTATCTGCTGCATACCCATCCGTGCAGCTTGCTGCACACTCCCGAGCGCCGCAATCGCTCCAGCCTGCCAGGAAAATGCCACATGACAAATATTGCCAGCTCCAGCCACCAGCACTTCACCCTTTGTGTTTCGAACAACGAAGCCCCAGCCTCCAGTTCTTGTGTTTGGGTCAAAAGCACCATCAGTATTGATCTTGTAATAATACTCTGTTAGTGGTGGCCTCCAACTATGTCTGACATCACTCAACACCTCCCTCCTAGTATTCTGTTCTCAAACTCCATTAGAAAGTAGGAAACAGAGCCTAGAATTTCACTTGCACACTGCATTCTTTCACCATTACAGTATCTGCCTTATTCCTAGGTGACCACCATCTCCAAAGGAATACAATAACCTTCAATTGTTTATCCTTCTCCATCTTCCATATCTTAGTGATTGTTTCCTTTCCTGATTGGCAACTTGCCACTTCAGTTCTGATATCTTCCGTATCCAATTCAGCCAACAAAGTTTAACATATTTGCATTTGAAGAAAACATGTCGACAATCCTCTAGTCTTTGGCATACTGGACATTTAGTGTCTAGTTCCACACCACCTCTTGCCACATTGTCCTTATAGGTAGGCTGTTAGGAGCTACTTCCTCCGTCCTCTAACGTAGAGCATCCTAGTATTTTTATGACAAATTAAAGAGATGAGAAAATGATGCATGTACCCCTATTTAATGTCTTGTTTAGTTGTCATTTTATTGATTTTATGCTAGGTTGAGAATAATTAGTTTCCAAAACATCCTAGAATACCTTACATTTAGTTATATATTTTGAACCCTCTACAGGATGGAGGTAGTAAGCACCACATAAACATATGATTTTGTTTGGTAGCTGAAGTTGCCATATCCTGTGCCATTCAAAATAATCATTGCCTCCTCTTATGCTCCGAGAAGTTGAAGCATCCTAGGCTGCCGTTGCATCCCTCTTTGACACTGCTACCTTATAGGCTGATTTTACCGAGAATAATCCCATATTGCATCAAAGTGCCTAGCCAGCAAGTCGTCCATTTCAAGGAATCTGACTTATTTCGGAAGAAGTCTACATCACCCCCCGAACTATTGACCTCGGAGCATTTAAACCCCCCAACAACAAAACCAGATATTTAACACCCGGTTCTACCAAATCCCGTGCACTTAACCCCCTCTAGTAGTTTTGCATAGCGGTTTCGCAACACTGGACACTGAAGTGGCCTCCTGACTTGTGGGAACGGCTTTTAAGGGACACTGAACCCCTTCGCTCGGCTTGTCGCCATTATCCGCCGTTCGGCGAAGCGGGTAGGAGGGGAGGGCGGTGAAGCCCCCTCTAGCCCCGTGCCGGCAGCTTGGGCACCGGCAACGCAGACGCCGGCGACGATTGCGATGCCATCGGGTAGCCCGAGCGGGCTCCCCGCCGCAACCCTATGCTCCTTGCTCCTCGCGGCCGCCACGGCAGCATCGAGCTTGACGCAGGCGTGCGTTCTCGGCCTCGAGCAGGGACCGCTCCTGCAGCCCCTCGACAAGGCGGACCAACTCGCTAGGCTTCGATGTCGCTCGCCGGGCTGGAGCAGGCGCGGAAGCGGCAGCGCCAAGCGCTGGTGCGCGCCACCAGGGCGCCCGCGCTGCAGGAGAAGGAGGCCGAGCTGGACATTGTGCGCAGCCATGCCGTGGAGTTCGAGGAGCGGCTCCGGCAGGCGGCCGCCGAGAGCCAAGCGTGGTGCATCCTGGCAAGCTGCAATGGGGCCATCGCCACGGGCCTCCACGCCGCGCTCGACACCCTCCTCCTCCGTGGCGCAGTGGCGGGCCTAGGATTTGGGAGGTGGGTATTCAAAATTTCAAGTAGTGCAAAAAAAAATTTGGCAGCCCAAAGTATTTACCAGCATTGTTGTGAATTGTCCATTAATTTTGTAGCATTTCTTTCCAAAAAAGATATCAAATCAGTGGTGGAACAACCACTCTTCCTCCTTTTCGTGGTTCAAACCTACATATTACAAGCATTGTTGCGAATTGTTCATTAATTTTGTAAATTCCAATGATAGTTTTTTGCAAAAAAAATGGATAAATTTTCACTAACCTTAAGGTTAAGGGCTCGATTACCTTAATGCCTTTGCCGCCCGTTGCCCTTGCCTTGCCCCGCGGCGGCGTGGCACTTCCTCCCCTGCTGGCTGCCGCCGCCTGCTTATACTTGGCTGCGCGCCTGCGCCCCGGCCGCGGTGCCGCCGCCCGCCGTGCGCCCTCGCCGCCTTGCCCACCGGGCGCCCTCGGTCCTCCGCTCCTCCGCGGACTGCGGGTCCCCTGGCGCCGTGGGACGGCTGCGCCCCTGCGGCGGTGCCGCCGCCCTCGCTGCCGGCCGCCGTGCGCCACCGCCTAGCCTAGGCCCTAGGGTTGCTGGCTTGCTGCTGCCTGCTGAGCGGATGGGGATTGGGGAGCTCCGAGCTCCAGCAGGTTGGACAGGCGGGGAGTGGGGTGAGTGGGGTGGGCCGGTGGCTGGGTGCGTGGGGATCTGGTGGGGAGCCAGCAGGGGGCGTGTTGGGCTGGGCGCCTGGGCCGTAGGGGAAAGAGGGAATAGGGAATGTGGGCTGCATCGTATTTTAGGCCTGTTACACTGATATGCTGTTTAGTTTTCATTTTTTCCTCCATATATTTAAGAAATACCTATATATATAATTTTTTGCCAAAAATAATGGGTATTCAACTGAATACCGTTGATACAATGTGGGCCCGCCCCTGCCGTGGCGCCGGTGTTTGAGTTGCTCGGTGCAGCCCGCCGCCGAGGAGGCTTCGGCGACAGCCCCGCCCTCACCGCTGCGGCGGACAGCGCAGAGTCTCACTGCTTCGTGGAGGCCGAGGACGCAGGCGCTGGCGCGGACACGTCGTCCCTGGCGAGCAGGTGGGCGTGCAGGTCGTGTGGCGGCAGCGAGGCGTCGTTGCTGGTGCCAGCACCTTTGCTACTGCTGCAGTGCGGTGCTCTGCTGCGGCTTATGTGGTGCAAGAGACCATGAGAGGTGGGGAGAAGAAATGCCCACCTACAAGTGGGGTCCACATGTCAGATGGTCCATCTCATCATTTGCGTCCAACTCAGCACATGTACAAAACTACTCTGCAAAACAAGGGAAGGAGGCTAAATGAATGGTATTGCAAAGTTAAGGGGTTAAATATTAGGTTTTATAGTTGGGGTGAAGTGTTCCAACCTTGATAGTTGGTGGGGTGATGTAGACTTCTTCCGAATTATTTCAGTTACATCTCGAGACCAAAAGGTATCATGAATTAATTGCTTATTGTTGTTAACCAATCAAAAAGATGCCGATTCGCAAGGGCACACCAAAAAAATGTTTTTAGACTACGCCAAAAAATTAGTTTAGCTAGCATTGATAGCACCCTTATAACCATCGGCATTCCGCTGGTAATTTCACAACAGGGTCTTGTCTAGTAAGCTTTTTTTCTTTAGAAATTGTCCAGAAAGCTTTGGAAGGTGGCACAGTGACACGTATGCTTGCGTGCAGGGTCCCAGTCACATGGATAAGCAAAGAGGCGTTTCGTTGGTCTTAATTTCCAGGGTTGGTTGAGCGCGCGTCGATTAGAGCCGTGGGGTGAACCACCCTACCCGTCACATCTCGTCCATGCATTAGCCGTCGCCACCCTCCCACCTCTCGGCGGCTGCCAGGTTTCTTGCCGTGCTGCCGCTGCTGACATGGTGTGTCTGCCGGCGCCGTGCTCAATTCCCTCGAGGTTGCACGCCGTTGCGGCAGGGACAGACAGCAAGCAGGTTGTTAGTTCACCGCAGAATTGGAACTGCTTGCTCTTTCCAATTCTAGACCTATCAACCGTCATGCAAGATCAAGCCAGATATACACGTCTGCCAACTTGGTGGTGGACCACACAAGTTCCTTAAAAATAGTCCTAACCCATGAGTTTTTTCATGTTAATTTATGGCTTTGGTTGTTTATGAGTTGTTGATCACCTTAAAAAGCTATCTGTGAGTTATTATTCGATTATTTTAACCCTCTTCCACCACTTTGACACATATTCGTCATCACATCCTTACAACATCGGCTCCGCTCCCCATCCGATGAAAACATGGATTAAGATATGATCATTCGTAGTGCAAGTTTTATAAAGATTAATTTCATACACATTAAATAGGGTGACAAGTTAGCATCTATGATGACATGGCAAGGTAATAATGAAGAGAGAGAGAGCAGAATAAAATCGGTATACATTACTTTTAAGACTATGAAAATTGTTGAAACTTATATTTAGGGTAGAGAGATTCATTTCATGCCACAGTGTCAAATTCCATGCCTAGCAATTCGGCACGCAAAACTGTAAAATGAAATTATGCATGGGCCATCTTGTCTCATTCATCTACTTAAATCTTTGGGCATTTGTATTCCTACCCCCTAGTTTGAAGTGTAATTGTGATTCTACCCTTATTTTTTAAACTTTCTGATTTTTTCCTTTATAATTCACAAGTTAAATGAGATTTTGCCCCTAGTCAACTACCAAAATTGGGGTAAATACGTAAAGATCAAGGGCAAATTTCCATTGATTTGTGAAAAGTAAAGGGTAAGATTACAAAGTAAAAAAAATAAGGATAAAATCACAATTACACTTTAAAGTAGGAGTAAGAACATAAAAAAATATAAATCTTTTTAGATAATATAAACTCTTGGAAAACAACAAACTTTTCACTACGAATGGTCTAAGGGAACAGTTAGATTTCCAAGGACCGTTACGTTCCGAAAATCACCAAAGAGAAGAGCACGGAGAGGATAAGGTACCCTGAAATATAAAAGCCTAAAAAACTCACAAGCCACGAACAATATTATGTAGGATTGGTACCCAATCTGGCCGGGTGACTCCGTGATCTTTTAGACTTGTGAGTCCAAAAAACCACTTCCATGTGACTTTGGCCAAACAACTCGGTTCAAACAAGCTTGTTATTGCATCGGACATTTCTCATAGAATCATTGTCTAAAAAAAAGCAAAATCAAATCAACAGTTCGGGTTTGCTCGTTATTTTTAATCAAAAACTAACCTTTAGAATTTTAAGTCTTATTTAAAGTTTAGCCCACCCTATTTAGATAGACTAATGCTAAACTTTAGCAATTTTGGGCATTAACATTTGAATCCAAACACCTTCTAAGTCAATAGTAGAAAATTATCTACTTAATTTTGCGAGTTCAGTGTGCGTGCGTGTATGTAAGCATCTGCATCTTGCGAAAATTGCGAAGTGAGATCGAATGAAGCCCCATGGGAAGCTGATGAGCACGAAGCAGTTCGCGAGCGTAGCTTTCATGTGGTCTTTGTACATGGCAAGCTAGCATACGAGTGACATCAAGCGGATGCAGTATCTTCCGGTGTCTCTGACCAAAATATTCTCTGACTGACATCCACAAACAAAACTTCTCTGCGATTCGAGAAGACAGCTAAAATTCAGGCAAGCTAGCATACGAGTGACATCAAGCGGATGCAGTATCTTCCGGTGTCTCTGACCAAAATATTCTCTGACTGACATCCACAAACAAAACTTCTCTGCGATTCGAGAAGACAGCTAAAATTCAAAGCCTTTCTTGGCAAATTTTCCATCCCGGACCTGAAATTTGACCGCTAAAATGGCAGCTCCAGCTCTCCCAAGCTTCACCTCGACGCCAGTTACTTTCGCAGCGTTTTCCACCCCGAGAAAACGCCTATAAATTGACTTGCCATCCGTGTCCATTTTGTCCACCCAACTCCAACCAAACGCAGCCAAGTTCCGCGCACGCAAAGAACTCGAGCTAGCTCACGTCCAAACCGACGCGACCATGGAGGCCGCGGCGTCAACGGCCGCGGTCATGGAGCGCGAGCGCCTCACGGCCGAGCTGGACGTCGTCGCCGAGGCCGCGGCGGAGCCCAGCAGCTTCGTCGTCAAGATCCGCCGACGGCTGCCGGACTTCGCGCGCAGCGTCAACCTCAAGTACGTCCGCCTCGGCCTGCGCTCGGGCGGCATCCCCGCGCCCTCGTCCTGGGTCCCGCTCGCGCTCGCGCCGCCGCTCCTCGCCGCGGCGGCGCACTCGCTCGTCGGCGTGGATAGGCTGTACTCGCTCGACCTGCTCACCTGCGTGTCGTGGCTCAGCGCGGCCGTGCTGGTGCTCACCGTGTACTTCCTCAAGCGGCCGCGGCTGGTGTACCTCGTGGACTTCGCGTGTTACAGGCCCGGCGACGAGCATTCCATCTCCAAGGAGGGCTTCCTGGAGATGACCGAGAGCACGGGCTGCTTCAACGCCGGGGCGCTCGAGTTCCAGACCAAGATCACCAAGCGCTCGGGGCTCGGCGACCGGACGTACCTCCCGCCGGGGATCCAGGCGCGGCCGCCGCGGCTGTCGATGGCCGAGGCGCGAGCGGAGGCCGAGGCCGTCATGTTCGGGTGCCTCGACGCGCTGTTCGCTTCGACGGGGATCGACCCGCGCCGCGACGTGCGCGTGCTCGTCGTCAACTGCAGCCTCTTCAACCCGACGCCGTCGCTGGCGTCCATGGTGGTGCACCGGTACAAAATGCGCGAGGACATCAAGTCGTTCAACCTCGGCGGTATGGGCTGCAGCGCGGGTCTCATCGCCGTGGACCTCGCCAGGGACATGCTCCAGGCGAACCCCGGGTGCTACGCCCTGGTGGTGAGCACCGAGAACATCACGCTCAACTGGTACTTCGGCAACGACCGCTCCATGCTGCTGTCCAACTGCATCTTCCGCATGGGCGGCGCCGCCGCGCTGCTCTCGAACCGCCGCGCCGACGCCGGGCGCGCCAAGTACCGGCTCCTCCACACGGTGCGCACCCACAAGGGCGCCGCGGACGAGTGCTACGGCTGCGTGTACCAGCGCGAGGACGGCACCGGGCGCGTCGGCGTGTCGCTGGCGCGCGAGCTCATGGCCGTCGCCGGCGACGCGCTGAAGACGAACATCACGACCCTGGGCCCGCTGGTGCTCCCGCTGTCGGAGCAGCTCAAGTTCCTCAAGTCCCTGGTGCTCCGTCGGGTGCTCCGCTCCCGCGGCGTCCGGCCGTACATTCCGGACTTCCGGCGCGCATTCGAGCACTTCTGCGTGCACGCCGGCGGGCGCGCCGTGCTGGAGGAGGTGCAGCGCAGCCTGGGGCTCCGGGACGCCGACATGGAGCCCAGCAGGTGCACCCTGCACCGGTTCGGCAACACCAGCAGCAGCTCGCTCTGGTACGAGCTCGCCTACGCCGAGGCCAAGGGCCACGTCCGGCGCGGCCACCGCGTGTGGCAGATTGGCTTCGGCTCCGGGTTCAAGTGTAACAGCGCCGTCTGGCGCGCGCTCCGCGATGTGGCGCCCGTGCCCGCCGACAGCACCGGCGGCGGCAGCAGCAACTGCAACCCGTGGGTGGACAGCATTCAGAGCTACCCGCCTAAAGCGTACATCTGAGACGGAGCCTCATCTTCTTTATTTGCAACTGAATCACGCCGTTGGATCAGTTGCAGCTGCACGAGAACTGTATGATAAAAGGACACACAAGACTATAGTTTTCGTTTAATTTGTTTCTTGATCAGTTAGGAGTTGCTGAACTTCTTCTTCTGTTCCATCTGTTGTGCATGCAAGGCCACATTGTCTGTAATACTGTGCTGTGGTTGGGTGAATATATGGTTAGGATAATGATATTGTGGATGGGATCACTGGGCTGCCTTTCACCTTTGTTCTTGTTAAGTAGATGTAGAAATCAGAGATCAGGGGTGCCGTTGGAAGTTGTAACAGATGCTGGTAGTAATGTGAATGCGTGTGTAAATTAATTTGCGTTTCCATGAGAGATTGTAGTGCTGACAAGTTAGTCCATGAGGAAAGCGACTGTTCTCTATCAGTGCTGCCGATCTTCACGGCATAGCATTTACTACGTTGTTAGGCATATATTATAGCGGCTATTTATTTGATTCACAGTACTGTCTGTCAATCAATCATACTTGTATGTGGTAGGTGAGTGGGCTTGACAAATCAGCATGCTTGTTGTAACCTTCAGCTGATGTTTGTTCAACAACATACTGAAAGAGTGCTTTCATCATCAGTCTCCGCCGGTGTACTCCGAAGCGTGATTGCCGTTGGCTAGCTTGTAGCAGCGGCGGCAACAAAAAGTACCACTTGGTTTCAAGGATATGTGACAATTTTGATATCGACGGTCTCCTATATGCAAATATGCGTTGGATTTACTGACTCTAAAAGTTGGGTACTTTCAAGTTTCAACTTCAGAATAATGTCGCTCTGTTTCGTATACAAAGTACAAATGCCTATGCTTTTTCCAGTTTTAATCCTGTGAAGCTTTAATCTGAACTTATAAATCCCCCCGCTCGTATGTCAAAAACAATACCTGACCTAGGAGGAGCTTAATGCCTTGACTGGACGGACGTGATGGCTCATTCCTGAGCTGCAATGTTTTACACGTCTCATTTTATATCCTGTACCTACGAGCAGAGTCTATGTATATGTAGGTAACACGGTAATGTCAATGCGATGTGAAAGTTTGTACCTCTTCTGAACTATAAAATCAACAGAGAGGCAGAGAGGCAGTTGGAAGTTAATAAATTAAGCTGCCTTTGAAGACGTGTCTAATTTTTTATTCTTACGTGTGTCTACAAAAAAAAAAATGAAATTTCAAGTAAAGCATCTGTTATCACCCTTGGACGACAGTGTTAG
Source organism: Panicum miliaceum (assembly GCA_032594955.1). Classification (NCBI taxonomy): domain Eukaryota; kingdom Viridiplantae; phylum Streptophyta; class Magnoliopsida; order Poales; family Poaceae; genus Panicum; species Panicum miliaceum. The sequence goes on along the minus strand of CM064056.1, from coordinate 41,514,467 downwards.
TTCCAGTTCTAGTATGTGGTAGTAGGTGGGTAGGCGTGATACCAATCCGCATGACAATTCTAACGATCGGAGGACCTGTAACCTTAAAGTTAGAGTGATATCATCGTCAGTCAATGCATGGTGTATCAACGGACCACGGCAACAAGCGTGACTTATCGTGTTGGCCTGTTATTTCTGTGAAATCATCAAATCAATGTTTAGCAATGCTTTGGGTTTGTTGACTTAACTGCGGAGCCTTTCTCTGGTCTGTGACCATTGCGATGGACCTGTGTGGTACTGCTGATCCCCCCATCTCTGACAGTGACGAGTGGCTAGGTTGAGCCCGTCATCCAAATTACCTGCAAACTAGCCCGTCATCTCTGCTTATCCTTTTGTTAATTGTAATGTCATACACCACCAAAGATCGCAGAACATATGTCACACCTATGGTGTCAATTGTGACTCATAAACATGGTTGATTAATGGAACATATTCAAATCTTTGGTTTAGACATCACTCACATGATCTAGAAGTGTTGGAATTTCCCAAAGTACCTACTTTGAGAAGCAAATTAAAATATATTTTTGCTAAACACATGAAATTTGGTCAATAGTAAATTGATAGTACAATGTATCTGATTTAATATGCATATGAAATTGTCATGTAAAACTTGATTTAATACTTCAAAATCTCAGCCAAATATTGGTCAAACCCCTGTTTCAGCCACATCTGAAATTTGGTTGTCTGCTAACAGCTTATTGCCACATATTTCCATTTTGTTTCTCCAAATTTTTTTAGTAAACGATCCAATATTTTTGCACAAGTTTGTAGTATTACATTCCAATTTGACATGCACAGCAAGTTTCGATTGATTACTTAGTGTCGTGGTGATTGAAATCAATTTCAAACTTCGATAAAATAAGTAAACTGCACATGACTGAAAATTCAGAATTCATCATGTTTTTTGCTGATTTCCGGGCATAACTTCTATACCGTGAATATTTGAACCTAGTCACCTTAATAAAACTTTAAGTGATATATTAGGGCTACAACATTGTTTTAGATCATTTGAGTTGGTTATAAAGAGATTTTGGGGTTTTTGGGCGGTCGAATTCGTGTCCATGTGGCTGCCTGTTCATGTCTGAATCTGATGTATTGGCCTTCTGTTTCGGCTGAGCACTGTGCGGCTCGTCAGGCCGTCGCCGACACGCAGCGATGTGATCCTGCAGCAGCCCTCCAACAGCGCCACGAGCCCCTCCACGCGCCACTCCTCTGCTCCTCAAACCTAACCGGACCAACCATCTCCTCCCATTCATTTTCTTTCTGTTCTTCCAGTTCCTGTCGAGCAGACCACCATGAACGCGGGTGCTGCTCCGGCGAAATCCTTGAGCCCCCAGCCATAGAAACCAAATCACCGCTGCCCACGCCTCCAACACATTCCTACCTCCCTTCTCCCCCTCAGTTGCGACCTCCATGGCCGGGGATTGAAGATCCCGACCATCATACCACCATAGCCACGACCTCCGCCCCTCACCGTCGATCTCCTACTACCGACCATCGTTCTCGTCGTCCAACCACACAAATGCGTCTCTGGTGAGCCGCTGATTCTCGTGCTCTCCTCGTTTCGCGACGTTCACCTCCGATTTGGCCGGATCGCGGCCATGCCGCTCGTCCGCGACGCCGTGGGCGCCGGTCATCGCCGGCCGGCCTTTTTGCCGCGCCACTCGGTGCTTCTGGTGTCCTGTTCTGCAGCGAAGCTGCTGGTGCTGTCCCACGCCGTCGTTTGACCTCGCCGTTGCCGGGAACGGCCGGTCAAGGTCCGGCCATGGCTGGCCTTGTCTGGTCCGGGTCTGGTTGACCGTGGGCTCGGATTGTCAGTGACTAAAGGGGTACCTCGGTAGATAGGGTCAGTACAAAAAATTGGTAAGGGTTTATCTCGGTTTATTGATTTTGCGATGCATTGATTAATAGGCTGAGACATCGAATATATATATACACACACATATATATATAATTATACAAAAATGCTAAAAATGCAAACTCATTTCCGTTGGCTCTATTAGGAATAGATACAGGAAAAATACTATATCTGGTTAAATGTCTCATTTTGCTTTGCTAAAAATCAGAACACGAAAAGTGTGGTTTATTGTGTTGTAATATTTCTGTGCACTCAAAACTCTTATAAAATTATCAGCAGACTAAATTGCTTATGTCTTAGCTTTAGTAAATTTTTCATGTTCAAAAACCATTGTTTCGTATGTAAATCAATTAAGTGATTATGCAAAGTTGAATGAAACTATAGATGCATGTTCCTTAGGTCACCAGTCTTGCTATACTTAATTAAGACCGGTACAAGTCGAGTGATTGCCTGTCACTCTCAAACTATATGATCTCTCATTATGGATAATTTATTTATTGCAATTGTTTCACGTAGAAAGTTGGGCTCGGGCGGTGATGAGAATGTTGTATGTGATGTTGGTAGGGATATGTAGCCCTGTTTGTGTCAGTTAAGGTTCGTAGGTAAGGTCCATTTGTTGTTCATCCTGTTTGATGAAGTTTGAATAGTACTGATCGCCTGTTGAAATAATGGGACCAGTAAATTGACGTACCAAGTTCACTCTGTGTTTGAGGTGATACCTGCTTCTCCATTATGTCCTAGTCTATACCTCATGGCTGACCCATTGTTGATATCGGTGGGGACTAGCTTCTTGAGTGTTTGAGGTGATACCTGCTTCTCTATCATGTCCTAGTCTGTACATCATGGCTGACCCATTGTTGATATCGGTGGGGACTAGCTTCTTGAGGGTCAAGGGGGCAGTTCAACCATTCATGTCCTAGTATGTAACTCATGGCTGACCCATTATTGATATCGGTGGGGACTAGCTTCTTGAGGGTTGAGGGGGCGGTTCAACCATTTAGGCTCCCTTTGGCATAGCTTCTTGGACAGCTTCATAAAGAGCTTTAGTTAAAGCTATACCAAACGGATATTTTTAGTAGCAGCTTCATCCAGGAAGCACCCGGTGAAGCTGTTTCCAGATTACACTAAGGAGGAGAAGTTGAAAATCGTAGCTTCACCCAGCTTCATCTATGAAGCACTTGGTGAAGCTAAATAGCTTCAGCTTCATTAAAGAAGCTGCTTTAGAAGAAGAAAAGCTGCTTCGGAAGCTATTTTAGGAGAAGCTGAAGCTATGCCAAACGTGACCTTAGTAGTGGAGCAAGGGAAAGGTTGCCACATGTGGCTCAACGGGGCGTGCACCTGTCGTTGTTGACGTTTCCTAGAGTCACGAAAATAAATCCGCAAGCGGAAAAAATATCGTTGTAGCTTTCACCTAGGAGTATTCCAAGGATATCATATCCACTAAGGAACGTGTGTACTTTGTCTATGGTTCAGGTTCGTCCAAGGACACCACACCTGCTAGAGGTGAGGGTAGAGAGGATTCCTAAGGCTGGGTTTCCGAGATAAGATAGAACTATCCTAGCTGCTTGCTTTGGGCTACTGAATTCTCACAGAATAAGACTGGTGAGTTCCAGTATTACGGCACTGGGATATACCCGAATGGGGACGGTTCCGCTGGATAGACAGGGTTGTCACCACCTGCTACCTACCTCATCTAACCATGGGATATACCACAAATAACAGGTAAGTCTAGTCTAGACACCACGTCTACACTATCGTTACTACTCAAGCCTATGGCCTTAGACTACAACACCCACTATAAACTAGTGAACTACTGATCCAGCTAAGCAACTAAAGAGCTAGAACTATAACATAACTAAGAAACTAAGCACATAAGAAAGTACGAACACTTAATTTGATTGACAAGCATCCGTTGAGGTACAAACTGGAGAAGAGTGCCGACAAACCCGCTACTTCCCCAAACTCCTCCCCACTCTCTCCCTAACTCTAATCACCTCTAGAGATGAGCCTAGAGCTCATGTACATGAGAGAAAACTCCAAGAGGGAGTTGAGAGGGATGTGAACGTGTGTCTCTCTTAGAAGCACCCCCTTATATTTATAGGGGTGTGTGAGACGTGCTCTTGTCATGCAACACGCCGAGGCCTTCCCAAACCGACCTCTAGGACCAATAAGGAGGCGCCACGTGCAGCAGGTAAGGCAGTGGTGGCCTTCCTGGTTCGGCCGACCTACCTAGTTCGGCCGAACCAGGTTGGTCACCAATGTCAGACCCGGGGCTACGGGACTGCACACGTAGCGTAGAACATTCTAGAGTAAGGATGGGGCATGTCCCATACCTTATCCATACTGTAAAGTACTCGGATATGAGTACAACTAGTCGGTACAGATGGAAACTACCCAAAAGTACTCGAGTAGGACTTCTAAGCTCGTACAGGACTAGGACTTCCATGTAACCCTGTCCCCCCAGACTATATAAGGGCGGGCAGGGATCCCTCCAAAGTAATCTCATAACCTTCAAGGCAATACAAACCACACATGACGTAGGGTATTACGCATACTGCGGCCCGAACCTATCTAAACCCTTGTGTTCCTTGCACCATCGAGTTCCTGATCTCGGCGACACCCTGACCACAAGTCTACTACCTTAGGGTATCCCTAGGTAGGCTTGCCGGTAAAACACCGATAGCTGGCGCGCCAGGTAGGGTGCTCATCGAAAATCCACCAGCGAATTCGATGGAAACTTTCAGCTTCACCAGCGCTGTGTCCCCCGCGGGCATGACTTTCATCTTCGGCTCCTGGGTCTGTGTCTCTGATGGCACAAGCGACTTCCGTCGGCACCTCATCGACAACAAGCCGGAGGCATCTCCAGCAACACCAAGCGGCGATCTCGACGAGTTCGTCGATAATCTCGACAAGATGCTGCTCCCTGACCTTGCCAGGGAGATCGAGAAGTTATCCGTTTTCGATGCGACTCCGACTCATGCTGCATCAAGCTTCCCCGGATCGGACTCGACTCCATCTGGGGGACAGTGTGACCGATTCCCGTTCGGTTTGCGCAACATGGCTACTGTCTATCAGGAGGCCATAAAGTCCGAATTCTACTCCGCCTTGGAGAACTTGGACGAACTACTCGGGCTCGGGGAGAAGGACGCCACGGCATGTCGGGAGGCCCCTATCTTCGATGACTACGACTCGGACTCCGATCCTGAGGCCGAACCCTACTTGGGTGGCCAGGGCTTGGTTATAACCTCCACACCAGAGGGTCGCTTCGTGTACTGGAAGGGCCTGAAACCCTCTGAACTACTCAGAGACAACGCAAGACTAATCGCCCACCTTGATTCTCTGCCTTTTCAAGAGGCAGAACACTTGAGACCACCCCAGGCGGAACTGTACTTGTTGACTATAGCTCCGACGACCTCTCCTCAAACCGCCATGTCTTTATGGCGGAATCCGATGAGATCAGCAGCAGGCACCGCAACGAGAGGCCCGAGCAGACCTCCGATGACGAGAACACCGCAGATGCTGCCAATGAGACCCCTGAGGTTCGTGAGGCCCGCAGGCTGCGCAATAGGAAGCGCGCCAAGCATAGAAGGGACGCCAACGAGCGGCGTGCACACATACAACGTGACCTCGATGCTGAGTTTGCAGTGGTGCAAGACGCTGGGTTCAACACTCCTGTCGCTAACATCGCCGGTATAACGGCGGTACTCGCCGGCAACCCCGACCCAACAGTTCAGACCGCCTTTCGCATGGCGGCGAGCGTTACTCCAGATCAACCAGCAGGACTTGCTGCCCTCAATTTCGTGTGGAAGACGCGAGGGGTGAAGGAGAAAGCCAAGTCAGCAGAACACCCGGGGGTCACCCCAGGTGACAAGCTGCCCCCTCCAACAACCAACACGGTAGCCACAAAGCCGGTCCGCAAGGAAGCCGCCCTGTAGCTCCATAAGGAAGCCGCCCGGCAACCCAGGTACCCCACGCTCATCTAGAAGGGTCCGTTGGCAACTATCGCCGCTCAGAACTCGAGAAGCTGCCAACGGGCGACCTCCGTGACAAAATCAACTTCAAACGTGACGCTAGCTCCATCATCGAGAACCGGAGGAGGGAGTGCGCTGGAGCGGAGGGAAACGCTGCACAGGACGACAACGATCGCTTCCCCGCGTTTTCTCCTCGCTTCGACAATTACAAGTACCCAGAGGGATTCAAACCGGTCGGCATCACCAAGTACGACGGTAAGTAATCTCCTCAGTAGTGGGTCCGATGCTACTCCACCGCCATTGAAGTCGTAGGCGGCTCCAACACCACCAAGGTCGTCTACTTCCCGATGGCCCTAGTGACCGCTCCACTCACCTGGCTGAAGAGCCTGACCAAGAACTCCATCAACTCCATCAACTCACCTAGGAGCAACTGCGGAACGTCTTCATCGACAACTTCTAGGGGGTGATTGCAAGGGCAGGTACTCGCCATGACCTATCCCAGTGCAAACAAGAAAGGAATGAGCTCCTGCGCTCGTACACTCGCTGTTTCTTCGACACCCGAGCTACGATCGCCAACATCTCGGAGAGCGACGTCATCGACTGCTTCCATAACGGTCTCACCGACCAGGCTCTGTTCCGCGACTTCGGCCGCAACCACCCCAAGACTGTTGCTGCCCTCCGCGACATGATGCAGACATGAGCAGACCAAGAGGAGCAAGAACGCGATCGGTTCTTGAAGTGCGGCAATGACTACAACAAGCGAAGCAACGACCACCGCAACGACAGAAGCCAGCGGGACTACTCGGGATCCTCCCGAAAGCACAAGCCAGACGATCTCGTCGCAGCTATCAATCGCGCCCCGCGAGGCAAAAAGGCATCCAATCAGCAAGAGGAGTTCGATAAGCTCATGATGAAGCAATGCCCGTGGCACCTACACCCAAAGCACGCTGCTTTTGAGTGCTATCAGCTCCGAAAGTCCCTCAATGCTCTGCCCTTGGAAAAGGGCGACAAGAAGAAGGAGGACAAGGATGATGAAGATCCGAAGAACAAGACAGACGCTGGCGAGTTTCCCGACGTGTCCAAGATCGTCAACATTATCTTCGGCGGCATTGACACCATTTTTTTGACATGTGTCAATCTATTGGGGAAAAAGCCGATAGAAATTGGGCCGACGCTGGATTAGGAGCAAAGAATGGAGCATGATGGGCTTTTTGGGCCAGAAGGAGCGTCGTAGCCGATGAGGCATGGAAAGAGCTGGCAAAGCTACGTTAGCAAGTTATCTTTTAGATTCTTGTTTAAGAAACTTTATTTTCTTTGTTGTCAAGAAAGTTGTACGTCGTAATCAACTAGGATTTGTAGCTTAGGCTATAAATAGCTGCCCTCGGGCATGTACCAAAACCATCCAATGATCAATACACAAACCCTTTTTTCCTTTTTTCTTTTTTCGGCCCCTTGACCTTAGTTGCAGTAGATTTTTCTTTCACGAGTTCTTTCCTGCACGTGGGGCTGCTTCGACTTCGATCTCCGACTTGCTGGTAAGTTCCGCGTCGAACGAGATAGATAGGCTCAAGGTTGACGGCGCATCGCTTCTTCCTCTATCCTGTATTAGTTCAAGTTATCGAGCAGATTGGATCTAGGTCTGGTCTGTTCACCAAGTTATCGATATCAGCTTGTTCTTGTTAGATTAATCTGCTTAATCTAGCTTATTCCTTGCTGTTATCACAAGTTATCGATATTTGCTAGATTTGACAAGATTATATTTGTTTGATCTTGTTTTTATTTAGTTCTTACCACAATTTATCCAGCCTAGATCGAAATACCATCGGCCGACATGCAGCTCGCCTGTTGCTCATCGCCAGGGCGATCGGGTTCGGATCTAGGTATTGTCTACCGAGGCTTCGCTAACCCATTTAGCGTCGCCTACCTGCACAATCGGCTGGAGCTTTGGCCGATTAATCTACTACCGCATCGGATGACTTCCGATGCACTTGGCAGAACGATTCGGAACACCAGCCGATACGTTCCTGTAATTTAATGTTTTACCTATCCCTTGTTAATTGTAGGTCAAATTGACTGGCACGCCCTGCACCACCACGCAGCCGATTTGGACGCCGCGCAGGAGCAAAGCAAGAGGCTCCCGGGTCCTTGTGTGTGCCGGCACTGAAGGCCGACCTACGGCTTTTTGCGTCAACACGCTTTTGGCACGCCCGATGGGACACGACAATGACACCACGATGACCAAGAACAATGGGATGGACGGTAACAAAATCTTGTTGCCTACCATGGATGATCTCAATGAAGATCAGAAGCGGCTAGTCGAAGAAGCCATGAAGCAGTCTCAAGACGCCTACCTCAGATCATTCATTTTGACCAAGGAGTGGCAGGTAATACAGAAGCAGCGGCTACCAGGGCCGAGGGGCATCTCCATCACTCAAGATTTGGCCAAATTCAAAGAGATGTTCGATTAGTCCATAAGCCACACACTGATCAACCAGTCAGGGATTCTGATCGAGACCATTAATGACGCTGTCAAAAATGTCCTAGCAGAGGGAACTCAAGGAGGCAATATGGGACCATCATACTCCAACGGGGGATCATCGGCCGTAGCTAGTGTCACAATATCAGCAACGATGACGATGGTGCTCTGCCCAGTACAACAAGTATGCCGATGGCCGACGCTGGGACAAGCTCATCGCCTTACGTGTTGAGGCGCCCAGGACCTTCGACAGCACACGCTTCATCGCCACTGACGACGGCATTCGCTGCCAATCCTGCGATGAACACATCAACACCAAACAGAGGCGTGTTCAACACTCCGACTGGATTTGTGCCTTCTACGTTGGGCATGCCAATGGAATTCTGGCCGTACATCTATCCACCGATGTTCGGACAAAGTAGCAACGCGGTGAAGTTCCCTACTACTACATTGCCATTGGTGCCGTCTGCTCCGATAATCCAGCATCCACCGCAGACTCCGCCGGCACCAACTCAAACTGGGGGGCATCGCACAAATGCATCGGCTTTTCGGCCGATGGACGATACTGTGGGATAGCTGACGAGTCCCCAAATTTAGAGGGCCTTTCAAGATGCAAGCTTTCAGATGCCAAACCTCGTGGTGCAGTAGCCTGAAGTTGATTGGGCCAGCAAGATAGCCGATGTGATGAAGAATCAGTTCGGCTTGAAGCCAAAGGAGCCTGCATTCATGTACAGGAAGCCTTACCCAGAAGCCTACGATCAGATTCCACTGCCTTATCAGTACAAGTTGCCATACTTCACCAAATTCTTTGGACAGGGCGACATGTCAACCGTTGAGCATGTCAGCAGGTTCCTGGTACAATGTGGGGAAGCTACAGCAACAGACGACTTGAAGATCCGTCTGTTCCCGCTATCTCTCTCTGGATCGGCCTTTGGCTGGTTTGCATCACTACCAGCCAACTCCATAATCACTTGAGCCGATCTCAAGAAGCAATTCCACAAGTACTTCTTCACAGGGGTACAAGAAATGAAGATCACTGACTTAACTGCAGTGCGATAGAGGAATGACGAGCCCGTCCTGTACTACATTCAGAGATTTAGGGACGTCTGAAGCCGTTGTTTCAATCTGTCTCTCAGCGATGGCCAGTTAGCTGAATTGGCCTTTCACGGACTTTTGCCGCACATCAGGGAGAAGTTCTGAACCCAGGAGTTGGAAAGCCTGAGCCACCTTGCATCCAGGCTTGCTAATGTTGATGTTCGAGCCAATGAGCCAGGAAGAACGTGTTCCAGAAGAAAATCAACTATGTTGGGGATTCTTCTGAATCAGAAAGTGAGGCTGAAATCAGCGTTGCTGAGTGGGTCAAGTCCAAGAAGTTTTTCTCATTCCCATTCGCCAAGAAGGAAGCTGAAAGCTACGGGTTCGACATCACAAAGGCCGATAGGATCTTTGATCTGCTACTACAAGAGGGTCAGCTCAAGTTGCCCTCTAACCATGTGATCCCATCAGCAAATGAAATAAAAGGGCGCAGGTATTGTAAGTGGCATCACTCCGTCACTCATAATACTAACGACTGCAAGACGTTCAGGAAGGAGATCCAGACGGCCATTGAGCAAGGAAGAATCCAGTTCAACAAGCCGATGAAGATTGATGAGCACCCTTTCCCAGCCAGCGCAATTGACGTAGGAGACCAGGAAGTCGACGGAAATGCAAAGGTATCACCTTCTGATCATACTGATCATGATACTGAAAATCCGAAGAATCGTGTATCGGCCAACGACAGGGGAAACCAAGGCCGATACGAACAAAGTGGGAATTTCAGGAGACCACGAAGAGTTGTCACATCTCAGATGCTCCTAAACAAATATCAGCTCCAGCAAGAAAGGGAAAGATGTCGTCAAGAAGAAAAAGACAAGCATGATGATGAACACTAGCGATGCCCGTTCTTTGCATTCTGCTGGAATGAGGGTTTGCACCTGCTGTCAACCAATGATTGTCCCGAATGCAATGGGGTGCAGGAAGTCCGATATGATTTCAAGAGGCACCTGAAACGAACCAAGTTTTCGAAATGAAAACCTGAATCCCTGTATCATCATGATAGTCCCTGGATAAGTTGCTATCACATGCAGAACTCATTTCAATTACATATCATAGTCATACAACTCGATAATTTATTACATGGGTTTAATTTTTACATAATCCCAAGGATTGTGATATGGTTTCTCGGTACAAGCCCCTTGGGCTAAAAGAGAAAACAGAAAGTGGAAACGATAACTAGTCTTCAGGGCTGTCCTTTATCTTGAGGGATAACTTCTCTCCACAGGCATGACTTGAGCGTAGCACGAACCGTCCTTAGTTCTTCACTTCACCTAGTACGGAACACCGTTTCGCATCCTGCATCTACCAACTATCCCCAAGGAGTGGGATAGGTTCACATCACCATCCACATGCAAGCTTTAAGTGGAATGCATAAGGTATTTAAGCAAGTCAAGGATAAGGCTAAGGTTTTCCTATGCACGCAGCAAGCAGTTATATAATCATCCAACACACCTCAACTCGGGTCGTCCTGGTACTCCGGGTCCCCGAGGTACTCACACCTTCCAAACCCACCAAGTCGGTGCGAGAACTCCCTCTCTTCGCACCTCAACTGCCCAGGCAAGAAAACAAGACTAGAGGGAGGTAGAATACAAATAACACTAACTATGAAAGCGAAGCCGGATCAAGAGTTGGACATGACCGAGTACGCGGCTATACGTATAGTTTTCACTCTGCAGGGGTTGTACACCTGGACCCACTCGAGTCGCAGCCAGCGAGAGATCAGCCCATTGACATACGAAACCACGGTCAACGAAACTAGCTGCAACGGCCCCCACCCTGCCGTCCTGGGTTTGGGATGCTTCCTCCTACAAGAGGTCGCCTCGGGACTGTGATGCCTTCTACACCGGGCCTCACAAGGCCCTGCAATTCGGGGGACGTGAGGTCAGCACCTCCTCCCCTTACACTGATACCCTATCCTCCTACAGGCATGGTGCCACGCGTCACTAGCTCGGATCGGATCTGCCCTCATAACAGATAAGTGGTGTGCACGTTTGACATAGTTCCTTCTCCAGGTCCACTAACTCGGGCCTTAATTGCCGAGGAGAGATCCTCCCATAAGGACATATCCGTCGCAACGGTCCGTCAATGGCACCCATCACAGGTATAGCCCAACATCTCCTGCTACGATGTCCACAAAGGACCCCATGTCCACAAAGGACTAACTTGTCCATTCAGGACACGTGCCCGCCACAGGCACTCCGTAGGATGTGCCCAACGCACACCCCAGGCCCTTGATCGGAAGATCAAGTTAAGTTTGTCTCGCCCAAGCTAGATTCCTATTCCCCAACTCCTCGAAAGAATCTCCACACACACCAAGACTATAGCACAAATTCCACACATGCTCATACACAAGTAGCCAAGCATCTTTAATTTCAATCAAGGAATTGTATGGGATTACAAGGAATCTCGGTAAAAGTAGGCTATGCAGGTTCAATACAAGGTATCACATTGAGGAGTAATAGCAAATCTAGCATAAATGCCTAATGGGAGTTCAATCATAGATGGGTGTGAACCTGATGGTTCTTTGTAGTTTCTTCTAAGTCTTCTGGTTGTCGGAGTAGTTCTCCTGGCTTCTGGGCGTCTGCGAAGTCCTCCGGGGCTTCTGGTCGTCTGGTACGTCAGTCCTCTCCTCCTTGCAGGGGCCTAATCGTAAATACATGTAAGCTCTAGGACTAAAGTGCTAAAATGCACAAAATTGCTCAAAAAGATCCAAATCACAGCGAAACCTACTCTAATGGTTAGATCATTATTTTAGATGAATTATGAAATTGGTTTCATAATTTTCGGAGGTCCGGTTAAATTATTTTGATTTTTCTAAGTTTAAATCATTTTGTGTAATTAATAAATGATTAACAAAAAAGGGAAAAACACACAGGGGTGACACGTGGCTTGCTGACGTCAGCATGACATCATCACCGGGGTAAGGATGGCTGACGTCAGCAGTGGGCCCTGCTGACGTCAGCGTTGACCGGTCAACGGTCAAAGGTCAGCGGGTCAACAGGTGAACAGTCAGTGGGGCCCGCTGGTCAGTCTCAGCTAGAGGCTGACAGTTGGGTCCCACGGGTCATTCTGGAAAAAGAGAGAAGAAAAAGTTAAAGGGAGCATCTGGGGTTTCTGGGCCTAAACTATTGGGCCGACTTGGTGGCCCATTAGCTCGGCTTGGCTTAAGGGTGGGGGGGTGTCAGACCCGGCCTTTGGCTCACAGGGCAGCTCGGGTCCACGGCTTAGATCACGGCTGGCTTGATTTACAGCTCACATGCCGGCTAAGGTCGACGGCTGGCTCGGGTTCCAAGCAGGTCGGCTCAGCGCTGGTTTGGCTTGCGGCTAACAAGCTCGGCTCGGCTAAGCAGGCCAGCTTACTACCCTGACTGGGCTGGCTTGGGTGCAAGTGCAGGTCATGGCCCATATGGGTTCCTCTCCCTTGGTCTAGCCCGATCCGTTCTCTATCCCTCTCTCTCTTTCTCTGTCTGGTGGGTCCCGCTTGTCGGCACCTCTTCCTTCATTTTCACCTGGGTCCCAAGAGCTGGCTCCCTCTCTTCTCTCTCTCTCGTTGCCGACGAGGATGGCCCACCCGTCGGCGTCTCCTCCTCCCATCCTTCTACTGCTGACAAGGGGGTCCCGCGTTGGTCTCCCTTCTTCTCCCTTCCTCTCGTTGGCAGCTCAGTCCCTTGTGACAGCTTCTCTCCCTTCTCTCTGATCAGTGGGCCCCGCGGGTCAGTGGGTGCCCTGGATCTGGTATGGTAGCCAGATCCGCAGCGGCAAAGTGTGAGTGTGTGCGTGCGTATCAAGACAAGGGTGTGTGTGTGTCTGTGTGCCCCAGGTGCAAGCGCGGTGCTCGGCCAATTGCCATAGTGGCACCCGTGGGTACCTTGCCACGATGTCGCGGCGTGGGCGTGTTCCCGCGTGCGGTCACCACGATTGTGTCGTGGCCGTGGCGCCCGGCGGCGCGGTGTGGGTGCTCAAGCTAGGCCAGAGCATGAGGTGACGGCGATGGCTAGGGTACGAGCGCACGTGCAGCGGCGGGGTTGACGAGCGGCGGTGAGGCAGAACGGCGGCGAGGGCACGACAGACGCGCGCAGCTCCCTAGCATCCCAGGGCTGCGGCGCGGGGCTAGGCGCAGCACCGGCGAGGTGGCGAGTGGCGGCGAGGTCGGCGCGCGTGACTCCCTGGTAGTTCAGGATCGTGGCGTGTCATGGATGCGATGGCGAGGCCCGAGCGTTGGCTGGCTTTGGTGGTGCGTTCGCACGCGTGGGGCACTGGTGTTCCAGGCCCGCAGCATGGCTGTGCTGTGTGCGGTTCACCGACATTCTGGGTCCGCAGCATGACGCGGCGGCGGGAAACAGGACGACGTTGGCGGTCAGCGGGTGAACGGCGGCAGGGGCTCCTGCAAGAACACAAGGGATGGGGAATCCTAGGGCTAGCTCTACAGAGGGCTCATCGACAGCGGCGAGCTCGTCGGCAGCACGGAAGAGGGGAAGGTGCGGCGGCGAGGCCTACCTACTCATGTTGAAGGCGAGGAACTCGTGGCCGTGGCGAGGCGGGGCCGTGCCGGGTCGGGGCCGTGCAGGGCACGCAGCTACGGTGGTGTGGTCGTACGGGCGCAGGCTCGGCGAAGCTCCACGGCGGCGCTCCGGCGGCGGCAGCTCCCCGACTCGTTCTCCTGGCAGGGAGTCGGGGTTCCGGCGGCGGTTCTCCTCCACCTCCAGGTCCTCCTCCTCGGCTTGCTCTCCTCCTCCTCCCTTCCTCTTCCACTCCTCTGCAGCGGCGACGGCAGAACGAGGTTGGGCGGAGCCCTAGGGTTAGGGTTTGCTGCGGCAGCGGAGGCTTAAATAGGAGCGGCGCTAGGGTTCCTAGGGGTGGGTCAGGAGGACGGCGAGGATCCTCAGCATCCGGGCCACGGACGCGTGGCGCGGATCCGCGGGATCGACCCCGGGCTAGGGTTTGCAGGGCGCAGGGGCGAGCGCGCGCGCTGGGGCAAGGTGTCCGACAGCGGGAGGCGGCTGCAGGCATGACGCGAGCGGCGGTTTGGCTGCCCTGTCGCGGAGCGGGGCAGGGCGCGGCAAAAAGTGTAGCAGGGCAACGCGAGGTGCGGCGCGAGGCGCGGGCGAAGGCAAGGCGCGGGCGGTGCGCTGGAGGAAGAAGGGGAAGCTGACGGGTGGGGTCCACCCGTCAGTCGCCCCGGGCGTAAGGAGAGTTTAAGGACGCGCGACGCTGGGCGGGTGGATCTTGGGTTAGAGTTTTAGGGCATGGGTAGTTAGGGTTAGTAGATAAATTCAAATTGAGGGTCCACTCAATTTGAATTTCACACAATTTCAATCCACAAAATAATTTCAAAACGAATAGTTTAAACAAGGTAGATGCAAAATCCAATTAAAATCTAAATGGTTCACACTAGAAGTATGGGTCTTATAGTTAATTGGTTTTAATTTTTCTAGGAGTTTAGAGAGAACAAGCATTAACCTTAAGTTATGCTAGCTAACAACGCTCTCATACAAAAAGTTCTTTGAAATTTCACATTTTTGCATTCTAACATTCTGGGAGAAAATTCCGGGATTTTACAGCAGCGCCAGGAAGACAACCGTCAGCAGTCGATTGTCAGTGGCAAGCACAATTGTGTCTCTATTCATGATCGGCTGGGACCACGTATCCCTGAGCAAGCAACAATGGAAGAACAAGTTGCAGAACGTGTACCTCATGAAGTGCCTCTGGATCGGTCGCTTGAATGTCATGACAGCTACAAGTATGATCCAGAGGAATACCCGGATTGTTGCATTCAGGGGTTGACCCGTTCTCAGAAGAGGAGGGTTCAGAGGTTTCATCACTGGGAATAAGAAGAAGCACGTGCCTACGAGAAGAATGCAATCGAATCACAAGTGTGGCGCATGAAGTCCGATGAAACTACCCCGTCAGCATCGGTCAATTATGGTTTTTGTGCTGCCCATGGAATTCAAAGCACCAGTTCATGGCGGTGATGAGGTAGCAGTGGCAGAAATTGCGCTTGGCAGAACTTGCGCTGGATCTAGTTCAAGCATCATTCGAGAAGTTGGACGAGAAGGAGCAGAGGCATCTGAGGCCTTTGTACATGAAGGGGCATGTTGATGGCAGGCCGGTGACTAAAATGTTAGTCAATGGAGGGGCTGCTGTCAATGTCATGCCATACCTCATCCTTCGGAAGCTTGGATATTGCGAGGAAGACATGATGGGAACTGACATGGTTCTTAAAAGCTATGAAGGAAACACATTGTCTGCTCGGGGGGCCATTACCGTTGAATTAACGATTGGAAGCAAGCCCTTGCCTACCACGTTCTTTGTCATGGATGGCAAGGGATCATACAATTGTTGCTAGGAAAAGATTGGATTCATGCCAACTGCTGCATTCTATCCACAATGCATCAATGTCTTATTCAGTGGCTAGAGAATGATTCAGTTGAAGTGGTGCAAGCAGATTCATCCCTGAGCATTGCATCAGCCGATCCACCAGTCTAGGGTTTCGACAATGTGGAGTGCATATCAGGCAAAGTATGGGAAGGAGATTTCTTGAAGATGGAAGATTTTGGTCTTAATCCAATTCAAGAAGACGGCTCGGATGTCTCTACTCCATGAAGAAGTCTGAACAAGTATCCCATCGGCCGAGGAAAAGCAACGCAAAGAATTTCTGGCCGATGAACTAATCTTGTAAAAGCCGATCATGTCGATCAGGCTCAAATGGCCGATACGATACGTATCGCCCTTAGTGCAAAAATATACAACTAAATATTATTTTGGTTGTCAAGAAAGGATATATGAAACCGATGATTCTTTATGGGTTATATTTGGAGATCGTCGTGGCTGGTTGAAATTGACAAATCTATTATTGGAAGCTATGGTTGATTTTTGGGCATCATGGATTAAAGGACTACATCACATCATGATTTTGGCAATATAGATTATTATTGCCAAGAAAGGGTGATGCTGGATTTCAGATTACGCATTATTTCACAGCAGATGATCATGAAGTACTTGGGGCTTTTGTTTCTCGGAGCCATACGGTTGACAGAATCATGATCAAGCAAGAGCACTGATTGGACAAATTGAGAGGAAGACAAGTTTATATGCTTGAAGGAGTATTTACAAAAGCCAATCTACAGATCAGGCGGTTACATTGATTACCACATTTATTCATCGGCAAAAACATTGCCGATTACAGCGCCTAGGCTAACTTCCTCGCTAATGCCGGAAGCAACTACACCTGGGTCGTTGATGAGGTCTTCAAATTCTTCCCGTGCCTCACCTTCCGGGAACATTGGATGCAGGGTCCGAAGATCGTTCCTGGACAGAGTCTGCACCATAGAAAGCGTGACGGCGGCGCCACGATGGACTCCGTGACCGGCGACCTCCTGCACGCGGTTGGGGATATTCTGTAGGCGGGAGGCGACGGTGTCACCCCTGGCATTCACCGCTTCTGTTGCGGTGACCGCTGCACCAAGGAGGGCCTCAACCTGCGACTCCAGAACTGGGAGATAAGAACAAATGAAGATAAAGGAGAAATCAAACGACTCTCAAAAGAAGAGTTCTGGAAGAAATCTTGACCTGCTACCCTGGAGTCGGCGGCGACGAGTTGGGCGCGCGCAGTCTGCACCATGTCCTCAGTGGTTGCCAGTTGGTCCTCCAATTGGCTGGTTTTCTTGGTCTCCTCCGAGTAGTTGTGACGCGCTTCGTCTTTCTCTCGGAGAAGATCCCTGATCAGATCGCGGATGCCTTCAAGAAGATCGTCAAAAGGATTCAACGATGAGGAAGGGGGAGAATGTGGTGGGACGCTGTAAGCTTCGTCATCCCTGGAAGAAAGCAAGGGGCCAGGCAGCAAATCAGATCTAGTTAAAATGTGCAGTGGATCAGGAAGAAGCAGATTCATTACCCTCGTCAGCGGAGAGCTGGAGGGAGATCAGAAGGACCATTGCCCACCCACTTGTGTCCCGCCATTGCTGGCGAAAAAGAAGATTGGGGTTTTTCTTGTTGGAGCAGGGAGAGTAGAGCTGATGGAGTCTTGAGAGTTAGCCAGGCTGATTGGGTGCTATTTATGGTCCAAATGCGAGACGGAACGCCTTTGGTCAAGGGAGTCAATCGAAAATGTTGTCGCGGGTGAAAAGTCGGAAGTCAAATCATCTCGAAGCAAACCTGTGGTGAAAACAAATCGAAGCCAAGGGTAGAAAAGGATTTTTACGCTCGCCGCCGGTGCGAGAAACGAGGGATCGGCCATGTGAATTGAAGAGTACACAGAGGAAGGGCTGAAGGATCTTCAGAGGAAAATGTTATTTTGCTCCGAAGCTGGGGGCATGTGTTGACACCATTTTTTGACACGTTTCAATCTGTTGGGCAAAAAGCCGATAGAAATTGGGTCGACGCTGGATCAGGAGCAAAGAATGGAGCATGATGGGCTTTATGGCTAGAAGGAGCATCATAGCCGATGAGGCATGGAAAGAGCTGGCAAAGCTACGTCAGCAAGTTATCTTTTATATTCTTGTTTAGAAAAGATTATTTTCTTTGTTGTCAAAAAAGTTGTACGTCATAATCGACTAGGGTTTGTAGCTTAGGCTATAAATAGCTACCCTCGGGCATGTACCGAAACCATCCAATCATCAATACACAAACCCTTTTTTCCTTTTTTCTCTTTTTGGTGGCTTCGTCTTCGTTGCAGTAGATTTTTCTTTTATGAGTTCTTTCCTGCACGTGGGGCTGCATCGACTTCAATCTTCGACTTGCTGGTAAGTTCCGAGTCGAACGAGGCAGATAGGTAAAATGTTGACGGCGCATCGCTTCTTCCTCTATCCTGTTTTAGTTCAAGTTATCGAGCAGGTTGGATCTTGGTCTGGTCTGTTCACCAAGTTATCGATATCAGCTTGTTCTTGTTAGATTAATTTGCTTAATCTAGCTTATTCCTTGCTGTTATCACAAGTTATCAATATTTGCTAGATTTGATAGGAATATATTTGTTTGATCTAGTTTTTATTTAGTTCCTACCACAATTTATCCAGCCTAGATCGAAATACCATCGGCCGACATGCAGCTCGCCTGTTGCTCATCGCCATGGCGATCGGGTTCGGATCTAGGTGTTGTCTACCGAGGCTTCGCTAACCCGTTTAGCGCCGCCTACCTGCACAATTGCCTAGAGCTTTGGCCGATTGATCTACTACGGCATCGGACGACTGGCCGATGCACTTGGCGGAACGATTCGGAAGACTAGCTGATACGTTCCGGTAATTTAACGTTTTACCTGTCCCTTGTCAATTGTAGGTCAAATTGACTAGCACGCCCTGCGCCACCACGCAGCCAATTTGGAAGCCGCGCAGGAGCAAAGCAAGAGGCTCCCGGGTCCTCGCGTGAGCCGGTGCTTAAGGCCGACCTACGGCTTTTTGCGTCAACTGGCGGCGAGTGGATTTCCCTCCAATTGGACTCAGAAGCTCCACCGCTGCGAGATCATGTACGTGAAGCCGGCGGTACCACGACCCGTTCGGTGGTCGGAGGCCCCATCTTGTTCTCGAGGGCTGATCCGTGGACAAGCTTTTCTAAGCCAGGCAAACTCCCGCTCGCCCTGGACCTAGTGATTGCGGACGTCAGGCTCACCAAAGTACTCATTGAAGGGGGCAGCGGCCTCAACCTCATCTTTGTGAGTACTTTGAGGAAGAAGGGGGCGAACTTCATCGACATGCTCACCCCTAACAAGGTTCCCTCCTACAACATTGTACCTAGGAACGCAGCTACGCCGCTTGGCACGGTGGTGCTCCCTGTTACTTTCGGGATGAGGGAAAACTACCTGACAGAGGTAGACCCAGGTACCTCCCTGCCGAGTGGAGACAGCTACCCAGCTGAACGACTCCGCATAAACGACCCGATGTAAGGGCACTCGGCTGGACAATGGGCAGGATCCCCCGGGGTCAGAATCTAGGTCGAATTGGATCGGCATGATCTTGTGTCTCTCAACTGATCGGATTCCTTGTAACAAACCCGAGTAGATTTACCCTAACTTGTAACCCACGGCTGCTCAAATATATAAGGGGGACGTGGGGGGACCCATAGGGAAGGGATCTCATTTAGCTCATACCACAAACCCTAATATAAACCCCGAACACAGGACGTAGGGTGTTACGCTCCGTGCGGCCCGAACCTGTCTAAACCTCTGCGTCTTTGTGTTACCATCAAGTTCACGGGCTCTCTCCGATCCACCCCGCTTACAAATCTACTGCTTGGGGCTACCCTTGGCAGACTTGCCGGAGTGCAAATCCGACAGCTGGCACGCCACGTAGGGGGATCTCTAGGGTCCTCTTGGTGAACTTGATGGCATCCAACTCCGGCATCTTCTTCTCCGAGCAAGTGACGCTCCAGATCCAGGCCGCCACCGGCGACTCCATCATCTTTGGAAGCCTTCCCGAGATGTCCGATCCCAGGAGCTCGTCGCCGACCTGTCCATCCAGGATGAGGTCCAAAACCCCTCGCGGATGACCCGTCGCCCACGCATCAACATCGACGATATCCTTGCGGGCCTGGACCGAGTCGATGCATCCCTCGCCGAGTGCATCGGGCTCGCAGAGTAGGCACTCCGCCGTCCTTGCGACCAGGCTCCTCAGGCCCCATTCGGACTTCGCTCCAGCTCCTCTGTCTATTCGGACCAGATCCGATCTTAGATGGAGAAGTTGCGCCTTTCCGACCCGAGTCAACCCAGCGTTGACCAGATCGGATCTGACATGGTACCAGGACTACAAGCTGGCTACCAGGAGGTTCTCTTCACCCTCCCGCCGAACCCTGTGAGTTCCCCGGATCAGCGGGAGATCTCCATTGCTTCCTCCGATGAAGCATCTGTTGAAGAAGAAGATGACGAGGCCAAGCGTCAACGACTCCAATGCAACCAGAACCGCCAAGAACGACGCAACAACGAGGCCATCATCAACCAAGCTGAAGAAGATCTCCGCAACGCCGAATGTCGCAACCAACGGGTTCCACCCCGACACGCACCGGCGACCCCACGGAACCTCGATGAAGACTTCGTCCTCGAGTGTGACGGCCAGAACATCTTCGCTACCCCATCTGCCAACCTGGCCGCCGCATTCGAGGTACTGGAGACCCTACCTCCCTCACTCGAACTATAACGGGCTCGGACTCGTTTGCATGTTGCTGCTGCTCAGGTCCAACGCTTGAGGAAGGACTACTCGGCTCTACGAGCCCAATCTAGAAGTTCTCGCCACTCCATAGCCCGTCACCACGACGGCAATGAGGTCAACCAGTCGGATCTCTGCTCCAACCTCCGCAATCATGATGTTCGACCCGTCATCAACGATTGACACCGCAAACACGATGAGGCCGAACGGGAGCGCCGCCGCAAGTATGATGAGGAGTACGGCCCACCTGGTACGAACCGGGGAGGTTGGGCTCACCACGGCAACGCCGACCGACGTCCACATCGACCCCAACAGGCCCTGATCAACCTCGACAAGGACATCACCAGGGACCTGGATGGCTTTACGCCTTCTCTAACTGACTCCGCGGAGTCTCGTGGCCCTCTACGTTCAAGCCAGTCGGCATCGACAAGTTCGATGGCGACTCCGACCCCAAGACGTGGCTGCGCACCTACAACATTGGCGTCCGGGCGGCGAGCGGCAACAACGACATCATGGTGGCCTACTTCCTAGTCATGATGAGTCGCCAGGCTCTCAACTGGCTCGAGGGACTTCATCTTGGCTCCATCAACAGCTGGCAGGACCTCTGCACCGCCTTCGTCAACCACTTCCAGGCTTCATGCCCGGGTCCCAAAACCAGATGGGATCTGGGCATCGTCACTCAGCAACCCAACGAATCATTGCGCGACTACACTAAGAGGTACTTCACCAACGGTAACATGATTACGGATATTGATGACAGAGATGTCATCCACTACTTCCACCAAGGGCTGCACAACATCGAGCTTTGGCACAAGATATTCGAGAGCAACCCCAAAACTATCTCCGAGATGATGGTCGTCGTCAACAATCATGCCGACATGGAGGACGCCGAGAAGGCACCCCGTCATCACAAGGACCAGCGTCACTCCGACGACCGGCCCAAGCAGCAACACGATGATCACCAACGACCTGACGGTTGGCCACCTCGCCACAACTCTGGCAAGCACAACAACCGACCTGAGTCGTCCAAGCAGCAGGAATGCAAGTGTGGCCCCAACAACACCATTGCAGTTGCAGGTCGACCCCGACAGCGCACCTCCCTCAACCAGGAGGAGCTGGATCGACTCCTCGACAGCAAGTGCCCCTGGCACAGGGACTCCAACCACACGACGTGCGAGTGTCATGCACTCCGCAATAGTGTGGCCCAGGATGACCCCAAGCATCCTCGCTACGACGACCGTGACAAGCCCGGCAGCTCCAAAACCTCAAGGGGTCGAGGATGCCAGAAGGACTCGCCCAGGCGAGACCGGGACAACTAAGGCGACAAGTCCCCAGTGGACTTCTAGGAGGCGGACCGGGCGGTCAACATCATCCATGGTGGCTCTAGGGCCCCATGATGCCGACGTCGCCTCAAGCTTGATCAGCGCGAAGTCAACTCTGTATTCCAACACCCGGTTGAACCCTTACGCTGGTCCGAGGTTGCGATCACCTTTGATCGGCGCAACCATTGGAAACACCTACCTAGCCCTGGCTGTTATCCACTCGTGGTCAGCCCAGTGGTTAGCCAGGTGCGCCTTTCCAAGGTGCTCATCGACGGAGGCAGCAGCCTCAACATCATCTTCTCCAAGACGCTGGAGAGCATGGGGTACTACATGACTTCCTTGGTTTCGACCCAGGAGGCCTTCTACGACATCATCCCCGGCTCAGGCTCGACCCCGGTCGGCCAAGTTACTCTCCCAGTCACCTTTGGCACCCGGGAGAACTACAGAACGGAGAATATCCACTTCGAGGTGGCTTCCTTCGAGACGTCATATAACGCCATCCTAGGGAGGCTCGTCCTCGCCAGGTTCATGGCCATTGCACACCACAATATCACGTCCTCAAGATATCCGCTCCCAACGGTGTGCTCTCCATCTACGGCGAGTTACAGACTTCCTACACCTGCGAGACTGAGAACATAAACATCTCGGAGGCACTGGAGAGGAACAAGAATGCCGTCATGATTGCCGAGTCGGCAAAGGCGATGCCTCCAGAGGACATCCCCATCTCGGCAAACGACTCGGCCACTGAGTCACAGCTGCAGCTCGGCCGCATGACGAAAAACCATCCTCCTTAGGGAGAACGACCCAAACAAGACTGCCCTCATCTGGGCGGACCTCGACAAAGCATAGGAAGATGCGCTCACCTCCTTCCTCCGCGCCAATTGGGATATTTTTGCATGGAAGCCCTCTGACATGCCAGGCGTTTTGAGGGAGGAGGCTGAGCACTCCTTGGATCTCGACGAAAAGGCATGACCCGTCAAGCAGTGACTCCGGCGCTATGCTCAAGATCGGAAGGAGGCTATTAGGGTAAAAGTTACTCGGCTCCTAGCCGCAAGATTCATTCGTGAAGTCACACACCCCGAATAGCTGGCAAACCCAGTCCTTGTAAAAAGGCAAAATGGTGAATGGAGAATGTGTGTTGACTATACGGATCTCAAGAAGCATTGCCCTAAGGACCCCTTCCCTCTTCCTCGCATCGACCAGGTCGTTGACTCTACGGCCGGGTGCGTCCTCCTCTCGTTTCTTGATTGCTACTCCGGGTATCATCAGATCGCCCACAAGGAGTCGGATCAAGAGAAGACTTCGTTCATCACACCCTTCAGGGCATACTGCTAAAACACCATGACGTTTGGCCTTAGAAAGCCATTCAGAGATGCCTCCAGGGGCAGATCCGCCGCAACATCGAGGCTTACGTCAATGACGTAGTGGTCAAAACAAGGTCCTATGATCAGTGAATAGCAGATCTAGTCGAAACATTTGAAAATCTCAGGACATTTGTGGCAGAACCACCTGAATTAATCTGGCTCAAGTGCGCTAACCATCACCACGAGGGCAATCAGGGCTAACTCGCACTTCAAACGGAGTAATCCATTGGTCTGTCGGGTAACCTCCCGATACAACCACTGGTTTGCCGATCGAAACAACACATACAAAGTACTCACACAAAGGTGAGCCCAGAGAATACAACATTCCACAAATTTTACATTACAGAGTTCCACATAAACTTAGTATTATAGAGTTTAAAAGTAAACGAGTTCTTCAGAGTTCATTGTAGCGGAAAAACAACGATAAACTACTCGACGATACATGATGTCTCGATGAAGCCCGTACGAGACATCACTCAGCATTATCATCAATGGCCGGGGACACATCTCATTCCACCGACCAACCAGGAGGAAGAATACACGGCCAAGTCAAACTAGCAACCATGTCCTCAAAAGTATCACCTGAAAACAAGCCACAAGCAAGGCTAAGTATACTAATACTCAGCAAGGCTTACCCGAGTAGTGGAATATACTTAGCCGACTCCTAGACATGCAAGGCTTTTGGATTGAGGAGTTTGTTTTGCCGAAAAGCATATACAAGTAGGTCCTTACTTTCAAATTTTAGCTCCAGATTCTAGTTTCCTTAACCATTCTAGGTAAGCAACTATCCAATATCATGCATGGTGAAATAATTAATTTGCATCCAACAAGATTAATCATCATCATTGTTCCATTTCTTACTCTATGTGGTAAAAGGGTCAAGCAGTCTCAATACCGCGAGAAATGGACAATTCGAATCGAATATCTTAACCTTGCAAGGCAGACCTAAACACACGTCACATGGTTACTCCCAGAGTCACACGTGCAACCTTTCCCCTTTCTTCCTAGGTTGTGGATCAAGGCCACCATCCGAGACTACAGAGCCTGGCTCTGCACCCACCATGTGCGCGCATGGAACCGAAGTTGGGAGGGTGAGGTGCTGTCCACTTGCCGGTCCGATTAGGTACTTAAGCTTACCGATTACCATATTCTTGGCATGTGGTTAATACGTTCAAACGCTTAAGCACCACTACCACTCACTGCGGCCTTAGCATTTTTCACTAAACAGACGGGGCCTCAATCACCAACATGAACATCGCACCATAGCCCCGTCCGTCGACCTTATGATTGCAGCATGTAGTAAACATTCAACTCCTATATTCTCGCGAGTGACAGGAAATCACTCAACTTTTACCGGGTCCTATTAGCATAGCACTCTATCGAAACTTACATCTAGTGTTCAGAGCATGGGTACCTAGGATCATGCAACTAAGTTTTCATTCAACTCCTATAAACTTAATGCACAAGTAAAATAGAGTAATAAGTTGTATAATTTAGAAAAATAGGGTTCATGCTCCGGGGTTTGCCTTCCTGAGCAAAGCTAGCCTTAGGCTCTTCTGAACTTTGGTTCGGGTCTTCGAAAACTTCAGTTAGATTCACTTGAGCTTCACGCTGCTCACTCTCGGACTCGGGCACCAGCTCGTACGTTCCGTCAGCGAGAGTAGTCGATTCTATATGAATGCACAAGTATGAGTTGTAGTGATGGTACGTGATATTTATTTTCTTCACGATAAAGTTGCAGTCCACAAAAACATAGATTTGGTTGTAAAGTTACTTAGCTAATATTTCTTGGGATATTGTCAATAGAGTACATCTTAAACTACTTAACTTCATTAAACAAGAAGGGGTTGTGTTATATTGGAAACATAATTTTCTAAGCACAAGCATGGATTAAACACAACTACTGATCTAGGTAACTTCTAGTGATGAAAATTTTATTCAGAGTACAACATGCAGAGACAAAACCATTGCAAAAATTTCAGACATTTTTGTGCAGCAGATTAAACATGAAAAATGTAATAAACAGCTACTGCTAGAACCTAGTTATTTTTATACAGAACAAACCATGCAAGTATTGATGCTACAAATTTTACATGGTGTTAATACACCCATAAATGTGTTACTGTAAATTTTTCAGATTTTATTGTGCATGATACAGAGCATAAGAATTAAGACAAGATACACCTACTTTAATAAAGATCTATTTCTACAGAAGGTTCTACAGGGTTTCTGTGCATAAAACTTTTTCTACAGTTTCACTCAGTTAATTAGGCATTCTAGTAAAAGGATCATTATTTTTCTGGTAAAAGAACTATTGGTTGTGATTTTATTTTTTTAAACAAGGAATAAAAGATTTGGCAAGTTCCAGTAGAGTAAACATGTCCAAAATTTGTGTACAGCTTCTATTCAGTGACAGCAAGGACTCAGCAAACTGTTGACTTAAAACTATACTACAACTATATGAATAAAATAGATAATTCAGATCTAGCAAATATCAAAAGGTGTTTCAAACATATGGTTGTATTAGGTTTCTATGCATGACATTTTTATGTGAGACTCTATTCCTAATACGGAAGCTACCATAAAAATGTCAAGTTCATCACTGGTCTAAAACAGTGGGTTCATTTAAATGCTATTTAACACTCCATTTAATATAGAACAAAATATATTAAGCAACTGAAGAAATGCATGTAACAAATTTGTAGATCTTCTTCTAAAGATTACAGAACAGTTGAGTTTGTATTTTTCTGATTTTTCTATGATTTTTAAAGCATTTTAGAAGTTCACTATTATGCATCTAAAACTGAAAACTAGGCTTCGCAGATCTGCCCCTGATTTTTTGCACTTAGCACCCTAGAAAGACCTCAATCAAAGCAATGTCGTCCCTGGGCGGACCTGCCATGGTTGGGGGCCAAATCCGGCGAGGGACTTCGCCAGCGGCGAGGGAGGAGAGGGGGAGGGGCAAGAGGAAGTCCAGGGCTACCCGCGGGTGTGCCGTGTTGGGGATGGGAGCGGCCGTAGGGTGGTCGGCGACGGGAGCAGTAGCTCCGGCGGTGGCGTGGGCGGCGTTCCGGCGAGTCCGGCGCGCGAGAGCTGGCGGGGGCTGGGTAGTGAGCTTCGCGGCGTCGTGAGGAACCCGTTTCGGGGCTTGGCTCGGGCGGAGGAGGGCCGGGGGTTGGGGCGCGGCGTGGAGGTGATGGCGGCGGCGGCAATGGAGGTCGCGGTGGTCTGGGCGCGCGGGGGGCAGGGGCTCTGCTTGGCCTTTATGGGCAACAGGGAGGGAGGGGAGTGACACTGTGACGAGGCTAGGGAGGGTCAGCATGGCCCAAGGACGCCATTGGGCGCGGTGGGCGGTGGGCAGGCCGCGGCGTCGCGTGCCAGCGACGCAGGCACGAGGTTGGGCACCGGGGATTCGGCGTGGGGGAGGGGGGGATCGCGCGGGGCGCGATTGGCGAGCTGCACGGGCTGGTCGAGGGAGTGGCGAGGGCGGCCGGCCACTGGCCTGGCGCCTAGCGCCGGTTAGGCATCGCCGGCGACGTGGCGGCCTGGCTCTGCCATGGTCGGTGTAAGGGAGGGGCTGAGACGGGGAATTGAAAAAAGGCGAGGGGCTGAACTGCAAAACTATGTTTTTCTCCCATTTTTGTGTTGAAACTCAAAATTCTCTGAACATGAAAGTTGTTCAAAACGAAAAGTTCTACAAGTTTCGTTTTAGGCCAAAGTTCATTTGAGTTCTAGTTCAAAAGTTATTTTAAAAACTCATAATGTTTGATTCGGATGGCACGTCATTTCATGGGCAAAACTTCCTATTCTCCCCTAGGCTTCAACTAGACTTTTGTTTATCATATCCTTAATGATGTGCCTATTCAATTTCGTAGTCATATTTGCATCGATGTGAAAGTTAGTTAATTTGTTTGATTAAGGTACATGTACTTATGCACATATATACATACTTTCAATATAAATGCAAAACCAAATTATAATACATTTCTTTTAAACTTTTCTTAGTTGTTTATGCATATTGTTATGCTAATGAGACTGGTTTAGCAAAATAATCACCTGAGGTGTCACAACATTCAAATGGAAGTTGAACCCACGCAAGTGTCTCTTCGGTGTCCCCTCAGGAAAGTTACTTGGCTTCATAGTCAGTAACCGAGGCATCCATGCCAACCCCACCAAGGTCAATGCCATCAGGAGAATGAAGCCCCCTCGGTGCAGGAAGGACGTGATGAAGTTGACCAGGTGTATGGCTGCCCTGAGTCGATTCATCAGTCGACTCGGCGACAAGGGACTTCCCTTCTTCAAGCTGCTTCGCAAAGCAGACAAGTTTGTATGGAACGACGACACTACTAGAGCCTTCCAGGAGCTCAAGGAATTTCTTACCAACCCACCGGTCCTCACGGCTCCAGAGCCCGATGAGGAACTCCACCTCTACATAGCGGCAACCACTCACGTGGTCAGTACCGTCCTGGTTGTTGAGCGAGATGAGCTAGGTCACGTTTACAAGATGCAACGACCCGTTTACTTCGTCAGCGAGGTACTTGGCGAGTCCAAGGTGCGCTACCCTCAGGTCCAAAAGCTCCTATACGCGGTCCTCATCACGTCCAGGAAGCTACGCCATTATTTCCAAGCCCACAGCATCAGAGTCGATTCCTCATTCCCACTTGGCGACATCCTCCACAACCGCGATGCTAACGGCCGAGTCGTTAAGTGGTCCGTCGAGCTAGGCACGCTCAACATGCAGTTCTCCCCTCAGTTGATGATCAAATCTCAACCTCTAGCTGACTTCGTTGCCGAGTGGACAGAGATACAAGACCCAGCACCTGAGGAACGACCCGAGCACTGGAAGATGTACTTCGACGGCGCCCTCAACCTCGACGGAGCCGGCGCTAGAGTTCTACTCATTTCCCCAAAAGGCGAACAACTAAAGTACGTCCTTCAGTTACTCTTCAAGGCAACTAACAATGCTGCTGAGTATGAAGCTCTCATTCACGGTCTCCGGATCGCTGCTTCGCTCGGCATCAAGCGACTCCTCACCTACGGAGACTCCAAAGTTGTTATCCATCAAGTCGACAAAGACAGGGACTGCATAAAGGAGAAGATGGACGCCTACTGTCGGATTTGCACTCCGGCAAGTCTGCCAAGGGTAGCCCCAAGCAGTAGATTTGTAGGTGGGGTGGATCGGAGAGAGCCCGTGAACTTCATGGTAGCACAAAGACGTAGAGGTTTAGACAGGTTCGGGCCGCACGGAGCATAACACCCTACGTCCTGTGTTCGGGGGTTTGTATTAGGGTTTGTGGTATGAGCTGAATGAGATGAATTCCCTATGGGTCCTCCCACGCCCCCCATATATATCCGAGTAGCCGTGGGTTACAAGTTAGGGTAAATCTACTCAGGTTTGTTACAAGGAATCCAATCTGTTAAGATACACAAGATCATGCCTATCTAGTTCAACCTAGATCCTGACCCCGAGGGATCCTGCCCATCGTCCAGCCGAGTGCCTGTACGCCGGGTCGTTTATGCAGAGTCGTTCAGCCGGGTAACTGTCTCCACATGGCAGGGAGGTACCTGGGTCTACCTCCATCAAGCCCCCGAGCGCTGAGTCACTGAATCGAGCCTTGACCGGGCAATGAGGCCAGTCGGTGATAAGATAATGATCCCTACATCCTCAGGCTCTTGCTGCAACTTGCTTCAATAGACTACTGCCTTTATGTTCCTTCTTCAATGGGATGCGCCCCCGGGCGTACCCGTTGGGTGTAGTCCCCGAGCCTCGGAAGGTTTCGAAGAAGTGTTTCGAGGGTCAAAAAGAAACAACCTCTTAAGGCCTTCATTCTTAGTCATCTTCCGGCGCCCAGCTTCTCAATCAGAACAACTAGCGGAGTCACGAAGACACGCCGAGTCGAATAGCGGTGCCCAGCCCCCGAGCAAGGTTACTGGCGGAGTCACGAAGACACGCCGAGTCAAATTGCGGCGCCTAACCACCGAGCAGGGCCACTGGCGGAGTCACAGAGACACGCCGAGTCAAATAGCGGCACCCAGCCCCCGAGCAGGATCACTGGCGAAGTCATGGAGACACGCTGAGTCAAATGGCGGCGCCCAGCCCCCGAGCAGGGTCACTGGGAGAGTCACGTTGACACGCCGAGTCAGATAACGACAGACAGCCCCCGAGCAGAGTCACTAGCGGAGTCACGGAGACACGCCGAGTCATCGCCTGGTACGAAAAGGAATATTCCAATCCAAACGGCAGATCCAGTTTGCTCAGCTGAAGAAGTAGTATCCTAGCAAGGGTACACTAGATGTGGTCGGCGGCGCCGCCTTCTCGCTCCGCCAGGGCGGGAAGTACCCGGAGGCCTCCTTCAAGGACAGCAACAAGTGCTGGGCGGAGGAGTGGTTCATGGTGGCGAACCCTGCTCTTGGCCTTCCGCCTCACACCGGTCTCCCACCGGTGCTGAACGCCAGGTGGGAGGAGAAGCCCACCAACGAGGATATGGTGGAGGTGGAGGTCCTGCTGGCCGAGCTGCAGAAGCTCAAGGCCGAGAAGCTGACCGGCACCGCGGTGGCGTTGTCGTTCGCGAAGTGGCTGACCCAGCCGATCCAGGAGCGGGTCCACCCCAGGTATGAGTACTCAGGTCGTGATGACCCAACTCATGTGCAGAACCGCATGGTCTTGCGCAACTAGGCTCACAGGCGGGTCACGCTCATTGTGAGCGAGGAGGTCCGCGACAAGGGCTGTCCAAAGGCATATTGCCTAAAGCGGCCCACCACCGAGGTATGTAGTATGCTTGTGGAGTCATTTTGCTTCTTGCCGAGTGGTTTTGGTCCGAGTAGTTCTCCACCGAGTCGGTTTGTCGTTGAGTCACCCGTTGGGTTGTAACACCACTCGGCTTTCTGTAGGAAAAAATTGTGTCATTCTGGTGCCCTGCGCCTTTGCCAGAGGAGCAACAGGGCAAGGCTGTTGATCCGCCCGCCAGGCTTGCACTGCCGGCGGCGGACTTTGGAAGTTTCTCGTCCGACACCTCCATCGGGATAGAGTTGGATGATGTTGTAGTAGTATCGGGGCCGGCGGCTGGTGTCAGCTTTGCCACGAAGAAGCGGTGCCCCACCCGCAAGGTGGCCACGTCGAAGGCCTAGCAGGGTGGTGTGGCGTCGCGGGGCCGGAGCTCGACCCCTCCGGGCACAAGCAAGATGGCGTCGGAGGCCACGGCGTAGAAGGCCGGCCTCACCACCCCCAAGTCGGAGGAGGAGATCCACGGGGAGGAGTGGGGCGGCCAGCGAGGTTGCCCGCGCGGGTGGCGCAGTCATTGCCCTCCGCCGTGCCACTGAAGTCGAGCTTCAGCGTGCAACGGGTTGGGAGGTGAGTCTTCCAACCTCTTGCACTTCTCCATTTGACTCCTTTTCATGCTGGGTTCTGATTCTGAGTCGATGAGCCGAATTGTAGGAGGGCATCGCTTAGCGGTGCCAAGCGCAAGGCGGAGGAGTTGACCAGTGAGGCCGTTTTGGCTGAGGTGGCCAAGGGGAAGGCGTCCCCATCGGAGTGGCCACTAGCTCGCCCTCGGCTGAACGAGGGGGTGGCTGCCGGGGCCAAGGAAGAGGTGGCGGCATCAGAGCCGCCACAGGGGGACGATGTCGCGGCACTCGAGGTCGCGGCAGGGGACGGTGCCAAGGGAGCGGTCGTGGAGGACCCTACCGACCCGAACGCAGTGCCCCGGGCCATCGCCCCCGTGCTTGCTACTACCCAGGAGCCGCTTGAGGAGAAGGCAACTGGGGAGGAGGTAGTGGTGACCAAGGAGGCGCTGGTCGAGGCCGCCCGGCGCGCCGTCGAGGCTACCCAGGTGAGTCTTTGGAGTTTGCGTTGTAGCTGCCTGGGCATGTCACTTGATACGCTTTGTTTATGCAAGCCCTAGCCAACCTGAGTCGGCGAGCTGCCAGTCAACTCGAGGCGGGAGAGGGGTCAGTGGGCCGAGTCCTCCAGCTGGAGGAGGAGTTGCGGGCGTTGAAGCGTCACTACTCTGAGGCCTCGAAGAAGTAGTCGGCGATGCTGAAAGGTTTGGCTTTTTAGTCGTCTTCGTGTCTGGCTGCCTGACTTACCACAAGGGGCTAACGCCTGGGGCTGTGCAGAGCTGAAAGAGGCCAACGAGATGATGGCCCAGGAGCTCAAGGTCGCTCGTACTGATATGAGTATCTTTTGAAGAGGTGGAGTCCCATTTGACCAACGCCTAGGCGGACCTCGACCAGCTGATGGCCAAGATCAACGCTGTGCTGGTCGCGTTCAAGCCGGAGGGGGTTGCCTTGGCGGAGGAGGCGGCGCAGCGCCTCGACGATGCACGGGAGCGCCTCAAGGCCTTCGTCAGGAAGACGGCCAAGGACTCGGTGCAGTTCGCGATGGCCCTCATGAAGTCCCACAACCCTGAAGCGGACCTGGATCATGTGGGTGAGGGTGTCGCGGAGGACTGCATCGATGTCGAGTGGGACGCGCACTTCACCGCCGTTGGCCCCCTCGCAGAACACATCATGGGCCAGGTGAACATGTGAAAATTCGTTAGTGGGACAGAAACATTAAGGGGCCAAGTGTTGGCCAAAAAATAATGTTTATTTTGCATGTAATTAAGTGTTGCTTTTGCTAAGTTCCGTAGCCGAGTAGTTTTCTGATTTGGCCAAGTGGTAAGGATGCCGACTCTGTGATGTGCCCTTGCCCATTGTGCAGAGAGCTGGTCATCAGACACGTGATAGGCTTAGGTGACACAGAGCGGTTCTAGGACTCACAGGGTTGTGATCAGTTCACCACCCAGCGAGGTTAGTTTTTGACACAGAGCGGTTCCTGGGCCACACTATTGCGGAGTGCTTGACACTCCTGCGCCATGTGGTTGGAGTCTATGCCAGGGGCACTTGCCATCGAGGAGGCGATCCAGCTCCTCCTGGTTAAGGGAGGTGCACTTTCGAGGTCGATCTGCGACTGTGACGGTATTGTCGAGGCCGCGCTTGCGCTCCTGCTGTTTGGACGACTCGAATCGATTGTTGTGCTTGCCGGAGTTGTAGCAAGGTGGTCGACCATCAGGTCGTTGCTGATCATTGTGTCGCTGCTTAGGCCAGTTATCGGAGTGACGCCAGTCCTTGTGGTGATGATGCACCTTCTCCGCGTCCTCCATGTCGGCGTGCTTGTTGACAACAACCATCATCTCGAAGACGATTTTTGGGTGCTCTCGAACATCTTGCGCTAGAGCAAGATGTTGTGCAGCCCTTAGTGGAAGTTGTGGATGACGTCCCTATCATCAACATCCGTAATCATGTTATGGTTGGTGAAGTACCTTTTAGTGTAGTCGCGCAAGGATTCGCTGGGTTGCTGAGTGATGCTGCCTAGATCCCATCTGGTTTTGGGACCTAGGCATGAAGCCTGGAAGTGGTTGACGAAGGCGGTGCAGAGGTCCTGCCAGCTGTTGATGGATCCGGGATGGAGTCCCTCGAGCTAGTTGAGGGCCTAGCGACTCATCATAAGTGGGAAGTAGGCCACCATGATGTCATTGTTGCGGCTCGCTGCCTGGACGGCGATGTTGTAGGTGTGCAACCACGTCTTGGGGTCGGAGTCGCCGTCGAACTTGTCGATGCCGACTGGCTTGAACATAGAGGGCCACGAGACTCCGCGGAGTCGGTTGGAGAAGGCAGAGAAGCCGTCCAGGTCCCCGACGATGTCATCATTGAGGTTGATCGGAGCCTCCTGGAGTCGATGTGGACGTTGGTCGGCGTTGCCGTGGCGAGCCCGACCTTCGCGGTTAGTACCAGGTGGGCTGTACTCCTCGTCGTATCGTCGGCGGCACTCCCACTCGGCCTCATTGCGCTCGCACTGTTTTTTAATGATGACGGGTCGAACGTCGCGGTTGCGGAGGTTGGAGCGGAGATCCGGCGGGTTGACTTCGTTGCCGTCGTGGTGGCGGGCTATGGAGTGGTGAGAGCTACTAGATTGGGCTCGTAGGGCCGAGTAGTCCTTCCTCAAGCGCTGGATCTGGGCAGCAGCAACATGCAAACGAGTCCGTGCTCGTTCGAGCTCGGGTGAGTGAGGTAGAGTCTCCAGTACCTCGAATGCGGCGGCCAGGTTAGCAGATGGGGTGGCGAACACATTCTGGCCATCGCACTTGAGGACGAAGTCATCGTCGAGGTTCCGCGGGGTCGCCGGCGTGCGTCGGGGTGGAACGCGCGGGTTGCGGCCATCGGCGTTGCAGAGATCTTCTTCAGCTTGGTCGATGATGGCCTCATTGTTGCATCGTTCTTAGTGGTTCTGGTTGCGGTGGAATCATTGGCGCTTAGCCTTCTCATCTTCTCCTTCGACAGATGCTTCGTCGGAGGAAACGACGGAGATCTCCCGCCGATCTGGAGAGCTCATAGGGTTGGGTGGGAGGGTGAAGAGAACCTCCTGGTAGCCAGCTTGTGGTCCTGGGATCATGTCAGATCCGATCTGGTCAACGCTAGGTTGGCTCAGGTTGGAGAGGCGCAGCTTCTCCATCGAAGATCGGATCTGGTCCGAATAAACGGAGGAGCCGGAGCGGAGCCCGAACGGGGCCTGAGGCACTCGGACAGAGAGGCATCGACTCGGTCCAAGCCTGCAAGGATATCGTTGATGTTGATGCGCGGGCGATGGGTCGTCCACGAGGGGTTTTGGGCTTCATCTTGGATGCACAGGTGCTCCACCTGGTGCAGCACTGAGCTGGAGAGGGTCAGATCGGATCTGGAACCCTGGAGGCTTTCTGTCTCAGAGACAGATGAACTTGGCGATGAGCTCCTGGGAGCAGACATCTCTAGAAAGCTTCCAAAGATGATAGAGTGGCCGGCAGCAGTCTGGATCTGGAGCGTCACTTGTACGGAGAAGAAGACACCGGAGTTGCATGCCATCAAGTTCACCAAGAGGACCCTGGAGATCCCCCTACCTAGCGCGCCAACTGTCGGATTTGCACTCGGGCAAGTTTGCCAAGGGTAGCCCCAAGTAGTAGATTTGTAGGCGGGGTGGATCAGAGAGAGCCTGTGAACTTGATGGTAAAACAAAGACGCAGAGGTTTAGACACGCTCAAGCCGCACGGAGCGTAACCCCCTACATCCTGTGTTCGGGGGTTTGTATTAGGGTTTGTGGTATGAGCTGAATGAGATGAATTCCCTATGGGTCCCCCTACGGCCCTCTTATATATCGGAGTAGCTATGGGTTACAAGTTAGGGTAAATCTACTCGGGTTTGTTACAAGGAATCTGATCGGTTATGGTACACAAGATCATGCCTATTCAGTTCGACCTAGATCCTGACCTCGGGGGATTCTGCCCATCGTCCAGCTGAGAGCCTGTACGCTGGGTCGTTTATGCGGAGTCGTTCAGCCGGGTAGCCGTCTCCACTCGACAGGGAGGTACCTGGGTCTACCTCCGTCACCTACTGCAAGGAGATACAAAAATTGGAAGCCAACTTCTACGGGTTGCAGTTCCACTGCATCATTAGAGACTACAATGTCGCGGCCGATGTCCTCTCCAAATTCGGCTCCAGCCGTGTCCTTGTCCCAGCCGGTGTCTTCATCCAAGCCTTGAGGCGACCTACAGTCGAGGAACCACCCCCCACCATGCCAAACTTGGTGCCTGCTCAGGGCCAAGAGGTGTTGGCTATTGATTCCGACTGGCGCTCTCCCATCATCGACTTCCTTGTCAACAACAAGTCCTTCCCTGATAGAAAAGAACACGAAAAGCTTTCGTGACGAGCCACCAGCTACGTGGTCATCGGTACCGACTTATTCAAGCACTCGGCCTCCTCAGGAACGCTATCCAAGTGCATCGCTCAGAGCGAAGAAGTTGCTCTACTCCGCAACATCCACTCGGGCATATGCGGCAACCACGCAGGCGCCTCCAACATGGTGGGCAAAGCATTCAGATCCGGTTATTACTGGCCTACAGCACTCGCTGATGCCCATGACATCATCAAAAGGTGCCCAAGGTGCCAAATCTTCGCCAAGCAGCAGCACGTTCCGGCTCAGGCCCTGCAAATGATTCCTCCTTCGTGGCCCTTTGCCTGCTGGGGGCTCGACTCGATCGGACCTCTCAAGATGGCTGTAGGTGGCTACAGCCACATATTTGTGGCCATCGATAAGTTCACCAAATGGATTGAAGTCAAACCAGTTGCAGCGACCATGGCACTCAAGGTGGTGGAGTTCATCCAGGAAATCTCCCATTGATTCGGTGTGCCCAACAGGATCATCACCGACCTAGGCACATCGTTCACTGGGAGCGCGTTTTGGGACCACTGCCTGGAAAATTGCATCGACGTCTACTGCGCCTCCGTGGTTCACCCAAGGTGCAACGGCCAAGTGTAATGCGCCAACGGTATGATCCTTTAGGGGCTCAAGGCGCGCATCTTTGACCCACTCAAGGAGTTCGGTCCGAAGTGGATCCAAGAACTACCACAGGTCATTTGGGGCCTACACACCCAAAAGAGCTAGGCCACCGGCTATTCTCCCTTTTTCCTAGTGTATGGCTTGGAGGCCGTCCTCCCGAGTGACATAACTTTTGGTGCCCCGCGCATCCAAAACTACGAGGAAGGTGAAGCTGAAACGACTCGGCGTCATGACATCGTCCTAGTTGAGGAACATCGCATCACAGCTGCCCTGCAGCACGCATGCTACGAACAGCAGCTCAAGCACTACCACGACCGAAATGTGCAGGAGCGAGACTTCAACATAGGCGACATGGTCCTGCATCGCATCCAGTCTACTACCGGTGCACACAAGTTGTCTTCCCCATGGGAAGGTCCCTTCATCGTCAGCGCGGTCGTTGCCCCTAGCACCTATCACCTGCAGAGAGAAGATGGCATGGACGTAGGCAATCCATGGAACATCGAACACCTTCGGCGCTTCTACCCATGAGAGGAGCTTGCAGCTATGTACCCCAAACTTTCTAAATAATAATAAGAGCATTTCATCGCCTTTCGTCTTTCTATACACTATTTCTTCTTTGCGCCTAAAAAATGATCTGGTATAGCCTCTTCCGATTCGTCCAGGACACTCGGGGGCTGCGACTCAACCATGCCAGCTCGCACTACTATCGTTCGCGCCAAAAAATAACCTAGCTGGATGGTGAACTGATCGCAAACTGGTGTGTCCCGGAACCGCTCTGCGTCACCTATGCCTATCATGTGTCTGATGACCAGCTCTCTGCACAATGGGCAAGGGCACATCATAGAGTCAGCATCCTAACCACTCGGCCAAATCATAAAACTACTCGGCTACAGAACTTAACGAAAGTGACACTTAATTACATGCAAAATAAAAATTATTTCTGGCCAACACTTGGCCCCATAATGCTTCTGCCCTACTAAGGATTTCTTATATGTTCACTTGGCCCATGATGCGCTCGGCGAGGGGTCCAACGGTGGCGAAGCGCGTGTCCCACTCGGCATCGGTGCAATCCTTCGCAACGTCCTCACCCGCGGGATCTAGGTCCGCTTCAGGGTTGTGGGACTTCACGAGGGCCATCGCGAACTACACCGGTCCTTGGCAGTCTTCCTAACGAAGGCCTTGAGGCGATCCCGCGCACCGTCAAGATGCTGCACCGCCACCTCCGCCAAGGCGACCCCCTCCGGCTCGAACGCGACCAACACAGCGTCGACCTTGGCCATCAGCTGGTCGAGATCCACCCGGGTGTTGGCCAAATGGGTCTCCGTCTCTACAAAAGAACAGGTAGTCTTCAAGGAACAAGGGCAGTTACCTTGTCAGCGCTGCTTCTCAAGTTGGAGTTTCTGCTCCATGAGAGACTCCCGGCCATCAGCGCCCTCCCTCAGCCGGTGCAACTCCTCGTTCGCCACCACGATGACCATAAGCTCCCGAGCCATCGTCTCGTTGGCCTCCTTCAGCTCTACAAAGCCCGAGGCGTCAGCCCCACACGTCGAGTCAGGCAGCAAAGAACAAGGATGAGTCAAAAGTGCCACTTCAACGCCCGCAGCTCCTTATCCAGCTGGAGGACTCGGCTTGCCGACCCATCTCCCGCCTCGAGATGGCTTGCAGTTGATCGACTCAGGTCGGCCAAGTCCTGCATAAATAAGGCGCATCAACCCGCCTGCTCCGGCACCTAAGCAAAACTCTACAGACTCACCTGGGTCGCCTCGGCCGCGCGCTGAGCGGCCTCGAGCAGTGCCTCCTTGGTCGCCACTGTATCCTCCCCGGACGCCTTCTCCTTCGGCGGCTCCTGGACAGTAGCAAGTGTGGAGGCGACAACCCGGGGCCCCGTGTTCGGGTCGGCAGGGTCCTCCACGGCCCCTACGTTGGCCCCATCCCCTGGCGCGACCTCCAGGGGCGCGACATTGTCCCCTTGAGGCGGCTCTGACGCCACCACCTCCTCCTCAGACTGGGTGCCCACCCCCTCGATCAGTCCAGGGTGAGCCAGTGGCTGCTCTATCGGGGACGCTTCCCCCATAGCCACCTCGGCCGAGACGACCTCACTGGTGGACTCCTCCACATTGCGCTTGGCGCCGCTAAGTGATGCCCTCCTACAATTCAACTTAGAATTGGAATCCAGCATGAAAAAGAGTCAAATCGAGAAGTGCAAGAGGCTGGAATTTTACCTCCCAGTCCACTGCACGCTGATGTTCGGCTTCAGCGGCACGGCGGAGGGCAACGACCGTGCCACCCCCGCTCCTCCTCCTGGTCCTCCTCCTCCGGCTTGGGGGTGGTAAGGCCGGCCTTCTCCGCCGCGGCCTCCGCCTCCACCCTGCTTGCGGCCGGAGGGGTCGAGCTCCGGCCCCGCGATGCCACTCCACCCCGCTGGGCCTTCGACGCGGCCACCTTGCAGGTGGGGCGCTGCATCTTCATGGTGGAGCCAGCACCAGCCGCCGGCCCCGGTACTTCAACAACATCGTCCAACTCACTCCCGATGGAGGAGTCGGACGAGTAACTTCCAACATCCGCAGCTGGCAGTGCAAGCCCGGCGGGAGGATTAACAGCCTTGCCCTGCTGCCCCTCCTTCAGAGGCGCAGGGCACCAGAACGGCACATTTTTTTCGTGCAAAGAGCCGAGTGGTGTCACAACGCAACGTGTGCCTTGACGGGAAAAATGACTCGATGGAAAGTTACTCGGACCAAAACCACTCGGCGAAAAGCAAAATGACTCTAGAAGATGACTACATACCTTGGTGGTGGGCCGCTTCACGCAGTATGCCTTCCGGCAACCCTTGTCACGGACCTCCCCGCTCACGATGAGCGTGACCCGCTTGTGCGCCTCACTGCGCGAGACCTTGCAGTTCTACCCGAAAGTCGGATCCTCGCGGCCCGAGTACTCGTACCCGGGGTGGACCCGCTCCTCGATCGGCTGGGTCAGCCGCTTCGCGAACGATAGGACAACCACAGCACCGGTCAGCTTCTCGGCCTTGAGCTTCTGCAGCTCGGCTAGCAGCACCTCCACCTCCACCATCTCCTCTTTAGTGGGCTTCTCCTCCCACCTGGCGTTCAGGACTGGCGGGAGGCCGGTGCGGGGCGGATGGCTAGGAGCAAGGTTCGCCACAACGAACCACTCTTACGCCCATCTCTTGTTGTTGTCCTTGAAGACAGCCTCCGGGTACTTGCCGCCCTGGCGGTGCTCAAAGTGATTCCCCTCAAATCCATGCTCAAGTTCCGAAGGTGGAGGATCCTCTACCTCGGGTGTTTCGGATTCGGGTTCAGGAGAAGATGCCTTGGTTTCCTGTTGTGGTACCTCTTGTTCTACCTGAGGTGGTTCTCGGAAGGAGATGAAGGAAGTCCTCTCTAAGATTTTATCGAGGATTTCTATCCCTTCGGCTGGGGACTTGTAGAAGAATGAACATCCAGCTGTGTTATCGTGGTATTGAGCATCATCCTTGTTTAGACCCGCGTACAAATGTTGATGCAACAGATGGTCGGGTAGAGACAAGTCGGGACCGGATTGAGCTAGAAGGGACAATCTGGCCCAAACTGCAACAAGGGATTCCCCCTCATTCTGACGGAAAATCAGAATCTCTGCTCGTAAGGCGCATATATGAGAAATCGGGAAGTATGTGAGACATAAGTGATCTCGCAATTTCTTTCAATCTCCATTTGCAAGTCTTACGTTCTACGTGTACCATTGCTTCGCCTTTCCTATGAGAGAAAAGGGGAACAACTTCCACTTAAGACTTCTGTTTGTCATGCCTAAGATCTTCAGACACATAGATGATGGTAAGGATTTTCATCACCCCATCCTGAGAAGGTACTTTCCTGAACCTTGTTTATGAATCCGAGGGGAACTTCGTAACCAGGTAAAAGGATTGGATCAGAAGATGATGCTGGTTCACAAAATTCACTCTTGGGTGCGGAGAGCTGATAAATGGATGGCTGCTCCATGGATAGCAGGGGTAGAGATAGAATAAAAGAAAAGAAAAAGATACGAGGGCGAACTAGGTTTGAAGAGAAAATAGCAACCGTTCCCCGACAACGGCGCTAGAAAGCTTCTTGACGTTTCCTAGCGTCACGAAAATAAATCTGCAAGCACACGGATACTGCTATAGCTTTCACCCAGGAGTATTCCAAGGGTATCGTATCCACTAAGGAATGCGTGTACTTTCTCTACGGTTCAGGTTCGTCCAAGGACACCACACCCGGTAGAGGTGAGGGTAGAGAGGATTCCTAAGGCTGGGTTTCAGAGATAAGATAGAACTGTCCTAGCTGCTTGCTTCGGGCTACTGGCTTCTCACAGAATAAGACTGGTGAGTTCCAGTATTACGGCACTGGGATATACCCGAACGGGGAGGGTTCCGCTGGATAGACAAGGCTGTCACCACCTGCTACCTACCTCATCTAACCATGGGATATACCACAACCAACAGGTAAGTCTAGTCTAGACACCACGTCTACACTATCGTTACTACTCTAGCCTATGGCATTAGACTAGAGCACCCACTATAAACTAGTGAACCACTGATCCAGCT
Organism: Panicum miliaceum; assembly: GCA_032594955.1. Lineage (NCBI taxonomy): Eukaryota > Viridiplantae > Streptophyta > Magnoliopsida > Poales > Poaceae > Panicum > Panicum miliaceum. The sequence goes on along the minus strand of CM064056.1, from coordinate 41,474,291 downwards.
AAGCAACTAAAGAGCTAGAACTATAACTTAACTAAGAAACTAAGCACATAAGAAAGTATGAACACTTACTTTGATTGACAAGCATCCATCGAGGTACAAGCTGGAGAAGAGTGCCAACAAACCTGGCACTTCCCCAAACTCCTCCCCACTCTCTCCCTAACTCTAATCACCTCTAGAGATGAGCCTAGAGCTCATGTACACAAGAGAAAACTCTAAGAGGGAGTTGCGAGGGATGTGAAGGTGTGTCTCTCTTAGAAGCCCCCCCCCCCCATATATTTATAGGGGTGTGTGAGAGGTGCTCCTGCCATGCAACACGCCGAGGCCTGCCCAAACCAACCTCTAGGACCAATGAGGAGGTGCCACGTGCAGCAGGTAAGGTTGTGGTGGCCTTCCTGGTTCGGCCGATCTACCTGTTTCAGCCGAACCAGGTTGGTCACCAACCGGCCTCAACTTTGGTCGTGATGCTGACACATGGTCCCTATGCCTGCTGTTAAGTGAATGGGCCCTGTCCTTTGTCGATTCCTTGCTCTGGTGGGCCTCTTTTGCTTTTGCAAAACCATTTGGCGCATTCCGAGTTTACGCCTTGAATCTTGCTTGCTGAATTCCTGCATTTTCACCATGTATTTGTCTGCATACAGAAATCGACCAGCAATCGTGGAATTCGTTAGAAAATGTCATATTCTAGTGTTGATCTTTGGATATGTGTTGCTTTTATGCAGGTTTTGACAGTCGAAAATTAGTCCGTATCGAGCGTCAACAGTCATGTGGTTAGGTTTTTCCTTGGAATGATGTAATTGAGTCGATTTGCCTTACCTCTCGGATAAGAGAACCTTGATCACTACGTTACATCGTAGAAAAGAACTAAAATGAATGTTGTTGATCATTGTTATTAACTATTGTTGTTATATAATTAATTGTTTTTCCACTCTAAATATTTCATTTATGGTGCACACAAAGCAAATAGTTTTTCTTACTTAAACTTGTGCTAAAGTCCTGAAAGTAAGGATCCACTCTTAGTAGCTTTTTGGCACAAACAACCCACCAGCCAAAAGCCTTGCATGCTAAAAGTCGGCAAAGTATATACCACTAGTCAAGTAAGTCTTGTTAAGTATTAGTATACTCAAAGTTTGTGGATAAATTATTTTCATGTTCAGATGATATAGATTTTTGTCCTTGCTGCGCTAAGTTTGTTCGTCGTGATGAGGAAGGTTGGGTTGTGGTCGATCGTAACTTCCAGTGATACCTTGGTTGTTGATTGCACACTTGTGAGCTTAGTGTGTGATTTCCAATTCGTCCTTCGCCCGTATCGTCGTTAGGCTTTGGTTTATATTTGAATTTTTCTTCCGCTATCTTTATGTATTTATGTATAATTATTACTTGAACTCTTGTTTGTAATTTATGCCACGCACTCTATGTTGTGCCTTTTATTTATGTAAAACTCTGCCATGTTTGTATTATATGTGACCGCCTTCGTGTGTGACTACAGAAGTTTTTTTCGATCAGTATATTGGTTCAAAGCCGTCTGTCAAGTTAAACCGGTAAGTGTATATGCCTGATGTGTTCAAATGATGGCCATTACACTTAATTTCAATTTTAATTTGGCGGTTCTGCCACAACATGTCTCTCGGTCAGAATCAAACTGCTGAACCTGAGCCACAATTCCTGAACAAAGATGAAGATGGTTCACTTTCTCATAATTGACAAAATATTTCAGGTTTAAGGAAAAAAACCCTGCATGTTAAGAGTAGTTTCAATCAACACATCCTCCTTGTGTGAGCAAAATAATCAGATAGTATACAGGTTTGATGAGCATACATCTTTATAATTGCTAGCTTCTAGGGATATTTCTTCAACCAATGTGAATTGCTAAAATGGAGATCTAGCTGCACCATAGCAAATGTCACACCCGATTCTAGAAAGAACCAGATGCACCTCATATGTGCGCCAGGATCTCGTTCACACACATATGGTAGACGGAAAGTGTAATATATAAAAGACAATGCTCAAAAAGTAACTAAATAAAGTATTTAGCAAAATTACACTCCGTATAAAAGAGACACAAATGTCTTTAAACGATAAATGGTAGACGGAAAGTGTAATATATCAAAGACAATGCTCAAAAAGTAACTAAATAAAGTATTTAGCAATATTACACCCCGTATAAAAGAGACACAAATGTCTTTAAACGATAAACCGTTATACCCTATACGAAGTCTCCAACAACTCCGTCTTCCACAGGCGATGACTGGTGAACGCAGGACCTAGAACTCCTCGAAGTCGTCGAAGATCTCCTCTTCAAAGTTCTTTTCTGAACAGCAGGGGGCAAGGGTGAGTACTCTTATGGTTGGTACTCAGCAAGTGGGGTGAAAAATGCAAGGCCATCAAGGATAGGCTGAGGTTTGCAGCAGCGGTTGCTTTTAGTTGGTCAAATATTTATTATCAAGCATCTATTACTAGGTTTAAGTTTATACCAACCCACTTTAGTAGAAACATAAAGATACCATCAACAATAACATAAACCACGAACCATAATTTAATTAATCTTCAAGTTTCATTATCATGTGAGGGTCCAAGCCACTCTTAACCATGAGTACGGCTGTTATAACAGTTTTACACTCTGCAGAGGTTGTACATTTTACCCACAAATCGTGTTTCCCTGAGTCGCCCGGGTTTGCAAGGCCCTTAAACACTTCCGAGGTGAGTGGCGAGGGTACACTACGAAGCCTTTACAAAGACATGTCGAGAGCTAAGCAGCCCGCTAGAGTTTCAGTAGCGGCGTGGTCCATAAACCTCCCTAATGGTCAGCTCCTTAGCAAAGACAGCTACCCCAAGAGGACCGGGCTATGACCCCTATCACCGACCCCCTCCTTGCCCTTTCGGTAAGGCCACCAGCAAACTACACATCTAATTAATTGGCTAAGGTCAGAGCCATATGACTTTGTGGTTGCACTGTTCACTTGGGTGGTTCTCCATGTTCCCATTAAACAAAGTTGATCTTGAACTTACGCGATAAAACCACAATACGAAACGTGATCGACATTAACAAAAGAGTAAACCAATACCAATCCCGAAGTTTGCGACTAAGCGTAACTACCCAACAAAGTAGTAAAACCCAGATGTTTCAAGGTTTGGGGTAGAAGACTAGGTATGTCCTTAGCATAGGTAACCCATCAAATTTATGCAAGCAACAGTAAAGTAGAGTGAATTATCATGCTGTTGTTGGGTTCAAATAGAATATGCAGAGGGGGAAATCCACTTGCCTTCTTCAAGCAACTACTGATTCTCTTCCTCGTAAGCTTGCTCTTGATTTGGCTCGAACGTCCAACAAACAAGCATACACAACCAAATAAGAAACAATACAACAAACAGTACAAACGGAAGGGTGAAAAGATGCTAAAGTTGTAGTTCATGATGCAAGGATCGGGTGGGCTCAAGAATCGCTGAAATCGGAGTTGGAACGATGAAGATATGATTAAAACAGTGATCTGGGGACCTAACTGCTAGAGTTTTGAGTCTCCCGAGGCTAGATCTGAGAGATTCAGGGGCTAAAGCATAATTAAACCTTATACAGAGGGTCGGGGTACAAAACTATAGGTTCTGGACGGCGGGTACTGTTTCTAGAAAAAAGGCAGGGGTCGGAACAGAAGAAGAAAGGGTTCAACTCTAATTATTTCCTACTGATCTGGACTGCGGGTTGATTCCTGGAAAACCTAGTAATCTTCCTGCAAAAGTTTCGAGGGCGGCTAGGGTCGGGTGAATCTGGTCCGTTGGATCAGAATCGGTGGCGGATCGGACGAATCGGCGGAGTAAGGGTCGGGCGAATCGGCGGAGTAAGGAAAAGGTCGGGTAAATCGGCCGGGTAAAGTGAAGATCGATTCTGGCCATTAGATCTAGATCGAGCGGCAGAGGAAGGGTCAGCTCGACGGGATGGAAAAGGGTCGGGCGAAGCGGAGCTTTACTGGGCATCAGCGGCGAGCGAGTGCGGCGGTGGACGGCCGGAGCTTCACCAAATCTGGTGTTTCGGGGCTTAATTCTGGCGGGGTTTATGCCGGGGAGTGAGTGGGCGGTACGGCGAAGGTGAGGGTGGGTACGGGGTAGCTGTGCGGCGGCTGTAAACTGGCGGCCATGACGGCGGGCGGAAACAGGGGTCCGGCGAGAAATCTGGTTTGCGGTGGAGCAAGAGAGAGAGGGGAATCTGGTTGGCTTGATACTCACCAACTTGCGGAGCTCTGGAGGGAGTTGATGACGGCGGAGAAGCTGCGGAATGGCGAGTCGACGGAGAATCGGCGACATGGGACGGCGGCGTTCCTCCGATGTGCAACTTCCAGCAGCGTACGACAATGTTATGCAGGGGAAAAGATTTGAGCTTGGCTCTGGTTGCAAAGCGGGGTTTCAGCGGGATTTTATAGGGGCGGATCGGCCGGGAGTAGGAAGGTGGTGCTGCGGAATCGATCAGGACTCGGGGTAAGAAGAAAGAAAGAAGACGGGGCGCGAACGACAGCACGGAGTCGTTCCGGACTCTGGGTAAGGAAAGAAGAAAGAAGAAGAAGGCGCCGACAGGTGGGTCCTAGCTGTCGGTGAGAGCAAGGGTCGGGTGAGGAAATCGGCCACTGAGTGGGCCGCGGAAAAAGAAAAGAAGTAGTGGAAAAGAATTGGGCTGGCTGGAAGAAAGAATAGGAGAGAAAAAGAAATAAAGATGCATGCACAACCTTAGTTTATGATTTTTATGAAAATACTTTAAAAAGTTTCAACTCCCATATTTTGGGTGTTACAAAACCTACCCCCCTTAAAGAGAATCTCGTCCTCGAGATTAGGAAGGACTAGGGAACAGCTGAGGGAATTCTGCAATCAGTTCATCTTCTCTTTCCCAAGTAGCCTCATCCTCTGAGTGGTGACTCCACTGTACTCTGCACATTTTGATCACCTTGTTCCGGGTAACCCTCTGAGATGTTTCCAAGATTCTAACCGGGTGCTCTGTATAAGTCAAATCTTCTTGCACATCCAGTTCCTCCAACGGTAATTGCTCCTCTGGCACTCTCAAACATTTCTTTAACTGTGATACGTGAAACACATCATGGACATCTGACAATCTTGCCGGTAACTCCAATCGATATGCCACTTCACCTTTCCTTTCCAGGATCTTAAAAGGACCAATATAACGTGGTGACAACTTTCCTTTCACTTTGAATCTACGTAAACCTCTGATGGGTGATACATTCAAATACACAAAATCTCCAACTTCAAATGCTAATTCCCTTTTCCGTGTATCAGCATAGCTTTTCTGTCGTGACTGGGCAGTCTTGAGATTATCCCGGATTATCTGGACTTGTCTATCCGCTTTTTGAAGAATCCCTGGTCCAAAAACTTGACTTTCTCCTGTCTGATTCCAATACAAGGGTGTCCTGCATTTTCTTCCATATAATGCTTCAAATGGGGCCATCTTGAGACTTGCTTGGTAACTGTTATTGTAGGAAAATTCTGCATATGGCAAACTTTTATCCCAACTACCTCCATGTTTGAGGGCACATGCTCTCAATATATCCTCTAATACCTGATTCGTCCGCTCAGTCTGACCATCTGTTTGCGGATGGTATGCAGAACTGAAATTGAGCTTTGTATCCATGGATTCATGTAATTTCTGCCAAAAACGCGACGTAAACTGAGTACCTCGATCAGACACTATCTTCTTTGGAACACTGTGCAGACACACAATTCGTGACATGTATAGTTCTGCTAACTTGGCTCCAGTGTATGTGGTTTTGACTGGGATGAAATGTGCGACTTTTGTCAATCTGTCCACAATAACCCATATCGAGTCGTAACCATCACGAGTACGGGGTAACCCTACAATGAAATCCATACCAATTTCATCCCATTTCCATTTAGGTACTTTCAATGGCTGGAGTAAACCTGCTGGTCTTTGGTGTTCTGCTTTTACTCTCTGGCACACATCACACAAAGCTACGTGAGTTGCTACGTCTCTTTTCAAACCATACCACCAGTACACAAAGATACATTTTGGTACTTCCAGGATGAATGGAATAAGCGGAATCATGTGCTTCCTTCAAAATAAGCTCACGAAGGTGGTCAACTTCAGGCACACAGATCCTTTTTCTGAACCAAACGGTTCCTTGTTCATCTTCGGTGAAATCCTTAGTCTTGCCTAAACCAATTTGAATCTTGATCTCTTTGATCTTAGCATCTGTCAACTGTCCTTTTCTGATCTCTTGTTCTAATGTCGGTTCCATCTCCATAGTCATGGTTTCCGCCCGAGTGACAATTCCCAAATTCAAACGTGCCATTTCCCAACATAATTCCTGAGGCATCAATCGAGCAATCATATTAGCTTGTCCTTTCCGGCTTAGGGCGTCTGCCACAACATTAGCCTTGCCAGGATGATACTGAATATCCAAATCATAGTCTTTGATTAATTCTAGCCATCTGCGCTGTTTTAGGTTAAGATCCTGTTGCGTAAAGATGTACTTCAGACTCTTATGATCCGTGAAGATCTGACACTTGTTTCCGATCATGTAGTGCCGCCAAATCTTCAATGTGTGCACTACGGCAGCCAATTCCAAGTCATGGGTAGGATAGTTCTGCTCATGCTTTCTCAACTGTATTGAAGCATACGCCACAACTTTGCCTTCTTCCATTAACACACATCCAAGACCCATCCGTGAAGCGTCACAATACACATCAAACCCTTTGTAGATATCTGGCATTATCAACACAGGGGTCGTGGTCAATCTTGTCTTCAGCTCTTCAAAACACTTCTGGCATGCAGCATCCCACTTAAATTCTTTCCCTTTTTCCAACAGAGAAGTCATAGGTTTCACGATCTTTGAGAATCCCTCGATAAATCTACGGTAATAACCTGCAAGTCCGAGAAAACTTCTGATTTCAGGCACAGTCTTCGGTGGATTCCAGTTTAGAACATCTTGAACTTTACTTGGGTCTACTGCAATTCCTCCATCTGTGATAACATGTCCAAGGAAAGAAACTTCTCTCAACTAAAAATCACATTTGCTCAGCTTAGCATATAACTGATTCTCTCGGAGTTTCTGTAACACTATCCTCAAGTGCTCTTCATGTTCTTCCTCGTTCTGCGAATACACCAAGATGTCATCAATGAACACAACCACAAACTTGTCAAGGTATTCCATGAAAACCTTGTTCATCAGGTACATGAAATATGCTGGAGCGTTGGTCAATCCAAATGACATCACAGTAAACTCGTACAGACCATATCTGGTAGTGAAGGCTGTCTTGGGTATATCCTCTGGTCGGATCCTTAGCTGATGATATCCTGATCTCAGATCAATCTTGGAGAAAACCTTGGCACCTCTCATCTGATCAAACAAATCTTCAATCCGGGGCAGTGGATACTTATTTTTGATGGTCACGTTGTTCAACGACCTGTAGTCTACGCACATCCTTCTGCTGCCATCTTTCTTATCGACAAAGATTACGGGTGCTCCCCACGGGGATGAGCTAGGACAGATAAATCCCTTAGCTAACATTTCTTCTATTTGTTTCTTTAGTTCGCTTAGATCCTTAACATCCATTCTATAGGGTCTTTTAGAGATAGGTGCAGTACCAGGTAAAAGATCAATACTGAACTCAATGTCACGAACAGGTGGCATACCTGGTAAATCTTCCGGGAAAACGTCGGGGAACTTACTGATAACTCCGATATCCTCTAGAGGCATTCCCTTCATTTGGTTCACTGTCCCAACTGCACTGGGCAAAGCTGACGCCACAAACTCTATTTTATCTCCTTGAGGGCTGGTTAAGAGCACTGACCTCTTGCGACACTGAATAACACCATCACATCCTGATAACCAATCCATTCCGAGGATCACATCGATGCCGTTAGTCTTTAGGACTATTAGATTGGCTAGGAATTCTATCCCCATAATATTCATGCTGACCCTTGGGCATAAGTGGCTGGCTTTCAATTCCTTGCCCGGGGAGCTTACTAGTAATATTTGTTTCATAGGACTCGTTGGTAAATTATGTTTTGCAGCGAATTGCTCAGTAATGAATGAATGTGATGCTCCAGAATCAAATAAAACTGATGCAGGCTCAGAATTAACAAGGAACGTACCGAGCACAACGTCGGGAGCCTCTTCAGCTGTTTCTGCAGCCACATGATTCACCTTTCCGCACACGCAGTTCTGTTGTCCTTTGTTGCCCAGTGGTGTCTGGTTGCTGTTGCGCGGCTGCTGCTGCTGGGGAGTCTGCCTTTGTCCACTGTTCCTCTGATTCTGAGAAGTTTGCGCATTACGCTTCTGGCAGTTGTTAGTGTAATGACCCAATTCTCCACATTTGAAACATCCGTTAGGTTGGACCGGGGTGACTGGATTGTTGGTCCGCACTGGTGCACCTGTGGCATAGCCTGGATGGTACGGTTGCGGGTTGGAGTGGCACTGAGTCTGCTGGTTGTAGCGTTGAGGCTGCTGTGGAGTTCGTTGATTCTGTTGACTCTGCTGGTATCCTCCACCTTGTCCTCCAAAGCGCGACTGAAATCCCTGGGGTGTGTTGTAGCGGGGTCGGGTGTTGCTGCTGGATTGTCCCTGGGACTGAAGTTTTCGCTTGTGTTCCCCAAGCTCCTTGCGCTTGCTCTCCAGACCAATGGTTTTGTCTAGCAGAGTTTGGAAATTTGGGAAGGTGTGACTGTGCAGCTGATAGTTGAGCGGCCCTATCAGACATTCCAAGAAGCGCTCCTGCCTCTTTGCGTCACTATCCACCTCATGAGTTGCGTAACGAGACAACTGAGTGAATTTATCCCGGTACTCACTGACAGTCATGCTACCTTGCTTCAGGTTCAGGAACTCCTTCTGCTTGAGCTTCATTAGTCCTGCTGGGATATGGTGGCTGCGGAAGTTGGTTCTGAACTCCTCCCAGGTGATAGTGTTGGCGTTGGCATGGGCAGCAGTGAAAGCATCCCACCAATCAGCGGCTGCACCTTCCAGACGTCCTGCAGCATACAGAACCCTTTCACGGTCACTGCATTGCGTGATGTCCAGCTTCTTAGTGATGACCTTCAGCCAATCATCAGCGTCCAAGGGGTCCATAGAGTGAGAAAAGGTAGGAGGGTGGTGGCTCATGAATTCTCTGTGTTTGTCTCTTGGCGGCGGGTTTTGCTGTGGTGCTTGCTGATTCTGCTGAGCTTGTATGTTCTGGATGGTAGCAGTGAGGTTCTGCAACACCTGCATCTATGCTGCCAAGAATTGCTCCATTGTTGGATTGGGCGATGGTGGCAACTGACTCTGTTGATTGACTACGTGAGCACGCCTAGAGCTAGGGTTATTCTGTCCTCCACCTGTCCTGGTGTTCACCATCTGACCGTTAGGGAATAAACCCAGGATAAGACAGGTGTACTAGATATAGGTAGACAGAAAATAATATCTTAACAAAATATGGATTTATAAGACTCCAACTGATATTAATGTATATATTATATCAAGCAATTCTTATAGCACTCAAGCAAATATTTGTTCTCAAGCAATCATTACATCGTCGTCCTCTCAAGTGACAATGATTCTAACGAGAGCTTTAAGTGATACTAGCCTAAGGGCCTAAGTGCCTATTCCTCGGGGCGAGTTATGGAGCCGGGTTCGCCTCGACGAAGCTTCTTGCGGGGTGGTGACAATGCGGGGAAGCGGGTTCATCCATCTGTGGGGATGGCGGCACTCTTCCCTCCAGTCGAGCTTCCAGCATGCGGATCCTTTCATGGGCCTCCAGTAGCTTGTCCTGAGTATCGTCCAGTTCAGTGATGACGCTTTCCAGCTCAGTGTTGAGAGCGGCGGTGACTCGAGAAAGGGTGTTGAGGCGGTCTTCATCATCTTCACCTAGAGTAATCATAGTTTCTTCAGTTCCACTGAGGCGGTGAGGAAGGTGGCGATACTCCGTGTTCTGAAGCTCCTGACGGTAGGTGTGGCAGATGGACCATAGAGCTCTCCTGGCGACACTGCTAACGGCGGCGTCATATGTAGCGTGGGGTGTGGTGGAGTCATGTGTTGTGAGAGTTCTCAGGCCTCTGGCACTTTCCATCCTGATGTGGACGCGAGAGAGGTAGTAGTCGCCGAGCGCAGGGTCGGTGTAGTGGTGCGTGTGGTAGTGAGGTCTCACGCGGTTGCCCAACTCTTGAAGAACACCTTGTAGTACCAGAGACAAGTGGCCGGGTTCTCTGTCCGAAGTGCGAACACAGCAAAGTTGCCTCATCCCTGGAGTTTCATCACTCTGATCGTTGTTGTCTTCATTGTTGTTGTTGTCCTCGTCATCGTCTCTTCTAATATCTTCGAAGTTACTGGGGCTTCCTTCAGCGTCAACCGGTGCTGGGGAGGGGGTTGGAGCAGGGACAACTAAGGGTGGTGGCGATGCCTCAACAACTGGTGATACCGGTGGTGTGAACTGATTTCCTTCTTCATCAATTGCCATGATGCGACCATCTTCACCATCCACGAAATAGTAGACTTCCTCGGGTTCTTCCTCCGTAGCTTCCTCCTCTTCAACAGGGGCTGGGACTGGGGTAGGAGAAGCTGGCTCAGCCGGGGCAATGCGAACTTGGCGACCTCCGGTGCGCTTGTGAGCAGTTTGGTAAATTCTGACCATCTGGCAGAGCGCGAGTAAAGCTCAGGATATTTTTCTTTAAAAAGGAAAAATGATAGAAGGTTTATGTAAACATAGGTTTTTATGTGTAAATATAACAGGAATTTTTTATGCTGATATGGCTTTCTAGAAGATAAATCCTTAATTTCGACCATTTCTATCTAGGCTAGCGTCCTACAGTCAACATAGCTCTGATACCACTCCTGTCACACCCGATTCTAGAAAGAACCAGATGCATCTCATATGTGCGCCAGGATCTCGTTCACACACATATGATAGACGGAAAGTGTAATATATCAAAGACAATGGTCAAAAAGTAACTAAATAAAGTATTTAGCAATATTACACTCCGTATAAAAGAGACACAAATGTCTTTAAACGATAAACCGTTATACCCTATACGAAGTCTCCAACAACTCCGTCTTCCACAGGCGATGACTGGTGAACGCAGGACCTAGAACTCCTCGAAGTCGTCGAAGATCTCCTCTTCAAAGTTCTCTTCTGAACAGCAGGGGGCAAGGGTGAGTACTCTTATGGTTGGTACTCAGCAAGTGGGGTGAAAAATGCAAGGCCATCAAGGATAGGCTGAGATTTGCACCAGCGGTTGCTTTTAGTTGGTCAAATATTTATTATCAAGCATCTATTACTAGGTTTAAGTTTATACCAACCCACTTTAGTAGAAACATAAAGATACCATCAACAATAACATAAACCACGAACCATAATTTAATTAATCTTCAAGTTTCATTATCATGTGAGGGTCCAAGCCACTCTTAACCGTGAGTACGGCTGTTATAACAGTTTTACACTCTGCAGAGGTTGTACATTTTACCCACAAATCGTGTTTCCCTGAGTCGCCCGGGTTTGCAAGGCCCTTAAACACTTCCGAGGTGAGTGGCGAGGGTACACTACGAAGCCTTTACAAAGACATGTCGAGAGCTAAGCAGCCCGCTAGAGTTTCAGTAGCGGCGTGGTCCATAAACCTCCCTAATGGTCAGCTCCTTAGCAAAGACAGCTACCCCAAGAGGACCGGGCTATGACCCCTATCACCGACCCCCTCCTTGCCCTTTCGGTAAGGCCACCAGCAAACTACACATCTAATTAATTGGCTAAGGTCAGAGCCATATGACTTTGTGGTTGCACTATTCACTTGGGTGGTTCTCCATGTTCCCATTAAACAAAGTTGATCTTGAACTTACGCGATAAAACCACAATACGAAACGTGATCGACATTAACAAAAGAGTAAACCAATACCAATCCCGAAGTTTGCGACTAAGCGTAACTACCCAACAAAGTAGTAAAACCCAGATGTTTCAAGGTTTGGGGTAGAAGACTAGGTATGTCCTTAGCATAGGTAACCCATCAAATTTATGCAAGCAACAGTAAAGTAGAGTGAATTATCATGCTGTTGTTGGGTTCAAATAGAATATGCAGAGGGGGAAATCCACTTGCCTTCTTCAAGCAACTGCTGATTCTCTTCCTCGTAAGCTTGCTCTTGATTTGGCTCGAACGTCACGTTGTCTACGCGATCACACAAACAAGCATACACAACCAAATAAGAAACAATACAACAAACAGTACAAACGGAAGGGTGAAAAGATGCTAAAGTTGTAGTTCATGATGCAAGGATCGGGTGGGCTCAAGAATCGCTGAAATCGGAGTTGGAACGATGAAGATATGATTAAAACAGTGATCTGGGGACCTAACTGCTAGAGTTTTGAGTCTCCCGAGGCTAGATCTGAGAGATTCAGGGGCTAAAGCATAATTAAACCTTATACAGAGGGTCGGGGTACAAAACTATAGGTTCTGGACGGCGGGTACTGTTTCTAGAAAAGGCAGGGGTCGGAACAGAAGAAGAAAGGGTTCAACTCTAATTATTTCCTACTGATCTGGACTGCGGGTTGATTCCTGGAAAACCTAGGGATCTTCCTGCAAAAGTTTTGAGGGTGGCTAGGGTCGGGTGAATCTGGTCCGTTGGATCAGAATCGGCGGCGGATCGGACGAATCGGCGGAGTAAGGGTCGGGCGAATCGGCGGAGTAAGGAAAAGGTCGGGTAAATCGGCCGGGTAAAGTGAAGATCGATTCTGGCCATTAGATCTAGATCGAGCGGCAGAGGAAGGGTCAGCTCGACGGGACGAAAAAGGGTCGGGCGAAGCGGAGCTTTACTGGGCATCGGCGGCGAGCGAGTGCGGCGGTGGACGGCCGGAGCTTCACCAAATCTGGTGTCCCGGGGCTTAATTCTAGCGGGGTTTATGCCGGGGAGTGAGTGGGCGGTACGGCGAAGGTGAGGGTGGGTACGGGGTGGCTGTGCGGCAGCTGTAAACTGGCGGCCACAACGGCGGGCGAAAACAGGGGTCCGGCGAGAAATCTGGTTTGCGGCGGAGCAAAAGAGAGAGGGGAATCTGGTTGGCTTGATACTCACCAACTTGCGGAGCTCTGGCGGGAGTTGATGACGGCGGAGAAGCTGCGGAACGGCGAGTCGACGGAGAATCGGCGACACGGGATGGCGGCGCTCCTCCGATGTGCAACTTCCAGCGGCGTACGACGATGTTTTGCAGGGGAAAAGATTTGAGCTTGGCTCTGGTTGCAAAGCGGGGTTTCAGCGGGATTTTATAGGGGCGGATCGGCCGGGAGTAGGAAGGTGGTGCTGCGGAATCGATCAGGACTCGGGGTAAGAAGAAAGAAAGAAGACAGGACGCGAACGACAGCACGGAGTCGTTCCGGACTCTGGGTAAGGAAAGAAGAAAGAAGAAGAAGGCGCCGACAGGTGGGTCCTAGCTGTCGGTGAGAGCAAGGGTCGGGTGAGGAAATCGGCCACTGAGTGGGCCGCGGAAAAAGAAAAGAAGTAGTGGAAAAGAATTGGGCTGGCTGGAAGAAAGAATAGGAGAGGAAAAGAAATAAAGATGCATGCACAACCTTAGTTTATGATTTTTATGAAAATACTTTAAAAAGTTTCAACTCCCATATTTTGGGTGTTACAGCAAAGCATGTTCTTTCAACAATCTGCTGTTTCTAATTACACATATGAAGCAATTTCTGCCCATACATTACAAAGCATGTTTAAACAACATAATGTTCTTTCAACAATCTGCTGTTTCTAATTACACATATGAAGCAATTTCTGCCCATACATTACAAAGCATGTTTAAACAACATAATTCACAATAGAAATGAAAAGTGTTCCAAATGCATATCACAACATAATTGAAAGAAATAATTTGCACAAACAGATGGTACTTGTTTAAACATTCATGGTCCTTCACATCTAAAGTGAGAACAAACTTGATATACAATTTGGGATTATGAATTCATGATAGGCTTAATTTTGAGAAGTTAAAAGACAACAAATAGTCAAACAGTAAAACTATTGAAAACATTGAGACCTTATTTCTGTGCATGGTGAATCGTGATGATCATGAATGTGAACAGCCAGAGGTCTTTCCAAAACGGTAGTAGGCTTAAGGATTAACATTAGAAATTCCCTGGAGCTTTTCAGACTTGGAAGCATCAGCTTGATGAATATGAAAATGAATTATTTCAGAAAAACACCTTAGAAGTACTAAAGTGTTTCATACAATAGTATACCAAGGGGATCCAATCCCTTCCTTCCCCTAATCCCTCTCTTCAAACCATCATTCCGTTAATACAGGGGGAATAAAAATGATTGAAAATTTTGATATGAGCAAATGAAACTGAGTAACTGAAAGAAAATTCAGATATATATACAAGCAAGTTCAGTACTTCAGACAACAGCAAATGAAACTAACTGAAGCTGTGAGCACCAGGAGTATATTATAGTAACAATCTTTCACAGCACTGGTGTACTGACTACTGAGATTTCAACACAACATGTACTGATGTTTTCACTCCATTCTCTAACCGTACATACTGAAGTACATAAAACTAATCTACCAGCAAGAGAAATTGTTCAAAGTGTTATAGCAATAACAGGTTGAAGATCTGATAGATTTGATCATACAACATTGCTTCAACCCCAAATTTAAGATTAACAATAACAGGAGCAATTGAGATAGGGGAAAATGAGTTATAGCAATTCTTCTTCACATAAGAATACGGGTTGCAGCTTCTGCTTTTGGAGTTTGGCAAAGAAATCTGATGCCAGTCTACTTCAATTCTGATTTCTGCCACATTTTTTCCCCTTGATCCTAAACACCACCTAGAGGAGAAACATAAGAAACAAGCATGTACAATAGCCAATACAAAATTAAAAGGAAACTAAGCAGTTAAAGTATCAGCTGCAAGCAAACCATTGGATTCTAGTACTAACGAGCTAGCCTCTTAAACTAAGGAGCTAGCCTCTCTAGACTAAACCTTGCCTAAACCTAGTTATCGGGAAACAAGAGCTTACTTCGGCGGCTGGCGAGGAAGGACTTCGGGAAGGGATGAGAGGGGAGTCCAACAGCACCAACAACTACTGCTATGAAAACATCCGAACGTGGTGGACTACAATGGATGGATAGGACTGTCACCAGCTGCCGCCTACCACATAGTTCCGTAGGGTGGAACACACTTCCTAGCTAACCCTAAGCCAGACACCATGGCTGCACTCGGTGTTAGGATTTCTCTGGAGGCCTTCAAGAGAAATCTCCCTCAACCAAGGGAGCTCACTTGAGCCCCCTAGTATGGGCGAGAAAACCCGTAAAGTAAGATCTCGACAAACTAAGACCAGAACAAAGTCTAGGCTAAAGGACTGAAGTTCCGCACACAAGCTGAACGCTAGGAAATAAATAAATAAATACAGAAAGTAAAGCTGACTCGAAAAGATAAAGAAGATAACTTATATTGATAAAGTCAAAGGAAAGGATACAAGAGCTTATACCAGACTTCCGACAATGACTCCGAAATTCCGAAATAAGCTCGACTCGACTCTAACTCCCAGACTACTAGATCTAACTCTAGAACTGAAGTGAAGAGAGAACTACTTGAATGTGTGTGTACAAGTGAGGATGAGGGCCTATTTATACTATCTAGAGGTTGGTAACTGAGCATGTGCTTCAACTGTACGCAGCCTTGACGGTTAGAGTAACTTCCACGCAAAGTTGAGCCTGTTTGGCTGACATGTGGGGCTGGCCTGGGGGTGGTGCCAAGTGGCACCGCCTTCTGGTGGATGTCTCTGATTCACTTGACAAGGTCGGTGACATTTGCCCTTTCGGTTTTAACCGACTTCTTGACTGCAGGTGGACCCTTGGATCCATGGTTGAAGCCTTTCGGGTCATTGGATCAAACCGACTTCAAGTGCACGACTTATGATCATCTTGGGTGTGTTTTCTCGCACCTAGATCGATGACTTGGCAGATGGAGGCAGTGCCAGGCCGTCCGGCCTTGTGTAGGCCGGTCAGCCTGGGTTTGTCCCCGTTTTGACTCATTTTTGGTACACCTGTTCCTGCATAGAAAACTCATCCAAAACTTGTGGAACTTTATTAATTTAAATAAAATATGTATGGAATATAATGTAAAGATCTAAATTATTCCCGAGAAGTTGACGGACGATGGGTGAATAAAGGCCGTCAACAGTGTCTCTAATTAGTGTTCTGACATAGTCACAAGTTCGATCAGATATCTTTGATAAAATAGTTAGTAAATTCCATGACAGAACCTTAAAGAAAACTAAGATTTGCTAATAGTTTCTGGTATACAAGAATAGGCAAATCAATTACTACAGTTATAGGGAGATCAAACCAGTTACTCAGTCAAATTAGACCAAGGTTATACACAACTCTCTTCAGTCCTGACATGGGCAAAACCATCCTAGGGACAGAGCAATAACACATAATCATATTAAGGCTGACATGCTCTCCTCATATCCCAAAATTGAAGAAAGATAATAGAAGTAAAATTAGGATACGAGTAGCAAGATAATAAGAGTACAGACAATCTAAATTTTCTTTAGAATACGATATAGAATTATTGATTAATAAAAATGATACAAAAAGAAGATGAGCTACATTAGTCCTTTGGGTGACCCAAATAAATTGGACACGGGATACAACCTCATATCTCAGTTTTAGCATTCTAGCTTCAATCCTTCAGTTTTAACATTCTATACCATCTAATAAGGTCAAATCAAGTAATCGACGGTCTAAGTCCATCAAATTTTTACGATGGGAAAATATTCTATATGGATAAAAATCGTGGCATAGCTCTAGGCTCCATCTTTGTTTCTAGAATGGCCAGTTGACAATCTTGAGCACCCCAAAACTCAGCTTATCTAGCTGAATCAGATGCTAGCTCATATATGATTGAGATTGCGCAAGAAAAGGAAAAAGGTGTATTAGTGTACATATACGAAGAATCCAAGGAAATATTTTATTTTGGGAAAAAATTCAGTTTACACCATCAAACTGTCACAAAAGTCTAATTTTCAACCTTCAACTACTAAACCAGACAACAAGGGTCATCCAACTATTGAAACTGGGCAGGATTTGGCCGCTTGTGTGGTTTCAAAAGGTGTTTTTTTCATTTTACAAAACTTACAAATATAAAAGTTTGAACTACAACATCACAAATAATTCATTTAAAATCATAAAATATGAAATATATGCCAATATTTTTCTAAAAAGTTAACCTATCTATTGGCACTCTACTTGTCATTTATTTAGATCTAATATTTTTGTCATGTTTCTAGTATTTATTTGCGTGTAGTTATGCCTATTATTTTTTAATAAATAAGATTCAAATAAAGCACAACAAATAGGTTACATTTTTAGAAAAAATTTATACTAATTTCATATTTTTCTAATTTAAAATGATAGTTTGATTGTTAGATCTAACCAGATTTTTTTAATTTTTTTTAAAAATACAAAACCAGCATTGAAACCACCTAAAGGGTCAATTTTTGTCCGGTCTCGACAGTTGGGTAATCTTCATCATCCGATTTTGTAGTTGAAGGTTGAAAAACGAACTATTGTGCTAGTTCGAGGGTTTTGTTTTGCGGCAGCCTAAAATGGAATGTTTGATTTTGACAAAAAATTTTGAAATCTAACTTGCTGCCAAGGGCCCAATAATAGTGAACTTGCTATGCATCAGTTATCCGTTTTGGCCAAATGTGAACCATTTATCAGAACACATATATAGGCTGCTATCCGAGATGTTAAATCAGAAAATATAACCAAAGGTGCATAAACCTACGTAATGACAACATGCTGGTGACGCACTAATCTAACCAAAGGTTCAGCTCGTGCAGACAAGACAAGGTGCAGAGTAATCCGGCAGTGCCGCAATGGCAGCAGTACGCGGAGGAGGGGACGGCGCCCGGTCACGCCCGCGGAGCATGCCTAAATCCAGCGGCGTCTGACAAGTAGACGGTAAGGGGTAATCAATTTTAGCCTAGAATTTAAGAGCCGGACTCTAAAAGAGTCGGGTTCCAAAAAAGTTAGACTCTAATTTTATTCAATTTTGCTAAATTAAATTGTGAAGGGAGCATTAGATCCATGATTTATTACCACTATGAAGGCACGTGCTTCCGTGAGAGCGCCTTGACCACGTGCATGTGGCGGTGGCATGCCGGTACTGGGCAGAGGAGTAGCAGGCCAAACCACACGGCACAGGCGGAGAACGCAAGGAGACACAGCTCGGCGGTGGCGGAGACCAAGGTCGACAGCATGGACGAATGTTGGCGAAACGTATCAACAGAGGTTCCGACGGACGCTGAGTTGGACGGTTGGGATTGAATTAACTTAAGATCCGACGGATCTGATTGCTCGACAACGTAGCCCAATCACGATTGAGATTGTTCACCAATTCTAGGTCTTCAAGAAGAGATTCCGCATGAAGCTAGTACAAGCTGTTTTATAGATCCATATTTCGTGATGAGCTAGTACATGTTCTGCAAGGTAATGCCGGTAGTAAAGAAAATATTGTGCGTGTGTGTCTATATATACACCTATTTCTAAGCAAAGATTGATTCCTTAATCCGTCAATCGAAATCCCGATTGTCTCCTTGGTCGTTAATCGGAATCCTAATCAGAATAGAAAAAATCGATTAAAATTTCTAATCGAAACCATATAAATCAATTGGCACTCCAATCAGAAGATTGAACAACGCACACAGAGTAAAAGTGTACAGAATTGATGATCTCATATAGGTTCAGATAAAACTTATATTATATATATATATATATATATATATATATATTCAGGAGTTAATAAGTATCCAGTGCGCAGGGCGGCGCGGCCGTCGGAGCTCCAGCGAGCTAAAATTACTTCGCCAGACTGTGCGGTAGTAAAACGTGGATACCCCCCATTTTTAGTGCACACCAGACCCAGCCTTGATTTGTGCATCAATAAATAACGATATGACTATCATGGACCTTGCCATTCATCGGGGCCCGACCCGTCGGACTCCGGCGAGATGACTATTTACTACCTTGCCGTGACGTGGGAGTAATAATCAAAGTCGTCAGATTAGTGCGTGAGATAAGTGCCGATAGCCGTAAAAGGTGCTAGTCCCTTCTGCCCGTCTGTCATGATTAATACTTTTTTGACCGGACAACCTGTTGCCCTTATCGGAGATTTTGACACGATTTCAGTTGACCAGTAGTGCAGTCACCGGACCCCATCGATCTGAAAATTACGCTATTGGTGTAGGCGGGAGTAAAAGGCGATCCTACTGTATCATGACTAATCTTTGTTTTCCGATACAATTAGAACCATGTTTCGTTTTCCCATACAATTAGAACCATAAGTAATATGTAATCACGATTCTAAGAAATCACTAGCTAATCAGACATAATTTGATTCAACAAAATTTAAATGATGTACAAGCTGATTACACAAACACAGTTGATTTGCCCGCTTTTTCATAGAGTGAGCACAAAATATTGCTATAACAGACTAAATTTAAGTGTATTTTGCGCGGTGAAGTGTCATGTACGGGCGCCAGTACGTGAGGCGCCGTGAGGCGCCATAGGGCCCGCGATGTCCGTCGCGCGGCAGAGCGCGCTGCGCGCGCGAGAGTCAGGCCGGGCGACACCGGTGCCCAGGCTGCAGACTCTGGCTGAGCAGGGGAGTCCGCAAGGACGACGCGTGGCTAAGAATAGGAAGATTGAGTCGGTTTTGTCTAAAAATAGGAAGAGTCCAAGTCGGTTAGGGAATTTAGCTTCTAGTCGGTTAGCCTCCAAGGCTATTTATGCATGTACGTGAACTCAGGAAAGGGCAGCAAATATCAGTTTTCCAGAATATATCTCTCTTCCGAAAACCTCTCAAGCCTGCGGCAGGAGACTCACCCTCGCCGGAGAAGACGGCCGACGGCTACGAACCCCGTAGCCGAGGTCCTGCTACCCTAGGACCCAACGCCCTTGACAACCTGGTATCACGGTCACGATCCTCCTCTTTCCGCTCCGCTGATCCACCTACAGCCGCACCAGCCCTAGCCGTTGCGCCTGCGCCATCTGCACCCGCTACACCATCACCAGCCGCCGCGCCAACCTCATCTCCAGCCGCTGCGCCGCCAACCCTCATGGCGGACCCATCCAACGCCGACCTCGCCAAGCTGATCGCGGGCCTCTCCAGCATGATCGCCTCCCTGCAGGCCGACGTCGCGACGCTGAAGAAGGACAAGGAGAAATCCTCCTCGTCGTCAGGTCAGGGATCGGGCGGTGATGGACAGCACCACAACGACCGGCCGCCGCGATTTCAAAAGTTGGATTTTCCACGCTACGATGGCAAGACCGATCCGCTGATCTTCGTCAATCGATGCGAGTCGTACTTCCATCAGCAACGCATCATGGAGGAGGAGAAAGTCTGGATGGCTTCGTATAATCTGGAGGACGTTCGCCCAATTGTGGTACATCCAAGTCCAGGCGGACGAGGGCACTCCCCGGTCGAGCCGCTTCAAGGAACTCCTCCACCTGCGCTTTGGACCGCCCCTGCGCTCAGCGCCGCTGTTCGAGCTCTCAGAGTGCAGGCGCACGGGCTCCGTTGAAGAGTACCAGAATCACTTCCAGGCCCTTCTTCCACGCGCCGGTCCACTGGATGAAGCCCAGCGTGTCCAGCTCTTCACTGGCGGACTCCTACCGCCGCTAAGCCACGCGGTGCGGATTCATAACCCGCAGTCGCTCGCGGCCGCCATGAGCCTGGCACGCCAAGTGGAGTTCATGGAGCTCGACAGGCGGGCACCAGCCCCTGCCCGGGCTGTTCCGCGCGGCCTGCTGCCTGCACCAACCCCACGGCCGGCCCTGCCCGCCCCTGCTGACAAGACTGCGCAACCACCGGGCCGCGCAGAAGGAGCCCCAGTGAAACGCCTTACGGTGGCGGAACAGGATGAACGACGCTGCCTTAGGCTGTGTTTCAACTGCGACGAGAAGTATTTTCGGGGTCACAACCACGTCTGTCGGCGCCTCTTCTTCATCGGGGGAGTCGAGCTCTCCGACGCCGACAAGGAGGACGCCGATCCGGCACTGGAGGCCCCGGTTTTCTCCCTGCATGCGGTGGCAGGCTTACCGGGCTGCGACACGATGCAAGTCCATGACACGGTAGGCGCCACTACTCTCGTCGCGCTGCTCGACACAGGCTCCACCCACAACTTCATCGGCGAAGATGCAGCACGCCGCTCCGGGCTGTCCGTTCGGTCCCAGCCCCGGCTCACGGCTCGGGTGGCTAACGGCGAGCGGATCGCCTGCCCAGGGGTTATCCGCGACGCCTCCATCACCATCGACGGCATGACGTTCCACGTCGACCTTTACGTCATGCCGTTGGTGGGCTTCGACCTCGTTCTCGGGACACAGTAGCTCGCCACTTTGGGCCCCGTCGTTTGGGACGTCGCGGCACGCACCCTGCAGTTCCAGCACCAGGGACGTTCCGTCTGCTGGTCTGGCGTCCCGGCGTCCGCGGCTCCGTCCTTAGGTGCCACAACGGCAAGTTCCACGATCATCGACGACGGCCCGCCTGCTGGGGAGCCCCTGCTGGACACGCTCCTGGGGGCTTTTGGGGTCGTCTTCGCCGAGCCCCAGGGCCTCCCTCCGAGGCGCGCCCACGACCACCGCATCACCCTCAAGCCGGGCGCGACACCGGTGGCGGTCCGGCCGTATAGGTACCCTGCGGCGCACAAAGATGAGTTGGAGCGTCAATGTGCGTCGATGCTGGAGCAAGGCATCGTCCGCCACAGCGATTTGGCGTTCTCCTCACCGGTCCTCCTCGTCAAGAAGCCGAATGGATCGTGGCGCTTCTGCATTGATTACCGTGCCTTGAACGCGCTTACCATCAAGGACGCGTTTCCGATCCCCGTCGTCGACGAGCTCCTCGATGAGCTACACGGCACCCACTTCTTCTCCAAGCTCGACTTAAGGTCGGGGTACCATCAGGTGCGGATGCGCCCCGAAGATGTGCATATGACGGCATTCCGCACCCATGATGGGCTGTACGAGTTCCTGGTGATGCCATTTGGGCTTTGCAACGCCCCGACGACGTTTCAGGCATTGATGAATGACGTCCTGCGGCCGTTTCTTCGCCGTTTCGTCCTTGTGTTTTTTGATGATATTTTGATCTACAGTGCGACATGGGCAGACCACCTTCGGCACCTCCGCGCCGTTCTCTCTGAGCTTCATCGCCACCTGCTCTTCCTCAACCACACAAAGTGTGCGTTCGGCGCGGCGTCGGTCTCCTACCTCAGCCACACCATCTCCAAGGACGGCGTCGCCATGGATCCGGCCAAGGTGCAGGCCATCCGCGACTGGCCCACTCCGCGCTCGGTGCATGCGGTGCGTGGGTTCCTCGGCTTGGTGGGTTATTACCGAAAGTTCGTCCACAACTACGGCACGATGGCCGCCCCGCTCACCGCCCTCCTCAAAAAGGACGGTTTCGTCTGGACCGAGGCAGCTACCGCGGCATTCGAAGCT
Organism: Panicum miliaceum; assembly: GCA_032594955.1. Classification (NCBI taxonomy): domain Eukaryota; kingdom Viridiplantae; phylum Streptophyta; class Magnoliopsida; order Poales; family Poaceae; genus Panicum; species Panicum miliaceum. The sequence continues at coordinate 41,451,821 of CM064056.1, read as the reverse complement.
CTCAAAGCCGCGGTCACCTCGGCTCCCGTCCTCGCCATGCCGGACTTCTCCAAGCTGTTCGTCGTCGAGTGTGACGCCTCGTCCCATGGCTTTGGGGCGGTGCTGGTCCAGGCCGGCCACCCAATCGCATTCTTCAACCGGGCCATCGCTCCTCGCCACCGTGCACTGGCCGCCTACGAGCGTGAGCTCATCGGCCTTGTCCATGCGGTCCGGTACTGGCGACCGTACCTGTGGGGGCGCTCCTTCCTCATCAAGACGGACCACTACAGCCTCAAGTATCTGCTTGATCAGCGTTTGGCGACGATTCCGCAGCACCATTGGGTGGGCAAGCTCTTGGGCTTCGATTTTACCATCAAATATAAGCCCGGGACTACGAACGTGGTGGCGGACGCTCTCTCCCGCCGCGACACGCCGGAGGAGGGCGCCATTCTGGCTCTCTCAGCGCCCCGGTTCGACTTCGTCGACCGTCTTCGCCACGCACAACTCGCGGAACCGGCCATCGTCGCCATCCGGGATGACGTGCTAGCGGGCATACGCACAGCCCCTTGGGCTATCGTCGACGGCATGTTGCAGTACGCGGGCCGCTTGTACATTCCGCCGGCCTCCCCGTTACTACATGAGATCTTGGAGGCCGTCCATGCTGAGGGCCATGAGGGAGTACAGCGCACGCTGCATCGTCTACGTCGGGACTTCCATTTTCCTAATATGAAACAAGTTGTGCAGGATTTTATCAGGGGGTGCGCCACTTGTCAGCGCTATAAGTCCGAGCATTTGCACCCGGCGGGGCTGCTACTTCCTCTGCCTGTGCCACAGAGGGTCTGGACGGATGTGGCGCTTGATTTCATTGAAGCACTTCCTCGAGTTCGCGGCAAGTCGGTCATCCTGACCGTGGTGGATCGATTCAGCAAGTACGGCCACTTCATCGCGCTGTCCCACCCCTACTCGGCTGAGTCCGTGGCACAGGCCTTCTTCGCCGACATCGTCCGTCTCCATGGGGTGCCACAGTCCATGGTGTCCGACCGTGATCCAGTCTTCACCTCCAAGTTCTGGCGCGAGCTGATGCGGTTGATGGGCACCAAACTGCACATGACATCGGCGTTCCACCCACAGTCCGACGGGCAGTCCGAGGCGGCCAACCGCGTCATCACCATGTACCTGCGCTGCCTCACGGGTGACCGGCCGCGCCAATGGCTTCAGTGGCTTCCGTGGGCGGAGTATGTCTTCAACACCGCCTACCAAAGCTCTCTCCAGGACACCCCGTTCCGGGTTGTCTACGGGCGTGACCCGCCGTCGATCCGGTCCTATGAGCCGGGGGACACCAGGGTGGCGGTTGTGGCCCGCACCATCGCCGACCGTGATGAGTTCTTGGCGGATGTGCGTCATCGCCTCGAACAGGCACAGCAGGTCCAGAAGCACCACTACGACCGAACGCACCGCGACGTCTCCTACGCGGTGGGTGATTGGGTCCTTCTTCGCCTCCGACATCGCCCGGTCGCCTCCCTGCCCGACTCTAGCACCGGCAAGCTGAAGCCCAGATACTACGGGCCGTATCGCATCACCGAGCTCATCAACAACGTCGTCGTTTGCCTCGACTTGCCGGCCGGAGCTCGCATTCACGATGTGTTCCATATCGGTGTCCTCAAGAAGTTTCACGGGCCTCCACCGACGGCTCCTCCACCACTACCAGCCCTCCACCATGGCGCCGTGACTCCAGAGCCTGCGCGTGCTGTCCGGACCCGCATGGCCCGTGGTGTACACCAAGTCTTGATCCAGTGGAAAGGCGAGACGGCTGCCTCCGCGACATGGGAAGATATTGATGCGTTCATCACCAAGTTTCCAACATTCCAGCTCGAGGACGAGCTGCTTGTCGAGGGGGGGAGAGATGTCATGTACGGGCGCCAGTACGTGAGGCGCCATAGGGCCCGCGACGTCCGTCGCACGGCAGAGCGCGCTGCGCGCGCGAGAGTCAGGCCGGGCGACACCGGTGCCCAGGCTGCGGACTCTGGCTGAGCAGGGGAGTCCGCAAGGACGACACGTGGCTAAGAATAGGAAGCTTGAGTCGGTTTTGTCTAAAAATAGGAAGAGTCCAAGTCGGTTAGGGAATTTAGCTTCTAGTCGGTTAGCCTCCAAGGCTATTTATGCATGTACGTGAACTCAGGAAAGGGCAGCAAATATCAGTTTTCCAGAATATATCTCTCTTCCGAAAACCTCTCGAGCCTGCGGCAGGAGACTCACCCTCGCCGGAGAAGACGGCCGACGCTACGAACTCCGTAGCCGAGATCCTGCTACCCTAGGACCCAAAGCCCTTGACAGAAGGTTGGGAATTGATGATGATGCCCAGCGGTGCAGCGGTAGCAGTAGGGGGCAGATATGCCCTGCTACACGAACTCCCTATCTTCCGCTCTGTTCTCCACCATGACCACAGTGCAGCCTCGCTTGCTTTCCTTCCATGGCTAGCTGGAGTTGCAAGAGAACCATGTGTTACCCTAATCTGAATCGTAAATATGCATACACGGCAGTAGGTTCAAAATACTAGATAACCTTGTCAAAGAAATAAAAGTACAAGATACATGGATACTGTTGTTCAAAAGAAGTAATTTTCAGACATAAAAGAAGTCAGTTTCATAATATCCTGAACAGAAGTATTTTTCAAAATTTAGAGCAGTAGTTTTATAATGACTGCATATCATAGGCAAATGTTGAAAGAATAAACAAGTATTCCACTCCTGATATAGTTCTCCAATTAATATGCTACTTTATCAAGCAAAAATAATCACTGCGGTCGGCACATGGTGATGGAACAGACCCAATACGGATGAAATTACTTCTCTAATTTTTTAATCACTTCTCTGAACATTTGAAGTTATTTGTTGACATTCTAAGATGAATTACTTCTCTAAACATTTTAAATTACTTGTGGACATTCTGACATGTCAATTACTTCTCTGAACATTTAAAATTACTGCCATGCTGTTTATTTTTAGATATGGTGCCATGCTAATTTTCTGAACATTTACATCTTAGAGTGGATGGATATAGTGCCATGCTGCTTTGTTTTTAGGAGTATATGCTCCTCTCTAAGCAGTATTACTACTACTCCTTTTCTGAAATAATGTAGTATATGTAATGAATTTTACGAATAGCACTATGTACTGCTCGGATGTAAATTCATTATGATACAGGCTAATAGATTTGTATACAGTGGCATCACATATTGATTTCCATGGACTGATCAGATCAGTGTGACAAATGATAGAATCGAGAGTACCTTGCAAGACATTTAAAATTATTTCTACATACTACAGAAAACAATAAATTTGCCGAGTGTCACGGGCACTCGGCAAAGCGAGAAAAACATGGTGTTCATTTTAATTTACTCATGCTTTGCACAACAAACCACAGTGATGGAATAGATCCAATTGTATTTATTGTAATCAAAATTACTTCTCCAAACATTTAAAATTACTTGTGGCCTTATGGGGATACTAAGATACAAATTACTTCTCTAAATATTTAAAATTACTCTGTGATTTCGCTGCGATGTGATGGTGTAGTGTAAAATGCCTTTGCCGGGGGACTATTTACTGCGTGCGCATATGAAATTGAAGTAAAAATTGTAACTGGATGCACATCAACAAATTTAAAAGATGCCATAGAAAATCTTAACGGCTGCAACTGTGATGATCTTGGGTTTATTGTGTATCTGTGATGGGTTAGTGGTGCCTGCTTTTCGAACACACAGTGACAAAACTCATGTCCGTAGCTTGCATCTAGATCACTACTAATTGAATGCATTTTGGGGGGCAGATAGAACACATGTAGTTGGTTGATCTAACCTGCTGTGTCTGCCCATCGCTGCCTTGGTCGCTTGCGCCACCGCTTCGTGCTGCCAAATTTCGATTCGGCATCAATGAGTTGGGCGGATCTGCCCTCCCGGCAGCGATGCATTGGTGGAGCCGGTTGGCGACGCAGGCACGCGCGGCCAGCGGGCTGTGTACGGCCGGCTCCGCCGCGGGATGGGCGGTGGCGACGTACCCGTGACAGAGAATATAATGCAAAATTCTAAATTACTTTTTAAGATGTTGACAGACGGCCGGCGACTGCATGTCGGGTTCGGCAGCGGCCGGGGTGAATTTCTCCGGCGGATCCAGCGATGCACCTGGTGCGGTGGTTGTTGGGTGCAGAGCGTGGTTGAGGAGGCTCCTGGTTTCCTTCCGATGGGAGAAATATCATTGGCGCGATTCCCGATGGTTTAAAAAACAGTCCAGGACTGCTGTTTGATAGGGTTTTCTAGACCGTAAAAGTTCTATTGTTTTTACGTGTGTGCTGGTTGGTAAAAGTTTTTACTACACCGCTGGTGCATGTCCTGATGTAGTTTGTGGAGTTATTGGCATTGACTGCGGTGACTACGTTTGGGCGACGTTTTAAAAACAATGATTTTGCATTTTCTTTGCTGGCTCGCCGGACCGGTGGCAGCGCCGCCGGTGCGTTGAATTATATATAACACCCCGTGCGTGGAATAGATAATATATATATATAGTTATGGTATAATGCACCTGGGTATCTTTTATATAGAGAATGCACCCACCGTCTCAGTTGCAACTGTGACAGTTCCAGTTGCAACTGGATTATGTTTAGTTGCAACTGGATCGCGTTCAGTTGCAACCGGTTCGCGTCCAATTGCAACCAAATCGATCGGAGTTGCAACTGGTTTGCATCCAGTTACAACCGAGTCAGTCCGAGTTGCAACTAGTTCGTATCCAGTTGCAACTGGTTCGCGCCCAATTGCAATCGGTTCCATCCAGTAGCAATTGGTATAACAAGCGCTAACTACGCTACAACCAAGTTGCAATTGTGTTGTAGCTGTGATGGCAACCCATAGTACATTAAAGTTGCAATTACATACTTGAAAAAAAAAAAGTTCATCAAATATAGTCTTCATGGATCTCGATTTGTTAAGCACATTTTGTTCAACAACCTGATGCAAACGGATCTGGAATTGGAGTTACAGTTTAGAAGATATTGTATTTTTCGTTCCGAAGAAAAGATTCTCTACATGCATACTTCCTATGGGTGACGGAGGGATCAGCTGTTGTGGTTCGTTGTTCCTGATGAATGATCCGTGCATTTGCTATAATAAATATACCTTATTGCATTTTAGTCTATGGTCTCCGGGACCTCACATGTTACTGTCACCAAAGTAAAGCGGGATTCTCCCGAGAAATGCTATGAATTTGCAGCGGCAATAAACCAAATCGAAGTGAAGGCGACGACACCCGAGGAAGCTTCGTTTTCGCATCCACCTTTGTTCGGTTCCAGAGCTGGGCTCGGAAGTGGCACGAGAATCTGGCTGACGGCCGACCCTGCTTATTCTACCGTGTATCCTGTGCTGCGTTGCAGTTGTTGGCTGGTCTGCCGCCCGATGAGATGTGCTTGTGCGTCCCATCATGACAGCCAGAAGTACAAAAAATTGATGTAGGTAGATGCTCCGCGTTTTTTGTTTCAGATAGATGGTGTACGCAACAGATCGAGTCGGCCAAAGTTTCTCTCTAGAAGAACCGGTTGCCGGCGTGTTTCTCCAACGCTCAAGCTTTTGTATGAATTTATTTACCCGTCCGCCTCAAGCTTTTGCATAATCTAGTCCAGTTAAATAAATACTGGAAAGTAAGTCTTGTGGATACCTGTCCTGATGTAAAATTGGAGAATAAACCATATGAGGCTGAAGAATAAGGATCGGGACTTGTGATGAGACAATAGCTTTCGCACGTTGTTTTCTGCCAAATGGATAGATTGATGAAAGAAAAGGACGGACGGCGTGCGCAGCACAGTGCTCAGGATCGTGCGCTCCGTGTCAGCAACCTATATATAGCTAAAAATAAGTTCTAAGGTTCGTAGTTTCGTACGTGAAATCTCGATTATAAAGTTAACAGATAGCAGTAATATTCGTCGACTCGTACTGAATAATGACGCTGAAGTTAATTTTGTCGGCCTTTCGATGTCTTACCCCTCACGAAGCATATGTATAGCTAGGTGCGTTACAACCGGACACCAGATGAGAACCTTCGCCTTTATTATTAGAAAAAATTTAAATTACTCCCCTCAACAATAGATAAAGTTTGGATAACCCCCAAACTATTGTTTGGTTTATTTTACCCCCAAACTATGATTTTTGGTTCAAATTACCCCTAATACAATTTGTCTTTCTCATTCTCCATGCATAGGTGGAGTTTTAATTTGAAATTTTATAGGATGACAGTACACATCATAACACATGTTAGAAAAAATACATCTTTATTATTATTTTGATAGGTTAGGATATTTAATAATAAATTAATTATCAAAGTTCAAAATTATATGAAAAATAACGGTGAAAAATTATAATAATTTTTTAATATGCATTGTTATGTCTATTACTACCCTGCAAAATTTAAAAATTGAAATTCAGCTTGTGTATGGAGAAACAAATTGTATTATGGGATAAAATGAACTAAATATAATGGTATAGTTTAGGGGGTATATTGAACCAATTTATAGTTTAGAGGTTATTCAAACTTTAACTATACTGAAAGGGAGTAAATTAAACTTTTTCCATTATCATTATCACGTTTACACCACTGTCATCGTTTAACTCAATGGGTGCCACACTCACTTTGTTAGGCAGGCTAATCTCAGAAATTAAAATCTTGATCGATAAAAATTAGTGAGTTTAGCTTGCCATGAAAGACAACTTGACAATTGCTGCACCGGTTCTATTGAGGAACCTTTCATAAAACAAATCTACTGCCTCTGGTCGAAGATAACTATACTTTTAAACGCAAACAAGTTCCACAGAACATTGATATATGTAGCCACAACTTTGTTGTATTATATTGGTAAAACATATCCGTATATTTTTCATACATATATTATTGGAAAAATATATTTTAGATAAGTGGGTATAAGAGCATCTCCAACAGATTATTCATATTTCATATCCAAAATACATTCTCTCTCCATTACTAATAACTACTTTTATATTTTTGGTAATAGTTGCTGCAGCATACTACCAAAATCCAATCACCAAAGATAGGGTAGAGGGATGAATCTCCTTCATTTAGGTGAGAGGGAGGTGTGTTTTGGTGACAAAAATTTTTAGGTAGTAGGGATTGGATTGATAATAGCACCTCTAATCATCCAAAACATCAATTACGGTTAGTGGTTTGTAATGCATGGTTCACCTTACGGCTTCGATTCCAATTTGTAAAATCTTCATGCTGATTATCTGACTAAGAGCCTGCTTGCTTGACTTCCGATTCTATTTGTAGCCAAAACCATGGTGAGTAACTAGAAAGTTCTTGTAACCTCACAAGGGGAAAATCATTGGTTGTCATATCTTGACACTAAACCAAGTGAGTTCTAAATTTCTTACTCTAACATTGGCATGCTCTAATTTTGGCAAGTCATGGTATTGACTTGCCATGGCTTTGACTAGGTAAAAATTGGAATCCAAGCAAGCAGGCTCTAAATGCATCTTTCCGTGGAAGGTCGAGATCGGTGTTAATGAGCGCGTCTCCGTGGCTACGACAAACTTGTGGGCATCGCAAATTAGTAGTTACATATATGCTACTAATTAATATGTATGGTATCGCCATATACATTAGTTGAGATATGTATTTTTATAGATACTGAAGACCTCTACTCAGTGCTCCTAGATGCCTATCCGTAAAATTTTGTCACCTATCTCGCTTGATCTGTACGCAGAATTTGAGAAAAAACCAAAGAAAAAAGTAGCCCCAGCCCCCAACCCACAAACGCAAACTACCAATCATGTAGTTTCACGTCCCAAGAGCACTGCATGTATATTAACCATTCTGAGCTCGAGATAAGATACAGGTGCATCTGCCGTATACATTAGCCCAATAAATCTAGTATCCAATATATTCCCACAGAAAAAAAGTGTCATCTTCCGATATATGCTCTACGCCTTATGTTCGTCATAGATAATAGGTAGGGGTTTCGAATCAGAATCCAACTTTTGCATTTGTAAGTGTTGCAGAATTTTGCTGTGACAGGGTGTCATGTGTGAACTTGAATGTCCCAATTTCGGCCACAAAGAGAACAAGAAACACAGAAAAGTTCTTTCAAGTGATTGTCTTGTCTCGGGAGCAATTGGAATCATATATAGCACCACGAGAAACATGTTCGCCTTCATGGGCGGACCCAGGGCCCAGCCACCCTAGGCACCGGCCCGGGCTCAGGGCGGAAGACATCAGCATGCACTGTTTCAGCTTGAGAAAGAAATGCCGTGACACAGTGCTACGTTTGTCTAGGCTCAATCAATTTTCTAGGTCCACCAGCATTCGCCTTAATTATCACGCATGTGAAAATCCAAAATAGAAGAAAAAAAGAAACAGCCTTTTGTCTAAAAAATCCAAAAAAGAAAAGCAAAGTAATTGCAAGTTTTTATTTCAGTGAGCATTGGGCTTGCGGCCCAACAGTCTAAGGCTGCTGCTGTGACTAAATTTTCACATTATAATTTTCGTAATTTTACTGAAGTCTAACGAGATATATATATAGTTGCTAAAACTAATTAATAGTGAAAGGTCAATAGCATCGAACTAGAAAGAACGGAGCAGCATACATTAGCGGTCAAAGTTAGGAAAGCCTGATCGCACCCATATATACCAGTGGCATACAGTTGTCTGTAAGCATCTTCTTTATCTCAAAAGCCGTTTTTCTCTCCAAGTCCCGTTTGCACCTCTATATATAGCCACCACCACCTCCTTACAAGCAAGCAGCCTCAAAGTCAAGTCGAGCTGGCCCAAGTCTCTCTAGCAAGTTTTGCCAGTGAACACACTCGATCTCTGTTAATCTCTCACATGGCGCCGGCCAGGAGCAACCCAAACCCCAGGGTGTTCCTGGACCTCAACATCGGCGGCGAGCGCGTGGGCCGCGTTGTCATCGAGCTGTTCGCCGACAAGGTGCCCAAAGCGGCGGAGAACTTCCGGCTGCTGTGCACCGGCGAGCGCGGCAACGGGCGGTGGTCGGGCAAGCGCCTGCACTACAAGAGCGCGCCGTTCCATCGGGTGGTGCCCGGCTTCATGTGCCAGGGCGGCGACATCACCGCGAGCAACGGCACCGGCGGTGAGTCCGCGATTGGAGACGGCCGGTACTTCCCCGACGAGGGGCTCGGCACCGTCCGGCACGACGCCCCCGGCGTGGTGTCCATGGCGAACGCCGGGCCCAACACCAACGGCTCCCAGTTCTTCATCACCTTCGCCAAGGCGCCGTGGCTGGACGGCCGCCACGTCGCGTTCGGCCGAGTCGTCGATGGGATGGGCGCCGTGCGCGCCATCGAAAAGGCCGGGTCCATGAGCGGCAGGACGGTGAGGCCAGTCATCATCGCCGACTGCGGCGAGTTCAAGGACCACGTCCCGTTCTGATTAAGGATTAATTTATATACTCTCTACTAAGCCTCACAACTGTACGGATACGTATTCGTATGCGTACAATTACAAGATACGTGTGAGAAACTATGTAGAGCATATGTGTGCTCTTGTCCTCTTCGTTCACAGCTAGACAAAGACATATATGTACCGGTCATATGACACGGTCCACTCACGCCACCTAGAAAAATGAAAAAAAAAATATTATGAACCCCGATGAGGTCCGCATAATTTTTTCACAAGTCACATGAATTCTTCACGCATAAATGCGCGTGCGCACTCATGAGGATTCGAACCGACAACCTCCAACCTCACACGTAACTTCCTTACCATCCTAACTATTCATCACATGTGATTAAAAGGGAGATGCATTCCTTTTAAAATAACCCGTGAAGAACCATTTAGTACCGGACCAAGACACAGGCCGGTACTAAATGTCACCATTTAGTACCGGATGGTAGCATTGACCAGTACTAAATGGCCATGCCATTTTAGTACTGGGCTAAAATACCAACCGGTACTAAAAGATGACATTTAGTATCGGCTGATGGCTTGGTCCGGTACTAAAGTAGCTAAAGAGGCTTTCAAATTTGGACCCGTTACTAAAAGTAGCTTTGTGCCACCTTAGTACTGGGTAAAGAGTGCCCGGTACTAACTTTGTGCGACGAATGGGCGTTTTTCCAGCTGTGGTTTATGCATGATGCATGTGCACCTATTTGTTGTGTTGTGTTGAGTGTTGACCGATATGACTGATGCTGATGTGTGAGATCAAATGGTTGGTTATTGAGTTAATAAATTGCTCACTTTTGGGTTTGGTGCCAATTCAAGTGTTCTTGTTTCTTTCACCTTCCACTCGTTTCATGTAACTAGTGGTGATTTGGTTTCGCACATATCTCCGTTTTGTGTTTGCATGTGCTTGAGAAGGCTCGATTTTTCCCAATTGGGTAAGGGAAGGTGTGTGAAGCTTCAGGGATGTTCACAAGAACAAGGTCCCATGGATGGAAGCAGTGCTGCACAAGCGACCATGACAAGCACTGCAATGCGTAGAATCAAAGCTGGAGGAATTTGCACGAGTGAGTCAATGTCATCAGGGTTGTCTGGTGCAGAGATTGCACAACTCTTTTTTTGAAAAAAGAAAGATGCTTCATGGCAAGATGCTAGGAGTCGTCCGAATTGCTCTTGATTCAAATGAACTCGCTGCATTTCATCTCTAGTGGCAATCAAAATGTTTACCCACAACTCTAAATATGGACAACCATACATACAGATACAGTTATTTTGAAGTGAGAGCAATCATGATATATATTTTCTACCTTAAAATGTCAAATGCAATATCGATTCACAAAATCATCATCGTAAAGCACCTAAAAAGGTGATATATAATATAAAGCACAATTGTAGCTTTTAAACCTTACTACAAGCCTTAGAACAGATCGGAAATTTTAAGCACGGAGCACAATAATAAACAAAGTAAAAGCTCTCACGTTTATCTATGTGAGCATTGAGCAATATTATAAGATGGTTCAGATTTGTATGGATGTTAAAGTAGAGAAATGAAATGGAAAATATTCTTAAAACAGCAAAAAAATTTCCACATGCGGCTAATATGTCATTTGTACATAGTTCTTAATTTGGCCCGCAGCTAACAAAAGGCCCGTGCAAATGGGTTATTTCCACAGGTGCTATGCAACTGCCTCTAAAAATATATTTCCTTCGATTGCTCGCTCAAAGCGTGCTTCATGGCAGTTTCAATAAATTTAGATACTCAGTCCTTCAAAAAATATTTAAATACTCAGCGGATGTCAGATGGGCGAGGTCTTGGCGTATCATATACACCCATGTCTTCTCTATCTATAACTTAAAAATTGAATGTATAAAAATATAATTAAAAAGAACCTTAATTGGCATATTTTAGATACAACTAAAAAAGGAAAACACAACCTTCCTATGCCAAAAATAAATTGAATAATAATGACCTTGAACCAATATGTAACTTGGTCCAAAATTTAATTAATGAAGTCATTAATTTAATTAAACAAAACATCGATATATGCAAAAAAATATTTAAAAAAGATGAACATAGCCTTGGGCTTGTAATGGTCACAATATGACTACTATGTCAATTTGTAACAAAAAATAGATTTGAATTCATTATTCCATCTCTCTATATGTAGATGTGGATAAGAAACCATTCATGACAAACCACGTAGAGATTAATTTGGTTTATATAATGGGAGAATCATGTAAATCTACTCAATTGAAGTTAAATTGACTACAAATTTTAGCTAATTTGATGTCTAAATGGCCAAAACACCACATCCTCTCTACATCACACCAAGCTAAGCCATAAATTAATACACATAAATTAAAATAATATAGGAATGATGAATATAAGTTTATCTTGTAAAACCAACTCCTCCAAGGAATTCAAGATCAAAACCTCTCCCTTGTACCAAAGCCTAATCTCAAGGAAGAAACCTTTCCATGTACTCGTCTACAACTATGAGACTTTGCCAGAACTGAAGCTGTACTCGACTCTGTACCAGTTCCAAAATTTTCCAATTACTAATTTCTAAAGATGGCATCAAACTTCTATTTTTGCTCAGAACCTAAAATTGACAATTTTCTTTGACCCCAACGGCCAACAGGTTAGCAGTGAGCGAAAGCCATGTTATGAGATCCGGACAACTCTGCTTGTATTCCTATTGTATAGTAGGTACCTAAAACCATATCTGAATGTACGAAAATTTACAGTCCTCATTTTATTTAGCTGTAATATAACAATGTTGCTCACAGGAAACTTTTCAACATCCTATGTTATTCTTGTTAAATTATGGCAATATAGCGCTCACTTATCATCCGTTGCCTGCAGCTCCATGGTTGTTGGTTGCCGATCACTTCTCTTTCACTCCGCAATATTATTTAAACACTCTGTAGTTCAAAATAATCTCGCGCTCTAAGTAAGACAAATCATATTTTGGATGTTCTTTTGCCTCCACTTCAAAGATCCGTAGTCCGGGTTGAAAGTTCCTTTCTATTCCATACAAAACCTCTTAAATGTAATTTAGCAAACTCTTTCATTCTTTTTATCTTTTTGGAGAGAAGTAGCGAACCCTTTCAGTGTTTTGAATCTGAAATGCAATTTGAAAGTTAAACTCTCTCTCTCTCTCTCTCTCTCTCTCTCTCTCTCTCGATCGTCGATGCCCACAAAGCGTGTGAATTTAGCGCGGTTACATTGTGGGAATGAAGTGGATTGGGTGCACCACTACTAGAAGTCAACAAGGCCACCTAAACCATATAGTACAGATTAGCATATAGCAGAGAGAAAGAAGTAGTGGGAGCCCCACTCGGAGGACCGGCTCACAACATGTACGACCTGCTATTTGGGGCAAAATCAACACTAGAGTAACATGTGTTCGTGCTCCAGTACGTAGACAAATTGAAATAATCTCCAAGTAATTAAGATGAGGACCATCCTGACACGCACTCTGAATCTGTCTCGTCACCCAATTCCCTACTGATGCTGGGGATGGAGCAGTTAACAAACCTTAACCCCAACCACTCCCCATGCATGTTTCCATCAGCTTTGACCTTTAATCAAATCCTAATCTATCCGCGGTCTCCAACTCCATCATCGTCTCCATTCTCCAATCTGGGACTATATATATGCATGCATCTACGAAGCCATACACAACCCCAAGCAAGAAACACACAATCTAGCAAGCACACACAAGGAGCTAACCACCTGGCTGCCAGCATGGAGGTCCTACCTTGCATCGCCACCCTGCTCCTCCTCTCTTGCTCCCTGGCAGCAGCGACGACGCCGCTGGGGACGATCGAGCGCGTGTCCAAGCAGCGGATCCTGGCGAGCATCCCGCCGGGCGGGGGGCCGCCCGTGCTGTTCCTCACGTCGCCGTCCGGCAAGTACGCGGCCTACTTCGTGCGCACGCACACCCTGCCGGCCGCCGGCGGGCTCGGCGCCGACTTCTGCTACGTCGAGGTGGTCGACACCACCACGGCCGGCGCCCACGGCGGCGACGAGGAGGGCGGCGCCGCCGCCGCCAGCGGGAAGAGCGTGTGGGAGTCGGAGTGCCGCCCCATCAGCACGGTGAACACGTGCTCGCTGCTCTTCTCGTGGGACGGGCTGGAGGTCTTCGACGGCAGCGAGGAGGTGTGGCACGGCGAAACCAACAGGGACGGCACCAACTTCCTCGAGACGCTCGAGCTCGTGGACGACGGCGACATGCGCATCCGCGACAAGGACGGCGAGCTCGCCTGGCGCGCTAGCGACGAGCCGCGCCACGCGCAGCACTGCGGCGCACCGGGGTCGCCGGGGCTCGGCACAGCGCTCCCGCCTTTCGCCGAACCCCTCGGCGCGCACAGCAGCAACCTGCCCTTTGGCCAGGAACCTGACGGCAACGGCCACTCGGCCGAGCTGCCACAGGCGGCCGACCTCGGCAGCGGAGCAGCGACCTTCGGTAGCGCCCCGGCGGTGGCGCCCGGGCCTGGGCTCGACCAGGGAGAGCACGACGCGGCGACCGATCTCGGCAGCGGAGCAGCGGCTTTCGGTGGCGCCGCGGGGGTGGCCGATCCTGGGCTCGGCCAGGGTGAGCACGACGTGGCAGCCGATGGCGGCGCCGTGGCGGGGTTCGGTGCCCAGCCGCTAGTGGACAACAGTCCCTATGACAGCGGGGCCTGGAAGGAGGGCCGTGGGGCCCACATCACCGCCATGGGCGTCGCCCTGTGCGTCTCAGCCGTGCTTGGCGCCATGGGCGTGGGTCTCTAGATTTGCTCGTGTCTGACGGTGGTGTGCTGCAATTGCTTGGCTGCGGCGAACTGATTAACAAGAGGGAGGGGTGGGTGATGCTTGGTGTTGAATTTGGTGATGGGAATTAGTGGTTGTGTTTTGTTTTAATGTTTTTCGTTTTAATTATTATGCGCGTATTCAATACTGTTGTGTAAGAAGGGATGTTTGTGTTTGAGTAATTGGAATCAATATAGCACCCTGTAAAGGAGCAAATGTACGCCATTGCTTGTATGAAAATGAATATAGTAGCAATTTAATTCGGGGTTAAGACTAGTCCGTGGATTTTGTGCTTTCTGTGCCGTCGAGACAGTTGAGTTTTAAAAGTTCTCTTTATTACTCTCTAGTATATCTTTATCTCTATTTCTACTTTCTATCTATATCTATCTACTCTTACTTGATCTATCAATTAGAATTCTAATCGGAATCCATATGACCGTACGTTGAATAAAGAGTTCAAAGCTATTTTGAATTAGCACTTGCCGAGTAAAATAGAAAAAAGATCAAAGTCCTCGCTCGACATGAACTATGTCATTATAAAATACATATATGGTGTATAATATATATTTTTATATGCTAACCAATATATTTATATGGCTTGCAATAGTAACGTATGGGCATATTTGCTAGTCATTAATGATTGCTTGGTCCATCAATCAGAGTCCTAGTCGAAATCAAAGTAACCATATGTATTGAATTAAGGGACACCATTTAGAATAGCGTTTGACGAGTAAAATGGAAAAAGATTGAAATCCTCGACCGACACGTACTATACTATTATAAAAGAACACGGCTAATTTATGGCCGGCCGTAAATTAGACCGGCTACACGGCCATCCCGTTTTAGGAAAGCAATTAGATTATTAGTTTCCTGTTTTAGCAATTACTATGTAAGAAAAGCCCTACAGTGACGGGCATCGTCTCCCTAAAGTGACGGGCAAAGAGTCCGTCACTTCTACTGTGTTACTGTTTTGAACAGAAAGGTGACGGGCCAAACACATAGCCCGTCACCTCTGGTTTGAGTATAAGTGACGGGCATAGAACAACACTCGTCACTTAGAATTTTTAAAGGTGACAAGTTGTGCTTTCAGGTGCCGTCACCTGGTGTATATTAAAGGTGACCGGCTTCGGTTGTTGCCCATCACTTTTGATACTAGACCCCAGCAGGATCATTTTGGCTTCCGGCTACATCCTGGAGCACAGCTAGGATTTGGCAGCCATCTTGATCCTGCAAACACAAAGAATAGAGACTATATACTGCATATTTAAATCACCATTCATATATCACACAGGTTACATCAGAAACAACAACCAAGTGTGACAAAATATTGCATCTTTCCACAACAAATTGTACAACAATCACATGAATCCAGCAGTTAGTCAGAAGTTCAACATGAATCTAGCAGTTAGGCAATGTAATCCAACACATTCATATCCATTCTAAAATAAACATTCAACTCAATATACCCACTTTCATCAACTAATACAAGTAAATCACATCTACACATGCAAATAAAAAAGTTATTTCTAAAATCTAATTATTTTGATACTCTTCAGTTTGAGGCGAACACTTGTCGCCCCATGTCATATGGGATGCAATAATGGTTCAGAACATTTATTCAGGCCCTTTATGAAAAACCATCGAAAAGAAAAAAAATTCTTATTTAGGATATGCATATTTCATCAACCTTGACCCTGCGGTGATGACACTACAATTCGGGGCCAACATAGATATCCGTGACACGGTGCGGTATACAGACGTGATGAAAGAGTACGGCCTTGGTCCTAATAAAGAAGTCCCCAGCTAAAAAGTTGATGATTTCTTCATTGGGACCAAGACCGCACTCCTTCATCACGTCCCTATACCGAACCGTATCGCGGATATCAATGTTGGCCTCGACTGGTCGTATCAACACCGCAGGATCAAGGTTAACGACATATACATATCCAAAACAAAGATTTTTTTAACTTCACGATGGTTTCAATGGGAGCCTAAATAAGTACATCATTAAATTATCAAAATATTTTGTTCTTAATACAAATTAAATACCAAGTATACACCCTTTTCACTTCATTTTGAAAATCCACATTCAAACATTCACATTTCACTAATAAATCCACATATATACATACTCTTGTTGCAAAAATAAAAACATTCAACTCAATATACTCATTTTTATCAACTAATACAAGTAAATCATATTATTTAGCATTTCAAAAGATATCAGAACTGGGAGAGATATGTTTGGATTATAACAATCCATGAAGACCTCAACCTCGAAAGGCATAAGCTAATGTATACTTGCCATGAACACCTCAGCCTCGCTGTGTGGCATGTGCTTCATGCCTTTTGAGGCTGAGGTGTTCATGTGCAAGTACACAATAGCTTGTAAGAACAATCTGTTTTAGTTTGTACTCTCGTACCGATCTCTCAATCTATCTTGGTGAACACTGAGGTGGAGGTTGACATGGATGTTATTTGGCAAAGGTGGCAATGAGTGGTTCACTCTCCCATATCATCATTTGCCAACAAATATCAGTAGGATTTCCAGCTTTGCTATTTTCATGATGTTCATTCAATTAACGAAAAGTATCTAGATCTTTTTAGAAGCAATATCAAATACCGACAACGGCAAGAGGAACGGCGGGCGGACACCTGCTGGCGCGACGAGGAGGCGCGACGGCGTGCCCGCTCTCCTCCTTGCTTGCGGGCGGCGGCTCGGCGCCGGCGGGCGGGCACATGCTGGCGCGACAAGGAGGTGCCACGGTGTGCCCGTTCTCCTCCTTGCCTGCGGGCGGCGGCTCGGCGCCGGCCTCAGGACGCCTGCTGGTGTGATAAGGAGGCGAGGAGGTGGGCACTAACCTAGGGTTTCAAATGGGAGACGTAAGGAACTAAGTCAAAGGAGTGGCTTGAAATGGGAGAAAAGGGAAAAAGGTGACGGGCAACACATGTGTGGCCCGTCACCTATGACATCAATTAGACCCGTTGCCTATGACATGTATACAGGTGACGGGCAACATATATCACCCGTCACCTATGAGTCGTTCTATATTTTTAAACAAAAGGATAAGGTGACACGCGATATATGTCACCCCTCACCTATTTCACATGAAACTGCATGCTGGGAACATTCAAAGACGCGGCTACTAGGAATCGCAACCGCCGGTACCCTCTCTCTTTGCACGTGCGCGCCATCTCGGCAACCGCGCGCCCCCTCTTGGCAACCGCGCGCCGTTTTACATTCATCTCTCGATCCCACGATCTCTGGCCGTCACCATTATATACTGCGAGGCCGTCCGCTCTCCTCACACCCCTGCTCTACCTCTCCTCACACCCCTGCTCTCTTGCGCCTTAGGTACAACGATGATGTCGGGTTCTGGCTCTCGCTCCAGCCGCCGCCGCTATGTCCAGGTGCACTCGTCGTCGTTGTCGCTGTCGCCTTCTTCCTCCTCTCGCCGTTGTCGCCATCGCCGGTCGCCTCCTCCTGCTCTGGCCTCGGCTCCTGCACCGACCCCGGTGCCTGCGCCGGCCTCTGCTCCGGTGCCTGACAATCCGGGGTTCAATCCGGAGCACCCCTTCGGCTTGGGCGACGCCTAGGCAATCAGCGCCATGAGGGATTCGTTCAAGGAGTTGAACGAATACCTTGTCCGCCTTGGGAAGCCGAAGTTGAAGCCTCCACTTGTCCGCCTTGGAGAACATCGTCAGATACGTCTATCTTCAGGGTGGTGGAAGTTATCAGGGAACTGCCATGACTATGTATATCGTAGTTTGTATGTAGGTCCCTTTATATATATATATATATATATATATATATATATATATATTCTGGGAGTTACTCCCATGTGTGTATCTCATGATGTAGGACGTATCTGACCCAACAAAGAGTATGTACGCGAAGTATGTGATCATACTAGACCTTCTATGATGGTATATATATTGGTTATGCGGCCATACATAGAGTATATGGACATACATATTTTTATATACTAATACTAAGGCATAATCATAATATATTTAAAAAATAGGGATGCTTTTAAAATTTTTCGTATATATCCCTTTAAAATATCTTAGAATCGGTATATAGACATACTCAAAGTGATAAATGAGTATGTTGACATACGCACGCTGATATACTAATGATAAGAGTAGCTACACGTGAGTGTAGATAAAACTCGTCCTAATCTGCCTTGTTATATATCTTCATTGTTACCTCGCAATTTTCACGTAATGCACCTAATGCGAATGCGACGAACTATATATCTTGCAATAATCCCTTTTGTTAGATAGGGAATGCACGTAGCTGACGAACTATACACGTAATGCGTCACCTTTTAAGGACCAGAGGTTAAGCGCATCATAAGACATGGTGACGCTCTAAGTAAAGGCCATCACCTTTACTTGAGGGGTGTCGGGCGACAACTGCCCGGTACCTACGAGGGCATGGCCCATCACCTATGACATGACTACAGATGACGGGCTTCAACAGCCGCGTCACTTTTGCTCAGTCATAGGTGATGGGCCACTTTTTGCCGAGGGCTCTAGGGAAATAAAAAGGTGACACACCTAATCTGTGCGCGTCAATTTTCGTATATAGGTGATGCGTAACAACCACTCATCACCTTTATACGCGTCACTGTAGGGCGCGGTTGTTACACACTGAATTAACCTGACACTTCCGTCGCAAATATGTGCATGTACAGGGGTGGGTTTGGGCCTAGGACCAGTTGAGCCATGGCCCTAGGCGTGGCCCAAATCCCCCTAATATGCATCTTAAAATTTTATGGCCCAGCTGCTATTCTTATGATGTGGCCCTAGTCATGGCCCAGCAATTCATCAGCAAAGGCCCGCGTTGGGAGCCCGGTAATCTCTTGTATGTGCCCCATCAGCCTGCTTGCGCCCACGTTAGCTTGATTAAAACCCTCGACCCTTTGGGCTCCTCCCCGCAACCGACGCGCACGGACGGACGCGTGTCGTGCAGCGCGCGTCCGCCAGCGGCGCGGTGATTCTTTTTTCGGCTTGGCTGGGGCGACGCTGCTGTGGGCCCGTGCTGTCAGCGATTCAAGGAGGAGGAGAGGGAGCCCGCGGTGCATCTCGGTCAACAGATGATAGGGGCAGGGGTGCTATCAGAAAAAAAATGGTAGGGCGGGCCACTCGATGGCTGGTAGGCGGATAGGCCACTCCGCCCGCCCCGTCCTTGGATTCTGGCGAGATCCACGGCGCGGGGGGTCCGGCGCGGGGTGGGGCTGCCGTCCGCCGGCGGCGCTGTCCACCGGCCGGGCCGTGGCCCATGCCGCTGCGAGGTGGGCTAGGAGAGGGGGCGGGGCGCATGACAGCGCAAGGGGTGGGGTGGGCGGCGGCGGCGCCTGCCTGCCGGCCGGCCGTGCGGCGCCCGCTGCGAGGTGGGCCAGAAGAGGGGGGGCTGGGCGCTCGCAGCGCGTGGGGTGGGATGGGCGGCGGCGGCGCCTGTCCGCCGGCCGTGCGGTGCCCATGCTGCTGAGCCCCAGGCTGCTGAGAGGTGGGCCATTGCTCAGCTGGGCCCGCTTGGCAGTGGGTGGCCTCGGCCTCTGGGTGCTGCGGGCTAGGAGGCGAGGTGGCGAGGCATGCCAGGGCATGTCGCCTCATCCGTCCAGGCCCCCCCTGAGCAGGAACCGGGCGGCGACGCGCGGCGTTCTTCGTACGCGGGTGCGCTGTGCGCGAGGCCGGCCCCCGTCGGAGCAGTTGGCGAGGACGGACAGTCCCATCGGCGCGTGCTCCCGCGGCTCGATGTCGAGATCGAGATAAGTTCCCCCTCCTCAGCTGCGTAGCCTTCCCTGCATTCTTCTTCCTCTGGCCCCGGTTACGAACCCTACGTTTCCCCGTTTCCCCGTCGCAAACCCCAGCGTGCAGATCCGTGAGCTCCAGCTCTTTGCACCCTCCTCTTTCTGCTGCTTTGAATCTGCCATGGCTTGACCTGATTCGCCAGTTCTTGCTCTTCCGGTATAGGTGCTGAGGCGGCCATGGATTCGGTGACCTAGGCCTATGAACGCCCATTGCAGGAAGGTGGCTCAACTGATTTTGATTTGGATCCTTCCTTTGCTTGATCTCATGCCGTGCATGCTGAGTGATTGAATCTAATTTTCTTATCTGTGCCTGCAGTGAGCTTCTTCAATTACGTCAGCAGGATCTCAGAGTGAGTTTTGCCCTTCTCCAGGCCTTTTCAATTGTTCATGTTCGCTGCCTGTTGTGCCTTGCATCAGTAGGAAGGGCATGGTAATTAAATGTTGTGCTTTTTCTTATGCCTGCAGCAGGCTTCTTGGGTTTGAGGAGCAGCATCTCCGGGTGAGTTTGCCCCTCCTCTGTTCTTTTCCATGTGTTTCCCTAGATTAGTCTGGATGCAATGCCTTTTTCCCCGTGAATAGCACGAGTAGAGGTCCATCTCAGATTCCATCTTCTATAGTAATTAGCTTGTGTTCATTGTATCGCTTTTGTTGGAAATATAAGCCGTTCTGCTGCCACTGTTTTATTTCCTTGAAGAAACAACAAGAAGATGTTGCTAGGACTAAGAGTATTATCAAATTTATTACATGTGCATTCCCATTTCGGAGTCCTAACTGGCCATGTATTGATGTATCTATATCTGATGTGCTTTTTGCAGGAACAGAGAACAACCTGCAACCATCAAGCCCTCTTCCCTCTGCTTCTAGAGGTAATAATTTCTTATTGGGCATCTGCTGAAATAACTAATGGCATTCCAGTTCTTGCTTTAGCATCCAGTGAGTAGTGATTGAGTGATTGCACTACTCATTTAGTCAGTACCAAAGATTGCACATTATTTTAACAAGCTGCTAATATTGTGCTATGTGTGGAGATGTAGTTAAGTACTTAAAAGCATATGGATAAACCAGCCTGAAATTGATAATAGCTTCATTGGGTAACCAAGTTGGTGTGCTGCAGCTGAATCAAAATGAAAGAATAGTGTTTCCCTTTTTCTAAACTTAGACATAAGCCTTGGGAGATAGATATTTTCCCAAAGATATATCAAAATAGCCCGCAGGTTGTTGGTTTAGTCTTTGACTAAATTAACTGATCCATACTACATGTTTGCTTTAGTTTAGAGAATATAATAATGTATTCCTGGTTTCGTTGGCATGTGCTGTTTTTAATAAAGGCCTATCATTGATATACTCTGGCTTTTTAACCTGTATAGCATAAATGGTACTCCTGGTTTCAATAAAGGCATACCATTGATGTACTCTGGCTTTTTTCAATAAAGGCATATCATTGATAATGTACTTCTGGTTTGGTTAGCTGATCCATACTCATGATTCCTAAGGAGTGGAAACTAAATTCTGCATATGTTGTCCAATATTATTGATATACTCTGGCTTTTTAACCTGTATAGCTTAAATGGCTTGATCAAGAGTTGGTGAAAATCTGCCCATGTGAATGGGTCATGCTGGACACAAGGCTCTGTATCCGTTAGTGGTCAAACTATAGATGTCCTAACAAACACATATTCATTGAATTAAGTATCGCATGGCCAACCACAAACTAAAAAATGCAGAATTGTATTTCTGAGAGTACTAACAGACTAAAAGGGATACTTGTGTTACAAAATGGAATAATATAGTTGACTATCCATCAAAAAATAATATGGTTGACTAGGTTTGACGATTTCTTTGGAGTCTCATTTCCACTTTCTGTTCTGTAGTCTCTGTAAGAGAAATACACTGTCCTCATTTTATTTACAAAGTTATATGGAGTGGCTGCAGAAAGTTCATGTTGCAGGTTCCTTTAAGCTGTAATTTAGCATATCAAGATGCAAAATCCTGTTTGAATAGAACTGTTCTACTTAGTTAGTGAGTAATCTGTGCTGAGAGCTTCATCTTTCATTGCTGGATCTGTGATGTGGTGTTTTTTGTATGTTTGCATGGGTTCTTTCAGTTTCACGAATGCATTTGATTTCCAGCATGCTAATCAAGTTTGTTGTATGTTCCTAGATCGTCTCCTGCTGAAAGGAACGAAGGTTTCTGTCCGGCTGCTGCTGCTTTCAGCTGTGTGTGCTCCAAGGGCTTGCAGAGGTCAGTTTGCTCTTGCTGCTTGTTTCCTTTCCATGCATTGCGTTTCCTTTGATTTGGGGTCCAATATCTGCTGTGCATAGAAAAGGCCTTGCATAGCCTCTTCTAACTACTAATTCATCTGCTAGCCTTGCTCTCCAATACTACTAGATCTTGTGCTTCTTCTCCTCTAACCTGGTTACTTGTTCGTCCCTTATCTTGCTTTATATACAATTTGGATCCCTCTTTATCCATTCTCTAGGAGACTAGGACTGCTGCTAGGTTTTGTGCTTCTTCTCCTCTTGCCTGATTATCTGTTCTTTCCTTATTTTGCTTCATATATAGCTGAAATCCCGCTCTAGACCTTCTTGTTCTCCTTCTCTTATTTTTCTTTCTGTAGCTTTCTATAGGCCTTGCATATCGGCCATAACCATATATATAGGTCCTTTTCTTCTCTGTAGGTAGCCTGAGTACCTATTTCTTACTTTCCTCTGTATTAAGGCCTTTTCTGTTGCATTAATATATGCGTGTAGGTGATGCATGCAATCTGGTTTTGTTCGCGGGGTGGTGACGCCATGCTTTCTATCTTGTTGCTGTTATTTTTTTGTTTGGCCTCCTTTGATATGCAGTGTTCATTGTGAGTTTTATGTGCTGTGTTGGAGAAGAATGCATGCCCTCCTTTGATACTCCGTGTTGATTGTGGTCCTTCTGTGCTGTGCTGACTGTTTAGTGATGGCTGGGTCTCCGTGCGAGAGGGTCTCACGGTGCCGTGAGAAGGCGCAGAGAAAAAAACTTGCTCTTACGCAAGGTCCGTAGGATTGTTGCTAATTGTTTTATGGTACAAGTGGTGTTCTATTTCTTGTCTGATGGATCATTCTTTGTTAGTCTCTCCTTGCCAGACTAGCCTTGCTGGCAGTAGTGGACCCTTGTGCCTTGCTGACCTGCCAGGCCCATCCTCCCAGCCGTGCCCATTTCAGCTGCAAGGACCATATGGAAACCTGTTGGTTTCTCGAAAAAGGACGAGTGAGTGGACTTTAGACTTGCATACTCCATGGCATTGATTAGAAAAGCTTAAGTTCTAATGTCCTGGCCTAAACAGGAGGGAGATCCTTGATGGACTTCCCTGCAGGCATTGCTGCAGCGAACCAAAGATGTCGTATCAGTGTGCTGCACTGTAACAGATTCCCTAATCGTGATGTTCCTATGCCTGTGACACTTCCTCTCGATAAAGCCCGCATAGAAGAAATGAAAGGTCCACTTTTTCGACTTGCTAGGAGAATGTTTTTTTTTGTTTCTGGTATGCCTGCAGCGCTGATTTTTTATTGTCCATCTGTAGAAGACTACCCAGGACGGTCCTACTATGGTGGCCCAACACATGAGTGTACATACTGCGGGGCTGCCTTTTGGTTTCAAGAACGAGTCAAGGGTGCTTCTAATTTATCAAAAAGAAAAATTGTGTACAACCTTTGCTGTAGGGGGGCCAAGATTAACCTGAAACCTTACAAGAAACCACCTATCCCCCTAGCTGACTTGTTGGGATTCGATGGCGATGCGCGTTCAAAGCGATTTCTTAAGCAGATTTGATCGTATAATTCATTATTTGCATTCACCTCTATGGGTGCAGCGGTGGATAAGACGATAAACAATGGCACTGCTCCTTATGTCTTCAGAATAAATGGAATTGTTCACCATCGTATTGGTTCCCTCGTGCCGCACCATGGCTCTCGACCCAAATTTGCACAACTCTATATATACGATATTGAACATGAGGCACAAAACCGTTTAGGCATGTTTGAGGCAGATGGTGCTGCTGCTAACCAGCCAGACCCGGAGGTGGCACTGTCCCTGTTAGAGATGCTAAATGAGCATAACAGCCTTGTCAAGGCATTCCGATATGCTAGAGAGCGTTTGGAACAAGAGGGTGACCAAAAACTAACACTACGGCTGTTGGGCTGTAACACTAGGCATGATGTTCAGTACAGCCTACCAACGAATGGTGAGATTGCAGCGATAACAGTGGGTGACTACTCAGCTGATGAGTACACTTATGACGTACTTGTGCACGATAGAGACCATGGGCTAAAACGTGTTTCCTGTTTGCACCCATGCTACATGGCTCTGCAGTATCCGTTGCTTTTCCCTTATGGTGACCATGGCTACCATCTTGGCATTAGGTATTCAGATGCGGAGGAGGAAGGTATTTCCCGTAAATATGTCACTATGCCTGAGTTCGGTAGGTTTTATATGCATTACAGATTAAATGAAGCGAACCCATTTACTTGCTATGGCAGATTAAGTGACCAACTAATTGTTGATGTCTACTCAACGGTTGAAGGTTCTAGGCTAAAGTTCATAGCTGATCACCAAAAAGAGCTGAGATACGAGTCTGTTCAAGGAATAGCCGATGCGATTGATAGGCATTTTACTAATGCAGATTCTGTTGGCGGTAGATTTTTTGTGCCTGCCAGTTTTACTGGTGGGAGAAGATATCATGTGATGAACTATCAGGATGCAATGGCCATATGCAGAGTATATGGCCCTCCTGATCTTTTTGTGACATTTACATGCAACACTAAGTGGAGAGAGATTGCCGTTGCCTTGCGTTATGAGCCAGGCCAACAGCCTTGTGATCGATCTGATTTGATTGTGTGAGTGTTCCATATGAAAGTCGATGAATTCATAGATGATATCAAGGAGGGTAGGACGTTTGGTGCAGTATGTGCAGGTGAGATGTAGTATATAGGCTAGCATCTCATGTTGCTCTTCAGCTTTTGTTTTTAGTGTGTTTGAGCTAAGTTTTAATCTATGCAGTTTTGTACACTATAGAGTTCCAAAAGCGTGGCCTGCCCCATATACACTGCCTTGTCTGGCTGGCTGATGCACACTCAGAGTTTAGTCCTTCTACCATTGATGGTTTTATCTGTGCAGAAATCCCCGACATAAACATTGACCTGCTAGGTTATGCTTTGGTTGATGAGTTCATGATACACAGTCCATGTGGCGATGACAACAAAAAATGCCCATGCATGAAGGATAACAAGTATTCAAAGAACTTTCCTAAATCATTTCAAGATGAGACGATCATAGATGACTTTGGCTTTACTATCTACAGGCGTAGAAACGATGGTAGGCATGTTGTGAAGAATGGTGTCACACTAGATAACAGAAATGTTGTTCCTTGCAACATGACCTTCTAAAAAAATACAATGCCCACATCAATGTTGAATGGTGTAATAAATCTAACATGATCAAATACCTATTTAAATACGTTACAAAGGGGAGTGATAGGGCGAAAATTTACTTTGAAGTTGCTGCGAGGACAACTAATGCATCTCCTGGACCTCAATTAGCCCCACACAATGAAATCCAAGAATACATTGATGGCAGATTTCTATCTTCTTGTGAGGCTCTATGGCGTGCTTTTCAATTTGATATTCACCATAGAATGCCTCCACTAGAACGATTGTGTGTTCATCTTCCAGGGATGAATCATGTGCGGTACGAGCCTGGGACTAATCTAGAAGAGCTGCTTTCTAGCCCAGCAGTAAAAAGCACAATGCTGACCGCCTGGTTTGATGCAAATGAGAAACATGGTGATGCTAGGCTGTTAACATACTGTGGTTTTCCAAAAGGATGGACTTGGGATTCTTCTAACCTATGCTGGCCTTTTTTTATCCTTTGCTTTGAGCATGTGCCAAGTAGTGTTGCCTTGTAAATCTAGGTAACCCAGATGCTGTCATCCTGCTGCCGTAATCTGACTTGACTACTGATCTCACTTGTAAACTGCCAAGTTCCACCGAATGTTCTTGCCACGATATCATTAAATTGTTTTGTTTTCTTGTTACTGAATATCTATCATTAACTGTCAGCATGAATTCTAGTTGTGTAGGTGTTCATGCTAATGGGAGCAATATAATTGTACCTTGTGGTACATCTTTCATATGTGATTGTGCTACCCTTTTTCCTTGTTTCCTTTATGTTTCTATATCATGTATAGCAATTTAACTCTGTCATATTTGCTTGATTTCCCACGGGCACTGCTTAAGTCTTTATATATAGTTATAGGTTCCCGATTGTACAAATATGTTTACAATCATTGAAGATTTTCACAAATTGTATTATTGCAGGTGGGAAGATTGAAAGTCTGAAACTAGAGAAGGCCATTCTTAGACAAGCAAAAAGTATTGCTACAGACTTAGTTGAATTATACTCGGATTTGGTTGTGATGTATATTGAGTAGGAGTGATCTATGTCATTACTGAGTGGGATGAAATGAAGTAGAAGCTACATTGTGTGTACATATTCATATTTGTGTAAATAGATGAAGTAGTCAGAAGCTACAGTATGTTTACACACTGGTATTTGTAACAATACAATGCATTTTGTTTTTATAAATTCACATTGGTGACAGGCAAAACTGTTGCGCGTCACCAATAAGAAAGTTACGAGGTCGTATGTTAACCCGTCACTAATAACTGTCATTCGTGACGTGTGTATCCTACTACTGTCACCTTTCTTTATCATTAGTGACGCGTGAACTCTACAGCGTCACCTTTGTATGTTATTAGTGATGTGTATATTCTACAGTTGTTGCCTTTGTGAGTCATTAGTGATGGCTTTGCCGCGTCACTAACGTGGTTCACATTGGTGATGAAAATTTGGTCACGCAGATTTCAGCTGTCACTAATGTTGGTCTGCAGCATGTTGAGACCGTTTTTTGACACGTTCTGGCCGATGCAGAAGAGGGAGGTGATGTAAAGAAATTGGCTGATGGAGCATCGGCCCGAACGACGCTGATGGGTGATGTCAGCAGATTATTTTAGGGATAGAGAGTTTGCTATTTAGAAAATTTTGTTTTCTTTATTGACAAGTAACGCAAGTCGTGATCGACCTAGGGTTTGTAGTTTAGGCTATAAATAGCTTCCCTTGGGCATGTACCAAAGACATCCAATGATCAATACACAAACTTTTTTTTCACTTTTTCTCTTTTCTGCGGCTTTGCCTCAGTTGCAGTAGATTTTTCTTTTACGAGTTCTTTCCTGCACGTGGGGCTGCATCGATTTCGATCTCTGGCTTGCTGGTAAGTTCCGTGAAGAACGAGGCACATAGTCTCAAGATTGACGGCGCATCGCTTCTTCCTCTATCTTGTTTAGTTCAAGTTATCGAGCAGATTGGATCTCGGTCTGGTTTGTCGGTCTGGTTTGTTCACCAATTTATTGATATCAGCTTGTACTTGTTAGATTAATATGCTTAGTATAGTTTGTTTCTTGCTGTTATCATCAGTTATCGGTATTTGCTAGATTCGACAAGGTTAGATTCGTTTAATCTTATTTTTATTTAGCTTTTACCATAATTTATCCAGCCTATATCTAAATACCATCGGCTAACGCACAGCTTGCCTGTTGCACGTCGTTAGGCCGATCGGGTTCGAATCTAGGTGTTGTTTACCAAGGCTTCGTTAACCCGTTTAGCGTTGTCGTGTCTGTGTAATCGGCCAGAACTTAGGCTGATTGATCTATTGCTGTATAGGACTTTTAGCCGATGCTCTTGCCGGAACGATTCGGAATCCCAGCCGATACGTTCAAGGAATTTAACGCTTTCCTGTTCCTTGTCAATTGTAGGTCAAATTGACTGGCACGTCCTGCACCACTGCACAGCTAAGTTGGACTCTGCACTGGAGCGAAGCAGAATCGCCTAGTTCCTCGCATGTGTCGGCGTTTTAGGTCGATCGCCGGCTTTTTCGTCAACACAGCCGTAACTAATATAGTATTCTGACGTAGTGCTTGTAGTCCCCCACGTTTGCGTATGGGGTAGAAGTTATGAAATCTATCTAGCTTGCTTGCAAACCAGTGCCGCATAGTTTCCCCGTAGTGTTTGGGTGCTCAGAACTAAGTCTTAATCATGTGCTTATACAACCCTTGCTAATTTAAATAGATACCATTAGGATCCTTCTATTCCTTGCTCCCACTAACCTTAGACTTACTTTTTATTCTTGAGATTGGAATGTGTGTATGGCATTACCCTCTACATTTTATCATGGCTTACCTGTGTATGAAATATGGTCTATAACTTAAGCATATTGTCTTGAATATATATGAATGTGGTAAACTCTTTTACACCATCCTTGAAAAAATATAGATAACGATACCCTGAATACTTCCAGGTGAAATGCGACAATAGGATATCCGTGCGCTTGCGGATTACTCGTAAACGTAAGAAATACCAACATACACCATACGTATTTTATAATAACATATGACATACCCCTCGAGTGCTTCAGTTTTTTTTATTTTACTCGCCCAACGCTAATTCTAATTGGTTTTAGACCCTTAACTCCACATACGGTCATCGAATTCAAATTTGAACTCCGATTGATGGACCAAGAAATCATTGCTTTGCTTACTAATAGCAGAGGTAGAGATAGGATTGTGAATTTGTAAAAGCATCTCTCCCAATAACTTATGAAATTGGTATTGGGACATCCCAATTTATTGGGAGGCGGCTGGAGATGCTCTAAAAGAATCTCCAAGAGTTCCCAATCTCACTTCCCTATTTTTATTTTTTTAGGAAAAGAAAAAAAATCCTCTCCAATAGTTCCCTATCCTAGTTCCCCATCTCCTACAATTAGCAAATTCCCCTCTCCTATGTGTAAAAATACGCACACCATCACTCCTCCCGATCGTCCTTTCCCGCGCCGTTTTTTTTGTCGCGGGCGTCTTCCCCGCGCGCCCAGATGCCGGCAGCGGCGTCCCCGGCGTGCTTTGCCACCACCGCACCGAGGGCGCAGACCCTAGCCCGTCCGCATATGAACGTCACGAACCTGCAATGGTTCCAAGTCAACTCCACCAAAGCAACCGGATGAAGCGGCGGACCGGCGGCGAACACGCGATCGCAGGTGCAGACACCACGTCGCAAGCGGCCACGATCTTCGCACAGGTGGCGAGGTCGGCGCGGTCTCCGGTGACCGAGTAGGCCCTGAAGAGTAGGAGCGCGATGCCAAATGCGCCGGTGTAGAGCGTGAAGTCCCTCGCCGCCGCTTCTCCCAAGTCTCATGGCAGAGGACGACAAAAATCGTCACCACACAAGCCGATGAGCGCACGTACGGCGGCATGCAATATAGGGAGCGGCGGCACGTAATCTGTTGCCTTCTGCTTAAGAGCCCGTTTGGTAGCTCCAAACGCGGGAGCCAAGCGGCGGCGGGCCGAGCGGTGGGGGCGCGGCCGGCATCGGGAGACCGAGGGGCGACGGGCGGGGCCGACACCAGCTGCATGGGAGGTGCCGATCCCCTAGCGGGGGCGTTGATCACCCGGCGTGGAGGACCGGCCGGCTGGTCCAGGCGCGGCGCCGCCCTGGAGGAGATCACAGGAGCAGAAGCGCCCTGGGTCCACAATTTTAGATTACTGGGGAGAGAAAATGGGGAACTCTTGGAGATGGACTTTTTCCCCCTCCCCATACCTATTTAGGGAGTTGGCAAACAACAAGTTTTGGGAAGAAAAAATAAAGAACACTTGGAGATGCTCTAAGTGGGCTCATTAGTTAGCCCATCAATAAAGATGTAAAAATATTATTCTGAGCACAAGAAAATATTCCATAATAAAATATAAATATTTTTAGAAATAAAAAAGAAGTTGGTCTAGGATAAATATTAATTTACGAAGAAAAAATTGTTCCAATTATGAAATAAAAATGTTCCATCTAAATAAAATAAAAAAATTCTGAGAAAAAATTAAAATGTTCCGGTTGGTGATCGCTCCCACGAGCAAAACTTGTGTCGTACAAATCAGACTGGTATAAAACCGGTTTTTCTAACTAAAACAGGAGAAAATTCTTAAAAAAAGGGTCATGTCTCCCTCCCCGCACGGTCAGCCCAAGCGACACGTCGGTTGACCGATTTCCGAGCCGCAATCTGTGGACCAATAGACAGGAATCGCTAGCTTTGATGGAATTGGAATCGGTAGGAAGGAGCAGAGAAACAATGGCCGAGTTAACCCTCTGCTGCCTAGGAGTACTTACTAGTTGCCAAGCACCGCACAAAACCCCCGGCAGAAATCCAAAACCCCAATCGGGCCGGAACGATTCCCGCATGGCCTCGTGAAAAAAAGCGACCGCCCCGAGCCGTCCGTTCGTGCGAGCCCCTTGGCCGTGCACGCAACGCACACCAACACTTTCCAGCTCCGACCCGGACACGCGCCCCGCCCCACGCCGCCCGCGTCGGACTCGAACCCAGCCGCGCATAAATGTGCGCGCCCGCCGCCGCCAACACCCCGTCCGCAAACTTACGACGTCACAAACTAGTCATCCCGTGCCACGCAAGAAAGCAACTCGCGCGGCGGCGGCGGCGGCGGCGGCAACCAAGATGGCGGCCTCTCGACATGACGCGAAGCAGGCGGAGCAAGAGGCAACCGTGGTGCTCCGGTGCTTCGACGGCGTGAAGGTCCCCGTGCCCACGGCGCTCGCGCGGCGGCGGTCGGAGCTGGTGGCCGCCGCGGCCGGGGAGCGCGTGGTCGACGTGCCGGGCAACGTGTACGGCCCCGTGGTCGCCAAGGTGGCCGCGTACTGGGAGGGCCGCGCCGCGGCGACGGGCAACGCTGGGGCGGCAGCCTTCGACGCCGCGTTCCTGGCGGGGCTGCGGCACGACGCGCTGGTGGACCTCATCCACGCCGCGCACCACCTGGGCGACGCCGCGCTCTTCGATCTCTTCAGGTCCGGGGCCTGAGTGACCACGAGCGCAGCTCCCCCACCAACGGATCAAGATCCCGTGGTACAAGTTAATCGAGTTTCTACCGAGCGGATTATATAGTGTCCCAAGCGTCCCCATTACCTATTTTTTTTTCATCTATAGTAGTATTTTCTCAAGAGGATGAAGTTTTGAATATAATCATTGCAATCTATATATTTTGCGCAGTGCTGTGTTCTCTAAATATTTGGTGAAATGTAATCCCAAATCTTATCTTAAACTAAGTTATGTTGAATATAAATCCCTTGAACCCGAACATAATCAAACTACAAATTCATTTTATTTTGGTGGAATCAATTATTGGACACCTTAATATGATGGAATATTGGAACATTAAGGTATGAACATATCCCTATCTGCCTGTTAATGCTCGTTCAAGTGCATACAATATTGGAACATTTAATTATGTTCTAACTTGGAGATATCAATTTAATTATGCTCTCACTTGTCGATATCGATTTAATTATGTTCAATATGTGTTTTATTGTTGGAGATGATTATTCCTTTAAGCATTTTTTCCATCTTGCAGAAACATTGTGCATAAGTTGATTTTAACATCAATGTCATGAAAAGAGGAACATAAATTTACACCAAGTACCTATTGTGTGGGATGAGTGTGAGGGAAATAAAGGTTGGATAAAGTCCATACTAATCTTACTTATATTCTTCCATTCGATTGCATACCCTACATACTACAGTATGTTCAACCAAACATCTGGAGGGAACAATAATTTCTCAAACATGTTACCAAAAACCATCAAATTTCCAGGACAATTTACAGCAAGACGTACGTATACATCCAGTCACCTATGTCTCCAAATACGAACTCGCATAGCCAGCTTGCTTCGAATTGACATCTCAGGCACATGGCGCGACGCGTGGCCCAAAGAGCTCAAAGAGCCCGTGCTCGCTCAGGTGGAACGCCGCGTTGATGATGTCGACGCGCACGTCGTGGCTCAGCCCGGCGACGTACTCCTCGTCGTACCTGCCTGGCAGATCCCCATCAGCGATTACGGCATGGCGGCCGATCCAGTACGCGATCACCGCGGCGAGGACCCGGCCAGCGACGCCACCGGGCACCGGCACAGCTCCCGCTGCCGCGTGGTCGCCGGCATCCATGCGTGCCGCGACAACCCCGGAACGCCTCGCCAGCGCGGACGGCACGCGAAACTCCTCGCCGTCGAAGCACCTCAGCAGGACGAAGTCCTCGGCGGTGGCTG
This sequence comes from Panicum miliaceum, assembly GCA_032594955.1. NCBI lineage: Eukaryota > Viridiplantae > Streptophyta > Magnoliopsida > Poales > Poaceae > Panicum > Panicum miliaceum. The sequence continues at coordinate 41,419,599 of CM064056.1, read as the reverse complement.
CGGCGGCGTTCTTGGCCATTATATTGGCCGGCCGCGACCTCGTGCGTAGGTGCGCGTACTTGGCTGCAAGCTGAGATTCCTCGATCGGAATTTATGGTCAGTGTTGGGGCAGCCGCGAGATGCTTTCTGGCGATGGAAACCATGGAGGCGTCCATTGGTGACATCGATTAGAATTAAATTGGAATGGTTAGCAAAGTGGCCGCGTCAACAGTACAAATCTTTGCATACGCGTCACCGCACAATGCGAAAGGTTTTCCCAGGCCAACGCCTTGGCGGCTATTCCAAATCAAATTCTTGGAACAATGGCCCAACGTTTCTCTGGAACAAATGAGCGAATATTCCCAATTCTGCTGTTTCTATTGGAAGAGAAATTATTTCTTTTAGAAGGCAATGTTTCAATTTTATGCCGAACGAAATTTTAATGCTAACCATGGACCTCATATCCCTTCTCGAGATGCCTTGGCATCAAACAACCCATGTATCCCCTCCAGAATAATTGATTTTCTATTGTTACAAAATGAATTGGTTATAATATAGTTGTACATAAAGTAGATTTCAATAAAAGAAAAAAAAGTTGCAATGTATCGCGTATCTATTTTTATTTTTTTAGATAATGGAAAATATACGGATTCAAACCTCTTCATAGGAGGGGCATGAGTCCAAAATTATTAGAGTAAAATTCATTTTTAGCCATCCAACTATCGACCGTGTTGACGCCAGATTTTGACACGTGTTGAATCGGCGTCAGGAGGAGAAGATTGGCCGATGCGGCAGATCTGAAGGCTACAGTAAGGAATCGGCCAATTGAGGTAACAGTTGGAAATCGGCCGATTGGTGATACAGCCTGCGCCAACAGGATGGGACTATTTCGGAGGGTCCTGGTCAAAAGTTGGTCAACAGGGCACGCTAAGTCGGTCAAGGAGCAATTGAAGGGAATCCTGATTGGATTAGGGAACGGCGGCGGAAGATTCTGCGGGAGTCCGTTTCCTTTTAAAGTTCTTATAGATATAGTAGTTTTCCTGTTGTTTAAATAAGGTTGTAACAAGTCGTGATCGACCAGGAGTCCTAGTTTTAGGGTATAAATAGGAGTCGTCAGGGTCTTGCAAAAAACATCAACACATCAATCAACAACAATATTTCTACTTTTCCAGCACTTTACTTTCAAGTCGGCGACTTCGCCAATATTTTTCTTCCTTCACGAGTTCGTACGGATTGGCAGGGCTGCATCAACCTGATCTCCGGCCAATTGGTAGGTTCCGCTTATCGAGTAACATCCGAGCTTTAACTACGGGCGCATCGCTGTGGTTTCGTTTGGATTTATTCACCAGTTATCGATATTTACTAGTATTGCAAGTTTTACCTGTTGTTCTAGTATTATCACCAGTTATCCAGCTTGAGATCAGAGCAATCGGCTTCGTCATTATTCTTCTTCGATTCATCATCTTACAGCCGATTAGATCTATTTCAAGTGTTGCCTCTATAGTAAACGTTTAGATCGCTCCAGCAGTTTTCTTTACAATTACTACACGATTATCGGCTGATCCATAGCCGATCATCTTTACAGAAAATCGGCCGATTCGCCGCCGACGCGCTCCTCAGGACAGATCGGAACCCCAGCCGATCGACGCGCCTGGAATTTAATACTTTATTTCCTTGTCAATCAACAGGTCAGATTGACTGGCACGCCGCGTGAACCGCACCAGGGCGATAACCCGAACAGGAGCTAAGCAGATTCTCCCGGGTCGTGTGTCCGACGCTGAAGACCATCGACCGATTCCTGTTTGGCCGATTTTAGCGCCAACAGACCGTATCCGATTTTGACAATGCAACTCTAAAACCAGACATTCCAAACCACTCAACTCTCAAAATCGCTCATATTTGGCCATCGTGGTGGTTTTGCTAACTTGGACGCCACATGGCTGTGGGGTCCACGTGTTAGCCCTCCTCCCTCCTCTCTCTCTCTTCTCTCCTCTCACCTTGCGCCAGCCGCCGCCCTCCCCCCGCATGCCTCTCCAGCTCGCTAGGCCGACGGCATTGGGACACGACGGAGCTCGAACGGTGCTGGCCCGCGGCGAAGCTCCAGCTCGTCCCCTCTCTCTCTCTCTCTCTTCGCCGCTTAAGTCCCATGGCTGAGCCTCACTTTGCTAGAGAAATTTGACGTCGGTGAAGCACTTTCGTCCAATTCCTTGCGCCATAAGCTCCCTTGGGTACCCACTGATCTGTTTGAGCCATTTGTTGGCCGGGCCGTGTCGGGGTGGACCGGAACGCATGCGCCGCCGTGAAGCTCTCACCTCCAGCCATCCAGGGCTACAGCCAAGGGGCGTAGCATGCTTAGGGGGTCGCCATGGTGATGTAGGAGTAGTTAGTTTAGGTCGGGAGGGGCTATCATGGGGGTCGTCGCGAGTCGGGGTCTGGTCGCCCACCGGCGATGGCGTTCGCCGTGAGGAGAGGGAAGAACGACCACAGAGGCTGGCCGGGCGAGCTCGAGCTCCGCCGCGAGCCCGCACCGTTGGCCTGGTGAGCTCGAGCGCTGTCGTGGTCCAGCGCCGCTACGCAAGCGAGCTACAGCCCTGCCGTGGGCTAGTGCCGCAGTTTGGCGAGCTAAAGATGCGCATGGGGGGAGGGTGGCAGCCGACGCAGGGTGAGAGGAGATGGATAGGAGAGAAGAGAGAGAGAGAGAGAGGAGGAAAGAGGAGGGCTGACAGGTGAGCCCCACCACCATATGGCATCCAGGTCAGCAAAACCACCACGATGGCCAAATATGACTGGTTTTGAGAGTCGAGTGGTTGTGGATGTTTGGTTTTAGAGTTGCATCGTCAAAACCGGGCGCAGTCGATAGTAAAATGGTCTTTACTCGAATTATTGTATCGTATGTAATGTTTAAAACACATAATGGTCCATAATTATTGACCAATGCGTAAAATAAATAGGCATCCATGGGATGCGAAGAACTCCATGTATCTTAACTCTAGACACTGACATGTTTTGACAAGTGTGTCGAAACCGACCAATTTATTTCGGCTTAAAAGCATCTAATCTTATTTATAAAAAGATAATCTAGCTAATGCTCTTAAAACGGAACAAATCCAGTAGTCTGTCGGGTTTCACCCGATTCAACCACTATATGGCCATGTCTCAAACATGCATATAGGATCATTTCACATAGGAGCATCTGATATTACACACAGATGTTGAATATAGATCAGGAAAATCAAGATGATATTTATTACACAATAAGCACAAACCTTAGTGCAAACTAGTTCTATAGAGATTCAAACGTTGCTCTTGTGGTCGTAGGGTTTGATAGTTAAAACGGGCCTTATTACAAGTTTCTGAAAACATCTAGAGGTATATGGACTCATCATACCGTCTAGGCCTTAAAGTCTTGACCTCCGAGCTCCTCTTGTAGCAGCTGAACACACACATTGCACAAACACTGAGTACGTACTCAGCAAAACTTACCCGACTAACTAGTATAAAAGTAGGTTTTCATGGGTATGCAAGGCTTGTTGAGTGGATGGGTCTGCTGGCTGAAAATATTTGGACTCCAAACATATACTTCTACTATAAAAGTAAATAACAACATAATTGTAACCTACAACATTCAGTACCTCGTCAAACCAGCATGTAATAAACTAGATTCAGCAATCTCAACTTTTATGATCGTTGCATCTTGTTACTCTACGATGTTCAAGCTAGATCAAGCGCTATTGATAACCGAGAAGTGCGGCGATTCAAATCGATTTACATCCTCCAGGAGATACCTTGCCACATGTCATGTACGTGTTCCATGGAAATCGTACGTGGCAACCTTTCATGAGGAACATACTAAGCACTAAACCAGTCTACCCAGACCCGGGTTCGCACCCCTGTATTGGGCCCCTCATCAGGCCTGATCTCAATACGGTTTAAGGCTACAACCGTGCCGACTCTCCCCTCCAGCCAGTGGGTAGAAAACATGGTTCAAGAATTTAGGTCAACCAAGCTACTGGGCTTACTAGTCCCATTCAGCCAGCATATGACCTGTATGTTCAAAGCTTGACCAAGGTTAAACATACCATAGATCCTTATTTCTTTCTTTGAAATTGAGATCAGAGCCAAAACTCCTTTTCTGCTCTGCACCCAACGACCAACCATACCTTCCGCTCGACTGAGCGCATTCAGGAGGAACCTTGTTTAATTGAGCTGGTTATGACTATATAGAGGTGCTGGAGCTAGGTATGGGCTATGGTTAACTATTGTTTGACTATTCTTTCTTAGTAGGTGGTAAAGATGTCCTTAAGTCAAGAAAGATATACATGCATCAAATAGGTTGATCACACAGCTCCTAGACATAAGCATTCAAATGCATACATAAAAATAACAACATAAGTTAGGGAAATTAGTAGGCCTAGATCGATGCTTGCCTGACTTTTCTTCGCGAAGTGAAGCTTCAACTTGGATTTCTTCGACAAATTTTATCTTGATCAATTTCCTTTCTCGTCTTCCAAAGCTTCGAACATTGGCTTGACGAACTTGACCTAGATGACCTTGACTTCAGGTTCTAAGCGTATGATATGCAGAGTTAGTGTATGCAAAGCACTTTTGAAAATAGATCACAACATTTCTTCTTGATAAAATTGCAATCCAACACCTAACTACCCTCCTAAAAACCCTAACCCATTTTATCCTAATTATTTAAACCCTAAAATAATTTTTAAGTATTTATTTAAAGTGACTTTCAATTATTCTATACTAAGAAAACCCTAATTTCCTATTTATTATTATTCCTAAATATTTCTAATAATTGGTTAATAATTATCCATATTTATAATTATATGAAATAAGGATTTAATATTTATTTAAATCCTTTAAAATGAAAGGAAATAAATAAATATTAAATCTTATTATAAACTAGGGCTATTATATTTTTAATGCATAAACGAAAATAAAATAAACCTAATAAAATTGGGTTGACTTTTTTTGGAGTTTTCGACAATTTATAACACATAAAACAATTTATTAGCAATTAAATAAAATCTAAACTAGGTTTATTTGCACAAAATCCCCTGGACTTCTCTCTCTTTCACTTACACCGTTCCCCTCCCTCCGACGATGGCTATCCGCGGCGGCCCGGGATCCGGCGAGGCGGCACATGGTGGCGCGCCGGACCACGGGGCCGCTGCACCTTCTAACCCACTCACGAGCATCCCCTCGACCTCTAGATGCGTTTTGAACTCTAGCCCATGCCCAAACCCCACCAGAACTAGTCTAGCCACAGCGGCGGTTGTGGCACGGCTTGCCCAGAACCGGCCTACTCACTGGAGGACCTCAACGGCGGCGCACGGGTGGGGAGGAACGGCCGGAAAACGGCCAAAGCTCGGGCTGCAGCGGCTCAGGGAGTTGAAAATCAGATTGCTGATGACTTGATGCAGCTGTAGACTAGAGGGACTGATCCAACACGGCTCAGGGGAGGTGGGAGCTCAGCAATGGCGCAGGAGAGGCCGAGGAAGGGTGAATGGCGGGAGGAGGCCGGTTTGGATGAGCTCGTCGATTTTTATACAAATCCTGCCGCCCCCGAGTCCTCCACCTCATGCCTGTTTGCCTGCTGCTGGCCGCGAAATTGATCTGTCGTTTGGAGCAAGGAGATAAGAACGTCTACTTCTGTAGAACTCTGAATCTCTGAATTTCTGCATTTGCCCCCCTCCCTGAACATGAAACTTATATCTCTCAGTTCTCCAATTTTCACATGTAAACTTCAAAATTGGCAAAAATAATTCTGCTATCTTTTCAAGTATGCGTTTCCCCTGATTCAATCTCTAAACATGGCCAAAAATGGCTTTGAAGTTTGCTGTTTGCACTGAGTTAGAGCATCTCCAAGAGACTAGCCAAATGCCTCAACTAGCCAAATTTTAACTACTCAACACCAAAATAACTCTCCAACAGATCCGACTCTCCAAATTGGTCCCCTCGCTAGCCAAACTTAGCTAGCCAAACTGGCTTGCCAATTATGGGCCCCACCAATTATAGGCCCCACGCGCAGGGAGAGTTGAATGTAGTTGTTGGGATTTGAAGTGTGCGAAATTGAGAGATGTTGAAGTGAGATACTCAATATGGAGTGAAATCTGTATGGACAGGCAAACAGAGACTCAAAAATGGAGAGTCTCTCGGAGATGCTCTTAAAACTGGATGTTTCTGAACTTGAATATTGCAGTGCATTTTTCTCCAAATTCTTCCACAGAACTTTAAAATATCCAGAAAGCAAAGATGTAGATATGATAAGTCCCTACAACTTTTGTTTTAGGCGTAGTTGTTGATTCGACATCCAACCCTTCGAAAAACTGCTTTGAACAGGTCGTGTTAAAACTGAATGTCAGAGTTTCAGTTGCTGTGCAAATCTGTCAACTTTGAATTTAATTTCAAATACCTTGCTGTGCTTTGCTAGGGCAACAAACGATGCCACCTTGTTCCCTAAGCATTCTTATTCAAGACTGAATACTTGTTATCCACTTTTCTGCATAAAATTTTACTTTATGAGGCTCTGAACATTACTGCATTCATCAATCAATATTCAGAAATTCATCTTCTTTTTGCCTCAATCAGAAACTTTGGCCCTGATTTACTCCAGATTGCTCATAGAATCTTTAAATTCTCCCAAATCAATTTGTAGAGAAAATATCCATCAACATTTTTGGTGCTGAACACTTCCCTTAATTCTGCCTCTATCGTGCTCAAAAACATCTCTGAACATTAGAGTTTCAAACTGAAATTAATAGTTTCAGTTATCTACCCAAACCTGCTACGTTTGGATCCAATTATCTCTAGAATTCATTGCTGAACTTTGAATTATTCCAAAACTAAATTTTTAGATTAAACATATATCTAAAACTTCCATTACAGTAACTTTCCTTGATTCAGCTTCTAACCCATTCAAAATAGCTCTGAACATATCTGCTTCAGCTGAAATTTTGAGTTTCTGCCTTTATACAAACCAGCTGTTTTTGAATTTAAATTTGGAGGCTTTACCAAATGTTTCCAGCAAACAAAATGGTACTACCTTGTACCCCAAACATCCCTATACAAACTTGGGTTCTTGTCATCCAATACTCATACATAAATTCCTGTTTTGTAAGCCTCCAAATATTGCTGCTCTCACTGAATTCAGTCCAACTCAGTGCTTTTAGTTAAGCAGCTCAAACTTACTACCATTGAGTTAACGTTAAATGCCTTTGCAACTCTTTCCTAGAAAACACATGACACCACTGCATAGTCCAAACATCCATTTTTACAATGATATACTTGTTGTCCAAGGTGGATGCATGAAATCTCACTTTATTCATGCAACAAGTCAATGCTTCCTTACTGTATTCCCTGACTGAGAATATTTTCTAAGTGATGAATCAGTATTTCTTCCAAATTTAGTGACCTGAAATATGCCCAGGACATTCTTCAGGTTGTCCAAGCTTGATTTCATTGCACAGTACATACATTTTCTCTACCTTTTTCATGTTGACCAAAAGTTAACTCGCTTAATAGAATTCAAATTATTAAGCTATCAAACATAGCTATTCAACCATTTTCTATTATTTCATATGATCCTTTAAATTCAAACTCTTTTCCTTTGAATTCGATTCAAACTCCATATTTGACTTTCAAACTTCATGGTTGACTTCTTGTTGACTTTTTCTACTTGATGACACTCTCCATGAAAACTTTTCGAACTTTTCAAATTTGGATGAAGTTTGACTAAGTTTTACCTCTTCTCTTCTCTTTTCCTTTTTCTTTTCTTCTATTCATATCCTTAACCCTAGTTACTTAGGGTTAATTCTTGCTTATCAAAAGGTGTGTTGTCACAACAAGCTCCTCCTTTCTGTCACCAGTGCGCTGCAACATAGCCAAAAACTGCAGCCAATGCGTCCCCACTAAAAGAACCTGCCAAAAAAAAATTGTTTGCATTTGTTAAATACAGTTTCATTTCTTGTGAGCCATATTGCCTAACACAGAGTAGCAGCCCCTATGAATAACATTAAATTGTGATTATGGTTTCCGAGTATAGACCAACCATTAAACAAACCAATGGTACTTTGTGGTATCTATTATCATTTACTAATGGAATAAATCCATTTTGTCCCAACAAATCTATCATTATTTGTCTAATTTTAACTTCACTCTAACTTCGCACTACTAGAAAACATGCTATCGGTCCACCTCAAAAATACTGATAGCTAGAAGATCCGGTACTAATGTATGGCCTTTAGTAACGGTTGGTGTTACCACCTGATACTAAAGGGTCCTCCATGGGTTACTTAAAAAAAGCATCTATCTTCCCATCACAAGTGTTGTGCAGGTGACATGGTAAGGAGGTACCATGTGAGGCAAGAGGTCACAAGTTTGAAGCCTCGCACCGCACGTGCACGTATTTGGTGTGAAAAATTGCATGCGGGCCTCCTCTAGGGTTTGATGTATTTTTTTATTTTTTGAGCTCATACGCTTTGGTACCTGGTGGAAATATTAACTGGTACTAAAAGATCTTTTTAGTACCGGGTTATTTACTTGGTGACGATGACCTAGTCTCGGCTTCGCAGTATTGGTTGCAAAGCCAGTACTGATGGTCCATTCTACCCGGTATTGATGGCATTTATTTTTTAGCTCGTATGCTTTGGTACTGGGTGGAAACACCACCCAGTACTAAAGGATCCTTTTAGTACCTGGTTATTTACCCAGTGACGATGACCTAGTCTTGGCTTCTCAGTACCGGTTGCAGAACCGGTACTGATGGTCCATTCTACCCGGTACTGAGCCTTTTTTTCTAGTAGTAATGTTTAAATCTAGCCGGCCCCACAACTACAAATACCGTTCGATTTTGGCACCTAAGCTCATTTGAATCAGTTTTTGAGTCGATGTGGTAAACAGATTCGGAACGTACCCATCATGCTTGTTAGCACTGCCTCAGGCAAGTTGTCGTCAAGCGAAAAACAAATTCCACCCGCCCCATTGTTGACTTGCCTGGTCCAAGCAAATCCACATTAACCACTGTTGCATTTTCCCCTGCTTTCTCTGTTATGTACTTATGTGTCTAGACGCTGCATGATCCAAGCACTTATGGTAGAAGTGAAACATGTCCGGTGGCCTAATCACTGCTTCATCAATCCTCATGACAAAAAGCAGTGGGCCATTACTATAGATATGGTTATCCCTAACGTATCACCACCGGTTAAACTCAAACCACACTACTAGAAAAGAGGCTTATAGTACCGGGTCGTAAGGGCCTTAGGCACCGGTTCCGGACTCGGTACTAGGGAACCGAGACTAAAAGTCTCGGCTTTCTACACCGAGTATTTGAACTGGTGCCTAAGGTCACCTTTGATACCGGTTGGAAAGACCAACTGATACCACAAGGGCCGCCATGCTAACGCAAGCTGGCAGCCCCTTAGGTACCGGTTGGTTTTTCCAACCGGTACCAAAGAGTTTTCCCCCTTTTTTCCAATTCGTATTTTATTTCTTTTGTTTACTACTGTTTATGCATGCAGAATTGGTATGTGTACCCGAGCTATACACTACTATATGATTATTAGTCGTGTTCAAGTTAAAATAATGTACGAAAATAATTAGGCGTCACTGCAAATCATGTAATTAAGTTATTTTGATAGAATAATATTTACAAATATACAAATATCATGATTACAAGCACGAGAAATCATTTGTGTCACGACATTGATTCGGGTTCTCTACGGATTGAATGGCAATCGTGGTAGAACTTGCCTTTAGGATCTAGGATCTCCCTCAAAATGAATCCTATGAGCTGTTCCGACACGGCCACGATCTTATCCACTTGGAGAACTTCATCCTTAATTTGCATCATCTATCATTTTATAAAAATAAAGCTCGATATATCAATTATTCACGTCAGCATAACTAGAAACATATTTAGCAGTGGATTGTGCACGTAGTCTTATGTCCTCCGGCGTAGCTCTCCCAAAATGGGTTAGAGTGTGGATGTAATCACATATGTAGTACCGGCACTAATTATTTCCTGCTTTTGTCTCGAACACTAAAAAAGAAACAAATAAATGATAGTTGCATGTGTATACAGAATAGTAAATGAGATATGCAAAGAGTAGTGGACCCACATACCGGGAAGTCCATTCTAACATCCAATTCATTCTTAAAAGCACCATGTTGCTTTTTCACAAAAGCTCTCCACACCCTGCGCATAAGAATGAAAGGTAAATGTTCGATCCTAAAATAGTTGTGTTTTGTTCAAAATAAACTTGCCTATTCAATGGTTGTAAGAAGTGTTCGATTTTCTCCCTTTTTTATCTCTTGGAGTCGTGCACTATAACTCTACTAGTCTCCAAGCAGAGTACAAGCAAAATCCAATGAAAGCTGCACATATAGATATACAAGCATATGTAAATATATACATAATTAAAGTAATATAAAAGAGTTACTAGTCGATCAGAACTTACCCATAGTTGAAAGGTATGAATATATAGGATTTGTAATGTTGTTCCACTAGGGCTTTGTACATATTAGTACATGTTTCCTTATAGTTATCCTATAAATTCCTCTGATTGATAAGCATGGGAGTCATGAAACCCAACTGATTATCCTGTCCTTCTTTTCGGCACCTTTGAAGCTCCATTCTACATGATACAGTATAATTAAATTAGAGAGATGTCAGAAAGAATAGAGTGTTGATTAATATCAAAATATGAATGTAGAGATTGGTCGATACTTACAGAATCGAGCAAGTCATGATAGAGAGGTCGAGAGCGTCTCGATGGTATGTTGCAGCACATCTTCAAAATTGACCTAGAAGTCATCGGCCCCACGATAGAAATCATGACTGTGATACTTAACTCCAAACTTCTATTGGTCGGCATTCGAATGTTCCATGTACAAGTTATGGAATGCGCGCATTTGCGTGGGTAGGTTGAGGAACTCCTCATCAGTGACGAAGGGTTTTCCATGCTCGTATGGATGTGATGCAACATGGCGATTGGGAGATCGTCATCTTGTTCGGTTGCCTGCTCAATGGTGAAACCCATTTCTTTCAAAAACTCCATGACTTTTTGCTCTTTCTTTGTCGTCACCTGGAGGGGCTCAATTTCTTTCTGTTGTGTTCCTAGCTGAGGAACGCCCTTGCCACTTTGCCTCATTCTCTGGTGGGCCTTTATCAACGTGCGGTTGTAGTCTGAGGGTAGTTTTACTGGTCTCTCGGGGATGTCTCTCAAGCAATTATAGACCTTTTCTGCCATGGCAGGATCAATGCGCACCCTCTTCTCTGCTGATCGAGGTTTGAATTGTTCATGCACCCTTTCACCCACATGCTTATTCAGTTCCTCGTCGGTCAACTGGTAAGCTAATTTCTTCTTAGGCCCTATTTTTTTTACAACAATCTTTCGCTTCTTGGGGCCCGCGGTTCCAGCCGATGGGAGGGACGAGCTCTGTTTTTTATTTCCTTTGGCCTGTGTTGGAGGAGTCGGAGTACTCTTAGCCCTTGGTGGAGACGGTGATGAGGGCGCCCACGGTGGCATAGACGAAGGACCACCAAAGTCACCGTCACCATTATTTTCTGGGCTTGGCGGAGGAGGATCCTCGGGAGCTGCTGTATGTGTATTCCCAATAAGTTTGATGTCAGCTTTGCGCCATAGAATGCAACCATGGAGTTCCTTTCCCAACACCCGTTCTCCATCCCCTCCAACAAAGTCGAGCTCAAAATTTTTATTTTTTCCGCCAGCATCGACGATCTGCTCCATAGTGACAACGGAGTAGCCTGGGGGTACCGGCATACCATGAATCGTTCCACCAGGAATCACCGTTAAGGCCGACCCGTAGGCTAGCAGAATGGTGATATTTTTAACTCTCACATGTAGCTCACATGCTGTCTGCATTGTGATATCATCCACTGGGTATCTTTGTGTGTCGACCACTGACATGTTATCTATCGGTTCAACACTAGGAGCCATCGTGGATGCGCTGCTACTATGTCGTGGAGAGGCCGGGCTAATCACAACATTCGAGTGCGCCCTAGTGTCCTGCTGCTGGCTGAGAGCTTGTGCCACTGCCTGTAGGACCCTTGCGTCCATCTCATGTTGTAGGTCTTGCACTTTTCTTCTAATCTTATCTTGTAAGGCACGGAATTAGTCCTCCTGTTTTGCCTTGCTTTTGCGATGAGTCTTGTAAGTGCTATCTCCATCCCAAGCAACTTTCCAAGGGACCATGCCGATGCCGCGTGCTCGTCCTGGGTGTTCGGGATTTTGTAAGGCCCTGGTTAGCTCATCGTTCTCCCTGTGAGGCTGGAATGTTCCTTCTTTGGCCTCTTGTATTGCTATGACTACATTTTGGGCCACTTCTTCCATTGTCGGGGGCACGACCAAAGAACCATTCTCTTGGTTAAGTGTGACACCATTAGCAAACAACCACTTCTTTGATCTTTCTGGCCTGTCCCAAGTCACCGGCTGGATACCTCTATCCATGAGGTCCTGCTCCTTCTTCTGCCATTTCTGAATCGCCTTCTTATATCCACGCGGCCCGAGGTGGTGGTTGTATTTCTTTAGCGCCGCACTGATCGTGTTCTTTTCATATGCCTCCCGAGCTTCCTTGGACAACTTGTATTCCTTGAACTCCTCCCAGTAAGGTTTGACCTAGGGAAGCTGTCCCAATCCGGTTCCTTGTCCTTCTTGACGTAGTTTCCAAATAATTTCTTCTTAAATGTTCCAAATGCAATGGCATCTTTTTCAAGGCACATTTCTTTACATGTTCTTCATCTACTCCTTCAGGAAGAGTGAACATATTCTTGAGTTCTCTCCACAACATCTCCTTTTGGTGTGGAGGCACGACGTAGCGTTCCTTGTTTGGATTCTTCATTTTCCAGAGTCTTGTGGTGATCGGCACACGTGCTCGAACAACTACCCCACACTGGGTTGTAAATTTTGTACTAGCCTCCACAGGAGCACATGGGCAGCCCTCTGCGTTCACTTGTGTGATGACCTATCTTCCCTCCATCATCTTGGTCTGCCGTCGTTTCCCTTTCGACCTGCTCTTTTTTGATCCAGATATATTGATACAAAACTAATAATAATACAAATTGTAGATCAAGATTCTGTAAGCATATATGCATAAGATACATACCCCGATAGGATTATCTCTATGAAAGGGCTGCTCATGCCTCGGCGTAAAGCCATCATCTTGTTCTTCTCCGATGCCATCTTCGGACATGTTTAGAAAAGAATCAGCAGTCCTGGCCTCTTTTTCACCGTAATGTTCATAGATGGCCGTACTATATTTGTTGATTGCATCCATAAGGATTTGTTCTCCTTCTTGTCCAGCGCCGTCCATCTAAATGGAAACCCTAAGACATCAAAGATAAACAAATTACCAAGTTTGTGATTGAAAGACATCTAGGCCCCTTAGTGGGTTTTGGTAATTAATGACAAAACACATGTAAGTTTAATTGTGTTATCTAGCATGTGTGTAGGTGATAAGATGATCAATGAATTTGAATGGTGAATCATGGTCCACAAAAATGGAATGAAAAGCGGTGATTCAAAGATACTTGAAGATTAGAATTTTATATTTGTAATTTGAGTATAGGAACGCCGTACTATAAAGAGGTATTCAATTCTGCAGGTCTTGACTTAGAAAAAGTGCTCAAGAGAAATCTACGAACACTTGTGAGCCACAAATACCACTCAAACATCACATGAGAAATCTTTTGAGTGAAAATCCTGTGTTTTCCGGATTGTCCGGGCTGCTGTTCGGAGTGTCCGGACAGCTGGTCTGGAGTGTCCGGATGCTTGGTCCGGAATGTCCGGACGCTTGGTCCGGATTATCCGGACGTCTGGCCGGAGTCTCCGGGTAACCCTTAGCCAACGGCTAGTTTCTGTGTGAGGGAGTATAAATACCCTTTGACCTCCTTCTTTTACCCCTCACTTGCCTCATTTCGAACCCAGCACTGCAGCAAGCCTTCAAGAGCTCTCTCACTCCCCTCTCTTCCATTCTTGAGTGAATCCTTTGAGGGATCGAAGTGAGAGTAGAGCAAGAGCAAAGATTAGTGCAAGTGAGCTTCCATTCCATCTCTTTGAGCACTAGAACTTCGTTAAGCCGGCGGATTCGAGTCTGTTACTCATGGAGCATCAAGCTCCTAGACGGCTAGGCATCTCTTGTGAGTGCTCAAGCATGTTGTGAGCATCACAAGAAGTTTGTAATCCCCATTCCTGTCCGAGGAATCCATAGTAAGTGACCTTGGGCTTGAGAGGTGATCTCGCCCTTAGGTGAGGAGCATAGGGGTTCTTCAACGCCGTTTCTTGAGCCCGTCCTCAACGGAGACGTAGCTCTTTCGGGAGTGAACTTTGGGAAACAAATCTCTATCTCTTTATCTACTTATTATTTGTTTTCCTTGGTCTTTGCTTGTGATATCTCATTTCTAGGGTTCAAGGCTGATCCACTAGTTTACTAGTCTCTAGGTGAAACCAGTGGTTGACATACACTCTATAGAACACCCAGGTACTTGCAAAATTACCTGATCAAATTTTCAGCTTTAATTTCTGCATATTTGGATTCGAGTGTTTTTGTACGGACAGTCCGGGCATGAACCCCGGATACTCCGGACCTGAAGTCCGGACTCTCCGGACGTATACCCGGAGTATCCGGGTTTTCTATTACTGACAGTTTGAAAAGTGTTTTTAAGTTGCAGATTGTCTATTCATCCCCCCTCTAGGCATCTTGAGGTCCTTTCAATTGGTATCAGAGCAGGTTTCTCCATCTTAGGGCTTAACCGCTCGGAGAATCAAGATGTCAAGTAGTCCAAAGAATCAAACCAATCCTTTGAATGAAGAAGACCTGGATAAAGACTCGAGAGGCAAACCCGATGATGAGAAAGCCACTACAACCAGTGGATCAAAAGAGAAGAAAAAGAACAACACACATGGAGATGAAGAAGATGAGGTGGAGACAACCTATGAAGAATGGAAAGCTTGAAAGAAAAGAAGGCAATTGCAAAAGAAGAAAGCAAAAGAAGAAACCAAGGTTGTGATCGAGTGAAGTGACTCCAACTCGGATTGCAAAAGAAGATCAACAAGCACATCAAAGTTGAAGAAGAAGCAAACTACCATCAAGTTGGTCATGACTACACATTCCAACTCCCAACCGATCACAATGCATCAATTCACATGGGAAAGCAGCCTTACTTTGATGGAACCGGCTACAATCAATGGAGAACAAAGATGTTTAGATATTTGTGTGCTATTCACAAGGATCTTTGGAAAGTTGTTGAAGTTGGGTGTGAGATCCCGGATGAAGATGAAGCACCTACACCACTCCAAGCGTATGTCATGCAACGGAACTACCAAGAATTAAACATTCTTCACACCTCCGTTAGTTCGGAAGAGTTTGATAAGATTGAGGATGCCCTCACCGCCAAGGACGCTTGGGATACACTCCAAATGAACCATCAAGGCTCAAGAAAGGTTCGTGAATCAAGAATCAAGACTTTGGAGGATGAGCTAAGTCTATTCTCCATGAAGAAAGATGAATCCATCAAGGAAATGTACAACCGCTTGAAGAAAATCACAAATCAAATCAAGTCACTTGGAGGTAACAAATGGGGTGATCGTGAGATTGTGGACAAACTCTTGACCGTGTACATGGCTAGGGATATCACTCTTCCTAGCTTGATAAGGGCCAAAAGAGGATTCAAGCACTTCACCGCCGAGAATGTGCTTGGAAGAATTGAAGCACATCATGATCAATTAAAGAGAGTCAAAATCAATCAAGACTTGGCCGAACTTCAAGAACAAGCTGCCAAGAACATTGGGTTGGCTCTTCAAACTCAATCCAAAGTGAAAGAAAAGGCTACTCAATCATCCTCAAAGAATGAAGACTCAAGCAATGAAGAAGACGATAAAATGGATGATGAGCAAATGGTATTCTTCATCAAGAACTTTGGAAGTGTATTGAGAAAGATCAACTTTCGAAACTTTACGAAAAGCAAGGGCAAGTATGATTCAAGAAGATCCAACCGGCCTTGTTTTGGTTGCAAGAAAATTGGGCATTTCATTGCGGATTGTCCGGAAGAAAAGAACAAGAACAAGGACAACAAGGAGAGTTCATCAAGAAGGAACAAACCAAGATAAAAGAAGTCCGCGGGTGAAGCTCATCTTGGTCTAGAGTGGGATTCCAATGAAGAAAGCAACTCCGACAATGAAGAGGTTGCAACCATGGCTATGGAAGCTTCCTCACCTCAATCTACAAAGGCCGCAACTAAAATAATGAGTCTCATGATGAAACTAGATGATTTAGATGAGACTCTTGAATCACAAGAAGACTTGCTTAGGCTTGAGAGAGAAAAATCCGAAGCTCTTGAAAAGAACCTCACCGATGAAAGGGAGGAAAATGAGAAGCTTGAGGACTCACTCATTGCCAAGGATAGCATTCTTCTTGGGGTGCAAGAGTCACTCACTAGTGATAAGAAGAAAGTGGATGAATTAACTAAGGAGCTTTCTTTAGTCAATGACACTAATGCTAACTTGAGGAGTGATGATGAGAAGCTTCAAGAAAGCTTAACAAGCTTGCAAACCATTCACAAGGGACTTGAAGTTGACTTCAACACTTTTCTAGAAAGCTCTTCTAAAACTAATGAGACATCAAGTTCATCTAGTCCATCAACAAGTAATGGTTGTGCATGTTGTTATAATGTTGATATTCAATCTTGTGCTACTAACCATGCCGAAATGAATGCCATGAAGAAAGAGATTGCAAGACTCACTCAACTATTGCTAGTTGAAGAATCTTCTCATGAGCAAGCTCCCAAGTCAAACCCCTTATCAAAGATAGGTGAGTTTGAGAAGCACACAAAAGTGTTTGGATCGAAATACATGAGCAAGTGTGGTTATGAAAAGGGTAAGGGACTTGGTAAGAATGAGGATGGCACACCACACATCATCTGGTGTGTCAAGAACAACAACACCGCCGCTATGGGAGCAAAATGTGGTCTTGTGGACATGACTACTCCCATTCGCAAGGGAAATGGTAAGGCACAAAAGTGTAGTCATGTCAAGTTTGTTGAGGGAGGTACTACATGTGATGAGGGTGCCAAGATTGTTGCAACCTCGTCAAAACAAGACAAGTTCCAAACATCAAGCACAAATAACTCCAAGTCTCAAGAATCCTCCTCTCATATATCCTTTTATGCAAACTATGTGTTGATGAGGAACCACCATGGTAAAGTGGTTGCTAAATTTGTGGGCAAACGCACATGGAACACCAAGGTGAAAAACCATGTAGGGGTGCCCAAGGTGCTTGTGACTAACATTCAAGGACCCAAGTATTGTTGGGTACCTAAATCAAAAGAGTAATCTTGTTTTGTAGGGTTACTCCTCCGGTGGATCAACTTGGGTGATTGATAGTGGATGTACAAATCATATGACCGGAGAAGAAAGCATGTTCGATCAACTAAAAGCATCAAGTGGAGAGCACTACATAACATTTGCCAGAAATGATAATGGGAAAGTGCTTGGCTCTGGTAACATTGTTCTAAACTCAAAATTCTCGCTTTTAAAAGCTCTTTTGGTTGAGTCACTTAACTACAATTTGTTGTCCATTTCACAACTTTGTGACTCATGCTTTAATTGTTTGTTCACTAATGAGGGTGTGACCATCATTAGAAGAAGTGATGACTCTGTTGCCTTCAAGGGTGCGCTCATGGGAAAGCTTTATCTAGTGGATTTTACACACGAGGAAGCTCAACTTGATACATGCTTGGTGGCAAAGTCTAGCTTGGGTTGGTTATGGAATCGCCGACTAGCTCACGTTGGGATGAAAAATCTTAACAAGCCTCTAAAGGGGGATCACATCCGAGAACTAACAAATGTTTCTTTTGAGAAAGATCGTGTTTGTAGTGCATGCCAAGCCGGGAAGCAAGTTGGTGTTCCTCATCCATCAAAGAGCATTGTGACCACCGTCAAGCCATTTGAACTTCTACACATGAATCTTTTTGGTCCGGTGGCCTACATAAGCATTGGTGGTAACAAATATGGTTTAGTCATTGTTGATGATTATTCTCATTTCACTTGGGTGTTCTTTTTGTTTGACAAAAGTGCAGTACAAGAAATATTCAAGAGGTTTGCAAAAAGAGCACAAAATGAATTCGAGACAAAGATCAAAAGAGTGAGAAGTGACAATGGCACCAAATTCAAGAACACTAACATAGAAGCTTATCTAGATGAAGAAGGTATTAGTCATGAGTTCTCGGTCCCATACACGCCTCAACAAAATGGAATTGTTGAGAGAAAGAATAGAACTCTCATCGAGGCTGCAAGAATAATGCTTGATGAATACAAGATCTCGAATAAATTTTGGGCAGATGCAATCAACACGACATGTCATGCTATCAACTGCCTCTATCTACACAAGATCTTGAACAAGATGGCATATGAGCTTCTACTTGGTAAAAAGCCTAACGTATCTTACTTTAGAGTTTTTGGAAGTAAGTGCTTCATTCTCAATAAGAAGCCCAAGAACTCTAAGTTTGCATCTAAAGTTGATGAAGGATTTCTTCTTGATTATGCCTCAAATGCTCATGGCTATCGTGTCTTTAACAAAACCACTGGTTGTATTGAAGTCACGTGTGACGTGACATTTGATGAATCTAATGGCTCTCAAGGGGAGCAAGTTGATAATGTTGTAGGGACGGAAGAACCACCGAGCAAGGCAATCAAGAAGCTAGCTACAAGTGAAATAAAGCCTCAAGTATCAGCTGATCAAGATGATGTGATATTCAAAGACTCATCCACAACAAACTCATCCGCGCAGCCCGGACACTCTAGGAAACCTTCCGCAGACTCCGGGTCTCCGTCCGGACAATCCGGACAGAGGGCCGGACTATCCGGACTTCTGAAGAAGAATCACCAAGTGATCACCAAGATCATCATCAAGCTGAAGAAGAAGCTGAACCTATTCAACATCAATCATCAGATTCACATCCAAGAGTTCATCACACTATCTTGAGAAGTCATCCCGTGGATAACATCCTTGAAAGTATAAATAAAGGGGTAACCACTCGTTCTCGCTTGGCTAACTTTTGTGAACATTACTCGTTTGTTTCTTCCTTGGAACCTGTTAAGGTAGACGAAGCCTTGGATGATCCGGATTGGGTGATGGCCATGCAAGAAGAGTTGAACAACTTCACTCGGAATGAAGTTGGGTCCTTAGTAGAAAGACCAAAACAACATGTCATTGGAACCAAGTGGGTCTTTCGAAACAAATAAGATGAACATGGCGTGGTAATAAGAAACAAGGCAAGGTTGGTTGCTCAAGGCTTCACACAAATCGAAGGTTTGGACTTTGGTGAGACATACGCTCCCGTAGCTAGGCTTGAATCAATTTGTATCTTGCTTGCCTATGCTACTCATCATGATTTCAAGCTATATCAAATGGATGTGAATAGTGCATTTCTAAATGGACCAATCTCCGAATTGGTATATGTTGAGCAACCACCGGGCTTTGAAGATCCAAAATATCCAAACCACGTCTACAAGCTCCATAAGGCACTCTATGGGTTGAAGCAAGCCCCTAGAGCATGGTATGAATGCCTTAAGGATTTTCTCTTAAGGAAAGTTTTTGAGATAGACAAAGCCGATCCTACTCTCTTTACTCGCAAAGTTGATAAAGATATCTTTGTGTGCCAAATATATATCGATGACATTATATTTGGTTCCACTAATCAATCTTGGTGCGAGGATTTTAGTAGGATTATGACCAAAAGGTTTGAGATGTCCATGATGGGTGAGTTGACCTTCTTCCTTGGATTTCAAATCAAGCAACTCAAGGAAGGCACCTTCATTTGTCAAACCAAGTACACTAAAGACATGTTGAAGATGTTTTACATGGAGAATGCCAAGCCCATCAAGACACCAATGCCAACAAACGGATACCTTGATCTTAATGAAGATGGGAAGACCGTGGATCAAAAGGTATATCGCTCCATGATATGATCACTTATTTACCTTTGTGCATCTAAACCCGATATAATGCTTAGTGTGTGCATTTGTGCAAGGTTTTAAGCTAATCCTAAGGAATGTCATCTCATGGCTGTTAAGAGAATTTTAAGATATTTAGTATTCACTCCATACCTTTTCTTGTGGTATCCCAAGGGTTCCACTTTCGATCTACTTGGCTATTCCGATTCGGATTATGCTGGTTGCAAGGTAGATAGAAAGAGTACATCGGGGACTTGTCAATTTCTTGGCCGGTCTCTTGTGTCTTGGAGCTCTAAGAAACAAAACTCCATCGCCTTATCCACAGCCGAAGCCGAGTATGTTGCTGCCGGTGCTTGTTGTGCGCAACTACTTTGGATGAGATTCATTTTGAGCGATTTTGGTTGTAAATTTAGCAAGATTCCACTCTTGTGTGATAATGAGAGTGCCATCAAGCTAGCCAACAACCCCGTGAACCACTTTAGAACCAAATACATTGACATAAGACATCATTTCTTGAGAGACCATGAAGCCAAATGAGATATCATTTTGAGTCATGTGAGCACCGACAAACAACTAGCCGATATCTTCACAAAACCACTTGATGAGCAAAGGTTTTGCACTTTGAGGAGTGAGCTAAATATTTTGGATTCTCGTAACTAAGCTTGAACTCTTGTGCATGTTTGAGTAATCTTAGTTTAGGGATGTTTTCTCAAAACAAAATGACTTTGATCAAAATATGTGAGTTTTTTATTTCAAAATTGGAATTTCATTTGCTAACTTGAGACTATTGTTCCCTTTGATTGGTTGTTGGCTAGTCTCAAGATAGTAAATTTCTCTCATACCACTAGATCTTCCTCCAAATCAAGCTTTATCAAGGTCAATCTCTTATCTACATGCATCAGTTCAAGGGGAGCCGGAGACTCCGGGCCTTTGCCCGGATACTCCGGACTGTCTGGATACTCCGGGCCTTCGCCCGGATACTCCGGACTGTAAATATTTCATATATATACTGCGGGGGCCTGGGGTAAAACGGTTCTTTCACCTCTTTCACTGCCGGCGCCGCCCCTTTCTTCCTCCTCTCGCCCAAACTCGCCTCTAGGGCGATTTCCACCTTTCCTCCACCAAAATCTTGTCAATCCTTTGAAGGAAGGTGCACCTCCCCTCTGGAAACTCCGGGGAGGACTTGAATTTGATGTTTCCCGCGTGTTCTTCGGTCCTCAAGGCTATGGGAAGATCTGGTGGTGAACCATCTAGGCAGCAAAGGACTAAGCGTTGTCATGATCGAAGTATTCAAAGGGAGGAGGAAGAGTCTCCTCCTAGTCCTGTTCATGAGGCTCGTCCTCACCGTCGTCCCGGCAAGGAGCCTGCTGCGAGTGAATCTCGCAATGCTCCTTACATCATGAGGTCCATGCCCATCCCGCCTCCATCTCGTGCAAATCCTTCAAGGAGTGGTGTGGCATGGGAGATATGTCCTCGTACTCCTCCTCGCTTGCAAGTGGAGGTTGCCCCCGATCAGCAGCAGTATCCAAGGTGCCCCAAGCTCACTCGTCCTCAACTTGTGCCCGGTTTTGCAATTCAACTTGGGAGGGATTACTTCGGGCAAAAGATGGCACTAAGGAATGCCCGCAATGAAGAGGTCTATCATTATGACAGTGAAGGGCTAGAAAGGAGTTATTGGTGTCAACTTCACCAAGATTTCTATGCCTTAGTTGTTTTGAAGAAGGGAAAGGCACCTATTGTTCCATGTCGCTATGTTGATTGGGCATACTTTGAGAAACTTGATGATTCTTTCTTCAATGAAGCAATAGCCAAGTGCAAGGAGTTTGGCCTCTATGATCTCATGGGCTTTCGATATAATTGGAATGAAGAAATCCTTGCTCAGTTTCACTCATCAATGTATTATGATGCAAGGAAGATAGCATTTGTTTGGACAACCGAAGGGCAAAAGTATGAGGTTGATTACATGACTTTCTCTAGGATTCTTGCTCTTGGTTCCAAGGATGAGGAGAGGACTTGGATTCACATTGAAAATCAATTGAAGCCAAATCAGTTGCCCAGTATCTTCTACAATTCTATACTAGCTCAAAAGGGCAATGCTAGTACACTGCAGCCATTCTACTACATGATGAACCAGTTTTTCAGGGCTACTATTGATGGCAAGGATGGTGATGGTACCGCTCTCAGATATTATGCTTGCAACCTTCTTGCTAGGACCATGCTTGGAGGTAGACCGTTTTGCATCATGGATTTCATTTGGAACAAGATGCGTAGGCTATGGCTGATCCCAACAAGTCTCTTCCCTCCGCGCCATACATCATGCTGTTGGCGCTAAAATCGGCCAAACAGGAATCAGCCGATGGTCTTCAGTGTCGGACACACGACCCGGGAGAATCTGCTTAGCTCCTGTTCGGGTTATTGCCCTGGTACGGTTCGCGCGGCGTGCCAGTCAATCCGACCTGTTGATTGACAAGGAAATAAAGTATTAAATTCCAAGCGCGTCGATCGGCTGGGGTTCCGATCTGTCCTGAGGAGTGCGTCGGCGGCGAATCGGCCGATTTGCTGTAAAGATGATCGGCTATGGATCAGCCGATAATCGTGTAGTAATTGTAAAGAAAACTGCTGGAGCGATCTAAACGATTACTACAGAGGCAACACTTGAAATAGATCTAATCGGCTGTAAGATGATGAATCGAAGAAGAATAATGACGAAGCCGATTGCTCTGATCTCAAGCTGGATAACTGGTGATAATACTAGAACAACAGGTAAAACTTGCAATTCTAGTAAATATCGATAACTGGTGAATAAATCCAAACGAAACCACAGCGATGCGCCCGTAGTTAAAGCTCGGATATTACTCGATAAGCGGAACCTACCAATTGGCTGGAGATCAGGTTGATGCAGCCCTGCCAATCCGTATGAACTCGTGAAGGAAAAAATATTGGCGAAGTCGCCGACTTGAAAGTAAATTGCTGGAAAAGTAGAAATATTGTTGTTGATTGATGTGTTGATGCCCTTTGCAAGACCCTGACGACTCCTATTTATACCCTAAAACTAGGACTCCTGGTCGATCACGACTTGTTAC
The DNA here is from genome assembly GCA_032594955.1 of Panicum miliaceum. Classification (NCBI taxonomy): domain Eukaryota; kingdom Viridiplantae; phylum Streptophyta; class Magnoliopsida; order Poales; family Poaceae; genus Panicum; species Panicum miliaceum. The sequence continues at coordinate 41,396,555 of CM064056.1, read as the reverse complement.
AACCTTATTTAAACAACAGGAAAACTACTATATCTATAAGAACTTTAAAAGGAAATGGACTCCCGCAGAATCTTCCGCCGCCGTTCCCTAATCCAATCAGGATTCCCTTCAATTGCTCCTTGACCGACTTAGCGTGCCCTGTTGACCAACTTTTGACCAGGACCCTCCGAAATAGTCCCATCTTGTTGGCGCAGGCTGTATCACCAATCGGCCGATTTCCAACTGTTACCTCAATCGGCTGATTCCTTACTGTAGCCTTCAGATCTGCCGCATCGGCCAATCTTCTCCTCCTGACGCCGATTCAACACGTGTCAAAATCTGGCGTCAACACATGCCCCCCAGTTTCGGAGTAAAATATAACTTTTTCTTCAAAACTCTTTCTTTAATCCTTTCCTCCGAAACGGGCGCAGTAAAATCTCCTTCAAATGATTACAATTTCCTCGAACCGAGCGCGCGAAATGACCGCTCCTCTGGAACTTGTGTAGACGGCGCGGTAAAAATACCATCTTTGCCCTCGCTTCCCTGATTTTTCTTAAGTACTGGCTTTCTCCACCTATCCTTCCCCACGAATCTAGCATTCTCTTCCATCGAACCACTGTTCGTCTTCCTCCAAGCTCTCTTGATCTCCAAGCGCTTCCCCCTTTCCGACAATCTCATCCGCGGCCTGCTCCAACCCCCCAATGGCGTCACCATCGGCGACCGCTCCATCTACAGAGGCTCCATCGGCAACTCCTTCGGCGGCGGTGGCCCAATCGGCGGCTTTCCCAGCGGTCTCATCGGCGACGATGACCTCCATCCCAGAGGTAAATGCTCGAAATTTTATCCTTTTCGCCTTTTTACTGCTTCAGTATTTTCCGGACCCTCTCTCATTTTCTTCCCCTTTCCCCTTTTTTAGGCGCTTAGGCACCGAATCACTATTCCTCTCTCAGAATCCCCTGACCTCATCTGTTTGGGCCCTATGGGGAACCTCGATCCAACGGACCTGATCAGCTTAGAAACCCATAGGATCGGCCGACCAAGTAGTGGTGACACCAGCCGAGACTCCAATTCCTTTATCTTTGCCGGTTGTCGAGATGGACGATCCCCAAGTCACTGCTGAAGTCGGGGCAGCTGCAGCATCACTATTAGTAGAAGCTGTTCAGGTAATCTTATTTATCTCATATATTTCTCCAAATCTTCCACTGACATCAATTCTATTCTTCTGCCAGGCTGCACAAGTTATCCCACCGCAGTCTCCGCAACAATCGGCCACGTCCCAAGTGGGAACCGAGACTCCAACAGCTCCTATCATCGAGGTAAACGATCTCTTACCTTAAATTCTTAATTCTCAGAAAACTTAACCGATCTTGATGCAGGCCGATTTGGGTATGCCAACTACAACCCCACAACAGGAATCGGCCGGGAGATCCATAGAGGCATGGCAAATTTCTGTCACCATCTTACTTCAATTTCCCATAGCATATTCACAGGATCTTCTTTTATGACTTTTTCAGGAAGCTGGTCCAAGTGTAGCGCCAATAATCGTTGAATCTTCCTCTTCCGACGAGCCAAATGTACCAGTCCCTGAGACAAGGGAGACACTTCCAATGGCGCAGGCAAGAGAAATTCGCTTTAAGGAGGTAACAAACTTACCATCAGAATCGGCCGATTTCCTTTCACTGCTTGCCTACCCTTTACTTTATTTCCTCACAGGAGCAAGATACCCCCAACAACAGCATCTTCTCCTTTGCCGTCTCCTTGGCCGATGATGAAGAAATTGCTTCACACCCAATTCCATCGAGTTCCACCTCCGACGATGTCCGCGCCAAGCTCGAAAGCATGCGCACTCTCCTTCAAGACGACATTGGCCGATTGGTAGAAGATGCATCGCCGATTCGATGACTTTTCAACGAGATCAAAGGTCGAATCCCGGAAGAAGTATCAGAAAATTTAGCGTATGCTGCCTATATAGAGGGCATGCAGATTCCGGTTTCCAGGGCGCTGCGCCATATGGCCGATCGTGCTCAGATGGTAAAAACTCAGGAGGAGGTCGATTCATACAAGCACTGGACTCAGGAAGTACACCACAGGATCAACTTCCTTGAAAACTGCTGTCCAGACATCGTCGGCGCAATAGATCGGCTGAAACGGAGGAGAGCAGAACTGGCCAAGGAGATGGAACAGATAACCAAAGAGATAGCTGCCGAAGAAAAGAAGCTCCAAGAACTCCCATCCATCATCAGCGAACTGAAGCAAGAAAGGCAGCATCTGGCCCGTGAAACGATAAAGCTTCGTCGCCGTATGTCAGAAGTACCAGGATCGGCCGACGATGATCAGAGAGTGCTAGACTCGGCCGATTGGATTAGACGACAAGCTATTGTAGCCAAAGACGCTTTCCTTGGGCTGTAAAGAATATGTTAAACATTTATTGCTCCTTCAATGCCACTGCGCCGATTTGGTTCTGAACTGCTCCATCAGTCTGCTTTGCATTTATGTATGTATTTACTCCGATAGGACGTGTCTCACCATCCATCTGTCTCCCCTTCATTTATAAGTAAACCATTCACCGTCTCCAGAGTCATACACATCACTTATCTTCTCTTTCTCTTTTACTGTCCCAAACTGAACGGAAAGATGTCTTCTTCGTCCTCTTCATCTTCTTCCTCTGTCAACCAGGTACGAACTCCTCTTCTGCCTTTCTCTCAAGCGTCTCAATCGCTCTGATGCCGGGTAACCCCTTTTATTTCTGTTTTAGCCGAAACATCTCAGCCCCGGTCTAGAACGAGTGATTGAAATCATGCATTCAGAAGAGCCACTATCACAGGCAGACAGAAATCTGATAAGAGATCATGCTGAGGAACTCAGAGATCATGTCCCCGTTGCTGTCCAGGAATACTCGGACCTTATAGATGCTCATTTTTTGGTCCGCAAGCGACCATCTTCCGAAAAAAGTTCTCCACTTCCTTGTAAAGCCAAAACTGAAGTCGCCACGGAAGATCTGGAGGAGAAGAAGACCCGCCTGCTGAAAGAACTTTGCAACCAAGCTGAAACTGGAGCCACTGTAGAGGACCCGAAAGAGAAAAGGCTCACCCTTATGATAAAACTGGGTCGCATCGAGAGAGAAATCCAGCGTAGGCGTAGTCAGTAGACACATCGGTATTTCTATTCTAAGGGCGACTTGTACCATGTCGGCCATGTAATCTGTCATTTTCATCCAATAATGAATCCCAATGTTTCCTTCACCAGATGTGTAGACAAAAACCGATAAGAAATCGGCCATGTTATCTTGATATATTTTGTTGCGAGTTATGCATCTACCCAAATGCTTGTATAGTACCTCTTCAGATATTGCCCATTTAAAGCTCTTGGGAATTCCTCCCCTTCGACTGTCTCCAGAATATATGCATTCCCAGGGGCACATCGGCTGATTTTATACGGCCCTTCCCAAGTAGGTGACCATTTACCGAATTTGGGATCTTTGGATCCTATCGGCAGCACCAACTTCCATACCAAATCTCCCTGAGAGAACTGTTTAACTTTGACTTTTTTGTCATACCATCTGGCCACCCTTTTCTTGTTTTCTTCTATACTAATCAGGGCTCTCAACCGTAAACCCGCCGAATCGTCATGTTCATCTTTCATGAGAAAGGAATAGTCATCGGCCGTTAACTGATCTTGTAACGATATACGTCTTGACCCTGTCCTTATCTCCCGTGGCAAGACCGCCTCATGACCATAAACCAACTGATAAGGGGATATTTTAGTGGCTCCATGACAAGCCATCCTGTATGCCCATAAAGATTCAGCCAAAGACATATGCCACTTCTTGGGTTGCTCTTCTATCTTTCTCTTGATTAATTTGATTATCCCTTTATTAGAAGATTCTGCTTGGCCATTGGCTTGAGCATAGTATGGAGAAGAGTTTAATAATTTAATTCCCACATCGGTGGCGAACTCTCCGAATTCTCCAGAAGTAAACATTGTCCCTTGATCAGTTGTGATGGTTTGAGGAATACCAAATCGATAAATAATATGGCTTTTAACAAATTCAATCATATCGGCCGATGTCACGTTCCTTAAAGGAACTGCCTCCACCCATTTAGTAAAATAATCTGTGGCCACCAATATGAACTTATGCCCTTTGCTTGATGGAGGATGAATCTGTCCGATGAGATCTATTCCCCAACCCCTGAACGGCCACGGCTTAATTACTGGATTCATAGCCGATGCTGGCGCGCGCTGTACATTGCCAAACTTCTGACAGTCTTGGCATCCTTTGTAGTACTTGAAACAATCCTCAAGGATGGTCGGCCAGTAATATCCATTGTTCCGGATCATCCATTTCATTTTGTGAGCTGATTGATGGGCTCCGCACACGCCCTCATGGATTTCTCCCATCAGAACCTTTGCCTCTTCTGTTCCCAGGCATTTGAGAAGAACTCCATCAATCGTCCGATAAAACAAATCATCCTCAAGCAATACATATTTTGTAGCCTGAAAACGTGTTCGCCGATCCACTTTTTGGAATGGATTTCTCAAGTAATCGGAGATTTCCTTTCGCCAGTCATCGGCCGCGAGCTCTAGCGTCATCGCTCCCTGAATCGGCCGATACCTGGAAGCATGTTCGGCCAGTCTGTTGGCCTCTTCATTATAATCCCTAGGGATATGCTCAATTATTGCAGACTTGAACTCTTTTAAAAGTTGAAGGCAATCCTCATAATAAATCCTCAAGATATCATCCTTGCACTCAGATCGCCCCGTTAACTGATCTACAATGAGCATGGAATCTCCAAAAATTTCGACTGCATCAGCTCTGACTTCCTTTAATAATTGGATGCCTTTCAGAACAGCTCGATATTCCGCCTGATTATTAGTTGCGGAGGCTTCTATCGGCAGAGAGAAATTATAACTTGCCCCCCGAGGCGACACAAGAACAATGCCGATTCCTGATCCGACCCCACATGAAGAACCATCAAAATATAAAGTCCATGGAACTGGTCCGACAGTGGCGATTTCTGGTCCACAATGCTGAACTACGAAATCGGCCATCACTTGACCTTTGACGGCTTTGGCCGATTCGTACCTTAAGTCAAATTCCGACAAAGCCAGGATCCATTTTCCAATCCGTCCTTTCAAAATTGGCAACGATAGCATATATTTCACCACATCATCCTTGCACATGACTATGTATTCTGCCGATAACAAATAGTGCCAGAGCTTGGTACATGAGAAGTATAAACACAAGCACAGTCGCTCCACCGAGGAATATCTTGTTTCGGCGTCTAAGAGTCTTCTGCTGACGTAGTATACCACTCGTTCTTTCCCCTCAAACTCCTGTACCAACGCCGATCCAATAGCTTGTTCATCAGCCGATAAATATAACTTGAACGGCTTACCAGGCTGTGGTGGAACCAATACTGGAGGTGAAACCAGATACTGCTTGATATTCTCCAGTGCCTTGCGCTGTCCTTCTCCCCATATGAATTCCTGGTCGGGCTTTAATCTCAACAGAGGGGTAAAAGCCTGAATACGTCCTGACAGGTTGGATATGAATCTTCTGATAAAATTAACCTTGCCGATGAGGGATTGTAGCTCAATTTTATTTTGTGGGGCCACCACTTTGTTGATGGCGTCTATGGTCTTGCGGTTGACTTCTATCCCGCGCTCCTGGACCATGAATCCTAAGAATTGTCCAGCCGATACACCAAATGCACACTTGTTTGGGTTCATCTTCAACCCATGTTTCCTTGTGCATTCCAGTACTTCTTGTAAATCGGCCAGATGATCTTGGTGACCTTTTGACTTGACCACGACGTCATCTATATAAATTTCCACCGATGAACCAATGAGCTTGTGGAAGATGTAATTCATGGCCCGTTGATACGTAGCGCTGGCGTTCTTCAACCCGAAAGTCATAACAACCCATTCAAATAAACCAAGATGACCTGGGCACCTGAAAGCCGTTTTCGAGATATCTTCTTCGGCCATTAATATCTGATTGTACCCTGCATTCCCATCCATGAAACTTATGACTTTGTGTCCTGCGGCGGCATCCACCAAGATATCGGCCGTTGGCATCGGATATCCATCCATCGGTGTAGCCTGATTTAAGTTCCTAAAATCGATGCACACACGTAACTTTCCATTCTTTTTGTATACGGGCATTATATTAGAAATCCATTCGGCGTAGCGGCACTGCCGAATAAATCCTGCTTCAATCAACTTTGTAATTTCAGCCTTTATATCAGGTAGAATCTTGGGGTTACACCGTCGTGCAGGTTGCTGATATGGCCGATATCCTGATTTTATAGGTAACCGGTGTTCAACAATAGACCGGTCTAGTCCTGGCATCTCATGATACTCCCAAGCAAAGCAATCCTTGAACTCTTTTAATGAACTTATCAATTTACATTTGTACTCAGGATCCAAATTAGCACTAATGTACGTCGGCCTTGACTTGCTGCTATCTCCCAAATCTACTATCTCCAATAGATCGGCCGACGTAAACCCATGCCCAAGCTTCCCATCTTCTTGGACGAGCTGATCCATTTATTCTGAATCTTCAGAGCCGACTGCTTGGATCGGCTGTAGACCGAAATCGGACACTCTCAGGAAGTCAGTTGTAACAACCCTGATAAATTACATTTCTAAAGCAATGTCATTAGCCCAACCCTATGCTTAACCAACTAATAAAAGGGTGAAAAGAATTAGAACAAGTTAAGTTGAAATTCAAATTGAAATTGGGCACATATGAATACCTTCGAATTATTAAATTAACTTTCAAACCATAAGTCAAATGAACTTTGGCCTGAAATGAAACTTGTAGAACTTTTTGTTTTGAACAACTTTCGTGTTCAGAGGTTTTTGAGTTGCAACACAGAAATGTAAGAAAATATCAGTTTTACGATCAGACCCATAAAATTTATCAAATTCTCGCGTCTCGGTCCCTCCCTCACCTCTCTCCTCTGCTCTACCCTGTCAGCCCAGCAGAACCCGCCCGCCACGTCGCCGGCGATGCCTGTCGCCGCGTCGCGCCAAGCCAATCCCCCAATGCCTTTGCTCGCCGCCCACCCAATCCTCCTTCTTCCTCACGCGGCAGCCCGCACGGCCAGTAGAACGCCACCGCCCCGACGCCCAATGGCGTGTCGCACGCCGCACGACTCTGGTCACCGCCGGCCGTGCCCAATGGCGCACCCCTGCCATGCCCGGCCCGCCCCAACCCCCTCCTCTCCCTTGGCTCGCCATAAAAGGGGAAGCACGCGCCTGCTCGCACACAAAACAGCGCCACCATTGCTGCCATATCTCTGCTCCGCCGCCGGCCACCACCGCCCCACGCGGAACCGCCGTCCCGGCCCCCCCTCCACCCAAACCAAACTGTGAAACGGATTCCCCTCGACGCACTGAAGCTCCCCAGCCCGAGCCCCGCCGCCCAGCTCGCCGGAGTTCGCCGGAATTCCGGCCGCACCTCGACGGAGCCGCTGCTCCACGTCGCGGCACCCCTTCCCGGCCGCCCCAACTCGCACAAAAGCCACCCAAAGGTAGCCCCCAACCTCCTCTTGCTCCTCCCCCACCTTGCCCTCGCCGCCGGCGACTGAGCTCACCGGAATTCAGCCGGACAGGATGATCCCCGCCGTGATTTGCGACCAGGGACTACATTGCAAACGCCCAAATCTTCCCAGGGGGTTTTCTGCTAGTTTTCAGGGACCCCTCTGTAAAGAAAGTTTTAACCAAATCAGTGAACTTGTAAAATTTGTATAAAATCGTAGAAAATTCAGAAAAATGCAAACTCAACTGTTCTGGAATCCTTAGAAGAAACTCTACAACCTTTGTTACATAAAGTTTCTCAGGTTCTCAATATATTTTGCTCTAGATTAAATGGAAGGTTTAATGGACTTCTTTTGTACCCACTGTTGTAGATCAATGCTGACCCTAAATTTTGGGCAGTCAGTTAGTTGCTTGATGTTTAGGACTGTGTAAAAGGATCAGGACCAAAAGCCATCTCTAGATACACCTTTTGTCCAACCTTGTTTTATGCCATAAAGTGATAGAACTAATTTTTCCTACTGTTCTGTGACGTTTAATGTCATGAAACTTTTTCTGTGTTGTTTTAGTAATACCTAGAGGCCACAGAAAAATTTAGAAAATTTTTTACTATATGTAACCTGTTCATATGAATTTGTGGTAGGAAAATTCACTAATTCAAAATAATTAGTAAAGCGCTTAGAAAATGTTCATCTTTTTACTATGAAACACATTAGAGTAGCGCAAGCTGTACAAAAAGTTTCATACATAGAAACCCTGTATAACATTCTGTAGAAACTAATCTTTAATAACATGAGTGTAGCTTGTCCCATTTATTATGCTCTAAATCATGTACAATAAAATCTGAAAAATTTACAGTAGCACAAATATGGTTATAGCAACACCCTGTAAAATGTTTAGCATCAATACTTGCATGGTTTGTTCTGTATAAAAATAACTAGATTCTAGTAGTGGCTGTGTATTACATTTTTCATATTTAACATGCTACACAAAAATGTCTGAAATTTTTACAGTGACCTTATCTCTGCATAATGTACTTTGAATAAAAATTTTATTACCAGAAGCTAACTAGATTAGTATTTGTGTTCAACTCATGTTGGTGTTTAAATATAACAGAACCCCTTCTTCTTTAATGAAGTTAAATAGATTAAGATAAACTCTATTAACAATTGCCCAGGAAATGTTAAAGTAAATAACTTCACAGCAAAATTTATGTCTTATGAACTGCAACTTTATCGTGAAGGAAATAATGTCAGTTAACTATCACCACAACTTACGCTCATGCATTCATGTAGAAACGACTACTCTCGCCGACGGAACGTACAAGCTGGTACCCGCGTCCGAGAGTGAGCAGCGTGAAGCTCAAGTAAATCTAACTGAAGCTCTTGAAGACCCGAGTAAGAAGAGGAACAATGATGATGAATGAACCTGTTGGATGAAAATTAATGTTTCACCATGAATGCTATTGGATAGCTGCTTATCTAGAATGGTTAATGAAACTAGAATCTTGAGCTAAAAGTCGAAAGTAAGGACCCACTTATAGATGCTTTTCGGCAAAACAAACCCCTGAGCCAAAAAGCCTTGCATGTCTAGAGTCGGTGGAGTAGATTCCACTACACGGGTAAGTCTTGCTGAGTATTAGTATACTCAGCCTTGCTTGTGGCTCGTTTTCAGGTGAGACCTTCGAAGATATGATTGCTAGCTTGACTTGGCCCTGCACTCTTCCCCCTGGTTGGTCGGTGGAATGGGATACGCCCCCGTCCAACGGAGATAATGCCGAGTGATGTCTCGTACGGGCTTCATCGAGACATCCTTATCGTCGAAGTAGCTTTCGTTGTTTTGTTTTCCGCTGCAACTTAAACTCTGAAGGACTTATTAAGTTATGATCACTGAAGTATTTGGTTTCTAAACTCAAACTTGGTCTGTAATATTTACTTATGCTAATTTTGTAATTTTTGCTGGAATGTGGTATTCTCTGGGCTCACCTTCGCATGAGCATTTGTATGTATGGCATTCGATCCGCTCTACCGTGGTTGTATCGGGAGGTTATACCCGACAGACCAGTGGATTACTCCGTTTGAAGTGTAAGGTTAACCGAGATTGCCTTAATGGTGATGGTTAATACACTTGAGCCGGATTAATTCAGGTGGTTCTGCCACATCAGTGTCCCAAGTCCTGCCAGATATACAATTGACGTGCTCGCAGCTCCACTGTTGCGTGTCGGCCGCTGCAACGCTGTAGACAGAATCGGCAGCGACTATTTCTGTGCTGTCGCCGACCCATTGCACAAGGCATTGATGCATTGTAGATGGGACACAGCAGTTTGCGTGTATCCAGTCGCGACCAAGCAGCATATTGTAGGACCCCTTGCCATTAATAACGAAAAAAGTAGTAGGGAGGGTCTTACTGCCGATGGTGAGGTCGACGCAGAGCGCTCCACGGGCGGGTGACACGTTGCCTTCAAAATCCTTCAGCATCATGTCCGTCTTGGTGAGATCTTCATCGCCCTTGCCTAGCTTGCGGAACATAGCATACGGCATGATGTTAACTGCAGCGCCTCCATCTACTAGTAATCTGGTGACGGGTCTTCCGTTGACATAGCCTTTGAGAAACAGCGCTTTAAGATGCTGTCATTTTTCCTCTTCTGGTTTCTCAAACGTAGCCGTCATCGGCTCCAACACTAGTTGTGCCATTTGTTCCTCCTCCGTTCTTGTCGCTTTATCTCGATCGTTGGGCGCCATGAACTCCATCGGCAGTATGAACACCATATCGATTTCGGTTGCCGATTCTTGATTACTTGTTTCTTGATCATTTTTCTTTGGGCGCCACACTCGAGACTTAACATTTCTTTTCTCTGGCACCTGCCTCTGTTCTTCTTCTCGATGCTCCCACTGGTGTAGGCGTTGGATGCTTCGCTTCTGGGATCTGGATAGGCCATCGGGACACCACCTGGGATTTGCTGGTTTGGCCGATGATCTGGCATGTTCCCAATCTGGTTCCCTCCCTAGGGTATCTTCGTCTGATACCTTGTCATCGGCCATCTCTTCCAGCCGATCGTGCACGCTGATCCTGCCCCCCAGTCCATCCCGCTGGCCGATCTTGCTTTTTGACCGGTGGTACTGGTCAACTCTGCCCCCCAGCCGATCATGCACCGAAACGCGCTGTTCCTCTCGTCCGCGCCGATTTTTGCTGATCGGCTCTGATCCTCTGTCCCTAGAGTGTGGCTTCGGGCGATCGTTGCAGCTCAATCCGTTACACTCCGGACAGTTATCGGCAGACGGTAATCTGATGTCGTTCTCCCAGCAGTGGATGAAGAACGGGCATTGCCAGTGATCTTCATGCCGGCGTATCATCTCTTCTTGGTATCTTGCTTGATCTTGCTGCTGCCGATACTTACTGAGTAAGAATTGGGAGGTGACGGGCTTGCGTGGTCGTTTTGGCCCCCGCCTGTTCCTTTTGATTTCTTCCGTCATGATCTGCCTCCTGGGATCGACGGCGCCGCCTCTTCTCGCCGATTCTGACGTCAGTACCTTGGTTTGACTTGAATTTCCTTCAGCATTAACCATGTTGGCCGGGAAGGGATGCTGATCTATCTTCATCGGTTTTGCCGATTTAGCTGGAGTCTCAATTTTGAGCCGCCCCTGTGTGTGTGAGAGAGTGTGTGTGTGTGTGTGAGAGTGTGTGTGTGTGTGAGTGTGAGTGAGTGAGTGTGTGTGTGTGTACATGTGTGTGTGAGAGAGAGAGGGTGTCTCAGAGTGTGTGTATGTGTGTATGTGTGCGCGCAATGTAATTTCATAATTAAAGGACGCAGAGAATTTTCACAAACAATATTATATATACATCATTCAAATTACACATCCTTATAGTACGAACATATACATGAAATTTCATAATTAAATAAAACAATGTATAATTTAACCTAAAACAACTAAGCAAGGTACGTAAAATAAAATACATATATGAATAAGTAAATTAAATCTATAGAGCATTTAAATGTAATCAACTAATTTCAAAGCTAATTGCTAATCAAACCCTAACTAAATCCTAAGTAAAACAAATAATACTAGAAAAAATTAAAATAATTTAACAATTCACTAAATTACAATTAATAAATCACTAACTAAACTAAACAAATTTTATTAACTAAACCAAATTGACAACCAAGACTAAAAAAATTAAATAAACTAAATTATAACTAACAACCTAAACCTAGATATAATTAAACTATAACTACAATAAAAAAAATTAAAAATGGTTGCTCCCGGCCGGCCCACGCCGCGCAGTACCTACTTTTGCTTGCGCGCGCGGCGCCGGTCGGGGGACCGGGCCACCGGTAGTGCTGGCCGGGGAGGCGGGTGCCGACGACGAAGGCGAGGCGGCGAAGGCCGCAGTGGAGGACGAGGCCGGTCGGCGTGCGGCGAGGAGGCGCGGCTCGGCGGAGAGGCGGCAGGCGGCATCGAGGGCTGTGGCGGCGTCGGTGGAGGACGAGGCCGACTGGCGCACGGCCAGGAGGAGCGGCTCGGCAAAGGGGCAGCGCACGGCGTTGAGGAGGTGCGGCTCGAAAGAGGGGTGGTGCGTGGCGTCGAGGAGGCGTGGCTCGGCAGAGGGGCGGCGCGCGGCATCGAGGGCCACAGCAGCGGCGGAGGAGGTCTGGGTGCGCGGGCTGCGGCGTGGTGTGGCGGCGGAGGATAATCAAGGATAGGCCGGGTGTCGATTGTGGCTAGGAGTGAAAGGCGGAAGAGAAGGGAGGAAGAGGGTCGGGGATATATACCCCGAACCTAAGGTACCGGTTCGTATTTTCACCCGGTACCTAAGGTTGTGTTTAGTTGGTCTGCGGTTTTTCGAAAAGCTACTGTGGGCTGTGACTTTTGGAAAAGCTGTTGTGGGCTGTGGGCTGTGACTTTTGGAAAAGCCCGTTTGGTTGAGCAGCTGTGGCTTTGGATAAAGTTTCTTTCACTTACGAGCGGACCCCATACGTCATAGAGACAAATTACTTCTTCTTCATCTCTCTCACCTCATCTTCTTCCTCCTCTCCCTCACCTTCTTCCTCTCTCTCCGAGGCTGGCAGAGGCAGGCTATCGAGGCTAGCCGCGCCGCTCAGGCCGCACCCGCGTCGGGGCTGGCTGAGCCGCTGGGGCCGCGCCCGGGAAGGCCACGCCTCCTAGGCTGGCCGAGCCGCCCCGCACGACCGGGGGGGGGGGGGGGAGGGGGGAGCTCGTCAGCGTGTGGCTCGCTAGGCCGGCATCGGGCGTCGAGCGGTGCGCTCAGGGCCGAACGACTGGAGGGGCGCGGCACGGCCAGCCGGAGGGGTGGTGCGGGGCCGGTCTGGCAGCGAATAACCGGCTGGAAGCGGTGCAGCTGGGCGCAGGGGCCTATGGCGGCCGGAACGGCGCGGCGCAAGGGCCCGAGGCCCACGGCGGCGGAGCAACAAGACGATGCCCCCGCGTCGGCCGGAGCAGCGATGCGCAGGGGCCACCTGCGGTGGAGGAAGCGAGTGGGAGAGAGAGAGGGAGAAAAAATCATATATGGGCGCAAAAATTCACCAAAAAATTTGTAAGTGTGTGTGTGTGTGTGAGTGAGTGAGTGAGTGAGTGTGTGTGTGTATCGGGTGGGTGGGTGGGTGTGAGTGGGAGTGAGAGTGTGAGTGAGTGTGTGTGTGTGCGTATAACTAACAATTATTATATCAATAATAAACTACATAACAATTAGTTGCTAGCATAAGGAAAATTATTATAAACTAAACAACACTTAATTGCTAGCTCAAGGAAATAAGTAATTGCTAGCTCAAAGGCTAAATTAATTGCTAATGTATAACAATAAACTATGTCACTTGCTAACTACATCTATAAAACAATTAACACATGTATAACAATTATAAACATAATCACCTCCAAACTATAACTATAAAAATTAATTAACAAATTTATAACATTTATAAACTAGATCAGTTGCTAAGTAAATTAAAAAAATATTTGCTTAGCCATGAAGAAATTTGCAAACCTTTTTGACAAAAAATTGCAAAAATTCCCCTCCCTTCCCCTCGCTCGGCAGCCATGAACAATGCTGAGTTCATGGCAGCTGGGGGTGGGGGAGGGGCCTGGTATTTATAGGCGTCGACATTAGTACCGGGTCATTCCATGACCCGGTGCTAAAGGTCAATCATTAGCGCCAGGTCATGCCACGATCCGATACTAAGGCCCGGTGAGGTTGTAGCACGGGGTCGTGGCATGACCCAGTGCTCATGGAGTAGCCATGAGCACCGGTTTGTGCCATGGCCCGGTGCTTTTGGAGCCGGGGAATTAGTGGCACCAGGTGGTGCCAACACCGGTGCCTAAGATGCAGCATAGGTACCGGCTTGTGCCTCCACCCGGTGCCTAAAGGCCTCCGCGGGAACCTTAGGGCACAACCCGGTACCTATGGTTCTCATCAGTACCAGCTGCAACAGTAGAGGCCGGGATCTTTAGCCCGTTTTCTAGGTAAGTAAGCGGCCGTAGTGGCCATTGGAATCGGCGGTGAAAGTTCGTATCACCGCCGGTTTGAGATACGAATCATCAGTGAAAGTTCAAATAATGAACAGAATCAATTCGTAATAGGAACCATCGGTAATAAGTAAACAGTAAAACTTCCCAAACCTTTCTAAGTTGAAAACCTAACCATTCACACGAAAAAATTTATAACCTTTTCATACAAAATCGGATACAGATAAAATTTATATCAAAATTATATAACTCGACAAGATCTAAAACTTTGTAGTTGAATATTTTTATTTGAAAAATAATTATATACACAAATATCTAACATAAATTATTAGACCAATCAAACGACCTTAGATGGCAAAAAGATCAAAGCCAAATTTGTAGGGCTTAACTAGATCCAAAACTTTGCAGTTCATAATATTTTTATTTGAGATTGTCTTAGCATCAAAAAATTTAATATAAAATTTAAAAAGGTTAGTATAAATGAATAATATTGGATCACTTATCACACTATGCAGTGTGGTGGTAAGGATGGGTCGCACGATGCATTGAATCACTAGTGAATACACATTTCGCATGTTAAGTGTAAAAATCGTGGACTTTGGATGTTGAGATGGTTGATCTTGCGGTGGTTGCTTCGGTACTAAAATTTTTTTTGCTATCATTACAATTTTTTTTGGAGTTTTTAAAAACTTCACCTACAGTTCGTGTCAGACCCGGGGCTACGGGACTGCACACGTGGCATAGAACATTCTAGAGTAAGGGGTGGGGCATGTCCCATACCTTATCCATACTGTAAAAGTACTCGGATATGAGTACAACTAGTCGGTATAGAAGAAAACTACCCGAAAAGTACTCGGGTAGGACTCCTAAGCTTGGATGGGACTAGGACTTCCATGTAACCCTGTCCCCCCAGGGTATATAAGGGCGGGCAGGGACCCCTCCAAAGCATATCGCATAACCTCAAGGCAATACAAGCCATAAAGGACGTAGGGTATTACACATACTGCGACCCGAACCTGTCTAAACCCTTGTGTTCCTTGCACCATCGAGTTTCTGATCTCGGCGACACCCTAACCACAAGTAAATTACCTTCGGGTATCCCTGAGTAGGCTTGCAGGTAAAACACCGATAGTTCGCGGCTCAAACTGGCGATGACCCCCGATCATCACTGTTGGATCATGGCTCAAACCGGCGGTGATGATCATACCCCATCACTGCTAACTATAATCCAACCACCCCAAACGCCAACGAGAGATGCCAGCGCATTCAACGCGACCTTGACGCGGAGTTCGCAGTGGCGCAGGACGTGGGTTTCAATACTCCTATCGCTAACATCACTGGTATAACTGCGGTGCTCGCCGGCAACCCCGATTCAGCAGTCCAAACTGCCGTTTGCATGGCACAGCGGGCATTGCTCCAAATCAATCAGCAAGACCCGCTGCCCTTGGTTTCACGTGGAAGAAACGAGGGACCTGGCGACAGTCGAGCTAGCAAAACACCTGGAGTCCATCCCAGGCGGCAAGCACCTCCCTCCCGCAACCAGGAAGGAAGTCACTAGGTGGGCCCACAAGGAAGCCACCCCGTGACCTAGGCGCCCGAAGCACAACAAGAACCGTCCATCGGCAACTACCGCCGAGAAGATGTCGAGAAGCTGCCGACGGGCGACCTCCGCGACAAGATCAACATCGGGCGTGATGCCCGCTCCATCATCAAAAACCGGAGGAGAGAACACACCGGGTTGAGGGGAACACCGCACGGGATGACAACGATTGAATCCCTGCGTTCTCCTCCTGCTTCGACAACTACATGTACCCAGAGGGCTTCAAACCACTCGGCATCACCAAATACGATGGTAAGCAGTCCCCTCAGCAATGGGTCCGATGCTACTCCACCGCCATTGAAGTCGCAGGCGGCACCAACACCATAAAGGTCGTCTACTTCCCGATGGACCTGGCAACCGCCCCACTCACATGGCTGGAGAGCCTCGCGAAGAACTCCATCGACTCCTGGGAGCACCTAAGGAACGTCTTCATCGAGAACTTCTAGGGAGCGATCGCCAGGGTAGGTACTCACCATGACCTGTCTCAGTGCAAGTAGGAAAGAAACGAGCTCCTACGCTTGTATTCTCGCCGCTTCTTCGACACCCGAGCCACGATCTCCAACATCTCGGAGAGCGATGTCATCGACTGCTTCCACAACGGCCTCACCGACGAGGCTCTCTCCTGTGATTTCGGCCGCAACCATCCCAAGACTATTGCTGCCCTCCGCGACATGATGCAGACCTGGGCAGACCAAGAGGAGCAGGAACGCGATCGGTTCTCGAAGCGCAGGAATGACTACAACAACAACAAGCGGGGCAACGATCACCGCAGCGACCGTAGCCAGCGAGACTCCTCGGGATCCTCCCGAAAGCGCAAGCCAGACGATCTTGTCGGGGCTATTGATCACGCTCCGCGCGGCAAGAAGGTGGCCAATTTGCAAGAGCAGTTCGAGAAGCTCTTGCAGAAGCAATGCCTGTGGCACCCACACTCCAAGCACTCAGCTTTCGAGTGCTACCAGCTCTGGAGGTCCCTCAACTCTCCTTTCTTGGAGAAGGGCGACAAGAAGAAGAAGGACAAGGATGATGAAGATCTGGAGAACAAGACAAATGCCACTGAATTCCCGGATGTGTCCAAGGTCGTCAACGTCATCTTTGGCGGGGAATCGGGATTTGCCTCCAAGAGGACTCAGAAGCTCCACCGTTGTTAGATCATGTCCGTAGAGCCGGCGGTACCACGACCCCTTCAGTGGTCGGAGGTCCCCATCTTTTCTCCAGGGCTGATCAGTGGACAAGCTTTTCTAAGCCAGGAAAACTCCCACTCGTACTGGACCTGGTGATCACGGACGTCAGGCTTACTAAAGTACTCATTGATGGCAAGTACTTTGAGGAAGATGGGTGCGAACTTCATCGACATGCTCACCCCCAGCAAGGTTCCCTTCTATGGCATAGTGCCAGGGAACGCAGCTATGCCCCTTGGCACGGTAACCTTCCCTGTCACCTTCGGGACGAGGGATAATTACCGTACCGAGTACATCAAGTTCGAAGTGGTTGACTTCGAATCATCATACCACGCCATACTGGGAAGACCGGCACTGGCCAAATTCATGGTCGTGCAGCACTATGTCTACTTATTCCTGAAGATGCCAGGAAGCAGTGGGGTTCTCACCTTCCGCGGCGACCTGGAGAAGTCATACGACTGCGTCCAGAAAGCTATCGAGTATGCCTCCACTATGCGTGTACCAGATACTTCAAGAGAAGTACTCGCGGTTGCGCAACAGCTATCCCAGACAGAGCTGGAAATCCCAACAAAGAAGGCGAACCAGACCAAGCTGTAGCCTACTGGAGAACTCGCACTGAAGACCGTCCAGCCGCAGGAGGGAGATTCGTCCAAGATAGCCCTAATCGGGTCACAGCTCGACCCCAAATAGGAAAGCGCGCTCATCAGTTTTCTAAGGGCCAACCGAGACATATTTGCGTGGAAACAAGCGGATATGCCAGGGGTGCCCAAGGAACTGATCGAGCATAGTCCAAAAGTAGATCCTGATGCTACCCCTAAAAAGCAGCGACTCCGTAGGTTCGCTCAAGATAAGAGGGAAGCAATCAAAAAGGAGAGGGCTAAACTACTCACGGTTGGATTCATCAAAGAGGTGGGTAGCTAACCCTATCCTTATAAAGAAAAAGAATAATAATGAATGGAGAATGTGTTTTGATTATACCGATCTCATCAAGCACTGCCCAAAGGATCACATTGGGCTACCACGTATTGATCAAGTAATCGACTCCACCGCCGGCTGTGTACTCGTGTGCTTCCTTGACTGCTACTCGGGCTACCATCAGATTGCCCTCAAGGAAGAAGATCAAATCAAGACCGCTTTCATCACACCCTTTGGGACTTATGCATACAAGACTATGTCCTTTGGGTTGAAGAACGCGGGGGCAACGTACCAGCAGGCAATTCAAATGTGCTTCGCCGACCAACTACATTGCAACGTGGAGGCCTTCGTGGATGGCGTGGTCATCAAGACCAGAAATTCAGAGTGCCTAATTGCGGACCTGGAAGAAACCTTCAACAGCCTGCACAAGTTCCAATGGAAGCTTAACCCGACCAACTGCATCTTTGCCGTACCGTCAGGGAAACTACTCGGGTTCATCATCAGTCACAGAGGGATTGAAGCCAACCCAGAGAACATAACCTCCATAACTGACATGAAGGCTCCAGCAACGAACGTTCATAAGCTAACAGGGTGCATGGTGGCTCTGAACAGTTTCATCTCACGACTTGGAGAATGAGGTCTTCCCTTCTTCAAGCTCCTGAAGCAGAAGGACAAGTTCCACTAGACGGAGGAAGTTGAGCAGGTACTGCAGGACTTCAAGCTACACCTACAGTCGCATCCAATACTCATAGCACCACGCCCGGGCGAGAACTTGCTGATGTACATTGCTGCAACTACTCACGTGATCAGCACAACAATTGGGGTTGCACGCAACAAGGAGTGCCATGCATTTGGTGTGCAGAGGCCGGTCTACTTCATCAGCAAAGTATGCTCTGAGTCGAAGGTTCGCTATCCTTCAATTCAGAAACTACTCTACGCAATACTTGTTACATCCAGAAAGCTCTGCCACTACTTCGATGAGTACAAGATCGCAGTTGTTACTGATTTCCCGTTGGCGGATATTCTACACAACCGGGATGCCACTGGTTCTATCTCCAAGTGGGCAGCAGAACTGGGAGCTCTCCCTATCGACTTCAAGCCAAAGACAGCTATCAAATCCCAAGCATTGGTTCATTTAATGGCTGAGTGGCAAGAAAATCAAGTGTCAGCTCCGGCCAGCCAGCCAGAACATTGGACGATGTACTTCAACGGATCGCTCAAGCTCGAAGGCGGCAGGGCAGGAGTAAATTTCATCTCTCCAAAAGGCGAACAACTCAAGTATGTCTTGCAAATCCTTTGGACGGTGTCAAACAACGAGGCCGAGTACGAAGCACTAATGCACGGGCTCCGCTTGGCAATTTCCCTGGGCATCAAACGACTACTTGGTATGGTGATTCTCTGCTAGTCGTGCAACAAGTCAACAAAGAGTGGGATTGCAACAATGAGGCCATGTATGCATATGTGATGGAAGTACGCAAGCTGGAGAACAAGTTTGCAGGCCTGGAGATTCATCATGTCATCCGGGACAACAATGTTGGAGCAGACGTACTCTCCAAGCTTGGATCTACTCGAGCCCAAGTTCCAGTGGGAGTCTTTGTCCAAGAACTCAAAGAACCATCGATCAAGACCACGCCTCAGGTCACCACCGGCTCGGGACCGTTAGATCCCAGTTGGGAGGTCATGACGGTGGAACTCGATTTGCGGGAGACTTACATCAACTTCATCAAGGAAAAGAAAATACCCCATAGGGTGTCAGAAAAGAGCGTAGAAGCAATCCGCATCATGAGGCGCAGCCAAGGGCTTGTTCTTGTCGCTGATAAGCTCTACAAACACGGAGCAAGCTCTGGAGTACTCATGAAATGTGTTCCGAGTGCTTGGGGCCGCATCATTCTACTCGAGATCCACGAAGGAACCTGTGGAAATCATGCAGCATCCAAGACACTTGTCGTGAAGGCCTACAGGGCGGGTTTCTGGTGGCCAACAACAGTTTCCGATGCCGAAGAACTCGTATGCATGTGTCAGAACTGTCAATTATTCGGCAAGCAGTCTCGTGTCCCGGCTCACAACCTCATCACTATACCGCCCTCCTGGCCCTTCGCATGCTGGAGTCTCGACATGATCGGGCCTCTAACAACGGTGCCAAGAAGTTTTACACATGTGTTGGTGGCCATTGACAAGTTTACAAAGTGGATCGAGAGCACAAGCCGATTACCAAGCTCACTCCTCACAGGGCAGTCGACTTCATCTCGGATATTCTTCACCGCTTTGGCTTCCCCAACACCATCATCACAGACTTGGGCTCAAACTTCAAGGCAAATCAGTTCTGGGAATTCTATGACAATGCATCAATAGAAATCAAGTACGTGTCAGTAGCACACCCAAGGGCCAACAGACAAGTTGAGAGGGCAAACGGCTTGATTCTGGATGGCCTGAAGAAGAGACTCTACGACGAGAACAACAAAAAGGGTGGCAAGTGGATATACAAATTGCCTCATGTCGTCTGGGGGCTTTGAACTCAACCATCAAAAGCCATAGGGCAAACTCCCTTCTTCCTCATCTACGGGTTAGAGGCCATACTCCTAGCAGATATCATGTGGCGATCTCCTAGAGTTGAGATGTACAACGAAGGGGAGGCGAACGAAGCTAGGCAACTGGAATTGGACTCAGTTGACGAGGCTAGATGCGGCGCCCTTGTTCAGTCAGCCCGGTATTTGCAAGGAATTCAATGCTATCATGATCGCAATGTGCGAGAGCGGTCCTTCAGCATTGGTGACCTAGTCCTCCGTCGCATACAAGACGAAACCGGACTCCACAAACTCAATTCGCGATGGGAAGGTCCCTTCATCGTGTCTGAAGTCACAAGACCAGGGTCATATCGCCTACAGTATCCTGATGGCCAGGAAGTTCCTAACTCCTAGAATATAGAGCATCTCCGGAAATTCTACGCTTAGTACAATTTGTGCACATTTCTCCAGCTGCATGTCAGCGTTATTATTAATAAAGAAGTTGATTTTGTCCCAAATCGACTACTTTACTATTGTTTTAACTCGGGGGCTTTGCCACGAGTTCTTACATTCTTTCACCTACATTTAAACTCGGGGCTTCTCCATGAGTTCTTACGTTCTTTCAACTACTTTTACTCGGGGGCTTCGCCACGAGTACTTATACTTAGCTCGTTTACACTCGGGAGCATTGCCACGAGTTCTTACGACTAGTATAGCCCATGAGGCTAAGCGCTCAAGTACTTCTTGTACTCCTATCTTCCTGGTTACTGCTATGACTACTCGATAGAGAGCGTTAAGGCAAGAATCAAAGGGGTCACCAAGCCCATTGTGTGGTTAAGTTATTCTCTACCATAATCAGGATTTCTGACAACTAGACCGTCAGGCTACTAAGCCTAAAGGCTAGCCTACCATACCGTTTGATCGGGTAAATCCAGGTTAAGTCCTTTTGCTCCTCGAGCACTTGGAGTAGTTTAACCCACACGTATCCGGTTATTCTAAGTCCTACGATCACACTCAGCATACATCACACAGACGATAAATGCTGAAAATGATCAACAGGCAAATTTATGTACATATCAATAAAAAACACAAGTGTTTCTCATGGCACATTGTTTTTCCTACACCTAACCCTCTTGCTCCAGGCTTTCAGCTATCTTGACGGTAATGGGCTCAACTTCCTCATGATACTTCGTGAATTGCTCAACAGAGCAGTCAGCGACCATGCCCTTTCCGAGTGGTTCCAGCTGCGCCTTTGGCAAGAATGACTTCACCAGAGCGAGAGCCTGAGCGATGTAGGTCCTGGTGGCCTCCGAGATATAACTGGTGACCTTCTGGGGAGTCGTGCGAAGCTTCTCCAACAGTGTCCGCTCATCAACTTCACCATCGCTCGGGAGCTCCACCATCTCAACAACAATTTGAGCAGCAGCCTTGAATTCTTCGAATTCCTTTTGCATGCTCTCCTTGTCCTCCAACATGGACTTAATCTGCTGCATGGCGTCAGGGAATTGAACATCAGTATCCTGGAGGATCTTCTGGAGGTGCTCGACATCATCTGCGCCACGGTAAACAAGGTTCTTCAGATCAATAATCATATTCTCTTTCTTTTTCAAAGTGGATTTGAGTTCTGTGAGCACAAGACAAGGAGAAGTACTCGAGAAGTTTTAGAAAAACTACTCGAACTACCGCCAATCAAGGAAAACAAGACAAAGCGACAGTTACCTTGGTGCTCCTTGGAAATCTTCTTGTTCTTCTCAAGCAGCTCGGCTTTTTCCTTCTCGAGATTCTGGATATCATTTTTGAGGAGCTAGGTTTCTCGACTACGATCCTTCTTCAACTGCTTGAGCTCATTGCATAGATCAATTCTTTTTCGGATTTCATCATTGATGTGCTCATCTTTCTCTTGCAATTTGCGATGGTCATCCTCAATGAACTTGAGCTTTTCGGATTTCTCCTGGGACCGGTCCATCAGAGTCTGCAAGACAAACATATGGCACTCAGTACTGATCATGCAGAAACAGAGCTGGTCAAGAAGTACTCGAGGATGATGACTACTTACAATGGTGAATTCGTACAAGTCTTTAAAAATGCCCTGGAGGTGTTTCCGCTTCTCCTTGGTCAGCATGGGATCGTTGATCAGATCTACCTTGATGGCATGCTGCCAACCATTAGGGCGTCACGATCAAATCTTCCTTCTCTGCCGCGGCCGCGCCAGGGTCTGATGTGCCCGCAGCGCCGGCATCCTTTGTGCCAGGGCGAGATGTGCCTGAGGCATCGGCACCTTCGGCGCCAGGGCTTGACATGCCTATGGCGCCAGCATCTTCCGCGCTCGAATCCCTTGGCGGCTCACCTGCCACTTCACCCGCAGTAACTAGTACAACTTCTGGCAGATAAGTACTTGGTGGTGGAGGAGGCATGCTAGGCTCACCCGTGGGGATTTCGGGTGAAGGCGTCTCCACTTCTACTCGCTCCGGCTCGAGTCCCTCCGGAACAGTTTCTTTCTCCTCCTCGACATTGGTG
Source organism: Panicum miliaceum (assembly GCA_032594955.1). NCBI lineage: Eukaryota > Viridiplantae > Streptophyta > Magnoliopsida > Poales > Poaceae > Panicum > Panicum miliaceum. The sequence goes on along the minus strand of CM064056.1, from coordinate 41,373,841 downwards.
GCTGGAGGAGGAGGAGGAGGAGCACCAGCGCTCAACGCTGCAACATCCGAGCTTTTTCCATGCTCGGGGGCTTGGATCGCCAAGGCTATGTCAGGCTCGTCCAAGCTTAGAGCAGAGAAAGGCCTGCATATCAAGTGACTACTTCAAAAATTGGATAATGGAAATCACAGAAAGGCCAAGTTAATCGAAACTTACTTGGATGACCTCTTGGTCACCACCTTCTTCAGCTGAATCAGCCGAGGCCCTCGAGTACTTGATTTCCCTGAGTCGCCAGCAAGTTCCTTTCATGGAGCCTACGAGGCGCTCGGCTCGATAGGGTTGCTTGGGCTCGGCGCAACATCTTCAGTTGAAGGGTCCACCACACCAGACTAAAGGCTAGGATCTGGTATGGCATCATCCCCGATGGAGCTGGTCTTTACCCCATCCTTGGAACGTTTGGGAGGGGGAGAGTCGAGAGGACCGAGGATAGAACAAGAAAACTTAGGAAAACTCCAAATATCGACAAAGAAAGTACTCGAGATTAGTACTCACCTTGGATTATCATCTGACAAGCCGGTGAGGGACTGCCTCCGCTTCCTTACGGCTCCCCGCGGCTTGGTCGGGTGGCTGGGCATCGCGCTGCTACTGGTCAGCTCCTTGCCCATTTTCTTCAACAGATCTGCTAGACGAAGATCGTTGTCAGATTCTGTCAATTTTTCATCAATTAATGGATCATGATCTAGTCGACTGATCTTGGGCCTTTGGAACGCACTTAGCTTGAGATGATCTAGTCGAGGAATATCAGGATTTGGAGCGGGACATCGGTATAGATCAATGTGTCCCTGCAAAATAGGAGACAAGGCAACAGTCAATGAAAGTTTGCATCAACAAGTACTCACAACTACTTGATAGGCATATTACTCATACCGGTTCGGGTGGATTCTCTGCGCTTAATTGCTTTGGGAGATATGGCATCGTGTTCACGTTGAGCAGTACTCGTTGAACATGGCCAAGAGCCGTCTACTGTGGAAGAATTTCGGTAGTAAAGCGAAAAGGATCATTATTGCCTAAGTACTCGAATCCAAGCCTACACCTCTTCTGCAACAGCTGGATACAACGCTTGAACATGGAGAGCAAAACGGATGCGCCAGTCACGCCAATTTCCTTATGAGCGGCGATCAACTCAAGCAGCTCATCGACCTGCAGCATTTTTCTTGACGACAACTTCTCGTTCCACTCGAGCCTCCACACTAGCTTCCCTAGAGTCCGCTCTGGCAGTGCAGGCTGGTGATTTCCAACATAAAACCACAATGCCCTCAAGCCCGAGTGGTATGTGGATAGTTTGTACTCGATGTACTCCTTCCCCTTCCCTTGCTTGAACTGGAGGCCGGCTCCACCAACCAAGTACTTCTTTTCCTCGGAGGGTTGTTGGCGCAGATGGAAGAAATAGCGAAACAGATCGAAATGTGGCTCGATGTTGTTGGCGCTAAAAATCGGCCGGGAATCGGCCAATGCTCTTCAGCGTCGGACACACGACCCGGGAGAATCTGCTTAACTCCTGTTCGGGTGATTGCCCTGGTGCGGTTCGCGCGGCGTGCCAGTCAATCTGACCTGTTGATTGAGAAGGAAATAAATGAGTTAAATTCCAGTGTTCCGATCGGCTAAAGTTCCGATCTGTCCCAAAAAGCGTATCAGCGAATTGGCCGATTTGCTATGACGATGACCGGCTATGGACCAGTCGATAATCACGTAACGATTGCCAAGAAACTACTAGAGTAACTTAAACAATTGTTCAAATGCAACACTCGAAATAGATCTAATCGGCTATATGATGGTAAACAAGGAGAAATAATGATGAAGCCGACAGTTCAATCTCAAGCTGGATAACTGGTGATAAAACTAGAACAATAGGTAAAACATATAATTCTAGTAAATATCGATAACTGGTGAATAAATCTAAATGAAACAACAACGATGCGCCCGAAGTTAAAGCTTAGATGTTATTCGGTAAACGGAACCTACCAATTGGCCGGAGATCGTGTCGATGCAGCCCTGCCAATCCGTACGAACTCGTGAAAGAAAAAGAAGTATTGGCGAAGTCGCCGACTTGAAAGTAAAGTACGATGAAAAAGTAGATTGTTTGTGTTTATTGATTGATGTCTCCTACAAAACCCTGACTGCTCCTATTTATACCCTAGGACTAAGACTCCTGATCTATTACGATCTGTTACAAACTTGATTTAAATAAAAACTACTATATCTATAATACTTTCCTAAAGGAAACGGGGTCCCGCAGAATCTTCTGCCGCCATCTCCTAGTCCAATCCAGACTATTTCCACTGCTCCTCGACCGAGTCGGTGTCATTCTTTGACCAACGTCAGGTCACCTTTGACTGGGATCCTTTGTTGGGAGTCCATTGGCTTCATCCCCTATCTGTTGGCGCAAGTGTGGCAGAACCACCTGAATTAATCCGGCTCAAGTGTATTAACCAGCACCATTAGGGCAATCTCGGTTAACCTTACACTTCAAACAGAGTAATCCATTGGTCTGTCGGGTAACCTCCCGATACAACCACGGTAAAGTGGATCGAATGCCATACATACAAATTCTCATGCGACGATGAGCCCAGAGAATACCACATTCCAGCAAATATTACAAAATTATCATAAGTGAAAATTACAGACCAAGGTTGAGTTTAGAACCAAGTACTTCAGTGATCATAACTAATAAGTTCTTCAGAGTTTAAGTTGCAGCGGAAAATAAAACAACGAAAGCTACTCGACGATACAGGATGTCTCGGTGAAGCCCGTACGAGACATCACTCGGCATTATCTCCATTTGTCGGGGGCGCATCCCATTCCACCGACCAACCAGGGGGAAGAGTGCAGGGCCAAGTCAAGCTAGCAATCATATCTTCGAAGGTCTCACCTGAAAACGAGCCACAAGCAAGGCTGAGTATACTAATACTCAGCAAGACTTACCCGTGTAGTGGAATCTACTCCACCGACTCTAGACATGCAAGGCTTTTTGGCTCAGGGGTTTGTTTTGCCGAAAAGCATCTACAAGTGGGTCCTTACTTTCAACTTTTAGCTCAAGATTCTAGTTTCATTAACCATTCTAGATAAGCAGCTATCCAATAGCATTCATGGTGAAGCATTAATTTTCATCCAACAAGTTTATTCACCATCATTGTTCCTCTTCTTACTCTGTGGGTAAAGGGGGTTAAGCACTCTCAATAGCCGTGAGAAACGGACGATTCGAATCGAATTTCTTAACCTTGCAAGGGAAACCTAAACACACGTCACGTGGTTACTCCCAGAGTCACACGTGCAACTTTTCCCCTTTCTTTCCGGGTCGTGGATCGGGGCTACCCTCCGAGAGTACAAGAGCCCCACGCCACGGTTCGGCACCGGGTCATGACCACTCTCTGCACTCGCCATATGCACATGGGACCGAACTTCAAAGGGTAGGATGCCGTCCCCTTGCCGAGCCAATCAGGTACTTAAGCTTACCGATTACCATATTCTCGGCATGTGGTTAGTACGTTCAAAGACTTAACCACCACTACCACACACTACGGCCTTAGCATTTTTCACTAGACAGACGGGCCTCAATCGTAAACATCGTACCATAGCCCGTCCGTTGTCCTTATGATTGCAGCGTGTAGTAAACATTCAACTCCTATATTCTCGCGAGTGACAGGAAATCACTCGGCTTTTACCGGAGTCCTATTAGCACAGCATTCTATCGAACCTTACATCTAGTTTGCAAGCACGGGTTCCTAACATCATGCAACTAAGTTTTCATTCAACTCCTATAAACTTAATGCACAAGAAAAAGAGTAGTGAGTTGCATAATTTAGGAAAGGAAATGGGTTATGCTCCTGGGCTTGCCTTCTTGTGCAAAGTTAGTCCGGGGATCGTCTGAACGTTGACCCGGGTCTTCAACTGCTTCAGTTAAATTCGCCTGGGCTTCTCGCTGCTCACTCTCGGACTCGGGCACCAGCTCGTAAGTTCCGTCGGCGAGAGTAGTCGTTTCTACATGAATGCACAAGTTTAAGTAGTGGTGATGGTAAACGACATGATTTCCTTCACGATAAAGTTGCAGTTTGTAAAACACAAGTTTGCTGTGAAGTGAGTTACTTTATCATTTGTGGGCAATCATTAATAGAGTAGAATAGTACAATGAGTAACTTCGTTAAGCAAGGTGGGGTGGGTGTTCATGGGAACTTATGTTCCTCATGGAAACATGATTTAAGTGTAACTACTACAGCGGGTAGTTTCTGGTCATGAAACCTTGGGTCTAGGCACATCAGGGAAAGATATGCTTACTGTAAAATTTTCAGACAATATCATGCAGCAGATTAATTATGAAAAATATATTACATGGTTGCTGCTAGATCCTTGTTCTTTTTGTACAGAACAAACGGTGCAACAACTGAGTCTAAGATTTCTACAGGGCTTTCATTTAATCAAGCAGGAGCTACTGTAATTTTTGTAGGATTTATTATGCAGATTTTAGAGCATAGTAAATATGACATTACACACCTAGGTTAATCAAGGATTTACTTTTTATAGGATCCTGCACAGGGTTTTTGTCCATGAAATTTTTTACACAGCATCCTCTACCACTGAGTATTTTCTAGTAAAAATATGAGAATTTTCCAAGCTAAGATACTATTTTCTTGATTTAATGTATGTTATAAGCACATAAATCAAATAATTAGGTTCCTGTGAGATAAAAAGTTTCTAAATTTTTCTTTGGCATCTAGGTACCATTACACCAGTACAGAAAAGGTTTCATTAGGTGAATCACAACCTAACTGTAGGGACAATTAATTCTATCCAAACATGGTATGAAACTAAGTTTAATAAACAGTGCAGATAGAGAGAGAATTTGGGCCTGATCTTTTTACACAGTCCTAAACATCAAGCAACTAAATCACTGCCCAAAATTTAGGGTCAGCATTGATCTACAACAGTGGGTACAAAAGAAGTCCATTAAAGCTTCCATTTAATGTAGAGCAAAATATGTTGAGAATCTGAGAAACTTTTCGTAACAAAAGTTGTAGAGTTTCTTCTAAGGATTCCAGAACAGATTAGTTTGCATTTTTCTGAATTTTCTACGATTTTACACGAATTTTACAATTTCACTGAATTTGAATCTAGATTTGAAACTTTCTTTTACAACTGGGTCCTTGAATCTTACGTGCAGACCCTGCTAAAGATTTCAATTACTGCAATTGGGTCCTCGGGCGGCTCGGGTACGGTGGCCGGCCAAAATTCCGGCGAGGGGCTCGCCGGCGGCGAGGGGTGAGGGTCGGGAAAGGATAAGGGGTGCAAGGGCTACCTCGTGGGGGTCTTGTTCGGGTGGGGGACGGCCGGGAGTAGCTCGTCGGCGTTGGAGCAGGGGCGGTGGCGGCGGCGGCACGCATCGACGGTGGTGCTCCGGCGGGCTTGGGGCGGCCTGGTCTGGACGGTGAGCTTCAGTGGCGCGTGGGAAGCTGCTCGGGTGCTTGGCTTGGGCGGAGGAGGCCGGAGTCGAGCTGTCCGCGGTGAGCAGGGGCGGCGGCGACAGCGCGGGCGGCGGCGCTCCAGTGGTCCTGGGCGGTGTTGGGCGGGTCGGCGAGCTTCGGTGGGATGATGTAGTGGTGGCTGACACTTCAATTTGGGCAGGGGGCGGGTGTGGATGGCTGTCCACGAGCGGGTGGAGCTCGGCGGCGGCAATGGCGGCGGCGAGCGTTCTCTGGCTGCTGGTGGCTCGCGCGGGCGGCCTGGGGCGGTTTTTATAGGGGCAGGAGGGAGGTAGGGGTGCCGGGCGACGTGCAGGGGTGGAGACACGGCAAGGGCGTGCCAGTGGCCACGGTGGGCGGCTTGGTTCGCCGGCGCGGCGTGCGGCGGGCGGGAGCGAGCGACTGGCGGCCGGGGATTTTGCGTGGGAGCGAGGAGATAGCTGTGGCAGAACCACCTGAATTAATCCGGCTCAAGTGTATTAACCATCACCATTAGGGCATCCTCTGTTAACCTTACACTTCAAACGGAGTAATCCACTGGTCTGTCGGGTATAACCTCCCGATACAACCACGGTGAACGGATCGAGCGCCGTACATACAAATGCTCATGCGACGATGAGCCCAGAGAATACCACATTCCAGCAATATTACGATATTAACATAAGTAAATATTACAGGCCAAGTTCTGAGCTTAGAAACTAAATACTCCAATTAACATAAATAAGTTCTTCAGAGTTAAGTTGCAGCGGAAAAATAAACAACGGAAACTACTCGACGATACAGGATGTCTCGATGAAGCCCGTACGAGACATCACTCGGCCTTATCTCCGTTGGACGGGGGCGCATCCCATTCCACCGACCAACCAGGGGGAAGAGTGCAGGGCCAAGCCAAGCTAGCAATCATATCTTCGAAGGGCTCACCTGAAAACGAGTCACAAGCAAGGCTGAGTATACTAATACTCAGCAAGACTTACCCGAGTAGTGGAATCTACTCCACCGACTCTAGACATGCCAGGCTTTTTGGCTCAGGGGTTTGTTTTGCCGAAAAGCAACTACAAGTGGGTCCTTACTTTCAACTTTTAGCTCAAGATTCTAGTTTCGTTAGCCAGTCTAGATAAGCAGCTATCTAAAGCATACATGGTGAAGCATTAAATTTTCCATCCAACCAGTTCATTCATCATCATTGTTCCTCTTCTTACTCTGTGGGTAAAAATGGTTAAGCAGTCTCAATAGCCGTGAGAAACGGACGATTCGAATCGAATTTCATAACCTTGCAAGGGAAACCTAAACACACGTCACGTGGTTACTCACAGAGTCACACGTGCAACTTTTCCCCTTTCTTTCCGGGTCGTGGATCGGGGCTACCCTCCGAGAGTACACGAGCCCCACGCCACGGTTCGGCGCCGGGTCGTGACCACTCGTGCACTCGCCATATAGTGGGACCGAAGTTCAAAGGGTAGGATGTCGTCCCCTTGCCGGGCCAATCAGGTACTTAAGCTTACCGATTCCCATAATCTCGGCATGTGTTTAGTACGTTCAAAGACTTAACCATCACTACCACACCCTGCGGCCTTAGCATTTTTCACTAGACAGACGGGCCTCAATCGTAACCATCGTTCCATGGCCCGTCCGTGTCCTTATGATTGCAGCGTGTAGTAGACATTCAACTCCTATTTTCTCGCGAGTGACAGGAAATCACTCGACTTTTACCGGAGTCCTATTAGCACAGCATTCTATCGAACCTTACGTCTAGTTTTCAAGCAAGGGTTCCTAACATCATGCAACTAAGTTTTCATTCAGCTCCTATAAACTTAATGCACAAGCAAAGAGTAATGAGTTGCATAATTAGGAAAGAAATAGGTTATGCTCCGGGGCTTGCCTTCTTGTGAATAGTTAGTCCGGGGATCGTCTGAACGTTGACCCGGGTCTCAACTGCTTCAGTTAGATTTTCCTGGGCTTCTTGCTGCTCACTCTCGGACTCGGGCACCAACTCGTACGTCCCGTCGGCGAGAGTAGTCGTTTCTACATGAATGCACAAGTTTGAGCAGTGGTGATGGTAAACGACATGATTTCCTTCATGATAAAGTTGCGGTTCATAAGACATAAGTTTTGCTGTGAAGTTATTTACTTTAACATTTCCTGGGCAATCGTTAATAGAGCTTATCTTAATCTATTTAACTTTATTAAAGAAGAAGGGGTTGTGTTATATTTAAACACCAAAATGAGTTGAACACAAATACTAATCTAGTTAGCTTCTGGTAATAAAATTTTTATTCAAAGTACATTATGCAGAGATAAGGTCACTGTAAAAATTTCAGACATTTTTGTGTAGCATGTTAAATATGAAAAATGTAATACACAGCCACTGCTAGAATCTAGTTATTTTTATACAGGACAAACCATGCAAGTATTGCTGCTAAAAATTTTACAGGGTGTTGCTATAACCATATTTGTGCTACTGTAAATTTTTCAGATTTTTTTTATACATGATTTAGAGCATAATAAATGGGACAAGCTACGCTCATGTTATTAAAGATTATTTTCTACAGGATGTTATACAGGGTTTGTATGTATGAAACATTTTGTACAGGTTGAGCTACTCTGTTGTGTTTCATAGTAAAAAGATGAACATTTTATAAGGTCTTTACTAATTATTTTGAATTAGTGAAGTTTTCCTACCACAAATTCATATGAACAGGTTACATATAGTAAAAATGTTTCTAAATTTTTCTGTGGCCTCTAGGTATTACTACAACAACACAGAAAAAGTTTCATGTCATTAATCATCACAGAACAGCAGGAAAAATTAGTTCTAACACTTTATGGCATATAACAAGGTTGGACAAAAGGTGTATCTAGAGATGGCTTTTGGTCCTGATCTTTTTACACAGCGCTAAACATTAAGCAAGTAACTCACTGCCCAAAAATTAGGGTCAGCAATGATCTACAACAGTGGGTACAAAAGAAGTCCATTAAACCTTCCATTTAATCTAGAGCAAAATATATTGAGAATCTGAGGAACTTTATGTAACAAAAGTTGTAGAGTTTCTTCTAAGGATTCCAGAACAGTTTAGTTTGCATTTTTTTGAATTTTCTACGATTTTATACGAATTTTACAAGTTCACTGATTTGGTTAAAACTTTCTTTACAGAGGGGTCCCTGAAAACTAGCAGAAAACCCCCTAGAAAGATTTGGGCGCTTGCAATGTGGTCCCTGGTCGCAATTTCACGGCGGGGTCATCCTGTCCGGCCAAATTCCGGCGAGCTCGGTCGCCGGCGGCGAGGGCAAGGTGGGGGAGAACGGAGAGGGAACCAGGGCGCACCTATTGGTGGTCTTGGAGTGGCTTGGGATGGCCGGTGGCGGGCTGGCCGCGGAGAGCAGGGGCGGCGGCGGAGGGGCGGCGCGGACGGCGGCGCTCCGGCGAGGAGGGCGGCGGGGCTCGGGTTGGGGAGCTTCAGCGCACTGAGGGGGACCCGTTTCAGCGCTTGTCTCGGGCGGAGGTGGGCCGGAGCAGAGGGTTCCACGGCGAGGTGGGGGCGCCGGCGGCAATGGAGCTCTCTGTTCTGCGGGGAAGAAGAAAGGAGGGGAGGGAGGGGCGCTGCGCCGGGCTTTATAGCCGGTGGAGCTCGTGGGGGTGGGCTTGGCACGGCCGGGGCGCGAGGTGGAGGGGGGGGGGCGGCGAGGCTGGGCGCCATCGGTGCGGCCGGCGGTGACCAGCGGCCAGAGGCGCGTCGTGCGCGTGGCGTGCGTGCGCTGGGCGCGCCTGGGGCGCGACGTCGCGTGTAGGCGACGCGGGCGGGCGGTTGGGGAGCTCGGGCGGCACGACGGGGGCACAGGGTGAAGGGGGCGGCGGCCAGAGGCGTGCGGCGTGCGGCACGCCATTGGGCGTCGGGGCGGTGGCGTCGTACTGGCCGTGCGGGCTGCCGTGTGAGGAAGAAGGAGAGCACGGCCACGGTTGGGCGAGCTGGGCGGCGAGCAGAGGCATTGGGCGCTGCCGGCGGTGGGTGGAGGTGCGCTATTGGGCAGGCGGCGGCGGCCAGCGACTGGAAGGCAGTGCGGTGGTGCAGGGCATGCCGTGCGGGAGGGAGAAGAAAGCGCGGCCGCGGTTGGCCGAGCGGGGGCGGGCAGCAGGCAGAGCGCCGGGGTTGGCTCGGCGCCTGGGGCCGCGCAGGCGTCGAGGGCCAGGTGGCCGGCGGCGGTCGGGCGAGCGTGCGGTGCAGCAGAGGAGGGAGGGGTGAGGGAGGGACCTAAGTGCAAGAATTTGAAAAACTTCAGGGGGCTGGGTGCAAACAGGGCGTTTTCTCCTCTTTCTGATTTAAATTTCAAAAACTTTTGAACACGAAAGTTGTTCAAAATAAAAAGTTCTACAACTTTGGTTTCAGGCAAAATCTCATTTGGCTTATGGTTTGAAAGTTAAAATTAAATGTTCAAAAGTAACCAATGTGCTCAAATTAAATTTGAATTCCAACTGAACTCGTTTTAATCCTTTCCACCCTTTTATCAGTTGGTTTAATCATGGAGTTAGGCTAATGACATTGATTTTGGAAGAGTAATTACCAGGGTTGTCACAGCCTTCCCCCCTTAACAAGAATCTCGCCCCGAGATTCGGTAATTCTTAGTGTGGGCGTGGGTGCACATACCAGTGGTTGAGACAAGAAACCCAGGGAAATGTTGGTTCAGGTAGCTCTCCGTTTCCCAGGTGGCTTCTTCTTCCGTGTGGTGATTCCATTGTATTTTATACATTCTAATTACTTTCCTCCTGGTCTCTCTTTCTTTTTGATCCAGAATCTTAACTGGGTGTTCGACATACGAGAGGTCGGATTCCAACGATATTTCTTGTTGTTCCACAATCTCGGTAGGGACTCGAACACACTTCTTGAGTTGAGATACATGGAAGACATCATGGGTGGCCGTGAGCTGAGGGGGCAGTCGTAATTTGTAGGCTACGGGTCCGCAGCTCTTAATGATTTCGTAGGGACCAATATAACGGGGAGCTAGTTTGCCTTTAATTCCGAATCTTCGCACTCCCTTGGTTGGCGAAACTCGAAGGTAGACATGATCGCCAACTTCGAACTTTAGGGGCTTTCTCCTTTTGTCAGAATAGCTCTTTTGTCGGGCTTGTGCGGCTTTAAGATTTGCTTGTATTACTTTTACTTTCTCCTCTGCCTCGATTACCAGGTCGGGTCCAATTAATTGACGTTCTCCGGTTCGTGACCAGCTCAAAGGAGTTCGACACCTTCGTCCGTACAGTGCCTCAAATGGTGCCATTTTCAAACTCGTTTGATAGCTGTTGTTGTACGAGAACTCTGCTAGGGGTAGGCATTTGTCCCAATTCTTGTCATAGTGGATGACGCAAGCTCTCCGCATGTCCTCAAGGATTTGGTTTACTCTTTCCGTTTGTCCATCAGTCTGAGGATGGTATGCTGAGCTGCGAATCCGTTTGGTACCAAGAGACGTTTGCAGTTGTTCCCAAAAGCGTGCTACAAACTGAGGACCACGATCGGATATAATTGTCTTAGGTACTCCACGTAGGCAAACAATACGATCGAGGTAAATCTCGGCATATTTCTTGGTAGAATAGGTGGTGTGTACCGGAAGAAAATGTGCCGTCTTTGTGAGTCTATCCACGACAACCCATATGGAATCATGTTTCTGGGAAGTGTTTGGTAGTCCAACGACGAAGTCCATACTTATGTCCTCCCATTTCCATGATGGTATAGGTAACGGTTGTAGTGTACCGGCTAGCTTCAAGTGGCTGGCTTTTACCCTCTGGCATGTGTCACATTCCGAGACATACGTAGCAATTTCTCTTTTCATTCTCATCCACCAGAAGTTTTGCCTTAGGTCTTGATACCTTTTGCTACTGCCGGGGTGGATAGAGAATTTGGAAAGGTGGGCCTCATCGAGAATTTGCTTGCGGAGTTCACGATTCTTCGGGACGACTACACGACTTTCGAACCATAGAACTCCCTTATGGTCCTGGCGGAAACACTTATACTTCTCCTCACCTAGAGAGAGTTTTTGTTTGACGATCTTGATTCCTTCATCATGTAGTTGTGCCATGACGATTTGGTCGTGAAGAGTGGGCTCAATTGAGATGTGATCTAGAGTGCCTTGGGAAACCATTTCCAAGTTAAGCTTCCTCATGTTTGCACACAATGTCTCATGGTAGGACTCCATGGATAAGCAATGGCAATGGGACTTGCGGCTTAGTGCATCCGCGACTACATTAGCCTTACCGGGGTGATAGTGCACTTCAAGGTCATAATCCTTGATTAGTTCTAGCCAGCTCCGTTGTCTCATATTCAGATCGGCTTGTGTGAAGATATACTTGAGACTCTTATGATCCGTGTAGATATTGCACTGTGTACCCATGAGATAGTGCCTCCATATCTTCAGAGCGTGAATGACGGCTGCGAGCTCAAGGTCATGCGTGGGATAATTCTGTTCGTGGGGCCGAAGGGCTCGTGAGGCATATGCAATCACTCGATTCTCTTGCATAAGCACACATCCTAGACCAGTACCTGATGCGTCACAATACACATCGAATGGCTTGGTATTATCGGGTTGAGCTAACACAGGTGCAGTAGTCAGATGCTCTCTGAGAGTGTGGAAGGCTCCCTCACACTTCTCATTCCATACAAACTTTACTTCCTTCTTCAATAGTTCCGTCATGGGCTTAGCAATTCGAGAGAAATCCGGGATGAAGCGACGGTAGTAACCGGCTAAGCCAAGAAAACTGCGAATCTGATGAACAGAGGTAGGGGGTTTCCAATCCATCACCTCTTGTACCTTGCTGGGGTCAACAGCTATGCCTTCGCTGGAGATCGTGTGACCTAAGAACTTTACAGTATCCAACCAGAATTCACACTTAGAAAACTTAGCATAGAGCTGATGGTCTCTGAGTCGTTGAAGAACAATGCGAAGGTGCTTGGCATGCTCTTCCTCATCCTTGGAATAGATAAGGATGTCGTCGATGAACACTACGACGAATTTGTCAAGCTCGGGCATGAATACCGAATTCATGAGATACATGAAGTAGGCAGGGGCATTGGTGAGTCCAAAGGACATGACCAAGAATTCATATAGTCCATATCGTGTGGAGAAGGCAGTCTTAGGAATATCGTATGGGCGAATCTTGATCTGATGATATCCCGAACGAAGATCAATCTTTGAGAAGACTCTGGCTCCAGCTAATTGATCGAAGAGTACATCGATGCGAGGAAGGGGGTATTTATTTTTAACAGTTACCGCATTGAGAGGTCGGTAGTCCACACATAATCTCAAACTGTCATCCTTCTTCTTTACGAATAGGGCTGGACCTCCCCAAGGTGACGCGCTAGGGCGAATGAAACCTTTGTCCGATAGTTCTTGGAGTTGAATTTTTCAGCTCGGCCAATTCTTTAGGGGGCATCCTATATGGTCTTTTGGATATAGGTGCAGCGCCTGGTTGTAGTTCAATGATGAACTCAATATCCCTATCCGGTGGCATTCCCGGTAAGTCATCCGGAAAAACGTCGGCATACTCGTTTACCACAGGAATATCATCTAGCTTAAGTCCTTCCATCTGGTAAGCACAGGAATTCATGCAATCTAGGAATGGTAGGCAAAGGGTAGTGGCTCCGTGACTAGGTGAATTTATCTCAACGGCTTGGGAAGAAAGGTCCAGTGTGACTCCATGCATAGTCATCCAGTTCATTCCCAAAATAATATCCATGCCGTCAAGAGGTAAAAGGACAAGGTCTGTGTCGATGGTTTTACTACCCAATTTGACTGGTACTTGTCTGACCATTTGGTTTGAAGCAATTTTACCACCCGGTGTGGATATCATATATGACCCTTTCGTGTGACAAACATCCAAGCCTACTTTTGCACCGAATTTTGCACTTATGAAACTATGCGATGCACCAGAATCAAATAATATAACTGCAGGCTTGTTATTAAAATAGAGGATGTGCGTGTTATTAAGGGTGCACCTTTAGGGAGCGCTTCAAGCTGATCAATCTGTCCTTTGCTCTTGTTCCTCTGTCTTTTACGCTTGTTCTGATGGGTTTGGCTAGAACCTTGGCCCTGCTTTGGCTTCCTAGGCTGAGGGCATTCTCGAGCGAAATGGCTAGCACTGCTACAATTGAAGCAACGGTTTTTGTCACTTGGACGACGGGGTTGTTTGTTATCTGAAGATATCGCTACTGGCATACCCAATGAACCTCCCTTGGGTGTGGTGCATTTGGCAGGGTCTATCTTTTCCGGAACAGGTGAGCGAGTTTGTGTTCGAAGGACTGTGCCGGCGTCAGTAGTTTTGCTAACTTGACGTCGGCCCCGTGGGATGAATTCTGTGCAGGTAATTTCCCATCCAGTCAAGTCTATGCTGCATGGGTCAGGCTTGAGAGTCCGACGCTTTACTTGGTGATCCTTAAGTTTCATCAGAAGTTGTGATGGGGGCAATAAGGAGTCTGAGTAAACGTCTCTTGTGTCCATCATCTTGTTATTGAGCTCGGGATAGCTAGCAACCTGAGGATGGTGGACATTGCACCCATCCCCTTGATGGTGTTGTTGCTGCAGGCATTGAAAAATCGCTTCCTGCCCCTTGACAAGCTGGCGAAGTATCTCGGTTTGAGCAGCCATTACTTCCACCAAACTGGGTGGTGGTGGCAGCTGTGGTTGTGATCCACTTGCGCTAGCACCAAAACCATCCGGGTTACCACGGGTTGCTCCAACCATCTGAAAAGGCGAATGTTCTTCATTAGCAACGTGATCCATATTGCTTCCATGACTCAAAAAGCTCTAACGCAGAATAGTAGACTTCCAAAAGGTCCTGGATGGAATCACGGGCATAAAAACTGTCTGCCATAAGAATTTTGTAACTCCTGGTAGGTTCATCCAAAGTTTCTTATATTTTGGCAGTGGATAGGGAGTTTAAAGATGTACCACTTTGGTATTCAGCCAAGATGCTAAATCGATGGCTAGGATGGTCAAACGGTTCACTCTTTGCTTCCCTGTTTTGGCTGTTTTTCGGCAGACCGAGTTATAGTATCTGGCCTATAACTCAAACTAGCAAGATCCAATAGGGTTGAAATTTTGTGAGACCCTAGATCACAGAATTCCTGACAGGTTTGGTAGTCAACTCACAGCTCAGAAATGTAAGGAGACATGGACAAAATTCCCGACAAGTTTCAGCGATTGTGGATTTCATCGTTTTACCAACTTACAACGAAATCACCCAAGTTTATCGCCGTTCCTTACATGCTGAGGGTATCCACATGGTTCAGGTGTACCCATCACGAAAGAGTTACTCAGCTCCTAGTTAGCCTATTACAACACTTGCCAAAAGTCAGGCTACCCTATCGAGGAGTATGTGCAAAAGTCCTTCTAGGTCATCATCTAGAAGTCATCCAAGTCGTTGACGGACGATTCGCTGTGAGTAGGAGAGTGAGCTTCTAAGTATCGGCCAAACGGCGACCAACAGCCTCAAGCTCCAAGGCGGGCCACTCCGGGTGTAGCGGGTGCGGAAAGATAGTCACGTTGACACGGCACTGGGTAACTCCATTCTCTGCAAACTCCAGTCCGGCGTAACGTGGGGGAATTAGATAGCCCGCGGTACGCAGAACATCCCACAAAATAGAGGGAAAGCCCTCCCAGTGGAGACACTGCGAGTGTACGCGTCCATCCTCATCCACCATCATATCAACAGGCTCGGCCATCTGAACAAAAGATCAAATGGAGTGAGATAGCGAAAAACTGTGAACAGCACAAGGACAGATTCTGTATAGTGTGCAAAAATAATCATA
Source organism: Panicum miliaceum (assembly GCA_032594955.1). Lineage (NCBI taxonomy): Eukaryota > Viridiplantae > Streptophyta > Magnoliopsida > Poales > Poaceae > Panicum > Panicum miliaceum. Next base: position 41,358,561 of record CM064056.1, on the reverse strand, counting down.
ACTCCCACAGTTCTCATCCAAAAATTCTCAAATTTCCCCAGATCACTCCTAAGGTATTTGTGAACAACTTTTCTAGTCAACTCCAGAGCTAATTGGGTCTCTAAGATGGTCTTTCTTTTCAGGTTTTACCTTACTGTCTACCCAGAATTTTCAGTGAACAGAGGGCTAGAGTTTCGTACACCAGGGAAAATCTACCCAGCCAAAATTTACCAAATTTTAACAGCAGCTTCCTGGGTAAATTTGGAACAAGTTTCGTGTTGTGCTCTTTGGCAGAAAACCGCAGGAAGGGGGCCTAAAAATTTAAGGGGCAGAAGTGCTTATTCTGGACAGAATTCTGACATTTCAAGGTTTCTGTTATTTCTCACTATCCATAAGTTCAGAATTTTTCGTTTTTGAACAGAAGATAGAACACAAAATTTGGGACAATTTCTTAAACATGAACTTTATCAGAAATGGTCATTTTCTTTGGCCAATAAATCGCTCTTTTTGGTCACGGCAGAATTCGGACAGTTCCGCTAGATAGTCCTTATGCGACCCACACTTAGATACGCAAGAACCTTTCCACTCTCACACAATGCATTTTTGATTTCAGATACACATGTTTATGATGTATGCACGTCCTATTCGTCCTCACAAATAAAACAATTGCCAAATAGCTTTGGTCTTACGATGATAGTTTCGGTGGCATACACAATACGGCTCTCGCTATAATAGCTAGTCGAGTCTTTCTAATCGTTCCTTAACTTATCGTGATCGCGGTTAGTGTACCTGCAGAAGATTGACAAAGCATATATATATTTCATGAACCTTTCATGCCAGCACTCATGAAAGCGTCCGTATTCATTACCGTTTACTTATAGAAACGATATCTGTACAATTCCCGCCGTACAGACGACGTTAACATACGCTATCGAGATAGCGTATTCACGGGGGTACCGTCATGAGACGGGGGTATGAACAGCGATCGCCATACCCTGCGCCAAACCTTCTACTCCCAATATGTTCAACTAACAGTTGGCATATTGGCAGCACCTCAAGTAAGCCACTGCTTGAGGGCAGCGTTCGGTTCGCATCACCGACAGGAAGGCCAAGCTCTCTCAGTTGGCTGAGGATCCTTACCTTCTTACCTTAGCGATGAGTGCGTCGTTACAGAATTTAAGGTCGGTTGTACATGAAAGTAAGTTTTGACAGAAAGTAATGTGCTGGAAGTCAGTTGATAATATATATAGAAGTTAGATAGCCACCTAGTAACTTTCCCATAATCCCTTAGGGCTTTACGAACTAGGCACCATCCTTAACGTACCAACACATTTCGCAACACAACCTTCTAGTCAAGTTTTATGAAAACAAGTTTTTAAGGCTTGTTGCATTCTCTGGCGTATGTATTTCGGCTCTGGTGTCCGCTGTTGCCAGCTGTGGCACCAGCTACGGCTCTGATACCAGCTGTGGCAGAACCATCTGAATTAATCCGGCTCAAGTGTATTAACCATCACCATTAAGGCATCCTCGGTTAACCTTACACTTCAAACGGAGTAATCCACTGGTCTGTCGGGTATAACCTCCCGATACAACCACGGTGAACGGATCGAGCGCCGTACATACAAATGCTCATGCGACGATGAGCCCAGAGAATACCACATTCCAGCAATATTACGATATTAACATAAGTAAATATTACAGGCCAAGTTCTGAGCTTAGAAACTAAATACTCCAATTAACATAAATAAGTTCTTCAGAGTTAAGTTGCAGCGGAAAAATAAACAACGGAAACTACTCGACGATACAGGATGTCTCGATGAAGCCCGTACGAGACATCACTCGGCCTTATCTCCGTTGGACGGGGGCGCATCCCATTCCACCGACCAACCAGGGGGAAGAGTGCAGGGCCAAGCCAAGCTAGCAATCATATCTTCGAAGGGCTCACCTGAAAACGAGTCACAAGCAAGGCTGAGTATACTAATACTCAGCAAGACTTACCCGAGTAGTGGAATCTACTCCACCGACTCTAGACATGCCAGGCTTTTTGGCTCAGGGGTTTGTTTTGCCGAAAAGCAACTACAAGTGGGTCCTTACTTTCAACTTTTAGCTCAAGATTCTAGTTTCGTTAGCCAGTCTAGATAAGCAGCTATCTAAAGCATACATGGTGAAGCATTAAATTTTCCATCCAACCAGTTCATTCATCATCATTGTTCCTCTTCTTACTCTGTGGGTAAAAATGGTTAAGCAGTCTCAATAGCCGTGAGAAACGGACGATTCGAATCGAATTTCTTAACCTTGCAAGGGAAACCTAAACACACGTCACGTGGTTACTCACAGAGTCACACGTGCAACTTTTCCCCTTTCTTTCCGGGTCGTGGATCGGGGCTACCCTCCGAGAGTACACGAGCCCCACGCCACGGTTCGGCGCCGGGTCGTGACCACTCGTGCACTCGCCATATAGTGGGACCGAAGTTCAAAGGGTAGGATGCCGTCCCCTTGCCGGGCCAATCAGGTACTTAAGCTTACCGATTCCCATAATCTTGGCATGTGTTTAGTACGTTCAAAGACTTAACCATCACTACCACACCCTGCGGCCTTAGCATTTTTCACTAGACAGACGGGCCTCAATCGTAACCATCGTTCCATGGCCCGTCCGTGTCCTTATGATTGCAGCGTGTAGTAGATATTCAACTCCTATTTTCTCGCGAGTGACAGGAAATCACTCGACTTTTACCGGAGTCCTATTAGCACAGCATTCTATCGAACCTTACGTCTAGTTTTCAAGCAAGGGTTCCTAACATCATGCAACTAAGTTTTCATTCAGCTCCTATAAACTTAATGCACAAGCAAAGAGTAATGAGTTGCATAATTAGGAAAGAAATAGGTTATGCTCCGGGGCTTGCCTTCTTGTGAATAGTTAGTCCGGGGATCGTCTGAACGTTGACCCGGGTCTCAACTGCTTCAGTTAGATTTTCCTAGGCTTCTTGCTGCTCACTCTCGGACTCGGGCACCAACTCGTACGTCCCGTCGGCGAGAGTAGTCGTTTCTACATGAATGCACAAGTTTGAGCAGTGGTGATGGTAAACGACATGATTTCCTTCATGATAAAGTTGCGGTTCATAAGACATAAGTTTTGCTGTGAAGTTATTTACTTTAACATTTCCTGGGCAATCGTTAATAGAGCTTATCTTAATCTATTTAACTTTATTAAAGAAGAAGGGGTTGTGTTATATTTAAACACCAAAATGAGTTGAACACAAATACTAATCTAGTTAGCTTCTGGTAATAAAATTTTTATTCAAAGTACATTATGCAGAGATAAGGTCACTGTAAAAATTTCAGACATTTTTGTGTAGCATGTTAAATATGAAAAATGTAATACACAGCCACTGCTAGAATCTAGTTATTTTTATACAGGACAAACCATGCAAGTATTGCTGCTAAAAATTTTACAGGGTGTTGCTATAACCATATTTGTGCTACTGTAAATTTTTCAGATTTTTTTTGTACATGATTTAGAGCATAATAAATGGGACAAGCTACGCTCATGTTATTAAAGATTATTTTCTACAGGATGTTATACAGGGTTTGTATGTATGAAACATTTTGTACAGGTTGAGCTACTCTGTTGTGTTTCATAGTAAAAAGATGAACATTTTATAAGGGCTTTACTAATTATTTTGAATTAGTGAAGTTTTCCTACCACAAATTCATATGAACAGGTTACATATAGTAAAAATGTTTCTAAATTTTTCTGTGGCCTCTAGGTATTACTAAAACAACACAGAAAAAGTTTCATGTCATTAATCATCACAGAACAGCAGGAAAAATTAGTTCTAACACTTTATGGCATATAACAAGGTTGGACAAAAGGTGCATCTAGAGATGGCTTTTGGTCCTGATCTTTTTACACAGCCCTAAACATTAAGCAAGTAACTCACTGCCCAAAAATTAGGGTCAGCAATGATCTACAACAGTGGGTACAAAAGAAGTCCATTACACCTTCCATTTAATCTAGAGCAAAATATATTGAGAATCTGAGGAACTTTATGTAACAAAAGTTGTAGAGTTTCTTCTAAGGATTCCAGAACAGTTTAGTTTGCATTTTTTGAATTTTCTACGATTTTATACGAATTTTACAAGTTCACTGATTTGGTTAAAACTTTCTTTACAGAGGGGTCCCTGAAAACTAGCAGAAAACCCCCTAGAAAGATTTGGGCGCTCGCAATGTGGTCCCTGGTCGCAATTTCACGGCGGGGTCATCCTGTCCGGCCAAATTCCGGCGAGCTCGGTCGCCGGCGGCGGGGGCAAGGTGGGGGAGAACGAAGAGGGAACCAGGGCGCACCTATTGGTGGTCTTGGAGTGGCTTGGGATGGCCGGTGGCGGGCTGGCCGCGGAGAGCAGGGGCGGCGGCGGAGGGGCGGCGCGGACGGCGGCGCTCCGGCGAGGAGGGCGGCGGGGCTCGGGTTGGGGAGCTTCAGCGCACTGAGGGGGACCCGTTTCAGCGCTTGTCTCGGGCGGAGGTGGGCCGGAGCAGAGGGTTCCACGGCGAGGTGGGGGCGCCGGCGGCAATGGAGCTCTCTGTTCTGCGGGGAAGAAGAAAGGAGGGGAGGGAGGGGCGCTGCGCCGGGCTTTATAGCCGGTGGAGCTCGTGGGGGTGGGCTTGGCACGGCCGGGGCGCGAGGTGGAGGGGGGGGGGGGGCGGCGAGGCTGGGCGCCATCGGTGCGGCCGGCGGTGACCAGCGGCCAGAGGCGCGTCGTGCGCGTGGCGTGCGTGCGCTGGGCGCGCCTGGGGCGCGACGTCGCGTGTAGGCGACGCGGGCGGGCGGTTGGGGAGCTCGGGCGGCACGACGGGGGCACAGGGTGAAGGGGGCGGCGGCCAGAGGCGTGCGGCGTGCGACACGCCATTGGGCGTCGGGGCGGTGGCGTCGTACTGGCCGTGCGGGCTGCCGTGTGAGGAAGAAGGAGAGCACGGCCACGGTTGGGTGAGCTGGGCGGCGAGCAGAGGCATTGGGCGCTGCCGGCGGTGGGTGGAGGTGCGCTATTGGGCAGGCGGCGGCGGCCAGCGACTGGAAGGCAGTGCGGTGGTGCAGGGCATGCCGTGCGGGAGGGAGAAGAAAGCGCGGCCGCGGTTGGCCGAGCGGGGGCGGGCAGCAGGCAGAGCGCCGGGGTTGGCTCGGCGCCTGGGGCCGCGCAGGCGTCGAGGGCCAGGTGGCCGGCGGCGGTCGGGCGAGCGTGCGGTGCAGCAGAGGAGGGAGGGGTGAGGGAGGGACCTAAGTGCAAGAATTTGAAAAACTTCAGGGGGCTGGGTGCAAACAGGGCGTTTTCTCCTCTTTCTGATTTAAATTTCAAAAACTTTTGAACACGAAAGTTGTTCAAAATAAAAAGTTCTACAACTTTGGTTTCAGGCAAAATCTCATTTGGCTTATGGTTTGAAAGTTAAAATTAAATGTTCAAAAGTAACCAATGTGCTCAAATTAAATTTGAATTCCAACTGAACTCGTTTTAATCCTTTCCACCCTTTCATCAGTTGGTTTAATCATGGAGTTAGGCTAATGACATTGATTTTGGAAGAGTAATTACCAGGGTTATCACAGCCTTCCCCCCTTAACAAGAATCTCGCCCCGAGATTCGGTAATTCTTAGTGTGGGCGTGGGTGCACATACCAGTGGTTGAGACAAGAAACCCAGGGAAATGTTGGTTCAGGTAGCTCTCCGTTTCCCAGGTGGCTTCTTCTTCCGTGTGGTGATTCCATTGTATTTTATACATTCTAATTACTTTCCTCCTGGTCTCTCTTTCTTTTTGATCCAGAATCTTAACTGGGTGTTCGACATACGAGAGGTCGGATTCCAACGATATTTCTTGTTGTTCCACAATCTCGGTAGGGACTCGAACACACTTCTTGAGTTGAGATACATGGAAGACATCATGGGTGGCCGTGAGCTGAGGGGGCAGTCGTAATTTGTAGGCTACGGGTCCGCAGCTCTTAATGATTTCGTAGGGACCAATATAACGGGGAGCTAGTTTGCCTTTAATTCCGAATCTTCGCACTCCCTTGGTTGGCGAAACTCGAAGGTAGACATGATCGCCAACTTCGAACTTTAGGGGCTTTCTCCTTTTGTCAGAATAGCTCTTTTGTCGGGCTTGTGCGGCTTTAAGATTTGCTTGTATTACTTTTACTTTCTCCTCTGCCTCGATTACTAGGTCGGGTCCAATTAATTGACGTTCTCCGGTTCGTGACCAGCTCAAAGGAGTTCGACACCTTCGTCCGTACAGTGCCTCAAATGGTGCCATTTTCAAACTCGTTTGATAGCTGTTGTTGTACGAGAACTCTGCTAGGGGTAGGCATTTGTCCCAATTCTTGTCATAGTGGATGACGCAAGCTCTCAGCATGTCCTCAAGGATTTGGTTTACTCTTTCCGTTTGTCCATCAGTCTGAGGATGGTATGCTGAGCTGCGAATCCGTTTGGTACCAAGAGACGTTTGCAGTTGTTCCCAAAAGCGTGCTACAAACTGAGGACCACGATCGGATATAATTGTCTTAGGTATTCCACGTAGGCAAACAATACGATCGAGGTAAATCTCGGCATATTTCTTGGTAGAATAGGTGGTGTGTACCGGAAGAAAATGTGCCGTCTTTGTGAGTCTATCCACGACAACCCATATGGAATCATGTTTCTGGGAAGTGTTTGGTAGTCCAACGACGAAGTCCATACTTATGTCCTCCCATTTCCATGATGGTATAGGTAACGATTGTAGTGTACCGGCTAGCTTCAAGTGGCTGGCTTTTATCCTCTGGCATGTGTCACATTCCGAGACATACGTAGCAATTTCTCTTTTCATTCTCATCCACCAGAAGTTTTGCCTTAGGTCTTGATACCTTTTGCTACTGCCGGGGTGGATAGAGAATTTGGAAAGGTGGGCCTCATCGAGAATTTGCTTGCGGAGTTCACGATTCTTCGGGACGACTACACGACTTTCGAACCATAGAACTCCCTTATGGTCCTGGCGGAAACACTTATACTTCTCCTCACCTAGAGAGAGTTTTTGTTTGACGATCTTGATTCCTTCATCATGTAGTTGTGCCATGACGATTTGGTCGTGAAGAGTGGGCTCAATTGAGATGTGATCTAGAGTGCCTTGGGAAACCATTTCCAAGTTAAGCTTCCTCATGTTTGCACACAATGTCTCATGGTAGGACTCCATGGATAAGCAATGGCAATGGGACTTGCGGCTTAGTGCATCCGCGACTACATTAGCCTTACCGGGGTGATAGTGCACTTCAAGGTCATAATCCTTGATTAGTTCTAGCCATCTCCGTTGTCTCATATTCAGATCGGCTTGTGTGAAGATATACTTGAGACTCTTATGATCCGTGTAGATATTGCACTGTGTACCCATGAGATAGTGCCTCCATATCTTCAGAGCGTGAATGACGGCTGCGAGCTCAAGGTCATGCGTGGGATAATTCTGTTCGTGGGGCCGAAGGGCTCGTGAGGCATATGCAATCACTCGATTCTCTTGCATAAGCACACATCCTAGACCAGTACCTGATGCGTCACAATACACATCGAATGGCTTGGTATTATCGGGTTGAGCTAACACAGGTGCAGTAGTCAGATGCTCTCTGAGAGTGTGGAAGGCTCCCTCACACTTCTCATTCCATACAAACTTTACTTCCTTCTTCAATAGTTCCGTCATGGGCTTAGCAATTCGAGAGAAATCCGGGATGAAGCGACGGTAGTAACCGGCTAAGCCAAGAAAACTGCGAATCTGATGAACAGAGGTAGGGGGTTTCCAATCCATCACCTCTTGTACCTTGCTGGGGTCAACAGCTATGCCTTCGCTGGAGATCGTGTGACCTAAGAACTTTACAGTATCCAACCAGAATTCACACTTAGAAAACTTAGCATAGAGCTGATGGTCTCTGAGTCGTTGAAGAACAATGCGAAGGTGCTTGGCATGCTCTTCCTCATCCTTGGAATAGATAAGGATGTCGTCGATGAACACTACGACGAATTTGTCAAGCTCGGGCATGAATACCGAATTCATGAGATACATGAAGTAGGCAGGGGCATTGGTGAGTCCAAAGGACATGACCAAGAATTCATATAGTCCATATCGTGTGGAGAAGGCAGTCTTAGGAATATCGTATGGGCGAATCTTGATCTGATGATATCCCGAACGAAGATCAATCTTTGAGAAGACTCTGGCTCCAGCTAATTGATCGAAGAGTACATCGATGCGAGGAAGGGGGTATTTATTTTTAACAGTTACCGCATTGAGAGGTCGGTAGTCCACACATAATCTCAAACTGTCATCCTTCTTCTTTACGAATAGGGCTGGACCTCCCCAAGGTGACGCGCTAGGGCGAATGAAACCTTTGTCCGATAGTTCTTGGAGTTGAATTTTTCAGCTCGGCCAATTCTTTAGGGGGCATCCTATATGGTCTTTTGGATATAGGTGCAGCGCCTGGTTGTAGTTCAATGATGAACTCAATATCCCTATCCGGTGGCATTCCCGGTAAGTCATCCGGAAAAACGTCGGCATACTCGTTTACCACAGGAATATCATCTAGCTTAAGTCCTTCCATCTGGTAAGCACAGGAATTCATGCAATCTAGGAATGGTAGGCAAAGGGTAGTGGCTCCGTGACTAGGTGAATTTATCTCAACGGCTTGGGAAGAAAGGTCCAGTGTGACTCCATGCATAGTCATCCAGTTCATTCCCAAAATAATATCCATGCCGTCAAGAGGTAAAAGGACAAGGTCTGTGTCGATGGTTTTACTACCCAATTTGACTGGTACTTGTCTGACCATTTGGTTTGAAGCAATTTTACCACCCGGTGTGGATATCATATATGACCCTTTCGTGTGACAAACATCCAAGCCTACTTTTGCACCGAATTTTGCACTTATGAAACTATGCGATGCACCAGAATCAAATAATATAACTGCAGGCTTGTTATTAAAATAGAGGATGTGCGTGTTATTAAGGGTGCACCTTTAGGGAGCGCTTCAAGCTGATCAATCTGTCCTTTGCTCTTGTTCCTCTGTCTTTTACGCTTGTTCTGATGGGTTTGGCTAGAACCTTGGCCCTGCTTTGGCTTCCTAGGCTGAGGGCATTCTCGAGCGAAATGGCTAGCACTGCTACAATTGAAGCAACGGTTTTTGTCACTTGGACGATGGGGTTGTTTGTTATCTGAAGATATCGCTACTGGCATACCCAATGAACCTCCCTTGGGTGTGGTGCATTTGGCAGGGTCTATCTTTTCCGGAACAGGTGAGCGAGTTTGTGTTCGAAGGACTGTGCCGGCGTCAGTAGTTTTGCTAACTTGACGTCGGCCCCGTGGGATGAATTCTGTGCAGGTAATTTCCCATCCAGTCAAGTCTATGCTGCATGGGTCAGGCTTGAGAGTCCGACGCTTTACTTGGTGATCCTTAAGTTTCATCAGAAGTTGTGATGGGGGCAATAAGGAGTCTGAGTAAACGTCTCTTGTGTCCATCATCTTGTTATTGAGCTCGGGATAGCTAGCAACCTGAGGATGGTGGACATTGCACCCATCCCCTTGATGGTGTTGTTGCTGCAGGCATTGAAAAATCGCTTCCTGCCCCTTGACAAGCTGGCGAAGTATCTCGGTTTGAGCGGCCATCACTTCCACCAAACTGGGTGGTGGTGGCAGCTGTGGTTGTGATCCACTTGCGCTAGCACCAAAACCATCCGGGTTACCATGGGTTGCTCCAACCATCTGAAAAGGCGAATGTTCTTCATTAGCAACGTGATCCATATTGCTTCCATGACTCAAAAAGCTCTAACGCAGAATAGTAGACTTCCAAAAGGTCCTGGATGGAATCACGGGCATAAAAACTGTCTGCCATAAGAATTTTGTAACTCCTGGTAGGTTCATCCAAAGTTTCTTATATTTTGGCAGTGGATAGGGAGTTTAAAGATGTACCACTTTGGTATTCAGCCAAGATGCTAAATCGATGGCTAGGATGGTCAAACGGTTCACTCTTTGCTTCCCTGTTTTGGCTGTTTTTCGGCAGAGCGAGTTATAGTATCTGGCCTATAACTCAAACTAGCAAGATCCAATAGGGTTGAAATTTTGTGAGACCCTAGATCACAGAATTCCTGACAGGTTTGGTAGTCAACTCACAGCTCAGAAATGTAAGGAGACATGGACAAAATTCCCGACAAGTTTCAGCGATTGTGGATTTCATCGTTTTACCAACTTACAACGAAATCACCCAAGTTTATCGCCGTTCCTTACATGCTGAGGGTATCCACATGGTTCAGGTGTACCCATCACGAAAGGGTTACTCAGCTCCTAGTTAGCCTATTACAACACTTGCCAAAAGTCAGGCTACCCTATCGAGGAGTATGTGCAAAAGTCCTTCTAGGTCATCATCTAGAAGTCATCCAAGTCGTTGACGGACGATTCGCTGTGAGTAGGAGAGTGAGCTTCTAAGTATCGGCCAAACGGCGACCAACAGCCTCAAGCTCCAAGGCGGGCCACTCCGGGTGTAGCGGGTGCGGAAAGATAGTCACGTTGACACGGCACTGGGTAACTCCATTCTCTGCAAACTCCAGTCCGGCGTAACGTGGGGGAATTAGATAGCCCGCGGTACGCAGAACATCCCACAAAATAGAGGGAAAGCCCTCCCAGTGGAGACACTGCGAGTGTACGCGTCCATCCTCATCCACCATCATATCAACAGGCTCGGCCATCTGAACAAAAGATCAAATGGAGTGAGATAGCGAAAAACTGTGAACAGCACAAGGACAGATTCTGTATAGTGTGCAAAAATAATCATAACTCCCACAGTTCTCATCCAAAAATTCTCAAATTTCCCCAGATCACTCCTAAGGTATTTGTGAACAACTTTTCTAGTCAACTCCAGAGCTAATTGGGTCTCTAAGATGGTCTTTCTTTTCAGGTTTTACCTTACTGTCTACCCAGAATTTTCAGTGAACAGAGGGCTAGAGTTTCGTACACCAGGGAAAATCTACCCAGCCAAAATTTACCAAATTTTAACAGCAGCTTCCTGGGTAAATTTGGAACAAGTTTCGTGTTGTGCTCTTTGGCAGAAAACCGCAGGAAGGGGGCCTAAAAATTTAAGGGGCAGAAGTGCTTATTCTGGACAGAATTCTGACATTTCAAGGTTTCTGTTATTTCTCACTATCCATAAGTTCAGAATTTTTCGTTTTTGAACAGAAGATAGAACACAAAATTTGGGACAATTTCTTAAACATGAACTTTATCAGAAATGGTCATTTTCTTTGGCCAATAAATCGCTCTTTTTGGTCACGGCAGAATTCGGACAGTTCCGCTAGATAGTCCTTATGCGACCCACACTTAGATACGCAAGAACCTTTCCACTCTCACACAACGCATTTTTGATTTCAGATACACATGTTTATGATGTATGCACGTCCTATTCGTCCTCACAAATAAAACAATTGCCAAATAGCTTTGGTCTTACGATGATAGTTTCGGTGGCATACACAATACGGCTCTCGCTATAATAGCTAGTCGAGTCTTTCTAATCGTTCCTTAACTTATCATGATCGCGGTTAGTGTACCTGCAGAAGATTGACAAAGCATATATATATTTCATGAACCTTTCATGCCAGCACTCATGAAAGCGTCCGTATTCATTACCGTTTACTTATAGAAACGATATCTGTACAATTCCCGCCGTACAGACGACGTTAACATACGCTATCGAGATAGCGTATTCACGGGGGTACCGTCATGAGACGGGGGTATGAACAGCGATCGCCATACCCTGCGCCAAACCTTCTACTCCCAATATGTTCAACTAACAGTTGGCATATTGGCAGCACCTCAAGTAAGCCACTGCTTGAGGGCAGCGTTCGGTTCGCATCACCGACAGGAAGGCCAAGCTCTCTCAGTTGGCTGAGGATCCTTACCTTCTTACCTTAGCGATGAGTGCGTCGTTACAGAATTTAAGGTCGGTTGTACATGAAAGTAAGTTTTGACAGAAAGTAATGTGCTGGAAGTCAGTTGATAATATATATAGAAGTTAGATAGCCACCTAGTAACTTTCCCATAATCCCTTAGGGCTTTACGAACTAGGCACCATCCTTAACGTACCAACACATTTCGCAACACAACCTTCTAGTCAAGTTTTATGAAAACAAGTTTTTAAGGCTTGTTGCATTCTCTGGCGTATGTATTTCGGCTCTGGTGTCCGCTGTTGCCAGCTGTGGCACCAGCTACGGCTCTGATACCAGCTGTGGCAGAACCATCTGAATTAATCTGGCTCAAGTGTATTAACCATCACCATTAAGGCATCCTCGGTTAACCTTACACTTCAAATGGAGTAATCCACTGGTCTGTCGGGTATAACCTCCCGATACAACCACGGTGAACGGATCGAGCGCCGTACATACAAATGCTCATGCGACGATGAGCCCAGAGAATACCACATTCCAGCAATATTACGATATTAACATAAGTAAATATTACAGGCCAAGTTCTGAGCTTAGAAACTAAATACTCCAATTAACATAAATAAGTTCTTCAGAGTTAAGTTGCAGCGGAAAAATAAACAACGGAAACTACTCGACGATACAGGATGTCTCGATGAAGCCCGTACGAGACATCACTCGGCCTTATCTCCGTTGGACGGGGGCGCATCCCATTCCACCGACCAACCAGGGGGAAGAGTGCAGGGCCAAGCCAAGCTAGCAATCATATCTTCGAAGGGCTCACCTGAAAACGAGTCACAAGCAAGGCTGAGTATACTAATACTCAGCAAGACTTACCCGAGTAGTGGAATCTACTCCACCGACTCTAGACATGCCAGGCTTTTTGGCTCAGGGGTTTGTTTTGCCGAAAAGCAACTACAAGTGGGTCCTTACTTTCAACTTTTAGCTCAAGATTCTAGTTTCGTTAGCCAGTCTAGATAAGCAGCTATCTAAAGCATACATGGTGAAGCATTAAATTTTCCATCCAACCAGTTCATTCATCATCATTGTTCCTCTTCTTACTCTGTGGGTAAAAATGGTTAAGCAGTCTCAATAGCCGTGAGAAACGGACGATTCGAATCGAATTTCTTAACCTTGCAAGGGAAACCTAAACACACGTCACGTGGTTACTCACAGAGTCACACGTGCAACTTTTCCCCTTTCTTTCCGGGTCGTGGATCGGGGCTACCCTCCGAGAGTACACGAGCCCCACGCCACGGTTCGGCGCCGGGTCGTGACCACTCGTGCACTCGCCATATAGTGGGACCGAAGTTCAAAGGGTAGGATGCCGTCCCCTTGCCGGGCCAATCAGGTACTTAAGCTTACCGATTCCCATAATCTCGGCATGTGTTTAGTACGTTCAAAGACTTAACCATCACTACCACACCCTGCGGCCTTAGCATTTTTCACTAGACAGACGGGCCTCAATCGTAACCATCGTTCCATGGCCCGTCCGTGTCCTTATGATTGCAGCGTGTAGTAGACATTCAACTCCTATTTTCTCGCGAGTGACAGGAAATCACTCGACTTTTACCGGAGTCCTATTAGCACAGCATTCTATCGAACCTTACGTCTAGTTTTCAAGCAAGGGTTCCTAACATCATGCAACTAAGTTTTCATTCAGCTCCTATAAACTTAATGCACAAGCAAAGAGTAATGAGTTGCATAATTAGGAAAGAAATAGGTTATGCTCCGGGGCTTGCCTTCTTGTGAATAGTTAGTCCGGGGATCGTCTGAACGTTGACCCGGGTCTCAACTGCTTCAGTTAGATTTTCCTGGGCTTCTTGCTGCTCACTCTCGGACTCGGGCACCAACTCGTACGTCCCGTCGGCGAGAGTAGTCGTTTCTACATGAATGCACAAGTTTGAGCAGTGGTGATGGTAAACGACATGATTTCCTTCATGATAATGTTGCGGTTCATAAGACATAAGTTTTGCTGTGAAGTTATTTACTTTAACATTTCCTGGGCAATCGTTAATAGAGCTTATCTTAATCTATTTAACTTTATTAAAGAAGAAGGGGTTGTGTTATATTTAAACACCAAAATGAGTTGAACACAAATACTAATCTAGTTAGCTTCTGGTAATAAAATTTTTATTCAAAGTACATTATGCAGAGATAAGGTCACTGTAAAAATTTCAGACATTTTTGTGTAGCATGTTAAATATGAAAAATGTAATACACAGCCACTGCTAGAATCTAGTTATTTTTATACAGGACAAACCATGCAAGTATTGCTGCTAAAAATTTTACAGGGTGTTGCTATAACCATATTTGTGCTACTGTAAATTTTTCAGATTTTTTTTGTACATGATTTAGAGCATAATAAATGGGACAAGCTACGCTCATGTTATTAAAGATTATTTTCTACAGGATGTTATACAGGGTTTGTATGTATGAAACATTTTGTACAGGTTGAGCTACTCTATTGTGTTTCATAGTAAAAAGATGAACATTTTATAAGGGCTTTACTAATTATTTTGAATTAGTGAAGTTTTCCTACCACAAATTCATATGAACAGGTTACATATAGTAAAAATGTTTCTAAATTTTTCTGTGGCCTCTAGGTATTACTACAACAACACAGAAAAAGTTTCATATCATTAATCATCACAGAACAGCAGGAAAAATTAGTTCTAACACTTTATGGCATATAACAAGGTTGGACAAAAGGTGTATCTAGAGATGGCTTTTGGTCCTGATCTTTTTACACAGCCCTAAATATTCAGCAAGTAACTCACTACCCAAAAATTAGGGTCAGCAATGATCTACAACAGTGGGTACAAAAGAAGTCCATTAAACCTTCCATTTAATCTAGAGCAAAATATATTGAGAACCTGAGAAACTTTATGTAACAAAAGTTGTAGAGTTTCTTCTAAGGATTCCAGAACAGTTGAGTTTGCATTTTTTTGAGTTTTCTACGATTTTATACGAATTTTACAAGTTCACTGATTTGGTTAAAACTTTCTTTACAGAGGGGTCCCTGAAAACTAGCAGAAAACCCCCTAGAAAGATTTGGGCGCTTGCAATGTGGTCCCTGGTCGCAATTTCACGGCGGGGTCATCCTGTCCGGCCAAATTCCGGCGAGCTCGGTCGCCGGCGGCGAGGGCAAGGTGGGGGAGAACGGAGAGGGAACCAGGGCGCACCTATTGGTGGTCTTGGAGTGGCTTGGGATGGCCGGTGGCGGGCTGGCCGCGGAGAGCAGGGGCGGCGGCGGAGGGGCGGCGCGGACGGTGGCGCTCCGGCGAGGAGGGCGGCGCGGCTCGGGTTGGGGAGCTTCAGCGCACTGAGGGGGACCCGTTTCAGCGCTTGTCTCGGGCGGAGGTGGGCCGGAGCAGAGGGTTCCACGGCGAGGTGGGGGCGCCGGCGGCAATGGAGCTCTCTGTTCTGCGGGGAAGAAGAAAGGAGGGTAGGGAGGGGCGCTGCGCCGGGCTTTATAGCCGGTGGAGCTCATGGGGGTGGGCTTGGCACGGCCGGGGCGCGAGGTGGAGGGGGGGGGGGGGGGGGGAGGCGAGGCTGGGCGCCATTGGTGCGGCCGGCGGTGACCAGCGGCCAGAGGCGCGTCGTGCGCGTGGCGTGCGTGCGCTGGGCGCGCCTGGGGCGCGACGTCGCGTGTAGGCGACGCGGGCGGGCGGTTGGGGAGCTCGGGCGGCACGACGGGGGCACAGGGTGAAGGGGGCGGCGGCCAGAGGCGTGCGGCGTGCGGCACGCCATTGGGCGTCGGGGCGGTGGCGTCGTACTGGCCGTGCGGGCTGCCGTGTGAGGAAGAAGGAGAGCACGGCCACGGTTGGGCGAGCTGGGCAGCGAGCAGAGGCATTGGGCGCTGCCGGCGGTGGGTGGAGGTGCGCTATTGGGCAGGCGGCGGCGGCCAGCGACTGGAAGGCAGTGCGGTGGTGCAGGGCATGCCGTGCGGGAGGGAGAAGAAAGCGCGGCCGCGGTTGGCCGAGCGGGGGCGGGCAGCAGGCAGAGCGCCGGGGTTGGCTCGGCGCCTGGGGCCGCGCAGGCGTCGAGGGCCAGGTGGCCGGCGGCGGTCGGGCGAGCGTGCGGTGCAGCAGAGGAGGGAGGGGTGAGGGAGGGACCGAAGTGCAAGAATTTGAAAAACTTCAGGGGGCTGGGTGCAAACAGGGCGTTTTCTCCTCTTTCTAATTTGAATTTCAAAAACTTTTGAACACGAAAGTTGTTCAAAATAAAAAGTTCTACAACTTTGGTTTCAGGCAAAATCTCATTTGGCTTATGGTTTGAAAGTTAAAATTAAATGTTCAAAAGTAACCAATGTGCTCAAATTAAATTTGAATTCCAACTGAACTCGTTTTAATCCTTTCCACCCTTTCATTAGTTGGTTTAATCATGGAGTTAGGCTAATGACATTGATTTTGGAAGAGTAATTACCAGGGTTGTCACAATAGCGCGGCGTGGGGATTGGGGAACAGCTGCAGCAGCGGCTCAGGCGGGCGGCAGGCGTAGCGACGGGCGGGTCGCGGCGGGCGGGACGGCGCGGCGCGGCGCGGCGGTTGGGCGCGGCGAGCGGCGAGCGCAGGCTGGGCAGCGCGGCGGTGGGGGGGGGGGGGGGGCAAAGCCGGTTCTGGGGGCGAGGCACGGCGGCCACTGGCCTGGCGGCTCGCGCCGGTTAGGCGTCGCCGGCCACCTGGCCGTGCTGTCGGGCGGGGAGGGGAGAGAGAGAGAGAGAGCGAAGGACCTTTTTGCGAGAATTTGAAAAGTTCTAGGGGGCTGGGTGCAAACAGGATGTTTTCTCCTCTTTCTAATTTGAATTTCAAAAACTTTTGAACATGAAAGTTGTTCAGAATAAAAAGTTCTACAAGTTTGGTTTCAGGCAACATCTCATTTGGCTTATGGTTTGAAAATTAATTTAAAAATTCAAAGGTATTCAAATGTGCCCAAATTCAATTTGAATTTCAACTTAACTTGTTCTAATTCTTTTCACCCTTTTATTAGTTGGTTAAGCATAGGGTTAGGCTAATGACATTGATTTAGAAATGTAATTTATCAGGGTTGTTACAACCTTCCCCCCTTAACAAGAATCTCGCCCCGAGATTCGGTAAATCTTAGTGTGGACATGGGTGCACATACTAGTGGTTGAGATATGAAAACCAGGGAAATTTTGGTTTAGGAAGCTCTCGGTTTCCCAGGTGGCTTCTTCTTCAGTGTGATAATTCCATTGAACTTTATACATTTTAATCACTTTCCTCCTGGTCCCTCTTTCTTTTCGATCCAAAATTTTAACCGGGTGTTCGACATACGAGAGGTCGGGTTCTAACAATATTTCTTGTTGTTCCCCGATCTCGGTAGGGACTCGAATACACTTCTTGAGTTGAGATACGTGGAAGACATCATGTGTGGCCGTGAGCTGAAGGGGCAGTCGTAATTTGTAGGCCACGGGTCCGCAGCTCTCAAGGATTTCGTAAGGACCAACATAACGGGGAGCTAGTTTGCCTTTGATTCCGAATCTTTGCACTCCCTTGGTTGGTGAAACTCGAAGATAGACATGATCGCCAACTTCGAATTTTAGGGGCTTTCTCCTTTTGTCAGAATAGCTCTTTTGTCGGGCTTGTGCGGCTTTAAGATTTGCTTGTGTTACTTTTACTTTCTCCTCTGCCTCGATTACTAGGTCGGGTCCAATTATTTTACGTTCTCCGGTTTGTGACTAGCTCAAAGGAGTTCGACACCTTCGTCCGTACAGGGCCTCAAATGGTGCCATTTTCAAACTCGTTTGATAGCTATTGTTGTACGAGAACTCTGCTAGGGGTAGACATTTTTCCCAGTTCTTGTCATAGTGAATGACGCAAGCTCTCAGCATGTCTTCAAGAATTTGGTTTACTCTTTCTGTTTGTCCGTCAGTCTGAGGATGGTATGCTGAGCTGCGAATCAGTTTGGTACCAAGAGACGTTTGCAACTGTTCCCAAAAGCGTGCTACAAACTGAGTACCACGATCAAAAATAATTGTCTTAGGTATTCCATGTAGGCAAACAATACGATCGAGGTAAATCTCGGCATATTTCTTGGTAGAATAGGTGGTGTGTATCGGAAGAAAATGTGCCGTCTTTGTGAGTCTATCAACGATAACCCATATGGAATCATGTTTCTGGGAAGTGTTTGGTAGTCCAACGATGAAGTCCATACTTATGTCTTCCCATTTCCATGATGGTATAGGTAACGGTTGAAGTGTACCGGCTACTTTCAAGTGGCTAGCTTTTACTCTCTGGCACGTGTCACATTCTGAGACATACGTAGCAATTTCTCTTTTCATTCTAGTCCACCAGAAGTTTTGCCTTAGGTCTTGATACATTTTGCTATTGCCGGGGTGGATAGAGAATTTGGAAAGGTGTGCCTCATCGAGAATTTGCTTGCGGAGTTCATGATTCTTCGGAACGACTATACGACTTTCGAACCATAGAACTCCCTTATGGTCCTGGCGGAAACATTTATACTTCTCCTCACCTAGAGAGAGTTTTTGTTTGATGATCTTAATTCCTTCATCATGTAGTTGTGCCATGACGATTTGGTCGTGAAGAGTGGGCTCCACTGAGATGTGATTTAGAGTGCCTTGGGAAACCATTTCCATGTTAAGCTTCCTCATTTCTGCACACAATGTCTCATTGTAGGATTCCATGGATAAGCAATGGCAATGGGACTTGCGGCTTAGTGCATCCGCGACTACATTAGCCTTGCCGGGGTGATAGTGCACTTCAAGGTCATAATCCTTGATTAATTCTAGCCATCTTCGTTGTCTCATATTTAGATCGGCTTGTGTGAAGATATACTTGAGACTCTTATGATCAGTGTAGATATTGCACTGTGTACCCATGAGATAGTGCCTCCATATTTTCAGAGCGTGAATGACAGCTGCAAGCTCAAGATCATGAGTGGGATAATTCTGTTCGTGGGGCCGAAGGGCTCGTGAGGCATATGCAATCACTCGATTCTCTTGCATAAGCACACATCCTAGACCAGTACCCGATGCGTCACAATACACATCGAACGACTTGGTATTATCGGGTTGAGCTAACACAGGTGCAGTAGTCAGATGCTCTCTGAGAGTGTGGAAAGCTTCTTCACATTTCTCATTCCATACAAACTTTACTTCCTTCTTTAACAGTTCAGTCATGGGCTTAGCAATTCGAGAGAAATCCAGGATGAAGCGACGGTAGTAACCGGCTAAGCCGAGAAAACTGCGAATCTGATGAACAGAGGTAGGGGGTTTCCAATCCATCACCTCTTGTACCTTGCTGGAGTCAATAGCTATGCCTTCGCTGGAGATCGTGTGACCCAAGAACTTTACAGTATCCAACCAGAATTCACACTTAGAAAACTTAGCATAGAGCTGATGGTCTCTGAGTCGCTGAAGAACAATGCGAAGGTGCTTGGCATGCTCTTCCTCATCCTTGGAATAGATAAGGATGTCGTCGATGAACACTACGACGAATTTGTCAAGCTCGGGCATGAATACCGAATTCATGAGATACATGAAGTAGGCAGGGGCATTGGTGAGTCCAAAGGACATGACCAAGAATTCATATAGTCCATATCGTGTGGAGAAGGCGGTCTTAGGAATATCGCACGGGCGAATCTTGATCTGATGATATCCCGAACGAAGATCAATCTTTGAGAAGACTCTGGCTCCAGCTAATTGATCGAAGAGTACATCGATACGAGGAAGTGGGTATTTATTTTTAACAGTTACCGCATTGAAAGGTCGGTAGTCAACGCATAACCTCAAACTGTCATCCTTCTTCTTTACGAATAGGGCTGGACATCCCCAAGGTGACGCGCTAGGGCGAATGAAACCTTTGTCCAGCAGTTCTTGGAGTTGAATTTTCAGCTCTGCCAACTCTTTAGGGGGCATCCTATATGGTCTTTTGGATATAGGTGCAGTGCCTGGTTGTAGTTCAATGATGAACTCAATATCACTATCCGGTGGCATTCCTGGTAAGTCATCCGGAAAAACGTCGGCATACTCGTTTACCACAGGATTATCCTCTAGCTTAAGTCCTTCCATTACGAAAGCACAAGAATGTGTGCACTCCCGTAATGGTAGGTAAAGGGTAGTGGCTCCGTGACTAGTTGAATTTATCTCAACGGCTCGGGAAGAAAGGTCCAGCGTGACTCCATGCATAGTCATCCAGTTCATTCCCAAAATAATATCCATGCCGTCAAGGGGTAAAAGAACAAGGTCTGTGTCGATGGTTTTACTACCCAACTTGACTGGTACTTGTCTGACCATTTGGTTTGAAGCAATTTTACCACCCGGTGTTGATATCATATATGACCCTTTTGTGTGACAAACATCCAAGCCTACTTTTGCACCGAATTTCGCACTTATGAAACTATGCGATGCACCAGAATCAAACAATATAACTGCAGGCTTGTTATGGATAGAGAATGTACCCGACATCACTAGGGCTCCGTCAGGAAGCTCTGCAAGCGTGGTGAAGTTAATCCGTCCTTGCTTGACCTGCAGGGTCTGTCTCTTGCCCCTGTTCTTGTTGTTCGGGTTGGATCCCTGACCTTGGTTGGGCGGCCCAGACTGAGGGCATTCTCGTGCAAAGTGGTTGGAACTCCCGCATTTGAAACAACGATTCGCGGGGCTGGGCCGAAGAGACTGCTGAAGAGTGGGCCTCGGACCATTCTGTGGAGGCATCGGGGGTCGTACCATGCTTGGCTGCTGTGGGGGTCTGGCAATCCATCTTCTTAGCTGAGGGGCCCTTGGTGGAGCTGTGGGTGCGGCATTTTGCATGATGCGATACCTTGGTGGCTGAGCACTTGAAGGTCCAGCGGGTGCCTTTCTCTTCTTCTCTGCCCGGTGTGCCATGATACAGTCTTCCTGGGTAATGGCCATATTGACCAATTCGTTGTAGGTGTCAGCCCCGACTAGGTTCAGACGCTCCTTGAGCTTGGTGCTTAGTCCTCTGCGGAAACGGTCACGCTTCTTAGTATTCGTATCAGCGTGATAGCCCTCATACTGGCATAGATTGTTGAACGCCTGGGCGTATTGCAGCACGGTGCGGGTGCCCTGGGTAAGTGCCAGGAACTCATTTAGCTTTCTTTCCATGAGACCCTCGGGGATATGATGTGCCCGGAATGCAGTCTTGAATTCATCCCAAGTGACAATGTGATCAGCGGGGAGCATAGCAAAATAGTGGTCCCACCATAGACGAGCGGTACCGCGAAGCTGCTGCGCGGCAAAGCGGGCCTTGTTGGCCTCTGAGCATGGGGCCACAAGTAGTGTGAACTTGGATTCGATAGTGCGAATCCATGCGTCTGCGTCCAGGGGTTCCTCCGTCTTATGGAACAAGGGCGGCTGGGTCCCCAGAAAATCCGTATATCCTGCAGCTTGGGGGTGGTGGACATTTTGCCCACCCCGCTGGTGGTGTTGTTGTCCTTGCACCAGCTGACGCAGCAGCTCGGTTTGAGCGGCCATCACTTCCACCAAACTGGGCGGTGGTGGTGGCGATTTTCGCGGTCTGCTGCCACCGGCACCAAAACCCTCGGGGTTGCCACGTGTTGATCCAACCATCTGAAACGTGAAAGGTTACCATTAGCAAGCGATCCATATTACTTCCTCGATTCATAAATGATTGGTGTAGTCATAGACTTCTGAAATCACAGCTAGAAGTATGGATAGAATTTCTGTTTGCTACGAGAAAAATCATAGCTTGTTGTGGGTCCATCCAAAACATCTCATACTTTGGCAGTAGCTAGAGAACTTAGGGATGCACCACTTTGGTATTTAACTCAGGTGCTAGAACTATAGCTAAGATGGTTGAAAGGCTCGTCCTTTGCCTTACTGTCTCAGCTGTTTTTCAGCAGATCGATAGGTGATGTTTTGCCTATAACTTAAACTAGCGAGGTCCAATGATGCTGAATTTCTGTGAGGACCATGATCACAAAATTCCTGACAGGTTTGGTATTCAACTCACAGCTCAGAAATGTAAGAAGACATGGATAAAATTTCTGACAAGTTTCAGCGATTGTGGATTTCATCGTTTACCAACTTACAACGAAATCACCCAAGTCTATCGCCGTTCCTTACATGCTGAGGGTATCCACATGGTTCAGGTGTACCCATCACAAAAGAGTTACTCAACTCCTAGTTAGCCTATTACAACACTTGCCAAAAGTTAGGCTACCCTATCGAGGAGTATGTGCAAAAGTCCTTCTAGGTCATCATCTAGAAGTCATCCAGGTCGTTGACGGACGACTCGCTGTGAGCAGGAGAGTGAGCTTCCATCGGAAGTGGCTGCAGTGCCTCACCCTCAAAGTCCATTCCTGAAATACCATCAATCTCCTGTGGCTCCTCCTCATCTTCCTCCATGTCCTCCTCATGGGGATGGTCATTCTGATCCTGATGCCACTGGAGATGCTCAATAGCATCCTCGAACTCCAAGTGTAGATCATGGAGCTGCTCCTCCAAGTGTACTATCACGTCATCTCTCTCACCCATGAGAGTGTCCTGCTCCTGAATTTGGCCCTCAAGTTGGCCAATCTGAGCATCTCTGTCCTCAAGATCCTTACTGAGCTCCTTAATCTGCTCATCCCTGGTATCTGCCATCATGTGGTAGGCCTGAGCAAGATCCGTGAGCTGCTCAAGCGCCTGACTCTGGAGAGTCAGAAGTCGGTTAGAGTGCATTCATGCACCGCACGGAGGTATCGACGGTCTCCTAGGCATGAAAGTCCACCAAGTACTGTGAGTGTTGCACCCTGTTGAGCCAAAAGGGGTCGTTGTCCTGGGCAGCAGGAAACAAACCAATGGGAGCGAGTGTGACAACCTCGGGACGCTGCGCACAAAAAGAGGTGAGCGCCCTCATGGCTGAAAGCTCCCAAGTATCGGCCAACCGGCGACCAACAGCCTCAACCTCCAAGGCGGGCCACTCCGGGTGTAGCGGGTGCGGAAAAGTGGTCACGTTGACACGGCACTGGGTAACTCCATTCTCTGCAAACTCCAGTCCTGCGTAACGTGGGGGAATTAGATAGCCCGCGGTGCGCAGAACATCCCACAAAATAGAGGGAAAGCCCTCCCAGTGGAGACACTACGAGTGAACGCGTCCATCCTCATCCACCATCATAGCAACAGGCTCGGCCATCTGAACAAAAGATCAAATGGAGTGAGACCAAGGAAAAGTGTGAAAAACACAGGGGCAGATTCTGTATAGGGTGCAAAAATAACCATAACTTCCACAGTTCTTATCCAAAAATTCTCAAATTTCACCAGAACACTCCTAAGGTATTTGTGCACTACTTTGCTAGTCAACTCCAGAGCTAGATAGGTCTCTAAGATGGTCTTTCTTTTTAGGTTTCACCTTACTGTCTACCCAGAAATTTCAGTGAACAGTGGGCCAATATTTCGTGCACCAGGGAAAATCTACCCAGCCAAAATTTACCAAATTTTAACAGCAGCTACCTGGGTAAATTTGGACCAAGTTTTGTGTTGTACTCTTTTGCAGAAAACTGTAGGAAGGGGGCCTAAAAATTAAAGGGGCAGAAGTGCTTATTCTGGACAGAAATCTGACATTCCATGGTTTCTGTTATTTCTTACTATCCATAAGTTCAGAATTTTTGATTTTTGAACAGGGGATAGAAAACGAAATTTGGAACAATTCTTTCAACATGAACTTTACCAGAAAAGGTCATTTTCTTTGATCAATAAATCTCTCTTTTCGGTCATGGCAGATTTATGACAGATTCGCTAGATAGTCCTTATGCAAAATCACGCTTAGATACGCAAGAGCCTACCACTCTCATACAACGCATTTTCAATTTCAGATATATATGGTCATGATGCATGCACGTCCTATTCGTCCTCACAAAATAAAATAATTACCAAATAACCTTTGGTCTTACGAAGATAGTTTCGGTGGCATACGTGATACGCCTCTCACTATAATAGCTAGTCGAGGTTTTCTAACCGTTCTTTAACTTATCGTAATCGCGGTTAGTGTACCTGCAGAAGATTGACATAGCACATATATTTCATGAACCTTTCATGCCAGCACTCATGAAAGCGTCCGTATTCATTACCGTTTACTTATAGAAACGATATCTGTACAATTTCCGCCGTACAGACGATGTTAACATACGCTATCGAGATAGCGTATTCACGGGGGTACCATCATGAGACGGGGGTATGAACAGCGATCGCCATACCCTGCGCCAAACCTTCTACTCCCAATATATTCAACCAACAGTTGGCATATTGGCAGCACCTCAAGTAAGCCACTGCTTGAGGGCAGCGTTCGGTTCGCATCACCGACAAGAAGGCCAAGCTCTCTCAGTTGGCTGAGGATTCTTACCTTCTTACCTTAGCGATGAGTGCGTCGTTACAGAATTTAAGGTCGGTTGTGCATGAAAATAAGTTTTGACAGAAAGTAATGTGCTGGAAGTCAGTGGATAATATTGCATAAGTTAGATAGCCACCTAGTAACTTTCCCATAATCCCTTAGGGCTTTACGAACTAGGCACCATCCTTAACGCACCAACGTTTTTCGCAACACATTCTTCTAGTCATGTTTTAGTAAAACAAGTTTTTAAGGCTTGTCGCATTCTCTGGCGTATGCATTTCGGCTCTGGTGCCTGCTGTTGCCAGTTGTGGCACCAGCTACGGCTCTGATACCAGCTGTGGCAGAACCACCTGAATTAATCCGGCTCAAGTGTATTAACCAGCACCATTAGGGCAATCTCGGTTAACCTTACACTTCAAACGGAGTAATCCATTGGTCTGTCGGGTAACCTCCCGATACAACCACGGTAAAGCGGATCGAATGCCATACATACAAATGCTCATGCGACGATGAGCCCAGAGAATACCACATTCCAGCAAATATTACAAAATTATCATAAGTGAAAATTACAGACCAAGGTTGAGTATAGAACCAAGTACTTCAGTGACCATAACTAATAAGTTCTTCAAAGTTTAAGTTGCAGCGGAAAATAAAACAACGAAAGCTACTCGACGATACAGGATGTCTCGGTGAAGCCCGTACGAGACATCACTCGGCATTATCTCCATTGGTCGGGGGCGCATCCCATTCCACCGACCAACCAGGGGGAAGAGTGCAGGGCCAAGTCAAGCTAGCAATCATATCTTCGAAGGTCTCACCTGAAAACGAGCCACAAGCAAGGCTGAGTATACTAATACTCAGCAAGACTTACCCGTGTAGTGGAATCTACTCCACCGACTCTAGACATGCAAGGCTTTTTGGCTCAGGGGTTTGTTTTGCCGAAAAGCATCTACAAGTGGGTCCTTACTTTCAACTTTTAGCTCAAGATTCTAGTTTCATTAACCATTCTAGATAAGCAGCTATCCAATAGCATTCATGGTGAAGCATTAATTTTCATCCAACAAGATTATTCACCATCATTGTTCCTCTTCTTACTCTGTGGGTAAAGGGGGTTAAGCAGTCTCAATAGCTGTGAGAAACGGACGATTCGAATCAAATTTCTTAACCTTGCAAGGGAAACCTAAACACACGTCACGTGGTTACTCCTAGAGTCACACGTGCAACTTTTCCCCTTTCTTTCCGGGTCGTGGATCGGGGCTACCCTCCGAGAGTACAAGAGCCCCACGCCACGGTTCAGCGCCGGGTCGTGACCACTCTCTGCACTCGCCATATGCACATGGGATCGAAGTTCAAAGGGTAGGATGCCGTCCCCTTGCCGGGCCAATCAGGTACTTAAGCTTACCGATTACCATATTCTCGGCATGTGGTTAGTACGTTCAAAGACTTAACCACCACTACCACACACTGCGGCCTTAGCATTTTTCACTAGACAGACGGGCCTCAATCGTAAACATCGTACCATAGCCCGTCCGTTGTCCTTATGATTGCAGCGTGTAGTAAACATTCAACTCCTATATTCTCGCGAGTGACAGGAAATCACTCGGCTTTTACCGGAGTCCTATTAGCACAGCATTCTATCGAACCTTACATCTAGTTTGCAAGCACGGGTTCCTAACATCATGCAACTAAGTTTTCATTCAACTCCTATAAACTTAATGCACAAGCAAAAGAGTAGTGAGTTGCATAATTTAGGAAAGGAAATGGGTTATGCTCCGGGGCTTGCCTTCTTGTGCAAAGTTAGTCCGGGGATCGTCTGAACGTTGACCCGGGTCTTCAACTGCTTCAGTTAAATTCGCCTGGGCTTCTCGCTGCTCACTCTCGGACTCGGGCACCAGCTCGTAAGTTCCGTCGGCGAGAGTAGTCGTTTCTACATGAATGCACAAGTTTAAGTAGTGGTGATGGTAAACGACATAATTTCCTTCACGATAAAGTTGCAGTTTGTAAAATACGAGTTTGCTGTGAAGTGAGTTACTTTATCATTTGTGGGCAATCGTTAATAGAGTAGAATAGTACAATGAGTAACTTCGTTAAGCAAGGTGGGGTGGGTGTTCATGGGAACTTATATTCCTCATGGAAACATGATTTAAGTGTAACTACTACAGTGGGTAGTTTCTGGTCATGAAACCTTGGGTATAGGCACATCAGGGAAAGATATGCTTACTGTAAAATTTTCAGACAATTTCATGCAGCAGATTACTTATGAAAAATATATTACATAGTTGCTGCTAGATCCTTGTTCTTTTTGTACAGAACAAATGGTGCAACAACTGAGTCTAAGATTTTTACAGGGCTTTCATTTAATCAAGCAGGAGCTACTGTAATTTTTGTAGGATTTATTATGCAGTTTTCAGATCATAGTAAATATGACATTACACACCTAGGTTAATCAAGGATTTACTTTTTACAGGATCCTGCACAGGGTTTTTGTCCATGAAATTTTTTACACAGCATCCTGTACCACTGAGTATCTTCTAGTAAAAATATGAGAATTTTCCAAGCTAAGATACTATTTTCTTGATTTAATGTATGTTATAAGCACATAAATCAAATAATCAGGTTCCTGCGAGATAAAAAGTTTCTAAATTTTTCTTTGGCATTTAGGTACCATTAAACCAGTACATAAAAAGTTTCATTAGGTGAATCACAACCTAACTGTAGGGAAAATTAATTCTATCCAAACATGGTATGAAACTAAGTTTAATAAACAGTGCAGATAAAGAGGGAATTTGGGCCTCATCTTTTTACACAGTCCTAAACATCAAGCAACTAAATCACTGCCCAAAATTTAGGGTCTGCATTGATCTACAACAGTGGGTACAAAAGAAGTCCACTAAAGCTTACATTTAATATAGAGCAAAATATGTTGAGAATCTGAGAAACTTTTCGTAACAAAAGTTGTAGAGTTTCTTCTAAGGATTCCAGAACAGTTTAGTTTGCATTTTTCTGAATTTTCTATGATTTTACACGAATTTTACAAGTTCACTGAATTTGAATCTAGATTTGAAACTTTCTTTTACAACTGGGTCCTTGAATCTTACGTGCAGACCCTTCTAAAGATTTTAATTACTGCAATTGGGTCCTCGGGCGGCACGGGTACGGTGGCCGGCCAAAATTCCGGCGAGGGGCTCGCCGGCGGCGAGGGGTGGGGGTCGGGGAAGGATCAGGGGTGCGAGGGCTACCTCGTGGGGGTCTTGTTCGGGTGGGGGACGGCCGGGAGTAGCTCGCCGGCGTTGGAGCAGGGGCGGCGGCGGCGGCGGCACGCGTCGACGGCGGTGCTCCGGCGGGCTTGGGGCGGCCTGGTCTGGACGGTGAGCTTCAGTGGCGTGTGGGGAAGCTGCTCGGGTGCTTGGCTTGGGCGGAGGAGGCCGGAGTCGAGCTGTCCGCGGTGAGCAGGGGCGGCGGCGGCGGTGACAGCGCGGGCGGCGGCGCTCCGGTGGTCTTGGGCGGTGTTGGGCGGGTCGGCGAGCTTCGGTGGGATGATGTAGTGGTGGCTGACACTTCAATTTGGGTAGGGGGCGGCTGTGGATGGCTGTCCACGAGCGGGTGGAGCTCGACGGCGGCAATGGCGGCGGCGAGCGTTCTCTGGCTGCTGGTGGCTCGCGCGGGCGGCCTGGGGCGGTTTTTATAGGGGCAGGAGGGAGGTAGGGGTGCCGGGCGACGTGCAGGGGTGGAGACACGGCAAGGGCGTGCCAGTGGCCACGGTGGGCGGCTTGGTTCGCCGGCGCGGCGTGCGGCGGACGGGAGCGAGCGACTGGCGGCCGGGGATTTTGCGTGGGAGCGAGCAGATAGCGCGGCGTGGGGATTGGGGAACAGCTGCAGCAGCGGCTCAGGCGGGCGGCAGGCACAGCGACGGGCGGGTCGCGGCGGGCGGGACGGCACGGCACGGCGCGGCGGTTGGGCGCGGCGAGCGGCGAGCAGGGGCTGGGCGGGCGTGGCGCGCGCGGCGAGCGCGGGCTGGGCAGCGCGGTGGGGGGGGGGGGGGGGGGGCAAAGCCGGTTCTGGGGGCGAGGCACGGCGGCCACTGACCTGGCGGCTCGCGCCGGTCAGGCGTCGCCGGCCACCTGGCCGTGCTGTCGGGCGGGGAGGGGAGAGAGAGAGAGAGCGAAGGACCTTTTTGCGAGAATTTGAAAAGTTCGAGGGGGCTGGGTGCAAACAGGATGTTTTCTCGTCTTTCTAATTTGAATTTCAGAAACTTTTGAACATGAAAGTTGTTCAGAATAAAAAGTTCTACAAGTTTGGTTTCAGGCAACATCTCATTTGGCTTATGGTTTGAAAGTTAATTTAAAAATTCAAAGGTATTCAAATGTGCCCAAATTCAATTTGAATTTCAACTTAACTTGTTCTAATTCTTTTCACCCTTTTATTAGTTGGTTAAGCATAGGGTTAGGCTAATGACATTGATTTAGAAATGTAATTTATCAGGGTTGTTACAGCAAGCTGCATCTCCAATCGGCCGATTCATAACTGTAGCCTCAATCGGCCAATTCCCAACTGTAGCCTTTGAATCTGCCGCATCGGCCAATCTTTTCCTTTCCTGACGCCGATTCAACACGTGTCGAAATCTGGCGTCAACACATGCCCCCTAGTTTCGGAGTAAAACATGACTTTTACTTCGAAACTCTTTTTAATCTCTCCTCCAAAAAAAATGCGGCAAAGAATCTCCTCCCATTTCGCGGTCTTCTACATGATGATTGCAATCTTTTCGAACCGGGCGGTTGAGACAACTGTTCCCATGGAATTCGTGTAGACGGCGCGGCAAAAATCCCGCCTTTACCCTTTCTCTCTTGGACTGTCTTTAAGTACTGGCGTTCTCCACCGCTTTTCCTCCACGAGCTTAGTAATTTCCTTCCCAGCGAATCACTTTCTATCTTCTCCCAGCGCCCTCTTGGTTTCCGACCGCATTCTCCGGCGATCTTTCTCTCGTCTACAATCTGCTTCATCGCTCCAATGGCGGCGCCATCAGCAACTCCACCAACCATGGAGGTTCCGCAAGCAACTCCATCGGCGACGGCGGTCCCATCAGCGACTCCATCGGCGACTTCGTTGACGACGATGAGCTTCATCCCGGAGGTAAACATCCAAAACTTTCCTCTTTTCCTTTTTACTGCCCAGACACCTTTTAGATCTATTCTTAGTTCTTCCCCCTTTTTACCTTTTTTAGGTATTTAGACACCAAATCACTATTCCCCTTTCCGAAGCTCCTGGTCTCATCTGCTTAGGTCCTATGGGGAATCCAGACCCGACTGACTTGATCAACTTAGAAACCCATAGAATCCCCTTCAAGCAATCACCTATGGATTTGGGTTAGTGGGGAGGCGCTTTTAGATCTTGGCCGAATGAAACCCCTGGTTGGAAAGAGTGGTACCAAAGATTGGCCAACTCTAAGAGAGTTCAATGGGATGAATTAAAAATTGGCCATTGCATCAATCTCTCGTTGTCCCAGATGGAAAAAAATGAACCCCTGGTAATGGCGGCCTCCTATTTCTGTTCCGACACGCTCAATGCGTTTCTCTTTGGGCACGGACCCATGAGTCCAACTCTGGCCGATGTCTTGATGCTGATCGACCTTGACATTTCCTCCCCTGATACACCCTTTGATTATCTGACCAAACCAACCCATCGGCTAGAGACGAAAGGAATCGGCGGGTGGAAAGGGTATATCAACAGAAACATGAGAACCGGGACAATTTTGGAGAGAGAACATACAACGTTCTTGATGATGTGGCTTGAGAAGCACCTATTCTGCGGCAGAGCAGTTGGTCCTTCTTCCAATACTCGACTGTTTGGGCGGCCGGAGCCCTGTCAATAGGATCCACCATCCCCCTTGGGAAGCATCTGCTAGGATCGGCCTACCACATGATGCACAAGATCGGCGTCAAATTATCAAAGGGAGAGCCGATTGGTAACCCTGGTGGTCCCTGGTGGTTCATCACCCTCTGGCTTAATTTGTACATGAGCAAGGTCTCCCAGCAGCAAATAGAGACTAAAACATTCCCGAACATCGAGTAAGAGGAGAACCCCACCATACGACGACGGTGCACCTCTTTCGGTGAAGCAGCATCAGTTTTTCCTGGTTGCTAGTTCACCGCCACCCAAACAACCGAGTATTTCAGATGTTTTTACAACGGCTTTAGTGAAGAAACCATCAGCTGGTATCCGTACCAGATGACAGAGCCGCTTTTTGAGCTTCCCGTCTGCTATGATTCATCGTCCAACTCCTTTGATGATAATCTCATGGACATTTTGATCAAGCCAGGGATTTTACTGGCAAACTTCTTCTCTGGGAAAGACTTTCCAACTTATGAATTTTACAGCCCATCAATTGCAGCACGGCAATTCGGCTTTGGTCAGCTGCCGATTCAAGTTTATTTTGTCGGCCGTGCAAAATTCCGAGATGAGCTCACCAAGAGCCTCGACTATAGTCGGCTGTGCAATTTAGTGCCGGACTCCAGTACCATTGACCTAAACAACTGGATAGTAGCTCCCTTTGCTGTCCAACAATTCAAATTATGGTGGGCATAATGGAAGCAGCATCTCTTCTGTTCATCTCCTTCAACATATTGCAACAATCTGGATCCTGACAACATCGACTCAAATGCAGCGGTACTACCCTTCTTCTGGCCGATTTTGATGTTATTTCTTTTTATGCTACAAATTTGCGGCTAACTCTTATTTCCCTTTTTAGTCCGAAAATCAACTTCCTCCGACGCGGAGCCGAAGTGGTAGGCCGATAGAGAGTAGCTGCCCATACACACCATTCCCACTCATCGGCCACCACGCCCCAACTATCAAAGACATCACCAGCGGCCGATTGAAGCAAACACCGAAGAGGCCCTCTTTAAAGAAGACGAGCCGCCGAGTGCGTGCCCGTACAGAACCGGCTGATCAATCGGCGGCAGCATCGGCTGAACCTTCAATTGCACCAACTTTTCCGATTATTGAGGAAATCGATCTCCAGACTGCTACAGAAGTTGGAGCGGCTGCTCCATCATTACTAGTAGAAGCTGTTCAGGTAATTTCGCACACGTCACATACTTCTAAGTATTCTATCGATATTAACTTCTTCTTTCTGCCAGGCTGCACAAATTGCCCCAGTGCAGTCTCCGCAGCAATCGGCTACATCTCAGGCGGAAACCGAAACGCCAACAATTCCCCTCACCGAGGTAGAGAGTCTCTTAGCTCAATTTCTTGATACTCAACCAAAAACTAACCAATTTTTTATGCAGGCTACTCTGAGTGCATCGATTGCTCCTCCCCAACAAACATCGGCCAGAGGATTCATGGAGGTACGGCAGGCATCATATATCATCAGACTTAATCATTTGCATTATGCTTATAAAATCCGTTTCCCATACCTTTCCAGGAGGCTGGCCCGAGCAGAGCACTGATAGTCATCGAATCTTCTTCTTCTGACGAGCCAATCGTGCCAGTTCTCGAGATGAGGGTGGCACTTCCGCCGGCGCAAGCAAAAGAAATCCGTTTCAAAGAGGTAAGGAACTTGTCACCCAAATCAGCCGATTTCCACCTACCGTCGGCTAATCTGTATTTTTATCTCTTTCATTCTCTCGCAGGAGTAGGACACTCCCAACAACAGTCTTTTTTCTTTCGCGGTTGCCCTTTCTGATGATGAAGAGATTGCCTCATGACAAGTCACACCGAGCTCAATCCCTGATGACATCCGTGCCAAGCTTGAGAGCATACGGACCCTCCTGCAAGACGACATTGGCCGATTAGTGGGAGATGCCTCGCTGATTCGGCAACTTCTTAGTGAAATCAGAGGCCGAATTCCAGAGGAAGTGACAGAGGCTCTGGATCCTGCTGCGTATATAGAGTCAATGCAGACTTCAGTGTTAAGGGCCTTGCGCCATATGGCCGATCGCGCCAAACTAGCGAAAGCCCGCGAGGAGGAAGACTCCTACAAAGATCGAGCTCAAGAAGTGCATCGGCGAATCAGCTTCCTTGAGAACTCTCGTCCAGATATCGTTGGTACCATAGACTGCCTTAAACGGCGAAGGGCAGAGCTAGCCAAGGAGATGGAGCAGGTGACCAAGGCCATAGCTGCTGAAGAGAAAAGACTCCAAGACCTCCCATCTGTCATCGCCGAGCTGAAGCAGGAGAGGCAGAATCGGGCCCACGAAGCAATAAAAATCCATTGTCATATGCCAGAAATCCTCGTATCGGCCGATGATGACCAAAGAATTGTAGACTCGGCCGATCAAGTTAGGCAACGAGCGATTGCGGCTATTGATGCCCTCCTTGGGTGAATTGTAAAAATTCTTTAAACATTTAATGTCTTCCTGTCGTTGACGCGCAGATTCAAACTTGGACCGTCCTTTTTGGCAACATTTAATGTCTTCTTGCCGTTGACACCTAGATTCAAACTTGGACCGTCCTTTTTGGCAGCTTTTCATTTGTTTACCCTTTTATTCCGATGGGACGCATCCTACCATCCCTTCACCCTCTTCCTTCTATAAGTATGAGATCCCGTATCATCTCCAAAGGCATCCGCATCACTCGTCTTCTTTTCCTCTAACGACTTGATCTCCATTCTCCAAGACAAGACGCCAAGATGTCTTCTTCGTCTTCTTCCTTCTCCGTCAACCAAGTATGAAATCTTCCTTTGTTCCCTTTCTTGACATTTCAATCAATCTGAGGTGGTTGTTTGCTCCCCTTTTAGCCGAAACATCTTAGCCCCAGTCTGGAACGAGCGATTGAAGTCATGCATTCAGACGGACCACTGTCGCAGGCGGACAGAGATCTGATCAGGGCTCATCGCGAAGAACTCAGAGATCATGTAGACACCAACTGCTCCAGGCGGGGACATCCCAACCACCTCTCGACAGGAGCCATCCACTCCCTCGCCTAGTCGCCCTTGAAGATGCTGCGGCGGGGACATCCCAACCACCTCTCGACAGGAGCCATCCACTCCCTCTTCAAGTCGAGGTTGAAGCTGCCATGGAGGATCTGGAGGAAAAGAGCATCCGCATCTTGATAGAACTCGGCCAGATCGAGAGGGAGATTAAGAAAAAGCGTGGTCAATAAATATGTTGGTACTTTTGTTCTAAGGGCGACTTGTACCATGTCGGCCATGTACCCTTCCATTCTTACCGAATAACGAATCGGTCAGACTAAATCGAATATTTCATCCTTAAGGCGATGTCATCTTCACATCGGCCATATAGATAGGAGCCAATAGGAGTTGGCCATGTTATCTTGATGCACTCTATCGTAAGTTATGCACCCACCCATATACTTGGATAGTACCTCTTCAGATATCTCCCGTTTAAGGCTCTTGTGAATTCTTCTCCTTCAATAGTTTCTAGTATATATGCATTTACCGGAGCACATCGGCCGATTTTATACGGCCCCTCCCAAGTGGGCGACCATTTACCGAATTTGGGATCCTTAGACCCTATCGGCAGCACCAACTTCCATACCAAATCTCCTTGGGAGAATTGTTTAACTTTAACCTTCTTGTCATACCACCTGGCCACCCTTTTCTTGTTTTCTTCGATGCTAATCAGGGCCCTCAATCGCTGACCCGCCGAATCGTTGAGCTCTTCCTTCATGAGGAGGGAATAGTCATCGGCCGTCAACTGATCTTGAATCGATGTGCGCCTTGACCCCATCCTTAATTCCCAAGGCAATACTGCCTCGTGACCATATACCAACTGATAAGGAGATATCTTAGTGGCCCCATGGCAAGCCATCCTATAAGCCCATAGAGATTCAGTTAAAGACATGTGCCACTTCTTGGGTTGTTCCTCTATCTTCCTCTTGATCAACTTGATTATCCCCTTATTGGATGATTCGGCCTGGCCGTTGGCTTGAGCATAGTACGGAGAAGAATTCTACAATCTAATCCCCATATCGGCGGTGAATTCTTCGAACTCCCCTGAGGTGAACATCGTTCCTTGATCAGTTGTGATCGTTTGAGGGATGCTGAACCGATAATCAATGTGGTTCTTCATGAAATTGATCATATCGGAAGATGTCACGGTCTTCAACGGAACTGCCTCCACCCATTTGGTAAAATAATCAGTGGCTACTAATATAAACTTGTGCCCTTTGCTTGACGGAGGGTAAATCTATCCAATGAGGTCTATCCCCCAACCTCTAAATGGCCATGGTTTGATTATCGGATTCATAGTCGAGGCTGGCGCGCGCTGCACATTGCCAAACTTGTGACAGTCTTGACAACCTTTATAATATTTGAAAAAATCTTCGAGAATCATCGGCCAATAATACCCGTTGTTTCTGATCATCCACTTCATCTTGTGAGCCGATTGATGAGCTCCGCACACGCCTTCGTGGATTTCTCCCATCAGGACCTTTGCTTCTTCCGTTCCCAGGCATTTGAGAAGAACCCCATCAATCGTCTGATAAAACAAATTGTCTTCGAGCAATACATATTTCGTCGCCTGAAAACGTACTCGCCGATCCACTTTCTGGGATGGATCTTTTAAGTAATCGGCAATCTCCTTTTGCCAATCGTCGGCCGCAAGTTCCAGAATCATGGCCCCTTGAATCGGCCGGTACCCGGACGCGTGTTGGGCAAGTCTATTGGCCTCTTCATTGTAATTTCTGGGAATGTGCTCAATAATCGCATACTTGAATTCCTTTAACAGCTAGAGGCAATCTTCGTAGTAAATTCTTAAGATATCATCTTTGCATTCAGATCTCCCCGTTAATTGATCTACAATGAGCATGGAATCTCCAAGAATTTCAACCGCATCAGCTTTGACTTCCCTTAACAATTGGATACCTTTTAGGACGGCTCGGTATTCCGCCTCGTTGTTGGTCACGGATGCCTCTATCGGCAAAGAGAAATCATAGCTTGCCCCCTGAGGCGATACAAGAACGATGCTGATTCCCGATCTGGCTCCACACGAGGAGCCATCGAAGTATAGAGTCCATGGAACTGGTTCAACGACAGCAATTTCCGGTCCACAATGTTGAGCCACAAAATTGGCCATGACTTGACCCTTGATAGCTTTGGCCGATTCGTACCTTAGGTCAAACTCTAACAGAGCCAGGATCCACTTTCCAATCCGTCCTTTCAAAATTGGCAGTGATAGCATATATTTTACCACATCATCCTTGCATATGACTATGCACTCTGCCAATAACAAATAATGCCTGAGCTTGGTACACGAGAAATATAGACACAGGCACAGTCGTTCCACCAGGGAATATCTTGTTTCGGCGTCCAGGAGTCTTCTGCTGACATAATATACCACCCGTTCTTTCTCTTCGAACTCCTGTGCCAGCGCCGATCTGATAGCCCGCTCGTCGGCCGATAAGTATAGTTTGAACGGCTTGTCAGCAAGTGGCGGGACTAATATAGGTGGTGAAATTAGATATTGCTTGATATCTTCTAACGCTTTGGGTTGTTCTTCTCCCCACACGAATTCCTGATCGGGCTTTAATTTCAACAAAGGAGTGAAAGCTTGAATACGCCCTGACAAGTTGGATATGAATCTTCTGATAAAGTTGACCTTGCCGATTAGGGACTGCAGCTCAGTTTTGTTCTGCGGGGCCACAACCTTATTGATGGCAGCTATAGTCTTCCGGTTGACTTCTATCCCGCACTCATGGACCATGAATCCTAAGAATTGTCCGGCCGACACACCAAATGCACACTTGTTCGGGTTCATTTTCAACCCATGCTTCCTTGTGCACTCCAACACCTCTTCTAAATTGGCCAGATGTTCCTGATGACCTTTTGACTTGACTACAACATCGTCGATGTAGATTTCCACCGATACACCAATAAGCTTATGAAAGATATAATTCATAGCCCGTTGGTATGTAGCGCCGGTGTTCTTCAATCCAAAGGTCATTACCACCCACTCGAATAAACCG
The DNA here is from genome assembly GCA_032594955.1 of Panicum miliaceum. NCBI lineage: Eukaryota > Viridiplantae > Streptophyta > Magnoliopsida > Poales > Poaceae > Panicum > Panicum miliaceum. The sequence continues at coordinate 41,322,371 of CM064056.1, read as the reverse complement.
AGGTGGCCCGGACACCTGAAAGCCGTTTTTGAAATATCTTCTTCGGCCATTAATATTTGATTGTACCCAGCATTACCGTCCATGAAATTTATGACTTTATGTCCTGCGGCAACATGTATCAAGACATCGGCTGTCGGCATCGAATACCCGTCCATTGGTGTAGCCTAATTTAGGTTCCTGAAGTCGATGCATACGCGCAACTTTCCGTTTTTCTTGTATACGAGTACAATATTAGGAATCCATTCGGCGTAACGGCACTGCCGAATAAATCTTGCTTCAATCAATCTTATGATCTCGGCCTTTATGTCAGGTAGAATTTTAGGGTTGCATCGTCGTGCACTCTACTGATATGGCCGATATCCTAGTTTTATAGGCCACCGGTGTTCGACAATGGACCGGTCTAGACCAGGAATCTCATGGTATTCCCAAGCAAAGCAACCTTTGAATTCCTTTAATAAACTTATCAATCTACATTTGTAGTCGAGATCCAAGCTAGCACTAATATACGTCGGCCTTGGCTTGCTACCAACTCCTAAATCCACCATCTCTAATGAATCAGCCGACGTAAATCCATGCCCAAGCTTCCTGTCTTCTCGGATGAACTCATCCATCTAATCTGAATCTTCAGAGACGACTGCTTGAATCGGTTGTAGGCCAAAATCGGACACTTTCAGGAAATCAGTGTCCCAAATCCTACCGGATATACACTTGACGTGTTCGCAGCTCCACTATTGCGTATCGGCCGCCGCAACAATGCAGGCGGAATCGGCGGTGACTATCTCGGTATTGTCGCCGACCCACTGTACGAGGCATTGGTGCATTGTAGATGGGACGCAGCAATTCACGTGTATCCAATCGCGATCGAGCAACATGTTGTAGGACCCCTTGCCATTAATAATAAAGAAGGTAGTGGGAAGAGTCTTACTGCCGATGGTGAGGTCGACGCAGAGCGCTCCGCGGGCGGGAGACACGTTGCCTTCGAAGTCTTTGAGCATCAAGTCCGTCCTGGTCAGATCTTCATCGCTTTTGCCCAACTTACGGAACATGGCACATGGCATGATATTGACTGCAGCGCCTCCGTCCACTAGTAGCCTGGTAACAGGACGTCCGTTAACGTGTCCTTTGAGGAATAGAGCCTTGAGATGTTGTCGCTTTTCGTCTTCCGGTTTCTCAAAAGTGGTTGTCATTGGCTCCAAAACCAATTGCGCCATCTGCTCCTCGATCCTTGTTGTGTTGTCTCGATCGGCGGGCGCCATGAACTCCATCGGCAAGATGAACACCATGTTGACATCAGCTGCCGATTCTCGATTGTCGCCCTCCTCATTGTTGTTTCTTTTGGGGCGCCAGACCCGAGACCTGTCATTTTTCTTATCCACCACCTGCCTCTGCTCTTCCTCGTGTTGTTCCCATTAGCGCAGATGTTGGATCCTTCATTTTTGAGATTTGGACAGTCCATCAGGGCACCATCTGGGGTTCACTGGTTTTGCCGGTGGTTTGGCGTGCTCCCAGTCTGGTTCCCTTCCTAGGGGGTTCTCATCTGACACCCTAGCATCGGTCATTTCTTATAGCCGATTGTGTATGCTGGTTCTGCCCCCCAGTCGCTTCTGCTGGTTGATCCTGCCCCTCGATCGGTCATACCGGCCAACTCTGCCCCCCAGCCGATCATGTACTGAAAGGCGCTAACCCTCTTGTTCGCGCCAGTTTCTGCTGATCGGCTCTGATCCTCCGTCTCTGGAGCGCAATCTTTTGAGTGGGCGATCGTTGCGATTTGATCCGCTCCACTCAAGGCAATTATCAGCTGATGTCAATCTGAGGTCATTTTCCCAGCAATGGATAAAGAACGGACATCGCCAATGATCTTCGTGTCGGCGTATCATCTCTTCGCGGTGTCTCGATCTTTCCTGCTGCCGTTGATATTTGCTGAGTAAGAATTGGGAGGTGATGGGTCTACGCGATCATTCTGATCCTTCGCCCTCATCTTCAACCCGTCTTTTCCCTTTGACATCGTCCACCGTAACCTGCCTCTTGGGGTTCACGGCGCCGCTTCTCTTAGCCGATTCCGACGTTAGCACCTTGGTTTGAAGTGAGTTTTTTCCCGTGTCAACCATGTTAGCAGGGAAAGGATGCTGATCAATTTTCATCGGCTTTGCTGGCTTCGCCGGGACTTCAAATTTAAGTCTGCCTTGCTCAATGGCCGACTGTATCTGCTGACGGAAGATTTTGCACTCATTTGTGTCGTGAGACGTGGCATTATGCCACTTGCAATATCTCATCTTTTTGAGCTGATCGGCTGAGGGAATGGTGTGGTAAGGTGAGAGCTTGATCTGCCCCTCTTGGAGAAGTAAGTCGAAGATTTTATCGGCCTTTGACATGTCAAAGCCGAACGCCTCTGGTTCTTTCTTTCCGAAAGGGCACGATATCGGCTTCTTCCCTTTGACCCATTCTGCTAGGCCGATTTCCTCTTCTTCTTCAGATTCAGACCCTTCTAAATATGCCACTTTTTTCTAGAAATTCCTCCGCTGATCAAACGGACGTACTTCTTGACCGGCCAATCGGTGAACGATCTGACTTAAATTTTCAAACTCTTATGAGGCGTACCTCTCCTTGATATGTGGCAGGAGACCTTGGAAGGCGATGTCGGCCAACTGAGCGTCGGTCAGGGCTAGGGTATAGCACTTGTTTCTGACTTCTCTGAACCTCTGTACGTAATTAGTTACTAGTTCGTCGCTCCTTTGCCTGAGGCTGGTCAGATCTGAAAGCTTCATCTTGTGGACTCCCGCGTAGAAGTACTTATGGAATTGCTTTTCCAGATTGGCCCAAGTAACGATGGAGTTGGGTGGTAGGGTAGTGAACCACTGGAAGGCCGACCTAGATAGAGATGACGAGAACGGACGCACCCGCTGAGCATCTTGTGTGGCGGCCTCCCCGCACTGGATGATGAATCTATTTATGTGCTCCACAGTTGAGGTATCGTCCAGCCCCGAAAATATAGGAGCTAAAATTTTAAAAGTATTTTATAAAAGTCACAAAATAAAATTTGCATGCATCTCTATTTCTTTTCTTCTTCTATTCTTTCTTTCAGCCAGCCCAATTCTTCTTTTCTCCTTCCTTTCTTCTCCCGCGGCCCAACTCAGCGGCCGATCTGCTCACCCGACCCTTTCTTTCACTAACGGCTAGGACCCATCTGTCGGTGTCTTCTTTCTTCTTTCCTTTCTTCTTCCTCTGCTCCGCATCGCTCCCGCTCCTCTGTTTCCTTTCTCCACCGCGACAGCAGGCGCGCTGCGTCATCGTTCGTGCCCCTTCTCTTTCCTTCTTCCTTCCTTACCCCGAGTCCGGATCGACTTCGCGCCGTCGCCCGCGTCTCTCTTTCCTTCCTCGCGATGCAGGCTTGCCTTACTAGCCGCAGTTCCGCCCTTTCCTTCACAAGAGCCGCCGCCTTCCTTACTTCCGGCCAATCCGCCCTATAAAATCCCGCTGGAGTCCCGCTTTGCAACCAGAGCCATCCTCAAACCCTTTCCTCTATTCAACACCGACGCACGCCGCTGGAAGTCTCACACCGGAGGAACGCCGCCGTCCCGTGTCCCCGCCTCTCCGTCGACTCACCGTTCCGCAGCTTCTCCGCCGTCTTCAACTCTCGCCGGAGCTCCGCAAATCGGTGAGCATCAAGCTGCACCAGATTCCTCTCTCTCTCTTGCTCCACCGCAAACCCGATTCCTCGCCGGACCCCTGTTTCCGCCCGCCGCCGCACTCGCTTGCCGCCGACGCCCAGTAAAACTCCACTTCGCCCGACCCTTTTCGTCACGTCGAGCCGACCCTTCCTCTGCCGCTCGATCTAGATCTAACGGCCAGAATCGATCGTCACTTTATACTGCCGATTTACTCGACCTTTTCCTTACTCAGCCGATTCACCTGACCCACTCTTTATACTGCCGATTCGCCCGACCCTTACCCCGCCGATTGTCCGACCCGCCGCACGATTCTGATCCAACGGATCAGATTCACCCGACCCTAGTTGTTTCCAGAACTTTTGCAGAAAGACTCCTAGGATTTCCAGAAATCAACCCGCAGTCCAGATTAGTAGAAAAATAATTAGAGTTGAGCCCTTTCTTTTTCTGTTCCGACCCTTGACTTTTCTAGAATTAGTACCCGCCGTCCAGAACCTCTAGTTTCGCACCTCGACCCTCTGTTCAACGTTTAATTATGTTTTAGCCCCTAATTTCTTTAGATTTAGCCCCTGGAAGTTCGAAACTCTCACAGTTAGGCCCTTAGATCACTGTTTTAGCCATATCTTCATCGTTTCAACTGCGACTTCAGCGATTCTTGCGCCCATGCGATCCTTGCACCATAAACTACAACTTTAGAATCTTTTTACTTTCTGTTTGTATTGTTTGTTGTACTGTTTCTTATTTGTTTGTGCATGCTTGTTTGTGTGATCGCGTAGACAACGTGACGTTCGAGCCAAATCAAGAGCAAGCTTACGAGGAAGAGAATCGGCAGCTATTTGAAGAAGGAAAGTGGATTTCCCCCTCTGCATATTCTATTTGATCCCAACAACAGGATGAAAATTCACTTTACTTTATTGTTGCTTGCCATAAACTTGATGGGTTACCTATGCTAAGGACATACCTAGTCTTTTACCCCAAACCTTGAAACACCTGGGTTTACTATTCATATTGGGTAGTCACGCTTAGTTGCAAACTTTGGGATTGGTATTGGTTTACTCTTTTGACAACGTTGGTCACGTTATATATTGTTGTTATCGCGTAATTTCAAGATCAACTTTGTTTAATGGGAACATGGAGAACCACCCAAGTGAACAGTGCAACCACAAAGTCATATGGCTCTGACCTTAGCCAAATAATTAGATGTGTAGTTTGCTGGTGGCCTTACCGAAAGGGCAAGGAGGGGGTCGGTGATAGGGGTCATAGCCCGGTCCTCTTGGGGTAGCTGCCTTTGCTAAGGAGCTGACCATTAGGGAGGTTTATGGACCACACTGCTACTGAAACTCTAGCGGGTTGCCTAGCTCTCGACATGTCTTTGTAAAGGCTTCGTAGTGTACCCTCGCCACTCACCTCGGAAGTGTTTAAGGGCCTTGCAAACCCGGGCGACTCTGGGAAACACGATTTGTGGGTAAAGTGTACAACCTCTGTAGAGTGTAAAACTGTTATAACAGCCGTACTCACGGTTAAGAGTGGCTTGGACCCTCACATGATAATGAAACTTGAAGATTAAATAAATTGTGGTTCGTGAGTTATGATTATGTTGCTGGAATCTTTATGATTTTGCTAAAGTGGGATGGTATAAACTTAAACCTAGTCAATAGGTGCTTGATAATAAATACTTGACCAACTAAAAGTGACCGCTGCTGCAGACCTTAGCCTATCCTTGATGGCCTTGCATTTTCACCCCACTTGCTGAGTACCAACCATAAGAGTACTCACCCTTGCCCCCTTCTGTTCAGAAGAGAACTTTGAAGAGGAGCACTTCGACGACTTCGAGGAGTTCTAGGTCCTGCGTTCACCAGTCATCGCCTGTGGAAGACGGAGTTGTTGGAGACTTCGTATAGGGTATAACGGTTATTCGTTTAAAGACATTTGTGTCTCTTTTATACGGAGTGTAATATTGTTAAATACTTTATTTAGTTACTTTTTGAGCATTGTCTTTGATATATTACACTTTCCATCTACCATATGTGTGTGAACATGATCCTGGCGCACATATGAGATGCATCCGGTTCTTTCTAGAATCGGGTGTGACAGAAGTGGTATCAAAGCTATGTTGACTGTAGGACGCTAGCCTAGATAGAAATGGTCGAAATTAAGGATTTATCTTCTAGCAAGCCATATCAGCATCAAAAATTTCTGTTTACTTTATATTTCCGCATAAAAACCTATGTTTACATAAACCTTCTATTATTTTCTTTCTTAAAGAAAAATATCCTGAATTTTACTCCCGCTCTGCCAGATGGCCAGGACTTACCAGACTGCTCGCAAGCGCACCGGAGGACGCCAAGTTCGCATTGCCCCAGCTGAGCCAGCTTCTCCCACCCCAGTTCCAGCCCCTGTTGAAGAGGAGGAAGCTACGGAGGAAGAACCCGAGGAGGTCTACTATTTCGTGGATGGTGAAGATGGCCGCATCATGGCAATTGATGAAGAAGGAAATCAGTTCACCCCGCTGGCATCACCAGTCAATGAGGCATCGCCACCACCCCCAGTTGTCCCTGCTCCAGCTCCCGCCCTAGCACCGGTCGCCGCCGAAGGAAGCCCGAGTAACTTCGAAGATATTAGAAGAGACGATGACGAGGACAACAACAACGATGAAGACAACAACGATCAGAGTGATGAAACTCCAGGGATGAGGCAACTTTGCTGTGTTCGCACTTCGGACAGAGAACCCGGCCACTTGTCTCCGGTGCTACAAGGTGTTCTTCAAGAGTTGGGCAACCGCGTGAGACCTCATTACCACACGCACCACTATATCGACCCTGCGCTCGGCGACTACTACCTCTCTCGCGTCCACATCAGAATGGAAAGTGCTAGAGGCCTGAGGACTCTCACTGCACACGACTCCGCCACACCCCACACTACTTACGACGCCACCGTCAGCAGTGCCGCCAGGAGAGCTCTGTGGTCCATCTGCCACACCTACCACCAGGAGCTTCAGAACACGGAGTACCGCCACCTTCCTCGCCGCCTTAGTGGAACTGAAGAGACTATGATTACTCTGGGTGAAGATGACGAAGACCGCCTCAACACTCTTGCTCGAGTCACCACCGCTCTCAACACTGAGCTGGAAAGCGTCATCACTGAGCTGGACGATACTCAGGACAAGCTACTGGAGGCCCATGAAAAGATCCGCATGCTGGAAGCTCGACTTGGGGGAAGATCACCGCCATCCCCACAGATGGATGAACCCCGCTTCCCCGCATTGTCACCACCCCGCAAGAAGCTTCGTCGCGGCAAACCCGGCTCCATAACTCGCCCCGAGGAATAGGCATTTAGGCTCTTAGGCTAGTATCTCTTAAAGTTCTCGTTAGAATCATTTTTGAGAGGACGACGATGTAATGATGATTGCTTGAAAACAAATGTTTGCTTTGAGTGCTATAATAATTGCTTGATATAACCTATCCATTAATATAAGTTGGAGTCTTTATAAATCCATATTTTGTTAAGATATTATCTTCTGTCTACCTATATCTAGTACACCTATCTTATCATGGGTTTATTCCCTAACGATCAGATGGTGAACACCAGGACAGGTGGAGGACAGAACATCCCTATCTCTAGGCGTGCTCGCATAGTCAACCGACAGAGTCAGTTGCCACCACCGCCCAATCCAACAATGGAGCAATTCTTGGCAGCACAGATGCAGGTGCTGCAGAATCTCACTGCCACCATCTAGAACATACAAGCTCAGCAGAATCAGCAAGCACCACAGCAAATCCCGCCACCAAGAGACAAACACAGAGAATTCATGATCCACCACCCTCCTACCTTTTCTCACTCTGTGGACCCCTTGGACGCTGATGATTGGTTGAAGGTCATCACTAAGAAGCTGGACATCACACAATGCAGTGACTGTGAAAGGGTCCTGTATGCTGCTGGACGTCTGGAAGGTGCAGCCGCTGATTGGTGGGATGCTTTCACTGCTGCCCTAGCCAACGCCAACACTATCACCTGGGAGGAGTTTAGAACCAACTTCCGCAGCCACCATATCCCAGCAGGACTAATGAAGCTCAAGCAGAAGGAGTTCCTGAACCTGAAGCAAGGCAGCATGACTGTCAGCGAATACCGGGATAAATTCACTCAGTTGTCCCGTTACGCGCCCCATGAGGTGGATAGTGACGCAAAGAGGCAGGAGCGCTTCTTGGAAGGTCTGATAGGGCCGCTCAACTATCAGCTGCACAGTCACACTTTCCCAAACTTCCAGACTCTGCTAGACAAAGCCATTGGTCTGGAGAGCAAGCGCAAGGAGCTTGGGGAACACAAGCGAAAACTTCAGTCCCAGGGACAATCCTGCAGAAACACCCGACCCCGCTACAACACACCCCAGGGATTTCAGTCGCGCTTTGGAGGACAAGGTGGAGGATATCTGCAGAACCAACAGAATCAACGAACTCCACAGCAGCCTCAACGCTACAACCACCAGACTCAGCGCAACACCAACCCGCAACCGTACCGTCCAGGCTATGCCACAGGTGCACCAGTGCGGACCAACAATCCAGTCACCCCGGTACAACCCAACGGTTGTTTCAAATGTGGAGAACTAGGTCATTACGCTAACAACTGCCCGAAGCGTAACATGCAAACTCCTCAGAATCAGAGGAACAGTGGACAAAGGCAGACTCCTCAGCAGCAGCAGCCGCGCAACAGCAACCAGACACCACTGGGCAACAATGGACAACAGAACTGCGTGCGCGGAAAGGTGAATCATGTGGCTGCAGAAACAGCTGGAGAGGCACCCGACGTTGTGCTCGGTACGTTCCTTGTTAATTCTGAACCTGCAACAATTTTATTTGATTCTGGAGCATCACATTCATTTATTACTGAGCAATTCGCGGCAAAACATAATTTACCAACAAGTCCTATGAAACAAATATTACTAGTAAGCTCCCCGGGCAAAGAATAGAAAGCCAGCCACTTATGCCCAAGGGTCAACATGAATATTATGGGGATAGAATTCCTAGCCAATCTAATAGTCTTAGGGACTAACGACATTGATGTGATCCTCGAAATGGATTGGTTATCAGGATGTGATGGTGTTATTCAGTGTCGTAAGAGGTCAGTGCTCTTAACCAGCCCTCAAGGAGACAAAATAGAGTTTGTGGCATCAGTTTCACCCAATAGAGTTGGGACAGTGAACCAAATGAAGGGAATGCCTCTTGAAGATATCAGAGTTATCAGAGAGTACCCCGACGTCTTCCCGGAAGATTTACCAGGTATGCCACCTGTTCGTGACATTGAGTTCAGTATTGATCTTTTACCTGGTACTGCACCTATCTCTAAAAGACCCTATAGAATGGATGTTAAGGATCTAAGCGAACTAAAGAAACAAATAGAAGAAATGTTAGCTAAGGGATTTATCCGTCCTAGCTCATCCCCGTGGGGAGCACCCGTGATCTTTGTCGATAAGAAGGATGGCAGCAGAAGGATGTGCGTAGACTACAGGTCGTTGAACGATGTGACGATCAAGAATAAGTATCCACTGCCCAGGATTGAAGATTTGTTTGATCAGATGAGAGGTGCCAAGGTTTTCTCCAAGATTGATCTGAGATCAGGATATCATCAGCTAAGGATCCGACCAGAGGATATACCCAAGACAGCCTTCACTACCAGATATGGTCTTTACGAGTTCACTGTGATGTCGTTTGGATTGACCAACGCTCCAGCGTACTTCATGTACCTGATGAACATGGTTTTCATGGAATATCTAGACAAGTTTGTGGTTGTGTTCATTGATGACATCTTGCTGTATTCACAGAATGAGGAAGAACATGAAGAGCACTTGAGGATAGTGTTACAGAAACTCCGAGAGAATCAGTTATATGCCAAGCTGAGCAAATGTGATTTTTGGTTGAGAGAAGTTTCTTTCCTTGGACATGTTATCACAGATGGAGGAATTGCAGTAGACCCGAGTAAAGTTCAAGATGTTCTGAATTGGAATCCACCGAAGACTGTGCCTGAAATCAGAAGTTTTCTCGAACTTGCAGGCTACTACCGCAGATTTATTAAAGGCTTCTCAAAGATCGTGAAACCTATGACTTCTCTGTTGGAAAAAGGGAAAGAATTTAAGTGGGATGCTACATGCCAGAAGTGTTTTGAAGAGCTGAAGACAAGATTGACCACGGCCCTTGTGTTGATAATGCCAGATATCCACAAAGGGTTTGATGTGTATTGCAACGCTTCACGGATGGGTCTTGGATGTGTGTTAATGCAAGAAGGCAAAGTTGTGGCCTATGCTTCAAGACAGCTGAGAAAGCATGAGCAGAACTATCCTACCCATGACTTGGAATTGGCTGCCGTCGTGCACGCATTGAAGATTTGGAGGCACTACATGATCGGAAACAAGTGTAAAATCTTCACGGACCATAAGAGTCTGAAGTACATCTTCACGCAACAGGATCTTAACCTAAGACAGCGCAGATGGCTAGAACTAATCAAGGACTATGATTTGGATCTCCAGTATCATCCGGGCAAGGCTAATGTTGTGGCAGACGCCCTAAGCCGGAAAGGACAAGCTAATATGATGATTGCTCGATTGATGCCTTAGGAATTATTTTGGGAGATGGCACGTTTGAACTTGGGAATTGTCACACAAGCGGAAGCCATGATTATGGAGATGGAACCGACATTAGAACAAGAGATCAGAAAAGGACAGTTGACAGATGCTAAGATCAAAGAGATCAAGATTCAAATTGGATTAGGCAAGACTAAGGATTTCACCGAAGATGAACAAGGAACTGTTTGGTTCAGAAAAAGGATCTGTGTACCTAAAATTGATCACCTTCGTGAACTTATTTGGAAGGAGGCACATGATTCTGCTTATTCCATTCATCCTAGAAGTACCAAAATGTATCAAGACTTGAAAGAAAGGTACTGGTGGTATGGTTTGAAAAGAGACGTAGCAACTCACGTAGCTTTGTGTGATGTGTGCACACACAAAAAAAAAGACTTAGTAGTATCCCGCAAAATAAACCCAATAATCCTAGTGGTCACAGCAAGAGTAAGCAATTTACCTAGATGCCATTGACTTATTAATAGAATAAAAAAGAAAGAAGGGGGTCGATTTAGGCTTCTTCCCTTCCACTGCATAGCAGCGCTATCAGGTACTACGAGCCCTCTGCCCCACGCATCTAACCAGCTCGCGTGGTTCACCGGTTCCACCGAAAACTCTCATTTGTTGAAGAGGAAGAGAGAGATCTCTCGTTAGGTCTTGGTGATGACCGCCGGAGGGGGAGTACGAGAAGGCGAACATCTGGCTGCTATCAGTCGGCTGGCGAGCCTTGAATAAAGTAACTCTCGGAAACTCTTATTGGACGAGAGAGAGTCAATATGATATTGGCGTGGGTTCTACCAACGAAACGAAGAAGTTTTCATCTTCCCCCTGGTACCTCACCACTTCCTTGAAGAGCGCAGTACAACGGGGAGTTGTATGCTGCGTTCGGGAAGGATGAATCGCTCCCGAAAAGGAGTCTATTGATTCTCTCCCAATTGGTTGGATCGTAGGGGCGATGATTTACTTCACACGTATTTTATTATACGTTATACATATTTATTTATATAATAATAAAATACCTCCACTTTGGGTAAGTGATAAGAGAGAATATGAAAGAGGCCCTTCCACTTTGGTATAGTTGACCCTACCTATTGACTCAAGGTAAGACCTCTGACTCAAGTATCACAATAACTGATCATTGAGTCTGGGTGCTGGCGGATGAACTCGCTGGACATGTATCTCAGGGCATAGTTGAACTCGATCACAACGTTGTTGATATATTCGATGCATTCCCCATTTTGGCTGCCATACTCCCAGAGGAAGTGAGGTGCACAGCCAACAGGAGGTAGGCAGAGAGTGAAAGCAGAACACCAGAGACCAGCAGGTTTACTCCAACCATTGAAGGTACCCGAATGGAAATGGGAAGAGATTGGTATGGATTTCATTGTAGGGTTACCCCGTACTCGTGATGGTTACGACTCGATATGGGTTATTGTGGATAGATTGACAAAGGTCGCACATTTCATCCTAGTCAAAACAACTTACACTGGAGCCAAGTTAGCAGAACTATACATGTCACGAATTGTGTGTTTGCATGGTGTTCCAAAGAAGATAGTGTCTGATCGAGGTACTCAGTTCACGTCGCGTTTCTGGCAGAAATTACATGAATCCATGGATACAAAGCTCAATTTCAGCTCTGCATATCATCCGCAAACAGACGGTCAGACTGAGCGAACGAATCAAGTATTAGAAGACATGTTGAGAGCATGTGCTCTCAAGCATGGAGGTAGTTGGGATAAAAGTTTGCCATATGCAGAATTCTCCTACAATAACAGTTATCAAGCAAGTCTCAAGATGGCCCCATTTGAAGCACTATATGGGAGAAAATGCAAGACACCCTTGTATTGGAATCAGACAGGAGAAAGTCAAGTTTTTGGACCAGAGATTCTTCAAGAAGCGGATAGACAAGTCCAGATAATTCGGGATAACCTCAAGACTGCCCAGTCACAACAGAAAAGTTATGCTGATATACGAAGAAGGGAATTGACGTTTGAAGTTTGAGATTTTGTGTATTTGAAGGTATCACCCATCAGAGGTTTACGTAGATTCAAAGTGAAAGGAAAGTTGTCACCACGTTATATTGGTCCTTTTCAGATTCTGGAAAGGAAAGGTGAAGTGGCATATCAATTGGAGTTACCGGCACGATTGTCAGATGTCCATGATGTGTTTCACGTATCACAGTTAAAGAAATGTTTGAGAGTGCCTGAGGAGCAGTTACCGTTGGAGGAGCTTGATGTACAAGAAGATTTGACTTATGCAGAACATCCAGTTAAAATCTTGGAAACATCTGAGAGGGTTACCCGGAACAAGGTGATCAAAATGTGCAAAGTACAGTGGAGTCACCACTCAGAGGATGAGGCTACTTGGGAAAGAGAAGATGAACTGATTGCAAAATTCCCTCAGCTGTTCCCTAGTCCTTCCAAATCTCGAGGACGAGATTCTTTTTAAGGGGGGTAGGTTTTGTAACACCCAAAAATATAGGAGCTAAAATTTTAAAAGTATTTTATAAAAGTCACAAAATAAAATTTGCATGCATCTCTATTTCTTTTCTTCTTCTATTCTTTCTTTCAGCCAGCCCAATTCTTCTTTTCTCCTTCCTTTCTTCTCCCGCGGCCCAACTCAGCGGCCGATCTGCTCACCCGACCCTTTCTTTCACTAACGGCTAGGACCCATCTGTCGGTGTCTTCTTTCTTCTTTCCTTTCTTCTTCCTCTGCTCCGCATCGCTCCCGCTCCTCTGTTTCCTTTCTCCACCGCGACAGCAGGCGCGCTGCGTCATCGTTCGTGCCCCTTCTCTTTCCTTCTTCCTTCCTTACCCCGAGTCCGGATCGACTTCGCGCCGTCGCCCGCGTCTCTCTTTCCTTCCTCGCGATGCAGGCTTGCCTTACTAGCCGCAGTTCCGCCCTTTCCTTCACAAGAGCCGCCGCCTTCCTTACTTCCGGCCAATCCGCCCTATAAAATCCCGCTGGAGTCCCGCTTTGCAACCAGAGCCATCCTCAAACCCTTTCCTCTATTCAACACCGACGCACGCCGCTGGAAGTCTCACACCGGAGGAACGCCGCCGTCCCGTGTCCCCGCCTCTCCGTCGACTCACCGTTCCGCAGCTTCTCCGCCGTCTTCAACTCTCGCCGGAGCTCCGCAAATCGGTGAGCATCAAGCTGCACCAGATTCCTCTCTCTCTCTTGCTCCACCGCAAACCCGATTCCTCGCCGGACCCCTGTTTCCGCCCGCCGCCGCACTCGCTTGCCGCCGACGCCCAGTAAAACTCCACTTCGCCCGACCCTTTTCGTCACGTCGAGCCGACCCTTCCTCTGCCGCTCGATCTAGATCTAACGGCCAGAATCGATCGTCACTTTATACTGCCGATTTACCCGACCTTTACCTTACTCAGCCGATTCACCTGACCCACTCTTTATACTGCCGATTCGCCCGACCCTTACCCCGCCGATTGTCCGACCCGCCGCACGATTCTGATCCAACGGATCAGATTCACCCGACCCTAGCTGTTTCCAGAACTTTTGCAGAAAGACTCCTAGGATTTCCAGAAATCAACCCGCAGTCCAGATTAGTAGAAAAATAATTAGAGTTGAGCCCTTTCTTTTTCTGTTCCGACCCCTGACTTTTCTAGAATTAGTACCCGCCGTCCAGAACCTCTAGTTTCGCACCTCGACCCTCTGTTCAAGGTTTAATTATGTTTTAGCCCCTAATTTCTTTAGATTTAGCCCCTGGAAGTTCGAAACTCTCACAGTTAGGCCCTTAGATCACTGTTTTAGCCATATCTTCATCGTTTCAACTGCGATTTCAGCGATTCTTGCGCCCATGCGATCCTTGCACCATAAACTACAACTTTAGAATCTTTTTACTTTCTGTTTGTATTGTTTGTTGTACTGTTTCTTATTTGTTTGTGCATGCTTGTTTGTGTGATCGCGTAGACAACGTGACGTTCGAGCCAAATCAAGAGCAAGCTTACGAGGAAGAGAATCGGCAGCTATTTGAAGAAGGAAAGTGGATTTCCCCCTCTGCATATTCTATTTGATCCCAACAACAGGATGAAAATTCACTTTACTTTATTGTTGCTTGCATAAACTTGATGGGTTACCTATGCTAAGGACATACCTAGTCTTTTACCCCAAACCTTGAAACACCTGGGTTTACTATTCATATTGGGTAGTCACGCTTAGTTGCAAACTTTGGGATTGGTATTGGTTTACTCTTTTGACAACGTTGGTCACATTATATATTGTTGTTATCGCGTAATTTCAAGATCAACTTTGTTTAATGGGAACATGGAGAACCACCCAAGTGAACAGTGCAACCACAAAGTCATATGGCTCTGACCTTAGCCAAATAATTAGATGTGTAGTTTGCTGGTGGCCTTACCGAAAGGGCAAGGAGGGGGTCGGTGATAGGGGTCATAGCCCGGTCCTCTTGGGGTAGCTGCCTTTGCTAAGGAGCTGACCATTAGGGAGGTTTATGGACCACACTGCTACTGAAACTCTAGCGGGTTGCCTAGCTCTCGACATGTCTTTGTAAAGGCTTCGTAGTGTACCCTCGCCACTCACCTCGGAAGTGTTTAAGGGCCTTGCAAACCCGGGCGACTCTGGGAAACACGATTTGTGGGTAAAGTGTACAACCTCTGCAGAGTGTAAAACTGTTATAACAGCCGTACTCACGGTTAAGAGTGGCTTGGACCCTCACATGATAATGAAACTTGAAGATTAAATAAATTGTGGTTCGTGAGTTATGATTATGTTGCTGGAATCTTTATGATTTTGCTAAAGTGGGATGGTATAAACTTAAACCTAGTCAATAGGTGCTTGATAATAAATACTTGACCAACTAAAAGTGACCGCTGCTGCAGACCTTAGCCTATCCTTGATGGCCTTGCATTTTCACCCCACTTGCTGAGTACCAACCATAAGAGTACTCACCCTTGCCCCCTTCTGTTCAGAAGAGAACTTTGAAGAGGAGCACTTCGACGACTTCGAGGAGTTCTAGGTCCTGCGTTCACCAGTCATCGCCTGTGGAAGACGGAGTTGTTGGAGACTTCGTATAGGGTATAACGGTTATTCGTTTAAAGACATTTGTGTCTCTTTTATATGGAGTGTAATATTGTTAAATACTTTATTTAGTTACTTTTTGAGCATTGTCTTTGATATATTACACTTTCCATCTACCATATGTGTGTGAACATGATCCTGGCGCACATATGAGATGCATCCGGTTCTTTCTAGAATCGGGTGTGACATATACCGTGTTGGTCATTACTAAGGATTGGTTGATGAAAGCCTGATTAACAGACAGTTGAATCATATCGGACATCTTGCTCGAATCCTCAGCGATGGTGATGTGGCGGGGAACTGGAAGAGGAGCTTTCTTGACGGTCTCTCCGCTTCTGGTACGACTGAAAGATTGCAGATATACCCTCTTTTAGTCTCCTAGGTGTCTTGCCTGTTCTTCTTTCTGGTCGTCCTTGAGATCTGCCTCCGTGACCTCAATGATGTTGTTCTCAGAGATTTCCGTGGTCTTTGACATGTTGGATGTTGGGGTGGTCCCACCAGGCGTGCCAAAAGTGTGTTGGCGCTAAAAATCGGCCGGGAATCGGTCGATGCTCTTCAGCGTCGGATACACGACCCGGGAGAATCTGCTTAACTCATGTTTGGGTGATTGCCCTGGTGCGGTTCGTGCGGCGTGCCAGTCAATCTGACCTGTTGATTGACAAGGAAATAAACGAGTTAAATTCCAGGGTTCCGATCGGCTAAAGTTCCGATCTGTCCCGAAAAGCGTATCAGCGAATCAGCCGATTTGCTATGACGATGACCAGCTATGGACCAGCCGATAATCACGTAACGATTGCCAAGAAACTACTGGAGTAACTTAAACAATTGTTCCAAATGCAACACTCGAAATAGATCTAATCGGCTATACGATGGTAAACAAGGAGAAATAATGATGAAGCCGACAGTTCGATCTCAAGCTGGATAACTGGTGATAAAACTAGAACAATAGATAAAACCTATAATTCTAGTAAATATCGATAACTGGTGAATAAATCTAAACGAAACAACGGCGATGCGCCCGAAGTTAAAGCTTAGATGTTATTCGGTAAACGGAACCTACCAATTGGCCGGAGATCGTGTCGATGCAGCCCTGCCAATCCGTACGAACTTGTGAAAGAAAAAGAAGTATTGGCGAAGTCGTCGACTTGAAAGTAAAGTACGATGAAAAAGTAGATTGTTTGTGTTTATTGATTGATGTCTCCTACAAAACCCTAACTGCTCCTATTTATACCCTAGGACTAAGACTCCTGATCTATTACGATCTGTTACAAACTTGATTTAAATAAAAACTACTATATCTATAATACTTTCCTAAAGGAAACGGGCTCCTGCAGAATCTTCTGCCGTCATCTCCTAGTCCAATCCGGACTCTTTCCACTGCTCCTCGACCGAGTCGGTGTCATTCTTTGACCAACGTCAGGTCACCTTTGACTGGGATCCTTTGTTGGGAGTCCATTGGCTTCATCCCCTATCTGTTGGCGCAAGCTGCATCTCCAATCGGCCGATTCCTAAATGTAGCCTCAATCGGCCAATTCCCAACTGTAGCCTTTGAATCTGCCGCATCGGCCAATCTTTTCCTTTCCTGACGCCGATTCAACACGTGTCAAAATCTGGCGTCAACAAATGCCAAGGAAATTCTCACAAAAATGAACAAAGATGGAGAGGTGGACGATGGAGTTAGGGTTCAGATGATGGATCTGAATGCCCCAGTGATAAAGAAGGCCATGAAAGAAATCGGAAGCGGGGAGGGTCAATCCCCTTTCGACAAAGTGCTCAAAAATCACTATTTGATCTACATTTTCTTGAGGATAAAATTGGCGGAAGGAGGGTTTCCACTAAACCACCTCCTCCCCCTGAAGAAGGCCCTAAGCAACCAAATTAATGAGGTTCTCGCAAGTGCACTTACTTCGCTCCCAATCGCCGCTGATGGACTCCTCATTCTTCCCTCTGGATGCCTGTTTCTTATTGCCCATCTTCTTGAATGTCACGAGCCGCTTCACTCGCATACGCTCAGAGGCTTCAGGAGAGGGGTGCAAGAGTTTGCTAAAGAAGAAGCTTAAGGGAAGAGGGCGGATTCGACTAGGTTCTCAAACCCTAGATCTAAAATGGCTGGCGGTGCAAGAGCAATGGAAGGCAAAACGGCTAAGATAGTGAGTGAAGGGGTAAAAACCCTAGGGCCACCGCGCGGTTAAATAGCCAGCGGGTAGGGCCAGATCCACTATTTGGAAGCCGAAGAGTTTTTTTCCTTAAAAGTGTGATTTGTTTTGAGTGGTATTTAGGGAACAATTTTTGGGAGTTTATTTGATTAACCATTTTTTAGGACCTTATCCCCAAAAAAGGGGGTTTTCAAATTTCAAACCAATTGATTTCTAAAAATTACCATCAAGGCAAATTACATGTCCTACACATACTTTGTACATAACACTGTTCAATATGCCACGTTCATTTGGATCCTTTTTTCCAAACCTCGGGATTTGGATTCAAGGCTCGGGGGCTGCGGGACACGTGTCATCGATGGCTTATATTTTAAAATAGTTTGGAAGATAAGAAAAGAAGATTCAAGACTAGTTAGAACCTCATCTTGATTCTTCGAGTCAACCTAAGGCTGGGGGCTACTCCATATGGAGTGCGATTTGCATCGCACCCCATAGAAAGGAAGACTTGAAAGTACTCGGGACTAGAGCACCTCACAGCCTCGAGCAGCCAAGAAAAGTACTCGAAAGACACCTTCAAGATAGAGTTTTAGAAGAAACCGAAGGATGACATTCAGAAATACTCGAAGCCTGCAGTACTCGGCTATGAAGATCTTGGGGGCTTGTTAGACCCGGGGATACGAAATTGCACACGTGGCGTATAACATTCTAGAGGTAAGAGGTGGGGCATGTGCCATACCTTATCCATACTGTAAAAGTACTCGGATATGAGTACAACTAGTTGGTACAGAAGGAAACTACCCGAAAAGTACTCGGATAGGACTCCTAAGCTTGTACAGGACTAGGACTTCCATGTAACCCTGTCCCCCCAGGATATATAAGGGTGGGCAGGGACCCCTCCAAAGCATATCGCATAACCTCAAGACAATACAAGCCATACAGGATGTAGGGTATTACACATATTGCGACCCAAACTGTCTAAGCCCTTGTGTTCCTTGCACCATCGAGTTCCTAATCTCGGCGACACCCTAACCACAAGTAAACTACCTTCGGGTATCCCTGGGTAGGCTTGCCGGTAAAACACCAACAATTCGCGGCTCAAACTGGGGGTGAGCCCCGATCATCACCGTCGAATCATGGCTCAAACCGGCGGTGATGATCGTACCCCATCACCGCTAACTATAATCCAACACCCCCAAACCGGTGGTGATGACTAGTGGTTGCAATATTGGGCCAAGGATAAATATCCCCGATGAGCCCTTTTATATTTGGGTCCTTAGAGTGGCAAGGCCAAAGTTCACCCCAAGCCTCTAATCCAACGTCGTCCAAAGCGGTGGTGAAGGGGGCTTTGGAACCGGTGGTGATGGGGGTGGTTGTAGGAGTGGGTCAAGGGTAACTATCTCCGATGGGTCCTTTTATACTGGGGTCCCTAGAGTAGCGAAGCCCAAATTCACCCCACGCCTCTTCTACTATAGATGGCTAGAAAGGTCCTAATTTTCTAGTTGTTCGGTTTCTCGCCCTCTTCCACCACACGCACCGCATATGCATATGGAGAACTCCGTCCACAGGCTACCCCCATGCTCCCCATCGCCTCTTCGACTTTTGCAACCTCTGCCAACCATCATGCTCTGACATCCACCGCCCATCCGACTTCTGCTGTCCACCCTTCCCCCCACCCCTCCCCTTGCCCTCCCCCCAACAAACACACAACCATGTGACCAAAAGCAGGCCATAGCTTTCATGCGGACGGTCTTGTGGCTCCCTTAAGCGTGTTGCCCGGAGTGCCACCTAGACACGACCATGGATCAGCACACCAGGCAATGTGCTAGACTTGTAACTACGGTCCACATGCAAGTCACAAGAGACATCATCAAATCTTGTTCTTACAACTCTTAATCTTCAAAGCTCATGAATTGCGTTCCTTTCTACTTGCGACAAGCATTGGCACAAACATACAAGAAAATAAGCACAACTACAAATGCATTAAAGGGTAGGTCTCGTTACTACGGTCGCGTAAGCGCAAGAAATACCAAAAACAGAGCTAAAGTTAAAAAGATACAGCTATGGGAAGATTTATGTTATAATAAGAAAGAACACTATAATCTGGATTTATTTTAATTAATAAAAAATATTTAAAGGATACTTTAAATAAATACCAAATTTTAGAATTAACTTAATTTATTTATATTTGTAAATACTAGGTAAAAGTTAATCACAATTTATTTGTATTTGCCGATGTAAGCTTATACTAATGAAATAATTAATTGAAGAGTGAACTTGTGAGGACATCTAAGCGTAAAACTCATGTTGAACTAAACAAGCTCTTTAAAAACACATTTAACTTGGTGTTTAATCAAATTAACATTAATTATAAAAATTGGTGTAGAACTCTAATCTACTTTTAATTAGAAAAAACTAATTTCAGAGGTCATTACTTAGATTAATCCTAAATTAATTATAAAATATGAACTATGTACAACAACAATAGTAAATGATAGACGGCGTTGAAACAAGACTAACAGAACCAGAACGGATTGAAGTGGAGCTTAAATGGCGAATCTATGACCTAAACGAGGTTACATGGATCTAATCGTGATGAACCGGGCTAGCAAAGAGTTTTGCATGACACAAATAATTGGGCTTGCAAAAAGGAAAACATAGGGCTATTAGCTTTGCAAAAGAATCGATTGGACTTGTGTGAAGGTACTTAATAACTCAACGGGGTTATCCTTAAAAAGGCCCAGAAGCAGAAATACTGGAGAAAATTACGGGATTTCGTAGGGGCCCTTGCGCAACAGCTTGCAGGCCATCCATGCCATGGCCACGGTTAGCTCTGGCCGGCCGGCATTGCTCATCACTTCATCAGCGCTCAGGCCGCTTTGGGTGGATGGATTTTTTGCCGAAAAATGTCTCATCTGTTTAGTAGGCAGATTTCGACTAATTTTAGTTAGTTCAATAGTATTTTGTGAGAGAGAATAAGCTGAAAGAAGCCGAAAATAGACAAGCCGAATATAGTGGAAGATGGCAGTAACGGTCTGGTTGGCTGCGTGGCAGCCGTGATGCCGCAGAGTGGAAGATGAATGGGTGTGGCTCGACGCGGAAATACTCGTGGTGGCCTCGGCTTGGGCCCACGGCCGGTGACCGCGGCGAATGGGAGTGCAAAAGCCAGCGGCGGTGCAACTGCTCCATCAAGATCCAGCGGTGGCACGGCGCGCGAGCAAAGGAGTAAACAGTGAAGGGCGCGCGCACTGCGGCTATGCATGGCAAGCGGCGTGGGGAAAAAGGACGTGCGGGCTATCCGGCCGCGGCACGCTTAATGAGAAATTGGGGGCGGCCTAACTGTTGTGCAGCTCGGGGAGCTGAAGTAGCAGCTAGGTCTGGCCGGAGCTAGGCTGGCTTGGCCTCCTAGCGGAGAGAGAAAGAAGAAGGACGGTGAGGGGGTTAAACTTCAAAATTTCTCTTACGTTATATGAAATAAAGTGAAAGATGTAGCTATTTGTGAACAATATATAGTCTAATCTTTGTAAAGTAATTTTAAATTTTTAATACAAGCTTATGTACCTATAAAAGTAGTCCAATCCAATTTACAGTATTTTCAGATAATGTTTAGGTATTCTTACTAATTTTGAGTTTAAATGATACATAACAAACAATGGAACCTTACACCTATTCTTAAGATATCACCTAATCTGAGACATATGTCCTTAAATATTTTTTCTAGTGTATTTTGAATATGATTTGATATACTTATAGCTCAAATTGGAATTACTTTGACTAAGAACACAAAAATTCATGTAAATAAATGAAAACGGCAAACTAGTTTAAAATTATTAAATTTTACACGACAACTTTTATGTAGTATAATATATAAAATATATTTGGATATATGAGAAAAATATGTAGTCTTTTCAATAAGAACTATAGAAAAAAATAAACTTATTTTTCATGGGTGAACCGATTTAGGGGGCAGTCCATGAAAATCCTTGTCCAAAAAAACATGGTGATTTGCAGGGATGGTTCACCACACGAGTTGCCCCTAGAAAGTAATTTTCAACGGCGGATTGGGCACGACAGTGCACGTCGTCAATATTAAGTACGGATGAACTTTTCCACCGTCTTTAAAAAAATAGAATGTTGCTATAAATTATTTCCGTTGTAATGCTCCCTAGGCACATAATCCACTCGGACATGGCGACACATGAAGTAGGATCAGCCCCTAGAGCTAGTGCGTTAGAGTTGGTCTTAATGGCAATCTTACGGGTCATATGGATTTTTTTTTAACATGCATGGTACGCCATCGACACCATTCTATTACATACGTCTGGTACAACATACGTATCTGACAGCATCATAAGAGCTACTCCTGCCAGTTGGGGGCTAATTTCTACAATTTAGTCCTTTTTAGAAAGTTTTTACATGTAGACCCCCGGTGGAAAGAATCGCAAATCCGGACACTCGACATGGCGCCAAAGGCCATGGCGCCGTGGTTAAACATCATGGCACCATTGGTATTGGCGCCGTTATTATCCACATGGCAGCCTACGTGGATGGCCCCACATGGCCCCTAATTCACGGCGCCAAACATCACGGCGCCGTGATGTTCAACCTCAGCACTAGGAGATGCGGCGTTGTGCCCTTTAGACAAGGCGCTAAGTAGAGTGGCGCCATGCCCCGTGTCATATGCCCCGCCAGCCTTTCTTCCTCGCGCATCCCCTCTTCTTTTTCCTGCTACGCCCGAACAGAGCCACCCCCTCTCTCTTCCTCTCCTTCCCGTGTGTTTACCCCTGCCACGCTGGCATCCACGTGGAAATTTACAACGTCAAAAGTTACGGCGCCGGGACATTTACCCTTGACGCCGGGACCTTTGGCGTCGTATCAAGGGTCCAAATCTGCAAATCTTTACGCCGTGATCCATATGTAAAAAACTTTTCAAAAAAGACTAAAATGCAAAAACAAAATATGCCCAGTTGGGTCGGCTGGTCTAGCTGGACTCATATCCTCCACGCTAATAGTGGATTAATGTTGTTGGGGATAATCACCAAGCTAAGTGTGGTGCCCAGTTAATCATGGATTACTCAATCGTGTGGGAACGATGCAGACTCGTTCGTTATTATAGCAGCGTACTATGGCATTTAATCCTATCCATCAATGGGTGGGGACTAATAATTAGGGATGAAAGCGGGAATGGGAAAATCCCATACCGACCGCGACCGTATACCGTGTAAACCGATTGAATACCGTTTAGACAGGAAAAACGGGAAAACGGGAAAAAAACGGGAAAATACAGCGGGATCAGGAACGAAAGCGGTTAGGACCATTTCCCGACCGAATTCGCGGTTCCCGTATATTACCGGGAATGTTCCCGCGGGAGGTTCCCGTATTCAAAGCCCGACTCCCTTTCCCCTCTGGCGGCCCAGCCCACTACCGCCCCGCACTCCCTCTCTGCACTGCCCACTACCGCCCCCCAACCCTTGCGCCGCCGCCGCCCGTGTCTCGCCCCCCAACCCCTGCGCCGCCGCCGCCCGTAGCCGCCGCCCCCAAACCCCTGCCCCGCCCGTCCGCGCCGCCACTGCTGCGCAAGGGATACTAGCGCCGCCCGTCCGCGCCCCAGAGGTGCTGCCCGGCTCCGGGGACCGGCGCGGCGCTGCCCCGACTCCAGCTCCAAGGACCGGCACCGCGCTGCCCGACGCCGGCTCCGCGAACCGGCGCAACGCTGCCCCAATGCCGGCTCCGGGGACTGGCACGGCGCTGCCCAGACAGCGGCTCCGCGAACCGGCGCTGCCCCTGCCCGACTCCGAGGACCGGCGGCGCGGCGCTTCCCCGACTCAGCGCACCGGCGGCGCGGCACTGCCCCTGCCCCGACTCCAACGGCCACCTCTACTCCTGCCCCTAAGGTACTATTGATTAATTTCTCGTGGAAATTCTGCCTGCAAATTTCATATGCTCAAACGTTATTAGTCTCATTCGCCAATCAGATGATATGCCAAATTATTTGTGATGCCAACTGAGAATATTAGACAACTAGTACTTGTTGTCAAAGGATCTCCATTGCAATGGGAGGAGCTCATGAAGCGTGCAACTGAGTGTGGACTGGATACAAACAAGGACCTTTCATTTGATGTATCAACAAGATGGAATTCAACCTATTTGATGCTCCGAGATGCCTTGTACTACAAGAATGCATTCATGAGGCTGAAATCATCAGATCGTCGTAGGTATGAAAAAATTACTCCTTCTCCTAGTGAATGGGCTATGGCATTCAAACTTTTCCAATGCTTGAAGAAATTCTTTGATCTCACTGAGTTACTGTCCGGTAGTTAATATCCCACTGCAAATCTGTTCTATAGAGGGTTTTGTGATATAAAGGTTTTGCTACATGAATGGTCTCTTAGTGAAGATAATACTATTTGTGCAATGGCTATTTCTATGAGTAGGAAGTTTGAAAATATTGGAAGAAGTCGTCCACCACACTTGCTGTTGCTTGTTTCCTAGATCCTAGGTATAAAAAAAGGCTTATAGAGTTCTACATGTGAAAATTCCATGGAAATGTATCTCATCTTCATGTTGATGAACTTGTTGATGTTATCAAGAAATTGTACCAGTTCTATGTTAATGATGCACCCCTGTCTTCGAGGCCTAAAAGCAAATCAAATGGACCTAGTGATATGGATATTGATACAACAGACCTTTTAGTGGACAATGGAGATGAGGAACTAGAGAGCTACCTGTACGAGTCTAGTGGACCTGATGGTGATGAAATGAATGAGTTGGATAAGTATATGGCAGATCCACCTCTCAGGCTTAGTGGTCAGTTTGATATCTTGGCATGGTGGAAGAACCAGACCGATGAGTATCCTGTTCTTTCAAGAATAGCTCATGATTTGTTGGCTGTACAAGTCTCAACCGTCGCTCTGAATCTGCTTTTAGTGCTGGTGGACGTGTAGTTGATCCTTTCCGTAGCCGCCTTGATCCTGAAACTGTTGAAGCTTTGATATGCCTGAAAGATTGGGTTGCTGCAGGAAGAAGAGGTTAGAAAAATATCTCAGTTTTAGTTATTGTACAATATTTTATCATAATCATGTTTTCTAATATATGTGTCTTGGCTAACTATGATTTTCAGATAAGAAGATTGGTTCGATTGTTGGTGATCTTGAAGTTATTGAGGCTCTTGCTTCAAAGCTGAAGATTGAGGTCATTTTACTGTACAGTTACTTGTGAATTTTGAACCTTTTTTGCTACTGTAGCTCTTAAGATTGATGCCACCTATGGGTTTTAGGACGACGATGTCGCGGACAGTGATGAAGAAGATGGGTCACATGCAGATGATCTGGCCTTCTTTGACATGTAGTCATATTACTCGTGTAGATGTAGACATGTGAGCTATTGTGGTATTTTTTTTTAATTTGGACTTGTGATCTGTGAACTTGTTTTCTGCTGTGACTTATGACTTGTGAACGGTTGTTAGCTTGTTGATTGTTCGGTTGTTCAGAATAGTAGCTAGTTGACTTGTGAACTTGTTTTATGCTGTCCCTTGCTAGTTGCTACTGCTCACATGTACATATGTTCTGTCTGCTATTTGCTAGTTGCTACTTGTCAACTTGTTTCATTGTGTGCATATCGTTGCTATTGTTGCGTCGAGCTCATTGTTTTAAGTGGTTACGTATATTGATATTCCCGTTTTATGTTACCGCTTCCCGATCATAATCGACACGTTCCCGTTCGAATTATTCCGTTCCCGATATACCGTATTACCGGTTTCGTTTCCCGTCCGGCCTTCCCGTTCCCGTTTTCTTTCCCGGCAAAAAAATACGAGAGCGGGAACGGTTAAGACCTTTTCCCGACCGTTTCCAAGTTCCTGTGCAGCTAGCAACCAAAAACGACCAGAATCCTGCAGAGGAAACACTGTGGTCTCCACTTGTCACCAAATCTACAGGGAACTAGTTGCATTCATTCACAGACCGGCCACGTGAAGTGTTGAAAAATTTCGTATGGCCTCGTAAGGGAGGATAACTAGGAGGGTACTGTGAGTATAAAAGGGAAAAAAACTAGGTGGTAATGCCTCTGGGATATCGAAAACCGGGCTGGCGAGGTGTAACTGCATGCATGGGCGATGTGCTCTCTCGATACATGAATGAGCATGTGCCCCAAGACTGAGACGGAGTAACTCATGCCACCCACTCCTACCAAACAACGGCGTGGTAGTAACTGCGAATTACTACTAATGACATGGGGTATGTAGCTGCTCCGCAACTATATATAAGAACACAACACCCCGACAGAATGGTGCAGCCAGCAGGACTCATCAACATTCACAAATCACACAGCCTCTGTTTCTCTGGTAGTGGTGTAGAGATCTCGAGCGATCTAGATCTGTGGTTAGCCAGCCAGCTGCTTCCAACACCATGGCCTTGGCAGCAGCAACCTTGCTCAGGTTTGGGTACCCGTCGTGTAAACAAAATGCTCCTGCTGGTAGAAACCGCTACTGCAACCCACACACAACTGCCGGCAATGGTGTCATAGTGATCAATCGCAGCAGCTGGTACGTCAGTACGTGCATAGATTACTCTAGAGGTTAATTTTTACAGGCTCTGTTGACGTACGATAACTGCACATGCTGAGTGCCTGCATGATCGCAGGAGGTGCAGGAATAGGGCTACAGCGAGCAGAGAAGCTACCGCCGCGGCCGGACGCCGGCGAGACAAGAGGGACGTCGTGGAGGAGGAGGACGAATGGCCGAGCTACCTGACGCCGGCGAGACTGGACGTGCTGAGGGAGATGGAGCCGTGGGTGGAGGAGCACGTGCTCACTCTGCTCAAGCCCGTGGAGGCGTCCTGGCAGCCGTCCGACATGCTGCCGGATCCGGCGGCCCTGGGCAGCGACGGCTTCCACGCCGCGTGCCTCGAGCTCCGCGCGGGGGTGGCAGAGGTGCCGGACGAGCTCCTCGTGTGCCTCGTGGCGAACATGGTCACGGAGGAGGCGCTGCCCACGTACCCGAGCGGGCTGAACCGCTTCGAGGTCGTGCGTGACGCCACGGGCGCCGACCCCACGCCTTGGGCGCGCTGGATCCGCGGGTGGTCCGCCGAGGAGAACCGCCACGGTGACGTGCTCAACCGCTACATGCACCTCTCTGGCCGCTTCGACATGCGTGAGGTCGAACGCACCGTGCAGCGCCTCATCCGCGACGGGATGAGCTTCCACGGGCCCGTGAGGAGCCCGTACCACGGCTTCGTCTACCTCACCTTCCAGGAGCGCGCCACGGCCATCGCGCACGGGAACACGGCGCGCCTCGTGGGCGCGCGCGGCGCCGGCGACGCCGCACTCGCGCGCATCTGCGGCACCGTCGCCGCCGACGAGAAGCGGCACGAGGCGGCCTACACCCGCATCATGGGGAAGCTCTTCGAGGTGGAACCGGACGCCGCCGTGCGCGCGATGGCGTACATGATGCGCCACCGGATCGACATGCCGACTGGCTTGATCAATGATGGCCGTCATAGCGGCCGCGACTTCTACGATCGCTTCATAGCCATCGCACAGCAGGCCGGCACGTACACGGTTTCCGACTACCGCGGCATCCTGGAGCACCTTATAGGGCAGTGGGGCGTGAACGAGCTCGTCTCGGGGCTCTCCGGCGAAGGCAGGCGCGCGCGTGACTACCTGTGCGCGCTGCCGAACAAAATGCAGAGGATGGAAGAGAAGGTCATGGAGAGAGCAGTCAAGGCAAAAAACAAGCCCACTCCTATTCCCATCAACTGGATCTTCGATAGGACCATCAGTGTTGTTCTACCCTGATCCTGTATAAGTATGCAATTAGTTTGAGAATAAAGAGAGAGCTTTATTAGAGAGACTAGGATAATTCTTAGATTCCTGCTCAACCAACTTTCGAACCACAGGACGGGAATCTTACCTTGCCATATCACACTCTGACACGAACATTTGGTATGGCTATCAAGCTCATCTGCATCCATATTCTGCTCTACCGTACCTTTACATTGGTTAGCACATTTCTTCGGAAGTTCTTCGTCAACGACGGGACCACCGCTACCACAGACAGCCTTATACGCGTCAACCATATTCATGGCCGCGCGCGCGTATTCCAGGTGGAACGTTCGCTGAAGGATGGCTGGTAAGGTTATTTACAGTGCAAGTTTTATGAGGATTTTCATCTGCATTGAAGAAGGCACCACATCAGCAAATTGTTAGATGATGCGTGGTATAATGTTTATAATGAGAGAGATGGTTGTAGTTCAATCGGATGAAACTCATTGTATATGGTTACCGACGCATTGGAAACTGTTTCAAACTACCATTGAGAAAGTATCATTTCATCCCCCACACATTACTTCCATTTTTATTGGTCACTTAACTGCAACATTTACATGATATGCTAGCCTATGAAATTGTGAAATGAAACTTTATATTATCACTACTACAAAATATAGTTATTGTAACATACTCTTGTAACACATTCATCATTGTGTTACAAAGATATTCTATAGGAACACAAAACGTGTTACACGTAAAGTCTGTAACACATAATGCTTGTTTTATAAATTTGTGTTACAAACATTAATTATAGTAACATAAAATTAGTGCTACAACTAAAATGTTACAAAATGAAATTTTGTTGTAAGACTTAACAAGAAGGTACAAAACACATAGATACATATCCTATAGTAACGCCGAACACTGTTACAAATAAAGTGTTACAAAGAAACTAATATATTTTTTGTTAGTGAATATCAGTTCTCATTCATAACGGTCCATTTGTCTGCCGATTCCTAGTATCATAAGAGTATATACAGAGGATAGTCTTTTAGTAGTAATTAATGAGCTAAGTTAATCTTGAGGGTACCGGTGAAGGTTAGATGACCTACTTTGGTTTTTTTCAAACAAATGGGGGTCACATACCTGGAATGGAACACCTAATCGTTGCCAGTTATTTGATCTGACACAATGAGAATACTAGCAGTCAATTGGCAAAACAAAACAGAAAAATTGGGAATTTCTTTTTGGTTTTCAAACCATGATCTCCCTCCTCACCCAAACCATGCATCTTTACCACCCCACCTGCATTTTTCATCAGTGTTAGTACTAAAGGATTTTATTTCATTTGACCTTTGTTGTCTAAAAACATTGTCAATTATCGGAGCATCCAAATGACTTCCAATAAAAGAATCACAACTAAAAAGTTGTAGATCTTTTGGAACCCAACAATTTCCATATAAACTTTCTTGCCATCCGAGTCCACATGCAAAAATTATTATTTTTTAATGCAAACTGACATTCAAAATACAAATAAAGACAGGAAATTATTTGTGCCGGTTCGATCTCAACTCAATCCAGCATGGATAATCCTAAGGTATCAATGATTTCGTGGTGGCTTGTATTGAGACTCAGCATGGGTAATCCTAAATTGATTGTCATTCTTAAATAATCTGGTACAGATAACTTATCCCCGCTGATTTCGAAACCATATGAGAGTTTTTCTAGTAGTGTATAGTAACTCAACTAATTTATTTTTTTCTAAATTGTTGTGAAAAGAGACAAATCTACAAAATTAGATTTTATTACAACTAAACAAACCCAGTTCATGTTCTTAATAGCAGTACTAAGTGCAGAAATGATCTTCCACATGCAAATTTGGAAAAAAAAGGTTTCAAATATTTGATACTTTAGCACTCCTAAAATTTGAATCACTTTACCATTTTTCGAAATTTAAGTATACCCAAATTTTGTAAGAAAATTATGAATATTTAAGCAATGATGTACGTTTTTGGGAAGTTATAAATGTATATTCCTACTCAAAGTAGTAATAATAATAATAAAATAAAACAAAACGAAGACCCGTCTGGAATCGAACCAGTGACAAAAATATTAAGAAACCAGCACCTAACCACTGTAGCAATCTAGTGTTTTTGTTACATTATGCAACCCCTTTTTATATATGGGAAGAAAAAAAGAAAACCCAACGCCCACTAAATCCTTGTATCAGCGGACCTCGCTCCACATCCCACGCCGCCAAACCTTCTCATCCGACGCCGCCGCCGCCCTCCGCGAGCGCCATGCCGGATCCCACCCTACCGCCTCCCTTCGACGGCCGCGCGGTCATCTTTCCTCTCCCGCTGGCACGAACTTCCACTCCCTCCCTCAGATCTGCGCTCTCATCCTCCCCGGACCCCTCGACGGCGGTTTCAATGGGTGGCTCGGCCTAGGGCAACTTCGGTGGCGTCCCTGCCTCCCTGGCCACGGCAACGGGGCGATGCTGGAGCTGGAAGAGGGCCGCGACGCCGCAGCAAGGGAGGCGCGGCTGGAGGACGCGACCCACGAACAAGAATCCGGGCTCGGCCAGTCATCCCAGGGCTGCCCGCCCCCCCCCCCCCCCCCCCCCCCCCCCTCCCCCCACAATATCGACAGCAAGCCGTGCCATTACATCTAACTCGTGACCAGTTGCCCCGTCGAGCTTCGCGCCGATTTCACGTAAATCAATTCTGCTCTTTCTCTTTGCTATTTTGCCTTTTCCCTTTACAGTAAGAAAATTTGCAAACTTTATGGTTGTGTATGGATATAGATCTACCAAAATTGATATGTGCAGATGCAGACATGCAGTAGCTTAGTTCACTGAAACTGGGCTTATGTAGTTATATACTTGAATCTAGAGTGTAGAGAACTACTGTAGCTACGTGCATTATTTGAGTTTTTTTTTTGAGATCGTGCATTGTTGGAGTTCAGAAATATTCTGCTCCTGCATACTGTTTGATACATCATGCCTTCCTTTGTGAAGGAACTGTGTTACTAAGATGAAAATCGAGGGATAAGTTTGGTTGGCCCATGCCCTGTGTCTGGTTAAATCATGGTTACGACTTATTGCTCATAATTAGTCTCTGACATGGATTATAGCATGTGTTTTGTGAATTCTAATTGCTAACATATTGCAACTGTCACAATAATATTAGTTCAATAAATTGTATCGGGGACCTTTGCCTATAGACATCCTCGCATGCAAAATATAAAAGAAACTGCTACCTTTATTTATTTGATGTAATCTTCGGATTGGGAATATTGTTCTGTCCCTGCTCCTGAGATTCTTGCTATAATGCTATATATGATGTTTCCCAATTTTTATCCATCTGGTGCCATTGACTTGATATGGCTATACTTTATACATGAGTGCGTTTAAGGCGCTTATTTATTCTTTTATGGCATATGGATTAAAGATGCCAATAGAGCATGAATTTTGTACGGAGCCATCTTGGCATTGTAAGCTAATAGTTATTTTGACTTTATATGCAGTGATCTTGTTGACCTAATGGATGAAATATTAAAGGTTTACAAAGAGCTCAAATATGTTCAGGTACACTCTTTTCCTGTCCTTATAATCTGTGTCATTACATCTAAACTTTTTAGATTTGCCACTGGGAATATTAAAATAATGTGGCTTTAATATCAAATTATTTTCAGAGATGCACACAAATGCTTTATTGCTTAGTCACCAGAATGAAGAATTGTTCGTCCTTTAGTTCCAAAGAGTATTTCTCATTATTCCATGTATGTGTTATTATGATTATATGATAGTAACTAAACTTATGCTAGATAGCCAAAATGCAAGTTAAATATTTCATGACAAATGAGAAAAGGTGCTATTCTCTGTCACTATCTCCATTCAACTTGAGCAGTAAAATTTGCATTGTCCAGAACTTCAAATTTGTTTAAGTGGTCATTAGTGATATAGTTTGTTTCGTATCCAAATATATTATTATTTTGGTGCATGTTAATGTAGTTCCTAGCTATCTCTATGCAGGTTGAAATGGTCAATGTTACAACTAGTTTTCTCTATGCAGGTTGAAATGAGAAATCATCAATGGTTGAATTCATATATTTTTGATGTGCACAGCAATGGATCAAGAAACATTGGAATGCAAGAATACTATATATTTATATTATTTTTCCAATAGTACAGACTTGTAATCTCCACAGCTATATGTACATTTGCTCTGTATAATCATGTCATTATGTACATATATTCTCATATCATGTGAATGGGTAAAAGATCTGTTTTCTTCCAACAATCAATACAACTCCTATGATTATTGGAATTTGTGTTTGTGAGGTTCTGTAAAGTGTCATGTTCCCTAAAAAGAATTCAGGTCAACATTATATACCATATGCAAATATATAATATATATTTTTTTGAAATTTTGAATGTGTTACAGTAGTTAAAACATGTGTTACGAACTATATGTTCCTAAAATTCTAAACTATGTTCTCAAAGAGTGTTACTATCACAAATAAAAAGTGTTACTAAGTTAAAAAATATGCTACACAGAAAAATCATTGTAACACTTTTTTAATGTAAAAGAACACATGTCATGTGTTCCAATATATCAGACTATAGTAACATCCATCAGAAATAGGAACACTAACACATAGTAACACTCTTATTGATGTATAGTAACACAAGCTGGTGTTACTATTCTGTAGTTTAGATCTAGTTTCATTGTCAATTTCAAGTATCCTTAGCTTAATTGACATGAAGCTCAGGGCTACGGCAAGTTGTTTGCTAGGGTTTACAATTGGATTGTTTCTATCGTCTAATGGGTACCCTCACGACCGCCTTATATAGCCGTGGATAACAAGTTAGTTAGGTTAAAGACATATCAGAGGTTGTTTTATAAGGAAACGTGTCGGTTTAGATCTACAACTCTTGGGATGCAGAATCAACTTATATCCAATCCGTAAAGGATCCTGCACGTAGCCTGCATGCCTGGAACGTAGTCTGGGGTCATCTTCTAAAGATTCAGACCCCTCTCAGCAGGGACATCCCAAGATCTACTCCATCAGTGAAAAACTACAACGGTAATTTGGTTCGCTTGCGGAATATTAATTCTTTTGGGCATAAGAATTACCAACATTGAACAAAAGCACCAGATGATCTGGTACTACTGATGGTGATGTCTGATGTCAGTGCAAGTGTTGTCTTCATATTCCTGGTAGACGCTCTATCCGCCAGTACAGATCCCATTTGATCACTAACACAAATCGTTTTTGTGCTAGTTCGGTCAGATTCCAATTCAACAGTTCCATGATGGCTTCCAATTCACAAATTCGAGAGATGGACGGAGCTAACGGGTTGGGCCGAACCAAGCGCATATACTTCTCAGCATGGTGTGGAAGCTGGGTAGAGAGTTGGTGGCATGTAGGGGAAATATGAAGTGCAAACCCAATAATAGTTAATAGGCGGAAATCTGAAAAACTTGCAGAAAAGCCCCTAGGTTTTTCAAAAATCAATCCGCGGTCCAGATCTGTTGAAAAATAATTAGATTCAAGTCCTTTCTTTTCTGTTTAGGCCCCTGTTGTTTCTAGAAATAGTACCCGCCGTCCAAGGACCCCAGTTTTGCACCCAGGTCCCTCTATTTAGGGTTTAATTATGTTTTAGCCCCTGGTTTCTTCAGATTTAGCCCCTGGAAGTTTAAAACTCTCACAGATAGGTCCCTGGATCACTGTTTTAGCCATATCTTAGTCGTTTCAACTTCGATTTCAACGATTCTTGCGCTCTGTTTGTACTCTCACTGCATCATGAACTATAAATTTATCATCTTTTTACTCTCTGTTTGTACTGTTTATTGTATTGTTCCTTATTTGTTTGTGTATGCTTGTTTGTGTGATCATGTAGACGACGTGACGTTCGAGCAAGACCAAGAGCAAGCTTGCGAGGAAGAGAATCAACAGCTCTTTGAGGAAGGCAAGTGGACTTCCCTTACCTGCATGTTCTATTTTATCCCATCAATAGCATGATAGTTAACTTTACTTTATTGTTGCTTTGCATGAACTTGATGGGTCACCTATGCTAAGGACATACCTAGTCTTTTACCCAAAGCCTTGAAACAGCGGGTTTATTTTTTATGTTGGGTAGTCACGCTTAGTTGCTAACTTTGGGGTTGGTGTTGGTTTACTCTTATGTTAATGATGATCACGTTTCATATTGTTGTTACCTCGTTAATACAAGATTAACTTTGTTTAAATGGGAACATGGAGAACCAGCCAAGTGAACCGTGCAACCACAAAGTCACATGGCTCTGACCTTAGCCAATTAATTAGATGTGTAGTTAGCCCGTGGCCTTGCCGAAAGGGCAAGGAGGGGGTCGGTGTAGGGGTCATAGCCCGGTCCTCTTGGGGTAGCGACCTTTGCTAAGAAGCTGACCATTAGGGAGGTTTATGGACCACACTGCTATCGAAACTCTAGCGGGCTATCTAGCTCTCAACATGTCTTTGTAAAGGCTTCGTAATGTACCCCTCGCCACTCACCTCAGAAGTGTTTAAGGGCCTTGCAAACCCGGGCGACTCAGTGGGAACACGTTTTGTGGGTAAAGTGTACAACCTCTGCAGAGTGTAAAACTATTATAACAGCCATGCTCACGGTTATGAGCGGTTTGGACCCTCACATGGTAATAGAACTTGGAGATTAATTAACTTGTGGTTCTTGGTTTATGTTTATGTTGTTGGTATCTTTAGGATTTTGCTTAAGTGGGATGGTATAAACTTACATCTAGTAACAGGTGCTTGCTAATAAATCTTGACCAACTAAAAGTGCTAACTGTTGTAAACCTTAGCCTATCCTTGATGGTCTTACATATCTTCCCCCATTTGCTGAGTACCAACCATAAGAGTACTCACCCTTGCCACTGCTGTTCAGAAGAGAACTTTGAGGAGGAGAACTTCGATGACTTCGAGGAGTTCTAGGCTTGCGTTCACCATTCATCGTCTATGGAAGACGTAGTTGTTGCAGACTTCGTGTAGGGTATATCGGTGGAACGTTTAAAGACATTTGTGTCTATTTTATTCGGAGTGTAATAATATTAATTATTCTATCTTGTTTACTTTTCGAGCGTTGTCTTTGATATATTATACTTGTTTCGTCTATCATGTGTGTGTGAACTTGATCCTGACGCACACATGAGATGCATCTGGTTCTTTCTAAAATCGGGTGTGATAAAAGTGGTATCAGAGCTATGTTGACTGCAGTACGCTAGCCTAGTTAGAAATGGTCGAAACTAAGGATTTATTTTCTAACAAGCCATGTCAGCTTCAAAATTTCTTTGTGTTTATTTTATTATTTCCACATAAAAATCTATGTTTATTTCATGTTGTTTTTGTTCTTTTATCTCTTTTAAAATTTATTCTGAGTTTTATTCTTGCTCTGTCAGATGGCCAGGACTTACCAGACTGCTCGCAAGTGCACCGGAGGTCGTCAGGTTCGCATTGCCCCAGCTGAGCCAGCTCCTCCCGCTCCAGTTCCAGCCCCAGTTGAGGAGGTGGAAGCTACGGAGGAGGAACCCGCAGAGGCCTACTACTTTGTGGTTGGAGATGATGGCCGCATCATGGCGGTCCATGAAGAAGGGAATCAGTTCACTCTGCCAGCATCACCAGTTGTTGAGGCACCACCACCACCACCCCCAGCTGCTCCAGCTCCAGCTTCTGCTCCAGCACCGGTCGCCGCTGGAGGAAGCCCGGGTGACTCCGGGGGTGTTGATGATGGAGATGATGATGATGACGAGGACAGTGACAACTACGATGACAAGGGTGATCAGGGCGATGGTCCTCCAGGGACGAGGCGGCTCTGCTGTGTTTGCACTTCGGCCAGTGAGCCCGGTTACTTGTCTGTGGTGCTGCAGGTTGTTCTGCAGGAGTTGGGCAACAATGTGAACCCCCACTACCACAAGCACCACTACATCGACCCTGCGCTGGGTGACTACTTCCTCACTCGCGTCCACGTCAGGGTGGATACAAAGGGGATCAGAGGCCGGAGGACCCTCACGGTGCACAACACCGCTACGCCCCACGCTACCTACGACGCCTCCGTCAATAGTGCCGCCAGGAGAGCTCTGTGGTCCATCTGCCACACCCATCGCCAAGAGCTGTAGAACACGGTGTACCGCCACCTTCCTCGCCGCCTCAGTGGAACTGAGGAGACTGTGGTCACTCTGGGTGGTGATGATGAAGACCGCCTCAACACCCTCGCTCGAGTCACTGCTGCCCTTAACACCGATCTCGAGAACATCACCACCGAGCTGGACCAGACTCAGGACAGGCTGCTGGAGGCTCACGAGAGGATCGCGGAGCTAGAGGCCCAGCTTGCAGGAGTGCTGCCACCACCTCCATAGACGAATGAGCCCCGCTTCCCCGCCCTGTCGCTGCCCCGCAAGAAGCTTCACTACGGCGCACCTGGCTCCATCACCCGCCTCGAGGACTAGGCATCTAGGCTCTTAGGCTGGTTATCATTTAAAGTTTGCATCATTAGAAACTTTTACCATGAGAGGACGATTGTGTAATAATGCTTGCTTGTGAACAAGTGTTTGCTTTCTTTTGTTTTGTTTTGGTTGTGCTTGGTTTGAAACAATTCGAGGTTTGCTTGCTACAATTTATAAATTAATATAAGTTTGAGTCTTTATCAATCCATATCTTGTTAATTCTTATCTTTTATCTATCTATATCAAGTACACCTATCTTATTCTGGATTCATTCTCTAACGGTCAGATGGTAAACACCAGGTAAGGTGGGGGTCAGGATATTCCTAGCACGAGGCGTGCTCACATAGTCAACCGACAGAGTCAGTTGCCACCACCACCACCAAACCCAACAATGGAGCAATTCTTGGCAGCTCAGATGTAGGTGTTGCAGAACCTCACTGCCACCATCCAGAACATGTAAGCCCAGCAGAATCAGCAAGCACCACAGCAAAACCAGCCACCAAGAGACAAGCATAGGGAGTTCATGAGCCACCAGCCCCCTACATTCTCTCACTCAGTGGATCCCTTGGATGCTGATGACTGGCTGAAGGTCATCACTAAGAAGCTGGACATTACACAATGCAATGACCGTGAAAGGGTCCTATATGCTGCAGGACGCCTGGAAGGTTCAGCCGCTGATTGGTGGGATGCTTTCACTGCTGCTCACGCCAATGCCAATGCTATCACCTGGGAGGAATTCAGGACCAACTTCTGTAGTCACCATATTCCAGCAGGACTGATGAAGCTCAAACAGATGGAGTTCTTGTCCCTGAAGCAAGGTAACATGACTGTCAGCGAGTATCGGGACAAGTTCACTCAGTTGTCCCGTTACGCGGCCAATGAGGTTGATACTGGACGCAAAGAGGCAGGAACGCTTCTTGGATGGTCTGATAGGGCCACTCAACTACCAGCTGCACAGTCACACTTTCCCAGACTTCCAGACTCTGCTAGACAAAGCCATTGGTCTCGAGAGCAAGCACAAGAAGCTTGGGGAACAAAAGCAGAAACTTCAATCCCAGGGACAATCTATCAGCAACACTCATCCCCACTAAAGCACACCCCAGGGGTTTCCGTCATGCTTTGGAGGATAACGTGGACGATATCCGCAGAGTCAACAGAGTCAATGTACTCCACAGCAGCCTCAACGCTTCAACCAGCAGACTCAGCGCAACTCCAACCTGCCACAGTACCGTTCAGGAAATGCCACAGGTGCACCAGTGCGGACCAACAATCCAGTTGCACCGGTTCAACCCAATGGCTACTTCAAGTGTGGAGAACTTGGGCATTATGCCAACAATTGCCCAAATCGTAACATGCAGACTCCTCAGAACCAAAGGAATAGTGGACAGAGGTAGACTCCTCAACAGCAGCAGCAGCCGCGAAACAGCAACCAGACACCGTTGGGCAACAGGGGTCAGCAGAACTACGTCCGCGAAAGAGTGAATCATGTGGCTGCAGAGACAGCTCAAGTGGCTCCTGATGTTGTGCTCGGTACGTTTCTTGTTAATTCTGAACCTGCATCAGTTTTATTTGATTCTGGAGCATCACATTCATTCATTATCGAGCAATTCGTGACAAAGCATAACTTACCAATGAGCCCTATGAAACAAATTCTTCTAGTAAGTTCCCCGGGCATAGAATTGAAAGCTAGTCACTTATGCCCGAGCGTCAACATGAATATTATGGGGGTAGAATTCCTAGCCAATCTAATAGTCCTAAAGTCTAGTGGCATTGTTGTGATCCTCGGAATGGATTGGTTATCTGGGTGTGATGGGGTTATCCAGTGCTGCAAGAGGTCAGTGCTCTTAACCAGCCCACAAGGAGATAAGGTAGAGTTTGTGGCAGCAGCTTCACCCAGTGGAGTCGGGATAGTGAATCAGATGAAGGAAATGCCTCTAGAAGATCTCAGAGTTGTCTGTGAGTACCCCGACGTCTTCTCGAAGGATTTACCAGGTATGCTGCTCGCCTGTGACATTGAGTTCAGTATTGATCTTTTACCTGGTACTGCACCTATCTCTAAAAGACCCTATAGAATGGATGTTAAGGATCTGAGTGAACTAAAGAAACAAATAGAAGAAATGTTAGCTAAGGGATTTATCTGTCCTAGCTCGTCCCCATGGGGAGCACCCATGATTTTTGTTGATAAGAAGGATGGCAGCAGAAGGATGTGTGTGGATTACAGGTCGCTGAATGATGTGACGATCAAGAATAAATATCCAGTGCCCAGAATTGAAGATCTATTTGATCAGATGAGAGGTGCCAAGATTTTTTCTCCAAGATTGATCTGAGATCAGGCTATCATCAATTAAGGATCCGACTGGAAGATATACCCAAGACAGCATTCACAACTAGATATGGTTTGTATGAATTTACTGTGATGTCATTTGGATTGACCAACGCTCCAGCATACTTCATGTATTTGATGAACAAGGTGTTCATGGAATATCTCGACAAGTTTGTGGTCGTGTTCATTGATGACATCTTGGTGTTTTCTCAGAATGAGGAAGAACATGAAGAGCACTTGAGGATAGTGTTACAGAAGCTCCGAGAGAATCAATTATATGCTAAGCTGAGCAAGTGTGACTTCTGGTTGAGGGAAGTTTCTTTCCTTGGGCATGTTATCACAGATGGGGGAATTGCAGTAGACCCGAGTAAGGTTCAGGGTGTTCTGAATTGGAATCCACCGAAGACTGTGCCTGAAATCAGAAGTTTCCTCGAACTTGCCAGTTACTACCGCAGATTTATTGAAGGATTCTCAAAGATTGTAAAACCCATGACTGCTTTGTTGGAAAAAGGGAAAGAATTTAAGTGGGATGCCGCATGTCAGAACTGAAAACAAGATTGACCACTGCCCCTGTACTGATAATGCCAGATATCCACAAAGGGTTTGATGTGTATTGTGATGTTTCACGTCTGGGACTTGGATGTGTGCTAATGCAAGAAGGCAGAGTTGTAGCATATGCTTCAAGACAGTTGAGGAAGCATGAGTAGAACTATCCTACTCATGACTTGGAATTGGCTGCCGTCGTACATGCATTGAAGATTTCGAGACACTATATGATCGGGAACAAATGTCAGATCTTCACTGATCATAAGAGTTTGAAGTATATTTTCACTCAATAGGATCTTAACCTGAGACAACGTAGATGGTTAGAATTAATCAAGGATTATGATCTGGATATTCAGTATCATCCCGGTAAGGCGAATGTTGTGGCAGACGCCCTAAGCCGGAAAGGTCAAGCTAATATGATGATTGCTCAATTGATGCCTCAGGAATTGTGTTGGGAAATGGCACGACTAAATTTGGGAATAGTTACACATACAGAAGCCATGACTATGGAAATGGAACCTACATTAGAGCAAGAGATCTGAAAAGGGAAGTTGACAGATGCTAAGATCAAAGAAATCAAGATTCAAGTTGGTTTAGGCAAGGCCCCAGATTTCGCGGAAGATGAACAAGGAACTGTTTGGTTCAGAAAAAGGATTTGTGTACCTAAAATTGATCACCTTTGTGAACTCATTCTGAAGGAAGCACATGATTCCGCTTATTCCATTCATCCTGGTAGCACCAAGATGTATTAGGACTTGAAAGAGAAGTACTGGTGGTATGGTTTGAAGTGAGACGTAGCAACTCACGTGGCTTTGTGTGCTGTGTGCCAGAGAGTGAAAGCAGAACACCAGAGACCAGCAGGTTTACTCCAGCCATTGAAGGTACCTGAATGAAAATTTTAAGAGATTGGTATGGATTTCATTGTGGGTTTACCTTGCACTCGTGATGGCTACGACTCGATATGGGTTATCGTGGACACACTGACGAAAGTCACTCATTTCATACCGGTCAAAACAACATACACTGGAGCTAAGCTAGCAGAACTGTACATGTCACGGATTGTATGTCTGCATGGAGTTCCAAAGAAGATAGTGTCCGATCGAGGTACTCAGTTCACGCCACGTTTCTAGCAGAAATTACATGAATCCATGGATACAATGCTCAATTTTAGTTCCACATACCATCCACAAACAGAAGGTCAGACTGAGCGAACAAATCAGGTATTAGAGGATATGTTGAGAGCATGTGCCCTAAAACATGGAGGCAGTTGGGATAAAAGCTTGCCATACGCCGAGTTTTCCTACAATAACAGTTATCAAGCTAGTCTCAAGATGGCCCCATTTGAAGCATTATACGGGAGAAAATGCAGAACACCATTGTATTGGAGTCAGACAGGAGAAAGTCAGGTCTTTGGGCCAGAGATCCTTCAAGAAGCAGAAAGACAAGTCCAGATAATCCGGGACAATCTCAAGACTGCTCAGTCACGACAGAAGAGTTATGCTCATACACGGAGAAGGGAATTGGCATTTGAAGTTGGAGATTATGTGTATCTGAAGGTATCACCCATCAGGGGTCTCCGTAGATTCAAAGTGAAAGGAAAGTTGTCACCTTGTTATATTGGTCCTTTTCAGATCCTAGAAAGGAAAGGTGAAATGGAGTTACCGGCACGATTGTCAGATGTCCATAACGTGTCTCATGTATCACAGTTAAAGAAGTGTTTGAGAGTGCCTCAGGAGCAGTTACCGCTGGAAGAACTCAATGTGCAGGATGATTTGACTTATTCAGAGCATCCAGTCAGAATCTTTGAAACATCTCAGAGGTTTACTCGGAGCAAAGTGATCAAAATGTGCAAAGTGCAGTGGAGTTACCACTCAGAGGATGAGGCTACTTGGGAAAGAGAAGATGAACTGATTGCAGAATTTCCTCAGCTGTTCTCTAGTCCTTCGAAATCTCGAGGACGAGATTCTCTTTAAGGGGGGTACGTTTTGTAACACCCAAAATGTAAAAAAAATGAAATGAAAATGTTTTGGAATAAAAAAATAAATATAAAAGCAAGCATCTCTCCCCCTCTCTCTCTCTTTTTCAGCCCAGCCCAAATTCCTCTCCCTTCCCTCTCACTCTCCTTTCTCTCCCAACCCGGCCCAAGCTTCTTCTTCCCTCCCTCTTTTCTTTTTTCTTTTCTCTCCCCACGGCCGAAACCAGCCCAGCTGCTGGCCCAACCCGCCCTCTCTCCACTGCTCTCTCCCTCACTCCTCTCTCTCACTGACATGCCGGGTCCACCAGTCGGCGTCGTCCCCTACCTCCCGCTCCCTACCTTCCTTTCTTCCTCACCGCGGATCCCGCCCACGCCCTCCTTCCCTTCCTTCTCTGCGACGTGGCACTGCCTTAATGGGCCGCGGCACGCGCCCCCTTCTCTCGCCGCCAATCGCCGCAGCAATCACTGCCGTGATTGCTAGCCGCCGCGAGCGTCGCCGCCCCCCCTGCCACAGCTGCTCGCCCCCCCTTTTTCCCCTTTAAAAGAAGCGCCTCAAGCCCCTGCTCACATCCTTTCCCACTATCTCGCTTACCCACGCAACGCTGCCTCCATTTCCCGAGCCCGAGCTCGCCGTCGCCGCCATGCCGTCAACCCTCCGTCCCACCGCCTCTTCGTCGACCTCAACCCCAGCCTGAGCTGCGCCCCGGGAGAAGCACCATCGCCGGCCCTGTCTTCCTCTCCACACCGCCGCACCTCGCCGGAAATCGCTCACTGGAGGAACGCCGCCACCCTGAACCGCAACCCTCCGTCGATCCGCCGTTCCGTCGCCTCTCCGCCGCCCTCAACCCTCGCAAACGCTCCACGATGTGGTGAGTTACCTACCCACCCCGTTTCCCCTCTTTCTCTTGCCCTCTCGCGACTGCAATGGCTCACCGGAGCTCTTGGTCCGCCTGCCGCCATGGCCCGCCGGTCTCCAGCTGCTGCACGGCCGTCCTGTGGCCCCTGTTGCCCCTGTTGACTTCGCCATGCCTCCTTCTCCCTTCCCGGCCAGTTCCCGTCCCAAACCGAGCCCCGGAGAGCCATTTCGGCCAACCCCAGTGAGGCGCCGCCACCCCTGCTCGCCGCCGGCGACTAGCGCCGCCCATCGAGGTGTCCTTGCCCCGCTTGGAGCCGAACCGAGCCGCCCTGACCACCTCCCTGCCGCCCGATCTAGATACAAGGGCCTAGATCAGATCTGAGCCGCACTCGAGCTGCCAAGCCGCACTCGAGCCGAGCCATAGAGCCGCCGCCATCGGATCATGATCTAACGGATCAGATTCGCCTGACCAAGCCAAACCCTAGCCGCCTCTGGAACTCTTGCAGAAAAGCCCCTAGGTTTTACAGAAATCAACCCGCGATCCAGATCTATTGAAAAATAATTAGATTCAAGTCCTTTCTTTTCTATTTAGGTCCCTGTTCTTTCTAGAAATAGTACCCGCCATCCAAGGACCCCAGTTTTGCACCCAGGGCCCTCTGTTTAGGGTTTAATTATGTTTTAGCCCCTGGTTTCTTCAGATCTAGCCCCTGGAAGTTCAAAACTCTCACAGATAGGTCCCTGGATCACTGTTTTAGCCATATCTTAGTCGTTTCAACTCCGATTTCAACGATTCTTACGCTCACACGATCCTTGCATCATGAACTACAACTTTATCACTGTTTATTGTATTGTTCCTTATTTGTTTGTGCATGCTTGTTTGTTTGATCATGTAGACGACGTGACGTTCGAGCAAGACAAAGAGCAAGCTTGCGAGGAAGAGAATCAGCAGCTCTTTGAGGAAGGCAAGTGGACTTCCCTCCCCTGCATGTTCTATTTTATCACATCAATAGCATGATAGTTAACTTTACTTTATTGTTGCTTTGCATGAACTTGATGGGTCACCTATGCTAAGGACATACCTAATCTTTTACCCAAAGCCTTGAAACAACTGGTTTATTTTTTATGTTGGGTAGTCACACTTAGTTGCTAACTTTGGGGTTGGTGTTGGTTTACTCTTATGTTAATGATGATCACGTTTCATATTGTTGTTACCTCATTAATGCAAGATTAACTTTGTTTAAATGGGAACATGGAGAACCAGCCAAGTGAACTGTGCAACCATAAAGTCACATGGCTCTGACCTTAGCCAATTAATTAGATGTGTAGCTAGCCGGTGGCCTTACCGAAAGGGCAAGGAGGGGGTTGGTGTAGGGGTGATAGCCCGATCCTCTTGGGGTAGCGACCTTTTGCTAAGAAGCTGACCATTAGGGAGGTTTATGGACCACACTGCTACCGAAACTCTAGCGGGCTATCTAGCTCTCGACATGTCTTTGTAAAGGCTTCGTAGTGTACCCCTCGCCACTCACCTCGGAAGTGTTTAAGGGCCTTGCAAACCTGGCCGACTCAGTGGGACCACGTTTTGTGGGTAAAGTGTAGAACCTCTACAGTGTGTAAAACTGTTATAACAGCCATGCTCACGGTTATGAGCGGCTTGGACCCTCACATGATAATGGAACTTGGAGATTAATTAACTTGTGGTTCTTGGTTTATGTTTATATTTTGTTGGTATCTTTACGCTTTTGCTTAAGTAGGATGGTATAAACTTACATCTAGTAACAGGTGCTTGCTAATAAATCTTGACCAACTAAAAGTGCTAACTGTTGTCAACCTTAGCCTATCCTTGATGGCCTTACATCTCTTCCCCCACTTTCTGAGTACCAACCATAACAGTACTCACCCTTGCCCAACTGCTGTTCAGAAGAGAACTTTGAGGAGGAGAACTTCGACGACTTCGAGGAGTTCTAGGCTTGCGTTCACCAGTCATCGCCTGTGGAAGACATAGTTGTTGCAGACTTCATGTAGGGTATATCGGTGGAACGTTTAAAGACATTTGTGTCTATTTTATTCGGAGTGTAATAATGTTAATTATTCTATCTTGTTTACTTTTTGAGCATTGTCTTTGATATATTACACTTGTTTCGTCTATCATGTGTGTGTGAACTTGATCCTGGCGCACACATGAGATGCATCTGGTTCTTTCTAGAATCGGGTGTGACACCAAGTAAGTATCAAAGCTAAATGCAATGCATGTTGCAGCCCCATCATTGCTTGCTTCTGTAATATGA
This sequence comes from Panicum miliaceum, assembly GCA_032594955.1. Lineage (NCBI taxonomy): Eukaryota > Viridiplantae > Streptophyta > Magnoliopsida > Poales > Poaceae > Panicum > Panicum miliaceum. The sequence continues at coordinate 41,278,655 of CM064056.1, read as the reverse complement.
ATGATTTGTTCTTCTAAGAGCTGACTGGTGTATCATTGTCAAAGCTAAATGAATGATCTAGTTATACAAATGAATAAGTGGAGTCATGAAGGTTCTACCGGTTGCCCAAGCGTGCCATTGTTACAATGTGTTAATAATGTGCAGTATAAGTGATGAGTAAGTGTCTGATTATATTATGGTTTCTAATAAATGGAGTCCTACAATAACACAGAATTGCAATACATGGAAGCAATGTATATGTCTCATCATTATGTACCCATACCAATACATCATTATATACCCATACCAATACCCTATAGAGAATCACGGGCATTGCACCAGATCAACACAAGATATTAGGTCAACTGATAAGGTTAATAAACATTTACAAAGTATCCACCTAAGGATATTCACTAAGCTTTGTCAAGTATTTTACAAATAATTCAAGTTGCAACAACACTAGTATGCAGGTATCCATCATTCCACTCTTATGATTCTTAAAAACAACTCTATCCTAAATGTATACATGGAATAGATAGCAAAATGGACTGGTGAACTTTCACAATAACTGGTTGACCATTTGACTTCATTCCTTCCATGCTTTCAGCAAAGCCTTTCCTTAGTTCCTTCCCATTTTCATCAATTTTTTCCTTCTAGCAATCTGCAAAAATAAAATACAGCATGTATGTTAGTGAAATTAGCTACAAGCAAACAGAAGGTATACAGCGTCAGCTTTCAGCATTGGGAAGAAGTGAGAAAGCCATAGCTGATTAGGCATACACCACGTCACCAACCAATTCATTAGAAATCCCAACAGACAAAAAAAGATAGTAGACTTGATAATTCTACTTTTCAGTAATATTTACAGCCTGGTTTTAACTCACTAATGAACAAGAACTATTTGGAGACCCTATTCATTTTGCTATAACATTTCTGAGTACAAGGAAACTACTAGAAATAAAGGATTAAAAACGGCAACTCATTCCTAGAATGTAAATGCAACATGCTGAACTGAAATTATCAAATACAAAATTGAGCACAATTTTGTGATGAAACAACTAAGCAATATGTAAAGGGTACGTAAAAAGTTCACATCTTTTACCATAGTAAAAAGGGTAAGTGAAAAGTCCAACAAATTAAATATAAGTGCACAACAAAAATTCATTGTGAAATCTAACTAAGCAAAAGGGAACATTAGATTTGCAATAACATTGAAACTCACTACCTGCAATATCATAGATGGTGAAAACAATCATGCAACACACATGATAAATTGAGGTCAAATTGTGCTGCTGTGGAAGTATTTGAACTTAAATCATCGCAATCCTGTATAACAATGCATCTTAACTAAACAAACATTCAATACCAAGTACAGACTATAAAACTATTTATTATATTCCTAAAAGGCATATGAATATTGTATATAGCAAGACCGTAATGACAACCTCGTTGAGGCAAAAGGCTTACTGACTGAATGAGCACAGAAGCGAAAACGACACTAGAGAACAACCCTTGTACAAAAAATTAAAGACGAGCAGATTGCAACTACTTGACAGGAACAGCAGGCACACCATGGATATGATACAAAGAAATCAAAAGAATGGAGTTCAGCTTGGAATAGCATTAGCAAATCCCCAAGTGAGATACAGTGATCGAGAGAACAATAAGCCTACCAATTCAATGAGCGCAACAACAAAGAGATTGGAGAAGTACTAAACCAACTTCTGTTTAGCAAGAACCCACTGCAATTTGGTCAGGACTAATCACTGTTACAAAAAATATTTTTACCACCGCTATTTTCACCGCTGCTTTTGTAAACACCTGTGGTGAACTATTTTCACTAGTGGTTCCAAATGAAACCGACGGTGAAAATGATTATCACCGTCGGCCTCTGCCTAGGACCAGCGGTGAAAATGGAAAGGGTTATCACCGCCAGTCACGGCCACCAGCCGGTGGTGATAATACATTTTCACCGCCTGCTCCAGGACTCCAGGCATGGGTCGGCGGTGAAAATGCTACCCCAACAAGCTCATCCGAAACTTTCATATAAGCCTTCTAGATAAAAGGCCCGACCAGCCTCTACGCCGCACCTTCCCCGACCTCCATCCCGAGCCAACGCGGCCGCCCCCAACCTTTGTCGCGACGACCATGCCACGATCGTCGCCCGCCCATGCCTTCACTCCACCTGGCTCACCGCCGGTCCCCTTCCCCAACTGCCGCCGGCTTCCTTCCCCAACCTCCATCCCAACGCCGGCCTCCCCCAACCACCGTCCGGACCGTGCTGCCCGACCGCGACCATCTGCCCGCCTAGGCCTCTGCGCCAACCCGCCGGAGGTGCCCCGAGTTTGGCATGCCGCCTCACCATCACCCAGCGCACAGCCAGCCCCCTTTCCCCTCCCTAGGTTCCTCACGCTCGTGATTTATCTTTTGCTTCAGTGGTGCCTGAGGACGTTGCCCACCCAGTGTTCGATGAAATGTCTCCTCTAGATGTAGTCTGGGATGAGCAAGTGCAGTATGGATTCGATTCATATAGCTTGTTGGAGTAGTTAGTTGTAACACCCTAGTACTCCCTCCATCCCATATTATTAGTCGTTTTGGTTTTTCTAGATACATCGATTTTGCTATGCACCTAGACATGATATATATCTAGATACATAGTAAAAACTATGCATCTAGAAAAGCCAAAATGACCAATAATTAGGACAGAGGGAGTAGTTGTTTAAAATCCTAAGCAACAAAACCTAAACATGGCATCATGCATAATAACCCAGAATCATTGAAAAAATGCATTTAATTATGCATGTGTATGTGTTGGCGCTAAAACCAGCCAGATAGGAATCGGCCGATGATCTTCATCGTCGGACACACGACCCGGGAGAATCTGCTTAGCTCCTGTTCGGGTTATCGCCCTGGTGCGGTTCGCACGGCGTGCCAGTCAATCTGACCTGTTGATTGATAAGAAAATAAAAGTATTAAATTCCAGGCGCTCCGATCGGCTGGAGTTTCGATCTGTCCTGAAGAGCGCGTCGGCGAATCGGCCGATTTGCTGTGGAGATGATCGGCTATGGATCAGCCGATAATCGCGTAATAATTACAAAGTAAACTGCTCGAGCGATCTAAACAATTATTACAGATGCAACACTTGAAATAGATCTAATCGGCTATATGACGATGAACAAGAAAAAGCGATGATAGAGCCGATAGTTCTAATCTCAAGCTGGATAACTGGTGATAATACTAGAACAACAGGTAAAACTTGCAATTCTAGTAAATATCAATAACTGGTGAATAAATCCAAACGAAACCACAGCGATGCGCCCGTGGTTAAAGGTTAGATTTTACTCGGTAAGCAGAACCTACCAATTGGCTGGAGATTAAGTTGATGCAGTCCTGCCAATCCATACGAACTCGTGAAAGAAGAAAAAGTATTGGCGAAGTCGCCGACTTGAAAGTAAAGTACTAGTAAAACGTATAAGTGTTTTGTTGATTGATGTGTTGATGTTTTGCAAAGCCCTAGCGACTCCTATTTATACCCTAAAACTAGGACTCCTGGTCAATTACGACTTGTTACAACCTTATTTAAAACAGGAAAACTACCATATCTATAATATTTTTAAAAAGGAAATGGACTCCCGCAGAATCTTCCGCCGCCGTCTCCTAATCCAATCAGGACTTTTCCAATTGCTTCTTAACCGAATTAGCATCGCTCTGTTGACCAACATTAGGCTAAATTTGACCGGGATCTTCTGTTGTGGCCCCAATCTGTTGGCGCAAGCTGTATCACCAATCGGCCGATTTCCAACTGTTAACTTAATCGGCCAATTCTTTACTGTAGCCTTTAGATCTGCCGTATCAGCCAACTTCTCCTCCTGACGCCGATTCAACACGTGTCAAAATCTAGCGTCAACACATGCCCCCCAGTTTCGGAGTAAAACATAATTTTTACTTCGAAACTCTTTTCTTTAATTTTTTTCTCCGAAACGGGCGTAGTAAAAATCTCCTTCCATCTCGCGGTCTTCTGCATAATGATTGCAATTTCCTCGGACCGAGCGCGCGAAACGACCGCTCCCCTAGAATTCGTGTAGACGGCGCGGCAAAAATACCGCCTTTACCCTTGCTCTCCCGGATTATCCTTAAGTACTGGCATTCTCCGCCTATTTTTCCCCACGAACCTAGCATTTCCTTCCAGCGAACCACTGTTCATCTTCCTCCCGAGCCCTCTCGATCTCCAACCGCTCCCTTCGGCAATCTCGCTTGCGATCTGCTTCAACTTCCCAATGGCGTCACCATCAGCAACCTCTCCAACCACGGAGGCTCTGTCGGCAACCCCCTCAGCGGCGGCGGCCCAATCGGCGGCTCCACTGGCAGCCCCATCGGCAACGATGATCTTCATCCCGGAGGTAATCACTTGAAATTCTCCCCCTTTTGCTTTCCTACTGCTCCAGCATTTTCTGGATCCATTCTCAGTTTTTTCCTCTTTATCCTCCTTTTTAGGCATTTAGGCACCAGATTACCATTCCTCTTTCAGAATCCCCCGATCTTATCTGCTTAGGCCCCATGGGAAATCCCGATCCAACTGACTTGATCAACCTAGAGACCCACAGAGTCCCGTTCAAGCAATCGCCTATGAATTTAGATCAGTGGGCAGGTGCCTTTAGGTCCTGGCCGAATGAGACCCCTGGCTGGAGAGAATGGTACCAAAGAATAGCCAGGTCTAGGAGAGTTCAGTGGGATGAACTAAAAATCGGCCAATGCATAGACCTCTCTCTGTCCCAGATGGAGAAAAATGAGTCCTTAGTCATAGCAGCTTCTTACTTCTGGTCTGACGCACTCAATGCGTTCCTTTTTGGACATGGATCCATGACTCCAACTTTTGCCGATGTCCTGTTGTTGACCGGCCTTGACACCTCCTCTTCTGATACCCCCTTCGACTATCTGATTAAGCCATCACATCGGCTAGAAACCAAAGGAATCGGTGGATGGAAGGGGTATATCAACAGAAACATGAAGACTGGGACAGTTTCAGAGAGAGAGCATACTACGTTCTTGATGATGTGGCTAGAAAAATATTTTTTCTGTGGCAGAGTAGTTGGCCCTTCTTCTAACACCCAAGCCCTGGCAGAAGCTTTGTCACTAGGATCGGCCGTTCCCCTTGGAAAGCATCTGTTGGGATCGGCCTACCACATGATGCACCAAATCGGCACTAAGCTGTCAAAAGGGGAGCCGATTGGGAACCCTGGCGGTCCTTGGTGGTTGAATACTCTCTAGCACAACCTATATATGAGAAAGGTCTCTCAGCAACGAATAGAGACCAAAACTTTTCCCAACATTGAGTTAGAGGAAAACCCAACCGTCCGACGACGCTGCAGATCCTTTAGAGAGGCGGCATTGGCCTTCCCTGGCTGTCAATTCACTGCTGCCCGCACGGCTGAATATTTCAGATGCTTCTACAATGGCCTCAGTGAAGAGACTGTCAGTTGGCATCCATATCGGGCAGTAGAGCCGATTTTCGAACTTCCCATCAGCTACGACTTCTCCACTCATACTTTTGATAGGGAACTTATGGATATCCTTATAAAGGCAGGGATTTTGCCAGCCAACTTCTTCTCTGGAAAGGACTCTCCCACATATGAGTTCTATAATCCATCGGCTGCAGCAAGGCAACTGGGCTTCGGTCAACTGCCGATTCGGGTTTACTTTGCTGGTCAAGCAAAATTCAGAGATGAACTGACCAAGAGTCTTGACTACAACCGGCTGCGCAACTTAGTGCCAGATTCTAGCACCGTTGACGTGAACAATTGGACAATAGCCTCTTTTGCTGTTCAGTAATTCAAACTATGGTGGGCAGAATGGAAGCATTACCTCATTTGCAAATCCCCATCAACATATTGCAACATTCTGGACCCAGAAAACATCGACCCAAGTGCAGCGGTATGTTCTTTCTCCCAGCCGATTTCAATGCTGTCTCTTTCCATACTATCATCTTACCGTTAACTTATATTTATCTTCTTAGTCTGAAAGCCAAGTCCCTCCGATGCGGAGCCGAAGCGGCAGGCCGATAGAGAACAATCATCCGTATACGCCATATCCACTCATCGGCTTTCACGCTCCAACCATCAAGGACATTGCCACTGGCCGATCGAAACGAACACCAAAAAGGCCAACCTTGAAGACAACAAGCCGTCGAGTGCGTGCCCGCATCGGATCGACTTACCAAACGGTGGTAGTATCGGCCGAAACTCCGACTCCTCTATCTTTGCCAACTACCGAGATGGCCGATCCTCAAGTCACCGCAGAAGTCGGAGCAGCTGTGGCATCACTGCTAGTGGAAGCTGTTCAGGTAATCTTGCTTATTTCATATATCTTTCTGCCAGGCTGCACAAACTGTTCCAATGCAGTCCCCACAGCAATCGGCCACATCCCAAGCGGAAGCCGAAGCTCTAGCAACTCTTCCCATCGAGGTAGATAATCTCTTACCTCAATTTCTCGATATTCAGAGGACTTAACTGATCCTGATGCAGGCCGATTTGGGTATGCTGACTGTAGCCCCACAACAAACATCGGCCGGAAGATCAACAGAGGCATGGCAAATATCTCATATCATCTTATTTCAATTACCCATAGTATACTCACAGGATCCGTTTTCCATACCTTTTCAGGAAGCTAGTCCAACCAGAGCATTGATAGTTGTTGAGTCCTCTTCCTCTGACGAGCTGATTGTACCAGTCCCTGAGATGAGGGAGGCGCTCCCATCGGCGCAAGCAAGAGAGATCCGCTTCAAGGAGGTAATAAACTTATCCCTGGAATCGGCCGATCTCCTTTACTGCTTACTGATCATCGTCCCTACTCTTTTGCAGGAACAGGATACCCCGAATAATAACCTTTTCTCCTTCGCGGTTTCTTTGCCTGAAGATGAAGAAGTCGCTTCGCGCCAAGTTCCGTCAAGATTAATTTCTGACGATGTCCGTGCCAAGCTCGAGAGTATGTGGGTCCTCCTTCAAGATGATATCGGCCGATTGGTAGAAGATGCCTCGCCGATTAGGCAACTTTTCAGTGACATCAAGGGTCGAATCCCGGAAGAAGCGACAGAAACTCTGCACCCCACTGCGTTCATAGAGTGGATGCAGATTCCGGTGTCCAGGGCTCTGCGTCACATGGCCGATCGTGCCCAACTAGCAAAGACCCGGGAGGAAGCTGATTCTTACAAGCACCGAGCTCAAGAAGTACACCAACGGATCAACTTCCTCGAGAGTGCCCGCCCGGATATCGTTGGCACAATAGATCGCCTTAAACGGAGGAGAGCAGAGCTGGCCAAAGAGATGGAGCAACTAACCAAGGACATAGCTGCTGAAGAAAAGAAGCTTCAAGAGCTCCCATGCGTCATCACCGGGCTGAAACAAGAAAGACAGAGCTTGGCCTGTGAAGCAATAAGACTTCATCGCCGTATGCCGGAAATACCTGGATCGGCCGATGACGACCAAAGAATAGTAGACTAGGCCGATCAGATTAGGCGATGAGCGATTGCTACTATAGATACCCTCCTTGGGTTGTAAAGGACCATGTAAACATTTAATACTCCTTTAATGTTACTGCGCTGATTTGATCTTGGACCACTTCTTTTGCCAGCTTTGCATTTATGAATGCTTTTACTCTGATGGGACGTGTCTCACCATCTATCTACCTTCCTTTTCTTTATAAGTAGATCCTTCACCGTCTCCAGAGGCATATGCATTACCCATCTTTTCTCCCTCCAACAACTGGATCTTTATCCTCCCAAACCGAACAACAAGATGTCTTCTTCGTCTTCTTTCTCTATCAATCAGGTACGAACACTCCTCTGCCTCTCCCCTAGACATCTCAATCGCTCTGATGCTGGGTAGCTTTTCATCTCTGTTTAGTCAAAACGTCTCAGCCCCAGTCTGGAACGAGCGATCAAAATTATGCATTCAGACGAACCACTGTCGCAGGCAGACAAAGATCTGATAAGAGCTCACTCTGAGGAACTCAAAGATCATGTTCCTGCTGTTGTCCAGAAGTATTGGGACCTTATAGATGCTCACTGCTTGGTCCGTAAGCGACTACCTTCTGAAAAGAGTCCTCCACTCCCTCATCAAATCGAGACTGAAGCTGCCATGGAGAGTCTGGAGGAGAAGAAGACCCACCTCCTGATAGAACTTTTCCATCAAGCTGAGACTGGAGCCACCGTGGAGAATCCGAAGGAGAATAGGACCCGCCTTCTGATAGAACTGGGTCGGATCGAGAGAGAAATCCAGAGCAGGCGTAATCAATAGATATATCGGTATTTTTATTCTAAGGGCGACTTGTAACATGTCGGCCATGTACTCTGTCGTTTTCATCCAATAATGAACTGGTCAAAACGAATCACAATGTTTCTTTCTTCAGGTGATGTCATTCCTGCATCGGCTATGCAGACGAAAACCGATAGAAATCGGCCATGTTGTCTTGATATATCTTACTGCAAGTTACGCATCTACCCAAATGCTTGGATAGTACCTCTTCAGATATCGTCCATTTAAAGCTCTGGGGAATTCTTCCCCTTCAATAGTTTCTAGAATATATGCATTTCCAGGGGCACATCGGCCGATTCTGTACGGCCCTTCCCAAGTGGGTGACCATTTACCGAAATTTGGGATCTTTAGACCCTATCGGCAGCACCAACTTCCATACCAAATCTCCCTGAGAGAATTGTTTAACTTTGACCTTTTTGTCATACCATCTGGCCACCCTTTTCTTATTTTCTTATATGCTAATTAGGGCCCTCAACCGCTGACCTGCCGAGTCATCGAGCACATCTTTCATGAGGAAGGAATAGTCATCGGCCGTCAACTGGTTTTGAAGTGATATACGTCTTGACCCTGTCCTTAATTCCCAAGGCAAGACTGCCTCATGACCATAAACCAGCTGATAAGGAGATATCTTAGTGGCTCCATGGCAAGCCATCCTATAAGCCCATAGAGATTCAGCCAAAGACGTGTGCCACTTTTTTGGTTGTTCCTCTATCTTCCTCTTGATCAACTTGATTATCCCCTTATTTGACGATTCTGCCTGTCCATTGGCTTGAGCATAATATGGAGAAGAATTTAATAATTTAATCCCCATATCGGCGGCAAATTCTCCGAATTCTCCAGAAGTGAACATTGTTCCCTGATCGGTTGTGATAGTTTGAGGAATACCGAATCGATAGATAATATGGTTCTTAACGAACTCAATCATATCGGCCGATGTCACGTTCCTTAAAGGAACTGCCTCCACCCACTTAGTAAAATAATCTGTGGCTGCCAATATGAACTTATGCCCTTTACTCGATGGGGGGTGAATCTATCTGATGAGATCTATTCCCCAACCTCTGAACGGCCACGGCTTGATCACTGGATTCATAGCCGATGCTGGCGCGCGTTGTACATTGCCAAACTTCTGACAATCTTGGCGTCCTTTATAATATGCGAAACAATCCTCAAGAATCGTTGGCCAGTAATACCCATTGTTTCTGATCATCCATTTCATTTTGTGAGCCGATTGATGGGATCCACATACGCCTTCATGGATTTCTCCCATCAGGACCTTTGCTTCTTCCGTTCCCAGGCACTTGAGAAGAACTCCATCAATCGTCCAGTAGAATAAATCATCTTCAAGTAATACATATTTTGTGGCTTGAAAACGTACTCGCCGATCCACTTTCCGGGAGGGGTCTTTCAAGTAACCGGCGATTTCCTTTCGCCAATCATCGGCCGCGAGCTCTAAAATCATAGCCCCCTGAATCGGCCGATATCCGGATGCTTGCTGGGCCAGCCTATTGGCCTCTTCATTATAATTTCTGGGGATATGCTTGATCATCGCAGACTTGAATTCCTTTAACAACTGGAGACAATTTTCATAATAAATCCTCAAGATATCATCCTTGCATTCAGATTTTCCCATTAATTGATCTATAATGAGCATGGAACTGGAGACAATTTTCATAATAAATCCTCAAGATATCATCCTTGCATTCAGATTTTCCCGTTAATTGATCTATAATGAGCATGGAATCTCCAAAAATCTCGACTGCATCGGCTTTGACTTCCCTTAATAATTGGATACCTTTTAGGATGGCTCGATATTCCGCCTGGTTATTGGTTGCGGATGCTTCTATCGGCAGAGAGAAATCATAACTTGCCCCCCGAGGCGATACAAAAACAATGCCGATTCCTGATCTGGCCCCACACGAAGAACCATCGAAATACAGAGTCCACGGAACCGGTTCAACGACAACAATCTCTGGTCCGCAATGCTGAGCTACGAAATCGGCCATGACTTGACCCTTGACAGCTTTGGCCGATACGTACCTTAAGTCAAATTCTGATAGAGCCAGGATCCATTTTCCAATTCGTCCTTTCAAGATCGGCAATGATAGCATATATTTTACCACATCATCTTTGCATACAACTATGCATTCTGCCGATAACAAATAGTGCCTGAGCTTGGTACACAAAAAGTATAAACACAAGCATAGCCGCTCCACCGGGGAATATCTTGTTTCGGCGTCTAGGAGTCTTCTGCTGACATAATATACCACTCGTTCTTTCCCTTCGAACTCCTGTACCAACGCCGATCCAATAGCCTGTTCATCAGCCGATAAATATAATTTGAACGGCTTACCAAGCTGTGGCGGGACTAACAACGGAGGTGAAATTAGATATTGCTTGATATCTTCCAATGCTTTGCGTTGTTCTTCTCCCCATACAAATTCCTGATCGGGCTTTAATTTCAACAAAGGGGTAAAAACTCAAATATGCCCTGACAGGTTAGATATGAATCTTCTGATAAAATTGACCTTGCCGATGAGGGACTGCAGTTCAGTTTTGTTCTATGGGGCCACAACTTTGTTGATGACGTCTATGGTCTTCCGGTTGACTTCTATCCCGCGCTCATGGACCATAAATCCTAAGAATTGCCCGGCTGATACGCCAAATGCACACTTGTTCGAGTTCATTTTCAACCCATGCTTCCTTGTGCACTCCAGTACTTCTTGTGAATCATCCAGATGCTCTTGATGACCCTTTGACTTGACCACGACATCATCTATATAAATTTCCACCGATGTACCAATAAGCTTGTGGAAGATATAGTTCATGGCCCGCTGATATGTAGCATTGGCGTTCTTTAACCCAAAGGTCATCACAACCCATTCGAATAAACCAAGATGACCTGGACACCTGAAAGCCGTTTTCAAGATATCTTCTTCGGCCATTAATATCTGATTGTACCCAGCATTACCATCCATGAAACTGATGACTTTGTGTCCTGCGGCAGCATCTATCAAGATATCGGCCGTTGGCATTGGATATCCATCCATTGGTGTGGCCTGATTTAAGTTCCTGAAATCGATGCACACGCGTAACTTTCAATTCTTCTTATACACGGGCACAATATTAGAAATCCATTCGGCGTAGCGGCACTGCCGGATAAATCCTGCTTCAATTAAATTTGTGATCTCGGCCTTTATATCAGGTAGAATTTTGGGGTTGCACCGTCGTGCCGGTTGCTGATATGGCCGATATCCTGATTTTATACGTAATCGGTGTTCAACAATGGACCGGTCTAGACCTGGCATCTCATGGTATTCCCAAGCAAAGCAATCCTTGAACTCTTTTAATAAACTTATCAATTTACACTTATACCCAGGATCCAAGTTAGCACTAATATACGTCGGCCTTGATTTGCTACTATCTCTCAAATCCACCATCTCCAATGAATTGGCCGACGTAAACCCTTGGCCAAGCTTCCCGTCTTCTCGGACGAGTTGATCCATCTATTCTGAATCTTCAGAGCCGACTGCTTGGATCGGCTGTAGACCGAAATCAGACACCTTCAGAAAATTAGTGTCCCAAGTCCTGCCAGATATACACCTGACATGTTCACAGCTCCATTGTTGTGTGTCGGCCGCTGCGACGCTGTAGGCGGAATCGGCAGTGACTATCTCTGTGCTGTCGCCGACCCATTGCACGAGGCATTGGTGCATTGTAGATGGAACACAGCAGTTTGCATGTATCCAGTCGCGACCGACCTGCATGTTGTAGGACCCCTTACCATTAATAACGAAAAAGGTAGTAGGAAGGGTCTTACTGCCGATGGTGAGGTCGACGCAGAGCGCTCCACGGGCGGGAGACACGTTGCCTTCGAAGTCCTTTAGCCTCATGCCCGTCTTGGTCAGATCTTCATCGCTCTTGCCTAGCTTGCGGAACATGGCATACAGCATGATGTTGACTGCGGCGCCTCCATCTACTAGTAGTCTGGTGACGGGTCGTTCGTTAACGTAGCCTTTGAGAAACAACGCCTTAAGATGTTGCCGTTTTTCTTCTTCTGGTTTCTCAAAAGTAGCCGTCATCGTCTCTAACACTAGTTGCGCCATTTGCTCTTCCACTCTTGTCGCTTTGTCTCGATCGTCAGGCGCCATGAATTCCATCGGCAATATGAACACCATGTTGATGTCGGCTGCCGATTCTTGATTGTCTGCTTCCTGGCTGTTGTTTTTCTTAGGGCGCCAAACCCGAGACTTAACGTTTCTCTTTTCCGGCACCTGCCTCTGCTCTTCTTCTTGTTGCTCCCACTGGCGTAGGCGTTGGATCCTCCGTTTCTGGGATCTGGATAGGCCATTGGGACACCACCAGGGGTTTACTGGTTTGGCCGATGATCTGGCGTGTTTCCAATCTGGTTCCCTTCCTAGGGGGTTTTCACCTGACACCCTGTCATCGGCCATCTCTTCCAACCGATCGTGCACGCTGACTCTGCCCCCCAGTCCATCCTGTTGGTTGATCCTGCCTTTTGACCGGTGATACTGGTCAACTCTGCCCCCCAGCCGATCATGCACTGAAAGGCGCCGTCCCTCTTGTTCGCGCTGATTTCTGTTGATCAGCTCTAATCCTCTGTCCCTGGAGCGTGATCTTTTAAACGGGCGATCGTTGCAACTTAACCCATTGCACTCAGGACAGTTATCGGCTGATGGTAATCGGATGTCGTTTTCCCAGCAATGGACGAAAAACGGACATTGCCAGTGATCCTCGTGCTGGCGTATCATTTCGTCGCGATATCTTGACCGTTCCTGCAGCCGCTGATATTTGCTGAGCAAGAATCGGGATGTGACGGGTCTGCGCGATGGTCCTGGCCCTCCGCTCTTGTCTTCAGCCCGCCTTTTCCCTTTGACCTCATCCACTGTGACCTGCTTCCTGGATCAACGGCGCCGCTCCTTCTTTCCGATTCTGACGTCAGCACCTTGGTTTGAAGTGTGTCAACTACGTTAGCCGGGAAAGGATGCTGGTCTATCTTCATCGGTTTTGCCGGTTTAGCCGGGATTTCGAACTTGAGCCTTCCCTGCTCGATGGCCGATTGTATCTGTTGACGAAAGATTTTGCATTCATTCGTATCATGAGATGTGGCATTGTGCCACTTGCAGTACTTCATCTTCTTGAGCTGATCGGCCAAAGGGATGGTATGATACTAAGATAGCTTAATCTGCCCTTCCTGGAGTAATAAGTCAAAAATCTTATCGGCCTTTGATGTGTCAAAGCCGAATGTCTCTGGTTCTTTCTTTCCTAAAGGGCACGAGATTGGCTTTTTACCTTTCACCCACTCTGCCAGGCCGATTTCCTCCTCCCCATCAGATTCAGACCCTTCTAGGTATGCCACCTTCTTCTAGAAATTCCTCCGCTGCTCAAATGGACGGACTTCCTGTCCTGCCAATCGGTGAACGATCTGGCTTAGGCTTTCATATTCTTGCGAAGCATACCTTTCCTTGATTTGTGGCAGGAGGCCTTGGAAAGCGATATCGGCCAACTGTGCATCGGTCAGAGCCAGATTGTAGCATTTGTTCCTGACTTCTCTGAACCTCTGTATATATCTAGTTACTGGTTCATCGCTCCTCTGCCTGAGGCTGGTCAAATCTGAGAGCTTCATCTCATGTACTCCTGCGTAGAAGTACTTGTGGAACTGCTTCTCCAGATCGGCCCAAGTAACAATAGAATTTGGCGGCAAAGTGGTGAACCATTGGAAGGCCGATCCAGACAGGGACGATGAAAATAAACGTACCCTCAGAGCATCTTGCGTGGCGGCCTTCCCGCACTGCATGATGAATCTGTTGATGTGCTCCATGGTGGATGTATCGTCCAGTCCTGAAAACTTGGTGAAATCGGGCACCTTGTAGCGGTGTGAAAACGACAGCAAGTCATAGGCCGATGGGTATGGCATCTTGTATGTGTAAGTCTGTACTTTCGGCTACAACCCAAACTGGTCTTGAATTACCTCTGCTATTCTTGCCGTCCAGTCCACCTGTTGCTGATGAACGACCGTTCGCGGTGCCGGCATATGTTGAAGAACTAGTGGTGGTACGGCTGGGTGATGAATCAAAGCATGCGGCGAATTTTGCTAAGCAGCTGACAGTTGATGGCGAAGTGAATTCGCTGCCCCGTCGTACATCATCATCGGCACCGTGCTTCTGAGTGCCTCTACAGCGCCTGCCCCCCTGCCGATCTCTGATGAGACTGGTTGATACTGAGGGACCGTCGGCCGGACGGCCGATTGGAACGGCGCCTTGATTGGATAGCTCCCCTGCCCGGTTGATGGATCGGGGAAGGCCGTCGTTACCGATGCCCCCTAGGGTACTGAGCTTGTGGGTAGCGATTGCACAGAAGCAATCTGGACGGGTTGAAGCGGTGCCTATGATGGGAAACATGGTGCACCGCTATATCTTGGAGACGTTGGAGGCAACGGAGTGTTGTATCCTTCGCGTTGCGTCAATATCGGCTGAGGAGCCAATTGGGACATGCCTGGTAAGCTTCTGGCTGGAAATGCAATCGGCGGGGCATACGCCGGTCCCTGATAGCCTTGAACTGCTCTGCTGGCTAGAGAGCTGATGACGGCGTTGTACACCGTGTTGGTCATCACCGAGGATTGGTCGATGAACGCCTGGTAGACGGACTGTTGGATCATATCGGACATCTTGCCCGAATCCTCAGCAATGGTGATATGGCGGGCAACTGGAATAGGAGCTTTCTTGACAGCCTCCCCGCTTCTTGTACGACTGAACGACTGCAGATACATCTTCTTGTAATCTTCTAGATGTTTAGCCAATTCTTCCTTCTGGTCGTCCTTGAGATCCACTTCTGTGACCTCAATGATGTTGTTTTTGGAAACCTCTGCATTTCTCGACATGTCGGATCTTGAAGTTGGGTCCCACCGGACGTGCCAAAAGTGTGTTGGCGCTAAAACCGGCCAGACAGGAATCGGCCGATGATCTTCAGCGTCGGACACACGACCCGGGAGAATCTGCTTAGCTCCTGTTCGGGTTATCGCCCTGGTGCGGTTCGCGCGGCGTGCAAGTCAATCTGACCTGTTGATTGACTAGGAAATAAAAGTATTAAATTCCAGGCGCTCCGATCGGCTGGAGTTCCGATCTGTCCTGAAGAGCGCGTCGGCGAATCGGCCGATTTGCTGTGGAGATGATCGGCTATGGATCAGCCGATAATCGCGTAATAATTGCAAAGTAAACTGCTGGAGCGATCTAAACAATTATTACAGATGCAACACTTGAAATAGATCTAATCGGCTATATGACGATGAACGAGAAAAAGCGATGATAGAGCCGATAGTTCTAATCTCAAGCTGGATAACTGGTGATAATACTAGAACAACAGGTAAAACTTGCAATTCTAGTAAATATCGATAACTGGTGAATAAATCCAAACGAAACCACAGCGATGCGCCGTGGTTAAAGCTTAGATGTTACTCGGTAAGCAGAACCTACCAATTGGCCGGAGATCAAGTTGATGCAGCCCTGCCAATCCGTACGAATTTGTGAAAGAAGAAAAAGTATTGGCGAAGTCGCCGACTTGAAAGTAAAGTACTAGTAAAAAGTATAAGTATTTTGTTGATTGATGTGTTGATGTTTTGCAAAGCCCTAGCGACTCCTATTTATACCCTAAAACTAGGACTTCTGGTCGATTACGACTTGTTACAACCTTATTTAAAACAGGAAAACTACCATATCTATAATATTTTTAAAAAGGAAACGGACTCCCGCAGAATCTTCCGCCGCCGTCTCCTAATCCAATCAGGACTTTTCCAATTGCTTCTTGACCGAATTAGCATCGCCCTGTTGACCAACATTAGGCTACTTTTGACCGGGATCCTCTGTTGTGGCCCCAATCTGTTGGCGCAAGCTGTATCACCAATCGGCCTATTTCCAACTATTACCTTAATCGGCTGATTCTTTACTGTAGCCTTTAGATCTACCGTATCAGCCAACTTCTCCTCCTGACGCCGATTCAACACGTGTCAAAATCTGGCGTCAACAGTATGTATGTGTGCATATAAGATTTTTCATAAATATGTTCATAACCATACATGCCCAACTGGTCATAATCAATGTAGCAGGAAAAAACACTCATATTTTAGTACCTTACAAGTTTACTTCAAAGACCTTTTGCAGATTCAAATTTTAAACCCATAAAAGACTAGAAATTAAAATCCTAGTTGTCTTCAATCTTACAATAACTTCAAATCAGGTCTCAAATGAACTTTTGCCTCAAATGAAAGTTATAGATGTTAAAATTTTGCACAATTTTTGTATTCAAACTTTTTCGAGTTTCCATGCAAAATCTCAAGAAAAATTGAATCAAACCTAGCCTTTTTCTTTTCTCTATCTCCTCCCCTCCCCTGTTTCCCCCGACCATGGTAGAACGGCGACACCACTTCGCCGGAGGCGCCTGGCCGGTGCTAGGCGCCAAGGGGACTACGCCTCGACCGGTTGCTGCCACTAGCCCGACCGGTGGATCTCGGCCCTGCCAAAAACTCCGAGTGAGCATGCCACGCGGCAGGGAACTCCTGCGCGCGCCACGACGAGCCGGCCGTCCAAGCCACCGCCGCGCCTCCGCCGCACCCCCGCTGTTCTACCCCTGATGGAATAATTGGGCTAGGCCCATTAGCAATTTCAGAAATTTAATGTAAATCTCAAAGGCCCATGTGTGCATGAGAAAGTGGGCAAGTAGTGCACTCCTTAGTCCCACCTTGCTAGTGGAGGAGGGGAATGACCAATATAAATATGGAGGTTGTTTCCACCCTTCCAAGTCATGGATGTAGGGAGAGAAAGAGACCTCCACACATGTGCGCTCGCTCGCATCGCCTCGCCGGGCGTGGCGTGGAGTGGCGTGGTGAAAGGTGCGTGAATGGTCCGCCGAAATCCGGTCCCTCGCCTTGCGGGGGTGTGGCTTCCTTTTGTTGTTTTATTTTTTGGTTACTTAGCTTTTACGTCTTGGAGATATATATGGAAACCAAATCGGTTTGGATCGCGAAAACCTAATCAATTCAGATCCGATCACGGCGCGATGTGGGCTCTCCTATATATACGACCTATTGGCTTCAACCAAAATACATCTAATCGAGTTAGGGTTTTTGCCTCTTCTCGCTGTTGCGCCGCCTTCGTAGTCTATCAATCCCGAGCACCGGCGTGGATCGGCGAACGGGAGAGCACTGACCCGAACCTCTCGCTCTTGTGATCCTGCACCGGAAGAGGGTGAATAAGGTTTTTGGGAAGCACTCCACATGACTGATCAAGATCTTCACCACGGCTCGTCCTTCGTCCAAGTTAGGAGCTGCAGCGTACCATGGTCTACAACGCCGCCTGCTGCACTTTGTCCGCAGAACCATCTTCGTCTCGACTGCACGGTTCCACTTCCCGACGGCTCCTGCTCAGTATGTACGCTGTGATTTATTCTAATTCTTAATCATGTTTTCTGAGATCATGGTTATGTTGTTCGTACTGTTTAGTATGCTAGAGAATTGCATGCTAGGGTTTGTTCTCATCATGTTTAAATCAGTTCAAAATCTAATGCTGCAATTGTCTAAATTTCCAACAATCCAAAAACCTTATTATAGGCGATCTATTGATTTTACAATGGCTGGTTTTGCTGAGTCACTGAGGCCAGAAAAGTTTTCTGGTGTCAACTTTAAGATCTGGAAATCAAAGGTTTGCCTCTGGTTTAATGCTATCAACATTTGGGACACAAGACTTGGCAAGCCTGAGGGCGTACTTACTGCTGAACAGCGGAAGAAGTACGATGATGCCAATAATCTCTTCGTGGGATGTATCATCAACAATTTGTCTGACCGTGTGGTCCATGTCTACATAGACGAGACAGAGGCAAAGACGTTGTGGGATGCTTTGTTTGCAAAGTATGATGCAACAGATGCAGGCAATGAGTTGTGTACCTCATGGAGAGTTTCCATGACAACAGGATGGTGAATAATCATTCTGTGGTGGAACAAGCGCATGAGGTGCAGTGTATTGTCAAGGATCTTGACCTCCTTAAGTGTCCTATACCCGGCAAGTTTGTGGCTGGATGCATTATTGCAAAGTTGCCTTCCTCATGGAGGAACTTCGCCACAACTCTGAAACACTAGAGACTGGAAATATCAGTTGAAAACCTGATAGCATCTCTTAATGTTGAAGAGAAGGCTCGGAAGAAAGATGTCACTGAGAAAGGAGATCAAGGTCAATCCAGCGCTAACATGGTCCAGAAATTCCCACGTGGCAAAAATAAAGGGAAGAACAAGGTCGTCAAGACTACTACCTTCAAGAAGAAGAACAATAAAGCTGAGCTGAAGTGCTTTACTTGTGGTTAGCTTGGGCACTTCTCCAAGGATTGTCCAGATCGTGCAGATCGCAAGGGAAACAAGGCTAATGAATCCAAAGATGTCAACTTGGTGACCATAGGCAACACTGGAGATGGGTATGATAATTTACCTACTATTTTTAAGTCTTTCAAACCATGAGTTGGTGGCTTGATACGGGTGCTAATGTTCATGTGTGTGCTGACATCTCCATATTTTCTTCTTATCAGGCTGTCCGGGACTCCTCCATGCTGATAGGGAATGGGTCACATGCTTCTATTGTTGTGTTGGTACGGTAGATCTGAAGTTTACTTTGGGGAAGATCATGCAGCTCAAGAACGTGCATCATGTCCCTACTATCAACAAAAATCTCGTGAGCGGGTCGATCCTTTGCAAGGACGTGTTTAAGGTAGTGTTAAAGTCCAATAAATTAGTCATGTCGAAACATGGACAATTCATTGGTAAAGGCTATGATTGCGGAGGCTTGTTCCGTTTCTCTCTTGCTGAATTTTGTAATAAGTCTGTGAACCATATTTGTGGCAACGTTAGTGATGATGCGAGTATTTGGCATTCAGGTTTGTGTCATGTTAAATTTGGTTTGATGTCTCAGCTTTCCAGAATGTATTTAATTACAAACTTCACCATTGCCAAAGGTTCTAAGTGCCATAGCTGTGTTCAATCGAAATAGCCTCGGAAGCCTCACAAGGCTGCTGAGGAGAGATACTTGGCACCTCTAGAACTCATACATTTTGATCTATGCGAGATGAATGGTGTGTTGACAAAAGGTGGAAAGAGATATTTCACAACGATGATTGATGACGCGACTAGATTTTCCTATGTTTATTTGTTGCAAACTAAGGACGAAGCGTTAGACTACTTTAAAATTTATAAGGCCGAAGTTGAGAATTAACTTGAGAAAAAGATCAAGCGTTTAAGGTCTAATCATGATGGCGAGTATTTTCCTAAAATTTTTGGTGAGTTCTGTGAGGAATATGGTATTGTTCATGAGAGGACGCCTTCGTAGTCACCAGAATTAAACGGTGTTGCTGAGGGGAAAAACTACACGTTGATTGACTTGGTTAACTCCATATTAGACATTGGTGGTTTATCTAAGGCATGGTGGTGGGAGGCTTTATTGACTTCGTGTCATGTCCTGAATAGAGTTCCGAACAAGAATAAAGATCAAACTCCATATAAGATGTGGATTGGGAGAAAACCATCACTTTCTTATTTGCGTACTTGGGGTCATTGGTGAAAGTCAATGTGCCCATTCTAAAGAAGCGCAAGTTAGGCCTAAGACAGTGGATTGTGTCTTTCTAGGATATGCTCAGAGGATCATTGCTTATAGATTTTTAGTGGTTAAATTTGAGGTACCTAATATGCATGTTGATACTATTATGGAATCTCGTGATGCAACATTTTTTGAGAATATATTTCCTTTGAAAGATATGCATAGAAAATCTAAGTTTTCTATTGAGATAATTCCTGAACCAGCTCCACCTGTTGAGTCTTCTGAACAGCCTGATGAGCATGAGGATGTCCTAGAGAAGGATGACAGTGAAGCTCTTAAAAGGAGCAAGAGATAGAGGGTTGCGAAATCCTTTGGTGATGATTTCACTGTGTACCTTGTGGACAATACTCCCACATCTATTACTAAGGCGTATGCATCTCCACATGATTGGAAAGAAGCTGTCCAGAGTGAGATGGATTTGATTCTTTCCAATGGGACATGGGAGCTCACTAAACGACCCTATGGTTGCAAACCAGTGGGTTGTAAATGGGTATTCAAGAAGAAGCTTAGGCCTGATGGTACTATTGAGAAGTAGAAGGCTCGACTTGTGGCCAAAGGGTACACACAAAAGGAAGGCAAAAATTTCTTTGATACTTACTTACCTGTCGCTAGACTTACCACGATTCGAGCACTGCTTTCACTGGCTGCCTCATATGGTCTTATCATCCATCAGATGGATGTAAAGACAACTTTCCTAAATGGAGAGTTGGATGAGGAGATCTATATGGATCAGCCTGATGGGTTTGGGGTGAAGGGTCAAGAGAGCAAGGTGTGTAAGCTATTGAAGTCTTTGTACGGACTGAAACAAGCACCTAAGCAATGGCATGAGAAGTTTGACAGAATTTTAATGTCTGCGGGCTTTGTCATTAATGAGGCAGATAGATGTGTGTACTATCGCCATGGTGGGGGTCAAGGAGTTATATTATGTTTGTATATGGATGACATACTGATCTTTGATACAAACATTGATGCTATCAATGAGGTCAAGTCTTTTCATCAAAGAGCTTTGATATGAAAGATCTGGAAGAAGCTAATGTCATTCTAAACATTGAGCTAATTAAGGATGAGGATGAGATTATTCTTTCACAATCCCATTATGTGGAAAAGGCCTTGAGCCGCTCTGGCTACATGGATAGCAAGCCTTCTCCAACACCTTATGACCCCGGTGTGATGCTTAGAAAGAACAGGAAAATTGCCAAAGATCAACTGAGATACTCTCAGATTATTGGTTCACTCATGTACTTAGCTAGCGCAACGAGACCCGACATATCTTTTGCTGTGAGCAAATTGAGCAGGTTCAAGTCAAACCCGGGTTTTGATCATTGGCATGCACTTGAAAGGGTTATGCGCTATCTGGTAGGTACTATGAGTTATGGGATTCACTATACTGGGCATCCTGCTATGCTTGAGGGTTATAGTGATTCGAACTGGATTACTGATGTTGATGAGCTTTATGCCATGAGTGGGTATGTGCTTACCCTTGGAGGTGGTGCTATATCATGGAGGTCTGGCAAACATACCATTTTGACGAGGTCAACCATGGAAGCAAACTTACTGCTTTGGACACAGCTACTATTGAGGCTGAATGGCTGCGTGAGCTTTTGATGGACTTGCATGTGGTTGACAAACCAGTGCTGGCTATCCTTATGAAATGTGACAAATAAACAGTGATAATCAAAGTGAACAGTGCTAAGGACAATGCGAAGTCATCAAGACATGTCAAAAGATGACTAAAATCTTTTCAGGAAGTTGAGAAACTCCGGAATAATAAATGTGACTTATATTCAACAGACAAAAACCTAGCAAATCCCTTCACAAAAGGGTTTTCACGAAATTTGACAGAAAATGCATCAAGGGAGATGGGTATGAGACCCATATGAGTTGCCACTGTGGTAACCCAACCTATGTGATCGGAGATCCCGTGAATCAAGATTTGTGAAGAACAATCACTCGGTTGACTCAGGAGAGTAAATCATTAAACCCTCTCTATGTGAAGATGTAGTACTCTCAAATGCTGTAAGGCAATTTAGCAATATGCTTTAATGTGTTTCTATTGGCTTGATTAAGCGAAGATGCTGTCCTACAGAGCATTCTTGAAAGAACACACCTATATGAGCCTGACTGTAAAATGTCGCAGTCTATGAGACCTGGGTGATCTCTAGTAAGCTCATGAAGAGACAAGGAAATACGACGTATATGCTCCACCCGCAGGGTAGGCTACTGGTAGCCAGGTACTGGTTCTAACTTTGAGTGAAACTTGTTCGCACAAAACTTGCAATTCAAGGCTTAGTCCATTGTCCAAGTTGTGGATGAATGTTGCTTGAACCTCTAGGCGAGACTTCAACTTAACGATCCTTGCTAAAACACTAGTATATAAACAGTAGTGAGAACAGGCAAAATCTCTGATGGGCATTTGAGATCTGGTGGGGGATTGATGGAATAATTGGGCTAGGCCCATTAGCAATTTCAGAAATTCAATGTAAATCTCAAAGGCCCATGTGTGCATGAGGAAGTGAGCAAGTAGTGCACTCCTTAGTCCCACCTTGCTAGTGGAGGAAGGGAATAACCAACATAAATATGGGGGTTGTTTCCACCCTTCCAAGTCATGGATGTGGGAAGAGAAGGAGAGCTCCAAACGCGTGCGCTCGCTCGCCTCGCCTCGGCGTGGCGTGGCGTGGCGTGGCGAAGGGCGTGGGCGCACGACGTCCACTTGAATGGTCCGCTGAAATCCGGTCCCTCATGTTGCGGGGGTGCGGCTTCCTTTTGCTGTTTTATTTTTTGGTTACTTAGCCTTTATGTCTTGGAGATATATATGGAAACCTAATCGGTTCAGATCCGATCGCGATGCGATGTTGGCTCTCCTATATATACGATCTATTAGCTTCCACCAAAATACATCTAATCGAGTTAGGGTTTTTGCCTCTTCTCGCTGCTGCGCCGCCTTCGTAGTCTACTCCATCCCGAGCGCCGGCATGCACCGGCGAATTGGAGAGCAGGTCTCCGGAACCTCTCGCTCTTATGATCCTGCACCGGGAGAGGGCGAATAAGGTTTTTGGGAAGCGCTTCGCGTGACTGCTCAAGATCTTCACCATAGCTGGTCCTTCGTCCAAGAGAAGTTGCAGCGTACCGTCGTCTACAACGTCGCCTGCTGCACTCCGTCCGCAGGACCATCTTCATCCCGACAGCGTGGTTGCACTTCCCGACGGCTCCTGCTCAGTACGTATGCTGTGATTTATTCTAGTTCTTAATCATGTTTTCTGAGGTCATGGTTATGTTGTTCGTACTATTTAGTATACTAGAGAATTGCATGCTAGGGTTTGTTCTCGTCATGTTTAAATCAGTTTGGAATCTAATGCTGCGATTGTCTAAATTTTCAGTAGCCCCAGCCACCCTTGCTTAGCCATTAAAGCTCCAGCGCCTCTCCTCCCCTCTCCATGCCTATAAAATGCCCAGCCCGAGCTCCCTCCTCTACCCGCCCTCCACCCAAACTAACCCCAGTGAGCTCACCCACCTCCCAGTGAAGCTTCCCGTCCTGACCCCGCCGCCTAAACCTTGTCGGAGCATCGTCACCCACCGCCGCTGCCACCGCCACGACACTGCTCCTGTGTCCGGTCCAACTCCGGTCATTCCAGCCCCATCCGAAGCCACCAAGAGGTAGCCCGCGTATCCCTCATGCTTCTCCCCCACCCGGCCCTCGCCGAAATCCGGCCAGCCAGGAGCTTCCCGCGTGAGCCATGGTGCTAGGGACCCAATTGCTTTGATTTAGATCTTTTAGGGGGTTTTGTGCTAGATCGAGGGACCTATCTACGAGAACTCAAGTTAACCTTTGTTTTCAATCTGGCTGTCACTTGTAAAATCCATCTAAAATCACAGAAAAATCATACAATAGTAAATGAGGAATTTTTAGAATCCTTGAGAACAGACCTACACCCTGGAACCAAAATGTTACATGTTTAAGTTTAAAGTTTTTGCTGAAAAGATGGATTTATGCTTAATAGTGTTTAATACTAGTTTTACTTGTCTTTTTCATAACTTATATTTAAAACTCTGGAATGACATGAAATTTTAATGGTAGCTTATATATATGATGCTAATAATTGTGTAAAAATTTCAAGGCTAGCACTGGTCACTAGAAGAAGTTCTTGATAGATCTTGTTTGGGCAATAAATTGCTAGATGTATTAGTTCATGATGTTATCCTATAGATATGCATATGAAATTTGAACAGTAGGTTCTACTTGTTGCTTAAGAGCTATGATAGAATTTTGAAGCACAGTGATACTGTCTATCATGCTCTTTTGATTTTGTTCATGTATAGGTGCATAAAATCAAAACAAATAATTTCTGTACTTAGAAAATTATGATCTCTTTACCAGAGGGTATGTTTGGTTAATCATGATGGAAACGTTTGAGACACAGATACTCAGTAGATCTGCTAGTAAAAATGGATCTTGGTTAGTGCATGTCTTATTTACTTTATTTTTTATTTGCTATGCTCTGTTACTTGCTCCATAAAATCTGAAAAATTTACAGGAGAATCAATATAGGTTAATAAGCACTCTGTAAAAGTTTGATCATCAATACTTGCATAGTTTATTCTATGTAAATAAAAATAGTTTCTAGCAGTAGCTGTTTAGTTTATGTTTTAGGTTTAATCAGCTGCATGAAAAGAGCTGAAATTTATACAGTGAGCTTGTTACTCATAGAGGTTCCTTTTGTAAAAATGTCAACACCGGAAACTATGTATAACTCTAGTTATGGCTATTACATGTTTATTCTAGTGATAATTAAGAAAAATGACATTTCTTCATATTGATAAAAGATAAAACAACCCCACGTTTGCTTTATGAACTAATTTATGTTAGATTACTACTCAAGTAATGATTGTCCAAGAAATCTTAAGTAAAGTTCTTTCATGAATATAACTTGAGTTGGTTGGATTACAACTTCATAGTGAAATGTTTGAATTAAATAGTCCATCAACACAACTCATGCATATGCATTCCATGTAGACACGACTTAGTGAGCAGCGTGAAGCTCAAGAGAATCTAACTGAAGTTGTTGAAGACCCGAACCAAAGTTCGGAAAAGTCCAAGTCTAACTTTGCTCAGGAAAGCAAGCCCCGGAGTATGAACCCTATTTTTTAATTATATGCAACATTGTACTTCTATTTACCTGTGCATTAAGTTTATAGGAGTTGGTTGAAACCTTAGATGCATGATCCTAGGTACCCATACTATGAACACTAGTTGTAAATAAAGTTCGCTAGATTGCTATGGTAATAGGACTCTGGTAAAAGTCGAGTGATTTCCTGTCACTCGCGAGATCTAGGAGTTGCTTGTTTACTTATGTTGGAATCATAAGGTCGACGGGTGGGGCTGTTTACGATATTCATGTTGACGATTGAGGGCCCGTCTGTGTAGCGAAAATAGCTAAGGTCGCGGTGTGTGGTAGCAGTGGTTAAGTTTTTGAACATACTAACCACATGTTGAGAATATGGTAATCTTTAAGTTTAAGTACCTGATTGAACCGGAGCTCACCTTCATGTGAGTTGTATGTATGCTTTATTTCAATCGGAAAATCAGTGGTTGCATTAGGATGTTATCGGACAGACTGTCGTATTACTCCGTTTTAAGTGTGTGTTAGCCCGGAATGCCTTTATGGTGATGGTTAGTGCACTTAAACCGGATTAATTCGGGTGGTTCTGCCACATTAGTTGTGGACTGGCGAGCAGATGCAGTGCAAGCAGGTCTCCTTGATGGCGTCAGTTATGTTTGAGGAAATGCATCAAGGTAGAGAGGATTATATTGACAAGGAAAAGAAGCCAACTGCAGAGTTCAGTCGTATCAGTAGTGCTTCCCTTCCTTGGAGCTATACGTACGTTGATTCCCGTGGAGCTATTGAGGAGGCCAATGCAGCAGCTCATGCTGAGCCAGCCATGTTCAAGAGATGGAAAGAAAGCATGATGCATGCAAGCTGTTTTATTTGTGAAATGCCCAATGAGATTATGTGGGGTGATATTCCATCTGACATTGAGACATGACAACTTACTGCAGCTTGTCATGGGTGCGAAGGACCTGAAGCAGGATGAGAAGATAAATTCGTGTTCTCAGCTTATTGATGATGAGGTACTTAATACTGCCAACAGCTCACCATTATTGCTAAAGCATGGCATACTTTCTGCTGCTCAGATGTTTGATAAGCTGTATTGCATGCTGATACAATATAGGCCGCCCAGTGAAGTAGAATGGAAGCTGATACAATATAGGCCCAATGAAGTAGAATGGAAGCACGGCACTCCACCATTCCACATAGAGCTTTAGGGGAGCATGGTATTGATCGGTAGGCGAATATTCAATATATCGCTGGTCCTTAACCAGCTACCTTGCAATGAAAAATAGTGTCATTCAAAACAGAACATTTGCCGAGTACTGTTTTGCATATGATTTTGTATTGCTAGCTTCTGGTTTAAATTAAACTTGGTTGTCCCGTTAATTTCTCTCTCTCTTAAATAGTGTTTTGCACAAAGGAACATCTAGTACCATGCGTTCATTCACTTTTTTTCATGGAAATATTTTCCTTATACTAGTTTGTTTGTTTTTTGCAGATAGCCCGTCGTTAGGGGAAACCTTCCTCCTGGGTTTGATTCAAGTACAGGCCGCAGCGTGTAAGTGTTGGGAATGTCTCTTTACCTTAGTACTGTACAGCTAAAAGCTGATCTATGAGCTATTGCTACAACACAATACGTACTCTTACCTGAAAGATAGAAATGCTCAGTGCTGTTTATGAACCATTGCTGTTTTTTGTTGAATTATACTTTGGGAAAATTTTCTTGTTTCGAGCTGGTTATATCGCTTCTATCATCATATCTGCAATGCACCACTTGTAATGCTTGATGCGAATTTGCTACTGCAAGATATACTTTATACATCGCTTCTAAAATTTATATTAAATTATTGAAATGCGGTTTAATTCTGGAATAATTGACCCTCGGTAAAGGGTTATCACCGCCGAGCCGTAACACATGGGCTGGCGGTGATAACCCTATTTTCACCGCCAGCCCGTGTTACGGACTGGTGGTGATAACCCATTTTCTCTTCCGGTTCAAAACCGGCGGTGAAAATAGATATTTTTACTGTTGATATTTCACCACCGGCACCTAAACCGGCGGTGAAAATCAACCTGTAGTAGTGAATGGACGATCTCGAATCTCCAAGAGCAGCAATAATGGATGAAGGTGGGATGAACTTGCTGTTACCAGATGAGAAGCCGATTGCGGGAAGAGGGAGACGTGCCCTGGCCAGAGTGCATCAACCGCTGATCCACACAACCTAAAATAAGAAACCCTAGATCCTCTACAGATTGGGGAAAATGAGAGATCAAGGGAGGTCGTATTTTGGGATGCAAAATTGGGGGAAAATTGAGTGGAAGGCTTATGGAATTACCTGCAATAGCGAAGAGGGTGGCATCGATTGTTGGAGCTCGCAGACGCCTTCCATGGCTACTTGAATCCTAGCATGCGGGGGGTGAAATGTGCAAATCAATTCGAGGTGGCACATTTGGAAGCAACACAGGGGTATAATATAAAAATATGCTGAGTCAAGGTGGGCGGTAAACTGTAAAACGCACTGTGGGATCATTTCATCGCCAACCACTTGTTTCTGATTTGGTTGTTTATATTGCAAGTTTCCAGGATTGCACCCACCGTCGAGTTTACACTATATATTTTCCCGGGTAGATCATATATATATGAGTGGTAGTGGCAGCGCAGGAGGGTTGGGGGGTTAGATCAAGTGCAAGTATGTGCTAAGTTGAATCATAACATTCTATACGGTTATTTATAAAACTATCAAGACAGAAGAAGATTACGCCATTTGTTGGGGTCTAATTGCAACGGCTAGGTTAAAAGGCCATTGCCGTTGCTTCGGTTTTGCTCGCTCGCCAATGTTCCGTTGGAGGGCGTCCGGAGGAGAGAGGACGCCATTTGCTGGACAAGGAAATGCTAGCTGCTATAATGCCTTGTATAGTCCAACCTGAAACGAGCAGAAACATGCGAAAAGGGGATAGCAGTGGTCTTTATTTGTTTACGGAACCAAATTAAAACAGCATCTGGAACCTACTTGCATTCATGGACTGATGAGAACCATGTGAGACGGCTAAGGACGGTGTCGAGGTGGTACACTAGGATATTGAAACGAGCTGACAACGTGCCGTTACTGCCTATGACTGCCGCCGGGTACAGTGGTAACATGAATGAGCCACTGCCCACCAGAGACTGAGTAACTCCATGCCATCAACTCCAACCAAACAACTGCGTGGTAGTAACTGCAATTTGCTACCACACACCGTACGTCCCAGCTCAGGCTCTATAAGGACGCCCCCGCGAAATGGAGCAGCCACACAACACTCGATCGTTAACACGTTCACAGCGATCTCCTGGACTGCGAGCCGCTTCAACACCATGTCGTCCTTGACAGCAGCAACCTTGTTCAGGTGTGGTGGTTACTACCCGTCGTGTAAACCAAATGTTCCTGCTGGTGGATACAGGCCACCAACAAAAGCAGCAGCAGCTGCTGGTGCTGGCAGTGGCAATGGCGTCCTAGCGATTAACCGCAGCAGCTGGTACGTACGTGCATTGTTTCACAGTAGCACGGCTACATACGTTATGGGCACAATCCACTATCTAATTAATGTCGCGTGATTATATTAATTAATCTTGACGGTCGAGCTGTGAGCGCAGGAGGTGCAGGAGTACGGCTACAGCGAGTAGAGAGACTATGGCCGGACGACGCCGGCAAGAGAAGAAGAAGGACGTGGCCGACGAGGAGGAGGAATGGCGGAGCTACCTGGTGCCGGAAAGGCTGGAGGTGCTGAGGGAGATTGAGCCGTGGGTGGAGGAACACGTGCTGCCGCTGGTCAAGCCGGTGGAAGCGTCGTGGCAGCCGTCCGACCTGCTGCCGGACCCCGCGGCACTGGGCAGCGACGGTTTCCACGCCGCGTGCCTTGAGCTCCGCGAGCGGGCGGCGGGTGTGCCCGACGAGCTCCTCGTGTGCCTCGTGGCGAACATGGTCACGGAGGAGGCGCTGCCCTCGTACCCGAGCGGGCTGAACCGCCTCGAGGTCGTGCGTGACGCCACGGGCGCCGACCCCACACCGTGGGCACGCTGGATCCGCGGCTGGTCCGCCGAGGAGAACCGCCACGGCGACGTGCTCAACCGCTACATGCACCTCTCCGGCCGCTTCGACATGCGCGAGGTGGAGCGCACCGTGCAGCGCCTCATCCGCGACGGGATGAGCGTGCACGCGCCGGCCAGCCCGTTCCACGGCTTCGTCTACGTTGCCTTCCAGGAGCGCGCCACCGCGATCGCGCACGGCAACACGGCGCGCCTCGTGGGAGCGCGCGGGGCCGGGGACGCCGCGCTCGCTCGCATCTGCGGCACCGTCGCCGCCGACGAGAAGCGGCACGAGGCGGCCTACACACGCATCATGGGGAAGCTCTTCGAGGCCGACCCGGACGCTGCCGTGCGCGCGATGGCGTACATGATGCGGCGCCGGATCGACATGCCGACCGCCTTCATCAACGACGGCCGCCACAGCGGCGGCGACTTCTACGCTCGCTTTATCGCCATCGCCGAGAAGGCCGGGACGTACACGTTGTCCGACTACCGCTGCATCCTCGAGCACCTGATGCGGCAGTGGCGCGTGGAGGAGCTCGCGGCAGGGCTCTCCAGCGACGGGAGGCGCGCGCAGGATTACCTGTGCGCGCTGCCCCACAAGATCAAGAGGATGGAGGAGAAGGCCCACGATAGGGCGGTCAAGGCAAAAAAGAAGCCCACGCTCATCCCGATAAGCTGGATCTTTGATAGGCCCATCAGCGTTGTTGTACCCTAATCCCTACATTCCTATGTGCTGTAGTATTTTCTTCTTTCCTATGGTACTTCTTATTAGTTCGTTAGTAGTTTTTTTTTGTTCACGTGAGTTTTCCTCATCGCAGTGCTTATGTTGTTGTCCTAAATGTCTAAATATATCTACTGCATGTTGTTATGGCCCGAGATGTTATTTAGTACTAGTGAAGTAGGGTCTAGGGAAAGTATGTGGAAACAATGATTTCTTAATGATAGCCAGATCCAGACAGGGCCACGCACTGTCCTCTCGTCGTACACTCGTACTGCCCCTCTTACTCCGCCGCGTACAAGCAGAGGGACCGCAGTCTTCTTGAATCAGCTAGCTAAATCGGCACGAGAGCGCACGACGCCGTTGCCCGCACTCAGTGGTGGAGCAATCAAAATCTACCTATGACAAATCTACTACTACTAATTTATTTAAAGAAATACATACATATAACAAGAGGTTACAATGCAATAAAATATCAATATTATTATCAAATATGTATAAATGTACTATTGATCAGCTTGTGAGTCGCAATTATATGAAAATATCAAGAATTGGTAAGTGAAGATTGGATAAATATATATATTCTATAAGCATGGCTAGATAGCATGTATGGCTGCCGCCACAGCTCGCAATAATTGTGGCTCCGCCATTGCCCGCACTCAATGCATCAAAGACGCAGCGGCGAAATCCGTTCCACTCACTGCATCAACTAGTATACTAGTAGGGCGGCCGCGTATACTCAAGGTGGCTGGCACGCACGCTGCTGACCATGGCGGTCGTGGTGGCCGTGGCACTCACTGCTCATGCTGGTCGTGGCCAGAACCATGGCTACGACAAGGCACCGGCTGGCCATGGTCATGGTCTAATACTAATACACGGCGACTTGAGCGACAACAAAATTGGCAAGGCTCAAGGGACAGATGTGCAGCCGGTAGGGACCAATGTTCCTAATCTGTCAACAGAGGCTGCCGCGCCACTTGTGCCGCCGGTTGCTAGTGCTGGGCAGGAAGTGACAGAGAAAAGAAATTATGTGCATATGGATGCTGAACCTTCTGCGCAAAGGGATGCACATGGGAGGTAAACATAAGCCTTACTGTTATAGATGTCTAAGGGTGTGTTTAGATGGTGAAAATTTTTAGATGGAATTTACTACAGCAATTTTTAATCGAAGATTAGAAGGACCAAACATGAACTAATTATAAAACTAATTACACGAATGGACGGGAAATCGCGAGATGAATCTATTAAGCCTAATTAATCCGTAATTAGAGGTTATTTACTGTAGCACGACATTGTCTAATCATGATCCAAATAGACTTAAAAGATTCGTCTCGCAATTTCACCCGGGGGTTATGGAATGGGTTTTATCAGTTATCCACATTTAATACTACTAATTAGTGGTCAAACGTTCGGATTTACTGTAGCGCTGGAAAAATTTTGGGAACTAAACAGGGCCTAACTAAGGGACATATTAACGCTAAGGGCCTCTTTGGTATAGATTCTTGATGAGCTTCAAAAACAGCTTCTTGTGAAGCTATGCCAATGGGATAAATTTACAGTAGCTTCTCCCTTAAAGCAACCCGTGAAGCTCACAGAAAAATGTACTACGGGGAGAAGTTATAAAGTTGTAGCTTCAGTTGCTTCAGCTTCAGCTTCACCAAAGAAGCTGCTTCACCAGCAAAGCTACTTCAAAAGCAATTTTAGATGAAGCTGAAGCTATTCCAAATAGACCCTAAATGTACTACACTCATTAGCTGTGATATTTGTGACACTGACACTCATGTGACAAAAGCATGTCAGTATTTCGAATCAGTTAAACCTACAACTATGCCATGTGGTTATGCGGTCGATGGTCTTGGGTTTTATCACATTCTTCATGTGGTCAATCAGAAGGCAAAAAATGACTTAAAGGATGCAGTGGTTAAGGTTGTTGAGGGTTCCATGACTGCAACCCAAGTTGCAGTGGAACTTGATAGACTTCGCCTCCGTTTGGTTGGGCTTCCAACCGGCTCAGGCTTTCAAACAAAGCCAAAAGCTTGGTTGGGCTTCCAACCGGCTCGGGCTTTCAAATAAAGCCAAAAGCCAACCAAAGGCCCAGGTTGTGGCTGAAAGCAGCGTCCAAAAGGAGCTTTTTCTCTATTCAAAACTAAAAGTAGGTCTTGATGTGCTTTCCCTGGCTGTGGCTATGGGAAGTTCGTAGAAATTACCCACCGCCACTCGTTATGTTGGTAACGGTTCATTTCTTTCTCTCCCCCCATCAACTCTCTCTCTCTCTCGCTCGTTCCTCTCTCGCGGTGGCGCCCGCTCCCTCTCACACGCCCCTGCACAGCACCCCTCCCCAGCGGTGCTCTGGTGGCTCACGGCCCCCGCTCCGCCGGCACCTGGCCAAGGATTTTGTCGTTGTGCCGTGCATCCTCACCTTCTCGGAGAGGAAGAAGCCAAGGGCGAGCTAGCTGACAGCGCCCCTCAATGGAACAGCTTGTCTCGCTAGCTTGCCCCTCAAGTGGCAACGGTGTTAGGGATTTGTCGTGCCGCTCTGGTGGCCACCGAGCAGGTGCACGGCCCTCCTCCGCAACAGGCGCGACACCATCGGCCACCAAGAGGGCGCGCAGCCCTGCTCCATCGTGGGTGCCGCTCCACCGGCCACCAAGTGGGCGCACGGCCCTGCTCCGCCACAGGCCCTCTACCCGCCGCACCACTACCCCATCGGCGCTCTGCCATGGTCCCGCAACCCCACCACACGCGAGCTCCACTACGGGAGTCGGCGCGACCTACCGCCACTGGAGCGTGGCGTCGCGGATTGTTGATGGCTATTATACGCTATTTTGGCCGCCAACCATTATAAATAATGATGGAACTTGAAGTAGCTCTGACATAAAATTTTATTTAAACTAATGAGTTCCACAAGTTTTGTGTCCCAACATGTTTTTCATGGAATACAGATAATATGGTGCAAAAGTTACTCAAATCAAATATTTGACAGCACTATGTTAAAGAGCTCGTCGAGATGATCGAAATGGACACTTGGATCACCCAATTTGGAGTTCAGATGGAAAAGTTATGCCTCCAGGAAGATCACTGACGCGGCCCAAGGCAATTCCAACGACCAAGAAAAATAATATCCCTACTCCCGTGAAAGTCCTCCCTCCAAGCAATTGATTTTATTTTTTTGAGGGAACAGGAGGGGTGGTGAGCCCCTACCGGTTATATATTAAAATTAAACAAAAGGTAAAGTTTTGTACACAGAGCCTCTAGGAAACAAAGAAAGAGACAAATAAAATCAAAAGAGAATAGAGTCTAAGCGAAGGTTTGCAGCCATTCCTTTTAGGTGTTGCCTATGCTTGTTTTTACTCGGTGCAAAAGCAGCTCGAGTTCCTTGTTGAAGTTGAGACGACAGCCCTGAATAGTTGGTGGCAGTCCTTGAAAAATGAGGTTGTTTCTTGTTGTCCAGATTGCCCAGCAGAGGAGGATGATCAGACTCATGAAAAGGGGAGATTGTAACCCAATCTTTAGATGTTCCATGGCATCAAAAGTTGAAGCTTGTGTGGGTACATGTACATGTAAGAAGTCCCAGCAATTCTGTGAGAAGGGGCATTGAAAGAAGAGGTGCTCTAAGGTCTCTTCAATGGAATCATTGCATAAGACACAACTATAGGAGTCCAAGGCCATAGTCTTTCTTCTGAGAATGTTTCTTACTTAATCTATCCTTCAAGAGTAGCTAACAAAAAACAAAAAACCTTGTGCTTATTCTGACAGCTAGATTTCCAAAGTCATTGGAAGGCTGGGTGAATTTGGGCCTGTCCTGTGATCTGTCTATAACCTTTTGTGGAGAAGTGAGAGCTCCCACATATATATGACCAACAGTCAGGTTCCTGTGCAAGTGCCAAAGACTGTAAGGTTTGTTCAATGATCAGAATATGCTATTTCTAAAAGTGCTGGATGAAAGAGCATGTGAAAAGGTTCAGAAGATGCAACCCTTTAAAGAGTTATGTTTTTGTTGTTTAGAAGGAAAACAGCTCTAGAAATGACAAGCTTGGGATCTGATCCATCCACATATCCGTCCAGAAGAGACAAGTTGTTCCATTCCTCAAGTCTACTTTTGCAATTCCTTTAAATGTATCCAGGAGCTTGAGAATGTCCCTGCACCAATAAGAACCTTTCTTCACATGGTTAGGTAGCCTGCCATTGCTATAGTGCTTCGCCCAGATTAAGTGCACCCAAGGAATGTCTATTTTGTTAAAAAATTTATGCAGATTTTTGAGAAGCAGGGCTTCATTTTGTGTCGCTAGATCTAGAACTCCCAAAAACCACCTTCCTCCTTTGGTAGACAGACCATAGTCCATGCTGCCTTTGGCTGTTGCTTGGCATTGATGTTTGAGCCTCTCCAGGGGCGGATTTGGGCCTAGGTATCTCCTGTATTTTTTCATGGCCCAGTAAATATTTAGATGGATTGGCCCTGGTTATTCCCCAGCCTAACTTCATTCGCACCTCCGCAGCCCAGTCACTCGCGGCCCAGAAAAGCCCATCCCGTTGCTCCCTATTAGGTCGTCGAACGCTCCTAGAGGCTTAGAGGTAGTCGAGTGCTCCTCAGGCGGACTCGCGCTTCCTGGCGGGTGGCAGTGGCTGGTGGGTGGCCGACGAGCAAGGCCACGAGGGTCGTGAGTCGCGACCTGACCGTGTGAGGCAACCGGCGGCCTGGCGCGGCATCTCAGGTGCACAGCGCTTGGTGCTGCGGCCAGCGCCATCAGCACCCCAGCACGGCATGCGGACGGCCGGAGGGGGCGACCGTTAGAAGCATCAAGCCAGCAAACAAACATGTCAATTTGGTTATTTCCAACCTTCCTCGATCGGCCAATCTTGCAATGCAGATTCATTTTTCTACTAAAATTGAACAGTTGACTTACGAAAGTATTTATACTCCATTATGTTGACTAAATTACTCAATGAAGAGGATGAGGACACTAGGATCTTTTTTTCTCTCCTGCTCCTACGCCTGTAACTACACCTGAGCAACCTTCTGCTAAACCACCAAGACAACCTTCTGAATCTAAATCATGCAATTTAAATATATTGTTGTGCATTTAGACTTGGAATGGGAGATATGATCTAAATCATGCAATTTTAGTATATTTCAACTATCGCTATTGTAACTAGCGGTACGTGGATTAGTTTGCAGACTTTAAGCACTTAGATAAGTGGCCCTAGGCGTGAAAACCTGCCAGCTCCGCCACTGAGCCTCTCCATTAGCAGTGCTTTCTATACTTGTCAATTTGTTTGATCACTGTTTTGGGCAGTAGTAAAGTTCCTAGCTGAAACATTGGAATTGTCGTGAAGACTGCATTAGTCATATGTAATCTTCCTGCTTGAGAGAAAAGCTGATGTTGCCACTAGCCTTCTTTTGAGAGAGCACTAGCAATTGATTTTCGATGTGGCAATCACTCCTACCCGCACTAGCAAGCATACACAGCAACCAGTGATCAAGACTCTATTGAGAGAGCAGCCAACAGCTCAAAGCAGGCAGGAACCTAGAAGAGCCGCACCAGGGAGGTAATGATTTTGCAAACTGCTATTTCAATTCCTTTTCAGATTGCACTATAATTGATAATATTAGCAAAGTTGGTGTTTTGTTAGGTTCCTCGAGTTGTTTACTTAGTAGGTCGGGTAGTGGTTTATTTACGGAAATTAGAATTAGATATGCTACACAAACCTATGGCTGAGTTTCCGGTTCATAATAATGATGGGAATTTATTTCTTAATGAGCATTTAGAAAGTGACGAAGAACTTGATCTCCCCACCTTGAATAACCTTTTTGGTGATTTAGTCGAGGGATTGAGTGATGAGGATTGTGATCTAATGTCTCATCTATAATCTGCACCCCACAAAAAGTATTCAAGTTCAAGGGGGGAAAGGGCAAAAAATAAAAAGAAAGAGTGCTATTCAGTTTGAATAATACTCTACTTTTTAGTACTGTTGAAGACGAAAGGAATTTTTTGGAATTGTAATGGCTTAGGTGATCCAAAAAGATACAAGTTCCTGTCTGATCTCATCAAACAGAAAAGGGTTTAGATTTTATTGCTTATCAAAAACTGGGAGGGATATATTTACGGTCTTTTCTCAAAAACCTTTGCACCAGGAGAGAAATTTTTGTGGCATGTTAAACGTCTGAGAAGACGTTCTGGTGGCATGCAGGTAGGGGTAAATTTATCAACTTTTGATATTGGTGAGATTGAGGAGGGTAAATATTTTGTTAGATTCAAATTAAGAAATAAGGAAGATGGTTTTAAGTAGAACTTAGTTCAAGGATGTTTTTTCAGCTATGTTCTAAAGAAACCTTACCTATAATGGTAGGTGGTGACTTTAAATTCATTAGAGGACCACATGAAAAGAATAATGGTAACTAAAATGAAAGATGGCCGTTCTTATTTAACACTATCATTGATGCTTTTAATTACAGAGAACTGGCAATGTCAAGTAGACAATTTACTTGGACAAACAATCTACCAATCCCAACCTATGACAGGATTTTGGTGTGTACAGATTTGGAATCCAAGTTTCTGCATACCACAGTACAACCTTTAACACTCGAAATTTCTGATCACACTCCACTATTCCTAAACTCAGGCGATCTACATTTAGTAATCCATCTATGTTCAAGTTTGAATTGGGATGGTTACTTCATAATAGATTCTTGAGATGGTAAGCGATATCTGGCAAAGCGTGCAGGAGGGTCATACACCCTAGGACAAGTGGCAATCAAAAGTCTGACGCTAGCGGCAGTATCTAAGGGGATGGGCCAAAAATAATAATGGTGCATATAAAAAAGAGAAAAAAACAGCTATTGGATAAGCTGGAGACACTAGATAAAAAGGCTGAAAATCAACCACTTGATTCAAATGAAATAAATTTAAAGCATGTTCTTAACAAGAGATTAGCAGAGCTGCTACGAGAAGAAGAGATAAAATAGTACCAAAGAGCTAAAATTAAAAATCTTCTAGAAGGCGATGCCAACACAAAATATATTTAGTTAGTGGCTAATGGGAGACACAGAAAAATGTGTATTTTCCAACTGGAACAGGATGAGGGTATTATACTTGGGGATGTTGGACTCAGAAAATACATCACCATGTATTGCAAGAATCTTTTTGGACAACCAGATATATATGGATGAGTCACGGTATGGTGACATTGCTCGGGTTTTGTATCGAGACGGAAAATGCAATGTTAATCGACAAATTTATAGGATGTGAAGTAAGGGAGGCAATCTTCCAAATGGAACACAATAAGGCTCCTGGCCTAGATGGGTTCCCTCCGGAGTTTTATCAAGTCTTGGACGTTGATCAAAAATAACTTGATGGCTTTGTTTGAGAAACTCCATAAGGGAACGTTACCCATACATAGCCTAAATTTTGGAACAATTATGCTACTACCGAAGAGCAGTGAGTCTAAACAAATTGTCTTTAAAATTGATTTTGAAAAGGCATATGATAAAGTGAAGTGGAGTTTCCTACAGCAAACGTTGAGAATGGAAGGCTTTTCACCAACTTGGTGCAAGTGGATAGAAGCTTTCACAAGGGGGGGATGTAGGAATCAAGGTAAATGACCAAATGGATTCTTATTTTCATACTTAAAAAAGGCCTTAGACAAGGTGATCCATTATCCCCGATTATTTTTTATATTGTCGTGAAAATGTTGGCTATCATCATCTCTAGGGAAAAGGAGGATGGACAGGGTTGTACCACACTTAATAGAAGATGGATTGTCTATTTTGCAATATGTAGATGGTATATTGATTTTTTTTAGACCATGATATTGAGCAAGCTAAAAACATGAAGTTACTTCTTTGTATATTTGAACAACTATCGGGTCTCAAGATCAACTTTCATAAGAGTGAATTTTTCTATTTTAGGCAGGCTAAGGAGGACGAATTGATATATTCACAGTTATTTGGCTGCAATATAAGAATGCATTATAGGAAACTCAATAATAGAGATTTGAGGATAATAGAAGAAAGGATTGAGAAAAGACTTTGCCGGTGGAAAGAAAAAACTATTATCAATAGGAGGAGATCTAGTATTGATAAACTCAGTTTTGTCTAGCTTACCAATGTTTATGCTTTCTTTTTTTGAGGTCCCCAGAGGAGTCCTAAAAAAACTGAGTATTTTAGCTCATGGTTCTTCTGGCAGAATGATCAGCACAATAAAAAAATATAGATTAGCTAAGTCGGAAATCCGTTGCAAGCCTAAGGATCAAGGAGATCTTGGAATCCAAAATGTTAGACTTACAAAATAAATATATGCTAAGTAAGTGGTTGTATAAATTGTGTAATGAATATGGAATGTGGCAAGAGTTAATTCGAAACAAATACTTAAAAGGAAAAATTTATAAAAAATCAGGGGATTCACAATTTTGGATGAATTTGATGGGAGTGAAGGATTAGTTTCTTCGTTTGGGGCAATTTATGTTGAACCAAGTTAAACATTTAAGATTCTGGGAAGACATATGGCTATGCAATCAGCCGTTGAAATTCCAATACCCAAATTTATATAACACTGTTAGAAAAAAAGACGCTACAGATGTTGAAGTCCTCATATCAACACCATTTAATGTCTTGTTTCCAGATACTACAAGGAATATGACCTTCTATGACGATTTGCTCACAACAACTGATCAAAACGTCATAAGATCATTCTATTTTATGACGTTTTCTAGATGCTAGTATGGTTTAGTGATGAAAATAAAATGTTTGTCATTAAGACCATTTACAAATTATCATAAATTATTGCAATGACATATTAGTGATGAATGCTATTATTTTTACATGACAATAAGCGAGTGTCACAAATTTATGAGAGGTTTCTCCATAGGTATCTATAGAAAAAAGGTAGGCCCCACTTCCAGCAAGTTAAGTCATGATGATGTTGTTCTTCTTATATTTTTTATAATTTAACAATAATTTCCTAATATTACTA
This sequence comes from Panicum miliaceum, assembly GCA_032594955.1. NCBI lineage: Eukaryota > Viridiplantae > Streptophyta > Magnoliopsida > Poales > Poaceae > Panicum > Panicum miliaceum. Next base: position 41,239,861 of record CM064056.1, on the reverse strand, counting down.
AATCTTTCTAACATTTAGATAAATAGGTTATGCTAAATCTTTATCTAAATTTGCTTGGCTTCGAGCAAATAAGTGTACTAAGTCTTTGTTAAATAAAATAGACCCAACTAAAATGGGAAAAAAAGAGAGCAAAAATGGAATTTGAACCTAGGCCGCATGATTCAAATTCATATACCATAATACTGTGCTAATTGGATATTTGTGAGATTGTTTAGTATTTAGTATTATTATACATATCTGTGGTCATTTCTTGATGCATCAGATGCCCTTCTATCCGGTACAGTGAGCATAAGATTGTCCGCACTCATCATACTTTATTTCATCCTGTAAAAGAAATATTCTATCCTGGTCATCGAGATTTTCTTCTCTATACTCAGTTTCACTGCACTCATCATTCTCTACATCTCATCCTCTGTACCAACTAATATCCATGGGCCCACAAGTCAGATTTTTTTTATCCACCGTCACCTCCTCCTCTCTCTCTCCTCCTCTCCTCTTCTTCCCCACGCGGCTGCCGGCCCTTCGCCCCTCCCTCCCTCTCCGCCCTCCCCCTCCCTCGCCGGATCCAGGCGCCGCTCGTCAGCGGCCGAGCGGCCTTCCATGCCTGACGAGCTAGTAGTCCCCACGGCACGGCCGGCCCGTCCCAACCCTGGTGTCACTCCTCGTCCTCCCCGTGTGCGGTCGCCCAAGCGCCAGGATGTTCCCGCAGCCAAGCCTCCCCTCCCGTGGCCGGCCAAGCGCCGTTCCTCGCCGGCGGCCGCCCATCCTCGGCTCCCCTGCTCCCTCTGCCCCATCCCCTGCTCGCGACGGCTGGCCTCCTCCTCTCCCGGCAGCCACGGGGCACAACGGCGACTCTCCCTCCTCCCCGAGCTTCTTCGTCGGCGCGCCTGCATAGCACAGGGAGGGCCCTCGCCGGCGCCCCGCCTCCCTCCTCCTGCATCCCCCGCCGGCGAGCCGCGGGCCGCGCCGCCCCCTGCCCTGCTTCCCCGCCGACGAGCCAACGCTGCCATCGCCACGGATTCCTGGCCGCTCCACGTCGTCGACCATGGCCTCGCTGGAGTCACCTCCCCGCCTCTTCCTCCTTCGCGCTCCCTCGCCATGGAGGCCCCTCGCCGGATCCATGGCCGCGGCGGCCGGATCCGCACCGGCTGCGGCGCGCCGGCTGCGACGGAGGCCCGTGCGGGTCCATGGCCTCCACCTCCCTCCTCGCCGGAGCGGCGGCGGGCGCAGCGGGGCGGAGGGGAGCCAACGGTCGTTGGGATGGCGCACGCGGTGGGTCGGCGCACGGTAGCCGATGGCTCGTACCTCCACTATGAGTAGCGGACACTCGCCCATCCACTCCTTTAGCGGAGCGTGTAGCGGACACCGGTGCATGGATTTTCATCCTGCAGGTAGGGATAGCGGGAGCTATCCCGTACCCAGTGCGGACAGCCTGAGACCTGGACAATAGGGCATCAGCTAGATAATAAATTTAGCAGATTTAGCAAAAAGAATAACAACCAAAGGGGGCCAAGGGGAGACGAACGTGGGTCTTGGGAAAGAAACTCGCACAGCACACCACTGAGATGTGCCAACGTTTTTGGAATAGTTAGGTACTCCGAGAACATCTTACCGCCTATTAGGGTGTTACTAACTTTAATTATACTTAAATTTGTACATCTGAAATTCTAACAAAAATATGAATGGATAGAGCATGCAAGTATCTACCATCATGCAAAATTTGAGATGCAACTGAAATTTGTGCAATGAGAAATAAAAAAGAGAAATCAGCCTATGAATAGTAGAGGGTTACGGGTCTGAGATGAACAGTTGAACCCGTAACTATTCAAGTGCAAGTTTTTTTTCTTTCTTTTTGCACAAATTTTGGTAGATGCTTACATGCTCTAGCCATTCATATTTTTATTAAAATTTTGGATGTACAAAGTTTGATGTAATTTAAGTTTTTTTAAGACAATTTTAATATAATTAAAGTTGGTAATACAATAATACCCTAATGGGTGGTAACACTAGAGATGTTATCCTCTACCTAAAAGCACTGAAAACCCTACCTCTCTCCGACCTGTCTCTACCTCCGCCCCTCCCCTCCCCATCGCGCGCCCTCCCACGGCCGCCGCCGTTTCTCTCTCGAGCCGCATGCCGCGCCCGCCGCCCCCACTGCTCCGTGGCATAGTCGAATTGAGGCTCCGTCTCCATGCCAAGCGCGGCGGAGGCGGCGGCGGCGGTGATGCAGGGGAGCACGGAGAGGGCGGGATCGAGAGGCCTGAGGCCGGTCGCGAGGAGCGCGACCTTGAAGACGCCGCCCTTCGCCCACCCTCTCCTCCTCACGCCTCAGAGTGGGGAAGGATTGCAGGCGTCATCAAACTCCACCGCCATCTCCTCCCCACGCGGCGGAGTAGGGAACAACGCCGCCCATTTCCTTCGGCCCTGCATCCCCTCACGCCGCGAAGTGGGGGACGAGCCACCGTCACCCTCCTGCACCCATCATCTCCTCACATGGGTGCCATCGTTCTTGCTGTTTGTGCAACCCGGCCATTCTGGGAGACAAGATCTGAGGTGAGCAGCCAACCCCGTTTGGATTAGTAGTTGAATCCCGTTGATATGATTACCAATGGCAGACACAGGAATTCAACATTGGGTGTACATACATATTAGTGGATCGAACAACCATAGCATATATACCAAATAAAGTAGCATGAAAACAAAAGATACATGAACTGTGCACATAGCTGCATAATCCATTATCCATACAATATCTTGAAACTATCAACTAATAAAGAAAAATTACAGATTAACTGGACGAGGCAGCTTTTGGAAACGAGTGATAATGTCTTCATCAGTGACACGTAGGAAAAATTACTTCTCAATAAATGTAACCAAGCAATTATTCAAGTATTGATCACCCATGCTATTTCTTAACTTGTTTTCACAAAGTTCATAGCTGAAAATGCCCTTTCAACACTTGCTGTTGCAACATGTAACAATAACACTAATTTTAGAAGCTTGTAGACAAATGTGTGTCTATTATGCAAATCTGTTTCAACAAGTAAAACTAAAAGCTCTGCAATAATCTTCATTTTGCTAAACCTTTCATCACTAGGCACATTAGTAATGAAGTTACTGAGTTGAAAGGAGAGATGCCTCCAATCAGTAGTTGAGAAGTCTTTGGGATAATATTTAGCAAGTTTAATCAAGTTCTACTTGTTAAAAGAAGCAAATGAATCTTTGGGATTGAACGATGACATGCAAATCAGCAAATCAGTGTGGAGTCTTCTTCCTCAATGCCCGTTGTGGCTGCCATGCCCAGGAACGGACAGCAGACAGCAGCCAACGGAGCTCCGCACGGCAATGGCCAACTCAAATCGGCTGCCATGAGGAGTCGAGGATGGAGTCCCAATCCCAACTCAAATCGGCTGCAATGTCAAACCCTAAGTTCAATGGGAGGAAGAGGAGAGAAGTAAATTGGGGATCTCGCTTCCCATCTGTTCGAACTCGTGAACGAAGACCGACCGACAGGTTGTGTGCGAGCGCTGCCGAGCGGCCGTGCAGGGCCTTCTTGGGCCAGGCCAAGACAGGAGGGTGAGAAAATTGGTCCGGAAGTGGGCTGGTTTTCTGGTTTGGACTGCAATATACAAAGTCTAGCCCTATTGTTAGTATACATACATGTATATACATAATAACTGGGAAATTTTTGTCAAAATTATTGGGTGTACATCTGTACACCCATGTCCACATACTGTGTCCGCCCCTTGATTACAACCATCGTCTTTCGGCTTGGTGTTTTCCTGTATATGATCACCTTTTGGATTAGTAGCCAACTTCCTTTAGATTAGATTGGTTACTTTACTGTACATCCATTTGTTTAGTGTTGTCCTGTTGATATGATTACCACTCAGCAAATTAGGAGTTCATGATTCTAGCAATTGCAGCATAACTGGGAATGTTTGCTCTGATCAAGATATTTGGTACACTAATCAGTACTAGTTCTGAAATATATTCTTTTGCTAATCGATAAACCAGTTCTTTGCTTTTACTAATACTGGTAAGGCCCATGCACTGTGTCTGTCTTGGCCTGTTTGAAAAATGTTTATAAACCTGCAAGGCAATAAAATACTTACAATGTGTTAAGTGTCTGGAACCGACGCCGATAGAAGTCGGTGGTAATTAGTAAAGTGGCTACTAGTGTACAGTTTCAAAGGTAGGAAATTAGGGCAAAACCACATTGAACTAATACCATATGCCATCAGCTATTCAATTTTCTTCCTTGAATTGATTTACGTATTTATTTACTTTTGAAAGCAGCACTTGTTGTCAGTTTTTCATCAAGCTGAATTTGTCTCTATTCACTTTCAAGGTAGTTGAATGATGGCATGGTCACTTGGTTGTGGCATTGCATCCCTCTGAAGGTAGTTGAATGATGTCCTGCATGAGTTTAGGTGGTTGGGCCATCAGCAAGCTGTGAATCGGGCAGCCTGGATCGAGCGGCAGCAGCACCGGCGCCGACGGCTCGGGTACATGCGGGCGGCACTAGGTGACGGCGCGGCGGATCTGGCGGTTCACGAGCCCGAGGTGAACCTCTGCCTCATGCTGTGGCGCCTCGCGCAACAGAAGAGCACTCAGGCGGATCTGACAACAGCTGCAAATAAAGAACCCCTTGCAGCGAAGGTACTAATAAGTCTGATCTGCTCTTTCCGATTTGAGTAGTTAAAAGAGAGTAGAGAACGATTTGGCTTGATAGATGCAGTTAATTGGTAGTATTTCGAACTGCAATCTGATCTGCTCTTTCCGTGTTTGGTCCGTCATACTCGTGATTCAAAATAGTTTGGTCCGTTCCATTACGTGCTGCTGGCTGGACGTGTTCGTGTATTCGAACGAGAAGCATGCTTGCAATCGAAGACCATGGCGCTGCCACGTTGCCTCCACTGCATTCAAGGTATTTGACAAATTATCCAGCCCTTGCCATGGTAAGCTCTGCAGTCCTTTTCCATGCCACTAATGTCAGAACAAGTTGGTTTAGCTTAGAACACTTGTAGTAGTACAGCTCTTTCATGATCTGTTAGTGCTCGATCTGTGTGTATTTGTCTGGTCTTGATCTATTAGTCTTGCATCTGTTAATTATTGATCTGTTTCATGGTAAGCTCTGCAGTCCTTTTCCATGCCACTAATGTCAGAACAAGTTGGTTTAGCTTAGAACACTTGTAGTAGTACAGCTCTTTCATGATCTGTTACTGCTCGATCTGTGTGTATTTGTCTGGTCTTGATCTATTAGTCTTGCATCTGTTAATTATTGATCTGTTTCATATTGGTTTAGCTTAGAACACTTGTAGTATTTGTCCGCTAAATGTTTCATATTGGTGTAGTTCTGTGAATGAAAGCCATTGCTTTATCCCATTTCAACTTGGCCTCTTTGTAATTAGTACATTGGATCTCAGAGCAATAATATTTGCTCTGACAAGTAATTAATCCATAATTCCTTGCTGTTTGTGTTACTCCTCATTTTGCAATGCAGAGATGCAATTAAGCATGCATTTCTGTCATTATCTAAACAAACAACCATATGTCTTCTCGATAGCAACCTAAAGAAATTTTACTTACTATAGTGCTATTTATGCAGGAAGCTGTGCTTCATTAATTGAAAAGTGCCAGCTCCATATCCTAGTAATAAAAATCGCAAATGTTAGTATACAAGAGGGGACAGGCATCTTTATCTGATCCCTATAGAGGAATGGCATCTTCACTGTCAAATCAATGTAAAAGCATCTTGTCAATAGCGGAGTAAGAGTCACTCAAGAAACTTGGGAAACAAAATTACCATTTAAAATTAAAATTTTCATATGGTATTTGAACAAAGGGGTTATCCTCATACAGGACAATCTAGCTAAGAGAAATTTGAATGCGAACAAATGTTGCTACTTTTGTAGCAAGGACGAAACCATTAACATCTCTTCTTTGAATGTAGTTATGCTAAATTTCTTTGGAGTGCTTTTTATATAGTGTTTGGTGTTGCTCCACCAACATCGATGAATAACATGTTTGGTTTATGGGTAAGGCAAGGGGATAAAATACTGTTAGCGAAGGTTGATTAGGCCTAGTATTGGAACCTGGCTAGGCTGCGCCTTGGCCTCCTTGGCCGGTGCCCCTAACAGCCCTGGCGGCTGCATGTATGGATAGATTATGGTATACGACAAGGATCCCGTGATTGGTACTACTTCTATAAACCATCCTAGGGTTCCTTGCCTATATATGTACATGGCTATTGCCCTCTCATAATCAATCTATTATTCTAGTGCCACATACCTTCCTTCATGGTATCACGAGTCTAGGTGATCCGCCCGGCTCCCCCCCCACCCCCCCTTCCGCTGCCCTAGGTGCGCCTCTCGGCTGCACCCCTCTCCCCTGTGTGCCGCCGCCTCTAGGCTGCCGCCACAGCTCTACCCCATGGCCGGCGGACTCTATCCCCACCACCCCCCTCACCCAGGAGGAACTCGTCGCCAAGGCCGACGCTGACGCCAAGCGCGCTGCCGATCAGCGCGCAATCGACGAGGAACTCCGGGCCGCCCGCGCTGACGCTCTTAAGCGCGTGCAGGAGGCCGAGGATGAGGCCGCTGCTGCTGCCAAGGAGTGGGACGCCGCCGATGCCCGATCACACGCAGCCTTAGAGCGCGCCCGTCAGGCACGTGCCGCCCTGCTCCCCGACAACCTGCCCGCTGACGACTCCGCCGCCTCCTTGCGCCAAGTGATGCTACTGCACGAGGCATCAGCCATCCTCAACCTTCATGCACAGGCGGTCGCCATCACCAACGTCCGGGCCCTCATCCCCACGACGTTGGACTCCCACTCCGACGGCTACTACCGCTGGCGCGACTCCTTCCTCCTCGTCGTTGGCAAGTACTCGCTGCAGGATCACGTCCTCTCCGATGACTCCTTTCCAGACCATCCCGATTGGCAGGGCATGGACTGCGTTGTCAAATCATGGATCGTCAGGACCATCTCCACCGACATCTCCAACACCGCTGCTCCTCAGGCTGCGACTGCCCGTCAGGCCTGGCTCGCCATCGAGGAACAATTCCTCAGCCACCAGGAATCACGCGCCATCTACCACGACGCCGAGTTCCGGAGTTTCTCCCAAGGGGACCTCCATCACCGACTACTGTCGGCAGTACAAGGCGACGGTTGAGCAGCTCGGCGACTTGGGTGAGGTCATCACTAACCGCACCCTCGTGCTGAACATCCTACGAGGTCTCAACGAGAAGTACTCCGCCATCCGTCGCCATCTTCAGAGCGCCCGCCCCTTCCCCACCTTCCAGGAGGTCCGCAACGACCTCCTCTTGGAGGAGCTCACCCTCTCCAAAGCTGCCACCGCGCCACCGCAGGTTCTCGTCACCGCGACCTCCTCTCGGGCCCCCAGCCAGCAGCAGGCGGCTGCTAGCACCGCTGCCTCCACCGGGCTCGGAGGCAGCTCGGGCAAACCTCCCGCCAAGCATGGCAGGAAGCGCGGCGGGCGTAACTCTGGCGGTGGGGCTCCCTCCGGTGGCACCTCTCAGACCCCCACCGCCGCCAAACCCACCATCGGCACCCCCGGCGGGTTTCCCTCCTTCTGGAACCCGTGGACCAGTCCATCCAGATGTGGCCTGGTTCGCATCCTCCCCTGTTACCCACCCTCGGTACGCCGCAACACCAGCAGCAGCAGCGTTGCTGGTGCAGCAGCAGCACCAGCAGGCGCTGGTGGTGCAGCAACAACAGCAGCAGGCGCTGCTGGCGCAGCAGCAACCAACACCCGAGGCGCTCTGGCCCTCGACGTCCGGCTACAATCCGATGGCCGGCCCTCCGTCCTGGGATCAGCGCTCCCTGGCCTCGACATTCAACACCATGACGTTGACGCCTCAGCCGACCAACGAGTGGTATTTCGACTCCGGTGCCACCACCCACATGGCCGCCGATGCTGGTATCCTCTCGCACACCTCGCAGTCTCCTATTCATTCCTCTATTGTTGTCGGTAACGCTTCTTTGCTTCCCGTTACTTCCGCTGGCTCCGCCGTGCTTCTTGGCAATTTTCATCTTAATAATGTCTTGGTTTCTCCCGATCTTATTAAGAATCTTATTTCTGTTTGCCAGTTTACCTGTGACAACAATTGTTCCATTGAATTTGACCCTGCTGGTTGTTCTGTGAAGGCTCTTCCGTCTCGGAATGTGATCGTCAGGTGCAATAGCTCCGGGCCCCTCTACCCATTGCGCCTTCCTGCTCCTGCTACATCCTTGGTCGCCACCGTCTCCCAGACGTTGTGGCATTGTCGTTTTGGGCATCCCGGTCACGAGGTCCTGTCCAAGCTTGGGTCTCAGTTTTCGTCATGTAGCAAAGATGTTAGCACCATCGGTCATGCTTGTCAGCTTGGTCGTCATGTTCGTCTTCCGTTTCCTGTGTCAGCATCTCATGCAACTAAAAATTTTGATCTCATACATTGTGATTTGAGGACATCTTCGGTTGTGAGTGTTTCTGGTTACAAATATTACTTAGTTGTTCTCGACAATTGCTCGCATTATTTGTGGATGTTCCCTCTGCATTTCATGTCTGATAGTTTCTCCACATTGTCTAACTTCTTTGCCTATGTGACCACTCAGTTTGGTGCGACAGTCAAGGCCGTCCAATGTGACAACGGGCGCGAGTTTGATAACTCCAGCTCCCGCGCCTTCTTCCTCACCCGGGGCATGCTTCTTCGCATGTCTTGCCCCTACACCTCACCTCAGAACGGTAAAGCCGAACGCATCATTCGCTCTACGAATAATGCCATCTGCACTCTTATGTTTCAGGCTGGTGTACCCCCGTCTTACTAGGTTGAGGAGCTTCACGCTGCTACCTATCTACGCAACATCATCCCCACCAAGACACTTAACCATTCCACTTTGCACTTCGCCCTATTCGGTGTCGTGCCTTCCTACGAGCACCTTCGTGTCTTTGGGTGTCGGTGTTACCCGAACCTATCCGCCACGGCTACACACAAGCTAGCCCCTCGCTCCACTGCCTGTATCTTCCTAGGTTACTCATCACAAAGGGTATCGCTGTCTTGATCCTGTCTCCAATAAGATCATCATCTCTCATCATGTCATCTTCGATGAGACCTCTTTTCCCTTTGTTGAGCCGGACCACCCTCCCACTCAGGCAGCCTTGGACTTCCTGAATTATTTCACCACTAACTTGCCGACAGGTACATCTTCGGCGCCTGCCCTAGGTCCTACAGCGTCACCTACAGTTGGTTCGGGCCCGGCCCCTGCCGGTGTCGAGCCAGGCGCCGCTTTGCCGTTGGCTCTCGGTGCACCCTTTCCAGCGCTCGGCGGCGCTGGGCTCTCCACTGCGCCACGCGCGGCCCCGCCGTCCTCCTCGCCAGCGCTGCCACGCGCGGCTCCTGCTGCCAGGCCACGCGCGGCTCCTGTAGCCGAGCCCTGCGCGGCCCCCGCCAGCGCGCCACGTGCGGCTCCCTCCGCCGCGCTGTGCGCGGCCCCTGTTGATGTGCACATCCCCGTCTGCTCCAGCCCCGGCTGCCGCAGCCGCATCTCAACCCGCCGCACCAGCACCAGCAACACCGGCGCTAGTCGTCCCTGCGCCCCTACCGCGCGGTGCTGTCTCTGTGCCGCCCATCTCCAACCAGCACATGATGGCTATACGGGCGAAGCATGGCTACAAGTTCCCAGCCTTGTACCATGCTACACCCCTGTCACCCCTGCTGAAGACCTGCCGCAGCGCCCTGGCCGATCCCCATTGGCGGGCCGCTATGGAGGAGTACGCTGCCCTCTTGCAAAACCATACCTGGGATTTGGTTCCTTGCCCGACACGTGCCAATGTTGTCTCCGGCAAATGTGTTTTCAAGCACAAGTTCAAGTATTATGGTTCTCTTGAGTGCTACAAAGCCCGTTGGGTCCTCCGCGGCTTCACTCAGCGTCCGGGTGTTGATTTTGGTGAGACTTTCAATCCAGTTGTGAAGCCTGCCACTGTTCGTACAATGTTGTCTCTATCTCTATCTCGCAGTTGGCCCATTCATCAGTTGGATGTGAAGAACGCTTTTCTCCATGGCACCCTGTCTTAGGTCGTCTACTGTGCTCAGCCATTTGGATTGAAGGTTCTCAGCCTGGTCTGGTATGTCGCCTGAACAGATCTCTCCATGGTCTCAAGCAGGCGCCCCGTGCATGGTACAGTCGGTTTGCTACTCACTTGTTGTCCCTTGGTTTTCTGGAAGCAAAGTCAGACACCTCTCTATTTATCTATCAGCGTGGTACTGATATAGCCTATTTGCTCCTCTACGTGGATGATATTGTTCTCACCGCATCCTCTCCTGAGTTATTTCGGCACATCTTGGCGAACTCCATCATTTCCTGGGGATGCATGTTCAGAGGTGTTCAGGCAGACTTCTTTTCTCCCAGTGACAGTATATGGTTGATATCCTTGATCGTGCTGGGATAACAGCATGCAAACCGTGCAGTACTCCTGTTGACACCAATCCGAAAGTTGCCTCGGCCACTGGACCATCAGTTCAGGACCCTTCAGATTTTCGCAGTCTTGCAGGCGCACTTCAGTACCTCACCTTCACTAGGCCAGACATCTCTTATGCACTGTAGCAGATTTGCCTACACATACATGATCCTCGAGAGCCTCACCTTGCAGCTCTCAAGTGCATCCTGCATTACATTCGGGGCACTCTTCATCTGGGTCTTCTCCTTCGACCTTCGACACAGACTGAGTTGGTTGTCTACTCTGATGCTGATTGGGCAGGCTGTCCGGACACTCGTCGCTCCACCTCAGGTTACGCGGTGTTCCTCGGTGATAACCTTGTTTCCTGGTCATCCAAGTGTCAGAACACCATATCTCGCTCCAGTGCCGAGGCTGAGTATCGCGCCGTTGTTAATGCTGTAGTAGAGGCTTCTTGGTTGCGCCAGCTCCTCCAGGAGTTGTGCACTCCTCTGCGCCAAGCCACTTTGGTGTATTGTGACAATATCAGTGTTGTATACATGTCCTCCAATCCAGTTCAGTATCAGCGGACGAAGCATATTGAGATCAATCTTCATTTTGTCCGGGAGCGGGTTTCGATTGGTGATCTTCGCGTTCTTCATGTTCCGACGACGTCGCAATATGCGGACATCTTCACCAAAGGTCTACCTTCTTCTGTCTTCACGGAGTTCAGATCCAGCCTGAACGTCCGCGGTGCCGATGATCAGACTGCGGAGGCGTGTTAGCGAAGGTTGATTAGGCCTAGTATTGGACCCTGGCTGGGCTGCGCCTTGGCCTCCTTGGCCGGCGCCCCTAACAGCCCTAGCGGCTGCATATATGGATAGATTATGGTATACGGCAAGGATCCCGTGATTGGTGCTACTTCTATAAACCATCCTAGGGTTCCTTGCCTATATATGTACATGGCTATTGCCCTCTCATATTCAATCTACTATTCCAGTGCCACTACCTTCCTTCAAATATGAACACTAGTTTGTTGATAGGAGCGGCCGCTTTGTGTTGGGCTGTATGGCTAATGAGAAACGATGTTATTTTGGTAAAAACCAACCAATTTTTTTTTGCAGGTTATATATTCAGGGGAGCCTATTGGCTCCGATTCTGGACTCAATTGCAGCAACATGAAGCTTAAAGGTACTTGGTTAAGGCGTGCCGTACATTGGAGATGATGGCTCTACACTCCTTTAGTTCCCATGGATGGCCTTTTCATTTGCAAATTTGTGTTTGAGTTGGAACTTTTGTTAAATTCAACTTTTTGATGTGAGTGGTGTTTGGTAAACATTTGTAATAAGCGTGGACAGATTCTTTCTCTTTGAGGAGGTTGAGCCAGATTTTCTTCCATTATCTAAAAAAATATCGAATTGATATGCAGGGCGAGATTCTTGAACTTCTCCGAAAATAGGGGAGAAGGTATATTTATATACACGCTGCAGCCCGTTAGCCTTCAGACAAAGTGTGGGCGCGCGCACTTGGGTTTCTTCCCAAAGACCTAATAAAAAGCTGCCGGTGCTTCGCATCCGGTAAAATCGATTGTTAAACTATACTTTTCATCTCGTTGACAAAAAAATTTGGATTGTGTTCTTCATAACTTATGGACAATATAGCGAAATGGAGGGAGTACTTTGTTTTGACCATTGTCAGGTCCCAATTCTCTGATCTAAAACCGAGTTGCATGCTTAAAGGTCTGATCGGAACTGCTGCACTATGTATTACTATTGTTCCCTTCATGTTGATGTTCTTTCACTAAGTATACATAATTACCATTTTTCTTTACTCCTGAACAAGGGAAATGGGTGCCATCTTTGTTGTCTAGGTGATAAGTTATTGCTTCTTCCTTGCATGTTAATTCCTTGGCTTGGTCATTAGCTATTACGGTTATGGTCCAGAAAATGAATTACTTGAGATGTATTCACTTCTCTTTATTTTTTAGATGACATAGAGCAAGATGTGTTTGTACACATGGGACTTGGAGGAGTAGGAGACAATGCTACTGCAGAAGTGTGGGTTCGGGTAAGAACTCTTTCTATTTTGATACTGTAATCTCAGATCAAGATCCCTTTTGAATTTTTAGAGGTCGATGCAAATGATCAAGATTAGCAATGGGTTTATTATTTAGTTTGTGAGTTCCTAATTTTTTAGTATTAGTTTAGCTCATTTCGCAATTGTCATACTCGGTTCATAATCTATTGCTCACTTTTGAGTTTCAATTTAGCGATTGGTTCAATTTCATTGCTATGGTCATTTTTTCAGTCTTTTGCTTCTTTTAGTTGTAGATGGGTCTATAAATTCAGAAGCTATACACTTTTAGAAATCCTCACCTACTGAAAGTTCAGAACTCTTTGCATGTTTTACATGACCTGTGAATCAGAAGAAATAGGCATGTTACTTGATATAAAAAATTCAGAAAGTTCAGAACTCTCTGCATGCTTTAGTCTCATTTAGTCTAATTCTCCATCTGAACACTTGTCTTGAACCAAATTGTGCTATGATATTTTGCAATGATGTGAATATAGAAGGGTTCCAGAGCTGCCGTGGGAGGAGATGACAGTGATTTAAACACACTTTTGACAATGAAACTGGTATGTTGACCATCAGAGTAAGAATATATCCCCAGTTTTGAGATGGAACTGAGATGAGTTGGCAATTAATTACTACTTTGCACAGATTTCTCACCAACGTCAACTCAACAGCCGCAATGCTTGCCGGCAGCGCCGCCGGTGAATTGATGGGAGGCCCTAATGGCCTGTGAGTAGTGTGAAATTTCATTTGGCCAAAAATTAGCTTGGTTTGTTAATGTAGGCTTCCTTCCTTTTGTTTGTTTGTTGGGCTTTTAGGCTCTTCAGCTTCTCTCAATTTCTTTTTTTAATGTAACAGAAAAAAGGATGAAAAATAGACTTGTATTCATCACTTATGTCAAATGGGTGGCTCTGAATAATATTGCTCGACTGGCTTGACTTTTTTAGATTTTTGGTGGTTGGAATGTGATTCTTTGAGGCCTTCGACGTCTCGGCGTAACCAAGCTTTGACGAAGATGATCTTTTTTGTTTTGCTTATTATTGCGTTACAAAAAGTTCCATCTCGCGTAGCACCATTTGCAGATGAACCTTCGCTGGCAGATCCGCCAAGGTGCGCTGTGCCCCTCCTCGAAAGAGAATCCTCGGCCGCGGGAGAACCACCGGATCTGTTGCTAGCCAAGGTCGATGACCTCACTGCCTCGCAGCGCCAATAGTCCTCCACAAGTGACGCTAGTAGAAGGCACAGCAGGGGCACGGGTTCGGCGAGTCGCACTAGAAGGGCTCAGTCTACTCAGCAGTCGGAGCTGGGGAGCTGATCTCTTTAGAGCTTGAGGGGCTAGGAGAGCGGCGAGGTGATGGAGAGGGAATGTGGCGCTTGCGGCTGCGAGAGGGAGTGGCCATCGCCACTGGCGGGAGGGGGGTGCGGGTTAGCACGAGTGCGAGCGAGAGAGAGCGGTTGGGGGAGGGAGCAGTGACTGGATAAAGGGTTACGGGTACGGTTACATGTCACGAGAGGTGACAAATCCACCGACCATCACCTCAAGACTCCTCCACCAATTATATTTAAATGGGCCGTCAGGCCAACAATCTCATACATGAGCTGTTTGTACGCGCACTCCGCCTTAAAATAAATCTATCCACCGCACCGTAATCATAACCACATGCACCGCAGGCACAGTATAATGAAAGCGACGTGTTAGCAAAGAATATAAAATTGTAACTCTATGTGCAAGAGATGTTCACATAAAGAAAGTCATAAATTCTAAATCGAGTATCTAAATTAAATTTCGGTTTCACTCTAATGCTTACAACGATATCTTCAAATCGACACCATATTTTCTTAAATAATATTTTTCAATATAAGATAGTTAATTTTAACTATTGCGAACAAATACTTCTACAAGTAGAACAAATGATCGCTTTATATGAACAAAATAATTAAAAAAAATGAACAAAAAGATCGCACATTACGAATATTTGAAAACTAAATATCATGAACAAATGAGTTCACATCACGAAACAATTTAGTCCACAAATCGAATATATAATTTAATATCACGAACAAATGATTTGTATTTAATGAATAAAATATTAAACCTCAGGAATAAATAACTTTAGAAAAGTGAAAAAATATTGAACATCTGGAACAAATAATTATATGCAGTAAAGATATTCAATATGAGGAACATCAAAGATAATTGATGTAATGCATCGACTAAGAATTAACATGAGTATAGAGAAATTTTTTAAAAAATTTTTAGAGAATATGAAAACTAAGAATATTAAGAAAAATTTATGAACAAAAACTTGTATACATGAAATAATTAGACGCACTCACAAAACAAATATGTACACATCTAGAGTAAATTATATAATTTATAGAATAAAAAGTTGTGCACCTTCAAATAAATATATTGTGAACAAAAATACATATTATAATCCATAGAAAAAATAAATGGATAAATATAACAACAAAGTTTGGAAAAGTGAAAACTAAAAAAATCAAATAAGAGGATAGGCAGAGAAATAATAGATTAAAGTAGAAATAAAAAATATTAGATAAGGAATAAGGAGAAATATAAGGAAAAATTAAATCAAATATTAGTAATGCTCACACATTTAGTCAGCAGGAAAAAGAAAATATGGAAATAAACAAGCATAAAATAAGAAAAGGAAGAAAGATAGATTATATACTAGTGAAGAAACATTTGTAGGAGCATTATAAAGAAAAGGAAATAGGAAGGAAATGAATGAAAAAAAATAAAAAGAAGAAAAAGTATGACCCCTTTGCATGCATATGCCTGCATGTCAAATACATGCGCAGAGAGTTAAAAGTCAGCTAGCACGCAACACGATGAAAGAAAATTAAAAGGATACATTGTGTGTGAGTCTGCCAGCCTAACAACTTCTGACCATATAGGAATAGCGTGCGGTACTCAAACGAGTTTGCTTGTCAAATATTTGTTGGGCCGATTAAATTATTGGCCCATCCACATATCCTTCAGGCGAGGCAAACGTAGATCCGAGTTTTCAGGTGATAGAAGTTTTGAAACCAGAGCAGTACAGCTCGTCCCAGAGGGGTGCGGTTAGCCATCATTTATGGTGATAATTTACAAACCATTATTTAAAGAGAAATTAATTTCCTTCTTGTCGAACTGTTTCTCGTGAGCCGAGGCCCATTAGCAATAAAAGAGAATAGATCACATGCATGCATGCAGGAGACTACCACAACCATAACGTCACCCACATGCATGCAAATTCCAACACAAAAAAGCTATAACTATTAAACTGAGCATCTAAATTAAATTCTGATTGCACCATTATCTTTCTTATGATGAGATCTTCAAAACAACATGTAACACCCAAAAATTTAGGAATCAAAATTCTAAAAGTATTTTTATAAAAATCACAAATTGTGCATGCATCTTTATTTCTTTTCTTCTTCTATTCTTTCTTTCAGCCCAGCCATTCCTTCTTTTCTCCTTCCTTCTTTTCTCGCGGCCCAACTCAGCGGCCGATCTGCTCACCCGACCCTTTTCTTTCACCGACAGCTGGGCCCCATCTGTCGGCGTCTTCTTTCCTCTTTCCTTTCCTCTTCCTCTGCTCCGCATCACTCCCGCTCCTCTGTTTTCTTTCTCCGCCACGACAGCAGGCACGCCGCGCTATCGTCCGCGTCCCTTCTCCTTCCTTCTTTCTTTCTTACCCCGAGTCCGGATCGACTTCGCGCTGTCGCCCGCGTCTCTCTTTCCTTCCTTGCGATGCAGGCTTGCCTTACTAGCCGCAGTTCCGCCCTTTCCTTCGCAAGAGCCGCCACCTTCCTTATTTCCAGCCAATCCGCCCCTATAAAATCCCGCCGGAGCCCCGCTTTGCAACCAGGGCCATCCTCAAACCCTTTCCTCTACTCGACACCGTCGCACGCCGCTGGAAGTTGCACACCAGAGGAACGCCGCCGCCCCGTGTCGCCGCCTCTCCGTCGACTCGCCGTTCCGCAGCTTCTCTGCCGTCTTCAACTCTCGCCAGAGCTCCGCGAGTTGGTGAGCATCAAGCTGCACCAGATTCCCCTCCCTCCCTTGCTCCGCCGCAAACCCGATTCCTCACCGGAGACATGTTTCCGCCCGCCGCCGTGGCCGCCGGTCTACAGCCGCCGCACAGCCATCCCGTGATCACCCTCACCTTCGCCGTGTCGCCCACTCACTTCCCGACATAAATCCAGCTTGAATCGAGCCCCGGAACACTGGATTCGGTGAAGCTCCGGCCGTCCGCCGCCGCACTCGCTCACCGCTGACGCCCAGCAAAGCTCCGATTCGCCCGACCTTTTCCTTACTCCGCCGATTTGCCGACCCTCACTATACACTGCCGATTTACCCGACCCTCTCTTCACACCGCCGATTCGCCCGACCCTTACTCCGCCGATTCGCTCGACCCGCCTCTCGATTCTGATCCAACGGACCAGATTCACCCGACCCTAGCCGTCATCGAAACTCTTGCAGAAAGATCCCTAGGTTTTCCAGGAATCAACCCGCAGTCCAGAACAGTAGAAAATAATTAGAGTTGAGCGCTTTCTTTTTTCTGTCCCGACCCTTGACTTTTCTAGAAATAGTACCCGCCGTCCAGAACCTCTAGTTTTGCACCCCGACCCTCTGTTTAAGGTTTAATCATGTTTTAGCCCCTAATTTCTTTAGATTTAGCGCCTGGAAGTTCAAAACTCTCGCAGTTAGGCCCCTAGACCACTGTTTTAGCCATATCTTCATCGTTTCAACTCCGATTTCAGCGATTCTTGCGCCCACCTGATCCTTGCATCATGAACTACAATTTTAGTATGTTTTTACTTTCTGTTTGTATTGTTTGTTGTATTGTTTCTTATTCGTTTGTGTATGCTTGTTTGTGTGATCGCGTAGACAACGTGACGTTCGAGTCAAATCAGGAGCAACCTTACGAGGAAGAGAATCAGCAGCTGTTTGAAGAAGGCAAGTGGATTTCCCCCCCCCCCCCCCCCCCCCTTCATATTCTATTTGATCCCAACAACAGCATGATAATTCACTTTACTTTATTGTTGCTTGCATAAACTTGATGGGTTACCTATACTAAGGACATACCTAGTCTTTTACCCCAAACCTTGAAACACCTGGGTTTACTATTCATATTGGGTAGTCACGCTTAGTTGCAAACTTTGGGATTGGTATTTGTTTACTCTTATGACAATGTTGGTCACGTTTCATATTGTGGTTTTATCGCGTAATTTCAAGATCAACTTTGTTTAATGGGAACATGGAGAACCACCCAAGAAAACAGTGCAACCACAAAGTCATATGGCTCTGACCTTAGCCAATTAATTAGATGTGTAGTTTGCTGGTGGCCTTACCGAAAGGGCAAGGAGGGGGTCGGTGATAGGGGTCATAGCCCGGTCCTCTTGGGGTAGCTGCCTTGGCTAAGGAGCTGACCATTAGGGAGGTTTATGGACCACACCGCTACTGAAACTCTAGCGGGCTGCCTAGCTCTCGACATGTCTTTGTAAAGGCTTCGTAGTGTACCCTCGCCACTCACCTCGGAAGTGTTTAAGGGCCTTGCAAACCCGGGCGACTCAGGGAAACACGATTTGTGGGTAAAGTGTACAACCTCTGCAGAGTGTAAAACTATTATAACAGCCGTACTCACGGTTAAGAGTGGCTTGGACCCTCACATGATAATGAAACTTGAAGATTAATTAAATTGTGGTTCATGGATTATGATATTTTTGATGGAACCTTATGTTTTTACTAAAGTGGGTTGGTATATACTTAAACCTAGTTAATAGGTGCTTGATAATAAATATATGACCGACTAAAAGCAACCGCTGCTGCAAACCTTAGCCTATCCTTGATAGCCTTGCATTTTCACCCCACTTGCTGAGTACCAACCATAAGAGTACTCACCCTTGCCCCCTGCTGTTCAGAAGAGAACTTTGAAGAGGAGATCTTCGACGACTTCGAGGAGTTCTAGGTCCTGCGTTCACCAGTCATCGCCTGTGGAAGACGGAGTTGTTGGAGACTTCGTATAGGGTATAACGGTTTATCGTTTAAAGACATTTGTGTCTCTTTTATACGGAGTATAATATTATTAAATACTTTATTAGATATATTTTGAGCATTGTCTTTGATATATTACACTTTCCGTCTACCATATGTGTGTGAACATGATCCTGGCGCACATATGGGATGCATCTGGTTCTTTCTAGAATCGGGTGTGACAGAAGTGGTATCAGAGCTATGTTGACTGTAAGACGCTAGCCTAGATAGAAATGGTCGAAATTAAGGATTTATCTTCTAGCAAGCCATATCAGCATCAAAAATTCCTATTTACTTTATATTTCCGCATAAAAATCTATGTTTACATAAACCTTCTATTATTTTCTTTCTTAAAGAAAAAAAATCCTGAATTTTTCTCCCGCTCTGCCAGATGGCCAGGACTTACCAGACTGCTCGCAAGCGCACCGGAGGTTGCCAAGTTCGCATTGCCCAGCTGAGCCAGCTTCTCCCACCCCAGTTCCAGCCCCTGTTGAAGAGGAGGAAGCTACGGAAGAAGAACCCGAGGAGGTCTACTATTTCGTGGATGGTGAAGATGGCCGCATCATGGCAATTGATGAAGAAGGAAATCAGTTCACACCACCGGCATCACCAGTCGTTGAGACATCGCCACCACCCCCAGTTGTCCCTGCTCCAGCCCCCTCCCCAGCACCGGTCATCGCTGAAGGAAGCCCGAGTAACTTCGAAGATATTAGAAGAGACTATGACGAGGACAACAACAACAATGAAGACAACGACGATCAGAGTGATGAAACTCAAGGGATAAGGCAACTCTGCTGTGTTCGCACTTCGGACAGAGAACCCGGCCACTTGTCTCTGGTGCTACAAGGTGTTCTTCAAGAGTTGGGCAACCGCGTGAGACCTCACTACCACACGCACCACTACATCGACCCTACGCTCGGCGACTAGTACCTCTCTCGCGTCCACATCAGGATGGAAAGTGCTAGAGGCCTGAGGACTCTCACTGCACACGACTCCGCCACACCCCACGCTACTTACGATGCCACCGTCAGCAGTGCCGCCAGGAGAGCTCTATGGTCCATCTGCCACACCTACCGCCAGGAGCTTCAGAACACGGAGTACCGCCACCTTCCTCGCCGCCTCAGTGGAACTAAAGAGACTGTGATTACTCTGGGTGAAGATGACAAAGACCGCCTCAACACTCTTGCTCAAGTCACCGCCGCTCTCAACACTGAGCTGGAAAGCGTCATCACTGAGCTGGAAGATACTCAGGACAAGCTACTAGAGGCCCATGAAAAGATCCGCACACTGGAAGTCCAACTTGAGGGAAGAGCGCCGCCACCCCCACAGATGGATGAACCCCGCTTCCCCGCTTTGTCACCACCCCGCAAGAAGCTTCGCCGCGGCGAACCCGGCTCCATAACTCACCCCGAGGAATAGGCACTTAGGCTCTTAGGCTAGTATCTCTTAAAGTTCTTGTTAGAATCATTTTCGCTTGAGAGGACGACGATGTAATGATGATTGCTTGAGAACAAATGTTTGCTTTGAGTGCTATATAAATTGCTTGATATAATCTATACATTAATATAAGTTGGAGTCTTATAAATCCATATTTTGTTAAGATATTATCTTCTGTCTACCTATATCTAGTACACCTGTCTTATCCTGGGTTTATTCCCTAACGGTCAGATGGTGAACACCAGGACAGGTGGAGGACAGAATATCCCTAGCTCTAGGCATGCTCGCGTAGTCAACCGACAGTGTCAGTTGCCGCCACCGCCCAATCCAACAATGGAGCAATTCTTGGCAGCACAGATGCAGGTGTTGCAGAACCACACTGCCACCATCCAGAACATACAAGCTCAGCAGAATCAGCAAGCGCCACAACAAAACCCACCACCAAGAGACAAACAAAAAGAATTCATGAGTCACCACCCTCCTACCTTTTCTCACTCTGTGGACCCCTTGGACGCTGATGATTGGTTGAAGGTCATCACTAAGAAGCTGGACATCACGCAATGCAGTGACCGTGAAAGGGTCCTGTATGCTGCAGGACGTCTGGAAGGTGCAGCCGCTGATTGGTGGGATGCTTTCACTGCTGCCCATGCCAACGCCAGCACTATCACTTGGGAGGAGTTCAGAACCAACTTTCGCAGCCACCATATCCCAGCAGGACTAATGAAGCTCAAGCAGAAGGAGTTCCTGAACCTGAAGCAAGGTAGCATGACTGTCAGCGAGTACCGGGATAAATTCACTCAGTTGTCTCGTTACGCGCCCCATGAGGTGGATAGTTACGCGAAGAGGCAGGAGCGCTTCTTGGAAGGTCTGATAGGGCCGCTCAACTATCAGCTGCACAGTCACACTTTCCCAAACTTTCAGACTCTGCTAGACAAAACCATCGGTCTGGAGAGCAAGCGCAAGGAGCTTGGGGAACACAAGCGAAAACTTCAATCCCAGGGACAATCCAGCAGCAACACCTGTCCCCGCTACAACACACCCCAGGGATTTCAGTCGCGCTTTGGAGGACAAGGTGGAGGATATCCGCAGAGCCAACAGAATCAACGAACTCCACAGCAGCCTCAACGCTTCAACCAGCAGACTCAGCGCAACCCCAACCCGCAACCGTACCGTCCAGGCTATGCCACAGGTGCACCCGTGCGGACCAACAATCCAGTCACCCCGGTCCAACCTAACGGCTGTTTCAAATGTGGAGAACTGGGTCATTACGCTAACAACTGCCCGAAGCGTAACGTGCAAACTCCTCAGAATCAGAGGAACAGTGGACAAAGGCAGACTCCTCAGCAGCAGCAGCCGCGCAACAGCAACCAGACACCACTGGGCAACAAAGGACAACAGAACTGCGTGCGCAGAAAGGTGAATCATGTGGCTACAGAAACAGCTGAAGAGGCTCCCGATGTTGTGCTCGGTAGGTTCCTTGTTAATTCTGAATCTGCATCAGTTTTATTTGATTCTGGAGCATCGCATTCATTCATTACTGAGCAATTCGCTGCAAAACATAATTTACCAATGAGCCCTATGAAACAAATATTACCAATGAGGAAGAACATGAAGAGCACTTGAGGATAGTGTTACAGAAACTCCGAGAGAATCAGTTATATGCCAAGCTGAGCAAATGTGATTTTTGGTTGAGAGAAGTTTCTTTCCTTGGACATGTTATCACGGATGGAGGAATTGCAGTAGACCCAAGTAAAGTTCAGGATGTTCTGAATTGGAATCCACCGAAAACTGTGCCTGAAATCAAAAGTTTCCTTAGACTTGCAGGCTATTACCGCAGATTTATTAAAGGCTTCTCAAAGATCGTGAAACCTATGACTTCTCTGTTGGAAAAAGGGAAAGAATTTAAGTGGGATGCTACATGTCAGAAGTGTTTTGAAGAGCTGAAGACAAGATTGACCACTGCCCCTGTGTTGATAATGCCAGATATCCACAAAGGGTTTGATGTGTATTGCGACGCTTCACGGATGGGTCTTGGAAGTGTGTTAATGCAAGAAGGCAGAGTTGTGGCCTATGCTTCAAGACAGCTGAGAAAGCATGAGAAGAACTATCCTACCCATGACTTGGAATTGGCTGCCGTCGTGCACGCATTGAAGATTTGGAGGCACTACATGATCGGGAACAAGTGTCAGATCTTCACGAACCATAAGAGTCTGAAGTACATCTTCACGCAACAGGATCTTAACCTAAGACAGCGCAGATGGCTAGAAGTAATCGAGGACTATGATTTGGATATTCAGTATCATCCTGGCAAGGCTAATGTCGTGGCAGACGCCCTAAGTCGGAAAGGACAAGCTAATATGATGATTGCTCGATTGATGCCTCAAGAATTATGTTGGGAGATGGCACGTTTGAACTTGGGAATTGTCACACAAGCGGAAGCCATAACCATGGAGATGGAACCTACATTAGAACAGGAGATCAGAAAAGGACAGTTGACAGATGCGAAGATCAAAGAGATCAAAATTCAAATTGGTTTAGGCAAGACTAAGGATTTCACCGAAGATGAACAGGGAACTGTTTGGTTCAGAAAAAGGATCTGTGTACCCGAAATTGATCACCTTCGTGAACTTATTTTGAAGGAGGCACATGATTCTGCTTATTCCATTCATCCTGGAAGTACCAAAATGTATCAAGACTTGAAGGAAAGGTACTGGTGGTATCTGGTGGTATGGTTTGAAAAGAGACGTAGCAACTCACGTAGCTTTGTGTGATGTGTGCTAGAGAGTGAAAGCAGAACACCAGAGACCAGCAGGTTTACTTCAGCCATTGAAAGTACCTGAATGGAAATGGGAAGAGATTGGTATGGATTTCATTGTAGGGTTACCCCGTACTCGTGATGGTTACGACTCGATATGGGTTATTGTGGACAGATTGACAAAAGTCGCACATTTCATCCCAGTCAAAACAACATACACTGGAGCCAAGTTAGCAGAATTATACATGTCACGAATTGTGTGTCTGCACGGTGTTCCAAAGAAGATAGTGTCTGATCGAGGTACTCAGTTCACATCGCATTTCTGGCAGAAATTACATGAATCCATGGATACAAAGCTCAATTTCGGTTCTGCATATCATCCGCAAACAGACGGTCAGACTGAGCGAACGAATCAAGTATTAGAAGATATGTTGAGAGCGTGTGCCCTCAAGGATGGAGGTAGTTGGGATAAAAGTTTGCCATATGCAGAATTCTCCTACAATAACAGTTATCAAGCAAGTCTCAAGATGGCCCCATTTGAAGCACTATATGGGAGAAAATGCAGGACACCATTGTATTGGAATCAGACAGGAGAAAGTCAAGTTTTTGGACCAGAGATTCTTCAAGAAGCGGATAGACAAGTCCAGATAATCCGGGATAATCTCAAGACTGCCCAGTCACGATAGAAAAGTTATGCTGATACACGAAGAAGGGAATTAACATTTGAAGTTGGAGATTTTGTGTATTTGAAGGTATCACCCATCAGAGGTTTACGTAGATTCAAAGTGAAAGGAAAGTTGTCACCATGTTATATTGGTCCTTTTCAGATCCTGGAAAGGAAAGGTGAAGTGGCATATCAATTGGAGTTACCGGCACGGTTGTAAGATGTCCATGATGTGTTTCACGTATCACAGTTAAAGAAATGTTGGAGAGTGCCTGAGGAGCAGTTACCGATGGAGGAACTCAATGTACAAGAAGATTTGACTTATGTAGAACATCCGGTTAGAATCTTGGAAACATCTCAGAGGGTTACCCGGAACAAGGTGATCAAAATATGCAAAGTACAGTGGAGTCACCACTCAGAGGATGAGGCTACTTGGGAAAGAGAAGATGAACTGATTGCAGAATTCCCTCAGCTGTTCCCTAGTCCTTCCAAATCTCGAGGACGAGATTCCTTTTAAGGGGGGTAGGTTTTGTAACACCCAAAAATTTAGCAATCAAAATTCTAAAAGTATTTTTATAAAAATCACAAATTGTGCATGCATCTTTATTTCTTTTCTTCTTCTATTCTTTCTTTCAGCCCAGCCATTCCTTCTTTTCTCCATCCTTCTTTTCTCGCGGCCCAACTCAGCGGCCGATCTGCTCACCCGACCCTTTTCTTTCACCGACAGTTGGGCCCCATCTGTCGGCGTCTTCTTTCTTCTTTCCTTTCTTCTTCCTCTGCTCCGCATCGCTCCCGCTCCTCTGTTTCCTTTCTCCGCCGCGACAGCAGGCACGCCGCGCCATCGTCCGCGTCCCTTCTCCTTCCTTCTTTCTTTCTTACCCCGAGTCCGGATCGACTTCGCCCCATCGCCCGCGTCTCTCTTTCCTTCCTTGCGATGTAGGCTTGCCTTACTAGCCGCAGTTCCGCCCTTTCCTTCGCAAGAGCCGCTGCCTTCCTTATTTCCGGCCAATCCACCCCTATAAAATCCCGCCGGAGCCCCACTTTGCAACCAGGGCCATCCTCAAACCCTTTCCTCTACTCAACACCATCGCACGCCGCTGGAAGTTGCACACCAGTGGAACGCCGCCGCCCCGTGTCGCCGCCTCTCCGTTGACTCGCCGTTCCGCAGCTTCTCTGCCATCTTCAACTCTCGCTAGAGCTCCGCGAGTTGGTGAGCATCAAGCTGCACCAGATTCCCCTCCCTCCCTTGCTCCGCCGCAAACCAGATTCCTCGCCGGAGACCTATTTCCGCCCGCCGCCGTGGCCGCCGGTCTACAGCCGCCGCACAGCCATCCCGTGATCACCCTCACCTTCGCCGTGTCGCCCACTCACTTCCCGACATAAATCCAGCTTGAATCGAGCCCCGGAACACCGGATTCGGTGAAGCTCCGGCCGTCCGCCGCCGCACTCGCTCACCGCTGACGCCCAGCAAAGCTCCGATTCGCCCGACCTTTTCCTTACTCCGCCGATTTGCCCGACCCTCACTATACATTGCCGATTTACCCGACCCTCTCTTCACACTGCCGATTCGCCCGACCCTTACTCCGCCGATTCGCTCGACCCGCCGCTCGATTCTGATCCAACGGACCAGATTCACCCGACCCTAGCCGTCATCGAAACTCTTGCAGAAAGATCCCTAGGTTTTCCAGGAATCAACCCGCAGTTCAGAACAGTAGAAAATAATTAGAGTTGAGCCCTTTCTTTTTTCTGTCCCGACCCTTGACTTTTCTAGAAATAGTACCCGCCGTCCAGAACCTCTAGTTTTGCACCCCGACCCTCTGTTTAAGGTTTAATTATGTTTTAGCCCCTAATTTCTTTAGATTTAGCGCCTGGAAGTTCAAAACTCTCGCAGTTAGGCCCCTAGACCACTGTTTTAGCCATATCTTCATCGTTTCAACTCCGATTTCAGCGATTCTTGCGCCCACCT
This sequence comes from Panicum miliaceum, assembly GCA_032594955.1. NCBI lineage: Eukaryota > Viridiplantae > Streptophyta > Magnoliopsida > Poales > Poaceae > Panicum > Panicum miliaceum. Next base: position 41,214,488 of record CM064056.1, on the reverse strand, counting down.
GATCCTTGCATCATGAACTACAATTTTAGTATGTTTTTACTTTCTGTTTGTATTGTTTATTGTATTGTTTCTTATTCGTTTGTGTATGCTTTTTTGTGTGATCGCGTAGACAACGTGACGTTCGAGTCAAATCAAGAGCAAGCTTACGAGGAAGAGAATCAGCAGGTGTTTGAAGAAGGCAAAGGGATTCCCCCCCCCCCCCCCCTCATATTCTATTTGATCCCAACAACAGCATGATAATTCACTTTACTTTATTGTTGCTTGCATAAACTTGATGGGTTACCTATACTAAGGACATACCTAGTCTTTTACCCCAAACCTTGAAACACCTGGGTTTACTATTCATGTTGGGTAGTCACGCTTAGTTGCAAACTTTGGGATTGGTATTGGTTTACTCTTATGACAATGTTGGTCACGTTTCATATTGTGGTTTTATCGCGTAATTTCAAGATCAACTTTGTTTAATGGGAACATGGAGAACCACCCAAGAAAACAGTGCAACCACAAAGTCATATGGCTCTGACCTTAGCCAATTAATTAGATGTGTAGTTTGCTGGTGGCCTTACCGAAAGGGCAAGGAGGGGGTCGGTGATAGGGGTCATAGCCCGGTCCTCTTGGGGTAGCTGCCTTGGCTAAGGAGCTGACCATTAGGGAGGTTTATGGACCACACCGCTACTGAAACTCTAGCGGGCTGCCTAGCTCTCCACATGTCTTTGTAAAGGCTTCGTAGTGTACCCTCGCCACTCACCTCGGAAGTGTTTAAGGGCCTTGCAAACCCGAGCGACTCAGGGAAACACGATTTGTGGGTAAAGTGTACAACCTCTGCAGAGTGTAAAACTGTTATAACAGCCGTACTCACGGTTAAGAGTGGCTTGGACCCTCACATGATAATGAAACTTGAAGATTAATTAAATTGTGGTTCATGGATTATGATATTTTTGATGGAACCTTATGTTTTTACTAAAGTGGGTTGGTATATACTTAAACCTAGTTAATAGGTGCTTGATAATAAATATATGACCGACTAAAAGCAACCGCTGCTGCAAACCTTAGCCTATCCTTGATACCCTTGCATTTTGTCACACCCGATTCTAGAAAGAACCAGATGCATCTCATATGTGCGCCAGGATCTCGTTCACACACATATGGTAGACGGAAAGTGTAATATATCAAAGACAATGCTCAAAAGTACTATATAAAGTATTTAACAGTATTACACTCCGTATAAAAGAGACACAAATGTCTTAAACGATAAACCGCTATACCCTATACGAAGTCTTCAACAACTCCGTCTTCTACAGGCGATGACTGGTGAACGCAGGACCTAGAGCTCCTCGAAGTCGTCGAAGATCTCCTCTTCAAAGTTAACTTCTGAACAGCAGGGGGCAAGGGTAAGTACTCTTATGGTTGGTACTCAGCAAGTGGGGTGAAAATGCAAGGCCATCAAAGATAGGCTGAGGTTTGCAGCAGCGGTTGCTTTTAGTTGGTCAAATATTTATTAACAAGCATCTATTAACTAGGTTTAAGTTTATACCAATCCCACTTTAGCAAAAACATAAAGATACCATCAACTCAAGTATTAACCAAGAACCACAGTTTAATTAATCTTCAAGTTTAAATTATCATGTGAGGGTCCAAGCCACTCTTAACCGTGAGTACGACTGTTATAACAGTTTTACACTCTGCAGAGGTTGTACACTTTACCCACAAATCGTGTTTCCCTGAATCGCCCGGGTTTGCAAGGCCCTTAAACACTTCCGAGGTGAGTGGCGAGGGTACACTACGAAGCCTTTACAAAGACATGTCGAGAGCTAGGCAGCCCGCTAGAGTTTCAGTAGCGGCGTGGTCCATAAACCTCCCTAATGGTCAGCTCCTTAGCAAAGGCAGCTACCCCAAGAGGACCGGGCTATGACCCCTATCACCGACCCCCTCCTTGCCCTTTCGGTAAGGCCACCAGCAAACTACACATCTAATTAATTGGTTAAGGTCAGAGCCATATGACTTTGTGGTTGCACTGTTCACTTGGGTGGTTCTCCATGTTCCCATTAAACAAAGTCGATCTTGATATTACGCGATAAAACCACAATATGAAACGTGTTCAACATTAACAAAAGAGTAAACCAATACCAATCCCAAAGTTTGCAACTAAGCGTAACTACCCAACAAAGTAGTAAACCCAGGTGTTTCAAGGGTTGGGGTAAAAGACTAGGTATGTCCTTAGCATAAGTAATCCCATCAATTTTATGCAAGCAACAATAAAGTAAAGTGTATTTTAATGCAGTTGTTGGGATCAAATAGAATATGCAGAGGGGGAAATCCACTTGCCTTCATCAAGCAACTACTGATTCTCTTCCTCGTAAGCTTGCTCTTGATTTGGCTCGAACGTCACGTTGTCTACGCGATCACACAAACAAGCATACGCAAACAAATAAGAAACAGTACAATAAACAATACAAACAGAAAGTGAAAAGATGCTAGAGTTGTAGTTCATGATGCAAAGATCGTGTGGGCTCAAGAATCGCTGAGATCGGAATTGAAACGATGAAGATATGGTTGAAACAGTGATCTGGGGACGTAACTGCTAGAGTTTTGAGTCTTCCCGAGGCTAGATCTGAAGAATTCAGGGGCTAAAATATAATTAAACCTTATACAGAGGGTCGGGGTGCAAAACTATAGGTTCTGGACGGCGGGTTCTAATTCTGGAAAAGTCAGGGGTCGGGACAGAAAAAGAAAGGGCTCAACTCTAATTATTTTCTACTGATCTGGACCGCGGGCTGATTCCTGAAAAACTTAGAGATCTTCCTGCAAAAGTTTCGGGAATGGCTAGGGTCGGGTAAATCTAATCCGTTGGATGAGAATCGGCGGCGGATCAAACGAATCGGCGGAGTAAGGGTCGGGCGAATCGGAGGTGTGAAGAGTGGGTCGGGTAAATCGGCCGGGTAAAGTGAAGATCACTTCTGGCTGTTAGATCTGGATCGAGCGGCAAAGGATTGGTCGGCTTGACAGAACAAAAGGGGTCGGGCGAGGCGGAGTTTTACTGGGCATCGACGGTGAGCGATTGCGGCGGCGGACGGCCGGAGCTTCTCCGATTCCGTTGTTCCGGGGCTCAATTCAAGCTGGGTTCATGACGGGAAGTGAGTGGGCGATATGGCGAAAGTGAGGGTGGGTACGGGTTGGCTGTGCGGCGGCTATGAACTGGCGGCCACGGCGGCAGGCGGAAATAGGGGTCCGGCAAGGAATCTGGTGGGCAGCGGAGCAAAAGAGAGAGGGGAATCTAGTGCGGCTTGATACTCACCAACTTGCGGAGCTCTGGGGAGAATTGATGACGGCGGAGAAGCTGCGGAACGGCGAGTCGACGGAGAATCGGCGACACGGGTCGGCGGCGTTCCTCCGAGGTGCAACTTCCAGCGGCGTATGACGATGTTGTGTTGAGGAAAAGATTTGAGTTTGGCGTGGGTTGCAAGGCGGGGCTTTGGCAGGATTTTATAGGGGCAGATCGGCCGAGATTAGGAAGGTGGTGCTGCGGAATCGATTAGGACTCAGGGTAAGAAGAAAGAAAGAGAATGGGACACGAACGACAGCACGAAGTCGTTCTGGACTCTGGGTAAGGAAAGAAGAAAGAAGAAGAAGGCGCCGACAGGTGGGTCCTAGCTGTCGGTGAAAGCAAGGGTCGGGGAAGGAAATCGGCCACTGGGTCGGCCGCGGGAAAATAAAAAGAAGAAGAAAAGGAATTGGGCTGGCTGAAAGAAAGAATAGGAGAAGAAAGAAATAAAGATGCATGCACAATTTTAATTTATGATTTTTATGAAAATACTTTTTAAAAATTTTAGCTCCTATATTTTGGGTGTTACAAAACCTACCCCCCTTAAAGAGAATCTCGTCCTCGAGATTAGGAAGGACTAGGGAACAGCTGAGGGAATTCTGCCATCAGTTCATCTTCTCTTTCCCAAGTAGCCTCATCCTCTGAATGGTGACTCCACTTTACTCTGCACATTTTGATTACCTTGTTCCGTGTAACCCTCTGAGATGTTTCCAAAATTCTAATCGGATGCTCTGCATAAGTTAAATCTTCTTGCACATCAAGTTCCTCCAACGGTATTTGCTCCTCTGGTACTCTTAAACACTTCTTTAACTGTGACACATGAAACACATCATGGACATCTGACAATCTTGCTGGTAACTCCAATTGATATGCCACTTCACCTTTCCTTTCCAGGATCTGAAAAGGACCAATATAACATGGTGACAACTTTCCTTTTACCTTGAATCTACGTAAACCTCTGATGGGTGATACCTTCAAATACACAAAATCTCCAACTTCAAATGTCAATTCCCTTCTTCGTGTATCGGCATAACTTTTCTGTCGTGACTGGGCAGTCTTGAGATTATCTCGGATTATCTGGACTTGTCTATTTGCTTCTTGAAGAATCTCTGGTCCAAAAACTTGACTTCCTCCAGTCTGATTCCAATACAATGGTGTCCTGCATTTTCTTCCATATAATGCTTCAAATGGGGCCATCTTGAGACTTGCTTGATAATTGTTGTTGTAGGAGAATTCTGCATATGGCAAACTTTTATCCCAACTACCTCCATGCTTTAGGGCACATGCTCTCAACATGTCTTCCAATACTTGATTTGTTCGCTCAGTCTGACCGTCTGTTTGCGGATGATATGCAGAACTGAAATTGAGCTTTGTATCCATGGATTCATGTAATTTCTGCCAGAAACGCGACGTGAACTGAGTACCTCGATCCGACACTATCTTCTTTGGAACACCGTGCAGACACACAATTCGTGACATGTACAGTTCTGCTAACTTGGCTCCAGTGTAGGTTGTTTTGACTGGGATGAAATGTGCGACTTTTGTCAATCTGTCCACAATAACCCATATCGAGTCGTAACCATCACGAGTACGAGGTAACCCTACAATGAAATCCATACCAATCTCTTCCCATTTCCATTCAGGTACTTTCAAAGGCTGGAGTAAACCTGCTGGTCTCTGGTGTTCTGCTTTCACTCTCTGGCATACATCACACAAAGCTACGTGAGTTGCTACATCTCTTTTCAGACCATACCACCAGTACCTTTCTTTCAAGTCTTGATACATTTTGGTACTTCCACGGTGAATCGAATAAGCGGAATCATGCGCTTCCTTCAAAATGAGCTCACGAAGGTGGTCAACTTCGGACACACAGATCCTTTTTCTGAACCAAACCGTTCCTTGTTCATCTTCAGTGAAATCCTTAGTCTTGCCTAAACCAATTTGAATCTTGATCTCTTTGATCTTAGCATCTGTCAACTGTCCTTTTCTGATCTCTTGTTCTAATGTCGGTTCCATCTCCATAGTCATGGTTTCCACTTGTGTGACAATTCCCAAGTTCAAACGTGCCATCTCCCAACATAATTCTTGAGGCATCAATTGAGCAATCATCACATTAGCTTGTCCTTTCCGGCTTAGGGCGTCTGCCACAACATTAGCCTTGCCAGGATGATACTGAATATTCAAATCATAGTCCTGGATTAGTTCTAGCCATCTGCGCTGTCTTAAGTTAAGATCCTGTTGCGTGAAGATGTACTTCAGACTCTTATGGTCCGTGAAGATCTGACACTTGTTTCTGATCATGTAGTGCCTCCAATCTTCAATGCATGCACGACAGCAGCCAATTCCAAGTCATGGGTAGGATAGTTCTGCTCATGCTTTCTCAGCTGTCTTGAAGCATAGGCCACAACTTTGCCTTCTTGCATTAACACACATCCAAGACCCATCCGTGAAGCGTCGCAATACACGTCAAACCCTTTGTGGATATCTGGCATTATCAACACAGGAGCCGTGGTTAATCTTGCTTTCAGCTCTTCAAAACACTTCTGGCATGTATCATCCCAATTAAATTCTTTCCCTTTCTCCAACAAAGAAGTCATAGGTTTCACGATCTTTGAGAAGCCTTTAATAAATCTGCGGTAGTAGCCTGCAAGTCCGAGAAAACTTCTGATTTCAGGCACAGTCTTCGGTGGATTCCAATTCAGAACATCTTGAACTTTACTTGGGTCTACTGCAATTCCTCCATCTGTGATAACATGTCCAAGGAAAGAAACTTCTCTCAACCAAAAATCACATTTGCTCAGCTTGGCATATAACTGATTCTCTCGGAGTTTCTGTAACACTATCCTCAAGTGCTCTTCATGTTCTTCCTCGTTCTGCGAATACACCAAGATGTCATCAATGAACACAACTACAAACTTGTCTAGATATTCCATGAAAACCTTGTTCATCAGGTACATGAAGTATGCTGGTGCGTTGGTCAATCCAAACGACATCACAGTAAACTCGTACAGACCATATCTTGTAGTGAAGGCTGTCTTGGGTATATCCTCCAGTCGGATCCTTAGCTAATGATATCCTGATCTCAGATCAATCTTGGAGAAAACTTTGGAACCTCTCATCTGATCGAACAAATCTTCAATCCGGGGCAGTGGATACTTATTCTTGATCGTCACATCGTTCAGCGACTGGTAATCTACACACATCCTTCTGCTGCCATCTTTCTTATCGACAAAGATCACGGGTGCTCCCCACGGGGATGAGCTAGGTCGGATAAATCCTTTAGCTAACATCTCTTCTATTTGTTTCTTTAGTTCACTTAGATCCTTAACATCCATTCTATAGGGTCTTTTAGAGATAGGTGTTGTACCAGGTAAAAGGTCAATACTGAACTCAATGTCTCGAACAGGTGGCATACCTGGTAAATCTTCCGGGAAAACGTCGGGATACTCACTGATAACTCTGATATCCTCTAGAGCATTCCCTTCATTTGGTTCACTGTCCCAACTGCACTGGGCAAAGCTGATGCCACAAACTCTATTTTATCTCCTTGAGGACTGGTCAAGAGCACTGATCTCTTGCGACACTGAATAACACCGTCACATCCTGATAACCAATCCATTCCGAGGATCACATCGTTGCCGTTAGTCTTTAGGACTATTAGATTGGCTAGGAATTCTATCCCCATAATATTCATGCTGACCCTTGGGCATAAGTGGCTGGCCTTCAATTCCTTGCCCGGGGAGCTTACTAGTAATATTTGCTTCATAGGGCTCATTGATAAATTATGTTTTGCAGCAAATTGCTCAGTAATGAATGAATGCGATGCTCCAGAATCAAATAAAACTGATGCAGGTTCAGAATTGACAAGGAACGTACCGAGCACAACGTCGGGAGCCTCTTCAGCTGTTTCTGCAGCCACATGATTCACCTTTCCGCGCACGCAGTTCTGTTGTCCTTTGTGGCCCAGTGGTGTCTGGTTGCTGTTGCGCGGCTGCTGCTGCTGAGGAGTCTGCTTTTGTCCACTGTTCCTCTGATTCTGAGGAGTTTGCACATTACGCTTTGGGCAGTTGTTAGCGTAATGACACAGTTCTCCACATTTGAAACATCCGTTAGGCTGGACCGGGGTGACTGGATTGTTGGACCGCACTGGTGCACCTGTGGCATAGCCTGGATGGTACGGTTGCGGGTTGGAGTTGCGATGAGTCTGCTGGTTGTAATGTTGAGGCTGCTGTGGAGTTCGTTGATTCTGTTGGCTCTGCTGATATCCTCCACCTTGTCCTCCAAAGCGTGACTGATATCCTTGGGGTGTGTTGTAGCGGGGTCGGGTGTTGCTGCTGGATTGTCCTTGGGACTGAAGTTTTCGCTTGTGTTCTCCAAGCTCCTTGCGCTTGCTCTCCAGACCAATGGCTTTGTCTAGAAGAGTCTGGAAGTTTGGGAAAGTGTGACTGTGCAGCTGGTAGTTGAGCGGCCCTATCAGTCCTTCCAAGAAGCGCTCTTGCCTCTTTGCGTCACTATCCACTTCATGGGGTGCGTAACGAGATAGCTGAGTGAATTTGTCCTGGTACTCACTGACAGTCATGCTACCTTGCTTCAGGTTCAGGAATTCCTTCTGCTTGAGCTTCATTAGTCCTGCCGGGATATGGTGGCTGCGAAAGTTGGTTCTGAACTCCTCCCAGGTGATAGCGTTGGCATTGGCGTGGGCAGCAGTGAAAGCATCCCACCAATCAGCGGCTGCACCTTCCAGACGTCCTGCGGCATACAGGACCCTTTCACGGTCACTGCATTGTGTGATGTCCAGCTTCTTGGTGATGACCTTCAACCAATCATCAGCGTCCAAGGGGTCCACAGAGTGGGAAAAGGTAGGAGGGTGGTGGCTCATGAATTCTCTGTGTTTGTCTCTTGGCGGCGGGTTTTGCTGCGGGGCTTGCTGATTCTACTGAGCTTGTATGTTCTGGATTGTGGCAGTGAGGTTCTGCAACACCTGCATCTGTGCTGCCAAGAATTGCTCCATTGTTGGGTTGGGCTGTGTTGGCAACTGACTCTGTCGATTGACTATGCGAGCACGCCTAGAGCTAGGGATATTCTGTCCTCCACCTGTCCTGGTGTTCACCATCTGACCGTTAGGGAATAAACCCAGGATAAGACAGGTGTACTAGATATAGGTTGATAGAAAATATGGATTTATATGACTCCAACTGATATTAATGTATATATTATATCTAGCAATTCCTATAGCACTCAAAGCAAACATTTGTTCTCAAGCAATCATCATTACATCGTCGTCCTCTCAAGTGAAAATGATTCTAACGAGAACTTTAAGAGATACTAGCCTAAGAGCCTAAATGCCTATTCCTCGGGGCGAGTTATGGATCCTGGTTCGCCGCGACGAAGCTTCTTGCGGGGTGGTGACAAAGCGGGGAAATGGGGTTCATCCATCTGTGGGGGTGGCGGCGCTCTTCCCTCTAGTCGAGCTTCCAGCATGCGGATCTTTTCATGGGCCTCCAGTAGCTTGTCCTGAGTATCGTCTAGCTCAGTGATGACGCTTTCCAGCTCGGTGTTGAGAGCAGCGGTGACTCGAGCAAGAGTGTTGAGGCGATCTTCATCATCTTCACCTAGAGTAATCATAGTTTCTTCAGTTCCACTGAGGCGGCGAGGAAGGTGGCGATACTCCGTGTTCTGAAGCTCCTAACGGTAGGTGTGGCAGATGGACCATAGAGCTCTCCTGGCGGCACTGCTGCCGGCGGCGTCGTAAGCAGCGTGGGGAGTGGTGGAGTCGTGTGCAGTGAGAGTCCTCAGGCCTCTGGCACTTTCCATCCTGATGTGGACGCGAGAGACGTAGTAGTCGCCGAGTGCAGGGTCGGTGTAGTGATGCGTGTGGTAGTGAGGTCTCACGTGGTTGCCCAACTCTTGAAGAACACCTTGTAGCACTTGAGACAAGTGGCCGGGTTCTCTATCCGAAGTGCGAACACAGCAAAGTTGCCTCATCCCTGGAGTTTCATCACTCTGATCGTTGTTGCCTTCATTGTTGTTGTTGTCCTCGTCTTCATCTCTTCTAATATCTTCGAAGTTACTCGGGCTTCCGTGAGCGACGTCCGGTGTTGGGGAGGGGGCTGGAGCAGGGACAACTGGGGGTGGTGGTGATCTCTCAACGACTGGTGAGGCCGGCGGGGTGAATTGATTTCCTTCTTCATCAACTGCCATGATGCGGCCATCTTCACCATCCACGAAGTAATAGACTTCCTCGGGTTCTTCCTCCGTAGCTTCCTCCTCTTCAACAGGGGCTGGAATTGGGGTAGGAGAAGTTGGCTCAGCTGGGGCAATGCGAACTTGGCGACCTCCGGTGCGCTTGCGAACAGTTTGGTAAATTCTGACCATCTGGTAAGGGCGGGAGTAAAAATTCAGGATATTTTTCTTTGAAAAGGAAAATGGTAGAAGGTTTATGTAAACATAGGTTTTTATGTGGAAATACAACAGGAATTTTTGATGCTGATATGGCTTTCTAGAAGATAAATCCTTAATTTCGACCATTTCTATCTAGGCTAGCGTCCTACAGTCAACATAGCTCTGATAACACTTCTGTCACACCCGATTCTAGAAAGAACCAGATGCATCTCATATGTGCGCCAGGATCTCGTTCACACACATATGGTAGACGGAAAGTGTAATATATCAAAGACAATGCTCAAAAGTACTATATAAAGTATTTAACAATATTACACTCCGTATAAAAGAGACACAAATGTCTTAAACGATAAACCGCTATACCCTATACGAAGTATTCAACAACTCCGTCTTCCACAGGCGATGACTGCTGAACGCATGACCTAGAGCTCCTCGAAGTCGTCGAAGATCTCCTCTTCAAAGTTAACTTCTAAACAGCAGGGGGCAAGGGTGAGTACTCTTATGGTTGGTACTCAGCAAGTGGGGTGAAAATGCAAGGCCATCAAGGATAGGCTAAGGTTTGCAGCAGCGGTTGCTTTTAGTTGGTCAAATATTTATTAACAAGCATCTATTAACTAGGTTTAAGTTTATACCAATCCCACTTTAGCAAAAACATAAAGATACCATCAACTCAAGTATTAACCACAAACCACAGTTTAATTAATCTTCAAGTTTAAATTATCATGTGAGGGTCCAAGCCACTCTTAACCGTGAGTACGGCTGTTATAACAGTTTTACACTCTGCAGAGGTTGTACACTTTACCCACAAATCATGTTTCCCTGAATCGCCCGGGTTTGCAAGGCCCTTAAACACTTCCGAGGTGAGTGGCGAGGGTACACTACGAAGCCTTTACAAAGACATGTCGAGAGCTAGGCAGCCCGCTAGAGTTTCAGTAACGGCGTGGTCCATAAACCTCCCTAATGGTCAGCTCCTTAGCAAAGGCAGCTACCCCAAGAGGACCGGGCTATGACCCCTATCACCGACCCCCTCCTTGCCCTTTCGGTAAGGCCACCAGCAAACTACACATCTAATTAATTGGCTAAGGTCAGAGCCATATGACTTTGTGGTTGCACTGTTCACTTGGGTGGTTCTCCATGTTCCCATTAAACAAAGTCGATCTTGATATTACGCGATAAAACCACAATATGAAACGTGTTCAACATTAACAAAAGAGTAAACCAATACCAATCCCAAAGTTTGCAACTAAGCGTAACTACCCAACAAAGTAGTAAACCTAGGTGTTTCAAGGGTTGGGGTAAAAGACTAGGTATGTCCTTAGCATAAGTAATCCCATCAATTTTATGCAAGCAACAATAAAGTAAAGTGTATTTTCATGCAGTTGTTGGGATCAAATAGAATATGCAGAGGGGGAAATCCACTTGCCTTCGTCAAGCAACTACTGATTCTCTTCCTCGTAAGCTTGCTCTTGATTTGGCTCGAACGTCACGTTGTCTACGCGATCACACAAACAAGCATACGCAAACAAATAAGAAACAGTACAACAAACAATACAAACAGAAAGTGAAAAGATGCTAGAGTTGTAGTTCATAATGCAAAGATCGTGTGGGCTCAAGAATCGCTGAGATCGGAATTGAAACGATGAAGATATGGTTAAAACAGTGATCTGGGGACCTAACTGCTAGAGTTTTGAGTCTTCCCGAGGCTAGATCTGAAGAATTCAGGGGCTAAAATATAATTAAACCTTATAGAGAGGGTCGGGGTGCAAAACTATAGGTTCTGGACGGCGGGTTCTAATTCTGGAAAAGTCAGGGGTCAGGACAGAAAAAGAAAGGGCTCAACTCTAATTATTTTCTACTGATCTGGACCGCGGGCTGATTCCTGGAAAACTTAGAGATCTTCCTGCAAAAGTTTCGGGAACGGCTAGGGTCGCGTAAATCTAATCCGTTGGATCAGAATCGGCGGCGGATCAAACGAATCGGCGGAGTAAGGGTCGGGCGAATCGGAGGTGTGAAGAGTGGGTCGGGTAAATCGGCCGGGTAAAGTGAAGATCACTTCTGGCCGTTAGATCTGGATCGAGCGGCAAAGGAAGGGTCGGCTTGACAGAACAAAAGGGGTCGGGCGAGGCGGAGTTTTACTGGGCATCGGCGGTGAGCGATTGCGGCGGCGGACGGCCGGAGCTTCACCGATTCCGGTATTCCGGGGCTCAATTCAAGCTGGGTTCATGACGGGAAGTGAGTGGGCGATATGGCGAAAGTGAGGGTGGGTACGGGTTGGCTGTGCGGCGGCTGTGAACTGGCGGCCACGGCGGCAGGCGGAAACAGGGGTCCGGCGAGGAATCTGGTGGGCGGCGGAGCAAAAGAGAGAGGGGAATCTAGTGCGGCTTGATACTCACCAACTTGCGGAGCTCTGGCGAGAATTGATGACGGCGGAGAAGCTGCGGAACGGCGAGTCGACGGAGAATCGGCGACACGGGTCGGCGGCGTTCCTCCGAGGTGCAACTTCCAGCGGCGTACGACGATGTTGTGTTGAGGAAAAGATTTGAGTTTGGCGTGGGTTGCAAGGTGGGGCTTTGGCAGGATTTTATAGGGGCAAATCGGCCGAGATTAGGAAGGCGGTGCTGCGGAATCGATTAGGACTCGGGGTAAGAAGAAAGAAAGAGAACGGGACACGAACGACAGCACGGAGTCGTTCTGGACTCTGGGTAAGGAAAGAAGAAAGAAGAAGAAGGCGCCGACAGGTGGGTCCTAGCTGTCGGTGAAAGCAAGGGTCGGGGAAGGAAATCGGCCACTGGGTCGGCCGCGGGAAAATAAAAAGAAGAAAAGGAATTGGGCTGGCTGAAAGAAAGAATAGGAGAAGAAAGAAATAAAGATGCATGCACAATTTTAATTTATGATTTTTATGAAAATACTTTTTAAAAATTTTAGCTCCTATATTTTGGGTGTTACACATTTTCACCCCACTTGCTGAGTACCAACCATAAGAGTACTCACCCTTGCCCCCTGCTGTTCAGAAGAGAACTTTGAAGAGGAAATCTTCGACGACTTCGAGGAGTTCTAGGTCCTGCGTTCACCAGTCATCGCCTGTGGAAGACGGAGTTGTTGGAGACTTCGTATAGGGTATAACGGTTTATCGTTTAAAGATATTTGTGTCTCTTTTATACGGAGTGTAATATTATTAAATACTTTATTAGATATATTTTAAGCATTGTCTTTGATATATTACACTTTCCATCTACCATATGTGTGTGAACATGATCCTGGCGCACATATGGGATGCATCTGGTTCTTTCTAGAATCGGGTGTGACACAAGACCACACTTGCTTATGTTTGCATGATATTTAAAAAAAAATATTTTTTAATACTCAATAATGAATTTCGGTTACGGGAACAAATACTTTAATAACACGAATAAATAATTATATCCAGAAAAAAATTTAAACGTAACGAACAAATAATAATGTACGAGGAACAAAATATTACATATAGCGAACATTTGACAAATAAATATCACGAACAGATAAGTCAACATCATGGAATAATTTAGTCTACCAAGCGAATAAATAATTTGACGTTACGAACGAATTAGTCACACGCAGATAAATAATTTTACATGAACATAAATACACTACACCTTAAAAATTATTTTTATAAGCATATATAAACGTGCTAAAACAAGAAAGGCAAAAAGAAAATAGAAAAACAAAAAATACCTACACGTAGAGGATAGATCACAAACGGAATAGATTAAGGGAAATCCAGCTAAAGCGGAAAGGCCGCCGCAAACATTGTTGGGCCGAATACAGCACAACAAACGGAGGGATAGGCCTTCAGTGAAGGTTTTGAAGTTTGTCACATAAGTGACAGATAGCCATCCCGGTCCCGCTAGGTTGGGGAGGGTTTGGTTAGGCATCACCTATGGTGATGATTTACCAAACCATCACTTGAAGAAGGATTTCGTCGGACTGTTTTCGGGTGGGCCGAATTTGAGGCCCATTAGCGCGATATGATTCAGCGCGCTATAGACTCTCGGACTGCCTGGTGCATGCATGCATGCAAGAGAGGATAACATTCATGACGTCACCGAGATGCAAGCAAATCCGAAATTAAAAAAACTATAGCTAATAAATCGAGCATTAAATTTGGATTGCACCATTATCTTTCTTATGATAAGATCTTCAAAATAAGACCACACTTGACTATGTTTGCAAAATATTTCATAAAATCAAAATTTTAATACTAAATAATCTATTCTAAATACTGAGAACAAATAATTTAACAACACGAACAGATAATTATTTTTACGAATAAATAATAATATACAACGAACAAAATATTAAACTTCACGAACATTTGATCGTATAGATTAAATAATAAAAATGAATATCGCGAACAAATGAGTTAACATGGCCGAACAACTAAATCTACAAAGCGAACAAATAAATTATATACCTAGAACAATTATATTATGAACACAGAACATAATATTACGGTCTATAAAAAAATTAATAGATAGATTGAACAATAAGGAGTAATAGAAGAATATAAAAATTATATAAAAAAGGATAGTTACATAAAGAATAGGTGAAAAGAGTGGAATAAGAAATTAAAGAATAAAAGACATGAGCTATTTTTAAACATGAACAAATAGCTTCACTTTCGAAACAATCAAATATAATTCTATTAATATCTAATTATAAAAAAATAAAGATGGATAAGAAGAATTATGAAAAATAATCGAACTACAATCCGAAGAAAGAATATCTAAATGTGATTCTAGAATGAAACAAAGCAAAAAAGGAAGAAGAAATAATTAATATATCTAATGATTAGAAGGATAAAAGAAAAAGGTATTGGAAGAAAAGGAATTGAAAAGGAAAAATAAAGATAATGAATAAAAAAGATACGTTGAATTGAGTTTAGGCAAAAGGAAAATAGAAATAAAAATAAAGAAAGAAACAAAATATAATTACAGTGCACATGTATATTATTCACATGTATATTGAGGTCAATAAGTGCATATTTTTCAATCACGTACAACAGATCAAAAGATTAACCACGTACAACAGATCAAAAGATTATAGAAACAAAAAAGCAGAAAAAAGAATGAAAAAGAATAGATAAGAGAAATAAACTAAAATTAAAAACTAAAATAGAATAAAGAAAGAAGCCTGGACATGCATGTGCATGCGTAGTCCAAGCAGCTATAAACTAAAAAGAAATAAAGAAGTCAGAACGCATGTGCAGCCATGCACGCATGTATGTATGGTCTGGGAGGCAAAATCCTGAGTCTGTCAACTTGCTACTCTATAATATGGGCTAACTTTGTCCAGCACTGTTACAGGCTTAAGTTAGCCCAGCGGCCAAAAAACGTCAGGTGATGGCTGAGGGAAATATCGCATAAGCAATATATAGCCTCTGCGGGTTGGGGAGGCCGGTAAAAAGAAAGATAAGAAAAGCAAACAGTGAGTTCACTGAATAGGGCCATCCGGTCAGCCCACCACCCTAGCCAAGCCCAACCAAACAAAGACCGAGACGGACGGATCCATCATGTGCCCGTCCAGCTACAACTCCGTCGTCGGGATAAGCCCACCGTCGGCCTCACCAGCCGTGCCGGCGTCATCATCATATCACCAAGGATGGACACAGTTGGGTGAGTGACCATGTCCATCTGATTTTGATGCGTGCATTTTAAGCTACGTTTGTTGCTTCTGATACACTAAACATAGTGATCCTACTGAATTTTATCGAAAGATCACAAAATTGATGACAAAGGAGATATCACTTCATTATAATTGGATTTTTATTGTCTGTTCATTTAATACCTTTTCTTGAATTTATGTCTCACTACCCTGATGGAACACTGACCACAACAAGCTTTAATTTTTAGACGAACAATGACCACACATAGCTGAACATGGAAAAGTAACCAGCATGTCAAAGTTATTTCCTGAAACATAAAATTCGTTGTCCTTCAGTACAGCTAAGAATTGTCTCCTAATGGCCCAAATGGCCAATAAACATGGTGACTGTTGTTTTGGGAGCAAGAGAGTTTGCATCACTTACTGCAACACTATATGCTGCTTTGCGGAACTCAATGCTGGATTCAACTAATGTAAGTCTTTTCCTTTATAAAAGAATGAAGGAAACACTGTGCAAGTGTTGCAGAAATTCTAGTTTTTGGTGTGTCAACTACTTAACCTGTAATATGTATGAGTTAACAAATTCTGATTTGTGTCCAAGTCATTGAGTTGAGCAATGATGTTACTGCAACAGTTTGATGTTTGCTCACTTGAGTTTGATCTGGTAACACCATTTAACCATTTTTTGTGATGCAAACTACTTGATGTAGGCCCATCACTAGAACAGTTTCGGATGCTGTGCATGTGTTGGAAGCAATTGTTGGCTATGATGCCCGAGATGCAGAGGCTACTCGCAAGGCTTCACAATATATACCAGAAGGTGGCTACAGGCAATTCATGAACATAGATGGACTAAAAGGGAAGAGGTTGGGAATTCTCAGGAAGGATTTCTTTCGATTTCCTTCTGGCTCTGTCCAAGAAAAGGTCTTCCGTGAGCACTTCGACATTATGAGGTACTTTGCCTCAATATCTTAATGGAATTATCTATTATCTGCGAGTAACACCTGTTTTCTTGAACATTTTCCCAGTGTCAGTGTGACAATATGCACTAATACTGCTGTTTAAAGGATATTTATCCATATGAAATATAAAACCATCATGTTGCTAGGTGGAAAAAGTTCTAGGTCATATGGCTGTCTAATCCAGGGTAAAAAGTAACTAGGTTAGCAAACCTTAACCCAAGTAGCTTATTGTAACCTTTTCTAATTATTTTTCAGAGTAACCCAACTTTTTCTAATTGTTTTTTCACAAGTTATTTAGTCTAAATGATGTTTGGCTAAATTAGGTGAGTTGGAAATAGAACAAGACATCATGGGACAATTAGTTCTGGTTTTACTTAAAGACTCTAATATTACCTCTTTAACTAAAGGAGCTAAATGCTAAGACTACCAAGGGCAAAAGCCATCCATCAGTTCTGTTTTCAAGAGTTATTCATGAAACCAAATTTTCATTTTCTTAGCTATGTATCATGATTGTCACTCAAAACCCTTTTCTCAGGGCCTTGGCAAGAAATAATAACTATGAATCTGCATCTTTAGCACCTTAAAACTCTCAGTTGACAATGTCAATACTCAATAGTGTACTCATGCAGATTATGATGTGTTACTTTGCTATTATATATGAGCCTTTCCTTACTTGATATTGTGATAAATTGAATGATGCTTCTGAAAAGGATCAATGAAGTCCTAACAGAAGAAATTACTGAATAGATATATATACATTTGTTCATTACTGTTGATGTTCTTTTCGATATGAGCTTTTTCGTAGTCCTGAATGATGTGATGAAACTAACAGTAAAATGGGCGCCATCTTGGTGGACAACCTTGAGATACCAAGCATGAATGTTATTAACGACGCCATGCAAAGTGGTGAACGTGCACTTATGCTTGCCGAATTCAAGTTGTCACTCAACTCCTACTTATCTGAGCTAGCCACATCACCTGTTAGATCATTATCTGACATAATCGACTTCAACATCAAGGACCCTATCGAGGTACATATCATCTTACTTTATGTGCATCTAATTTCCTCGCTAATTTTGTCAAAAATAAATGAACAACTCTAGCATTATGAAATAACAGGAAAGGCTGGCTGAATTTGGTCAAGACTACCTCATACAATCTGAAGCAACAAATGGCATTGGTCCAACTGAGGAGCGGGCCATTGCCAGATTGAACAAACTGTGTAAAAGAGGTCTCGAGAAAGTAATGCAAGATAATCTACTGGACGCAATTGTAGCCCTAGGTGCATCTGCTCACAGCTTGCTTGCCATTGGTGGTTATCCGGCGATCACTGTTCCAGCTGGATATGCTTCAAATGGTGTTCCTTTCGCCATCTGCTTTGATGGGTTGAAAGGATCAGAGCCAAAGCTCATTGAGATAGCTTATTCGTTTGAGCAGGCAACACAAGTAAGGAAATCTCCTTCGCTGCAGCATTCAATCATTTGAAGATAAATTCAGAAATGAATCAGACCTGCAACTTAAGGAAATATTTTTGCTGAGGGAACCTACACATATTGGATGCTGAAACATTGACTGTTTGAGACGCAATACTTTTGTTCCGAAACAACTACTGAACTCTTGAACCCAGGCATCTTGTTCATTGATTTGATTGTTCATGATATGTATTTTACAATTTTAGCATCAACAAGGTTTGACTAACTTCTGCATGTCCTGAAATCTAGATGAATAGCATTCTGGGTCGTCACAAAAACCCAACCTGAACGACTTCTATCCTTACTACTTACTGGACATGCCTATGATGCTTGTGCCAAAGGACGAAAGAATATTACTGCAGCATTACACTGCACCAAAAAATAGAAATCATGATAGTTCACAAGCATGTTAGAAAAAAAAGGATCACCCGGTGCTTGAAGCTCCCATCTAAACTGGGATATGGGGAAGAGCATTTCTAGGCAGCCCTACCCTTTCTTATTCAAACTTAGGACCTCTAGCACCACAAATTGGCAGACAACCACTGCATCAGGCCCTTCCTTCCCAAGCATTTTGTTGTTATCAATTATATGCAACCATTAAAGGGCGTACCCAGTGCAAAGAGCTCCCGCTTTGTGCGGGGTCTGGGGAAGGGTATTTAGTGGCAAGCCTTACCCTCGCCTGTGCAATGCAAGGAGACCGCGACTCGAACCCAGGACCTTCCGATCACAGGCGGTAAGACTCCACCGCTTGCACCAGGCCCGCCCTTCAATTATATGCAACCATTTTAATCAAGAAATATATAAATCTAACTTTGAGCATTCAAGAACATTTTTCTCTGGTTGCATGACAAGTAAGATACATTGATATGTGCCAACCGCACCTTATTCATCTGCTCATTTATTTTCATTCTACAAGTGCAACCATTTGAGCTGTTCACAGCCTCAACATTCAGGTTGAAAACTCAAACAGCATAGTGTGCTTATACTTCT
Organism: Panicum miliaceum; assembly: GCA_032594955.1. Classification (NCBI taxonomy): domain Eukaryota; kingdom Viridiplantae; phylum Streptophyta; class Magnoliopsida; order Poales; family Poaceae; genus Panicum; species Panicum miliaceum. Next base: position 41,195,700 of record CM064056.1, on the reverse strand, counting down.
CTCCAGGCTGCACCACCACAGAGGGGAAGTTTGGTTGGTTGATGGCATTAGGAAACCCTTGGGTTTCCAAGCATACGCCGGCATGTTTCTCATAAACAGCACCCCCTTTGCCAGTGATGTCACTCACATAGTTGGCGGTGTAGAACTGCATGCCAGGCGCATTAGTCCAGAGGTCCAGAGTTCGCAAGCTTGATGGATCTCTCAGCTTGGCGGCGTGCTTCACGCCATTCTTCTCATCCCCACAATCCAGCACATAGTTATGATCATACCCTCCAGGAACATCAGTGATGCGCTCCCCAATCTTGTGCTCTGTAGTGAAGTCGAAAGGTGTGCCCTCAACAGGCATTATCTCACCAGTGGGAATTGTGTTTTCATCAACTGGAGTGATGTGCTTCCCCCAGATCTGAACTGAATGATTTAAGATGTCACCAGAATTATGGCCTGCCAGGTTCCAGTAAGTGTGCTGTGCAAAGCTGATAGGAGTGGCTTTGTCATTTGGTGTGGCTTCCATGTCAAGTCTTAGAGTGGTAGCCTCAGGAAGAGAATATGTTGCTCTCACTGTTACATCACCTGGATAACCTGAAGATAATACAACAGGCAAAGCTTGAATCGGCCAAATTATTTAAGCATGGAGATTTTCAGTTAAAACAAAGATGCTAATTAATGTACCTTCTTCCCCATCCTTGCTGTGATACTGAAAGGTTATTGATGGGCATTCACCATCTTTATGCTCTACGACATCCCACACGACTTTGTCAAATCCCTTCAACCCACCTGACATTCTCAGTTAAGCAACAAAATTAAGGTTTATTTAAATAGCAAGAAGACAAACGATGCAGGCATTAATGTAGAAAACATCACCTGGAACTGCAGAATTAGTTACCATAGAATTCATTTATCTAGGCATTAACAAATGGTCGGGTGTTATAATTTCAAGGATTGTACAGTATTGAGTACTGATGATATAGATTTGAAATTGTTAGTTCAATAAATGTAGTACATTAAAACTTGTCACTATTCTAAATAAAGACTAAGTCACACACTTGTACTATAAGATTTAGCTAACATGATTACAACAGATGTTACCCAGCTTTGCAGAATTTATGAAACCTTACCATGAAGGCTGTTGGGTCCATTGTTGATAGGTAATGAATACTCAGCTCCGTTTAGGGCAAACTTGCCATCCTTGATCCTATTTGCAACTCGGCCAACTATGCATCCAAAATAAGGTGAAATGCCTTTCTGCAAATACAGAGTACAAATAAGTAAACCATCCATGTTTTACAACCCTTCAAACTATCTGCAGGAAAACCTAACAGAATACCACAAATTTAGAACGTTTATACAGATATAGTTAGTACATATCTCAATGACTACTATTGGGTTCAGGGGCATGGATGGATATGCAAAGTTAGACAAGAACTGAACAAGCTAAGCCCGGGCATCTGGGATGGACCATATTAGGGGGGTGGTAATGAAGACTGAAATTACATAAAGAGACATACATATCTGCAGCTTACAGCACTAACTGAAATATTGGTCATACACAGTTTCTTTTAAATGGAACCCTCGTCGAACTTGGACTAAAATTAGCAAATTTGGTAATTTTTTCCCCTTATTCAAGGAGGCAGTCTGGGCACACATCCAAGGTGCCGCACAAAGCTTCTGCCTATATTCCCTTGGAAGAACTTCTCCACCATGGTATCGCATCTGAATCTCTACAACACCTTTATATATTTTTTTTTGACCAATTTGCTGCATTGCCAAAAACAGTCGTTCAACATCTATCTATATGACTATTTATGTTCATCAAGCCAGATAAGGTTCCAATTTCCTTATCAGGGCACTAACCACATATCCCAAATTGCATCCGTTTGGTCAGGGAACGCACCTGAGCTGTACAGTTCAGCTCATCCCAAGAGTCAAAAGTCAAAAGCACAACACTTGGCATCTAGACCAGATAACGAGTACTAATGGCACAAAATCGAGGGTCCCTCTCACCACGTACGGCTCCAGGTCGTCGAACCCGAGCACCACATCCGCGACATTCCCTGCACCGACGATTTCGCCAGAAGAAAAAGGGGGTCAGCGAGGAACCGAGGAAGCCGAAGGAACCTGCGAGAGTGATGCGAACCGTGGGCGTCGGGGACGAAGAGGGAGGTGATGGTGGCGCCCCAGCTGGCGATCCTGGCGGTGATCATGCCGTTGGAGAGCTCGAGGATCTTGGGTTCGGCCGCCATTGACGCCGCCGGAAGGGGGAGGACTCTGCTGTCTGGCGCTGAGGCCGACTCTGTTTTGGGGGAGGTTCGATTGCTTGCGGGAACGGATTTATGTTTTCTACCCGTTTTCCGTGGGTGGGGTCGGTCTCTATCTATCTATCCGAACGCGCACACTTCCAGGTCTGGTGGGCAGATGGAGTACGGCGTCTACTCCGTAGGCTCCAAATTAATTTATACTAGTAATATGTTCGTATGTTGCAACAGAAAAAATATAGATATATATTAAAATTTATAGAAAACTATATATGACACATAATCATATTTTATGCAAAATTAGTCATCAAATATGTAAACTACGAAAATATATTTATAATATATTTAATGATACTTTTTTTAATTTAGAATAGTTTGACTCATGATAGACTCAAAAGAGTATGATTTTCTTTTTTGGCATGGATGAACTACATATGAAATGAAACAAAGAAGAAACGAACAATATTATATTTGCACTTCATTCGTACTTTTCTTTTTAGTGTTTCATTTATTCCATATCCAGAAGGTAAGAAGGAACAGGTGCTAAAGGAACTGATGTTATTCATGTAAAAACTAAATAATACATAACATGGATAAACAACCTTAGCTTCTTTATCGGTCAACGGTGGATCATCCTACACGAGAGTAAAAAAAGTGGATTTTTTTTCTTCTGAAAAACAAACTTTTATGGTATGGATTAGTCTTGGGCTCTTGGCGCAACAAAGGCTAATAAAATTAACTCAGCCCATATAATAGGCTAGCGATTTAGCTAGGTTCGTCACTCTGGCCCACTTTAACCTCCTAATGTGCTTCATCGGGAGTCTTCCTTCCTCTTCCTGTGTGATGGGATTCCTCGACCCGGCTGCTCTGCTTCTTCCGCTTTCTGCAAATCCGATCCCAACTAGAAAATTGGCATGGCTTTGCCGCGCCCTCCGGTGGGTTTAGTGGTGTTTATACAGTAGGAGAGTAGCAAGTATAACAGTACTGTTTCGCTCTTTGGATGTGCCTTCTAAATTATATCAACCATTAGCATGTTTCAAGAATAAAGATTTTTATGAACAAAACTATATACATTGAGATATTTCTGGTATTATTAAATTTATGTAATTCATGATTTCTGCCTGCCTGCAAATAGTACATGATGCCTTCGTAATGGTACAAATTAAAGACAAAACTTCACTTATTATCAGGAACAAACTCAATAAATGCACGCAGCAAAACATGCTTTGCTCCTGCGCCGTTAAATTTAAGAAATGGGTCTTCCACTTAAGAACTAATATTGAATAAAAGATGTGGTATATGCTACATTGACATTTTATCAAACAGTAAATGAGCAAGGAAGCAAATGAAGGAGTTCACCAATAACTACACTTCGGCGGGTCAATTAATTTGGGTTGAGTATGTAGGGGAAAGAAAATTTACCTAAGGTATTAGTGCTACTTGTGGAATGGGGTTCGTACTGCAATTTCAGGATACAGTTTCCATCTAGCACTTATAGCTGTTTCAGTATAGATAGCATTTGGATCACCGATTTAGGAAAACAAAAGCAATATCGTCTTAGATAAGCATACCTGTTGTCGGTTTGTCACCCTTGCATACCAGATCGAGGTGTGCTCAAGGGGATTACTTTTTCTTGCCCTGCCAGATTGAATCCCTCGAGGTCTCCTAAGAGGGAGTTTCAACTTTCAAGTGTCCTACATTAGGAAGCTGTGAGCATTGAGGGAGAGAGAATATGCGAGAGCTGCAGAAGGAGAAGAGTCCTTGGGATATTCGTGGAGCCGTGCTCGAGTAACGTGATGCATGTTTCGGAAGGAGCTGGAAGTGAGCCCTGACGCTCGCTTGTGCTTTGGCCGCACGATTAAACGAGACAACGATCCAACGGACAATGTTTATTGTAGACGTGGCTTATCGCGCGTTCGATTTTGGCCCAATGCCAGGGTCAAGTTTCGTCTTTCAGAGAAGATTTCCCTTCCCCTCTCCTATTCCCTCGTGGGTACCACCAGCACCACTACGACACCGGGATCGCCGGCCGCAACGAGGCTGTCGAGCCTCAAGTTCGTTTGCCAACTAGCACCATGGCAGACAGCGTCGCACGTGGCGTGACCAACCTCCTGCCCAAGGCTAGAGGCTCCGATGCATGGGGCGCGGCAACTGGACCCGCGACGGCGTAGCAACCGTGAGCACTGAGAAGAGCACCCCCATGCCCCATCTATGGCCATCTCCACGAGAGCATCCCCACAAGAACCGTCAGGAGAAACTTCTACCAGCAGCCTCGAACCGACCCTGCAAGCATGGGAGCCGACCAACGCTACTAGAGTCTTCCATCGCCCCCAGGCCCCAACCCCAAGCTTTATTCTGCCACCGCCCACTACGCCGTCCTATCATCCCCGCCAAGGACTGACGGGAATCGGACAAGGAATTGACGTGATGTAACGCGCAATGAAGGCGATAGAATTGCAGTCAGGCCGGAGTTTGGGTACAAGTACAATGTGGTGCGCGCGGGAAGGACCAACATGAATTATTATTAAGGGATAAACATAAAAGTACCGCAGAAACAATCTTCTCTTTAGAAATAGGTAAAAAAATATAAAAAATAAAGATTAAGATTGATATGGTATGGAAGGAAATAGTTATATTGGATTCTACACACACATCTATAGGCCCTGCGAAGTTGCAACGCAGAGATTGATCTAATATATTTTATTTTTGCAAGAAGTTGGTCTTTTTTTACTCAAATTTAAAGGTGAGGAGCATTATACATGCATGCATGCTTTATTACACTATAAATATAATTTAATGTAGACAATAAGTGCAAGTATATTGGTCTAGTCTGATAAATGGTCTCATGCAATGCCACACCATCTTGAGATAATATAACAGGTAATGCATACAATTGGTTGTCTTATAAGCTGTCTCGTAATAAATACATAATTCCATAATTTGTGCATAGAAAAAGAAAATATTGTGAGTTGCATGGCAATAACAACTCGTACAATGGTGAGAAAGTGGTCTCATAGTTCTAAATTTTAGCCTATGAGGCGGTTGTCTCGCGAAACAACTACCTTATTCTCTCTCCTCCCTCTCTCTCCGCCACCTAATCAAAAATCCTATATGGACTTACATGAGATAACCTATGAGACCGCTGACGTGTAGCAGTGTACTTGCCCTAAGGGTTGACATAAATTCTGGTCAACACACGCTAGAACACGCGGATCGCAATAGATCATCTCACGAGGCTCCTGTGTAAACTTGTCTGACCGGTTCCAGGATCTGTATGATCGCTTTTGGCACGCACGCCACGAAAAAACTGGAACGCCACTCAGAACACCCTCGAACGCCGTATAGACACAAGAAGAACAACAAATTAGGGTTTCAGAAAAAATATGAACTTTGAGATAAAATGAAGTAAAGGTACCTGTGTTTGATTCGATTAAATCTTTCTCAATCGACCATGGCCCTTCATATATAGAGTGGGAAGTCATACCACATTAGGAATTGAATTGTTATGATTCCCGTGTTACAAACCTAATCCTACGCGGACTACACAAACCATTCCGATCTGACCGGTTCCCAAACCGGCCGGTTTTCCTCGAATAGTGCCAATTTTGATCATCAACATATGCTCCCCTACCTTTCGTAAGTGTGGCAGAACCACCTGAATTAATCCGGCTCAAGTGTATTAACCATCACCATTAAGGCATTCTCGGTTAACCTTACACTTCAAACGGAGTAATCCACTGGTCTGTCGGGTATAACCTCCCGATACAACCACGGTGAGCGGATCGAGCGCCATACATACAAACGCTCATGCGACGATGAGCCCAGAGAATACCACATTCCAGCAAATATTACAACATTAGCATAAGTGAATATTACAGACCAAGTTTTGAGTTTAGAAAGCAAATACTTCAATTATCATAAATAAGTTCTTCAGAGTTTAAGTTGCAGCGGAAAATAAAACAACGGAAGCTACTCGACGATAAAGGATGTCTCGATGAAGCCCGTACGAGACATCACTCGGCATTTTCACCGTTGGACGGGGGCGTATCCCATTCCACCGACCAACCAGGGGGAAGAGTGCAGGGCCAAGTCAAGCTAGCAATCATATCTTCGAAGGTTTCACCTGAAAACAAGCCACAAGCAAGGCTGAGTATACTAATACTCAGCAAGGCTTACCCGACTAATGGGGTATACTTAGCCGACTCCTAGACATGCGAGGCTTTTGGCTTGAGGGGTTTGTTTTGCCAAAAAGCATATATAGTAGGTCCTTACTTTCAGATTTTAGCTCCAAGTTCTAGCTTTCTTTAACCATTCTAGGTAAGCAACTATCCAATATCATACATGGTGAAGCATTAACTTTTCATCCAACAAGTTTATTCATCATCATTGTTCCTCTTCTTACTCTGTGGGTAAAAGTGGTTAAGCAGTCTCAATAGCCGTGAGAAACGGACGATTCGAATCGAATTTCTTAACCTTGCAAGGGAAACCTAAACACACGTCACGTGGTTACTCCCTAGAGTCACACGTGCAACTTTTCCCTTCAATTCCCGCTTCACGGAACAGGCCCACCGCCCTCGACTACACCTCCCCATGGACCACGGACGCAGCCGGGCCATGGCGGCCGATGCACCCGCCATTAGCTAGATGTGAACGAATTCAAAACAGTGGGGAGTATATTCCGGCCTCGGTTCAATCCAGTACTAAGCTTACCGATTACCATATTCTCGGCATGTGGTTAGTACGTTCAAAGACTTAACCATCACTTACCACACACTGCGGCCTTAGCATTTTTCACTAGACAGACGGGCCTCAATCATCAACATAAACATCGTACCACAGCCCGTCCGTCGTCCTTATGATTGCAGCGTGTAGTAAACAATCAACTCCTAATTTCTCGCGAGTGACAGGAAATCACTCGACTTTTACCGAGTCCTATTAGCATAGCATTCCATCGAACCTTGCATCTAGTGTTCAGAGCATGGGTACCTAGGATCATGCAACTAAGTTTTCATCCAACTCCTATAAACTTAATGCACAAGTAAAGTAGAGTAATAAGTTGCATAAGTTTAGAAAATAGGGTTCATGCTCCGGGGCTTGCCTTCTTGCGAAAAGTTAGTCCGGGGCTCTTCCGAACTTGGGCTCGGGTCTTCGGCAACTTCAGTTAGATTCACTTGAGCTTCACGCTGCTCACTCTCGGACGCGGGCACCAACTCGTACGTTCCGTCGGCGAGAGTCGTCGTTTCTACATGAATGCACAAGTTTAAGTAGTGGTGATGGTAAACGATATTATTTTCTTCACGATAAAGTTGCAGTTCATAAGACATAAGTTTTGCTGTGAAGTTATTTACTTTAACATTTTCTGGGCAATCGTTAATAGAGTTCGTCTTAATCTATTTAACTTTATGAAAGAAGAAGGGGTTGTGTTATATTGAAAACTTAGTTTCTTTTTAAACACAAACATGAGTTGAACACAATTACTAATCTAGTTAGCTTCTGGTAATAAAATTTTTATTCAAAGTACATTATGCAGAGATAAGATCACTGTAAAAATTTCAGACATTTTTGTGTAGCATGTTAAATATGAAAAAAGTAATACACAGCCACTGCTAGAATCTAGTTATTTTTATACAGAACAAACCATGCAAGTATTGATGCTAAAAATTTTACAGGGTGTTGCTATAACCATATTTGTGCTACTGTAAATTTTTCAGATTTTATTGTACATTATTTAGAGCATAATAAATGGGACAAGCTACGCTCATGTTATAAAAGATTATTTTCTACAGGATGTTATACAGGGTTTCTATGTTTGAAACTTTTTGTACAGGTTGATCTACTCTATGGTGTTTCATAGTAAAAAGATGAACATTTTATAAGGGCTTTACTAATTATTTTGAATTAGTGAAGTTTTCCTACCACAAATTCATGTGAACAGGTTACATATAGTAAAAATGTTTCTAAATTTTTCTATGGCCTCTAGGTATCACTACAACAACACAGAAAAAGTCTCATGACATTAAACATCACAGAACAGCAGGAATAATTAGTTCTATCACTTTATGGCATAAAGCAATGTTGGACAAAAAGTGTATCTAGAGATGGCTTTTGGTCCTGATCTTTTTACACAGTCCTAAAAATTAAGAAAGTAACTCACTGCCCAAAAATTAGAGTCAGCAATGATCTACAACAGTGGGTACAAAAGAAGTCCATTAAACCTTCCATTTAATCTAGAGCAAAATATATTGAGAATCTGAGAAACTTTATGTAACAAAAGTTGTAGAGTTTCTTATAAGGATTCCAGAACAGTTGAGTTTGCAGTTTTCTGAATTTTCAACGATTTTATACGAATTTTACAAGTTCACTGATTTGGTTAAAACTTTCTTTACAGAGGGGTCCCTGAAAATTAGCAGAAAACCCCCTGGGAAGATTTGGGCGTTTGCAATGTAGTCCCTGGTCGCAAATCACGGCGGGGAGCATCCTGTCCGGCCAAATTCCGGCGAGCTCGGTCGCCGGCGGCGAGGGCAAGGTGGGGGAGAACGGAGAGGGAACCAGGGCGCACCTATTGGTGGTCTTGGAGTGGCTTGGGATGGCCGGTGGCGGGCTGGCCGCGGAGAGCAGGGGCGGCGGCGGAGGGGTGGCGCGGACGGTGGCGCTCCGGCGAGGAGGGCGGCGGGGCTCGGGCTGGGAAGCTTCGCGCGGAGGTAGGAGAGCGATTTTGGGGCCTAGCTCGGGTCGAGGAGGGGCGGAGGAGGGAGTTCCACGGCGGCGGCGTGGGGCGGAGCTCGGCTCTGCTCTGCGGGGAAGAAGGAGGAACAGGGAGAGGAGGGAGGGGCGCTGCGCCGGGCTTTATAGCCGGTGGAGCTCGTGGGGGTGGGCATGGCACGGCCGGTGCGCGAGGTGGAGGGACCGGCGAGGCTGGGCGCCATTGGGGGCGGCCGGCGGTGACCAGCGGCGCTATTGGGCAGGCGGCGGTGCACGGGGTGCTGTGTCGCGTGCGACTACGCGGGCAGGCGACTGGGCGAGCGAGATAGCGGCGTGGGCGTGCTACTGGCGAGCTGGGGCGGCACGACGGGGCACTGGTGGAGGGGGGCGGCGGCCAGCGACTAGGCAGCACGGTGGCGCACCGGGGATTGGGCAGAGACACGGCGTGGGGGGGAGGAGAAGAAGGCGCGGCCGCGGTTGGGCGAGCGGGGGCGGTGCAGCAGGACGCCGTGGGTTGGCTCGGCGCCTGGTGCCGCGCAGGCGTTGGGGGACAGGTGGCCGGCGGCGGTCGGGCGAGCGCGCGGCGCAGCAGAGGAGGGAGGGGTGAGCGAGGGACCGAAGTGCAAGAATTTGAAAAACTTCAGGGGGCTGGGTGCAAACAGGGCGTTTTCTCCTCTTTCTGATTTGAATTTCAAAAACTTTTGAACACGAAAGTTGTTCAAAATAAAAAGTTCTACAATTTTGGTTTCAGGAAAAATCTCATTTGGCTTATGGTTTGAAAGTTAAATTTAAAAGTTCAAAAGTAACCCAAAGTGCTCAAATTAAATTTGAATTCCAACTGAACTCGTTTTAATTCTTTCCACCCTCTCATTAGTTGGTTTAAAACATAGAGTTAGGCTAATGACATTGATTTTGGAATTTTAATTACCAGGGTTGTCACAGCCTTCCCCCCTTAACAAGAATCTCGCCCCGAGATTCGGTAATTCTTAGTGTGGGCGTGGGTGCACCTACAAGTGGTTGAGATAAGAAACCCGGGGAAATGTTGGTTCAGGTAGCTCTCCGTTTCCCAGGTGGCTTCTTCTTCCGTGTGGCGATTCCATTGTATTTTATACATTCTAATCACTTTCCTCCTGGTCTCTCTTTCTTTTTGATCCAAAATCTTAACTGGGTGTTCGACATACGAGAGGTCGGGTTCCAACGATATTTCTTGTTGTTCCACAATCTCAGTAGGGACTCGAATACACTTCTTGAGTTGAGATACGTGGAAGACATCATGGGTGGCCGTGAGCTGAGGGGGCAGTCGTAGTTTGTAGGCTACGGGTCCGCAGCTCTCAATGATTTCGTAAGGACCAATATAACGGGGAGCTAGTTTGCCTTTGATTCCAAATCTTCGCACTCCCTTGGTGGGTGATACTCGAAGATAGACATGATCGCCAACTTCGAACTTTAGGGGCTTTCTCCTTTTGTCAGAATAGCTCTTTTGTCGAGCTTGTGCGGTTCTAAGATTTGCTTGTATTACTTTTACTTTCTCCTCTGCCTCGATTACCAGGTCGGGTCCAATTATTTGACGTTCTCCGGTTTGTGACCAGCTCAAAGGAGTTCGACACCTTCGTCCGTACAGGGCCTCAAATGGTGCCATTTTCAAACTCGTTTGATAGCTGTTGTTGTACGAGAACTCTGCTAGGGGTAGGCATTTGTCCCAATTCTTGTCATAGTGGATGACGCAAGCTCTCAGCATGTCTTCAAGGATTTGGTTTACTCTTTCCGTTTGTCCATCAGTCTGAGGATGGTATGCTGAGCTGCGAATCAGTTTAGTACCAAGAGAAGTTTGTAGTTGTTCCCAAAAGCGTGCTACAAACTGAGGACCACGATCAGAAATAATTGTCTTAGGTATTCCATGTAGGCAAACAATACGATCGAGGTAGATCTCGGCATATTTCTTGGCGGTATAGGTGGTGTGTACCGGAAGAAAATGTGCCGTCTTCGTGAGTCTGTCCACGATAACCCATATGGAATCATGTTTCTGGGAAGTGTTTGGTAGTCCAACGATGAAGTCCATACTTATGTCTTCCCATTTCCATGATGGTATAGGTAATGGTTGAAGTGTACCGGCTACTTTCAAGTGGCTAGCTTTTACTCTCTGGCACGTGTCACATTCCGAGACATACGTAGCAATTTCCCTTTTCATTCTAGTCCACCAGAAGTTTTGCCTTAGGTCTTGATACATTTTGCTACTGCCGGGGTGGATAGAGAATTTGGAAAGGTGTGCCTCATCAAGAATTTGCTTGCGGAGTTCACGATTCTTCGGAACGACTATACGACTTTCGAACCATAGAACTCCCTTATGGTCCTGGCGGAAACACTTATACTTCTCCTCACCTAGAGAGAGTTTTTGTTTGATGATCTTGATTCCTTCATCATGTAGTTGTGCCATGACGATTTGGTCGTGAAGAGTGGGCTCAACTGAGGTGTGATTTAGAGCGCCTTGGGAAACCATTTCCAAGTTAAGCTTCCTCATGTCTGCACATAATGTCCCATGGTAGGACTCCATGGATAAGCAATGGCAATGGGACTTGCGGCTTAGTGCATCCGCGACTACATTAGCCTTACCGGGGTGATAGTGCATTTCCAGGTCATAATCTTTGATTAATTCTAGCCATCTTCGTTGTCTCATATTCAGATCGGCTTGTGTGAAGATGTACTTGAGACTCTTATGATCCGTGTAGATATTGCACTGTGTACCCATGAGATAGTGCCTCCATATCTTTAGAGCGTGAATGACGGCTGCGAGCTCAAGGTCATGCGTGGGATAATTCTGTTCGTGGGGCCGAAGGGCTCGTGAGGCATATGCAATCACTCGATTCTCTTGCATAAGCACACATCCTAGACCAGTACCTGATGCGTCACAATACACATCGAATGGCTTGGTATTATCGGGTTGAGCTAACACAGGTGCAGTAGTCAGACGCTCTCTGAGAGTGTGGAAGGCTTCTTCACACTTCTCATTCCATACGAACCTTACTTCCTTCTTTAACAGTTCGGTCATGGGCTTAGCAATTCGAGAGAAATCCGGGATGAAGCGACGGTAGTAACCGGCTAAGCCAAGAAAACTGCGAATCTGATGAACAGAGGTAGGGGGTTTCCAATCCATCACCTCTTGTACCTTGCTGGGGTCAACAGCTATGCCTTCGCTGGAGATCGTGTGACCTAAGAACTTTACAGTATCCAACCAGAATTCACACTTAGATAACTTAGCATAGAGCTGATGGTCTCTGAGTCGCTGAAGAACAATGCGAAGGTGCTTGGCATGCTCTTCCTCATCCTTTGAATAGATAAGAATGTCGTCGATGAACACTACGACGAATTTGTCCAGTTCGGGCATGAATACCGAATTCATGAGATACATGAAGTAGGCAGGGGCATTGGTAAGTCCAAAGGACATGACCAAGAATTCATATAGTCCATATCGTGTGGAGAAGGCAGTCTTAGGAATATCGCATGGGCGAATCTTGATCTGATGATATCCCGAACGAAGATCAATCTTGGAGAAGACTCTGGCTCCAGCTAATTGATCGAAGAGTACATCGATGCGAGGAAGGGGGTATTTATTTTTAACTGTTACCGCATTGAGAGGGCGGTAGTCCACACATAATCTCAAACTGTCATCCTTCTTCTTTACGAATAGGGCTGGACATCCCCAAGGTGACGCGCTAGGGCGAATAAAACCTTTGTCCAGTAGTTCTTGGAGTTGAAGTTTCAGCTCGGCCAATTCTTTAGGGGGCATCCTATACGGTCTTTTGGATATAGGTGCAGTGCCTGGTTGTAGTTCAATAACGAACTCAATATCCCTATCCGGTGGCATTCCGGGTAAGTCATCCGGAAAGACATCGGCATACTCGCATACCACTGGAATATTCTCTAGGTTGGTCCCTTCCATCACGAAAGCGCAAGAATTTGTGCACTCCCGTAACGGTAGGTAAAGTGTAGTGGCTCCGTGACCAGGTGAATTTATCTCAACGGCTCGGGAAGAAAGGTCCAGTGTGACTCCATGCCTAGTCATCCAGTTCATTCCCAAAATAATATCTATGCCGTCAAGGGGTAAAAGAACAAGGTCTGTGTTGATGACTTTACTTCCCAATTTTATCGGTACCAGCCTTATGATTTGGTTGGAAGCAATTTTTCCACCCGGTGTTGATATCATATACGACCCTTTGGTGTGCCAAACATTCATGCCTACTTTTGCACCAAACTTTGCACTAATGAAACTATGTGATGCACCAGAATCAAATAATATGACTGCAGGCTTGTTATGGATGGAGAATGTACCCGTCATTACAGGTGCTCCTTCAGGAAGTTCTGCAAGGGTGGTGAAGTTGATCCGTCCTTGTTTGACCTGGAGGGTCTGCTTCTTGCTTTTGTTCTTATTGTTCTGGTTAGAGTCCTGGCCCTGATTTGGCAGCCTGGGTTGAGGGCATTCGCGAGCGAAATGACCGGAACTCCCGCATTTGAAACAACGATTCTCGGGGCTGGGTCGAAGAGGCTATTGCAGAGTGGGCCTCGGACCATTCTGTGGAGGCATCGGGGGTCGTACCATGCCTGGCTGCTGCGGGGGCCTGATAATCCAACGCCCTGGCTGAGGGGCCTTCGGTGGAGCTGTAGGCGCAGCATTTCACACCAAGCGATACCTCAGTGGCTGAGCGCCCGAGGGTCCAGCTAGCGCCTTTCTCTTCTTTTCAGCACGATGAGCCTCAATACAGTCCTCTTGAGTGATGGCCATGTTGACTAGCTCATTATATGTGTCGGCTTTGACAAGATTCAGTCATTCCTTGAGTTTAGTACTCAGACCTCTACGGAAACGATCACGCTTCTTGGCATCTGTGTCTGCGTGATAGCCCGCGTATTGGCACAGATTGTTGAAGGCCTGAGCATACTGAAGTACAGTGTGGTTATCCTGAGTGAGAGTTAAAAACTCGTTTAGCTTTCTTTCTATGAGACCTTCGGGAATATGGTGCGCCCGGAACGCAGTCTTGAATTCATCCCAGGTGACAATGTGATCAGCGGGGAGCATAGCAAAATAGTGGTCCCACCATAGACGAGCCGTACCGCGAAGCTGCTGCGCGGCAAAGCGGGCCTTGTTTTCATCCGAACATGGGGCCACAAGTAGAGAAAACTTGGACTCGATTGTGTGAATCCAAGCATCCGCATCCAAGGGTTCCTCCGTCTCGTGAAACAAGGGAGGCTGGGTCCCTAGGAAATCCGTGTATCCTGCAACTTGGGGGTGGGGGACATTTTGCCCACCCCGCTGGTGGTGTTGCTGTCCTTGCACGAGCTGGCGAAGCAACTCGGTTTGAGCGGCCATTACTTCAACCAAGCTGGGTGGTGGCGGCGGCTGTGGTTGTGATCCACTTGCGCTAGCACCAAAACCATCCGGGTTACCACGGGTTGCTCCAACCATCTGAAAAGGCGAAGGTTCTTCATTAGCAACGTGATCCATGTTGCTTCCATGACTCAAAAAGATCTAACGCGGAATAGTAGACTTCCAAAAGGTACTGGATGGAATCACGGGCATAAAAACTGTCTGCCATAAGAACCTTATAACTCCTGGTAGGTTCATCCAAAGTTCCTCATATTTTGGCAGTGGATAGGGAATTTAGGGATGTACAACTTTGATATTCAGTTAAGATGCTAAATTGATGGCTAAGATGGTCAAACGATTCGCTCTTCGCTTCGCTGGTTGGCTGTTTTTCAGCAGAACGAGTTATAGTATCTGGCCTATAACTTCAAAAGTTCTGGTCCAAAAATTCTCAACTTTTACCAGAGCATTTCTAAGGTATTTGTGCACCACTTTTCTATTCAACACTTTGGCTGGATTAGGCTCTAAGATGGCTGTTCCCTTAAGGTCTTACTTCTCGGTCTACCCAGAATTTTCAGTGAACAGGGGCCAATATTTCGTGCACCAGAGAAAATCTACCCAGCCAAAATTTACCAAATTTTAACAGCAGCTACTGGGATAAATTTGGAACAAGTTTTGTGTTGTACTCTTTTTCAGAAGACTGTAGGAAGGGGGCCTAAAAATTTAAGAGGCAGAAGTGCTTATTCTGGGCAGAAATCTGACATTCCGTGGTTTCTGTTATTTCTTACTATCCATGAGTTCAGAATTTTTGATTTTTGAACAGGGGATAGAACACGAAATTTTTGAACAATTCTTTCAACATGAACTTTACCAGAAAAGGTCATTTTCTTGGGTCAATAAATCTTTCTTTTCGGTCACGGCAGATTTGTGACAGATTCGCTAGATAGTCCTTATGCAAACCACGCTTAGATACGCAAGAACCTTACCACTCTCATACAACGCATTTTCAATTTCAGATATATATGGTCATGATGCATGCACGTCCTATTCGTCCTCACAAAATAAAACAATGGCCAAATAGCTTTGGTCTTACGAAGATAGTTTCGGTGGCTTACACAATACGGCTCTCGCTATAATAGCTAGTCGAGTCTTTCTAATCGTTCCTTAACTTATCGTAATCGCGGTTAGTGTACCTGCAGAAAATCGACAAGCATATATATTTCATGAACCTTTCATGCCAGCACTCATGAAAGCGTCCGTAATCATTACCGTTTACTTATAGAAACGATATCTGTACAATTCCCGCCGTACAGACGACGTTAACATACGCTATCGAGATAGCGTATTCACGGGGGTACCGTCATGAGACGAGGGTATGAACAGCGATCGCCATACCCTGCGCCAAACCTTCTACTCCCAATATGTTCAACTAACAGTTGGCATATTGGCAGCACCTCAAGTAAGCCACTGCTTGAGGGCAGCGTTCGGTTCGCATCACCGACAGGAAGGCCAAGCTCTCTCAGTTGGCTGAGGATCCTTACCTTCTTACCTTAGCGATGAGTGCGTCGTTACAGAATTTAAGGTCGGTTGTACATGAAAGTAAGTTTTGACAGAAAGTAATGTGCTGGAAGTCAGTTGATAATATATAGAAGTTAGATAGCCACCTAGTAACTTTCCCCATAATCCCTTAGGGCTTTACGAACTAGGCACCATCCTTAACGTACCAACGCATTTCGCAACACAACCTTCTAGTCAAGTTTTAGAAAAATGAGTTTTTAAGGCTTGTAGCATTCGCTGGCGTATGTATTTCGGCTCTGGTGTCCGCTGTTGCCAGCTGTGGCACCAGCTACGGCTCTGATACCAGCTGTGGCAGAACCACCTGAATTAATCCGGCTCAAGTGTATTAACCATCACCATTAAGGCATTCTCGGTTAACCTTACACTTCAAACGGAGTAATCCACTGGTCTGTCGGGTATAACCTCCCGATACAACCACGGTGAGCGGATCGAGCGCCATACATACAAACGCTCATGCGACGATGAGCCCAGAGAATACCACATTCCAGCAAATATTACAACATTAGCATAAGTGAATATTACAGACCAAGTTTTGAGTTTAGAAAGCAAATACTTCAATTATCATAAATAAGTTCTTCAGAGTTTAAGTTGCAGCGGAAAATAAAACAACGGAAGCTACTCGACGATAAAGGATGTCTCGATGAAGCCCGTACGAGACATCACTCGGCATTTTCACCGTTGGACGGGGGCGTATCCCATTCCACCGACCAACCAGGGGGAAGAGTGCAGGGCCAAGTCAAGCTAGCAATCATATCTTCGAAGGTTTCACCTGAAAACAAGCCACAAGCAAGGCTGAGTATACTAATACTCAGCAAGGCTTACCCGACTAATGGGGTATACTTAGCCGACTCCTAGACATGCGAGGCTTTTGGCTTGAGGGGTTTGTTTTGCCAAAAAGCATATATAGTAGGTCCTTACTTTCAGATTTTAGCTCCAAGTTCTAGCTTTCTTTAACCATTCTAGGTAAGCAACTATCCAATATCATACATGGTGAAGCATTAACTTTTCATCCAACAAGTTTATTCATCATCATTGTTCCTCTTCTTACTCTGTGGGTAAAAGTGGTTAAGCAGTCTCAATAGCCGTGAGAAACGGACGATTCGAATCGAATTTCTTAACCTTGCAAGGGAAACCTAAACACACGTCACGTGGTTACTCCCTAGAGTCACACGTGCAACTTTTCCCTTCAATTCCCGCTTCACGGAACAGGCCCACCGCCCTCGACTACACCTCCCCATGGACCACGGACGCAGCCGGGCCATGGCGGCCGATGCACCCGCCATTAGCTAGATGTGAACGAATTCAAAACAGTGGGGAGTATATTCCGGCCTCGGTTCAATCCAGTACTAAGCTTACCGATTACCATATTCTCGGCATGTGGTTAGTACGTTCAAAGACTTAACCATCACTTACCACACACTGCGGCCTTAGCATTTTTCACTAGACAGACGGGCCTCAATCATCAACATAAACATCGTACCACAGCCCGTCCGTCGTCCTTATGATTGCAGCGTGTAGTAAACAATCAACTCCTAATTTCTCGCGAGTGACAGGAAATCACTCGACTTTTACCGAGTCCTATTAGCATAGCATTCCATCGAACCTTGCATCTAGTGTTCAGAGCATGGGTACCTAGGATCATGCAACTAAGTTTTCATCCAACTCCTATAAACTTAATGCACAAGTAAAGTAGAGTAATAAGTTGCATAAGTTTAGAAAATAGGGTTCATGCTCCGGGGCTTGCCTTCTTGCGAAAAGTTAGTCCGGGGCTCTTCCGAACTTGGGCTCGGGTCTTCGGCAACTTCAGTTAGATTCACTTGAGCTTCACGCTGCTCACTCTCGGACGCGGGCACCAACTCGTACGTTCCGTCGGCGAGAGTCGTCGTTTCTACATGAATGCACAAGTTTAAGTAGTGGTGATGGTAAACGATATTATTTTCTTCACGATAAAGTTGCAGTTCATAAGACATAAGTTTTGCTGTGAAGTTATTTACTTTAATATTTTCTGGGCAATCGTTAATAGAGTTCGTCTTAATCTATTTAACTTTATGAAAGAAGAAGGGGTTGTGTTATATTGAAAACTTAGTTTCTTTTTAAACACAAACATGAGTTGAACACAATTACTAATCTAGTTAGCTTCTGGTAATAAAATTTTTATTCAAAGTACATTATGCAGAGATAAGATCACTGTAAAAATTTCAGACATTTTTGTGTAGCATGTTAAATATGAAAAAAGTAATACACAGCCACTGCTAGAATCTAGTTATTTTTATACAGAACAAACCATGCAAGTATTGATGCTACAAATTTTACAGGGTGTTGCTATAACCATATTTGTGCTACTGTAAATTTTTCAGATTTTATTGTACATTATTTAGAGCATAATAAATGGGACAAGCTACGCTCATGTTATAAAAGATTATTTTCTACAGGATGTTATACAGGGTTTCTATGTTTGAAACTTTTTGTACAGGTTGATCTACTCTATGGTGTTTCATAGTAAAAAGATGAACATTTTATAAGGGCTTTACTAATTATTTTGAATTAGTGAAGTTTTCCTACCACAAATTCATGTGAACAGGTTACATATAGTAAAAATGTTTCTAAATTTTTCTATGGCCTCTAGGTATCACTACAACAACACAGAAAAAGTCTCATGACATTAAACATCACAGAACAGCAGGAATAATTAGTTCTATCACTTTATGGCATAAAGCAATGTTGGACAAAAAGTGTATCTAGAGATGGCTTTTGGTCCTGATCTTTTTACACAGTCCTAAAAATTAAGCAAGTAATTCACTGCCCAAAAATTAGAGTCAGCAATGATCTACAACAGTGGGTACAAAAGAAGTCCATTAAACCTTCCATTTAATCTAGAGCAAAATATATTGAGAATCTGAGAAACTTTATGTAACAAAAGTTGTAGAGTTTCTTATAAGGATTCCAGAACAGTTGAGTTTGCAGTTTTCTGAATTTTCAACGATTTTATACGAATTTTACAAGTTCACTGATTTGGTTAAAACTTTCTTTACAGAGGGGTCCCTGAAAATTAGCAGAAAACCCCCTGGGAAGATTTGGGCGTTTGCAATGTAGTCCCTGGTCGCAAATCACGGCGGGGAGCATCCTGTCCGGCCAAATTCCGGCGAGCTCGGTCGCCGGCGGCGAGGGCAAGGTGGGGGAGAACGGAGAGGGAACCAGGGCGCACCTATTGGTGGTCTTGGAGTGGCTTGGGATGGCCGGTGGCGGGCTGGCCGCGGAGAGCAGGGGCGGCGGCGGAGGGGCGGCGCGGACGGCGGCGCTCCGGCGAGGAGGGCGGCGGGGCTCGGGCTGGGAAGCTTCGCGCGGAGGTAGGAGAGCGATTTTGGGGCCTAGCTCGGGTCGAGGAGGGGCGGAGGAGGGAGTTCCACGGCGGCGGCGTGGGGCGGAGCTCGGCTCTGCTCTGCGGGGAAGAAGGAGGAACAGGGAGAGGAGGGAGGGGCGCTGCGCCGGGCTTTATAGCCGGTGGAGCTCGTGGGGGTGGGCATGGCACGGCCGGGGCGCGAGGTGGAGGGACCGGCGAGGCTGGGCGCCATTGGGGGCGGCCGGCGGTGACCAGCGGCGCTATTGGGCAGGCGGCGGTGCACGGGGTGCTGTGTCGCGTGCGACTACGCGGGCAGGCGACTGGGCGAGCGAGATAGCGGCGTGGGCGTGCTACTGGCGAGCTGGGGCGGCACGACGGGGCACTGGTGGAGGGGGGCGGCGGCCAGCGACTGGGCAGCACGGTGGCGCACCGGGGATTGGGCAGAGACACGGCGTGGGGGGGAGGAGAAGAAGGCGCGGCCGCGGTTGGGCGAGCGGGGGCGGTGCAGCAGGACGCCGTGGGTTGGCTCGGCGCCTGGTGCCGCGCAGGCGTTGGGGGACAGGTGGCCGGCGGCGGTCGGGCGAGCGCGCGGCGCAGCAGAGGAGGGAGGGGTGAGCGAGGGACCGAAGTGCAAGAATTTGAAAAACTTCAGGGGGCTGGGTGCAAACAGGGCGTTTTCTCCTCTTTCTGATTTGAATTTCAAAAACTTTTGAACACGAAAGTTGTTCAAAATAAAAAGTTCTACAATTTTGGTTTCAGGAAAAATCTCATTTGGCTTATGGTTTTAAAGTTAAATTTAAAAGTTCAAAAGTAACCCAAAGTGCTCAAATTAAATTTGAATTCCAACTGAACTCGTTTTAATTCTTTCCACCCTCTCATTAGTTGGTTTAAAACATAGAGTTAGGCTAATGACATTGATTTTGGAATTTTAATTACCAGGGTTGTCACAGTAAGCTTGCGCACCAAAAAGCGCTTTAAAACAACAAGTTTCCTAAGGATGATGTTTAACAAAGAATACACTAGCCATATTAGCTCTAAGAATGATATTCACAGTTATTTGTCATTTTCTTGAAGTTGCTTGCCATACACTTGGATAATACTTCTTCTAGTATCTACCATTAAGAGCTGAGCAAGCGCTCACCAAGCAATATATCCACCATATAATAACTCCCGAGAATCACCTTGATAATCTTGTAAGAACCATCCTAACTTGGAGACCACTTGCGGAACTTCATCTCAAGAGGTAGAATTGTCTTCCAAACCAAATCACCCACCTGAAATGATTTCTCTTTTACTATTTTTTATAAGTTGTAGCAACCCGGATTTTGTCTTTTTTTAGTCTTCTTTAAAGCCTTCAAGCACTTGTCAATCACCTCATCAATGTTATCCATCATCAATAATGGTAATCGGTAGCAGAAAGATCACTTTGCTTGGCCAATCTATATGTGTTCATGTATACCTCAACAAGCAAAATGGCCCCTTGACCATAAATGAGCTCAAAAGGAGTAATCTTAGTAGCACGATGTCTAGACATGTGATGAGATCACGTAACCTCAAACTAAGCCTCATGTCATGCCCTAGGATTATCCTCTACTTTCTTCTTAATGAGATTAATAAAAATATTATTACTAGACTCGACGTGACCATTGTAAAAGTGCATTTGGCCCCTACTTGGGTTTTGGTATTGATGACATGCATAATTAATGAGCTAATAAGTTTATTGAGTTATGAACTGGTTAAAACTCATTGAAATGAAAATGATCAAGAAAAGATGCAATTTTAATTGAAGAACCGTGTTGGAGCTCAAGGGAAGATCTTTTATTATTTTCTTTTTTTTTGTATTTGAGTATAGGAAACACCGTACTATTAAGGGCGACGTGAGTAGATTGCTTGAAGATGTCAAAGTGCTTAATTGAAATGCTAATCACCCAAGAGAGACAAATCACACACTTGCACACTTGGTTTTCTCACTGATTCAGTGTGTCAGAAGTTCCGACCATGGGTCGGAAGTTTCGGCCCCTGTCGAAAGTTGCCAATTTCTTCCGATAGGGGGTTCTCGGCCAGCTGTTTTTAATAGGGATGGAAGTTCCAACCAGTGGTCGGATGTTCTGACAATCACTTATCCAACACACTAACGGCTAGTTTTTTGGGCTCAGGAATTTATACCCCCTCAGCCCCCTGTTCGCTCCTGCTGACCTAACCTGAGATAAACACCTCCAAGAGCATTCATTACTCCTCCCCGCTCCCTCCTTGACCTAATCTTTGAGTTGATTTGAGCTAGGGCTTGGGTGAGAGCAAGATTGAGGTGTGAGACTTGAGGATTTGAGTGTGATGTCACCCACGTTCTTCTCAAGAGCACTTGAGAAACTTCATCCATCGATTCGTGTTTGTTACTCTTGGAGCTTGCTCCTAGACGGTTCGGCATCGCCCGATTGAGCGTCCTCTCATGTGTGCGCATCGCGGGAAGTTTGTATTACCCATCCTTTATGCATTTCATAGTAAGTGACTCAATCCTCCTTTATGGTTGATTGAGTGAGGAAAATGGTTAGTGTAAGACCCGACTCTTTATGATCTCCTCAACGGAGACGTAGCTTCCTTGGTGGAAGTGAAATTCGGTAAACAAATCTCTTGTCTCTTGTGCTTATTGCATTTACCTAGTTCTTGTTGACCTAGAATTTGTTTTGTGCCGATCTACATTATCATGTTGTTGCTCTCACAAAGTTCATCTGCAGTACTCTCTAGACTTCATCGACAAACTTTTGATTCAAACAGGTTCTACAGTTTCAAGTTTAATTTTAAAATTCATATAAGAACTTTGCTATTGTCGGTAGTTCCGGTTCTGTGTCGGAAGTTCCGACCCGTCGGAAGTTCTGAAAATTTTAAGATACGCCTATTCACCTCCTCCCTCTCTAGGCATCACTAAGATCCATTCACATTAGCCTAAGGGTAATAAGGAGATGAATTGAACAATTTAATTTTATACGCTTCGATGAACTCATGTACGTCCTTGGATATAAATGAAGTACCTTGATCCATTATCAAAGTATGTGGAATCCCGCATCTATGGATGATATGCTTTGTAATGAATTCAACTACCTCCCATTGTATCATGTTCTTGAGGGATGCTGCTTCAGTCCATTTAGTGAAATAATATGTAACTACCAATGTGAAGTGATGCCTGTTGACGCTCGTTATGGACCAATTTCGAGCGTCAATTTGATCAGAAAATTGGGATGACTAGCATACTTAACTTGCATATTTATCCAGAATAATATTGTTTCCATATTCCCCTTGGAGAATTTGCAATGTAGGGAAATTGAGCAGAAATCAAGTGTTAAACAAGCACCTCAATCCAAGGCAAGTGACGTCAACCAATCAGAGCGCGCTATTTGGCTTCCCATGGATTGGAGGGCCTACCAGGGCATGCAACCGACCTAAGGAGGACCCGATCTGAAATATCCTTTTAGGCTACAATATCATGATCAAATAAGGGGTTGCACTAACACTAATAGTGTCTTGCAAAGTTTTCCTCATTTTTCTCTCATGCAACAGGGTCAGCCCAAAGAATGGGAGCTTTGCTGGTCGTGGCCGTACAACATGGTCATCGCTCCGTGTTCCAATGTCAAAGCAAACACCTTTGAATGCCATTGGAGCAAGTCGAGGACGACTTGAAGCCAAGAAGGGGAGAATGATGAAGACATCACCTGCATGGATACAACCATATTAGAAATATTTGATTCAAAGGTGAAATCATTTTTATCATGATTGTATTTGATACATTTGAAGAATTGATGCTGCGTCATGACGTGTGTTCATTGTCATTTTCAGAAGTAAATACAAGGATCAAAAAGAGTATTGAACACACATGGAAGGAATGGAGCACCAAAGAAGTTGATTGGGACCAATACCATGTATTCCCAACATCCTCGACCAGGCCACCACGTCACTTTTGGTGAAAGGAAAGAAAGAGTCCAAGTCCAACACGTTTTGGATGTTGGATTCGGACTGCAGAACGGGACCAAGTTGTAACGCTTGCCACGACTTCATACAGACTCCGATTGGGGCGTTCTTGGACTTCATCGTTTTTGTTCGTGGACCTTTTCTGTCCAGGTGCTGCGTCATCATATTTTGGCCAAACGGGCCGTGTATCGAGTTTGGGTCCATCAGGGACGCGTCCTAGGGTTGAGGGATGACCCCACCACGTCCTCGTCATCCTCCACCCTCTCATATACCTCCATGGCCGCCACAAACAGATTGGGTTTTGTTTTGTTGAAAGTTTAGCCATTGCTACTTCGTTGTAGACGCGTGTCGACTAGACCATCTGTTCTACTCGATTCGGAACCCCACCTTGTTGATTTCAGATTTATTATCTCCATATTTGCAATTGAGTTGCTGATTCTACTTGTTCTTACTTGTTCTTCGATTGCTTGCAGGAATTACCCTAGTTGTTTGGTTGATCATGCTCCACAAGATCGCGACGACCATTGGAGGTGGTGTCTCGATTGCTAAGGCGCAGCGTCTTTGGAAGGCTGTAGTCAGGCCATGAACGTGGCCTCCATCCTCAAATCGAGTTATCAATCCCCTCTCACCGAAAGATCGGGATTCAACCCTACAGATTCTCATTAGTTGGTAATCAGAGCAAGGTTTATCGGTGAGAGACTTCCAATCCTTCACTGTTTTTAATTTCCTATAGTCCAGAAAAGCTAAAAGAATTAGGAGATTAGTTTACCTGCAATCCTATAAAATCTTTGAGCCTTTGCTAGTACTGCTTAGTTAGGGCTTTTTGAGTTTCCGGTTGCATCGATTGCGTCGTGTTGCTGGTCTTAGTTTAGTCCTTTAGAGTTTTGAGTTCTTATCACCTCTTTTTGTTTCGGAGTTTCAATTCAGCACGGGAAGAAATCTGACATAGTTTCTGTGTCCGGTCTCTGATTTGCGAGTTTAAATACAATCTGGAAAGCTTAACTTGTGCTCTTTCCAACGGATCTAAGCTTGTCCACAAACTCCATCTCAGTGCTCCAGAATCGACTTGGAGATTTTCGTGTCTGGCTGCCTGAAACAAGTTTCGTCAATCTGAGTTGGCAGTAGCTAGATGCAGTAATCTTTTTGTGTTGGTTGTCAAACAAAATATGTTAGTCCCCTACGGATTCTCATCAAGTGGTCACCTAGGCATTTCTTGTGCGGTCTCCCGGTGATGCCTGGGGGCCTAGAGCCCGATCCTAATCATATGTATGTATATGAGTGCTCAGTATAGGCTGTATGCTTAGTTAGGAGTACACAAATCCTTAGATTAGCCTTCTTCTTCCTTTCTCTCTTCCTGTAAGCTTTGCATAGAGTTAGAGCTTGAGTAACTTGAGTGTCACACTACCTCTCTACCATATATTATCTTACCCCTGTTTATTTAAGTGAATATTCATGCTAGAACTAATCAACCTACTAATCTATTCCAATAACCGCCGCCTTCCCTGCGGAAATATAAATGCGACCCCGTACTCACGGGTAAAATGCTGCAATGGTATTCCATGAGCTTGCGGATCCTTCTGTAATGTAAGAAATACCAACAGTCATTTTGGCGCTGTTGTCGGAGGATGGATTCTATGTCCATACTTGGTGATTGCGCTACGAAATGTCAACAAGCATTTTTGGTGCCGTTGTCGGGGAAGGCACTGGTTAAAAGAATAGATCAAGTAGTTGATAAAATTCTAAAATGGTGTTCAATTGTCTAAACAGGCTAACTTGGCTTTGTTTTCTCCTTTGTGTGAAGATAGGGTAATGTATGACTGGTTTCGATCTGCCATAAAATTTCATTCAGAATCCGGAGTCACTTTTGAGAAGAGTTCGACCTCATGTCGTTCCTCCTCTGATTTCACTCTCGACAGGTGAAACAGTCAATATCACGCCATCAACTTCCAAGGCTATGGCTCAGAAGACACTCCTTGAATTCTCAGCTCCAATCGGGCCAAATGTTAATGCTGAAGCTGAAAATTTTGAGATCAAGATGGGTCTCATTACGATGGTGTAGGCCAGCCCATTCTGTGGCAAGGACAATGAGGATGCCAATGCACATCTCCAACAGTTCCTGGAACTTTGCAGCAGTTTTGTTATCAAGGGAGTCACTAAAGAAGTGCAGTAACTACTTGGGATGAGTGCGCCAAGGCGTTCCTCGCGAAGTTCTTCCCATTGGGTAAAACCAACGCTCTTCAGGGAAGGATTTCTAGTTTCCAGCAGGCATCCAATGAGTCGATAACTGAAGCTTGGGAATGGCTTCAGGAGTACATCCTAGCGTGTCCTCACCACGGGATGGACGCTTGACTCATTCTGCAGAACTTGTACAACGGGCTGACCCCAACAACCCGTGATCACATCGATGCTGCTGCAGGTGGTGCTTTCTTCTCGCTAACCGTTGACAGGGCCAAGACTTTGATCGAGAAGATGGTGTCCAACCAAGGTTGGAATGAAAAAATATCTCCAACCTTGCCAGCGGGGCATGCACTCCGTCAAGGAGACGGACATGATCGCCGCTAAGCTCGACCTCCTCATCAAGAAGATTGATGAACACCCCCAAGGGAAGGCTCCAACTCAGGTACTTCAAGCCTTAGTGTAACACCTCAGGTGTTTAAATTATGAAACAAGCCTCATTAGCTTAACAAGATGCATAAATAACTAAGAAAAGTTTAAAAGAAATGAATTATAAATTAGTTTTGCTTTGAATTGAAAATAGATGTATATGTGTGCACAAGTACATATACTTTAATCGAACAAATTGAATAACTTTCACCTCAAAGCACTTATGGCTACGAAATCAAATAGGCACATCATCAGTGATGATAAACAAAAGTCTAGTTGAGACCTCGGAAAGAATAGGAAATTTTGCCCATAAAATGCCGTGCCTTCAGAATCATAAATTTTTGAGTCTTCAATTTAACTCTCAAACTAGAGCTCAAATGAACTTTGGCCTGAAACAAAACTTGTAGAACTTTTTATTTTGAACAACTTTCATGTTCAGAGAATTTTGAATTGCTACACAAAAATAGGAGAAAAGCAAAGCTTTACAGTTCAGCCCCTGCCTTTTTCTCTTTTTCCCTCTCAGTCTCTCTCCTTCCCCTGTTTCGCGCCCCGCCGGCAGCACGCGGTCGCCACTTGGCCGGCGATGCCTGCCACCCACGCCGTGACAAGCCAGTCGCCGGCCTTCCTCACCACTCCCCCGACCAAGCCCTGCCGCGCCCAATCACGTGCCGCGCAATCCCTGCCTCCCCACGCCAAGATCTCCGGCCACCAACCGTGCCGCGCCGCTGGCCGCACGCCACGCCCAATAGCGAGCCCCCGCCATGCCCGAGCCTCCGCTCTGTCCCGCCACTCCCCGCGCTCGCCGCCCGACAAGCCTTTGTGCTGCAGCACGCCCAATCACTCGCCCCCGCCCGCCGCTCGCCGTGCCGAGCCTCTGGCCGCCACCCCGACGCCCAATAGCACACCTCCGCCGTGCCGTCCCGACCCAGCTTCGCCCGGCCCTCTCCCTCCCTCCTGCGGCCTATAAAAGGTAGCATGAAGCTGCTCACGCGCGCCCCGACACCCCAAAAGCTCCCCGTCGCCACCATTGCCGCCGTCGTGCCCACCTCACCGTGGAGCTCACCCCTCCGGTCATCCACCGCCCAAGCTGAGCCCCCAACCACCACCACAGCATCCCACTGACGCTCACTGCCCCGCCCATCGTCGCCCAGAACCGCCGGAGCACCGTTGCGAGCACTGCCTCCACCGCCGCCGCCCCTGACCGCCGTGGACACCCCACCTTCGGCCCTCCTCCGCCCGAACCAAGGCTCGGAACGGGACTACATCACCCCACCAGAGCTTCCCGACCCGCTAGCGCTGCCCCAACCCCGCCGGAGCACCGTCGCCGACGCGCCGCACTGCCGCCGCCCCCTGCTCCACGCCGACGAGCCCTTTCCGGCCACCCGCGACCCCGACCAAGGCCCCACAAGGTATCTCTTGCCTCCCTAGATCTCCCCAACCCTTTTCCCCTCGCCGCCGACGAGCCCCCTCGCTGGAATTTGGCCGGCCGCCATGCCAGCGCCTCCCAGGGACCACATTGCAATGATTGAAATCTTTAAAAAGGTCTGCACGCAAGTTTCCAGGGGCATATCTGTAAACCTGTGTTTAAACTTTGAATTCAAAAATAGTGAAATTGTAAAATTCATATAAAACCGTAGAAAAATCAGAAAAATACAAACTCAACTGTTCTGGAATCGTTAGAAGAAAATATACAACTGTTGTTACATGCACTTTCTCAGTTTCTCAATATATTTTGCTCTAAATTAAATGGAAGGTTTAATAGCTTTTATTTGTGCCCCCTATTGTAGACCAGTTCTGAATCTGATTTTTGGACAGTTGATTTGTTGCTTGATGTGTAGGCCAGTGTAAAAATATTAGGACCAGAACCGATCTCTAGCTAAACTTTTGGTTAAACTTGTTTTATGCCATAGAGAGATAAATCAAATTATTCCTGCTGTTATTGTGCGATTTATCTGGTGAAACTTTTTATGTGCTGTTGTATAGACGTCTAGATCCCACAAAAATAATTAGAGACTTTTTACCTGTCTGTAGCCACTTCTATGATGTTGTGGTGGAAAAATACATTAAATCAAAAGTAATTATTTTTTGTGCTTGAAAAATGATCATCTTTTTACTATAGGATACTTTGGGTTAGAAAATACTTTATAAAAAGTTTCATACTCAGAAATCCTGTAAAACATCTTGTAGAAGTTAATCTTTATTAAAATAGGTGTATATTGTCCTATTTATTATGCTTTGTATCATACACAATAAAATATGAAACATTTATAGTAACACATATATGGATAGGTTAAGACCCTGTAAAATTTTTAGCATCAATACTTGCATGGTTTTTGCTGTATAAAAATAACTATGTTCTAGCAATGGTTGTGTATTACATTTTTCAAAATTAATTTGCTACACAGACATTTCTGAAATTTTTACAGTGCTGTTGGCTCTGCATAATGTACTCTAAATAAAAATTTCATCACCAGAAGTTACCTAGTTCAGTAATTGTGTTTAATCCATGTTGTGCTTAGAAAATTAAGTTTCCGATATAACACAACCCCTTCTTGTTTAATGAAGTCAAGTAGTTTAAGATGTACTCTCTTAACGATTGCCCAAAGAAATCTTAACTAAGTAACTTTACAACTAAATCTATGTTTTGTGGACTGCAACTTTATCGTGAAGAAATTAAATGTCATATACCATCACTACAACTCATACTTGTGCATTCATATAGAATCGACTACTCTCGCTGACGGAACGTATGAGCTGGTGCCCGAGTCCGAGAGTGAGCAGCGTGAAGTTCAAGTGAATCTAACTGAAGCTTTCGAAGACCCGAACCTGTGTTTGGAAGAGCCCAAGGCTAGCTTAGCTCAAGAAGGCAAGCCCCGGAGCTTGAACCCTATTTTTCTAAATTATGCAACTTATTACTCTGTTTTACTTGTGCATTAAGTTTATAGGAGTTGAATGAAAACTTAGTTGTATGATCTTAGGTTCCTATGATCTGAACACTAGATATAAGGTTCGATTGAATGCTATGCTAATAGGACTCCGGTAAAACTCGAGTGATTTCCTGTCACTCGCAAGAAGATAGGAGTTGAATGTTTACTACATGCTGCAATCATAAGGTCGACGGACGGGGCTATGGTACGATGTTCGTGTTGATGATTGAGGCCCCGTCTGTTTAGTGAAAAATGCTAAGGCCGCAGTGTGTGGTAGTGGTGGTTAAGTCTTTGAACGTACTAACCACATGCCGAGAATATGGTAATCGGTAAGCTTAAGTACTGGATTGAACCGAGGCCGGAATATACTCCCCACCATCTTGAATTCGTTCACATCTAGCTAATGGCGGGTGCATGTGCCGCCATGGCCCGGCCGGGTCCGTGGTCCATGGGGACGTGTAGTCGAGGGCGGTGGGCCTGTTTCGTGAAGAGGGAATTGAAGGGAAAAGTTGCACGTGTGACTTCGGGAGTAACCACGTGACGTGTGTTTAGGTCTGCCTTGCAAGGTTAAGAAATTCGATTCGAATCGTCTGTTTCTTGCGGTTATTGAGACTGCTTGACCCTTTTACCACATAGAGTAAGAAATGGAACAATGATGACGATTAATCTTGTTGGATGCAAATTAATTCTTTTACCATGTATGATATTGGATAGTTGCTTACCTAGAATGGTTAAAGAAGACTAGAACTTGGAGCTAAAATTTGAAAGTAAGGACCTACTTGTATATGCTTTTCGGCAAAACAAACCCTTCAAGCCAAAAGCCTTGCATGTCTAGGAGTCGGATAAGTATATCCCACTAGTCGGGTAAGCCTTGCAGAGTATTAGTATACTCAGCCTTGCTTGTGGCTTGTTTTCAGGTGAGACTTTCGAGGATATGATCGCTAATTTGACTTGGCCCTGTACCCTTCCTCCTGGTTGGTCGGTGGAATGGGATACGCCCCCGGCCAACGATGATAATGCCGAGTGATGTCTCGTACGAGCTTCATCGAGACACCATGTATCATCGAGTAGTTATTGTTGTTTTCTTTTTTCCGCTGCAATGAACTCTGAAGAACTCGTTATTTTTGAACTCTGAAGTACGTCGTTTCTTTTTACGAATTTGAACTTGGTCTGTAATAAAAAATTTATGTTGAACTCGATGATGTAAAATTTGTGGAATGTTGTATCCTCTGGGCTCACGTTCGTGTGAGTACTTGTATGTGTGGTTTCGATCGGCAAAAACCGTGGTTGTATCGGGAGGTTACCCGACAGACCAATGGATTATTCCGTTTGAAGTGCGAGTTAGCCCTGATTGCCCTCGTGGTGATGGTTAGCGCGCTTGAGCCTGATTAATTCAGGTGGTTCTGCCACACTTAGACTTTCGTATGACTTGCGAGGTCTATGTGAACGTCGGACATTCGAGGAACGCTTGAGCTTTGAATTGAAAATAGTTGTGTATATGTGCATAAGTACATGTACTTTAATCAAACAAATTAAATAACTCTCATATCGATGCAAACATGGCTACAAAATTTAATAGGCACATCGTTATTGACATGATAAACAAATGTCTAGTTGAAGCCTAGGAGAGAATGCAAATTTTTGCCCAGGAAATGATGTGCCCTCCGAATCATACTTTTTGAGTTTTTAAAATAACTTCTAAACTAGAGCTCAAATGAACTTTGGCCTTGAATAAAAGTTGTGTAACTTTTCATTTTGAACAACTTTCATGTTCAGAGATTTTTGAGTTGCAACACAAAAATTTGAGAAACACTTGACTTTGCAAACCAGCCCCTGCCTTTTCGTCTATTTTCACTTCCAGTCCCTCCCCTCTCCTCTGTTCCGCCCGCCGCCCACCGCAAGTCACCGCTAGCCACCTGGCCGGCGATGCCTGCCGCCCACGCCGCGACAAGCCAATCGCTGGCCGTCCTCCCCACTCCCCCGACCCAGCCCTGCCGCGCCCAATCGCATGCCGCGCAATCCCTCCTTCCCCACGTCAGGATCTCCAGCCGCCAACCGTGATGCGCTGCTGGCCGCACGCGACGCCGCCGCCCGGCCACCGCACGCCGCGCCCAATGGACAAGCCGCGCAGTGCCCGAGCCTCCGCTCTGTCCCGCCACTCCCCACGCTAGCCGCCCGACAAGCCGCTGTGCCGCAGCACGCCCAATCCCGCGCTCCCGCCCGCCGCTCGCCGCGCCGAGCCTCTGACCGCCGCCCCGACGCCCAATGGCACGCCCCCGTCGTGCGGCCCGCACCCGCGCCTCGCAGTCCAGCCCCGCCCCTCCTCCCGCCTCTCTGCTGCCTACAAAAGGCCGCACTGAGCCCCCTCGCGCGCCCAGACACTAGAACGCCGCTGCCGCCACCATTACCGCCGTCGTGCCCAGCTCACCATGGAGCTCACCGCTCTGGCCACCCATTGCCTGAGCTGAGTCTCCAACCACCACCACAGCACCCCACCGCAGCTCACTGCCCCGCCCATCACCGCCCAGACCCGCCGGAGCGCTGCCAGCGCCGCCTCCACCGCAGCCGCCCCTGACCGCCGTGGACACTCCACCTCCGGCCCTCCTCCGCCCGAACCAAGGCTCGGAACGGGACTACATCACCCCACCGGAGCTTCCCGACCCGCCAGCGCTGCCCCAACCCCGCCGGAGCACCGTCGCCGATGCTCCAAACCGCGGCCACCCCCTGTTCCACGCCGACGAGCCCTTTCCGGCCACCCCCAACCCCGACCAAGGCCACCCCAAGGTAGCTCTCACCTCCCTGGATCTCCCCGACCCTTTTCCCCTCACTGCCGATGAGCCCCTTTGCCGCAATTTGGCCGGCCGCCGTGGCAGCGCCGCCCAGGGATCCAATTGCAATGATTAAAATTTTTAAAAGGGTCTGCACGCAAGTTTCCAGGGGCATATCTGTAAATATGTGTTTAAACTTTAATTTCAAAAACAGCAAATTTGTAAAATTCATATAAAATAGTAGAAAAATTGGAAAAATACAAACTCAACTGTTCTGGAATCGTTAGAAGGAAATCTGCAACTTTTGTTACATGAATTTCTTCAGATGTTTGCTATGTCATGCTCTAAATTAAATGGAAAGTTTAATAGACTTTAATTGTACCCACTGTTGTAGACCAGTTCTGAACCTGATTTTTGGATAGTAGATTGGCTGCTTGATGCGTAGGCCAGTGTAAAAATATTAGGACCAGAACCCATCTCTAGCTAAACGTTTTGTTAAACCATGTTTATGTCATGAAATAATAAAACTAATTTGTAACTGCTGTTATATTGTGATTCATGTTGTGAAACTTTTTCAGAGCTGTTATATTGATTCATAAATACCACAGAGAAAGTTTAGAACCTTTTTCCTCTCTGTAACCTATTTATATAATTTTGTGGTAGGAAAAATGCACTAATTCAAATAATTAGTTTCTTGGCTTGGAAATGTTCAACTTTTTACTGTAGGACACTTTAGAGTAGCTCATGCTGTATAAAAAGTTTCATACTCAGAAACTCTTTAAAACATCCTGTAGAAATTAATCCTTAAAGAAATAGGTCAATATTGTCCTATTTATTATTCTCTGTATCTTGTATAATAAAATTTGAAACATTTGCAGTAACGCATATAGGGATAGATTAACGCCCTGTAAAAGTTTTAGCATCAACCCATGGATGGTTTGTTCTGTATAAAATTAACAAGGTTCTAGCAGTGGCTGTGTAATACATTTTTTCATAATTATTCTGCTGCATAAAAATATCTGAAATTTTTACTCTAAATAAAAATTTTATCACCAGAAGTTACCTAGTCCAGAAGTTGTGCTTAATCCATGCTTGTGCTTAGAAAATTTAGTTTCCAAAAGAACACAACCCCCAACCCCTCTTGTTTCATGGAGTTAATTAGTTTAAGTTATATTCTATTAACGATTGCCAAAAAAATCTTAACTAAGTAACTTCACAACCAAATCTATGTTTGTGTGGACTGCAACTTTATCGTGAAGGAAAATAATCGTCATATACCATCACTACAACTTACACTTGTGCATTCATATAGAATCGACTACTCTCACCGACGGAACGTACGAGCTGGTGCCCGAGTCTGAGAGTGAGCAGCGTGAAGCTCAAGTGAATCTAACTGAAGCTTTCGAAGACCCGAACCCGAGTTCGGACGAGCCCCAAACTAACTTTACCCAAGAAGGCAAGCCCCAGAGCATGAACCCTATTTTTCTAAACTTATGCAACTTATTACTCTACTTTACTTGTGCATTAAGTTTATAGGAGTTGAATGAAAACTTAGTCGCATGATCCTAGGTACCCATGCTCTGAACACTAGATGTAAGGTTCGATAGAATGCTATGCTAATAGGACTCGGTAAAAGTCGAGTGATTTCCGGTCACTCGCGAGAATATAGGAGTTGAATGTTTACTACATGCTGCAATCATAAGGTTGACGGATGGGGCTATGGTACCATGTTTATGTTGATGATTGAGGCCCCGTCTATTTAGTGAAAAATTCTAAGACTGCAGTGTGTGGTAGTAGTATACTCAGCCTTGCTTGTGGCTTGTTTTCAGGTGAGACTTTCGAGGATATGATCGCTAGTTTGACTTGGCCGTGTACCCTTCCTCCTGGTTGGTCGGTGGAATGGGATACACCCCCGGCCAACGATGATAATGCCGAGTGATGTCTCGTACGGGCTTCATCAAGACGTCGTGTATCGTCGAGTAGTTTATCATTATTTTTCCGCTACATTGAACTCTGAAGAACTCGTTTACTTTTAAAACTCTGAGGTACCTTGTTTTACAAATTTTGAACTCAGTTGTAATAATAATGTATGATAAACCCTATGGTGTAAAATTTGTGGAATGTTGTATCCTCTGGGCTCACCTTCGTGTGAGTACTTGTATGTATGGTTTCGATCGGCAAAAACCGTGGTTGTATCGGGAGGTTACCCGACAGACCAGTGGATTACTTTGTTTGAAGTGCAAGTTAGCCCTGATTGCCCTTGTGGTGATGGTTAGCGTGCTTGAGCCGGATTAATTCAGGTGGTTCTGCCACAACTGGTACCAGAGCCGAAATGCATACGCCAGAGAATGCAACAAGCCTTAAAAACTTGTTTTCATAAAACTTGACCAGAAAAATGCGTTTGCAAAATGCGTTGGTTCGTTAAGGATGGTACCTAGTTCGTAAAGCCCTAAGGGATTATGGGAAAGTTACTTCCAACACATTACTTTCTGTCAAAACTTACTTTTATGCACAATCGACCCTTAATTTCTGTAACAACGCACTCATCGCTAAGGTAAGAAGGTAAGAATCCTCAGCCAACTGAGAGAGCTTGGCCTTCCTGTCGGTGATGCGAGCCGAACGCTGCCCTCAAGCAGTGGCTTACTTGAGGTGCTGCCAATATACCAACTATTAGTTGATTATATTGGGAGTAGAAGGCTTGGCGCAGGGTACGGCGATCGCTGTTCATACCCCCGTCTCAAGACGGTACCTCTGTGAATACGCTATCTCGATAGCGTATGTTAACGTTGTCTGTACGGCAGGAATTGTACGGATGCCATTTCTATAGTGAACGGTAATGAATACGAACGCTTTCATGAGTGCTAGCATGAAAGGTTCAATGGATATATATATGCTATATCAATCTTCTGCAGGTACACTAACCGCGATTACGTTATGTGAAAGAACGGTCAGAGAATTTTCGACTAGCTATTATAGTGAGAGACGTATTGTGTATGCCACCAAAACTAACTTCGTAAGACCAAAGCTATTTGGCAATTATTTTATTTTGTGAGGACGAATAGGACGTGCATGCATCATGACTATATAAATCTGAAATTGAAAATGCGATGCTTGAGAGTGGTAAGGTTCATGCGTGCACAAGACTGTCTTTGCATAAGGATTATCTAGCAAATCTGTCACATTTCTGCCTTATCTGAAAAGAGGGATTTATTGAGCTTAGAAAATGATCCTTTCTGGAGAAACTCATGTTGAAAGTTTTTTTCCAAAATTTGTATTCTACCTCCTGTATAAGTTTGAAAAATTCTGAACATATGGATAATGAGAAACAACAAAAACCTTGAGATCTCAGTTTTCTGTCCAAAATAAGCACTTCTACCACATAAATTTTTATGCCCCCTTAATAAAGTTTTCTGCAAAAGTGTTCAACACAAAACTTATTTTAATTTTGCTCAGGCAGCTAGTGTTAAAATTTGGTAATTTTTGGCTGGGTATATTTTCCCTGGTGCACGAAATCTTGGCCCACTGTTCGCTGAAATTTCTGGGTAGACAGTAACGTAAAACCTTAAGAGAAAGACCATCTTAGATTCTGATCTAGCTCTGGAGTTGACTAGCAAAGTTGTTCACAAATACCTGAGGAATGTTCTGGTAAAAGTTGAGAATTTTTGGACAAGAAATGTTGAAGTTATGGCTATTTTAGTGCACTGTCCAGAACCTGTTCACTGTGTTATTAACAGTTTTTCACTATCTCACCCATTTGATCTTTTGTTCAGATGGCCGAGCCTGTTGCCATGATGGTGGATGAGGATGGACGCGTTCACTCGCAGTGTCTCCACTGGGAGGGCTTTCCCTCTATCTTGTGGGAAGTTCTGAGCACCGCGGGCTATCCAATTCCCCCACGTTACGCAGGACTGGAGTTTGCGGAGAATGGAGTTACCCAGTGCCGTGTTAACGTGACCATCTTTCCGCACCCACTACACCCGGAGTGGCCCGCCTTGGTGATTGAGGCTGTTGGTCACCGTTTGGCCGATACTTGGGAGCTTGCTTCCATGAGGGCGCTCACCACTTTCTATGCGCAGTGTCCCGAGGCCGTCACGCTCACTCCTATTGGTTTGTTCCCTGCTGCCCAGGACAACGACCCCTTTTGGTTCAACAGGATTCAGCACTCACATTACTTGGTAGACTTTCACACCCAGGAGACCATCGAGACCTCCATGCGGTGCATGAATGAACTGTACCGACTTCAAACTCTCCAGAGTCAGGCGCTTGTGCAGCTCGCTGATCTTGCACAGGCCTACCACATGATGGCAGATACCAGAGATGAGCAGATTAAGGAGCTCAGTGAGGAACTTGAGGACAGAGACACCCGGATTGGCCAACTTGAGGGCCAAGTTCAGGAGCACGACACTCTCATGGGTGAGAGAGATGACATGATAGCACACTTGGAGGAGGAGCTCCATGATCTGAACCTTGAGTTGGAGGATGTTAATGAGCACATTCAGTGGCACCATGATCAGAATGCCCCTCCCGACGTGGTGGCTATGGAGGAAGATGATGAGGAGCCACAGGAGATTGACGGTGTTTCAGGTATGGACTTTGAGGGTGAGGCACCGCAGCCACCTCCGATGGGAGCTCACTCTCCTACTCACAGCGAGTCGTCCGTCAACAACCTTGACGACTTCTAGACGATGACCTAGGAGGACTTTTGCATATACTCCTCGAAAGTGTAGCCTAAATTTTGGCAAGTGTTGTAATAGGCTAACTAAGAGTTGAGTATCTCTTTTGTGATGGGTACAACTTGATCATTGGATACTCTAATCATGTAGGCCATGGCTAAAAACTTGGTGGTTTGATTGTGATATTGGAAAGCAGTTGAATCTGCGATTGCAGAAACTTGTTGGAATTTTTACCCATGTCTCCTTGCATTTCTGGACTGAGTGTTGAATACCAAAATGGTCACAAATTTTGTGATCTGGGTCCCCACAAAATTTCAGCACTATTGGATCTTGCTAGTTTGAGTTATAGGCCAGATACTATAACTCATTCTGCTGAAAAACAGCCGAGACAGAGAAGCAAAGAATAAATCTTTCGACCATCTTGGACATCGATTTAGCATCTTAGTTGAATACCAAAGTTGTGCATCTTTAAAATTTCTACTCACTGCCAAAATATGAGCTGTTTTGGATGAACCTACGGAGAGCTATGAGTTTTCTTGTAGCGAACAGTGTTCTGTCCATGATTCTATCCATGATCTTTCGGAAGTCTACTTTTCCGCGCTAATAATTTTGAATTATGGAAGCAATATAGATCACGTTGCTAATGATAAACATTCACATTTCATATGGTTGGAGCAGCCCGTGGTAACCCGGAAGGTTTCGGTGCTAGTGCTAGTGGATCCCAACAACAGCCACCACCACCACCCAGTTTGGTGGAAGTAATGGCCGCTCAAACCGAGTTGCTTCGCCAGCTCGTGCAAGGACAGCACCAACAGCGGGGTGGACACAATATTCACCAACCTCGAGCTGCCGGTTATACGGATTTCCATGGGACCCAGCCTCCCTTGTTTCACAAAACGGAGGAACCCTTGGATGCGGACGCTTGGATTCGCACAATCGAGTCCAAGTTTTCTCTACTCGTGGCCCCATGTTCGGATGCAAACAAGGCAACTTCGCGGTACAGCTCATCTTTGGTGGGACAATTACTTTGCTATGCTCCCGGTTGATCACATCGTCACCTGGGACGAATTCAAAATTGCATTCCGAGCACACCATATTCTAGAAGGTCTTATGGAAAGAAAGCTAAATGAGTTTTTGGCTCTCACTCAGGGTACCCGCTGTTGGCGCTAAAATCGGCCGGATAGGAATCGGCCGATGGTCTTCAGCGTCGGACACACGACCCGGGAGAATCTGCTTAGCTCCTGTTCGGGTTATCGCCCTGGTACGGTTCGCGCGGCGTGCCAGTCAATCTGACCTGTTGATTGACAAGGAAATAAAGTATTAAATTCCAGGCGCTCCGATCGGCTGGAGTTCTGATCTGTCCTGAAGAGCACGTCGGCGGCGAATCGGCTGATTTGCTGTAGAGATGATCGGCTATAGATCAGCCGATAATCATGTAATAATTGTAAAGAAAACTGCTAGAGCGATCTAAATAATTACTACAGAGGTAACACTTGAAATAGATCTAATCGGCTGTAAGATGATAAATCGAGGAAGAATGATGATAAAGCCGATTACTCTGATTTCAAGCTGGATAACTAGTGATAATACTAGAATAACAGGTAAAACTTGCAATTCTAGTAAATATCGATAACTGGTGAATAAATCCAAACGAAACCACAGCGATGCGCCCGTGGTTAAAGCTCGGATATTACTCGATAAGCGGAACCTACCAATTGACCGGAGATCAAGTTGATGCAGCCCTGCCAATCCGTACGAACTCGTGAAAGAAGAAAAGTATTGGCGAAGTCGCCGACTTGGAAGTAAATTGCTAAAAAAGTAGAAGTATTGTTGTTGATTGATGTGTTTGATCCTTTGCAAGACCCTGACGACTCCTATTTATACCCTAAAACTAGGACTCCTGGTCGATCACGACTTGTTACAACCTTATTTAAAAAACAGGAAAACTACTATATCTATAATAACTTTTAAAGGAAACGGACTCCCGCAGAATCTTCCGCCGCCGTCCCCTAATCCAATCAGGATTCTTTTCAATTGCTCCTTGACCGACTTAGCGTTGCCCTGTTGACCAACTTTTGACCAAGACCCTCCGAAATAGTCCCATCCTGTTGGCGCAAGCTGTATCACCAATCGGCCGATTTCCAACTGTTACCTCAATCAGCCGATTCCTTACCGTAGCCTTTAGATCTGCCGCATCGGCCGACCTTCTTTTCCCGACGCCGATTTAACACGTGTCAAAATCTGGCGTCAACACATGCCCCCTAGTTTCGGAGTAAAACATAGCTTTTTCTTCGAAACTCTTTCTTTAATCCTTTCCTCCGAAACGGGCGCAGTAAAAACCTCCTTCCGTTCCGCGGCACAATGATTGCAATTTCCTCGGACCGAGCGCGCGAAACGACTGCTCCCCTGGAATTCGTATAGACGGCGCGGTAGGAATACCATCTTTGCCCTTGCTCTCCCGATTTTTCTTAAGTACTGGCCTTCTCCGCCTACTCTTCCCCACAAATCTAGCATTCTCCCCCAGCGAACCACTGTTCGTCTTCCTCCAAGCTCTCTTTGATCTCCAAGCGCTTCCCCTCTTCCGGCGATCTCATCCGCGACCTGCTCCAACCCTCCAATGGCGTCACCATCGGCGACCGCTCCCTCCACGGAAGCTCTATCGGCAACTCCTTCAACGGCGGCGGCCCAATCGGCGGCTTCCCTAGCGGTCCCATCGGCGACGATGATTTCCATCCCAGAGGTAAATGCTTGAAATTTTTTCCTTTTCGCTTTTCTACTACTTCATTACTTTCCGGATCCTTTCTCAATTTCTTCCCCTTTTCTCCCTTTTTAGGCACTTAGGCACCGAATCACCATCCCCCTCTCAGAATCCCCTGACCTCATCTGCTTGGGCCCTATGGGGAACCCCGATCCAACAGACCTGATCCGTCTAGAAACTCATAGAATCCCATTCAAGTAGTCGCCCATGGACCTAGATCAGTGTCCTTGTCTCAGATGGAAAGAAATGAACCTCTGGTCATGGCAGCTTCTTATTTTTGGTCCGATGCACTCAATGCATTCCTTTTCGGACATGGACCCATGACCTCGACTCTGGCCGATGTTCTGTTGTTGACCGGTCTTGATGTCTCCTCCGCCGATATCCCTTTCAACTATCTGTTCAAGCCATCACATCGGCTAGAGACCAAAGGAATCGGCGGGTGGAAAGGATATATTAGCAAAAATATGAAGACCGGGACAGTTTCAGAGAGGGAGCATACTGCTTTTCTGATGATGTGGCTAGAAAAGCACTTTTTCTATGGCAGAGCAGTTGGACCCTCCTCAAACACCCAAGCTTTAGCGGAGGCTTTGTCACAAAGATTGGCCATCCCTCTTGGAAAACATCTGCTGGGATCGGCCTACTACCTGATGCACCAAATCGGCACCAAGCTGTTGAAGGGGGAGCCGATCGGGAACCCTGGCGTTCCCTAGTGGTTTATCACCCTCTGGCTCAATTTATACACGAGCAAGGTCTCTCAGCAACGGATAGAGACCAAAACTTTTCCTAACATTGAGTCAGAGGAGAATCCATCCGTCCGACGTCGCTGCAGATCTTTTGGAGAAGCGGCATCGGCCTTCCCCGGCTGCCAGTTTACTGCTACCCGCACAGCTGAGTACTTCAGATGCTTTTATAATGGCCTTAGTGAAGAGACCGTCAGCTGGCATCCATATCAAGCAGTGGAGCTGATTTTCGAATTACCCATAAGTTACAACTTCTCCACCCATACTTTTGACAGAGAGCTTATGGATGTCTTGATCAAGCCGGGGATTCTGCCAGCCAATTTTTTCTCAGGAAAGGACTCTCCCACCTATGAGTTCTACAATCCATCGGCTGTAGCAAGGCAACTGGGTTTTGGCCAACTGCCGATTCGGGTCTACTTCGCCGGTCAAGCGAAATTCAGAGATGGACTGACTTCAAGTCTTGATTATAGTCGGCTGTGCGACCTAGTACCGGATTCCAGTACTATCGATCTGAGTAATTGGTCAGTTGCCTCTTTTGCCACCCAGCAATACAAATTATGGTGGGCAGAATGGAAGCAACACCTTTTCTGCAAATCTCCATCATCTTATTGCAACATTCTGGACCCAGAAAACATTGATCCAAATGCAGCGGTATGTCCTTTTTCTCAGCCGATTCCAATGTTATCTCTTTCCATATTGTCATCTTGTTATTAATTCACGTTCATCTTCTCAGTCTGAAAGCCATGTCCCTCCGATGCGGAGCCGAAGCGGCAGGCTGATAGATAGTCACCATCAATACACGCCGTATCCACTTATCGGCTTCCATGCTCCAACTGTCAAGGATATCTCTACTGGCCGATCGAAACGAGCACCGAAAAGGCCAACATCGAAGATAACTAGCCGTCGAGTGCGAGCTCACATCGGATCGGCCGATCAGACGGCAATAGCATCGGCTGAGGTTCCTCGTATTGGATCGGCCGATCAGATGGCAGTGGCATCGGCCGAGACTCCCCGTATCGGATCGGCCGACCAGATGGCGGTGACACCGGCCGAGACTCCAATCCCTTTACCTTTGCCGGTTGTCGAGATGGCCGATCCCCAAGTCACCGCCGAAGTCAGGGCAGCTGCAACATCGTTATTAGTAGAAGCTGTTCAGGTAATCTTACTTATCTCATATATTCTTCAAATCTTCTACTGACATTAACTCTCTTCCTCTGCCAGGCTGCACAAGCCATTCCACCACAGTCTCCGTAGCAATCGGCTACGTCCCAAGTGGAAGCCAAAACTCCAGCAGCTCCTATCATCGAGGTAAATGATCTCTTACCTTGACCTCTTAACTTTCAGAAACTTAACCGATCTTGATGCAGGCCAATTTGGGCATGCTAACTACAACCCCACAACAGACATCGGCCGGGAGATCCACATAGGCATGGCAAATTTCTCACACCATCTTATTTCAATTTCCCATGGCGTACTTACAGGATCTTCTTTTATGTCTTTTTCAGGAAGCTGGTCCAAGCGAAGCACTGATAATCGTTGAATCCTCTTCCTCCGACGAGCCAACTGCACCAGTCCCTGAGACAAGGGAGGCGCTTCCACCGGCGCAGGCAAGAGAAATTCGTTTTAAGGAGGTAACAAACTTACCATTAGAATCGGCCGATTCCCTTTTACTGCTTGCCTACCCTTTTTCTTTATTTCCTCACAGGAGCAAGACACCCCTAACAACAGCATCTTCTCCTTTGCCGTCTCCTTGCCCGATGATGAGGAAATTGCTACACACCCAATTCCATCGAGCTCTACCTCCGATGATGTCCGCGCCAAGCTCGAAAGCATGCGCACTCTCCTTCAAGACGACATCGGCCGATTGGTTGAAGATGCTTCGCCGATTCGACGACTTTTCAACGAGATCAAGGGTCGAATCCTGGAAGAAGTGTCAGAAAACTTGGCCCATGCTGCCTATATAGAGCATATGCATATTCCGGTTTCCAGGGCGCTGCGCCACATGGCTGATCATGCCCAGATGGCAAAAACTCGGGAAGAGGTCGACTCATACAAGCATCGGACTCAGGAGGTACACCACAAGATCAACTTCCTCGAAAGCTGCCGTCCGGACATCGTCGGCGCGATAGATCGGCTGAAATGGAGAAGAGCAGAGCTGGCCAAGGAGATGGAGCAGATAACCAAAGAGATAGCCGCTGAAGAAAAGAAACTCCAAGAACTCCCATCCATCATCAGTGACCTGAAGCAAGAAAGACAGCATTTGGCCCGTGAAACGATAAGGCTTCGTCGCCGTGTGTCAGAAGTCCCAGGATCGGCCGATGATGATCAGAGAGTACTAGACTCGGCCGATCAAATTAGACGACAAGCTATTGTAGCCATAGATGCCTTCCTTGGGTTGTAAAGAACATTGTAAACATTTATTGCTCCTTCAATGTTACTGCGCCGATTTGGTTTTGAACTATTTCTTCAGTCAGCTTTGCATTTATGTATGTATTTACTCCGATAGGACGTGTCTCACCATCCATCTACCTCTCCTTCCTTTATAAGTAGACCCTTCAACATCTCCAGAGGCATACACATAACTTATCTTCTCTTTCCCTCTTTACTGTCCCAAACTGAATGGGAAGATGTCTTCTTCGTCCTCTTCATCTTCTTCCTCTGTCAACCAGGTATGAACTCTCCTCTGCCTTTCCCCTAAGCATCTTAATCGCTCTGATGTTGGGTAACCCCTTTTATCTCTATTTAGCCAAAACGTCTCAGCCCTGGTCTGAAACGAGCGATTGAAATCATGCATTCAGAAGAGCCACTATCACAGGCAGACACAGATCTGATAAGAGCTCATGCTGAGGAACTCAGAGATCATGTCCCCGCTATTGTCCAAGAATACTGGGACCTTATAGATGCTCACTTTTTGGTCCGTAAGCGACCATCTTCTGAAAAAAATCCTCCACTTCCTTGTAAACCTAAGACCGAAGTTGCCATGGAGGATCTGGAGGAGAAGAAGACCCGCCTACTGATAGAACTTTGCAACCAGGCTGAAATTGGAACCACTGCAGAGGACACGAAGGAGAAAAGGCTCAGCCTTATGATAAAACTGGGTCGCATCGAGAGAGAAATCCAGCGTAGGCGTAATCAGTAGACATATCGGTATTTTTATTCTAAGGGTGACTTGTACCATGTCGGCCATGTACTCTGTCATTTTCTTCCAATAATGAATCCCAATGTTTTCTTCATCAGATGTGTAGACGAAAACCGATGAGAAATTGGCCATATTATCTTGATATATTTTATTGCAAGTTATGCATCTACCCAAATGCTTGGATAGTACCTCTTCAGATATCGTCCGTTTAAAGCTCTTGAGAATTCCTCCGCTTCGACTGTCTCCAGAATATATGCATTCCCAGGGGCACATCGGCCGATTCTGTACGGCCCTTCCCAAGTGGGTGACCATTTACCGAATTTGGGATCTTTGGATCCTATCGGCAGCACTAACTTCCACACCAAATCTCCTTGAGAGAATTGTTTAACTTTGACCTTTTTGTCATACCATCTGGCCACCCTTTTCTTGTTTTCTTCTATACTAATTAAGGCTCTCAACCGTAAACCTGCCGAATCATCAAGTTCGTCCTTCATGAGAAAGGAATAGTCATCGGCCGTTAACTGATCTTGTAACGATATCCGTCTTGACCCCGTCCTTATCTCCCAAGGCAAGACCGCCTCATGACCATAAACCAACTGATAAGGGGATATCTTAGTGGCTCCATGACAAGCCATCCTCTATGCCCATAAAGATTCAGCCAAAGACATATGCCACTTTTTGGGTTGCTCTTCTATCTTCCTCTTGATTAGTTTGATTATCCCTTTATTGGACGATTCTGCTTGGCCATTGGCTTGAGCATAGTATGGAGAAGAATTTAATAATTTAATCCCCATATCGGCGGCAAAATCTCCGAATTCTCCAGAAGTAAACATTGTTCCTTGGTCAGTTGTGATGGTTTGAGGAATACCAAATCGATAGATAATATGGCTTTTAACAAATTCAATCATATCGGCCGATGTCACATTCCTTAAAGGAATTGCCTCCACCCACTTAGTAAAATAATCTATCGCCACCAATATGAACTTATGCCTTTTGCTTGATGGTGGGTGAATCTGTCCGATGAGATCTATTCCCCAACCTCTGAACGGCCACGGCTTAATTATTGGGTTCATAGCCGATGCTGGCGCACGTTGTATATTACCAAACTTCTGACAGTCTTGGCACCCTTTGTAATACCTGAAACAATATTCAAGAATAGTTGGCCAATAATACCCATTGTTCCGGATCATCCATTTCATTTTGTGAGCCGATTGATGAGCTCCACACACGCCCTCATGGATCTCTCCCATCAGAACCTTTGCCTCTTCTGTTCCCAGGCACTTGAGAAGAACCCCATCAATCGTCCGGTAAAATAAATCATCCTCAAGCAACACATATTTTGTAGCTTGAAAACGTATTCGCCGATCCACTTTTTGGGATGGATCTTTCAAGTAATCGGCGATTTCCTTTCGCCAGTCATCGGCCGCAAGCTCCAGCATCATCGCTCCCTGAATCGGCCGATACCCGGAGGCATGTTGGGCCAGCCTATTGGCCTCTTCATTATAATTTCTGGGGATATGCTCAATTATCGCAGACTTGAACTCTTTTAAAAGCTGAAGGCAATCTTCATAATAAATCCTCAAGATATCATCCTTACACTCAGATCGCCCCGTTAATTGATCCACAATGAGCATGGAATCTCCAAAAATTTCGAC
The DNA here is from genome assembly GCA_032594955.1 of Panicum miliaceum. Classification (NCBI taxonomy): domain Eukaryota; kingdom Viridiplantae; phylum Streptophyta; class Magnoliopsida; order Poales; family Poaceae; genus Panicum; species Panicum miliaceum. Next base: position 41,151,251 of record CM064056.1, on the reverse strand, counting down.
TGCATCAGCTTTGACTTCCTTTAATAATTGTATGCCTTTCAGAACGGCTCGATATGCCGCCTGATTATTAGTTGCGGAAGCTTCTATCGGCAGAGAGAAATTATAACTTGCCCCCCGAGGCGACACAAGAACAATACCAATTCCTGATCCGACCCCACACGAAGAACCATCAAAGTATAGAGTCCATGGGACTGGTTCGACGGCAGCAATTTTTGGTCCACAATGCTGAGCTACGAAATCGGCCATTACTTGACCTTTGACAGCTTTGGCCGATTCGTACCTTAAGTCGAATTCTGACAGAGCCAGGATCCATTTTCCAATCCGTCGTTTCAAAATCGGCAATGATAGCATATACTTCACCACATCATCCTTGCATACGACTATGCATTCTGCCGATAACAAATAGTGCCTGAGCTTGGTACACGAGAAGTATAAACACAAGCATAACCGCTCCACCGGGGAGTATCTTGTTTCGGCGTCTAGAAGTCTTCTGCTGACGTAATATACCACTCGTTCTTTCCCCTCAAACTCCTGTACCAACGCCGATCCGATAGCCTGTTCATCAGCCGATAAGTATAGTTTGAACGGCTTACCAGGCTGTGGTGGGACCAACACTGGAGGTGAAACTAGATATTGCTTGATATTTTCCAATGCTTTGCGTTGTTCTTCTCCCCATATGAATTCCTGGTCGGGCTTTAATTTCAACAGAGGGGTAAAAGCCTGAATACGTCCTGACAGGTTGGATATAAATCTTCTGACAAAATTGACCTTGCCGATGAGGGACTGTAGCTCAGTTTTATTTTGTGGGCCACAACTTTGTTGATGGCGTCTATGGTCTTGCGGTTGACTACTATCCCGTGCTCATGAACCATGAATCCTAAGAATTGCCCAGCCGATACACCAAATGCACACTTGTTTGGGTTCATCTTCAACCCATGCTTCCTTGTGCACTCCAGTACTTGTTGTAAATCGGCCAGATGTTCTTGGTGACCTTTTGACTTGACCATGACGTCATCTATATAAATTTCCACCGATGTACCAATGAGCTTGTGGAAGATGTAATTCATGGCCCGCTGATACGTAGCACCGGCGTTCTTCAACCCAAAAGTCATAACAACCCATTCGAATAAACCAAGATGACCTGGGCACCTGAAAGCTGTTTTCGAGATATCTTCTTCGGCCATTAATATCTGATTGTACCCTACATTCCCATCCATGAAACTTATGACTTTGTGTCCTGCGGCAGCATCTATCAAGATATCGGCCGTTGGCATCGGATATCCATCCATTGGCGTAGCCTGATTTAAGTTCCTGAAATCGATGCACACGCGTAACTTTCCATTCTTCTTGTATACAAGCACAATATTAGAAATCCATTCGGCGTAGCGGCACTGCCGAATAAATCCTGCTTCAATTAACTTTGTAATTTCGGCCTTTATATCAGGTAGAATCTTGGGGTTACACCGTCGTGCAGGTTGCTGATATGGCCGATATCCTGATTTTATAGGTAACCGGTGTTCAACAATGGACCGGTCTAGACCTGGCATCTCATGATATTCCCAAGCAAAGCAATCCTTGAACTCTTTTAATAAATTTGTCAGTTTACACTTATACTCAGGATCCAAATTAGCACTAATATACGTCGGCCTTGATTTGCTGCTATCTCCCAAATCTACCATCTCCAATAAATCGGCCGACGCAAATCCATGTCCAAGCTTCCCGTCTTCTCGGACGAGCTGATCCATTTAATCTGAATCTTCAGAGCCGACTGCTTGGATCGGCTGTAGACCGAAATCGGACACTTTCAAGAAGTCAGTGTCCCAAGTCCTGCCAGATATGCACTTGACGTGCTCGCAGCTCCACTGTTGCGTGTCGGCCGCTGCAACGCTGTAGGCGGAATCGGTAGTGACTATCTCTGTGTTGTCGCCAACCCATTGCACGAGGCATTGATGCATTGTAGATGGGACACAGCAGTTTGCATGTATCCTGTCGCGACCAAGCAGCATGTTGTAGGATCCCTTGCCATTAATAATGAAAAAAGTGGTAGGAAGGGTCTTACTGCCGATGGTGAGGTCGACGCAGAGCGCTCCACGGGCGGGAGACACGTTGCCTTCAAAATCCTTTAGCATCATGTCCGTCTTGGTGAGGTCTTCATCGCCCTTGCCTAGCTTGCGGAACATGGCATACGGCATGATGTCAACTGCGGCACCTCCATCTACTAGTAACCTGGTGACGGGTCGTCCGTTAACATAGCCTTTGAGAAACAGCGCTTTAAGATGTTGCCGTTTTTCTTCTTCTGGTTTCTCAAAAGTAGCCGTCATCGGTTCTAACACCAGTTGTGCCATTTGTTCTTCAATTCTTGTTGCTTTGTCTCGATCGTCAGGCGCCATGAATTCCATCGGCAATATGAACACCATGTTGATTTCGGCTGCCGATTCTTGATTGTTTGCTTCCTGATCGTTTTTCTTTGGACGCCAGACCCGAGACTTAACATTTCTTTTCTCTGGCACCTGCCTCTGTTCTTCTTCTTGATGCTCCCACTGGCGTAGGCGTTGGATCCTCCGTTTCTGGGATCTGGATAGGCCATCGGGACACCACCTGGGATTTACTGGTTTGGCCGATGATCTGGCGTATTCCCTATCTGGTTCCCTTCCTAGGGGATCCTCGTTCGACACCCTGTCATCGGCCATCTCTTCCAGCCGATCGTGCACGCTGATCCTGCCCCCCAGTCCATCCTGTTGGTTGGTCCTACCTTTTGACCGGTGGTACTGGTCAACTCTGCCCCCCAGCCGATCATGCACCGAAACGCGTTGTTCCTCTCGTCCGCGCCGATTTCTGCTGATCGGCTCTGATCCTCTATCCCTAGAGTGTGGCATCGGGCGATCGTTGTAACTCAATCCATTACACTCCGGACAGTTATCGGCAGACGGCAATCTGATGTCGTTCTCCCAGCAATGGATGAAGAACGGACATTGCCAGTGATCTTCATGCCGGCGTACCATCTCGTCGTGGTATCTTGATTGTTCTTGCTACTGCTGATATTTACTGAGTAAGAACTGGGACGTGACAGGCTTGCGTGGTCGTTCTGGCCCCCGCCTGTTCCTTTTGATTTCTTCCGTCGTGATCTGCCTCCTGGGATCGACGGCGCCGCCCCTTCTTGCCGATTCTGACGTCAGCACCTTGGTTTGACGTGAATTTCCTCCAGTGTCAACCATGTTGGCCGGGAAGGGATGCTGATATATCTTCATCGGTTTTGCCGATTTAGCTGGGGTTTCAAATTTAAGCCTCCCCTGTTCGATGGCCGATTGTATCTGCTGACGGAAGACTTTGCATTCATTTGTATCATGAGAAGTGGCATTGTGCCACTTGCAGTATTTCATCTTCTTAAGCTGATCGGCCGAAGGGATGGTGTGATGCTGAGATAGCTTAATCTGTCCTTCCTGGAGCAATAGATCGAAAATTTTATCGGCCTTTGATGTGTCAAAGCCGAATGTCTCTGGCTCTTTCTTTCCGAAAGGGCATGATATCGGTTTTTTCCCTTTCACCCATTCTGCCAGGCCAATTTCCTTCTCCCCATCGGATTCAGATCCTTCTAGGTATGCTACCTTCTTTTGGAAATTCCTCCGCTGTTCAAACGGACGGACTTCCTATCCTGACAAATGGTGGACGATCTGGCTTAGGCTTTCAAACTCTTGCGCAGCATATCTTTCTTTGATTTGTGGCAGGAGGCCTTGGAAAGCGATATCGGCCAACTGTGCATCGGTCAGAGCCAGACTGTAGCATTTGTTCCTGACTTCTCTGAACCTCTGTATATATCCCATTACCGGTTCATCGCTCCTCTGCCTGAGGCTGGTCAAATCCGAGAGCTTCATCTCGTGCACTCCTGCGTAGAAGTACTTGTGGAACTGCTTTTCCAAATCGGCCCATGTAACAATAGAATTTGGTGGCAAGGTGGTGAACCACTGGAAGGCCGATCCGGACAGAGACGATGAAAACAAACGCACCCTCAGAGCATCTTGCGTGGCAGCCTCCCCGCACTGGATGATGAATCGGTTGATGTGCTCTACAGTGGATGTATCGTCCGTCCCCGAAAACTTGGTGAAATCGGGAACTTTGTAGCGGTGTGGGAACGGCAGCAAGTCATAGGCCGATGGGTATGGCGTCTTGTAGGTGTAAGTTTGCACCTTTGGCTTCAATCCAAACTGGTCCTGGATCACTTCTGCTATTCTTGCCGTCCAGTCGATCTGCTGCTGAAGAACGAATGTTCGCGGCGCGGGCATTTGCTGAAGAGCTGGCACGACTGGGTGATGAATCGAAGCATGTGGCGAATTCTGTTGAGCAGCCGATAGTTGATGGCGAAGTGAATCCGCCGCCCCATCATATGTCATCATTGGCGCTGCGCCTCTGAACGCTTCTACAGCGCTTGCCCCCCTGCCGATTCTGATGAGATCGACTGACACTGAGGGACCGTCGGCCGGACGGCCGATTGGTGTGGCACTTGGATTGGATAACTCCCGTATCCGTTCGTTGGCTCGGGAAAAATCGTTGTCGCCGATGTCCCCCAGGGTACTGAGCTTGTGGGCAGCGATTGCACAGAAGCAATCTGGACGGGTTGAAGCGGTGTCTGTGATGGGAGACATGGTGCACCGCTTTATCTTGGAGACGCTGGAGGCAACGGAGTGTTGTACCCTTCGCGTTGCGTCAATATCGGCTGAGGAGCCGATTGGGACGTGTATGGTAAGCTTCTGGCTGGCAGCGTGGTTGGCGGGGCATACGCTGGTCCCTGATAGCCTTGAACTGCTCCGCTGGCTAGAGAACTGACGACGGCATTATACACCGTGTTGGTCATCACCGAGGATTGATCAATGAATGCCTGGTAGACGGACTGTTGGATCATATCGGACATCTTGCCCGAGTCCTCAGCAATGGTGATGTGGCGGGGAACTGGAATAGGAGCCTTCTTGACAGCCTCCCCGCTTCTGGTACGACTGAACGACTGGAGGTACATCTTCTTATAATCTTCCAGATGTTTAGCTAATTCTTCCCTCTGGTCGTCCTTGAGATCCGCTTTTGTGACCTCAATGATGTTGTTGTCGGAGATTTCTGCGTTCTTCGACATATCAGATCTTGGATTGGTCCCACCGGGCGTGCCAAAAGTGTGTTGGCGCTAAAATCGGTCGGATAGGAATCGGCCGATGGTCTTCAGCGTCGGACACACGACCCGGGAGAATCTGCTTAGCTCTTGTTCGGGTTATCGCCCTGGTACGGTTCGCGCGACGTGCCAGTCAATCTGACCTGTTGATTGACAAGGAAATAAAGTATTAAATTCAGGCGCTCCGATCGGCTGGAGTTCCGATCTGTCCTGAAGAGCGCGTCGGCGGCGAATCGGCCGATTTGCTGTAGAGATGATCGACTATAGATCAGCCGATAATCGTGTAATAATTGTAAAGAAAACTGCTAGAACGATCTAAACAATTACTACAGAGGTAACACTTGAAATAGATCTAATCGGCTGTAAGATGATAAATCGAGGAAGAACGATGATAAAGCCGATTACTCTGATCTCAAGCTGGATAACTAGTGATAGTACTAGAATAACAGGTAAAACTTGCAATTCTAGTAAATATCGATAACTGGTGAATAAATCCAAACGAAACCACAGCGACGCGCCCGTGGTTAAAGCTCGAATATTACTCGATAAGCGGAACCTACCAATTGGCCGGAGATCAAGTTGATGCAGCCCTGCCGATCCGTACGAACTCGTGAAAGAAGAAAAGTATTGGCGAAGTCGCCGACTTGGAAGTAATTTGCTAAAAAAGTAGAAGTATTGTTGTTGATTGATGTGTTTGATCCTTTGCAAGACCCTGACGACTCCTATTTATACCCTAAAACTAGGACTCCTGGTCGATCACGACTTGTTACAACCTTATTTAAAAACCAGGAAAACTACTATATCTGTAATAACTTTTAAAGGAAACGGACTCCCGCAGAATCTTCCGCCGCCGTCCCCTAATCCAATCAGGATTCTTTTCAATTGCTCCTTGACCGACTTAGCGTTGCCCTGTTGACCAACTTTTGACCAAGACCCTCCAAAATAGTCCCATCCTGTTGGCACAAGCTGTATCACCAATCGGCCGATTTCCAACTGTTACCTCAATCGGCCGATTCCTTACCGTAGCCTTTAGATCTGCCGCATCGGCCGACCTTCTTTTCCCGACGCCGATTTAACACGTGTCAAAATCTGGCGTCAACACCCGCATTGTACTTCAATATGCTCAGGCCTTCAACAACCTATGCCAGTACGCGGGCTATCACGTAGACACGGATGCTAAGAAGCGGGATCGTTTCCGCAGAGGATTGAGTACCAAACTCAAGGAGCGACTGAACCTTGTCAAGACCGATACATATAATGAGCTGGTAAACATGGCAATTACCCAAGAGGATTGTATTGCAGCTCACCGTGCCGAGAAGAAGAGAAAGGCGCGAACTGGACCCTCGGGAGCTCAGCCACCGAGGTATCGCTTAGTGCAAAATGTAGCGCCTACAGCTCCACAGAAGGCCCCTCAGCCAGGACGTTCGATTGTCAGGCCCCTGCAGGAACCAGGTGTTGTACGACCCCCTGTGCCTCAGCAAACTGGACCAAGGCCCACTACTCAGCAATTCCTTCGTCCAAACATCGCCAATTGTTGTTTCAATTGTGGAAGTTCCAGTCATTTTGCCCGAGAATGCCCTCGGCCTAGGCAGCCAATTCAGGGCCAAGGCTCTAACCAGAACAACAAGAACAAAGGCAAGAGGCAGACCATTCAGGTCAAGCAAGGATGGATCAATTTCACCACTCTTGCAGAACTTCCTGAAGGAGCACCAATAATGACGGGTACATTCTCTATTCATAACAAGCCTGCAGTTATATTGTTTGATTCTGATGCATCACATAGTTTCATTAGTGCAAAGTTCGGTGTGAAAGTAGGCTTTGATGTTTGTCACACAAAAGGGCCATATATAATATCAACACCGGGTGGAAAAAATGCTTCGAACCAAATAATAAGGATGGTACCGATAAAATTGGGTAGTAAAATCATCAACACGGACCTTGTTCTCTTACCCCTTGAAGGCATGGATATTATTTTGGGAATGAATTAGATGACTATGCATGGAGTCATACTGGAATAAATTAGCCTAGTCACGGAGCCACTACCCTTTACCTACCGTTCCGAGAGTGCACGAATTCTTGTGCTTTCGTGATGGAAGGAATCAAACTAGAGGATATTCCAGTGGTATGCGAGTATGCCGATATTTTTCTGGACGACTTACAAGGAATGCCACCAGATAGGGATATTGAGTTCGTTATTGAACTGCAACCAGGCACTGCACCTATCTCCAAAAGACCCTATAGAATGCCACCTAAGGAATTGGCCGAACTGAAAACACAACTTAAAGAACTACTAGACAAAGGCTTCATTCGTCCTAGCGCATCGCCTTGGGGATGTCCAACCCTTTTTGTAAAGAAAAAGGATGACAGTTTAAGATTATGTGTGGACTACCGACCTCTCAATACGGTGACCGTTAAGAATAAATACCCACTTCCCCGCATCGACGTTCTCTTTGATCAATTATCTGGAGCTAGAGTTTTCTCAAAGATTGATCTTCGATCTGGATATCATCAGATAAAGATTCGTCCATGCGATATTCCTAAGACCGCCTTTTCCACACGATATAGACTATATGAATTTTTGGTCATGTCCTTTGGTCTCACAAATGCCCCTGCCTACTTCATGTATCTCATGAATTCAGTATTCATGCCCAAGCTCGAAAAATTCGTCGTAGTTTTCATTGACGACATCCTTATCTATTCCAAGAATGAGGAAGAGCATGCTAAGCACCTGCACATTGTTCTTCAGCGTTTCAAAGACCATCAGCTCTATGCTAAATTTTCTGGTTCGATAGTGTGAAATTCTTGGGTCACACTATTTCCAGCGAAGGCATAGCCGTTGACCCCAGCAAGGTACCAGATTCGCAGTTTTCTTGGCTTAGCCGGTTACTATCGCCGTTTCATTCCGGACTTCTCCAGGATTGCTAAGCCTATGACTGAACTATTGAAAAAGGGAGTAAATTTTTTATGGGATGAGAAATGTGAAGAAGCTTTCCACACTCTTAGAGAACGTTTGACTACAGCCCCTGTGTTAGCTCAACCCGATAACACCAAGCCGTTCGATGTTTACTGTGACGCATCTAGCACTGGTCTTGGTTGTGTGCTGATGCAAGAAAATCGAGTTATCGCCTATGCTTCACAAACCCTTCGGCCCCATGAGCAGAATTATCCAACCCATGATCTCGAGTTAGCAGCAGTCATTCATGCTCTAAAAATATGGAGACATTATCTCATGGGCACTCCTTGTAATGTCTACACCGATCACAATAGTCTCAAATATATCTTCACCCAAGCCGATCTGAATATGAGACAAAGAAGATGGCTAGAATTAATCAAGGATTATGACCTAGAGGTGCACTATCACCCCGGCAAGGCTAATGTAGTCGCGGATGCACTCAGCCGTAAGGCCCATTGCCATTGCCTATCAGTGGAAAGCTGTAATGAGACATTATGTTCAGAAATGAGGAAGCTTAGTTTGGAAATGATTTCCCAAGGCATTCTGAATCACAACTCAGTTGAGCCCACTCTTCACGACCATATCATCATGCACAACTACATGATGAAGGAGTTGAGGTCATCAAACAAAAACTCTCTCTAGGAGAAGAGAAATACAAATGTTTCCGCTAGGACCATAAGGGAGTTCTATGGTTCGAAAGTCGCATCGTCGTTCCAAAGAATCATGAGCTCCGTAAGAAATTCTTGATGAGGCACATCTTTCCAAATTTTCTATTGACCCCGGCAGTAGCAAAATGTATCAAGATCTTAGACCAAACTTCTGGTGGACTAGAATGAAAAGGGAAATTGCTAAGTATGTCTCAGAATGCGACACATGTCAGAGAGTAAAAGCCAGCCACTTGAAAGTAGCCGGTACACTTCAACCTTTGCCTATACCCTCATGAAAATAGGAAGACATAAGTATGGATTTTATTGTTGGATTGCCGAGTACCGCATAGAAACATGATTCCATCTGGGTTATCGTTGATAGGCTCACAAAGACGACACATTTTCTTTCGGTACACACCACCTATACTGCCAAGAAATATGCAGAGATTTATCTCGATCGCATCGTTTGCCTACATGGAGTACCAAAGACTATTATTTCCGATCGTGGTACTCAGTTTGTAGCGCCCTTTTGGGAAATATTGCAAGCTTCTCTTGGTACTAAATATATTCGAAGCTCAGTCTATCATCCTCAAACTGACAGAAAAACTGAAAGAGTGAACCAAATTCTTGAAGACATGCTTAGAGCTTGCGTTATTCACTATGACAAGAGTTGGGACAAATGCCTATCCCTAGCAGAGTTCTCATATAACAATAGCTATCAAGCGAGTTTGAAAATGGCACTATTTGAGGCCTTATACGGACGAAGGTGTCGAACCCCTTTGAGTTGGTCACAGACCGGAGAACGCAAAATATTTGGACCAGACTTGGTAATCGAGGCAGAAGAAAAAGTGAGAGTAATACAAGAAAACCTTAGAGCTGCACAATCCAGGCAAAAGAGCTATTTCGAAGAAGGAAAAAGCCACTGAAATTTGAAGTTGGTGACCACGTCTACCTTCGAGTTTCACCAACCAAGGGTGTACAACGATTCAGAGTCAAAGGAAAACTATCTCCCCGTTATGTTGGTCCCTACGAAATCATCGAGAGCTGTGGACCCGTAGCCTATAGAATACGACTGCCCCCTCAGCTTGCAGCCATCCATGATGTCTTTCACGTGTCTCAGCTCAAGAAGTGTGTTCAAGTTCCTACCGAGGTTATTAAACAACAAGAAGTAGTGGTAGAGCCCGACCTCTCATATGTTGAGTACCCTATCAAAATCATGGAACAAGAAGGAAGAAACACTAGGAGGAAAATAATTAAAATGTACAAAATTCATTGGAATCATCACACTGAGGAAGAAGCCACGTGGGAAACTGAAAGCTATCTAAACCAAAATTTCCCGGGTTTTCTCAACTCTACTGAAGGTACACACACTGTCCACACTAAGCTTATTGTCCGAATCTCGGGGCGAGATTCTTCTTAAGGGGGGAAGGCTATAACACATCAGATGTTTAAATTATGAAATAAGCCTCATTAGCTTAACACGATGCATAAATAACTAAGAAAATTTTAAAAGAAATGAATTATAAATTGGTTTTGCTTTGAATTGAAAATAGTTGTGTATATGTGCATAAGTACATGTACTTTAATTAAACATATAAAATAACTTTCACATCGATGCAAACATGGCTACAAAATTTAATAGGCATATCATTATTTACATGATAAACAAAAGTCTAGTTGAAGCCTAGGAGAGAATGCAAATTTTTGCCCAGGAAATGACGTGACCTCCGAATCATAATTTTTGAGTTTTTAAAATAACTTCTAAACTAGAGCTCAAATGAACTTTGGCCTGAAACAAAACTTCTGTAACTTTTCATTTTGAACAACTTTCATGTTCAGAGATTTTTGAGTTGCAACACAAAAATTTGAGAAACACTTGACTTTGCAAACCAGCCCCTGCTTTTTCCTCTATTTTCACTTCCAGTCCCTCCCCTCTCCTCTGTTTCGCCCGACGCCCGCCGCCAGTCACCGCTGGCCACCTTGCCGGCGATGCCTGCCGCCCACGCCGTGCCAAGCCAGTCGTCGGACGTCCTCCCCACTCCCCCGACCCAGCCCTGCCGCGCCAAATCGCGTGCCGCGCAATCCCTCCCTCCCCACGCCACGATCTCCAGCCGCCAACCGCGACGCGCCGCTGGCCGCACGCGACGCCGCCGCCCGGCCACTGCACGCCGCGCCCAATGGACAAGCCGCGCCATGCCTGAGCCTCCGCTCTGTCCAGCCACTCCCCGCGCTCGCCGCCTGACAAGCCGCTGTGCCGCAGCACGCCCAATCCCCTGCTCCCGCCCGCCGCTCGCCGCGCCGAGCCTGTCGCCGCCGCCCCGATGCCCAATGGCACGCCCCCGTCGTGCCGCCCAAGCCCGTGCCTCGCAGTCCAGCCCGCCCCTCCTCCCGCCTTTTTGCTGCCTACAAAAGGCCGCACTGAGCCCCCTCGCGCGCCCAGACACTAGAACGCCGCCGCTGCCACCATTACCGCCGTCGTGCCCAGCTCACCGTGGAGCTCACCTCTCTGGCCACCCATTGCTAGAGTTGAGTCTCCAACCACCACCACAGCCCACCACAGCTCACTGCCCCACCCATCACCGCCCAGACCCGCCAGAGCGCTGCCAGCGCCGCCTCCACCGCCGCCGCCACTGCCCGCCGTGGACACCCCACCTCCGGCCCTCCTCCGCCCGAACCAAGGCTCGGAACGGGACTACATCACCCCACCGGAGCTTCCTGACCCACCAGCGCTGCCCCAACCCCGCCGGAGCACCGTCGCCGATGCTCCACACCGCCGCCACCCCCCTGTTCCACGCCGACGAGCCCTTTCCGGCCACCCCCAACCCCGACCAAGGCCACCCCAAGGTAGCTCTCACCTCCCTGGATCTCCCCGACCCTTTTCCCCTCGCCGCCGATGAGCCCCCTCGCCGGAATTTGGCCGGCCGCCGTGCCAGCGCCGCCCAGGGACCCAATTGCAACAATTAAAATCTTTAAAAGGGTCTGCACGCAAGTTTCCAGGGGCATATCTGTAAACCTATGTTTAAACTTTGATTTCAAAAATAGCGTACTTGTAAAATTCATATAAATTCATAGAAAAATTGGAAAAATACAAACTCAAGTTATTGAGACTGCTTAACCCTTTTACCACATAGAGTAAGAAGAGGAACAATGATGATGATTAATCTTGTTGGATGCAAATTAATTCTTCCACCATGTATGATATTGGATAGTTTCTTACCTAGAATGGTTAAAGAAAACTAGAACTTGGAGCTAAAATTTGAAAGTAAGGACCTACTTGTATATGCTTTTCGGCAAAACAAAACCTCAAGCCAAAAGCCTTGCATGTCTAGGAGTCGGCTAAGTATATTCCACTAGTCGGGTAAGCCTTGCTAAGTATTAGTATACTCAGCCTTGCTTGTGGCTTGTTTTCAGGTGAGACTTTCGAGGATATGATCGCTCGTTTGACTTGGCCGTGTACCCTTCCTCCTGGTTGGTCGGTGGAATGGGATATGCCCCCGGCCAACGATGATAATGCCGAGTGATGTCTCCTACGGGCTTCATCGAGACGTCATGTATCGTCGAGTAGTTTATCGTTATTTTTCCTCTGCATTGAACTCTGAAGAACTCGTTTACTTTCAAAACTCTGAAGTACCTTGTTTTACAAATTTTGAACTCAGTTGTAATAATAATGTATGATAAACCCTGTGGTGTAAAATTTGTGGAATGTTGTATCCTCTGGGCTCACCTTCGTGTGAGTACTTGTATGTGTGGTTTCGATCGGCAAAAACCGTGGTTGTATCGGGAGGTTACCCGACAGACCAGTGGATTACTCCATTTGATGTGCGAGTTAGCTCTGATTGCCCTTATGGTGATGGTTAGCGCGCTTGAGCCAGATTAATTCAGGTGGTTCTGCCACACCTGGGGGCCTAGAGCCCGATCCTAATCATGTGTATGTATATGATTGCTCAGTATAGGCTGTATGCTTAGTTAGGAGTACATAAGTCCTTAGATTAGCCTTTTTCATTCTTTCTCCCTTCCTGTAAGCTTTGCATAGAGTTAGAGATTGAGTAACTTGTGTGTCACACTACCTCTCTACCATATATTATCTTAGTCCTGTTTATTCAAGTGAATATCCATGCTAGAACTAATCAACCTACTAATCTATTCCAATAACTGTCGCCTTCCCTGCGGAAATATAAATATGACCCCGTACTCACGGGTAAAATGCTACAACGGTATTCCGTGCGCTTGCGGATTCTTCTGTAACGTAAGAAATACCAACAATTATTTTTGATGCTATTGCCGGAGGATGGATTCTATGTCTGTCAGGGATAGATCCCCTGGGTACCGCAAGGAACCTACCCGTGGGGGAAAAGAAGTCAAATTCCTAGTAGGACTCTACCTTGTAATCCTACTAGGACTCATACCTTGTAATCCTACTAGGAACCCCACCCCCTGGGATATATAAAGGAGGGCAGGGATACCTAGATAGACAGAATAGTGCGGCCAACAGGCAACTCAATACCCAAGCGCAGGGCGCAATATACCACACCCCAAACAGGACGTAGGGTATTACGCTATTCTGGCGGCCCAAACCTATCTAAATCTATGTCTTGTGTCCTCGCGTTTACCTTCAAGTTCCAGATCCGGTGATCCCTCAGCAAATAAACACCTACCATAGGGTATCCCTAGGTACACTGACTGTAAAAGTACCGACAGCTTCCGCCCACTGTGGGGCCGATCATCGAATCATCGGGTGAACTCGAAGGACCTCATCATCAAAATCATATCGACGCAATGTGATTGTTAGAATCAAAAAATATCGCAGCGCGCTCCTCCAATCAGTCGAGTCCAAGGCGATGTGGAATTTTGTGCAACGCCAATGCATCCGAGTCCGAAGCAGAGAAGTATTCATCTCAGGCGGGTCCCGCAGAATTAGATGCATGTCGTTCTGCATTGCCCAAGTTGGAGTCCAAGAAGGAAGCGGCGGCAGCATCCAGAAGTTAAAGCATATTTCTCGATCTCCAAGAAGCAATCCGGCGGCTATTAAAAAAAAGGCAATTGGAGCACCAGAAAAGCTAGCTACGGCGGTGCATTCAATGTTTTCCGTCCAAAATAAGTGCCCCTGCTAATTGCACACGGAAGAAGTATCAGCAAGGATCAAGCCACTTCATCAACATATCCACGAGCTCCATCAACAACCTCGACTCGACTCCAGCTTGTGGCGCAAGGCCGACGACCTCAACTACTCGGTGCATCTCCAGCTTGCATCGCCGACTACTTCGATTACTCGGCAAGACTCGTGCTTACGCCGCCAACACACCAACAACTACTTCGACTTTGTGGGAATGCTCGACTACCTCTACTTTGCGAGGGCGCTCAGCAACCCGCTGTCGGGTACTTCGACTGCTCGTCTTGACTAGAAACTAGTCGACGACGGGCCTCATAGCTTTGACTACTTCGACTACTTGTCTCGACTACAAAACTAGTCGCGAGCGGGCCTCGCGACATCAAGAACTAGTCGAAATCGACTCTGACTAGTCAGCTTCATCAACAAACCGTCACAGTTTCATCGACGAGCGCTACGGCTTCATCGGCAATCGTCCAAGAATCAAGCTAAGTGACTTATACCTTTTTTCGACATGTTCTCCATAAGATCGACTACTTTTTCGGGTACGCCTTTCGATGGGACTCACCTTCGGGGGCTACGCCTTGATCGACTACTCCTAGGATGTTAGACCGACAGCCACAGCTTTGGCGCACCGAGTACTGGAGGCTCTGCCACAGACTTAATGCACCAAGTGTTGGCAGCTTTGCCACAGTCTTAGCACACTGACTGCGAAGGCTACGCCACAAAGTTGTGTTCTAAGTGCTGGAGGCTTCATGTGGCTACACCCAATGGTAGTATAGATCTTCGCGCTATAACACGCACTCTCACCGACTACTTATCTGTGTACGTCTCTCGATGGGCACGAAACCCTCCAGAGCTACACATCGCCGACTACTTTTTGCGCAACGCGCATCCTCTATGTCGCATGATGACTACTTTTTTTCTGCTCGTTGTCTTCTCTTAATGGTCGCTAATCTACTCGAGTAGCAAATGCCATAACTCGTGAAACCATGAGTCTTCAGTCATGACCTAAGCGACTCTATGCATGAGACAAAGATCTGATGGATGCTATGAGCGAAGGCTAAACTGGGACCGGGTGAACGTAAAGGGTGGACTACTTGAGAGATTTAAATGGCCAAAAAAGAGATCGACACGACAGCTTCATTTTATATCGAATAAATTTCGATACTTTCATATTATTACTGAGTAAGACTCGGTATCGTCACATTATGCTACATAATGTATGCATTGTATTTTTTCAGATCAAGCTTCGGCAACAACTCGCCAGACCGCTTAGCGTGCCCCCCGGCTCGGGGGCTAGGCGGATTACTACTCGACGTGGCTCCTTTGGCTCCCTAGCTCGGGGCCTGGGTCCCAATAACTACTCGATGTTGCTCCTACAGCTCACCTAGCTCATAAGCTCGAGGGCTGGACGCCGCAAAACTACTCGGATGATGAACTACTTGAAGATTAAGACCGCTAAAGACCCTTGAATTGATTATTCAAATCATCTCAAGGCTCGAGTCTGACAAGCTACACCTAATGGTTGATTTTTTTTTCAAAATGAAGATTCAAGATTTTATTGACCCTCAGCCTGATTCTTCGATTCAACCTAAGGCACGGGGGCTACTCCATATGGAGTGCGATTATTCATCGCACCCCATATAAAAGAAGATTTAAAAGTACTCGGGGCATGAGCACCTCACAGCCTCAAGGCAGCCAAGGAAGTACTCAAAGAATGCCTTCAAGACGGAGCTTCAGAAGAAGCCAAAGACTGCTTCAAAAGTACTCGAAATACCTGCAGTACTCGGCTATGAAGAGCTCAGGGGCTTGTCAGGGATAGACCCCCTGGGTACCGCAAGGAACCTACCCGTGGGGGAAAAGAAGTCAAATTCCTACTAGGACTCTACCTTGTAATCCTACTAGGACTCATACCTTTTAATCCTACTAGGAACCCCACCCCCGGGATATATAAAGGAGGGCAGGGATACCTAGATAGGCAGAATAGAGCGGCCAACAGGCAACTCAACACCCAAGCGCAGGGCGCAATATACCACACCCCAAACAGGATGTAGGGTATTACGCTATTCTGGCGGCCCGAACCTGTCTAAATCTGTGTCTTGTGTCCTCGCGTTTACCTTCAAGTTCCAGATCCTGTGATCCCTCACCAAATAAACACCTACCTTAGGGTATCCCTAGGTAGACTGACGGTAAAAGTACCGACAATGTCCATACTTGGTGATTGCGCTACGAAATGTCAACAATGCCCTACTGATGAATGAGGATGAATTTGACCAATAAATTCTAATCCCTATCCTCGGAATGGCCATGACTTGATAATAAGATGCATCAACGTAGCAGGCACCATCTACAAATTACCAAACCGTTGACATTCTTCGAATCCCTTTAGTAATGGAAACAATTGAGAATCATGCTAGGCTAATAGAAGCCAGTTCTCCCAAATGACCACTTCATCTTTGGAGCTAATTGATGCGTTCGATAGATGCCTTGGTGAACTACTAAGCGAAATTATGGCACTTCAAGAGGAGCTTGATGGGTTGTGTTGATGCTAAAATTTTGCAAGTATAATTTTGATAGGTGAAAATAGGGCCGATGGAGAATCATTGGAAGGCCGATAGCTTGTTTGGTCCAAGAGGCTAGAAGATCTGCTCAAAGCTGTTGCCAACATGGTCAAGGTGCGGTCAAAGGATAGTCAAAGGTGGCGCAACAAATGGCTATGGCTTGGACGGGAAGGTGACAACACAGAAGATCTGAGAGTCTGATTTGTTTGGAAGGTGTTTGTAAATAACTAAATATTGTAGATTTAGTTGTTTCTTTCGATCAAGTTTGTTAAAGTCGTGTTAAGCTAGGAGTCTCAGTATCATGCTATAAACAGTAGACCTGATGGTTTTATAAAGGACAATCATCAATCAATACAACTTTTCTCGGCACTTTGCCAAAACCCTAGGAGTAGAAGTAGCGTACTTTCTCTCGATGACTTCTTCAACAAGCAAGGTTGCATCGGATCGATCTCCGGCTTGTTGGTAAGTTCGTTTTATCAGATTTTCTAAGCTTTAATTATCGGCGTATTGTGTAGTTTTGTCTAGTTTATCTGCCAGTTATCAATTCCTATCAAGTTCTTGTAGGGCTGTATCATTTTCTCTTGCTAAGTTCTTAATAGATTTCACAATTTATCCAGTGTTGATCAAAGAACTATCGGTTTTTATCTAACCTTTTATGCAACAATCTGATAGCCGATCTCTTCATTGTTTTCCACTAAAACTATCTATTCATCTCTAATCTTGTACTTTGTTGCGGGTGAACTTATCGGCCAATTCGTTTGTTCTAATTTAGTTATATCAAGCTATCTCGATTAGGTCCGACCCTTGAATAATGATGTTAGATCAAATCTTATCAGCTGAATTCGCTTGTCAACAACAATGACGGTTATGTTAGCTCGATAGTATTAATCGGCCTTTTTTGGCTGATTCTGGACTTAATGGTAAGCATAATTTCTGATAAAGTTAGATGCATCGGTTAATTTTACTCAGTTTGTCGCCCTGCTGTTAGTGTTGTCTCGGTTGAGTCCGAACCGACTAATGGTGACGGCAAATTTAAGTACGATTAAACGATCGTATTTAGTTATGAAGATTTTATTCTTAATCCTATTTCGACAAGGTTCAGTTTTATAGCCGATGCATGGATTACGTATCGGACAATTAGGCTGATGCACTTTCTTTGGAAACTATTCGGAATCCTAGGCAATATGTTCCTTGATATTTACTGATTAAATTTTCTTTTCCTTATCAATTACATGTTAAATTGACTGGCACGCCGTAAACTTAATTTGCACGACTTGCACTAGAGATAAGCAGAGATCCCAGGCCTTAGCGTGTTGTGCTCCGCAAGATTCACCTTCCGATTTTTGCGACAATAGGCTCATCATGGACCACATCGTGAGACCGAATGCGGAGTTATGCCTTATCTAGCTCGGAGTGTTCGTTTTAAACTTGAGTACCATATAATGTATAACTCATGGCACAGATTATATTCATGTATATACTTGTATTTTATACTTGATGTATGGACTATGTTTGATGTATGGACTTGTGGTTTATATTCATTTTAAAGTTGATTACATTTGATGCATTTTACTATGTGACATTGATATGTATTGGATGTATGTACATGTGAATCATATTACATCTCTGAAATGTACTTTTATTGTGAAAATTGAGCTGGAAAAATTATTGCCTCAGCAAATGGTTATCATTGCCAATCCATAACACGGACCGGCGTAATAACCCATTTTCACCACCGGCAGGTATCTTCCCACCGACACGTAAACTGGTGGTGACGAGGGATTTAGGATGAGTGGTGAAAGTGAATCTATTGTAGTGGGAAAAGCTCTGTCCAATATAGGTGTGTTAGTGTAGAGGAAGTAGTCCATCGCAGCACGAATTGATCACCTTCTCCGCACCCCAAAATAACCTTGCACAGTCGTAGCCTATTAACACAGCAGCAGCACCAGCAGCACCTCCGTAGAGTCATCATGTTTAGGGATGGAACATGGCGCACGGATCTACTAGCACCGCACAGACAGCTAGAGTTTCGGGCTAGGTAGACTGGAGGTGGCGACATGAATTGTTGAATAAATTGCAAGAAACTGTTGAAGCATACGTGAGGAAATCAGGACAAGTTGGCTGTTGGTATTTACTATGATCATAGATAAACCCGTAAGTGCATGGATATTGTTGTGGTATTTCACCCGTGAGTATTTGTTGGCATTTCTTATGCCCAATAGAATAGAGATTCTGCAAACGCATAGACTACAACACTGTAGCACTTCACCTTGGAGTATTCCAGGGTATCGAATTTCCACAGGGATGAACTATGGTCTAAGAGTATCGATTGAATGGATGGTAAACTTTACTAGAGATAATCACCAGCTAGATAGCAGGGGTAATTGATAAATGGGATAAGTGGCCAGGCAATGACTGGGTGACACATAGGAGACCCTACCTTAGAGCAGTAAGCAGCTGGGAGGACAACGAGCGAGAAAGACTCCTAAAACACTTCTAGATTAACGAGCTAGCCTCTCTAGACTAAACCTTGACTAACCTAGCTATCGGGAGAGCATAGCTTACTTCGGCGGCTGGGGCGGAAGGACCTCAGGAAAAGGGAAGAGAGAGGGGGTTCCAACTCGGCCAATGATCTGCTGTTATGAAAAGAACCGAACGTGGTGGACTACAAAGGACGGACATGGCTGTCACCACCTGCCACCTACCACATCAGTTCCGTGGGGTGGAACACACTTCCTAGCTAACACTAAGCCAGACACCACATCTGCACTTGGTGTTAGGATTTCTCTTGAGGCCTTCAAGAGAAATCCCCCTCAACCTAGGGAACTAACTTGAGCCCCCTAGTCTGGGCGAGAAAACCCGTAACATAAGGTCCCGACAGACTAAGATTAGAACAAAGCCTAAGCTAAAAGACAGAGCTTCGAGCACAAGCAAAACGCTTGGAAATAAATAAATAAATGCGGAAAGTAAAGCTGACTCGAAAAGATAAAGAAGATAACTTATATCAATAAAGTCAAAGGTAGGATACAAGAGCTATACCAGACTTCCGAGGACGACTTCGGAATCCCGAGACAAGCTCGACTCGACTCTAACTCCCAGACTACTAGACCTAACTCTAGAACTGAAGTGAAGAGAGAACTCCTTGAATGTGTGTGTCTACAAGTGAGGATGGGAGGCCTATTTATAATGGTTGAATGTCGGTAATTGGACGTGCGCCTCAACTGTACGCAGACTTGGCAGTTGCTTAAATTCCATGCGAAGACTGGGCACCTGAGGCTGCCAGGTGGGACCGGCTGGCCTCCCCCAGGCTGGCCGGCTTGGGGTTGGTGTCAAGTGGCACCGCCTTTTGGGTGAACGCTCCTTATTGCCTCCTGAGGTCGGTAATAGTTGCTTTTTAGTTAACAACCTTTTCAGACATGTAGATGGGCCCTTGAATCCGTGGGTGAAGCCTTTTGGGTCCTCGGATCAAACCGACTTCAAGTGCATGATGTATGATCATCCTGGTTGTGTTTCTTGACCCCTGGATCAGTGACATGGCAATGGGGCACAGTGCCAGGCCAGCCGGCCTGGTGTAGGTTGGTCGGCCTGGGTTTGTCCCCATTTTGCCTCGGTTTTGGCACACCTATTCCTGTATAGGCAACTCATCCAAAACTTGTGAAACTTTATTAGTTTAAATAAAATATGTATGGAACATAATGCAAAACTCTGAATTATTTCCGAGAAGTTGACAAACGATGGTTGGATAAAGGCCGTCAACACACTCCCAAGCTTAAACTCTTGCTCGTCCTCGAGCAAGGCTTAATACTTAGGCTCGGTGGATCAGGAGATGCATCAATGTCCACCCCCTGCAGGTACCTTGTGCGTAGAAAATTACTCGTACTCGTATGTATATGAGAATGTTGATCGTACCTTGGTTTGGAGTGTGGGGCTTAGTCACTTTTCATCCCTCGCCTTGAGCGGTTGAGAAATTGAACACTTTCCACCAGAGTTTTTCTGCCACCTGTTCAGGTTCCTTCTCAGAATTTTGATAGTTTTTCAAAAGAATGGTTTTGAGAATCCTCAGTGGCACTCTCAAGGTCGCTCAAGGTGTATAATCCTCACCATGGTCGGAAATTGACCATCTCCTTCCTACTTCTAAGGCTGAAATGTGGAGCTCATGGTTAGGAACAGTGTTGCATACCTTGGTTTACCTGTATTGCCGAGCCGAAGAGTGGTTCTAAGGAGGTAGGTACCCGATCAAATTCTGATCTTGTGGAAGATGTAATTTTCAAGGGAGAGGGAGATAATGGACTCATACTTGGTATATTTTGGCCTTTTATTTGCACTCCTGAGCTCTTTTGATTTTGGAGAGTATGGGTTCTATCTCTTTTCCTTTCTTCTTTCCTTATAATCATTTTTTTCAGGATAGCCCATACTCTCATGATACAGATGGATACACGAGCGGAGTGGCGGATTGCATAGACCTTTTATGGATGGGTTCACAGTGGAGATTTTTGGGCTGTGGTATGGATGTGATATTTGGCGATAGTGGATGCCAATACCTAGAGTTGGTGATCGACAGACCAAATGGCTTTTGAGGCTAGCAGAACAATGGGTACGCAAAGGAGAAAGATCGGTAAATAATAGGTACCTTCCCTCGGAGGGACTCACTGTTCGACAAAGCTCAAAGCAACTCAAGAAAGCATATGTGGCTTAAATGATAGTTAACGTTTATGGCTCTGGATAGGACATTCAAACCAACGGGGATCTCTTTACCATATTTTCATTTTTCAAAGAAATTCTGAGAGGTTCCTTACTAGAGGATGCAGTCTTATTCCAGTTTCACTATCTAAAATTTCTCAACAACTTAGGCATGAAAATCATGTTCATGCTCCCATAAATCCAAGACAAGATTTACCAGCAAGATCAAGCACTAAGCGGGTAACAAGCTATAAACGAGGCACTTGCAGAACATGAATAGAGCAACTTCAAAAGTAGAGCTTTCACGGATTTCCATACATATAAGTTGGGAGTTCAATTTATTCAAAGAATTTTTTTTAGCATGGCAACTTCAAAACGGAAAGGATGAGTTGGACGACTTACCTGAATACTCCCCCAAGATTTGATGAAGCATAGTCCTGGGTGCTCCCCCAAGCTTCAGTGAAGCTCAATTCTGCTAACTTGGGTCCTGTGGTGGCTGCTGGTACGGGTATGGAGGCGGCGAATGTGGATAGTACTGCGGTGGGTACGGATAGTACTGCAGCGGGTGTGGCTGCTGCTAAGGGTCGTGTTGCTGCTACGGTGGATAAGGGTAAGGAGGATATGGGTAGTGTTGCTGTGGTGGTGGTTGTTGTGGCTGCTAAGGCTGCTGCAGTGGATGCAAGTGCTGGCCGAGGCCTAGGTGGGTAAAAATACTGGTGGTGTCATGGAGTAGAGAGGTGTTCATACTCCAGTTCTACTGGGTGAGCTCGGTGTTATGTGCCAGGTCGATGCTGAGCTGGTCCTGCTACTGCCCCATGGTGTTGACCCGAGACGTGAGATCGGAGATCCCATGCATGATCGGGTTTTCGTACCCGTAGCATGCTGAGCTTGACGGACCAACCTGCGAACCATGAGAATCCTGCATACCTGGGGGTAGTAGGGTTCTTGGGCTGCACCGTATTCTGATGTTCCTCCAGCAGTGCTTGTACCTTCCTGAGTGAAATACTCGTATGTTTCCTCGAAGCTCATGTGGGAGGTTCCAGCTTGGTGAGAGGGCCCTGCTTGTTCTTGCTGCTGAGTGCTTGACCGTGTCTATCGTCGTGTTGTTGTACCGGCGACGCTGTGACGAGCTGGCTCCTTTTTCCGCATCTGCAAGAGATAACTTTTCACCGAGTAGAGAGAGAGAGTCGCGGGCATGGGAGCTCGACCTCTCTATCATAACCGGGATAAGTTATGAACAACGAGTTACCTGTCCCCTCGCACAAAATGCTCCACACCTACTTTAAGCTGGTTGACGCAAGATTTTGACACGTGTTGAATCGGCGTCAGGGAAGGAGGAGATTGGCCGATGCAGCAGACTTAAAGGCTACAATTGGGAATCGGCCGATTGGCGCTACAGTTAGGAATCAGCCGATTGGCACTGCATTGTTTCGGGCGATTGGCGAATGGAGTTGGTGGGGGTCGGCCGATTGAAAGGCTGGAGCGTTTGGGCCAATATGGGCTTGCGCCAACAGATAAATTATTTGTAGAAGGGGGATGAAGCCAATGGAATCCCAAGAGGGGATGTTGAGTCAAGATAACAGAGGATCCCAGTCAAAGATGACATGACGTTGGTCAAAGAGCGACGCCGACTCGGTCGAGGAGCAATGGAAGGAGTTCGAATTGGACTAGGAGATGGCAGCAGAAGATCCTACGGGAGTCCGTTTCCTTTAGGAGAGTCTTATAGATATAGTAGTTTTTATATTTAAGTCAAATTTGTAACGGATCGTGACAGATCAGGAGTCTTAGTCCTAGGGTATAAATAGAAGAAGTCAGGGTTTTGTAAAGGAGACACATCAATCAATACAAACAATCTACTTTTTCATCGTACTTTACTTTCAAGTCGGCGACTTCGCCAATACATCTTTTTCTTTCACAAGTTCATACGGGTTGGCAGGGCTGCATCGATATGATCTCCGGCCAATTGGTAAGTTCCGTTTATCGAATAATATCTAAGCTTTAACTTCGGACGCATCGCTGTTGTTTTGTTTAGATTTATTCATCAGTTATCGATATTTACTAGAGTTATAGGTTTTATCTATTGCTCTAGTTTTATCACCAGTTATCCAGCTTGAGATCGAACTGTCGGCTTTATCATTATTTTTTCTTATTTATCGTCATATAGCCGATTAGATCTATTTCAAGTGTTGCATCTGTGGCGATTGTTTAATTTGCTCTAGTAGTTTCTTTGCAATCAATACGTGATGATCTATAGCCGGTCATCTTCATAGCAAATCGGCCGATTCGCTGATACGCTTTTCGGGTCAGATCGGAACTTTAGCCGATTGAGACCCCCGGAATTTAATACGTTTCTTTCCTTGTCAATCAGCAGGTCAGATTGACTAGCACGCCGCGCGGACTGCACCAGGGCGATCACCCGAACAAGAGTTAAGCAGATTCTCCCAGGTCGTGTGTCCGACGCTGAAGGTCATCGGCTAATTTTTAGCGCCAACAAGCTGGTAATCTTCCTTCCATGGCAAGTAAGTGACCTGGGCATTGTCCAGTGCCTTGAAATTCGTAGCAATACGCGTGACCAAGGTGGTTATATCAATGGGACTTCTGCCGGCGATCACCTTCTTCCAGTGAGCAAGCATGCTCATGACTGGGGAGAGCTTTATCTTCTTTGCCATTGCAAAGAGATACTGCAGCTCAGGGAGACTTCAAAGGCGCAGGTCGGAGCGCGGGTGTACCACCATACAAATCCACTTTGCCAACATCCTGAGAGTAGGGTAATGGATAGAAACTATGCTATTCTTGCTACTCACAGGTTCCTCAGAGATTTCGTTCCACCACGTGGTTGGATCATATTTATAACTTTTAGCTAAAACACTTGGATCTAGCAGGCACTTTTTACCAAAGCCTAGAGCAATGCTAAGTTCTTTCGCCGTTAACTTGTATTGTTCATCAAAGAAACGAAAGTAAATTTCAGTTGTGTTACCGGTTTCTTCGAAACTAAGGGACATGAGGAATTCCATAGTGAGAAATTTCGAACCTGGTTCCGTCATGTCGGCGAAGTTGTACCACCCCGCATAGCTGAATGCTAGGGTCATGTCTGCCTTCAAACCCGTCTTTATGAAAAAGAAGGGTTCGAAGATCCTGACGTGGTGGTACATCTGGTTCTTCAGCAGGTCCAGTGCCTCCCGTTTGTAGTCGTTCCACGGCACGAGCTGTTCGACAGAAGTGAGAATGCGGATACGAGTCTGAACGCAGTTCCTTGGCACTGCGGGGGTCACGTCCTCCTGGGAGTCAGTATCCCGGTGACTCGAGTCAACCGACATATTATCCCTAGAGGATGTTGTCCCGCGCGAGCGCCGAGAGCTGGAGGGGCTGAGCTTCTTGAGCTTGGTCTTCGTTGTCGTCCACATGCTGCCTGCAAAAGGTTAGCGCGCACACAAAAATACATGAAGGACTACACAAAGAGGTTAGTCGTTAGTCGTCCTTGTGGGGGATTAACCTCCACAAACTTTCTCGTTCGAAGCGCCAAGAGTTTTATTCAAACAAAAAGGGAAATATTTTTTTTATTTTTTTGTGGCTAAATTGAGGGTTTAGCACTAATTTATTTTGCTTTTGTGGGTGCTAGCACTTAAGCACTTCACTTAGTTATCCCAAGGGCTTAATTAACTAAAGATGCTTAGCAGAGGGAGAAGGGAATTCGAGCTTAGGAAAGGGCAGGATTACCTGAGCTTTTGGTGCACCGAGGAGCGTCAGGAGCGTTGGGTTTTATAGGCACGCAGCAGGGCTAGGCCGGCTAGCCTGGGGTAGGCCGATCGGCTCCTGAATGGCGTAGCGAGCTCCAGCTCACCGATCTACTCGTAGGGTGTTAGGTGGTAGTGCATACCGTCGGTGCTGATGGGACACGAACGACGGGAGGAGACTGGCTGGCCTGCTTGGGGCCGAACGGCCTGTGTCTGTGCTCCCTCGCGCTCGTCCTTCGCCAGCGTGTCTCCTCCTCATCTTGCTCCACTACTGCATGTGCCTTTGGTTGAATTTTTGCATGACGGGACCTGTGCGGTGCGAGAGAGGCAAACCATCCATGATGGGGTTAAATGGCCCTCCACATGCACGATTAATGGTGCAATGCACCATGATCCCTGTCCCTGCATGTTAGTGGAATGGCCACGAGCTGCACCCTGGCTAGAGGATGACAAGTGGGGCCAGCCGGCCTAGGTGGGGCCGGCCGGCCTGCATCTCGGCCAAAATTTTCTGGTTTTTAAATGCAGTGCAAAATGAAACTAAAGTTCGAAAAAAAAAGTTGATTTTTGCATAAAATTTAAACATGCCATGCTTGAAATGAAAATGCAAGGAAATAAACTATCCTATATGCAAATGCAAGAGATGGATAACTACTATGTTACCTCATGGCGAGAGCTCGGCTTTTGAGTCCGGAGCAGGACTCTCCATACCTTGAGTTTGTTTGTCGTTACCTGCTGGAGTTGTTATCGGTGATGACACTTTCTTACGCCACACTTTCATCATGGGCATAGCTGTTTTGACCTCTTTCTTCTCCGTTTCTAGAAATTTCTTATGCTGAATCCTTCGCTTCACGTTCCTTTGGTTGTGCACCTTGATCTCCTGCTCCCGAATCCGTAGGCATTCTACGAATTCGATGAGGGTCTCGATGGCAGGGATGACTAGTTTCTCTGATTTTTTCTTTGATCTTTTCTTGGGCTCTTTATCAAGCTTTTTCTCGGACTGATTCTTCCGGTTGATTGTCTTTACCTAGGAACATTGTTCCACCTTCAGTCTGAAGGCGAATCTCTCCTTCTGCCCATTGATGTTGAGCTGGATTTCTCCTGCTCCCACATGAATATGTGCATTTGCCGTGCTCAAGAATGGCCTGCCCAGAATGAGAGGGGTCTTGGTGTCGACCTCCATGTCTAGGATGATGAAGTCCACGGGGACGAAAAAGTTCCGGATTCTCACCGAAATATTTTCGGCGAGCCCTGCGGGGTAGCAAACTGATTGCTCCGCTAGCTGCAAACACATGGTAGTAGGAGCAAGCGCATGATGGTTAAGTTTATCATAAACTACCTTTGGCATGACGCTGACGCTTGCTCTCAAGTCGCAGAGAGCATGCTTGAAGTGTTGAGTTCCACTTGAGCATGTGATGCTGGGATATTCTGGGTCTTTCTTCTTCTCCGGGATAGGATCGAGTATAGCTGCGCTACACTCTTCTGTGAGTTGTAATACCTCAAAGGTTAGCAGGTTCATCTTGTTTCCAAGAATGTCCTTAATGTACTTGGCGTACGTAGGTACCTGCATAGCATCTAGCGGTGGTATATTGACATACAACTTCTTGATTACTTCGACCAACTTGCCGAATTGTTCGTCGGCCGCCGGCCTCCTTCTCCGTTTCGGAAACGGTAAGGCGGTTGTGTAGTAGTACTCTCGAGGAGCCCTTAGGGCCTCCTCAGCTTCTCCATGGGTAGCAGAGGTGCTTCCGTGTGCCTCCTCCTGCACCTCGTCTGCACCTCGTCTTCAGCAACGGTATCCCTGGCGGTTACGGTCTCCCGCCGTGAACCTGCATCCTGCGGAAGGGGTGGATCCTGCATGGACTTTCCAGCCAACGTGTTAGGGTTAGGATAGGATGAGGCTAGTTGAGCTATCTGAGTTTCTATCATTTTATTGAAGCTCAATTCTGTGGCAGAACCGCCCGAATTAATCCGGAGTAACTGGACAGTCTGTCGAGTAAAATCCTGATGCAACCACCAGGACTTCGATCGAAACAACACATACATCAAACCCACATGAAGGTGAGTCCAGAGATTACAACATTCCACAAATTTTACATCACAGAGTCTGACATGAATTTATTATTACAAACTTAGTTTGAATTTCAGAAAGTACTTCAGAGTTTAAGTCCAGCGGAAACATAAAAGATAACTAGCGAGGATACGTGACGCCATGATGAAGCCCGTACATGACATCACATCCTCAAGTCTCACCTGAAAACAAAGCCACAAGCAAGGCTGAGTATACTAATACTCAGCAAGGCTTACCCGACTATTGGTATATACTTGGCCGACTCCTAGACATGCAAAGCTTTTGGCTGGAGAGGTTTGTTTTGCCAAAAAGGAACTAAGAGTGAAGCTTCAAAATTCTAGTTCAATTAACCATTCTAAGTGAGCATCTATTTCTACTCAAATATGGTAGAAACAATTATTCATCCAACAAGATTAATCATCATCATCATTCCACTTGTTACTCTATGTGGCAAAAGTATTAAGCAATCTCATGTACCGCGAGAAATGGACGATTCGAATCGAGTTTATAAACCTTGCAAGGCAAACCTAACACACACGCCTAGAGCACTGAAGGATCACCCCAAGCAACTTTTGGCCTTTCTTTCCGGGTCGTGACCCCCTCCCCCGCGGCTCGCGACTATAGAGCCCAGCTCTACAACCGGTGTGTGTCAAATAAATACAAGGGGTGAAAGTAAAGTCCACTTGCCGGGCCGCCGATCAGTTACTCAGCTTACCGATTACCATATTCTCGTCATGTGGTTAGTACGTTCAAACACCTAACCACCACTACCACACACTGCGGCCTTATCATCTTTAACTATACAGACGGGGCCTCATTCAAGAGTATCGTACCACAGCCCCGCCCGTCGACCTTCGCAGCGTATAGTAAACAATCAACTTCTAAAATTCTTGCGAGTGACCGGCAATCACTCGACTTCTACCGAACCTATTAGCACAGCATCTAACCGAACTCCAGTTCTAGTGTTCAGCACATAGTACCTAGGATTATGCAGCTAAGGTTTCATTCAACTTCTAAAACTTAAATGCATAAATAAATAATACAACAACATTGAATATTATGCTCCGGGGCTTGCCTTCTAAGGCAAAGTTAGCCTTGAGCTCTTTCGAACTTTGGCTTGGATCTTCAACGACTTCAGTTAGATTAACTTGGACGTCGTGCTACTCGTTCTCACGCTCCGGCAGCAACTTGTTCGTTCTGTCGACGAGAGCTGTCGGTTCTATATGGAATGCAAAGTTTCAAGTTACTTATTTGATACAATTTATTCTTTCCTTCACGATAAAGTTGCAGATCTACAAAATATAAGTCTTATCACGAACAAACTCACTTATGTTTTCTTGGGCAAACGTTTACCGAGTACTACTTACGTTAATTAACTTCATTAAGTGAGTAGGGTTTTATTATCTCAAAAGTGTTATTTTTCAAGAGCAAACATGGATTATTCATAACTGTTGTTGTTCGAGATAGTTTCTCGAGTTAAAATTGTTATGTACAGTGTTTTACCTAGAAACAAATTTCATTTTCATTTAGCAGATTACTCATGAAAAATACATTAAACAGCCACTGCTAGAAACAAGATCTATTTATACAGAATAAATTGTGCAAGTACTTGTGTTCATATTTTTATTGAACATTCTTCATGTTATTCTAGAGCTACTGTGAAAATTTCAGCAAGTAACAATATGTAGATTAAGCATACAAATTACACAATTACTGCAGTAAAGAAGAACTATTTATATAGAGCAAAGTAAACAAGTAATAGACTTCAAATTTTTACTCATCTCCTACTAAACATACTGTAAATTTTTCAGATTTTTCCTATGCATATTCCGGAGACAATAAATTACTCAAAACAAATCTACATCTATGGATATCTATTTCTATATATAGTTTTACTAAGATTCTGAGTCTCAAATTTTTTTCTGTAGCATTACCTACTCAAATATGCCTACTTGTAAAAATATCATAATTTTCTATGTAATGGAACTAGTTACATGGATTTAAAGTCATTTTTCTTAACTAAATTATGTGAGCATGTTATACAGAAGTAACAAGTCCTAATATTTTTCCATGGCATATATGGACCAAAACAAAGCTATTGTGAAGATTTGGTTGATTACTTAGTCATTAAGCATCAGAAATAAATAAAATTATATAAACAAGTCTAGAACAAGATTTAACAAGAACTATAGCTATAAGTGTGATTTGACTTTGAAACGTTTACACAGAGATCAACATGCAAAGACTAACTCAAATTCCAAAAATCATCCACATGTATGTCCTAAAACAGCAAGTATATTTATGGACCTTTATCATAAGTTTTAATGTATTTATTCATGAGAAAACCTTTGAACATGATTTAGTGAAGCAGAATTTTTCAAACTTTTTCTACAGCATCTAGACATCAATGTAAAGTCCTGCTAAAAATTTCAGTTTCAAATTTCAGTTCTTTAGTACAGCACCTAGAACAAAATGTACTTTCTTAATCTAGCATATAACAAAAGGTGTTTCAAACATGTAGTTATAGTAGGTTTCTGTGCTTAATCTAGCATATAACAAAAGGTGTTTCAAACATGTAGTTATAGTAGGTTTCTGTGCATGAAATTTTTATGTGAGACTCTAATCCTAGTACAGAAGCTACCATAAAAAAATCATGTGCAGCATAGCTACCATCATAGCTCTACCATCATAGCTCTAGAATAGGAGATACATTTAATTACTATTTTTCACAATCTTTAACCTAGGTAAACATAGAATGATAATTTCAATATTTCAATATGTACATGTAATAAATGTAATAAAATCTTAGTCTAAGGATTTTAGAATAGTTGAGTTTGTACTTTTACAATTTTTAATTTTTATGTGATTTTATATAGATTTTAAAAGTTCACTATTTTTCAAATTAGATTGGAAAACGTGGTTTACAATCAGATCCTCGGTTTCTTGCAAAAAAGCCCCTTAGAACTAATTGAAACAAAGCAATCGGGTCCTTCCTCCATGGCTGGCCGTGGGGAGCTCGGTTCCGATCAAAATTCCGGCGAGGTGGGTTTCGGCTGGGAGGGGAAAAGGGCGAGGGAGCATAGGGAGGTCCTGCTGCACCTGTAGGTGTGCTCGTAGAGGCTCGGGGTGGCCGGAGGCGGTCCCTCCACGGCGAGCAGCTGCCGGCGGCGAGGCGCTTCGCGGTGGTGGCGCTTCGGTGGGTCTGGGCGGGCGTGACCGGGCCGGTGAGCTCCAGCAGGTCGAGGGCGACCCGAGGGCGACCCGTTCCGAGCTTCGGGCGACCCGAGGGCGACCCGTTCCGAGCTTCGGTTTGGCTGGAGGAGAAGTGGAGCGACGGGTCAGCGTGCGCTCCGGCGAGCACGCACGACAATGGCAATTGGCGGCGGTGTTCTAGGCGGAGCTGAGGCTCTGCTCGCCTTTTATAGGCACGAGAGGGAGTGAGGAAGGGGAGGTCGAGCTGGGGGTGCTGTTGCTGGGAAGGGCGCGGGGCGTGGCAGCAGCTCAACGTAGGGCGAGGCACGGCCGTCGCCGTGGCGAGCGCGCAGAGCAGAGGCCGCGCTGCGTGGCGAGCCACTGGCGCGAGAAGGGGATTCGGGAGGGGAAGAAGGATCTTGTGGGACCCACAGCTGTCGGGGAAGAGCTGGGCGCGAGCCAAGTGGCCGGCCAGGTGTCGTGCTTGGGCTACTCGGGAAGGAAGACACAAATGAGGGGCTAGAGTGCGAGAATTGACGAACACTCAGGGGTCTGATTGGAAAAATAAGATTTTCTCCCTCTTCCAAGCGTCTAATCAAAAGCTCTTGAATATGAAAATTGTTCAAAATTAAATTTCCTACAACGTTCATGATGGGAAAAAAAAATTTTGAGCAAAGGTTTAAGAGTTAGTTTAAATATTCCAAAAACTACGATTTAATTAACTCATCATTTCATGTGTAATTTTTCATGTTCGCCCCTAGTGTTCAACTAGACTTTTATTACTATCATGATGATGATTGTGCCTATTCAATGTCATGGCCATTAATAATCATATGTATAAGTTATAGTGTTTCTTTGTTTAAGCACACATGTTTATTCATTATATACACATACACATATACACATGCTTTTAAGTGAATTTTATAGGTTGTTTTATTTTGCCTAACTCTTTTGTGCATGATCTAATGTTGTGATTCTTGATTTGGCATTTCAAACACCTAGGGTGTCACAAACTGGTTTTTAATAACAGAATTAAAGTTTTCCAGTTGTGGGGCCGAAGACTCCAAAATTTTATCATTAGCTTAAAATTTCTTGCTAATGTTATCATTAATTTGTTTCTAGTCGTACACTAGATCTTTCAAAGATGGTTGGAAATTGATATTTGTTGACGCCAGATTTTGACACGTATTGAGTCGGCGTCAGGAGGAGAAGATTGGCCGATGGAGCAGATCTGAAAGCTACAGTAAGGAATCGGCCGATCGAGGTAACAGTTGAAAATCGACCGATTGGTGGTGCAGCCTATGCCAACAGGATGGGATTATTCCAGAAGATCCTGGTCAAAAGATGGTCAACAAGGCATGCTAAGTCGGTCGGAAAGCAATTGAAGAGGTCCTGATTGGATTAGGAAATGGCGGCGGAAGATTCTGCGGGAGTCCGTTTCCTTTTTAAAAGTTATTATAGATATAGTAGTTTTCCTGTTTTTTAAATAAGGTTGTAACAAGTCGTAATCGACCAGGAATCCTAGTTTCAGGGTATAAATAGGAGCCGCTAGGGCTTTACAAGATATCATCATCAAATCAATCAACAAAACACTTCTACTTTTTACCAGTACTTTACTTTCAAGTCGGCGACTTCGCCAATATTTTCTTCTTCCACGAGTTCGTACGGATTGGCAGGGCTGCATCAACCTGATCTCCGGCCAATTGGTAGGTTCCGATTATCGAGTAATATCCGAGCTTTAACTACGGGCGCATCGCTGTGGTTTCGTTTGGATTTATTCACAAGTTATCGATATTTACTAGAATCGCAAGTTTTACCTGTTATTCTAGTATTATCACCAGTTATCCAGCTTGAGATCAGGGTAATCGGCTTCGTCATTATTCTCCTTCGATTCATCGCCATACAGCCGATTAGATCTGTTTCAAGTGTTGCTTCTATAGTAATTGTTTAGATCACTCTAGCAGTTCTCTTTACAATTACTATACGATCATCGGCTGACCCATAGCCGATCATCTCTACAGCAAATCGGCCGATTTGCCGCCGACGCGCTCCTCAGGACAGATCGGAAATCCAGCCGATCGACGCGCCTGGAATTTAATACTCTATTTCCTTGTCAATCAACAGGTCAGATTGACTGGCACGCCGCGCGAACCGCACCAGGGCGATAACCCGAACAGGAGCTAAGCAGATTCTCCCGGGTCGTGTGTCCGACGCTGAAGACCCATCGGCCGATTCCTATTCGGCCGATTTTAGCGCCAACAATATTAAAACTGTTACCTTGTTGTTGGCCGAAGGGGGGGTTGGGCTTGGAGTTCCACCCTTGCTGTTGAGGACGATATCCCGAATTGTTGGGATAATTGTTCCAAACGAAATTCACATCCTCCTGTGTCATTGGGCAGCTGTTGCCCGAATGCCCAGTGTTGCCACATGTCTCACATGTGATTCGAGAGTCCATGATCTGGTTGACCTCTTGATTTGGAGATTCTAGTTTCTTCATGAGGAGATCCATCTTGGCAGCCAGCATATCTACACAGTCGATCTGGTGTACTCCTTTTGGGCGAGCTGGTTGCCTGTCTCTCTTCCAACTCTGGTTGGAGGCAATCTTGTCTATGAGCGACTTGGCTCGTGCAACATCCAGATAGAGGAATGCTCCTCCTGCTGCTGCATCGATGTGATCTTGCGCTCGCTGACTCAAGCCATGGAAGAAGTTCTGAATAATCAGGCACTCTTCCATGCCATGGTGTGGTCATGCTGCTATGTAGTCCTGAAGTCTTTCCCAGGCTTACCGGATGGTTTCATCCTGGAGTTGTTGGAAACTTGAGATCCTATTACTAAGGGCATTGGTTTTGCCCACTGGGAAGTACTTGGCCAGGAATGCATTGGAGCAGGCATTCCATGTGGTGAAGTCTGCCTTGTTGGTGTAAAACCATGTCTTTGTTTTCCCCAGCAAAGAGAACGAGAACAGATGAAGGCGAACGTTGTCTAGTGTAGTGCCCTTGGGGTTAATGGTGCTACTCACTTCCATGAAGTTCTTGAGGTGCGCATTGGCATCTTTGGTTGCCTTTCCACAGAAGGGGCTTGCTTGGACCATGTTGACAAGTCCAGTCTTCAGCTCAAAGCCATCAGTGCCTTGGGTATTGTCCAAACCAGTAGGAATATGGCTGCTGGATGGGGCCGAGTACTGACGGAGTGTCTTCTGAGCCATTGTTGAGACAGACGTTGACGAACTTCCTTCTAAGGTAAGCCTTTTCTGAGGTAGGACAGTTCTCTATCGGACAATACGCCCAATTCTTTCTGGATCTGGAGTGAAGTTGCTTGGTAGGTCGAATCCGGTCATGCACTACTCTGCATATATCACAAAGACAAAGAGAGTAATGGTAAGCCCGCTAAAGCTAGCGGTGATAAAGCAGTAAAATTTACCGAATGATTTAATGATATCTTAGCACCAAATTGCTTCCCCGGCAACGGCGCCAGAAATGCCTGTTGGCGTTTCTTATGCCCAATAGAATAGAGATTCCGCAAGCGCATAGAATACACCGCTGTAGCACTTCACCTTGAAGTATTCCAGGGTATCAAAGTTCCACGGGGAAGCACTAAGGTCTAAGAGTATTGATCGAATGGATGGTAAACTTTACTATAGATAATCACCAGCTAGATAGCAGGGGTAAGCCAGATAGATAAATGAGATAAGTGGCTAGGCAATGACCAGGTGACACACATGAGACTCTACCTTAGATCAGTAAGCAAGTGGGAGGATAACGAGCGAGAAAAACTCCTAAAACACTTCTAGACTAACGAGCTAGCCTCTCTAGACTAAACCTTGACTAACCTAGCTATCGGGAGAACAGAGCTTACTTCGGCGGCTGGGGTGGAAGGACCTCAGAAATGGGGAAGAGAGAGGGGGGTCCAACTCGGCCAACGATCTACTGCTATGAAAACACCCGAACGTGGTGGACTACAAAAGACGGACAGGGCTGTCACCACCTGCCGCCTACCACATCAGTTCCGTAGGGTGGAACACACTTCCTAGCTAACACTAAGCCAAACACCACGTCTGCACTTAGTGTTAGGATTTCTCTTGAGGCCTTCAAGAGAAATCCCCCTCAATCAAGGGAACTAAATTGAGCCCCCTAGTCCAGGCGAGAAAACCCGTAAGATAAGGTCCCGACAGACTAAGACTAGAACAAAGCCTAAGTTAACGGACAGAACTTCCGCACACAAGCAGAATGCTTGGAAATAAATAAATAAATGCGGAAAGTAAAGCTGGCTCGAAAAGATAAAGAAGATAACTTATATTGATAAAGTTAAAGGAAGGATACAAGAACTATACCAGACTTCCGAGGATGACTCCGGAATCCTGAGACAAGCTTGACTCGACTCTAACTCCCAGACTACTAAACCTAACTCTAGAACTGAAGTGAAGAGAGAACTCCTTGAATGTGTGTGTCTACAAGTGAGGATGGGAGGCCTATTTATACTGATTGAAGGTCGGTAATTGGACATGCGCCTCATCTGTACGCAGACTTGGCAGTTGCTTAACTTCCACGTGAAGACTGGGCACCTAAGGCTGCCAGGTGGGGCCGACCGTCCTCCCCCACGCCGGCCGGCCTAGGGTTGGTGCCAAGTGGCACCACCTTCTGGGTGAACACTCCTGATTGCCTGCTGAGGTCGGTAACAGTTGCTTTTTAGTTAAGCAATCATTTCAGACATGCAGGTGGGCCCTTGAATCCGTGGGTGAAACCTTTCGGGTCCTCAGATCAAACCGACTTCAAGTGCATGATGTATGATCATCCTGGTTGTGTTTCTTGACCCTTGGATCAATGGCATGGCAATTGGGCATAGTGCCAGGCCGGCCGGCCTGGTGTAGGCCGATCGGCCTGGGTTTGTCCCCATTTTGCCTCGGCTTCAGCACACCTGTTCTTGTATAGGCAACTCAAGTGGAACTCTATTAGTTTAAATAAAATATGTATGGAACATAATGCAAAACTCTGAATCATTCCCGAGAAGTTGACGGACGATGGTTGGATAAAGGCCGTCAATAGTATTCAGGGTGTTGTTATTTGATTTTCCACAAGAAAGATGGTGGATAAAAGGATGACTAAATTCATGATTATATCTTGATTAAATAACCAAAATCTAAGCTAGGGTAAGTGATAATATGGAGAAAGGTATTGTAAATACACCAGAGTTACCAAACTCAAATAGAGATAACTTAGTGGAGAAAGTAATAAGAAAGCTAAAGGGATCCTTATGTTCTTCCATACTAAGCATACATAGTTTACATCTGTTGACACCGGATTTTGACACGTATTGAATCGGCGTCAGGAAAGGAAGAGACTGGCCGATGCAGCAGATTTAAAGGCTACAGTTGGGAATCGGCTGATTGAGGCTACAGTTAGGGATCGGCCGATTGGCGATGTAGCTTGCGCCAATAGATAAGGGATGAAGCCAATGGAATCCCAACAGAGGATCCCAATCAAAGATGATCTGACGTTAGTCAAAGAATGACGCCGACTCGGTCGTGAAGCAAATGGAAAGAGTCCGGATTGGACTAGGAGATGACGGCAGAAGATTCTACGGGAGCCCGTTTCCTTTAGGAAAATATTATAGATATAGTAGTTTTCTATTTAAATCAAGTTTGTAACAGATCGTAATCGATCAGGAATCTTAGTCCTAGGGTATAAATAGGAGTAGTCAGGGTTTTGTAGAATATACATCAATCAATCAACAAAAACAATCTACTTTTCCATCGTACTTTACTTTCAAGTCGGCAACTTCTCCAATACTTCTTTTTCTTTCACGAGTTCGTACGGATTGGCAGGGCTGCATCGACACGATCTCCGGCCAATTGGTAGGTTCCGCTTATCGAATAACATCTAAGCTTTAACTTCGGGTGCATCACCGTTGTGTCGTTTAGATTTATTCACTAGTTATCGATATTTACCAGAATTATAGGTTTTACCTATTATTCTAGTTTTATCACCAGTTATCCAGCTTGAGATTGAACTATCAGCTCTATCATTACTTTCCCTTGTTCATTATCATACAGCCGATCAGATCTATTTCAAGTGTTGCATTTGTAATAATTGTTTTAGTTACCCCCAATAGTCTCTTAGCAATAGTTACATGATTATCGGCTGATCCATAGCCGGTCATCTTCATAGCAAATCGGCTGATTCGCTGATACGCTTTTCAGGATAGATCGGAACCTCAACCGATCGGAACCCCGGAATTTAATACGTTTATTTCCTTGTCAATCAACATGTCAGATTGACTGGCACGCCGCACGAACCGCACCAGGGCAATCACCCGAACAGGAGTTAAGCAGATTCTCCCGGGTCATATGTCCGACGCTGAAGGTCATCGGCCGATTCCTGGCCGATTTTTAGCGCCAACACACTTTTGGCACGCCCAGTGGGACTACCTCAACATCCAACATGTCAAAGACCACCGAAGTCTCTGAGAACAACATCATTGAGGTCACGGAAGTAGATCTCAAGGACGACCAGAAAGAGAACTGGCAAGACACCTAGAAGACTACAAAAGAGTGTATCTGCAATCTTTCAGTCGTACCAGAAGCGGTGAGACAATCAAGAAAGCTCCTCTTGCAGTTCCCCGCCACATCACCATCGCTGAGGATTCGGGCAAGATGTCTGATATGATTCAACAGTCCGTCTATCAGGCTTTCATCGACCAATCCTCAGTAATGACCAACACGGTGTATAACGCCGTCATCAGTTCTCTGGTCAGGAATGTTAATAAGTTGAAAAATGTGGATTTTCAAAAACTTTTTGTGTGAACGTGTTAATAGCTAGAAAAATATAAGGTTGATCTCTCTTTCTCCCTAAATTCCTAGTAAATAAATTCTTGAATTAAATTAAGGGAATAAATGCTAGTGTGAGCATTTGTGGATTCATTTGAATTTTATCGAACCTTGTTTAATTGAATTCGATTTAGGTTTATTGTTTTTCTTTGTGTGATTTTGTGTGGAAATAAAATTTGAATTAAGCCATTCCAATTTAATTTTAATTGCTAACTACCCTAACTTGGACCTTTGACCTGTCTTGACCAAACTAACCTACACCGTGAGATCTAGTCTACCTTAAACCTCTAACCCCAAGTCTAATCACGTTTAGCAATCCAAATCTGCATGTGTGACCCATGTGTAGCCCGGCTGCCACATCAACCTGTGGCCTATCTCTTTTCTTTTCCCTTGATCCATCGTGCCCAGCATATCCACCGCTCTTGCATGCTCTTGTGCACGTGAAGCCCAGCTAGCCACCTTGGCCTGCTAGCCGCCTGCTGCTGGAACCCATGCTGCCTGCCTCCCTACGAAGCCCACAGGAAGCTTCCTGCCTCTCATCGCAAGCTGCGCAGCGCCCAAGCCATCCTCTGCTCGCCTCCGTCTCTCGCCTGCTTGCTTTTTGCCTCCGCGCGCTACACGACGAGCTGCAGCAACGGCCAAAGCAGCCGCACCGACGACCACGACCAGCGCAAGGTCTCTGTCTAGCTGACGCTGACCGGTGGGGCAGCAACAACGCTGCGTCCTTCCCACGCAGCTCTCTCTCCCTCTCTCGCCGCTCTCTGCTTTTCCCCTCGCACGCGAGCCCACGCACGCGCCACAGCCGCGACCCAACCGCGCCGCGCTCACCTGCCCACGCACCCAGACCTCCCGCTTGCCGATGCGTGCCGCGTGGCCGGCAGCACGCGGACCAAGGATCATCGCCGTCCACTTGAGCTGCCCCTGCCGAGCCCTAGCCCCCGGGCTATAAAACCCCCACGGCAAGACCTCCGAGCCCTAGCCACCTTACCCCCTTCCCCATCTGTGCCGCCCCGTTGAGGGGAAAGAGGAGGAGACGGAGGAGGACGCCGCCCCGTTGCCGGCGGACCGCCGGAGGGACACGACGACGGCCGCGAGGACGACAAAGACGCCAACGCCGACGACGACCGGGAGCCGGAGGAGCTGCCGGGCCGGAAGCTGCGCCGCCGCCGCGTTGACGACCACGCCGAGCCGGAGCCGAGCTGAACCACGAGCCTGCCCGCGTCACCTCGCCACGGCCGCAGCCCTTCCTGCGACGACCTTGCCATCCTCAAACCCCACGGTGAGCAGCACAATCTGCCACCACCCTTGTTTCCTGCCTGCGCCGGCCATCGTGCCGTTAGCTTGCTGTCCCGCTGCGATGTTCGCCGCCGCTTTGATGGCCGCCGTTCCGTTAGCGCCGTCTCCATGACCCAAGGCCTCGCCTTTGCATCGACGCCGGCCGGACGTGAGCCGAGGGCCAGTCCAACCTTCCGTCGAACACCCACTGGGCACCCTCGATGCCATGCCTCTCTTCCCAGTCTAAGCCACGAAGGACCATCTGAGAGCCAAACGAGTCGTGCTAGCTTGAGTGCAGCCACGAACATGCAAGCTGTAGCTGCTTGCTTGTGCCCATGCCGGTGTTTCGCGCAGCCCCGCCGCCTAGTGCACCCGGACTCGTTCACCGACCTTCACGCCCAGCCTTGTCTCGCCGCCGCCGCGCCGCGTCGCGAGCCCGGGTAGCCGGTGCCTCGCGTGCCCGGCATGGCCACGTCGCGGCCCTGGCATGCCAGACGCCGCGCGTGAGCGCGTACCAAGCTCGAACCGGCCGATAGGCCATTGCCCTTGACCCTGCCTTTGTTACACGCCATCTCCTTCCTGTTCTTTGTCTTCTCCATCGCAAGCAGCTCCCTTGCGCTCCATCCTTGCTCAAGTGGGGCAGCACGACGACGACCTCAAGAGGGGCGACCTCGACGCCCCCACCGTGTTCAAGCCGGCTCGCCGCTACCACTGCTCGGGATGGCGCTGCCTCGGAGAAGCACAGGCTCAAGCTGGTAGCTTAGCCGATGAAGACGGCGATCGCAAGCCGAGAGTAACGAAGGGCAAGATGAAAAGTTGCCACCTCCCTCGCCTGCAACCTGTTCGACGATATGCTGAAGCCATGTCGTCTGCCGCTGTAACTCAGCCGCTGCTGTGCCATCGCCCGCGTGGCCCTGGGATTCCCTTGTGCCGCGTGCCGATTGCTGCACTTGTCGCCACGAACCACCAGCCAACCTCTTGAGCCTTGTTCCTTGCCATGTTCGTCATACACGCTAGCTCGTGAGCCCTGTTTTTTCCTGTTAGCTTCAGCTACAGCACCATGCATGATGCTAGTAAGCTTGTGACCAATTTGTGATTAGTTTCCCTGCCTTGAACGTGAGTTAGCTTGCCTCCTTGACCTTTAGCTCCACCAGCACGTGTGTGTGCTGCAGATCAGCAATGCTGCTTTTCTGAGTCGATCGTCGCCACCGAGTAGCCCTTGCCCTTTCGCCGCTGTTGCCTTGCACACCTTGCCGTCGCCCCGTAGGTTCCCCTGAGCCTTGCCGCCGCCGTGTCGCGTTGTGGGCTCGGAATGTCGTTGCCCCGCACGCAGCGCGGCCACGCGCGAACCCAGGGTACTAGGAGCTTGCGCGTGGGCACGTCCCACGCCCAGCCGGCCGAAAGGCCTTAACTGACCACCGGCTCATAGCATCGCCGCCGTTGCGTTCCGCCACCCCCCAGTCCGCGCGCGTCCCCACGACGCCGCGGCGTGCGCACGCAGGTGCCACTATGGCAATTCGCCGAGCACCCCGCGGGCGCCCACGCTGCGCACAAACACATACCCGCTAGGCAGCCACACGCACGCACACACACATCCAACCCAAACCGGACCTGGCAACCACACGGGATCCCGCCAAGACCGACGTCTGGACCCGCTCGTCAGCGCGTGGCGCTTCCACTGACGAGTGGCCCCGCCTTGTCAGCAGGAGAGGGGCGAAAGAGAGAACTCGGACCGGGCCGAGACGTGTGGCCCACAAACTAGCTCGGGCCAGCTTGCTAGCCACGCTTGCCTGATAACCGAGCCAGCCAGCCCAGTAGACCGAGTTGGCCTGCTACAGCCCGAGCCGTAGGCCTAGCCGGCCTGTCAGCCTAAGCCAAGCCAGCCTGCCTGAGCCGTGCCTGCTGTTGGGCTGCCGAGCCAAGGACCCGAGCCACCAGCCCGTCACCCGGAGCCGGCCTACAGGCCATAGGCTGAGCCGAGCTAAAAGCCTTTGGGCCAGAACTGAGCTGACCCAAGTTCATTTCGGCCCAATATCTGACCAACCTTTTCCCTGTGTTCTTGTTTTGGTTACCCTGACCTGCGGGTCCCACTTGTCAGTCTCCGTGTAGGACTGACCTATGGACCCCACTCACACGTGGACCTAGAGTTGACGCGTCGACCGGATGATGTCAGCTTGACGTTAGCAAGCCACGTGCCAAGCCCAGGTGCTGACACTTGCACTGACTGTGTGTTTTTCTTTTTCTAAATCTTTTTATTAATTTGAGATTTTAGAAAAATGATTTAAACTTATAAAATTCATAATTAATTAATCGGATCTCTGAAAATTATGAAACCAGTTTTATAATTATTCTAAAATCATGCTCTACCCGTTAGAGTAGGTTTTGTTGTGATTTGAATCTTATTTGAGCAACTTGCATTTTGCACTTTGGTTAATACGCTTACTAGTATTTACGATTAGGCCCCTGCGAGGAGGAGAGGACTGACGTATCGGACGACCAGAAGACTCTGGAGGACTTCTCAGGCGACCAGAAGCCAGAAGGACTACCCCGACAACCTGAAGACTTAGAAGAACTATGAAGAACCATCAGGTTCACACCCATCTATGAATTGATTACCTATTAAGCATTTGCTTGCTAGATACGCTATTGCTCCTTGATGTGTTACCTTGGAAGGAACCTGCATAGCCTACTTTTATATCTAGATTCCTTATACTCCCATGATTACCTTGATTGAATATACATGAGATGCTTTGGCTACTATTGTATGTGTATGTGTGCGATATGGTGATATAGTCTTGGCGTGAGTGGAGATACCCCGTTTTGAGGAGCTGGTAAATAGGAATCTAGTTGGGGCGAGTTAAACCTTACCTGATCTTCGGATCAGGGGCTTGGGATGTGCGTTGGGTACATCCTATGGAGTACCTGTGGCGGGTACACGTCCTTCGGGGCGGAGTGGTCCTTCGGGATGTTTTGGAGGAGTTGGGGGCTATACCCGTAATGGGTGCCGTGGACGGACCGTTGCGCCGGATTTGTCATTGTGGAAGTTACTCGCCTCGGCGCTTAAGGCCTCAGTTAGTGGACCTAGAGATGGAACTATGTTAGACGTGCACGCCACTTACTCCTATATGGGTAGGGGTTCCAACCATTCCTAGCTGTGCGGTACCAGGACTGTAGGAGTAGTGTTTGTGATAGGAGAGGGCTAAGGTGCACACGCCCATGAGGAATTCGAGGTGTGCCGGACCCGGTCGTATTTCTCGATCCTAGTCTTCGAGACTCTCGAAACCAGTTGGCTAGGTTAGAGATTCACAGTCCCCGGTCATTTGTTGCGCCGAATGTACCTAACCCTGGGAAAGCAGGATGGTACCACATTAGTTAGA
This sequence comes from Panicum miliaceum, assembly GCA_032594955.1. NCBI lineage: Eukaryota > Viridiplantae > Streptophyta > Magnoliopsida > Poales > Poaceae > Panicum > Panicum miliaceum. The sequence continues at coordinate 41,109,679 of CM064056.1, read as the reverse complement.
AAGAGATGGTTGTGGGTTGTGTCTCAGTCGGTTGATCCCCGGCTTGCAGCCCGAGTGGGTACAGGTGTACAACCCCTACAGGGTGAAAACTATACGTATAGCCGCGTCCTCGGTCATGGACAACTCTTGATCCGGCTTCGCTTTTATAGATTAGTGTTACTTGATTTCTACCTCCTTCTAGTTATGATATACCTGCCTGGGGGCAGTTGAGGTGCGAGGAGAGGGAGTCCTCACATCGATTTGGTTGGTTGTGGAAGGTGTGAGTAACCCGGGAGCCTGGGATGCCAGGATTGCCTGTGGTGAGGAGTTGGATGATGATATAACTTGCTTGCTGCTTGCATAGGAAAATCCCAGCCTCTCCTTGGCTACTCTTTATACCACTCCCACTCCTTGGGGATAGTTGGTAGATGCAGGATTCGGCCCGAAGTGCAACCCCGATATTGAAGGATGAATTAAGGATGGTTCGTGCTACGCTCAAGTTTGCCTGTGGAGGAGGAACATCAAGATGAAGGATGCCTAGAAGCTTTAGCTACCGCTTTCATTTTCTGTTTGTTACATTTTAGCCCAAGGGGCGTGTACTGAAAGACTTGTATCACAATCCTTTGGATTATGTAATATTTAATCCCATGTAATGATTTATCGAGTTGCATGACTATGATATGGAATTGAAAATGAGTTCTGTATGTGATAGCTATTGATCCAGGGACTATCACGATTATACAGAGAGTCGGTTTATCGTTCCGAAAACCCGGTTCGTTTCAGTACCGGTCAGCCTGACCGGTACTAACTCGGCCATGCAGCCGGTACTAGAGATCAATTTTCTCGTAGTGTGTGGAACTACATTATTCTCAATAAAAATACGTGTAAGAAATACTGATTCCCCTTTATTAATTGAGTGAATTGACTGTCATATTTTGGACTTAACAACCGTCAATAGTGGTAGAGCAAGCCATAAATATTGATATAGGGTTCACAGATTGTTGAATCTAAGTGTAAAGTTTATATTGTATGACATCGGTGGAGGGAGATTGATGGACTACAATGATTGTGTGGTTGGTTCTGAAGTTGTAACACTCAGCTAGCTTTGCGGAAACTACGTAGGAGGCCCGTCACATTAGGTGACATAATTCTTAGGTATCACCTCAAGAAAACTAGCAGGGATGCAAGGGATGCACTTCATTGGGCCGCATCATCCAATTTTTATTTTCTGGTCCAACCATCTGCGTTCCCATTGCACGAGAGAGAAAAGAGCCAATACATACATCCGAAAAGGCAAAATTGATGGTCACCTTATATGCACATAAATTTGAAAATAAAAAAATAATAATAAATACCAAACTGAGTATCTCAATTAAAGATAAAAGTAAAAGTTAGTAATTTTAAAAATAAAAGAAAAATATAAGAAGAAAAGAAAAGAAAATTGAAATAAAGATAAAAGGAAAAGAAAATAAAAGTTAGAATTACTGAAAAGAAATGGAAAAAAGGAAAAGAAAAGAAATAAAAAAGAAGGAAAAAGGAAAGGAAATCAGTCAATTATGAATTTGTATAAATATGATTATAAGAAATATTGATGAATGATACAGATTATAAAATGGAGGATGAAAAAAATCTTCATCAAATTAATAGAAAAAAAGAAGAAATAATATTGAAAGATGAAGGAGATAAAAATAAAAGGAAATTAGAATAGAAAGATAGAAAAGTAAATAATAAAATATAACAGCACATGGGCCACTTCCTACTACCTCCGGGCACACAGCATCATCCCCTTACATGGATCAAAAAGTTTATTGGGCTGAATTGTTGCCAGAGGCTTACCCAAAATTCCTCAAGCGACAATTGAAGATTTTGTAGCCCAAGTGATATATAACTGCTGCGTATATTGTAGCCCAGAATGTAAAAGGATACCTTATCTGAAATGACTATCAAAATTATCTGAAACTATGAGACATTAATTCATAGCATCCACACTTGCAAAATTTGATAACCAAAGACAGAGCAATAGGATTCCGAAGTCCTAACTAAGCAAAATCTAACCGAGTGAGCCTACATATTTGATAACTGAATTATTTATCGCTGGTTGTGATAAGACCACTAATGAGAGCTCTAGAGGTAACCTTATAATCCAAATTCTAGATAAATATTTTAAATCAAGAAAAATATATTCTGAGGATCCAAAAATTCTGAGAAAAATTCCAGAAGATAGTTTGGGGGCACGATGAGTCCAAATAAATACTTGGATCTCATGAAAAAGATTTTTGAACCTTCCAATAAATGGATTTAGCTCTAGGGAAAATGAGAATAAATTAACAGAAAAATCTGGCAAATTCTCGAAAAACCTAAATGATGGATAAAAACAATCTAAAAGATATTCACAATCCAAAATTAAATATTTTGGAGTGTGACACATACCTATTTGATAACCGAATTATTTGTCTCTGGTTGTGATAAGTCTACTAATGAGAGCTCTAGAGGAAACCTTATAAGTGTAATTCCTTGACAAATAGATCTAATAAGGTTTTTAATGATACGAGCATCATGCATGGTCTCTAGGAGTTAATGAAATGATTGCAAAGTTATGTCTAAATAGAACAAGCTATCCTCTCTCAAGTTCTCGAGACATAGCATCAGATCATTGAAGGACCGCAAGCCAAAACTAAGGGATAGTGCAGCAAGTGGAGATCTATGCTGATGGATGACCTTTGCAACTGGTATAGGCCTAGCTGCTAGCGAGCTACATAAATGAGAGAGAATGATGATGGAAGTGGAATTAAGTTTATGTTTGGACAATAAATGAAGATAGTGTTGGCGAGGATTTTTACTGCAAATATTTCTCCGGTTTTCATGGTTTACAAGACAAAACCGAGTTAAAGCAAACCACACTAACAAGTTCAACAAGTTTTGTTGCATTTATCATTTTAGGAATTTAGTATGCGAATTTGGGCCAAAATAGGAGAAATCCCAGGCCGGCTGGCCTGGATCCCCTCCTCTAGCCACGTCATTGATCCAGAAGTCAAGAAACACACCCAGGAGGATCATGCATCGTGCACTTAAAGTCGGTTTGATCCGAGGACCCGAAAGGCTTCACATACGGATCAAAGGGCCCACATGCATGTTCAAAACCGTTGCTTAACTAAAAAGCAACAGTTACCGACCTCAGAAAGCGATCAGGGATGTCCACGCGAAAGGCGGTGCCAAGTGGCACCACCCCCAGGCCGGCCAGCTTGGGAGAGGCCGGCCGGCCCCACTTGTCAGCCTGTGATGCTCAAGTTCGCGTGGAAGCTACGATAACTGCCAAGGTCGCATGGTCTTGACGCCCTTCACTGGTTACCAACCTCTAGCTTCTATAAATAGAGCTCCATTTCTCATTTGTAAGACACACTATCCAAGAGAGAAGTGAGATTCTTAGTAGCTTCAGTTCAAGTGTAGAATAGGGAGAGTGTGAGGTGAGAGCTTGTGCAAGAGCCGAGCTAGAAAAGGAGCCCGAGTTTTTCTCTTGGTCCTTCTCCACTTGGTATCCACCTCAGGGGAATATTATCAAAGTAAGTTACTCTTTTATCTTCAGTGTCTCGCTAGTTCTTCTCTTTACTTTCAGTACCTAGTTAGTTTACTTTCTTTGATCTGCGGGATCCCTTATCTACGTGGTTTAGCAAGTCTGGCCATTTGGGGTTTCTTCTTGCCTTAACGTGAGGCGGAAGTCAGTAACTGGATAGTTGAAGCGTGGTGCTTAGGCTTGAAAGTTATCTTGGGTTATGTTCCACCCCACGGAACTGATGTGGTAGGCGGCAGGTGGTGACAGCCTTGTCTGTCCCTTATAGTCCACCACGTTCAGGTGTTTTCATAGCACTAGATCATTGGCCGAGTTGGACCCCCTATTTCTCCCTCAGTCTGTGGTCCTTCCACCCAGCCGCCGAAGCAGATCAAGTTAGTATAGCTTCTAGTTATCTAGGTAACGAGTTGGCTAACTGAAGTTAAGCCCTCTACCCTCTTACCTCCTTTTTCTAGGTGGGTCTGATTGAATAGTTCTAGAATTAGTTGCGTCTGCCGGCCGTTCCTTGGATTCGATATCCCAAGGAAACTCCCTGGTGAAAGCTACATCGGTATCTGTGCGCTTGCGGATTAGTTCGTAAAGGCTAAGGAGTGCCAACAAGCTTTCTGGCGCCGTTGCAGGGGAATGGTAGCAATACTAGTTTTAGAGCTTTTTCAGTTGTACAACTTTCCGCCCATACCATCTACCCCAATGGCGTTCGTGCAACACATTTGCTGAAGCTAGGCCGAAGAAAGACCAAGTGGAGGAATCAGTGAAGATCATTCAAGAAGGGATCACTCAGCCCATTATTGAAGATGATGTCATACACTTTACCTAGGAAATAGAACCGGACGGCCAGAGTAAGCTCAGTATAGAGGAGAAACCGCAACCTTCACTGCCTGAGTTGAAGCCGCTGCCTTCTGGGTTAAAGTACGCATTCCTCCACAACAATCGAGCCACGCCAGTTGTCATCAGTGATTAGCTGACAGAGAGTGAAACTCAGCGGCTCTTAGCAGTCTTAGAGAAGTACTGATCTGTCATTGGGTACTCTCTGCAAGACTTGAAGGGGATCAGCCCCAACCTATGCACCCATCGCATCCCTATGGAATCGGACCATAATGTAACACCTCAGGTGTTTTAATTGTTAAACAAGTCTTCTTAGCATAATAAAATGCATCACTAACTAAGAAAATAAAAGGAATGGATTAAGTCTGGTTTTGCTTTTACCTTTAAAAGTTTGTATGTGCATAAATGCATGTACTTTAATGAAACAAATTGGATAACTTTCACATCAAAGAAAATATGGCTATGAAATTAAATGAGCACACCAGTATTAGCATGACCAATAAAAGTTTAGTTGAAGCCTAGGGTAGAAAATGAAATTTTGAAATAAAATGACGCGCCCTCCGAATAGAGTTTTCTTTAAGTTTTTAAAATAACTTTGGAACTAAAGCTCAAATGAACTTTGGCCTGAAACGAAACTTGTAGAACTTTTCATTCTGAACAACTTTCATGTTCAAAAGATTTTGAAATTCAAATTAGAAAGTGGAGAAAACATCCTGTTTGCAACCAGCCCCCTGGAAATTTTTGAATTTTCGCACTTAGGTCCCTCCCTCACCTCTCCCTCCTCTGCTGCACCGCCCAGCTCGCCCGACCGCCGCCGGCCACCTGGCCCTCGACGCCTGCGCGGCACCAGGCGCCGAGCCAACCCCCGGCGCCCTGCCTGCTGCCCGCCCCCGCTCGCCCAACCACAGCCGCGCCTTTCTTCCCCCTCCCGCACGGCAAGCCCCTGCCCAACCCGGCGCCCTGCAGCACCGCACCGCCGCCCAGTCGCTGGCCGCCGCCCCGCCACCCAACGGCGTGCCCCGTTGTGCCGCCCAGCTCGCCAGTAGCACGCCGCGTCGCCCGCACGCGACGTCGCGCCC